>OY728165.1:2122743373-2127543373 GCA_963277665.1 Viscum album
TACACAGAACAGCTAGTACCTTTAAATATTTAGGAGTTCCCAATAATATTAATATAAAAGAGACTTTAAAGAAATTATTCACCCCTTAATGTACCTTGATCACCACAGATATCTAGAAAAACCAATGATTAACATGTCTTTTCCACCCCACTATTGTAATTGGAACGGTAAAAACTATTGGTAACTTAGAAAAATCACATGGGCTCTTTCTAGGTGGAATAATATAAGAAAAATATAAAAAAAATAATTTATATAAAATATTTGAACCAAATAAAGCATTATAAATCAAAATAGAATTATTACAAAACAAAACACATAAAATAAATCAAAACTCTACTTTCCATAGCACCATTATAATAGAAAATTTGAAACTATGTTAAATTCCTAAGCCACTACTCAAATGACCAACTCACATTAATATCCAATTTAAATTCCAAAGTGATCTTTCAAAACAAAATAATTTCCAAGAAATATTTATCCTTCTAAAAGCAATTTTTCCCAAATCCCCATTATAATTTTTAAAACAAACTCTCAATGACTAAAATAAATCTAAAAAACAATAAATGAGAAAATGTGGGCTATAACTAACCCAGTCACAAGTTTTACTAGACTGTGTTCCATGAAAGCACTAATATATTGAGGCATAGGGAACCATGCACTCAGGATCAACATGGTTCTCCACTTTAAATATGTGAAACATAGGATATCCACCCATAACCCTTGTCATCCACCAATTTGTAAACCCAAAAACCAAAAAAATAATCATACATCATGAATCCAACCATGGTAACTCAATGTCTAGGTTCATAATGTTTTCATTATAGTTTTCCTGTAATTACCTATGGAGTCCTGATAATATTATATCAAGACGAAAAGATCCCCCAAATAATAAAAAACAACTCTGATAAATTTTTTTCATGAACCAACCATAGTCAACCTGGAACTAGTAATCAGATCTGACTAGCGACATAGAGCGATAAGAATTCATGATCCTCTAAAGATGGTGACTAATGTAGGGTATCAAATATAATCGAATAATTATTAATTTTATAAAAAAACAAAACTAAGAAAACCAAATATAGCATACATCACAACTAAGAGGATCCATAAACATTGAAATCTGTTATAAAAAAACATCCAAATACAAAAAAAATGAAACAGAATGAAATTAAATAGAACTAAAAAACTCAATTTCCATGTGACATATTTTTCTCCACCAACCATATGACCAACCTTCTCCAATATAAATATCAAAATAGAAAAATGAACATGAATAATAGACTGTTTCGACTAATATTAACTACTATAAGTATATTGTTAGTTTAAAATAACATATTGGGTAAGAAAAACATAATCCATAATTTTCCTCTTCCATTTTATTTGATAAATACTAGATTTTAATATATTTATAATATAGTTTTTAATCATTTTATTGAACAAAATACAAAATTCTTGGAAACAAAATTCAAGAATAGTGCACATTAAATCTCTATTAAATGTTTTTTTCCATTCCAAAATCGAATTTAGAAATCTAAATCCCAAATAAAAATCAATTCTAGATGATAAAATTAGATATAATAAAAAAATATGAAATAAAATAATTAGAAAAAAACTAGAAGGTATAATTAACAAACTAAATTATATGTAAAAAAGCAATATACATGGAAATAATCACAGGACATTCCTAAAAATATATTGAAGTAATCACTGGATGTACATTGGTCAGACTCACACACCGAAATATAGTGTAGGTCGTAATTCAATCGCTAAATTGATTCTATAAACTAACATCACCAAAGTCACACCCAACCTACTGGTCAAATAATATTGGGGGTACTAATATATCTGATTGGGGTCACCATTAAACCATCACAAAACACTCATGCTGACTTACAATAATCCCATGATAAGAGTACATAATAAATTTAAAGGTTTTCAAATGTGTGGCATAAAGTATTAATTTATAGATTCCACCATGATTTCCATGTCCAATATGTAACACCATATCCGTTGAGGCCCTCTCATCGTAGGGGAAACTATAGAGGTTCTCTTCACATAATTAACAATAGACAAATCCAAAATAGTCATAGACATCACAAGAATTTGAATCCAATTTCAATAACATACAAAAATACCAAATACACCTTTAAATTTAATACCATGTTAGTTTCAAAAATAATTTCAAAACTTATTTATAATCTTACAACATTCTCAAAAGACGCCATATAGGCCATTGTATCTTTTAGTTAAAAAACCACATTCTAAGGTCCAAAATGGTACATGAATGGAAACATATTTATAACCAAATTGGGTTTATTAAGGACCCATGAATCCATTTAAAGAATGTAATATGATTTTAGAAATTGTGTTTTAGATTTTTGGTGGATGGGTGATGGGTTGAAGGAACCATGTCTTATGATATGGGGTTTTAAGATGACTTTTTAATTAAATCCATTATCAATTATATTCTAACCATATTTACATTGAATGACACATAAATATTACCACATCTAATATAGATCATTTTTGAGACCACAAATAACAAAAAAATCAATTCAATAACCAAAAAATTATTAACAACCTATTATAAGAGTCCAAACATACACATCAATCTGTAAAAGTCACCAAAATCCAGTCCCAAATCCTAATACACAAACAAAATATGTTTCCAAATATTATAATAGTCTATAATATCCCAAGATACCAATTTCATCATTATGGGCCAAGTGAAATTTTATCAAACTCATTACATTTATATATATAGGTATAATTAATTAATACCTTTGAATACTCATTTTAACAAAATTTCTCTATATTTAACCAAAATAATTATTGACACAACACATCACAAACATGTAACAAACATTTCTAAATTAATCAGAAATACAAATAAATCACATGGAATGTTTTTTAAATGATAGTTAATAAAACTCCTACCTCATCAATGTAAAGATGCAATAAAACTTTTGGATAAGGAAGAGTCGAGCCCATGAAACAAACCACACACTCTTGTAAAAAATAAATCATCCAAAATTATCTTACCATAACTAATGGGTTCAGTCAAGAAAGAAGAACACCAATAAAAACAAGAAGAACAAGGGAGGGAAATAAATAGTATATAATTGAATAAAAAATCCAAACATACAGACATTAAAAACATGGAAGAATAACCATGGATTAGGGGGATCAAATGATAGGGGGTATCAAGAGCCACCTAGTTCACTAATATCCTAAATGGGGGAGAAAAATATATTAGGAATAATAAATTTGAAGGTCTAGAGAAGAAATAAATTTTTTTGTGAATATGTGAAAATCATATGGTTAGGACACACAGTGATTTAAACAATAACCCAATTATAATTTTATTAATCCCTTACATGTTGGTCAAAATATTTGGGAAAATATGTTTCAAACAAATTAATATCCTATATTAAAATTTCAGATGATCCCACATTCTTACATCCTAGTTTTCCCTAACAATTCACAAGACATTCCAAATTTCCATAATACGATCTACACACCATAATGTTTCTCTAGGTCCTCACACATTATGGTCTAAACCATGATCAAACCATAAAATGGGGTCAAACCCATCCAGAAACAACAAATCCTAAAAACCATGACAAAAACCATGACCCTATCATCAAACAAAATATCTAATATTTATAGACAAATAAAATAATGGAAAAACATTGGTAGAGTTTTGAAATGTCACACACAAGATAGCTATCTAGTGGACGTTTCCAAAAGAGCTATGAAGTTAGTTTTAGAGATGATTGTGAAATTCATCTATATAATTGGAGTAAAAATCATGTTGACTAACTTTCATCCTAATAGATATCCTATAAAACAAAAATTGTTATGAACCCTTCATTATTTCATATGAAAAAATATTTCATCTACAGGTGGAACTAAAACGCCCTTCATATTGTAGAATTAATAATATTAATCTACCGTCTCTATAGGAATGAAAAAATATAATTATTCAACATGGTGATATATAAGAGATATGAATAGATGCCAATCATAATTCCATGATTTACTTAAAAATCAATGAAATATAGAATTCCCAATATATCAACCAATATAACATTCCACTTTTTTAGTGTATAATAGTGTAACTCTTAAACAAAAATTGATCTATAAAGATTAATAGTGCGCTAGTCAGTATCATTTATAATGTTAAAAGTCAATCTACATGGAGAAAAAAAAATTCAAAGAGAGAATAGTTCTATATTGAAGGACAGTGGTCATTGGATAATCTGGAATAATACAAATATTTCTCCCAACATTAAATAATGTGTTGATTGGGAGCTAATTGAGGTTTTCGTTTTTTTATTTTGGTATATTAAATTTGAATAAAATAATATATTTATAGGTTATATAATCTAGAAATAATTACTAAATCATTTATTATATTATAAATATAACAATAATTGTGTTAGAGATATCTTGGAAAACCCATTCAAGGTATCATTTTCTAATGGGTGATTAATGTTATGGATTTTACAACGTACAATTCAGCCATTTTTTCTCTCAATTGTAAATGGTTCATCATATCATAGATACCATAAAACAATGAATTACATTTATTATAGAAATTACTATAAACAAAAATGATTTATAACATGTATTACGCAATATGAGATTAGCTATTTTCCACTACATCAATTTTTTGGATAAAAATGATTGATTATGTTCAATAATTCAGACACCCTTTTTGAAAAAACAATAAAAAATGGAGCGAAATTCACTATATAATCTCTTTGAAATTGAAATGATTTCAATATTTGTGATCACAATGTGGGAGAAATGAGGTTTAAAGTGGAAATACTAGAAATATTCATTAATTCTCTTTTAAAATTGACAGAGATAATCACACACTGAAAAAGGTTAGTTATAACATATCAATTCATATTGATAAACCACATATATTTTAAAATGTTCATTATTTTTTCTTGTTTTGAAGAATAAAATATGTTCCATGATGAATATAATATATTTAAATATCATGTTTCTATAGTAACGCATGTTTCACCCCGTCATCTTCTTCTATTGTTAACACTTATATGCATATAAAATATTGAGAAAACCCATGTTCCTCACTAGGTAGTAAATCTCTACACATATCCTCAAATAATTCTGCAATACAATTTCCACCCGTTTTTATTTACCAATCTAGTCAAAACCTCCCCAAATATTTTATACACTATCCTGGTTTTATCATCCCATTAAAAACTATCCCCATAATTATTATATCCCTTTCCATAAAGTAAGATCCCCTTCACCTACCTCTATTAATATATTCTATTAAATTAATGTTCTGGGTCAAAACATATTCATCAAAACCCCTTTCGAAATATCATTATCCAAGTGTTTTACAATATCAAACTGAATGCACTCTCTGAAATGGAAAACTCAAACACATTACACATCACTTGGCCGCTATACTTGACCTCTACCCTATCACATTATTCTTTAAATTATTACTCTAATTATTATTTAGATGAAGATTCCCTACATCTTATCACCTATAAATTACAATAATTTAGTGGAACAGATCATTGGGATCACTTTTCCAAGATTATAACTATTCCCAATGAATTTAATAAATTTGAAGGAATGGAAATCGTCTTTCATATTCAAGTAGAGGATGAATTTTTGGATTCCCTATATGGTATAAACATGGATATAGGGTCTAGTTCATGGAAAAATGGTTTGAGATCTCTTTTTAGTATATATCAAAAATTTATGTTACTAAGATATATATCAATTTTATTTTATGTCAAAAGAAATAGATGTTTTTACCAGTTAATTATGCAATAATTCTGTAATACAATTGCACCTTGATTTAAAAAATATTTTCCTTAAGAATTTAACCCATGTGTTTTTATCATACGGTGATTCCTTGTACATGGTGGTCCAGTAAGAGTTTCTTCTCCAATAAATCTACATTCATATCTTGTCCATGAAAAGTCCCCACCAATTTGATGAATATATTTTGGGGATTCGATGATGTACTTTTTCATGCGATGTGATGAGATTTCATTAAAAATCTATCCAAACACCTCAGAGTTCTGAAGAACTCCTACCTCTGTTATAATTAGGTCACATATATCTCATGGATTTTTATTTACCTTTAAATATATAGATATTGAATAATGATGTAAATAATTATTTTTGGATAGATTCGTATGAATTTCTTGAGTGTGGGGATTGGGGTCACATTTCATCAGCCTATTATAATACTAATACCCAGGTTGGGATGGGGGATTCTACCACATAGTCTCAACAATCTCCTCCAACCCCCACGAAAACATCCATTTATTATCCATTTCATCCCAAAAATATTCCTCTACCAATATCATAACTATATCCATCCTCTTATAACGACATTCAATTTTACCAATTCACCATTTCATAAAAATATTCCTATTCTGGATGACATTTCAGACCAAGAGTCCAAAGATGAATTTATTATTTGACGCCTTCAAAAGAAATAGACGTTATCTTCAATGAAAATTAATAAGGTTCTTTATGATTACCTATATATTGGATCTATGATTTTTCTTTATATTCAAGGAATATACACTATGACAATCATGATAAAAACAATTCCTTCCTAATAGACGTCACATACTACCCCAAACCAAACTCATAATTTTCTAGACTAGTATAATTTCAAATCATAGAGGACTACTACCTTTGATATAAATTCTTTCACTCTAGATACCATTAATTACATTGACTATACACCAGAAACATCAATTTTCCTCACATGAGTAAGAGATTATTGGGAATTTTTAGGATGTTCACCTAGAGTCTTAGGATATTTGGTACTCCTATATTATATATATATATATATATATATATTTGTTAATTTAATAGTTATTCCTGTTTATTTTAATTTTATAAGATACATGTGTTCTCTATCATAATTTCAGTTATGGATATTTGTTTCCCTACCCTAATCTTGGTTCCCCACTATTAATTTTTTTTAAATTCATAACATTCATTGTACAGTAATTATATTTCATGTATCACCCACAATTGATGGAGATGACTTGATTAAAATATAAACCATGTTATTTTCCAATGTGTATTAATTATCCCACAAGTGATTTATTTTTCTCTATTTGTTTTTTTTTGCTCCACTATGTCATTTCTTTATTTCTATTCTCTTACATTCAACTCCACTATTGTTAAATCTGTTTTATTTAATGTGTGTGTGTGTGGAGGGGGGGGGGGATTTTATTGAGCTTACATGGAACTCCAAAATATTTTCATTTCTCTTCATTGGTATGAGATACATTTTTCATTGGAATATTCATATTTAACTGGTAATTTAATAACAACCATTAAAATAGAAATGTAATTTTTTTTTGAAATTAAAAAATATAATTTTTTTCAATTTGGAGTAATTTTGTATGATAGAGGAATTAGAAAATCATTCTATAGTTTTAATTGAATAAGTTTTAATTGATTAACTTATTATTTGATATATATGCATGGTGTGGTTGTTTACATTATTTATTCCCCATTTTTGAGTGGTTTTAAAAAGATAAATTTATTATATTATTTATCAAACCCTATTTCTTGATAGATCATAGAATACATTTAACTAACAAAATGGTCATGATTACATTATAAAACATGATAAATTTTAACCACATATAAATTATTGTGGTCATAAATTAATTTTAATTTCTACCATGTCAGATAGAGACCTTTTATGCATTTAATCTTTTTAAAAATCATAAATACAATAAAATTATTTATCATATTCCACATTACAAGGGAAATACACATTTATATTATTGTTATTGAGTATCATTAAATGATTTTTCATGTAAGTCTCCACATAAATTATTTTTTTTGTTTCATGGTATTTTTTTTAAAAAAATTTAATATTTTAAGGGTAATGTTTCTTGACATCTTGACATAAATATTTTACCACTTATATCAAAAAAAATTGATCCACTGATAATTAAAAGGCATAAAATGGGAAATAATGGAATTATGAATTAGTAAGAATCATGGATATCATATACTAACCTATGACTAAAAACATATTATCTCATCTTATTCCAATAATATTAACTAGTGTTGGTCGGTGTTTATGGATTAGAATCAGAGTCAATCTTTTTTCGACTTATAATTGTGTGGGGGAAAACATTACACAATTCGATTTTATATTTTTTTGACAAAAAATTGGTAAATTAATTTCCAATTATTGTTTTGTTGAATGTTTGAATAAAAAATTGATGATATATATGGATAATTAGTTGGTGACTTTTCATTTTAGTGGAATTAAGGGGGAAATATGATTTTATTTGATCTTTTTTTTCTAATATCATCCATTTTTAATTAAGATGAATACCCTCATATTCTGCCTCTAAATTGATTCATCACATTTTAACCATCCTTCCGTGATCTTCAAAATCAGTATAACTTAAATGATAATTGACTAAATATATGTGATGATTTATTATAAATTGTTACATGTAGGAATATTTAAGGACTATAGATTGTATGTGTTAAGATGAGATTTATCATATATACACTATCATTTTTTCTTGAGTGGTGAGTCATTATATTATAGATAGTAAAATCAAAACATGGACATAAATTAATAAGGAATGGTTGATAAACCAATGATGGAGGGGGCGGGGGATTAGAATGAGAGTCTCATAAATACGAAATTCTACATTCCTAGGATGAATGAGATATGGTGATTTATTCCTTTTTTAGTTAATACTTGTTTCTATTACCATGCCTACTTCTGGATAGCTCTTGTTGGTGTACCTGTCCTTTGGAGTTTATTTTGATATTTCCATTTCCTAGGTATAAGAAACTAATAAAGTGTGAGTTAAATTGATATTAATAAATTTTTGAAGTGTTTTCAGTGATTATCTCAATGTTTCATAATCATAATTGTGTATAATATTATTTTGTTTTCAAATTTTATTTAGGGTTTTATGTTATGCATATATTATAATAGTTGTATTGGAAATTGAAAAAAATTCAGATGATTCATGATATGAATCTTTTGATCTCACCATGTGTGGTTAAAATAAAAATGATAATCGAGGGTCCTAGTTGTTTGAGTATCGGCCCCATTGATTTAGCCCGAGACAGACATAATGATGAATATCCAGTTAAATGATAACAATGATTTTCAAAATGAAACATGTTTCATGGTTAACTATAAAATATATGGTAATATTTTTATGTTAGAAAACATATGTATATATGATACCAAATTTATAGATGGAGCCCACTAGCCTTTGGAATAATGCTTTAGATCACTAAATAATTTGTGATGTGACTCAGATATTTAGAAAAAAATTGCAATTATCCTACAAGACATCACTTAATGGAGATACATTCGATGTGAAGTAGCTAGTCACTCAACCACAAGATATGAGGATGGAAAACGTAATTATAGATGATATGAGAACTAATATGTGGAGGCTTGGTGATCCACCATGATAGGTGTCTACTTATGTTATTTTATAGACAGTGGGTAAAACTTCTTGAGCAATAAAGGGGAGAAAAAACTAAGAATATTTCTAATTTAATGAACTTGGAATATGGGTTCTATGATTAATACAAAATACTTTTACAAATAAAATAATTAATTTAATCAAATGTTGAAATTATTTTATTTTGGGAGATGTAGGAGGTATGATTCTTGTAGGGATCTAAAAATTGTTTTGAAATATAGAAGGACAATATTCAAAAAGGAATATTTCATTGTCGATGCCATTGGTTTCTTCAAGAAATAATATATGTGAGAGATTAAAATATGATTAAGAGGAAATATTTTCAACATTATGAATACATTGTTTTGACTTTGAAGAGTTGAATGGATGAATTATATAAGAGTTATTCTGATATATCATGTATTGATTTCTCAATTCAAGAATTGACTAAAAATTTATTATATATTATAATTTCCACTAATTATTTGTTATTATAGGATTTAATTAGACAATTATCACATATATTATCCCTTTTAATGGAACTGGGTTGATCCCATTGATTTTTAGTTTTTTCATGTACAGATATTTCATATGTCAAGTACATATAATTCACTCTACATATCAATATCAATAGTTTTCAACTTTATTTTCATGATTCCATTACTAGAAACATTTTCATCATGTATGATTTTGTTCTCCCTTAAAATATATGGCTAATTGTGTAAGGTGTGAGGGATAAATAATTTAATGATGAGAATGTTAATGAATAATTGATCTCAACCATAGTAGGTCATTTGGGAAGTAGATTATTTTGATACCAAATTTGATTCATATCCCTTAAATGAATTTGAAAATTTTTAATGTAAGAGGTGGATATTTAAACCAAGTTAGTGAATCGAGATATATCCAAAAGGTCCTATTATTATTTCAAATAATGATTCAATGGTTAAAAATATAGTTTAGTGGATTTCTCAAGACAATAATACATTCATTAATCTGGGTATACAATACTAATTTTAATGTAAGTGGTTAATGATCATTAAATGTATTTTCATCCAATTAAATTGACAAATCTCTGAATGAGTGTGATGATACTAAATATATAAAAAGTCATTTGAATCTGATCATCAACACAATTTTTCAAAAATTATTTTTTTTAAAAATCATTTATCTATTTTTGTTAAATATTGATCCAAAAATAGAAATTGATATTACAATCGAGATAACCAACTTTGGAGGTTTAAAATATAATCTCGTCATGGGATAATCATATTATTACATTAACAAAAATAATATAGTAAAAAAAGGATAAACAATTATTATATATTTTTATAATGATCCATAGTTGTTTGAATTAATGATTAATTTGGATTGTTGAATGATTTAGAATGGAAAAAGTGACTGTTTGGGTTTTCATGATTGAGGGACTCATGAGGCATTGATGTGATATTATATATTAGTAAAATATGAACAAGGATTTACATTGGCGGATTTTCAAAAACAATTAATTATGTTTTTTTATTTGATGATAGTGAGGATGATTAGAGTTTTAATTTTTTTGAACATATCATAATTTAACATGTCTAAAAATGATTATACATTTCTTTTAAAATATTTTACTTCTTTATCTATCATTGTGTTGTGATGAGACATTAAATGATCATGATTTTGTGCAATTTTAATGTAGGCTCTTTACTCAAAGGTAAGTTTATTTTCCAAATTTATATTAAACAATTAAACTGTGATCTTGTGGACAATAATGAATTAGAATAGGAAAATAGGATTTCAGTGGGTGGAAATAGATTTAGGTGCAGCAGTTGTTGAACGGTTTTTTATTTTCATGGGAATATAGACTGATCTGGTGGACATTGAAATGCATTATTTATACTAATACTAAAGGCATAAAATCATTATTGAAATATTAGTGTGTCTATAATGTAAATACCTTATTTATTTTTCATATTTTTGACACCCTAAGATTTTATATGTATTTACTTTGAAATAAACATGAGGTATTCGATTACATTGTTCACATGGAACTACGAGTATAAATGAACCATCATATAGCTACCCATTATAACCTATTCATTAACTTCGATGTTAAGAATAGTATTAAAACCAATGTGAATTTTATTTGTAATATTTTAAAATAAAAATAATTTATTGATTAATTCCTTATAAATTATTAATCAATTTTAAATACTATCACTTTATGTTCAACAATATGCTATCTTCAAAACGTTTTATTTTCATTTTTCATGATGATATTATATTTATTTTAAACAATATAGATATATTTTATTTTTTAACTAATTCAATTTTTTGAATATGAATTTAAAAATTATATTAGGATTCATTTTTATCGTCTTTTTTAAAAACATAGTTTTCATTGAATATTCAAAATACTAATATTTGAACAACTGTAATTAAATCAATTAAAATAAAAGTTACATCATGTTTTTAACTTGATATTAAATAAACATAAGTATATACTACTTATAAATAATATAATTAATTCTATTATAATCTATATCATACATTATTTTGGAATAACATTATTTTTGTGCTTAAAATCCCAATTTTTTGAAAACTGTTTTTTATGTGTGATCAATTTTATTCTTAATAAATTAAATAATATCTCTTTGAAAATTTATTTAATGAAATTTATATATTATATATTCCATAGTTTTTTTAAAAATTATTTTTATTTTTTTATGATGAATCTAATGGATGAAAATTATGTTTTATGCAATAAAATGCATTTGATAAAAAACTGGATTTTCATTGCATTTTTTTGCACACAGTAAAAATTGAATTTAGAAACATATAGATATTGAATCTTGTAAAATGGACTCAATATTTGGAATAAAGAAAATTTTATCTAATTAAATTGGTTTATCATTATTTTTTACAATAATGAAGAGTTAAAACATTAAAATTTAATTACCTTTATTGAGGTTAAAATGAGTTTTGTAGTCAGATTAAAATAATATATAATGATAGGAATTACAAAAAAACATACCTAACTATTATTATTTAATGATATATCTTATTTTTGGACCTTCTATTAATTGTTCTTTTTTTCAGTGTTCTCATGAATGTTTCCTAATACTATTTAATTCTTTTATGTAATTCCATGTGGGTTCGTCCACTTCGATGCAAAAAAGACATCTATTATCTTCCAATATTAACAAAAATTAAGCCTTCTATGTCAGAGAATAAGTACTATAAAACCATCCTATATTTTTTCCTTCATAGTAGAGCTTCTTGTATTCTCTTTAAAATAATCATTTCAATTATTAATTTATAATCCAATGATGGTCTCTCATAGAAGAGGTATAAATCATAACAAAAAAACATTCTATTTTATTTTAAATTTCAAGTTATAAAATCATATTATATCCTTAATATAGTGAAAAATATAATATAATATTATTATATTATATTATTTATTATGTAAAAACAATTTACCACCTCTTCTCTATCATATGGTAAGTGAATGTATCACTCCTCAGTACATGTCAACTACAACCAACAAATAGTAATATGATTCATTTTCCACTACCATCATTAAATTATTGTAATGATTATTGACTAAATAAAAATTACTTCTATTAATGAGAATAATTATTATATATATTTTATTTATAATTTAATTTTAATTTCTTCCACCCATTGATAAGTGGTAAACAACACTCGTGTATATATACTAACTACAATATCCAATAGTGAGGTAATTAATAGTTCATCACCTCATTATATTAATGTTAATAAGATTTTATTTAATTATTTCATAGTATAATATTAAATTAATTATTATTTATGATATTATTTAACCATGATTAATTTTTAAGGACTCTATCTTCCAAACTGAACATAGTAGAAGAACGTAATATTTAACCCACAGAAATGATTATTTTAATAAAGATATTTTATTAAAATATTGTTTAAATGATATAATTGTAACATATATGGTATTATATGTGTAAATATTTGTATATTATTAAATTATAATAAAATGAAATTTATTATATATGAGGTTATAGTACATATAATGAATTTCATACTTGGGGAAGGGGTTCTTCATTTGAATATTGTTTCATTGAGACATGTTTGATGTTATGCTTCTATTTTTGTTTATTTGATGTATATACTAACCCTTATAAATTTTATATAACGGATAATTATGAATTTATGTTATTTAATGTTAAAATTAAAAATATTTGATCCAATGTGATTTGATTCAAATATCATAAATGTGAAATGGGTTTACTCTCTAAAATTTTCCTCTTTGGGTCATTTGATGTTTTTACAACTAATTCTTTTGAGGTGTATCTAAATCTAATTTTATTTGATACATAATTATTATCCATAATTTAATGGTATTTTAGTTTTAATTATAAGTTATTAATTTCATGGTAATTATTAATCAAAAGTTACCAAACTAGTAAGGGTTATATTTCACCATCTCACCTTTTCAAAATATTTTTTCTTATTAATAATATGTTGATGAAATAATATTATCTATATATCCCAAATATTATTTAATTTAATCTTATATAGTAATTATATTATATTAAATTTTTTCAATTATATTTTCCCCTATTTAGGTAACCAATATTCTAGTTGATATTTTTCATGGAAACCAACTTTATATCTCCATTCTGTCGCAAATATATTTTCCCATAAACCTATTTTATAGCAAATGTTTTAAAAAATCTATTTCCTAGTGACTATATAATTTCAAGTTTAACCATGATACAAATTTTATAATTGCTTTTTAAAAATTGTCTTCATTTCATTTTCCAAATGAGGTACGTTTGACTATTTACTAACAATTTGAATGAATTTTTATTCTAAAATACACTGAATGAATTGATTTTCCCACCATCATGCCTTATGTTTTCTTTGAAGTAGAGATTCCATGATTTCATGGTTATTTTGAATGAAAATATTTTCTTTAATATTTTGGAAATATATTTATTATAAATAATTTATTTTCGAATGAAAAGGTAGTATTCATAATGAAAATTTATAGTTCTTTTTAAAAATTATATTCATTTATAACAACATAATATTTTGTTTGTTAATACATATTGCATATATGTTTTAATGTTAAATATCTTTTATTTATCAATATTTTTTATAAATATAATCATTAAATATTTATAAAATCCATTTTATATTACATTGGCTAAACATAAATGAAAAGGCAAATGATTTCATGATATTGTGGAACATATATGAATGGATTATGGTTATATAATGGTTGTGTCCATTATAGCCATCCAATACATTAGGTAATGTTTAATATTATATGTTATCAAAGGGAACAATTTTTTTTTCCAAATCCTAGTAATGTGTAAATAATATATTTTTCATATCTAAAAATCAATTTCATAGTAAGTTATAATTCTTCCAAAAGAGGGTACAAGGGAGGTTTTACCAACATAAAAATAGGGAACAATGGGTTTTATCTGAAACACAATGTAGGTACACAAGTGTTTATCACAAGAAAAATATATGATGAATGTATTTGGTGGTATCCTTGATATAATATATATGTGAATATGATTATTATACCCTTTATTCCAATTTCATTTTATTTTTCTCAATGAAAAAGTAATATTATCATGGTTGATGATCATTAGTTATTTAATGAATCTTGTGTTATGAACTACTAAATAATTATTCCATGAGTCAGGTATTGGATCTATAAATTTTGGGGTTTTATTTTATAATCTTAATCTCCTGATTTCATACCCCATTATTATTATAGAATGCCGGTATATGATCTATGACTAATATGTCCCATTATTCCACATACTGGGAATTTCATATAACCATTCTATATGTTTATTTTCTCCTCGATATGAGGAATGTTTTTGAGTAGGTTTTGACTATGATGTATACTATGTGAAAATATATTGTTGTATATGTTGAGGATTTTTAAAAAATTAAGTTGATTATATATATTTTCTATAATGGCAGTATATCATTATGGTCCATGGGAATTTTTAAAAGTGGAATATATAGAATATTTATGTAAAATAATGTAATATTAATTTATATAATATTAATGATTTAATTTTCTCTATTAGAAAAATACGTATTCATCTTTTTAAAATTGGATGAGAAAAAATTACTGGGAACCCTTATGATGAGCCGAATTATGTCAGAATACCATTTGTTAATTTAAATAATAGAGTGGGTGATTTGTAGAGATTACATCCTTATGTGAATAACAGAAATTATATATGGATATGAAATAGATTAACATATGGGTACCTATAAAAAATAGATATGATTGGATATTAAGTCGATCATCATCAGCAAATGATGAGTGAGACTAATGACTGCATGCATGTCGAGTCTCTCCCAAGGGTTTTTCATGAGTCAATTCAAATTTTATTTATAATCCTCCCTAAGGTATTTTAATAGATAATGTCCATTGATGAACTCTTTTAATACTATGGTTTCTAAAATGGAATATATTGTGACAATAATTATAGAAAGTATAATATATTTCAACGAATATTTTATCTATAACTATGATTATTATTTCTCATACCATGGTTTTTGGTTTCATTATGTGAATGAAATTAGAAGGAACCATTTTAAAATTGAATGTGATGGATGGTGAAATGATTTTAATACAGAAAAACGAAATGTTTTGTGAGATTTATTGAATAATATTTTTTCAATTCATACACAATTTATAAACCCATGAAAATTTCAATGCTCCAAAATGAGAAATGTGGGGAACACATTTTTTTGAGTCTATGACGATCAAACTTCCACATATTGTTAGTGGGTCAACTAATCCACTAATTTATTAGAAAATTAATAATACAATTGAAAATATATTTTCTATTCTACAATGATCTTATGTTTAAAATAATATATTGGATATTTATTATATGCCAGGATTATAAGATTCATGATAGAATTATATCAAGAATATGGGGAAAGGGGAAGAAATCAACTCCAATGAGTGGGAAATGATAACGAGGTTATTTTTCTATAAGAGAATTTTTGGAATTATTATTATGAAAAACAATTTGGTATTCCATTGGAAAAGTCATAAGGATGATGAATCCCATAGTAACTATGATTAAAATTTCAATCGATATTAAATTATGATTCATGTATTATCCTTGATAAAAAATTTAAATTTATTTATTCCACTTTTTTTAGAACCAATTATCAAAATGGTGTTATCCATATGAGTCATTTGTAGCCATAATTTAATAATTCAACCTATTATAATAGAATAAATCGATATTTTATTCACCCATCAATCTAATTTTCATGATATGAATAAAAATATAGAATTTAATGAAAATTGAAATAAAAAACTATATAGGAATGAAGTTTTGTCTTCCATTATCTCTAATAGATGTAAAAAAACATGGAAGAAATTATAAATGGGTATGTAGTAAAACTAATATGGGATTAATCTAATTTTATCATGAAATTATATATTATATTAATTCTAATCTGTTAAAAATGATTAGAATAAAGGGTTAGTTCCACACAATGAACCATAAATACTCTTGTGTTTTAAATGAAAATTGTTTGGGCATTATTCTAACCAGTTCATGAATATGATGGTTATTGAAGAAAATAAACATCAATAAGCTATTTATCACAAAAAAAGTGAAATTTCATGTGATAAATATTTCTAATGAGAGGTACCTATATTATATCGTGGAAGATATAATTACAAAGCGTTATATAATAATTAATAAATTGTTTTATTCAAGATATACCATAATAATTTATATATAATGAATTATATATGGGTAGAAAAGTACCACTACAATGATTTTATGGTGAAATATAATCAAAAAAATCTAATGGTATGAATATTTCATATCATGTCTGCAATTCTTATGTTATTTATGTTTGTTGGAATGTTCATATGTAAAATCTTGTAATTAGGCCTATAATTAATTTGATGGGATTTTGTAATGGATTATATTTCTCTATATTGATCCCATATAGATTTATTATGAAGGCAATTGAAATTTTATATTCTAAAAAAACTATCTTTGTTTACCCGTTCAAGGATAAATATGACTACCAAATGGAAATTATATAGATGTTATGGGTCATGATTCCTAGTCAAAGGTTGTTACCATTTCAGATAGCTAGGGAGAATCTAAATATGTGATATATTTCTATTTTAGTAGAGTTTTTGGATGTATTTATAGAATACATACATATTCTTCCTCTAAATAATAAAGATGGTCTTTCAATGGAACAAATTTCCAATAAAACTCCTATTTCAATGTCACCATATAAAATGAAGTTATTTTTTACATGAATAAAATAATTAACACTATTATAGTCTTCATAAGGGACTAATTTGATTTATTTAATCACCATGGGTAGAACCTATTAATTTTGGTAACCTTATAGATTGATGAATTAAACTTAGCAGTAATTATCAAGAACATACAAATATCATGTTTATAAATTAGCATCCTCTGCAATATATTAAGGAATTTTTGATCGAAAATTAATTTTTTATTAATATTTTAGTTCATAGAAGTGAGAAACCACAAAACTAAAATATAATCTGAATGTCATCCATCCCAACAGATATCACAAATTCATTGAAATCAGGACTAGTATTGTTAGAACTGCATAACAGATATAATCACCATTGAAGTGATTCAACTATTATGCTCAGGTTATCTTGAATTATTTCTTCAAAGTGGGTAGGGAGGATACCCCATTTCTAGACATATTCCTCCACATTTATCTATTATTAAGTGAAACCCCAAGACAAAATAGTATCATGTTGGTTGATCGAGTCCCTTTGTTATTTACTAAAATCCATTTTATTGACTCATTCAAGAATTATTTCGACCTCCTACCTTGAGGCATTATGTTTGATATCATATTTAGGAATTTATTCTTTATAATGAATAATTATGTCAAGATATTGAGAATTCACTCCTTCCTTTATTTCTACCATATCACCTGCCCCTTGATTGTGGATGTGTCCACATATTTCTTTAATCATTCCATATCATAAGCTAGAACATTCTAGATTTTGAGGGTTCAGTTTACCATCCTTTTCCATTCCCTTACAAGCTAATCTTCTTTAGCTGGGAGTAGTCATTCATACCTTAATTTAAATTCCCTTTAGGAACAAAGAAGCTCCCCGCATCATGGCTCCACTTTTGACCCTTATTATTAATTGGGCTTTGGAGGTCTCTATTTCTCGCTCTCTCCTCTATAGTAATAAAAAATTTAATAGTGACCTCGGCTTCGTTATCACCCTCAGAGAGAGTTTGAAAACCTAAGAGATACTCCACTACCAAAGGTGAGCCCACATCTATAGTAGTCACCTAGACCTGAACAAGTAAGTCGGCCTTTATACCTCCACTAGATAGCGGGTCTGTTTCATGGACATAAATTAGATATTCCTCTCTCAAACTATCAATGTGGATAATGAGACTAATGCTTTCATGGTCATGTTTCCATTTGGACATGGTCATAGAATTTACTCTATCCCCAATAAAGTTTTTCTTTATTGTACATGTAAAGCCTCCATTAAATGATCAGGGTCGTGACCATAGAAAACTGAATCAACATTATGTCCTGATGATCCTTTTTTGAGGGACTGAGATATTCTATTTTGGCATGGCCTGATATAAAAATCATGGTAGTGGAGGCACAAAAAAACCTTGAAACAAGATCCTAAGGCACCCTCCTGCCTAGTGGGAAAGCCTCCATTATTCATAGTTATAGAAAATGAAGGAGAAACCAAAGGGAAAAAATATGTGTCTCTCTTCCAGTACCGGTCCTGATTAATGGTTGACTCCCGACTCACACTTCAATAAATTAAATACATATAAGACCTTTAGTTCTTCAGGTCCATCTTTTTTCTATAGATGACAAGCCATCCATGAATCCTTAGACCCCCGACTGTCAACCGTGAGAACTGAGAGAGATACTTACCCATTTTTGATGAACATCATTATCAATACCAGAGTGAATCGAGTGACTTATCGAACCATAAGTGGATAAATTCCCTATGAGATGACAAGATGAAGAGAATTCTGTCCAAAATTCAAAAACAGTGGTTGTTTGAACCAGAATTCCTCCACGATGGTGATCCTGATACATCCAACAAGAATATTGGATGTATCCACCTAAAAAATGTGTGGGGAGATGAGATGACACCCATAATCAGTGCTATTATCCAATCATAAAAATTATCCAATCATATTACTAATCATACATATTATAGTAGGATTTTGTATGGGGAGAGTTTGGGAAGACTATCCAAAAAATACATACAAGGACTATCAAATTTCATGTAGAAATCATAGGACCAATGAGAAAGGTAGAACCATTATCGTTTGTGTCTGTGAGGTTCTCTGGCCTACACAAGCATCAACTCCACCTCTAACATGAAATGAATCATCATGTGTCACTTTTTAGGGATCCCTACAACTACTCTATCTTTCAAACACTGGGATATGAATATAAATCTATAAAAATCATCCACCAAAGGATGATGATTCATAAAGTGTTCCAAGAATGTCAGATTAATGAAATATGAGGCTTTGTTGAATTCTGAAGGAGATAATGAATGGTTAGGGCAACTTTCATGATGATTCGGGACTTTGGGGCTGAGTTTGATAGATGTGAAAGAGGGAAGAAAGTCGTGATTTCAGAAGGGATATAAGGAAGTTATGATGGCTACTGAGAATTATGGGAGTCCCTTCGCCTAGAGTGGGACAGGGACTGGGCTCACTGCCACCACAGCCTAGGGAATCCCAGCTCGAGCAATAGAAGAATGAAGATACCTAGAATGTGTTGTTTTGTGATTCTGAAGACGCTTCATATTTTTCCAATATTGTTTGTAGATCTAGCTACTATTAATTGAGGTTCAAAATGGAATACATTTCCTTGGAAAATATTATATTTGATGTAGAAATAGTATTAATTAATAGTTATTTCATTTATTATTACATATGAGTTGGTTATTTTGATGGATTTGGTGAATAGATTCTGTATATATTACCTTGATCTGTTTACGGTTTTACATATAAATGGTATGTTTATATTATTTAAGTGAAAGGAAGAGCATAAAAAACATTTAAGGATTTATTTGATAACCCAATGGTTGGATTATATGAGTGAAAAATTTACCAAGCCCTAATTTTGGATATATTATATTACAATTTTAATTTAAAATTTTCTTATATGGTTTATATCAATTGATCAATAAAAATTTAAAATTATCGATCATTTAAGCATAATAAAGAACATACATATTTCTATTTTTTTATTGGATTGAATTGAAATTATAAATTCATTTTGACTAATTTCATAGGGATATATAATCCACTCACATAGTTAATTAATTTGTTATTGGAGTTCTAATAGGCTAAATGATGCGATGAAAATTTCAATGATCTAATGAAATTGATTGTTTGTTAACCCATGATAAGGCTACCCATTAGTAGTGAAGGGATTTTTATTCAGAGAGAAATATCAATGAAGAATATGGGATTTGTACCTATACAGACTAATATGATGATAGATCACACCTCATAACAATTTATGTTTCATGAGAAATATTACATAACACATGATTTGAGGATAACAGTGGAAATACTTTCATTATGATATAGGTGCATTATCATTACAGGGAAATGTTTGACATATATAATGATCATAAATTATAAATATATATATTAAATATGAAAAATTTTAATATGTGATAGAGAATATGGTATTAATTGTTTAATGATTATTAATTCTCAATACATTACAATCTTGATAATGTGAATAAGGTGGATAATAGATTGAGAATAACGGTTCGTGATGAATTTTTTTTATAAGTATTAGAAAATATCCAAAAATATTCAATTTTTAATATATGGATTTTATATCTATATAGATGGGGAGAAATAATTTATTGATCAAGTGAGTGTTCAATAATCTATCCATGTAATGTAAAAATATCCATAATAGGAGCATGTAGAGTTGTTAAAGAAGTTGAAAAACAAAAATGAGTTAAACATTGACTGTGATGGAATATTAAGGATAATGAACCGATTATGTGTCTCATCAATACCATATACGGTGAATGATCTATTATAATAATATAATTTCACATAAATTTATTTTCACCCAAGATATTTGATGATATATAGATATTCTAAATTGTACTTATAGTTGTAAAATATAACGGGAGATATTGTAGAGTATGTATCTTGGTTCTTGTTATGTCAAAAAGTGAATGTTTATAGGAAAAAGTTTCATGTGATTTAATAACAATTACACATATAATAATTTAAGTACTAAAACATCACTATTTATTTGTTCATCTATCTCCTCAAAACATAAAAAGGCCATAATGGTTTTCTGGGGTCATAGTCAATCAATTTATAATACCAACACATTTCAATATTATTATAAAAGACATATAACATGATCAGAATCCACGAGATATTCTTTACGGATGTGTTAAGGTTTAATGCAGTGTAAAATTATTTTTTATTAATTCAATATTTTAGGTTTAAATTGATGTTTTGATTTAGTCTTCTTTATGTTCTGAATATAATGTTGTATTTCAATAATTATTATCATCCTCAAATTTATGTGTAGTATTTAAAAACAAATAAAACCCTAAACGATATTTCAAGATTATTTTCTATAAATTCCATTGGTGATTGGGAACAACACCTTCTTATACCCTCATAATCATACAAAAATATATTTCATACGAGCATTAAGATAGATCATTATAAATTAATATAAATAAATAAGTGAAGTAATCCATTTTTTGTGATGAATTAGGGGAATGAATGATATTCGGACCCAAGATAGTTGTGGAATAGGAAAAATTGTTATAACCATTTTCCATGACATCATGGTAGCTAAGATTTAGTTAAATAGTTATGATGAACATTATTACCATGATCTTTAATGAGAGGTAATTGTGAAGGTATTACATTAAATTTCTCCATTAAGAAGAATACTATGAGATTCATAAATAAGTGTGAGGTGATCCAAAAGTATATTGGTCCCTTATAGATTCTTGATCTAGTTGGGATTATAGCATATCGCTTGTCACCTCCACTGAACCTATCTCATGTCCATGATGTGTATCAAGAATCAATTTTGATGAATAAAATACATGATAGTTAACATTTTCAGAAATCCATGGTCGTATTAATAGATACTAATTTTTCTTATGAAGAAGAACCTGTATAAATCTTTGATCAAAGATGTAAATTTCAATAAAACTATACTATTTACTTGGATAATGTTCTCTGGAGGAATCTAAAAATAAATGAAGATACATATGAACCCATTTATTTGATAAATAAGATATACACTCATTTTTTTATATCATAAAAATTGTGTTTTTATATAAATATTAATTTTTTTGGGTACAATTGAACATCCCCAGACTCTAAGCAAATTTCCTTTAAAATAATACTTTATTTATATAATAACCTTCCTTACACGAAACCCTGAGTCTATATGACCCAACCATTAAATTTGATTTTATGAATAAAAATAATCAAATTTTAAAAATAAGAATTATTTTTTATTCATTAAAATGAATATATAAATTGATAATAAATTAGTAGCTAATTTCCCAAAAAAATATATTTTATACTTCAAAAATAATCATTCTTAAAAAATGTGTTTTATCATGTTTTTAAACATAATCATTTTAATAAAGTTATTAAAATTTTATAAATTTGAATTTATGAAATTTATTTAATTTTTTAAATTAATATTTCGATATTATATTTTGGTGAATATTTATAATTTTTAAAAAATATTTACTCTTCAGTGAATATTGAAAAAATGATATTTTTGTAGAAGTTATCAATTATTCAATAACATAGCACATAACATTTAAAAAAATTATCTTAATTCTGATAATGTATACTTTAGTTATAATTAATATTTTTAATTACATAGAAAGAATTATTATACATTATTTTATAATATGTTGCTTTATAGGCATATAAACACATTTGTCTAAAACCTATTTTTATACACTAAATTATTTTTTTATATAAAAGATATAATTTAACATCTACTTATTAATTTTTAAATTAAATTAAAAGATTATCTATTTAATATAATATGTTAACATTCATTTTATGGTTTTATAAAAAAATACAATTGAATGAAATTATGTTTTACACATAAAAATCCTTTTTTAAATAAGTTTTAATTGACGTTTTAGTGATTAATTGAAATTAAATCCAACCAGTTATTATAGTTAAATTCTGTAAAAGTGATTCAATATTTTGAATGAAAATAATTATTAAAATTTAAAAGGGTTAACTAATTTTTTTCATAAGTGAACTGAAAAAATTGTAATATTTTGATCCCATAGTTAAGGATAAAATAGGTTTACTATTGGGTGTTAAACGCACAGATATAGGATGTATTTATACCCTCACTATAATTGAAGGTCCTTATAAACTAGAAAAAATTATAATAAATTTGTATTTATTGGTTTTTACAATATTATCCTTTTTTAATTCGAGCATCAGAACATAATTTTGAGACCTAGAACCCTTCAATGTGTTTCTTTTGGGCTTGGATGGAGGCCCGAGAGGACCCCTAAATGTATCACATTGTTTTGGATGTTTCGAAGTCAAGAATACACATGTTTTTAGGGTCAAATAAAGGTGAATTTTTTCTAAAACTGTGCATGCTTTGAAAGGAAACTGTGAATCCCATAGTAGGAGGACAAATGGTATCTCACAAGGCACACACAGTTTACCAAACAATATTCCTTTCCAACAGGGTTAGTTGAAGTGGAAGTACATAAGTACTATTCATATCATGATTAGTGCATAGTTTCTAAACCATGTAGCTAGCTTGTGTAAAGATCACTAGGTTCCCAGTAAATAGTGCACATTTTTCAAATAGTTTGACAAACATTGAGGCATATACTATGAATCAAGCCCTATTTTTATATTTGTATTAAATATAAAATTAATAGAAATGATTTTAAAACATAATCACCTCGCATATCCTTCCACACTCTAACACGTGCGACACTCATACCCCTCTAAATCATTGGGTACAATTGATCCCCATTCTTTGTCTCCCTCTCATATAAAGGAATCTACTAGATTTATTGTGATTTATTGGTGAAAACATGAGGTAACACCTTTCAGATCCTCTTCAATTCCATTCCAACCATTTCTAACTTCTCCCTATAGGCCTAAAAAATTCATACAAAACACTAGAGTTATGGGTTGACATATTTTAATTTTTATTCTAATTATCGGTTATGAAAAGGTTCTCTAATGTCAACTTTTTTCATATTCTGGTATCGGCTACCAATGAAAAGTGGTTTGGTCCCATCCAGCATGTCGTCGTTGTTTGAGTTAACGTTTTATTTTGGCTTATACTTCTCAGTTATTTTATTTTAGGTCCTATGGTGATTTAGTGTCCCTGGTAATTGTTTTTAGATAATTTGTTGACATCATGACATATTTCACTAACATACATAGATACTTATATATATACCATCTGTTATTATTTTACCTCATGGAAATATGAAAACATACATTGTATTATAGGGTATATGTATAGGAGTGTATGTGTGTACAAGTGTGTAGATATCATGTCAATATTCAATGTGGTCAAGTATCAAGTGTTTTACATGGTTCCACATTGTTATAGGATCCATTTTCACTATAATATAAATCACTAATTAATCATTTAATTTATAATTCCCCGTACCATTATTTAATATTTTTCCAAGGCTGGTAGTCTATTCTAAAATGAATCATTACAAAATATTTTTGAACATTTTAATTTCAATAAATGATATGATGTATAACAAAGTAATGTTTTTATTATAAAACCTCTCCAATAGAGGTTTTATTTATTCTAGATAAAAATTTATCATTATAGATTTATTCATAGTTGGCATAATTCATTTAGGATTATTTAGGCATGAAGGCTATTATTGATAAATGTAATGAATATGACTTTTTCATGTTTTATAAATTTTAATTACACAAGTATGTAATTTAACATCATCAATGAAACCTTCTAGGTTCTCATTGAAATTAATATAACTATTTTCAGGTGTTAGTAAATTGATATAATATGGGTCTAATGGAATAACCCCATTGGATGAAATGACCATTCCATTTGTTATTAATCATGAAATGTTTTTATCTGTTTCATGGTTTTAAAAGAATTTAAGAATTAGATAGCTTGTAACATGGGTACTGATTCCTCTTTATGTAAATTATGATTGTGATCAGGCCTTTATTCATTGATATATTAAATTCTCTATTTGAATTGTAAAGCCTTATGATTATTAATCATTGCTAATAAGTTATATGAGAAGTTATACATCATGTCATATGCTATAGAAATAATCATGCTTATATATATATGGAATGGGATATAAACTTTTCATGACAGTCTTATGCCTCATTATATATATATATATATATATATAATTCTGATAAACCATAAAATATAATTTTTATGATGGTAAGGGATGATCATCCAAAAGGGAGATCGCACTCACTTACATAAGTGTTAGGCAAGATGACTCACCCCACTAATACATTATAAGTGATTGGATGTGGTGACATGATCCATTTTTAGAATTTTTTATGAATTTATATAGATGCATGTGAGTTATGTCCCAATCCAATATAACACTACCAATCTAGCGAAATGGACATGTGGCATTATCATGCACTTGGACCATAACAATGGATGAAATGTGGCTTGTATAATGGATATGGATGCTTGTGGGTTATGTACTAATCCATTACATCATTATAACTCAAAAAATATGGAATGGGGGTGTCAGTATTCATTTGGACAATTATAGTGGATGAAATATGTCCCACAGACTTGATATGGATTGCTGAGTGTCATGTCCCAGTCTAATCCAGCAATAGAACTCTAAGGATATTTCCTATGGGAATTGACACAAAAATGGATTATAACAAGAGATGAAATATATAACTCTAATATATATATATATATTATTGATAATAAAAAAATATATATATATATTTATAACCACTGACCTGAATATATTTTCTGACAATGATATGAAGAATGAATAGTCGCCAAGTGTCCCTATTAAACTGATTGGTGGTAGATTATTTATTTAGTTTCATATATTACATGTCTTTACATGTACACTTCATAATTTATATGGAACACTATGTATTATTATAGACAATATGGGATATATCCAAATGAGATTTATCATTCATACAATGCTAATGCCCCCATTACATTGGGGAACCCGAGTAGACCTTATTGAATGCCACATTATAGACCTTGGATGATTTTTTATGGTATATTTCTTATTATTTAGGGTTTATGTCAAAATTACTATGTGATTTTATAATATTCTTCTACAGGTCACCTTTGGCCTATTATGTTTATTTCATTTCATGAGTCTTCTATTGTTCTAAATTAAAAAGAATGCATGTTTTTTATAAATTGGTGTTTCTACTATAATTTAGTTATTATAATATTTTCCATCCACGTTATTGTTATTTATTTATTACTAAAAATGTTGTACACTATTATTTATTATTTTTTACTACTTGTCTAATATGATATGTGAGTATAGTCTCCCCACAATCAACTATAAGACCCTCTCTACTAGTTAGTAGCCTCTAGTGCATGTAGAGATGATCTTGAGGCAAAGTGGTCCACTTTTCCATATATGAGTTTAATGGTAACTCAGGATTGTACATTACTAATATGTATGTGAGGAAATTTTTTTACATAATATTACTATTTTGGTTTGGTATACAGGATAAATGGATAGTGTTAGTTCTTGGTTAATATCCATCCTTGTATATAAATTAAATGACTAATTGGATAGGGCTTGAATATTATTTTATATTTTCTGTACTATATTTGATATGATTTCACCTTCAGATACTAGTATACAATATACTGCAGATAATTTAGGGAATACTTTGGAAATTTTCCATTGGCATGCTTTTGATAGGATGAATAATTTGATGAATTATATAAGAAAAATAGAAAATTAATATTTTAGGGAGGCTTCATGACAAGTAGTTTCATTTTAGGATGACTACTAATTAAGTTTTTCTTCCTTGAGGCATATAAAATGCTTAAATTTATACATTTTTAAGTAATTATTTTTTATTCCTTCAATGTTTAGTATTTTCTATAGTTGGTTACTATGAATAATATGAAATTATTCTATGATTAAATCATGTTTCTCTATGTCATGTTCTTATAGAGACATGAATGTTTTTTAATATTTAAATTGTAGCATGGGATAAATTTATTGTTTGAAATTGTGAAATGATATCGTTTTTAGTCGTAAGGTATATGTGTTCCTTAGGATTGGGAAAATATATCCAATGTATAGAAAAAATAATAAATGGATGATGATGATTAAATTTAAAAATGATATGATTTTGAAATAAATTGGATCCAAATTCCAAACAATTTACATTATGGGAACTTTATTTTTTGGTATATGGACACCCATTTAACTGGACCATTATATATGAGCATGTTAAATTCTGAAATGATTTATTTTCGAATAAAGGGATCCAATTTTAAATACATGATGTGTATGGGTTCTTCAGGAATTTGGAAATGGAATAAGATATTAAATATATATAAAATACGTATTGTGAAATGTTTATAAATGTAAATTGTTTCTTGATTTTGATTTTAAATTAAATGGTTCACTTTTAAAGGCCCAATTAGACCCAAGTTGGTCATTTGGGGAATTTTTACTTTGAGATTACCCCATTAGGTGTTTGAATTTTTAATAATTGAACATCTAAAATTGCTTTGTATTTTGATGGGCCCAGATTTGTTAAAATTGGACCCTTGTAGGTCGCTATATATGATAGATGAGATTTTATTTTGATAAACTAACTAATCATGTCTAAATTTCAAGAAGTTTAATTTTTTTAAATAAATTAATTTTTAGAGACGTTCCAACATTAAATTGATTATAAGTTAAATATTTTAAATGGTAAATGATTAAAATGTGTATAATTTAAAATGTATTGGAAATGGATCCTATAGTGGTTTCCTTGTTAAAACCCTCGTGTAAGTGTAGTTTGAGTTACTCTATGAGTGGCCATAGAAGAAATTCATGAGTGTTTTTATAGGAGTTCTTTTCTTGAAAAATAGTTTTAATGAAAAGTTTAAGGAATAGTGAAATCATTTAATTGTAACCTAGTGATAGGGTTGATGTTTTTTCAATGGTATGGAGATATCCTATGGCAGGTAGAACCCTTAGAGCTTTAGTGTCTTTCAATCCTGTCAGCTTTTAGAAGTTTGGTAGTATTTAGGTTCCGTTTTTCTTTGATGGATTCTTATATTTTGTATTGAAAACCCTTTTTGGAGGGTTGGTCATGTTTTTCGTGGAATTATTAAGTGGTATTATCATCTGGTAATTCCCTTTATCTACTGGTTAGACAAGCCTCATGTATCCTCAAACACTTTGTTTCTCAACCATTTAGTTTCCTCGGTAGAGGATCAAAATGCATGTCATATTCCAAGTGAATGGTTGTTTGATGAAATACAATGTTGAGTTAAATCCCTTATATGATCATAAAATAAATATGTCCATAAGGTGAATAAGCATATGGGTATTATTTAAAATGTTTTTTCTGCACATGTAACCTCATTGTAGTTTTCAATGATATATGTGGTACCATCGAGTGCTAAATTTTATAAGGAACTGAATGAGTATGGTTCAATGATTGAGCCATATCTAGTTGTGTACTATCTTAGTTTATATTTCTAGTAGAGTGTCCTAATAATCAAATAAACATGTTTATCCTAATTCTATAGAGGACTTCCTAGGGAGTTGGTTGTTTTGACACACCAGTTGGTCTATTTTTTTGTTTATTTTAATAAATTGATGATGTGGTTGTGGTTAGGGGGAGTGTCACTACGATTATGACTGTTATATGACATAAGAAGAAGTTGGATCATAGTACATAGAACAATTTAAAAATGATCAACCTTTCCTTGATGCTTTTGACGAATTATAGATGAATTTGGTTGGTTCATTCTCGAAACCCAGAAAACGATGTTGTTAGATGTCTTTGAAACCACTATGAAACTAAAATGGTTATGTGGAAAATCAGTGGGTAATATTGAAAATCCACATAATTCCTCATGTGGATATGTTATTTTCATCGCTCATGGTGAATCATCAATAGTTGAAGCAATGTTCATCTTCTTTCATGTTATCCAGTTATCATTTGATTCTTCATATTTTCAATAGTTGAGTGTGGGTGACATTAAGAAATTTGAAACCCCTTTATTATAATCTATTAATAAAGTTAGAGGTCCAAAATATTGACTTCAGTGTAATACACTAAGAGAGGATTGATCTTATTTCATGGTGATGTTTTGAAGAGATGATGAAATTGTTGGTGATTTTCTTTCAATGTTGCATGCTGAACTATGGTTCATATAGATTCATGATGGTTCGATGTGACCCTTGGGTTCCCATGTTGGAGTTATTTTGACGAAATTTAGATACTATTCATTTTTTTTGACATTAGTGGTAGGTGGATACTACTTTGGGCTCTGTCAATCTTCTAATGTGTATATTTTAATCTTGTACCATTGTCTTTAATGTGAATGTGAAGTGTGGAACACTATGGTATTGTACCTTGGACAATGGTACTATGAATTTGATGTTACCCTTGAATGTCAATTTAACTAAGAGTAATTCTACAATGGATAATGTCTATAGTGGGCTAGATCAAGGTTATGACATGTGTTAATGCTATGGAACAATAGATTAAAATGGCCTCATGATGTTTTGATAAAATAATGCCAACAAAAGATAGGTTTTGTTATTTGTAGATGGTCTTGTGGTAGATATTGTATACCTTGGGGGATAGTGTCATAGATCAATTTTAATGTGTTGTTTCTAAGATGAGCATCATGAGAAATGTTTGTTGGATTTGATTTACATGTTTTCCTTATTCCTATTGAATATGGTTGGTGATAACTATTTTCAATCATGTCCTTATGTTTATTTGTGTTCGGTATATATTGGCCAAGTACATACATTAAAAGAAGTATAGACCATGCTAAATGTGGTCAATGGGGAATCGACTGTTCCTTCTCAATGAACTATCTGAGATGACATCAGATGAAATTAGGTTCTCCCAATTAATGGAATCATGTAAATATCATCATTAAATGCATAAATGGAATAATTTTTATGAATTCAAATGTCGATGGAGATATAGAGTGGAATTCATTTCTTAAAGATAAATTCTATGGTAGGGATAAATCTTGTCCAAGTTAATGAATATATAATAATATGATTTTATCTAATATTAAAAAGGATTGAGTATGCATTGTCTTAATATCTAATTTAGAAAATTTTTTCCTCTCTGGTGTGGATGGCATATGTGCTGAAATCATAATGGAATTCTTCTATGTGAAAATGGAGAAAAAAATAATATGTCACAATTAGAATGAGTCTTCATGAACCTTTTAGGTCCGTTGATGTTTTCATTTTTACCAATGTATTCTTGTGGTTGATATTTTATTTGGTGGTGACGTTTTGACAACTTGGGATTTTGAACTGAAAAGAAATTCAATGGAATTTGATTTTTTTTTCATTTATCGGACATGAAAATTTTAAAACAGAGCATCAGAACCCAATTATATGATATAGAACACAATAATCTGTGGCTTTTGGACATTTTTTGTGTCGTAAGAGGTCCCTAAAATTCCTATTAATGTTTCAAAAGTGAAAATGTATATAAAACATTTGTTTCATGGGTTTGGAAAAGGATCATGGTTTGTCTGAGATAGTGGCGTACCTTGTACCAAACCTTACTTCATTCTGCAGGTTGACCGAGGCTGTCCAAAGGGTTGCACATGATTTACCAAACTGTGTGTCCTTCCTTCATGGTTAATGGAAATGAAATTACATAATAACTATTTAAAATACATTTCTCATATGGTCTCCAAACAATATGTCCATCCCATACAGGGTGCATTAGGTGCCCAGTAAAGGGTTCATGGTTAGTGAAGGGTTTGATTAGCCATACGGCCCAAATAGGGCATCAAGCACAAACATCAAATTTGATTTAAATTTATAATTAAGGAAACAATTCAAACTAAAATACCACACTTCTTATTCCTCCTTCTCACTGGTGTGATACCCAGCACCCTCTCTATCCAGCTATGCACACTACTCACTCTCCATGATTCCCTGTCATTTACCAAAATCTATTGAATTAATTATGATTTAATTCCCAAAAACGAAGTAAGACCTTCTGAATCAACTTCCATTCATTTTAAAGATTTTTTTCTTCTCCCCATTTCCCGATGACATTCATCTGAATCCCTAGGGTTACGGGTTCACCCATGTGTTTTTTCTTCATTTTTTAGGTTATTCCATTGGTTTCTCTAGACCATGTCGTGTGTTTTCCAGTATCTGATGCCAATGCTAGTGTATTTTGGCCACATTTAGATTTTTACATCAATATAATCTAAAATTTTACTTCCACTCATAGGTATCACTTATTATATTTTGGGTACATTTGTGATTTATGGTCCCTAGTAATTGTTTATAGAAAATTTGACAACCCTATAAAGTCTTACACTAATATATATAGGTATGCATATATATATATATATATATGTGTGTGTGTGTGTGTGTGTTCTTTGAACATATTCCACCATGGTGAGAAGAATATGTAAATTATACTAAGGATTATATACATAGGGATGTACGAATGTGTAATTGTGTATCTATCATTGCCATCGACAAAGTAATAAAGTGTCTAGTGTTTATCTTGGTTCCTCTTTGAGGCAAGATCCCTTTTTTCCATTTTTATTTTTGAATTTTTTATTTATTTAATTACTCATTCATCACATTTTTATTTATATATTCTCCAAGTGTGGTATTTTATTCTAATATACTTCCTTTTATAATGATAATGAAATGCATAAATGTGGTAAATTATTAAATTGATAAACAAGTCATTTTATTTGTAACAAAATCCCTCCAACGGAGGTGAAATGTCTTCAAGATAAAAACTAATTTTTAGAAATATATTATTTCTTATATTTTTTCCTTGATGTTCAATTATTATCAAAGTTCATGATTGATATAATGTAATTGTTATTACTTTTTAATGTTTTATAAATTTTAATTACCAATGTAGTTAATTTCAAATCATCAATGACTACTCCTAGGTTATTATTGAGTTTAATATATTTCTCTTCAAATTTTTGTAAATGGAATGAAAATGTTTTTAAATGGAATAACTGTTTGTGATGGTAATATAATTACCTTTGTTATGCTTCATATTATTTATGATATGAGTTGAAAGGTATTAAAATAAATTTGACATTGGCAATCATGGAAAATGGGAGTTAATGCCTCATATTTTATAATATAAATATGAACATGAATATTTTTTATTTTATATTAAATTATTATTTAGAATTTTAAAACCTTGTAATTATTGATTTTGAATGACAAGTAACGTGAGAGGTCATGACAGTTGTTGTATGTTAGGAAAATTATTATGATTACTTATATATGTGTGTCTGTGTAAATAAAATGGGTTATTTAAGTTGCATGAGAGGTGTATGTCTAATTCAATATATATATATATATAATTTAAATATGTATTAAAATGTGATTTTTTGATGGTATGGGGTGATGATCCAAAAGGGTGATCAAACTCCCTTATTTTGACATTGGAAATAATAACCTGCACAATGACTACTTTATAGACGATGGGTTCTGACACCATGTTCCATTTTTAGAATGTTTCATGATGGATTTAGATTCTAGATATTTAATTTGTTGTCCTGTATAGAACTAGCACTCTATAGATATGTCCATGTGGAATGGGAAGTTACTATGTCTATAATGATGGGTGTCATGTGGCTTGTATATTTGACATGGAAGCCTGCGAGTTACGTCCCTACCCAATCCTGCACTATCACTCCCATAATATGGACATGTGCATAAACATGAACATAGAAGATATTTTTAGATGAAATATTGTTCATATACTAGATATGGATGCAATCTAGTTATGTCATAGACCAATATAGCACTAGCACTCCCGAGATATGTCCAATTAAGGTCAAAACGCACTGGGACCATAATGGTGGATGAAATATATAAGTCTATAGACTATATGGGTATATATATTATTAATATATACCATTACACACACACATATACATTCATATATATATATATACAGTGACATGATTTGATTTTCTAGCTATGATTTAATGTATTTTTGGCCATCAGGCGTCCCTAAAGAACCTAGATGAGTGGTTGTTTATTTATTTTGTTTTTTATATTAATTATATATTACTTAACATGGATTAGTTTATAATTCACATCTATATTTTTTGAGATACTATGGGTGTTGTTCTACTAAGATTTATATCTCACACCATGTTTGATCCTCTTTTTCACATGGTTAACTAAGCAGACCTTCTTGGTCACATTAGTATGGACTTTAGTTAATTAATTATATTTTTATTGTAATACATGATGGTTTATGATCATAGGAATAATATTTAGCTTAGGATGCTCATGTATATTACCTTTGGGATTTTCTAGTTCTTCATATTACTTGATTATTGTATTGTTCAGAGTTGTAAAGCCCCAATGTTTTTTATAGACTTGCATGAAAAATTCTGTTATTATAATATTTGTATTCTACTAATTTTTAATTTATTTATTACTATTTACCAATATTAATGTTATTTAATTTTTTATACCATTGTTCTACTCTGATACAAGTATATTGTCTTATTAATATCACCTCCTGAGATCTACACTATTGGTCAACTGACTCTAGCATACATGGAGACACGCTAAATGTCACATGTCTCATCAGTCAATCTATGAGGTAATGGTTAGTCATCCCATGATATTATATTAAAATATAAAAATATTATTATTTAAAGGTATTTAAAGCTTATATTATCTAAAAATATGATTCTTATCCATATGGATCCACTTTTAAATGTATGTTACCTTAAATATATTAAATATTATATGAAATACAAGGATTATCCTTACTGTCACATATAAAATGAAACCTCACATCCTTCCTTATTCTCTCCATGTATGCCTCATTTATCTATAAATACCTATTCTGAACATTCCAATAAACCAATTACTAAACTTATAACATATATTCATCTAAAAATACCAATAATTAAAGGCTTATGGAGTAGAAAAAGGAGGTCCCATAACGAAGAGTTATAGTTCATGACAACAATCATAAACTTTTATTTCTTTCTGTACGTCATATAAAAATATTTTCTAGTAAAAAATTTTCAATAAAAAATTAATAATTTACATAGATTTTTTTAGTCCATTTTAGAAACCATTTTCCATGTGTTCTCAATCCAATGTGTGATTAATGTGTCAGTCCTGCATATCAGTGGACTATCGCCTTGGTGTTGCGATTTCACTAATGATCCAACACCATACTATTTTGTCGGTTATTATGATATATTTAAATTTTATATATCATTTTAATATTTTAATAATTATTTTATACTGTTCAATCAATATTAACCATTTTCACCCATAATTAAATGGAAATATAACTCACGTGTACACATGAACTACCATATACAGAAAGTGTAGCAATTAATTTTTACTTGAATATTTATATGAATGGGTATAAATTTATTTAAAATTAATATTTATTATAACTATATATTAGTTTAAAATTGTTATATAAGTTAACCATTATCAATTATAACAGACAATAACAATTGAACCCAAACATACCCGAACAACGATGTAGTTTATAGCCAAAATGATGATGATAATTAATGAATCATTTGGGAAAAGTTATAAGATACTAGAAGGGAAACATGTTGGGTATTATGTGTATTATTATGGTTATGGTAAGGAATTATAATAAATTTACATATATTATATTGGAGGTTATAAATATTATGATGCAACATAGACATGATGTAAGGGTTTTATGTAATGTTTTAATTTTTTTGATATTGTTTATCCATAAATATTACAATGATGAAATAATGTAATATATATCCCAAAAAATTAATGAATTTTATTATTATATGGGATTTTCTAGATATTAAATTTTTTTCATTTTATTTTCTACAAATAACTACCCAATAGAACGAAATTTTTTCGGAATCCAAATAATGTTTTACTCTTCAATGATGAATATTATCATCAATGTCTAAAATTTCATTAAAATTATTTAATGAAGAAAATAAATGTTATCCAAATATTTTTAATTTCAATATTTATTATATTTTAACATCCTTATAAATGATTAAAATGATCCTTATTTTTTCCAAACTTGGTACATTTTACTTTTTACCATAAATGAAAAAAGAATTTTTATTTTAACAAACAACACATAAACATATTCTTATTCCATTATGAATTAATTTTTTATATATTGTAAATTAATAGATTCCCATTTCATTTTAAAATAATATTTTTACATTAATATTTAATAAATTTTTATATTCAAATAATTTTTTTAACATAAATTATATTTTTCTCATAAAATGTACTTTTCATCATTTAAAGGTATGTTATCTATTAAACCATTCATTGTTGATATTATATTTTAATGGAGATATAATCAAATGTAAATAAAATTAATATTTTCAAAATGGGTTATTATTATGATTATTTAAGGATTATGAACCCCAAATAGTTTTCATTGTTTATGATTTGGTTATATAATGAATTCATTGTGATCTTATGGTAAAAATATGTATTGTTTTCAAAATGTGACCGGTGGTCCCAAAATTTTATATCCATATAATTTATTAGGTATATATGGTTATATCATTAGATAATAATAAATATAATAGTATGTTAATCGAGTTATGTATGGTTATTTTAATAATATTATAGTCCTAAGATTGAACTTTGAATAATGAAATTATAGAATATAGAGTGATCCTTACATACAATGATAGTCTCTACGGTGACCCTTGAAAAAAGAAATGGTTTATTTTCATTTGTGTTTTCAAAAAAATATGTGTTATTCTTATGATATGTTTTCATGGATCATTATTGATTACTAATTATTCCACACACTATTGTATTATATCATTTTTTGAAAAACCAGAAGCAATGTTTCAGGATCAATGATATCTTGATGATTGGGTATGATTACTGTATGTTTTGATCATGATATCATACCATAATTATTATCTTATTTTTACTTATGATAATTTATTTACATATCTCATATTTACCCCTTATCATAATTTGAAATTATCATTTCTTATGTTACAATTTTGTAGGTTATGGTGAAAGGTTTTCGGTATGATATGTCTATGATGGGTTCCAGTTGTTAATATTTTAATTAAAATTGACTGAGATCATTTATTTACCAGTTGATGATTTTTCCATTTTCCAAGGAAACTAAAAATATACATTCCTATATAACATAACATTGTGAAATCTAGTAAATATTAATATAATTGATGTAATAGTTATGCATAAAAATAATGGGGTTATATATATATATATTATAACATACTAATTTTCTTTATATGATTATATAGGGATATGAATAATTCATATGAAACTTTTCAAATAATAATATTTATTCTAAATATGAAAAATAATATTATTGGGTTATCCCTATGAAACAATGGGATATTATTTTTACCTACCTACAAAACTCTAGGTGTTTGTCTCCCAACATACTTCTGGTCATGAAAATAAATTTATTAGGTGATTTTCTTTGTGTCGAGTAGTTATAAATAATGATGTTATACACAAATAAATACAATGTGTTTTTATAATAGAGGTTGATCTTTTTCTATAAAACATTATGAAAGAAAACCAATTTAAACAACAAAATAACCATATTGTTCTGGTAAGATTCAACAGTAACTCAAGAGATATCAATTTCTCAGAGAAAATTATAAATAATTATTTTTCATAGGTTATGAATCTACTAACTATAATAATACACAAAAACATACGAATTTGAGAAATACTTACAATCCCTAAAATCTATAATGGACTCTATGTATATTTACCATGTTGGGAAACTGGTGGATTCACCTGAAAGGGTAATACCCAAAACACATAAATGAGTTTTATATATGAAATATAATATAGATGATAGAGTTTATACTAATAATCCATGCCTCATTGAAAAACTATATACTCAAATTTATTGCATCGACATTGTCAAAACCAGTAAACTCATTGTCCTGATTCAGTGTATTCAAATATTTTGTACCATTACATCTTATTTTGATTATGAGGCATAATAAAGGTAGTATTAATTGATTTCATTAGTATGAATTTATCCAAGTATGTGTATGTGATACAACATGATGATTTTCGGTTTCATATGGGACTGCTATGTCATGAATGAAATAATAATCAATTTTTTGATTTATTCAAACATCTTAGAGTAAATCTATCCACTCTGATGATGAAACCACTAAATTTATATTGATCAATAATTTTAATGAATGTTCTGTATAAAAATGGATTATTGTTATCATAATAGTATTTATGATATTTTATGTAGATAAAATAATACATAGTTTTAATGGAATCTTAACTCATCACTTGAGGAATATCTAGATGGGTTAATCTGTATCAAGAAATGACATAGGTGAAGAATATTTTATACAGGGTATGAAGATATATAGTGATAAATCTAAAAAGTTACTTGAAAATAGTAAGGACACATATATTGGTAAATTAATAAATATAATTATCATGTAGGACTAAAATAATGGGGTGTTTCTAGTATTTCATGTCCCAAATCGTAGGATGATTCAATATCCTTATGAACTGTTAGAAAGGAAGGATATAATTATCTATGTAAACACTGTAGTATATTACATAAATGACATATTCTACTCAAAACATGATATCACCTTTAATCTTATAATTATAAGAATATAAAAATATAATTTTTGTGAGAGTCACAATATTTTTGAAAAAAAAATTAAATTACATAACAAGGACTAAGTATATAGTCTTTATCAATGTAGGAGAGGATGTTATTTCTATAACACGTTACATCAATTATAATTTCTAATTTTCTATGGATGATCTAAAATATCATGTTTTTTTGGATTTTTCCAAAATACTGGAGGTATATGATTGAATAGTTTCGAATAGGATTCCAAATAATACTCAATAAAAAAGGCATAGTATACTATTACATTTATGTTTGTAAAAGAATCTATTTGGATCATGATATTCATCTCTAAATATGTTGTGGTTCTTTTCATCAAGGATCAAATAGATCATTATTAGAACCATAAGGGATATAATTTTAGTGATAAGGAACCCTAGTCACACCTAACAACCAAATATATCCTTCATATATAGCATCACATATGAGAGATCACTGATATGAGTGATGTGGAGATCATTTAATTTGATATAGATGATAATACATGGGATCTATTTATAAAATCATTAAAATAAAAAACCATTATGCTCATGTTGAATCACTTGGTGTTCTATACATAATATATTGATTATAATGTTTGATTAATATATAACTATTTTATAATAGAGTAAATCTTATTTTATCAATAATTCATGTGAATTGAAATTTATTTGACATGAATTTTAAAATGATGATATCCCCTAAAATTATGAATTTTAGTCGAACATAATTTATGTTAACACAGAGTGTTATGGGATTTGATAATATGAAATTATTATGATGAATGAAATATTATACTTGTTAAAAAGGGTAATATTTAATAAATGAATCATATATATGTGATTAGATAAGTAAAAAATTATAAATATGATTAAAATTCCAAATAGTATGTCATGGAATTTCATAAAGTCAGTAATATACATAATAATGTATTCGTGTTATCAATACATCATACTTGATGTTTGAAAGATACATATATTTGAACATAATATCATCATTAAATTACATATTCATGTCAAAATTGACCTAGACAATATGGAGCATGGATAGGTATATTTATAATATTGTTTCTAGTTGTACAGTTACAAAGATGTGATTTTTATATTAATATGATATGTAAAGACATTTGGACCATGCATGAATTATACCTAGAAAATTAAATGAAATTATTATCTAGGTCTTTTATGTTATATCCAACAACGTTGGTGATGTACGTGTGGTGTACACATTAATTGGATGAATGAATTTGGATGTATTCTTTTACCTGGTTTGTCTATTTCTTAGAATCATGAAACAATGAGTTATCCCGTACTACATTGACTTTTACATTTCTGGTAGAAAATATATTCAATGATATAAAAGAAATATATATGTTTAAATATGATTTAAATGATTCATATTTCAGTTGAATGGTTTTGATAATGATATATGTATTTTTTTATTGAGATCAAACTATATCCCTTAATAACTAGAGTTGCACCTTTTCTATTTGAGATGTTCCTATTTACTTATATATATATAATTTGAATTTTATATATTTTTTAAACGTTTTTAATGTGTTTACAGTAAAAAAGATAGGCCCTAGGTTTAGAATTATTTTTTGTGTAAGAGGTTTGACTCAAAATTAATAGATCATGATGCAATAATTTCTAAAAGGTGATTTGGATGGATTCCCATGTATTTTTATTGTTTTTTGTTATCTCCATAAAGGATTTAAGTTCATGTAGTAGATAATTTGACGTATATAAAAATTATATTCATGTTACATAAATAAATTTATGATAAATTTCAACCAACACATCATTATATGGGATCCTAAAACTATGTTGAAACCAATGTAATATTTTCATTCAATTGACACTTCCAATGGGAAATCTTCAACATGATTACATTGTTTAAATTTTTTATCAATGATTTATGAATTTAATAAATATTCATTGAAATGGTTCAATACATTCAATTATAATGAGGGTTTAATTAGATTGTGCTCATCATGGATAACATTTCCATCATTTACAAAGGATCGTAGATAAGTATATATATAACGATTTGATTCACCATATTTAGAGATTGTTCGTAGATGATCATTAGAAGGTTATTATTAACAAAATTTTCATATAATCTTTTTCTACCATAGTTTTGAATAAATTGTTCATATCATTATAGCATATTCTCTAGCACCCCTTTAATGTTATGGAATCTTTTTGATACAATCAAAAATCCAACTACTAGTGAAATCCCTCGGAAGTTGGATGATTTCATCTAATGCTTGAAAATAATTATAAAGTATCTCTTTTGGAGATAAAATATGGATAAAATAACTTTTTATATTTAGTTCTATTTTTTTATTTTTTTCATATTTCACGTATATATTGATTTTTTGACAATTGATTGGGCCCATATGGTTTTTTTTCCACATCTAAGATTCCATGATATTCCCTCAAAACCCATAAACATTATGGGTAAAAAATTATAATATGTATAATAATTATATGAAAATTAAATTATGATTCATTTTGGAAAATCATGTAATGTTGATTTTATCTTATCATCTATAAAATATATGAAAATATTATAAAACATAATTCACATTTCTTTTGCATTCATCCATGTTTTCTTGGTAAAATCCAATAATTGAAATAATTTTATTATAATTTTTAATTTAGAAATTTCAACATTTAAATACATATTAATTATAAGTTTATTTAAATTTTATTCTTAATTATATTTTATTCGATTTTATCTTCAATTTTGAATAAATATTTCCATCATGATTTTTTACACGTATAATGTAATATTACAAGTAATAATTGTTTAACGTTTTATAAATTAAATTAATTGAATCCATGATTATTTTTAAAAATACTATTTTATTATCCAACTATACTGTTTTATTTCAAAATTATTTTTTATTATCAATTAAAAAGAAGATATGTCTTCGTAATGAAATGGTTAAAAATGTATGATATATGTTTTTGTTGCCAAAAATATTTGTCATATAACCATTAAAGGTTATGAAATATTACATTTAAATTGAAACATATGATAAAATAAATTTTTAACTATATTGTATACACTAAAATAATATATTACCATTCAATTTTATTTTACATTATAGTTTATATAATTAATAAATGGTTTTTATATTATTATGTCACCAAGTATTAGATGTTTAAAAAATCTCCATTTAATTCATTAATTAATATGTATTATAATTTGATAATTTTATTAAATATTTACTAATTTTATTTAAAAAAATTAATTACACGTATATATATTTTCCTACTATAAGAAAATGGATATGAAATATTGATAAATATGTTTTTAGAAAAGTAAAATGGCCATTGTAATAATATGATAATATCCACATAAATTATTTATGGTTCTTTAATCTTTTTCTCACTTATGTATTTAGAATATATATCCCACTTAATTAGATGAATTATTGTTGGATGGACATATGTTCTTATTCATATATTAGTTATTTTGGGTTTTTATTGTCTATAAGATCCCTAATATTATTCTAAAGATTTTTTATTATGTATTTTATATTATATTATGTTATAAGGTATATGTTTCAAGGGAATTTATCCTACACTAACTATACATGATAATATTACATTGAGTAAGGTGATGAAAATATGAAAATATAACTTATCTTACAAAAAAAAAAGACTAAAAATATTTACATATATCATCTCAGAAAACTCTATGGTGATATATTTCCTTACTATGTAAGAGAATATTGTATAATGAGAATAAATGATCTGCCACATTTCCAAACCCAAAATATTTCACTCATACTATAGTAATGGATATTCAAGATATTATGATATGTATTTTCAAAAAAGGTAATATTTTAAGGATCAAGAGAATCTATGAAAATTATGTATCAAAAAATAGTAATATAAAAATCTGACCTATATGAATTAATCTAATTAAGTTATAATTGAGTGTGTCTTATAAATATTACAATTCAATGATCAATTTATATTACTAAGCCTCTCAAAAATATATCTTTTGATGAATAGTTTTTGTAGTTGGATATCTTACAAAGAAATGTTTTATGCATAATTTCACGATTACATTCATAATATTTCAATAAGTCCTTCCATGGATGTGAACAAAAACAAAAACTGAATTTTCTATTTAAGGAATGCTTGATTTGTAAAAAGTGTAATTTTTACATGAATAGGATAATTAGAAGAATATGAATACGTTATATATCACCATTATTGATGCACATTGCATAAATGAATGGAATGGTTAGAAGACATTATGTTCATGCATTATCTGATTTTCTACATATTATTCAATTGAACATTGTGATAATCTAATATTATTTAGTTTATAATAAAATATGAGATTTAAATAAAGAGTGTTAATAACAACATAAATACAAAAAAATAGACATAGAGAAATATAGAGACACATACAGACATGTTATTACTCTGATAACATCAATAATTAATTCTTATAAAAATATGTCCCCACATGTTGTGCATTCATCTATATTAGATTGAATCACTGATCATCATGAACTGTGGTTTGAAGTGGATCATATTATATATATATATATATCTCTATCTTCTATTAGTTTCTTCTAGAAAGTGTGTGTACTAAAAATTATTTTATATTAATTCATATTTATTTAAGTTAATAAAATCATATATTAGTGAGATAATAATGTTGAAAAGTATTATAAATGGATATCCTCTATGAGTGCTTTTGATTATTTGTAATCAGTAATAGCTACTTGTACTCAACATGGAGTTCCCTAGAAAAAAGGATTCCATAGTAAAAATCACCAAACTCATGGGGTGTAATATTGGTGGAGTAGAATTTGGAATTTCATTTCCCCAACCCACTATAAATATCTTGTGTTCAATATTTTTCATCCTTGATTTTCTATACCGAATACCAAATTTATTTGAAAAAAACATGACCTCGCATTCCTTAACGTGGTTGGTTTAATGTAATGAAAATTTTTCGAACATATTTGTCCCCTCTTGTTTTTTCAGGCATACATTGATTGAGACAAAAATTAATTTCATATCATGTGATGTAAGAAACTGTTAAAGTTTGATGGAAAAATATGTGATTTCAAAGTGATACAATTGATGATAACTGAGTAGAAATTTCAATAGTTATATATCTATACTTTAATGGGTAAAATTATTGTTACTAGATGGCATAAAAGACTATATTTTTGAATAACCATGGATTAACTGTTTATCTTAAAGTAGTGAAGATTTATAAAATTTAAAATAAATAACATAATTATAGATTATTCAAAACAATTCATGTTATTTTCTAATATATTATTACATGAATTATATAATAAGTCCACTAAAACTATATGATTTTAATCCAGATATCCAGAGAAAAATATTTCATGAAAAGTGGAGTAATATAAATGTTTTTAATGAGTATAAAAACAATGTGAATGCCATAGATATGATATTTCAAAACATGACATTGAAACATTAACAATCAATAAAGGATAAATAATTATTTAGATGAATGGAAGAATCACCTAGATTGTGAATAAATTTTATGATCTATGAGAACTTATTTCTAATGGTGAGAAAGAATTGAAATTTATAAGAGTTTTACCAACTATGTGGTGAGGAGTGTTAAAATCCATCACAAAATATATTTATTTCAGTAATTTTATTATAAATTATATCATTGGAAATACAGTGATATTTGAAGATGAAGTAGAGAATGAAACTAGAGAATATTAATTGAAAATTAATTAAAATGCTAGATATATTTTTTGATCATCAAAAGATGGAAAACATAAAAAATGATTTTTATGTCTCTAAAACATGTAATGAATAATATTATCCATGCTGTTTTTGATTAAATTATTAACATTAATTTCATTAAACAGTGATTAGGAAGTTATATACAAAAATAAATGGTTTCATAGGCCCCTTCAATAGGTACCTGAAGAATGGTGATAACTCTAAAGAATTTCATTGCTATGAGTGCTAAAATCTAGGTCATTTCAATCTAGAATGAATATAATTTCATGAAAAAAATCATTGAATGTTGTTTTTTAATGAAGATTTTATATAATAAGGATTTGACTAAAAATACTAAGTCTATTTGGAGTATTATAATGACTCTAGTGAGGTTTTATATTGATAATAATAAGTTAATGATCAACATAAAAATCCAAAATTGTTCATCATGGCACATTATGATGAGGTACATACTTATTCTTCATCTGAGAAAGAGTATGGAAAAGAAAATGAAAAAATCTCATACAATTAATTATATGTATTTTATACCATGATAGAAAATAAATATTAATTGTTAAAACACAAGAACAAATACATCATTAATCCATATTAAACAAATTTCAATGAAGGTAATAACATAAAAAATAAATTGGAAAAGACATGTGCATCATGTACTGAACGAGATTACAAAATTGAGAAGCAACACAAATAGGTTCAAAAGATGAAATATTCAAAAAATGTTTTTCACAATGGTGGGATATTACCTAAACAAAATTATTGGTCCACAACTACATAAAAAGTGAAATATTTTAAAATGAAGTTAGATTGAAATCCCCAAATTTTATTAAATATTTTATGCCTTTTATAAAATAAAAATATTATAAAATAACTTGTTTTAACATTATAGTTTTATGAAATTCTTCTTATTTTATAAATTTAAAAAAAATCAATTTTTTAATGAAAAACACTCTTCATACAAAAAATATCTCAAAATTAGTTCCTAATTTTTTTTGGAAAACATAAATAGTCATTGATACAATTGTATTATATAGTAAACATTGTTGGACCCAAGAGTATTTGGAAAACAAAATTATTTTCTATTTTATTTTCCATTATAGGTGAAAACCCCTATGGAACAGAAAAAAATACTTTATGTATAGTGGTTGTTCAATAATTATGATTAAATATATTCCAAACATTAACACACTATCCAAAAATGACGGGGCCATGTTATGATTGGTGAAAATAAAAAATTAAATTGTTTTCATTGGATTAGTTTGAAATCCACAATCTACCCTTATCGTCAATTTTAATTATGTTGAAGGATAAAAAAGAATCAAAATAAGTACAAATATTCATTGGGATGGTTGTTATTCAGTTTATATTTATAAAAATAAATGTTCATTTTTAAAATATAAATCAATCATCATTAAAGAACCATGAATAGTTAAATTAATTTAATTATATTTCAATTCATTGGGTAGAAAATATGTATGTAATTTGAATTCTCAAATTGTGAAATCATGGAATTGGAATAAATGGATTGGACACTAAAAATTTCTTTCTTTGAATTTTTTTCCTAAAATATGTTTGCCTTCTAATTTACTTGATCCTAAATTGAACCAAATAAAACTGTGTGATGCGTGTTAAAATTAAAAGAAAATAAGTAATATTTCAAAAAAAATGTGATTTCCACATATGGCCCTCTATTTCATAAACATATTTATCCATTCACACCCTCTAGATATAGATGTCTAATTGAAACATTAATAATTTTTCTAATAGTTAATATATTTCATGGTTTATATGGGATTCTATTTTGAGTAGTATGATTAAATATATATATATATATATATATTTAATATCTATTAATGTGTAAAAAATTAATGATATTAGAAAAATAAGACGCTAAGAAGTGACTATAGAATAGAATTATTGAATCACGATTATTATTCATATTGTTCAAAACAAGGTATTAAAAATAATTTTTCCCCTGTGACACCTAAATATAATTGTTTTGTTGAATGTAGAAATAATAGTTTATATAGAATTTATTGATCAGTGTTTTTGTATTATAGAATGCCCACTTAGCATTAGGATAAGGCTTTTAACATAACATGTTATATCATTAATAGGTTTCTAATAAGGTATATCATAATTAAAACACAATTTGAGTTATGGAATAATATAAAATTAAATGTCAGACATGTTTATGTATTTAGATATGATAATAACATATTAAACACTATGGATAATCTCGCTATGATTGATGTAAAATTTGATGATGGTATCGACTGGGATCTTCTACAAATTCTAGAGCCTATATTGTAGTAATTAAAAGGAAAAGGATTCTTGAAGGACAAACTCATGTGATATATGATGAAATTGCTCCTTTTGAACTCAACAATACTCAAACTAATTAGATGAGAGATTGAATTAACATATTGATAATTAACCCCCCCTTAAAAACAAATACGGATTATGATTTGTAACTAGATTATTTTGAACCATATCTAGTAAGAATTTATACTACTAAGAAAAAATGTGCATTCTATATACAAACTAGAAACCTTAATGTTAATCCTCTAGAATTATTTATTGTAATATTAGATGAAAGAGATAAATCTATATGAAATATAGGGTATATAGTAGATTTATCTTCCTTTTTATAACTTCTAGATATAAAAATTTATTTTAATATTTATCGAATAAATGTTGGTTTATTTCTGTAAAATATGTGTTATACTAGATCATGAGGAACAAATTATAATAAATAGTTGAAACACAATATGAATAATTTGTCACTGGAATTAAATTTATATATTAAATATAATTGTATAATCAAAGAGTGACCAATAGAAATAATGTCTGAAAAGATGATAATTTTTTCAATCAAGAATAGGGAATAAAAAATGAAGAGACATTTTCTGTTCTAGGTAGGTTAGAGGAAATCAAAATACATATATCATAATCATCTTATATAAATTATAAGAGATGGAGGTTAAATATTTTTTCTAAATGAAATTTTAATTGAGGGGGTTTATTTTTAATAACCTCCATGTTTTGATGTCCATCAATTTAAAAATTATTTTTTAAACATACCAAATATCTCTATGGAGTTAAACTAAAACATAAAGAATTGTATGATTGGATAAAATCCTTTAATTTATCAATTTTTTTATTAGGAAATGAATATATGAAATTATTTATGAATTTTTCTTCTTTAGATATTTTATTGTTACTAATATATTTTGATGATGTTATTTTTGGATCAACAAATCAAAAATTGTTTATTGATTTTTTGAATCTTATAAAAAAAATTTAAAAATAGTATGATGAGTGAATTAAAATAATTTCAATGATTTCAAATTTATCAAAATTATTATAGAAATATCACTGCGAAAAAAATACATAATTGAATTAATTTTAAATGTTGAACTTGAGAATAGTAAAAATTATTCAACTTCTATGAGATCCAATGATAATATAGATATGTGTCACGATGGAAAACTAGTTGACTATAAATTTTATTTAGAAATAATATATAACTACTACATATTAATAAAATTTTATAGAAAATATTTTTTCAGTATGTCTCTATGAAATATTTCAAATATATCCCACATAATCTCATTTAAATGTTTTCAATAAGATTTAAGGATATTTAAAAATAACTATGTCTCTTTATATACATTTTCCTAAAACTAATGATTTCAATTTAACTCGATATTAGAATGTAATCATTAGTGGTTCTATACAAGATTTGAAAATCCCATCATGAGCATTTATTTGTCTTGGTAAATCTTTGTTATCATGGAAAATTAAGAAACAACACGATAACATTATCAACTACTAACGAATATTATAATGTAGCTGGAAGATAACATACATATGTTATATTTAATAAAGACACTGTAATTGATTTTGTAATTATCATTACTTATTTTCTAATAAAATATGATACCTCTTATTTTATTTAAATTTTATAGAATCCAATAAACCATTCAATAATAACAAACAATAATTTAAGACATCTATTTTAAATAAATAATTCACAAAATATGATATCTCTTTAGAATTCATTTCCCCCTCAAAGTAAATTAGTATATGTTTTTACTAATCCATTGCCTCTAATAGGTTATATTTTTATAAAATATGAATTAGGTGTATATAATTTTTATTAGAAAGTTTTTTTAATTTAACAAATATTTTTGTTACATTATTTTATTTGAGGTTTGGTGTCTCTATTTTATGTATTAGGCATATAAAAGTAGGACACATCCCCTAATTTACTTATTATTACTAAAAACATCAAAATACCTGACTCTTCAATTATAAAAAAAACAAAATAGTGGAAGTCAGTTTAACATGTGAAACCCTTGAAAACCCCTAAGCCATCAACTCTTTGTTATCCAAACATCTATACCCCAACCATCAAATCATCCCTACCAATTCATGAATGGAAATAATCTAAATGAACATACAGTGGAACCTCCACTAGAATCAATCATTCAAAAACTACTTGAGCTGTTTTAAGTGGATGAGTGTTATATTTATATTGATTAGATGGTAAACATATGTTACCTAAAATGGTTATAACCCATTAAGGATGGTAATTTTTTATGAAAGACGAACAATTTTTTGGAGAAACAAGTTCAAGAATTGTATGCGACAAGGGTATTCCATTTTGGTGATAATAAATATCTAGTGACATTGATTATAAATCATCAATGGGTTTTGAAAACTTCATTAGAATTGGAAGAATGATTTAAATTCCCTCAGGAAGGACATTAATATATCAATAATTCTATAGTTTATATATATAAAAATAATGTTTGCTAGATATATTGAAGTCCATGTTCAAAAAAATTGATTTTGAGAAGAAGATAGTGAATGAATTAGAGCATGAGATAATGGTTGGGGTATAATTCAATCTATCATTCATTGTAAATTAGAATGATAAGTATTAAAATTTAATAATTTAATGTTATAAATTAGTATATTTTTTTTTGTGATTTAGAAACGTATGATCATAGAACTATAAATTACAAGATATATGAGTCATTTTTCAAAAAATACATTAAATTTCACTTGAATTAATAGAATATATACTATAGTTTTTTTAAGTATGGTGTCTGTTTGGATGAAAATTATATACATTTATGTCATGTTAAAAAAAATGTTAAGTGAATTTTTGATATAGAGATGTGGTTTTTAAGGTAATTTTTATTTAAATTAGCAATATTCTGTTTGTTCTAAAGAGAAAATTGAGATAGTTTATACTACTACAAAGTTGGATTCATCCCATATGGTAGCTACCAGTGTCGTATGTTTTGAAATTCCTTAAAAAATATAATTTCTCTGGAAATACAATTACTATTTATTTTTATAAGGGCTGCTCGTGACAATAAAACCATCTTTGAATGGACAATATTTTTTTTGAGTTATAAAATATGTTTTAATATATTGATCACATGGTGTTAAGAAATTTAATGTTTGGATATCTTGATGAAGAAGTATAAGATTAGAAATATGTATTTTCTAAAACCTAGATTAATAAATAATCCATTAATGAATAATATATAATTATCATTAATCATTTGGTTTTCCTATTAAAAAATCAGTTTGATAAAATAAAGAAGCTAATTTTTCAATGATAATGGAATGTATATTTAAAAAATATATTTGTAAATAATTCTAATAGGGTCTGAAATGGTTTTTCAACAATTCTATATTATTAGACACATGATGTGGTAAATTGAATTGATGATTCTGTGTATGGTATTTTTCAGTAATGAATTAATTATTTTTTAAGAACTCATATTTGAGATTATCATACAACTTCATCTAAATGATTAAAGAAAATTTTTAAACCTCCTAATATCATCTTGTGGGAAATGTCATGTTTTAATAATAAGTTTCAATACTATTAACTAAATATTCTTCTAAAAAATCATTTTCACTTTCAAATAAATGTTACATGGTCTTTTAACAATAAGCTACACTCAAAATTGAGTCCACCATCTTAGGGATTTCACAAATTGATCTAGAATTACATGGAAACCCATTACTCACATAGGATGACTTTAATAGTGAAAATATTGATTCCATTTTTCATTAATCTTATTTACCTATAGGAATTATGTTAACATATAAAATAACCCCTCAAAAAGAAATTACATTGTAGAACTAACATAAATTCCAATGTTCTGTCATTAATTTTATAGTGGCTAAGAAATTATTTTTTGTTTTGTTTCAAAATAAACATTTAAATTCTTGCATATATATATTTCATTTGTGTAGATAATTTAATCATTAAATTATTATTACATATTTTAATGAATATATTTATCAACATATTTAATATTTTGTACATTGTTATTAGCATTTAGTTAGTATTATTTGTTATGTTTCTTTATAAATTATTATATTATATTAGTTATTTAGTCATTTCAACTACCCAACTTTTATATTAAAACATATTGCCAAAATATATTCTAAGTAATTTTTACAATAAATTTATAGTTATTCATGTGAAATATTAATTTTATTTATTTTCCTTATCCTATTTATTTTTGATATCAGAAAAGGGGAGAAATGAAAAAGAAAAAAAAAATTCATTTTTAATATAATCTAAAATATTAAAATGGTGTATTAATAATAAAATGTAGATAATGTTGTAAAGAACTATATTAGTCCAACATATATCATTATTTTTGTAACATGTGTTTCATATTATAATTTTTTTCTGTTATTTAATTTATATGATTATATATTATAATAACTATATTTGGTCATCTTATACTAAGAAAGGATCACTTTATATTAAAATTTATTTTATCTTATGACAATATGAGTCATGAAAGATTATATTCAATAATCTAAGAATAAAAAAAAGTCATTTCTAAAATTGTATTTTACTAAGAAATATTATATCATATGAATAGAATAAATGAGATGAAAAAACTTTAAAATCCATAAATTTTCATATTACTATAGTTATGAAATATATTTATATTATGAATGGTATATTTGAATTTTTTTTCTTATGATAACAAAGAAATAATATGAAATTACATTGCATAATTCCTTAATAGAATTATTTTATGAGAATTTTTATTCTATGAAATGATGAATTCAGTTTATCTAACACACTATAGTAGCCAAGGATCTATATATCTTATTAATACTCATAGAACATTAATTTTATATTAAAAATACTATTAGTTGGATATATTATAATTAATTATTTTTTATACATAATTTTATCACTATATTCATAATATATTGATATATTGTTTCATGATTTTGAGTGTATTTGAAAATTATTTGTCTATTTTCTGAAAAAATATATTTGTATAATTTGTATTTTTTCCATTAATCGAATGATATGAATAAAAAATTGATCACTAATATTAGATTTGTAGATTAATATTTGATATTTTTTTTGGAATTGGGACATTCCATTAAGATCATATCTTATCTACTTTTCAATGAATGTTTCCCTCGACTTTTGGGATTTTCAAATATGATTATATTCAGAATCAATGAGTAGATATATAGAGGGAGATTTTTTTTCTACATGGATATGTAAAAACTAAGATACATAATTATAGAGACATGAAAAAAATGTAAGTGCTCGGTTTAGATTAATAAAGAACACTTATACGAACACCACTAATGTGAAGTGGTTAAAATTCTATTAGTTTCAATCAAAGATCATCTAGTGATGTACTATGATCTTCTTCTTTTCTATATCTTTCATCATATACTATTATTTTCTTCTTGAAAATGTTTGATGTAAACATTGTTTAATGTTCATTCATATGTACTATATTTATAGTCATTGAATGTTACTATGTTATGATTATTTAAAAATATTGTAATGAATGATCCTAGTTTAAGAAAATTATACCTTTGTAATAAGAAACTACTTCTTACATTTTGTTTGTACCCACCACCCCTAAGAAAGGTATATAAGCGTAAAAATACACAAAATCATGGAGTATAGTGTTTTATGGGATGAATAGGGGAATTATGATTCTAAAACAACAATAAATCAACATCACCCCCTTTTTGAGATATGTTGCCTTTTATATTAAATTTAATGTGTTTAATTTGATATGGATGAGTTGGGTAGTGTTTGGGAGAGTTTGGATTTGGTTTTAATAAGTTTGGTGGATTTTTTATGGGAGCACAGTTTGAGCATAGTTAGGGGAAACTAAGTCAGTTCTCTAGGAAACAGTGCAGGGGAGACAATGGTATACAAATGGCATATTCAAGGTTTGCCAAACTGTGCGAGGAAACAGTGTTGACCCCTTATCTTGAGGTAGTGGTGTGTGCATGTTTAGGGCATGTTTTTACAAACCATGTGGGATTATCAAGAAACTACATAAAATGTGTGTTCTTAAAACCAGGTTTCATCGAGCATATCCAATTTCACTCTAAATATTCTCCCAGTCAAGCCTCACCTGGGATTTTGGGTTGTCAATGGTTGTAAGTTCTCTCCCACACATATGGTAAGAAAATCAAAGGGGTTTCTTGGTGGATTAAAGATAGTTTTTCTTGTGTCAGTCTCCTCTCATGATTTATTGTAGTTTCCAATAGATATACATATCCCACTCTAAATGTTTTCAAGATCTACAGTCATTATGTGTAGATATAGGGTTTTGGTTGCCTTAGGGGTTGGTTTTTAAGTATTATGGATGATAGGGAAGAATGTCTAGTGTAACACCCCAGGTAAATAAAGAATATGACATTTTCATATCTATCCATATTTGTGAATAAAATATTAATATTACTTTAAAGTGGATGCTATGCACGATGGCTTACCCAATACGCAACAATGAGTTACTTGGGAATCTTGCGTTGCACTCTAATAATAAAATAATATTATTTTAAATGGTAGTTAACGCTTAGCCGTTGTAATGGCGGGAATGAACAGAACTAACTAAAAAATGATTATATATGTTTGTCAAATATTTTTACTCTTTACAATAAATGTTATAGGATTAAAAATGCGAATGAATCCAATTTTAAGCGTAAAAACTCCAATATTCTTTAAAAGGTCGATTATCTGCCTTTTGATGGAGAACATCTTTTAAATACACTTTCTGACAATTTAATGTGTTATATTTGACAAAATAAAATTCTTCTTTAGAATCGGGACATCAAAATTTACTTTCTGTAAATTTTTGGTATTTTTCCGAAAAAGTTAAATTTTTTATGAATAGTGAATATTTTGTATTTTAATTCAAAACCACTTTTTAATGTAATTTATTTATATGATTATATTATCTTTTGAATTGGTTTTAAAGTAAAAATAGAATATATTTTTACCATTTAATCCAATAGTGTTCGTTGGAATTAATTTCACTTTGAAATCGGACTTAAACTGGTGTCAATCTTTTGATACATTTTGTTTCATAAAAACACGCGATTTGTTTTGACAACGGGAATTAATTATTAAATTAATTAACACAACATATATGTTTTTAATTTTTTAAAATAGAAATCATTTTTTAATTCAGAATATCAAATATATCTTAGGGTGAATTTTTGGTAATTTTCTGAAAAACTTCAATTTTTGATGAATAGTGAAACCACTAAGTTGTACTTATAAAAACTGATTTTTCCATTTAAATGAAATTTTTTCACCTTTGTGTTTTTAATTTCGAAAATATGACATACATGGTTCTCATTACGAAGTAAAATGTGGTTCAATGGGATTAAAATAATTTTTGGTGAATAGTAACTTATTATGTTTTTAATCGCGATTATAGGTAATTAGTGTAGTTTACGGTAAAAATAATGTTTTAATAATATAAGATGAGCTTGAAACATATCCAACCCTAATTGGATGTGTTATGGACGACAAATACAATCCATGGGTCAACTTGGGGTCCCCATGGAGCCACTTTGGTTGGAAAATGACATAAATACCTTTTTATTTCATGTTAAAAATAAAATGACACAAACATGAGTTGTTTTACTAAAAAAACAATTTATATGGGGTTATACAAGTCATATTTTTTACTATAAATATTAATTGGAAAGATAAAATTATTTCATACATCATAGTAGTTTTTTATAATTTTTAGACATTAAATAAATTAAATTATTTATGACATCATGATGATGCAGCGATGAACTCATTATTTAACGATTTAAATAAAATGGAAAGATAATGTAAAATCTAAGACCTAAAATTGTCCAAAACCTATTGGATGGGTGGATTTAGAACCCTTATCACCTTATCCTTGAAAATCATCATTGTGGGACCATTAAAATCAGGAACGAATTCTAAAATAAAGTAACATTTCTTTACATTCCAAGAGTGCCCCTTCTCTCCTCTTATAAAAGGCCCCCACCTCTACCTCCTTACCCACACATCCAAAGCCTTTTTCTCGGCCAAACCCTGCCCATTTTGTCTCTACACATCCCTCTATAACCCCTTCAAGCCTCACTTTGGGCAAAAGTCTTCCCAAGGAAGCCTTTGAGCTCAAACCAATGGGAGTTACCTGATTTTAAGGTAATGTCTTCACTTGTGTCATTTTGTTTTATTTTGCTTCTCCAACCCCATAAAATCTTTTTATTTATTTATTTTTTAACAAATACAGTATCATAAATATACTATGTTATTGTTATAAGAAGGATTTGAGCTACACTTACACACACCTACATCTAATGGTTAAAGAACATATTGTTTCCGTGGATGGCGAATTTCTACCTCACGAAACGATGATTGTTCAACACTCATATATCACCATCAAAGGTGGCCATTAATATGTCACAATATTTATATATTATATAAAATATGTTTATGTTTTACTTAAGATTATGTATTTTTCATTTATGGCATATCTTTTATGGTTACTATTATAAGTAAACGCGATATCTTCATTTTAGGAAGTGCAGACTACCGCCCCCTCAAAATGATTTTATTTGTTAGTGCCATATGTGGGACGTATAAAGGATGTAATTAATAGTATAATATATGATATTATTCTGGAATTACAATATACCTTTATATCATTATGATTCAATTCTATAAAATACGAAATAGAAATGAAAGTAGAGTTCATGCGTACGTACGGCTTACCGTCTCCATGAATGGTGCATTTCATTTCTTACCTCGAAATGATTATGTAATATTATAAATACATCTATATACTCGATATATATGATATATAATATATATACATCATGATTAGAACTCTGTATATAATGGATACATGAACAACTTGTAATTATAAAGACCATATTTTGACTCAAGTACCAATGATCCTTTAAACGACCATAATTAACTAAAATAATTACATAGTGTTCATGACATGGTAATAAGTGATATAAAAGGAACCATGAACTTGAAAAAGGTTCTTAAGGTTGTTGAAATTAACTCAAGTTTATTATTCAGGAGATTATAGAACGATCGAGTCAAGTCGGACCCGAGGTAAGGGATCCTACTCCTCTCTTTCTTTTTAAGTACACTCTTTTATGTCATTCCTTTTAAAGCTCATCTTTATTGTTATTGGGATGTTCATTTATATTAATCCTACTGTAATTTTTTTTCATATGATGAGAGACCCTATTCTATCTCATCAATCCATTTTGGAAGTTTTGAGTGGCGCCGTTAGGCTGCCGAATTTTTGTAAGAGATCTAACCTCTCTCTCTTTTTTAAGTACTCTACTTTATGTCACTTCTTTTAAGCTCCTCCTTGTTATGTTGGGAGATGTTATTCTATATTACTCTTTCGGTAAACTATATTTTAATATGATTAGATACCCTATTTGTTCTCATCAATCCCTTTTTTTAAGTTTTAAGTGGCGCCGTTAGGCTGCCGTGTTTCGTAAGCGATTTTTCATCTCACTTTTATTCCCGTGAGATTTATGCTACATTTGCCACAATTTCCTGTGAGTGGTGTATGTACTGCCCATTATTTTACTCATTATGTAATATACTTTCATTTATTCATATTTACATCAATGTTGTATTTTTCTTCTTTTACGGGGTGTATGTTTCGAAAGATACCCATGTCGGTAAGGGAACCTTTAACCCTCCTCTTTTTAAAAGACTTATTTTGTTATGTCTTTTAATTCACATACTATTATGTTGGTATATGTTCTTATATATACTTATTGATGTAAATTTTATGTCCAAGTGAATGGATTTCCCTTTTTATCTCTCATCAATTCATTTTATGAATTTTGTAGTGGCACCGTTAGGTTGTCAAATTTTTGCAGGGGAACTTCTTAACCCAATTTTGATTCTTTGGGATAAACTTGTGCTCCTTGAATATTTTGTTCTATGAATATGTGTGAATAAACTCTGATTGTTTTACACTTAATATCCACTTATATTGGGTGTATTTATATTTTTCACACATTATTATGAGATTGATTTATCCTTAATTTAAGGATACCTTTTTTATAAGGGATTTCATCTCATTTTACATTTCTATTGAGACTTCATTGTTGTTATGCACCAATTCACTCTTATATGGTGTATATACTATCCTTTGGAATATTATATCATGAATCCATTTATTCTTATGATATTATAATGTTATGATTAAATGTTATTCCTCAATTATTGTATTCAAGTGTCTCTCATTTTGTTAAAAACCCTTTAACTAAAATATCATTTTAAATGTTTTAATTATTTATACTTATAAATATTTCTCATTAATATCCATGTTTTCAAAATGGTTTTGAGGATTTATATATATGAATATTAATGGTTTAAAATGTTAAAATCATCAAAGTGGTATGGGACACATTGATTCAAAAATATATTTATTAAATGTTTTAAATGGTTTTTAAAATACTTTTTAGAATGGATTCATTATTTCAATATCATAAAATGTTATATTGTTATGACAAGGTCGGAATGCTATCTTTACATTGTGCTTAAGTTATGTTCTGTGATTGTGTTATGGTTCTTGGTCATTGTTTATGAATACAGGTGGTTCCGTGATAAACTAAGGGCAGGTGAGCCCGATATAGCTCTCCAATGCATTGGTTAATGCGAATGAGTGAACATTAAGGTTTTTCTGAAGTGATTTAGAGAATATACTGTGGTGGGTATTCCAAACGTAACCAAGAGGGTTACTCCGTATTTAAGAATGTTATGAATGCCTCAAGTTACCTTTTATGTCTTATGATTTCTATGATTTATTCATAATTTGATGAGGTATGTTAATGTGCCTATGTTTTATGGGTAAATTATGATTTCAATCTTATGTATATATGAACTCATGTTTCCTTTGAATATTTTTTATAACCCTTACCGAGCTTTTTATGCTCCTCCCATGTTTTCTGAAATGTTTTTCATGGGTCAAGGGAAAGGTATATGATATGATGATAGTGTCAAGGAAGTGTCAAGAATGAATCCATGTTTTATTTTTAAATATGTTTCCGTTTATGGGAAAAAAATGGATACTATCATTATGTAACCACTTTGTTTAAATGTGGAATGTAATGCAAGGTTTATGATCTAATTCTATAAAACTCTAAACCTGAAAAAATCCCAATGTGTAATCTTGTAATAACTCAAGATTAAATAAGGTTTAAGGATGAGGCCTTATAGTTGGTATCAGAGGTCGGTTTAGATAACTTTAGAGGTTAGGGTATTCTTTATGCATAAGTGACATTAACATAATGGTTAGGATTTCAGAAAGAGTCCTAGTTTTAGATAAAGTGAATAAGTAAGTATATCTTAGTGGTTATCTTCCTCGTTAGTATATGATGGTTTTGTTGATATACTCACACTGACATTTCTGTTTTTAGTGAATGGATGGATCTAGCAGGCACTAAAGTGACAAAGGGTTTGAAGGAAACTATGGTGGTTCTCTGATTAAGAGACTAGATGAAATGGGGTATTCAATGTGGAAACTCATGGTTGTTTTAAACCAACTATCAAGGAGTCATGATCATCCACTTGAACCATGGTTTGTTCTATAATTCATCATGTACGAGATGACCAATCAATGTGGAAGTTCAGGTAATAATTATAAAGGTAACCATTAGGGTTTATATGATCCTTACTTTTTAGGTAATTATGGGTTATTATATGTTATGATGGAAAATGAAAGGCATGAGATAAACTTGAGGTTAAAATGTTTTATGATTTTTTCTTTGAAGATATTATCTCTTTTCGGGGAATGTTTTAAGTATTATATAGTTTTGAAAAAAGGACAACATGTAGACCGTGTGACAACCCGTAGTGTCGGAAAAATATGTGGGAATCGAACCCACAACAAAAGTACCACTGGTATTTATCTTCTACCACTAGACTATGTAAAGTCCCTGGTTAGTTTGACTAATTCTTTTTAGTTAGATGATTTTATATATTAAGAGTAAGCTGATTTTGGGTTATCTATGAAAATTTATTAACCTATCATGGAGGATATGTGATTAGGTTAATTACATTTCAATACGAGACTTTAGGAGAAACTTATGTAGTTTGGAGATAAATGTTATGATTTAACTTGGAAGACTATGTCACTCTATACTTCAGATATTTGGGTTTCAATCTTAGTTTGGTTTACATTGAAGTATTTTATGGAAAATTTGTTTATTTAATGGTCGTTGTTGAACTTTGGGTATTGTTTGATAAATTTTGGAGATTAAGAATAGATTAGTTTTTTTTAAAAAGGATTATAATTTTTAGGTATTATCTGATCTTGTACTAACCTTTTTGGTTTTGGTTTTTGTTAAGGTCTAAAGATATGGTAAGTATATAGTTCTCTTTTTTGGATTAGGTGATCCTCTAGAAGTTGATTATAGTACTCTTAATATGAACAAATCTTCCTAAATACTGGTCTTTTGGGGAAAGTATGAGTTTGTGTAAGAAATATAGTAATAGTTGAAAGTCAACATGACAAGTAAGTATGTTTCCTTAAGATAAAAAATAAATTCCTTAATGAATAGTAACTTAAAAAAATGTTGTCTATTAACTTTTCCTACTGGGGAATCGAATACCGTTTAAACCATCAGAAGTTTGTGATTTTCTTATGGTTAACTTTCTTCTAGACGTGTTTACTATCACTCTCCATAAGAACATGACCCTTTGTTTTTTCCTCCATGTCCATATTTTCGTACTTGGAATCTTAGTATGGGTTAACTCGGGTGACCTTTGTACTTATCTTTCTTTATTTTAAAGTGATTGTTTTACTGACTCTTGTTTCGATGTGGGATTTTCAAAGAAGTTTCCAAGCCCAATTTTAAAAATCACGAGGACGCAATTCCCAAAAAGGGGGGAAGGATATAACACCCCAGGTAAATATAGAATATTACATTTTAATATTTATCCATATTTGTGAATAAAATATTAATACTACATTAAATGGGACGCTATGCACGATGGCGTACCCAATACGCAATAATGAGTTACCTGGGAATCTTGCGTTGCACTCTAATAAAAAAATAATATTATTTTAAATGGTAGTTAACGCCTAAACGTTGTAATGGATGGAATGAACAGAAATAACTAAAAAATGATTATATATGTTTGTCAAATATTTTTACTCTTTACAATAAATTTTATAGGATTAAAATTGTGAATAAATCCTATTTTAAGCGTAAACATTCCAATATTTTTTAAAAGGTTGAATAACTGCCTTTTGATGGAGATCCTCTTTTAAATCCACTTTTTGACAATTTTATGTGTTATATTTGACAAAATAAAATTCTTCTTTAGAATCGGGACATCAAAATTTACTTTGTGTAAATCTTTGGTATTTTTCCGAAAAAGTTGAATTTTTAATGAATAGTGAAAAATGTTGTATTTTAATTCAAAACCTCTTTTTAATATAATTTATTTATATGATTAGATTATCCATTGATTTGGTTTGAAGCAAAATTAGAATATATTTTTACCATTTAATCCAATAGTGTTCGTTGGAAGTAATTTCACTTTAAAATCGGACTTAAACTAGTGTCAATCTTTTGATACATTTTGTTTCATAAAAACACGCTATTTGTTTTGACAGCGGGAATTAATTATTAAATTAATTAATGAAACTTATATGTTTTGAATTTTGTAAAATAGACATCATTTTTGAATTCGTAATATCAAATATAGCTTAGGGTGAAATTTTGGGAATTTTCTGGGAAACTTCAATTTTTGATGAATAGTGAAACAACTAAGTGGTACATATAAAAACTGATTTTTCCTTTTAAATGAAATTGTTCCACCTTTGTGTTTTTAATTTCAAAAAATCCAACATACATGGTTTTCATTAAGAAGTAAAATTTGGTTCAATGGGATAAAAATAATTTTTTGGTGAATAGTAACTTGTTATGTTTTTAATCGTGATTAGAAGTAATTAGTTTAGTTTAAGGTAAAAATAATGTTTTAATAATATGATATGAGCTTGACACATGTCCAACCCTAATTTTATGTGTCATGGCTGTCCAAGGAAATTCATGGGTCAACTTGGGGACCCCATGGAGCCACTTTGGATGGAAAATGACATAAATACCTTTTAATTTAATGTTAAAATTAAAATGACACAAACATGATTTGTTTTACTAAAACAACTTTTACATGGGGTTATACAAGTAATATATTGGACTATAAATATTCATTGGAAATCTAATAAGATTTCCTACATCATAGTATTTTTTCATAATTTTTAGACATTAAATAAATTAAATTATTTATGACATCATGTTGATGTAGTGATGACCTCATTATTTAACGATTTAAATAAAATCAAACAATAATATAAACTCTAAGACCTACACATGTCCAAAACCTATTGTATGAGTGTATTTAGAACCCTTATCACCTTATCATCGAAAAAAATCAATGTGGGACCATTAAAATCCGAAAGACATTCTAAAATAAAGTAATATTTCTTTACTTTCCAAGAGTGCCCTTTCCTCCTCTTATAAAAGGCCCCCCAACTCTACCTCCTTACCAACACTTCCAAAGCCTTTGGCTCGGAAAACCCCTAACCATTTTGTCTCTACACATCCCTATCTAACTACTTGAAGCCTCACTTTGGGAAGAAGTCTTCCCAAGGAAGCCTTTGATCTCAAACCAAAGGGAGTTACCCGATTTTAAGGTAATATCTTCACTTGTGTCCTTTTGTTTTATTTTGCTTCTCCAAACCCCTAAAAAATTTTTATTCATTTATTTTGTAACAAATCATGTATCTTCAATATACTAGGATGTTTTTATAATATGTATTCGAGCTACACTTACACACACCTACATCTAATGAATAAAGAACATACTGTTTCCGTGGAAGCTGAATTTCTGCCTCATGAAACGATGATTGTTCAACACTCATATATCACCTTCATAGGGGGCCATTAATATGTCACTATATTTATATATTATATATAATATGTTTATGTTTTACTTAAGCTTCTGTATTTTTCATTTATGGCATATCCTTTATGGTTACCATTATGAGTAAACGTGATATCTTCATTTTAGGAAATGCGGACTACCGCCCCTCAAAGTGATTTGATTCATTAATGCCATATGTGGGACGTATAAAGGATGTAATTAATGAGATTATATATGATATTATTCTGGAATTATTATATACGTTTATATCATTATGATTCAATTATATAAAATATGAAATAGATATGAAAGCAGCGTTCATGCGTACGTACAACTTACCATCTCCATGAACGGTACATTTCATTTATTACCTCTAAATGATTATGTAATATTATAAATACATGTATATACTGGATATATATTATATATATGATATATACATCATGATTATAACTCTTAATATAATTGATACATGAAAAACGTGTAATTATAAAGAGCATATTTTTACTCAAGTACCAATGATCGTTTAAAAGACCGCTATTAACTAAAATAATTACATAGTGTTAATTACATTGTAATAAGTGATATAAATGTAATAATGAACTTGAAAAAGGTTCCTAAGGAAGTATAAATTATCTCTAGTTTATTATTCAAGAGATTAAAGAATGATCGAGTCAAGTCGGACCCGAGGTAAGGGATCCTACTCCTCTCTTTCTTTTTAAGTACACTCTTTGATGTCATTCCTTTTAAAGCTCATCTTTCTTGTTATTGGGAAGTCATTTTATATTACTCTTACTGTAATTTTTATGTTAATATGATAAGAGACCCTATTCTCTCTCATCAATCCGTTTTGGAAGTTTTGAGTGGTGCTGTTAGGCTACCGAATTTTCGTAAGAGATCTAACCTCTCTCTCTTTTTTCAGTACTCTCCTTTATGTCACTTCTTTTAAGCTCCTCATTGTTATGTTGGGGGATGTTCTTTTATATTCCTCTTTCTGTAAACTATATGTTAATATAATTAGAGACCCTATTTGATCTAATAAATACATTTTCTTATGTTTTAAGTGGCGCCGTTAGGCTGCCGAGTTTTCGTAAGGGATTTTTCATCTCACTTTTATTCCCGTGAGATTTATGCTACATTTGCCACAATTTCCTGTGAGTGGTGTATGTACTGCCCATTATTTTAATAATTATGTAATATAATTTCATTTATGAGTATTTAAATCAATTTTTTATTGTTCTTCTTTCTCGGGGTGTATGTTTCGAAAGATACCCATGTCGGTAAGGGAACCTTTCACCCTCCTCTTTTTAAAAGTCTTATTTTGTTATGTCTTTTAATTCACATAGTATTATGTTGGGATATGTTCTTATATAACCTTATTGATTTATATTTTATGACCAAGTGATGGGATACCCTTTTTATCTCTCATCAATTCATTTTCTGAATTTTGTAGTGGCACTGTTAGGCTGTCAAATTATTGAAAGGGAACTTCTTAACCTAATTTTGATTCTTTCGGATAAACTTGTACTCCTTGAATATGTCATTCTATGAATATGTGTCAATAACCTCTGATTTTTTTAGACTTAATATCCACTTATATTTTGTGTATTTATATTTATCACACATAATTATGAGATTTATTTATCCTTAATATAAGGATACCTTCTTTATAAGGGATTTCATCTAATTTTACATTTCTATTGAGACTTCATTGTTGTTATGCACCAATTCACTCTTATATGGTGTATATAATGTCCTTTGGAATATTATATCATGAATCCATTTATTCTCATGATATTATAAAGTTATGATTAAATGTTATTCCTCAATTATTGTATTCAAGTGTCTCTTATTTTGTTAAAAACCCTTTAACTAAAATATCATTTTAAATCTTTTAATGATTTATACTTATAAATATTTCTCATTAATATCCATGTTTTCAAAATGGTTTTAAAGATTTATTTATATGGATATTAATGGTTTAAAATGATAAAATCTTCAAAGTGGTATGGGAAACATTGATTCAAAAATCTCTTTATTAAATGTTTTAAATGGTTTTTAAAATAGTTTTTAGAATGGATTCATTATTTAAATATCTTAAAATGTTATATTTTTATTACAAGGTCGGAATTTTATCTTTACATTGTGCTTAAGCTATGTTCTATGATTATGTTATGGTTCTTGGGCTTTGTTTATGAATACCGGTGGTTCCGTGATAAACGAAGGGCGGGTGAGCCCGATATATCTTTTCAATGCATTGGGTAACGCGAAAGAGTGAAACATTAAGGTTTCTCATAAGATATTTAGAGAATATACTATGGTGGGTATTCCAAATGTAACCAAGAGGGTTACTCCCTACGTAATAATGTTATGAATGACTCAAGTTACCTTTTATGTCTTATGATTTATTTGATTTATTCATGATTTGATGAGGTATGTTAAAGTGCCTATGTTTTATGGGTAAAGTATGATTTCAATCTTACGTATATATGAACTCATGTTTCCATTCCATATTTTTTATAACCCTTACTGAGCTTTTTATGCTCATCCCATGTTTTTTGAAATATTTTTCACAGGTCAAGGGAAAGGTACATGATATGATGATAGTGTCAAGGAAGTGTCAAGAATGAATCAATGTTTTGTTTTTAAATATGTTTCTGTCTATGGGAAAAAATGGATACTATCTTTATATAACGACTTTGCTTAAATGTGGAATGTAAGGAAAGTTTTATGATATAATTCCCTAAAACTCTAAACTTGAAAGGATACTCAATGTTTAATCTTGTAATAACTCTAGATTAAATAAGGATTAAGGCTGCAGCCTTATATCTAGATTGGTTTTCCGGGTTCGTTCACTAGATTTGTGGTGATGTTGTTCGTGTTTCATTTTCACTGGAAATCAAAAGGTTCATGCCTTCTCTCTCAAATCCGCCAGTTAGAACTGGTAGTATTGGTTAAAATTAAATTGTATTTCATGAAATTAATTTTGATAATGATGGGAAAATCTGGATGGAAATCCATTTAGTGATGATTTGGGGGATTTTTGGGTAAATGATTTATTGTTTCCTAAAGGGGATTGGTTGTGTTATTTTAAATTGTTTATTTTAAAATTGTATGTTGTTGATTATAAAAATGTTTTCTAAATGATGGAATTCATTAATGTTTTTGATTATCTAAGTGTGGTTGGGAATCAAAATTTAATTAAAGGATGTTTCCAATAAATAATTGATTTATTGGCTTGAACTGGAAAGTGTTTGAAATGGTTGTGTTCTTATTGTGTGGCCTTGGTGCTTTTTGCATGTTGGTTGATTGATTGTAATGTATTTTTTTGGTTTTGTGGATGTGGGTGGGAAGTATCACAATGAAAGGTGATGGATAGTGGTATGAAAAACAATCATTAGGTAAGTCGGTAGGAAGTCTCACTATAATAGGTGATAGATAGTAGACAAAAGAACCACCATTATGGGTAGTGTTCGTCAAGTAATGCCAGTTGAGAATGGTGTGAGGAGGATGAGAATAAGTCCCACAATAATGGTTTCTTTGTTATGAATTTCTTTTCAATGATTTAATAGTTGTGCTAATGTGTGATTGGAATATGTCTTATGGAATTGATGTTTCTTCCCTTTTTTCATGGTTCGGAAATGATCTGTTTGGGATGTTGCAACTTGTTGAACTATTGAATGTAATATATAATGTTTTTACCATTAATTTGTTAAAAAATTTATCCTTGTAGATTATTTAGGGATGTTATTTGGAGAAATCCTACTGAGTATTTGTACTCACCACATTCTTTGTAACTTTGGGGATTTTGTAGATGTCATATTCTGGGACACATGTAATGTTAAAGAATCTCATTTCTACTAGTTTTTTGTGATGATTGGGAGATGCGGTGTTTCATAGAGCATTTATCTTGGTGTGGATCTATGGATTGTGTCTTGGATTATTTTTGGAATCTTATTTGATCATCCACATTGGTACATAGATTTTTCCTTGGTTGTTGATAGTGTATCTTTTGGTTTGTCAGTGTTGTCTCAAAGTAAATTCATTCCCCAATTTATTCTCGTAGCCCAAAACAATTATTTCTAGCCTTTGGATCCTTGGGAATGTCACTTATATCCAAGTAACATTAATTTTCCCTCTCAATAAAATGTGATAGGGAATGATTTTACATGTGGTATCAGTTTTTTTGGTCTATTGATTTCAAGTGAGAGCAGTTGTATGATCCTTGGTTATTGATCATTGGTCTTGGTGTTGGCAAAAGTTCATGGTATATTTCGTGAGTTGTTATCATGGAAAGGAGTAGGATTGTTGGAAATCATAATGTAGATCATATGAGGATGTAGGTAAACATTTTATATTGAACATCAAGTAACAATAGATTTGGGTACATAAGTGTTTGGAGGTGCTTATAGGAATTAGAAATCCCATTATCGGGGATGTAGCTAATGAGATGACTGTGGCATGCATTGTAGAAATTAAATCCCACTAGGATTCATATTTCATTATTGTATAATGATTTATGGTGTAGTATGAATGAGCATATTTTGGAACATTATGAATTGGGATTCAAAACAAAATGTTTTGACCCTATAAATTCGTTGAATTTTTAAAATGGGTTTATTTTCAAAACATTTGGGATTTTTAAAAAAATGGCACAATATGGGTAATTTGAAATTATGGAAAGACTATTTGTGATAGTTTCTATGTAATTGAAATTTACATTTTCAGCCATCAGTTTCAGGGAATGATATATTCTGTGATTTTTATTTTTATAGAGATGGAACTAGGTTCGAATAAAAAGAAAAATTAGAGGAATCCCATGGAAATTTGGATTGACCAGAGCCCAAAGTGAACCTTCATATGCTTCAAAGCATTTTTTAGGGTTTTCAAATAGTTTAGTCCAAAATACAACCAGATACACCTATTACGGTATCTATCAAGGTTGTAAATCCATGTAATTGAACTATAATTTCCTTTACTAGTGGAGGGGAGAACCGTAACACAATTAGAAAAAGAAATATAGAATCCTTTTCTCACTAACATCGATCACAAAAGAACCCCACAAAAATATTTTTAAAACATCCTCTGAGACCGAAGTGTATGCTGGGTTGTTTTCAGTCGATCTCTATGAGACACATCAAGTGGAATTGTAAGGAACATCCTAGAGAATGTAATAACAGCAAGAATATATGGAATCTTCATCAGTATCACCATAATGATCTGATGTTGGGTGTTCATGACTCTCCTAAAAAGAGATGTGTCAGCAGGATAATAATGAGAATAGCATGGAAAGCACACATCTTCTCGGAGATGAGAAATCTGTGGTAGATGATAAGTTGGGACAATCTAAAGTGCAATGTGTGGTTCTTTTAATTTCCATGATAGTGCGAGACTAATTTTATAGGGGTTCTTCATGTTCTTTTATGGATTCTTGATTCATTTATTTTATGGGTATACATTTAGAAATGATTCCTTATGTTTTAAACATCCAACTTCTATGGATCAACAAGACTTTCGAGCCTTCCTACGTAGAGAGTGTTTCTCAGTTTTGGATAACATATAATTGATGTGGGATTTATCAGTTTTTGAGATGGATGCTTATGATTTAATATAGGGAATGGATTGGATGGTGATGCATAAGTCCCATATCAATTTGTATTGAACGAATAGTTATTTTTATAATAGAGGATGGAGATGAAGATCCCATTATAGGGAAAATAATTAAAATAGGTGTGAAACCATTTTTTTTGGCTCCAACCATTGGCACGATATTATATCATTTAGAGGCCTTCTCATTGGAGTCGGTGGAAGGTGTTGAGAAAAGTGTTCTATGAGTAGTTCTGTATTAGTTTATGGATTTATTTCCCTAAGAATTATATGGGTTTCCAATAATGAGAGAAGTAGAGTTTTCGATTCATCTTTATCTGCAGAGCAGTCCTATCTCACTTTTGTAATACTAAATAAAACCAAACGAACTTCAGTAATTAGGGGTTTAGTTGGAAGATTTAGTGAACAAATGTTTTATTTGGCCCATCATGTCTCCCTAAGAATTGTCTTTTTTTTTGGTAAAATTAGTATAGAACATTGCGGATTTGTGTGTATTATCATAGACACAGTCAAGTTATGATATAGAACTGATATCCACTTCCACATGTTGTTTATTTTATTGAACAGTTTAGGGGTGCTCAGTGGTTTTCCAAAATTGAATTGAGGTTATTATATCACAAATTGCAGGTGAAAAATGATGATATTTTGAAAACACATTTCTGAAGTATATATGGACATTAAAATATTGTGGTTCTTCACATTAATCTAACTAATGATCCAATAGTGTTCATGGAAATGATGAATCAGATATTTCAGAGATATCTAGATACTTTTGTGGTTGTATATGTGGACGATATACTAGGGTATTTGAGGAAAAGGGTAGAGAATGAGTATCACATGGCGGTATTGGTGGGGATCATGAGGGATCGTCGGATATGATCCAAATTGTCAATGTATGGATTTTGGATATAGAAGTTTCATTTCCTTGGCCATGTTTTTTAATAGGGGTGTTATAGTTGATTCTGAAAGGATAGATGCCTTTATCTCATTTCAACCTCCAATTTATGTTTTTGATATATGGAGATTCCTCGGTCTAGCTAGTAATTGTTGAAATTTGGTTGGTGATTTCTAAAGATTGGATTCTCCAATGATATCTTGGACAAGGAATAATATAACATTTCAATGGGATGAGCAGTGACAAAAATGATTTGAAGAGTAAAAAAGCCACCTTAGATCAGCACCATTCTTGGTTTTTCCCGAACCAGGGAAAGGGTACGTGGTGTATTATGATGCATCGGGATCAGATTTGGGGTGTGTTCATATGTAGGGGGATCATGTGGTCGTATATGGATCCAGAAAATTGGGGATTCTTGAGAAGAACTACCAAACAAATGATTTGGTGATGGCATTAGTGGATTATTCATTAAAATGTGGTATGAGAAATTTACTTTGTTTTCCAATAAAAAGAGATTAAATAATATTTTCTCACAAAGAGACTTCAACTTTTGGAAACATAGATAGATGGAATATCTCAATATGTTTGATTTTGACATAATTTACACACCGAGTAAGGTAAATTAGGCGGCAGATGCATTATGTACCAAATTATATGTCCAAGTGGTGAAACATGTATCAGATTAGTGGAAGTTTATGTTGGACATAGTTGACATGTGGTTGGAATGTAAAGATTGGGGTGATAGAGCGGTCTTAGTTCAAGTTTCATTGGATGCAGAATTGGCTGGTTCGGTTAAAGAGGAACATGCATTTGATTCTGAGTGTATTGAAATGAGGAAGAAACTCAATGGCGGGGATCCCATTGAGAACATGGAACTGAATAAGAATTCTTTCTTGAATTTTTGAAATCGAATAGTGGTCCCAGTGGCTTTTCAGGAGGAACATCTTTGCGATTATCATCACTCATGTTGGTTTTTCCATCCTGGAATATAGAATATTTACAAGGCATCTAAAGTGCAGTTTTGGTGGGACAGTATGAAGAGGGATTTGGCCAAGTTTCACTCGAGATTATTGAATTTTCAGCAAGTCAAGGCAGAGCATCAGCGACCAAATGGAATGGTGTAGCCTTTACCAGTACCAATGTGGAAATGGGAACAAATAGAAATGTATTTTGTGATGGATCTCCCATGAACAGTCAAGAACCATGATTCTAAATCGGTGATTTTGGATCGAATCACATTGTCAGCCCATTTCATTATGATTCGTGAATCCCATACGATGGGGGATCTATCCAAAATATATATTAGAGAGGAGTTACAAGGACATGGTGTTCCAGTTTCGATTGTATCAGATAGATATCTGATGTTCACATATCATGTTTTGATATCCATGCATCAAGCCCTTGGGACATAGTTTACTATGAGAACAACGTATTGTCTACAAATGGATGTCCACTCCGAGAAGACTATACAAACCATGGGGGATATGTTAAGGGCTTCTGTTATGAATATTAATAGTAAATGGGAGGATCTCTTACCATTTGTGGGGTTATCCTATAATAACAGTTATCAGGCCTCAATATTAATGGTTCTACTTGAAGTATTATATGGGCGACCTTGTCATTTCATACATAATTGGGTGGAAATGTGTGAAACAACGATTATCGGATGGAGCCTTTTACAAGAGACTACATAGAAAATAATGTTGATCTGAAAGTGGATGTATCTGGATCATGGTCATCATAAATGATATGTATACCATCATAAATGATTGTTATCCTTCGAGGTGGGTGATCATGTGTTTTTGAGTATCTCTCCTTGGTTGGGACAACATCGGCTTGGGAAGCATGGTAAGTTATCTCTAAGGCATGTTGGGCCTTTTGAGATACTAGATTGAATTAGATATGTAGCTTATTTTTTAGACTTTTTAACAGCATTTATTGTGGTTCACTATGTGTTTCATGTGTCGTAGTTGAAAATGTATCACCCAGATCGTGACCATGTGATTCTTTGGGATCATGTTGAGTTACATCCAGATGCTTCTTTGGTGCACATGGTAGTGAAGATTTTTGATAGTCAAGAAAATGTATTTCATGGTAAAATCATCATTTTAGTTATTATTTTGGGGTAGCATGGTCTGATGTCGGAGGCGACTTGGGAGTGGGATAAATATATGGCCATGAAATGGCCAGAGCGCTTTCGGAAATGCGATGGTTCCCTACATTCTGAGGACAGAAGGTATAATTTTGTGGAGAGTGTTTCACTCCTAGATTGAGGTATGTAGCCTTTTATGAATATTTATGTATTTAATGTTCTTGGTATGAGTTGGGAAGAGGATGGGTACGTTTGGAAAGGTTTGGAATATGATTGTAGGCTTTTCTAAGGGTGCTTGGATTGAGGACAGTTAATAAAAACCATGAAGGTTCCCCAAGAAAATTTGTAGTGGGGGTAATGGAATTTTCATATCATGTACATGATATTCCAAACCATTTGAGAAAATCTTGTGTACAACTTCTCTAATGTATGTGGTGGGTTTATTGTTAACGAACAGTTTCCCAATGTGTGCAGGTTAACATTGAGACCACTTAAAAAGAAGGATTATATGTCTCGTCACCCTCAGGATTGACCAATTTCACTAAAAATCTTCTCCCACTTGAGCCTCACTCATAATATTGGGTTCTCAGAGGTTTTAGGGTCTATCATTCATGTTTTAGAAGCAAATAAAATGGGTATCTTGTTGTATGGAAGGTAGTTCTTCTCGAGTAAGTCTTCTATCATGGTACATTGTGTTTTCTTCTAGATCTACACCACCCTCTTTATTTGTATTATATATCTACACCCATGGTGTTTAGATCTAGAGGTGTGGTTTACTTTGATGTTGATTTTTAAAGATTTTGTAGCATAGGGATATAGATGTAGGCTAGTTTAGGTGGTGTGTTCACCGTATTTTTTGTGCAGTCGTTCGTGGGTCATTTTCACCATAACCCTAAAGGTAAGTGGATTCTCCCATGACTCCACTAGTTTAGAAATTATATTTTGGGATAAAATTAAATTATGTTTTCATGAAATTAATTATCATAATGATGTGTGACTCATGTTTTAAAATAATTTGGTAATTAATTGAAGGATTTTGGGAAAATGAGTGATTGTTGAAAAAAGGGTATTTGTTGTGTGATTTTAAAATGTTTATTTTATAATCTTTAGTGTCTGATTATAAAAATGTTTTGTGAAATACTATTTTCAATAATGATTTTTATGGAAATGGGGATGGTTGTGGAAGATTAGTTAATTGGTGTTTTCAATAAATGTGTGATTTATTGAAGTGAATTGGCATGTGTTGGAAGTGGTTGTGTGATTAATGTGTGGCCTTGGTGCTTTGTGCTTATTGGCGGATTGAGTGTTATGGGTTTTTATATTTGCGAGAATGTGGGAGGGAAGTACCACTATGAAAGGTGATTGATAGTGGTCAGAATAGCCACCATTAGGGATGTGGGAGGGGAAGTCTCACTATAAAAGTTGATGAATTGTGTTCGAAAGAAACAAAATTATGGGTACAGTCAGGAAGTACTGCTAGTTGGGAATGCGGTGACCGAGATAGGAGGATGCCCCACCACAATGGTTGATTTGTTGTGTTTTTCTTTAAAATGATGGGATTATTGTGCTAAATATTGATGGATATATGGCTTAATTAATGGTAGTGGCTTTCATTTGTTTTCAATGATTTCTATTTGTATGAATGCAATGTTTCAAATTGATTCACTATTGAAGGATTTATATAATATATTTTACATAATGGTTCTAATATCATTATCATAGTAAAGAGTGTGGGGATGCAATTTGGGGAAATCCAACAGAGTATTAGTACTCATCACACACTTATCTACATTGGTGATTTTTATGATTTCATATTTAAGGGCACATGTAAAGGTAAAGCATCTAATTTCATGTGGTTCTGTGGTTATTCATGAGATATTTTGTGGTTCTTAGATCATGTAACATGGTGTTGGGCTAATCAGTGTCGGTTGATTATTTTGGGTCTCTTGTTACGTATTCTGCATCGGAACTCTAGATTTGGCTTGGCTGAGTTTGGCATATGGATTGGTTATTGAATATATTGGTTCCCATTTGGGTTATGTATGGGTTCGTTTTTTAGTTGACATGCCTTATATAGTTTTTTGATAGTGAATCGTTTGGTTTCTTAGTTTCGTCTTAATGAAAAATTGTTCCCCAATTTATTCTCGAAGACCTAGACAGTTCTTTTCAGCATTTGGCACCTTGGAAGTGTCTCTTAAGGCCATTTTACATTCCTCTTCCATCTCAAGCCAATTCGATGGGGAAGGATTTTACAAAATATATTGTGTTCAATCTATTTATTATAATCATTTATATTTCTAATACCTATTTATTTTAAAGAGAATATTTGAACATGTATACCTCAAATGAGTTTGTTCAAATTAGATAAACAATTTGGAATTAAATTCACCCCTATTGAGATTTCAGTCAACTATTTTATGAGAGGATAATAATTTTATAAAATTTTTGTTTTTTCATACGTATACATAATTATTTATCTATGATATGATAATATAGTGATAATGATAAATATAAATGAAATCACTTGTAAATAATGAATTGTGTTTATCTAAATATATTGTTTTTCTTTATATTATGTGATTTTTTAATATAAATTTCTAATGATTAGATTTTTAATTTAATAAAATATGTTGAATTTCAGAATTTTGTACATAAAAATTAGTTTAGGATGTATATTTTATATTTTTCTATGGTTTAATATTTTTATTGAATAATTAAAAATATTTTTTTTGTGAAAACCATATCTTTTCTGACATCATCATGATATAAATATGTCATAAAATTCAAGAAAAAAATTTCTATAAAGAAAATAGATTTACAGTGTAAAATAATTTAGATTAAAATATTATTTTAAATTTATTAACATAAATATGAAATTCAGAACGTGAATTTGATTTTAATTGAATAAAAAAAAATTGGATCATTAATTTTAAGTATGTGTTTCCAGGATTAAATTCAGACTTTTCATGGTTTTAATGAAACATTACCCTCTTAGGATTAATCATAAATATATTAATTTAATTAAAATATATTCATTGCATAGTCATTTCCCTAAATTATAAAATACTGTGAAATTTTTTCTATAAATCCTTTGGAAATATTAACACCCTGCCCCACCCCTTTATTCTCATATTTAAAACTACTTACACTGATTTTATTCATAATTACATTTTTACACATTCCATAACACATCTCTAAGCCCTTGGTATTGCAAATTTTTCCTTATACGAAGTCCTAAACATAATCCAAAAGCAGTATCTAAAAAATCCTCATTTGTTTTTACAAGAATATTCCTCCTTAATTATTTCCGAAACATTGACATGAAGAAATTTTAATCCTCATATATTTTCTCTACAATTTCAAATTTATCATTTTATTAGATTCCAATTATTCCATGAATGACTTGAGTGTTCCCATCAACTCTCATCGAACTATATTTCTTATTTTTTTATTTATTTGAGAGAATGAGAATGATCTAAAAATGAAAAGAAACCATTACTAAAAAATAAAAAGTTACTGTAGTCTGAATAATTTTTTTTAATGAAAATAATTTTATAAAAAATAAAAAGTCATTATGTCATATATCTAGGTAGAAATAGTAGTAGTAACCCATATATTTTCAATACCCTAATCTAAATGGATTACCTCACCATATATTTATATATCTGAGATTGTAATTGAAGGTTGAATGAGATTCTATTCAACTGATCAATCAGGAAGTCAGCTTCAATGAGATATGTAGAGATCCATTTATAATAGCTTACACAAAATTACTATAATTTTATTCAAGCCCCATCTTCAACCAACCTCATTGATTTACAATTTAAAATATCATGATTATACTGTGGACATTAATATTAATAGAGGTATTGATTCCACATTAGACATAGAGGCATCCAATTTCATCAGAATTGTAAATTCTGAAAATCTCACCATATTTAGAAGAACCTGGATTTCCTCTTGATGCTTCATCGGTATTACATTTAACCCATCATAGAAATGGTGGGATCCACATGTAATCAGTGGTTCCAAAAAGAGGATGATAATTTCCTTTAATTACAAAATTCATATTCATGATATGATCATTTATACATTTATTAAAAAAACAATTTTGATGGTAATTCTAAACCATTACAACATCTATTACTTGATGAAGATATGACTATGGACATAAAGTAATATTATCGATAACCATATCATTCTAGCTAGTCTGTATCTCATTAAAAAATTTAGGCCTAGAAACAAGGAATAAATTAAATATATGTTGAAAAAGAGGTAGTTTCAATCATATAGTTATGTGCTCCATGATGCTGGATAAGGAGATAAACTAAAATGTGAAATAATTAGAAAATATTATTTATAACATATAATCACTAACATAGACTATAAATAAAAATCAGAATTTATCCCTATTTTTATTACATTTGATATGTATCAAGTAGAAATTAATTCTAAAAAAATTAAGAGAACCATTAGTAGGTATCATTGAAAATAAAACCATATAATAAAGGGATAATATGGTTTGGAGAACCCATCATGGGCTCAAAATTATAGAAGAAAATTAAATTTCACTATATTTTCTCTTGTTATATTATATTATAGGATGCCCCCCCATTGATGGTACGATCCCAAACAATAATGTCATCTATATTAGTGATCTTTTAATTAAAAACAATTTCCATGATTTTAGTTGGGATCATGTCTAAGGAATTATTCATTTTTTTTATTGATGGATAATATTTTTCTCGTGATGGATTTAGATAATTATAATTATTATAAATATATATAGATGACATGTTTTCTGAAAAAAAAAGAAAAATATAAATTGAAGTTGTGTTGCTAACAACAATTCACTAAAATGATAGATTAAATGTTTATTGGGGAACAAACATAAGGCAAATTAGATATAGTTTAATTTACAAGCATTGAGTCTACATAGAAATATTTATATAAAAAATATAGTCTCAAAATTTACATTTATGATCCTCCACAAGGAATTATCCAATATGGATTTAATTTATTTTGTAGATATTATAAATATTAATCCCTTTATTGTTATCAAGTTTTTTGTATTCTCTATGTGGATAGTAACAAGACATTGCTAAAGGAATATTCTAGTCAATAAAATGTTGTGGATTAAAGTATTGATATTCATAATGAGGGAATTAGACCATTCAATGTCTATAAATTAGTATAAAAATTATGAAACAATAAAAACATTCACATGATGAACCGACCATAAATCAAGAGTGTTTTTCCATTCAAGTATGCCAAGTGTTTTCTTATTTTGATGAAATATAATAATAATAACTCACACATGGATTTACAAATAGCATAGAGACCAAAATATATGTGATCCAAAAGACACATTTGATGATATGTAAATCATTGATGATATCATCTTTTCTATCTGATAGAATAACTTTTATCCAAAATAAGTACGTATTTTCTAATTAATTTAATAAGTTGAGACTTTTCCATAATAAAGTATATCATATTTGAATATATTAATGTTTCTTTTATCACATTTAATTAAAATGATAATTTCATTAGAATACAGTAAATATGTTGGGGTATCAAGTCCCCTAGAAGATCTGATGGGTATAATTTTTTCGGTATTAACCATGTTTAGAGAAATCCTACTTAGAATATTTAAAGAAATAGATAAAATAATTTTTGAGATAGGATCACCTTTTATAAATACTCTAAAAAATTTTAATTTTACCTCATGTGAACCACTAATAAGAACTTAATTTTTTGACTGATCTCAGAATAATTATAACCCATTTAATGAAGACCTCACCAAATAAAAAAAATAAAAAAAAAATTTAAAATGAAGCCCCAAAATAAAAAATGAAAATGTTTTTTAACATCAAGCTAGAGATAGAAACTCCGTCCTCTCGTGTATTTCCTAAGAGGTTGGACACATTTAGATGATGTTTTAGGTAAATTGTGATTAATTATACCGTTAAAGAATCAAAATTTTTTGAAGACACAATCCTATTAGTAATGCTTGGAAAAATGTTATCATGATTTAATCAAATGATTTTATATATATTGTTAAAAATATACATAGGTTTCAATAATTGAATCTAATTTACATTATCATATTTAGAATTTATGGAAATAAACTAATAATTGATGACCATTGTTAGGTAACCACAATTGAAAAAATGACCGAAATGGCTGAAAAAATAAAAATGAATAGTCTTACAAAAGGTAAGAACAAAAATGTATTTCAACCCATCATGGCCAGAAGAGCTACCTGAATATAAGACAAATACATCTTATTTGATATCAAATTCATGTGTAATTATAGTATGGTTTTAATTATATTAATTATAGTCATGCCTTGAAATGATGTATACCATTAGGTTAGTGATACTGTTGGGACTATAAAATAGGGTTTTTTAATAAGAGTCAACAAGAATTTCCCAATAATATATATATTAAAAAGACTCCCCATGATCACTGAGAATAGCGCTCGGTCTATTGTGTTTCTTGAATTTGTGAAGAGATTTGAAAAATCGGTATTATTATAACCCCCATCATTCTATTTAAATTTAGATGATTATCTCAACATACATAATGTGATACATAGGAGGATATTAGGATCATGAGGGATAATAATTTCTTCTTACGAAAAATGGATAACTTTTATGTAGATTCATTCTCTTAAATTGAGTGAACAAATGAACTATTTTGAGAGGTATTTTAATCAATGAGATAAAAGAAAAATATAATCAAAACATACACCATTCACATTAAGAAAATAAATATTTAAAACACATTCAAAGGAATCAAACTTATAATTGAAATAGTTCCAGGTGTCTTGAAATTTTTTCTACACAATGATGCAAGGTAATAGTATTGATGAATCTAAAACGAATGTATATTTTGACCTCTCTGATGACAATATTTTCAAATATAAGGGTGATACAAATTAAATATTACATGAGTGGTGTTAGTATTGATTCCCAAACAAGAAATCCAAATCATTGAAAATGAAAATCCTGTCAAATTTATTATCCAATAGTTTATTTATGTTCATTCCATAACATGTATATTTTGCATCTTGAAATTTAACTTCAGAATGGGTTATACTCTCAATACACGCCTGAAATATCTAATTAAGGTAGAAGTATAATACATGAATAACCTCTCATAGGGATTTAAAATGTAATAAAAATACCCTATAGGAGGCCCTGAAATATTTGTTGAGAATATAAAAAACTGTAGGTTTTGAAATAATTCCCTTCTTTTTTCATTTAAAGAATAAATGAATGAAAAATATTATTTCATTACCATATAATTATAATTTAGAGAAACAAAATATTTTTTAGAGATGATTAATGAGATTCCAGCTAGACTGTAATGAGATATGACCAAATGTCAGATGATGTTAATAAATTATTGATTTGTTTCATCCTGTTAGATAATATTATGATTGGAATCAATATTCTCTATTAAAATTATATTTGGATAAAAAATTCATATAATATTATGTTTATTATTATTAATAAAAGTACAAAGATATCATATTATTTTACAGTTTTCTAAAAACAAAAAATTATATAATGGAATAATAATTTAAACCTGTTTTTTTGGAGCATGAATTCTCTTTCTTCTCCCGAATATAATTTTTTATCCTAGATGATTTTATGATGACAATAATATTTTTTCATTATTTATAGATCTCCATATTTTTAATTGAATATTGTGTCTGGACTCTATTTGGTCATTGATTTTTTATGGTTTAAATTTTTGTTAGTAGTATGTAACAAGACATCCAATTAAATATTCTTAGAAACACCCTAAAATTTATTGATTCCATATTAATTTGTAAAATATAATAAAAATTATCCTGGTAGTTCATGGAGGGAGAATCTAAATGGATTCATTTTTTCCACTAATAGTGTAATTAAAATCCTTTAAAACTATATTTCCAATATTAGTAGGAACATTATCAATAGGAGAATATAAAAACCATGAAATTTAAAAATTTTCTTATTATATAAGAGAATGAGAAATTTTAATATTGATGATAGGTTGAGTATATTTCATAAGAGATTATGTAGTTACATTTTTAAGTTCCCAATTGGAATTCAAGGAGTATTTTTGTAGAATTTTACATGAAACTCTTACTTTTTAAAATGAAAATGAATTATTGGGAATGTTAGTTAGAGAAGGATTCTTATTTATTTTCTCATTATTATAAATGTCTAACTAATGATGAATTTGACTATGAATAATGGAATATTGAGGCTTGGTAAATCCACTATTTAGTCCATCAATATATTTTACAGAAGTATTGATATGTTGGATAACTGTATCTCTGTCATCATTAGTTGAAAATGGTGTTCATTTTATTTATAGCTAACATTTTCCAATGAATTATTCCTTATTAGAGGATCAGTAACACCATATGATTTCTATAATATAGATTTTAAATTTCAGTGATGTATTATGTTATATTATACACCAGGATAATCTTGTGTGATACACAACACTAAAAAAGCTTGTGGTATACGCACCACTATACTTGGCTCATGTTAAACACAATTTCATGTTCTTTTGATTGAATTCATTTTATAGAAGACTATGTTTAGGTCAAAAAATAAACTTTGTTCTGTATCATTATAAAATAGTCATTATAATTATATGCACGAATAATATTATCCTACATATGGAAAACTATTTAAATGAAAATATATGAATTTATAAAATTGTAAAATCACTTTTGATGGAATTTAATAATGTATTATTAGTTAATGTATTCAATTAAATGTTTTAAATTCATCTTATATGTTTTATATAAATTATATAACATAAAATTAATAGTTTTCTACTAAGGAAATATTTTTCAAAAAAATGATGTTTTCACCTTTTGCTAGAAAAACAATTTTAAATATAGTTTTTTACAGTTATATATTTTATTTATCACAATATACATGATCATTGGATGTGGGATATTAAAATTTACTTTTGTTAATTTTTTTTTATTTCTTTGATGACAATCTATATTTGATAAATATTAAAAATATAGTAAATTTTAATTGATTTTTTTTAAAAAAATTGAAATATTTTATATAGTTATTTTATATATTTGATTGTTTTTTTAGTATAAATTGAAAATATTATTATCATTAAAAATAATGTAATCCATTGGAATTAAATTTACATTAAATATTGACGAATTATGTGTTTGGAATTATTTAAAATTCATTAAATATTTGGAATCATTGCTTCCAAATTATGTAAATATGCTTTTTATGAATAGTAAATTTGGAAATTTTTATTTACCATTGTTATAGTAATATTGGGTATATTAGGGTAACAAATAATATTTTAAGGATAATAAAATTAATCTAAAACATAAAAAACCCAATTGGATGAATTAATGTCGAACCTTAACAGCTAAGGATCAGAACTGACTCATTTAATGGAATCTTGTCTATAATAATTATATATATTTTTTAAATAAAAAAGTGAAATCATGTCACCCTGTTATTTATTACAAGTAGAATTATATTAATATAGTGATTTTTATGAGATACATTAACACTAAATAGTAACAAAATATAATGAAATTACTTAAATCATTGTAATTCATTTAGAATTTTTATATATTAAATAATTATGTTAAATTATTATACAATGATGATGCAAAAATTATTTAATTGTTTAAAAAATCAAAAAAATATCATTTCAAATAAAATTATAATAACTTTTAAAAGACATAAACACTTGAGAAAATATTTTTGGTAAATTATATATCAACCATAATCTTCCATGGTTTTATTTATTATACCTTTTGATATATATGGAAAATATTACGACACTTGTATTTTTATATTTAAAGTGATGATAACACTGTCACATTAAATTTTTAAAAAATATTACATTTTTTATGTAGGATTATACATATGATATACTATAATATATGTATTAATATAAAATATTGAAGACTTATATTCATCATATTATTTTATTGTTAATTATTCTTCAACATATATGTATATTAAATAATTACAAAAAAATATGTAGTAATTTATTTAGTAAATGTAATTTAAATTTACTCTGATTTAAAATTTTAAAATGTATATAAATTCGGATAATTATTATATCCAAGGAATTTGCAGATTACATTGACCCCTAGGGAATATAATAAATTATTTTTCAATGATAACATCTTATCGTTATATTTGTAAATATTTGGATTTGAATATTGTAATATTTTACAATATTATTGATTTTTCAAAATAATAATTTATTATATTATTTAAAAAATAGATTTTTTTTTAAATATATAATAAATATTAAATGGTATAATATGTTCTATGTTATTTATTAATGATTTAATTGACATAAATAATTCACCCTTTTAATATTGAAATATTTGTTACCCAAGTCAAAATTAAATATAATAACTATGTGATAAATTAAAATGATAAATCATAAATGATCAACAAAAAGCTTACTAGAATATATTAGTTTATGTGATTAAATAAAAATATCATCTCATCTTAAAAAATTTCGGAAATTGTTTTGGTTTTTGGATGTTGATTGATTTTACTGTAAATTCAATATTTTGGTGATTTCAAAAGTTCCCCTCAACACATATATAAAAGTAAACATGCTCCCTCACCCCTTTACATAACATTGAGCTTTCAATATCATCATTCTCTAGAAAATTTTCTTTCTCAACATCCATAGTTAAATTATAATTGTTTTTGTCTTCTCAAAATACCAACTCTAGTTCTCATAATAAGATATTTAATTGGATCACGTTGATGAAGAGGTAATTTCCTACACATGTTCTATGAAAATATATCTTTTTTAAAATAATATTAATGATTTTCTTCCATTGTAAAGTAATAACTCTTGTATCACATTTATTATGAGATATTATTAGGGTTATGAAATAACCATACTCCAACTTCTATCTATCATAACAAATGGAAATCCCTATGTGTGCGTTCGTGGGGCATACCGTTTCCATGACATGGTGTAATATATTATTCATCACAATCATACATGGATGGATATTATGATGGAAATGATATATATATTTTTATTATTATTATGAAATGATTTTGATTATTGAAAAAAACTATTTCTCATACATTTCAAAATCATTCAGAAGTTATGTGAATGATATCATCGGTCGTGTGTACATTCGACCTACCATCTGCACGATGCGATGCGATTCATTCTACAGGAGCATCATTAAACTGTTGTTATATAAATTAATTGAATGAATAAATATCATATATATTATAATAAAATAAATAGCTAAATGAAATATCTATCACCTAAGATGTGGAACTTGAACTTATCTGAAAAACATGCATAAGAAAATGAAGCAATTTATAAAAAAATAATGAGATATAATGAAATGATATTAACAGACTGATGATAATATGATTATATATGATATAATAAGAATGAATCCGATTAGTTAATAAGCCAATGACATTATTTAAATCATTATATAGGATTTTTGTAAATATAAAATGGAAATCAGACCAATGGTATGTTATCATAGTGCTATTTCATTATTGTTTGAGTTTGTTTGTATATAAATATATACTGCTATATATTTATCATCAACATCCTTGTATCCTAAATATGAAATATTTTTTCTATTATTCTACAATATTTATAACCAATTTTACACATTGGTGAATTTTTATTAAATGGTATGAAAAGATAATATTTTCATTTTTTGAAACAAGTTACATTTTGACATATTAGAAAAAATTACAAGAATAATGTTCTATAGTAACAAATATTACATGAATAGATTTATAGTATTTCATACGGCCTTATTTCTATGAATCAAACTTTAAAATATTTAATTTTTATTTTAAAATAAATTAATTTCTTTTAATTGCTCATGGAAATTTAAGAAAATAAATAATTTTTTAGGATATAAGATATTTTCCTTCTGAATTTTTTTCAAGTGTATTTTCCATACAATATGACATTATTTAAATTTGGTTATGTTTTTATTCTTATTATATATATGATTTGATTGTGTTTTGTATTGAATTATATTTTTCAAGTGTATTTTCCATACAATATGACATTGTTTATATGTTAGTGTTTTATGTGGTATATTAATCAACCACATCCAGGTTTCATAAATGTGTAATATTATTTCTATTATTAAAAATAATTTTAAAGTAATTTTTTCCTATTTATGAATTTCTATTAAAACATATAAAATGAATCAATTATCATTTTTTGATACGACATAGATTTTTACAAATTTGAAAAATGTATTAGTTGAATGTTTTTTAACATATATGACATGAATATATATTTATTATTTTATAACTCATTATTTAAATGAAGTTTAATCTACAATAATTCATGTTTATTCTCAGTAAAATTAATTTCTTTTAAAATTCCATGTCATTTTTAGAAAATAAATATTCATTCAAGAAGAAATTATATTTTCTTCTAGAACTAATTTCATGTGTTTTATCAAAAATATTATCTATATAAGATGGAAATCCCTAAAATGGGTAATGTTACAATCCATATTATAAAAATTATTTTATTATATTTATTATTTATTGTTATTTATGAAATACACTTGTTTTATATGATTATGATGGAATGTGGTTCTAGAAAAAAAATCATCACTTGGGATACCCAATGGTGAATGATTTATAATTTTATGGGACTCATAATAATGATTTTAATGAGATAGTTTTGACCTATATCTCCCTCCAATACAATTTTTCATGATTTATATCTCATGATATATATATCACTTGAATTGAATGTAAATAGTTTTTAGTAATACATGTATTGAAGTCAAAACTATTTTAGAAATTATTTGACATCTGGGACAATCACACCCCACATAGTCTGCCGGTACTACAAAACAAGAGCTCCAAGTCATTTTAGGGGACGACAGGTTAACATCCTGATCTTCCCACTACATTTTAAATGTTTTCTTCTAATTACCAAAACATCTACTATGATTTCATATAGAGCCTTTAAAATAAACTATAGCTTTTTTTGGGGGGGGGTTGCGGACATCATTTCAGAGTACATGGAGAAAAACATGAATACCTCTATAGTAGTGATCTTGCTATTTGTCAGGGCAAAGTGGTTGACCTGTAATAAATCTATCTATGCGTTAAAAAATAATCGTTACATAATATCAATAGGATTGAATATCTTATAAGTTATAAAGTTCTTCATTCATTATATGTATCTTTAATCTAAATAGTTCCGAAAATATTAAATTTCCAACAACTGTTATGTTCAATAATATCATATTCCATACTGCAAACTGTATTGTTCTGTGTTTTTGTAACTTGTATCAATTACAAAATCTACTAATGAAAATCAATATGATTAACTGGAATTTGTGTAATTTTTTCAATTTGCAAACTTGAATTTCAACTCATTCTGTTCTACATTTCCTTGCATCTGTTATTATCAACACATCAATTAATGCTTCAAAAACACTAATCAACATTGAAATCCTAGTAGTCCATGTGTTTAGAAGCAGGTAAACTATCAACTGCCATTATTTAAAATCTTTATCTGCCTAAAAATACCAGCTATATGACTAAATTTAACCTTATTTATGTTCTTGAATCATGGTTTTATTTCATTAATCATAACTGGATTCATAATTCATTCCCAGTTTGAAAGTCCTCCATCCACAAGTTCAACCAAATGTGTTATACTGATTCCTTATTGGAATAACAAAAAATTCATTTCTGATGTTAAACAGTTGTTGCAAGTAAGTATAGTATCCAGTTTCCATTATTTCATGATGTGAACTATAATGCACTACATGTAATACATGATTTGATAACTCTATTAATATTACTATTTATTTTATAGCCGACAAGTTCTCTGATTGATGTTACAATAGTAAAACTTCAAAGCACTCATCATTGGTATTTTGAATCATGCAACTCCTGCACTAAAAAAATAGAAGTTGCTGATGGAAAATTTTGATGCCAAAATTGTAAGAAAACACCAGCCTTCACTACTCCTAGGTATTCATTTAATTTCTACCAATATTGCTAAAAATTTATTCATTAGTATGCTTCCTATATTACTAAATTTGTAAAGACAATACAAAAATATAAATATATCAGGTTTAGTGTACAACTGTTGGTTAAAGATGACATAGACTCGCTATCTGTTGTTCTCTTTGATAAGCAAGTCATGCATTTTATAATAAAATCAGCTTCAAAGTTTATAGATGATATGATACAAGTAATCTTCTTCACCTATGTGCTTTTTCTCATGTAATTTATGTTTTTAAATCACTTTACCATTTTATTATAACATAGGACATAGATGAGTTTGGTTTCAACCCTGATCTAAATTTTTTCAAATCAAATAAAGTTCTGCTGTCACTTAACATGATAGAGTACAACATTAAAAATCAAAAACAAATTTCAGTACAGAACACATACACAGTTCTCTTCATTAGTGATAATGATGATTATATAATTAACTATAATCAGAGTTCTGTTGACAGCCAGGTATGCAGTCTCAGTCTTCCATGAGAATTTTAAGGAAGAATGTTGAAAATTACATAACAAAATTATTTTTAATGTGTACAAAAAGAAGTTACTTTACTTATATTCTTTAAAATACAATTTTGTAACAAAACATAGACCACATACTTGTACTATTTTAACCATATTTATTAGTAACATCAATGTTATACTTCTTCAGGACTCATCTTGAAAAATTCTGCACCTGTTGATAGAAGCACTACTACTTTCTCTTCAACCCAGGTATAAATTTTAAAAATTCTTACTCTATTACACTGATTCTAGACATGTTATATAAAATAATGTATCTTTATTCATTTTTATGCCTAATCCATATTATTTTAATAACAATCCATTTATGGTGATTTCCCATTTGTAAAAAAATAAATTCATGTTTAAATGGTATGACTAATAAGTACTGACTACTTGTCATTCTTTATAATTGATCATTCATGTAGAAAAAATTGATGACTGTCTTCGATACTGAAGCTACTGTGGAAGGCTACCTATCTCCAGATCCCAAGAAAACATCATCTTTTTCCAATGAACATCATCTCTAAATTATAGAAATGGTAAACAAGAAAACAGCCAAAGTAAACTAAATGTATTTATGCCTCACTCAAGGTTGTTTTTACAACTAACTCTATATAATTGTTTCAAATTTCCATTAAAAAATTAACTCTATACATAATTCATGTGAATTCTCTTTATTGTATTAAGGTTTTGTTCGTGAACCTTCTTTCATTATGTTTTCCTTCACGGTTTTTTTAATTTTCATATCTAAAAATTTGGATGATTACTATATTCTTTACCCTATAATTGGATTAGTTATGTTTATTTTTTCTCATTAATTATCATTTTTGTGTCATGTACCATGTTTTTTACTATATTTCTTGGTTTTTCATCATTCTAAAAAAATTAAAATTGCTGATCAATATATTAATTTTGTTTCATTTCAAGCTATCTTTATTTGATTATATTGAAATTTTTGTTATTTGTCTTCGGTGATTAATTGGGTCTGTGAATTGTAGTGTGGATTTTCCTCTTCATATAGATATCTACTAATGCCATTTGACAACATTACCCTGGATCCTCATCATGTAATTTTATGTTCAGCATATTAATTTGAAAAATTACGATATGGTTGTTTTCTTTTAGGATACATGACTGTTATGTAATCTATATATGTTATCATATCAGTTTTGAAGGATTTTTATGGATATGTTTCCCTATATATGATTTTATGTGCTGTTTGGTTGATAGTCAAGAATTATAAGGGTTTATTTAGTTCTCACAGTGCATTCAATCATATTCTTCTAAGGCCAAAACATGTTATATGAATACTAAATCATTTGGAAACCATGTCGTCTGCCATTTTTTCCAAAGGGATTCTGAATTGAGGTACCAAAAACTACTGTCTTTGGAGACAACTGTAAATGACACGGTACTGAAAGATTGGGGGATTTCGGTAATGAAATGACACGGTATTTTTTAAATTTCCTTATTTAAATTTTCACTAAATTACTAAATAGATTAATTTTTTTGGAATATAATTTTACTATGAGTATCACTATTTAGCCACATAATTAAGGGTACTTTTGTGGTTCCCATTTACACTTATCATTTAATGTTCAATAGTTTACAGAATTTTTCATAAATGGGTTGTTATAATATCAATGTTTATAGTTCTGAGGCTACTGAGTACCAAAATCTTCTTTCGTAGAGGGTCAAGGAATAATTAGAACGCCGGACTGAAATTATCGCCAAGAGATGATCCAAGCTTTCTGTGGCATAAAAGCCACCAACTGCTGCATCTTGTAATGTCGACGGTTATCCATTTTTTCTATTCTTGAATTAAATGTTAGTTATGTTTAGTTGTCTTTTCACTAATTTCATGGTGGAATGTTAACGATTCATTTAATTTCATGCTGGAATGCTTGGACTGTTTGAATTTCAGACCACTATTAGCGGGATTTACTAACATATGGCTTTATACTGGGAATCTATCTCCCATGAACACATGAGACATTATGCAAACCAATTTATATTACATAACTATATCAAAAGATGTTATACATGGCTATTTACACCACATTGATGGTACCTTTTTTTTACAATGTCTAACGCATTAAAATTTTCATTCATTATGAAAACCAATTTATCATACATAACTATATATATCATCTCCCTTTCAGACATGATACATGTTTCCTTATACCCTAGGGTTTCGGCAATATTATTCTTCAACCTCTTGATTCTCTCCTACATAGATTTCACATTGTTCCAACTGAAGATAAAATGATATAAACAACTCCCTCGATTATTCTATTTTTCTTTTTAATGTTTCCACCTTCCTGGTTTCTGATTTAACCTCTTCATGATTTCTGTTATCATTTGATATTTTGTTTTTTAGATATTGGAGATGATGATTTACAGGTTGTTGTATGTTTGACATTTACATGAGCGCTTTTTTTCCATCATATTTTTATTCAACATTCATTCATAGATCTATTTTATATTGTGGATTGTGTTATCATTCTCTATAATAATTTTTCTTGGTAATGTTTGGAATCATATCTATTCCTTTTAATTTTTATTTTGTGGGTTAATGTGAAATACACAAGATTTAGTTGAATTTTTCAAATTCCTAGCAGAGAAGGTTATATTTAAAAGTAGTGAAAGATTTTGTGTATTGGTTTAAGTCCTATTTTGACTTTAATAATCATCGATTTCAAAATACAGAACAAAAGAACTGGAATTTACCATTTTTCTTGGTCATGATATGTATTAAAAAAATAATTCATTAAGATTTTATTCTGTTTTCATCAAGAATTAGAGATTCTTCCATGCATGTTTGTAATCTAAGAATGCATTCTATCTATTTCTATAAATATGTGTTTTTTGTTCTGATTATCACCAGTTCCATAATTTCAATAATATGCATTTTTATGCTAATTTCCATTTTTTCATTATGCAATCCAACAGTTCAACTTTTACTACAACTGAAAACAACCATTCATGTTCAACAATAGGTACATCATATATTCCAACTGAAATATGACCATTATATCATCAATATATCTATAATTATATGAAAATTATACTATTTCATAAAATCTTACAGTTTGTTGTCATTCTGACAATTTTCTAAACAGATGCATTAAACTATTTGATAAACAGTATGCAATTTATATTGTTTCATCAAATATTATGTTCTGAACATATTATACTGTTTAAAGAGACAATATAATATCAGTTTTATTCTCATGGGTTTCAACAGACACACATTATACTATTTGAACACACAGTATAAATGATGAACAGACAAACTAACACATTATACAGTTTAAATTGACAGTTTAATCAAATTATACTGTTTAAACAAACATTATAATGCACTAAATGGATAACCTCATATGTACAGTATTCCAGTTGTTTACAACATCATAAACATGTATAATGTTTTTGAAGATGACATTTGTATATATTATGTCTATGAAAACCAACATCACCCATGAATTCTCCAGAAGGGATTGCTTATAATGCTATTTCTTCTACATTTGACAGTTCATTATTGATTACTTTTTCACAACTTCAGCATCCTCCTTCAACACAGTCAAATACTTATACTATCCCTTTTCTTTGTTGGAAGAAAAAAACAATTCCTGATGTTTAGAAGCTCTCGGAGGTAATAAACATATTCTGAATTTTTAATTTCAGAATTTACTCTTAATTTTTATTCAACTATGTTTTTCTACATAATGTAACAAACATTTGCATGTTTTTCTACATAATGTAATGGCCTCCGTTTATGTCTATTTTTGTTAACCGCAATACAATATCTACAATAATTTTCTCCAAAAAATTACATTGGATTTCACATTCATCTCGATTTATGTTTTCTCTTATAATGATTATAGTGGTTTTGATTTATGTTCCTTGTATAGTGGTTGGATCCTGTATAATGTTCATGAATGACGCATGATATGAGGAGAATGCGGGAGGAGTTGGACATATTGCTAAGGACATGTGGAATTTTAAGGGCACAGTTATAGGTGCTTAAAACTATGGTTACTACTACTGTTTTCATCTTGGAATTTTCTACGTAAACCAACTAATCTATTTCTGAACTTACATTAGATTCTATATTATGTACCACTGAAAAAATCATTTTTCATCTTATTGTTTACTGTTTCTTTTTAATATTTCAAACCTATGATCTATGTTGTAATTTCATCATTCTTATTAATTTATTTTCATTACAAAATTCTATTTATTTAATTTCATTCTTTATTAATATTGCAATATAGTTTTGTCTTCTTGAGTGTAAGAATTCAATGTATTGAAATACTAATGTACGGGTAAGTACTAGTTCTTTTAATTAAAATTTTTGAAGATGAACATGAACTTGTCTGATAAAACAATAATATGAAAATGAAAAAAATTATACTCTAATAACGAGTAATAATGATATGTTATAAAAAAGGATGATAATATGATTATATATGATATAATTAAAAATTAAATGAAATATAAATAAGTCAATGTATTTATTTAAATCAATATACAGGAGGTTCAGATACATATAATAGAAATCTGATTTAAGGTAAAGGATAATTTTACAAACTTATTATTATATGAGATTGTTTATATGTTAGTGTTTTTCTGGTATATTTATCAACCACATCGAGGTTTCATAAATGTGTAATATTATTTCTATTATTATAAATAATTTTAATGTAATTTTCACCTATTTATGAATTTCTATCAAACCATATGAAATGAATTATTTATCATTATTTGATACGACATACCTTTTAACATATTTGAAAAATGTATTAGTTGAATGTTTTATTTTAACATTTATGACATGAATATATTTTTATTATTTCATAACTCGTTATTTACATGAAGTTTCATATAAAAGAATTCATGTTTATTTTCAATGAAATTATTTTCTTTTAAAATTTCATGTCTTTTTTAGAAAAAAAATATTCATTCAAGAAGAAATTATATTTTCTTCAAGAACTAATTTCATGTGTTTTATCAAAATTATTATCTATATAAGATGGAAATCACTAAAATGTGTAATGCTACAATCCATATTATAAAAATTATTTTATTATATTTATTATTTAATTTTATTTATGAAATCCATTATTTATATGATTATGATGGGATGATGTTTTAGAAACAAATTTTATTACTTGGGATACCCAATGATGAATGATTTATAATTTTATAGCACTCATAATAATGATTTTTTTATGAGATGGTTTTGACCTATATCTCTGTTCAATACAATTTTTCATGATTTATATCTCAAGACATATATATCAATAGAATTGAATGTGAATATTTTTTAGTAATACATGGATTGAATGGAAGATAAATTTTTTTCATTAATACAAGGCTGTAATGAGGAGTAAAGATATCTTTGTAATGGAATTTATCTAATATGATGTTCTTGGAAATGAGCATGGACTAATATGAAATGATATTATATGAATATGTGTATTTTATAAATTACATGTCATATATTAAGACTATATTCATTGATTATGTATTATTTATCCTATGACATGATATTATGATCTTATATATGCTAGATAATATTTTAAAATGTTATGCTATTATGTCTTATGATTATGATATGATTGACATCAATCTTGTTTACCCATACTGAGCATCGGAGCGTTTCCCATTCTTATGTTTCTTTTCCCCAGGTTTGAAAATTATTATTAAGGAGTAAATTACAAAAAGGGGTCTCATTATGTGCGGGAGACAATGTAGATGTCTTGTGAACTAGTTATTTATGTATCATATTTTGTAAAGACATTGTACTTATACGTATATATCATGGCTTTGTTATATTTTATAATGGATAGTATTCAATTTTTATGTATTATATATATATATATATATATGTAATGAATGGGTTCTTTTAGGATCCATTGAATTTCTTAGCTTGCAGTTATTCGCACATTTTCATAATGAATGAGAAATTTTATGATAAATACATTCATCCCAACACTGAAAAAATTCACTATCTCCCACACAAGTACTACGAGGAATAATAAAATTATTCTGAATTTTGAATATCGTGGGTAATTAATTATTCATTTTTTCTTCATAAATAGCAGTAGCATAATAATTTATAATGATAATCTTTTGGTTAATGGTATTTGATTTCTTTTTCTCACATTTCTTATAGTCAAAAATTCTTATTTGTTCAAATTTATAAAAAAATATCATTTCCATTGTTATATCATTTATCATCTTTTGGCTAATTAAATTTTTTTGGGGGATTCAATTTATTTTGGATGACATTATAATTTGGCATGAAATGTGTTAAAAAAAATTACCATGACAAAGGGTGTTTATATTCATCCTCTACATTTACATTAGTTTTTTGACCATTTAAAATGAAACTAATCCCATATATAATTTTTAAATCAATATAATAATGTACCCTAAATCTAGAATATTTTCCCAGTTCACTATTAATTCATTGATTGTTCAGCTTGAGAAGAATTTAAATTCATGAAATGATATCATTTTTAATTTAAGGATGCCAAGACACCCTATTATGATAATGTAATCAAACCCAAATTTGTGATATTTATTTCCTTTGATTGAATGGGTTAGAGTTAATTTTCCATTAATATATCCTAAAATTTTTTGGCCTTAATATGAACATTCACATTAATTTCATTGATTCAATGTCATATGTACAATCTATATAAATGTAGACGAATCCTCTTCCAATAAAAACCATATTCCACTCACTATAGAGGATTTACGTCAACTATGTGAATTATGGTGATTTATTAAACTTATTTAAGTCATTTATTATATTCATAATTTATTTTATGATTTAATATAATGATAATGTTTCATTAGGTTCTGGTTTTTTGATTCTAAAACCATAAAATATCAATATTTACAATAAAATTAAAATTAAAAAAATATAGAGATTATTAACAATAATAAAATGATTATCAACTAATAATAGTTGAGTGGTATCTATTTGATGGCATATTCAACTCACCAATTTATAAATGTATATAGAAAAAATATATTTCCTCATATGTCATTTTTGAAAAAATCGTTCAAAAATATTTGACCTCTAAAATTACATAACAAAAGTTTTGATGATTATTAAAAAATTTATCTCAATACAAAAAACATGACCATTAAAAATTTATAAAATGAATGGAATTATATAAATGGAAAGATAAAATGAATTTTTATATGGAAATAAATATGAGTTCTTCTATTCATGTATGCAATAATTTATATAATTTAATAATTAAAAATATTAGGGGATGTTTGATGTGAGCCTAGATATGAGGAAAGTGATTTAATTATAAATGTAACTATAATTAAATATTATTATTATATATTATATCTTATACACATTTTCTAAACTAAAAATATAAATAAATAATGATTTTTTATATTAATTATGAGGAATTAATTTTCTTTTTCATGTATTGCTAACTTATAATTTACATGCTATATTATTTATAAGGGAATGTCTCAATCCCCTTTCCTTGTGTCATAATATTTATTATTTATCCTTTTTATTCAATGATTAATATATTTTCCATTTTATTTTTGACATTCTATTTTGTCTTTCTTTACAGTCAAATTATATTTCCATGTCATTTTTTTCCAACACATCAGTACACATGTGCGTGTCAAATATAAATAGATTAATGTTCCCAAGTAATGCATTTAATGGGACATTGATATGGACTCTTTGTGGTACATATTGGTTTAATGGATATGAGATAATGATCATATAACCAATTTGGGGATAATTATAAAATACATAAAGAATATCTTATAGATTTAATATATATTCATGGATCTTTACTTGTATTAGTAATATTACTAGTTTTCATTGTGTATATTATTTGATCGAAACCATGAATAAATATTAACTTATTAATATTCAATATGTTCTCTATAATACTTTAACATAGTGATTATGTTGTTGTTTAAAGATTCATAGTTGGGAATTATTGAATTTACCACCATCTTCAGAAGTGGTTGGTGTTGTGGGGATGGGTATAGACCCATGGGAGGGGAATCCAATGTGTCCTTATAAAGGGAATACAAATCAATGTCATTCAACGCCACATAATGCCACACATCCTGACTTTTATTTTGATGTGATATGGACCAATGTGGATCCTATTAAGGCCTCATAACAACGTAAAAGGGAATTTCCAATCAAAATACATATGTCTATAACTAAGTGAATTTAATTTTTGTTATCATTCATCAATGTCCTAGTGATGTTACTTTTTAAGGTCACACATCAGTGACCTATTGGTTGTGTTCAGATTGAAACACAGTGAAGATTCAAATGTATCCAAGATAATATGAATTATAGCCAACATAGTATAAGTTATATAATTTATGATTATGTGTCTAGACTAGTACATGTGGATTAATATCATGAATTAATGATATTATGTTGTATAGTTTAAATACATATAGCTAGGACATGTAGTTGAATGTTTCATTGAAGTATTTTTTTTATAATTTCATATGGATAACCATTTTGGGTCATTCTATTAGTTTATAAAAAATGATAGGGTATGGATGGATTTGAATGGAATATAACCCATTGAGAAAGGACTTATAATAGAAAAGTATTATACCTCGATATTTTTAAAATAGTACTATTTTAGATAAGATAAAAAATGTGTAACACTGTACATAAAACGAACATGAAATATTATTATTTATATATGACCATTATATACGAGATGTTGATTTATAGGGTATGAATAAGTGTAAAAGAATTTATATTATATATTTACATATAACGGTCCTAATCAATAAAAATTTATTTTTTAATTCATAGGAAATAAACACCCATTTTTAGTAGTTATTTAATTCTTCAGTAATTTTTCTATTTCAAAAAAGCCTGTTATTATTTTTTGTGGATCGATATAATAATTATTTTATTCCAATATTAGAAATTTATTTTATTAAAAGGATATTATTTCTTAAATCATCTTATAAAATATATATTGGGGAATAATTTTATGATTTATTTTTTAAATTTATAATTTTTCAGTGAATAGTGAATAAATATTGATTTTATTGGAAAAATTATTTTCCACAAAATTATAAAAATATAATATTTTTAATTGAGTTAAAAATAAACACACGTCCATTATTTATAAAAAAACTAATTATTATGAATTTCATAATAATTGTGAATAATTTAAATGAAAAAATATTTTTATACATTAAAATGCATTTTAATGAAAACCATTTTCACCTTGTTTTGTGTGTTTCTATTTAATGTAATTTCATCCAATTATATTTATTTAAATTGATAAAATAGATTATATATTTGATATTATAATATAAAAATTTTGTAAATAGATCAACATATTTTTTTCATTATGAATATTTACCATGGTAAATATTTTTAATCGTAATGAGGGAAAATCAAGTAATTATTTTTAAACATTATGTGAATATGCTTTAAAAACATATAAACTACCCTAATTATTTCTATTTGATAAGTATTGTTTTCCTATAATCATCCAATAATAGGTTAAATGGAGTCATTTCCCCATTTTACTTTGATAACGACCATAATATAAATTTATGTTAAAATAAATCAAAAAATATACACTCTATTTAAATAATTCTAACATTTTTTTCTATAGGAAAAATTTTCATATAGTTAGATTAATATGGTGTCTTGAAATATAAAATAATTTTAATACTGCATTTATTTATTTATTTAGTGATAGAATAATTACCTTAAATATTGGAACAACACTGACACAATCATTGTTCGGAAAGTAGATCAAATAAATAAAAGTTTTTAAAAATAATAAAAGTAATAAAATTTGGAAAACTTAATTTTGTAGAAGAATTATGTAGATATATATATATATATAATATTTCTAATGTTTTAAAATTTTATACTATAATTTAATATATATCATGTTGTCTTTAAATTCAAAGTATGTGAATAGTACTAAAAATAAATCTATTGGTTTCTTATATAATATAAAAATTTATTAAATTAATTAAAATAAATAATAATATATGGTATAGAAATATTTATTGAGATATGTTCTCTAATATTACCCATTCTCTTATTATGGGAAATGTTTCATTTTATAGTAAATTTATAGACCCCTAAAGAGTATAAAAACCTTGATATAACGTTGGTATTGGCTCGGACCACTATGGTCTATTCGTTTGCAGAAATCTGGTGTTTGATGTGTTTTGGGAGGACGTGATGACATATCTATAACACTTTTCCAAATTTCCAATTCAGTGAATAGTCTTAACGGTAGCCTTATGAATAGTTCCTATGGTAGCCTTAGGTGAATAGTGAAACTGTAGCCTTATGTGAATAGTACAACCGTAACATTTGGTGAATAGTGAAACTATAGCCTTAGCTGAATAGTGAAGTGAAAACCTTAAGTGAATAGTGCAATGGTGAGGTCCAATGGTTTCCCCATTCCTTTGCCCAAATTTTAGGTCATGTATAGTGTTTTCAGAATGATGAGGTTCCAATGGTGTCATATTTTCGTCACCAAATTTTGAGTTCATTAAAAGTGTTTCCAGAATGGTGTGGTTCTAACAGTGAGGTTCCAATGGTGACCACATTCCTTTTTCAAATTTTGAGTTCATGGACAATGTTTCCAGAATGCTAAGGTTTTAACGATGACCTCTTTTTTTCCATGTTTTGAGTTCAAGAATAGTGTTTCCAGAATAGTAAGGTTCCAATACTGACCTCTTTCCTTTTAAAAATTTTGAGTTCATGAACAATGTTTTCAGAATGGTGAGGTTCCAATTTTGACCTATTTCCTTTTCCAAATATCATGTTAATTAAAAATGATTCTATAAAGGTGAGGTTCCAATGTCGACCTCTTTTCATTTCCATGTTTTGAGTTCCTGAACATTATTTCATGAATGGTGAAGTTCCAATGGTGACCTCATTCCTATGAAAAATTTTGAGTTCATGAAAAGTGTTCTAGAACTGTGAGGTTCTAATGGTGACCACTTTCCATTTCTAAATTTCGAGATCATGAATAGTTTTTCTAGCATCATACAGTTTTCCCCTTTAACAATTCCTTTGATGTAAAATGATTTTAAGGCCTCATTTAAGGACATTAAGGTCAATTCAATGGCCATAAATACTATATTAATTTTTCCTAATGCTCAAGATGTTTTTTACATGGTCAGGCAACATGGGTTAATATAATCCACTTTTAATGGAAAATCAACTGTATCATAAACCGCTACTCCGTTAAATATTCTAAAAGGATTATATATCTTCCTCTCTAGTTCCTCCTATTTTTTCAGGGCCATGAGATGATTGAACCTTTAATTCCATCCCATAGGAGTTTCACAATCAAACATTCCTCCATGGATTTCTTCCATACTGTTTTTGATGCAACCAAGCAGTATTGATCAATGTTTTATATAGGATATGATCTATAATCATTATTTTGTGTTTATCTCCATCTTTTATTTCTCTGACCTTTTATAGAATTCTATCTCCATGTTTCTAACATGGTTTACATGGGTGTTGACCATTGTGGTGGTGTCTCTTCATCCTCATCCTGTTGTCACTAGAGGAGGAGATCATTACCCATTGTGTGGCTCATTCTATTTTAAAGAACATCAAGAATCATATTTGGTAGGGGGTCTATTTCTTCTCTTCTATTTAATGTTAAACATTATAGTTATCATGTTTCATCCCCCTAGATCTCAATGTAACTGACATAAAAAATATTTTAACCAGTTAAATATATTGATAATGATCATATATTATTTCATCTTATTTTTCTAGCTCGTGTTATTTTTATGCTTTCATTGTACAGCTTTTCGATCTTGATGGAAATTGGTAAAGAACATAATTCCAAAATTAATTAATAATTTTTTGGATTAAGATATAGAGGAATGTAAATGAATCTGGTTCTTCTTGTTGTAATTTGATGTCAAAAAAATTGATTCTGTATGCATGTTTAATTATTTACGATAACTAACTTATTTGGTTTCCCAATGTTGGAACCTACAAATAATAAATTGGTTAATCCAAGATAGATTATCTAACTTTTTTTGATAAAAGACAATTCAATGTAGGGTTCTGAGTTACCCACTTGCTTGTTTGAGGCCAAGAATCCAATTGAATTGATGTTTGTTTTCCTTCTGCTAGTGTTGTGTTGGGAGCCTGGATGGCTGTTGTGATATGTCTGGGCATGGAGGCCAACTGGTTGTTGAAGTAGTAGATTCATTGAGTGGTCAGACTCATCGGTTTATTCATGTCGGTGTCGGGGAGGACACCTAGGTTGATGAAAATGGTTGTGTGTGAATGTTGGATTTTTTTGATTCTTTTAGAAGTTTATCTGCCTTACATTCCATCCTATAATAGGTCTCTGGTATTTCTTACCCTTAATCCTAAATGGGAGAAGAAACATGGGGTATGGAACATGCTTTATGTGCTTAGATTTTTATATGGGGATGGGTCTACGCTCTTGAGATAGGTGGAAAAGACTCAACGGGTAGTTCATCTAGTCCTCATTTTGAGAACCTCTATTTTTAATAGAAAATAATGTTTTTTAGAATGCCATGAAATGTGGGGAAGTAATGATGTAAATAAATAATTTAATAAATGATGTTAACCCTTTGGGTTAGATCGTGTTGGGACGCAATGCTGGGGAGAGTGAACTTTGGGAGTGATTCTAATAAAATATTATGTGGAAATTATTGAGGGATAATTAATGTATAATGAATTAATTTACATAAAGTGAAATTGATTTAAAAGGAATGAAGTAATGTAATAATTCACATCTAATGGTTGTGCTTATAAGATACCTAGTATTAGATGTGGCAGTTGGGTGTCTGAGAGGTATTAGCTGTAGTGGATTTTATCACTATGTTATGCTCATAGTGTTGTTGTAAACCAGTGCATACTATGTAATTTTTGACTTTCTATACTCTACGCCACCCAGTTAGTAATGGAAAATAACACCTCGGGGATTCTATTCCATGGGATTTTTTCCCCAACATTACAGTGCGAGGATAGATGGATGACTACACCCTCTGGCCCAAATCTCTTCTCTTGGTAGTTACTTGTGCAGGTAGGCATAATGGTTAGTCTTCCCCATACTTATGTGTAGAGGGATATAATGGATTGTGGTTATTAAAACACATATATTCAATATATAGTTCCTTATGGACTACTATAGGCGTATCATGTATAGGCTATGATGGCTTCAGGATCCTTACTCGATGTATATGCTATAATGACTTGAGAATTAATACTCGACATAGGATACACATTATGCAAGATGTGGTGGCTCTCAGAAACTACCTGGTTACATTTCATACGTAGACATGGTGGTTTTGTTTCATGAGGTGCATGTTGTGGTGCTTCTCCCAGGTGTCTATTGGCAAGAATTTTTTGGAGAGTGTTGCTTAAGATGTGAAACATTGGGGAAAAGTAGCAAACTAGTGTGGAAGTAGTAGTGGGGTACCCTTGATATTCTTTTTTATATTACATACTCTTGTATGTGTTACATGGTGATCATAGCCATAGTGAAGCTGGGAACATTGTATACATATTTAGGGGACGAGTTAGTTTCAACTATTGATCATTGTGCTTTATCGTGATTTATTAACTTTTGCACAAGAGGATTTTTAGAGTATCCTAGAGAGTATACTGTTATACTCACACTATGTATATATAAACATTTTTAGGTCACATGATACAGACTAGAGATCAGGGGGGTTTCTACTAGCTAGGGGTTTCCATGAGTTTCTTGGGATTCATGGTAGCTGTTGTTTTTAATTTCTTTTGGGTAATAGTATTTTTCATGTTTCAGTTGCAGTAGATTTGCATGACATTACAAAATTGTACTGGGGATTTCATTTATTCTATTGTCTAATTTGGAGTCGGATGATGGCTATCTTTTCTCTCACTTTCACATGTTTTCTCTAAGAGGGTATTTCCACCCATTTGTGGTTTACTATACCCTCAGTGCTAGTCCTTAACCCATGGACTACTAGACGGGGGACTCAGGGGGTCATTATCTCTCTTCTAACATTTCCGGCCTAGGAGGGGTACACCATATGGGGAGGGGGTCGTGACAGAGTTGAATCAGAGGTTAGGTTGTGGGATCAAATGGATTTTGGAGTTTGGCATAGTTGAGGTTGCATTGGATGGTTAGGAAATAGTGTCATTCAAGCATTGAAAGTGATGTAAACATAGAATACTAGTTGAGACATAGGTATTAAGGTCCCCCTATGATCATATGTAAGGAAAATTATGTTTTCAATGGCTACAAAACAAGGTGATAATATTTTCAGGGTAGATACATGAGAAAGGATCCTGAATCATGCTTCTTTGTGTTTGTGTTTGAATGGGTAGACCAAGGTATAGGGTTACCTAAAATGAATAAAAGTAAAAAATTAATTAATTAATACCATGTCTTCCAAATTTTTGGTTTACGAGAACTAAATTTTAGTTATTTTATAGGTTTGGATCTAGGTCGACTTTTTTATCATGATCACACAGGAGATGTCTAGCAGGATATGCCATCAGATCGATGCCATATAGCGGTTGACGTCAACAACACTTGGAGGTTAACATTCTGAGAGTTATAATTCCAGAGTCTACAGAAGTACGAGTGCTCTGTTTCAGATTTAGTCACAGAATACTGGTTGGAGGAGGTTTATATTGCCTTATGTTTGATTCGTGCTCAGAAGGAGCCCTGTGTGTCCTTGGTTGTGACGATGTTGCAAAGAGAAACTAGGAAGTTGTAGTTCTTGTTCCTTAGGTACTGTGAGTAGTCAGCTATCTCATGGGGGAGTTCTGAGGTATGTTTTGAGTTGTTTTCCATTCATCCACTACCAAGGTTTCTAGCCGCTAAGAGCTTCTTACCCTCTGACAGGGTGATCCATTTTACGAGATTTAGGTATTTATTTTTGGAACTATTTACAACATGCTTCGGACCTATTTTTAGATGATGAGGCCAGGGTGAGGCATTTAGAGGTGGCTTTTCATATATTGATCCAGCTCTAGGTCACACTATTTATGCTGGTAAAAAATCTTGTGGTGCTAGTGATGGAAGTGGTCATCGAGAGGACATTGGCTAGAACCGTATCATCAAGAGAGGGGATTAGTCATGATTCTATACAAGGAAGAGCTATGGTTTGGGGTTCGAGGTTATCATGGAAGAAGAGTTTCTGTTCGGCCGGGGGTCGGTCTGAACTCCTAGTATCTCATTTCTCCTAGGGCTGAATCTCTCATGCCTAATCCAAGTGGTTAGTTTATTTTTTTCTTGTACTAGTTGAGTTCATCTGTAGATAAAGTGTCTGACCTTTCAGATCAATCATCGTGCACTAGGTTTTCTGCCCCAAGTTCCTTTGATGAGGTAGTTCCAGACGAGGAAACATTAGTAGGTTACAATAGCTTTTGATTGGAAGAGGGTAGATCGGGTAGGTAGTGGAAAACCTCATGTCACTCCCCGCCCTCAGAGAACAGAGTGCGACCATGGGGGTGGTCATCATTATGGTGAGAGTGGTCATGGATGAGGTTGTGGTAAACATTATGATTTAGCATTTCCAGCTCCAGGTGAGCCAGATGTCCTTAGAGGTACCCTATACTTAGATTCAACCTCGGTTTTTCCTTGTTTGATTCAGTAGCGACACTCCTCTATATCACCTACCCTTGTCCACGATTCAGTATATGAGCTAGAGAGAATTTCATTTCCTTTGGCATTGACAAAGCCAATAGGATTTTGACCATAATTGTTTGATGTTTGTAGAGACTATGGTCTAGTGCTTGTGTAACAGTACTTTTGGGGATATTTACTATATTTACAAATAAACCCATATGATGTCATCCTCGAAATGGATTGGTTGTATTTGGTGCAGGATATCATTGATTGCTTTAGGTCGTAGGTTGTGTCCTTCGATGTGGATAGAGAACCAGTGGTGTTCATTGGTGAAAGTGACCCTCATATGGGTTGGAGGTGTGTCCCAAACTTATCATCCTAGATGGCTGAGCTGATTCTGAGTTCTTCATAGTTTCATCAGTTGGAATTTCCTAGGGTCAGAGATGAGTACCCTGATGTCTTCACAAAAGAGTTTGTACCTTTACCCTTTTAATAAGAGATCGAGTTTTGGATTGAGCTACAACCAGGTGCATATCCTATTCTATGTCTAAATATCAGTTTTCCACATTGGAGTTACAAGAGCTGTGTATACAGCTTGATGGTCTATGGCAGTGTTGTTTTGATTGGTCGAGTGTGTCACTGTGGGGTGCACCAGTTTTGTTCATAAAGAAGGATGATGGAAGTTTACCATTGTAGGCTGATTAACATCACGTAAAACAAAGTGACAGTAATGAATTTCTATCGTCTTCTACGTATTGATTATTTATTCAATCAACTGAATAGAGAAAGATGATTCTCAAAGACTGACACTGCATTCAGTATATAATCAGATGCACGTGAAGGATGAGGATATCCCGATGATTAAATTCTTTATTCATCATGAGCATTATGCTTTTTGTGTAATAATGTTCGGCATGAAAACTGCTCAAGATATGTTCATACTATTGATGAATAGTGTGTTTTGTGGGTTCTTAGAAAAGTTCCTAGGGGTTTTTATGGATGACATCCTTGTGTAATCCACATATGAGGATGATCATATAGAGCATATACATGCCATTTTAGGAGTTCTTCATCCACATCATCTATTTGAAAAGTTGACTAAGTCTTAGTTTTGTTCTCGAGTGGTTCTTTTAATGGGGAATGTTATGTCTTAATAGGGAGTATCTATGGATCCATCTAAGATAGAAGCAGTTGTGTCTTGGGCATCCCCCTAGATAGTGTCAGAGGTGCGATGTTTCCATGGTCCTGCAGGCTACTACATGAGGTTCATAGATGATTTATCTCGAGTTTTGATTCCTTTGACATCTTTAACTAGGAAGGATCAGTTGTTCATATGGACTAGTCAGTGTCATGTATATTTCAAGTATCTAAAGAAGATGTTTGTATGTTCACTAGTTATTTGTATTCCTACAGATGTAGTTCACTTTGATGTTTTATGTGATGACTCACATCTGGTGTTAGGTTGGGTTCTGATGTAGCAAATATCAGTTGTTTATTATGGGTCCCAGCTGATACATCTCCATGAACATAACTGTGCCACCAATGATATTGAGTTGGAATCCGTGGTGTTTTTTCTAATTTTGTGGATACATTACCTCATTGGTGAGCGCAATGTGGTTTGCACCGATCATAAAGAGCATAAGGTATGGTTTCTCCAAGGGTGACATAAATAAGAGATTTTATCAGTGGATGGAGTTCTCATTGGATTACGACATTGAAATATCATATACACCTAGAATGTTGAATTTGGTAGATGATGTACTGAGTAGAAAGTCATGTGGTGATGCAGTACGAAATTCTGGAAATTCAAGCAGTGTAAGGGATGAACTGTCGTCTTTAAATCTCGATATGAGAGATAATGGGGGTAGAGGTTGTCTTTTTCTGATGATGGAGCAGTCATATCTACTGTAGTAGGTGGAAGATTCTATGTTGGTGGATCTTAAGGTGGAGGTCCGGAGAGACCGAGTTGTTTTTTGTGAGTCTCATAATGGTTGGTATGAGGATGAACAACACTGATTGTTTTATAATAGAAGGATTTTTTATCCTTCGACGATGAATGAGATGGTGCTTAGAGAGTATAATTTTTCTCTTTTTTTTGTGGTGCATCATGGCATGAAAATGATTTACCAAGCCTTCAAAAGTCTGTTTTGGTGGCCTAGGCTAAAGCTTGTAGTTTCTATATTTCTGTCTCGATGTTTGGTATTTCAGAAGGTGAATGATGTGCATCGTGTTACTGGTGGTCCTTTCTAGCCATTAAATATTCCTCAGTGGATGTGGGAGGACCTCTCAATGTTCATTATCACTGGTTTACCTCGAGATCTGTGAGGACATTATGCTATTTGTGTTGTAGTTGACCGTTTAAAAAAATAATATCACACCATTGTAATCAAGGTGTTAAGCTTAGTGGATGTATTTTTGAGGTAGTATCTGGTGAAGGGTTTGAGACTTCATGGAGTCTTAAGGACGATCATTTCTGATTGAGGACCTAGATTCACCTCCAAGTTGTGGAGAGGTCCCCATCATGATTTTGGTTTTCAACTATGCCTCAGAACTTGTTTTCATTTTCAGACAGACGGTCAGATAGATCGGACCACCCAAACTCTTTAAGACATGTTATATAATTGTTTCCTCCATTTTGGAGGTTCATGGATGTGGAAATTACCCTGGGTGGAGTTCACTTACAACAAAAGTTTTCACTACACCATCGGTTTGGCACCATTTGAAGCCTTTTACGGTCGGCCTTTCCATTCATGGATGTGCTGGACTAGGGTCGGAGAGTAAGAAATTCTCGGACATAATATAGTGCAAAATACAACATAGATAGTTTATGTGATTTTTGTGAGGATGATGATTGCACGGGATCATCATAAATCATATTCTAATCAATGGATGAGACCATAGAAGTTCGATGTTGGGTATCACGTGTCTCTAAAGGTGACTCCCTATAATGGGCAGTGATGGTTTGGTCATCTGAGTAAGAATTCTCCTTGGTTTGTTGGGCCATTTGAGGTGTTATCCAATGTTGGATTTGTGGCACATCGAGTAGCACATCCCCCAAAGATGATCTGGATACATGATTTTTTTCATGTGTCATAGATATTTCATTATATTCATGATGTCGATCACATCATCGATTGGGGATAGATCTGTCTGGATGATGAGACGACCTTAGAAGAGAAACTTTTGGAGATCCAATATGTTAAGGAGATGGTGTTTCACATGTGTTCTATCCCCTTGGTTCGTGTCTTGTGGAAATAGAGTGGCATGGAGAAGAGTACATGGGAATGTAGGTCACAAAAATCTGTTCAATACCCCGTGTTGTTTTATGTTTAACTGTATTCATATAACAATGTACCCTTAGTGGTTAGGGAACATTTTGTGTTTATTTTATGGCTTTTGTTGGTAGGTTCTTGTGGAATTCTCTCTTTTGAGAGGTATCTCGATGTTTGGTTTTTCAAACTTCTTTTGTGTTCCCTTTATTGATTGGTTTTGAATTCTTAAGGAAGAGAATGTTTTGAGAGGAATCAAATGTAATTACTCAGACCTCTCTGGTCCATACATAGCTAAAATCTGGTGTTTGAGATGTTTTGGGTGGTCAAGGTGACATATCCCCCACACTTTTCCAAATTTCCAATTCGATGAACAGTACCAATGGTAGCCTTTTGAACAGCTCCAATGGAAGCCTTAGTGGAAAAGTGAAATGGTAGCCTTATGTGTACAATGTAATGGTAACCTATGGTGAATAGTGAAATGGTAGCCTTAGGTAAATAGTGCAATGGTAGCCTTTGGTGAATAGTGCAATAGTTACCTTATGTGAATAGTGCCACGGTGAGGTCCAACAGTAGCCTCTTTCCGTTTCCAAATTTTGAGTTCATGAATAGTTTTTCCAGAACAATGAGTTTCCAATTATGACCCTTATCCACTCTAAAATTTTGAGTTCATAAACATTGTTTCTATAATGGTAAGGTTCCAATAATGACCTCCTTCCTTTGAAAAGTTTGAGTTCATGAACAGTGTTTTCCGAACAGTGGGGTTCCAACGGTGACCTCTTTCCTTTGACAAATGTTGTGGTCATGAAGTGTGTTTCAAGATTGGTGAGATTCCAAGGGTGACCACTTTCCTTTTTCAAATATCATGTTAATCAATAGTGTTTCCAGAACATTGAGGTTCTAATAGTGACCTTATTCCTTTGCAAAATTGTGATTTCATGAACAGTGTTTTCAGAACAGTGAGGTTCACACGGTTACCTCTTTCATTTTCCAAATTTTGATTTCATGAATAGTGATTCCAGAATTATGTGGTTCCAACAGTGACCTCATTCCTTTTCCAAATTTTAAGTTCTTGAACAGTGTTTCCTGCATCCTACAGTTTCACCCCATTAATGTTTAATTTGATGTAAAATGAATTTAAAGACTAATTATAATGACTCTTATGACAATTAAAAAGCCAAAACCCCATTATTAATTTTTACAAACGATCAGGATTTTTTTTACTTTGAAAAACCATGTGGTTTAATGTGATCCACTTTTAATGGAAAATCTAGAATATCTTGAACCGCTGCCCTATTATATATTCAAATGGTTTGAAATATCTTTCTCCCAAGATCATCCAATTTTTTCTCAGCTGTGAGATTATTTATCCCTTCATCCTATCCCATAGGAGTTGTACAATCAAAAATTCCTCCTTGGATTGGATCCCCTCTAATTTTGATGCAACCTTAGCATTATCGATCAATCTTCGATATGAGGTCTGGTCTATATCATTATTTTGGGTTCATCTCCATATGTTTCTCCTTTACCTATTATGGAATACAAAATCCATGTTCTTAATGGATTTTTCATTTGTGATGAATGGTCTGCTGGGATTTCCAAATCCTCGCGTGGATGGAGTTGTCATGGGGGGAGGAGATTGTGATCGGCTATGTAGCTCATTATCGTATAATGAACATCAAAAACCGTTTAAAGGAGGGTATCTGTTTCTTCTAGTTTATTTTAAGTGAAACTATACTATTAGAATGTTTTATCCCACTAGATCGCAATCTACTTAATATAATCAATATTTTAGATGGATAAATAAATTTATATCGATCGTATGTTATTGAATCTTTTATTCGAGATAGTGTGATATCTATACTTGTTATGTTTATCTTTTCATTCTTAATTAAAATTTCTAAATAATGCAAAGACAAAATTAATTGATAATTGTTTGAATAAAGATAATGTATCAGGTAAATGAATATAGTTATTCTTGTTTTAATTAAATGTTCATCAAATTGGGGAAGTAAGCATGTTTAATTATTTTTGATACCATACTGGTTAAGTTTTCTTGATGTTGGAACCTAAGAATAATATATTCGTTAATACAATATGGAATAATGAACAAGTTTTTTGATAAAAGATAATTCCTTGAAAGGATCCGAGTTACCCTCGTTCTAGTTTAAGAGCCAAGAGCAAAATTATTATAATGATTCTTTTCTTTTTTCTTGTGTTGTGATGTGGTCCTAGATGGCTGTTGTGATATGTGGGGGCATGGAGGCCTACTATTTGTGCCATCACATGATGCCTATAGTGGAGAGATACAACAATTTATGCATGTGGGTGTCAGGGAGGACCCTAAGGATAATGAAACAGGTTGGGTGTGAATATTGGATTCTTGTTGATTCTTTCAGTTTCATATCTAATTTACATTCCCCACTACTCAAGGTAGCTGGTATTTCATACTGTTTCTCCAAAAGGGGTGAAGATGCATTGGGTTTTCCACGTTATTTACATGATTATCTTCTCAAGGGAGGAGTGATCTATGCTATTGCTATAGGTGGAAAAGACTTCACAGGTTGTTCATCAACTCATCGTGTTGAGACACCAGGTCTTTAGTAGCATTGAATGTTTTTCCAGAATTCCTAGGATTAGAGAAAGTAATACTATATATATATAATTTAATAAATGATGTTAACCCATGGGGATAGAGCTACCTTGAACGTAAGGCTAAGGATATTGAACATTGGATTTGATTCTAATGAAATTTAATGTGGAAATTATTGAAGGTTAACTAATGTTTAATGAAATAATCAGTATAAAGTGAAACAGAAAAATATGGAATGAAGTAATGTAATAAATATTTTTAAATGTTGGTGCGCATATAGGATACGTAGTCTTAGAAGTAGAAGCTGAGAATCTGAGAGGCATTAGCTGCAGTTGACTCTAAGACTAGGTTATTCCCATAGTGTTTGTGTGATCTATATTATATTCTGTATATTCTGAGTTTCCATACTCTACTCCACCTCATCAGTGAGGGAAACTGAATACTCGGGTATTATGATCCATGGGGGGTGTTTTCCACAACATTCCTCTAGGAGGATATGTAACACCCAGAGATTTTATGAAAAATATTCTTTTATTTTCATTAATGTCTTGTGTTTTATGCTACACCAAGATTATCTTGTGCTATACGCAACACTGTATTAGCTTGCAATATACGCAACAGTTTTCTTGGCTCTTGTTACACACAATTTCAAGTTCGTTTGATAGAAGTTATTCTACGCAAAATTGAGTGTGTGTATATATATATATTCAATTTATAAATAAAATATGGTTGGATTCTATTATATGAAACAACAAAGGAGTCGTTCACTACACGCAACCCAGACTTGGCTTGCATTACACGCAATCACAACCTTCCTCGATAGCGTATGTTATACGCAATACTAGGATTTACTAAACAACGATATATTATTATAATATTGTAAAGAACTAGCCGTTTTGAATATTGTTAACTAAATTTTGAATTTTATAACATTATTATTCATCTTACACATTTTCTAGAACATGGTATAAGAACAAAATAAATTTTTCGGTTAAAATAAGTATTTTTCAAAAAAAAGCAGTTTTGCCGCCTTTTGATGGCGCACCCACTTTAAATCTAGTTTTTGACATGTTTATAAGTTCAATTTGACAAAATAAAATTATTCTTTGGAATCAAGAAATAAAAATTTACTTTGGATAAATTTTCCATTTTATTCTGATGACTTTCATATTTTAATGAATAGTAAAAACACGCTATATTTTAATTAAAATTTTTTTTTTCAACGTCATATCTTATGTGGTTAAATTAAAATATTGAATGGGTTTAAAGTATAAATAAATATATTTTTACCATTTAATATAATTTATATCATTATCATTGATTTTACCTAGAATTCGTAGGTTAAATCAATTCAATCTTTTGCAATGTTTTAAAGAAAAACTCGTTTTCTTTCGACAAGGGGATTAATTTTAATTTAATTTATGCAACATTTTTGTATTGAATTTGGAATAATTGATTCCATATTTAGAATTAGTGGGTCCAAATTATGTTAATAAGATACTTTTTATTTTTGGGAATTATGAATAGTAACTATGATAAATTTTATTTACCATAGTTAAAGGTAAATCGGGTAATTAAGTGTAAACATAATATTTTAAAATCACCCTAACACATGTCAAAATCCTATTGGATGTATCATAGTCGACCCATATCACCTAATGGTCATATTATATTCATTTAATGGACTTTTTTCCATGAAAATAATTTAATTATTATTAAAACCAAAGAATGTGACAACATGTCACTTTCTTAAATCTTATAAGTATAATAATTTTAATTTAGTGAAACACTTCATGAAACATCGAACATGAATAGTATCCAAAAATATAATACAATTATCTACATCATAGGAATTTATTTATAATTTTTAGGGATTAAATAATTATCATTTATTATGACACAAAGATGATGATGTAATTGTCTTGTTAATGACATATTGACATAATTAATGTTATAAATTCCCAAATAAATGTAATTTGAGACTTTTTATGACTTACAGTAATTTTCTAGTTTAATATGACATGTTATTGTTGATTTAAGTTACTTGGTTAGAACTTATCATTCTGTTATTAATTTCATAAAAATCATGTACCAAATAGTGTCAAAATTGACACAAATTAGTTTTTAAAATAAATATTTTATTATTAATTGTTATTTTATTCCTAAAAAACTATGTTTCATACAAATGACTTATATAAGGTTATATATATTAATAATAAACAACTTGGGGTTCGTTTGTCTCGATATAGTAAGTTTATTAATCATATAGTGTAAGAAAACAAAAAGACACAGTAAAAGTTAAATTATTTAACTTAGAGTTAAATCTAATTGATAAGGTTAAAATAATAACCTAAAATTGTCTAAATCCTTTTGGATGAGAGTATTGCGACCCATCCCCACTTTAGCTTCGAAATAAGACCCTTTGGAACCATTATAAACCTAATTTGAGCTTAATATAAAATAATATTTTGAGATTTTCCTAAGCTACCCCTCTCCTCCCTTATAAAAGGGCACCCCCTCCCTCTCCTCCTCACACCAATTTGAGAATTCAAGATCGGCCATACCCTGAAAAAATCTCTTCTCTACTTCCCTAGTATCATCCTAGAGGTACTGGTCTTCTTCAAAGACCATCCTTAGTTCTTTAAGTGGAGGTTAAGTGAAGGCGCGTCAAAAAGAGGTAATATACATTACCGATCTTTTTCAATTTCTTTCTTCTTCAACTTCTTCTTCTTTAGTTGTTTCATGATAAATTAATAACATCAGTATTTCTTATATACTGATATGTTGTTATAAATATTAAACAACTCTAATTAACCTTCTATCCATCCTACGGAAAAAGGAAATCATCGCGCGTGCGTACGTACGGAATACCGTCTCCACATCGTGTTCTAATATATTTACCGCCACCACCTTAATTGGATGGTTGTAATGGTGTAATGAGTAACTATATATGATTATTATAATTTTATATTGATACTGAAATAGTATCCATACACTTCAACACAATTCCATGACCATGGGAACGATATCATCGCCCGTGCGAACGTACGGACTACCGTCTCCACGACGCGATGAGATTCATTCTCCATATTAACCATTCATGAATAATTATGAAGTATATATAATGCATAATAATGAAATATATGACATGTTAAATCTACTGGATTTATGTATATATATATATATATGTCATCTACTTACTTCCATTCAAGACAATAAGGAAAGGAAAACAGCGTTCATGCGTACGTACGAACTACCGTCTCCATGAACGGTGTATTTCATTTCATTTATCTATCTATTATATATATACTGAATATATATGATATATAAATCATGTTATATATTCTGGAAGTATGTAAATCATGATATAAGTAATAATAATGTCAAGAACAACAAGTCCGAACACCTACGATAAATGAAATGATTTTACCCAAAACGCTTATTTAACATGGAATTTACAAAAGAACGGGTAATATAAAGTCATAAGTGAACCATATATGATATCATTACAATTAATATGATTCTATAATAAGTTAATGACATTATTTAAATCATTATACATGAGGTTCATATACGTACAAAGCATATCAGACATAAGGTAAGGGAAATATCACAATCTCATTTTTTTTATCCGAGATTGTTTATAATTTGGCATTTACTGGGGTGTATTTTATCATCCACATCCATGTTTCCTCAATATGTAATATTATTTCCATCCACCTACAATTTTTTAAATCCAATTTTACCCTTCGGTGAGTTTTTAGTAAAGGATATGAAAGGAATCTTTTGACGTTTGTTTGTACGAGGTACTTTTTAAATTTTCTGACAAAAGTATGAAGAATGTTTTTTTTACTTATACGACATGAATGGATTTTTAAAACATTATTTACAAGAATATTCCTTTATAAGTTTTCATGTTTATTTTTAATCAACTTATTTTAGTTTTTAATTGTATGACATGTTAAGAAAGGAAAAGTGTTTTTGAAGTAGAAAGGATATTTTCCTCAAGAATGGAGTTCAAGTGTTTTATCAAAATTATTTTCCATATAAGATAATATAGGGTTCTGTTTCTATCCCTATTATTACATGGATTTGATTATGTTATGATGGAAATATTTTTATGAATTCCTTTATCTTATATGAATGTTTTTATGATGTCATGTTTTTAAGAATCCCATTTTTACTACATGGGTTATGCAATGATGTATGATTTATGATTTTGTGGCACACATAAGAATGGTATCATTATGAGATGGGTGGGACCTATATCTCCCTCCAATGAATTGGGTAAATATTTTATATCTCATGATATAGACATGGCTGGAATGGTAGGTTATACTGGTTCAGTGAAACAGGACTAAAATGAGGGTGACTCGGTTCAGAAATGGACTTCATCCACTAAGATAGTCTTGGGAATGAGTCTTGACTAATAAGAAATGATTCTCTATGATTATGTGTGTATGCCACAGAGTTTCATGTTTTATGTTATGATTATTGGGATTACATTTCACTACTATGATTTATCCCATGTTATGAAATTATGATCTCTTTTGCTGGTTAAGATTTCCAAAAGATATGTTCTTATGAATATGATGTGATTGATATTTCTTTTGTTTAACTTTACTGAGCATTTGAGCTCACCAATTTATGTTTTCTTTTCCCCAGGAAATAAATAAAGGATTTAGGTTTAAAAAAAGAAGATCTTTATGGGAGATGTTGAAAATATTTCACCACGATTAGAAGATTATATTCCATGTTTCCAAAGACACTAAACTATTACAGTCCTTATGTGTGTGTTTTTGTTATGCACAAAGTATTCTGTAAAAGTAATGTAATGTCTATGTACGTTAAGAATTGGGTCTCTGGATTTGGTATCAGAGGAAAGGTTTAGTCAACCTTTGGAAACTAGGATGCGAAAACGTTAGTGAGATCCCTAGAGATATTTCTAAGGTATGTCTAGGGATGTCTCTAAGGTTAAGTATATGTATAAGTTATAGTCCTAGAATTGCTCTAAGGATCTTATAATTTAACCTAAGATGTTAGATATTGAGGGTACTCCCCCTTTACTATGTTGTTTTCTCTAGCATGATTTTTCCTCTCATGGAATTCTTTTTGTGTTTTAGTTAATGGATGGAACCAGAAAGAATTCAGTTAACATTGAATCCAATGGACAAATTGGTGACTATGGGCAATAGAATTGTGTAAATGCCTAGAGAGAAAGATATTGTGATTATGCTGAATCAGTGATCGCGATATATGATTAACAAGGTGAAATTTAGTGGTATGCCTAATTCATCAAATAAGAGGAAGATAGACTATTATGCGTGTTCGCATGTTGAGGAGCATAAAGAAAGGAATATTGAGATTTCTAAAGAATGGAAGAAGAACCTTGAGGAATACCTCAAATGGAGGGACCGATGTTATCTGTGTGGAGAAAAGGTTCATAGAGTGACAGACTATTATGGAGTTCAATGTATTATTTGTGGAGAACATGGTCATTACCCAACTCAATGCCCTGACCTAAAAAGTTACTTCTAAATCAAGGAAGGACATATTCAAGGACAATCATTGAAGAGGATGGATTGAAGTGTTTATTTATTGGTATTCATGAATAATGTTGTTGAGGTACTTTTATTGTGTATTGGAATATTTTTGTATTAGTCTATTGTGGTTTTCAATAATTTTAAGGTACCGATAACCATGAAAAGTGATTCAAATATTTTAGAAAGGAGATGGTATGCACATAATGAAGGGATAAAGAGAATCTAATATGTTTGATAGTATTCATGATCTCATGATTGATATAAGGACTAAGTGATATCATGGTTTGAGTATATAGAATTTTGAGGATTTTGGTATGTGGAATGTGTTAACTTTTAACTGCATTCATGTTTTCACTATGGTTCAACGGGTATTCATTTTTTCAAGAGAATACATGATTAAGGTATTCACATGATTCGAATGTGACCAAAAATATATATATATGGGGGTTAAATGATGGTATTCAAATGCTTGGTTGATGACATTTCAAGTAATCATTTTCTTTATACTATGAGCTTGGACCGAAGTATCTTAGATATGCCTAAATATTGGAATGGATTATGTAGGACATATGCTATGTATTGTTTAAGGATAGAACTTTTTTCGATATTACTAATGGGATTTTATAGTAAGGTAGTTTTAGAAAAAGGACAACCTACAGGATTGGCGACAACCCATCGCGTCGGACAAGGTCGTAGGAATCGAACCCAAAACCGAAGTGCGACTGACCTTTATCGCCTACCACTATCCAACATGAAGTCCCTGATTAGTAGAAACATGTTTCATTTTATTAAGCAGTATGATATATGAAGTATAAGTTCATTTTAGGAACCATATATGATTAATCTCACTATAGATGGATTTATGTATTTTTTGATAACTTTTCTAACCTTTTGTTTGAGACAGATGGAATGACCCATCATTCTATCACAGATCTGCTAACACATCACGGATGAAAAATTCAACATCATTTATTTAAGAGATGAAGTGGAAATTGTCCAAAGAATGACAAACGGTGAGACTATACCAAAATCACAAAAATTATTTCTTCTAATTCCAATTTCATCAACTTTAGGGAAATGATCTTGGAAAAAAACCCAAAAATGATGTCCTACTGCCCTTATATCCGACGAATCAGATGGTACCTTAGTTCACCACAAATCAATAGCTTGGTGATTTCTAGCTTTTCTATAGCCATGTTCTCTACCACTCTCCATCAGAATATGATGGTTAGATTTCTTTTCCATATCCATATTTTCACTTATGTGGAAACCCAGTGATTAGTTTATTTGGATAACCATTACGTTTCAATACTATTGTTTTTAAAGATTGGTTTTGGTATTCCTTTTTACGATGTGGGTTTCTATTAAAGAAACTTTCGAATAGTAAACCATTTATAACCCCGAAAATTTCGAGGGAGAAATTCATTTTAAGGGGGGTAGAATGTAACACCCCAATATTTTATGAAAAATATTCTTTTAATTTCATTAATGTCTTGTTTTGTATGATACACCAAGATTATCTTGCGCTATACGCAACACTATATTAGCTTGTAGTATACGCAACATTTTTCTTGGATCTTGTTACACACAATTTCAATTTCGTTTGATAGAAGTTATTCTACGCAACATTGAGTGTATATATATATATTCAATATATAAATAAAATATGGTTGGATTCTATTATACGCAACAACAAAGGAGTCATTCACTACACACAACCCTGACTTGGCTTGCATTACATGCAATTGCGACCTTCCTCCATAGCGAGTGTTGTACGCAATACCGGGATTTACTAAACAACGATATATTATTATAATATTGTTATGAACTAGCCGTTATGAATAGTGTTAACTAAATTTTGAATTTTATAACATTATTTTTCATCTTACACATTTTCTAGAACATGGTATAAGAACAAAATTAATTTTTTGGGTAAAATAAGTATTTTTCAAAAAATGCAGTTTTGCCACCTTTTGATGGCGCACCCACCTTAAATCTAGTTTTTGACATGTTTATAAGTTAAATTTGACAAAATAAAATTATTCTTTGGAATCAATAAATAAAAATTTACTTTGGATATATTTTTCATTTTATTCTGATGACTTTCATATTTTAATGAATAGTAAAAACACACTATATTTTAATTAAAAACAACTATTATCATCGTAATATCTTATGTAGTTAAATTATAATATTTAATGGTTTTAAATTATAAATAGAATATATTTTTAAAATTTAATATAATGTATGTCATTATCTTTTATTTTACCTTGAATTCGTAGGTTAAATCAATTCAATCTTTTTCAATGTTTTAAAGAAAAACCCGTTTTCTTTCGACAACGAGATTAATTTTAATTTAATTTCTGAAACTTTTGTGTATTGAATTTGGAAAAATGGATTCCATATTTAGAATAAGTGTGTCCAAATTATGTTAATAAGATACTTTTTATTTTTGTGAATTATGAATAGTAACTACAGTAAATTTTATTTACCATAGTTAAAGGTAAATCAGGTAATTAAGCTTAAATATAATATTATAAAATTATCCTAACACATTTAAAAATCCAATTGGATGACTATAAGTCGACCCATATCACCTAAGGGTCGGATTAGATTAATTTAATGGACTTTTGTCCATGAAAATAATTTAATTATTATTAAAACCAAAGAATGTGACAGCATGTCACTTTCTTAAATATTATAAGTATAATAATTTTAATTTAGTGTAAAACTTCATGAATATTTTAACATGAATAGTCTCCAGAAATATAATAAAATTATCTACATCATAGGAATTTATTTATAATTTTTAGGGATTAAATAAGGATCATTTATTATGACACAAAGATGATGCAGTAATTGTCTTATTAATGAAATATTGACATAATTGATATTATAAATGCCCAAATAAATGTAATTTGAGACTTTTTATGACTTACACTAATTTTATAGGTCAATATGACATGTTATTGTTCATTTAAGTTACTTGGTTCGAACTTATCATTCTTTTATGAATTTCCTAAAAATCAGGTACCAAATAGTGTCAAAATTGGCATAAATTAGTTTTTAATACAAATATTTTATTATTAATTGTTATTTTACTCCTAAAAATCTAATGTTCAGAACAATGACTTAGATAAGGTTATATATATTAATAATAAACAACTTGGGATTCTTTTGGCTTGATATAGTAAGTTTATTAACCATATAGTGTAAGAAAACAAAAAGACACGGTAAAAGTTAAATTATTTAAATTAGAGTTAAATCTAATTGATAAGGTTAAAATAATATCATAAACATGTCTAAATCATATTGTATGAGAGGATTTCTACCCATACCCACTTTAGATTCTAAATAAGACCCTTTGGAACCATTATAAACTGAATTTGACCTTAATATAAAATAATATTTTGATATTTTCCTAAGGTGCCCCTCTCCTCCCTTATAAAAGGGCACCTCCTCCCTCTCCACCTCACACAAATTTGATCATTCAAGCTCGGCCAAACCCTGAAAAAATCTCTTCTACACATCCCTAGTATCATCCTATAGGTACTGGTCTTCTTCAAAGACAATCCTTAGTTCTGTAAGTGGAGGATAAGTGAAGGCACGTCAAAAAGAGGTAATATCCATTACCGATCTTATTCAATTTCATTCTTCTTCAACTTCTTCATCTTTAGTTGTTTCATGATAAAGTAATAACACCAGTATTTATTATATACTGATATGTTATTATAAATATGAAACAACTCTAATTAACCTTCTATCCATCCTACGGAAAAAGGAAATCACCGCACGTGCGTACGTACGGAATACCGTCTCCACGCCGTGATGTAATCTATTTTCCACCGCCACCTTAATTGGATGGGTATAATGGTGTAATGAGTAAATATATATGATTATTATAAAGTGATATTGATACTGTAATAGTATCGATACACTTCAACACAATTCCATGACCATGGGAATGATATCATCGATCGTGCGTACGTATAGACTATCGTCTCCACGATGTGATGAGATTCATTCTCCACATTAACCATTCATGAATAATTATAAAGTATATATCATGAATAATAATGAAATATATGACATGTTAAATATACTAGATTTATGTATGTATATATATATATATGTATGTCATCTACTTACTTCCATTCAAGACAATAAAGAAAACACCGTTCATGCGTACGTACGGACTACCGTCTCCATGAATAGTATGTTTCATTTCATTTATCTATCTATTCTATATATATATACTGAATATATATGATATATAAATAATTTTTTATATTCTGGAAGTTAGTGAATCATGATATTAGTAATAATAATGTCAAGAACAACAAGTCCAAACACCTACGATAAATGAAATGATTTTACCCAAAACGATTCTTTAACATGGAATTTACAAAAGAACGGGTAATATAAATTCATAAGTGAACCATATTTGATATCATAACAATTAATATGATTCTGTAATAAGTTAATGACATTATTTAAATTATTTTACAGGAGTTTCGGATACGTACAAAGCATATCAGACATAAGGTAACGGAAATATCACAATCTCATTTTTTTTATCTGAGATTGTTTATACTTTGGAATTTACTGGGGGGTATTTTATCATCCACATCCATGTTTCCTCAATATTTAATATTATTTCCATCCACCTACAATTGTTTAAATCCAATTTTACCCTTCGGTGAGTTTTTATTAAAGGATATTAATGGAATCTTTTGATGTTTTTTGTACGAGGTGCTTTTTGACTTTTCCGAAAAAAGTACGAAGAATGTTTTTTACTTATACGACATGAATGGATTTTTAAAACATTATTTCCATGAAGCTTCCTTTACATGTTTTAATGTTTATTTTTAATCAACTTATTTTAGTTTGTAAATGTATGACATGTTAAGAAAGGAAATGTGTTTTTGAAGTAGAAATGATATTTTCCTCATGGATGGAGTTCAATTGTTTTATCAAAATTATTTTCCATATAAGATAATATAGGGTTATGTTTCTATCTCTAATATTACATGGATTTGTTTATGTTGTGGTGGAAATATATTTATGAATTACTTTATCTTATATGAATTGTTTTATGATGTCATGTTGTTTAAGAATCCCATTTTTACTACATGGGTTATGCAATGATGTATGATTTATGATTTTGTGGCACACATAAGAATGGTATCATTATGAGATGGGTGGGACCTATATCTCCATCCAATTAATTGGGTAAAGATTTTATATATCATGATATAGACATGGCTGGAATGGTAGGTTATATCGGTTCAGTGAAACAGGACTGAAACGAGGGTGACTCGGTTCAGAAATGGACTTTGTCCACTAAGATAGTCTTGAAAATGAGTCTTGACTAATAAGAAATGATTCTCTATGATTATGTGTGTATTCCACAAAGTTTCATGTTTTATGTTATGATTATTGGGATTACATTTCACTACTATGATTTATCCCATGTTATGAAATTATGATCTCTTTTGCATGTTAAGATTTCCAAAAGATATGTTCTTATGAATATGATGTGATTGATATTTCTTTCGTTTACACATAATGAGAATTTGAGCTCACCCTCTTATGTTTTCTTTTCCCCAGGACATAAAGAAAGGATTTAGGTTTTTAAAAAATAATAACTTTATGGGAGATGTTAAAGATCTTTCACCACGATTAGAAGATTATATTCCGAGTTTCTAGAGACACTAAACTATTACGGTCCTTGTGTGTGTGTTTTTGTTATGTACTAAGTATTCCAAAAAAGTAATGTCATGTCTATGTACGTTAAGCTTCGAGTCTCTACAGGATAGATGGCTGACTACCCCCGTTGGCCCCGCTCTATTCAGATGGTAGTTACTAGTGTCGGTAGGCACTGTGGTTATTTATTCCCATATATGTGTGTATAGGGTTGTAATGGATCTTGGTTGTTTAGACACATATATTATGGAAATAGTTTCCCATAGAGTACTATAGGTGTAACATGAATAGTCTATGATGTCTTCAGGATTCTTACTCATTGTATGATTTATAATGGATTAAGGTTTAACACCCAACATATGACAGACATTATGTGAGATATGGTGGCCCCAAGATACTTTCTCATTACATAGATTTTATGGATGTGGTTGTTTTGATACATGAGTTGCATGTTGTGGTGGTTTGCCCAAGTGTCTATGGTCAATCCTCTTTGGAATGATATTCTTAGGACGTGCGACATTTGAGAAAAGCGGAAAACCAGTGGGGAAGTAGTAGTGGGGTACCCAAGATGTTTTTATTATATAATATACTCCTTTAGGTGATATTTGTTGAGAGTATCCATGGTATGGATGGAAACATAGTAGACACATTTAGATGACGAGTTAGATTCACCTGATGTTCACTATGATTTAGCAATCTTTCATTACTTTGGCACGACAGCCTCTAAGGATGATCCTACTGAGTATTCTGTTATACTCACCCTATGTATATATAAACTATTTTTCTCGTCACTTGGAGAAGGATGGATTTTAGGATTGTTTAAACTATCATGGGGTTGAAAGATCTATTTAGAGTTCGCAGTTGATGTGGTTTTTTACTTTATTTTGTGTTCATGGATTTTTCCCCATTCAGTTGCCATAGCTTTTCATGAAATTACATATGTGTACATGGGGTTTTAATTATATCGGTGTCTAAGTTAGATTTGGTTGATGTATTTCATATCTATCTCATTCTCATGTGTTCTCATAGAGGGTAATTCATCCCATTAGTTTGTTTATTATACCCTAGATGCTATCTCCGACCCGGTGCTTACTGGAGGTGAGACTCAGGGGTCATTATTTGACTTCTCAATAGGGGTTTTCTTATGACTTTCCCATTTCTTCATACTTTGGGAGATTGTTGAATCATTAATGGTTCCTTAGGAATTTACCATTCATATTTTTCTGAAAATCACAGACACCATATCTCAAGGAAAATCACTTTTTACCCTGTGTTTCACTTTTATAAGGAAAAATTTCCTTCCCCATGGAAATTTATCCTTACCATGTTTCATTGTCCATATCTTAATATGTCTAATTATAAAATTCAGTTTGAAACCAAAACCTTGGAATCCTATGAATACCTAGATATGAAGCATTCTGTTTTAGAATCCAAAATCTAATTAAGAATTCTGGATACGAACTCTACTGAGATCTGACTCTGAATTCTGATTACGAATTCTGGATATGAAATCTTCTGAGCTCTCACTTTGAATTCTGATTATGAATTCTGGATACAAACTCTTCTGAGATTTGACTCCCAATTATGATTATGGATTCTGGATACGGACTCTTCTGAGTTCTGACTCCACATTCTTTGAATTCAGAGTCTGAACTCTTATGAGTTCTTACTCCGAATTCTCAAGAACTCTGACTCTAAACTTTGTAAGTTCGGGTTCAATATTCCTAGAAAACAGAATCTGAATATCTTTTTATTATAGAACCCAAATTCATTTTTGGTTATAATATAAACATTCATATTTCCATACCCTCTGTATATTTAATTTTACTTAAGTAACCATATTTTTCGTACACTTGTTTTTTATAAAATGATGTCGTGCTTTCAGTTTCTAACTAACCGTTGTCTATGTGACACTTGTACATGTCCCTCTAAAATTCAAGGAAAAATATGACCGGAGGAGGGATCTTACCGTTGAAGTCATGCCTATAAAAAATACCTCATTTGAATGAGCTCACAACTTTTCTAAGACTCTAGAGATTACATGCTGTTGAAGTGATTTCTAGAGAGAGACTTTCATTACTTCCTGTGTACTAAAATTATTTTTCAGTTTTTCTTTCTATGACTTCGAATGTTGCTATGTACGATCGAGGGCATCCGGGGATAGGAAGACATAGGTGCCAACTAACTTTAATTTGATGGATTCCTTGCTGAGGAAGATAGAGGTGCCGACTACCTTACAGTTCAGGGCTTGCGAGGATAGAAAAACATACTCTAATCTTCATATCGAGGTCTTACCCTAGTGTGGGTAAGACAGACATTCATGAAAGTATAAAGCAAGGGACCTTTATCCAACTTTGTGGGATACAATTCTATTTGGGTTAAAATACTTATTACTATTACTTGTATTGTTAAAAGTTTTTATACTACATTTGTATGGTTGAGGAATGTATAACTATCTTATACTTTCCTATACATGTACTCTATTTTATTTAGATTCTATACGCTTTAAGGTAGAATCTTTATCTTTTTAAACATTCATTAAGATTCATTTCCCGGAACCATCTTTCTGGATTCACATTCTTGGAATCATATTTCCAGATTCAAGAAAGTTTGTAGAACTAGAGGTTTTGTGAATTACAATGTTTAACCTTGTTAAGCGTAACCATCTTTGAATGTTCCAGCGGAATCATTTAAAGTATACAATTTACCCCCTCTTGTATCTGAGTATATAAATCATATTTTGATACTAAAATCAGTATCATATCTATTGTATCTATTGATCCCAAAATTGGTATCAGAGAATTGGTTCAATATGAGTTAATATCACGATTATATTTAGAAGAGAATTATTCTTCCATTAATTTTATAGAATCAGTTTTTCAGATTCATATAGTTCGGATTCATATTTTTCATAGAGATACTATTGTTCATTATTTTCCTTTCATAGGAATATTTTCCTTGTTTACGAAAATTATCTATAAACAAGTTTGCATGGAAATAATTTTCATAATGATGGCAGGAATCAATATTGGTTCCACAAACAATCTCAATCCAAAAAGACCACCTATCTTTGATGGAAATGACAATGAAAATTAGAGAGATCATATGAAGACTTTCATTATCAACAATGGTGTTAATAAATTTTTTATTCTCACTGGTGGATATAAAATCACTGACAAGGAATTTAGTACCTTTACCAATCAAGAAAAGCATGAATATAAACTAAATTATAAGGTACACAATACTGTACATTGTTCTATGACTAGAAATATATATAGCCAAATTTCATCTTGTGAAGCAGCAACATCTATACGGAAGAAACTCAAAGTTACCCAATTTTTAACTTCCAAAGTTATTGAACTCTACTTCAACATGAGACTAGAATGAGGAGGGACACTAACAATATAAAGAAGAATAATGGAAGTGGAAGTGCTGATTTTACTACAACTATAAATCATATTAAATCTAATACTCCTGAGAGAGTTACAAGATCCAAATCTAAGAATAATATTATCCAATCTGAATATAGTGGAAGTGAGTCTTCAAAGAATGAATTAGAAAATCCTGATCGAAGGATGTACATGATAGATGGGCAGAGGAACTTTCAATCCAGATATACGAAGTAATGGAAAGATAAGAAAAATTCAGAAGTCACGTGTTATGTATGCAAGAGAGTTGGACATATAAGACATTATTAGCCTATGCTTAAGAGAAAAGAAAAAAATTAAATGCATTCTGAGAGAAATAGAAAAAAATATTATAAGGCTAATGCTAAGAAAGTCATGAAAGCTAATGACACATTGAGTGCTAGTGGTGGTGAATATTCATATGAATCTTTACATTATGAATCTTCTGGACAGAAGAATCTTGGTCTAATAGCCAGACTACCTAATGAAAATCATTGTTTAATGGATAAGGTACACAATTCTAAATCTATGACCAATATATCGTTGAATGCTAATGATATTAAATATTATAACTCTTCTGGTGAAGAATATTCTTCTGATGAAGATAATACTTTACCTTCCTATGAAGAAGTATCTATGTTTTCCAAACTTCTCGAGTTTGAGAATTCAAAAATCATAAAAAAACATGGTAAGGAAAAATTGAGGATTATTATTCTTAATAAGGTAATATCAGATCGTTCTAAAGATCATGATAAGCAAAACGCTGATTTTGAAAGTATTTCAAAAAAACATGAGGAAGTAAATTCTGAAAACAATAAACTTTCTAAAGATCTAGAAAACATAATTTCTAAGAAAAATGCTTCCAAGCTTAAATCCAGATGAAAATAAAATGTTTTGGAAGTCAAGAACATGGTTATCAAACTGAAATCCGAAATCTTTTCCATGAGGAAGTGTTTGTAAAACCTTACCTTAGGTAAGGAAAATATTGATAAAATGTATTCTAAAATTAGACCTTTAAGGAATATTTCCTGATTTTGTTATACTAGTTCTAAACCTATTTTTAGTAACAATTGTTTTATTCCACAAAGTGCTCCATTCTGCACTAAGTGTCAGTGTGGTGGACACTGGGAAAAAAATTATACCTTAAACAAAACCAAATATTTACGATTTCATAAAGCCAATTTTTCTAAAAAGATGTGGGTGCTTAAAAATTTTCATTCTAAGAATTCTGGATCCAAGCATGTTTGGATTCCGAAAACCAAAATTTTTCTTATTTTCAATAAAATAGAGAAAGTACCAACATAAATACCTGGTACATGGATAGTGGATGTTCCTGACATATGATAGGTAAAATACTACTTTTAAAGGATTATCAATAGAGAATAAGGAAAAGTAAGTTTCAGAGATAATGCTCAAGGAGAAATTCTTGGTATAGGTAACATCATTCTTCATGGAAAAACATTGATTTGGAATTTTTTTTTTGTTAAAGGTATTAAGCATGACCTCATTAGCATAAGACTATTATGTAATGAAGTTTACCATGTAAATATTACTAATGACAGGTGTTTTGTACACAATTCCAAGGAAGAGTTCATTCTTTCTACACATAGGCTAGAGAATATTTACACACTAAACATATAAGACCTTAGGATCCATGATCTACCTTGCCTTAGTGCAATGTAAGATCATTCATGGTTGTGGAATAGAAGTTTAGGACATTGTAACCTTAGGAACTTATGCATACTTATAAAGAAAATATTTGTTATGGATCTACTGGAGCATTGATTTGATTCCTAAAAAGATTGTGACCCTTGTAAATATAGAAAGAAACATAAATCAAGTTTTAAATTAGTCAGTGAAGTCAGAAATACTGATGAATAACAGTTAGGGCATATGGATCCTTTTGGTCCTACACAATCTATAAGTATTGGGGGGAAGTATTTTGTATTTGTCTTAGTTAATGATTACACTAGATGTATGTGGGTATATTTTCTAGCAAAGAAGTATGATGCCTTCTCACATTTCAAAAGTTTTAGAGCCCAAGTTAAAAATTAGTAAAACCTTCCAATGAAAACTATTTATATTGATCATTGAGGAGAATTTCAAATTCTGATTTTGAAACAGTTTGTAGTAGAGAAGGCATTACTCAAGATTTCTTAGCACTCAGAACAGCTCAAGATAATGGTGTTGCTGAAAGAAGAAATAGAATTAATCATGAGATAACAAGAACCATGTTTAGTGAATATTTTTTATCCAAACATTTTTGGGATAAAGCTGTATGTACTGCTTGTTATACTACAAATTGAGTTTTGATTAGACCTTTTTATAATAACACTTCTTATGAGTTATGGAATAGTAGAAAACCTAGACTTTCCTACTTCAAGGGTTTTGGTTTCAAAGTATTCATTCTATATACTAAAGATAATCATCATAAATTTAAACCAAAATCTGATGAATGAATCTTCTTACGCTACTCCACAACTTCTAAGGCTTATAGAGTTCCCAATAGAAACACTTGTACTGTTGAAGAGATAGTGCATGTGAAATTTTATGAAAATGATCCCTTTGTTTTTAAACAACCCCAACCTACATCTTTGGATTTGTTTTCAAAAAATAAATTTCAACCATTTATAGAAGATTATTCTGATAAAAAAATGTTCAAGAAGATACTTCTGAAACATTTACCCCAGAAAATTTTCTACCCTAGGTTGAGGAACAGGTTTTTCAAAACCCAATTCAGTTTTTTCTTCAAAATCATTCTACTGATAGAATCATTGGTGATGTGAATCAACCTGTAAGTACTAGAAGTTCCTTATGAAATGAAATAGAACATCTATCATTCCTTTCCCAATTATAACCAAAAAGTACTGATGAGGCTTTAGGTCATGATGATGGGATTGAAGCTATGCAAGATGAGCTAAACGAATTCAAAAGGAATAATATCTAGACCATAGTTGAATGACCTAAGAAAACTTCTGTAACTGGAGTAAAATGGGCTTTCAAAAATAAGTGTGTTGAAAATGGAATCATTGTATGAAATAAGGCTAGATTAGTTTCTAAAGGCTATAATCAATAATAAGGAGTAGACTATGAAGAAACCTATTCTTCATTAGATAGACTTGAATCTTTTTGTATTTTACTCGCCTCTGCAGTATTTTTTAATTTCAAACTTTTTCAAATGGATGTGAAATATGATTTTCTTAACGGTTATGTTCAAGAGAAAGTTTTTGTTGAACAACCACCAGGTTTTGAAGATAAAAAACATCCTGATCATGTTTTTGGACTTACCAAAGCATTGTATGGCCTTAAACAAGCCCCTCGAGCATGTTATGATGGACTTACAAGATTTTTGATTCATAATAATCATGTTAAGGGAATTGAACATCCAACCCTTTTTATAAAGAAAGATAAGAAAAATGTTTTTATTGTTAAAATGTATGTTTATGACATTATATTTTGTTCAACTCAGCAATATTTAACTAATTTCTTTGCAGATATAATGAAATCAGAGTTTGAAATGAGTATGATGGGTGAGTTAACATTTTTTCTTGTTTTTTAAATTTCTCAAAAACCAGAAGGAATCTATATATCGAAACATAAGTATATGAATTATGTTCTTAAAAAGTATGGATATGACAATAGTAAAAGTATATGTACTCCCATTGGTACCTCAAACACTCTTGATCTTGATGAAGCTGGGAAACCAGAAGATCAAAAAACATTTAGAGGTATGTTAGGAATTTTAAATTACTTTATAGCTAGTCATCTAGACATAATGTTTTCTGTATGCTTAGGTGCAATATATCAATCCAATACTAAGGAATATTATTTAAAGGTAGTGACAATAATTTTTCCTTACTTAAAGGGAACCATGGATTTAGGACTATTTTATACTTTTAAAAATGATTTTGTTTTAAAAAGTTTTTCAGATTATGACTTTGGTGGACGTAGAATGGATAGAAAGAGTATATCCGAAAATTTTCATTTCAGAGAAGATTCATTAGTTTCTTGGTCATTCAAGAAGAAACACTCAGTAGTACTTTCCACTACTGAAGCTGAATATGTAGCAGCTGAAAGTTTTTGTGCTCAATTGTTGTGGATGCAACACACACTCACAGACTATGGTATGATTTTTACCAAAACACAAATTTTGTGTGATTATACAACTTCCATTGCCCATAGTAAAAACTGTGCACATCACTCTCATGGAAAACACATAGATATTAGGAACCACTTTATTAGGGATCACACACAATAAGGAGATATCTTTCTTTAATTTGTCGGAACGTAAGACCAACTTGCTGATATTTTCACAAAATCATTACCCTTCGATAGATTTGAATATATTAAACAGAAGTTAGGAGTGATAACCATTAGGTAATCCTCATTGATAACTTTCTATTGAAATCAATATCCTTACAGTAATGAACTCTTTTTCATAGGGGGGTACATTTCATTAGATGTTTTTCATATTATTAATTATGGAGTTTTTCAAAAATCTTCATAATGAATATTTACTATTTTTTGTAGTCTTAGAGATTAATAATGAAAATTTTCTTAATAAAAAATTTTTTAATGAAGATTTTCATAAAAACAATTTTCATAATGAAGATATGCATACTATGTTTTTTTCGTACTCAATTTTTTTGGAATGTAATGTTCTTCAAGAATAATTTTCCTCAATACGAATAGTATTACTTGCAATCCGAAAGGTTTGATCCTTTCTTAAGTTTTTGTAATAACCATTTAATGTCTGATAGTTTTTTTTAAAATTTCTTAGATTTTAGTTTCCTTAAATCTGAATTTTTCTTTTGAAAAACCTCAAAAGATCGGATTCAACCTAAATTTCCTTGTGGCTATCATTTAAACTGTCATATCTCTTTAGCAGAATTCTCAGCCATTAGATTCATATGGGAAGATGAATTGTCACATCATCTCCTATATAAAGGGGACCCCTAATGGCTGTCCCACATCGGTTTTCAATGATTTTTCATGTCGAAGCTATGCCCCACTACAAAATCTCGTTTTGGATGTTAAAGGTTTGTCAATTTTGAATATCTGGAGAAGTTATTTCTGAAGATAAGTCTACTGTCAAGACAATTGTAGAGTGGCATATATACAAGGAGTGGATGGAACATCCGAACCTTTTCAATAAGTATGAATATATTATCTCCAATAATATCAAACTCAATTCATGGGAAATCGTTTGTATTTCGAAGCCAGAGGATCATGATTTTCTCTATCAGGATTTGCTGATAGAGTTTTATGAGTCAGATTATTTCATTAAGGAAGATGGTAGAGAAACATTTTCTTTCAAGAGTTATAGAAAAGCGTATGCACTTTCATACACAAAGGATGCTATCTTGGTAGGATTATCTTATGAAGGAGATGAAGAATTTTATTCCAACAAGATGGTAGATATTCAAGGGAGTTTTTTAAACATGATGTCTATGAAATTTTTTGGACATAAAGATGTCAAGACTGCAAAAATTGATCACTTTTATACCAACAATCAGATCCTATAGTTATGGGGTTATGGTTTTATCATACTGAGAAAGGGTGACAAGGACACTCTTATGAAAAGTGATATATAATTCTTGGATTTTTTGGTAAATATAAGGAGAATCAATATGATGAGGCATATTCTCATTATGATAGTGAAAATAAAGAATGGGTATCTGAGAGAACAGATAATCGTGTATCTTACCCTACTACCCAAGTTGATAGTTTGGTGTCTTGAATCATTCAAGATTCCTTACAGTTCCAAGATGAGGAATTGAAAAGTGATTTTAGTAAGTGATTAAACATTGAAAAGAATGAATGTTGGATTTTCTAATATATTCAGGAGAGTTTTATGATCTTCTAGTGGAATAGGAAGAATTCATTTTGAAAAATGATGAAGAGGTTGAACCATCTAAGAAAGCTGGTAAGAGAAGAAAATTGAAGGAAGTAGTAGCTAAAGGTGAAACCCATAATGCTATGGAAGGTCAAGCTACACCCCCAAATCCTAAGAAGCATAATGCTTATCCAGATGAAGTCGTTGCAAAATGGAGGGAGTATAAGATGAACCTAATAGAAGGGGAGGTGCAGTTTGGCCTAGACACGACAATGGACATATCATTAAAATAAAAAGCTATAGAAGAGCTCGAGAAGCCAGCCATAGAGAATAAGCTTAAGAAGAAGCTGTCAGAGGCAGAGATTTTCAAATCTCTTTCGAAGGCTACTAATTTATCTTACGAGAACATTCACGCACTGAATTATTTTTTAGTTGAACCATTACCTAAGACAATAGGGGAAAAGCTTATGACTCTGAAAAACATTCAAGAGAAAGATGCTGAATAGATAGAAGTTGTGGATGAAGTGTATGAAAATGAAGAAAGTAGTAGTCACACTGATGATCTGATTACAAAAGTTGAAGATTATATTGAGAAGGAATGTTCTTTTAAAAATTGTTAATCCAGACTTCTCAGGAAGGATCCTCAAAACACGCTACCCCTGGGGATGATGAGAAGACTAAAGAGGAAGTGAAAAAATTTTCTGAAGAAGAGAGTTGTAATCATCACTTAATTCATATTGAGGATATTCAGTAAGGAGCTAAGAAATAATAAATAGATGAAGATATGATTGTTCAGTTTTCTGAGAGTGATCATGAGTCTCCATATGAAGAAGCTAATCAGAAATCCGATAAAGGAAAAAAAGTGGTTGTTGACACACCAACCAAAACTCCTTTATGAAACAAGCTGGTGGATCCTTGAATATGAAGCATGTCGAGCTAGAGGAAGAACCACAACCTAGATGAGTTTCAAACTCAAAGTCATTAGCTCTATGACATGATTTTGTCATTCAGTCCCTGATGAAGCGAGTGCACACCATTACGATCATTCAAACAATTGACTCCAGATTCCAGATGCTTCAGCATATCATGAATCTAAAATCGGATTTTTTATCCATAGGGATGGATATGTGTATGAATATTGAGGCTGAATACATGAATTTTCTTATAAAAAATTAATCCCACAAGAAATCTTGCAATAAAATAGGGACCTATTAGAAGAATATAGTTGAATATTTGAGAGAGATTTGATTAATTTCAAAATGAGGTTAAGGAATATTTTGAAACTGAAGACAGAAATATAAAGGATCTCACAAATAGCTTTGAGGAAAAGCTAAACCTTGAACAGAATTCTCATATTCAAGAAGTCAACTGTCTGAATGGAAAGTTGAATTATATTTTCCAATGTTGGATAACAAAAATGAACATCCAGATTGAGTTTGAATAAAAGTTAGTGAAGCAAGATGACATGTTGAAGGTTCATGCAGAGGCTCTGAAGGCTCAAGATGATATGATAAAATACTTAGAAAAAAAATCAGAGGAGGATCAAAAATAGCAGAAGAAGCTGAAAACCATCGTGAATAAGATGATACCCAAGGAGAAAAAGAATCAAAATAGATCCAAATATGATCTTTTATTGTATTTGTTTTTTCGTTGTACTACTTCTTTCAATCTTAATGAAATTAGGTTGCTATTTTTTTGGTTATTTGTACTAATATTTCAGGTACCATATTTTTTCCATTCCCTCAAACACTTTTTGAAAATCAAAAATGGGGAGACTGAAAAAGAATTCTATGTAAATGAAGAATTATACCTAAGTAAGGGGGATTTTATCAAAGGGGGATTTTTCTATTATGATGATTTCAATACTCTATATAATGAACATTCTCATTTCGGAAATCTAGAATATGATCCTTAGTGTTCCAAAGCCTAAGGGGGAGTTAGTCTTATTCATTTTTTCCAATGTAAATAGGGAGATAAGATTTATTTTCAATGTCTAGAAAAATATTTTCTAAGCCCTTTTATTCTTTTTCGTAAGGATGTTTGTGCTTTCCAAAAAGGGGGATATTGTTGAGTCAATAAGTTTTTACTTATGATTTTTCTATTCCTCTATACTTGGGGATATTGTTGAGTCATTAAAATTTCCTTATGACTCTACCATTACTGTTGTTGTGAAAATCACAAACACTTTATCTCAAGGAAAATATCTTTTTACCCTATGTTTTACTTCTATAAGGAAAATTTTCCTTCCCCATGGAATTTTTCCCTTACCATGGTTCATTGTCCATATCATAATTTTTCTAAGTGTAAAATTCAGTTTGGAACCAAAACCATGGAATCCTGTGAATACCTAGATATTAAGCATTCTGTTTTCAAATCTGAATTCTAATTACGCATTATGGATATGAACTCAATTGAGCTCTGACTCTGAATTCTGATTACGAAGTCTGGATACGAACTCTTATGAGCTCTGCCTCTAAATTCTGATTATTAATTATGGATAAAACTCTTATGAGTTTTAACTATAAAGTATGATTACGAATTCGAGGTATGAACCCTTCTGAGTTCTGACTCCGAGTTCTCTAAATTCAGACTCTGAACTCTTAGGAGTTCTGACTCTGAATTCTCATGAACTCTGACTCCGAACGTTGTATGTTAAGGTTCATAATTACTTGAAAATAGAATCCTAATATCTTTTTATTATAGACTCTGAATTAATTTTTTTATACTCGGAACTTTAAAATTTCCTTACACTCCAAATATTAGATTTTAGTTATGTAACCATATATTTCATACACTTGTTTCGATATAAAATGATGTGGTTCTTTCAGTTACTTACTATACATTGTTTGAGTGCCACATGTACAGGTCCCTCCGAAATTTAAGGAAAAATATGATCTTTCAAGGAGTGATCTAACCATTGATGTCATGCATATAAATATTTTCTCATTTGAAATAGTTCACAACTATTCTATGACTCTAGAGATTACATGTTGTTGATGTGATTTCTATAGAGAGACGTTCATTGCTTCATGCGTACTAAACTTCTTGTTCAGTTTGGCTTTGTGTGACTCTGATTGTTGCTTTATAAAATCATGGGCTTTTGGGGATAGGAAGATAGAGGTGCCGACTACCTTGAAGCTGAGGGATTCCTTTTTGAGGAAGACAGAGGTGCCGACTACCTTAAATTTGAGTTCTTTTGGGGATAGCAAGGTAGAATCTGATTTGAATATCGAGGGCTTACCTTGGTGTGGGTAAGAAAGACATTCTTGAATTTATAAATCAAGGGACCTTTATCCATGGTTGTTGGATACCCTTATCATTGGGTTAAAAGACTTACTACTGTTACTTTTTTTGTTACTTGATTTTCCGCAGAATTTGTAAGGTTGAGGAATGTATAACTATCTTATAATTTCTTATACTTGTACTCTGTTTTGTTTAGATTCTATATGCTTTATGGTATAATCTTCATCTTTGTAAAATTTCATTAAGTTTCATTTTCTGGAACCATCATTCGAGATTCACTTTCGCATAATCATATTTCTGGATTCAAGAAAGTGTGTAGAACTAGAGGTTTTGTGTTTTACCTTATTTAACGTTGTCAAAAATAACCATCTTTAAATGTTCCTTATGAATTTTTCAAATTAAAAAATTCACCCCCCCTCTTGTATCTGAGTAGCTGCATCATAGTTTGATACTACAAATAGTATCATATCTATTGTATCTATCGATCCAATCGTTAGTTGTCAAAAGGGTTAATGGGGGTTTCAAATATGACATGAGGGTTAAAAAATTACATAAATATTATAAGTTTTATTATATGATATAATTTATAATTATCCTCATTATATATTATAAATATTTCACTTTGGATCTATATGAAAATGAAATTTAATTTATGTTTATTTAATACTAAATGTAATTCCAATGGATATCTTCCCATCTCTCATAAATGTACACCTAATTTTTTAACTTAATAATAATTATATAGTTTTTTTAGGTCATAAATTACTATTAAAAAATTATTATTAACATACTTATATAAATTGAAGGGTTCTGTAATTCTTAAAAAACCATCCCTATTGCACATGAGTAGAGATCCAAAAGAGGATCTTCAAAGAATAGGTAATTGTTTATAAAATGAGTTTTCATTTTACATATTATTTTATCTTAATAATTTATATCCTAAAAATTAAAATAATTTTAAAATAATTATATAACATAAAATTATATTTTATTATGTGAATTTAATAACGATATTCATCCCTGGTTTGTAATTTTGATCAATAAAACATCGTTCGTGCAAACATGTGGACTACCACCTCCATGAAGCGATATGTTTTGTTCTTCCATCACAACCTATAATTTATTTTTTATGATATATTAAGTTTACATATATTAGTTTTATAAAATAATTATAACTATTTAAATATAATATATCATTTATTTTATTACCCTTACATTTGTTGTAAATATAACAACATTTCTCTATTTTTTTGGACTACCACCTCCTAGAAGTGATGTGAATCATTTTTCATGTACATTATTATTTGAATATAATAAAATTTTATTTAATTGTTAAAAATTATAATAATATGATATTTTTTCTAAATATTATGTCATGGAGAAACCATAAAACATATTTAACCCACCAAAGTAATTTTTTAATTATGAATTGAATATCATTTGAGAACCTACGAAGTAATTAATCGATTATGTAAATAAATTGGTCATTGAAATAAAAATAATAAATTTTTCAATTATATGGTGAAGAAAAATTTGATTTTTTCATTACTTAGTTAATAAATCTATTATCATTATAGATTATTAAATGGGAATACATAGAAATATTGGCCTCAAATTAAGGGGTTTCTTAAGTCATGTTCCATTCATTGGGTTATTCTTATACTTCCTTGAATTTGTTATTCATAGATTATGTGTGAAATAAAATTTTCTTTATTTTTTATTTTCTCTAATTTTATGTTGGTTTCAACATTTTACATTTAATAAAAACACTTTTTAATTCCATCTTCAATGATATAATTTTGGTAAGGATTAGTCATCTTTCTTTTGATTCATCGAGACATGTCCTGTATTATGATCCTACTTCCTTATATATAGTCTTGATAATTACTATTGATATATAATATCATGAAATAAATATTTATCATGATATTTAATTTTACATTTATGTCCACTCTTTCATGAGACATTTATTTAATTGTGATCATTGTCCTTTGGGATTTTAGGGGTTCACTTTTCATTCTTTGAGATATAATTCACGTTATAAACCATGTTTTATTTTATATAGTGTCATAAATTACCCATGAATTAATATTTACAAAATATCTCTTTTAATTCATGGGATATATATTTATAAAATTAAAATTATTTTTTGAGGCTGTTTTTATTTCAAATGGTACAAATGTGGTAAATGAATTATATTATAATCTAATTTCGTTACAAATATTTAATATAAAATTTAATTTTGGGGAGAAATTACGGGTTCTTAATTTCCTAAAACACACATATTCTAGTGTCCCATTTTTATGTTTTATACTCAAATTATTTCCTTCGATATTAATATTTTTTGTACTTTAGTATATCAATGATCATATTTAAGGAAAAAACAACATTATTTATCATTTTGGCTTGGTATATTTTCACCTCCATATCCATAATCATTATAATTTTTTATATAATATTATTTTATATGAATAATGTATTATTTAAATTCATTTCAAACTTCATTTTAAATTATTTACAATGGATTTAAACATATTCAATAAAAAATTCAATTCGGTTTATTAATTAATTTTTTACAAAGTTTGTGAATAGAATCATTTTTTAAATAGATACTGATCAGTATAAACATTCACACCTAAATATATATTAATTAATTTTATTGTTCCGTTATAATTTTAATTTATAAATATCATTTAAAATCATTTTCACAATATTTTGGATATTTTAAAAAAAATTATAATGAAATGTATTTTCCCCTATTTTCGAATAACTGTTTAATGTGTTTTCTAATCATAATTTCATCTATATCGGTATATTTTACAGATTCATTTTATTTAATGGGGGATATATTATAATTATATAATTTTTATTAATTAGATTAATTCATCATAATTAATTTAATGATATTTTTGTTAAACTCATATCTTTTCGATGGGTTACTCTTGTTAATAAAGAAAAAAATGTTGTGTTTAAGGGTATTGTATTTAAAAATGAATAATTTTAGATGTTTTGTTCTTATTATATAATTTTTTAATATATAGGGATAAATTATATGTGGTTTTGTGATGATACATGTATGGGATGTTATGTTATAAATAAAGAACAGGTTGTTTTTTTATAGTCATACAATGCATAGGGTAAAGTGATAGAGTTAATTGTTTTAAGTTAATCCAAAGGGAAGATGATTCTAAATGATAATGAGTTAATCCTAATAGGGTATAGTGTTTAAAAATTATATATTACTCCTAAACATTTTTTGAATCATATTTTAGTGATTCTATGATTAATGTTTGTTATTCCATGATACCTATACAATTTTCATTATTTTTATGAGTTCTAAGGGATACATTTCTCAAGGGTTACATTCACATGGGTCATCATTATTGACTTATATAAAAAATATATTATATAAGTTTTTTATTAAATGTATATTTATTTATGATTCACATTTTTCTTGGTATATTTCTCTTATGTTATTCTCTCACAATTTTTTTATCCAATATCCCCCTTTTGCATATATTATGATCACTAATGAAATTAAATTATTAATGAATATATTTTCCTTTACTGTGTGTCTGAGATCACAAATTTTTTCTTCTATTTCCCCATGTCATTAATATTAATGTTAAATGAATTATGTCTTCAAATGTTTCATGTTTGAATAATCTTTTGATAGATGTTGAGGATTTTTATTTTAAATTATAATACCTAGGAATTCAATGAAAAAAGATCACTAATGAAATGGGTTTTTTTATGAATGATTTTTTACCAATTATCTAATAAAAACATATAATGTACATGGTTATACATGTTATCATATATTTCTATATGTTGTTGTTTTCATTTTTTTGCTAAAATTTGGTCTAGTTTATATGTATTAAATCCAGAATTGTAATGATTAATTTTCAGGGAATTTTTTTGAAGTGTGCTGGTTCAAGGTTGTTATAGTTGGTTTGAAAGGTAGGGTCTACATATCATGGAATATTAGGATTTTTTCGTGGGAGGGTAATTTATAGTTATTTATACAATCATGGGTTTATATGTTAATAGTTGATTATATGTTCAAGGGTAGGGATACCCCTTAATTGGGTTTAAATGAAGTGATATTTAATAGATTAATTATACATTTATAGAAATTTTATTGGGTTCTTGTATACATAACCCTTAGGTTTGACATGAAGTATTATTTGGGAATAATTCCTTTAAATTTGAGGAGAGGTACATTTAATGGTATGAATTAACCTTTGAGGTTAAAACACTAATTTATGTGGATGTTATTTTGATTATTCAGTGTATAGATTTATTTATTTATGAAATAATATATGTATAACCATTAGTGTTATTGTGTAATTTTTATGGTAAAATGTAATATTTCATTATAGGTAGGTTTATTCATTTTGTGCATTTTCATACCCTTCCTTAACTATTTTTGATTTAATAAATATATAATGGTTAGTTTTTATCCTTTTCATGAATTGATGATCTATTAAAATTTAATAATTTTTTAACAATAAAAATTTATTTTATATAATCATTATTTAGATTTAAATACGAGATAAATGTGGTGACTTATTGAAACACACAACCAAAGGATCAAATTACTTTTATAGATTTTAAGAAAATAAAGTAATTATATTTCATTATGTTTTCAGTATAGAAGGTAAATGAAATACGCAAATATAGGAAAGGGGTCAAGAAATAAACACAATATCATATTATCATCATTAATAATTAATTTAAGGTAATCTAAATAAAAAATTAATTTACTGTTTTGTAATCATTCAATTTAATATGATCATTTAATTTATTATGATGAATGTCCCCTAATAGACTTTATGATCATTTGGAATTTAATATTATCCTTCATGACATTGTTTTCACTTCCATATAATTTTTTCCTTATTTGGGAATCATATTATTATTGTTTTGTTAAACATTTATGTATATCTTTTCGTCAAATATAAATTAAGTTTTATTAACTGTTTTTGTTAGATGGGTTTTAAATAAATTGGTTTACACATATAAAAATCTTAAATAACAAAACACAACAAAAATATTATAAGGATATTATTAATTTAATTGGAAGAGAATTCAATGTTTTATATTTTTGTATACAAGTCAGTGTTCAATAACCTGTACAATATGTAACACCGAGATGTCACCAACTAATGAATTTTTATATTTAAATGTGACCATTATAACATTTCTTTTGAATTAGATCTTATTCATAATAATTAACAACAAATTAAATATATTAATAAAGGACATATTAAAAAATATTATTTATTATTTCTGAAAAAATAGGAACCCAATGTTTTGCAATATCATATTATTATATAAAAAAATTCATTATAATTGTTTTTATTTATTTTTATTAGAAAATATTTCAATTAATTTATTCCAAATAAAGATAAATTTTTTAATATAGATTATAAAATAAACATAATAAAATTTATCCTAGGGTGAAATTTTGTGATTTTTCAAAAAATATTAAATTTTTGTTGAATAGTGAAAATTCCAAATTTAATGAAAGAACTCTTTTTCTTTAAAAAATTTAACAATTCCTATTTTGGTTTTTATTGATTTAAAAATTTAATTAAATTAGTTTATTTAATCAAATTAAATTAATTTTTTTATTCCAAATATTCTTAAATTTTATGTAAAAAAATTAATACATCAAAATAGTTTTTCTGGAAAAATGTTTTCAATAGGGATTTGTGGGTATATTTTAAATGTGCCATTTTTCAGGAAAAATATTTTCAATAGGGTTTTGTGGATATAATACATCCTCTGTGTGTATTTGTGAATTACCACCTGAATGAAGCGATGTGATTCAATTTTCAGGTATGAATTTCATGTATGGTTATAAAATTTCATTTAATGAATAAAAATATTAATTATTCAATGATTATTATTTTATATTTTATTTCATAATGAAACCATTACCCATGGTCATCTTACCAAAGGAAGATTTTAATTACGAAATGAACGTCCTAAAAACACATGTTGTGGGATTGAAAAATTTAATAATATAACATTTCACATAAAAATTAAATAATATTTTTAATGATAAATAAATAATCCAATAAAATTTATATAAATATTTATTTAATTAATAATTTTTCATTTAAAAGTAATTAAATGAAATATATAGAATGTTGGGACTCTCTGTGAATGGTTTCATAACTCAATTTCCATTCATTGGGTTATATATATGCTAAATTAAATATTTTTGACAGGTTTTTTTGTTAAATGATATATTATTTTATTATAATGTATTTTTACTAGATTTAGTTTTTATAAAATTGTTATACAAAACCACTTCACTGATTTATTCTATCTTTAATTATAATATTTTTTTAACTATTATTCTTCTAAATATTGTATAATTGATAATAAAACCACTTTAGCGATTAATTTTTACATGATTTCCTTTCATTTCACTCTCTTTTGAACACAATCATAACATATAACATTTTTTTATGATAAACTTATATTATTTCACTTTTTAGAAGGGAATATTTTTTCTTATATGTCAATTATCATTAAAAAAATTTCTCAGTTGTTATTTTTTATATATAATTTATCTTTTTATGTAATTTTTAACAATACTTTTTTTTAAAATGTCATAAAAATAAATCATTAAATTTTTTTCTAGTATGGTTATTTATACGTGTCAACAAAAATTAATGATAATATGATTTGTTTTCATGTATTCTATAAACATTAATTTTACTGCCAATTTTTTTTCCTTTACATTATGATTTGTATATAATTTTTCAAGGGTTTTTTTGAGATTATCATAAAATTAATATATTTAGAATTTTAAAAAATATTATCAATATATATTCGTATTTTTACTTGTTTTCAAGCAAACGGTTTCTGACTTCTTTTAATGTTATTTAAATATATGAATACAATCATATAATGATTCCAATGAGTCAATGAAGATATCTTAAAATTTTTCAATCTTATTATTTCTCCATTTTGAGTATTATTGTTTTTAATATATTTTATTTTATATTATTCATTTTCCATGAGTAAATGATGAAAAGAAGGAATTATTGTTCTTTTAAAGGGTGTTATATTTGAATGTGAAATATTCAAAATGTTTTGTTTATTATTTTGTAATTGTACATATATATGGATGATTTATGGGTGGTTATATTATAAAAAAGGTGGGTGATTATGTCTTAATAAAAGAATGAGTAGATCTATTATATCATTCCAAAGCTTTATGTAATATGATGGAGTTAACTATTGTATGTTAATCCTTCATGATGATAAAGTTAAACTTTTATATGATACCATTAAGAGATTTTGTTGTCTAATAGTTATTATTTTCTCTTAATATACCTTGAAATTATAATTTCAGGGGATTCCATGATCAAAAAAGTTATTTTTCTAATATACCTATACAGTTATTCAATGCCTTCTAGGAGTTATAATATATCATTTTCCTAAGATTATTTTCACATGGACCATTATTGTTAACATATATGAATAATGCCTTATATTAAATATCTCTACCATTTTTAAGAATTTGTGATCCAATTTTTATGGGTATTTATTTTATTATGTAATTCTCATACACTTTTTTTACATTATCATACCTTATACCCTTCTTAATCTTAGGGATAACATGGAATTGGTAATGATTTTATTTCTCATTACTATCTATTAAATCTCACTATTGATATATTTTCAACTTCGTAAAGAAATGGAGAGTTATTTCAAGTGAATTATTTATAAACATGTCAGATTTGTGAATAAATTTACTAAATATGGTGATGACATATTTTCATATATGAAAATATAGGTATAGTGGTAAAATTGATTACTTGAAGACATGTGTATTATTATTTTAGAGTTCATTCTAAAGTCAATAAGACCCTAAAACTAAATTTTTATTGAGTATTTAAATAATCTAACATCACAATTTTATGTTTTATGTTTCTGATAGTTAGGATTGTTTCATGTTTATCATTGTAAAATCTCAAAATATAAAAATTATATTTCTATAATTGGATCTGATAGTTTGGATTTATGATTATTCTAATATATCACTTTTTAGAAATGATTGGCTTGAATGAAATATATCACATAGAGTATAAATTAGGGACTACATATTATAATAGGCCCTTATTTTGATTAGTTGATGTATACACTTCATAGAAGGCCCTCACAATTCTTGAGAGTAGGAATGTAATGGTGGGACCTACACATATGACACCTATGGAAGAAAAACAATGTCGGTGACCCCGTTAAAGGATGATTTTGGGGATTAAACCAAATATAATGCCCATCATATGTTCCTGTATCACTATACAGAAACAAAGGTCTATATGTGGCTCAATCCAACATGATTCTTAATATGAGACACTAAAGATAATACAAATGTTATAGGATATGATTCACCAGAATCATCATGTTAATGACCATTGTTATAAATTTAATACATGATGGTTATTACCATTTGCATCTTATTGGGTTTGGGATGAATTTATAGAATCTTACTTTCATCAATGGAATATATGATATTAAGTGGTTCACATTTCTTTTCATTAAAAATGGATCATTTATCCATATACATCATCTAAGAGACATTCATGGAATTGTTTTTTTTTTAATTTTATTTTACCTTGGAAGAATTAATTTAGTGAGGTTTTTTGTTTATTGTTCCCTAGTTAGATGTTCTTGATAAAATAAGGGATACAAAGGATTCATGACTACCCACAACGTGGTTCCCTCAGAAAACAATCTATTATAGACCAAATAATTTATTTCTTGAGACTATTAGGTTTTGTCTCATATTTACATATTGGAATTAATTTTCACAATTATATTAATAAATACAAAAATAAAAGTTATTTTTTGGAATATTGGGGTTTTTTGGATCTTTCCAAAAAGGAATTTACATGTATATCCCACCAAGAGGGGGATTTAATGGATTCCTTTGATGAATAATGTATATACATAGCCCTACTATAATTCATTATGGTAGGATTATTAACATGAAACTAATGCATGATGATACTCTCCTATTCTTCCATGGATGAAACATACATTAATTTTTTAGTTTTTTTTATTTTTTAAAAATGATAATATTTGATAAATGATTTATTTTTTACCCCAAAGTATATATATAATTATAATGATTGATATCAAGGTATCAGAAATGATTTTTTTTCATAAAAACTCCCTATCCATATTATTGTGTGATCCTTCAACTAATAGTAGAAATTTTTTTACAACCGTTCTTTACTTATGTGATTGAATAAGATTCATGTGGTTATGATGATTTTAGAATTTTCCAATAAATAGTTAGTCGTGATGGGGGTCTATGATCTGAGATTATTAAATTCATTCCACCTCAAAAGATTAGAAGGTGTGAAGAATTATTGGGATCACTATGAATCACAATGTTATGGACACCAACAACGCTCTTCCTTGAAGATTTTATAGGGATATGAAGGTATTCATCACCATAATGATTGCATGTGTCTAAAAAGGGGCATGTCGCTACATGGATTTCATTTAGTAAAAATGGGAATTATTTATGAAGGAATGAGATTCATTTTGAGTGATTCGTTTTATAAACATAAATATTGAATTTAACATTTATTTTAAATCATATTTGAATGGGTAATATAATCTTTAATGAGTTTTAATAAATTCCCCAAATAATTGAGGTCATATTGACATGAAGAGAAGTTAATTCTACGTAATTTAGATATCCCACATAAGGCCATCTCAGTGCATGAATGAGCCAATTTTTTATAATGATGGACTCTCTTCTATAAAGAGGTCATAGAGACCTCATAGACATTCTAATTCATAACCTCAAATTACATACACATTGATATTAATTAATTACTTTCATTCATTAATTTGGATTCCTTTGTTCATGAGAAACAATTTTAAAAAGAGATTTGGAGCCACCTATATAATTTGAACAATATATTACATATCATAAATCATATTTAATATCATTTACCAGTTTTCAAAGATATTTTTTTTAAAATGATAACGTTAAAATGTTTTCTAAATAGTATTTGTTTTATTAATCATATCTGAGTTCTTTTTCCACTATTTATATTCATAGGGACAATAAATTATAATTTGAATTGTCATTCAGATTTAATAAACACCACAAAAATGAGGGATTAATTATTCAGAAATAATATTGTTGACCATTGGTATCATTTCACATTTGAAAATAAGTTTATTAATAATATTCTTAACATGAAGCTTATGTTTTACCAATTATCCAACAAGCTACCCATACATGGAGTTTCGCTTCATGATAATGATATCATATCTGATAATTTTCCCAATCTATAATTAACATGGTGTTCATATTTTCTAGAATATATTTAGGTAAAATTTTCCATCACATTTAAACATATTCCATGAGAATTAAAAATATTGTCTTATATACTTAATATCCCATACTATTTCTATATGATCATTATTATCTCCTTAAATCGATCTTGAAAATTTATTCATCCATGTTTAGTATATCACTAAGCGGTCTTAATGGTTGCTGGAGCTTAAATAAGGATCTATTCCTAGGAGATAACTTCTTTAATGACTAGTTATTGAATTTTAGTTTCCATCAACACAATAAAGAATTCACCAATAAAATAAAGGATATTCATTTACACTAATAAATAGGGTTCATTAAAGTCATGGAATATCTTGTAGAAGATCTATTAAAAAGTTGATAACTTGTAGTTTTTGGAAACCAACACATTTCAATTAGAAAATGGAGTAGTAAATATCATATATTGGGATATCCAAAATCTAGGTGAGATTGTAATCCTTAGATGGATGAATGATGAGTTAATAGCTATTATTAAAATATATTGGGATATATAAATAACCACTTCTTTAGTGAGGAATTTTTAACTGAGGTAGAAAGAATAATTTCAAATTATCTTAATCCTAGCTTGAATATTCCTTTTAGGGATTGGGTGAATATCTTCTTATAGCTTATTTTGATAAATATATTAGTTTTGATTCGGGGGAGATATCCTCCTCGATGAGCCTATTATGTGAATGGATAAATTGGGACACCCTAAACATAGGATACTAGAACATAAGGGGATATAATGAACAAGAAAAACATGGATAAAAACCTCCCATTTGTAGGAATTCTGGATATGTTCTGAATTAGATGGATAATCCCTATATAGGATTCCTGCTCAGGTGTTTGATTCAATACATTCTTGATATCATTTCTACTACAATGAGAAAAACCAATCGATCAAAATGTGATCATTATCACTTTTATTTTTCACCAATTAGAGGCCATTTAAATAGTGAGGATTCCATATCAAATTTGTGCCCCATTTTAGTTTCCATGTGTTTGGATGTAAGAACACAGCTGGTGTATCATGTTCTTGAATTTTGTAACCATACCAATTTTTATGTTATTCCCCAAACTACTCAGTATTACTAGTGTTCAACCAATATATATACATACTGATGAGTTTACATAAAAATTGATAAATTATTACTTTCTCACCATTATTTCATATCATATTAAATTTGTGATACCTATATATATCTTAAATATCACAAGAAATAAATTACTGCTCATTATTTATTTTTGAAATAGAATTGTGGATGATTGAGATGATGAGATTATCATTTAAGGATCTTATATAAAATTGAGGTTTTCTCACTAGATGAGTTGTCTAAATAATATATCTAGACATACTTCTATCATATCCTATCATGAATGAATACCATTTATCATCCTCTATATATTTCTTGTATCACCCTATGCTTTTATAAAATATTTCACTTCAAATAAAAAAAATTACTCAATATCTTATAATACATGTAACCATGAGTCTAAATGAACAGTAATATATTATTCAATTATAACCTAACCATTAAATTATAGTAATTAATAAGGGAAAAAATTAAAAAAAAATTAAATATAAGGTTATAAATAATTACTCAATTTTTATTAAAGATGCTATATTCTTTATTAATAAAATTAACTCAAACATTATTTAATATTTTATTGAAAAAATAATATAAATATTCTTTTCCACCTTAATAAAATAAATTTTAAATAATGAGTTTTATTTTTGAAATCATTATTTAAAATTTACCATAGATATATATTTTTTGAATTTTATAAAAAGATTTAATTTTTGATGAATAGTGAGAATGATATTTTTTATTTAAAGCTTAATTTTTATTTTATGAATTTATAATTATATGTTTTCAAATAGATTTAAAAGTAAAATTAATTCAATAATAAAATTATTAATTCAATTATTAACATTATATTTATTTTTATTTTTATTTTTTGGTGTAAATATTTTTTTATGTTAGAAAATAATTTTTTTCAAGAAAACTACTTTTCAATGAATTTTTTCTATAGAATTTTATATTACATTATTTTACGTATAAGAATTTAATTTGATAAATGTTATTCGATATTTGGAATCATTATTTCAAAATTTATTAATGATTCCACTCACATTTTTCATTATTATTAATAGTAAAAAAATAACCATATTACTATGTAATTAAGTAAAAAACTGGTTTACCAGGGTTAAAAGAAGATATAATGGTATGTTTGCTAATTATTACTGTATATATATTCTTATATGGAAATATTTAAACCTCATACTATGCCACCTTCAAATATATGTCCATTTGGAAATGTGTTTCTTGTGTATATGATAATTATATTATAATCTTTTATGAAATTCCATAAGTGTTATCTCAACACTTATATAAGGACACCCCTACATTGATTGATTTAAAATAGTTAATCCAACTAGCACAACCAAAAACTAAACATTTATCTTACTAAATAACCTATAGATTAATTAGAATAATTGGTATTATTAAAATAATTCCATAGATCAATATCTAAAGGAGGCCTTCTAATGAAGATGAGGATTGAATTCTTTCGATTCATGTTTAACATAATTTAAGTGATTTTTATTTCAATTTTATTTTCATAAAACATATTCCATATTCACTATTTGTTTATTTTAGGATGTTTATATACTACCTATGACTGAATTTTAAGATTTATCTCATTAAAATTATATGAATTTCCATATTTATATTTCATTCTTCCATTCATGATGTTTTGATTCTAAAGCTTCCAGTTTTATAATAGATTTATGTTTGAATATCATTGTTTATAATTTTTATTTATTAATATGTTCTTGATGATTTAATTTTATTATATTCATCTCAAGTAACCCATTAATTTTATGTTTTTTAATTTATGGATATTATTTGTTTTCATATCATTATCCTCTTATAAGGAACTGAAGAGAGAAATAGAATGTTATTATTGAGAAAACATTTTTTAATCATCATTCCAAAATCCTTTTTCATGCATGCACTATTTTATAAAAATATTTATGATTTTTTATAATATTCAATGATTTTTTGACATCATTTTGACACATATATTAATTAGTTCAATATGGTTTAAAATAGATTATTTTATAGTTTCCCAATCGATGTATATTGCATCTCTTACAATAAATGTGAATTTAAATATCTGTTTTAACATACATAACAATAATAGAGTTTCCTACTATTATGACTCATATAATCATTTTATTTTCCATTATTGGTTTCCATGTTCTTTTGAAATAAAATTATTTCCTTAATATAAGGAATTTTTTTACTTTAAACACATGACATGAATATTGAAGGGGTATTCTCATCAAGAAATGATCAATTGATATTTTCAATGAATGATTCATATATGGTAACATACATGATATTGCATATTAATTACTAATGATATTATAAAATGATAGAATCAAGTTTTTATGGCCTCTGATTAGTATTTTTTTGGATATATATATGAATTTCATTTCATTCCAATATGGTAATTAAGATAAGGTGAAATCATTAAGAAACCAGGTTCTTTTACATAGGTTATGAAATAATTAGATGATGAAATGTTTAACAGACTGTGTTTTTGAACCTAATAAATATCCAATTTAATATGAATTTTCATTCTTAAGGGATGGGTTATAGTTTGAACATAGTTTAAAAATAGAATTATGAGAGTCCGAGGACATCAATATGTTGTTTTTGGAATGTGATTAAGGCCCGTGGGGTCACACAGAACTCTCATTCTATGTTAGAAACACTGGGTCCCAATTAAAAATTTTAATTTTAATAATTAACTAAAAATAATAACTATAAAGAGTTAAATGAGAATAATAGTAAAATAGGAATATAATGAAATGCATAATAATAATATATACAATATTTTTTATTTTAATCATTATTTATATTATTATAGTTATTATTGTTTTTGTTTGTGTATTAAGACCCCAAATATGGTTCTCCCACACCTGTCCCCTAAACACACAATGCCCCCTTCCATGGTTTCCCCAGCTACCTATGATGCTCCCCCACCCCCAACATGGACTCCTCTTATACTATGATTTATATCTGATTTATTATAGTTTTCCATTAGAATATTCAAGTTAAGTCCTTTTAACCCTTATCCTCCATATCATTGGCCAATTTATCCTCTCTTATTGCCCAATTTGAGTTCTTCCAAACATTAAGATTGCGATTATCAATTTTTTTTATTCCGATGTTAGGGAATGAGGACTTTCTATTGGGACCTCTCTATGTATGATTTTTTGTTCACCACTGAAGGATATGTGTCTTGGGTTTATTTAGTTTGCTGCTTCCATCCATGGTAAGGGTTTACATCTTCATTTATGTTACACCTTTTTTATTAAAGTTACATTTGGTGATTTTTTGTCACTATATTTATTTATAGAGTTTTTGGTGACTCCATGATGGCTTTATCTCAGACACATAGGTGTGTTTCTCTCTCTATATATATATATTCCTTGTACATATTCTCTCATGGAGATGGAAATATGTGATTTTTATAAAGGGATATATATATATATTGATATATGTTCATGAATGTCTATAGAGATATTCTTTAACATGTGATGTTTCGAATTGTTTATCTTGCTACACTTTTGAGTTAGGATCCCTTCATTTCATATTAAATTTAAGATTGTCTTAATTACTTATTTTTTCACCAAGTAAATAATATTTGTAGTATGTTATAGTTTATAAAAAATTATTATTTAAATTAAATTGTGTTATGACTCTTCCAATTAATGCTTAAATGGATCCAATTAATTGTTTATGAAACAATTCCATGTTCAATACAACCCCACCAATGGAGTTTCACTATATTCTAAATAAAAATGTAGTGATATTAATTAATATCAAGATTATTATGGTTTTATTTTTCTTTATGCATCTTTATTGGTAATATTAGTCATGATTGTGAGTGGATTTTATTTTCATTTATTATTTATTTTCAATGTTTGATATATGTAATGTTTAGGATAGGGACTCTAATGTCAATTGAAAACATAGTTTCGAAATTTATATTTTTTAAGAAACAAGTCCATGTATATGTGCTTGGACCATCTAATAGATTTAATGATAGGGCATTATTTAATAAAAAATATTTACCATGTTTGTAATTTCCCATTTTTGTCATTACCCCATCAATGTTCTATATGAAATTGATATTTGAAAATCCCTCTTATTTCAATTTAATAATATATATTTAATTTAATTTCTAGTTCATGATTTCATGATAACCATGATGGTATTAAATTTTTTATGTTAAATATATATTTTAAAATGATTTAATAGGGAGGTAAGGCCACAGTTTTTTATAATGTTTTGTAACATCCTATTTGAATTATTTATTTATCTTTCCTGGGGTTGTTTTTCTAGTTACACGCCTTACTTGAAATGGTCTGAGAGATAACTTTTGTTCTATATTATTGAATCATGGATGGAATCAAATCATTATTTGGGTTACTTCCTAATGTGCTGGGAGAGATGCTTTGGAATTTAGGTCAACATATTCCTAGGAATTTATTATACTCATGATTGATGCAGGTTCCTTACGTGAGAAACCAAGTGTGGACTAATTGGAATGATTTATATTCCATGAATTTTGTTATAATTGGTCCCATATGTGTGATACCATGGACAAGAATAATGTGTACCACTCATCACTGTGATTATTGGGATGTCATAAGGGTCACTTTGGATGAGCCTAGTTCTATTTACTAATATCTGATGTTCCAATGGCAGTATGTGGAATTCATTGTAGATTTCATTGGATGGTAACTGAGCTCTACATTTGGATTTAATTGATTTCATGATTAACCTAATAATTGAAATTTTTAATGGAAGTCTTATGATCCGTTATATATGCGTATTTCTTTTTGATTAATTTCATTTCTTTGGATGAGGCTTGTATATATGGTTTACACGAAATGGTCCAGGAGAGAACCTGGGTTCCATATTGAGGACTTGTGGATGGACTCATGTGTTCATTTTGGTTAAGACCTAAAATTATAGGGGTTATGCATTGGATTTATAGGCAAGGGATTCCAAGGAATTTGTTATATTCTCGAGGGATACATGTTCAATATGCTAGAAACTATAGATAGAATCATTGAAAAAATTATTCCTGAATGACTTGGGTGATACACAGTCCCCTATGTGTGATACCTATGATTGAATCCGAGTTTACCATTCCTCAAATTAATACATGGGATTCTTTATGGGTCACCATAGATGGGCTAAGTGGTATAATCCTATAACTAATGCTCACATAGTAATTCTTCAGATTATTTTTTGATCGCCCTGGACAGGCTCAAGAATCCACCCGATATTTTATGGATTGATTGGATTACATTAATTGATTTTTTTGATCAATTTTTTATATGGGATTCATCATTATTTACAATAATTTATCATTATTATTTACTTGATATGGTTCTCTTTTTTACTATAATACATCAGTGAGGACATGTTGATTAGACCCCAAGACAAATATCAATATTAGGTGTATTCCATTCATACTTTCCCATGTTTACTTTCATCCTAATATACATATTATTCCTAAAATAGATACACTTTCAGAGACACGACATTGGCCATATTTGGTTGTATCCGAAGAGTGTCCATTTTTAATATTATAACATGTTTTATCTATTTAATTTGTAATATCATAAAATTTTTTATATATGGTATACATATGATTTTATAATTCACTATCTATATTGGGATAGACAAAGTGGGTTCTGCACTACTAATATTTAAATTCCACACCCGACTTGTGCCCCCATTTCATTAGAATTTAGGAGAAGTCCTACATGCTTTTTGGACCATGGATTGTTTTCTAATGTTGGGAAACATAAATGGGATCTCAGGAGAGCATTATTGGGTTCATGCTTGGGATGATTGAGTAGTAATTCATTGGGTTATTATTACCATTTGTTATATAGTGCATCATTGACCTTGTTTTATCACCTATTATTACATGAATCATTATATAGAATTGTTATTTTTCACAGTTTTCATTTGTTAGGTTATCCTTCCACTGTTCATTCTTTTATTAATATTTTCTTTGAATTAATTTAATTATTTATTTCCTCCCCTATTATATATTTTTTATCTCTATAAATACAACGATCTAGGAAAATATAGTATCCACATTGAAAAACCCTATATACCCTCTTCTAGTCGAATGACTCTAATATTTGAAGAGATGCATTTGAGGTCATGTGGAGACATGTTCGACATCCAGTTTAGTGTTCAGTGGGGTGAGGATTTTATAATGTTGTATGATAACATTTTTTCTATTTTTCAGGTTATTTTGGGCGGCTAGACACGAGACTAGGAATATGTTAGTTCATGGTAAATATCCATACTTGAGACTAATCACCCAATGTAAATGTAAATAACCATGTGTACAAGGCTATGATTGTTGTTTATAAAATTTCTATAACAGTTGGTATGGTTTTACCATGATTAAACGGATTATTTTCTGCTTCTTATTTTTTCCCCATATTATTACCTTATACATGTATGGAAAAGGTATATCATTACAGGAATCATTATAGGAACAAATGACTTCAAATTCCATGCATAATACTAGGAATGTTGCTTTATTTTTAGAGCATATTGATGATTTCAATTGTGTTCGTTGAGTGTTTTATTTTTTTACATTCATATAGTGTGACTTAATATGGTTCCAACAATCCTCAAGTGGTGATGTCTTGGGATCTATTTTTGATTATGCATTGACTGGTGATGCTTAGTTTCATCTTGGAAGTTGAAAAGTTGTTTTTTGATTGTTATTTATTACAGAATTCGATTATGACTGACTAGAAAGCGTTTCAATACTCATTATGAATTATTTTTATAAACAAGAATGTCTCATATCTTGATATCATATAGGATACATTAGTAATGTGTTTTTCTTACATAATGAATAATATTTAACGTTATAGGGCTTGTTTTGGTAGTCATTTCCAGTGTTTCATGTTGGATGTGTGATTTGTTTGTGGATTGGTGAGTCTTGAGTGATTCATGGGTTCTCATGTAGGAACACCTTGATTTGACCCATAAACACTAACTATTTCCCTTAACATGAACTCATGGTGGATTCCACTAGGATTATTCAGTGAACTATTTTGGGTTTTTTGGCACTGTACCAACATATATTTTGTAATTGAGGTTTTTGGATTACCCTATATAGTACCCCAAAATATGGTTTTAATGTATCAGATTTTATCCTAAATGTGTTTTTGGCCACTGTAATGACGATTCAAATTGTTTTAGGATTCTAGATGGATTAATTGGAGTATAAAACTTTTTCATAATGGGGAATGACTGTTCTAAAATAGTTAGGTGATTTTTTGACTATGTAATGTCACCATATGTTATGTATGGACATCGATGAGGGATTTCATTTTAATGTGACATGTCATGGGATATTTTATCACTGATTAACTTGTAATTTTGCATCCTTTTAGATGACATTATTCTAAATTTGATAGACAGAGGTGGATAGATTCATGTTTTTGTTGTATCAATAAAAATAGTTGGTGAAGAACCATTTGAAATCATTTTGTCTGGTGGATCCAAGTCTGTTGTGTGTCTGATGAGATTTTTTAAGAAACTTGGCCTAACTGGTCCGAAGAGGTCACAAGTATCATATTATTAAATCATTTTAAAATTCATTCCACATGCAGCATTAAAACCCTATTTCATGCTTTGATGTCAATTTTTATGGTTTTAGTCTCGTCGATATTAAATTTTGCCCATTATAACATTAAATTTTAGGGGGAACCTTTGGAAAGATATTTGAAGTGAAGATGACATTATTTTACCTCATGTTGAATGGTCTTGGTTAAGTGTTCTATTTTAATTTGAATTGTTAAATGAGATCTAGATTGAGTTTTGATTGTTTAAGTGTAATGTTATTTTAGAGACCTTAATATTGTATTCGGTGTTCAAAAATGAAATGTGATCATTGGACAGATATTTCATGACCCTTGTAGATCATGTGATGTTCCCATTAGTCAAAAAATCATCTCCGGGATAATATGATATATGGTAGGGAGTTTGTAATAACTAGTGGATTGATACATTTGAATATACAAGGAATATGAACTATCCTATATACTATAACATAAATTTTTTAAAAAAAACTTCCAAATGTAAATCCAAGAGTATGACAAATTCAATAAGTTGTTTTTCGACTGCGATGATGGGAAATTGGTCCCTCTTAAGTTTGAGTGTGTTTCAAAATTTTTGTTTCTTAGTTTTACAAATGTAATTCTTATAATTAATAACAGAAAAAGATAAATGAGTTAAATGACAGTTGAATAAAAGAATGATGTTTTTATGATAATAATAATATTATTATAATTATTTTATCTATTATTAGTATTTTTAATAATATAATAATTGTTATTAATTATGTATATGTTTTATAACCCAATGTGGTTACACCCTCTCTCTCCCCCCTTACACATGACGCACCGCCCAGGGGGGGTTCTACACCCATGCCTGACACACCCCTTCCACTTCCACCACTATTGTGATGATTTCTCTCTAGATTCATCTCGTTTCCCTTCGAATCTTCATGTTAATTCCTCTGTTAACCTTCTCCTCTATAACAATGGTTGATGTATCCTCTCACTAAGCATTATTTGAGTTTGTCCAAACTCTAAGGTTGGTATAATCCAAATATTTGTTGTTTTTCTAATGTTAGGGTGTGAGCTACATCTCTGCACAACTGTCTAAGAATGTTTGGTGTTCACCATTGAAGGTGATTTGTTTCATATCTAATTAGTTTCTCACTATTATCTATGTTAAGTGAATACATTAGCTCTTTCATTTCCCGCATTTTATTTTGATACCTTTTGGGGATTTTTATTCAAAATATTTTTTTGCATTGTTATTGGAGACTCTATGATTAATTGAAATAATATACATTGGAATGTGTAAAAATATATAAATCATTCTTGTACATATTCAATCATTGTAAGGGATATTGGTCATTTGATTAAGGGATATATTTATATTGTAATGTATGTATGTGCAAGTGTGGAATAATATTATTCAACATATCAAGTGAAAATGTATTTGGATTGTTATCCATTTTTACTAGGATCCCATAATTGTCCATTTAAATATAATAAAACCTTAATTAATCATTTTTTTAACTTCTAATAATTTTTAATATTTGTATTTTTTTAGAATTAATACATCATTAAGGTGAATTCAGTTATGACTCTTCTAAATGATGCTTAAGTGGTTTAAATGATTTCATTAACAAAAAATTCCATGACTTCATAATAAAAAAACTCCATCAAGGGTGAACTATCTTCTCAATAACAAATTATTGATTTTATAAATATCAGGTTTGTTATGGATTGAGTTTTATATATGCCTTCTTGTTGGTGATATTAGTAATTATTCTATTGTGTATTTTTCTCATTTATACATCAATTTAATTTTTTTATATATGCCACATTTATGAAATTAAATTTAATTAAAATAGAAAATAGATTTTCCATTTTCAAATGTTTTAGGAACTAAGGAACCTTCTATGCTGTTATCGTGACATATATATTGAATGACATAACCGGATTTAATAAATAAGAATTTCCATGTAGGTAATTTCCCTAACATCCAATGTTACCTTCTATGTTCCACTTGAACATGACATGTGAACTTCCTTGTTAGTTTATTCAAATGGTATGTATTGAATTGAAAACTTATTTCAGAATATCATGATTAACTTGATTTTATTAAATGTTCCAAATGAAATGACTCTTTTGAAATGGTTTATAGGGGTGGTAACAACACACCATTTTCTAATGTTTTGTAACAACATATGTGGATTTATATGTGCATTTCTCTATGATGTGATCTGTTTATGTGGAATACATGATACGGGATCAGTGAGAACATGGGTACCAAATTAAATATTCATGGATGGACTAACATGCTTGTTTGGGTTATGACCTGACGGGTTGAGGGATATGGCTTGGATTTTTAGGTGCGAGCTTCCAGAGACTTTATTATACACCAAAGTGATACATATTCCATAGGAGAGAAAATGTGGATGGAATCATTGGAATGATTCCTATTCCTTGATTTTGGTGATACTCATTAACATATGGGTGATACTTTTGATAGAATTAGAGTTTACCATGCCTCACAATGATATATGGGATGCCATCAGGGACACCTTGGATAGGTGTGGTGGTGTTAGATCATATCAAATGTTCATGTTGTGATTCTGTTGATTCTTTATAGACTTCCGTGGATGATCATGTGACTAAAATAATGGATTTTGTGGATCTATTTCTCAAATTATGCATTTAAATGTTTATTTGTGTTCTTATGATCAATTATATATATATTTATTTATTTATTTCCTTGTAAAGTATTTTCTTTCTTCTGATTCCTCTTGGATAATTTGTTCACCTCAAATATGCCATGAAAGAATGTAGTTTTCATGTTAAAGACTTAGGGATGTATTGGAGTTCTCATTTGGGTTATGAAAAGTTTCTTGGGGGAGATTTTTTGGCATTCTAGAAAATATATTCCTATAAATTTATTATACTCCATAGAGATAATGGTTCCCTATGGGGGAAAAGGTGGAAAACAAATAAGAAATAATTATTCTCTATGCCTGGAGTGATACTCACTACACTATGTCAGACACCTTGTATATACTTATAGATTATCAATACACACAATGATACATGAAGCACCATAAAGGTAAATATTTTTGGGTGTAGTGATATTGAATTATATCATAAGTTCATGTAGAGATACATGGGATTATTTTAATTTCTTCATAGATTGGATCAAGACTCAACCCAAAATTTGAAGGATTTATTATGTAACGCCCCAACCCCAGCTACCCAGAGTCGGTGCATTACTTCGTAACATTGGCATGATCACAAAAGATCAAGTCTCGAAAGACCGATTAGTTTAGTAGCCTTGGAAACACTAGATACATTCATAAGTCTTTCATTACATCAAAAAGTGAAAAACTACAATAACAAAGTCTCCATAGTTCAGACTCATATCCTCTTCCGACTATCCCTGCAGGTCATTCATAAAATACTTCTTCACATCCTGTAAAATATTAAAACATTGAAAGGGGTGAGCTCAGATGCTCAGTAAGGATAACAATAATGCGGAAGCTTTCATAAATAAACATTAACATTTAAGGCAATGTATAACTAAAACAAAAGCCTTTTAAACATGAACTTCAACATAATATGGCAAAAGTAAAATGAGATAATGCCATTTACTTCTTCACATGGATATTCTACTGGTCGAATAATCACATGCAATATCAATAACCACTTTCATAATGATGGAATGCATAATGCCAGACTATAATAACCACGTGGTCAAGGCCTCGTGCCAAGAACACAAATAAGATTTTGTCAAGGCCTTGTGCCAAGACACTAGTTTGTCTCATGAGACCTGCCGATGCATCGAGGAGCTATAGCGGGCTCCACCCGTCACTTATTAAGTCCAATGCATTCCTCATATGAATAGGTTTAAACATATCATAAACCATAACATAATCGTATCACATAAAACATGCATAAAGGAAACATAACATTTCCACATTTTAATCACAATATGTCAATACAACACATTGATATAATAAAAACGCTTTCAAAACCATTTTCAATACCGAAATAAAAGAAAGGTAAAAAAATGGTATTTATTTTTCTTTTAAAAAAAGGTAAGGCTTGTAGAGGAAGCCGAAACACAAATAATGGTCACGGCGGCGGAGAAGTCATTGTCGCCCCATAAGTACGGAAAGGAAAACATTCCCTTTTTTCGTTTAGTAAAACGCTTCGTATAAAAAAGATTCCTTTTGAATAAATTCAAAAGTCAAAGGGTTTTATACACCGTATAAAAGGAAAGTTGTGTATAAAGCCAAATATGCCTCAATGAAAGGGGATAGAGACGAAGTCCTTAAAAGATCATTTTTAAAAATAAAATAGATCTATTATGTGTATTCACTATAGGTACACATAAAGAAAGTAAAAATAAAAAATAGGATATAATAATATCATGACATAATTTGAAAGTAGGAGATTAACCCAAAGAATGGAAGTTGGGTTAAGAAGTTCCCTTACCTTGTGTCCGACTTGACTCAACCGTTATTTAACCTCCTGAATAATAAACTAGAGTTAATATCTACCTTATTAAGAACCATTTTCAATTTCATTATCCTTTTTATATTACTTATTACAATGTTATGAACATTATGTAATTATTTAAGTTAATAACGGTCGTTTTGTCGATCTTTGGTACTTGAGTCAAAAATAAACTTCTTATAATTACAAGTTGTTCATGTGGTAGAATATGCATTATCTCCAGAATTATATTAATGATTTAGATGTCATATATATCTTATATATCCAGTATATACATTCATTCATAATATTACGTAACATTGAGAGATAAGAAATGAAATGCACCGTTCATGGAGACGGTAAGCCGTACGTACGCATGAACGCTACTTTCATTTTAATTTCATATTTAATGGAACGAAATAATAATTATATAAAGGAATAATATAGTTCCAGTATAATATTATATATAATATCATTTACTCCATCCTTTATACAACCCACATATGGCATTAACGATTCACATCACTTTGAGGGGGCGGTAGTCCGCACTTCCTAAAATGAAATTATCGCGTTTACCCATAATGGAAATCATAAAGAATGCCATAAATGAAAAATACAGAAGCATAAGGAAAACATAAACATAATATATATATTATATATGAAAATAGTGTCATCAAAATGGCCACCATTATAAGTGTTAAAAGAATTTGAACAACCATCGTTTCGGGAGGCAGAATTTCGCCATCCACGGAAACTGTATGTTCTTTAACCATTAGATGTAGGTGTGTGTAAGTGTAGCTCTAATCCTTCTTATAACAACATCCTAGTATATTTAGGATACTGGTGTGGTTACAAAAGAAATGATTAAAAAGAGTTTAGGGGGTTGGAGAAGAAAAATAAAACAAAACAACATTATAAAAGACATTACCTCAAAATCGGGTAACTCTTTTTGATTTGAGCTAAAGGCTTCCTTGGGAAGAGTTCTGCCCAAAGTGAGGCTTCTAGGAGTAAGGGAGGAATGTTGGGAGAGTGTTTGGGCAGAGGTTGGTGGAGCCAAATGGCTTGAAAGTGTAATTGAAGTGGGAGAGGTGGGGGCCTTTTATAAGTGGAGAGGAGGGGCACTTTTGGAAAGATTGAAATGTTACATTATTTCAAAATGCTTTTCGGATTCTAAAGGTCCCAAACTTATATAATTCGAGGCTAAGGTGATAAGGTGTCGAAATCTCCTCATACAATAGGCTTTGGACAAGTGTATGCCTTGGATTTTGCATTATCTTCTCATTTTATTTAAATCGTTAAATAATGAGGTCATCGCCACATCATAATGATGTCATAAATAATTTAATTTATTTAATGTCTAAAAATTATAAAACAAATACTATGATGTAGGAAATAGTTTTAGATTTCTAATGAATATTTATAGTCAAAATTTGGACTTGTGTAACCCTACTTAAAAATTGTTTTAGTAAAACAATTTATGTTAGTGTCATTTTCACTTTAACATTAAATAAAAAGTAATTTATGTTATTTCCCAACAAAAGTGGATCCATGGGGTCCCCAAGTTAGGCCATGGCTTGTCTTGGTCTTCCATGACTCAACCAATGAGGTTGGGACATGTGTCTAGGTCATTTCATATTATTAAAGTATTATTTATACCTTAAACTACACTAATTACCACTAATCGCGATTAAAATTTAATAAGTTACTATTCACCAAAAGATTATTTTTATCCCATTGAACCACATTTTACATACTAATGACAACCATGTATGTCGGATTTTCAAAATTCAATACACATTAGTGGTAAACTTTCATTTAAAAGAAAAAATTAGTTATTTAATTACCACTTAGTGGTCTCACTATTCATCAAAAATTGAAGTTTTTCAGAACAATGCCAAAATTTCACCCTAAGCTATAATTGATATTCAGAATTCAAAAATGATGTCTATTTTACAAAATTCCAAACATATAAGTTGCATTAATTAATTTTACAATTAATTCCCGCTGTTACGACAAATAGCGTGTTTTTAAGAAACAATTTATATCAAAAGATTGGCAATTGTTTATGTCCAATTTCAATGTCAAATTAATTCTAATGACAACCATTGGATAAAATGGTAAAAATATATTCCAATTATACTTTAAAACCACTAAATAGTATAATTTATCACTATTAATTATTTTTATTAAAAAAGTTGTTTTTAAGTATTTTTCACTATTCATAAAAAATTAGAAGTTCTCAGAAAAATACCAAAAATTCAACATAGGCTAATTTCGATATTCCGAATCCAAAAATGAAGTCCATTTTGAAATATAAAATTTCTATAATTTTAAAAAGTGGTTATTACTATTCATAACGGCTACTTTGATTAGTCGCGGTGTTTTAGAACTCGAAGTTGCGTACAATGCAAGCCATTGCATTATTGAATGAGAAGCGTATCGTGGAAGCTCGGGGTGTTACATTCTCCCCTCCTTCAATAAATTGCGTCCTCACAATTTGAAATTTTTCTTTGATAATAAAAGGTTGAAAATAGAAAATACCTTTGTGGAAAACCCACATCGGAAATAAGGTTAATAAATATATAACATTAAAAGAAAGAAAGATAAGTACAAAGGTCACCCGATATAGCCCATTCTAGGATTATATGAAAATATGGATATGGAGGAGAAACAAACCATCAAGGTCTGATGGAGAGTTATGGAAAACAGGATTAGGAGAAAGTTTAACCACAAGAAAATCACAAACTTGTGATTGGTTAAACGGTCATTGATTCCCAAGTAGGAAAAGTTAACCGACAACATTTTTGTTTTAAGTTACCTTTTATAATGTTGAGGAATTTATTTAGGAGATTTACTAAGAACGTAAGGGAATATACATACTTGTTATGTATACTTTCATTCGTTAATAAATTTTTACCACAAACCTAACTTTTACTCCAAATGGTAACGGAACTCAAAAATATTCTATTTATCCTAATTGTATAAGGTTAAAAATGTTAACACATACCATTTAGATTAGTAAAACTATTTTGTAATAACCAGGGACTTCCTGTAGGCTAGTGGTAGGAAATAAAGGCTTGTCGCACTATGGTTGTGGGTTCGATTCCTGCAGCTTTGTCCGACGCGACGGGTTATGCCCCACCCTGCAGGTTGTCCTTTTTCTAAAAATATAGTATTATAGTATTCCAGAAATAATCTTCAGAAAAGTTTTAACCTTAAACAATACTATTCAAAGTTCAACTTAATCCATCCCAACATTTATAGTTATCCAAAATACCTCTGTGCAAACTTTCTCTAAAAGGTCTCTTAATTCCAAAATCAATTTTAACATCAGATTCCCCAAACAAAGAAAAGTTTCTCTTATTGCCACATACTAAAAATATGATTACCTTAATCATATTAAAACCTTACTGAAACCAACAAGTACTGCAGTACAATCCTTATATAGATCACATTATTCTAATAACCAGAATATAATCCATGAGTCCAAAAGCACCAATACATTAGTTATTCTGCTTCAACTGTAGTAATAGCATAAGATTGTCCTTGATCCCTTGGCCTTTTCTGAGGTAAGTTTCCTTGACGCTTAGGACATTCATTTGCATAATGACCCATTTCTCTACAATTGTAGCATTCAACTTTGACAGCCTCTTTCTTTCCCTTGCAATCACGTGCCTGGTGACCTTTTTCTCCACATTTATAACAGACTCCCATTCCTTTTAGGCAAGTACCAGGGTGATTCTTCCCACAATTATCACATAATGGAAAATCCTTCTTTCCCTTTTTCCCTTTATCTGTCTCTTGTTCCACCGTTCTCTTCTTCTCTTGCTTTACTTTGTTGTCATAAGACTTAGAGAATTCCTTTTCTGTCTTGATAGCACATGAGACTATATCTTCGTATGATGAGAAGGATTGTGATACTAAAGCTCGACGGAGAAATGGTTTTAACCCATCAAAGAAACGATCAATCTTACTCCTTGGGTTACGTATATAATCGGCAGCATGCCTCGCTAAACTTGTAAAGTTAGCCTCATACTTTGCGAAATTCTCATCCTCCTTCTGCCTTAGACTCAGAAATTTCCTTTCCATATCTGCTCGATGGTCACGAGGAAAGTATTTTTCTAAGAAAATCTCTTTGAACTCCCTCCATTCCATATTCGATACGTCATCATCTTCCTTTGTGTTTTGAATCAGCGACCACCACTGATCGGCATCTCCAGTGAGGCAGTAAACTGCCATGACAACCTTCTCCCTTTCGCTACTCCCCAAGGCATGGAATATTTTCTCTAAGGAATTTATCCATTGCTCAGCTACTGTAGGATTTGTACTCCCATTGAAGGTTGGTGGTTTTTGCCTCATGAAACGGTCTAGCATTGATCCTCCAGGTTGCGGATCAGGGTGCTCCATACGAGTAAGGTTATTATTCATAACCTGAGTGAGTTGTCCCAGTATGGTATTAAGTTGATCAGCACCAGTTGTATCTCCAGATCCACAATAATTATCTTGAGTAGGAGGGCAATCCCTACACGGAGTTTGTGCATTGATACGGTTTCCATTCCTTCTACTAGGTGCCATTTCTAAACAATGGCATAAACTAGATTAGTTTATGAATCAAAATACATAATTCCATACTTGTAAAATACTTAACATAAATTGAACTATTTATGGATATAATCCATAATCATAAAAAGAAATGTTTTCTTTGAGGAAGTATGTACTCATAACCCTTCATAGTGGTTTGTAAATAAAATGAGAATTATCCTAAGCATATCCCCCGGGAGTGTCGTAACCAAGAGTGCAGTAAGGCCCGTTGTCGTGCACCAGTTCCCGTTCGAGTCTAGCTCAAAGCAGTGTTTTCGGGTTTTACCCCTAGGTACATCTGTGCCAGAGCCGCCTCTACCTGCTCGTATCCAGACAGGGATGTATTGCTCGGAAAACTCATAACATCTCTATAATACCAAAATTCTAGGAAGTTCTTCTATACTAATCCTCAAAGTCTATCTTTGGGCTATGTGCTCTAATCAGAGTTTATCTAAATCTAGCTTCCAAGGTTAGTACTAAAATGCCTCTGATACCAACTGTAACGCCCCGACCCCAGTTACCCAGAGTCGGTGCATTACTTCGTAACATTGGAATGATCACAAAAGATCAATTCTCGAAAGAGCGATTAGTTTAGTAGCCTTGGAAACACTAGATACATTCATAAGTCTTTCATTACATCAAAAAGTGAAAAACTACAATAACAAAGTCTCCATAGTCCACACTCATATCCTCTTCCGACTATCCCCGCAGGTCATTCATAAAATACTTCTTCACATCCTGGAAAATATTAAAACATTGAAAGGGGTGAGCTCAGATGCTCAGTAAGGATAACAATAATGCGGAAGCTTTCATAAATAAACATTAACATTTAAGGCAATGTATAACTAAAACAAAAGCCTTTTAAACATGAACTTCAACATAATATGGCAAAAGTAAAATGAGATAATTCCATTTACTTCTTCACATGGATATTCTACTGGTCGAATAATCACATGCAATATCAATAACCACTTTCATAATTATGGAATGCATAATTCCAGACTATAATAACCACGTGGTCAAGGCCTCGTGCCAAGACCACAAATAAGATTTTGTCAAGGCCTTGTGCCAAGACACTAGTTTGTCTCATGAGACCTGCCGATGCATCGAGGAGCTATAGCGGGCTCCACCCGTCACTTATTAAGTCCAATGCATTCCTCATATGAATAGGTTTAAACATATCATAAACCATAACATAATCGTATCACATAAAACGTGCATAAAGGAAACATAACATTTCCACATTTTAATCACAATATGTCAATACAACACATTGATATAATAAAAACGCTTTCAAAACCATTTTCAATACCGAAATAAAAGAAAGGTAAAAAAATGGTATTTATTTTTCTTTTAAAAAAAGGTAAGGCTTGTAGAGGAAGCCGAAACACAAATAATGGTCACGGCGGCGGAGAAGTCATTGTTGCCCCATAAGTACGGAAAGGAAAACATTCCCTTTTTTTAGTTTAGTAAAACGCTTCGTATAAAAAAGATTCCTTTTGAATAAATGCAAAAGTCAAAGGGTTTTATACACCGTATAAAAGGAAAGTTGTGTATAAAGCCAAATATGCCTCAATGAAAGGGGATAGAGACGAAGTCCTTAAAAGATCATTTTTAAAAATAAAATAGATCTATTATGTGTATTCACTATAGGTACACATAAAGAAATTAAAAATAAAAAATAGGATATAATAATATCATGACATAATTTGAAAGTAGGAGATTAACCCAAAGAATGGAAGTTGGGTTAAGAAGTTCCCTTACCTTGTGTCCGACTTGACTCAACCGTTCTTTAACCTCCTGAATAATAAACTAGAGTTAATATCTACCTTATTAAGAACCATTTTCAATTTCATTATCCTTTTAATATTACATATTACAATGTTATGAACATTATGTAATTATTTAAGTTAATAATGGTCGTTTTGTCGATCTTTGGTACTTGAGTCAAAAATAAACTTCTTATAATTACAAGTTGTTCATGTGGTAGAATATGCATTATCTCCAGAATTATATTAATGATTTAGATGTCATATATATCTTATATATCCAGTATATACATTCATTCATAATATTACGTAACATTTAAAGGTAAGAAATGAAATGCACCGTTCATGGAGACGGTAAGCCGTACGTACGCATGAACGCTACTTTCATTTTAATTTCATATTTAATGGAACGAAATAATAATTATATAAAGGAATAATATAGTTCCAGTATAATATTATATATAATATCATTTACTCCATCCTTTATACAACCCACATATGGCATTAACGATTCACATCACTTTGAGGGGGCGGTAGTCCGCACTTCCTAAAATGAAATTATCGCGTTTACCTATAATGGAAATCATAAAGTATGCCATAAATGAAAAATACAGAAGAATAAGGAAAAAATAAACATAATATATATATTATATATGAAAATAGTGTCATCAAAATGGCCACCATTATAAGTGTTAAAAGAATTTGAACAATCATCGTTTCGGGAGGCAGAATTTCGCCATCCACGGAAACTGTATGTTCTTTAACCATTAGATGTAGGTGTGTGTAAGTGTAGCTCTAATCCTTATTATAACAACATCCTAGTATATTTAGGATACTGGTGTTGTTACAAAAGAAATGATTAAAAAGAGTTTAGGGGGTTGGAGAAGAAAAATAAAACAAAACAACATTATAAAAGACATTACCTCAAAATCGGGTAACTCTTTTTGATTTGAGCTAAAGGCTTCCTTGGGAAGAGTTCTGCCCAAAGTGAGGCTTCTAGGAGTAAGGGAGGAATGTTGGGAGAGTATTTGGGCAGAGTTTGGCGGAGCCAAAGGGCTTGAAAGTGTAATTGAAGTGGGAGAGGTGGGGGCCTTTTATAAGTGGAGAGGAGGGGCACTTTTGGAAAGATTGAAATGTTACATTATTTCAAAATTCTTTTCGGATTCTAAAGGTCCCACACTTATATAATTCGAGTCTAAGGTGATAAGGTTTCGAAATCTCCTTATCCAATAGGCTTTGGACAAGTCTAAGCCTTGGATTTTTCATTATCTTCTCAGTTTATTTAAATCGTTAAATAATGAGGTCATCGCCACATCATAATGATGTCATAAATAATTTAATTTATTTAATGTCTAAAAATTATAAAACAAATACTATGATGTAGGAAATCGTTTTAGCTTTCTAATGAATATTTATAGTCAAAATTTGGACTTGTGTAACCCTACTTAAAAATTGTTTTAGTAAAACAATTTATGGTAGTGTCATTTTCACTTTAACATTAAATAAAAAGTAATTTATGTTATTTCCCAACAAAAGTGGATCCATGGGGTCCCCAAGTTAGGCCATGGCTTGTCTTGGTCGTCCATGACTCAAACAATGAGGTTGGGACATGTTTCTAGGTCATTTCATATTATTAAAGTATTATTTATACCTTAAACTACACTAATTACCACTAATCGCGATTAAAATTTAATAAGTTACTATTCACCAAAAGATTATTTTTATCCTATTGAACCACATTTTACATACTAATGACAACCATGTATGTCGGATTTTCAAAATTCAATACACATTAGTGGTAAACTTTCATTTAAACGAAAAAATTAGTTATTTAACTACCACTTAGTGGTTTCACTATTCATCAAAAATTGAAGTTTTTCAGAACAATGCCAAAATTTCACCCTAAGCTATAATTGATATTCCGAATTCAAAAATGATGTCTATTTTACAAAATTCCAAACATATAAGTTGCATTAATTAATTTTACAATTAATTCCCGCTGTTACGACAAATAGCGTGTTTTTAAGAAACAATTTATATCAAAAGATTGGCAATTGTTTATGTCCAATTTCAATGTCAAATTAATTCTAATGACAACCATTAGATAAAATGGTAAAAATATATTCCAATTATACTTTAAAACCACTAAATAGTATAATTTATCACTATTAATTATTTTTATTAAAAAAGTTGTTTTTAAGTATTTTTCACTATTCATAAAAAATTAGAAGTTCTCAGAAAAATACCAAAAATTCAACATAGGCTAATTTCGATATTCCGAATCCAAAAATGAAGTCCATTTTGAAATATAAAATTTCTATAATTTTAAAAAGTGGTTATTACTATTCATAACGGCTACTTTGATTAGTCGCGGTGTTTTAGAACTCGAAGTTGCGTACAATGCAAGCCATTGCATTATTGAATGAGAAGCGTATCGTGGAAGCTCGGGGTGTTACATATTAGATTTAATTTACTGATTCATTTGGATAAATTTTTCTTTTTATATGAGAATAATCATTCACTATTGTTATTTAGACTTCTTATATACTAGTGATACTTTCCCCATCTTTACTAGAATAATTGAGTAATGACATGTGGATTAGACCACAGTATTAACCACATGCTTTACTTTCTGACATATGGGTTTCACTTATTTAATGATTGAAATTCATAGATATTATGTATTGCATGGGTACTCTTTTAGAAACATTGAATATGATAATAATGTGGTATGGGATGTGAGTCCTTTTTTAAACCCGGAACATATTGCAATTGATTAAATTTTTATCACTCTAAATTTTATTATATATGGTATAAATTATAAATTTTAATTCAATATCTAGATTAGGCTAAAAATCATGGTATCTAACCTAGAATAATTTATATCCCACACCTTAATAAGTCCCACATTGGACTGTTGTACTTGAGTTGTCATATTTTATAATGGGTCCTTAGACTCGTTTTGTATAATGTGATGCATACATGAGAGATAGGGAGAACATGGCTGGTATTGTGCTCAGGATTCCCAAGGAGTAGGACTTTGGGATATTCATTTCATTTATTATATAGTACTACTTGTATCTTATAGTAACACCAGAAATTATAAGAATCTCTATATAGAATTGGTATTTGCCTATTTTTTCAATTGTTATATTATTCTTCCACTATTTCTATCTTTTATTAATATTTCCTACATTTTCATTAATTTGTCTACGTATTATTATATTTTATATTGTTTATTTTTTTTTGAATACTTTGTTCAATGATTTCATTTTCTCACCATGGTTATTGAGTAGGCTGTCAATGATAGGTTAAAGCCTTTGGTGTTCGGGTAGATATGTTTGAGGTCTTGTATGGATTGATCCAACAGCTGGTTCAGTGTTAAGTTAGGCGGAGACGTTACAAACTTTTTATGAAACATATTTCCTTCTCTTGGTGTTTCAAGGATTAAATGATAAAATAATTGTGAATCACATTTCATTTCATAATTTTATTCTATTGAGAATGGTATATGATATTGTGGAACACATATGTTCGATATTTATTAAATGATATATGGGATTAGAATTATATTTCCCTTTAATTAATTTGATAATGATGAATATCATATAACATAATAATGAACAGAATTCTGAGTGAACCCAATTTAGTATGGGATTTTTTCCACTATGATTGTATTGGGAGAAAACATTGACTAACGGTAAATGGAATAAAGAGAGAAAACAATGAACAATGATATTATTTTTTGTGATACTTTAATAAGGAAATAATTTTACATGTTAATGTGAATGCTAAATACTATTGTATTATGCCAATGTTATTCTCTCAAAATTCATCCTCTTTAATTATATTGTGATTCATATCTTATTGACTGTAAATATTTCTAAAATTACACAATATTATGATAATTGATATTTAGGGAATGGTTTTTAAATTTTAATAACATGTTATAAAACCATTATCCTTATATTAGGATTAAGTGATCATTGAAATATACCATGATTAACCATTATGATCATCTAAGGAAAGCTTCTTATTTGTCCAATCCACAGGTTTTGAGGAATTTTTGTAAGAACGATATTTATATGAAGTACAGTAGTGAGGAATAAGATAAATATAAATGACGTAATTATCTTTTGAAGTAGTTGTATATATATCATCTCTTCTAAATATACTAGTCCTATATCATTATGGTGTGGGTCATGATTTTACTTATAAAATATTAAAATATTATTATGTAATATTTATCTTTGAAAATTATGGGTCTTTAGATGGTTAATGCTACTGTGTTCAGCCACAAATGAAGATGTTTTAATATTATTCACGAATGATATTGTTAACTTATCATGGGACTACACACTATAATGGGAAAAACACTACTACAATGGTTTTCTCTGAAAACTAGTCAGTGGGTGAATATACCACATACCTCTTAAATTTATATACCAATTATTATTTGAGTGTATAAATTCAATTCAAAGCACCCTATGTTATTCTCACTAGAAAAAATGAATAATTTTGACATAAGTTCTCTATTTGTATATATGGGGAATGTATCCAATATTGATAGTCAACATTTATTTTTATATTATTGATGTTGATCTCAATGAATTTATTATAATCATACATTTGGTGGAGTCTGCTTTCTTTTTCTATACCTTGAGAACAAGAAGTGGGAAAAAATTGAAGACTCATTCCAACTGATCTCAACTATTAAATCATATAATTTTTTTATTATACCTGATCACTGAAAATATTTCAATAATTATATAAGGCTATATTTTGTGACATAAATTTTCAATTGAAGATCAAATTTTTTGGATTTTTTCATGGTTATATTTCCATGTTATTATCAATCAATCCTAAGTTTTTGGAATTTTTTACAAGACAGGGGTATTTTGGTAACACATTCATGTGTTAGGAGAACAATGTTTTGAATATAAAAAATTATATTCTCTCATTCACCAATATATGGTAATTAATGAGTAACTGGTGTTATATGAAAGTAACCTCCACACATTTGGCGAGAAAATAATAATATGGGGTCCATTATGTATACTAAAAAACATATCAATCAGTAGAACACCAAGGAATTGATCATTCATAATAATTTTCCAACTTAAAACGTGACAATTCAAGAATCATAGGACCATGTTATAAATGTGAGATATAAAATATTGGGAGGAACCTCCGTGATAGACCTCTATAATTAAGACATTCAATTGAAGGAAGCTATATTTTTTTACAAACATTGACCAAACACAGTCTGTAACTGAGGACGAATCTGCCATGTAGGCAGATATTGAGATGTTAATAAATGCTTTTTTTTCCAAACACTAGATGACATATATATATATATATATATTATAAGAAAAAAAATACTATCACAGTTATATATACCAGATTTCATTTTTTGTCAATTATTTATTAGGACAAAGGACTTATCTTGTGGTTTTTTCTTCCCATTTTTCTTTAATGAATGAGAATAGATTAATTTCCATCAATTTCAACTATTTCATTTTTTTGATCATTCAACCCTAGTCTTCACTGATTAATGAAAATTATAAAGAGTAATCGCATTATTAAAATATGAATTTTAAAATCACATGTAAATAGATCATGTAAATCATAATCATTAACTTCATGAGTCTATAAAGAAATATATATCATCCCTTTATCTCTCATGCATTCACCCATATATAGATATAGGCTTGATGAATATATTAGTGTGTGTACAGTCCCTATATAATTGGGTTTGTTTGTATGATATAGTATCAAATAATATGGTCTCCTCCTATGGATATATACACAGAATTATGTAATAACTATAGATATATATACATATAAACTATCATTATAAGAAATGTTTATCTCTGTTTGATATGAGATATGTTTTCCTCTTGTATGGGTGGTCTTTAATTGGTGTTGGTGGAATAAAAATAGATGAATAAGATCCATCATAATAATCTAATGTTAATCCACTAATATATGGGATATTTGAGTGAATCGGCATGGAGAAAATCAGGATGCGGTGATTTGGAATATTTATTTTAATGTTCTAATTTTTTAATTGCCTTGTAATTAAACCATCGTAAATTTATAGTGGATCGTACAAAAAAATATTTCTGGATGAAGTGGTGTTTACAATTTTTCATTTCTAAAAGGTCCTATAACAAAAGGATAGTGTTTTTTTGTGTCATACAGTGGAATTCTCAATCCATGTATATTTTTCCAATTTGGGCCTTAGTGGGTTGGAAGTTGGATTTTCCATAGTCATCCCTTTACAAGTTTTCATATCAAAAAGCATTATTACATATCATTTTAAATAACAATTCTCTTATTGTTGATGTGTTATAAAATATCAGTGAGTGAAGAATTGACTTTTTCCTTATTCTCAGTTATCTGGTTTTCATCTAGGATATTTTTATGTATCTTTTCCTCGATATATTAAAATTATTAAAAATGATCTATTGTAGCTAATTCTTAATGTTATAATTCTTTGAAAAAATTATGAGGTATTCTACATAGTAATATCGTTCAGATAAACTTACACTAATGAGAACATAATTTAATTAATATAGATAACCAATTGTAAAGGTGTGGATACTTTTTGGTCATAGTGGTTGGGTCAATTATTGTTGGTGCATGTTATTATACAACTTCAATAAAGGATTGAAATATTATATCCCTAATGTTTGAGAAAATTGTATGTTAATAAGATTACCAATAATTCTTTGAAAAATACTATGGATGGGTGAATCAAGTTTTTGTTACTAAAACTCACACCATAGTTTCAGTTGGTATATAGTCACATGAAAAAAACTAAAAATGGTTTATGAAAAGGATGTCATATTATTTATTTAAAAAAATACATTGGAAAAATTTATAACATTAATGATATTTGAATACAACTGAATATCATGGTTATGGGTTGTGTAAATCAAAACATTAGATTATAGATCTAGAAATGATTGTATAAAACAAGTAAGAGGAGGATGAACAATTATTATACTTGAATGAGATGATCCATAGAATATTTGTTGAGGATTTTCATGTTATCGGATCTACTCCTCTATATTGAAATGTTAATATGGTTGACAGTAATGAATATGATGGTATTAATATCGTTACTATAAAGTGGTATCCCATTGATCTAAATTCAGTCATTACCAATTTCCATGAAAGGATTTTAAATATGTAAAATAATTTAAAAATGAAGTAGGTTTATATATAAAATATTATAAAAAAGGGCTTCATCACCGTAAATGTTATAATACTCTATATTGAACACATTTTCTATGAGAAGGTATATAACATAAAATTTCATGAGAATGCATACATGAGATTGATGTAGAATATTTATCATTATTGTTTCTATACTAGTGGGTCCAACAAGCATAAAATAACTTCTTTTGGGGACATATATGGAGCTAAAAAGTCAGTGTTTCATTTTAATCATTTAATATAACATTTTCCCAAATCAGGAAATGGGGTGACTTAGTGATTATAGATTTGAATTTTTTATAGTCCCCCTTTACATTTTTTCAACTTGTAAATACATTATAAATCTATCATTTTATTTTAGTTCCATTAAAAAGGTTATAAAACATTGAAAAAGTGGAGTGAAATTATATTTTTTATAGATACAGAAAACCCTATCATTTATTAATAGCATAATGCTTGTTTATATTATATCAGGGAGAGTTGAACATAGTGAATTTCAATGTTACTCAAAACAAGGATTTCTAGGGTTTAAGGTCACTCATATTTGTTGGATTGTGAGATAATCTATCTAGAAATGGTATGGAAAATCATGAGGATGAAAAAGCTCCAATTAAACTATAAATAATCTAATCAGATAGATTCAAATAGATTAAGGATGTAGTTCTTAGACCATGAATAGAGTTGGGATATGACAACCCAGATAAGGCTCTTGATCTAGGAGCCATAAAATATGTTATGATAATAAAATAAATAATTACAACTGCTATTAATTTTTGAATGTAATGAAGTGGGACAAGTATCACTAGGCTAACAAATCACTAATATTATAATGGATGGATTAATGGAAATATTTTCAAGGGAACATGGGTGTTGTGAGAACTTATACTCAGTATAAGAAAATATGTCTAGTTATTATTGTATAATAAGGTTCCATATATATCATTACTATAGATACATAGGGTTTTTAGATATGGATATTACATATTTTTATATTAATATACAATACATAACAGAAACAAATACATTAAGAACTAATAAATTAGTGTCTTTGGAAGCATGGAATAGAATATTATATTCAAGTGAATTCTATTTAATGTTTCACAATAATATCTTCCCATTTTTTACTCTTCATAGAGATACTCTACATAAAACCATTCTTCATGACCTTGGGAATGGATTTATAAGAAAGGGTGTTCTCAAATTCTCACTAGGGGTAAAAATTAAAGATATCAATTATGATATAATTAAATTAGTAAATAATAATAAGTTTATTTGACCATAAAACCACATTTGTAGTTCTTACCCAAACTATCATATTATATAATGATGACTCACAGTATAAAAATTTATCAATTTTTAAAAAAATTGCCCATAAAAGAGATAAATCTATCATAAATCTATCATAAACTATAATTTCATTTCAAAAATATGTTCCCTTATAATAATTATAAAACAAAACATTTCACATTTCATGTTTAATTACTAAGGAGAAAAACATATAGCATTCAGATACACCTATTTTATAAAGTGGATCATGATGCACCGGTTTACCATAGTGGATTTGGACACACTTATTTCCCATAATAGATAAATATCTCTAACAAATTTCCCATTTTTATCTCATGATATATAAATATTAACCCAATGTGATGAATAGATATTTTGGTACAACACATCACATGTGAAAATTATACATACATATGGAACTGGATAAAAAAAATATATCATATCATAACCCATGAAATTAAATTTGTATCATGATCATTTCACAATTTCATAACCAATGGGAAATATAAATGTTTCGTAATAATTTCGTCATAGCATAAATCATGAAAAAAAGTTAACATAATGGGAATTTTATCATTATAAAACCCATGGATAGGAAATAGGTTTAATAAACACCATTCCTTAAAAACATAATCCATTAGGAAAATGAATATAAATTTTATCATTATATTATATACCCAACAAGGAATAGGTAACACCAACATGAGTCATCTTAGATGGAAAATAATTTTAAAATACCAATAACAAAATTTCTTGATGAAACTTTAATTTTAAAATAAAAAAACTATCTTTTAAAAAAACTTTTTTAAATAATGGTTATTTGAATATGACATATAAACCGTATAATTTAACTTTATAAGAAATTATTGGTCATAACAACAGAAAATTAAGCTCATTCTATACATCATAAAATGAATATTCTTTTAGTATTTTTAGATGTAGAAGAAGAAAAATTGTTTTTGGAAACTAACATTTAGAATCATTTAAATATTTAAAAAATAATAACCACATGGTTAAAAATTTCTTTTTTAAATAATAAGAGATTAAAATACATTTTTTAAAACATTTTTATGAAATAATATTTTGAAAGAAAACATATTTCCAACTGATCAGAGAAATAAAGTATGATTTTCATAAAATAAGTTTATTAATTATTTAAGAACCAGTGAGTGGTTAAATATTTCCACAACATGAAATATATTGAATAATAAATTTTGAGATGATAAATGAGAATTTTTTATAATTAGATAATGTGATTTTATATTTGGAGATTTAATTATAAAGAATAGTGAAAAAATAAAAGATATTGTAAAATTAAATCTTTACCACTATAGTGACATTGAATCAAATTATATAGAAAAATAAGAAAATATCATAATGAATAATTAATTATTTATATTAAACATTACAAATTATTTATGTTCCCCTCATGAATGAATATAGGTTCATAACAAAATATATGTCTCTAAGAAATACAACTGTGACAAAAATCCTTTACCAATTTGTTAAATTATGAATCATTAACCCCTTGAAAGAGTTATTATAAAATGGATTCTTAAATTCTATAAAAATTTAATATAAAAATCATAATAAAAATTCATGGGACATATATACACCACTTAAAAGAAGTATATGGCTCACATGGAATGTGGCTAACATAAATATAAAATTGAGATGGTAATTCCATAAAATAAGAATTGATTTCTACTGTACTCATTAAATGGTCTAATATAATTACTATTTTTTTAGAAATATATTAAATATTGATATTCAAATTTCCATACAATATATTTTTCTCTTATGAAATTTTATTTAAAATTTCATCGTAATTGTATGTTTCCCATAATAATTTCTTTGTTTTTTATATGTTTTGACTATTTTTTTTGAAATATTACATCGAACCTGGTTTCATCATCTAAATAAACATAAAAATGATTTAGATATCATTACAATTTATTCTTATTTTTTAAAATTACTCTATAGTAAAATGTGTTATGAAATGATATATACCATTCATTGTGATGGTTGGTTGTACGTATGCATGAACACTATTTCAATTTTCTTATCATATTGATAGGAAAGAAAAGATAATATATTTATATATTATTATTTAAATAAATAATTTATGTCATATATATCAAATATTATTATTGAAATCTTCTTTAATATATTCCATAAAAAACATGAACAAATCACATTTCTTCGTGAGGGGGTAGTCCACCGTACACATAAATAGGGTTATTATACTCCCACTAAATGGGAAGAATGAATTTATATATTATATAATAATTTATGAAGAATAATAACTTCATAAATATAATCCATATAATATATAAACTCTAAATACAACATTATGACCAACCTTGAAGGGTTTTAATGGATAAATAAACAACATCAATTCCTGAGGTTGTAGCCCATCGCACACATGAATGATAATTTTATATCCTGTCTATATATGTTTTTTTGATGTAGGTCCATTGATTATGATTAAAATAATCATTATTATAAAGATAATTATGTTACTAGGTAATAATGGCATAATAAGAATTAATGAGGGTTCAGGAATAAATAAAATGAAAAAACTTGCTGATGAACATTACCTCTTCTCCATGTAACCTCCATATCCTTGAACTAAATACATTATTTGTTCCATTTGTATCCAAAATAAATAATCTTTTATTAGGGAATAAAGGTTTTTAATTAGTTTTTGCAGATATTTTTATATAAAATTTAAATAATCAGTTTGAATAATTAGGGATAGTGAGTGCCCTATTATAGTTGAGGACAACTTCCACTCAAGTATATATTCAAAATTATTAACTATTTAGAGGTAAATCTTATCTAATATTTCTCCAAATATGTTAACTAATGTTTTTAGAGATGATATTGTAGATACTAACTATCACCACACAATTAAACACATAGTTTAAACATTTAATTCCCTAATATCTCAGTTTTCATATTTTTTCCTTTTTGTTTTTTTCACTACGATAACATGTTTTCTAAAATGGTTAAATTTTTAATAAGAATAAATCAAAGTCATAATTACTATATAATTCTGAAGAAATTATTTTTAATATTAAAACATAATTATAAAATGTAAATCCAATATGTGTTGAAAATTCACTTTAATACAATCACATATTTAGTGAAAAAACAATGCATTAACCTAAAGTGCACTAATATCATTGTTACTATTTTTGGGTCAATATAGTACTTATAAAAAAATTATCCCATGAATTAAATATATTTAATATTTATTAAAATTTAAAATTATTTTTTTATAATATTTTATTTCTATTAAAATAAATTAATTTAATAAAATTTCATTTATAATAAAATTGCATTACTGTCAGTGTTGACAATATTCATTTAATTTTAATTTAAAAATATCATGAAAATGATGGGATGAAAATATATAAAGGTAAATATTGGGAAACATGATATTATAACAAAAAAAATATTTTAAAACAATAATTCCTTAAATTTACATCACTTATTACAATTTTTGTGTTATTTAACTTATGTTAATAATAAATAATTAATTACATTGTCTGTGTTTCTAAATTAACAAATCCAATAATTTCATATATAAAATATAAACATAAATTATTCTGATAAAAAAATATTTTAAATTTCAAAATAATATATATATATAAAACTATTTTGTTTTTTTTAATATCACAATGAACTATTGATATTAAAATTATGTATGGAAAATTTTTCTTTTTAATTTATTTGGCATATTATATGGTTCATATTCAAAAATAGTGGATTGAAAGTTATATATTTCAAATATGATTATGGAAGAGAAAATATTAAAATCATTTAATAAAAATAATTTATTATGTTATATTATTTTCAGTCTTATAATCATAGTTTAACTATCAGTAAACCCATCTTTTACAAAAATTGGAAAATTATTTTTAATATAAATTCAATATTTTTTTTGTAAATAATTAATTTTACGTTATTATATATTGAAAATGACAAATATTCACAATATGTAATCCATTTTTATAAATTTAATTGACACATGAGGAAAAAAATAAATTTAAAATTAATATTTTAGACATGAAGAGAAAGCAGTTTTTGAAAGTTAAAAAGTGGAAATGTTTATAATGTTTTTATATTTAAATTCAAAAATAAATTCATTCCATTGAAAGAAATTTTAGTACCAGATATATAATTTAACTAATTATACATTAAATCTTTTTCAAAATATAATTTATATTTTTAAATAATTTAAATGGAAATATAGTTTTCAGTTAAAATTTACTACTTCCAACTATTCATCAATAAATATAACATTTAATAAAAATCACAAAAAATTCATTCTATCATAATTTTGACATTATTTTTTCTATTAATAATTTATTGAAATCTATATAATTTTCTATTAGTTTCATAATTTATTTTTAATGAACCACACAATATTCTTGAGTAAATAAATTTCATAAAAAATATATTCACATTATAGAAAATTTATTTTATTCTTAATATATATTATTTATATTAAAAAATTACACAAAATATTTGAAAACTAGTTATTAATATTCATATATATTTGTTTAACTACAAGATTATGACAAGAACATTTAAATAAATTAATTATATATACTAATTTAGAAAAATATGTGTTCTCTATGTAAGATAAGTTATAGAAGTTTCGTGTGTAGTAAACGAACAACATAGTACTCGATATAACGAAATCTAAAAATTGCATTAAATGTAATTTTAGTCATCAAATTAGTTTTATTCAATCATTAAATAATAATAAATTCATAAAAACTCATGTGATTAGATTATACCATCTTTTTTATGAATATCGCCATCCAAATTCATCATTATAATATAAAAATTAATGAAAATTCAACATCATCATATCCTAAAGATCCCACCTAGATTCCTAAAACTGAGGTTTCCTCTAATTTTTTTACCATGTGAGTGGTGTTGTTTGATTTAATTTTATATGAATATTCTAGAATATATACCTACTGTACCTTATAAAAAAAATTCATGCTCTAATGGAATGACCTCTGAGTTATGTAAATGTGTTGGATTATAAATGTACCAATTTAGGGGTGATACATGGAACAAATCATGATCATGATAGTGATGGGAGAGAAATGAAAATTAATTTTCATGACATGATTAATAATTTTAAAAAGAAAAATATACCTAAGGACTAGTTTTACCTTCTTTCTTCCTCATAGAGATTTGTAGAAAACCCAACTCATCAACTTCAAATTCTAGTTCATGTGATTATTTTCATGAAAAATATTATTATTGGATTTTATTATACTTTCATTTTTTTGGATAGATCAATTATTATCATCCATAACATCATCTTTCTCAGCCCCCAATAGATTTTATTCTACAAAGTCATTCAATTACGTTGGAATTTTCCAAATACATTCATAAAGGTATTCGTAATGACCCATATAAATGCTCCTGTAAATGATATCATTATAAGAAAATTCAACATGAGAAATGGTTTAATCCAATACTCCATTTAAATCCATAGTGAATGGTTTTAGTGCATCCTTTAATCATATATATAGATGTTATAGAGGAGTTGGTCATAATTTTTTCCAAATAAATTTAATATCCTTGAATATCATTCCTACAAATATCTCTTCAGATATTAATAATCATGATAAACTCCCATCAAATAAAAACTCAAATGAGGGTGTCAAAAACAATGAACATAAGATCAAACCTAAACATATAAACCTATGGTATAATCAATTATTTTATTATAAACATACTAGGAGACATATGTGATTCCAAAATATAATTCACACATTATTCATTAAATGTGTTCTTCTCTAATAGAAAATCAATTTCATTTGGAAATTATGTTCATCATTGTACTGATAGAATATTAAATGATAATTTTTATTCCAAAATCAATGTATTGGGAAATAATCACATAGAAATTCAAGAAATTATGGAAAATATTATTTTCATAGGGATCATTCATAATAAATAAAACATGAAATTCCAAACCAAGGGTGATTAGTGGGACATAATTGTCATGATAAATAGAAACCATTTTGATTGTATAATAGTTCCATTTTTTCAATTCTCTTTAAATTTTTTTATATCATATAATCTAAATTATACCATAGATGGGGGAATCAAAACACATAATGAACAAATCCCCTTCACTCGAAACACATGAGTGTGGGTGTTAAATTAGTTTTAATCCTCTTTTCATCTATTTCATTAAAAATAATATTAAAAATATTTCTATATTAATGAATATTATGTCCCACTTTTACACATTTAACGCACCTTCCATTTATATTCATTAAAATCACTTGATGCCTCTTGAATCTTTTCTAGTATACTGATCAATGGTATTCCATTAAATAATTTATTTTTTCATGAGTCTCGATATTCATTTTCTGGTCAAAAAATCAGAATGGTGGGAAAATCTAATTTCCAATTCTACATTTATATCAAGTCAAATTACTTCTTCATTGATTATAAAGTTTAATATATATATATATATGGTTATATAAAAACTTGGTTTCAAGACACCAAAAAATCGAGGGTCATTGAATTCATGGAGGATTATTCTACTTGAAGTGCATCACACTATTCATGTAAAAAGAATTATATATACAAATTGATTCATCATAATGATTCTTAATCTCATGGAATTCATTCTACGTCACTATTTATAGAAAAAAATGGAATTACAAACTAAAATATATCCCCTATAACTCGTCTCATTCATAAGATTATATTTATTTGTATTACATCATGATAATCATAAGATTCCACCACTTATTGGCCTCACATTCAAGGTGATTAACAACCGAAGAATTGTTTTTAATGCTCAAGAAATAAAATAAAATAAAATATCATATTAGTTGTACTGATCCATTTTTCACTAACTAGTTTATCATTGTAACAATAGATAGAAGCTATAAAATTCCACATGAAGGACTCCATATTTTTTTATACTATTTCTAGTTTGTAATTCCAACAAGATTCATATATTACGATGGTTATTTTAGAATATTAACCTGATTTTTCATTCCATCTCCAGTACAACTTGGTTTTTCTGGAGGAAAATCATTTCATTTAATGTTTCTTACAGATTAAAAAATGTTCCTTTTGGTTCTAGTAATTGAATAAAACAAATAACATAGTATGAGGAAGAGTAATGAACAATATAGTCATGATAAATCACTTATACGAAGTGTCAATCATGAAACATTATAAATTAATCTATGAAGATGTATGTTTACTATAAGATATTTATATTCATCATCCATTTAAATCCTTTATTATAGTTCATAATGAGTTCTTTAATATCCAATTAATTTCCATCGGGAGAGTCCAATATGCTATGCATCTTATCCAGTTTTATTGAACAAATTTCCAATTATTTATAGCTCAATATGGTGTATTTAAGGGTTGTACCCCTGTGTAAACGTATTCCATATCCACATCCACAACAATTATCGCAAAAAATATGTTATTTAATTGAAATCACATGCATTATAATTTACCAAAATTCAAGGATATTTTCCTAGAATTTTTATCAACATCAGACATATCCTTAGATAAATCCAAATACATATACATAGAAATATCTCTAGGGATCTCATTATTTATTTTCACAGTAGTTTATAAGTTTTTCTAAAACTTCTCTTTCATGCCAACTATAGTGACCTGGGATTCTCATATATTAATTTTACATCTATTTAAATAAATATTCATTATGTTAAAAAAACTTATTCTTGGGAACTATAATAGTTTAGTACCTAGAGAAACATGTAAAAAATATTCAACAAAATTGAATGATTTTAAATTATTATAATAAATATCTCCTAATTTAGTACTCTATACAGAAAAATCATTTATAAATCCTTTCTTCATAACACAGAAAATTAAATAATTAGAAATGGTTTCATCAGATACATAGTAATGGTAAACATAATGTATATCAATCTATGATAATATGAAACCATAAGACAACAATATGGGTTTTAGATTATAAACATAACATAATATTTTCGTACACAACCTTTCATATATCATTATACTGAGTTATAAAATAAAAAATTATAATTTTGGAAAATGTGGTCTATAATGGTCATAAATAATTACAACGGAATCACGAAAATTGATCTCATGTAATAAATTTGTGGTACCATAATAAATTTTAAAAAAAAACAATTTAAGGTCACATAGTTCACTAAAAAGGCCATCAACATAGTAGATCAGTCAGAATAAATTTCATATAGTGGATCGGGACACACATATTTCACAAAGTGGATATATACACACATGTTCACATAGTGAATCTTGACACACCTACATCCCATAGTTGATAAAGGTCATCTACTTGTTTTCCAGTTATAACTTATGATATATAAATCATTACACAATGTATTTGAGGGGGACATAGGTCTGTACCATCAGCTAATAAAATCATAATTATGCATACAAAAAGAAAATAAACAATCAGCATATCATAACCCATGAAATGAAATGGTTTTCATAAAAGTTTCATTATATGATAAATTCTAGTGTATAATGATTCATCATATTCATTTTATCATTGTATACACTATTACAATTACCATGTTTTACTATCATTTGGTAAAAGTATTGCTATTGGAAAAGTAATAGGTTTCATAAAATTAATTTCATCAAAATATCATCCATTTAGAGAATGAATATGAATGTTATCCTCAGATTATTTCCCCATTAAAGAATAGATACCACCCATAGATGTCATCTAATATGGAAAAAGATTTCAATAGATCATTTAAAAAATTTTGTTTGGGAAATAACATTTCTATTTAATATTTTCATAAAAATAACAAATTGTGAAAACCATTTTCTTTTAAAATAACCTTGAAAATTTATAGAGTAGTATTTTATCATTTTTTCCCTGATTTAACATAATTCCAAACATGTCATTCAGCGTAAAATAAAAGTTCCTTGCACATTTTTTGTAAAAGACAAATGGGCATATTTTTTGGGAAATAACATATTGGTTCATATAATTTTTCTAAAAAAAGTAATACATGGTTAATGATTTCAATTAAAAAATCTAATGGATTTATAACACATTTTTTAAATATATTTAGAAAACATTTTTTTTGAAGAAAATAGAATCTAATCAAAGAGATAAATAATATCAGATTAAAAACAATCTATATTTTTAAGTACTAATGAGTTTGAAAATTGTAACAGTAGTTATATATATAATTAATAGACTATGGAGACTAAAATTCATGAGATTTATTTATAATTTTATTAGAATATTATAATATTGGAGACTTAATCTCAAACAATTACAACAAACAATGATATTGTAACATAAAATATTTACCAAATTGGTAACATTGTATCATAATACACATGAAGAAATAACATATAATGAATCATAAAATATCACGAGTATGATTAAAATAATGATATTATATGTCAAAGGGGATGTATGTACACCTTAGGAAAAAAAATGGATTAGAACAAAACATTTATCTCAACAATTGAAAATTGGGGAAAATATACCTTTTTGTTTTGTTATGTTTTGAACTGTAAAATCTATGAAATTTATTCCTAAAATGGATTTATATAGTAAAATAATTTTATATTGTAGCATCATAATATAAATTCATGGTTAGTATATTAACTTATAAAATAAAATGTGGTAAATATACAATGTGTTTCCGAGAAAAATAAATATGGGAGGTAAATTCCTTACAGGAACTCTCAAATACCAACATACTCTTTCATGAATCATGTGTAAAAAATATAACTTTATTGTAAATATATTATATAACTATATAAACATTTATATATTATATCATATATTATTTTATTATTTTATTAAATTATTAATATTCCATTTTAATGTTACGTTTAGTGAAATAAAAACAATGTTCTCATATATGTTATAAATTTTTGTTTTGTGTCCTCATACATAGATCATGGTTTCATGATCTAAAAAAATATAAATAATTACTTAAATTTAATATATATTATGTATATATTTATTTATTTTAGTCTATAAGATAATTTTTTTAGAAATAATATACACTTTTTATAGAGACAATATGATGTATATACCCAATAATATAGTTTTTATTTTAGAATCATATTAAAATAATAAATATATATATTATATTTATAAATAAAACATCATTAAAATATCATTTTTATTTTATATGTAGAACATATCTTCATTTAATTTGTCCTTCATACATTCTATATAAATCGTGAAGAAATTTCATTGCTTTGTGTGGCGGCAGTCAGTCGAATGAAATAATGAAATTATCATATTAACAAAAATGTAATGGATGAAGGTATGTCTGATTTAATAATTCTTGAATTGAAATAACAACATATCTTTCTTATATAAAATATAAATCAATCAAAATTAATGGTTAAGAAATGTGGTAACAAAAAAATGAACGAAATAGTTTCGCAATGCGATAGTCCTCCACGTATGTGACTAATGATTTCATAAAGCATTTGATAAATGTGTGTGAGGTTTTAAGATATAAGCATAACAAAACAACATATAAAATTAATTATGATACTAATGATATTATATTATCATTTTTTAATAAATATTGAATTGGTGGAGGAAAAACTAAATGAAAACACTCGTAGATGAACATTACCCATTTTACTGAAATCAAAATTAGGCTTGTACTAAATCAGTTATCGGATAGATTTTTGTAAAATATAGTTCTTATATGATATGAAGAGGGAAGTGTGAAATTCATTTGACTATATTTTTTTGAGAAAATGACTTTATTGTTATAAACAATTGTGTATAGTGAAGACCATTTTACTGTGGAGTTGTAGTGGATTTCATTTAAATACTCACTAGTATTCAATATTTAGAGGTCAATATTACTTTAATTTTCCACAAATATGATTAATAAATGTGTGGAGGGATGATAAAGTCGGTCCACTAATCTTAAACACAATTAAACACATGTTCTAAATGTTTCGTTCATTAACTTCTATCTCTCCCAACTTATACAATATTGGTTTTTCTTTACTATAGTAATTAGTTTTCTAACAGAGGTAATTTTTAAATTTATAATTAATTAAACTAATAAATATATGAAAATATAGAATAAATTAATTATAATATTATATATTATCTATAAAATAAAAATTAATTGTCTTTTGGAAATTAACTTTAAGAAATGTGCAAGTAATGTGAAATACAAAGCTATAACCATAAAACTGCTTACTAATTTCTTAATAGTATGGGGTCGATACAGTCAATATAAATGGAAACTGGAAAATAAATTTAAATATTTAATATTGATTAAAATTTACAAATAAATTTGTATATTATATTTTTTTGTATCTTTAAATCTTTTAATAAAATAACATTTTTTATAAAATAACATTAATGTCAAATGTTATATTATTCATTTAATTTAATTTTAAAAGTATCAATATAAATATGGAACAATAATATATTAATTTAAATCTCATGTAATATGATATATTAAGAAGAAAAATTTAAGACAATAATTTAGTATCAACCAAAACCTACACTGCATAGAACCAAAGAGTGTTATTAAATACATCGAAATTATTACATGGAATAAAATCCAAAATAAATGATAGTTTAGTATTCGTTTTAAACTAGATATATAAAAGATATATCTATTTAAAATTAATATATAATTACAAAATTATTCATTTATTCTATCTAAATAAATAACTTCAATGATCAATCTAGTTCATCTATTAAATCCCTACATATAATTCTTAGTATAATTCTACAATTCCTAGGGAAAATAATAAAAACGGTGAGATCAAATGTTCAGTAAGGGAAATATATAATAGCGGGAATAAATAATCCATAGGAATTATAAATTTAAAAGGGTAAATAACTGAACATACCTTCCATGTGATCAATAAACTGAATGAATGTGGATAAAAAATATATAAAGTTGATAAATGGAAACACATGCTATTAAATTAACTAGATAAAGAAAAATACATAAGAAAAGATAAGAAATTGAACCATAATCCATCTAAATTACTAAAAATCGTATTAATCAACATATACGTTTATAAAAAATTAAATAACAAAAAATGAAATTACAAGGGGATGTCTCATTTATCTCACATGATCTCCCTCATCTTATCGTCTTCACCTAGGGTTTCCCTCTGAAACCCTTTGATATGGGTCTGGTGGTGCCTCCGAGCATCATCTGTTCTCCCTTTCTTCCATTATTCCCATATTTTCTCATACCAAACCTTCATCCTTCTCTATAGTGTGACATATTCATAGGTTCTTCCCCCTTTTCTCTTTTGAAACATTTTGAACCTCACATGTTTTTCTCTCTGGTTTTATCTTTAGTGGCGTCCTCTATGTCATCATCTTCTTTCATTGGTGGTTCTGATGATCTGATAATGGTTTTTTTCAAATACCATAGTCAATAATCTGCTTCATTAACCTCATGATCCATGGTGACATTACATGATGTATTTAAATAGGTTGTTTCAATGAGGTTTTTTTATTTTTAGTTTGTGGTTAATGGTTTTGAGGCACTTCATGCTTCTGGTTACATTTGTTTTGTTGGATCTAGTTGTTTGGATTTATTGATGATTTCCATATAGATCCCTGATCCACCTTATCCCTATACTGATCCTTTGATCCTCTACGCCTCTCTATGTTATACTAGGAGTAGTGGTAATAAAGGGGTTTTGTGTGTGTGGTTTATCCGACAGAGGCGATCCAAGGATATGCCCCTTTGAAAATGGTTCAGATAAAAGAATCATTTTCATCTCTCTAACTTTTCATTATTGTCAATTTAATTGGGTTTTTCATCCTTCTCGGTGAATTTTCTATATTTTCTGTTATTCTTGTTTTGGATGTTTCATGTTCTTTATGATTCAAAATATGTTTTTTGTTGTCTATGCTTATGTCTTTAATTGTGTTTTGTGATGGCATTTTGTGTGCTCTCAGTGTTGATGATGTTTTTCAGTATGATGGTTCCAATTAGGGTTGGATCATGACCTGGTTGGATCAAGGAGGTGATAATTGCCTATATTTTGAACAAAACATTAGTGATTTCTCATGGTGCGTATAGAGAGGATGTGATGATGGTTAACATTTAAATTTTGAATCATGGTGTGTTATAAAGGAATGAGGAGTAATGTTTATGGGTTTTTTTTGATATTTTTAATTTTGAAATATGTTATGTGTAATTTGTTGATTTTCTATAGGACCCCACTGATACCTAAAGTTGTTTCGTCAATAAAATAAAAAATGGATGGTTTTTTGGTTAACAATAACATAAACTAATATGATGGAAATGGTTGATTATTGGATTCCTTGTTTCCTAGGTACCTGGTACATTTACTGTCAACAAACATATACAAGAGTGCTTAAAAATATCTTCTAAAAACCAATCAAAGGTGGCTATCCAAATGGTTTTCCTTAGGAGAGTATAGATGCATTGAGGGGATATATATAATTGGGCCCCACTCCTTTCTTACTAGTCCAAAACATTTCTCATATATCAAATAATAAATTCATAAATTTCCCTAAAAAAATATTCCTATGGTGTAAGAGATTCATATTTAACTATATTTAACCATTTAATGAAATAAAATTCAAAGTATACACCTTATGATAACTAGTATACATTTTTGGAAATAATTGTTTGAATGAAAAATAATATGGTTATTTAGTGGATTTAGAATGATGAATCATCAAATAATGTGGAACATTTCAAGTGTACAAACTGGAATCAAAGTAGTTAATGTGATTAATATCCTAGTACAAATAAATGATAACCCATACAATAATAATATTAATGATGTTATCAAAACAACATACACAAAGTGGAATAAAATAATGGGTAGTAGTATTTGATGAATAAAAACACTAAAACAAAGACATTTAAAAATGTTTGAGAAGAAAATATCCTCATATAATGAAAAACCATTTAAGAAATATTTATATAAAATATTAGTTTTGGAAATATATTATTTAAAATGTAACCTTTTAAAATGATAAGAAATATTTGAATAAATGATGTTAGGTAAATTCGGACAATCCGTATGAGGTAAAAATCAAATTACATTTTCATGGGTAAGTATTAGGAAAATTCAATATCAAGACCGTGATAATAATATTTATTAAAAACATTTATAAGATATAAAAATCAGTAAAAATGAAAATTAGAAAAAAAAATTAATTTTTTTTATAAAAAATTGTAGAAAAAAAAATTTTGTAGAATAAAATAGGTTTTCTGATTAAAGACAAAAATACTATTGGGTTTTATGAAAATCATTTCCTAAAACATTTTGTGTACAAAAGATGAAATTTTTTAAAAAATATGTGAAAATGGTCATTTATAAAAAGGGCATAAAAAATTATAGTTTTTATTGTATAATGGTTATATTATATCCTCAAATGGAAATACAATTGACTTTTCATTTATATTATTGCTGATAAAAATAATACTTAATCATTCCAAAAGTATCCCATACCCCTTTGAAAAGTTTAAAATCAAATTAACCATTAATGAATAATATTAAATGAATGATTATAATACCATCAAGGAAATATTATTACTTATGTAATAAAAAAAGGCTTTGTAGATACACTACACAAAATATTAATGTTTTGAATATAAAATTTTTCTCGCTAATGTAAAAAACATAGCTGAGAACCTGGTACCATGAGATTCTATTTAGGTTTACATCATTTAAATCCATGTATAATGCAATAATATTAATTTTATACATTCTTAATATCGTTTATCATGTTAATAATTAATTTTATTTCACTTTTTACTATTTTTTATATAACTAATTGTATAATTATTTTTACATCATAAGTTATTGATAAAATTATGTTTTTTTGCAGAAACCCACATTGTTGGGTCAACTATATAAATGGCATCATATATAAAATTTTTAGAATAATACTAATAATAAAGTAATTATATTTATAAATCATTTATATTTTTATAATTATTCATTAAATATCTTTATGATAAATGAATCAATGTTATTATCATGTATAAAATAGGTTGTACGTACCGATGAATAATGTTCCCATTTATCAATCACAGTTATGGAATGAATGTACTTAAGGCTATATCTTTCATTAATTATAGTTATATCATAAATACTATATTATTTAATAATATATCTTTATATATATATATATTTCTAATTATAATGAGGAAAAATGAAATACATCATGTAGAGGAGGGGGTAGTCTGTACATCCATGAGTAACATTTTCACTTTTTATGTATGTGAAAGGGTAATAAATTAAATGAAAAAATATTTTTTTATTTTTAGAAAGGTATTAATGTAATTAATATGGTATATTCATTTTTTACTCAAAATGTTAATTATAACCCAAATTTATACATTCAATTTATCCAGTCAATGAATCACATCGCTTAGAGGGGCTGGTAGTCCACAATTCATCAAACGATGTTGTCATATTACAATAAAAAGAAAATTACATTATGTATGATATATTAAATGATTAAAAACAATAAATACATAATAAACACAATATATAACTTATTTAAATATATTTTCCATCATAATAGAAATCCATTAATTTTTTTAAAACAATCATTAACAATCCTTGTTTTGTGAAGCCATATTTTTCTATTCGCAAAATAATTTTGATTATTAAAAATTAGATGAAAGTGTGTTTATGTTTAGTTAAAACACAAAACATAAATACATAATAGTATACATAATATAAAAGTGTTTAAATTTTATTGTAGAATATTTAGTTTATAGGTGTTGGATAATGAAAATGAAATGAACAATCTTGATAGAAGATGTTGTCTCTTTATTGGGTAACATCATTTGGTGTGAACCAACAACATCCTAGGATTCCATCCATCGAATGGGGAGTCATAGAGAAATATTGTGGGATTTTTATGATCTTTATTTCATAGATTGTTCAAGCTAATGATTCATGATATGTGTTATAAAGCTGGTTGAGTGGAGGTCCTTCTATAGTGGAGGAAGTGTTACACTCTAGTAATTTTTTGACAAGGTAATTTCATTCACCTTTTCTATGTAACAAGTTGTTTAAATGATGGACCAAATTAGATTATAGATAGTATAAGGGAAATATATATCCCTAAAATGTATTTTAAAAATGTTTATATTCATTTTTAAGCCATTCATACAATGTTTAGTTCCTTCTTATTCTTAAATTAAACATTACCCCGGAAATTAATTTTAAATACTTTTCCTAAATCTGTATGTTAGAAAAAAATGTTTTACTTATTATTCATTATAAATTATTCTTATTTCTAATATTGAATTCATTTTTTAAAATTCCAATCACATAATTAGAAGAAATTAATTTAAAATTCATCCCTTATGTGGGATGACAATGCAATTTTTTAAATTAAAAACGTCTAAAAATATTATGGGTTTGTTAATAAATTTCATAGTGAAAATAGTTTCAATGAAATGAATTGTATTAATTAATAAAATATTAAATTATTAAACATCAAAACCAAATAATGTTATGAATTAACTTCGTAAAAAATTTATAAGAAAATTGTTCGAACTAAAATTCAGTATTTTTAACTATTCATTAAAAAAATTATGTTTTCAAAATATCTATAATTTTTACCTTAAACTAATTTTTCTATTTCTTATTCAAATGATAAGTTTATTGTGAAATATTAAATAAATAATGTTTCAAAATTCATATTTAAAATGGGTTCTCCATTAAATAGACATAAAATTTAAATTATAAAAATATAAATTTTTATGTGTAAAGTAGAGATTGTTATGAACTCATTCTTATCAAACCTATTGGAAGAATATAAAATTATTTTATTAAATATATAAAAAATGTATGCAATTTAAATAATTGAAAAATAAAATAAAATTATTATTATTAGAAAAAACCCATTTAGATGCATAAAAAATGTTTCAATTTATATGCAGTTGGGTCTTATTTTTGTTTATCATTAATTGGTAAGAAATTAATTAATATAATAAATATATAAAACATAATTCTTCATAATATAGTTAATAATCTCGATAACAAAAAACATAATAACTGTGTAATATTATATTTTAGTAATATATAATTGTTCGATAAAACTATCTCTAGCACGTAACACAAGCTATCGAAGATGGTCTCTCTAGAATGCAATGCAAGATAACCTGGTGTTGCATTCATTAAAAATATATTATTTATTATGTAGTTTTAAAATAGTAAATATATAGCATATCTTAGGATATTTTATTCCTTTTCTACCATGACCCACCATCACCCTGATTGGGGAAGGGTTAGCGGATTTCCAGACCCTTATTTCCTAAAGTTGATGGATAGATAATGACCCCTGAAACACGCCTTCAATAGGACCCTAGAGTGGCAACTAGCTCCAAGGGTATATAATCATGCACAAATTGGAAGGCATTACCATTTTTATTTATTAGGATTTATAGATAAGATAGTAAATCCCAAACAACACCAAAACTGGGGGTATAGGAAATGCCAAAACAATCCATTCCCATATGCATGTCAAAAAGTAAATGATACAAAAGTACAAGAAAACTCAAAAGGAAAATACCAATGAAAAGAAAAACAACAACAGAGATTGTCCCAATGTCCAAACTAGTACTATCCTGCACGATTCACAAAGACCACTTAGAAACTTGAAATTAGTTTATATATGTAGGGAGAGTATACAGGTATAATCAGTAGGGAAAACTAAAAGGCCTCATGCACAAGTGCAGAGACACTCTAATGCCCATGAAAAAAGGAGATAACCATAGCACCTAGTAAAAAAACTATCCAATCTATCCCCACCAAGGCACACTACACAAATAAAAAAATTCATGTAATGTAATAGTATTATCACATCAATATTTAGCTACCCCACTCCACTTTACCACTGGTTATTGAAGACATCCTATGCATCAGACCTCTCCCACCATTCTCACTACAGTCCCTCTACCACTCCCCGCCCGTACACTCATGGGCTATCAAAACTGCACATCCTACCCAAAAACACCTAGGATATCACTACCACTCATGCCTCCTATAGACACCTGGTCCACAACAACAAAATGTAACCACACCGCACAGACATGGACCCCAACAACTACTTCCATGCCCGAAGACACCTGGGCCTCATCTTGAAGGCAATTGGGAAACCACCATCCCACACACACCTGGTCCAACCACCATCACGCACCCAGCCTGTATTATCTAGGGCTATAATGGACCTCAAGTCATCACACCATATTATAAGAGTCTTGTGATACTAATAAAATGTAGTGTAAAAGGAGCTAATAACCACCCACTCATAGAAGTGTTGGAAAAAACACCCTCCCCCATTAAATAGAGGTGTTTGAAATAATGTGCACAACATGGATGGGAAATGAATCTAAAACATAAGAACTAAATTACACATATAGGTAAATAATCACCGATCTCAACCTAGGGGTTCCAGAACCAACCAAACTAAAAACACCCTTGTAAATATTCATTCATAAGAACCAGCACAACCGTGTCCCAACTCATTCCTAGAAAACAATTCCCTATTTAACCCATTATCGTTTTCATATTCAAGTGATTCCATTTATAAATAATAATTATTCAATACTATGTAATTAATAGTCATAGCCATAGGACATGGAAAGAAAAAAACCAAGAGTAACTAATCCATTCACACCCAGTTCTGTGCAGGTATTGTAGCAGGCAGGTTACAATTCATAGAATAGGTATTAGGCCAAATATTTTAGCCTATGGGATATGTAATGGGATACAAGCCCACTGAGTCTTTTGGATATGTAAAGGGTCTCCCTCTACCCAGTTAAAAGAGGACTTTTCTTTTCTTTAATAATAAAAATGAGGCATCGAATCCAAACTTTTAAAAAAACTAATGAACCGCAAAGGGGGATCCAATCCCCATCCACGTCACTTTAAAAGTCTCAACCCTAAACGTCACTAGAATAGAGCATAGGAGTTATCAAATTTGAATATGTCATTAATTTGGGACTCTCATTCCATTTCGTTAACTTGGGTGATCACACAAGGATTCTTATTTATTAAGAATCCATTTTTTCTACCGAGTTTACGTGATTTACTAGTTTCCATGTAACAACCATTCAATCATATAATTTACCAGAAAAAAGTGCTTCATTAGTGCATATGAAAAGAAAACCAATAGCCAAATGTTTTTGTGGACACAAGCCCATAAAATCAACAATATATAAAGTGGGGTAAAATAGTACACTGGAAACATCAAACTCACCCCTTCATCCCTTAAAATTCCATTTATTATCATCATTATGGTTTGATTTCATCCATCCTTGTAGGAAACATTTTTATACCCACCCCGCATTATGCATAGTAAGAGAGAAAAAAAACCCTACATGGGTGTTCAACGATTAATGTTTCTCTCCACATGCTGTGAACGTTGATGTGCGACTTGAAGGGGAGGAACTCCAAGGACTCCAAGAATGAGCAGGAAAGGCTACTGCATAGGCGCACCACTTGCCTTAGGAATGGGACTCCAAATGTAGTAATGGATAGAATGAACCCATCCAAGAAGAAGAAGAGAATTCATGTTCGATATACATAGGTGAGTTCCAAGAGTTATGAGATAATAATTTTCTATGACATTAAAGGTGGATAATGGTTTTACTACAGGGTTGCGTGGTTACACATGATGAGATTAATTATTATTGAACTTCTAATTGGGGAGGTGACCATAAAAGTTGTGCATTAAATGATTTCATTGAAATTGAGGAAAATGAGTTGAGGGGATATCAACTCTAAATGGAGATAAAATGTTGATTATGGGATTTAAAAATGGTATTCAACCACTCTAAAAGGTTTAAATAACATAAATGTGGCATTAGCGGAAAAAACTAGGGAGGAAAAACCCCGAAAATCCCCCATGGCACCGATATGTGGAACACCGATCGGTGACCCAATGATCTGTGACACACCGATCTATGGCCCACCGATGGGGGACCCACTGATCGGTGTCACCTATCTTTGACAACACGATGACATCCTGCCACCAAGATTCCTCCCTTAGGATCTAGACCTGATAGGTACACGGTGTGCCAAACACCTGAAATTTGGAAAAGGGATGGACCAAGAGGGTCTGGGAAATTTCAGTAGATACCTCTCGAACTATTCTCATCCTAGATAATCAATGCTAGAACTGATGAGAAGATAGGGGTCTGAAAACCCACCTCAAAAGATACCTCTCGGAGACAAACTACACTAAACAGCCACACCTAACCCAAGGATCACATTGTCCCGACACACGGATCGGGAAGTTCTTTCACCCATGTTCAGATACTATCCACTTTGGGCAGCACTAACTTCCCCACATGGGCTTAATCACATCCACCTTAATGTTTCATGATTAGTTATTAAGCCCTACCTTCCCCACATATCAGGTCATTTCATAAACATTTACCAGGTAAGTAAACATAACATCCCATAAACCAAAAAGTTCAGCATTACATCACCTTGAATTACAAACCAAATAGAACAAAACTCAATACAACTCTATGTATTGGGTGCTCATCTATTCCTCCCGCTCCTAGGTACATTCTTCATGGACATTATCCCTCCATAACACACAAACCAAAGGGATGGTTTGTCCACAATTCACTTTCTCATTTCAATCTTCATCCCTCACTGGTCGCACTACGAATGTTGTGTCATCCCCTATATCCAACTATCCCTAGTAAATGACATGAAAGACATCATGTAGATATCCACAATGTTGGGAGAAATGGAAAACATCATGGATCCTTTTCGACTGAGGTGGAAATACTAGATGATATTCCACCTCTCCGACTCGCCCCAACACTTCGAATGGCCCGATTAACATAGGATAGTTCTTTCTCCTATTTCTAAACCATTGTTTCCCACGTTTAGGTGAAACATTCAAGAACACATTGTCTCCATTCTAGAACTCCAAAGGAATCCTCCTATGATAGGAATACAACTTCTACTAGTCTTGTTATACCTTCATCCTCTCATGCAAAAGTTGAACCTTCTATGTTATACCTTGCACTACCTATGGGCCAAGAACACCTGCCTCTCCAACCTCGGTCCAGCACATGGTCGAGATACACAACCTCTGATATAAGGTTTCAAACTATGACATGATAATAGATGAGTGATAACTATTATTGTAGGAAAAAACAACTAAGGGAAAATGTCATTCCAATGATCCCCTAACATCAAAAACAGATGCCCGTAGCATATCCTCCAATGTCTGGATGGTTCTCTCTATAAACCCCTCTGTTTGGGGGTGGAAAGCAGTGCTATGACGTAGTTGGGTGCCAAAAGAAAGCTGTAATACTCTCCAAACTCGTGAGGTAAACTGCACAAACTTATTCTAGACTATGGATCTCGGAACACCATGAAACCACATCACCCCATCCACGTATCATTGTGCTAAGGAATCCATTGTACTTGACTCCTTGATCGACAGGAAGTGAGATGATTTATTAAATCTTTCTCCCACTTCCCAGATAGTATCACAACCTATATTAACCCAGGGTAGTCTTGTGATGAAATAAATCAATATGTCTTCCAACATCCACTTGGGGACATCTAAAGGTTGCAACAATCCTCTTTGGATGTGGTGTTCAGCATTCACCTGTTGACACACCAGGCACCTTCCCATGAACTCTACCACTACCCGTTTCCCTCCAGGCCGCCAAAACTATTCCCTCATGCCTTGTTACATCTGTGAAACTCCATGGTGTAGCGAAACGAGTGAGCTATGTAACTCCTACAGAACTCCCTCACACATCACCTCTGGGACAAAAAACTTCACTCAGAAAATAATCCAATTTTGACCAACCTCCGACCTCCCTTCCGGAGAATTGCCTTTGTTAACCCAATCACGCATCACATAACTCTCTATATCTCCCCTATGAAACTCCTACACCTAGCAAAATAGAGAGGATTGCACTGTCATCTGAAATATGAATCCTCTACCACCATCCACCCTTGCGTCCTGGTGTAGGGAATCCAACTCCACCACTACCTTCCAAGAATCCACAGATTCCTAAACAGCTTTCCTCCATGAATTCTTGCTAAAGGAATCAGCCACAACATTCCACATACCTTCAGTGTAAGAGAGCTCGACGTTTTAATCCTGATGAAACTCCACCCCCTGTGATGTTGCAAGTTCAGGTGCCACTGTGTAATGATATGCCTCAAACTCTTGTGATCTGTGAATACCAGAAAGTGATCCCCCTATGAGGTAATGTCACCACAACATCAATGTGAACACTACCGCTGTAAGCTCTAGGTCATTGGTGATTTAGTTACACTTATGAGGATGTAACTACCTAGAATAATAAGAAATCACCCCCCACTAATGCATCAGAACACACCCCATTCCTTGTCCAAAAGCATTACAAAATACCTCAAACAACATCCCATATTCTTGTAGCCTCAACACTCGGGCACAAACCAACTTCCCCTTTATATTAATGAAGGCTTCTTGGCACTTCTAATTCCACAAGAAGCTCTAGTGCTTTCTGGGAAAAGCTTAGAAGGGAGATGTAGCTCGAGATAAATCAGGAAAAAACCTCCGATAATAGCCTTCCAGTCCCAGAAAACTACAAACCTCTGCCACATTCTTGGGTCCTTACCATGAAACAACCACTTCAAACATTGATGGGTTGACCTCTATCCCTTGATGAGACACCTTGTGTACAAGTAAATTATGTCCTCATTTCATGATATTACACTTGGAAAATTTTTCATAGAGTCTCTAGTGTTCAATAATTTTACAGACCATCCTGAGATGATTAGTATGATCATCCATTGATCATGATTAGAAAAAAATGTTATCGATGAAAACAATGATGAACCGGTCTAGAAACACACAGAAACTAGAGTTCATGAGCCCCATTAATATATATGGTGAGTTCATAACACCTAATGGCATGACTATGAACTCAATGTTCCCATACATACACCTGAAGGCAGTCATCAGAATATCACTATCCTTCACCCTTAACTTGTGATTCATAGATTGAAAATCAATATTAAAGAACCAACTTGCTCCCCTAAGCTGGTCAAAGAGATCATATATCCTTGAAAGAGGGTAACAGTTCTTGATCGTTTCCTGATTCAGTCTCTGGTAGTCTATGTACATCATGAGACAACCATCTGGCTTCTTCACAAACAAGTCTGCAGCACCCCATGGAGACATGCTAGGGAAGAAAAAACCCTTCTTTATCATTTCGCAAAATCTGAATCTGCATCTCCAGCAACTCAGATGGCACAATCCAATAAGGATCCATCTAAATCAGACACGCGCCAAGTAGAAATTCTATCCCAATCCCAACATCACGTTGAGGGGGTAGAGCCGCCACTTCTTTAGGGACGATGTCCATGAACTCACTGATGATACCTAGGACATCCACTATCTCTGTATCTGCCGAATCAACTGATAGATTAGCTAACAGGGAAATGAGGGGCCCCACTAGCCGTTCGCCATCCTAGAAACTCCACTAACTAGCGAAAGTCACACGCTGGCCATCCTCATTGGAGAACATGACTCTTCTTCCTAAAACAGTTGATAACAACATGTTCAAAAAATAGCCAGTCGATGCCTAGGATGACATCATATGGCTATATCTGCAACAGTAGAAGATCCCTACTAGAGTGATGAGGTCATAACATTAGTTTACACCCTCAAGAAACATAAAACAAATAGTTCTGACCTCTTATTAGAATATTGACACCACTGGAACTGGAAGTCTCTCAACATCTAAAGCCAAAGAATTGGCCAGACTAGGTGCAACAAAGGAATGTGAAGCTCCTATATCAAACAAGGGATAGGCATGATTACTAAACATGTTGATAATACCTCAAATGACATTTGTCTCTATCATAACTGCGGCCTCTACGGCATGTATCTACCCACGCCTAGCTCCTATGGATGTCGAATATCAGCCACCTCTCTGACCATTCTCTGGTTGAGGTCCTTGATGAGTACCCTGGGGTCGGCCTTTTCCTGTCACGTCTACTCTTGGTGGAGCGGGAGATCATTGTCCATGCTTTTGCTGCTGAAAGGGCATATCTGTAAACTGCTGTAGCTGAGGTGGGAACTGAACCTTCCCACCCCCATTATACTGCACTCTGTCCAGGAACTTATTTAGAAGGTTCCAATAGTTTCCATAGATGATGCACATTGGTCCTAGGCCTGCAAGGCAAGGGTGATGACTGGGAAATCGAAACTATATGTGCTGGGGAATTATCCCCACTGCTCAAAACCTAGAAGGCCCTGACGCAGGAGGCCTGATGCTAACCACCTTTCTCTTTAATGATCCTGACTGGCTTCCCTCTCATGGAATTACTCCCAGATAGTGCATCCTCTCCCCCACTTCATCCTTAAGTTGCACCTCCATGTACATCATTAGGGTGAAGGGAGTAAAAAAATATTGAAGAGAAGGTTGGAGTGACTCCTATAAAAGTCTCATCTGGGACACCACATCCGGAAAAGGTTCATGAGTAAAACAAAAAAGATCGTTGAACTTGATCCCCACCTCCCTCACTAACATGCTCCGCTGTTGGAGGGAGAGCATCTCCTGCCTCTTCTCAGCCTTCATCGTGGAAGAGAGGAATTCTTCCTGGAACTCCTTCTCGAAATCAGTCTTTACAAACTCAACCTCTCTCTTCTTCCCAAGGTAGAGATTCCACCATTGATATGCCACTCCCCTCATCTGGTATACAGCCAGAGGAACCCAGTACTCCATCAGAGCCCGAATCAAGCTGAATGCTATCACCAGCTCCTCGATTCATCTCTCTATCTTCATGTCCGAGAATCTTCTCTAGTACTTCCCAAGGGTCTTCGGCATAAGGGCATGAAGCATTCTCTACCACCAAACATCCTCCTCTTCGCAATAAGAACTCTTCTGGTCAGCCAAAACAACCTCCTAGGCCATGATCTCCTGTACTACTAATGGCCGTCGTCTGGGTGACATAGCTTCAATGTAAACAAGGAATGCTTATGCCCTAGTAGTGTACCAAATTACATTAAAATTTTTCTTAAAATTTGTATTTATTTAAATTCCCAGAACACCTAGAACAAAAAAACAAGTCATTATTATATATGTTCCTCTATTAGGGTCTCTACCATGCAATCAGTTTATCCTCACTTGGTCATTTGGTAGGTCATGTGTCCTTACTTCAGATCACGGGGGGGGGGGGGGGGGAGGGGGCTAAAATACCATGTGCAAGCCAGTTTTCCATGGCCAATATCACAGTCTAAGATTCCATAACCTTGTTTCCATAACATCTCATGCAATCCTCACTGTGCCTAATTCTGGAATCCATTATATCTCTTAACCACTCCTCTGATACCATTCTATCATGACATGTCTCACCATGCTGAGGGATGTGACATCGGATTGAAAGACCCTTCCTTCCATAAGTTGAAGGAGAGATAATTACCCTAGAAACATTCCATTAATAGGACTTGTAGTTGTGACTATCACCAAGGGTATAGAATAATGCAGAAAATTTAAGGAATTTCCCTTTTCCTTTAGTAAGATCAAGGGAGATTGTAAATCCAAAAAACCCCAAAACTAGTGATAGAGGATAAAGAAATACAAAACATTTACATATGCATTTCCAAAAGTAAATGATACAAATATACAATTAAACTACAATGGAATGAACCAATGAAAAGAAAAAAATCAATTGAAATGGTCCCAACATCAAGACTATTATGGTCCTGCGTGATCCAACAAGATATCCTGAAAACCAAAAATAATTTTATATATGTAGGGTGAGTATACGGGTATACTCAGTAGAAAAAATAAAAATCCCTCATGCACAATTGCAAAGATATTATAATGCATGTGGGGGAAATAGATAACAAGAGAACCAAGAAAGGAAAACAATCCACCCAATCCTCATAAAGGAACACTCCCCAAATAAAGCAATTCAAGTAATGTAATAATATTATCACATAGATATTTGGGTACCCCATGCAACTTTCCAACTGGTTATTGATGAAATTCTATGCATAAAACCTCCCCCACCACTGTCACTATAGTCTCACTAACACACCCCCCCATACACTTCTCTTCTATCACAACTCCACATCCCACCCTCAAAAACTGGAGATATCACTACCACACATCCTTCCCACAAATAACTAGTCCAAAACAAAAATATGTAACCAAACCTGCACACACCGGGGCCCCAAAAATTACTTCCACACCAGAAGACACTTGGGCCTCATCCCATAGGCACTTGGGAAACCACCTGCCTGTACTCACCTAGGAAAACCACAACCACGCACCATGCCCGATGAATCTAGGTCTATAAAGGACCTCAGGCAATTATATCCTTCCTGAAGAGTCTTGGGCTACTCGATAAAGGGAGAATAAAAGGATCTTATAACCATCCACTTATAGGAGTGTTGGGGAAAACACCACCCCCATGAAATAAAGTTGTTTGTCATGAAGTTCTAAACGTGGGTGGGGAAAGAATACAAAACATAAGAACTAAGTTATAAATATAGGTAAAAAATAACTTATCCCATCCTAGGGGTTCCAAAACTAGCCCAACCACAAACACCCTCATTACTATTTATTCAAAAAAAGTTGCACAACCATGTCGCAACTCTTTCCTAGAAAACAATTCCCCATTGAACCCATTATGGTTTGAATATTCAAGTGATTCCATTTAAAAATAATAATTCTTCACTACTAGTAAATTAACATGCATAGCCACATGCCAGGGAAGGGAAAAACATCCATGCAATAATTTAATCATTCACACCCAGTTCTCTTGATAATTCACAACAATAGAAGGAATCCATGGGATCCCTCAAAGTACTAGAACCAAACTAAGCACCAAAATATGGGAACATGATCATATGCCAACAAATGAACCACAACAGGGGATCCCATCCCCATCCAATTTACTTCACAAGCATCAACTGTAAGCATCACCAGAACTGAGCAAGGGAGTTTTAAAATTTAAATATGCCATTCATTTATCTTCATCATACCATTTCGTTTAGTGGGGTGATCACACAAGTATTCTTATTTATTGAGCATCCATTTAATCTATCAAGTTTACATGATTTACCTATTTCTATGTTACATTCCTTAAATCATATAATTAAGTACAAAACAGAGGTTCTTTAGTGCGCAAGAAAGTACCACTAACATCCAAGATTGTTTTTGGACTCTAGACCATACAATCCACATTCTACAAAGTAGGGTAAAAGAGTACACTTGAGACATCAAATTCTGTGATTCATCCCTTAAAAGTCTAATTATTAACTTTATTAAGGCCTGGTTTCATCCATCCCAAAAGGAAATATTTTCATACCCACCCCACATGACGCACAGTAAAGAGAAACTAAGGAAAAAACCTACTTGGAAGATCAACAATTGCACATTCTCTCTACGCGCCAAGAACTGTGATGTGTGACTTGTAGGGCAGGAACTCCAACGACTCTAATTATGATCAAGAAAGGATAAAGCATAGGCACACCACTCGTCTCATGAAGGGGACTCTAAATGCACCATTGGGGAGAACGAACCTAGCCAAGAAGAAGAAGAAGATAATTCTAGTGATATATAAAGAGGAAGGATCCGGAAGTTATGGGATAATAATTTTGAACAACATTAAAATAGGAATGTGGTTTCACCCTAATTTTGTGTGGTTGCACATTATAGGATTAATTTTTATTTAACTTCTCATTATGGAGGTGGCTGTAACATCTGTGCGTTAGATGATTTCATTGAAAGCATTGAAAATGCATTGTGGGTCTCCCCACTCCTTAGTGATTTAAAACATTGTTTATGGGCTTCAAAAATAGTCTTGAACCACTTTAAAAGGTAAAAAAACATATAAGTGGTGTTACGTGAAAACCATGGATGAAAAACCTGAAAATCTCTCATTGCACCGATCGGTGACACACCAATCAGTGACACACTGATTGGGACTCACCGATCAGTGACACGCAATCAGGGACCCCCCGATCGGTGTCTTCGATGGTTGAAATCGTGATTACATCCTTCCACCCAGACGATTCCATTAGGATCCAAAACATATGGGTCCATGGTATGCCATAAACCAGAAATTTGGAAAAGGGGTGGACTAGGAGGGTCAGTGCCATTACATTTCCACACATGGCGATGCTTCTCATGCTTGAAATCTAATAAAATTTTGTACAATAGATTTTTGGTGTTTTACAAGATATCAACTATAATAAAAATGTTTCCTCGAAGATTAAACTTGATAATAATGATTGATGGTTTGATTTAACCAATTTTATGTCCCATATTATGAGAAGGGTTCATAAAAAATCATCTAGATTATAGATAATATGATGTAATATCATCACATGGACTACCATTAAAATAGGTCTCTATACTGGAGAACATTAGGGTGTGTATAGATTCAAAACTGGAAGAAATGTGTAAATATTTATAAGGAGTTAATGATTTAATCATTAAAAAATATTGAATGATCAATATAAAGATGAGGGCCAAAAATTGATAAATCTATAATGATTTAGAAGGTTAATGTTTTAAATGAAATTAAGGTAATAGAAAACAAAATTATTTCAATGTAATTTTTTTTAATGTTGGATAATTATTTTTCTGAATATGAATATAATGATGTATTATTAGAAGATAAGTTTCATTTTCTAATTAACAATCTTAATATTTGGTAGTGCTTTGATAAAAGTTTAATTCATCCATCTACATCTGGAAATTTATTACAAATAATGAACTTTTTTTATAATCTGAGGTACTAAATTAATATTATAATGGACTGTAAGGCCTCTAAAATAGTGAAACTCTTGACTATTAAACATAAAAAATATTCCAAAACCAATATGATTAAAAAAAATCTGTAATCCAAAAATATTGATTTTACTGGTTTATCATTAATATATAATTATAAAATAGTTTAACTAAATGCAATGAAAATTAACCAAGACATTCTATAGGGAGTTAGTTTGATTTAAGCCTTTATCTAAATTCGATAAATGGTTTATGAGAAACATCTGTGAAGGATTTGATTTCACATGTCATATGTGTTGTGATTCTCAAAAACCATATTAATATGATTTCCAAAATAAATCTAATGGACATCATTGATATATTGTTAGTAATTAAGAATCCTTTTAACTAATACTTTCACAAAAACACTCAATTCATAATCACTTAATCCAAATATTTCCTCATTTTTCCATCCATGTTTTGGTATTCATTAATAATATCATTTATAGTTTTCCTAAATCATTACACCTTGTCTTCTATATAAAAACCCTTTTTTATGACCTAGGATATTCATTGTAAAAATATATCATAATTATTATTAAATAAAAAGTTGATTATCCTAAGAATATACCCTGGGAGTGTCAACCTAGTTGTGCAAAAAAGCATGTTTTTGTATACTAGCTACCCCAAGTTAGGCTCAGAATAACTTATTAGAGCCATTACTCTTAGGCACATCTCTTCTAGATCCATGTCCTCTTGTAGTATCCTGATAGGTTTTTAGTTATTGAAAGTCCCACATAATCTATATGTTACCGAAACTGTTGGGAATTCATCTATGATTGTCATGAAATTATACCTTTTTGTAATGTTCTCTAAACTATGTTTTCATAAATATAGTTTCAATGATTTTTAGTAAATATCATTTGTTACATACAATTGTGCCATGACCCGAGATAGTAAGGATCATTTTTCTACAAATTAATACATTTTCATAATTAATTGTAATTAATTATAAAATTAATTATAGTTTAGTAGTTTTTTTAACACCCCAAGATTCTATGGTACGCTTCTCATTAAATAATAGAGCATCGTGTGTTTTAAAAAACCTCAAGTTCTAACACACCGCGACCAATCAAAAGAGTCGTTATGAATATTAATACCCACTTTTTAAAATTATATAAATTTTATATTTCAAAATGGACTTCATTTTTGTATTCGGAATATCGAAATTATCCGAAGTTGAATTTTTTGTAATTTTCTGGGAACTTCTAATTTTCTATGAATAAAGAAAATACTTAAAGACAACTTTTTTAATAAAAATAATTTATAGTGATAAATTATACTATAGAGTGGTTTTAAAGTATAATTAGAATATATTTTTACCATTTTATCCAATGTTGGTCATTAGAATTAATTTCACTTTGAAATTGGTCATAAACAATTGTCAATCATTTGATTGATATTGTTTTTTCAAAACAGGCTATTTGTTTTGACAATGAGAATTTATTATAAAATTAATTAATGAAACTTATATATTCAGATTTTTTTAAAATATAAACATTTTTTTAATTCATAATATCAATTATAGCTTAGGGTGACTTTTTGGTATTTTTCTGAAAAACATCAATTTTTGATGAATAGTGAAACCACTAAGTGGTAGTTTAAAAACTAATTTTTTCGTGTAAATGAAACATTACCACTTCTATGATTTGATTTTCAAAAAACTGACATACATGGTTGTCATTATAAAGTTAAATGTGGTTCAATGGGATTAAAATAATTTTTGGTTAATAGTAACTTTTATGTTTTATTAATCGCGATTAAAGGTCATTAGTGAAATTTAAGGTAAAAATGATATTATAAAAATTAGAAATTATCTTTACACTTGTCCTACCATCATTGGATGTCTAATGGATGACCAAGAAAGTCCATGGGTCAACTTGGGGACCCCATGGTGCCCCTTGGTTAAGAAAATTACATTAATAACTTTTTATTTAAAGTAAAAATAAAATCTACACAAACATGTGTTGTTTTACTAAAACAATTATTACATGGGGTTATATAAGCTAAATTTTCAACTATAAATATTAATTGGAAATATAAAAATATTTCCTGCATCATGGTATTTCTTTTATAATTTTTAAACATTAAATAAATTAATTTTTTTATAACACTGTGACGATGCAATGATTACCTAATTAATTTAACAATTTAAATAAAATGAAAAGATAATGTAAAATATAAGGCTAACACATGTCAAAAACCTATTGTATGAGTAGATTTCTAACCCTTATTACTATATGCTCGAAATATATAATTGTGGGACCTCTAAAATCCGAAAAGTATTTCATAAAAATGTAATATTTAATGACTTTCCAAGAGTGCCCCTCCTCTCCTCTTATAAAAGGCCCCCACGTCTACCACCTTACTCACACCATCGTAGCCATTTGTCTCAGCTAACCTATACACAAATACTCTCTCGACATCTCTCCCTTCATCCTAGAAGCCTTACCTTAGGAATAAAGCTCTTTAAGAAACCATTGTGGTTCAAACCGAGGGGAGTTACCCGATTTAAAGGTAAAATCTTCTCTTATGTTGTTTTGTTTTATTTTTCTTCTCCAACCCCCTAAACTATTTTTATTCCTTTATTTTGTAACAACACCATTATCCTCAATATACTTGGAAGTTTTTATGAGAAGTATTTTATTTACACATACACACACCTTCATCAAATGGCTAAAGAACATACTGCTTCTGTGGGTGGAGAATTACTGCCTCACAAAATGATGATTCTTCAGTATTATTTTAACACGTCTCATGCTGGCCATTCTGATGACACTATTTTTATATTAGATATATACTATTTTTTTCCTTATCATTCTCTTTTTTTCATTTTTGGCATACCTTTACGATTTCCATTATTTTAGGAAGTGCAGACTACCGCCCCCTCAAAGTGATTTGAATCGTTAATGCCATATGTGGGATGTATAAAGGATAGAGTAAATGGTATTATATATTATATTATACGGGAATTATAATATAACATTATATCATTATGATTTCATTCCATTAAATATGAAATAGAAATGAAAGTAGAGTTCATGTGTACGTACGGCTTACTGTCTCCATGAACGATGCATTTCATTTATTACCTCCAAATGTTATGTAATATTAAAAATGCATATATATAATAGATATATATGATATATATGATATCTACATCATGAATATAATTCTGGATGTAATGTATATTTTACCACATGAACAACTTGTAATTATAAGAAGTTTATTTTTTACTCAAGTACCAAAGATCGACAATACTACTGTTATTAACTTAAATAATTACATAATGTTCATAACACGGTAATAAGTGATAGAAAATGAATAATAAACTTGAAAAAAGTTCTTAAGAAATTATAAATTAACTGTAGTTTTTTATTCATGAGATTAAATAACGATCGAGTCAAGTCGGACATGAGGTAAGGGAACTTCTTAACCCAATTTCCGTTCTTTGGGTTAATCTTCTACTTTCAAATTATGTCAGGATATTATTATGTCCTATATTTTATTTTGTACTTTATTTATGTGTAATTATATTGAATATACATAATAGATCTATTTTATTTAAAAAACTGATCTATGTAAGGGACTTCGTCTCAATCTCCATTCATTGAGGCATATTTTGTTTTATACACAAATTTCTTTTATACGGTGTATAAACCCCTTTGACTTTTACATTTACTCAAATGGAATCTTTTATACAAATTGTTTTAATAAATAACAAAAATTAAGGTTTTTCTTTTCGTATGTATGCGGCAATAATGACTTCTCTACCACTGTGACCATTATTTGAGTTTTGGCTTCTTCTACAAGCCATAACTTTTTTTAAATGAAAAATAAATACCAGGTTTTAATATTATTTTATTTTGGTATTGAAAATGGTTTTGATAATTTTTTTATTATAACAATGTGTTGTATTGATATCTTGTGATTGAAATGTGGAAATATTATATTTCCTTTATGCATGTTTTATGTGATACCATTATGCTATGGTTTATCATATGTTTAAATCTGTTCATATGAGAAATGCATTGGACTTAATAAGTGATGGGTGGAACCCGCTATAGCTCCTCAATGCATCGGTAGGTCTCATGAGAAAAACTAGTGTCTTGGCACGAGGCCTTGAAAAATTCTTATTTGTAGTCTTGGTATGAGGCCGTGGCTACGTGGTTATGATAGTCTGGCATTATGTATTCCATCATTATAAAAGTGTTTATTTATATTGCATGTGATTATTCGACTAGTAGAATATCCATGTGAGTAAGTAAATGGAATTATTTCATTTCTAACATATTATGCTAAAGTTCAAGTTTAAAAGGATTTTGTTATAGTTATAAATTTCCTTAAATGTTTATGTTTATTTATTAAAGCTTCTGCTATATTGTTATCCTTACTAGTCATCTGATCTCACCCCTTCCAATGTTTTAATTTTTACAGCATGTGAAGATGTATATTATGAATGACCTGCAGGGATAGTATGAGGAGATATGAAGACAAGATGTTGTTGTAGTTTAGTTTTACATTATGATGTAATGTAATACTTATTAAAAGTATCTAGTGTTTCCAAGGCTACTAAACTAATCAGTATTTCGAGACTTGATCTTTTGTGATCATGCCAATGTTACGCAATAATGCACCGAATCTAGGTAACTGGGGTCGGGGGGTTATAGTTGGTATCAGAGGGAGGTTTAGTACTAACCTTGGATTCTAGATTTAGAAAAACTCTGATTAGAGCACAAAACCATAAGATAGACTTTTAGGATTAGTATAGAAGAACTTCCTAGAATTTTGTTATTGTAGAGATTTTGTGAGTTTTCAAAGCAATACATCCCTGTCTGGATATGACCAGGTAGAGTTGGCTCTGGCACAGATGTACCTAGTATTAAAACCCAAAACACCGCTTTGAGCTAGACTCGAACGGGAACTGGTGTACGACAACAGGCCATGATGCACTCCTGGTTTCGACACTCCCGGGGGATATGCTTAGGAAAATTCTCATTTTCATTACAAACCTTTATGAAGTGATTACGAGTATATACTTCTTCAAAGAATTTTTTTTATGATTATGGATTATATCCGTAAATAGATCAATTTATGTTAAGTGTTTTTCATGTTTATTATTATGTATTTCGATTCATAAACTAATCTAGTTTATGACATTGTTTAGAAATGGCGCCTAGTGGAAGGAATGGAAACTGTATCAATTCACGCACTCCATGTAGGGATTTACCTCCTGCTCAAGATAATTATAATGGAGTTGGTGATACAACTGGTGCTGATCAGCTTATCACCATACTGAGGAAACTCACTCAGGTTATGAATAATTACCGTACACGTATGGAGCACCCTGATCTGCAATGTGGAGGATCAATGGTAGACCGCTTCATGAGGAAACAAATATCAAAATTTAATGGGGGTACAAATCCCTTAGTAGCTAAGAAATGGATAAACTCCTTAGAAAAATATTCCATGCCTTGGGGAGTAGTGAAAGGGAGAAGGTTGTCATGGCAGTTTACCGCCTAACTCGAGATGCCGATCAATGGGGGTTGCTGATTCAAAACCCAAAGGAAGATAAATAAGTATCAATAATGGAATGGAAGGAGTTAAAAGAGATTTTCTTAGAAAAATACTTCCCTCGTGACCATCGATCATATATGGAAAGACAATTTCTGAGTCTGAGACAAAAGGAGGATAAGAATGTCGCAAAGTATGAGGCTACCTTTACAAGGTTAGCAAGGCATGCATCAGATTATATACGTAACCCAAGAAGTAAGATTGATCGTTTCTTTGATGGGTTAAAACAATTTTTCCATCCAGAATTAGTCTCAAAAACCTTCTCATCATATGAAGATATTGTCTCATGTGCTATCAAGACAGAAAAGGAATTTTCTAAATATTATGACAATAAAGTAAAGCAATAGAAGAAGAGAATGATGGAATAAGAGACAGATAAATGGAAACAGGCAAAGAAGGATTTTCCATTATATGATATTTTTGGGAAGAATCACCCCTGTAATTTCCTAAAAGGAATGGGAGTTTGTTATAAATGTGGAGAAAAAGGTCACCAGGCTCGTGATTGCAGGGGAATGAAAGAGGTTATCTATGTTGAATGCTACAATTGTAGGTAAATGGGGAATTATGCAAAAGAATGTCCTAAGTGTTAGGGAAACATACCTCGGAAAAGGCCAAGAGATCAAGGAAAATCTTATGATGTTACTACAGTTGAAGTGGAAAAAATAATTTATTGGTGCTTTTGGAGTCAAGTATTATATTCTTGTTATAATAATAATGTGATATATATAAGTATTGTATTATAGTACTTTTTGTTTTCATTTATATTTTAATATGATGAAGGTAATCATATTTTTATATGTTACAATAAGAGAAACTTTACTTTGTTTGAGAAATCTGATGATACAATTGATTTTGGAATTTAGAGACCTTTTAGATAAAGTCTAGAAAGAGGTATTTTGGATATCTATAAAGGTTGGAATGGATTAAGTTGAACATTGGATTGTATTTTTTAAGGATAAAACATTTCTGAAGATTCTTTTTTCAATATTATAATACTATAGTTTTAAGAAAAGGACAACCAGCAGGTTGGGGGATAAACCGTCACGTTGGACAAAGCTGCAAGAATCGAACCCACAACCATAGTGTGACATGCCTTTATTTCCTACCACTAGCCTACATGAAGTCCCTGGTTATTACAAAATAGTTTTCCTAATCTAAATGGTATGTGTTAATATTTAGAAACTTTTACGATTAGGATAAATATAATATTTTTGAGTTCTATTATCTTTTTGAGTGAAATATGGGTTTGTGGTAAAAATTTATTAAAGAATGAAAGTCTACATGACATGTATGTATATTTCCTTACGTTCTTAGTAAATCTCCTAAATAAATTCCTCAACTTTATGAAAAGTCAACTTAAAACAAAAATTTTGTCGGTTAACATTTCCTACTGGGGAATCTATGATCATTTAACCAATCACATGTTTGTGATTTTCTTGAAGTTATACTTTCTCCTAATCCTGTTTTCTACAACACTCCATCAGACCTTGATGGTTTGTTTCTCCTCCATATCAATATTCTCATAGAATCCTAGTATGGGCTATCTTGGGTGACCTTTGTACTTCTCTTTATTTCTTTTAAAATTATATTTTTATTAACCCAATTTCTGATGTGGGTTTTCCAAAAAGGTATTTTTTATTTTGAACCTTTTATTTTCAAAGAAAAATTTCAAATTGTGAGGACAGAATTTATTGAAGGAGGGATGAATGTAACACCCCAAGAATACATAGTATGCTTCTCTTTGAATAATAGAGCAGCGTGTGTTGTGCACAACCTCAAGTTCTAACACACCGCGACCAATCAAAGTAGAAGTTATGAATAGTAATACCCACTGTTTGAAATTATATAAATTTTATTTTTCAAAATGGACTTCATTTTTGTATTCTGAATATCGAAATTATCCTAATTTAATTTTTTTGTAATTTTCTGATAACTTCTAATTTTTAATTAATTGAGAAAATACTTAAAAACAACTTTTTTAATCAAAATAATTTATAGTGATAAATTATACTATTGAGTGGTTTTAAAGTATAATTAGAATATATTTTTACCATTTTATAAAATGGTGGTCATTAGAAATAATTTCACTTTGAAATTTGACATAAACAATTGTCAATATTTTGATTGATATTGTTTCATAAAAACAGGCTATTTGTTTTGATAATGGAAATTTATTATAAAATTAATTAATTCAACATATATGTTTGGAATTTTGTAAAATATAATCCATTGTCGAATTCATAATTTCAATTATATCTTAGGGTAAATTTTGGGTATTTTTCTAAAAAACGTCAATTTTTTATGAATACTGAAACCACTAAGTGGTAGTTTAAAAACAAATTTTTTTCATGTAAATGAATCATTACCACTTTTGTGTTTTGATTTTCAAAAATCCTACATACATGTTTGTCATTAGGAAGTAAAATGTGGTTCAATGGGATTAAAATAATTTTTGGTGAATAGTAACTTTTATGTTTTAATAATCGCGATTAAAGGTAATTAGTGAAATTTAAGGTAAAATGATATTATGAAAATATGAAAACATCTTGAAAATTTTCCTACCCTTATTGTATAACTCATGGACAACCGGGAAAATCCACGTGTCAACATGGGGACCCCATAGAGCCACTTGGGTAAGGAAATGACATTAATAACATTTTATTTAAAGTAAAAATAAAATTGTCACAAACATGTGTTTTTTACTAAAACAATTATTACATGGGGTTATATAAGATAAAATTTCGACTATAAATATTCATTGTAATGATAAAAATATTTCCTACATCATGGTATTTTGTTATAATTTTTGAACATTAAATAAATTAAATGTTTTATAACACCGTGATGATGCAACGATTACCTCATTAATTAACGATTTAAATAAAATGAAATGATAATGTAAAATCTAAGACTTACACTTGTCAAAAACTTATTGTATGAGTATATTTAGAACCCTCATCACCTTATCCTCGAAATATATAATTTTGGGACCTCTAAAATCCGAACATCATTTCATAATAATGTAATATTTCATTACTTTCCACAAGTGCCCCTCCTCTCATCTTATAAAAGGCTCCCACCTCTACCACCTTACTCACACAATCAAAGCCATTTGGCTCGGGCAACCTCTGCCCAATTACTCTCTCAACATACCTCTCTTAATCCTAGAAGCCTTACTTTAGGTAGAAATCTATTCACGAAACCATTTTGGATCAAACTTAGGGGAGTTGCCCGATTTAGAGGTAATGACTTCTCTTACGTTGTTTTGTTTTGTTTTGCTTATCCAACCAACTAAACTCTTTTTATTCTTTTCTTTTTTTTAAAACAACAATATCTTCAATGTACTTGTATGTTTTTAGGAGAATGATTTTATTTACACAAACACACACCTTCTTCTAATGGCTAAAGACCATACTGTTTCTGTGGGTGGCGAATTACTGCCTCCCGAAACGATGATTGTTCAATATTCTTTTAACACCTCTCATGGTGGCCATTATGATGACACTATTTTTATATATGATATTTATTATGTTTTTTCCTTATGATTCTTTATTTTTCATTTATGGAATACCTTTACGATTTCCATTATGGATAAACGTGATAATTTCATTTTAGGAAGTGCAGACTACCGCCCCCTCAAAGTGATTTGAATCGTTAATGCCATATGTGGGATTTATAAAGGATGGAGTAAATTGTATTATATATTATATTATACTGTAATTATAATATAACATTATATAATAATTATTTCATGACATTTAATATGAAATATAAATGAAAGTAGCGTTCATGCGTACGTATGGCTTACCGTCTCCATGAACGGTGCATTTCATTTCTTACCTATAAATGTTATGTAATATTAAAAATGAATATATATATATATAATGGATATATATTATATATATGATATCTACATCGTGAATATAATTCTGGATGTAATGTATATTTTACCACATCAACAACTTGTAATTATAAGAAGTTTTTTTCTAACTCAAGTACCAAAGATCGACAAAACGACCGTTATTAACTTAAATAATTACATAATGTTCATAACATGGTAATATGTGATATAAAATGAATAATAAACATGAAAAAGGTTTTTAATCAATTATAAATTAACTCTAGTTTATTATTTAGGATATTAAGGAATGATCGAGTCAAGTCGGACACGAGGTAAAGGAACTTCTTAACCCAATTTCCGTTCTTTGGGTTAATCTCCTGCTTTCAAATTATGTCATGATATTTGTATGTACTACGTTGTATTTGTACTTTCATTATGTGTACTTATAGTGAATACACATAATAGATCTATTTTATTTAAAAAATGATATTTGTAAGGTACTTCGTCTCAATCTCCATTCATTGAGGAATATTTTGTTTTATACACAAATTACTTTTATACGGTGTATAAACCTATTTGACTTTTACGTTTATTCAAAAGGAATCTTTCATACGAAGCGATTTACTAAATTACAAGAAAGGAATGTTTTTCTTGTCGTACGTATGCGGCAACAATGACTTCTCTGCTGCCGTGACCATTATTTGAGTTTCGGCTTCCTCTACAAGCCATAACTTTTTTTAAATGAAAAATAAATACCAAGTTTTAATTTTCCTTTATTTTATTATTGAAAATAGTTTTGATAATGTTTTTATTATATCAATGTGTTGTATTGATATCTTGTGATTGAAATGTGAAAATATTATGTTTCCTTTATGCATGTTTTATGTGATATGATTATGCTATGTTTTATGATATGTTTAAACCCATTCATATGAGGAATGCATTGGACTTAATAAGTGATGGGTGGAGCCCGCTATAGCTCCTCGATGCATCGGTAGGTCTCATGAGATAAACTAGGGTCTTGGCATGAGGCCTTGACACAATCTTATTTGTAGTCTTGGAACGATGCCTTGGCTATGTGGTTATGATAGTCTGGCATTATGCATTCCATAATTATGAAAGTGGTTATTGATATTGCATGTGATTATTTGACTAGTAGAATATCCATGTGAGTAAGTAAATGTAATTATTTAATTTTTTGACATATTGTGCTAAAGTTGATGTTTAAAAAGAGTTTGTTTTAGTTATACATTTCCTTAAATGTTTATGTTTATTTATAAAAGCTTCCGCTATATTATTATCCTTACTGAGCATCTGATCTCACCCCTTCTAGTGTTTAAATTTTTCCAAGATGTGAAGAAGTATATTATGAATGACTTGCATGGATAATATGAGGGGAAATGAAGAAAATATATTTTTCTTGTTTTGTTTTACTTTATGATGTAATGTAAGACTTATGAATTTATCTAGTGTTCCAAAGGCTACTAAACTATTCGTCCTTTCGAGACTTGATCTTTTGGGACCATGCTAATGTTACACAATAATGCACTAACTCTGGGAAACTGGGGTCAGGGTGTTACAGTTTTGGTAAATCTGATACATAAATAATACTTATATTAATAATTAATAGATAATTACAACATAATTATTTTCTTCTTTCATAAAAAATAACTTCAATGATAACTCTAATAAATCATTTAAAACATTTCATATCATACATATTACACTTAATTGATTCTTCAGTTAGTAAAGATAATAAGGGTGAAAACATATTCTTTTTAAAAGAAACATATACTATGAATAATAAAGAATAAATTATAATTGTCAATAAAAAATGTAAATATCTAAACACACCTTCCATGTAATCAGTAAACAGAATGGACGTGCATAAAAATATTGAAAATTAATTACTGGAAAAATACTAAATTCAAAGGACATGAAAAGGAAAATTAAATATTGAAAGCTGTAAAACAGACACACACACCATTAAAATAACTGGAAACTAAATGTATCCTCTGATATTTTGAACCAAAATATCATGGATGAATTATAATTGAAATTAGTATGAGGTAACTTCTTGATTGATGAATTCCATGTTTCATTAGTACATGGTACCTTTATCGTAATACCTTTATCATGATAGTTTACAATGTATCAGGTAAATCCCGTGTAAGGTGGCAAGAAAAATGAATTTCTGGATGACACAATCAATGTATTGAGGGGATATCTATTACCAAGCCCAACCTGCTTCATACCGGTCCTAAAAAATCTCATATATCAAATAATCAATTTAACAATGTTCATTATCAAATATCCATATAGTGTATGAGATACAGATTTTACAAAAATTAAATAAATAAAGAAATACAATTCAAAACATACAGCATATGAGAAACAATATATGATTTTGGAAATTATTATATCCATGATCAATATATATTGATTATATCAAGGGTACTAACATGAATCAATGATGTTAAAGTGAATACTATAATTTTCCATATAAATAATAAACTATCGATAGGAGGATTAAAATGATATCAATAAAAAGTACCCCAAGTTCATGGAATAAAACAATTATTTTTGATGATATATATAAATACTATAAAATTATTAATCAAGAACATTATTGAAAAAAATAATTTTATTATGAAAAATAATTTCTTTAAAAATCAATTTTGGAAAAATTTTCATAAAAAAATTTCCTTTTAAACATTAAACTGGTCCTTCAATGAAGTAAAGGACATTATGTTCATACAATCCGTACTATGAAAAACAAACATTATTATTTTATGGTTAATTGTTAGGAAGATCCCTGATTCATAAACAAATAAAATGATTCCTTTAAAAACAAAATAAAAATAAAAAGTGGTAATTTCTTTTTATAAAATAAATTTAAGAAATATTTTCATCCATTTTAATAAAAAAAAATTTTATAAGAAAATGGGTTCTCCTACTAATGAGAGGAATAATGCTGGGATTTCATAAAAATATTTCAAAATTTTTTTTTTTACTAAATATTGGGAAAATGATAATAATAGTTAAAAATGATAATTAGTAACCAATGTAGTTATAATAATTGGTTTTATTTAATAATGGTAATATAATTTCCACTAATTAAAATATTATTGAAATTTCGTTAATGTTTAGATGAAGGAAAATAATATTTGAACATTCCAATGTGTCTCATACCATAATGAAAAATTTTAAATAATTATCCTAATAAATGGATAACGTTAAATGAAAGTTTCAAATTCCATGATAGAAATATGATTAAAGACTAAATATAACAAATAGAGCATTATATACACCACATTATATATGTAAGTGGTAGAGATGAAATTTATGTAAAAAATGTAAAAAACGTAGATGAGAACCACATTCCTTGAGTTTTCTGTTAGGAGAATATCATTTTTCATCATGTATAATAAAATTATGTTAAAATAATAAATTCTTGAGACCCTATTACAAGTTTATAATTAATTTTATTTCACTTATTACAATGTTTTATAAAACTACATAACTAATTAAATTTTTATTATGTATTATATCAAAATTTGGATTATTTGTCAAAAAGAACATTGTTAGGTAAAATACGGTCAAAGGGGTCATTATATAACAACTCTAAAAAAATTATCCTGAAATATTATATATATATATATATATTTACAAAAAAATAGAATTTATCATTAAAAATGGTTATTAAAAATGATTCAACATTCCAATCATATAGATGATAGGCTATACATACACATGAGTAACGTTCCCATTTATCAATGATTATTATGGAATTAATGATAGTAAAAGTATATATTTCAATAATGATCATTATATCCCCAATACCGAGTTATTTAATCATATATAGTTATATATTAAATTTTTTATGAACAACAAATCCCATCATTTTGAGGTGGCGGTAGTCAACACATCTAGGAATGATGTGATAACTTATTAATTGTGAGAAAAGGAAATAAATAAAATGTAATATATATATATATATATATATATAGCTCTAGAAAAGTAAAAATGTCATGAATATAATATATTTTGTTTCCATCTCATATTTTTAATTATAACTAGTATTTAAACATTTCATGTATCATGTGAATGAATCACATTACGTTGAGGGGGTGGTATCCCACAATTCCTCAAACAATATTATCGTATTAACATAAAATGGATATTATTAAATTTATGTGTTATAAAATTGATTAAAAAAATTATAAATACATAATAAATATCATATATAACATATATAAACATATTTTCAATAAAAGTTTCTATCCATGAACGTTGGAAATGGAAAAATGAACAATCATCATTTCATGAGGTGACAATTCACCGTATATAGAGAGAGTATGTTAGTAACCTATTAGATGGAAGTGTGTGTAAGTGTATGTCAAAAATTAACATAAAAATTCCTATTATATTTTGTATATAGTTTTTCATAGTTAATCCTATAATAATAATACTATAGTTATGGAGAATAGAAATGAAAATAATCATTTGAAACGAAGACATTACCTATTAATTGTGTAATGTCTTTTAGTCTGATCAAAAATCATACTTGGATTGATTTCTGACAATGTATGTGTTAATAAAATTAAGTGAGGTATGTTTAGGATATATTTTTTTACATCTTGGTTGATAACTAGAGCTTTACGGGTATGGGGTAGTGGGAGGAGGGGAGGTCCTTTTATAGTAGAGGAGGAGTGGCACACTTATAATATTTTGAGAAGGAAATTACAATGCAATTTTTTATACTGAAATACAATCTATTAATGAACCCAATTTGATAAAATATAGTTGTGCTTCGATATATTTCCAGTAAATGGCCTTTAGAAGAGTTCGTATGTCGTTTTAGGCCTTATTATTATGGTTTTGTCCCTTATTCACTTTTACTAATAGTTTTGGTCAAAAACAAAATTGATTTTATTACACAATATATATTATTATGATTAAAAATATTGAATACATTTTAAAAATTACAATTATTTAAGTGGAATAATTTTATTTAATATTCATCCTGTAGGTGGAACAACCATGCATGTTTTGAATTGATAAAACAACTAAATGGTTTTTTAGGTTTTTATAAAAAATTCCAAAATGAAATTTATTCCAATGAAATATATTATTCTAATTTATAAAAATATTTTAAAAAAATATAATAAAACCAATTAGATGAATAATTTAAATATGTAAATATATTAGATTGAAAAATAGCTTTAAACTAAAATTTAGTATTTTTATATATTCATTTTAAAATTATATGTTTCAGAAAAATATCAAAACATTACCCTATCTAAACATTTTTTTATATAATATATGATGTTTAGTTTTAAATATTAAATCAATTATATTGTCAACATTCAGATTTAAAATTTTTTTCCACAAAAATTTGGTAAAATTGACTTGATAAATATATAGGTTTTTATGTGTAAAATATGTATTTTTTATCATATTCATATCAAACCTAATGGATGAATATCAAAAATATATTATTTATTTTATTATATATATATATATATAATTAAAATTATTAAATAATTGTAATTAATTTAGTTTCATAAGACAAAACTAGTTTAGAAGAATAAAAATTAAAATATTTCATTTTAAATCCAACTGGTTCTTATTTTTGTTTATCATTAATTGGCAGCTAATGAATTCATTTTATATTCATATACACCATAAGTTTTCCTTAGTTAAATAATAATATTAATATAATATAACATAATAGATATATATTACTATACTAAATAATATTATTTTTATGATATATTATTTTTTGGTAAAACAAACACTTTCTTGTTACCCAAGCTAATAAGGAAGGTCTATATTTTATTCAATACAAGATAAATCTGTGTACCATTAATTACAAGATATATAATTTGTTGAATATATTAAAAATTGTAAATATATATTATATTCTATAGATATTAAATTCCCTTTTCATGCTTGGTGATGCATGTGATGCATGCTATATTAATTGAATTTACCTCACTTTTAATATATTTATTGTTATTTGATTTATTTAAATATTAACTAAATTATTAACATGTCAGCATTTATTCTGAATTTAAACAAATTATTTCATCTTTAAAATATAGAAATAATTTATTTTAAAAAATAGTTATGAATATTTAATATGAATCTGTTTAGATAAACCATTTTTTCGTCATTATCACTAAACATTTTATATATTAAAAAGTATAAAGGTAATATTTTCATCTCTAATTAATTAACTAATTTAATGGGTCATACTTAATATAAAGTCGAAATAAATTTACATATCTGAAGGAATTTCAAATAAAATATCTAAATATATTAATTTTTTAAAAAATGATAATATTTCAGGACATTTTCAGTTTTATCATTCATTCCAAACCCCCAGTAATCCATTTTTACTTTAACTGTGGTAATTTATTTTTAATGAATTAAATATTTATTTACGTTAAAAAATATGATAAAATTATTAGAAATTATAAATTTTTATGATTCCAAATATTTCATCCGATTTTTTAAATTAAGTTCATTGAAGTGGTAAAAAATAATTGTAAATTAGTCCTAGAGATGTGACGATTGTGATAGTTCTTCCAGTGACAATTATAAAAATATTACAATGTTTTTATACCAAAATTCAATATTAAATTGATTCAAATTACATAAAATGGATAAATATATGTATAAATGATCTAATTATACCTTAAAACAATTTCAAAATATAATTTTACACTCTAGATACATTAAATGGAAAGGGTAATTTTAGTTAAAATTTTATATTTTTACTATTCATAAAAAATTATAATTTTTAAAGAAAAATACACAAACATACACCCTATGATAATTTTTATTTTATAATCTCAAAAATGATGTTTCCTTTATATCATTTATTTTCATACATTTCATAATATATTGTTAACAAAATGGCATGAACACTTATTTTTGGTAAAAATAATAATTTTGAAACATATAAATACTTTACAAAAAAATAATTTCCTTCTTGTGAAAAAAATCTACACATATTAAACATTTATGAATAATAATTTAAAATGAGTTGTTACTATTCATATCTCTATATATAACATATATGAAATAATAGCTTAATTTAAATAAATTAATAATATATTTAAAATTTGTTAAAATTCGTTATTGCATGTGAAACATTCTATGCTAGTTTTTTATAGACCCATCATTACTTATTATTGTGAATAATGGAAGCTAAAAATTATCTTTCATGCAAGTCAACACATCAATGATTTTTATTTTAATCAAAAATAAATAAATTCATTAAAAACACGTGTTCAAATAATTATGAACTATAGGTATCCATTGGAGATAAATGTGCTGATTAAAATATTCAAAGTAATTTTTTAAGGATTCCAAACACTCAAGGAATGAATTTTTTATTATTGGACGGGGATATTAAAATAGTTATGATGATATTCCCATCATGTAATAGACACACTTGTTTTGTAATATATTTTTAAAACGTTTGTAAATGGATAATGACTTATAGATGGGTCCAAAATATATTCATTAAATATCAAAATGTATCCTAAAATCATTAGAATCAAGACATAAAAAATTCTTGTAATCTAACTACAAAAATTTAATTTGAGTGCAAGCCATCATGGTGTGTGATCATCCATTTTTAAGGAAGTAATAATATAACCAATGTGAATTATTATGAGCCTTATAACAAGGTGTAATGACTATTGGATTTGTGTATGGGTTTGAAATATAGATTTCACATATCTGTACAAAAAATGGTAGGAATCAATCCAAATTAAGTATTTTCCAGTGATATGTTATCATATAATAGGTTTGGATATAGAAAGATCCACTCTGTATATTGAGACCATACACTAGGAGGGGGTTGATGTTGTATGTTTTTCGGTGGGCCAAAGGCATGTGATTTTGGAATCATTATACACGTCATGAAATTGTAATAAATCTACAAATTGTTCTTACCAATTACACTCACTTTATAGATTTTACCTCATATGTAGGATCAAATGATTTTTATTCTCACATGGGATTGGAATAAGAAAATTATCTATGTCTTATAACCATGATAGGATATATATGCTTTCAATATGAATGGGTTCATTTTACACTATTGGATGTTTATAAATAAAAAAACATATTCCAGGTAAGAATACATGGATTTGACACTATTGTATTGAAATTAGGTCATTGAGGATATTCGTTTTTAATTTTTTTAGGTTTTTGAAAGGTTGAAAAAAAAATTTATGGTTTAACATCATGGTAGAAAGAATCATATTTTATGCATTTTAGGGTTATATGATGTGGAATTTATATATAGGGTTTTGTAGAAATTTTTTTTCCCAAACTGATATAATTTATTCCAAGTACACAAAGGTAGAGAAAAAATACCTTGAATGGGATAATTCCTCATTCACCAAGAGGGATTTGATAGTGATGGGGGTGGAAGGATGATTTGAATTTATGGATTAGCCTATGGTATGTGAGACATGTGTTATTACATATCTTATGGTAAATATAATCTATCCACATTATTATTCTATATATAATCCCTTGGTAATTATTTTTATCATGTATACGGGAAGTGGTGTGAAATTTATGGGTTACTTAGGGAGAAAAATGAATAATTAATGACAATGTTAATTTCTAAAAATTTAAACCTATAAAAAAAACATGCCTTAAAATGGAATATTATTCCAATAATGCGAATGATAATCTTGGTTTTGATTCATAACATAATGTAAAATGGATCAATTCACACATGGTTCTGATGAAGATATGATATACTAGTGTAAATTTTATATTGGAAAGTCCTGACATTAATGGGGAGACCATACACTGATATGTTATCTGATATTGGTTGAATTTTTGGTTGCGCCTAAGATTAATGCTCTAGGAATTAATACATATTCTATGATTAAATTAATCAATCCATATATAGTAATTCTCTATATAATCTATATATGTAGAACTTGATAATTTATAAGAATGGAAATTGATAATTGTGGATACTTTATTGAAAGGTATGTATAAAAAATATATAGGAATTTGGAAAGTACATATGACCAGTGAAAAACAAGGTATTGATGTAGAAACATGGATGGGCCTAGGATAATAGATCCATGAATCACATTATATTCTAATTTAGTAGGGATCAGACCACACTCCGATTTAGTAAGGTATAATCTTTTCTATATCTTATGTGGACCATAATATTAGGGTTTCCTTGTATAGGCATGACTGTAGAATCATTGGCATATAGAATATAACTTTAAAATATTATTACGTTCCTGATAGATGATCCATTCTGAACATCATATTTTCATATGGGATATACTATATGTTATCTATTTTAACATCATTCTATAAGTAATTACATCATATTTAGTTTATTTATAATATATATGGTATTAGAGGCAATGTAGTTTAATTTCATACACCGAGGCTGTTTTCCATGTATTTTAATGTTTTGTAGACTAGAATTTAGAAATCATTGTGATGTAATGAAATATAATTATTCCAAAAAAAATATTTGGTTGTGGAAATTATTTCAGATCCATCCATTTTAATTAGGTAGTATGATACATTTTCGTACACCTTATGTGAGGAATAATTTATCCAAAATTTTTTTCTAGTTTTTTATGTTTCTTCTTATATATCATTAGTGTTTTTAGAAATAATAATATTTTTAATTTTTATGAATTAGATGTGGTGAACCATCTTGTTTAACACATTTGTGGGTTAGTTATTGTGGATTTTAGGCTTGAGAAGAATGAGAAATAATTTTTCATTGATTCACTAAAACTCATCAAAACATATCCTATACTCCATAAAAATATAAAAAATTGTATTTTCAAATGTTATGTGATGTAAATTGGACCACGATATATTGGAATAACTCAGCCTTGTAAAAAAATAAAATTGGGTCTCGTATGTAGAAGAATTGGTCATTGTGAGATAAGAACATAGAATATAAAATATATTTTGTTACTAAAATTTTTAACATTATATTGCATATTTTGACTGATATTAGACATTGTTTTAGTGAAAAACAATATATGTACATTTTCTCAACATTTATGTGGATGAGTGGTTAAAATTAATATTCTATTCTTGATACAACAATTTCAAAACAAAAAACACAAAACATTGATTCATTGTTTCTCATTGATGTGTATAGAGAACCAACATTAGAAATGGTGTTAGACTTCATGAAGATGAGTATATTTTTTATTATGTATTGACTGATATATATTTGGCTGACATGGATAATAATCTATTTTTATTATGAATTTATTTGATCAATTACTATAATGAGGGGATATAACCCCATGAATTTTCTCCCCCTTTGAAGAATGACCAATAGTTTATGATGATGTATATATATTTAGTAGGATGAAGAATTAGGCTTAAATATATATTAAATGCATGATAATTATTTTGGAAATACTTGTGTTCTTGTAAAATTTATGAATAAAATTATCTATGTATCTGATTATAGTAGAAAGGCTTAGATCCAAAATACTGTGATCTATATGTTAAATCATTTAATTTCAACATAACACTGAGGTTCTCTCTTATTTAAATATATCCAAGGATGATTATAAGAAATCATAATTTGTAAGAGAACCTTTTAAGAATTTGGGGTATCAAAAATATGAAATTATCTATCAAAAATGTGATAAACTCTTTCACAGATAGATAAGGTCGACATATTCTATATTGGTGGTAGAATGTTATATGAGACATCCATCATGTAACGAAATCTATTATCAATAATATGTTTTTCTATTGATCAAGGGTTGTATTTATTTAATTATCGTTTCCCTATCAATATTGATTAATAGTGGGAACACTGTAAAATGTGCAGTGATAATGGAAATCTTATCATGGATTGGATTTGACAAGGATATAGATGTATTGGTCTCTACATCTACGTAGTAATTATATGGGCATAGGATGTGAGATTATATTGGATCCAATGTCAATTAATCCAACAATCTTCATACATATCCATGTAAAGGAATTAAATCTTCCTTATTGGTGAAATATTTGACATTAATTATTATTATTTGAAAATCAAAATCACATTTGATATTCAGTATGACCAAATGTATCTATTAAGAAACTTTGGGTCCTATAGTAATGAATTGATTTTGTTTCCTATTTTTTCTAAATCCTTTTATCAATAAGAAGGATTACAATATTGGTTCTTTCATCTGTGGGATGGTTATAATTCTGAGACCTAATTGGTATTCCATTGATTTTACCCCCATTATTTATATTGTCTCCAAGAATTACCTATATGTTAAGTATTTTTAGGATTCAAATGAGTAAAATAATGATTATTATAACAACTGAAACTAATTAAAAATACCTTTCATAAGGATCATAAATTAAATAAAATTAAAACTTACAAAAATTGAAATGAATAAATACATTAAATATCATACATTATACCATATATCATATAAATATTCTTGATAACTATCAAATGGTCTTAGAATAAGTCAATATAGGTACATAGAATATATATCCCCTTATTGATGAATATAATAATTGGTCTTAAATCATTTAAAATTTGAATGGAATTCATCCTTCAATTATAGGGTGCAAGAATCACTTTTTATGAGAATAAAAGAGGATACAGATTTGGGTAACACAGTGTTTTGTTCAAGGATGGGGAACTCACACAATCCATCTAATGATAATATAGGATAATATATATTTATATATATATAGTTTATCAATGAATCTATTAGACTAAAATGGAATTTAATCACATATTTATAACCAATGAGTAAATACTATGACCTATAAAATATTTTTTCACATAAATTTTTCTATTATGAACCAAAAATCGTAGGAAATAATATAATAAATGACATATTATGTTAAAAATTAACTAAATCCATAGTCAAAACGAAATTATATATCCAAAATTCATGTAAGTGTTTATTTTAATGAAATAACACGTGTTAAAAATTTAGGGAACATCTCCATAAATCTACAACATTCAAAAAATATTTAAATCAATTCCAAATATATTTACATTAATAAATATTTAATTTAATTTTGAAAACAAATCATTTTTTCCATGTTCTAATTTTATTGGAATCATATAACTAAAATCAACTTGTATTATATCATATAAAACACCTTGTGAATACCCATAAAAAACTACATTCATATTATCTTTAAAGAAATTTTATAGAATCTATATAATACAATCTATGTACTTATTATTTAGAAAAAGACTTATTAATCCAAATTCTTTCATATAATTTGATAAAAAAATGTTAATATCCAAATTTATACTAGTATAGAATGAAAAAAATTTACTAATGGCTCAATTATAAAGAAGCTATAAAATGATCTTCAGCAAACTCTATCAAACATATGTATCATTATACTAAAGTCCTCTAGTATTTATAATTTTCCAAAATGTGTTCTCATATTTCATTTTGTTCAAGGCATCAAGTTACCATTGGAAATAGAATGTGTCAATCCCATATTTATATCTCGTATTTTCTTCATTCTCAATGTATAGACCTACATAACCGATGAATATATCATATGTTATGCATCATTAGGGATAAAAACATCATGTTTTCTATATCATAATTATATATAATATTTATATGTGGTAAAAACTCCTAATTATAACTAAAAAAAGGGAAATAAAGTAATATAATCCGTATAATAAGTCAAATCATATCATTGTTATGATTTAACTGATAGCGTGGTCAACAACATACCCAATGAACCCCTTAGTGGCAAAGACAACAAGTATAATTTTTTTAAGTAGGTTGTAAAATAATGATGGTTACTATTCTTGGAATCTCATCACCCTTTATTAATAAATACCCATATATGATCCATAAACCCCTATTATACAAAATATATTTGCATGACATTGTATGTGGTATACATATGTGGTCATCTAGTGTATAAAAAGGATCTTATTCATTATTCTATGCTACATAAGAATATTTTGTACCATTGTATGATAATCATACTCAAAATTACATTTATATTATGTTATAACTTTTAATATTCCATGATGAACAACTTTTGGGGATACCACAATGGTTATGTAGTTTAATTTCATCAAAAATCACAAAATAAATACCAATATAAACATATATGAATTCAATGTCAAGGATTGCAAACATGAATACTTCCTTTAATCAATTATGATAAATGTAATATTATATAAATAATACTAATAATATATCAGAAAAATAACATAATCATCTATTTATAATAAATATATGATAAAATTATAGATTATCCATATGTATTCAACACTATATGAGGTTTTTGTCAACTCATTACTTAAAGTATGATTATTCTCACATATTTTTGTGAATATTTATTATACCATCCCATACAATATTCAGAAAAAATATATTTTATTATGTAATAGGAATGTAAATTATATTGATATTTTGGAATCAAATTCTTACCTATTCAAAAAATTTACCATTTCAAGCATATTTACTCTATAATATCAAAATTTATGATTTTAGCTTTTATAATGTAATTATAAATCATTATACGTTTATCTTAATCATAATTGAACAATATTTAATAAAAATAATCTCTTAATATAATGTAACTACTTATATTGTTATTTTACTATTACATCCTATACCCTTTTAGTAGAAAGTGACAATTACTATGATATAGTTAAAAATCTATATATTTAATTGTTTAATTAACATAATTTCCTAAAAAAATTATATAATATCAATTACAATTCCATTTTCATTTTAATTGGAATATATTAGAAGAAAATATTATTATTCCCTTCATTCAATAGAAAAATTTCTCTCAATATATATTTATTATAATAATATATTTTTAAATTATTTTTGATATTAAGAAGGAAAAAAATAATCGCATACAATTAATAACCTTTGAAATATGATATCAAATTTATTTGATAAAAGATTGTACTTTGTTTCATTTTTCAATAGCATCAGACTTTATTAAATCCTTAAAATGTTTATTTTAAATCACATTTACATTATACCATTACATTACTTGTTAGGTTTGATATTATTAAATTCCAACAAACTCTTGATTTCCTATTCGACTTTATATTCACAATATAATATCTTACTCTGATAAAAGATCCATGTTTTGTAAGGATGATTATTATTATTCCATTTAGTAGAAAAATTTTACAAAAAAAATCATTTTTTTCATATAATATGTTTTTCTCAAAGTGTTTTAAAAAAATTAATTTGAAAAGAATACATTATTAAAATAAATCACCAATGAATAGTAGGAATAAATTTCATAACATTTTAAAAAATTGATAGATAATGATTTTATCCAAGATAATCCCTTTAGTAAATATATTATTCTAAAACATGTTATAGTATCTGATGAATCATATACCATATTTATTTATATAATGTTATAAAAATAAATCTATTTTATGACATAAAAAATCTTATCGCATAAGAGAAATTAGATGAAGAAAACATTAGTTTACTCAGATCCATCCAAGCTTGATGGATTTATTTATATATAATACATATTAAAGTGAATAACTTATTACCCATCAATGGAATATATAAAAATCTCCATCAATTTTTCCCATGATATTGAAATCTTGTTTATTTACTTCATGTTATGAATATATATTTTGTATCACATAACTATGAAAATAGAATAATTAAATTATATAATATATATATTGTATAGGGATTGTGTTTTAAAACTAATTCTGATATTTTGGATAATCCCATTATATAGAATTATTTTCCATCCCTTTTGATAACCCTATATTCCAATGACCATGACTGGCTACTTAAAGAATCATTGTTAAACATTTAAACCAAATTTTATTATTTTGGTTTGAAATTTTATCCTTTTTATTTTATCTATTGTACTTTATAACCTAGACACCATATTCCTAGTTAACATATTCTTCAAAGTTTGAGAATATATAGTAAATTTAACTTTATTATATTCATGTTGTTGAAGGTTTTTCATAAATTAATATATGATGAATTTAATAAATAGAATAAGCTATTTGTAGTCTACCATATACAAAGTTATAGATTTTTAAAAAATCAGGAAATTGTTTAAGAATGTTTCCATATTATTTTATTAAAGAATAATTTTAAAAATTCTATACTAAAGAGAAAAAGGGTATAGAATTCACATATTCTATTATGATATTCCAACATTGAAACATCCAAATATAAATGTAAAAACTAGGTTCCTCCTTTAATTCAAAAAAATCATCTAGGTTTATAATAATGTTTTTATCATATGATGACCTTTGATATATTTATATATTTTTTAAAAAATATAATCAATATTATATATCATTTTTAATAATTTAGTTTATAAAATAAATATACCTAATGTGTAATTTCCACATGGATTCTTAATAACCATTAAAAAATACACATTTTTTCTTCTCTAATTGATATTTTTTCTAAAATTATGACATTTTAATTTGAAAAAAATATTACACAGTCATATAATGTACATGGGTAAAAAATAATGATCATTTTTTCATTTCACATCCAATGCATTTAAATTTTTATATAAATTACTCTCTAACATATATTTTCTCATTTTTAACAATTTGAATATTATTCTTCTTAAGAATATGTCACACTAGAAAATATAAAATTTCACTTGTTTATGAATGTTGAATAAAGAACTAGTATTTTATAAGAAGTTTTCATAACTTAGTATTATTTATAGTATCATTCATTAAATGTCCAATTCCAAGGATTGAAAAACAATTTAACTTTATGTTTTCATGGCTATTCTTCAATGAAATATGCTTTTATTAAATGAGTATCCTTTTTTTATTAATTTAATAAGGACCTTTAATAAATGGGCTCACACTAAAATTATGATTCATTATAAATATTAATTATATACATTAGTGAGTCAATATCTATAGTTTACTAATTAACGATTCCAATGTAGTTTCTATCTCACTAACAAACAATCCTGGTATGGAATTAACCTAATCATATCATACATGAATCTAATATATTTAATTTGACATATCATTATATAATCCACACAATGGGTAAAATAAAATATATTCCACATGTATCCTAACCATTATGGTTTCCAAGAATGTGTTACTCAATGAAAACACCATAAATAGAATTTTCAATGAAATTCCTTGAGAAATTGTCATTGCAATGAAACTAATAAATTATTATTAAATGACCAAAACTACATTAATGTAATAGAAAATATAATCTAGTGGAACCTGAATATAGCATGAAACATTCTACTTCGATGATCTAGGTATTGAAAATTGATTCATTAGAATGAATCTAATATATATTATTTTAATTTACATAACCCCATAATGATATCTCGTGTTTCTTCCCATTATTTATGAATACTTTTAGTAATTTATATGTTCATATCACCATTATATATCATTTTACATCTGTTTGAACTCATGTTCCATCCACTATAATGATATCTCCAGTCCATAATGATGTGTATCCCTTTAAGATATTGACATGTTTGTGTTACACATGAAAATATATAAGTAAAAATATAAAATGATATCGAAATGAATAACATGAATAAGTTACATTAAAAATTAAAGAAATGGTATAATGTTATATGATACTGACTATATCTGCAAGAGTAATCATTGATTGATTGATAAGAAACCACATTGACCTTTCATTGGAAGGTATGAGACTCAAGGATTGTGTGTAGTCTGCCCCCTAATTCCCACACACTAGGGATAATGTAATAAAGATAGAATGAAATTCATAATCACTAATAATTCTAATATAAATAAACTATTTTCATTAACATAATTAAATCTAATAACTTCAACTTTAAACTGATTTCACGGTGGAAGAAAAACTACATTCTTTATCATAAGTAGCATGTAATCAAATGTTTTATTTCATATAATTAATTTATCATTTAAATTAAATAATAAGTCATCATTATATATTAAATATTCATATCCATTAATAAATGAAAAAAATGTAGAACAATATTATTTTATATTTTTAAATTTGAAATAATACTTTTAGTATTCGATATATTACCTTAAACATAACATCAATTCTATATAATAGCTATATTTTATACCATTGTAACAAATATTTTAAATTTGAATGTGTGAATAGTAATAATGAAATTTAATAAAAATATGTATAATGTAAATTATTAAATAAAAATTATATAATAATTTATATTATGTAAGAACACAATTTTTAGTGATGATATTTTATGAATAAAATTTATTTTTTCCTCAAAAATGGGTTTTATCGCATTTTTCAGTTGAACATTATAATTAATTTTAATTTTTTAATATTATATTTATGGAAATTAATATAAATTTTAATATAATAATATTAATATTATATACGTTTTAGTTAGTAGTATTTTTCTATAATTTTTTTTTCAGTCAATCATGAAAAATAATGTTATTCATAAAAAATTGGTTTTTTTTTATTTTATTATTCTGTTATGCACATAATTTTATCTTAATGTAAACAAATTATATATAATTGTTAAATGATATAATTAATTGCATAAAAATAATCATAATAAATTATTTTTTATATGTAAATGTTTAGGGTTAAAAACACATTTGTTCTAAAAATAATATATATGCGTGCATTGTGATTGTATTAAAATAAATTAAATTAATATAAATTTACTTATTTATATAAAATAAATATATTATATATTTAATATATTTTTTTACATTAATTTTACTGGTTTCTAAAGGTAATGAAAGGAATTAAATTATTTTTTAGCTTTAATCATTCATTTTTTCGGCTATGGTTTTTTTATTTCGGTATGCACATTAAATTATAATTAAATTATCCAATAATATTTATAGAATTATGTATAATGGATACCATATTTTTTATTATAATAAATTATATTTTTTAACAGTTTCAATGTTATTTTATGTCATTATGAATAGAAAAATATGTAATATTTTGTAAACATAAATAATTTTAAAATGGGGTTATTGGTGGGGTTAAACAATTATATAAGGGTATGACTTCCACATAAACATGTGAAATTAATATTTTTTTAATATATGTATACCTTATATAAATCTACATTTGAATAACTATCCATTTTATCTATATTACATATAAAGTGATATTAAATCATTGATAGCACTAATGAAATTCCATGTTTGTCCCTCCACTGATAAAAGGGAACCTATTGTCCTCCTTTACTCACACCATTTGAGCCTCATATATCGGAATATAGAAACTATAAAAGTGATCTATAATAATCACCTTAAAATTATAGCTTATGTTATTTTCATAAGACCTGTCCTCTATGGATTAATGATTAATCCAAAGGTAGTCTCTCAATGAATTGGTATACATATTAACCATAGTCTTTCAATTATATTTATTCTTTGTCATCCCAATTTTTTTTACCCATAGAAAATGATAATTAGAGTATCATAAATATACATAGATATTTTGATTATTATCGCACAACCATTTATAACCTACTCTCAATCCAATTGGAGATGAATGTATCACAAGTGCATATGTATAGACTATCGCCTCTAAGTAGCGATATAACTCATATTCCACCACCCTAATTCATGATTGGTTATTATGTTGCATTATATTTTAATATAATACATTTATGTTTTAATATTTTTTTATAAATAAAAAATAATATTTCTCATATTTTTTTCATCTCTGAAAAATAGAGACATCACTTGTGCATACATACATACTATCTTCTCTTCACAGAGATTCATTTCATATTCCATCAGTGGTTTATTGATTGGTAATATATATATATAATTTTTATATATGATATCGATATCATGACTAAAACAATGTATATTATGTAACAATGGTAAATTTGAATAAAATTTTACTGCTGAAACAAAACATACATGTAAAATAACACTCTTAACACAATAAATGTTGATTATACTAACAGATAATTAATGAATGTGTGATAAAATTTTGTAAGTAAAATTTAAATGGTATTACAAGTATTTTTATAGTTCTAATATATAATTATAATAATTTTAAATTAATTTATATAGAGTTTAGATTTCATAAAAAGAATGATATATCTGAGAATTGGGATATATATTACAATATAATTTTTACTGGGATTGTATATGATTAAATTTTATAATAATTGAAATATATGAAATATCTATCAAAACTCATTGAAATATTATTATATTATATTTTTTTCTCTGGATTCATTTTTTTCCTTTTATTCTTCTCCCATTATATATCCAGGATATGAAATCAATGTTCATAAAAAATATTACCATATATTTCTTTTTAGTATGGAATATATTCATCCATGACGATATTATAATTACTTTTTTTAAGAATATTTTTTCAATTTTTAAATAATTTATTAAATTCAAATATAACAATATTTTATTTTATATCAAAAATGTTATAATAGAATCGTATTTTAATTTTTCGAATAAGTAACTTCTGACATCTAGACAACTATGTAAAATGTTTTTTATTTTATATTACTACACATTAATGAATTTCTAAACCCTAATGAATATTTTTTATTAAATATTACTACATATTTGTTATTATTTATTCCAAAATAAAATATCATCAATATTATTTTGAAAATAATTATTTTTTAAATTTTAAATTTTGGATAAAATTTCTTAATTTTCTCAAGAAATATTAGTGACATTTTAAAGTTAATTTTTTCTATAACAATTTAATTTAATGTTTATTTTTATTTAATTGTATGATAATCCTTTTTTACCATATTTTTTATTTCTCTAGTTTTCTTATGATTATGATGATGATATTTTTAGGAAACCTATATCCTTCCCTCAGGTTATAATAGGTTGATATGATGAAGGTTTTATGATATTGTGCATAAAATATAATGTTTTCATTGTGTGATATGTGGTCCTGAAATTATATTACACATAAATGGATTTTTTCTGAAAAATAAATTTATTGGTATGAAGTTATAATGTTTCGATAATAAAATCATACCCTTATGATAATATTATGCTCACAAGGTAATATTTTCTAATATGTTTTATTTTTTACTTTACTCAGCATCTATTAATACCATTTATTATGTTTCTCATAGTTAGGATATCAGGATTAATTTTAGTTTTGTTATGTTTAAGAATGGTACAAGTGATAAAGAACTAAATATGAACAGATTTTTATATATTTTTTACCAATTTATTATGTATTAATTTTTACAAATACACTTATGTACAATAGTTTCAGAAGAATATGTTATTGTAAAAATTATTGATGATTTATCTAAAATCATGTAATCATTATATATGAATAACATGGTATCCTATAATTAGTATTATAAGAAATGATTAATAATTTGGGGAAACATGGATGAGTAAAATCTTGGGAGAAGACATATGGTAATACTTAGTATTTGTAAACATCCAATGATATGGTAAATTAGGTTGTGTAGATTCCCTATGAAAATATATCCCTATGTAGATAATATAAGTGGATGGAGTTTTTGAAAATAACTATCTAGGGATGATAACTTTGAAATGATTTGGTCAATTGTTTCTTGCTCATTTTTTTATTTACAGTAAATGAGACCAAATTATACCCTTGGTTTGATACGTGAGGGGGATATTATTAAGTAAATTCAAATTTTATATAATAGATATTAAAATGTATTTGAATAGAAAATAACCAATGATGTTATAGGATAATCCGTAGGTTTCATAAAATGCACAAATGTTTCATGATATATACATCTTATAAGTGATTTTCACAATTCTATGATTTCCCACTATGATTATTGTTTCTCATATAATGATTTTGTTTATTATTATTGGTTAGAATAAGAAAAAAAACTTATTAATTTTTAATATGATGGAATGTGAAATTATTTTCCATCGAAGAAAAAAAATGTTAAGGGATCTTGAATAAAAAATATTATTTTTATGCGTAGAAAAATTTCACAATCCATGAATAAAATTGACATTCCAAATAATAAAATGATAGAAAACTGTCATGTAGTGTAAATCATAAATAATGGTCAACCCTATTTTGATGGGTACACCAATCCACTAATTTCCTAGAAATGAATAAGTGCCACTAAAATGGAAATTTTTTTATAGTTCCCCGAACATGAAAACATTACCTTATATATTTATCACATAAAAGGTAATTAAGATTAATAGGGGTTTTTTTAAGAATATATGGCAATGGGATAAAATTTAATCCATTTAGGGGGAGGATTTTTGGACTATATTTTCTAGAAAATACATTCCATATATACGTTTTATGAATATGGATAAGTAATTATTTGATATTATTCATATTGATGAGAAACTCAATGGTACATATTAGGTAAATATTACATGACATGAGTTGTAAGATCTCAAATTTTTCCAGTAAGGAGAAACATGAGTTTTTATTCATCCAATTTTACACGGATTTTCATTTATTATTTAATCCATGGTAATTATGAATTTTCAATGAATGTGGTGAGATATTTCATGAAAATAGGACACAATGTTTGAATATGTATATTTTTTGAATTAATAGAGTTTTGTAATAATTGTGTTAATTTACTAAAAGTGTTCTTTGTGTGTTTGGAATGCTTCATAGGTGGTTCAAATAGTTTTTTAGGACCAAGGCTGTGATATTTTTCTATATACATTCACCTGATGAAAAAGTAAGCTAACATGATCAAATTACAATTCACATGTTTTGAACTAGTTTATAGCGTGAATCTTTTATGGACCATGAAACTGCTTTAAGTCCTGAATAGAATGATCACCATTACTTTAACCTGAGTCTATGTATTTTATTGTATATCATATTAATAGATTAAATAATATCATGAATGGAGTTCATGGACTGAATATCTCAAGGCCAGTGGTTTTAAACAACCTAGAGAATATGATTTTTCATCCATTGTGGAGAACATTCTCCCAAATTCTATAGATTCTCCAAGAGAATTTATAGTAATTCCTTATCTTATTGATATCATAGACTATCATTTAATGACCAATGATTTCTTTATCTTTTATTTACCTCTTTCTTCTACATTTTCTCTATTATTATGATTATATATCCTAACCACCATTTAATCATCATTTGATATTTATATTTGTTTGATTTAGTTTTTCTTTTTTTTCCTTATTGGTCATCATCATAATGGGAAATGTGTATTGAAATATGGTATGAAATCCATTTAGGAGGGGTACAAAAATGTTGAGACTATAGATGTGTAAAATAATGAAAACCAAGGGAATCTCCCATAAAAATACACACTCCATTGAATGAAATAAACCATGTTAAATAACAACACATAAACATGTCATCCAATAGAGTTTTAGAGGTTAGATAGTCTCCCACTCTATTTTCTTCAAGAAAAATGTGAGAGATCTCTATGACATCATGAATAAACATCATAGAACTCCATAATTATTCATTATGATTCCACATTGATAATTTTTCATTGAATTTTATATAAATACTGTTTTTCTATAATAATTTCATATATTTTCTTTCTTTTTTTGTTTATGTATTTTCAATATTATACGATTTCACAGATATATCATACATGTTAAATAGTAGAATAATAGGTGATGATGGTCATGTTTTGGGACCACTAATTGGATCTCTTTTGATCTAATTGTTTTTAGACCTAGAATATGTATATCTATATGGTGATCCTACTGTTGTGTGATAATAAACTAGAATTTTTCATCAAACATAAATTTGCATGACCTGAGACCAAATGCGATTTCTCTAACATGATCACTTAGTAAAATGAAATAATTTGATATTTAAATGAATGGAGATAAATTGATATTATATGGTTATATAAAATGTCATATTAATAGTTAAATACATGACATGATTAATGAAATTGAATTGAATAATAAAATGCAATTGGTTGTATTGGCATGTTATGTGGTAATTTTAATACGACAGGACCATTCTATATGAAACTTAATATATAAAAGATGTGGTCCTATCATACTAAAATGATTAAATATATATATTTATTGAGCTATAAAAAAATGTTTATATATAGATCTAGACCCATTTATGCTGAAATTATTATATAGTGGTTATGGAACAGTTATGATGAAATTATTATATAAAGGGCACAGACCATTTTTGATGAAATGATTATATATAGGACTTTTGTGGTTTTAAGATAACGATATAGGTCTGATCTTGGCTATGGTAAAATAATTCTATATTGGAATTTTATTGGTTAAGAGATAATTCCAAGGACTTTTTGATAAAGATGGAAGAGTTATGATATATTCCAAGAGTTTTTAAGGAATGGTTCAAATTTAGGTTAATTTTCATATTGAATAAATTATTTAATTGTTAATACAATTTATCTCATTATTGCATGGACTTATTATCTGAATTTTTTTTACTAGACACTATGATGTCATCCTATTTGTCTTTACTCACAAACTATTGTGGCCACCATTTTTCACCTGATCAGATGATGTCGATAGATGTTTGGAAAAAGATTAATTGCCTTATTGTTTATTGATACTTGATGGATGGGTTGGTGCTTAGATATGAGTCTGATTGTGTATTTGAACATGGTGTATTCTTAGACTATTTGTGTTATAATGGTCATTTATCATCATGAATTACATCATTTATTTAATTAAATTTCATCCTATGAATACATGGTTCATTATTAATTTGTTTACCTGGTTCATCCTTTATCTTCAAGATGTATGGTTTACTATTTTTTCTATGTTCATTACATGGATAATTTTACTATTTAAACTACATAACAATTTCATCTATGGGATATCATGCCCCACAATTTATTATACACAGTCACTACGAGTCAGTATCTTCTGATGTACGTGGATGAATTCCTGAGATCGAGTGACCAGCCTAATTTTCTATGTGAGTGAGTGTCATATTTGGGGATGTTACAAAATGGTATCAAGGGATAAGGATTTTCTTTCTTTTTTTATTACTCTTTAAGAATGGTAGAAAGTATACTAGATTTTTTAAAACATCGAAATAATATTGTTCATGGGACTAGCTAACTAATGTATGGAGTAAAATATGGGTGACTAGGGATGGGATTGATTTTTAGGATGATTTCTTATTATGGTTGATATTATTCCACATTGAGTGATTCAAAAGATGGTGATTTTTCTATTTCTGTAGATTTAAACTCATGTCTAGGTATGGAATGATATGATCATTCATGCATCATGATATATTTATTATGATATATATTTAGATTTATTGTTTTAATTAAGGGACATATATATTGAATGTCATATATTTTCATCCTTGAAATATTAAATGGGATACCTGTAATATAATAAAAATAAAATAAAATAACTATTATTTAATAAGAATTCATGTTCTACTACTTGTTTAAAGAGACCATGTGCTAGTGTTTTTTAGTTGTTGTCACATGATGTGGTTGACCTTCTTGTAACTATGTGTTCTCAGGAGTGAGGTTTTATTATATATACAATTACACCTCTTCATCTTTAAATTTATCTTTAAGTGAGATGAAGTTATCACACTCTAACCACACAAGTACTAGTTCATCCTGTATCTCCAAAGGATTAGATGGATGTTCATATTTGTGACATCTTCTCGTTGGTCATTAAATCTATTTAATTAGATATTTTTTTCACTATACCATTCATGTTTTAGATGATAAGATTATTTCAACCATTGGATCTACATACCATCACTATGTAAGGAGGCCTCTTCGAATCCACTTTCTATATTGAGTCAATCAGGACAATATAAATGATCCTTGAGACACCAATATATATGAGGGTGAAGCATGCCTCATAAATACTTCATAGACCTTCCAAATATTGTTTGGACATTCTATAGTGGGATCGGAAGAAATATAGGTTATCCTTGATGAACATCGATGATATTTTTTTGCGACACTTCTATTATAAAACATTATGGATTTAAAAGTATCTCATGTTCATCCACTTGATGTAAGAGTTCTTGTTAGTGGATTACTACATTGTATGTTTCACCAACTTTTAGTGCATTACTCCTTCATTTGGTGTCGATAAGACTACTAGGTTGATGAATTTTAGGGATGACATACACTACGAGGTTATACCGAAGGTAAATGTTTTTTTCTAGAGAAATGTTTCAGAAATAATAAACCGGGATTTCATAAAGTAATGGAATCATAAATAGGGCATGAGCAGTGGTGATGATGATTTAGAAAGGAAAATTGGGATATCCTCGTCTACTATCATGATGTTCCACTGTGATAGAGCACAATAGTGTTATTCTTCAAAATGAAAAAAAATTGATTTTTTACCCATTTATGAAGTATTTTCTAATGGTTTTCATCAATTTAATCTTAGTATACTCCCAAGTGCATTGATTTTTCACCATTTAGAGTACATTAATAGAGCACCAACACTTCACCAATCGAAAAATTTTTGATTCTGGATTCATATTGGGAACATCAAGGGATAATTCATATATGTGGATTGAGTGTCTATGGACGCATATAATTTTATAATCATCATATCATTGGAGTAGCCAAAAATATTCCTTGATATTTGGAGATTTTTGGGTTTATAATGTTATTATCAATATTTTTTATAGGACTTCTTCGATATAGTAGCCCTAATATCCAAGCATACCAAGAGTGGATTGAATTCTTTGTCTTTTTATAATTGTGAGAAAAAAAATTGGAACCTAATGTGGAGGATAAACACATAAGAAATCCTTACCTTACCTGTGTTGGGTAAGACATATATTTTGTACAATTATGTAACAAGAGTTAGACTAATATAAGTTCTGACAAAAAGATACCCAATGGATTCTTATAGCTTTAGAAAACTAAGACCTCATGAGAGAAATTATCCAACTAATGATATGGACATAGAAATAGAGATGAATTTACTTAGAATATGAAGACACTAATATTTGGTCTATGGGATTATTATGTACATGGACCCCAAAAGACTCAGAAACATTTTTTCTCTAGAAGACATGAATATTTAGAAGACGAATATAGTTGAGTATTAACAATATTTCAAATTATACCTAGATTATACACTATCTAATGGAAACATGTTTTCTAATTTCTTATGTCCAATTACATAAACAATAGTTCTGTGGAAATCTTACAAGTTGTGGTTTATGATGTACCTTTTCTCAAACATGCGTTACGATGTTCAAGTTTCCCTGGAATGAGAATCTCTAACATTTAAATTTTTTATACCATTTTTTTTAAAATAGATCTGGATTAAGAATATATATGATCAAGAGGTATTACCTCTAAGAGGAAAATTATATGGTGGAGGGGAACCACTAGTATAATCTCTTAGTAGCATGATTTATTTTTCTTCAAATAGCAATGTATGGGTTCCAATAGGTTTTTGTGATGAGCTCTTGAAAAACATCAAGATTCTAGATTGGAAGTTCACCAATTTTTAGAACAAAGTATCATGATATAGATAAATAGTGTATTTGGAAATGAATGAAGAAATAGGTAATGGGATTCATGGTGATATGGTTCACCTATCAGTATGTTAAGTACAATAATTGGAGTCATGTTCAGTTATTTGATCCTCTATGAATTCTAGAATGAAAATGGTATGATTTATCTATGAACTAAAAAATTGAATTTCCCAAGACATATCATATTAATAATACATTATGGGTCTTAATGGTCCAATTAACGACATAATAAAACTTCTTTCCCTTCATGGAGACCTTAACATTTGATGATTTGGGTAGTCTCTCTGTGAAAAAGATTGTTTGAGATTATGGTGTTATGTGGAATACCAATGATGACATAGATCCTCATTTGAAATATCTGTAATGGAAATTTCTTTATAATGTAATTGGATAATAAGTTATTCTATATAAGACATTCCATCCTAATATTGATGGAAAATACAAATATATGACTAATATTATAAAAAATGTGTTACAAGCCTATGTGATGTATTTATATTTATTATGAATACATCATTTTGAATATATAAAGGTATCATATAATAATATATTCCATGAATTGTTACATATCGAACCTTTTGATAAATATTTGTTAAGGTCACTCTGTTTTCTTATTTTGCGGTTGGAGGCAGGTGAGACAGTTCTTATTGGACATAGTCTAATGGATAAGACATCTGAGAAGGGATAATTTATCAGGAGACAATTTCTACTATGTGGTGTTGGAAAAAAGAATACACTGACCAGTGAAGATGACATCTAGTTTTTTAGTTTTTCCATAATGTTTTTTAGGTGTTGCATTATTTTTGAAAACACAGTATAAAAAAATTGGGAATGATAGATCCCTGATTTTTTATGCTATTTGAGATAGTGGAAAGGGTCGGCCAAATTACATTTTGATTTAAACATTGAAAAAACATCAGTTTAATGAATGGAATGTTTTACATGTTCCAGCTTCAAAGTTATCATCCTAACCCATATCATATGGTATTTTATGATGAAATAGTCCTTTTTGTTGTTTCCCTCGGAATCTGGGGATGATCGCCTTGATGGGAGGTTCAAACATTCTGATCGGTTTCTAACAGGTTTGTTCATAGAACTGGAAACATCCAATGATTCCACATCCATTCAGACCTACTTTCCAAAGGTAGGTGCTCATTAGTTTGTGGACTGATGAGTCTTATGAATTTTTATTGGTCAAGAGGATGGGAGGTCAGACTCATCACACCTTTTTAGGGGAATTATTGTCTACTTCGGGACTCTCTTTATAGATTTAAGTTATGTTCATGAATCCTTATTATATTACAAAGTATAAAATGCGCTATTATTCATATCTTACAATCAATGATTAAATATGTAGAAAATTTAGAGAATATTTTGTATGTATTCGAGGTTCTTCACCGATAGAGAATCATCTGTATTTATTAGAGATTCTTGGTCAATGGTACCCTTAGACACATTTATATAGAAGTCTCTTGGTCATTATGATGACCATGATGGTTTTAAAGCCACTCAGTGGGGCACATGAAGTTTATTGTCATTTAGAAGGACATGGATTATTTTAGAGTTGGGATCGAACCCGTAGACGAGCTACCTACGTATCCTTTGTTTAGAAAAGGAATCAGAACCCACGTAGTTCGAGTAAGAGAGTATGATGATTATGATTGATGGCTTAAAAAAGGATGTCACAATTACCTTTACACTCTAAGCTCACGTGAGTCATGCTCGGTGTGAGAAACAAGAGGTATTGGTAAAAATTATGCAATTGTGCCATGAAAGATGCAATCATAAGAAATAATGTGGGGCTTATGTATGTATGACTGCCCAGATAAATGAAGATTAGGATTTACTTTAGGGAAGAAATCCAGGAATAGGGTCCATCAAGGTATATGTGCTTCATGGAGATTTTGAATACTCTAAAATGGGGCTTACTCCTAAAAAGGATGCCCAAATTAGGAGAAGACTTATGATTGGGTTTTACACTGGAAAAGAAATCCCAGATCATAGGTAAATTAGGACTGGTTAAGAGAAATTAAGACTGGGGCTTATTCTTGAAAAGGAGACCCATGTTAGGAGAATTGAAAAATTAAGGGACTTGGTGTTTAATCTTGAAGAGGATGCCTATATTTGAGACTGGGGCTCAGTCTTGAAAAGGAGGCCCAGGTGAAGGATTATGACTGGGGATTATTCTTGAAAAGGAGGCCCAGGTTATGGGAATTAAGGTTTGGGGATTACTCCGGAGGAGGATGCCCAAATTAGGGTATTGGGGCTTACTCCTAAAAAGGATGCCAAGATTTGGGAACTTTAAGAATTGGGTATTACTCGTAAAGAGGATGTCCAAGTTAAGAATTATGACATGGACTTACTCCTAAGGAGGATGCCCATATTTGAGACTGGGGCTTATTCTTGAAAAGGAAGCCCAGGTTAGGGGATCTGGGGCTTACTCCAAAAGAGGATGCCCAAATTAGATTACTTGGTGCTTATTCTTAAAGAGGTTTCCCAAATTAGAGGACTTATGACTGGGGATTATTCCTGAAAAGGAGACCCTGGTTAAGGATTCTCTCATCTTAAAGGATGAGGTTGAATGAATGAAATCTCGATCATTAGTGACATAATGATGTGTAAATCACTTGGTTTTGAGAGATATTCCACATAATTCCTTTTAGAAAAAAAGTAAAATCAAGAAATCATGCCATAAATGGCTTTGAAGAGTGTCTTGAAGGCTGAATCTTGAATAGGAAAGGTGGAATGGATTAAGAGGGGTAAAATGGGCAACAAGGGCACCCAAAAAGGAAGGGGCATGCATGTCTTGGCAGGCACGCAGGTACTGCGTGGGCGCGCATGTCCTGGTCGCGCAGGTATGCCTGTGCGACACATGGTGTACTTGCGCGACGGTTAACCAGCAGGGTAATACTGGAGCGACTCTTGATTAAAGCCTTTATAATCCTCTTAAGGTTCTTCCAGAAGAGGGGAGGGAAAGTTCTATTGAAGGAGCAAGGCGGCACACAAGTGCAGCCTTTTCCCTTAAGGGCTGGCCACTCAGGTGCGCAAGTGTTTATGAGTTTCAACACTTAGGCCTTCCTCCCCCTCTTTAGATCTTCTGTTCTAGGAAAGAAATTTCCTTAGAAATGTTTCGGAAGCTTTGAGAAGAGACTAGGGCGCCGGGAGCTCAAATCGGAGTTCCTGGAAAAAAATCCTCCTCGAATGGGGGGCCCACGAGGTCTATTTATAGGAAGGAGAGTACCCTGGGCGGTTATCATTTAGGTTGCGCAAGTAGTCTTGCGTGACAGTGATAGAACTTGCGTGGCACATATGCTCCTGATCCCTTATTCATGCCTTTGTCAATTTTTTATGTTTTCTTCAAAGGATGAATCAATTTATGCTATGTTATTTCCCTTTCCATTATTTTATACAATGTGACAAAAAGGTGAATCAACAAAAGTCCCCCCTCCATGTTGGATCCAAAAGAAATGCGGATTTGACTCTGAGGAAAAGAAGAAAACAAATGGAAAGGCTACGCGCAAGTGAGTTTCGGGCGTGCAGAGTCCGACAGGAAAGGGACGACCTTTAGTCGCCCAGGGTACGGCGCGCAGGGTCTTGGCCATGTCTATAAATAGAGGGCCTCAGTTCCGTACAAAGCATCAGGATTTTCAGACTTCATACCTTCGAGATCTCGCCATGCTGGTCACCTTAGCCGCGCAGGTTGCTATGTTTTCTGGTGTTTTCCTTGATGTCACGCTACTGTCAAGTTATCTGGGCCTGAGCTGTGATACATGCGCATCAAATACTTGCGAAGCACATCCATACTTGCTCTCCAAGTTTTAAACTTGCACGCCTTAATTCCTTTTCCATTTTTCTGAATTTTATTCACAAATTTTATGAAAAATAAACCCATTTAAGAGTTAGTATATTCAATTTTTTGGGCAGATTCAATGGCTCCCAAGAGAATAGAAATGATTGATGAACTGGCTAGCAAGTGGATTGATGACATGATGAACATTGTTGGCCATGATTAATATGATATCTGTGACAGTACTTTCCCATATTTGGCTAAGTACTTGAAAAAATATCATCTTAATTTTCCACATAGAATCTACTTGTCCCTGTATGGTCATGGTCTTCTGCATGGAGTCAATGTTCCAAATGCAAATAACTATACACCTGAAATGCAGCTGCACTGCTACTCCTCTATTTCGGTTATGTTGTGCATTAAGTGCAACAACAGTGGTCTGATCTTTCAAATTCTTCATCCATGCCATTTCCTTGCAGATATGAAAATGGAAAACCCATGGGCTGAAATTTTTTCCGCTGCCGGTTGGCGGAGAGAAGACAAACATGGCATTAGAGCAATATCTGAAAAGAGTAATCTCTCCAAATGGCTCTTTACTTCCAATGCTCTATTCCCAAATTCATGTATCCATCTTACATGTCTCTTGGATAGAAACAGAGTCACTGTTTGATCAACAGAAAATTATCTCAAACCGTAATCAAGAATATTCTTTTACAATTGTTCCAATAAGAGCTGGTATCACTGCATCTCTTATGGTATCGAGTTGAATGAATGAATTCTAGGTGGTTGTTGATGAAGCTCAGGATTCCATAAATCAAATGATGAGTTATGTTGAAAGCCTCTTGTAATTATTGATAAAGAGAAGAGACTCCAGTCTGTGGATGTCCTTCTAACTCTTGTGCATCAATAAAAAACACTTTCACCTTCACTCATGTGTACCTGCATTCTCATTTGATAAATTCTTTAGATTTTACCTAAGCCAACGGTTCTAGTAAGCATAGTTTGATTTTCACTAGGATTAATGTAAATAACCATACAAACATTGAACATTTTAATTGCTCAATGTTACCTAAATCATACAAAATGTATGTTTAGTGAGCTGGGAACTTGACTTGTATTCAGAGTTCCCTTGTCTTTTGTGGGCAGTTTAAAGTCATGCATGTCAGACATACAAAAGGCTAATGTTTAAGGTCAAAATATCTTTGACTGAAATGGATTAGAATTGACTCAATTCCTTGAAAATTCATCTGAAAACATATTACCATACTCAAGTATGAGGGAAAATATGTAAGCTATGACTTAAGAATATTTGAATCTGAGGAACAATATGAAAAATAGCAAAATAGAAATATAAGAATTAGTTTCCATGAATGATGTTACCATTATTTAACAAACCCGTTAGGGGGTTGAATTATGCAGGGCCACCAAAGGGAATTGGCTGCATAGTTAAATAAAATAGTATCTTTTGGGTAACAAGTATGTTATGTAGACTGTTTATGCAAGGCCGCCTATGGGCACGTGCTGCATAGTTAGGAAAAATAAAACACAGAAATTTACATTCATGGTGCTAAAAGCTAGTGAAAGTTTTTGGAGATTTAAATCTTCCAAAGTATAGAATTTGCGATATGGAAAGAGGTACTTGAATACTGAGAAGATATTTACAAACAAGATTATAAAAGAACTGAATGAATATCACTCATACGAAGGTCTGACCCAATCGTAGGGAAAGAGAATATAAACCATAGACTTGAATACTTTCAGATCATGAAAAAGGATATTGGAAAAATATGTTAAGGATGGCTATTTTTTACGGATCCCTACATACATTCATTTAAGATAAATAATGAAAAAAGAGGCATTCTTCCCAAGAATAAAGTTACCCAAATCCGACTAACCTGTTAGAGGGTTGAATTATGCAGGTCCACCTATGGGCATTGGCTGCATTGTCAAATAATAGCATCTTTTAGCTAACAAGTCTGCTATGTAGACTGTTTATGCAAGGCCGCATATGGGCATGTGCTACATAGTTAGGCAAAAGAACTCCCAGAAGTTTGACATTTTTGTGAGTAGAAGTCATGAAAAGGGTTTTGAGGATCTGAAATTATTTAAGGTTAGGATTACGACACATAAAGATGGATATTGTTCAATGTATACCGAGATACACAGATCAATGCTAACCATAATCATGTTGTATATGGGTCCTGAATTGAAATGTTGGACTTCACTACGTATCCCATAGGATGAGAATCAAGACATACGAAGTTCTTAAACTACAATTTAACGTCGTGTGGGACAAAAGGATTAGAGATCTTAGTTTAGGGTCATAGAGCTTGGACCATTGTAAGAAATACACATTGTGTGTTTTCATGGGAACTTTTCAGCCATGGGACTAAAAGTGGAATTTGGGGTAAGGCCCAAAGACTTGGGACTGGATTCGAGGGACACTCGAACGTTCCTACGTATCCCATAAGGATGTGAATCAAGCCCACATAGTTCTAGAAATACCCTCTATACGAATTTGGTTCGTACATGTGAAGGGTGAAATGGGACTTTAGTGAAATGATGGATTAACCCAAGAGAAAAGGTTCGGGCATTGCCATGTATGCACGTAATCTTTTAAATGAAACATGATTGAAAAATCAATGAAAATAATGGTTCCCTCATAGGTGAGGGTATCAAATAAATTTTTAGTTTATTGTCATACTGGAAAAAAGTGTTGTATAGTTTAACATCGTATAACAATAAAGAAAGTAAACCAATGTAAAGATATTGATTATAAGGGCGGTTTCACGAATTAACATTGTATGAGATGGAGATGAACTGACGGGAAGAGATTGGTATTGGGCTTGAACCTTAGGAGGTTTCCTACATACCCATCCTGGAAGGAAAGGATCATAGTCCGCGTAGTTCAATTAAAGAAATAGTTAATGATCAAGTTGTTCTTGGGGACAACGACCTAAAAAATGATGTTGGGACATACACAAGGTTAGCGGCCCAGAGAGTGTGTTATGGTTGAGGTTTTCTCTAAGCTCACATGAGTCATACTCATTTTGAGAAACAAGCGGTAACAACAACCTTAACGATGAATAGTTTAATGTCATATAGGACATATAAAGGGACTATGCAGTTTAAAGTCTTATAGTAAGGACTATTGGTGCTGCACAGTTTAGTGTCATGTAGAAGGGAAAAAATATAGTTTAATGTCATGTAGGATGTATCAAGGACTTTCTGTACAGTTTAGCTTCATGTAGTTAGGACGATGGGGACAATAGATTTTAAAGTCATGTTGGACAAAAGGGGGACTATGCAGTTTAATGTCATGCAGGGAGGAAAAAAGAGTACACCATTTAACGTCATGTTGGACATATTAGGGACATTTTCACAGTTTAACGTCATGTTGGACGAAAAAGGGATGATACAGTTTAGCGTCATGTTGGATGAAAGTACGAATAGTTTAAGGTCATATGCATGGACTGTGGATGGTGCAGTTTAATGTCATTCTGGACGGTGCTATAGTTTAAGGTCATATTTGACCTTTGAAGATTATGTAGTTTAACGTCTTTCTGCACGTAAGGGACTTTCATACAGTTTAGCGACATGTAGTTAGGACGTCACAGTTTAACATCTTGCTGGACGTAAGGGGCTTGCAACTTGTTTAGGGTCATATGCATGGACCGTTGATGATGCCGTTTAAGGTCATACAGGACCTAGTTGCAGTTTAAGGTCATACTAGACCATTTAGGGACCTTTTTCACAGATTAACGTCATGTGGGACAAAAGTACAAATAGTGTTAAGGTCATATGTATGGACCATTTTTGTATAGTTTAACGTCATATAGCAAGGACGATCTAGGTACTTTTCAGTTTATACAAAATACTTCTTCAAAAATCTGGCATTGGTTGGAGTAGTGATGAGTTCTCCATCCATTGAGATTATTGAATAAGCTCCATTGGAGAAGACCCAATGTATTGAATAAGTTCCTTCCCATTTTGTTTCAATCTTGGGAGGATTCTTTCCTGGTATCATTGGAGTTCTGAGAACTAATACCAATTCTCCCTGAGTGAATGAACGAAGATGAACTTTTTTGTTAAAAGCTCGTGCTATTCGATTCTGATAGACTTCCAAGTGGTGAAAAGTGCACAATATTTTCTCATCTGACCTTTCCAATTCATTCAATCACTTTTGAGATTGTTCATCTGTAGATGATTGATCACAAATGGCAACTCTAAGAGTGGTTAGTTGAACATCAATGGGCAAGATGGATTCTGTTCCATATACCAATGAATATGGAGTTGACTGAGTTTTAGTGCGGGTGGTAGTCCGATAAGCCCATAAAGAATGAAAGAGTTTATCAGGACATTACCTCTTTTCTTTATCCACCATCTTTTGTAGCATATTTGAAAGAGTCTTGTTAAAGTCTTATATCTGGCGGTTGGCCACTGCATGATACCGAGATGAATGGTTGGATTTGATGTTGTATTCTTGATACAACTTCTTCACCTCTGATGAACAAAAATTGGTGCCATTGTCCATCAATATGGTATGAGGGACACCATATCTGGTGATGATGTTTGACTTTATTAAGCTAACAACGCATTTAGAACTGACTTCCTTGAGAGGTATTGCCTCTACCCATTTGGAAAATAATTCAGTAGCTGTAATAATGTACTTAAACTTCTTGTCCATAGCCGAAGGGTAAGATCCCACCACATCCATTTCCCATGTGGAAAATGGCCATGAGTGTTTAGCAGTATGAAGCAACTCTAGAGGTTGATGAATGAAGTTGGAATTTACTTGGCATGAATGACACTTCTTTGTGAAATCGACACAATCTCATATCATTGAAGGCCAAAAGTATCCTAGCCTTCGAATCTGATCAGACAATCTATGTCCAGATTTTTGGGAACCACAGACTCCTGCATGCACTTCTTTCATGACATCCATTGTCTCTTCACCATCAATGCATCTGAAGAGAACTGCATCAAAACCACAATTATAGAGAATTTTTTCTAAGTGTTCTAGGCTATCCTAAAGAGTAAAATTAACCACATGTCGCCAGATTTGTTCTTTCTCAGCTCTATCAGGTGGAAGTGTTCCATTTTGAAGGTATTCCCTGATAGGTGACATACATCCTATAGTATGACCATACGGTTCAGGAATGGGACAAATTTCATTAATTTCATCTGTTCTGATTCGAACATAAGGTGAAATTGCATGACGATGGGCAATACTGATGGTTGTCTCATCCCGATTTAGATCTCCCAGAGCTCTGGCTATATTAGCCAATGCATCAGCAAGAGCATTTTGTGGCCTTGGGACATAAGAAAATGTCAGTTCTAAATGGAATTATGCCATTAACTCTCTAAAGTAATCATATAAAGGGATAGGTTCTTCTTTTCTTATGGCATAATCCCCATTGACTTGTTTAATTACTAGGTCTGAATCACCTTTCACCTTTAAGTGATTCACTTGGCCTTGAAGTGCTAATTCCAAACCTACGATGAGAGCTTGGTATTATGCTTCATTATTGGTACCACCTTCCCACAATAAGAAAGAATAAGGTAACACTACCTTTTTTGTTGAAATGAGAACAATTCCTAATCCAACTTTGTTGAATTTAGGATTTTCCATTTTCCTCCCTATTGGACTTCTGGAAGCACCATCAAAATACATTTCTCATGCCTGAGGACTTTCTTGAATAGAGAATACTTCTACATCAGCGAGTTCAATATCTGAAGAAGTTTCTTCCACTGAAGGGTGTTCAGCTAGGAAATCAGACAGAGCATGACCCTTTACCACCTTTTTTAGACACATACTGGATGTCAAATTGCTGTAAGATAACTTCCCACCTTGCCAGAAATCCTGTAATCATTTGACGACATAGGATAAATTTGAGCGGGTTATTGTGAGATACCAATTGGACCTCATGATGTTGCAGGTAGTGTCTCAACTTCTGAACTGCAAAGATTAATGCCAGGTGTCACTTCTCAATACATGAATATCGGGTTTCTCTTTAAAGCATGGTTCGACTGATATAGTAGAGGGTGTTTTCATTCCCAGCATCATTCTTTTGAGCAAGCAAGGCACCCAATGATCGCTCTAGAGCTGTCACGTAGAGGATAAGTGGTCTTCCTTTAACAGGTGGAATGAGTACTGGTGGACTCAATAGGTATTTCATGAGAATATCGAATGCTTCATGACATTCTTCAGACCACTGGTAAGTGACTCCATTCTTCATAAATTTGGGGAAGGGTAAACTTTTTCCAGCTAAATTGGAGATGAAACGCTGAATATAGGCTAAGTGTCCTTGACGTCCTCTTAATTCTTTCAAATTTTGAGTAGGTGACATACCAAGGATTGAATTGGTCTTCTCATGATCGACTTCAATACCATGATGGTGCACAAAAAAGCCAATAAATATTCAAGAGGTTACCCCAAAATCACATTTTAAGGGGTTCATCTTCAAATTATGTTGTCAAAGTTTGCAAAATATGAAATCCAAAACAGCCAAGTGATTAGAACATTGTTTGGATTTTACTAAAAAATCATATACATAGCAATCAACAAACTTCCCTAAGAAGGGTTTGAAGATACGATGCATGTCATGCTGATAAGTTGCACCTGCATTCTTTAAGCCGAAGGGCATTACCCGGTAGCAAAACACACCCTGAGGGGCTCTGAAGGCTGTATATTCCTAGTCTTCTGGGGCCATTCGGATCTAATTATATCCGTAATATCAATTCATGAAGTAAATTGTTTCATAGCCAGATTTTTCATCAATTAGAAGTTGTAGAGACCCGAAGCTTGACGTACATGAACATTACATTACTTTTGCGGAATACATACTACATAACAAAAGCACACACACAAGGATCGTAATAGTTTAGTGTCTTTGGAAACTCGGAACATAATCTTCTAATCGTGGTGAAAGATCTTCAATATCTCCCATAAAGATCTTCCCTTTTTTTTACCTAAAACCCGTTTTTATATCCTGGGGAAAAGAAAACATAAAAGGGTGAGCTCAAATGCTCAGTAAGGGTAAACAAAAGAAATATCAATCACATCATATACACAAGCACATAACTTTTGGAAATCTTAACCTACAAAAGAGATCATAATTTCAGAACATGGGATAAATCATGGCAGTGAAATGTAATCACAATAATCATAACTTAAAACATGAAACTTTGTGGCATTCACACATAATCATAGAGAATCATTTCTTGTTAGTCATGACTCATTGCCAAGACTATCTTAGTGGACAAAGTCCCTTTCTGAATCAAGTAACCCTCGTTTCAGTCCTGTTTCACTGAACCGGTATAACCTACCGTTCCAGCCCTGTCTATATCATGAGATATAAAATCTTTACCCAATGCATTGGAGGGAGATATAGGTCCCACCCATCTTATAATGAATCCTTTCTTATGTGTGCCACATAATCAAAAATCATACATCATCGCATAACCCATGTAATAAAAATGGGATTCTTAAACAACATGACATCATAGAACAATTCACATAAGATAAAGGAATTCATAAAAATAATTCCATCAAAAAATAATCAAATCAATGTAATAATAGGGATAAAAATAGAACCCTTTATTATCTTAGATGGAAAATGATTTTGATAAAACCCTTGAACTCCATTCTTGAGGAAAATATCCTTTCTTCTTTAAAAAACATTTTTCCTTTCATAAAATGTCATATGACTTTAAAATAAAAGAAGTTGATTAAAAATAAACTTGAAAACTTGTAAAGGAAGCTTCTTGGAAATAAAGTTTTAAAAATCCATTCATGCTATATAAGCTAAAAAAACATTCTTCGCACTTTTGTCGGAAAAGTCAAAAAGTACCTCGTACGAAAAACGACAAAAGATTCCTTTCATACATATTACTAAAAACTCACCGAAGGGTAAAAATGGATTTAAAAAATTGTAGGTGGATGGAAATAATATTACATATTGATGAAACATGGATGTGGATGATAAAATACACCCCAGTAAATACTTACGAATAAACAATCTCGGATAAAAATGAGATTGTGATATTTCCCCTTACCTTTGGTCCGATTTGCTTCGTAAGTGTCCGAACCTCCTGTATAATGATTTAAATAATGTCATTTAATTATTACAGAATCATATTCATTGTTATGATATCATATATGGTTCACTTATGACATTATATTACCCGTTCTTTTGTAAATTCCATGTTAAAGAAGCGTTTTGGGTAAAATCGTTTCATTTATCGTAAGTGTTCTGACTTGTTGTTCTTGACATTATTATTACTTATATCATGATTTACTTACTTCCAGAATATAAAATATGATTTATATATCATATATATTCAATATATATATATATAATGGATAGATAAATGAAATGAAAAACACCGTTCATGGAGACGGTAGTCCGTACGTACGCATGAACGCTGTTTTCCTTTCCTTATTTTCTTGAATGGAAGTAAGTAGATGACATACATATATATATATATACATAAATCCAGTAGATTTATAATGTCATATATTTCATTATTATTTCTTATATATACTTTATAATCATTCTTAAATGGTTAACATGGAGAATGAATCTCATCGCGTCGTGGAGACGGTAGTCCGTACGTACGCACGAGCGATGATATCATTTCCATAAATATTGAATTGAATTGGAGTGGATTATACAATATATCAGAATCAATATGATGTTGTAATAACTATGTATTGTTATTCTTTACACCATTATACCCATCCATGTAAGGTGGTGGTGGAAAATAGATTACACCACGGCGTGGAGACGGTATTCTGTACGTACGCACGCGCGGTGATTTCTTTTTCCGTAAGATGGATAGATGGTGAAATAGGGTTTTTTCATACTTATAATAACATATCAGTATATGAGTGATACTGATGTTATTACTTCATAATGAAACAACCTAAGAAGAAGAAGTGGAAGAAGAAATAAAGATGAAATAATTGGTAACGGTAATTACCTCTTCTTTGAAGCGCCTCTTTGAGACCTCCTCTTAGGGCGCTAAAATTGGTCTTTGAGGAAGACCAGAACCTCTAGGATGTTTCTAGGGAAGTTGATAAGAGATTTTGGCAGGGTTTGGACGAGCTTGAGTGCTCAAATTGGTGTGAGGAGGAAGGGGGAGGAGGTACCCTTTTATAAGGGAGGAGAGGGGCACCTTAGGAATATCTCAAAATATTATTTTATATTAAAGTCAAAATAGGTTTATAATGGTTCCAAAGGGTCTTATTTAGAAGCTAATGTGGGGATGGGTCTAAATCATATCATCCAATAGGATGTAGACAAGTTTAGTGTATTATTTTACCCTTATCAATTAGATTTAACTCTAAGTTAAATAATTTAACTTTTACCGTGTCTTTTTGTTTTCTTTCACTATATGGTTAATACACTTACTATAACATGCCAAACGAACCCCAATTTGTTTATTATTAATATATATATCCTTATCTAAGTCATTTGGCGGAACCTTAGATTTTTAGGAATAAAATAACAATTAATATTATAATATTTGATTTAAAAACTATTTTGTGTCAATTTTGAAACTATTTGATATATGATTTTTGTGAAAGTCATAACAGAATTATATGTTCGAAACAAGTTGATTAAATCAACAATAATATATCATAGTAACCTATAAAATTAGTGGAATTCATAAAAAGTCTCAAATTACATTCATTTGAGAATTTATAACATCAATTATGTTAATATTTCCTTAAAAGGGTAATTACTGCATCATCGTTGTGTCATAAATAAATTAATTTATTTAATGTCTAAAAATTATAAATAAAATATAATTATGTAGGAAATCTTTTTATCTTTCTAATTAATATTTACAATCGAATTTATCTTATGTATTAACCTATATTAAAAATGGTTTAGTAAATAAACTTTGATTTTGACTCTTTTCACTCTTCTTTGAATTAATTAATAATAAATGTCCTAATCTAATCCAAGTGGGCCTAAATGGTCCTATTTTATTCATAATGTTGTTTTTGGTCGAATTACACTTGTCCAATAGAATTAGGACATGTGTTAGGGTAATATTAATATCATATTTACCCTTAGTTACCCTATTTACTATTAACCGCGGTAAAAAAAGTAAAAAGTTACTATTCACCAAAAAATTATTTTTATCTCATTGAACAACATTTTACTTACTGATATCAACCGTTTCTGTCGGAATTTTGAAATTCCATTCACATAAGCGGTAAAATTAAGTTTTATGCAAAATTCAGTTTTTAACCTACCACTTAGTAGTTTCACTATTCATCAAAAATTGATGTTTTTCAGAACAATGCCAAAATTTCATCCTAAGCTATATTTCATATTCCGAATTCAAAAATGAAGTCTATTTTACCAAATTCATAACATAGAAGTTGCATTAATAAATTTTATAATTAAATCCCGCTGTTAAAACAAATAGCGTGTTTTTAAGAAACAATATCTTTCAAAAGATTGACACTTGATTATGTCTGGTTTAAATGTAAAATACATTCAATGACCAAAATTGTATTAAATTGTAAAAATATATTCTAAATATACTTTAAAACCACTCAAATTAATAATTTATCACTATTAATTATTTCAATTAAAAAAGTTGTTTTTAATTATAATTTAGTAATTTTCACTATTCATCAGAATATGAAAGTTATCCGAAAAGTACCAAAATTTCACCTTAGGCTAAATTCGATACTCCAAATCCAAAAATGAAGTCCATTTTGAGAGCTAATATTCGTAAAATTTTAAAAGGTGGTTATTACTATTCATAACGGCTAGTTATAATAATATTTTAATAACATATCGTTGTTTCGTGAAACTCAGTATTGCGTACTACACACGCTATCAAGGAAGGTCGTGATTGCGTGTAATGAAAGGCAAGTCAAGGATGGGTGTTGTGCAAGCTCCTTTTGGTGTAGCGTAAAACACAAGACATTAATAATATTATAAAGAATATTTTTCATAAAATCTCGGGCTGTTACATTCTACCCCCCTTAAAATGAATTTCGCCCTCGAAATTCGTCAGGGTTATAAATGGTTTACTATTCGAAAGTTTCTTTAATAGAAACCCACATCGTAAAAAAGAATACCAAAACTTGGCTTTAAAAACTAAAGTACGAAATGTAACAATTACCCAAATAAACTAATCACTGGGTTTCCACATAGGTGAAAATATGGATATGGAAGAAAAATCTAACCATCATGTTCTGATGGAGAGTGGTAGAGAACATGGCTATGGAAAAGACAACAATCACAAATCCATAAATTTGTGACAATCTAAGGTACCATCTGATTCATCAGGTATAAGATCACTAGGACAACATTTTTGGTTTTCAAGATCATTTCCCTAAAGTTGAAGAATTTGAATTAGATTAAATACTTACTTTATTTTGGTACAATCTCACTGTTGTTCGTGCCTTGAACAATTTCCACTTCATCTCTTAAATAAATGAAGTTGAATTTGTTATTCGTGAAGTGTTAGCAGATCATGTGATAGAATGACGGGTCATTCCATCTGTCTCAAACAAAAGGTTAGCAAAAATTATATACATAAGTCGATCTATAGTGATATTAATCATATATGGTTCCTAAAATGGACTTATACTTCATATATCATACTACTTAATATAATAAAACTAGTTTCTACTAAACAGGGACTTCCTGTAGGCCAGTGGTAGGTGATAAAGGCCAGTCGCACTTCGGTTGTGAGTTCGATTCCCACAGCCTTGTCCGATGCGATGGGCTGTCGCCCGTCCTGCAAGTTGTCCTTTTTCTAAAGCTATTTTACTATAACATCCCATCAATAATACTAACTTATGTCCAACATAAACCATTCCAATCTTTAGGCTTATCCATAATACTTCCGTCCACTCTCGGAGATTTAATACCATCATTGCTCCCCATATATCATAAGACATATCTTATTGGTCACATTCCAAACATTCAAAGGCCTTAATCTTGTACTGTCTTGAATACCCATTGAACCATAGTGAAAACTTGAATGCAGTTAAAAGTTAACTCTTTCCACATACCAAAATCCAAAAATTATATATACTCAAACCATGATATCACTTAGTCTTTATATCAATCATGAGCTCATGAATACAATCAAACATCTCATTATCTTCTTATCCCTTCATTATGCTCATATCATCTGTTTACCAAAAATGTCTCAATCACTTTTCATGGTTACCGGTTCCATAAAATTATTGAAAACCACAATAGACCAAAACATAAATATTTCAGTACACCATAAAATTACCTCAACAACATTATTCTTGAATACCAATACATAAACACTTCAGTCCATCCACTTCAATGATTGTCCTGGAATAAGTCCTTCCTTGATTTAGAAGTAACTTTTTAGGTCAGGGCATTGAGTTGGGTAATGACCATGTTCTCCACAAATAAGACATTAAAATCCATAAAAATCTGTCACTCTATGACCCTTTTCTCCACACAGATAACATCAGTCCCTCCATTTGAGGTATTCCTCAAGGTTCTTCTTCCCTTCTTTAGAAATCTCAATCTTCTTTTCTTTATGCTCCTCAACATGCAAACATGCATAATAGTTTATCTTCCTCTTCTTTGATGAATTAGTCATACCACTAAATTTCACCTTGTTAATCATATATCGCGATGACTAATTCGGCATAATCACAATATCTTTATCTCTAGGTATTACAAAATTTTGTTGCTCATAGTCACCAATTTGTCCATTGGATTCAATGTTAACTGAATTCCTTCTGGTTCCCTCCATTAACTAAAACACAAAAAGAATTTTGTGAGAGGCGAAATCATGCTATGGAAGACAACATAGTAAAGGGAAAGCACCCTCAATATCTAACATCTGAGGTTAAATTCTATGATCGTTAGCGCAATTCTAGGACTATAACCTATACGTATACTTAACCTTAGAGAAATCCCTAGACATACCTTAGAAATACCTCTAGGTATCTCACTAAAGTTCTCGCATCCTAGTTTCCAAAGGTTTACTAAACCTTTCCTCTGATACCAACTGTAGAGACCCGAAGCTTGACGTACATGAACATTACATTACTTTTGCGGAATACTTAGTACATAAGAAAAGCACACACACAAGGATCGTAATAGTTTAGTGTCTTTGGAAACTCGGAACATAATCTTCTAATCGTGGTGAAAGATCTTCAATATCTCCCATAAAGATCTTCCCTTTTTTTTACCTAAAACCCTTTTTTATATCCTGGGGAAAAGAAAACATAAAAGGGTGAGCTCAAATTCTCAGTAAGGGTAAACAAAAGAAATATCAATCACATCATATACACAAGCACATAACTTTTGGAAATCTTAACCTGCAAAAGAGATCATAATTTCATAACATGGGATAAATCATGGCAGTGAAATGTAATCACAATAATCATAACTTAAAACATGAAACTTTGTGGCATTCACACATAATCATAGAGAATCATTTCTTGTTAGTCATGACTCATTGCCAAGACTATCTTAGTGGACAAAGTCCCTTTCTGAATCAAGTAACCCTCGTTTCAGTCCTGTTTCACTGAACCGGTATAACCTACCGTTCCAGCCCTGTCTATCTCATGAGATATAAAATCTTTACCCAATGCATTGGAGGGAGATATAGGTCCCACCCATCTTATAATTAATCCTTTCTTATGTGTTCCACATAATCATAAATCATACATCATCGCATAACCCATGTAATAAAAATGGGATTCTTAAACAACATGACATCATAGAACAATTCACATAAGATAAAGGAATTCATAAAAATAATTCCATCACAACATAATCAAATCAATGTAATAATAGGGATAAAAACAGAACCCTTTATTATCTTAGATGGAAAATGATTTTGATAAAACACTTGAACTCCATTCTTGAGGAAAATATCCTTTCTTCTTTAAAAAACATTTTTCCTTTCATAAAATGTCATATGACTTTAAAATAAAAGAAGTTGATTAAAAATAAACTTGAAAACTTGTAAAGGAAGCTTCTTGGAAATAATGTTTTAAAAATCCATTCATGCTGTATAAGCTAAAAAAACATTCTTCGCACTTTTGTCGGAAAAGTCAAAAAGTACCTTGTACGAAAAACGACAAAAGATTCCTTTCACACATATTACTAAAAACTCAACGAAGGGTAAAAATGGATTTAAACAATTGTAGGTGGATGGAAATAATATTACATATTGATGAAACATGGATGTGGATGATAAAATACACCCCAGTAAATACTTACGAATAAACAATCTCGGATAAAAATGAGATTGTGATATTTCCCCTTACCTTAGGTCCGATTTGCTTCATAAGTGTCCGATCCTCCTGTATAATGATTTAAATAATGTCATTTACTTATTACAGAATCATATTCATTGTTATGATATCATATATGGTTCACTTATGACATTATATTACCCGTTCTTTTGTAAATTCCATGTTAAAGAAGCGTTTTGGGTAAAATCGTTTCATTTATCGTAGGTGTTCTGACTTATTGTTCTTGACATTATTATTACTTATATCATGATTTACTTACTTACAGAATATAGAATATTATTTATATATCATATATATTCAATATATATATATATATAATGGATAGATAAATGAAATGAATAACACCGTTCATGGAGACGGTAGTCCGTACGTACGCATGAACGCTGTTTTCCTTTCCTTATTGTCTTGAATGGAAGTAAGTATATGACATCCATATATATATATATAAATAAATCCAGTAGATTTATAATGTCATATATTTCATTATTATTTCTTATATATACTTTATAATCATTCTTAAATGGTTAACATGGAGAATGAATCTCATCGTGTCGTGGAGACAGTAGTCCGTACGTACGCACGAGCGATGATATCATTTCCATAAATATTGAATTGAATTGTAGTGGATTATACAATATATCAGAATCAATATGATGTTGTAATAACTATGTATAGTTATTATTTACACCATTATACCCTTCCATGTAAGGTGGTGGTGGAAAATAGATTACACCACGGCGTGGAGACGGTATTCCGTACGTACGCACGCGCGGTGATTTTTTTTTCCGTAAGATGGATAGATGGTGAAATAGGGTTGTTTCATACTTATAATAACATATCAGTATATGAGTGATACTGATGTTATTACTTCATAATGAAACAACCTAAGAAGAAGAAGTGGAAGAAGAAATAAAGATGAAAGAATTGGTAACGGTAATTACCTCTTCTTTGAAGCGCCTCTTTGAGACCTCCTCTTAGGGCACTAAAATTGGTCTTTGAGGAAGACCAGAACCTCTAGGATGTTTCTAGGGAAGTTTAGAAGAGATTTTGGCAGGGTTTGGCCGAGCTTGAGTGCTCAAATTGGTGTGAGGAGGAAGGGGGAGGAGGTACCCTTTTATAAGGGAGGAGAGGGGCACCTTAGGAATATCTCAAAATATTATTTTATATTAAAGTCAAAATCGGTTTATAATGGTTCCAAAGGGTCTTATTTCAATTCTAATGTCGGGATGGGTCGAAATACTATCATCCAATAGGATTTAGACAATTTTATTGTATTATTTTAACCTTATCAATTAGATTTAACTCTAAGTTAAATAATTTAACTTTTACTGTGTCTTTTTGTTTTCTTTCACTATATGGTTAATACACTTACTATAACATGCCAAACGAACCCCAATTTGTTTATTATTAATATATGTATCCTTATCTAAGTCATTTGGCCGAACCTTAGATTTTTAGGAATAAAATAACAATTAATAATATAATATTTGATTTAAAAACTATTTTGTGTCAATTTTGACACTATTTGATATATGATTTTTGTAAAAGTCATAACAGAATTATATGTTCGAACCAAGTTGATTAAATCAACACTAATATATCATAGTAACCTATAAAATTAGTGTAATTCATAAAAAGTCTCAAATTACATTCATTTGTGCATTTATAACATCAATTATGTTAATATTTCCTTAAAAGGATAATTACTGCATCATCGTTGTGTCATAAATAAATTACTTTATTTAAAGTCTAAAAATTATAAATAAAATATAATAATGTAGGAAGTCTTTTTAGCTTTCTAATGAATATTTACAATCGAATTTATCTTATGTATAAACCTATATTAAAAATGTTTTAGTAAATTAACTTTGATTTTGACTCTTTTAACTCTTCTTTGAATTAATTCATAATAAATGTCCTAATCTAATCCAAGTGGGCCTAAATGGTCCTATTTTATTCATAAGGTTGTTTTTGGTCGAATTACACTTGTCCAATAGAATTAGTACATGTGTTAGGGTAATATTAATATCATATTTACCCTTAGTTACCCTATTTACTATTAACCGCGGTAAAAAAAGTAAAAAGTTACTATTCACCAAAAAATTATTTTTATCTCATTGAACAACATTTTACTTACTGATATCAACCGTGTCTGTCGGACTTTTGAAATTCCATTCACAGAAGCGGTAAAGTTAAGTTTTATGCAAAATTCAGTTTTTAACCTACCACTTAGTAGTTTCACTATTCATCAAAAATTGATGTTTTTCAGAACAATGCCAAAATTTCATCCTAAGCTATATTTCATATTCCGAATTCAAAAATGAAGTCTATTTTACCAAATTCATAACATAGAAGTTTCATTAATAAATTTTATAATTAAATCCCGCTGTTAAAACAAATAGCGTGTTTTTAAGAAACAATATCTTTCAAAAGATTGACACTTGATTATGTCTGGTTTAAATGTGAAATTACATTCAATGACCAAAATTGTATTAAATTGTAAAAATTTATTCTAAATATACTTTAAAACCACTCAAATTAATAATTTATCACTATTAATTATTTCGATTAAAAAAGTTGTTTTTAATTATAATTTAGTAATTTTCACTATTCATCAGAATATGAATGTTATCCGAAAAGTACCAAAATTTCACCTTAGGCTAAATTCGATACTCCAAATCCAAAAATGAAGTCCATTTTGAGAGCTAATATTCGTAAAATTTTAAAAGGTGGTTATTACTATTCATAATGGCTATTTATAATAATATTTTAATAACATATCGTTGTTTCGTGAAACTCAGTATTGCGTACTACACACGCTATCAAGGAAGGTCGTGATTGAGTGTAATGAAAGGCAAGTCAAGGATGGGTGTTGTGCAAGGTTCTTTTTGGTGTAGCATAAAACACAAGACATTAATAATATTATAAAGAATATTTTTCATATAATCTCGGGCTGTTACAGACGTTCTATAATCAGAACTGGGAAATCTTCCATAGGACAATGTCGATTATGATCTATGAAATTGATGCAAACTCTAATTTTTTCATTCTTTTTCTTTACAGGGTCAATATTAGCCAACCATTTGGTATATTGAACTTCTCTGACGAAGTTATCTTTGATAATCTTATCCACATCAGCTTCAATTTTGGAAGCATAAGTTGGGTGTGTTCTTCTCGCGGCTTGCTTAAATCCTCGATGTTCTTCAGGTAAACCAAAATGATGAGTAGCAACATCAGGATCAAGCCCGGGCATTTCTGTATAGTTCCCGGAAAATATATCTCTATTTTTCTATAGAAAAGAAATATACATCTATTTCTCTTCAAGAGTCAAGGACGCACTGATTAAAGTGGGGCATAGATCTTCTTTTGTACCCAGATTTATTTCTCTGAGTTCATCCACAGTGGTAGAGATACCCTCTTCAAATGCTGGAGGAGCATCTCTGAGATCTTCCTCTTCTTCTTCTTCATGTGTCATTTCTTCTGTTTCTACATTCATAGTAGATGATAAATTATAATTCTCATGATCCGAAGAGATGTCAAAATTTGCATATCTTGAAGAAGAAGCTTCCATTTCCGACCTGATTGATGATGAAGGGTCTTCTTTGGGTAATAAAGAGGAGATGGTGGATTGAGAATCGACATCATTTTTCACCTCTGATGTTGCTATAACTTCATCTGGCCTAATTGGAGAATCATAGACTTGATGGATTTTAGCAGATGAAATGAAGACGTCACCATTTGTGCTTTCATCACTGCTTGGTAGATTACCAATTTCTCCCATGTTGTCTGGCTCGATTACCATAATTGACATTATGGATCATTCCATAAGAGTATTTTGATTTGGGTCTATCTTGTCAATTTGACTGATAGTGAAGACATAATCTATACTCACATGTGTAAATGGATTTACTGGAATTTCTTCCAAACCATATGGATCATTAACTTTGGTAATCTCATTTGTTATGGATTTCTCCCTTTTCATCATGTGATTGAATTCCGCCTCAATGTATTGAGACTCACATGTCTTGAACGCGGCCTTATCACCATACAATGTCCCAACTTGACCATCGAAACAATATTTGAGACATTGATAGAATAATGAAGGGATAGTCGCATGTTGATGTAGCTAGGGTCTTCCCAGCAAGATGTTGAAGGCTGAGTCTTGATCAACAACCATGAAATCTGAATTGGATACAAGATCGCCAAACTGAGTTCTGAGTGTAACATCACCCAGTGGTTCTTATTCATTTTTATCATATCCCTATAGCATCATGGTGGAAGGATATAAATCAGAATTCATGAGTCCCAATCGACGAAGTCTACGAATGGGCATGAGTTTGACTCCTGAACTGTTGTAAATGAAAGCTCTTTGAACATACACACCATTGACCATTCCAGAAAAGTACAATGTTCTAATATTTCCATGAACAACATCATCTTCATCTTCATCAGTAAAGGATATTATTGCATGGCATTCTGCAGGATTATTCTCTATGTGATTGACTTCAGCTGCAGCAATTTCAGTTTCAAACTCCTGAGGACTTGACAAAGCCTCAATGACTTCTTCCTGAAGATCTTTTGACAGATTCAGAGCATCCAGAATTGATAACATGTCTGTTAATTGGGACAAGTGTTTAAATATATCATACTTTTGATCCATAGGTCTGCGTTTCCCAATAGGAATATGTGGTTTAGGAGGTACCTTGGAAGCAGATGCTTTGGAAGTTGATGCATCTTTTATTGGGATAGTAGTTGGCAATATTCTTGGTTTTGTAAGATTAGACCAATTAGATCCATTTACATGCTGAGAGGAAGAAGATGGAACCTTCAATTGGTCTTCCAAAATAACTGTTCCAGGACTGAATTTTCTATTGGTAGAAGAACTCGCTTGTTCTTGCTGAGATCGCTGAAGGGCTATACCACGAGTTTCTGCTGCGTACACAGTTCTAGCTGGGGTAGAATTGGAGTATTGGATTCTAAAAGATCCACGTCTTCCCCTATATCCTGATCCCCTGGAACTTCCTCTGATTCCTCTGTTTGATACAGGGAATTCAGGCTCATTGAAATCGAAACATCGACTGGCATATGGATTTGTTAATTGAATCATATTAACAGAACCAAAGATTAAATCTTCGTCTAATGAAGACTCTGCCAGATTAACCTGTTTAGGTTATGCCTTTTGGTGGGGCGGTGGTCGTGGCTTTGAAGTAGATGGCATATAGTCTTCCAAAGTCAAAGACAACTTAGGCTTTGGCACATACTCATATTCTTATGATTCTTTTTCGTTCTTTGAATCATGCCGTTATTTTTTAGGAAATTCCCTCTGATGAAGAGGGTTTTGCCACAACATTCATGGTAGAAGACACAATTGGTTTCATTAATTGTGTTCGCAAAATAGAATGTGTTTGATTGATTGTCTTTATGACCATCCAATCATCATACTTCTGTGCATTTTTTCTTTTGACTTCTTTCCATTCACCTTTCTCCTCTGGAACTGTAGCAGTGACACATGCTACCTGGGCTGAGGAGCCTCTCAATGTGACTTGTCCCGAGTCGACCATAATTTTTAGGAGGTCTTTGAAGACAAAACACTCTTGGATGGGATTCCCCAACATTTTATGAAAAAGGGAAATAATTGGGATGGTGTTTATCTCCTTTCTTGTTTGGACTCTTGGGAATTGGCAATTGAAACAAATTGTTTTCCAGAGCCAAAATGAAATAATCAGGAAATTGTTCATTTTGGAAAGAGTATGTTTTTCACTTCAGATCCTCAAATTATTTTCACCTTTGATCATTTTGATCGTCTAGATGAAAAGGCCTTTGTTGTTGGTGCTCAGAAGGTGGAGCTCTTCGAGAAGATGAAGGTTTTGAGGTAGAAACAGGTACAGGTGCGTCATTAAGCATAACTGTAGCAGTTTATGCCTTACCCATTCTCCTTCCTGGAGCTGATGCAATTACACGAGATTTAGCCTTAGCATGTATAAGGGAATCTTCAATCTGTTGAGCGATTGAAGTAATGTCCCGAAACCCTCCTGTGTATTTCATAGGGATTAACGGCTTGTGTAATTCATCATGCAAATTTTCCACACAGATTGGAAACAATTCTTCTTGAGGGAGTGATAAAATCAAGGAATATGTTAATCACTTCCATCGAGCAATGAAATCAAAGACCCTTTCATTCTCCCTTTTCTTACAATTTGTAAGATCGAAAACTGTCGTCTTTGGAAAAGTTGAGATAAACTGAAGGAGGAATTATTGGCAAAGATCTTCCCATCCAATAATTGACCGGGATTGCAAGCTTCTATACCAAACAAAAGCTGGTCCTTGCAAGTTTCGCATGAAGCATCTGAGTTTCACTGCTTCTTGCTGCTGCGGAGTTCCCATCATAGGATCGCAACAAGACACGTAATGCGTCAAATATTGTTTAGGATCTCCTGATCCATTGAAAATAGGGAATACAGGGTTCCTTAAACTGGATGGAAGAGAAATTGAATCTACCCATTCAGGGTAAACTTTCTTTTCTGGTTGAACTTGGGAACGCTTCCCTTCCATAGTTTCTAACCGAGCTGTTAATGACTCAATAGTAGTTATTAACTTTTGTGAATCATCCTGCTGAAATTGGACATGGGTAGATGCAATGATTGGAGCTTGGACAGATGTGGCGATTGGTGCTGCAACTGATGGTAGTACTGCCAACAGTTGTTGCAATTGACCCGTACGATTAGACCTATGAGGGTGTACTGATAGAGGAAGATATTCTTGATCCATCTCAGTAGCTGCAACAAATTCCATTGGATGACTGACTCCATCATGCATAAGAAGAAGACTACTCTGAAGTAGTTCTGCATTCAACCTTCTTAATTCCTTCATTTCTTCCTCTTGTTGTGCAAACCTCTTCTCTAGTGAGAGATATTGGCCTTCTCCAGAGAAAGGATATGTAACCTAGTTCTTTCCCTTCCCTTTGCTGGATCCTTTTCAGAGAGGGTGAAGTGGGTTACTCAAAGGATTACCTGAGTTCTGAGTAATCCTTTGACTTCGTGTATGCACACCTTCTTCATTTGTGTCGGTGCCTACATTTTCCTGAGCAGGAACCTCTTCATGTGAGTCCCCTGAGTGAGCCTTATCTGGTGGATCATCAACAAAGGCATTGATGACATTGATTGATGCATTACTCATCGCATCCCTTCTATCAGCATTTCTGTGATATTGTCTTCTTCCATGTCTTTGAAGAGACATTGAATTTTGTTGATTTGATCCCTCAGGAAATTATTGATGAACCATAATTTGGAAGGAATCTCCTAATAATTTGGCTCTTCGTTCCTCTTGAGGTTTCTTCCCCAATCGAAAAAAGACCGACTTTCTCTGAGGAGGGGATTGATGATTTGAAAAATTCCCCTGTCCAAAGGACTGGGTCTATTCCTTCTATTCTCACTCAACTCCCCAAATCCTTTTTATTGATTCCAAGGGTTGGTTTAAAATATTTCCCAATCTGGCGAGCTGGGGTGGTTTTTGACATGCTATGTCTGAGACTTTCTTGAAAGTCCTCCGGATCTTGCGAACCTTAGTTTGGAAATTAGCTGAATTCATTAACCTGTATCTACTTTTATCACACATTTCAAAAGGCCGTTGGATGATTTTTGACACTTCTGTCACCTGGTAACATGCTTTCTCCAAACGAGTGGCCTGTTCAATATTCTCATTTTCTTGATGAAAGAGTAATTCGACAAATTTTTCTCCGTATTCTAGATTTTGAGAGGAACTAGTTGAAGCTTGTTCTTGGGAAGGATTTTGATTACAAAAAAAATCCCATTGACTGTGGCCATCCATGGGCAATAAAATTGCATGAGACCATTTTTGGAGGGCTTTGATGACTGGGGAGCACCGTGAAATGCAGTGCTCCATGAACACCCCATCCTCTGACACGAATACCAGATGGGGCATTGGAAATTAACTGACGCAATCTTCTTAGTGCTCCAAATCATGAACGTCGAAGGGCTCTCTGCTTATTTTCAGACTTCGGATATCGAGAGACTGATAGAGACTCCAAATCAATCTTACGTTGTAACCCTTCTGTTATCTTAAGATTATTTTCATATTCATCATAAGATAATACTTTCTTTTTCAACTGACAAATATTTTTCCATATGTTGATATGAATATCATGAATTTCATCTTCCGTCAACATTTCTGGAATATTATACTGAGAGTCACCCAGAGGCCCAAACATGACTGGCACTTCACCTTTCGCCAGTTGTCTTCTCATGTTCTGCATTTCCTCTTTATCATTTGATGAAGATTATTCTATCTGATTTGACCAGAGTTGGTGTTTCCTGGTTGCTTCATTGGATTCAGCAATATTGGTAGAGAAATCATTGATCAAACTAGAAGATGCATGACATAGGGGTGGTTCGGAGAATGAATTACACCCAGGGCTATCTTCTGATTGAGAAAATATATCACCTTCTAGAGATGAAGCTTCAGACATGACTAGTTTCGCATTTTCAAGTGCCTCAAGATAAGAGGGCTTTCTCTGCACTACATTGTCCACTGGAGAATTTTCTGGGCAATGTGAATCAATACTGCGGAGAGGACTTTCCCAGCGAAATTCATCATAATGGGGAGGAACACCATAATGGGTTACATAAAAAGATGAGATCTCTTTCTACTTTGTCTTCTGACCACACAGAAGGTTCCTGTGGCTCTCATCTGAAGATGAAACTTCGAGATCGACCGAATTGTCATGAAGAAAGCCTACATGAGGAAGTTTCTATTGAAGTCCTTCGGAATTAATGTTCCCACTATTGGGAAATGAGGGATTAGAATCTTGAATTTCAACAGATAATTGTATGAGGGCTTCATGAACTCCAGCATCGAGCAAGGCCTTGTTACATATTGGCTCTTGATCTCCTGACTGTTCTGGGCGGGACTTTTTTTTAAACGCCATCTTACTCCCCTTGGAAACCACTTGTTTACGAATGTGGCTGCTCTGAGCAGGTGTATATGCCTGATAAAGAAAAATGGCCAGGTTAGGCTGACGATCTCTACTCAAATCATGTGTTTCTTCATGACTTGGTTATCCGTATGCTATGGGGAGTATGCCCCACAACCCTCTTGGACTGGATCAGATGTGTGTGTCTGCTCTGGAGTGAATTTTTGATGTATTACTCCACTAGTAGGGATATATTTATATGTCTTTCTCTGAGATGTCACTGATGTTCTTATAATATCTTGGAAAGAATCCAGAATATGAATAGGGATTTTCTTCTGCTCTTTCACCATTGATAGAATACGCTTGGTGACTTCAGCTGACGGAACGGGAATATACGTCCATTCCGGGAATGGAGCAGGTTTATGTGCCTGCTCCTATCTTCCATTTCCTGTCAGTGAATCCTGACAGTACTCATGTTTGGGGCAGAGAGTTGAGTCTGCCTCCTATTTGTTGTCGTGACTTTCCGACTAACTTCTCTGTATGCTACCAAGCGAGACTGTTGGTAGGCTTGATTAATAATACCAGGTGTATGTGCCTGCTGATTGCACTCCGCCAAACGTGGTTGATGAGATCCATCATATGTAGTCAGACGAGCCTTCTGACTAGATGATGATGTATAAATAGGTTTATGTTCCTGCATATAGTACTCTACCAAAATTTCCTGGTGGGATTGGTGTGATGCGGGCAGACGAGTCAGCTGGACAGCGGAATTAAAACGGGCAGGTGTATGTGCATGCTCGTTGCTTGCCACCAAGTTAGGTTGATGGACTTCTCCGGAGATGGCAGAGATGAGAACCTACTCACTGTTGACTAGATTCTTCCTCTGGTGGTTCTTATTGCTTTCTCGGGTTTGAGGAACCTGAGACGAATGTCTGGAGTCAGTACCCTCATCATGTTGAGGGTGCACTGCCGCACGAGTCTGGTGGTGATTGTTGGTGGGAGCCCTCAGGAAGGACTCATGTATATTTGAATTAAGGCCCTGAGGGACCTGATCATTCACCTCCCCATAATATGGGAGAGAATGGGGATTGCGTTCTGTGGATAATGACCTAAAACGGTTGGAGACGGTAGTCAGCACCGCCTACTTCTTGATCACTAGTCGTTATTGTCTGGACGACTGATTTGATTTATTTACTTGGAGGGCTTGTTGGGAAGCCTCCAGAGTTGGGATGGTACCGTGTTGATGGTACTCCTTAACCAGTGCGTTTGATACCCAGCATTGAAGATGCTGAGTAGGTGATATCATCCTAAGAGCAGACGACGATCCAGCAGGAGTAGCAGCAGTTGCATTTGTCTACTCTGGGACTCTCTTTATAGATTTAAGTTATGTTTGTGAATCCTTACTATATTAACAAGTATAAAATGAGCTTTCCTTCATATCTGACAATCAATGATTAAATATTTAGAAAATTTAGGGAATCTTTTGTATGTATTCGAGGTTCTTCATCGATATAGAATCATCTATATTTATTAAAGATTCTTGGTCAATGGTACCCTTTGGCACATTTATATAGAAGTCTCTTTGTCATTATGATGACCATGCTGGTTTTAAATCCACTCAGTGGGGCACTTGAAGTTTATTTTCATTCGGAAGGACATGGATTATTTTAGAGTTAGGATCGAACCCGTAGATGGGCTACCTACATATCCTTTGTTTAGAAAAGGAACTAGAACCCTAGTAGTTTGAGTAAGGGAGTATGATGTTTATGATTGATTCCCAAATAAGGATTTCACAATTACTTTTACACTCTAAGTTCATGTGAGTCATGCTCGGTGTGAGAAACCAGAGGTATTGGAAAAAATTGGACAATTGTGCCATGAAAGATACAATCATAAGAAATAATGTGGGGATTATGTTTGTATGACTACCTAGATAAATGAAGGTCAGGATTTATTTTATGGAAGAAATCCAGGAACAGGGTCCATAAAGGTATATGTGCTTCATAGAGATTTTGAATACTCTAACTTGGGGCTTACACTTGAAAAGGAGGCCCAAATTAGGAGAAAACTAATGATTGGGTTTTACTCCTAAAAAGGAATCCCAGATCAAAGGTAAAATAGGACTGGTTAAGAGAAATTATAACTGGGGCTTATTCTTGAAAAGGATGCCCAGGTCAGGAGATTTGAAAAATTAAGGGACTTGGGGTTTACTCTTGAATAGGATGCCCATATTTGAGATTGGGGCTCACTCTTGAAAAGAAGGCCCAGGTCAAGGATTATGACTGGGGCTTATTCCTGAAAAGGAGGTCCAAGTAAAGGGAATTAATGTTTGGGGCTTACTCCTAAGGAGGGTTCCCAAATTAGGGGACTGGGTCTTACTCCTAAGGAGGATGCCAAGATTTGGGAACTTTAAGAATTGGGGCTTACTCCTAAGGAGGATTCCCAAGTTAAGAATTTTGACTGGAACGTACTCTTAAGGAGGATGCCCATATTTGAGATTGGGGATTATTCCTGAAAAGGAAGTCCAGGTTAGGGGATCTGGGGCTTACTGCTAAAGAGGATTCTCAAATTAGGGGACCTGGGGATTACTCCTAAAAAGGATGCCCAAATTAGAGGAATTATGACTGGGGATTATTCATGAAAAGGAGACCCAAGTTAAGGATTCTCTCATCTTATTGGATTAGGTTGAATGAATGAAATCTCAATCTTTAGTGACATAAAGATATGTAAATCACTAGGTTTTGAGAGATATTCCACATAATTCCTTTTAGATTAAGAAGTCAAATCAAGAAATCATGCCATAAATGGATTTGAAGAGTGTCTTGAAGACTGAATCTTGAATAGGAAAGGTGGAATGGCATAAGAGGGGTTAAATGGGAAAGAAGGGCACCCAAAAAGGCAGGGGCACGCAAGTCCTGGAAGGCGTGTAGGTACTACATGGGCGCGTAAGTCCAGGTCACGCAGGTATGCCTGCGCGACATATGGTGTACTTGCGCGACGGTTAACCACCAGGGTAATGCTTGAGCGACTCTTGATTAAAGCCTTTAGAATCCTCTAGAGGTTCTTCCAGAAGAGGGGAGCACAAGTTCTATTGAAGGAGAAGGGGGCACACAAGTGTGTCATTTTCCCCTTAAGGGCTGGCCACTTAGTTCCGCAAGTGTTGATGAGTTTCAACACTTAGGCCTTCCTCCCCCTCTTTAGATCTTCCGTTCAAGGTAAGAAATTACCTTAGAAATGCTTCAGAAGCTTTGAGAATAGACTAGGGTTCCGGGAGCTGAAATCTGAGTTTCTGGAAAAAAATCCTCCTCGAATGCGGGGCCTACAGGGTCTATTTATAGGCAGGAGACGACCCTGGGCAGTTATCATTTAGGTCGCACAAGTCACTTTCTTGACCATCATGTGTCGCTCAAGTAGACTTGTACGACAGTGATGGAACTTGCGTGGCACATGTGCTCTTTATCCCTTGTTCATACCTTTGTCTTTTTTTGATGTTTTCATCAAATGATGAATCAATTTGTGGTAAGTCATTTCCCTTTCCATTCTTTTAGACAATGTGACAAAAAAGAGCGTCAACAGTTGTAGATGTGTACAATAAAGAGATTCCATTAGGGATAGTGGACCATAGTGAGATTTATATCTTTGTAAATACCATACCTATATATTGTGTGTAACGGAAGCACGGTCATGTTCAAGTGGTGACCTTGTAATGGTTTGATAATATGTGATAATATTGCCTAAAAATGTACATTGGTACCCCATGTTGATTCTTAGTGCTTATTAGTGATGAGTTATTATATGGTGGTGAGGTTTTATGAACACACATTTTCCATGTATGACCCTATGGAGATTTATTTTAAACTGTCATTATTTGTAATTATTTTATTATTTAATCCATGGTATTCGATAATTTTATTTTGGGTGGAATATTTTACCATGAAATATACACTAATATTCAATGAAGAATGTTTGTTTGAATTAATGGAGTTTGTATATAAATGTGTTATAGGACTAATATAAATCTATATGGGTTTGCACTTATTTTGATGTATTTTAGGGAGTTTTTATAGAATTTGGGATATGATCTATTATCTGGACACTTTCACGTCATGAACAAGTTAAAAGAATTTAACTAGTTTACAAGAATATTTCATGACCTAGTTCATATCAAGAAAAAATTAAAATCCTTGAAACTGATTAATGTCATGAAAATATTGATCATGGATACTTTAACAATAATATATTTTTTAATTGTATCATTTATATCAATTAATTCATTTCACAAAAGTGTTTTACATTGTGAATATCTCAGGACTAGGTGTTTTAAACAATGATTTTTTCATGATTTTATGTCTTTCCATCATAAAACCCCTTATCTCAATCCCTAGGGTCACTATATAAGATATTGGAGTGATTATTTCTCTTCAAGATTTCTCGGTCTAACATTTAATATCTATTGATCTCCATCAAATAGATTTTCCAATTACTTCATCGATTTATAATTTATTTTTCTGGGATCTCTTGTTCGTCATTGAAATGCTTATTGATCTTGAGGGTTGTTAAATATAGGGTTTCCTTGTGATAATCTTCACCTTAATTCATTATTGAAATTCTCAATTGTGAGTTTTTCTCTGATAAAAATATAAATATAGGGTTTTTATAAAAAATCTCTATAGTCTATTATTATTTTTAATGTCTGTGAAATATTTTGATATTGTAGAAAAACAACATGCATGTTATCTAAGAAATATTTGGTGGTGATAATGATGTGTTGGTACTACTCCAAGGATCCCTTTTGATCCATTAGTATTGTGACAATGATTGTGTCTACACATAAGGTGAGCCTGCCTAGGAAAAGAAATGAACAGGTTTTTTACTCAAAAGATGAATTATCATGAGATGGCACGTTATGTGATTATTTTGTTTGGATCACATTGAAAAATTTTATATTTTTATACAAATAATTAATGAAATGTTGACATGATTTTATTGGATACACTTGAATGTTAATAGTTAAAAATAAAACATGTTAACGAAATAGGATTGAAAGGTAAATTTTTTTTGGAAGAATTGGCCTCTATGGCTCATGATGTACATTATGTTTTTCTTACAATTTTGAATTTTTTATTATATTACGATGATAAAATTATATAGAGAACTTTTTCTATTTTTTCAATAATACTTATAATTATTATACAAAATATGTTCTGATTCATAAAGGGAATGCCCTATTTATGCTGAAATTATTATACAATGGACATGGTATTGGTATGTTACTTTGTTTATATAGATAGATTACCCCAGTTATGATGAAATTATTACATTCATAGATTACCTCAGTTATGCCAAAATGATTATATAGTGGGAATTTATCAGTTATGATGAAATTAGTATATTGAGGGTGTGACCTGTTTATGATAATATGCCTATATAGAGTTCATGTTCTGTTTATCCTATAATGCTTATAGGTTTTGGCCTTATTATGCTGAAATTATTATACTAATTTACTTTTATTAATTATTTATTATTTTATAGGCATATAAATACTATTAACATAGTGATGTTATATGATCATATTTATTTTGGAATGGTGTTGATGTTGTTTAATTGTTATATTGTATGAATTGTTTAATTAGTAATACTTTATTCCCTATATTTCATAAACATACATTAATAATGGTTTTCTAGACACAGTGGTTATGACCTAATATGTTTTAGTCCCACACTATACATCTAACCATTTTGTACCAGATCAGTTTATATGGATGTTGGTTTGGAGAAGAAAAAAGGAAATTTTTTCTTGTTTCTTATTGGATGGTTTGAAGCTTGGACAAGGGGTTAACCAATGATTTAGGACATGGGAGTTAGGCATTTTATTGTTTCTTCTTGTTAATATATCTGGATGATTAATAGAATGTCACATAGTTCCATTTCATCATGAAATTACATTGTTTATTGTTGTTTAGTTTACTTTGTCCATTCGTTATCTTATAGTTGTATAATGTATCATTTAATCCATTTAAATTACTCTGATATTTTTTTATTTTCAATGTATTGAAACTAATAACTAAGGGTATAGTATCGAAACTATTTTCCCTATAAGACTAATACAATTTGAGAGCCTTTACTGTATGGGGATATGCAATTCAGATCATATCACCAAACTGATTTGTCAACATGAGAGTGTGTGAGATCGGGTGACATTACAGGGGGTACATTTCATGTATTATTATTCTACATTAAAATAATAATGATAGATTCTATAAAATTCTTAAAACCTAATCCCTAATGGCGGTGAACATAAAATAATTCTGTAGATATAATGAAATCTTTAATTATTATATAAAATTGGAAACAGATATTTCTGTAACATATTAATCTCACTGTTTTGATATGAAATAAATGATGTAATATAAAAAAATTATAAAAAATTATCCTTGGGGGGAAAAGAAGAGTTTTTATTGTATTCCATAAGAATAGAAAAAAGCATGAATGAAATGTTTTTATGGGAACAGGTAGATGATTATTGGTTGAAATGAGCGATATCTTGAAATAAAATCCCCAATGAACATGAATATGTAAAATAATAATACAAATGGATAGGATTATACATATAATGTAACACCATCACTAAAATTATAGGAATGAAAAAAGTATATAAATTTTTCCATTTTACTCACAAATCAATTCATCAATTTTGATGATCGATATAGAAACCCCTTATCACTAGAGACTAAGTGACATATCATGTGATCACTATTTCTATTGTGTATTTGGATAATGGAGTTTTGAAAGGATTAAAATCCTTACAATCTAGAACTTGTAATGCCACATTTGATTATCAATCTACCCATCCATTAATAACTGAAAATATTTTCATGGGCATCACATTGCTATAGTAATGACATGATATTGAAATGTAGGTAAAAAATACTAATGATATGACGATCACATCTAATCTCTCAAAATATTATCCAATTGATTACTTGGGGAATGTAATTATTGGAAATATTAATATTCTTCCGCAAGTTAAATTTTATTTCATTTTTTTAATGGAATTTATTCATTTATATAAATTCCATATATATTATAGACATTGGGATTCCATGTTTTATATTTAAAACGATTATATGATTATATATCAATGTTATGATAAATGTGACCTTCCAATGGATATTATTTTTATTACATGGGTCCTTATTCATATTGATCGTTGTTATTTATCTCCCACATTTAGGGTTAAAATAAATATCTATGATGTGATAATTATATGATATTTTGTTTTCCTTTCTGTGGGAATGTTTCTTTTTATTCATCCAAATTTGGAAGTTTATTTCTCTATAGAACTAACACCTAACACTACACATATTTCCAAGACTCCAAATATAATGGCATATATTGAGTTGCATGAACTATTGTAGAAACATGTAGGTAATTTTGATAAGTTATTCATTCCATAATAGGAATCACTATGGGCACACATATACATGTGGTTAGAAATAAAGCATGATGAATGAAGCTATGTTTTAGTTATTAATAAATTAACACAATCATGATCAATAATAAGTATCATAAGTCGGGTATTGGGGATTTTTTGATCAATTTTCAAGATCCAAATATTTTTTCATAATTGAGCTATGATATGAATAGTATCAATTGCGCTTCAAAATAGAATGCATACAGAATAAACTGTTATGTTCAGGGTATAAACACTATAACTGTATAGTGGCTGAATTTGGTATTATTAATTTAACCACTATCTTAATAGTTTTAACTAATAAATTATTTAGGTATTCCCTTTATTTTTTAGTGGTAGTCTTTCTAAATTATGTTATTATGTGTTGAAAGTGTATTGGTTATCTATAATATAACATGGGGATTGAATTGAAGACCCTAATGAGAGATATGTTGTATTAAAAATTTAACAAGTATGATTTTTTCTATATAATGTTTCATTTATTGCCTCATAAAATTTCATGTGAGGGTATATCGGTAGATCCATCAATGATGGATGTTAATGAATATTATACCACAAAACACTATGCTTATTGTCTATAGTTTTCTTGAATATGAGGGAAATTATTAACTGTTTGTAATGGATTTTGTAGGGATATCCAACACACTCACTATGATAACTAAAAATTTATTAATGTAACTTTAGAATAATGAGACTTAATAAAACATCATGGAGGTAATGAGATGGTTGATTAATGAAAATGTACACACATTACCAAGCATGAGAGAAGGATTTATATTTATAATGATTCATCATAGAAGGGTTCATATGTGTTCTCATTTAGAATGATATTGTGATATCCGATGGCTCATTCAAGTTGAAGGCTTTAGAGAAAAATTAACCAACAAATGTTTTGTAGTCAACAAAGGTAATAAAATCATTAATTTTATAGTGGAATAATATTTATGGACGTATTTGTCACACATATGTGATAAAAAATCATTAAATTATATATTCACATAGAAATAGTAGTTTTTATGAAATAATATGTCTTTATTTCATTAATTATTATGATTACTCAACATAATAAAACTATAGTAAAGAGAAGAATATGTATAATGCTTTTAGATGAATGATTATTTCAGGAATCTCAATAATGAGGAAAAATTATACAATATTGATAGATTCTTGGAGGATATACCTTGACATTTTGATTGAATTGGAGAAATATTTTCTTACTAAAAATACTGTTCAACCATCCATCCATGTAATCATTAATGTGGCACCAAAAGAGGATGAGTAACTAAAAATGAAGGTAATAAATGTTATTGAGTTTAAAATTGATTGTGATTGAATGATATGGTGTTGGTACCAAGAATATTTCCCATTAATAGTTGATCTAAAAGGATCTATTGGATGATGTTCATCAAAAATAATTTTCTATTCAAACAAGAATTTTGATCATCTATTTAGATATTAATAATTATTTATGATAGAAAAACCTGAAGAGGGATATTGAATTGTATGTATCATGGAACATGGTATGCCAAAATGTTGAGGTGTATGGAAAAATGTAAATGGGGATTTTATGACCATTACCTGTATAAAATTTTAAAAATACAAATATTACCAATGAATTCATTATTAGTTCCCCAATAATATATGAATTTTATATTGTTGTTTGGGTTGTAATCAATCACCTTGTATATATGGTAAACATAACTGATATAAAATAATATTTATCAAGTTACCTACTTTTCATTATATATATTAATGAATTTTTAAGGTCAAATTGGATACCATGTTATATTTCCTTTAATTGGGGTCTAGGGATAACTTAAAAGTCATAGTTATATTTAATGATTGATATGGATAGAGTGTTGTGTTTTATTATTTATTATCGTTCTCATGTAGAAATTCAATATATGTAGACCACTATAACCCTAGAGTATATTTTGATATCATGTTCTCAATATTTGTATAATGGATGATATCTACACCATCAACTAGTCTAGTATTCATACAAAAATATCATTCACTTAATCATTTAGATTGAGCCAAATAATTCCATATATAATAGAAACTGTAAAACAATGATATATAAAGATAATGTTTGGAAATTTATCTATTTTTATTTTTTCTTGATGAGTAAATTATAATGATGGGTAGAGGTATCCAGAAGCACAAAATGGTATCCCTGATTCCACAGAAGACATATATTTAATATCATCTTTGCAGTATGAAATTTAATAATGGAGAGAATGTTTTACAATTTATTTCTCAGTGTAAAAAGGTTATTAGATTCAAAATTAAATTAAGTTGTATCTAATAGAATATTAGTCACTATAATATTCTTGATTAAGTATGGACCATCGGATATTTCTTATCACTCCCACAAAACCTCTCATATGTTCAAGATATATTCCATGTGTCTCTCCTATGGATGTATATAACTAATACATCACATGTACATAATGAAGTGGTTATAACATTTGAGAACAATCATTTCTATGAAGAATATCAAAAATAATATTTAGATTATAGAGATGACATATTTCGAAACTAGACTACTCAATTATGTTTTGTTCCTTGTAGGAATAAAAAATTCGAGGAAGCTATATGGGAGCCCAAGTATGTGATGATGTAGAGATATCATAAATAATTTTTAATAGATTAATTTAATATTTATGGTGAATTTCATTTTAATGGGGGTAGAATATAAGATACCATGATTTTATATATATTTACTAGAGAAAGACATCATGTTTTTGATAGTCTTCTTTATACTCATCCATGATTCTATATGAACAATGATATAGTAAACCATTATAATTGATCTATCATATTGGCGACTAAGAATTGAAATATTTTTTTTAAAAATATTTATAATATTTTGTATTGAAGAGATTTTTTGTAATAATATAAAATAACTAGTTACTGAATTTATAGTAAATTCATTTTATGCTTCAAAAATATGTTTCCCTCAATAATGTAGTTTCTTCATATTTTTCATTCAGAATATATAATAATTTTTTGATATTTTTATAAATATTAATCATGAAAATGAATATCCATTATAAATCATTTTTTCTATATTACATTATAGTTTAATTTTATGACTTTTCTAGAAAGTGTTATAATTTAGTGAATTGTGAAGAATACTGATTTTTTTAAATCAATGAAATATTATTTTTAAATAGAAAAATTATTATGTTTACAATTTAAATTAATTTAAACTATTTATAGTTTATTTATAAAAATATAATTAGTTTCATAAGAATCTTCAATATATTATATTTTGGTATCAGTTATTTTTTGGGCTTCAAAAAACATTTTTCTAAAAAAATATTTTTATTTCATAATTTTTTTTAATCATAATTAATATTTTTATATATATTGGATAATAGTGATGTGAAATAAATATAATATATATTCTATATAATATAACAATATTCATTGTATGGTTTTTAAATTTCAGTGAATAGAAGTAAATTATGTTTTGGGATAAAAATACATTTCTTTAATAATGGATTACCCTTGCGGTTTCCATGGACATAAAAAATTAAATTCATCCACTTATAGAAATTTATAACATTAAATTGGATTAATTTTTCTTATCATGAAAAATTATTTTATTTAATTTTCTCACATTAATTTATATTGTGTGATTAGTAAATATATTAAGGTTTTTTCAACAATGTTAGGGTAAAAATGGTTTAATGGGGGATATCCATTGATATAGGGGCATGATTTCTACCCACACATATAAAATATTTATTTATTGATGTTATGTTGAGCATATATTATCCTATATTAAAATAAATTTCCATTTGTATCCACTATCCCATGAATATGACCTTGAATCAGTGATATCTCCTTTAGAAATTTCTTGTTTGTCCTTCCCCTCACTTATAAAATAGAACCTATTCTCCGCCATTATTAATAATATTTTATCATTATAAATTTCAAACATATTACTTAAAAAACTTACAATAATAATTTGTTTTATCTTATAAATTATTATCATCTCTTAACACCAATCCTTCATTGTTTAAGGAGTATATCTAAGGAGGCCTTGAAATGATGAGGTATAGATGTTATGTAAGCACGAAAAATTTTAGTTCTTCTTCAACATCCTCTAGAAATTAATATAAAAATTATAAATATTGTATTCCAAATATATTTATTATTTTATTGTAGTGGTCTAACAACCATTTACCATCTCTTCTCAATCTAATGGGATATCAATGTATTGCTTGTTCATACTTGTGGAATACTACATCCATAGAGTGATACAATTCATTTTCAACCATGATCGTTAATGGTTATTTATAATGATGAATTTATTTTTTATATATTTGATATTTAAGTAATAATAATTATTTTTCAAAAATGGATGGACAATTAACTTTATTTTATTATATCCATCGAAAAATGGAAATGTCACTCGTCCGTATGTGCGAACTACTATATATAGGTAGTGTGGTAATAAATTTTTAATCATCACCTTATGTGACTGGTAATATATATATACATAATATATATATATATATTATTTATAAAATTAAAAAAATTAATTATTTATGATCAATTTTCATGGAGCATAACATCCAAACAAAACATATATATTAAAAATAGAGCAGTTAACACCCAAATTGAAGCTTGTAATGAAATAATGTTAATGAAATGGTGATAAAATGTCATAAATAAATTAAAATTTATATTATAATTATTTTTAATCATTATATTATATAATTATAATAGATTTGAATTCATTATACAGGGTTTTGATTTTTATAACGAAAGATAATATTGAGGTAAAAGTTTTATGTTTCACCTATATTTTCAAAGAGATTATTTTTTATTAAAATATTTATTAATTAAATTATACAATATATCCATACCATGATATATATATATATCTGATTATAATAAATTTATTTACTTTTATTTATATATTCTTAACATATTAATATATTTAACATTTAAATATATCAAAAGAATGGGTTTATTGAAAATAGACAATGCTTTATCTATGTCCTATAATATTATTATTTATTATGCATATTTTCATTAAAATGTTATACAAAATTATATTAATATAATAATTTTTTTAAAATAATTATAATTTTTTTACTATATGTAATTTTTAAATGAATACTCTTGTAATTTTCAAATTTTTGAAACATACTTTTTATCAATAATGTGGAATTATTTTTTACACATACTGCATGAATGTATTTATCCACTATAATGTATTTTATTTTATTAAAATATTCCTTTTTTATATTTTTAGTGTTGTTTTAAAATCAAAATGTTCCAATAATATCATATAAGTTCAATGATTTTAAATAACTGATTTCAAATAAAATATTATTTTTCCTATGAAATGTTATAGTGACCTTTTAACAGTTTCATCAATAAAAACAACATTAATGTATTTTAGAATTTAATGAGTATATAGTATTATATTACAATACATTTTTTTATTTGTATAATGCTGGATTATGATGATGAATTTTTAAGAATCTCATATCCTTTCCATGGTTTATGATATGATTATATGATAAATATTTTATTATATTGTGGCACATATATGTGTATTTTTAATTAAGATATGGGTGGTCCTAATAATATAGATACCCCTAGTGCATAGGGTAACTAATAATATCTCTTGATATATATCTATTAATGTGGGGATTGAACATAATTAAATTGGTGCCTTTATCTATTAAGATAAACTATTGTGTCAACCCAAACTAAGGAAATTTTGGAATATGGGGTAAACACATTCCAATAAGATAGTCATTGTAGTGATTCCTGGCCATGGAATTTTTTATTCATATGTGTATAAAAACATATTTAATATTTTTATGTTATGTTCTCATGGATTATTTATAGTGTATTTATGAATCCAAAATCATCATTATTATATCATTCGATCAAATGTAATTGAATTCAATGTATCATGATTTGTATATATGATAATATGGGAATGATTTTATAATGTTAACATATTTTTTCCATACCATTATTCTTATCTTATGTTCACTTATGATAAATTTTAATATGTATTATTTTAACAGTTACAGAGCATCTGAAAATACCATTTATTATTTTTCTTTACTCATGATGTGGAAAATGGTTTATTGTATGTTTTTTCTTTGAATGGTTCTAGTTGTGAAAAACTAATTTATGAAATAAAATAGATATTTTATTTACCAGTTGTTTATGTATCAATGTTTCTAAATACAATAAATCTATATGATACACTAGAGTTATTATTATGAAGTGTTGTGAATATTCATCTAGAAGGTGGTAATATTTAGAAATGAAATGTTTGGGGTCATATAGAATAAACATTAAAGAAATGACTAGTTATAATATTTAAAAAGAATTTAATAATTTATAAAAAATTCATAAAATAATAAAATAATAAAAATAAAATTTTTATTTTATTTGTAACATTATGTGCATTTTTAAAATTTATAGTTTCGAAGAGATTATTTTTATATTCATTACAATGTAAACTCAACAATATTATTCAATATATATTATTTCATATTAAATATAAGCCATTTTATTAATTAAAAATAATTTTATTCAAATTTCAATTAATTAAACAATTCATATAACCAAAGTAGAATATAATTTTCATTATTTAAACCTTTATCACATCAATTATACATACACTTTTGATTATGTTTAAATATTATCACAAATAATTATATTTAATTTAAACAATTAAAATTAATTAATTATGCCTAATTAAAAATTTAAATATAAACATTTTATATTATGGACTTATTTATGTCACTTATTATTATTTCTTAACTACTCCTTATGATTCCAAAATAGGAACTTTATTTCAAAATGATATAGAATACAATATAATATTTTTAAGTGTATTTTAAATATAAGAATTTAATATTAAATAGAATATTTTTAAATATTTTTCCAAATATATTATTAATTAATATTAATAAAATATTAAAAATTACGTAACTATTAATCCCTTTATTAGTTTAAAAAAATTACACAAATTCTATTTATTATATTTTATAAACTATTAATAAATTATAGGAAAAAATTACAAAAATTTAATATCTTATATTCTAACTACCAATACAAAATAAGCACTTTCTTTATAAATGTGATTTCTTTTACCTTAATAAAAGACCATTCTTTGTAAGGGTAATTTATTTTAACTCTATAGTGAACCATTTAAATAAGGTTAATTCAGAAGGAACCTTTGGAAGAATGTTATGTATAAGTGTAAACCCAAGAAACCCTAACACAGAATTATCTACATAATGGTAAATATGAATATCCCTTACATATACCCATAAATGAAATAGTAATTGAGAATAACCCTAATATACAACACTAATGTGACTTATTTTTAGTATGATTTTAACTGAATTTGGTGAAATTATTTTGATATTAATTGCTCTCAATGAATTTAATGATATTTTTTTGATTACTCTAAAATATTTTTATGTTTTTTATAAAAAACTAAATATTAAAAAATGTGATTTTAATTTTTAAATGATCAAAATACCATGATGTAAATTTCTAATTTTCAAAGAACACCACTTTTCATTTGAAATTTTATTTTTAATTTTTTAATTTTTATTAATTAATTCTTTCATAAGTTATATATTTTTATTTTAAACATTTTTTGGGAATTAATATGCATTTTTATTATTTAATTAATTGATTATTATTTTCAATATATTTTAATACATATCATGAATTGATTTCATTCAAAAAAAATTATTTTATTATTTTTTTACAATGTTCTATAGAAGTGGATAGGTTCCCATGTGTAAAATCAACAAAAAAATATGAAGGGCCTCGAATGATGAAATGAACAACATTTCTACCAACCATGTGACATATTAGACTAATAAAGGAACCATCCCTAAGAGACTGTTCCCATGTCATGTGACCACCTGTGGATATAACATGATGAAAATTAAATTATGGGAAAAAATTTTGTTCCTGAGGGAAGATATTTCATGTCCAACACACACTATACTAAGTTGAATCACCTTCAATGGAGGATTAAATGACCAGTTTGAATATATCATGATGTGAAAACTATCCTTGCATATTATCACTAGGAAACATTGACAACAACTAGACAATAGACCACGTTGACCCAATTCCATTATTGATAAACATATCAAAATAGGGAATTAAATATATACCATGAATGAACCCTTTATAACTCAAACAACAAGGATATACTAGGTTGATTGATTTTGTTGAACCTGAATAAAGTCAGATTATATTAAACATTGTTTGTAAACCAAATTAATAACCATGAACCAGACATGATGGTGGATGATGGTAACCAAGGCTAGACCGAAGAACAAATATGCTTGAGTTGTGTACACTGATGAAACAATTGACATAAAAGATGTTTCTGAAGTGTACAACATTTGTTTTTTATATCTTACTGGTCGAATAAATAATGAAGGGTCCTTTTTGAATACAAAATTCTACCAATGTAGATATATAATAAAGTTTATAATATGGTCTCTATGGGACAATAATGAAGATTTGAAATCAGATGTGATATAATATAATTATTTAATTGATCATGCATGATATTCAAATAATAATATTTTTTAAAGAATATGATTATTTTCAAAAAAACATTAAATTAATGAATCATTGAATACCTAACCTTAACATTGGAGATATCCACATTATAATACAATTATTTATGTTATATATCAAATTTTTGAATGATTTCCATAGATAATGTATAATAATTGAAATTTAATTTCTAGTATTCAAGAAAATTATAAAAATGGTTTCAATGAATCATAAGGTTGTTCTTAATTATGAGAATCATGAATTTGATTTTTCGAAGATGATGTCGAGACACTACATTTTTATCCAATATGGATCAATGAAGAGTAGGGTTTAGTGAATAAAAAATATTGCACAAGGCTGTTATTTTGTGATTTCAGAATTTTGATGGTCATTGAATTTCCTCATGAATGTTGGTGAAGGTGGGGGGACCTAAAATATTCCCAATTATTATTCAGTGTACTTATTGATGGGTGGTTACTAGGAGTATGATGACATTATATAAGGAATTTGAGTGTGGGAAACTCAAAATGGAAGACGCGAACATGATATTGTCTTAACATAGGCGATGATAAAAAAATTTGGACATTAAGAAAGTACTCAAGAGAAGGGGAGCCACACTTTCTGGGGAAGTACGGAATCTTGGTTCAATTTAATTCAATTTAGGGGATAATTTTGAGTCATGTAAGGAAGAAAATTTAAAGTGATCGGTGCGTCATATGGAATCCATTCATGTTAAGTTTAAGGATGACACAATTTATTCAACTAATTAATAATGAATTAGTTTACAATTTAAAGGATATTTTTTTTAGAGATTAGGTTGATAATTTGTAACACCTCTCCGCACCGTGATAAACATAGTATTTTATAATCAGTGCCTCTTATTTAGGGGAAAAAGTTTACTTGGGACTGGATTAGTTGCAGTAATTCACATATTTACTGACTGAATTTGAGTTCAATCCAAGAGTATGAACTCTATATCAACATTATATGTTTTTTTATATTTTTATACACATTCACTAATTTTATATTTATATGATCATATTGTTTATAATTGTTTTTCTTTGTTTATGTTTAACTATGTAGTTGATGATGAAATTAATTGGTTGTATTGATTTTCATTATATTATTCTTATATTTATATTTATATGTTCACTATTTTTATTATTTCTCTATTTATACCATTAACTTTCTCATGAGTGTCTTTTCACTCTACTCCAATTACAAATAATTGGGGAGTAGTGTTATTTTTACCTTAATACCCAAACTATTGTAATTATTTGGAAAAGGTTGTTGAAGTACCCTTGGTTTCTATTATGTAACACTTTATTTATTGTTTTCTGTCTATAATGTACAATGATGAAGGTTCTTAGTTTTTTGGGATCATTCAATGAGTTTTTGGGTTAATGGGGATGCATATGGTCTACACACGATATGTCCAGTTTTTCTTGAAATCCCGGTTGAAACCATGAAATTTTGCATATGACGAATGGTAGCTTTATCATAATATGAACATGGTACAAGAGATTGTTTGAGGAGGCCCTATGGATGTCTTCTGTGATTGTATCAAATTCACAGTAAGTTCACATTTTGTGTGACATTGTGAACATACCATGCACGGGTTCAATGTGATATCCTTAAAAAGTTGATATCACAAATTTTTTACTCTAACTCCTTTTTCTGTGTATATTTGTTTCCCTAACATTGGATTATTATCCATTTTTTGTTGGAGAATCACTCCCAAGAGAACTGGATGTGATTAAGGGCCTTCGATTAGTGTTTAAAAGCCCAATTCTTGGGTTATGTCATTGTTCGACATCTTTCGTATTATGTTTCCTTAGAAATAATCCACCATAATGGATTCATTGATCAACAAAAAATATGGTTATATCTATGATTATGGATTCCAAATATGTTGATATTTTTTCTAAATCATTCTAGCGGGGGAGATTTAATGCGGTTTCATGGGGAGTCAACCTGGTTTCTTGATCTTTTCTTGTCCGTTTTTCATTTTCACTAATGAGGTTGAGGTATATGGATTGATTATAAAATCATCATAGTAGAGCTGATTATCTTGTTCTCAAATTAAATATTTTATGTTTATGTGATGATTAATTTTTTGATTAATAATTTTTGGAAACCAACTTTAATGACAGTTTGGTTAATTGTGAAAATCTAGAAATTTTTTTTATGAAAATGTTAGTTTCTTATTGATTTAAAAATATAGATATTAATATAAGGATTGTATAGATTAGTGTAACATGGATTCGATTTATATGATTTAAAAATTTTAATGATTTATTGAAATTAAATTGTTTATTTTATGGTTTTAAATAAAATAATAGTTTTATAGAAATGATTTGAATCATTTATTTGAATTATTTTTCAATTAAATTGGTATTTTTATTGAGTTTATGTTGAGGGGCCCTAAATAGGGTACTTATACTAGTAGGGTATAAAATCCATGACCCTAGATCAGGGGTGTGTAATAGTAGGAAAGAAGGTGATTTGGAAGATAGACACCTAATAAGTATGGTACTATAGAACAAGCCTTCATGTGGGGGTTTGTGCTAAAAATGGAATTTTTATGCCCAAATTATATTGAGAAATGGGTTTATCTCTCCGTTTGATGCATTTCTCAATGAGGGTCTTGCTAGAAAATTCATTAAAATATCACTTGTGTACTTTTTGTAATAAGTTTTTGGGAAATTATTTATTTTTATAAGTGACATGTTTAGGAAAATTAATTTATATAAAATTTTACATATAAATGTTTCTATCCTTTCTATCCTATTTGCATATGTAGGGAAGACATTTGGGTAAAACCTACAGAGTATTATACACACCCCTATGTTGTAACATTGGTGAATTTGTAGATTTTATATTATCTGAAGTTGGAAAATGTAAAATATCACATGTATTTAGAACCACATCATGATACATGAGTTTTTTTTTTAGATTTAGAGCATAAAGCATATAGAGCATGGAGTCTTGGTAATCCTGGTTTCTTTAATTATTTTTTTTTATTTTTTACATTTATAGTTTCGTTGTCTTCCTCTATAGCATAGTTTGGTTTGGATTGGATATAAATAAAGTTTTTGAGTTGATATTAATTTATTTATTCATAGTTTACTGATTTTTTATGGTTTTCTAGTATAATTGTTTTTTTCATAATGTTTAAATTGTCCCCCACTCATATTTGAAACCCTGTTGCAATCATTTCCAGTGTTTGGTGTCTTGGGTATGTCTCTTTATACCTTTTAATTATTCATTGTACCCTAAATCCAATGAGAATAAGTGGCTGATTAAAATGGTATCCACTTTATATGTGTTTTCCTAATAAGTAATCTTTAGTATCCTTGTCTTACTATTTAATTCATTATTATGTATTCATTGGGATTGAATCATATAAATGATTAGGATTTTCAAGACTTGAAATAAATAGAATAAAAATACATATCTATCCTTTCTAAGCTAAAAATAAATTTACCAAGGAGTTGTGTACATAATTTCATTAGAAACACTTATATGATTATGAAAATCTCATTATCATGAGTTTAAGCAATGAGGATATGATGGAATGAAATAGATGAATGACTTCCCACTAGGATATCATATTTTATTTTTCATGAATGATATATTATGTGATAGATTGTGTTCATTTTTTAAAAAAATTGTAGTTTTTTTTAAAATGAACAATTTTGAAAACGTGAATGGTTATTAAATTATTAAAATAGGTTTCTTTTAAAAATGAAGAATGTATTTTTCAAGAATATTTAATCATTGAAAAGATTTAATTGTGATATAAATTTTGTGATATTTTATGTGATATAATTTATAATTACAAGCATTCATTTTATAAACATCAAGCTTTATATTGTTTTCTGTTTGATTACGAAATGGAACTTGTTCTGCATCCTTGAAACCCACTAGATGATGTTGTAGAGAATTTTTTTGCACCTGCAAAACATGTGAACCAATATCATGTTTAGATAATCATCCATTCATTTTAGGATATGTAAATTGCAAACAGAAGGGATGAGCCATCACATATGGATCATTCTATCCTTCTCGTGAAGTATAATACACCCATTTTATTGGTTCATTCTAAACACAAATAGGTGGAGGTATGGATGAATACAATGATTCATATCATTTAATTCATTCGGACTCTAGTATATTTGAATATCAAAATGGAAACATATATACTCTAGGATATTACACGCTAGGTGTGGGCTGTATCAGTCTAGGAAAAATAGGTTCAATGCCCTTGATGAGATGATTTTGAGGAATTGATTAGTAATTAATTATATCCTCAATCATTCATAGTCTGGAAAATGAATTAAATCCTCATCATGAAGAAATAGAATCTCTATATTGTTGAATATGAAGCTAAATTCATGAATTTCTTGTGCATTGTACTAGAAGTTTCTATGAGTGTGGCCATAAAGGAACACATCTTTGAATCAGGGATAAGGATAGAGATTTGATCATAAATTTTAGTTTATGGAATTATGGATTATACTGAGATGAAGAAAAATTAAATAATGGATGAATATGATATCTTAGTAACTAGGGTTTGAGGAAGTCAGATGATACCTACGGGAAATAGTGGAAACTCAATTGTTCGGAGAAAGATGAATCAAGATGACTATTTCCAAGGTGGAGTGGGAATCAAAATCAAACAGTTAGATCAATGAACCCTCATCCATTAACCAAGAGCAATGAGGTCTCTTTCACATTTGGTTCATTTAAACTCACAATGTGAGAGTGTACAACACAACCTAGATCATGTCATTATTAAAATATGATGGGCCATATTCATAACTATTATTGCAATGCCCCAAGGCCAAGTGCTCGAGACCCTTATTAGGTATAGTAAGCACCTTCTACATTGATGGAAATTGTACATTAGAATCAGGTTCATCATTAGAGAAGAACTAGCCATGGTGATTCTAGGAATACAATGACTCACTAGTATGGGAAATATCATCATGGAAACAATGATTATACTTCAGAAACAAATAAATTTTATGGGGATAACTAGGTGAATGTGGATGCTCAATTTTGGTGATCTACGGTAAAAGGTATTATTTGTTTTAATTTTATGCTTATGCAATAGATATTTTATTCTGGTGTTTCCCATTCCTTCATTTCTTCTCTTCTTATTTATCTTCAATTTATAAATCATGAGATGATTCTATATTTGTTAAAACATTAAAATTCTCTTAGTAAAAGTGAATGATGAGACATTGTCTACAAATCATGTTTCATAACAGTTGAAGAACCAGAGCACAATTTTTAAATTTTAGTATTGTATATGGATTTATACAAATTAATCCGATGTATGGAATGGTGTAAAATTATCATGTATCACATGGAAAATTATATTTGAATGGTGGGTTTCACAACGGAGGATGGCGTTGAGAATATCATCAGAGAAAAGGTGTTGTAAAGACAAGTGCAAAGAGCATGTTGGAACCAGAATGGGAAAAATCATTTTCCAATTGGAGGTGTTGAAATTGGAATCTATGGAGGATGTCTAGAATAGAATTTTTCCATTATCAGTACATCAATCTCCATATGTTTTCTCAATAACTACTCATATTTACCTCCTATAAAGTAATTATAGTTTAAAATTGATATTTTTCTAGGAATCATTCATATTTTACTTCCTTATTATAGTATGGCACCAAAATATTTAAGTTAATTGAAATTTCAATTGGATGATCATGAATGAAAGGGTATCATTCGGATGAGCACTTCTCTATGGGAAAAAACAATCTTCTTTATGAATAAATAATATTGAACTATAAGGTTGTGCATAGATTATCCTATGCTTATCCAAGATTAGATAATGAATATATATCCACATACATACATTGATTACATGATTGATCAATACCGAAAAGATAAGTGGTTCTCTAAAATTTACTTTCAATTAGGATATCACCAATTGTGAGTTTGGATAGAGTATATTCCAAAGACATCATTCAGAATCATATATGTCCATTATGAATACGTAGTCATGCTATTCGGTTATTCTAATGAACATATATTCTTATTGGATTTTATGAATTATATATTTCAATGACATATGGATTCATTTTTGTTTGTTTTTTTGGATGAAATATTGTTGTATTCAAGGAAAATGGATTAGGATGAGAAATACAAAGAGACAGTGATAGGAATATTGAGAGATCATAAGTTGTATTTCAAACTATCTGGGTGTCATTTTAGATAATGAGTTATGAATTCTTGAACATGTAATTAATGAAATTGGTTTTCCAGTGGGTCCTGGAAAGATAATAGCTTTTATCTCATGGAAACTGCGGAAATAGTCTTTGAGATAGGATGCTTTCATTATCTCAATGATTATTACCAACGTTATGTTCATGAAATATCATAATGTCATTCACCAATGAATTCTTTGAAATGATAAAATGTTAAATTTCAATGGATTAATAAATGCTACCATTATTTTCAAGAGTTAAAGTTTCACCTGACATAAAAACCTATCATGGTTTTTTCAGAATCGGGATAGGGGTTTGTTGTTTATTGTGATGATTTTTGTATCTCGGATGGGATATGATCTCATGCATGGAGACCATGTGGTTTTTTATAGTTCAAGGAAGTTGAGAGTGCAAAAGAACAATTACCCAACTCATGATTTGGGGTTATTTGAATCCATCCACGCCTTGAAGACATGACATCATTATCTCATTGGCGATAAATTTAGTATGTTCATATATCATAATGGTGTGAAACATATTTATCACACAATGGAATTTGAATATGAGGAAAATAGATGGATATAGTATCATCATATGTTTGAATTTTACTTGATTTTTACACCAGGGATAAGTAATTTAGTGGTTCATGCATTAACAAAAAATTCATATATTCAGTTTCAAAATGAATCTTTAGATGTGTGGAAGGTGGTGTTTGTCGAAGCTAATATGCATGTTGACTATGAAGAATGAGGTGATGTTTCAATTTTCAATTTATTTTTCATGATTAATGATTTTTTAAATACGGTTAAAGAGACAAAAATTCCATATGTATAATTCCTAGTTAAGAGTTCCAATATCCATGGTGAGTATACAATTGAGGGCTACAATATAAATGGAATTTTGGATTTCTGGTTTATAGATTTTATGATTATACCTATATCTTGTCATGGAAAACTTCATGATGCCTACCACCATTCTATATGGGTCTTACATTTGAGAATACATAATATTTATATGTTGTTGAAGGCCCATATTTTTTATATCAACATAAAAAAAGGTGGATGAGTTCGTTTCATGGTTCTAAAGTTATCTGCAAGTGAAGACATAACATTAATAAATAGGGGTTCTATATAAATGTTTTCCAATTCCAATGTGGAAATTGGATAAGACAATCGTGGATTTTGTTACGTGTTTCCCATGAATGGTTTGGAAACATGAATCCATATGGTAGAGAGTAGATCAGATTAAAAACACCACTAATTTTAACCGTATTCAAGATATTCATATATTGGATGATATGTACAATATCAATATCAAATAATTATAAATTATATAAGGCATACGATATTATATCAGCTCTGATAGAGATATAAGGTTCACGTATTGTTTATGGAAACCCTTATATAAAGCCCTTGGGATGCAGTAGACTGTGAGTATGGCATATCGTAGTCAGATGGATCAGAAATATGAAAGGCTGATCAATAAGTTTGAAGAAATGTGGTGGGACTGTTTAATAGATTTTGGATGCTCGTGGGAGGAGCATATACCCTTAGTAAAAATAAAATATAATAAAAGATAATATTACTTGATACATATAGAACTTTTGGAAGCATTGTATGAGTGTCCTTGACTGTCTCACATTTGAGGGATGGAAATATGTAAGAAATCATTATTTTGGCCAATAATTGTCCAAAACATTATGGAGAAGATTTAATTGAGCAGAAAAAAGATGTATATGTCTTAGAGAAACCATTAATCATATGAATATCTTTGCCTAAGCCTATTGTCGTTCACGATCAAAATTATTTGTTCTCAAAGATCTCTCTGAGGCATGGATATCATCATTTTTAAAAGCAAGGAATGTTTTATTCAATATACATTGGACCATTGGATATACTGGAACATGTCAGAATGGTGTCATATGAGTGTTAATTTCCATCATGTTTTAGTTTAGATCATAATGTGTTCCATATATCTTTGTTGAAAAACTATCTGTCATATTTTCACCATGTGATCATATGGGATTATGTTGACCTAGCACCAAATGCTTCATTGGTACATATTATTATGTATATTATGGATAGGAATGATAATTTTTTTCATGGAATATTCATATATCTAGTGTGTTTTATAAGGAAATATTTATATATTTATAAATAGACATGGGAACTCATGAATGAAATGAAGAGAGACAACTTGATCTCTTTTAGGGCAATGAAGTTTTTCTACATTCCAAGGACAAAAAAGTCACATGGTGGGGTGAATATAGTACACCCAGTTACTATTATATTACCATTTAAATATATTTTTATGTATATAATTTATATATTTGAAGTATAAGAGAGTATTTGGAACCTACATTGAGTGTTTGGGGCTAAATGGGCAATCCCACGTGATGCACACATGTTTTATAAACTATTCGGAAATCATTGGAGATACCATTCACTGGGGTAGATGTTGGATAGTAACTTTGTAATGGTGTTCTTACTGTATGGGTGACTATGTGAGTATGCCATTTGAGGGCCTTTCTAGATAGTATCTATTTCATGGTTACAAAAATTTTGTATAACGTTGCAAACAAACCATGAACACGGTAAAAGTGAGATGCTTAAAAGTGGTTCTAAACAATTTTATTAATAAAACTCTCTTATTTTTGTACCTTTTATACCCTCAATTGGTATCCATCTCCATTTATGGCTGTATATACTCTCCCAATTCAATTGGAATCGATATGGAGCCTTGATATGTCATTTTGAAGACCAATAAGTTTCGTATGTCATCATTCTGTAATGTTTCTTGTCAAGTTTACATATATATAATTCACCACTATATGTAGATTCATAGTTATATGCCTGATGTGTTTAGTTCAATGATTGTGAATTCTAAATAATTTATCCTTTCATTATCATGTTTGTGGAAGAGATTGAAATAGTCTTCATGGAGAACTGTCTTAGTTTCATGAGCATTTTTTGTCCATTTTCAGTTTACACGAAAGCGGTCGTAGTAGGTGGTTTCAGTCTAGACTTAAATTAGTATAAATTATTGAAATTATTAATTATAATTTAAAATTTTATGTTTATTTTATGGTTAATGGGATGTTAATATTTTTTTGGAAACTATATTTAGTGATTGTTGGGTGAATGGTAAAAATGTATAAAATTGGTGTTCTTTAAAATATACATTTTATATTGATTATAAAATATTTATTTTTAAATTTGGATTTTATGGATTGGTGGAACATTGATTTTATTAAGGTTATTTAAATAAAATGATTGTTTTATGTAAATGAAATGGTTTATTGGAATTGGTTGATTTAATGGTTTTCAATAAAAATCAGTTTTATCGAAAAGGTTTAAATTAGCTTTTGGAAATGGTTTTGGCATACATTGAGTTTTGTGTGAGTACATGTTGATGGGCCATTAATAAGGAAAATGTACCACTAGGGTACAAGGTACATGACCATTGATCATGCACCTGTATTAGTGGCAGTCAATGTGGTTCAGATGAGTGACCTCTCATGAGTATGCAATTATCAAAAAACTATTTAGAAGTGTGTGTGTTTTTAAACAATGTAATAGTTCATTAAATATAATATTAGGAATTGATATTTAGAATATTTTGTTTCATTTCAAGAAATGTTACTAGCTATAGAATTGGTTAAAATTAAACATGTTTAGATTTGTTTATAAATGGTTCTGTATGTTTTTTATATTTAGTAGTAAAATAATGTAGTGATTTATTTTATAAAAATTGTTTTATATAAATATTGTTAACCATTACATCTTTGTAGTCTGAGTAGGGAATTACTTAGTTAAAACCTATTGAGTTTTATACTAAACTATTCTTTTGTACCTTTATTATTTTGAAGTTGTTAACATCTTAGAAAGGGGGTATGGAAAAGTTTCCCTTTTTTTGACCCATCTCGTTATGCTTTGGTTGTTATATGATTTAGGATGAAGGATGTTGTAATGCGTTGTGTCTTTGTCATCCTAGAGTATTTATTTGTTTTCTACTATTTACATTGATAGTTATGTTGACTTCTGCAATAGTAAAATTTTGGCTAGTTTTGATATAAATGATGAGATAGAGTTTTCCTTCATCTAATCATGCATCATATAGTGAGTTGTTTGGTTACGGTTTCTTATGTTAATTGTTTTATTTCTTAAATAGTAAATTATCCCCTTTATTTATTTGAAACCCTTATGAATTTAAATCCATACATTGGCGTCTTGGGGATGTCGCTTATAGACTAGTAATTATTTATTTTATTATCATGCCAATGAGAATAAGTGCATAATTACTGCTTTGAAAGGATCATAACCCTAATGAATAATCACCATACTGATATTTCAAGAAATAGTCACTCTGGGGAGAGATATTGGGTATGGTTGTTTTATCTAATTAAAAATATGTATTTCAACGCGATGAACAAAGGTTACGAAACAATATGGTTACTCTGTTAAATATTAGTATATTTATCTATAAATTATATATAGTATAATATTTCAAACTCTATCGATTGTTCAGTCTATCATATTGTTGTTGTGGTTTCCATTTTCACCACCACTTTCAATGATACCTCAAACCTGCACTGTCTGATAGGGTAATATATTTACACACTATACATTATAGATTTAATACCATCTGTATATTCTAATACATAAATATCCCATAAAATAAATATAATAAATAATACAATGAATTAGATACAATTTAAAGAACATTATGGTTTATAAATTTTGTGAATTAGGGAAAAAATTAAAATACGCATTTGTTTAGCAACTAATAAATTTTCACCATATATAGAATTACTTAATATAAATTAAGTATTCAAAATCATCCAACAATTATCCATATAGAATATCATATTAGTCTTATCTTGTGTAATACTATTGTTAAATATTTAGGAAATCAAGAACATATAAAGAGATGATCTCATATAATCAATAAGTTAAAACCTACAAATGGAAAAATTATATTATGAATATAACATAAATATTATTACCAGATTAGATAATAAAATATAATTGAGTAAAAGTAAGAAATTGTATGAATAATATTTTCATGGATAACAATGAAAATAAATAGTTCACATGTATATTAATAACTAGGTACTAATAGATGAAATTCCTAATTATGGATATCTAATTCCATACTATATGCCAATACATCATGATCATAGACACCATCATATAAGCATAAATAAAATATCTTATTCTTTAATGGAATATAAAAAATCCCCATTATATTTATTATAAGAGACCTACATATGTATAAAGGGGTTCAAACAATCAGGTCCCACACATCACATGTTTATGTCCAATGAAATCATTGTTAGAGAAAATGAATAAAAAAATATAATCAGCACTACCAATAATCATTCATTTTTTAATAATCATAAATTGAATTCTAATAATTTTCCCCATATTTTTATAATAACATTATCTCCTCATGAAACACATTATATTTCATTAATGTGAAATGTGATATGAACACTCTATAAAGTAGTTTTAAATGTCTAATTAAATACTAGAATAAAAGAATCATAATCCATACATATAAATAATTTTGATTATTTACAAATTTAAAATGACTAATGTTATAAAATAAACATAGAATAATGTTGACATAATCAAGGAAGATCATTGAAAATGAATTAATAAATTAGAACACTTAAAAAGGGATCATGTATTACATTGTTTATTATAGTCAGTTCATTCCACAGAAGGATAAATTTATATTTGGGTATAAATAGTGAAACATAAACATTATTAGGGAAATTTTATTCGAATATGAAATGGAAAATTGAAATGAAAACATATTTATGTTTTTAAAACAAATATTTAACATTGACATAAATGAAAATTTTATGGGTCCTTTATCAAAGTATCTTTCAAACAGTGAAAATTAAAAAGTTGAAAAACATTATATTATAAATTAATCCTCAGTAATATGGCTTTTAAAATATGGATGGTTTATCTAAAAGAATTTTTTAGTGGAGAAAACAAATGAATGTGAAAGTAAACACCATTTTCATGAACTGGGAAAAACTATTGTTCAAAACTAACATTGGAAAAGGAGTATTAAAAACATTTTCGAATTAAAAAACCATTTTACCGAAGGGGATTAAAAAATTACATATATTGAAATACTACTTGGTAGGAACTCACGAAATGAAAATATATGTTTAATGTGTACCATTATTACTCATGTAATAGGGATTATTGAAATCAAAATCCCTTATGGGTATCATACTCCATGAAGCATGAAATACATGAAAGGGTTATTATATGGTAGATATTTGAAAAAATATATAAGAAAAAAATATTAAACATAAAGGGAATAGTATAATAATATTATTGTCAATAAGTTCAAGAGAACTATCCTAATTCAATGAATAATGATTTAGTTACTAAAAACATTGAGGACTCTTGTCACAGTTTTGTCAAATGAATTTGAATAAAGGAACAGAATTTTAGTTAATATAAACCATAAATTAAAAGTAAAAAATTTGTTAAATAGTTCATGAGATATTAAATAAATATAAAAACATACAATGGGAACATGTTCTATAACATGTCAAGTGTATTAATGAATTATAATTGAGACCACAAACACCATTAATAATTGTGTAAAATATTAATATAAACCCTTTGAAAGAGATAGAAATAAATAAAAATTAAATATCATCATTTAATGATAATTAATGATATTATATACGAAATAAAAAGTATGTACACTATAAAAATTATATTTTTTGTATAAAACCAAATATTCCCCAATAAAATAATGTTTAGATGAAACCCCATTATCATGTATTCCTTCTTAGTCGGATATTCTCTAAAAATCTATAATGAATTTAAATATCATAACAAATTATCTTGAATTCTCACTATAAACAAAATATAGAATTTAAAATTATTTTATTAACATATATTTCAAATATATTGACTTATTATAGTTTAATTTTACTATTAGGTGTAAAAATATTTCGTTTTATGTTATATAAAAACATCAGGAACAATTGATTAATTCTCAACAAGTGGTTAAATAATCATAATTCCAAAATCATTATTTATATAATAACAATATTTCTATTTTATAATTGTGTACAATTTTAATTTGTTAAAACACATGATTCTGCCTTGTGATAATAGAAATCATGAAGAAGTACTTTCTAACATGATAAACTATCAAAATGTGAAATATAAATAAATATTTTAATTATTGAAAACCCATTATAGAATTATTAAAACATGTTAAATATATCACTATTACATTATATTTCCATTATATAATATCAAAAAATCATTTATGACACAATCTTTATAAGGTCACATATATTGGCGGTTAAATTGAATAAAATGGTATCAGGTTGTAATGATTTTTTGTATAATAGATGAATCAATTTAATAATATTATAGAATATTGAGAAAAAAATTAAATAATTATTTTATATAATCATTAAATAATTTATTGAAACCATCCAACATGTATTCTATAATAATAACAATTTATCATTCATAGAGGTGATAGTCCACATGTACACATGATTGATGGTCTGATTTTTTAATGAATAGAAGTAAATATCGTAAATGAAAAAAATGATAATTTAATAATATTATTTTTAATATTGAAGACATATTTATTTATAAAAGTTTTCCATCATACAATCTATGAAAGGATGTGGGGAAAACAAACAACATCTCATTTTTCAGGTAGTAGTGAACACATACACACTATGAGTGTTTTCTTTTTTTGAGTTGATTAAATTAATTGGATACTTATTTTTAAATTATTATAATGAAATTATAGTATAAAATTGATAATAAATTAATTTTATTTATTTTTTCTGTAGAATATTGTGATTAAAAAATTTATAATGAATTAAAAAGATGAATTGGATACTTATGTTGATGGGTTGAATTTTTCTATGAATTTTTTTATAAAATAATGATCCAGTGATAAATAATGGTGAACAAATACTTTTGGATGTGGAAGTGGGTTATTGAAGGGAAATGTTTTACTAGTTTAAAGATGAAATTAGATTTTAAGGTGAGTCTTAAAATACTATATGATTTAGATTTTCGTATGTGATGTGAATTGTAGTTTTTGACGTGAAACATACATTTTGAATCATGTAAAGTTACAATTCAATGGTAAAATAACATAATATTGAAGAAATTGAAGGAGAAAGTGAGTGTGAATCTAAAATAAACTCAATAGTAATTTCAAAATTTTCTTGGGTATTTTAGGTATTTGTTTATCACTCTTAGACTTCAACAGATTTAAATTTTCATAGTTAATAATTTTTAAACATACTAATTAATATAAAAGATAAAAATTAATATTGAACCATTTACCAATTTTTAAAATTAATATAACACATTTTTAAATAGATTCATAAAATGATATTTATATGGTTCAGAATGTTGATTTTAATAATAGAACCTATAATGAAAAAAAATCCAGAAAAAGTGTGTTTTAAGGATTATAATTTTTGTGTAAGCCATAGTTATTAAAATATTAAATTAAAATGAAATAAAACGGTTTATAATAAAAAAATTAATGGATTTAGGTTTTCATTGAAATCCTAAAATGAATCCCTCAGTGAAATGAAAGGATTCAATGAAAATACCAATATTGTTTTCATTGACCAAAGATTATAATGTATTTTTGAAAATGTTGGACAAAGGAATAAGCTAAAAATATATATGAGTATTCATAGTTTTATTCATTGAATACTTTTTTATTAATAAATTGTTTATTGAATTTATATGATACTCTTAAATAATAGTGACATAAGAAAGTATACATTTTTCAAAAACAAAATTTTTCCACTATATATTTTTTGAAAAAACCATCATCTTAAGATTGTATTATTATTCTATGTGAAAATATTATTTTAATATTTTAAAATGATAATTAAAAAATTTATAAATACCATTTCTAAATAAAATAATAATATATAATGAAATATCATATTTTAATAATTAACTTTTAAAATTTTAACTGTTATTTTTTTTATATAATTTACACACTAAATTGGTATTAACATTTAATTAATATAAAATTTTATTTATCATCATTACTCACATGATTATTAAAGAGATAATAGTATCACCTAAAATGAAATTGAAATAAATATTTCCAAATAATAAATGATATTATTTTTCATATTTGGGAAACTAATTAAATTTCATTCATATGAGAAGAATCATTTATTTTCGTCACACATATATTTCATAAATATTATATTCTTATTAGTACCCACAAATTCATTAACTAGTTTTTAATGTTCATACCTAAATATATTTATTTTATGTAAATATATAATGTTTTAATTTAGAATAGGTATTATATGGGGAACAAACTACCAAACACTTTAATAAATTTAAATGTGATTATCTCTTAAAATATTTTGGGTGTTACCTTTAACCCCTAAGATAAATTTCAACTTCATAATTTTTATTATTACTCACTGATAATAGTAGGTGATGGAATTCATAAAATATTAATCATTTAGGATATAACCTCTAATATAAATTGTAGCACACACCCTTAGGTGATGTAAAGTTAGTTATCAATTCTCAAAAAACATTATTCATTCATAGTGTCAAATATCCATGTATGTATATACCCTAATAAAATATTTTCAATTATATTCCATTTCAAAAATCATTTGTATCATTAATTCATTAAATCACTATGAAAACATATGTTAAATAAAAAATATTTTTTTAACTACTAATTCATAAAGTCACACAATAATAAATATATATCACAATTCAAGAAATGAAATAAAATTCATAAAATTAATATGGATCATATTTTCATTATTTCAATAATAAATTTGTAGCTTATTAGTATAATCTAACTCCATATTTTTAAATTCAATCAACCATTATTTTTTTCATTATCAAGAATATATAAATTATATGAGTTACAAATTCTAAATTCATATGTTCTCCAATCGTTATCCAAAATATATATAATCATTATATAATTAATTTTCAGTTTTATTGTAACCATTGAATATTTTTCCAATGAATTAAAAAAAATACTTAAGAAAAATATCCCTATATATTTAACATGATATAAATAACTACTATAATGTACTAGAATATAAAATATATATATATATATATATTAATAAGGAATTTAAATTACTAAGAACTTCATGATTTCACTTATATTGAGATATTAATCCTAATACAATCAATAAGACATAGATAATGACCTCTTTTACATCATAACATGTATATACCTAAACACTAATTCATTTAAGTATTATAATTTATATCATTATATGTAATTGTGGTTTCTATAACCATTAATTTCTCAAATTCATTTTTGTGACCTAGTTTCATCAAAATACTATAACTGAATATTGTAATCTATTAAATCAAAATAAATTTTCCAATGTATTTTACAAATTCATCATATTCTTTATTATATAATTATAACTGAAATTAAACCTCTGAAAAATCCATTAAAATCATAATTGTTATGATGGATGAAGAGATTTTCCTGGCTCTGAAACATATACAACCCAGTAAGGCAATAGGATCGGACGGGTTCCACGCCCTATTTTTTAAGCAATACTAGCACATCATCTGTCCCGACATCTGCAAAATGATCAAGAATATCTGGGGCAGGAGAACAAGAATTTCTTCCATCAATGAAACTATCCTCGTCCTTATTCTCAAAATTAAGAAACCTCTGGCGGTCCCTGACTTTAGGCCTATTAGCCACTACAATATCTCTTACAAGATCTTCTCCTAGATCATTGTTAATCAACTGTGACTGTGGTTATCTGATATTATCTCTGAAAAACATAGCGCTTTCATGGCCGAGAGACTGATCACTGATAATGAAATTGTGGCCCATGAAGTGTTTCACTCTATGAAAACACGCTCCACCACGAAAAGTGGAACAATGGCCAAGAAAATGGATATGAACAAGGAATACGATAAAGTAGAATTGCATTTCCTCAAATCTGTGATGCCGAAAATGGGTTTCTGCACTTAATGGGCAGATATGATCATGAAATGCATCTCGACTATCTCCTTCAGAATCCAGGTCAATGGGGAGATCACTTGAGGATTTGTCCCATCCCAGGGCCTACGTTAGGAAGATCGCCTCTCCGCCTTTCTCTTCATCTTGATGGTTGATGTTTTTTATAACATTATTTCCCAGGCTACATCCACTAATTCTATTCATGGGGCAGAATTCTACTACATTAGTCCACCAGTCTCGCATCTATTTTTCACTGACAACTACCTCATTTTCTCCAGAGCAACTATTAATGAATTACAGGTGATCAGCCAAGTAATCCACCAGTACGAGAGGGCGTCTGGCATGTCAATCAAACACGGAAAATCAAAAATCTCTTTCAGTGCAGGGGTACCTTCTTCCAAGAGAGATGAACTCTGCGCATCACCAGGCATACATATGGTTGAAAAACACCAGAAGTATCTCGGGCTACCCATGGTGATTGGTCGGTCCAAAAAAGAAATATTCGCATCTCTGGTGGACAGGATTGAGAAAAAAATACAAGGATGGACCCCAAAAAGAATATCAAATTCAGGAAAAGAGACCCTCATTAAAGCTATCATCCAGTCTATCCCAACCTATTTAATGTCCCTGTTTAAGCTATCAGCAGGCATTGTCAACTAGATCCATTCACTTATGGTCAAATTTTGGTGGGGGGAAATTGATGGAAGGAATAGACCACACTTAATGTCCTGGGAGAAACTATGCATACCCAAATCGGAGGGAGGGATGGGATTCTGGAATCTTCTTCTCTTCAATGACATAATGTTGGCCAAGAAAGGATAGCACCTTATTAACCGTTCATCATGTCTATGTGCGTGGGTTCTACGAGCTAATACTTTCCTCACACGGACTTCCATGTCTCGTCTGTTGGCCCTCGTCCTAGCTTCCTTTAGAGAATCATTTGGGGGGCCTGAAAGCTCCTGGATAAAGGAATGGGCTGGAGGATTGGGGATGGCCCCTCAATCAGCATCTGGACCTATCCCTGGCTGATCGACATGGAAGGTATGCAGGCTACATCCCATTCCCAACCCGGATTTGATGACACCACTTTCATATGCATCCTTTCCGACCAAGGGACGGGGTGGTGTTTGTATAAGATTCATGAATGGTTCAACGAAAGAGACCAAAAAATTATCCTAAGAGTCCCCTGGGTCCTTGACGCAGGCCCCGACCAGCTCTTCTGTAGTAATTAAGTGTCGGTCAAATACACGATTAGGTCCAGATATAGACATTCTCTTGGAAAACACCCAGTCGACGAAAATGAGGGACCATGGAAATCGCTCTAGAAGCTCAACACCCCCCAAAAAAATACTCCATTTTGGTGGTAGGTGTGCACGGATACCCTCCCTACCATGAGAATTCTCGTTTTCTGTCATATTTCTTGTGCCGTTTTCTTCCCTTTCTGCCCGAATATCCCATGAACCCCTTTAAACCATAATTCACTACCCAGGAGCTATGGAAATTTGGAATAAATGGGGCCTGACTCCAGATGCATCACGTGACATGGCCTATGACCTTCCCGCTCTCCTGATGCACTGGTGATCCTCTCTCTCATAAGCTAATACAGGTTCAATATGCACCCTAGCATGGATCATCTGTGTCTGGAGAAATGATGTTGTTTTCCAATATGTTCATAGACCTCCTGAATTTTGGATTGAACGGGCCACTTCACGGATTGAGGGCTGGAAGCACCACAATGAACATCATATTCTAGATTTTCCCCCCTCCTGTCACTCTTATTGGCACCCCCCAATGGAAGGGACTCTTAAGATCAATGTGGACGCGTCTCTCCCCAAGGATGGACTTGTCTCTCTCGGTCTCCTTTCCCGAGATCATCTGGAGAAAATCATTACTACAAAATATGAATCGCATCATGCCTTTTGGGTACCTTTAGTGCCTGAGGCTAATTCCATACTTGCAGGTATGATGTTGGCTTTGGAATTTGGATGGGTTGTTATCAACATGGAGTTTGACTGCCTCGCCAAGATCAATGACGTTAACCACAACAATGGAAGACTCCAGTCTTTTGGCCTCATCATTAGGAGAATTATCTCGCTCCTCTAATGCTTTTCACTGTGCACCTTCTCCTTTACTAAAATGGAAGGAAACAATGCAGCCCATCAGCTGGAGGCATCAGGCCCCATCGATGCCAACTAGCTATGGCTAGACAATTTCCCTTCGTGGATTTGCATCTGTATGTCTGCTGGTCTTTTGTCATTAATGATATCTATCTTTTCTCAAAAACAAATACTTGATGTAATTCAGAAATAATTTACACACAATTTATCGTAAAGAGAATTTTATTGGAAAAATAATATCCCTTGGGAGTTCCTTTCCATGTGTCTAGACTTATGTACATCCACTATGAACCAGAGTAAAGATAAATTCAGTGATCATTAATTTATTTTCATGTTAATTAATCTATATGAATTTATAAAATATCCTCATCCAGTTTCTGTATTCAGAAATAGGGTTAATTTTGTGGAATAACATTTTCCAAAAACATTACTAAAATTTCATAATTTTATCCAATAAATAGACACATTCGATGAAATTTCACATATTATCCTGATATATAAATAAAAAATACATCTTTTAATTAACATTATATCATATTCTACACTAAATATTATTTTAATACATTGAAATTATTATCAAACATAACATATAAAAGAATAAATTATCCAAAAATATAATCATTACCTACAATTTTTTTTACACTCATTAGATACTAAATTTGAATCCTTAGAACAACAGTCTAGGATCGGGTCATAAAAATATAATTACATCTTATGTTCAATACAAATTTTATATTCTCAAACATAACTATCGCTTTAATTAAATTATATAAAGAAAAAATATAATCATATATATTTTATGTACCTTTTAGGTTTATAATTTTTTAAAAAAACAAATAATTTATAATGTAAAATACCTAATTTATTTACCATCTTTTTCATTAATTTCAATATATAAGGAACTACTTAATCCATAGTAGGTCATCAAAATCTCCAAAAAATACCCCACGAAGGAAATCTTGTTATACATAAAATGTGAAATTATTTTCATCACCACCCAATGAAATTGAAATATAAAATGGTCTAGGAATATACACCCAGTATGCAAAAAACAAGTAAGGGACTCATATAATGAACATAATTTATATATTATAGTAATATTAAATAATAAAAAATAATTCTATAATAAATTGAAACTGAAATAATAATATATCCAAATATAAAAATGTGAATAAATATCTTCATTAGATATCAATAACATCCCTCACTCTAATGATATTAATAATTCCAAAAATAAAACAGTATACTATGAACAAACACATCATGATCTTATAAATTGATAATATACCATCAATTAATCGACATTTTATTGGATGAAATTCTCTAGAAATACCCAAGTACATGGTTTCATGATAGCTACAGATTCATTGAGAAGCTATATATTTTTGGCTCACATCAATCATATTTTAATGTAAAATATTTTCATCAAATGGGAAAATTAATACACAATACATAGTTGACCATTCTTTTATTCACAAATACTTTAATAAAGATATACCGAATAATAATAATTTTCCCCACTTCAAAGGAATAACATTATTTGTAGCTAAATTTATTTTATATTTAATGTTTTAACCAATGATTTTTTTAACCTTATAGAGTATGGGTTAAATGAATATATAAATTTTGGAATAACATTAACAAAATAGACATATAGAAAAAAGAGCCTAGTTGGAAAATGCCATATCATTAATCTGAAAAATGAAACCTGGAATAATGTTGAAATATTTTAAAAATATCCTCGCAAAGGAATTTTTGAATGACACCACCCAGGAGGGGATCATGAAATTAAATTTTTCGTACCATGATTTTATTCCACCAAAATATAAATATAAATTCAAGTGAAAATATTCTAATAAAAATCCTATTGGGGTGAAATATTTTGAAAATTAAGTCGAAAATTTGAATTAAGAAAAATGATTTTTCAGAAATTTTTTTTAACATTTACCTAAAATATATTGTTACACACAACTTCCAAATATATTTTGGAAAAGGTGGACTGAAAAATTGATGAAATTAATTACATTTAAACATAATATTGAAAAATAAGGAGTTTATAATACATATTGTTTATCCTATATACATATTTATAGTAATACAAAACATATGAATGTGTAATGAAAACCCATAATTAATATTTTAAAAAATACATTTATTCAAAACTCATAATAAGAAATGATTAGTAAAACCATGTTTAAATGAATACATACACTTATATAATATTGTTATAAAATAATGTATAATAAAATATTATAGTGGAATAAATCATCCATTAAAAACTAAATTTAAAAATAAATCATTACAACTAAATGGAACGATATTTTATTTTTTAATATCTATTATAGGAAACAAACTCAATGAAACATGAAATATTTGAAAATGTTGTTATGTTGTAAAAATTTAAAAAATGAGATTAAAAAACAAAGTAACATAAATATTAATGATATTTAAAAAATATATGTAATTATTTCATGGGAACATAAATAACATAATTAATAAAAATTGAGATACCGAAAACTCTTATGACTGTGGTAACACATAGTGAAAATGAATTTCTAGAAAGGAAATTAATTTAGAACATTATACCCCAAGAAATAAAAAGAAAAAAACTATATAAAATTAATGTGATTTTAATTCAATATGACACTATACAACTAGAACATAATTTATGACATGTGACATGAATCAAAGAATCGTAATCCAGACCAAGAAAACTCTTGTGACAATAGAAAAATTTTCATCACAAACCTTTAAAAGTTATATATTTTATTTAAACTAATAATATAATTATTATAATATAATTAAGGATATTATATACCAAATAAAAATTAAATACACAAAATAATTTTAATTATGTGGATTATACCAAACATGTCTCAAAGAATGGAATTTGTGATAAAGATACAATACCTTGTATTTATAATTACTTTCATGTGCTATTAACTTATGTATACTAAAAATAAATATATTAATAAATTATATTATAAAATTAATATAAATATAATATATTTAAAAAATATTTTATAACAATATATTATATATATTTTGATTGATTAATGTTAATTTTCATCAACACATGCTTGATCTTTTGGATGTTAGTTTCATACAAACTTCCAAAAGATGAGATTGATTCTTACTAAGGGGATTAAAGTGTATCATTATAATATCCTTAGAGATAGAAGACTACTTTTTTCATTATATATAGATGTACAATTTTTATTAGGATAAGTTAATTTACTATTATTTTGAAAATGAAAATGTTTATGAACTTATTTCCAACGCATTGAACAATTAAACAATGATATATAAAGAAAATTTTAAAATGTTTTACAAATATTTAATGCATAATTTTAAAAAACATTAAATATATAAATATTAAAAGATATTAAAATTATAAAAAATTCCATAATAATTTATGAAGTAATCATAATAACACCCTTTAGATGGGATGTTATGTTTACTCTTATGGTATTGTTCTATAATGATTAATTGAGAAAGATGGTGTCTTTAGATAATGATTATGTAAGAAAATAAGGAAATGAAACATGTCATAATTATCATATAACCCCAATATAACCACTATTATAACCATATAAAATTGGTGGTGATTAAAAATGAAATCCATTATTCCTAGAGGTGGTACTTAGCCAAAACACACATTTAACAAACCCATCTGTCCATTAATTAACTGATTGATGGTATGTGAAAAAATGATCATTTAATAAAACTATTTTATACATAGTAAAAATATATACTAATAAAATCCATCCATTTCTACGACTGTGATATTTATTATTAAAAAACATCACTTCATGGATGTGGTAGCCTGCACATACCCACTATTGTGGTTCTGGTATCTCTTTATTGATGGAATAAACTGAATATTTTTTTATTTTAATATTCAATTTTATTTTAGTTATAATAATTATATAATTATATTTAATGTTGTAGATAATGTTATAATTATATAAACTAATAAGGAACAATAGAAATAATTTTATACTCAGGTTAGAGAAATTACTTTTTTATAGGAATCACCCTTTTAAATTATTTAATTATACAAACTAATAGGGAATAGAGAATTTTTTTTATGATATAAAAGGTTCCATGAGGATATATTTGGTATATTTTAAAGGACAAATTCCTATGTATGTTTAGTCATTATGTGGTGTATGTGTTACCTTTTTATAACTACATAGAAATCTATTTTTAGAATAAACCCTTACTTTTTAGTAATGTAATGCTTATATTCAGTGGTAAATGGGAATATAATAGAAATAATTAGAGGGAAATTTTATTGTGCATAAAAAATCACCTCAACCAGTCTTTTGAGAGACAACCCAGTGTGTTTTTTGTACTTTTATGTTAGCATTTTTACATTCCAATAATTCATTTTTATCACTGTAATTAAATTTTTACTATAGTATTGAATTTCAATGACGAGAATTAATATTGAAAAATTTTACTAACTATAAATTATTTACTTAACATTAGTAAATAATTTCATAAAATAAAATTATTAAGGGATTCAAAATTCAATTTTATTAATAACACAAAATACGATAAAAATTTTCTTTTAGAAAATGCGAATTTTTATGATTATATTTTTTATTCTTTACATGTTTATTAAAATAATAAATTACTGTGAATTGAATAGATTTATTACCAAAAATGTAAATTTAATGGGTATTTCATGTAAATCAAATACTAAATCAACTGTACAAATATATTATTTATTGAAAAGGCCAAAAATATTTTTTATTATAATAGAATTCCAATTTACTTCTAAAAATATAAAGAAAAGGATTTATAAATATTAATAATCGATTAATATATAAAATTTTATTAAATTGAGACATATTTTATTAAATAATGTATTTGTAAACTGCTAGGATACCCATACATATTGATAAAAAATGAAAATTTAAAATTATCATAAAAAATCATACTTTTTTGGACTAAAACTTAATATTTATGGGATATAAAATTTTTGCATCTTTGTATAATGTTCCTATTCTCAATACAAAATATTATGTTCAACATCTCAAATTAAAATTATTATACTTTTAACTTATATTTTCTAAATAATATAATATAGTATTTGACAATCAACTTGTATTTAAAAATTAAAATATTCCAATATTAAATATTCTTATTATTATATCATATAATTTAAAAAATAATATGGTGTTTGAAAATTATTTATATAAAAAATAATTTATGATCATAAATCATATGCTTCTTGAAATATAAATTTATATCTAAAAATTGGGATTATTATTAAAATTATACATTCGAAAAATATTATTGATCGTATTAATAATTTTATATCAATTAATTGTATTTAAATAATATTATAAGTAGACACTATTTTATTTATACAAAGATTTAATAAAAAAAGTTACTCATTTTAGTTTTTGAAAACTCAGTGCCCCTATTTTAATACTCATACTTAAATATTTACATTTTATCTAAATATATTGTTGTTTTATTTATATTCGTGGCTTTCTAGGGAGAAAGACATAAATTTTTTGACTTATATAATGACAATAAATTATTACTATCTTGTGATGTTAAATAATAAAAACCTAAATTTATCACTTTGATTGTGTTTCTTTGTTTTTTCTTGTCTTGATCTGACACACACATGCACACTCAAGCACTTTCTATTCTTCAACCCTAAATACCAAAATATATTTGTTTAAAAGTATTATATATAATTAATTTAAAAAATAAATTTTCAAGGGAAATTTTTATCATTATGAAGTTAAACTATCATTTTCAAGGAGGGACAATCTGACTAACTAACAAAATGAAAAAAATTATTAAAAATATAATTTCAAAAAAACTGAATAAAATCAATAAATTTTTTCTTAAGAAAATATATAATAATAAATATTTATTAATAAAAATAAATTTATCACTATTGTGTGAATATTGAAGTTGTTACATAGTTTTTCAATCAGAATTTGTGTTCAAATTCTGAACTGAATTCTTGCAAACCTAAAATTTAAATAAATTATCAAACACTAAAAATGGAATCCCAATTTAAAATAAAAGAATGTATATTAAAATAATAATAAAATAAAAACCAAAATTTCATTCCAAAAAGGCCGAGAAATCATGCCCCTAATGTTTGTATAATAAAATAATTTTAGTTGAAATTAATTTTCAGTAATATTTTATACATACTAATTTCCACTATATATAGAAACACTGAAATTAAATATTAACACCTAACTATGATACATTATTTTATAGCTTTTTCCCATGAGGATTCTCCAGAATTCATTAGGTATATATATAGTTCTTTAAAAATATTACCACTACACTAGAATACAAATGTGAATCATAAGTAAAGGATATTCCCATTATTTATCAAGGGAAATAATGTGATCTGATTCTAGAGAACATTTGAATATATTGATGATATTTAGAAAAAATAAAATTTAATTTAATTTTTTCAAAATATTATCCAAATAATACAATAATATAGGTTAGATAAAATAACCCATTATATTTTCGTGATGAGGGAATGATCATTCATCATATATGGGATATATTAATTTTTTTTTGTATACAATTCTTCAATCACCATTTGTAACCCCGTATTATGTTATATATTTTTATTATAGTCATATCCAATAAGATTAATTTTTTGGAAATTATTGTACAGTATATATTTTTTGATTTTAATACTGATGAGATATAAAATATCTTTGAAAAACAATATCAAAATTTGAAATAATTTTTTTAAATGAAGAGGGGGATATAGAGTAATGAAACTAAAACCCCTGTTATTTATTTTTTTAATGAAAAAACACTTCATTAAAAATAGAAAAATTTCTAGATGAATAGTAACACTCAAATCATCTATCCCAATAATGATCTGCATACCCATTCTAATAGAAGCAGACAATATGTGTAATTTTCGGATTTTATAGATTACCCATTTTCAAATCATTAGAATTATGTCTTTATATTAATCATTGACATGTTTTAGAGAGATAAATAGGTCATTAAAAAAATATTGCACCATTTAATTTTTATAACTCGCAAAGGAATCATTTTTTTATATGTAGCTCAGCCTTAAAATTAGTAATATGATATAATTGGATTTAATAGGAAGCTGATAACATTAATATAATCCTAATAATATAGAATTTTAAAAATGAATACTCAAATTATCCAAATCTATTAAGACCTATGATTTATTAATAACATTATATTTCTTTGTAAAACAATTGCAATCAAAGAATAATAACACTTGGGTTTCACCATTACATCATGATATTAACCCCCATAATGTGTTTTGGTGAATCCAAGTTGATATGATAATTATTATTTAACTTAATTAATAAATAAATGTCGAGAAAATTATTAACTTATAAATCTTGTGAGAAAGGTCCAAACTCAATTGAATGAAATATAAACACATTAAAATGAAATTAAAAGAATGTAAATGATGTGAGAATTAGAAAAATAAGGTATGAAAAATATATTGTTTTAGTAAAATATGAGAAGTCAAACTGATTTGAAACAATATTCTCCATACAACTCATTTATCCCAAGAGTTCACAAAAATGATGAGCATGACAACATAATCGTCCAAAAAATATATGGCCAATTAGTATCAACATTTCTTTTTCCAAAAATGTAAAAAATATTACATCATATACCTTATTTATTAAGATGTTCATAGTTTAAAAATGGGATTGTGATTATTGTGCTACCATATTCATGAATGATTATTATAGTTCTATTTTTTAATAAATTTCGAAACAAATATGTAATTCCTTATATGGTATATTATTAAATTATGAATATGGAACATTGTAAAATTGAATTCTTAGTGGGATCAAGGTTCCTATATGAAATAGATTCCCTTTTACATGTTCATGGATATGGGTTTATGTCACAAGAAACCAATGACTATCTATGTTATTCCAGAAGGCACACCATTACCTCACCCATATGGACGGTTTCATAGCTTTATATTGTACAAAATAAATCTTAATTTTACAATTAATTAGATTATTCATGATATTCCGTATGATGAAATATTCCATTCATTCAATTTATACCACACTTATCTATCAAGATAGATTTATTTTTTCTATCTAGGTTAATCATAACCTCTATGTGGTTTAAGTTTGTAATGAATTTCATTTCTTTTAGAAATACAAATTTCAGTTTATCACTAAAATAAATAATTTTATTGAGGAAGTGTTTAGACTTTAGAATTAAAGAGATATACAACTAAATTATTTTGTGAATATCTGAAAATTTATTTTTTCATTATGTCAATCATGAATATTTAATATTAGGGTGACTGTAGAACAACAATAGAAATAGTATTTCTAAATACAACAGAAGGTTCCATCCTAAAACATGCCATCGTGTTTCTTCACATTCATTGAACACTATAGCCCTCATAATCTGATGGAAATCCCTCATCAACACCTATCATAAATTGAAACTTGTCAATCTCCTCTCTTGAGTATTTATTTAAACATGAGTTTATAATTGAGTACTATTATTTCCCTATTAATCATATTGATATGGAGTTTCCCTAACCTATTGGGAGAGTTAATGATGTGCATCGGAAAAAAAAGATACCCACAGTGGATACAAGGTAAGAATCTATTGAAATTGTTTATATTAATGATGAATTTTTTATCCCAATTACTGTATAATTTGTTCTGAAACATGATAAATATTCCAATTCAATATACAAGGTTGTATCATTTTTATATATGAATATGGATGATAGTGTTCAAGTTTTATCGGCTATTAATCATAATTATGATGTGTTAACTACCTCAAGTGTTGATTAATATTTGGGGTAATTATGGTTATTTTGGTTATAGTTGTCAAATTTTACCTTCCACAGTTTTTTCATTTTGAAAGAAATAGGGTTTCAACCCACCTGTGGTTAGATTCATAACCCTATAAATGTGGAATACATATATTGAATTCTATAAGATTATAGTTTGTTAACAAACATAAGATAAAATTAAAATATTTTCACACCAAAAAAGAGTGTCACATTCATAATAAAAAATTCACATGAATGTCATGTAATATGTTATATGTGGTTGGTCTTGATTGGAAGTATAAAATTTGTTCTACATTATAAGAAACCTGTGATTTATAGATTTTTTAATTTTATTTTTCTATTTTAATTAATATATATTACGTATTTTCATACATCCCTATTCTTATGAAAAATTATTTTATAAGACTAATTCTTATACACCCCAAATTCATTCATGGCCATATTTTGTAGATGTTGAGCTAATGGTTTTATTTTTTATAGTTGATTCTATTATTCATACAAGATTGTAAGATATCAGGATTTTTTTAGTGTTATTAATGACTACATATTACCCCCTATTAACCACATGAAGTCCTTATAAACCATTAGACAAATGTTCACAAGTTAAATCATCCAACCATGATATACATCTACCACCGGAAGGTGATCGAATAGATGTGAGGCCAATCAAGCTACAGTAATGGAAGAGAAATTCACATTTCTATCCATGGTCACTCTTGTTATTGTATGTGGAGTGATAAATTGTAAAAATTAGGAAACCCACCATATGATGTTCTAACCATTATTTATGTCCAATAATTGTTATATCAAAAATCATCAACTGATTCTTTTAAAACTATTTAGTTTTATCTCTTCACCATCATTTCAAAATGATAATGAATTTTTATTTTTTTGGAATTGAATTTAATAACTAGGGTATTATTCAATAGAAAAATGGGACCATTTATTTGAATATAATAATTGGTACATGGTTTTTATATTTTAGAGAGTAATTAGTTCAGTTTTTTACATTTATGTTTCTTCCCATAAAACATAAAATGGAAAAAATATATTAAGGATGTTTAATATGAAAATTATTTTTTGTATCTAATATGTATCTTGTTATTATCATCTAAAATATTTCTTTTCACTATTACAATATATATTTATTTATGTATAAAAATTCATTGTTCATCATTCCTTTTCCTATTAACATATGAATTTAATTTATGGATTTATTTTTAAATGCCTTTTCATAAATAGTATTTGGATTATACTAAAATTATTTATGTGGTGCTCAGTCAGTTCCATTTTAATGATTTAATTTTTTTGATAGTTTTTTGTTTTGTGGTAAATTACTTATGAACATTCATGTGACTAAAAAAAACTCAATTTCCTCTACATAATTCAAAATTAGTTTGAAAAAACATTTTTGTTACCTATTTCAACAACCATAGGATTTGAATTTTTTGAAAATTATTTTTTTAGTGGTGGGGATAGGGTCGTTAAATATATAGAGATTTGCTTCAAAGCTTTATATATATATAAATTTACAAATAATTATTAGATTACTATTTAATCATAGGATCAATAATTTATTTATGTGAATAAATTTATTCTTTTTAGTATAGGACTACTGAAATTCATTTTCATCCTACCTGAAAAAACCCTTTTTTTCTTGATAATTTCAATGATTTCACTAACAGTTGAATTTTAATGAATTCCAAGTGATTTTTTCCATTTATCTCATGAATTTTTTATCTGTTGAACATATAATATGAGTTGGAATGATAATTTTTATGTGTAATTGTTATTGTAACATGAGGAAAAAATATATATAATGTGAACCTAAAAAACATATCCTTTGTAAAAAAGAAAAACTCATGGAGCCAACAAAAGAAATCAATAATCCCATTTAATATATAGTATAACGTGAAATTGGTAACCCATGATTAATCTCTTATACATTAGCCACTAGTTTTTTTAGTAAAAAAATAAATGGGAATCCATATCCAATAAGTGAACTATAGAAATTGTGGTTATAAATTATTCTAATTAAGTTCCTTATTGTAAAAAATGAATCCATTTTTTAAAGGGTAATAATGAACCTATATGAAGAAATTGAAATATGATTATAAATATTTAATATGAGTAGAATCAAGGCAGTATAAATTTAAATCATGGGTTTTGAAACATATGACTGTGGGATAAATGAAGGTTCCTCCTATTTATATCAAAATTCCAATCATTTGTATTTTATTATCATTCCAATAATAGAACTATACTTATAATAATTAGTATAGTGAGTTCTATTTACATATGAGGAATGATTTTTTTGTAATGGGATGTTATTTGATTTCCATCATAACTCAATGTGTATGTCAACCTACTCATCAAACTGAAGATCTCATATAATGAATATTTATAGTAACTATAACTAAATATATTACTCGATAATGTAATTTATTATTCATGTGGGAGTTTTATATGATCTTATTTTAATACTTTTCTCAACATCATTTCTTTGGGAAAGTATTGACTTTTTTATTATAGTCTATGATTTTTATGGGGAATATTCAACTTTTACATAATTTGTTGAATCACATTGAAAATAATTTAATGTGATACTAAAAATAAATTTTTTAATTAAAAGATTTAAATACTTTTCGTTAATATTAAAAAAATTAGAAACATTCATTTTTATTTTTTATTTGAAAATTTATCTACAAAACTGATTTTTTTTAATTTTTTTTATTTGATAGAATTAATTATATTGTTAATTAAATAATCTGTATCATTATTTATGAAATCGATTTTTATATGGTTTATGTAATTAATTGTTAATTATTTATGGAAAATTTAAATTTATTACCATAGCTTCTATTATTCATAATATGAATTTTTTAATTTTTTATGGGCTACCATGAGTTATAATAAGTTCCCATTCATGGGATTAACTTTCCAAATTTTGGGTCTTTGGTGTTCTCTAGTTTATGAATTCAACCTACCATGTAGTATCTTGAGCAATTTAAATAATATTTTCCAGGAAATCAAACCTATTTCATGTTACCCAAAGTGTAATTAACAATAAGAACAATAAATAAATGAATTATGTTATCATGCCTATGTGAAGCTACCACATGAAAAACACAACCTTATTATAGTGGGTATATGTTTAATTGAGGATCAACCATCAATTCCAAACCATTTGTTTGGAGACTCAAAATAATTACTCTTATATTCTTGTATTCATGAGACCAGTTGGAATATAGACCACATATAACATGTTCCAGGGATGAACCTATGCATAAAATGGATAATGTGGGATGAATAAAGATCGACAAAAATAGATCAATCATTTGATATGAGATATCATCATATATTATATTGAATAATTGAAACCTATCTCTAGATTACTAATTAATGATGATGAAACTAAAATTTAATAGGTAACCCTAGCTTATAGTTGATATATAAAACCCCTGATTTATGTTGTTAAAATAATCTCAAAAGATAAAAATTCATTAACCAATTGAGATCCAATATGGTAATAAAGTGTTAATAATCAATTTTTTATTTAATAATTGATGAATAATGATTGATGTGTCTTTAAACATCCCCAATGTTTCAGCTACAATTATAGAAGAATGTAATTTCTATGTGAGAAAATAAATTCTTTATAATATTTTATATTGGTTATGATAAATATCTTCACCACACTTATCAATACAACAAATTGAATGTGAATTATTTTGGATGAAAATGGATATCACCATCTAAATTAAATCATATAAATACAATGAGAACCTCACCTTTACCTCGGGATATGATCTGATGATGCTTAAATGTGGAATCAATAAGATCAAACATGTAATATATTTAAATTTTATGACGTATAATATCTATAATTTTGAGGTCTAGATTGTGGTCATTGATAAATATTTTTCAACAAAAGTATAATTTATTGCTTGATTCTATTCTTGCTGAAGATAAATCATTGAATATAAGTCAACAATACTATTATTTAATTAATTTTCAACTTCTGTATATATGGGATATATGAATTTTAATACATGATCAAAATTTTAAATTTATGATTTTATAATTTTTATCATCATGGTGGTTCCCCATATATATTAATGAAATTATATTTGATATTATATCATCCCAATGATATATCATTATGTTTGTCGATGGTTTATCACTATGTGTTTTTTCAATCCTCAAAATAAAATTATGTGAGGGAAATATTACAAACAAGATAAGATTGGATGATACATTAGTTATTTGGAATTATTCATGGTTACTTCCATTTAATATTTAATAAAATAAATGTCTATTAGATTATAATGGATGATTATTTTTTGAGCTATAAGTAAAAAATTAAACCCCATTGGTGATAAAGACGAAAGAACATGATATCATTGAGTCAAATATAAATGGATAGTGCATAAATTTCATGATTTAATTCTATGTAATGAAATGGAATTTGGAAAATATTGAGCATGTTGAAAGGAAGAATAATTCTAGCATGGTATATTAAATTGAATGTGGTAGTGATGATTGATGAAGATGGAGAAATCACATATTTAATTTCAAATTAAAAATTACGAAGTCTCGGATGCCCACTGAAGCTTTAGTGAATCGGATTATATTTAAACATACTTGGGATTATTGAAGACATCACACACAAATGATATAGTAAAGAAAAATTGTCCACACCACACTAGGAATCAAAACTGTACATTGGAAAGGAAAAAATGTACCACATCAAAAACTATGATATTTAAAACATAGTATTCCCTAAAATTCCATTTTTAAAATAAAAATCATTGAAATTATTTGAATATTTTGATAAATATTTAGATTATTGAAAATTTGATAAATTGTTGGTGTACTTGATATTTGGATCATCACTCTTTATAGAATAGTAGGGGTATGTGGGTAAATTTTACATAATTGATGGGATTCATATGATATTTAGGAGGATTAATATGTAAAGTGAATGTAATTACACACATTGATCAATCATATAATGTCTATGGATGATTCCATTAAGAGTATATGTTAGTTATTAAGTTGCTTAAATTTCATTGGAAATGTGTTTATTTACTTGGTATATAATTATTGACACCAGTCACCACCATGATCACCCTTAGATCTTTTTTTCATTCATAGTTTTTGGAGGTGGATATAATTGAGAATGAGATAGACCGATGCATATATGACACTCAAATTAAGAGATATTTTGGGTTAAAATAGGGAGGAAAAAGATGATCTCAATATAGGATCTTATTTTTCTCTTCCATTACTAATTTTACATATTAATTTAGATGATAATATTATATTTAAATATTTTTTGCTTTTTATATCAACCAAAATAGTTTTGGTGGATAAGAAATAGATGGATTGATTTCATTTTTCTGCTCCTACATTTTTTTAATCATAGAGACTATGTTTCTTTTTCCAATATTTTTCACATCCTCTACCTCTAGTTAATTATTTAACTCTTCCCAATGTCTATAAATTTTCATAGTGGAGGTAAATTTTCATTGAAATCTATAAATGAATTGCATAACTACAAACGGTTTTGGTATACGCTTGTCCATATGGAAGAATATTTATCTTCATATTTTTATGAAATAGTAGTTTTCAAGAGAGTATTATGAAAATTTATTGAGTATTGTCTTTCACTAGTAATTATCTTTATGTAAAGACCCATAAATAAATCAATTTTTTGTGTCCATTTATTCTAGTATTTTTTCCATTTTAATCGCCTCTTTTTTCCACCACTATTTCTTTTTTGTTTTTGTTTTTGTTTTTTTTTTCATTTTCCATTGTTTTGGTCAGACACACTAAACAATTCATTATGGTTCGAACAATTTTTTTACTATACCTGTAGTTGATATGTTTATAAATAATTAATTTAATAGATAACCGTTTGATTTTCTATTATATCTTTATCATCCACTCTACATAATGTTAGGTTTTATTCAAACCTATATAGACAACTGTATATGATGATTGAATATAGATGAATTTTATATAAACCACATTAAATCAAGAATAATTATAATCAATCATACATAACATGTATTATATAATGGAAAAATCAATAACATTTAGACATATCTACAATACATAATTGTAAAGATAATTTCTAGAACACACAAAATGAATATATTTTTTCATTTTACTATTCATTTCGATAATGGTATCGAAAATATAATGAATTTTATTTCCTTAATATTTTTATTTGGATTCAATTAATTCCAATAACATTAATTAGAATAATTTTAAGTGATTTTAAATCACATTCTCTAGGGTGGACCATCAATTAAATTTGACAAAACATAATCTAATATGAATAAATACTATAAATATCACACCATAAACAATAGATAACCTACAACATATCGATTTACATCACATGGACTAGAGTGAAGTCATCATGGGTAGATAAAATATTTAACCCCTCTAGGAGATATCCACTTGTAGATCCAAAATCATCCAATGTTCATATTTGGTCCCTCCTCATATCATAATGACATAGAACCTCGTATTATGATGATTGAAGATTAGAAAGTTTTCAGTACCAATGGTTTTTTTCTAAGAATGAAGATATCATAGGCCCCATCATGTTATTTCTATTATAAGATATATATTAATTACCAAATAAACTCTTCAAATTCTATTTCATTTACATGTGATATTATATCTCATGAGTAAATATTTGATCCTATAAATGATTTCAAAAAATCGAAGGATTATACTATAAAATATGAATCCTATAAAAAGGAACAATTATTGAGAACATATTTTAATGATTTATAATAATAATATGTAGTGAGAAATGTTTTAGTTGTGATTCTAGAAATCATAATTTTTTAAACAGTATATACCTTTTAACAATATGGTATATATCATTAACATCTTTTATTCTTGGTGAATGTAATTAATTGAAAGAAATTATTTATTGGTGATTTAAATTTTTAAAAATGACATACTAAGAGATGTGTGTGCTGCAAGTAAATCTAATAATACTATCCCTTATATTTTGGTATAAGTCAAAAAACCATATATCAATCTACTATAAAATGACCCGTAGCTCATATAGATCCATATTTAACATCAGGATATCGAGGATCTATCTGAGTGGGTGAAAAATTGAGAAAATGGAAAAGATGATGTTATAGATGATGAATCATTATATTCACTATAATGATTAATTAATGATATTTATCATTGATAATTGATAATCAGGTCACATTATAAAATATTGGTATCTTGAGATTTTTGATATTGTTATATTTTCACATGACATTATTCAATAAAATGAGGGTAATGAGGGATTTCTCCAGTGACCCCACAAAAATCATTACTGGTTTCCCTTAGTCTGATGATATCATGACCAGTAATTGAATAATATAACCATTAGAATCATTATAAATATTTTGATGATAATAATCCCGCTAATAGGTAACCTTTTTCATTATAAACATTTAAATGGTAAATCATTTACTAGAATTTTTGCTATTAAATTCTTTATTAAATAAAGTTAAGCCCTTCTAATTATTCCAACACATAAAAGGTTGAATATCAAGTATCACATTTATCAACGTTTTGGTTATGATATTGATAACATGGTTGATTACCATGAAGATTAATAATTTCTCTGATGAAATCTGAATGTTAATTTTATAGGGTATAAATTCGATATGACATGTTTTAGTTTACTGAAAAAAATTCATGACAATAAATAATTTTAGGAAATTATGAAGACATTATTATGATACTATCAATGAAACATTTTATATTCTTACATATAAGGGGATAGAATATATAATTCATGACATATTAATATGAAGTGCATACATTATTCATGATTAAGGGAATTATTCGGTTGATGTATACCCCTAGGGTTACCCGATTTAAATTATATTCATTATCATTATGTGCAATAAAATATATTTATACCCAAAATATCAATCAATGATGTAGAGAAATCAAATACTGCCTATTTAATCAATTAGTAGATCTATGATAAGATATGGGAAGAAACCATTGGGAAATTTCGATTGAGATCTAAAAGAATGATGGAAACATGAATTTTTCATTTTTTTCTTGACATTATAAATGTTTGTAAGACACACAAGGTATGCGATTCTGTTGAAATATATATATTTGAATAGTTTTTCAAATTTTAAATATAACTTGGAATCATGGAACAAGTATATTCTAATTGTTACCTAATTATAACCATTTTGGTCATCTAGTAGACACAAATTACTCATATCCAAATGGGGATCCAAAATATGAATTTCTATATAGAACCAGGTGAATATATCTTAGTGTTTTTTTGATATAGTGTCACATGGGTCCTTTTATTCATTGAATATGTTTTAATTGGTTATAAAAGGTTTAGGACCATCCACTAACCCTAGAATCACAAATTTTTGTACATTAATGGTGGTACAAACACCATCCCCAAATTTTTCATGGGAATACCACCTATATTATTATTATAATTGTTCTCCCTTATTATTTATACAAGGATAACATGTATAGGAATTTATATTTTTAGGATATAAAAAGGGGGCGTTTTATTCCAAGAGGAATAATATTCTTCCCTTGAAAAATAGATTCTTCTAGTGACACTCTTACCTTGAGAATGGTATGAAATATTCCAAAAACAAATTTTCATTTTTTTTCAAGTGGGATACATATAAATTTGGTTGAAGATACATTGAAAGATTTATTATATTATGGTCATACATTAATGGCACTAATAAAAATTGGGGTTAGTTTGTTAAACATTTATAATTTAGTGATCTTTTCCGTCATTTTTACTACATTTAGACATACACCTAACAAGAATATGAACGTAATGTGATTAGATAGCTTGGTTTAATTACCAATGGAAATTATGTGTCCCAATGGATTTTTAAATAATAATATTTGACCAAAATTTAGTTGAGTAAAATCACATAGTCTTTTCTGAGTATCCTACATAGATTTAAGATTAAAAATTATTGGTGTTTTTGGGTAGAGATTTGAAGGGTGTGTTCTACCACTGGATAGATCCTTCTATTATAAAACATCGCATATATATATTGTGAGTCAAAAAACTCAAATGTCAAATTATAACCATATATTACCATGAATTATAAATCAACATAGTTTTTTAGGAAATCATGGTACGATTAAGCATTTTACCTGTATATATAAACATAACATTCTTTGTAAGACATTTCACATCATAGAATAGATATCATCCATAACCTTAATCTAAAACTGGGAATGACCAAACGTGGATATGAATTTGATCCACTAACACATCTTCAATTCAATGTTGTGATACCCATGGATGGTTAGTTTTGAAGGGGATAAGATGGCATCATTTCAACCTAATCACTAGAGGGTCCATCTTGGTATCAGTTTGATCATAGAAACATAATCAATTAAATACTGATATAAATCAATAACATTTATCATTTTAAATTTATATAATTATATTTTTCACCTATTTATTATAACATCCTAATATTGTTATAGAAAAGAGATTTACATGTGAAACATGATAGAACCACTTATTACTTGATATTTCATAGTAATGAAAACATCATTCATTATCTTTTGATGTATTAAGAGGGCCTTATTGAGGGATTCAATGTTTTTTGTGGATACATAGAGAAGAATTCTTTAATATAAATAATCAATGGAATGAAAAGAATTTTGCATCATGATGTCATATTTTCGGACCAATGGTTTTTTATTATCCATATTATTTTTTCATTTTTCTATGTGTTTGGGGTAGATTCCAACATTATAGGTGTGTCTATTACCTAAATGGAATAATGTGATATTTTTATTACATGGGTTAAAATGACCCTTTATTCTTGCACTTGTATATATACTAGATAAAAAAATTATAACCATTTGGTCAACTAATATCATACAGTATGATTGATATTTATTTGATTTTATATTATATTGATGCTTATATCAAGATCATTGATGTGTATTTCTTCATAATTATATGATATATAAGGTTTCATAAAAAAAATTCCTTCACAATTAGGGTAAGTTTTAGCATAATTTTCGTTAATCTACTCAGTCACTATGATGTATTACTTTATTATTTACAGAAAAATATGTTTCATATGAGTTTATTTCATCGATTAATGTGACTATAAAGTTGGTGAAATTGATTGATCCATATTTTAAATATTCATCTAAATAGAATCCCATTTTTTGTGGAGGCTTTCATTACACCATTTGGTGGGATTGTTATCATCCTCCTAAGGATGTAAGTATTATGTGTATGATGATCTTTAATAGATATGGTACTAGTTTGGAATTTTTTTCCTTTTATTCAATGAGATAATAAAAAATAATATTATATTATTAGAGTTATGAAGATGTTATATATAACATAATTGAGGGAATTATTTTAATAATTTATTGGTTTTATTGATCCCTGACTATAGAGTATCCCCCACAGACTATAATTTTTCATGAATCTAATTCCTAAAACGTGTACACAAACTTGATTAAGACCTAATTCCCCTCTTCATAATCTTATAGTACAATATTATATGAGAGTTAGGCTTAAGATAAGGGTTTTCTCAACATGTACTACTCTTGGAATTCTATATTTTTAGTATATACTTGACGAAAAATTACTATGGGATATTGTATCCTAGTATTTGATGTTTGAGGAAGTATTAATTGATGTTGTCTAGAATGTCAACACTAGTTTTCCTAAAAACATGTTGTTTGAGATGGTCTTTAAAAATGAATGTGAAGAATTACATCATAACATACTCAATATATAATGGGTAAACTCAATATATATTTTCCTTAAAATTGGAATGATTTCCCCCTCTATTCCCTCCACTCATGTGTGTTGTTATTTCTATTACTATACTTCAGTGGGAGGTACTGCATGTTATGATGTGGGATTGGATTCTAGAGATGATTTTAGTGAACGATTGAGTTTCATTTTATCAATCACCACTCATATAAATTTCATTACATTTGCTACAAATGTTATATAAGAAATGACATTGGACTACCAATATGAAATACTCCAGGATCTATGCCAAAACTATAAAATCTCACTATCCACTGGTGTATTTTGAAGGGATTAGTGTTGTTTGATAATGTTCTCAAAGATTATATATTTAGATATAAACCTATTTTTCTTTTTGGAGTTTTATATTTAGAAAATTGGCCATGGTTTTCAAAGAATCAAATAAATCTGTGACCCTCTAGTTTTTATATAATTTTTTGTTTTGGTGGCCAAAAATATTTTTCTTCTACATCATTGAAAAGAATTAATAATGAAACTCTCATAATATTAATTCCCAATTATAATGGAATTATACTGTTGGAATATGAATCTATATAAATATTAATCCCCCGAGGTCTAGATAAAGAACCTATTATTTTTTCATCTCACTTCTTAGGTGTTTCATTTTTACGAGGCTACAACGAAATGAAAAACGAAATAAATGTTACTCAAGATCTATCGTTATGTTGAATATCTATGTATTGGGATTTTTATTTTAGGTGTTCAAACAATGATGTCGACCTATAATATTTATTGTTAAATATTATGAAAAATTTCTGTACATTATCATTCTATTAATATCATCCAAGTGGTAAGGGACTTTATGTAATTAAAATGATCTGATGATAATTTCTGTTTGGAATATTCTCAAGTATAGGTTATAGTAAAAACAATATGGGAGACTCACATAGTTTTTCTATTTATATCTACATGATCATTCTTTTAGTATATTTCTAGAAATGGATGAGGCTACAACCCTAGTAGAAAAAAATCTCAATAATCATCTGTGACAAGGTTTCATTAAAAAATTTATATTGGACATGTTACATTAAGATATTTTAACCACAAACTTATAGTATTTTAATTTTTCTATAATTAGATATTTCTTATAAGAGTAACATTAAACAATATTGGGGTATTTTACTAGGTATGGGGAATTGGGTATCCTCAATCAATCACACTTGAATTTATATTAAGGGAACATCACCTCATTGTAGATGGGATAAACACCTTTGGGTTGTGGCTAGGATATTAGGCTAGCCACACCCTTAACATTTTTGTTGGATAAATCTTAATTATCTAGAAACTCTAAAATTTTAATAGGTTATCTCTAATCATGATCCTTCCTCAAATTCCAGATACACATACTTTCATTATGCATTTTCATGCATACCTGGTTTTAAAAAAATGGCACTTTATCAATTTTTATTATGTAAGTGTCATATCCCATGTTTTAATTGATGTTTACACTATAAATATTTATATAAGTGAATTATGTAGTGTGATTCATATAATTAGGGTTTCAATGAGATAGAACATGACCATTTTCTATAATTGATTAATTCTATCCACACGATCATGTATTTTAACTCGTCTTCAAGAGGGGTTCAAAAACACGATACAACCATAATAATTTATTTATTTATAATCTTTTATGGGGGGAATGATAATTCTAAATTTAGAGAAATTGTTTGTGTGTATTTTTTTGGAGTTTGAAATGACTATTGAGTCTTTATATAACATATTTATATAGATAAAAAACCATTTATTATTTAATATGCACTAGGTGTAGTCAAAATACATTTCACAAGTGCCTATCTATATTATGGAAACAACAACATAGTGTTTGTAGAGGTAAGATTTTTATTCCTAGTAAATTTACATTATGAAGTGGAACATTTGGATAAGAACCATGGAGACTAGCATGACTAATAATTTATTTTGTTCTAGGAAGTGTACCTTCATTATTGAATCAAACTATTGATGGTTTTCTAGAGGGGTACTTCTTTATTCGTTGACATATATAATAGAAAAGTCCAACTGAAAGAAAATCTACAAAAAATTTATTAAAATAGATAAAAATTACAAAAATTAGATTGGTGGGGTAGACAATGAAATTTTCCCTCATCCAAAAAAATTTAGATTAAATTCAAGGATCATAATAAGGCATGTTATTCCCATAATAAATTTCATCACCAGTTTCCTACACATATTTAGATTTACCATGATTGATGATCATAAATATGTCTATATTAGATATCTAGGAAGAATATTAGGTAGATACAGTTTGTCATAAGTTATAATAGTCCCTCTTCAGCCATCTCTTCAAAGGAGAAGGAGTCAAATCCTCACTGTCAATCAACTTTTATTTTCTATATATAGGTACATATTTAAAAAATGCAAGTCCACTACTACCCAACAAAATAAGGGAGACACTGCTAACACATTCATCAACAATGATTTTTCCACACTTCATAGACATCCTAGAAGAGTCAAATATTTTAGTAATTTTTATATGACAATCAATATGAGAATCAATTTGACTTTAAGCATCATCCAGGATGGTTGGAGGATTATTGTCCACATTCTGCATACATAATTTCACCATAGAATGATATAAAGATATATAATTTGAAAAAATTAAAGGAGTTTGAGTGTTAAAATCTTCAATCATTACCTTTTTCCATCCTTTACCTCCTGAATCTGGAAGAAATTCATTCACATTCACATTTCAAACAAAGACCTAAAAAGTTCCTTTCTACTAAAAACATTCGATCATGATGTGAACATCCCACAAGGATAGCATTATTTTTTGTGAACATTCCAAAATAAATATCAGGTTTGATACCTATCATCGAACCACCATGATCCTCAATAGCCAATACCTTCTCTTTCTTATAAAAACATATCCCATGATACCCGTTTATTAAGATAAAAATGAGAAAAACATATTTTTACGGAACATATCAGTAGAATTCCCAATTGCTTGAAAATCTACAAAGAATGAGGAACTTTTTAATATTCATCCATAATATGGATGTCATCATCTAACTCAGATTTAAATATATGGTAAATATGGACGATGTATAGGTCAACAACCAATAATACCTAGAAAATTATTATATAAGGAATCTTTTATGGATTGATCCATTTTTATTGGATTTATGACAAGCAAGAGGCATTATCAAAAAATATCATATGGTTCATTTATAATCCTGTTAGGAACTATAATTTTAAACCACACTTAAGAATGATTATTTATTAAATAAAATTAGTTAAAATGGAAACCCCATTCTTGATATCAAGCCATACTTGGATTTAATGAGACTGATCTAACCCCTCAATCTATGTGTATACGTTCCTCAGATGGAAAAGTAATGCGGTCGAAACCCCTTCTCATGGATACACATTTATAGTTCAATGAGTCCAATCCAGAGACTTTTCTTCTTACAAAGCCATAGACATTAAATGACCTTCCACTAGTAGGGATCACCATTCTAGAAATGATGGAGAACATTAAAATCTAAAACCTGTTAAAAATATCATCTTTGATTGAAATTATTGGAGCATTATCACCCTTTATTGATAAATGATCCATAATATTATCCTTAATTTTATGGAAGTGAATAAAAGTAGTGTCTGTATTAAATTTTGGTGAGAAATTCATATCATTATCTAATACAGGATGAGACATCTCATCCATCACCAATGTAGATAAAGACCTACCATCACAGTCATTCACTAAAAGACTAGAGACTGCAATATAGTTCATCCTTACCCTATCATGCAAAAATTCACCATGCCCAGATTCAGCTGAGACATTAAGTGAAAACATGACCATCACAGACCATCAATCATCCACAACCACCTTGCAAAGATCCCTAATAAATCTCAAAGTACCCACAACCTCAGATAAAAGAACCTCATTCCCCTTCATCACCAAAGTACTTCTACGTATAGATCTACAATATCTATCAAGCCCTACAACTACCACCTCATACCAACATAGATCAACTTTACACTCCCTAGTAAACTCCCAATGGGATACAACATCCACTTCAGGGCATCGCGCAAAAAATGCCATTTGAGGGTATGATGCAGATGCCTCTCTTCCATCAAGGCGTGTTAAACTATTGAATAAAGGAAAGGCCATGAACTAACCTCATATACCATTATAAAAGGGTATTTGTAGAGGACCTCTAGTTTTCATGACCATGTAATTACTAGGTTGACATTCAGGGATATGAAATTATTTTCTTATTGAATATGACCTGGAAGATTCTTAAGACACTATTGAAAAATTTTTATGGGCATGAAAGATATCAAAATAGATTAGGTAATTGATATAGGATATATTTTATTTTATAGGTTTTCTTTGGAGAGACCACCTTTTGTATTTTTTGCATTACATAACATGGGTATAAACCTTGATCATTATCGGGGTAGCATTGTGTGGGTAAAGAAAATCATATGTGAGTGTCCCACTATTTGTCTCGGCCATTACTAATGAAATATATCAGTGATCTTCCCAGTTAAATTTTGGAATATAATCCTTCCCATTAGTTTATTCAATATTATGCCAATGGGATTATTGATAATGGAAATAATATTGAACTTCTATATTATTGGAACCAAAATAGGCAAGTGGACCCCTTTAGATCAGGTTGGAATATATAACCGCCTCTTAGATATTATTAAAATATAACTAAAAACATACATGATATGAAGGATGGTATTCATATAGTACATTCCATTATGATCACCTAAAATATCTTAATTCATCTTATGAATATAAGGGGAGTTATGAGACCACTCATATATTCCCATCGAAATATATCGACAATCCTATTTGATAAGGGTATGGATATATTTCCACTCCTCAGGTTCTACTATAATATTATGACGGGATTCTTTAGAATATTTTTTAATTTGGGGCTACCAAGTCACATCCTAATATGTTGCGAATTTTATTTTTGAATAAATTTATCCTTTTTGAAAATTTGCATTTCACACTACACTGAAAATAATTTATTCAAAATTGAATCACTATGAATTTATTTCATTATACAAACAACTAATTTAATCATGCACTGCACATAACATAATTTTTAGTTTTATCAATATGTAATAATGTTGTTATATTGGATTGTACATAGTAATGGCTTCCCTTGATGGTTTGTGTAAAATGCAAGATTGTGTTTTAATGAAAAATAATATATTATTAAAATTTTATGATTTAATATAATAATATATAACATTCACGAAAATTTACAGGTTATGAATATTATAACCTAAATTATGAAAATATATCTCTTACACAAGTATAATATAAATTCATAGGTTACTAATTAATTTTAAATGAATATGAAATCTGATTTATTAAAAAGGGGCATATTTTTATTTGTATTTTCACAATGGTGTTTTTCCATAATAAATTAAATTAATTTTTATAGGTGGTAGATATTAATGAAATATATTGGTTATAAATGCCATAAAATATTATTTTATATTCATTCAATAGATTTTATTGACATAAAATAATAAAAAACAAAATTTATCTCCTAAAAACGATTATTTTTAGGCAAGGATTTTTAAACATTTTGAAGGAGAACAAATTTTAAAACAAAATATTGGAACATTTGTAGATTTAATATGTCAAAGTAAAATCCCTTTTTCTAATCTAAATATAAAAATTAATCTTGGATAATATTTTTTCATTTTATTTAAATTATAATTTTTATAATGAATAGTTGAAAATATAGATTTTTTTCAAATATTTAGTTTAATATAATTATTTAAATAGATATATTATATTTTAATTTAGGTTAAAATTTTATTTATATAAAATTTTATGTATTAATAAAATGCATGTCATTGGAATCAATTTTCTATAGAAATTGGGAATAAAAACATAGCGACTTGTTGATGTTTTGACTCTAAAACCAAACATTGTCATCCCATCTGCAGGGTTAAATTTAAATTAGTTTTTTCCACATATGCATTGTGAATTTGGAGAATGAATTCATTATTTTGAATCCTAATAATATATAATATATAATATGGTAAAATTAATTTTTAAACCTGAATATTAGTGAATAGGAGTAAAATTTATTACAATGATTAAGAGTAAAATTACGTTAATAAAGTACTAAACCATATATTTTGGACCCAAAACGACCTAGAAACATGTTGAAATGAAATGTTTTGGAAATATTTATATCATGTAATCCATTTGATCAAATTGTTTTATTTATTTTATCTACTTCACTGTTCAAAAATGTATATATATTTCCTTTTTCACAATATTATAGGACAACCACTAATCCTCTAATACATAAAGGCCTCCTCTCCTCTCACTTCATCAGACCACTCAGACCACTTCATTTTGGCCAATATCATCACAAATGAACACAAAAGAACCATAATATCCTCCTTGGATCCACTGTTTTTATAGGAATCCTTCGAAGGAATCCATTTAGTGCAAACCAGAAGGTATCAACCTGATACAGAGGTAACACCATAATATAAGTTCCATTAGATTTATTTACAGTATCTACTACTTGAAATAGTATTATAACGTGATTGTATAAAAACAATAGTATCATCACTATACTATGAATTTTTATTCTATTTTTTCAACCTGAACATACACACACTTCCTTCTAATGCATAACATAAATACTATTTATGTCTGTGATGAAATATTTCCTTACAAATCAATGATTGATTATTTTTTTCATTTACAACATATCATGGTAGAAATTATGGTCAAAAATATATTTATTTCTAATATATATTTTTTAAAATGAATTTATATTTCTATAATTTTTATTTATAAGATTATTATATACATTACTTCTCTTTTAAATATGATAATTTCATTTTAGTATTGCCCCCCAATAATATCTAATTTATTCACACACTACACGAAATGTAGTAAATATGTGTTTAGTGAAAATATTTGACTTATAAGATGTAATTATTCTACTCTAAATATATTATATAAATATTTACATATATGTCCTTTCCTTTTCTTCATTCAATATAATAACAACGTTGAAAAAGTATTCATGTGTATGTACTGTCTGCCATGTTAGAGAACGATGTATTCCATTTCATACTTCTATATTCTATAGATTATTATAATAAAAATTATGGTATAAAAATTATATTTATATAATGTATTGAATTCATTAAATAATGGTATACATATAAGGAAAAAACATATAATAATTTTTGACACAAGTGAAAACAAAGTAAATTTAACCTAGATTGTAACCTTAATGTGAAATTATTAACAACCTGGTATTATAAAGTCATAATAAAACCATATATGGTATTAAATATACGAATGTGTCTCATATAATGATGTATAATAAACATAAATATATTATACAAGTGTTTTGAAAGAGTATGATGAGAGTCAAGACACATGGGAAGGGAATGTCATCTCGCTTTTTATTTTTGAGATACAATCATTATTCCCCACTGAAAACATTTGTTCCAGGAATTTAACCCCTATATATGTATTCAATGATTGAATGATTTAGATTTATTGGTATTTATATATCCATTTGATGATATTTATATAATAGAGTTTATGTTTCAAAATATATCAAATAAATAATGTACTTATATCTCAATTTACCTTCTTGGTTAAACATGCCATGTTATGGAAATATATTTATCAATGAGGTGTATTAATTTAATTAACATGTTATATCACAAATATCATTATTATCATGATATTTTATGATTCATGAAATTTCATTTTCTTATATGGGGAGTATATTTTAGGGTTACCCATTAGTTATATTTTATTGAAACAATATCCTCGCTTCACGAGATTATTTATGATTGTGCTTCCATTTAGAAAATATTATGATCCATATCATAAGATCCCTAATAAATTTTATCATCATATATTTATTCACTAAATATTTATGTATTGGTACCATTTATATTTATTTGGAACTCAATATTGTTAATAATGTGTTTGTATGAAAGTTTGTATTTACCATCCCTTTAGTTGGAAGTCTGTGTTCCTTCAAAACCATATGTTCTAGACAGTTTCGAAATTTATTCTATTATTTTCATGTGATAATTAAATTTATTTTTTAGTCATGTTTTATAATTTTGAACATAAGGGTTTTTGTATGGAATTTTATTTTCATTTTCTAATTGTGGTGCCATTCTAAAATTTTTATGTTGCAAAATGAAATTTCTGAGTGTATATATTTGTCTATCATCAAGACTGAAATTCCCCTGAAGATTCACTGACATGATTAAAAAGTAAATATTTTTCATTTAAAAAAAATTCCTTATATTCTGGAAATTCAATTTTGAGATAAATTTAAAATATATGGGTTTCAAAAAAAATTCAATATTCCTTCTATGTTTTCATTATTATTCATATTTAAATGGTTTTCAAAAATAATTATGTTTTACTGTAACTTTTTCAAATAACAATATATATTTTCCTATATAATTTTTAAAAAATATATTTTAAAATTATTTTCTATTTAATATGACATCTATTCAAGATACTCTTGATCTAATTGTTCCAGTCATATTATTTCATGAATTGTTTCTGTTTTGATTGGATTATTCCCACGAAACCCATTTATCATACACAAGTTATATAATTTTGATTCCAACTTCTATTCATGGGTTATGATATAATTAATTTTTTAAGAATACTATTTTTTCCATAGTTTTTTGCACTATAAAATTTTAATAATACCTATTTCATTTTATAGGCAATTATTGATATATTTAAATCCCCAATATTTTATGGGTAATGTTATAATGAAAGTTTTATTATCTGATGGAACATGTTTTTATTTGTTATGTTATGGGTGAGACCTATATGTACCTCTAATGAATTGAGTAACGATAAATTGAATATGAACTGCAAGGGTAAATGGGATTTATCCCATGCATGAAAATAATAAGGTGTAAGTATTGTTTCAAAATATTTAAAATAAGTTGGTTTATAGGTTGTGTCTATGGATTTAAAATTATAATGTTCAAGGGGATTAGCTTAATTCTTAAAATAAGATGTTTCATAGGATGTAGCCAAAGCCTAAAAGGAAAAAAGGGATCATGGGTTATAGAATAATCATAAAACAAAGAGGTTTCCTGGGATTGTAGAAATCCCATACATAATATTTTTTATGATTATATGTGTTCCATAATTACATATTTTAATCATTTTTTATGATTTCATGGATTAAGTCTTTCATTTCTTTATGATTGTTGCCTAATGAACTGTCAGGATTTATGTCGCAATTCATGTTTTTGATATTTGATATGCATGGCACGGTCATATAATTTTATCATCACATTATCATGCTCATTACTATTTCATTGTGTTTATTCATACATGTCTCCCTTGTTTACCCTTACTGAGCATCTGGTATCAGTAATTTTTATGTTTCCTTCAACAGATTATGAAAAAATGTGTTACCTAGAATGTGTTTAATAATGAAGATATACATGATTAAAATATTACTAGATAATAAAATTCAATAATGTACTAGTATTAATGTTTCCATGTTTCTAATGGAACTAGACTTGTACGGTCTTGGGATGTATGTTAGTTTAATGTTTTAAGTATTTGACAAATGTTTTGAACTTTTATTGTATAAAACATGATAGTAGATATAGTTTTATTCAATGAAAAGGATTGTTTAACCACTAGAATATATGATGTGTAATCATATTGAAATCCCAATATAAATATATTTATATTCTATAGATATATCATTGGATGATTCCAATGATATGTATAATAATGAGACAGCGTTTAGGAAAACTTCCCAGAATTTTGGAAAATGATAGAGTGATTTGTTTCCTATATGTACATTGCTTTATAGATACAAATAGTGGATTTAATTATCTCAAAGATATACCTATATGTACCAATTCTATCAAGGTGTTTCAGGCTTGACCCATTGTAACCTTGTACATGACAATGGGTCTTTCCACACACTTGGTTTGAAACTCCATTGGGATATGCTTTGGGAACTTACAAACACTTTATGAACCATCCTGATGGATTTAAATAGAGTATTAATATGAATATATAATGATTAAAATAATGATTCTTTAATAAACTTTTTAGGATCAATGATAAAGGCTACCAATAAGTAATGTTTTCCTGATTATCTGTTCTCCCAATACTATAAATGTTTCAAACCTTATAATTTATATTGTTAGTCAATTGATTGAACAAAAATAAAATTTATTAATATTTAATGTTTTATATATGGAATTTATGGGAATTATTTGAATTTATTTCCCATAATTAAATCACATAAACATAATCAAGAATGTGGTATGAGTATTGGTTATAGTTTTAATGAAAATGAGATAGGAAATGACATGTGAAAGATATATGGTTCTCATCTAATATTTTGTACATTAAACATAATAAGAAAGATAAGATTGAGGTTGAGGAACCATAAGTCATGATTCCAAGTAAACATTATAGGAAAAGTTTTTTATGAAAAATATGAGTAATCTTTGGTAATGGTTAATAAATAATGTTATATGAATTAAGTATTTATGTTTTTGAATTAAAAGATTATATTTCATGGATCCTAAAATATTTAATTATTTTTAGTATAAGTTATCATTAATGATTAAAAATAATTTTTTTAATGTTTATGAGTATATTTAAAAGTGATTTATTGATTTAGGTAGTGAAACGCTTAATTTGATGTTGATGTTGAAAAAATTAAATTTATCTTGGATAAAGAGATGATTGATTTAAAAAATGTGAATAGTATAACTACGATTATCATGGATCTAATTAGGTATTTGTTGAAGAAGTAGTATATAGACTCATAGATAATGATTACAACTTCTTCAATTTAAAAAATATATCAAATAATTGTTAGAATAAGGAATTAATATTTTTTTCAAAAAGGATTTATGGTAATATAGGTTACTACAAAATTTCAAGAGAATTCTTAATGAACATATTCACATGTTTGGAATGTGAAAAACTATATCAATATTGTGATATTTTTGTGGATAAATTTTAAGATAATTTCATGATATTATTTATAATTTTTTGTATTCTCATATTTTATATGTATTATATGGTTAACCATTCATGAAATGATTAATTTAATCTTAAGAATACTGTATATAAGAATTGGGATTATATAAAAACATTGTATAAAAGGATATTTAGTGATAAACCATTATTCAAGTATTTCCATATTATTTACTTGGAAAATTATATTAGATTGGTTTTATAAACGGTATCATGTATGTTAGGTGAGAACCAATCATGTCTAACAATGATACTGGACTTGAACCCATGATAGAAGGGAAAAAGGTTTTCATGCCGACCACTGGCCAATAGGATGTCCTGGTTATTTTTAATTCTTATTTTGAGTAAATATTTAAAATGAAATAATAGTGTTATTTTTTATTTATATAGATTAATGTATTAACCATATTAATTTTTATGGATTTTTATAGACACCAAGTGATATATTAAATTATTTTTCTGGCCTTACGGGCTGCTAAAAGTGTATTTTATTCCATTGGGAATCGATGTTAATTTATAGACACCTATATCTTGAGTTAATCAAATAGATAAAAAAGAAAAAGTAATGAATTCATTTTTAATATTGAAATATAACATGTAATTATATTCCTGTGTATTATTCATTAGTAAAATAATCACACAGTGTTAGGGTAATGATAAAAACTATATTGTTCTTATAACTATTTTTGGACTGATGGCCTTTTAAATTATAATATATTTAAGAATTTGAGGTCCTCAACTTTTCCATGATAATATTCCTTTTTATTATTGATGATATCAATAACTCCCTATAAATAACTTTTTGTTTCACCCGTGTTTAATATTGACTCCCAACATAAGTTCTCGTACATGGAATCCATGTTATAACTTACTCAGGGTAACCATTATTGTTGCAACATTCCCTTTTAAGTGAATTTTTTATATTTACTATTAGAATGAGGTTTTTCATGAACGAGACCTCCATGTATTAAACCATTTATATCGAAAATGAATTTTCTGAGAGAAATTCATTTTACAACTGTTAGAATGTAACACCCAGATATTGTTGGATTTTTTTTGAATTAATTTAAGTATATTGATATTTTTCATTTCATGCAATAGTAAAAATAGTTTATTTTACATAAAATAATTATGTTTGGATTGATTAATATGAAACACAAATTTAATAATTAACTACATGAAATATATACTTTATCATCAAATACAACGAACAATGATTTTGGCATGAGTTATACGCAGTAATGACTTCTCTTAATGCCTTAAAAAACATGAATGCCCATGTTTTACCAAACAATAATATATTACTAATATGTTATTATTTAACATAATAAGATGTAAATTAGCCATTAAATTTTAGTTTCTGAATAGAATATAATAATTAATTAATATATATGGTTTATAAAATATAATATGAATTTATAGGTTACCAATTAATTTGAAATGAATATGAATTTTTATTGAATAAAGGGAAATATAAATATTTATATAGTCACAAAGCTGATTTACCCTAATAAATTAAATTATTTAACATTAAAGATTGAAATTAATGCTATATATATTTTATACATAAAATCAACAATTTTTTATATTCATTAAATATATTTTAGAGATATAATATAAGAGGAAACCTAATTTTATGATTAAAAATATATAGGTTTATTAACACATTTTACCACCTTTTAATGGGGAACTGATTATAAATCCAAGATTTGTTGCATTTATAGAATTAATATGTTAAAATAAACTTAATATTTAAAAATGAAAAATAATTTTTTTTAAGATACAATATTCATATTTTTGTGTATTGTTTAATTTTTTAATGAAACATTCAAAATTCTAAATTTAAGTTTAAAATATCTTTTTCATAAAAAAATTATTTATATAGGTAAATTTAATTTCAAATTTGTAAAAAATAAAAAAATTGAAATATTTTAATTAATAAAATTTAGGTCATTGGAATCAATTTTACTTTGAAATTAGGTATAAAAACATATAATTATTTTGGACATTTTTACATTAAAAGGATGCATTGTCATCCCAATTACAAGATTAAATTTATATTAATTTATGCTACACATTTGATTGGAATTTGGAAAATGGATTCCATATTTTTAGTCATCATAATTTATAATATCTTTTAATGAATACATAATTTTATTACCAGAAATATTAGAGAAATCCATTCAAATTAATCATAATGATTAAGATCATAATATTGTTAACAATGCCCAAAACAATATATTTATGACCAAAAACGACCTAGAAACTTGTCAAGTCACCATTGTATGGAGATATATCAACCCTGTAAAAATACTTCTCTAATTGTGATACTTATTGGATCCACATGACATGTGACACTATGTATGGAATTCCAGTGTCAGAATATTACCAGGCTACCACTCATGCACTATAAAAAGGCCTCCCCTCCTTCAACCTTTTGAAACTTATCAATCCACATAGGTTTAGAAAATAACTAATAAAATATCATTCAAAACATACACCATTATTCGTCTATTCCTAACTTGGGTAATAATGAATTCTTTGGAAGCCATTGTATGCAATCTAAAAGGATTAACCTAATTTAGAGGTTGAATCCCCCCTCAATCTCCTTTAGTTTATGTTATATGATCCACTACCTCAACTATTATTATTAAATTATTTTTTAAAAAACCCAAAAAAAACATATATATTAGGATATTTTTATGTTATAGGTTTTACCAAAACTAAAAATCACTTCCATCTAATGGGTAACAAACATACTATTTACATGTACAATGAACTATAGTCTCAGGAATCAGTGATTGTTCTTTTTTCCTTTATCGCCTCTCACGTTAGATATTATGATGGAAAAAATATTTATATATGATTAATATTTTATTTATAATTTATTTATTCTCCTATACATTTTATTTAGAACATTATTTTATTCTTTCTATATTGCGTAAATATGATAATTCTTTTTAGGGTGTGTAGGCTACCTCACCATCAAAGCAATGTGATTCATTAAAACACTATATTGAATGTATTAAAGATTTTTTTAGTCAAAATATATGATATATGTCACGTAATTATAATACTGTAATTATATTATGTACATAATCACATATATTTCAGTTCTTTTCTTTCTTACAATTCAACAACAAACTAGAAACAATGTTCAGGTGTTTGTTCAGCCTACTGTCTTTATGAATAGTGTATTCGATTTCATAATTCTACATTATTTATATTATTATATTACACATATAATGAATACACATGATTTTTATATCATGTTTTAATATATTTTAATCATGATATATCTATACAGATGAATCATATAACAAAATAATATAAAAGTGAAAATTATAGTGAATATTACCTGATTAATAACATTAACATAACATTTTAATGAATAGGGTAATATAAACTCATAATAAAACTATATTTGGTATTAAATATATGAAAATATTTATATAAAATAAATATAATTATATTACATTTATTATATGGTGTCTTTGAATGAGTATTATGAAGGTCAAGACACAAGGGAAGGGAATGTCATCTAACTTTTAATTTCCATGAAATAAATGATTTATTCACCCCAATCAATTTTTTGTGGTATATATAAATAACATGGATGATTTATATTATTTATAGAAATAAATTGATTGGTATTTATGTATCAAATTTTTTACCTTTATTTTATAGGTTTTATGGTTCTAAAGCTTCTAAATAAATCAATTAATTTTGTTTCAATTTGGCTTCTTTGAGACACATTCAGTGGTATAAACCAATATTTTTACTTGAGATGTATAAAATAAATTAACATGTTATATCATCAAAATCCTTATTTTAATTATATTTTAGGCTTCACTAAATCATATTTTATTACATGAGGAATTTAATTCAAACATAAAAATTTGTATGTGTTTACTGAAACAATATCACCGCTTCCCATGTTTATTTATAATTATTCTTAACTTGATGAAACATTATGATAAATATCTTCATAACTATCAAAAGTTAATTATCCTCTAGTTATCCACTAAATCTTAATGTATTAGTCCCATTTTTCCACTCTTGATTACATAATATAGTTATGGAACATTATATTAAAAATCCTTAAATTTACCATCTCTTTAGTCAGAAATCATTGTTCATTCAAAAAAATGTCTTCTAAAAAGATACCATAAATATTATCCCATTCTCCAATTATCATTAAAATTCTTTTTTATTCATGTTTTACCTTTATAATGAAAAAATTTATTAATATGTAATCATCTTTTTGTTTTCTGATTGAGACACCACTCTAAACATTTTAAGATTAAAAATGGAATGTTTAGCATGTATCGATTTGTCTGCCATTATGACCAATGATACCATGAATATTCCATTAAAAATTTAAATGATAACATTTTTTACATATTTTTTTCCTAAAATTCATGATATTATTTTTTTAATGCATTAAAAAAAAGTGTTTCAAAGTTTTCTCAAGCATTCTATGTGGGCATTAAAATCTTTGTTAAATAAAATGGATTTAAATATTATTTTGTTTTAATGATCCTTTTTCATAGTATTATATTTTCCTAAACAAATGTTTTCAAAATATTTTTGAAAATTATTTTCCATCTATGATGGCTTTCACTACTACAAATATGACATTTATTAGCGCTAAAAATGGTATTTAAAAGCTCTAGAAAAGCGATGTTAATGACGGCGAAGATAGGGGGTCCCCTTTATCAGCACCCCGAAAAGCGTTGATAAAGACCCCTTTTATCAGCACTATAACAAAGCAATTATAAAAGGCTCCTTTATCAGTGATTTAGTTTTAGCACTGATAAAGGACCCATGTTATCAGCGCTTTATTGAAAGCGCTGATAAGAGTTAAAAAAATTATAAAATTAACAAAAATTAAAAAAATTAAAAAAATACAGCCAATACAGGGTCTTTTAGAGCGCTTGAACCCCCACTTTTACAACGCTTTTCCACCCCCTACAACACCCCATGCACCCCCTCCACCCTTTATTATCACTTTCTCCCAAATTCCCCCATGCGCGCGCACCCTTGCCTCCACCAGGATTTGAACTCGAGATCTCCCCCTTGCACGCCTAAGCCCTTACCACTCCACTATTTTGATTTGTTTTTCATTTCATGATATATATAGTAATATTTATTCATATAATAATATATATTTATATTAATATATATATAGTTATATTAATATATATATATAGTTATATTAATATATATATAGTTATATTAATATATATCTCTATTTATATATATATATATAGTTATATTTATTCGTATAGTAATATATATATATAGTTATATTAATATATATATATAGTGATATTAATATATATATATAGTTATATTAATATCTATCTCTATTTATATATATATATAGTTATATTTATTCGGATAGTAATATATATTTATATTAATATATTTATATAGTTATATTAATATATATATATATATATATAGTTATGTTAACATACATATTTATAGTGATATTAATATATATTTTTATAGTGATATTAATATATTTATATATATAGTTATATTAATATATATATATATAGTTAGATTAATATATATATATATAGTTAGATTAATATTTAGGTATATAAATATTCATATATTTGTATTTTAAATAAAATGGTTATTAGTTATTATTTATATAAAGCTAATATATTTTATATGTATATATGTTTTATTAACTATATTTATATAATTAAATTTTTATGTCTGAATATAAAGAAAATATATATATTATTATATATTTGATTATAAATAGCAGTAAATCATAAAAAAAATGTTGAAATTTCAAAAGCATAATATCAATATGAATGTAATACCTTGTAATTAATTCAGTCCTCACCAAAAAAAGCCAATAATACCCTCTTAAATGAGGCTGAAAATGCACAAAATGTTAAAAAATCGGGGTAACCAGACTAAAAACTCAGTTTTGGTGGCCTTCTGGGCCTCTGTTGGCCATGAAAAAACATTGACCAAGGTTCTCCGTAGTTATAGAGATTTAGAGCTCGTCACAAGCTTCGATTTGATATGTGTTAGAGCTCAAACAGACACTTGAATCAAAAGTTATGGTCGTTTGATGTTCGAGTTGCGTTTTCAACCTATTTTGGATCTTTTTTTTAGTCTTCACATTGTTATTAAATGACTGTTACTCCATAATAATTAGCAAATTGTAAATTAAAAATATTTTTTTAATTTTCTTATAACCCATTTTCACTAAATATCTTATATAAAACGTATATTAAGTGTAAATGTAAATTTATACATATCTAAAATATATTTAAAATTTATATATTATATTTATATAAATATATATAAATATATTAATATATTAATATATTATTTTTTATTAATTTTTTTTATGTTGACCCTTTATCAGCGCATCTAAAAAAAGCTTTGATAAAGGCTCCCCATTTATCAGCGCTACTAAAAAAGTGTTGATAACTGGGGCCCCTTTAACAGTGATAAAAAAGCGCTGATAAAGGGGGGTTTTTTGATCAGCGCTAAAAAAAGCGCTTATAAAGGGGAGCTTTTTTCAGCGCTTTTTTTAGCACCGATAAAGGGACCCTCTATCATCACTTTTTAGCACTGATAAAGAGAGCCCACTTTATCAGTACTTTTTTATTAGCGCTGAAAAAGGTTGGTGCTGGGAAAATCTATTTTTGTGGTAGTTTTTCATTGATGATACTCGTGATAAAAAGAATTTATTCCTATTATTTCTTTAGTGGTTTATGTCTTGATGGAAAAATTATTATGGAGCAAATTTCCCTTATACTGGTTATATGAATTTTAATCCTACTTTTTTTTATCGAATAAGCATTAATAAAATGGTTTGAAAAATATTTATTTTCCATTGGTTATGATGTGAATAGTTTTTAATGATACCCATTTCATTTCATGGGTTATGATTTTTGTTTGTGAATCCAATATTCTATTGTAGGTCATGATAAGTTTCATGTTTAATTATCCCATGGAAGAAGAATATTTAAATTTTATATATGATGGTTGGTAAATATATCTCTCTCCAATTCATTTGGTAATGATAAATTCTAAATGTGTTCAAAGGGTTACCATATTGAAATCCACTCTTGAAAAGAAAAGGGTACACTGGTTGTATCCCATGATTGAATGTATTTAGGGGTGGGGTTGTAACTCATGCCTAAAAATAAGAATGTGTATGAGTTGTATCCAATGACTAGAAATAAGTAGGTTCACATGTAGTATCTAAGGGATGAAAGTAATGGGGTCCACAAGATATAGTCAAATCCTTAATATTAGTGGGTAAATAGATTTTTGGACTACGCCCAAAGTAGGTACACTATATGTATCCCAATCATGAAATGCTTTTATGGTTTTGGTAGTTAACCTCGACATAGGATTTTCTTTGTTTATGTGTATACCATAATGAAATTTTTTACTCCGATGATATCATATCGTGGCCTTTGTTCATTATATTCTTATAATTCTTGTATTATGAACTACAAATCATTATGACTTGATTTAAATTTTTTGTCATTGAAGTGTAGGGTATGACCTTCTAATTTTATGATCACAATATTGTTCCCCTATACTCATGTTTATGAACACATTTTTCCCTTATTTACCCATACTAGGTATCGGGGATATCCCGTTTTCATGTTTCCATCCAAATTTAATCAAGACATATTTTTACGTATTTTTTTCAGGGAAGGGTTCTCTTCATAATGAACCTAGTGGGGGATAATGTGGCTCATTAATTTACCACTATTTATGTTTCTGTGCATCCAAAAGCATTAGACTAGAACATTCTATGGGATTCTATTTATATAATGTTATACGTATTTTTGAAAACATATGAAATATTAATGTATAAAATGTTAGGGTATATATATTTCACTTTAATACACTATAGTTTTGTATTGTGATTCTTTATAATATGTTGGAATATGTGTATACCCCTTCCTTTCTAGTGTAATATACCAACGGTCATCCCTAATCTGATCAGTAGATGGGATACATGAATAAACCTGGTCAATGAATAAAAAGGACGGAAAATATGATGAATGAATGTAAGGATATTATCCAACTCCAACATTCATATTATAATATATTATGGGTACTCTTTGATGGAATATGATAGATTATCATTATCATTGAAAGCCACTGAGACATGAATATTTCAATATATAGTTTAGGGGTGAATATCAGATTGCCTCTTTCTTGCCAACAATTTACTGTAGTGGGATTATTTATACATGAAAATTGTCATACTATACAAATATCAGTGAGAAATATATATTTGATTTGGTAAAATATGAATGTTACCCATCACATTAACATTATATTTCAGTAGGTCAATCTAATAAAACATATTTGTGGGAGTAGAGATACAAGCCTCCATCTTCGTATTCATCAAGACATTCTATAAAATTACTCTACTGATTCAAGGATATGTTTTCCATCAGGGTGAGTGTGAATAAGGTTATATTAATTTACATCATTTTCACCTAGAATATTCTAATGATCTTCTTCAATGGGTACAAAAATATGAACCTTTTATAGGGCATCGACTATCATTCAATTTCAAAAAGACCTCTTTATTGGTGGCCTAGTTGGGGACCCAGGGAACACGATCTATTGGGTACACTACCTTGTGTAATCTTTAGGGGGTAGGGAAACATAGTGGTCCTAACAATTATAGAATCCAACATAATCCTTCTTATAAATAACTTTTTTATCTTTTGATATATATGTAATATCCCAATAAAACTATATAAAATAATAGAGATGATTATTTTCTTATTATAATGGGATTATATACCAATCCACACACATATCCCTAATGTAATTTGAATTAAATAAGTATATATAATATATAATAATTGTCTATGGGATGACACCTATAGAACATTGGGATGTTCACTAGTCTTGAATATGGTTGGTTGGTCTCATCTCATCCTTATAAGATTAATATTTAATAATATCATACTCTCCTATAGATTTAAGAAATGAATGTGACATACTTCCAGTAATTGTATTACTACTAATTTCCATTATACATGGTATTTGACTAAAACTAATAATTAAAGTGAAAATTTCAATATATCAGAGGATCTATATCTTATATTATAGCATGACGATTATATGATTTTTTATATTTTTATATTTTGGTATAATGAATTTTATCTCCATTCAAGTAGGTGGTAGGGGTTGTGGGGTCTGTAATAATCCCATGAAAATGGTTATCTATGAATCCTCATGAATGGAATCAGAACCAAAAAAAATTGTACAACATAATGGGAAAAATCATCTTATTTTATTTTGTGTTAAAACGACCAATGTGGTTCTTTTTAATTGTTTTCAACCCTGAAATATTGAGGTTTCTAAAAATATAATTTTTTAAGACATCATTAAATATTATTATTGAACATCACTTAAGATTCAAAAATATATTTATTAATTGTAATCATTTCCCACATAGTTACTATTTCATTTATTATGGTCATGTTTCATGAACAAACCTTGTAGTTTAATGTCATATAAAAAAGAATTACACTATTTAGTTAAAATTTATATTTTTTTGATTACTATAAAATGGATTCTTTTAAATGGATACTGTGATATATATATTTATATTACCCTTTTTGGTTCATCAATTCTTTTTAACTAATTATTAAGGGGTTTGGTTCATCATGTTGGTAATATGGATCATTGAATATGAAGGACTCATTTGGGATATAACCAATTGAGAAATGATTGACTCATATGGATAATATCCCCTTGATTTAGTTTTTATGAATTAAAAAAATGTAAGAAGGCCCATAAATGGATACTTTTGGGATTAAACATACTAGATTACCATAAATTTGTTTGAAGAATGAAATATACCTGCATGGATTATGGATATGTAACCTGAAGATGGCGGACTTAATTGTTGAATTTTGTAAAGGACGGTTTTTAGGATCACACAATGTATGTGGCCAATTATATTTTATTGCAACATCCCTGGTAAATAATTAATAATACATTTTTCATATTTATTAATATTTGTCAATTATATATTACTTTTTCTTTAAAGGGGATTCTATGTTCGATGGAGTACTCGATACACAACAATGGGTTTCATTTAAATTTTATGTTGCACACTAATAATATAATATTATTATTTTAAACGGTAGTTAATGACTAGATATTGTATTTGTCGGATTGAAAACAACTAACTAAAATATGGTTATACATGTTTGATAAATGTTTTTACTTTTATCCCATAAAAGTTAGAGGCATAAAATAAGTAATAATCTTATTTTTTCCATGTATACTGTAAAAGATTAATTAACCACATTTTAATGGTGAACCCTCATTAAATATAGTTTTGGTAACTTTTATATGTTATTTTTGACATGATTGAGTTTATTTTTAGAATTGGTACATCATAATTCACTCTGGAAACAAAATTCAATTTTGGATGAATATTGTAAATATAATATTTTAATTCAAAATAGCCTTTTAATCTAATTTATTTATATAGATAGATTATCTTTTTAAATGGTTTTAAAGATTAATTATATTATTTATTACCATTTCCTCCAATTTTGTTCATTGTACTTAATTTCACATTGAAATTTGACAAAAACAAGTGTCAATCTTTTGATAGTTAATATTTCTTAAAAACATGATTTTTGTTTTGAAAACAGTAATTAATTTTATATTAATTAATCCAACCTATATGTATTTAATATGGTAAAATATAAATAGTTTTTGAATTCAGAATATCAAATACAGCTTAGGAATAATTTTTGGTTGTTTGTAGAAAAAAATCATTTTTTGATGAATAGGGAGACCACTATGTAGAAATTAAAAACTGGATTTTTAATTTAAATGAAATTTTACTGCTTCTATGAATTGAATTTCAAAAATACTAAATCCATGTTTTTTATTAGTAAGTTAAATTTGGTTTAATAATATGAAAATAATTTTTGTTGGAAACTATCTTTTCACTTTTATTTACCGAGTTTAAAGGTAAATAAGGTAATTCAAGGTAAAAAGGATATCATAATAATACAATATTACCATAACTATGGTCCTAACATTATTTTATGAGTAATGGATGACCATGGGAATTCTAGGGTCTATTTTGGGACACAATGGAGCCACTTAATAGATATAATGACTCATTATATTAATTAACATAAAGTAAATACATAAATGACATAAACAAATATATTGTATTAAATTAATTGTTACATGGGGTTATATAAGATATATCTATGTCTATAAATATTCATTGGAATGATAAAAATATTTCTTAAATCCTGGTAATTTTTTAAAAAATTTAGTCATAAAATAAATATAATTATTTACGACACAATTATGAAGCAGTGTTAACCTCATTAATAAATGATTAAAATAAATAATGTTATAAAGATTAAAATAATATCCATACCATATCCAATTATTATTGTATTATTTTTTTTCTACTATTAGTCATATTATCTTAGACTTTAATATGTTTTGTATCTATAGAAACCGAAAAATCATTATATAAAAAATAATACATTCACACTTTCCTAAAGAGCTCCTCCTTCCCCTTATAAAAATCCCTCACATCTGACCAATTCCTCACACATCTCAATCCCATTTTATCATCCAAAACGTACCCAAATAAGCTTTAAAAATATTTCTATTCCACCTAGAAGTCTTAACATAGTTATAAGTCACATCAAGAAGTCATTTTGGTTCTAACCAAAGTGAGTTTCCAAAATTAATGGTAATGGTTTCTTTAAAATAGTTTTATTTTATTTTATTTCCCCAACCTATAAACTCCTTTTATTATTTTATTTTATAACAACACCAGTATAAGAAATATAATAGGATGTTTTTATTAGAAGTATTTGAAGTAAACTTTCACACACCTCTACCTAATTGGTAAATAATAGACTTTTTTGGTGGATGGCAAACTAACGCCTAAAGAAACGATGATTATTCAATTATCTCGTACCACCTCTCATGATGACCATTAAGATGGAACTATATTTATATATGATAAATATTAAGTTTATTTTTTCTTTATTCTTCTGAATTATTCATTTATAGCATACCTTTATGGTTTCCATTATCTGTAAACACGATAATTTCAATTTAGGAAGTGCGGACTACTTCCCCCTCAAAGTGATATGACACATTAATAACATAGATGGGATGTAATATGTATAGAGATAATGATATTATATATGATATTATAATGGAATTATTATATACCTATTGATTTTTATGTTTTAATTCCATTAAATATGAAATAGAAATGAATGTAGCGTTCTTGCTTACGTATTTCTTACCGTCTCCCTGAACGTTTCATTTCATTTCATACCTAAAAATGTTAGGTACTATTATAAATAAATATATATACTTGATATATAATCGATATATGATATCTAAATATTGAATATAATTCTGGATATAAATAAATTGTGACCACCAGATCAACTTGTAATTATAAGAAGTCTATTTTTCACTCTAGTACTATATATCAACAAAATGATTGTTGTTAACAAAAATGATTATATAATGTCTATAAAAAGTTAATAAGTGAAATAAAATGTATAATAAACTTGAAAAGGGTCCTTATGTAAGTATAAATTAACTTTAGTTTATTATTTATGAGATTAAATAATGATCATATCAAGTCGTACATGGGGTAAGGGACTTTGTATAAATCTCCTTTCATTGAGGAATGTTTTGTTTTATACATAACATTATTTTATATGGTGTATAAACCTCTTTGACTATTACTTTTAATCAAAATGAATATATTCTCTACTAATCATTTTACTAAAAGAAACGAAATAATGATTCATTTAAAGTACACAGTGATAATGATCTTTCTGCCTCCACGAGTATTATTTGATATTCGGCTTCCATAACTAGAAGAAATGTTTTTAAAAAAATAAATACCATATAATATTTTATTTATTTTGGAAATGAAAATAGTTTTTAATGGATTTTTTATTTCAATATACTTAAATGGTATATTGTGATTGAAATTTGGATGTGTTATCTTTCTTTTATGATTCTTTTATGTGTTATGAATATGTTATGTTTGTTGGGAATTATTACATATAAGGGTGGTTCTATGATAAACCTAGGGAAGGAGAGCCTGAGATAGAACATCAATGTATTGGGTAATGTGATGGAGGGAAACATGAATGTATCTCCTATGATATTTTTGGATCATACTGTGATGGGTATTCCAAATGTAACTCCCTACATAGTTGTGATAGCTACAAAGTATTTATGTTATGGATGACACAATTTACCTTTATGATTTATGTTTTCTGTGTGTTATTAACAAATCTTATGATTTCATGAGTTATGTTAAAGAGATTATGTTTTGTATGAAATGATGAACAAATGTTTTCTTTCATTGTTTTATAACCCTTAGTGGGTTTTTTATGCTCATTCGATGTTTTGAAATGTTTTTCACTGGACATAAAGATAAATTGGGTAAAGGATGGGATAAATGAAATGTCATGCTGTATAAAACTTGGGACTAGACATAACACATTTTAAGTGTTTTTATTTTATGAAACAAATGAAAACTGAGTAGAAGTGTCTAACTTGTAATTTTTGAGATGTAATGTAATTTTTATGTCCTTATTCTCTAAACCTATATACCTGAAAATATCCTCAATGTGAACTATTCATTTAATTCCAGATTATGTAATGTTTTAATGTTGTGTCCTTGTAGTTGGTATCAAAGGTTTATTTAGATAACTTTAGGAGTTAGGGTATTGTTAAATTAATATCCATGAGTTAATTTGTGTTAATATTGAAATGGTAGAAATTAAAGATTACCATGTTGCTTTCCCTAAGATATCTATGTGTTAAGAATGGTTTTCCATAGAGGAAACATGTCATATTTATTGCAATGACATCAAGATGAAGACAACATTCTAAATCAGCAACTTGAGATAGTCGGAATCAGAATGGAACAGTTTGTTGTAGTGATGGAACAATTGACTCAAGATATAAATGGATGTGGTATCCATGCAAGAGGTCACCTAGATCAACCAAAAAAGAACATGTTATTAGTGGAGCATTTCCTTAGGCATCATCCCCCATAATTCAAAGGATCATCTTACCTTGTTCAAGAAGAAGGGTGGAATAAATAACTGTAAAAGATTTTTGATGCCATGGGGTGTTCAGAATATTAACAGGTTAGCCTCATTGTATACAATTATGAAGGTGAAGCTTATCAGTGGTGGTATATAGTAAAAATATCTTGGATAGTGAGGATAATGATTCACTTTATTTGGATGAATTAAATGGTATGTTTCTTGAAAAATATTTTCCCAATATTATTCATCTTAGGATGAAAGAAAATTCCAAGAATTGAGGTAGGAGGATGACTTAGTGGTAGCTTATGAAGAAAAATTCACTTGACTGTCAATATATGCTCCAAATTTCTTAAGAGATCATGATAGTAAAATCAACCATTTTTACTCATGATTAAAGCTAAATTATCGAAGGGCTTTAGCTTCTCATGAGTTTTTAATGTTATGAGAAACATGTTCAATGTGCGGTGAAGGTGGAAATCGAGTTTACTGATGATCAGGTGTTGTTTGAAAAACAACATAATAAGAGGTCAAAGTGTCATGTGAAAGTGAATAACTCTTAAATAAAAGTCAGATGGTATGAAACGTAAGTTTAGAATATGTTAAAATTGTGGTAAAACACTGAATGTGGAATGTCTTTTGAATTCTAGTATGTGTTACCAATGTGGTAAAATAGGACAAAACGCAAGTAATTGTATTAAAATAGATCGGGGTAATGGTAAGAAAAAATATAATTTACAATCTACAAAATGTTTTATGTGAAATGAAATGGGTCATTATGAAAATTACTGTCCAATTATGAACTCAACGGAGGGAAATCATCCAGACTTTAAGCAGAAAAGGGTGGTGAAATCCTTTGCAACTACTTCGGCAGATTTTGGGCCATTAAATTATGTATTATCAGGTACATTGTTTGTTTATTAAGATTATTTCAATGTGTTGTTTGATTCGGGGACTACAAATTCATTCATTTATGAGATTTTTTCTAGTAATTTGGGTATTCTATATAAAGATATGAATCCTGAACTAATGATAAAAACACATGGAGGAAATTTTGAAACAAGAATAACTTTTAAGAACCTTCTGGTCCTTGTGTGAGGGAGGAATCTCCCTGAAAATATTATTTTTCCCCTCTAGTAGAGTTTGATGTTATTTTGGGTATGGATTGTCTTTTTTTATCATGCTATGATTGAATACAGTCATAAAGTGGTTTCTTTTCTGAATGTTTTTCAGTCTGTGTGCAAGAATGAACCCTTACTTTTGATTACATATCAGGAAGCTGAAATACTAGTAAAATATGGAAATGAATATTACCTTTAAAATATTTTTGTAAACAAAAGAACTATTCATATTAATGATGTGTCAGTGGTTAATGAATACCTTTATGTTTTCATGATGAGTTTCAGGATATTATACCTAATCGAGAAGTTGAATTTACAGTTGACTTAGTTTCTGATGCTATGACAATTTCAAAACTCCCTTATCAAATGTCCCAAATTGAACTTTTTGAGTTATAGAAGAATTTACAAAAGTTATTAGATAATGGTTTCATTAAACGTAGCACATCACCATGTGGTGGTTCTATATTTTTTGTTAAAAATAATGATGGTTCAATGATACATTTCATTGATTATAGGGTATTGAATAACATCGTTGTTAAGAATAAGTATTATTTTCCTCATATCCTTGATTTGTTTGATTAGATCTAGGGAGCTCAGTATTATATATGATTTATTTGAGTTCGGGGCACCATCAGTTTAATGTAAAGGATGAAGTCATTCCTAAGGCTGTGTTTCATACTAGATATATTATGAATTTGTAGTTATGCCTTTTGGGTTGACCAATGCACCTGATGTATTCATATAACTTTTGAATTTAATTTTCCATGAGTTCATGGATAAGTTTTTGTTTGTGTTTATTGATGATATTTTTGATTATTTGAAAATTAAATAGGATCATGAATTTCATTTAAGGGTTGTCTCACAAACCTTAAAAGACACAAAATTATTTGAGTAATTTAGAAACTGTGAGTTTTTGTTACTGAAAATTTCTTTACATGGTCACATTGATTTAAAAAAAGGTATAACTATTGATCCTTCTAAAAAAAGTTGTTTTATAATTTCTATGACCCACAAATATAACAAAAATCAGTATTTTGATGGTTTGGCAGGTTATTACCAGAGTTTTGTTGAAAATTTTGTATTCTTATCTAAACAAACGACTAAGTAAACTCAAAAAGGTGTTAAGTTCATTTGGACAAAAGAATGTGATGATTATTTTCAAGAATTTAAAAGAAGATTGGTGAATGCTCCATTTTTTAAACTACCTTTAAAAAAATGTGATTTTTTTATCTATATCGATGCATCATCGAAATTACTTGGTTGTGTCCTTATGCATAATGATCAAGTAATTGCTTATGCTTCACATCAGTTGAAACCTCCTTAGTTAAATTACCCTAAACATGATTTGGAATTAGTTTCTATTGTTTTTTCATTAAAAACTGGAGGCATCATTTGTATGGAGTAAAATGTGAAATATATACAGACCACAAATGCTTGAAGTATATATTCAATCAAAGGGAATTGTACATGAAACATATGATATGGTAGAAATTAATCAAGGATTGTGATTGAAAGATCATTTACCATATGAGAATTTAAAATAAAGTGGTCAATGCTTTGAGTCAAAAGTGTTTTGTTTGGTTAACTAAGCTATGTTTGGAACAAGATCCTTTTGGTTTTGATTTGATGAACAATGGAATAAAAGTTGTGGTTGTTTGAAGTTCATCAGTTTTTTTTCAAGTTTCAATGAAATCGTATCTATCAGAAATAATAAAGCAAGTGCAGAAGGAATATAGTGAGTTACAGAAAATGGTAGAGTAGGTTCATAAGGGTACGTTTTCAAAATTTAACATTGATAATGGTTGTGTTTTGGGGTTCGGAAAGAGATTATGTGTTACTTATGATTCATAGTTGAAGAATGAGTTGTTATGTGAAGCTCATAGTTCCCCATTTTCAGTTCATCCTAGCAGTACTAAGATGTACATAGATCACCAGTAGTATTACTGGTGGGATAGAATGAAAAAAATATTGCTGATTTTACTATGATGTGTTTGACTTAGCAGCAGGTTAAAGTAGATGGGCAGTTACTGAAAGGGATGCTTTAGTCTTTACTACTGCCTGAGTGGAAATCAGAAAATATATCCATGTACTTCATTGTGGTATTACCGAAGACATCTCGAGGTAATAATGAAATCTGGGTTATTGTAGATCAATTGACTAAATCTGCTCAATTCCTTCTTATTCGAGATACTTTGTCTCGAGATTAATTATCATGATAGTATGTTACATAGATAGTCAGGTTTCATGGAGTTCCCTTCTCCATTCTAACTAATCGTGATCCCAGGATTACTTCTAACTTTTGGAAATTACTTCATCAGTATTTGGGTTCTAAATTAAATTTTAGTACTTCTCTTTATCCTCAATCAGAAGGGTAGTCTGAACGAAAAATTCAGACCATGAAGGATATGATATGTGCTTGTTCACTAGATTACAAAGGATGTTGGGACAAACATGATTCATTGGTAGAATTTTCTTTTAATAACAGTATTCATTCCAATATACTGATGTATCCATTTGAGCCATTATATGAGATGTTGTGTCGAACTCCATCTTTTTGAGATGAAGTTGGTAAAAGGAAACTGATTGGACCGTAATTAATATAAGAAATGGTATATTAAAGTTTAGCTCATTCAGAATCACATGAGAACAGCTAAGAGTAAGTGCAAATGTTATGCGGATAATTAGAGGAAGGGTCTTTATTTTGAGTTAAATGATCATGTATTTTTCAATGTTTCTCCATGGAAGAGTGTGACGCATTTTGGTAATAAGGGAAGGTTGAGTATGAAATTCATTGGACCTTATGAAATCCTGGAGAAAGTTGGATCATTTGGATACATAGTGGCTTTGTCTCTAAGTGTGTCCCACTTATACAATTTTTATCATGCTTCAATACTGAGAAAGTATATTCCAGATCTCTCTCATGTTTTAATTCCAAAGTTATTTCAGTTAGACGAGAATATCTCTTATGAGGAATAAACAGTTCTGATTCCTGACTACAAAGAGAATGTGTTGCAGATTAAGGTGATTCACCGGGTAAAGTTTTTTTGAAAAACCATATGGTTGAAGAGGCTACGTGGGAATCTGAAAATGCTATGAGGGATAAATACCCCCACTTATTTGATAAGTGAATAATAATTACCAGGACACAATTTACTCAAGGGGGTAAGGATGTAACATCCCAGGTAAATAATTAATAACACATTATTCATATTTATTAATATTTGTGAATTAAATATTAATTTTACTTTAAAGGTGAATCTATGAACAATGGAATATCTGATACGCAATAATGGGTTTCTTTAAAATCATACATTCTATACTAAAAATATAATATTATTATTTTAAATGGTATTTAACGTCTTTCTGTTGTATTGGTGGGAATTAATAGAACTTAATACAATATTATTGTACATGTTTGTTGAATTTTTTTTATATTTATCTAATAAAATTTAGAGGCTTAAAATATGAAATTATCTGATTTTAATCATAAATACTATAAAAGTTTGATATTACCACCTTTTAATGGTGAGCCCCCATTAAATATATTTTTTTCACTTTTAAATATTCTTTTTGACATAAAAAATTTTCTTTTTGAATCGAGAGATTAAAATTCAATTTGGGTAAAATTATGGTATTTTTCAAATAAAATTCAATTTTTGATGAATAATGGAAAATAATGCATTTTAATTCCAAACAACCATTTAAGAAAATTTATTTATATGGTTATATTATCATTTTAATTGGTTTTAATGTTTAATTAGATTATATTTTTACCATTTCATCTAATTTTGGTCATTGGAATTGATTTCACTTTGAAAGTGGACATAAACAACTGTCAATCTTTTGATAGTTAATATTTCGTAAGAACACACTTTTTTGTTTTGAAAACAAGGATTAATTTTAAAATAATTAGACCAAATTCAATTATTTCAATTTGGTAAAATAGAATTCATATTGGAATTCAGAATATCGAATATTTCTTAGGCTGATTTTTTGGTAGTTTTCCAAAAACATCATTTTTTGTTTAATAGTAAAACCACTAAGTAATAGTTAAAAATTGAGTTTTTCATTTAAATGAAATATTACCACTTATATGAATTGAATTTCAAAAATCCAACATACATAGTTGTTATTAGTAACTAAAATGTGGTTCTAAAAGATAAAAATATTTTTTGGTGAATAGTAGATTTTGACTTTTATTTACGGCAGTTAAAGTTAAATAGAGTAATTTAAGGTAAAAAGAATATCATAATAATAATTAATTACATGAAGACTTATCTTAACCTTATTGTATGAGTAATGGTAGGCCATTGGAATCCTTTAGTCAATTTGGAGTCTCCATGTATCCTCTTAAGAGAGATAATGACACTTTATTATAATTAACTTAATGTAATGACAAAACTTTCATTAACAAATATCTTTTAGTAAATTAATTTTTAAATGGGTTTATATATGTTATCTATTCGGCTATAAATATTTTATGGAAACATAAAAATTATTTTTTACATTATTGTTTTTTTTATAATTTTTATACTTCAAATAATTAAAATTATTTATGACACAATAATGATGCAGTGTTTACCTCATTAAATAATTATTTAATTAAGTAATATTATAAAGATTAAAATATTATCCAAAACTAGTAAAATTATTATTGGATTATTTTATTTAAACCATTAGTCAACTTATCAACATCTTGAAAATGTTTTGGACATTTATAATCTGAAAATCATTATATAATAAAATAGTATTTACCCATTTTCCTAAAGAGACCCTTCTTCCCCTTATAAAAAGACCACAACTCTAACTCATTCCTCTCCCCGCTATAGCCCCTTAGATTATCCCACCACTTTATAAATAAGCTCTCAAGGTCCCTATCATCTACCTAGAAGCCTTAACTAGGGCATAAGGCACTTCAAGATGATTTTTGGTTCAAATCAAAGGGAGTTACCTGAATAAAAGTGAAGGGTTTCTCTAAAATTCTTTTCTTTTATTTTACATCTCCAACCCCTGAACACTTTTTATTGTTTTATTTTATAACAACACCCGTATCCCCAATATACTATTATGTTATTATGATAAAGATTATAATTACACATTCACACACCTTTATCTAATTGGTAAAGAACATACTGTTTCTATGGATGGAAAACTAACGCATCACGAAATGATGATTGTCCAATTATCTCTTATTGCCTCTATTGATGGCCATTAAAAAGGAACTGTATTTATATATGATACATATTATTTTTATTTTTTCTTTATGATTCTATATTTTTAATTTATCACACACCTTTATGGTTTCCATTATGGTTAAACGCGATAATTTCATTTTAGGTAGTGCAGACTACAGCCCCCTCAAAGTTATATGACTCATTAATGCCATATGATGGACATATAAAGGATCAAGTTAATGATATATATTAGATATTACAATGAAATTATATTATACCTATTTATCATAATGTTTTAATTCTATTAAATATCAACTATAATTGAATGTAGCATTCATGCGTACGTACGGCTTGCCGTCAACATGAATGGTGCATTTCATTTCTTATCTCTGAATGTTATGTACTGTTATAAATACATATATATATATATAATATAAGATATATTTTATATCTAAATCATTAATATCATTCGGGATATAATTAAATTTTGAACAAGTGAAAAAATTGTAATTATAAGAAGTCCATTTTTGACTCAAGTACCAAATACCTTCAAAATGACCAGTATTTACTTAAATGGTTACCTAATGTTTATAAAATTGCAATAAGTGATTTTAAAAGAATGAAAAACTTGAAGAAGATTATTAATATAATCTAAATTAACTTCACTTTATTATTCATGTGATTAAAGAAAAAAAGGGGTCTAGTCAGACACGAGTAAAGGGACTTCATATAAATCTTTTTTCATTGAGGAATATTTTGGTTTTTACATGACATTCTTTTATACGGTGTATAAAACCATTTCAATTTAATTTTTTTATAAATTAATATTCACTATAATATGAATTTAACTATATGAAAAAATAATAATTTTTCTTTTAAGGAATGTATTGAAAATAACCTTTCCACCAACATGAGTAATATTTGATCATAGGCATCCTTAACAAGCCATAATGTTTTTAGAAGCAAAATAAATAACATATACACTTTTACGTATTTTGGAATTGAATTTTTTTATTGAATTTTTTATGTCAATATATTTAAATAATATATTTTGACTGAAATTTAGAAATTTTATCTTTATTTTATGTTTGTTTTATGTGTTATTAATATGTTATGGTTGTTTGGAATTGTTACATATACGGGTGGTTATGAGATAAACATAGGGTGGTCATCATGTGATATCTCTCCAATGCATTGGGTAACGTGGTGGAGGTAAATGTGAATGTTTCTCTTAATATATTTATGAAATATATTGTGATGGGTATTCCAATTTTAACTCCCTAGGTAGCTATGATTCCTACAATGTAAGTATGATATGGATGCCACAATTTACCTTTATAATTTATGTTTTCTATGTGTTATTCATAAATCTTATGATTTCAAGTGGTAAGTTAAAGAGCTTCTGTTTTTTATGAAATGGTGATCTAATGTTTTCTTACATTGTTTTATAACACTTACTGAGCTTTTTATGCTCATCCCATGTTTTGAAATGTTTTTCACTGTACATAAAAATGAATAGGACCACGGATGGGACTAAGAAAAAGTCATGCTGCCTAAAATATGGGACTAGACATGACTATTTTTTTAAGAGTTTTTGTTTTATGAACAAAATGGAAACTTAGTAGATGATCCGACCTTATAATTTTTGAGATTTAATGTAATAGTTATTTCCAAATTCTCTGAAACTCTAAACCTGAAAAAATATTCAATTTGAAGTATTCATTTAATTCAAGATTATGTAATGTTTTATGGTTAAGTTATTATATTTATTGTGTCTTTTAGTAAATACATATGGTCCACTAAATGATTATGATGATAGTATTCATAAAATTATCTTTTTAAAAAGTGCAGCATGAGCTATGATAGTTTTTACTAGTAACGTCATGATATTAACGCTTATTATCAATGTAATTCATGGTCATGAAAACCAATAGGGTCCTAGTGGTTGGGGAGAATTTCATAATAGTGGTTCATCATCAATGAATTTTATTATTAATTGGGAGAGCACAATATTGTATATTTTATCCATGTATCTCATGATATCATATTGTAGGCATTACTAGAAATGTATTTTTAAAGGTTTGAACATATATATATATGAATAAAATGAGATATTTTGTATTACTTTGGCCCAGATATATGACTTTGGTTAATGATGATTTATAAAGAGGCATGATTACCAATAATAGGATTCCTTTTTTAAATTTACTATCATAAATAAAATCTTATGTTGTTTAATAGTATTAGAGAGATGACTATTTCAGATTTAGGGCATCATTGTTCCATTAATTTTGGGATCATCAATTAGCCCCCATTGTTTAGGATAGATTGTTTTTCTAGCATATTCATTAAAGACATTACAAGAATGGTGCTACAAAATGGGCTCATAAGGAATCCCTTTCTTAGTGAAATTATACAAATATCACCCACATATTTTCTATATGGTGGAGCATTACTGAGAATCACATTTATGATTCTCCCCCTTCTGCTTATTTGTTAAAAACTCAATGAATAATTTATGTTTTCTTAAAAAAAATCAAATTTTTCTTATGATTGTATTTGTATCTATCAAATACTATATTCATGTTGAATGAAATATATCCATGTCTCTCAAAATATTTTCAAAAATAATAAAAATTTGTTCCAAACATGAAGTGTGTGTGGATTTATATACAATATAATATAAATTATTTCCCAAACCAACGATACCATATATAATTTACCTAATCCTGAATAATCCAATCCTTGTGAAGAAATATATAGAAACAAATATGGTTCATTGTCAAAGAATATTACAATCATTTGTCCACAAATAACGACCATGTGTGGGGATTCTATGTGATCGTGCGGAATCCCCAGGTCATAGAAAAAATCAAAACACAACTATGATGATTTTACATGGCCACAAAGTGATGCATGACCATAAATCATTCATGTGGATAAAATGGAATGGGTAATTTTATAATTTTATGTGCTTTTGAAAGTATTCCATAACATTTGATTGAGGTTCCTTAGAAAAAATGGGTTTCCTATCTGAAAATATTCCATTTATCATTTTTTTTATTCCAATATTATTCTATTGGGAAATATATTCTTTCATAGGTGATCAAAAATGACCACCCATATCATTTCTATATACTCTTTTTAAAGAGGAGGTAATTATGGTAATGATTCATAACCAGTATTAGTTATTTTTAGTGAAGATATGTACCATGGTTCACAAAATGGTGGCCTCACCCCTATAAATTATTCATGTCACACTCATATAGAAACATCTTGACAACCATAGATGACCTCCCATTTTTATTTCAAATCAAATTTCCTTAATTAACTAGGATTTATTAATGAAAAAAATAAAATTTAAAATGGTAATTTTATGTATCCAAAAATAAATTTATGCATTAATTCATTAAATGAATCATTTAACATGGCCTTCCCACATTTAAAAATACCATACAAATTTTTTTATTTTTTCACAATTATTTCGATCTCTATTGTCTAAATATTGAGATATGAATGAATATACCAAAAGTTTTATTTATAATGAAAATATATTCTTGTGTGTCTCACATTTTAAATCATATGAATGAAGCTAAAAGGATGGATTTTATATTAGGGTGCACTACTGCCTACCGTTAATATAACGTCACAACTCAAAATGGGTCCATTATTATTTTTTTCAAACTAATGAATTTAAATCACCCATTATCCAATAGGATACCAATAAATGGTTTTATGATTCAAGATAATTTTTTAATCACTACAAATTTTATTTTCCTACCATCAATTTTGATTGAATATTTTATAGACATTATTTAGGAGTACTCATCCATTGAATTTTATATTTTAATAGAGGAATGATAGGGAAGATCATAAATATAAAATAATTCCATCCCAACTCAAGTTTATTAGTTATAGAGTTAACACTCAATTGCTCGATATTATTCATCTATGTTTACCATGTTTATGATTTATTCAATTATAAGTTGGATAAAAATTTTGATTTTACACAAGTGGAAGCTTATTTAATGAATGGGTATGGGATTTTTGGGATCATTAGTATTGTTTATAATTCCCTAAACTACTTTACATGAATGATTCATAATAATAATTATTAATCATACACTTTATTTTGTAATTAGTAATATATAACCTTTAATATTTGATCAACCATTTGTATTCATCCATAAAAAATGTCCATTACAACAAAATGAAGTGGAATTTACCTTTTGTCGAATGAAACAACAAGGGAGGATTCAAATCCTTATATGGATGTATGAAATGATCATCACCATGTCTAATGCTTGTAGGTATACCAAACAATCTCATCCATTAGGGAGGGGGGTTTACTTAAGGTGGATAGAATATCTAGAAAGTATCTTCAAATATAATTGATTAATAATATTGAAGAGTGGTTGAATTTCAACCAAAATCATAGTGGGTGAAGGCCATTATTTATTAAATAAATGATTTATCCTTTTTAGTTATTCTGGTAAAATAAAGGATCATATTTTACCAGTATGAAAAAAGTGAAGTACACTATGTTGGAATTATCAATCAAGAAAAAAGTGGCTCCAATCATGTGGTTGGATAGATTTGTGGATATTTTTTTGAGTAGAAGAATCATCCCTATCATGGATGCCTTACCGAGTGTTAGGTTTAGTACATTGTTGATATATGATATACTAGTAGGATTAAAATATATATTCTTCATATTTTCCATAATTTCAATAATTTATAATATTTTAGGACACATTGTTTAGTATAGTATGTTATATTAGATCATTGGATCATTCAACAGTCTATATGGTTCGGTGACAGAATACATCTGGTGTTATAAATCTCTAAAAAATAAAATCATACCCTATTTGACATTAAATCATATGATACTTAAAATCATCATATTTTAATCAAAATATATAAGTATTAATAAGGCTACATATATATTAATGATACATTCCAATTTCATCCTTACTCTCTATGATGTTCCCACCAATATATTTATTGACAGTGGCTGTAAAAGTTATGATAAAAAGCCATTCATCATTTCATTATAATATAGAGTCCTCATTGCTTTATTTAAAGAGATGGATATTTTTTTATCCTTATTCATCATATCTATTTTTAAGATATTTTAAATATATACACATTTTTTATCCATTTCATTTCATATGAAGCTATCCTGAATGACGTCTGATGATTATTCACCATCTATAGCTAATAATTGTACTAGAAGACAATAATAATGATGATTATTTTTCACCCAAAAATGATATATCATAACTATTATGCGATTATTCCCAAACATGGTTATAATGATACACAAAAATGGTTTATGATGGAAAATAATTTGATGGGTGTGTAGATCCCTTTCTTTTCAAAGTTGGTTACCCAATATTGTGTTGGAATAGAACACCAAACCATAGGACTTTGCAAGTGTTATCATCAAACAGTATTGATATTTTTATCCATCATTATATTTTTATACTAAAGGAATAATGACCAAAATTCTAGAAGTTAATATTTTTATTTTTATCACAAGGATTGAAATTTTTCTCTAATAACAAGATATTTATTTGTGGGGGATTATTCTTCTCAGAACGTACTAAAAACTGACAATGGAGTAACATTTGATGACTCATACCCAATATAAAATTATACAAATATTCAAACTATATTGGGAACAAGATATTTGAATATATTTACATGGTTTCACATGACATAATAATCCATTATGAATATGTTGCAGATGATCAAGTAGTAATGATGTGGGTTTTAATCCAAGTCTATATAGTCATCACTAAAACCCAACAAGATGATATTAATGGAATATTTCATATCCATATCCAAATATCACATTCTTTTGGTGTAGGTGGTTTTTCATACAATTAATTTCATGCTATCATAATTCACACTATGGTAATTAATGTTTAATTTATAATTCATTAACGATACCTACAATATTTTGATAGCATAAATCACTATAATCATTCTATGAAATGTGAAAGAAAATAAATGTATTAGAATACAAATGAGGAATGTTGGATTTTTTAGGGGGTGACCTATCAAACTAAAGGTAATTAAATAGTATGAATCCATTGTTTTATATTTGATATCAAAACAATCATACGTGTTAATGAGTCTGTAGTCCTCCAAGTATAAGAATTGATAATTGAATGCACACATCTATAAAATATCCCTAATTGATGACTCTGAAACTTCTATGAGAGAATATCTCCATGAATCAATTGTTTCTTCTATCTATATATTATATAATTTATTGATCTCAACAAATATAATCCACTCATTTATTTATTTACTTTTTATATTATGTTATAAGACATAATATAAAGGGAAATAATCGTCACTGTTTGGGTACATCCTTTTTTTTATTAATGAAATAAAAAAAATGTTATTTTCAATCATTTTCAATTGTATAATTTTTATTATTATTTAAAAATTGGTCAATTATAATGAATGAAACTATCTAAGGGTAATATTATAATGACTAAATCAATTTGATCATCACATGGATAAGGATATTGTAAATAATAATATCAATATTCTTTAATTAGTAATGTAAAAGGCGTAAACCCATCATCTATTATAAATATTCTCTCAAATTGATATGTAAGGGAGGTATATTTAATCTTTTTTGCCTTTACTATTATAATATGTGATTATATGATATCAGTTTCTATAAAATGTTTTCTCTTAAAATTAATTCCCACAAAGATAAATATATAGAGTATAGATATAACATTATATAAACCATCATCATTATCTATGGTTATCTCACCAGAATATAAGATATGGTTTTCTCCTACACATGTTTTAATAAATTGTTATATGAGATCCTTATATTGTAGCATTTTTATCATCACTATAAGGTAAGATTATTATGTGATTATATGGGAGGTTTTATCAAATATTAATGATAGAATATCATGAAATGAGTTCAAGGATGATAGATTCTTTTGAACAAATGGGTCTATATACCAAAAACCCATCATTTTTAAATATTCAAGGATATATTATAATAATATTAAATAAATATATAGGTCCCATTAAATTTATATATTTTAAATGACTTAAAGAGCATGGTTCGAAATTTTCTACAGTCAATTGGTATAAACCATAATACGTGTTTATTTTTTTTATACCACCTGGTTTTGGAAATCCCATAGATGGGGGATGCATATGGGGCATGAAATTTTATTTTAAATAGGCTTAAATTTGTGGGTTTTAATACTGATAAATTTCATGCCTTCCCTTTTAAAAAAATTATTTTCTCTCTAGGATATAAGAGGTGAAATCATAGTGAGTGAATAATTTAATTTTTATTAGGAATTATTTTGTAGGTTTTGAATATAGTGTGCTTATGTGTCATTCCAATGACAATTTAAGGTCATAAAATAAGAACCAAAAAACATGGGGACAAAGGATAGAAAATATTGACTAAAATATATCGAAGTCAACTTTGTAGAAATAATTAGATAAACATAATTTAAATGGGAGATAAATATCAGTAATTTTGGATTAGTTGATCCAATTCAATATTGCTGATGTTGGGACTATATATAGTTACTCATTCAACACACAAACCCAAAACACAAGTATACCAACTATTAATATTTGAATTGTAGAAAAATGGGTTTTATAACACCCCACTAAATTATGATCTTATTTCATTCTTGGGTTTGGGTATTCTAATATATTACCTATAATTATACTCTGGAAAATATAGATATTATTCCCCCACCCTATAGAATTTTGTATTATTCCTATACCATATCAATGTCAATATTTGTGTTCTTATTCTTCCTCATAATTGTCATAATTTTTTTGAATCATTTTGAATGATTTATGTAATTTAATATCAATATAAATACATAATTTTATTATATAAAAAATGTAGACAAATTAATACCATTGTTCATGTATTTTATTTCTATTGTTCCATGAGAAAACTTTAATGATGTTTATATTAAGGATACATTGACCAATGGGGGAGATATTCTATTTTAGAATGGGGATATAATTATGTTAATAGGGTGAACCATGATTTTATAAATGATCCCATGGATTATTGGATATAGTTTAAGATCATCATTCTCAAACCATTGTTTCATGTGGTGTAGTGTCAGGAAACGAGGACCAATATTGTTTTATGAATAAGATTACATATTAATTAGTTGAAAATGAGTATGATTCACATATGTGTAAGCTAGTTATTATTAAAACATACATGAATATCAAGGTTATTTAATTTGCAAATCAGAAATCAGGACATTTGAATAAGTTAATAACGGAATGAAACCTTTTTGTAGAGGATTTCCATTAACTAAATTTCAATAATGGGTTACAATGTTATGTTTTCAAGGTGTATCAGGTTAGGGGACCTTCTCCCCAGAAAAAAAAAATATTATTTTGATGGTAGTGATGAATATGGGGAAATAATATCATTACCACATATAGTATTCCTTATTAGGTGAATGAACTCACCAACTGTAGTTGAATTTTTTTTTGTTATGTTTCAATTAACAATGAATGATGAATATCAATAGAGAAAAAGACTTAAATGAAGTATTTGACCACCATATGTGATACAACAATATATATTGATCACATTCATTAGGTTAAGGGACATAACATAAAATTAAATTAATATGAATGTAGGGGATTCCTAAGGAAGTTTTCCATTATATTTTTCGTAGAATAACATGTCTAATGAGCATAGATTTAATTTTTCTAATGTAATATGATTCCCCCATATTCCTTCATCATGTTTCATTTTGAACTTTTACTTTTTCCTAAGTCGTAAAAGATGATCATTTAGTTAGTAGAGACTTGTATTTTTTTATAGTCCACCAATAATGGGATTTTAACCAGGCAATCCATTATGTCTATTTAATTTACATTTTAAAGGTCTTATAATTTATAGAAATGAGGTATGGATTTTATGCTCATTAAACTATTACAATACCATGATATAATCCATATAGATAGGGTTGAAAATATATGATGTGAATGTAAAAACAAATATTACTATAGAATGAATCGTAAATAGTTGCATATAATTTATGGACATGGTTTCAAGACTAAATATTTATGGGGTTTAATGTCTCATAAAATTAATACAATGTTTAAATAATCTATATATAATTGTAGTAGAAAATGATAATGTGAATGGAAATTTTAATGCTTGTATACACTATATCGTATAAGGGAACTATTAGATTTTGGGTATAATTTATAGGCCAAAAATGTTGATGTGGTATGAAAATCATGATAGTGATTAAGATATTGGAGTTCCAAAACATATTTGAACTAGGATTGTTATTGATATAAATCATTTCCAATGTTTTTTTGAGTCTAGAAGTAACGATTTTCGACTAGTATGTATTGGAAGAAATTTCAAAAATATATTAATAAAGGGTTCAAAAATATTTTTGTCAATGAAATTTGGGGATAGTATACCATATACCTAGGATTAAAATATATCACTTGTTTGATGGGTCTAATTTGGTGTCACAAATGCCATTTCTAATATAAATTTTCTCTTTTATCGGGACCACAACGTGTGAGTTTTAATTTTTTGACAAGTAATTGTTGTAAAAATTGTGGATATGTTGAAAAAAATAAGAATCAATGATGATCATTAAATATGGAAATGATAATAGATTTACTATGAATGATATGAAATCCAATATTGATGAAGAAGTGAACTGAATATTTGTCTAAAATCACATTCTATAAATTAATATCATTAGACACATCTTATAACTATTATTTGATGTATCTTGTTATATTTATAAATTGTGTTCACATATTTTGTAAACATATAAGATTATTTAATTATTTTTGGAGTCCCATAATGAATTTCTCTAAATGATGAATACATGGTATGATTGATGAAATTATATTATTTCTCAAAGACATATATTAAGGTTTTTAAGAAATAAAAATGGCATGTATCATTTTTTATGAATATTGTATGAGGAATATAAATAAGGAAAATTTAATTTTACTATATTAATTTATTTATAGAGTTTACAAAAAATAGTAGTAAGACCTGGCGATCCATGGAACCATCTAAACAACTCAAGTAAGGAGTTGATTTATCATTTCTACACAAGACTATTTAGAAGGTATCATAGTACATGAATTCCTAAAATAATTAAGGTTAGTGCATACATAGGGTGTGTAAAGTGAAAATAATCTTTACTCATAAGAACATATATGGGTTACAATGGGTTTGTTCATGGAGGCACAAGTAATGAGGGGTGTGAGAGTGTGTTAGGGCATCTTGGAGCTAATATTGGTTCCATGGATCTGTGGTTTCTAGTACATCCAATTATATTAATATAAGCCTTCTAGACTAAATATAAATATAAGAAAACTTTTTATATTGTAGTATTTATTTTTTAAAAAATATTAATTAAAAATAATGTAATACCGATCATATCTATTTACACTATATGATTGTCCAACATGATCATCCACTTTCTCCGGCCTTTACCCACATGCTTCACTAGTATTCTATAATGAGGTATTTTATTGGTTTAATCATGATCCTCCAATATAAAATAAAATCCTTTTACTACAAGTTCCAATCAACATTTATTTATATTACTTTGCCAATATGAAATCACCCTGAATGATTTTATACCTTCCATGTATATTAGAATATACCCAGTGTAGAATTTTTGTTGGAAAACTCCATAAATCATATAAATAAAGGTGATATTCCATAAATATGAGAAACTATCATCATAGAAATTATAGGCATATGATAATGAATATTATACATAAATATATCATAATTAATGAAATTTAATGGGATCAATTTACCATGAGGCATAATATATATCATAAAAGAGTTGAGAAATGTTCATGAGATCCAAACTTCATGAGAAGTAAAATTAAAATATATGTTAAATCCATGAAACGTGTACTTACAAGTAATATATAATATCCAAAAACTAAATTTTTTATGAATTATAATTTATTAATTTTACAGTTTTAATGAATGTAATATAGATTTGAAGAAAAAAGTTAGTGTTATCTTGTAACATTCATCAAATAAGAATCACCATGTAAGTCATGTAATAAGGTTAGTATAAGAAGAAGCATGATAAATTCTTGTATTATATTAATATATTTTAGATGTGTTCCATTTATTATTTTATTGTGGTTGAAGGTTTTATTTGAATGAATATTACACAATTAATTTAGGGAATCCCATTTTGAAAATAGAATTTCAGTAAATATAATTCATTTAATGAATCATTTATGGTGGTGATTCCATAATGTTAGGAATTCAAAGAAGGAATATAATACTAAATTCTTTGGGATAAATACTGTATTTAATGTAGAAAATTATTATTAATTACAATGAATATATTGTATTTTAAAACTCAATATATAGATTAGTATATTTAAATATCCATTAGAATCATTTGAAGGCCTTAGGATGAAATTCAAATGAGAAGGATGAAATTGGTTTTATTAGAGAATTAAAAATATAGGAAATACCTATATTTTTTAATATAAATATTAAATACTTGTGATAATAAAGGGACACTCATATGTAGATTAATGAAATAATCATTATTGGTGAATTTTATTTAAAATATTAAATAATGATATAATAAAGAAAAAAATACATTTAGAATAATGGATATCATCATATACATTGATGTCTATAAAATAAAAGACTGTTAATGTTCGTCATAATTATTCTTTATACAGTAGTCTATATGTTCCACGAGATAGAAGACACAACATAATGATATTATTAATATTTATCATGTTTAGAAGAAAATGATGAGAAGAACTTGTTAAAACCATATTATCTTAATAAAAATATGGTAAGAGAAGAGAAGAGGAGTGATAAGGAGAGAGAAGATATTGCGTTTTTATGTCTACATTATAATATAATAGGAAAATGAAATGAGATATGTGTAGTTCTATTTTATATTGAGAAAATGTTGGAGAATATGTAGAGTTATCAATGACTTTCATATGAATAATAATGATATATGTATATTATTTTTTAAACATTATTAAGGGACATATAATTTTTACAAGTGAATAAGAACAGAAGGAGTATGTTCCTTCTATACTACCCTATATAAAACAATTAAAAAGATAGGAGGAAATGAAAAATTTGCACTATGACATTAAACATATGTCAAAAATGGGGAATGAATCACATGGAATTATAAAATATATCAAGATGTTTAATAAAATAAAAATATATCATATAAATATATTATATAAATATTTATTTTAGACTAGTTTATTTCAGTATAAAAACAAATGTAAATTTTATATCACCCTCTATTGATTTTAGGGTACTACAATTGAAATTCTTCATTTTTTTTAGCCCACCCACTATAAATTGTATCTCATTATACTAGATTTTATGATTGTGGATTGTTCAATAATTTAAAAAATTAATAGACTATATAATATAATGGTAGACATTGAAAATATATTTTCAACTTTACGTGTGTGAAGAATAAAAATGGTTAGGGATGAGAAGGAGGGAGTTACAATACTTAATGATTAAAGAGGAAAATGGGATAAAAATATGTTTTATTATAAAATAGAATCAAACCTGATTCATATACTTATTAGTATTGAGTATATCCAAAAGATATTATAATATATGTAATCTCAGAAGTTCATCCTCTGATTGGATTCCAATTTTTGAGATTTTATCTTTCTAATTGTACATCCATTATTCCTATATAAACATTTAAGAGAAATTTTTTTGAAGATTCCTTTCATTTAGATAAACATTGAATCTACATCAAGACTATGATGAATGAAAAATATATATAAAAAGTTACAGTTTAGAAAGAGTGAAAAATATGGATTTATTTTTAAAAAATTAGATGGAAAAAAACCTCACTATAAATGTATTCAAATTATAATGTTTTATCTGAATAGACTTTCATAAAATATCATTATCAAAATATCCATGAATAAGTGGTGATTTTATATCTCTAAAAACACCTAAAATATAAATTTATTGATTGAAATATTATTGACATTTCCATTAGAAATAGATTATTTTCCTTTTGTGTAGAGTTTTTATAGGATTTATTAATAAAATTCATAGCTTGAATATAATGAATAAAATATTGATAATGATTTGAAAGAATGTGTTTTGATCATATATAACTAACTCAAAATATTCAAATGAAATTGAAAATTTTAAAATTTTGAATTAAAATTATTAATTATGAATTGATCTTGTGGAATGAAATTCAAGATAAGGATTGGGATAATATGAAATATGAGAAAAAGTTAATTTCTCTTGAATATTGTATTCATATAATGAATGATCAATTATATTTTTAGGATATGAGAACAAATGATATTGACACCCTTTTTCATAAAAGGCTTATATTTCTTAATGTCGACATACAAATAATAAAAAATGACTCTATACAATAATGAAATGTAAATGGATATTTAAAATTAATTATTATAATTGTGTTCTTATTGATATTAAATAATTATATTTTAATTGAATTCAAGATATGTATCTATAAAAATAATATGGAATAATTTTATCTACCACCAAATGTTTCATGGATGATTATGATGAAAAAATAATGCCATTAAATATAAATATGGTTATTACATAATTTATGGTCATTCTCATATATCCTTTATAGATTTGGTACCCTCCATATCTTTCTGTAATAATATTACAATATTTTTTCCTAGACAGTGATGTTTTGGAAATAAAATATGTACAATTATGGATGAATAAAACTGATACTAAGTCTATCACCATGTATAATGTGGATAAAATATTATTTATGGAATCTGGTTCCCATAAATAAGCTCAACCAGTGATAGAAGAATCTAAAAAAACAAGATTAAAATTCACTACATATAAGAAATGAACATGAAAATATCAATGGTTTTATATCATTGTTTGTGTTGAAATTTGATTACCCATGATGAAATGGATTGTTTGTTTGAATAATCTTTTTCTATTACATAGATATTAATATTTTAATTCATTATTACAGTATAAGGAATATAGTCATCATTTCTTCTTAGGTACATTAATGATTACTAGAGGCTTCAGTAGTGCATGGGTATTTTTTTGTCCAACATGAGATGCACTATAGACAATTAAATGGTATATAATTCTCCAGATTCCCTATCTAAAAATTAGAAATTTGAAATGGTGAGGTTATGGAATGGATATAGGAGTGTAATTATTGGGAACCACATATATACTAGGACCATAGTGACATCAAAATAGTCGTAGTGGAGAATTTGATGATGTAAATTGACCTTGGATTTTGGAAAATATTAAAGGGGTTTACTATTTTTATAATTATTTCTAAAAATCCATAGTCAGTATTGATGAAATGGAAAGATATTTTTTGGTTTTATACATTTTAATTCGTGACTAATATTATTATATCACAACCATTTACGAGGTGAAACCCATAGATCCTTTGTGAGGGGTCTTTAATTTGAAATTAATTTATTAATTTCCAAATAAATTTACTAGACCTTCCTTTCATGATTGTTATATCTTCCTCTATCTAATCTATCTAATTTTTATAATTTTTAGATATTCAAGGAAATAATCGTTGAGAAAGGGATTCATGATTCTTATTTGTACTGATAGAGTTTCATCCAACCATATTAAAAGATCTATGTTTGGGGGATGGAGTCTTCATCATGATAAACATTATTGTATTGAATTAATGACTAGTGGATTTGTTATTGAGAACATCGTGTTCTTCTATTTCAACACATGTATGAATTATCTCTCCAACAATCAATCCAACCTGATATAGGTATTTATTTTTTGGTTTAATCACCATTTTATATTTCTATAATAAAAAAATAAATCTAATTAAAAATATTATTCAATCATTAATTTTATATTTATTGATTAAAGGTTTATTTTTTATAGAATTGGGAATTTGGTATTTCAATATTAAAAAATTTGTTTATTCTCCATATTCATCAAATTCTTTAAATTTTTTAAACCTAAATACATCCCTAATTACATGCTCAAATTTTTATTTCTGAACATTCTCCCTCATTTCTTGTTTCATCATGGGTTTTCAACTGGCTAATGATTTGATTATATCTAAGAACCATTTATGTGGTCAATTGAAATAAAAATTTATATAGATTCTGTATGTAGGGTTAGGATTTGAGATTGGAGATGCTAAAATGGTGTGATGGTGACTATGGAAATATGATGGTTGTGTGGGTGATGGTGGCTTTTCAAGATAAATTAAGTTGGAGTTTACTTTTGGTGGTGGGATTTTGTTGACCCTATAATGGTCTACATAATCTATCAGTATTTCAAATGAGATCTATTATTGAATAAAAGGATTCATCTATAATGACCCAACAGTTTAACAATGGAATTTCCCTTCATATAATTATGACATATAATCACATGAAATCACATCATAATGAACTATTATGTACCATGTGACTATGAAACATAATATTGGGACTTTTGAGATTTGAATTTCAGAAATCATATATGCACGGTTGCAATCAATATGATGTTTAGAGTCTGGTTAGAAAATCACTATTTATTTTTTGAATAGTATTATAGCCATATAAATAGTACTATTACCCTTATAAATAATAATATGAGTCTTATGAATAGTAAATATTCCAATGAATAATAACCACACCGATGAATGTATAAATAAAATTTAGGAATAATATATGTTATAATATGGCCATAATTAAAGTATTAGAATCTTTGAAATTTTAAATAATTAATTACTATAAATTAATAAAATTAAAAGAATGTTTTTTTCCTGTAAGATGTTTATGAATTAAAAATTTATTTCCTTCTTTTTTTGAGAAAATTTTAAAATACCTTATGTAATTTTTGAAAGCATTATAAATTCATTTATATTTTAAGAATCCTTATTTTTAAAATAAATGTTTATATTAATTAAAAATTAAATTATTCATAATTTGGATGATATTATTTAAAAACAGTTCTCATTTATGGATTATACACATTGACAATGAGTTAGGGTGATTTTTTTCTGAAATAAAAAAATATTTTGAATAGTAAAATATGGTAATATTCTGTATATAAAAAATATATATTAAATAAATTTTTAACTAAGTCAAGTATAATGTAAGAACATTAGTTTCGAACTCACATACTCAGGTTACTATTTTTTTAACAAGAATAATCTCTATTTCTTATCTTATTGAGAACTAATAATCCAATTATTATTATATTAAGAAAACTCTCCTCCACTTTACTATAAAAACCACCCACACTCTCCACTTCTCTTCACAGTTCTCAAGCCTTCTTCCATCAATAAATTCTGCCCTAATCTATCCCCAAGAACCTCCTCTACATCTATCATCCTTTCATCTCCCCAAATGTCTGCATCCATTCCCTTTAAAAGGCTCTCAAGGATGATTAAATCCAAAGGTAACTTCCACTTTTCTTTTCTTTTATTTTCATTAAATGTTCATTTGTTATATTTTCAATCCTAACATCTCCTCATTCAATTTTTATGAAAAATATAGTAATAAAAATTTAATGTAATTTTGTATTGCTAATTTGATAAGTCGTCTTCATCTCACCTTTTCCCTTATTTTATAGGAAACAAATGAAAATTTTTTCTGATATATGATAATTTATCACATTCAAGGATGATAGATTATCAATTTCTATTACCTTATTCAATTCAAGTCATGAAACCATTTTTATTGTTCAAAAATAATATTAATTATGTATTTTATATTATATTATTTGATGGTATCCTTTTTCATTAATTATGTAAAATAATAATACAAAACAAGTTAATCATGAAAAAATTCTTTAAATCAATCCTATCGTTTATTTTAAATGTTTTATATAATAGTACATCATTACTCTAAATAACCAAATTAATTTTATAACCATGTAACCTGATGTATTTTCACTAATAACATGTAATTTAAATTCAAAACAACAATTCTGATCATACAAGTTTATCCATACATGAATATAAGTAAACTTCACATTAATACAAATGAAACAAACACTATGAAACAAATAAATTGAACCGCAAGACCAATCAACAAGAATTTGAATGAATGCATGAAGGATATAATAAATTAATTTCATTTAAAACAGGTTCTATAATTATTTATTAATGAACCTGATTTGATTATTCCGTCATTAATATCAAGGGGAAAACACCATCAGACATATGTTAAGGGATCCTCTCTTTATCAAATCTATTCAGGAATCTTTTATTTTTTACATCCTTTAACGCAAAATTCCTAATGTTGTGGTAAAATTTCACACCGTCCCAATAATTTTCTCATTATTTATAAATTATGATAAACCAATTTTCTACCTTATTAATGTAACATACCAAGTAGGCAATGAATAATAGATATTTTTATCTATTTCTATTAATGAATTAGATAGTGTTTTAGAGGCATAAAATGTGAATAAATCCAATCATAAGCATGGAATACACTAATATTTTTAAAAGATTGTTTTACTGCCTTTTGATGACAAACCATTTTTAAATCAAACTTTTGACAATTTTATAAGCTCTATTTTTCAAAATAAACTTATTATTTATGATTGGTACATTGAAATTTACAATGTATAATTATTTGGTACTTTTCTTACAATGTTCATTTTTTTAATGAATAGTGAAAAATACTACATTTTACATCAAAACTACTTTTTCATCTAATTTAATTATATGGCTAGATTATCTTTTTAATTGGTTTTAAAGATTAAATAGAATATATTTTTATCATTTAATCCAATAGTGGTAGTTGGAATTAATTTCACTTTGAAATTTGACTTAATCTAGTGTCAATCTTTTGATACTTATTGTTTCATAAAAACACGCTATTTGTCATGACAGTGGGAATTAATTATTAAATTAATTAATATAACAAATATAATTTGAATTTTTTAAAATGGAAATCATTTTTGAATTCATAATAACAAATATAACTTAGGGTGAAGTTTTGGTAGTATTCTGAAAAACATCAATTTTTGATGAATAGTGAAACCACTAAGTGGTACTTAAAAAATTGATTTTTTTCGTTTAAATGAAATTTTACCACCTCTGTGTTTTGAATTTAAAAAATCCGACATACATGGTTGTCATTAAGATTTAAAATGTGGTTCAATGAGATTAAAATAATTTTTTGGTGAATAGTAATTTTTATGTACATTAATCGCGATTAGAGGTAATTAGTATAATTTAAGGTAAAAATAATGTTTTAATAATACGAAATGATCTTGAAAAATGTCTTACCCTTATTGGATGTGTCATGGACGACCAAGAAAATACATGGGTCAACTTGGGGACCCCATGTAGCCACTTTGGTGGGAAAATAACATTAATAACTTTTTATTTAATGTTAAAATTAAAATGTCACAAACATGAGTTGTTTTACTAAAATAATTTTTAAATGGGGTTATACAAGTCATATGTTTGACTATAAATATTAATTAGAATGATAAAAGGATTTCCTACATCATATTAGTTTTTTATAATTTTTATACATAAAATAAATTAAATTATTTATGACACCATGATGATGCAGTGATTACCTCATTATATAATGATTTAAATAAAATGAAAATATAATGTAAAATCTAAGACCTACGCATGTAAAAAAACTAATTGGATGAGTATATTTCGAACCCTTATCACTTTATCCTTTAAATTTATAATTGTGGGACATTTGTTTTCCAAAAATCAGTTTATAACAAAGTATCTTTTCTTAACATTCCATGAGTGCCCCTCCTCTCCTCTTATAAAAGGACCCCACCTCTACCAACTTACCCACACCTCTCAAGCCTTTGGCTCGACCAACCTCTGCCAATTTTTCTCTAAACATCCCTCTCTTACTCCTAGAATCCTCACTTTGGGAATAATTCTTCCCAAGGAAGCCTTTGAGCTCAAATCAAAAAGAGTTACCCATTTTAAAGATAGTGTTTTCTCTTGTGTTCTTATGTTTTATTTTGCTTCTCCAACCCCCTAAAATCCTTTTATTCCTTTATTTTTTAACAACACCAGTATCTTTAATATACTAGGACGTTTTTATAAGAAGGATTCTATCAACACTTACACACACCTACATCTAATGGTTAAAGAACATACGGTTTCTGTGGATGGCGAATTTCTGCCTCACGAAACGATGATTATTCAATATTCTTTTAACACCTTAAAAGGTGGCCATTAAGATGACACTATATTTATATATGATATATAATATGCTTATTTTTTACTTAATCTTATGTATTTTTCATTTATTTCATACTTTTATGGTTTTCATTATGGGTAAACGCGATATCTTCATTTCAGGAAGTGCGGACTACCACCCCCTCAAAGTGATTTGATTCGTTAATGCCATATGTGAGACATATAAAGGATGTAATTAATGATATTATATATGATATCATAATTGAATTATAATATACCTTAATATCATTATGATTCAATTCCATGAAATAAGAAATAGAAATGAAAGTAGTGTTCATGCGTACGTACGGCTTACCATCTCTATGAACGGTGCATTTCATTTATTACCTCTAAACGTTATGTAATATTATAAATGCATGTATATACTAGATATATATGATATATCTGATATCTAAATCATGAGTATAAATCTGGATATAATGGATATATGAAAAACTTGTAATTATAAAGAGTTTATTTTTGACTCAAGTACCAATGCTCGATAAAATGCCCGTTATTAACAAAAATAATTACATAGTGTTCATGACATGTTAATAAGTGATATAAAAGGAATAATGAAGTTGAAAAAGGTTCTTAAGAAAGTAGAAATTAACTCAAGTTTATTATTCAGGAGGTTAAATAACGATCGAGTCATGTCGGACCCGAGGTATGGGACTTCATCTCAATCTCCTTTCATTGAGGCATATTTTGTTTTATAGACAACCTTCTTTTATACTTTGTATAAACCCCTTTTACTTTTACATTTATCCAGAAGGAATATTTTTATACGAAGCATTTTACTAAACAACAAAAGGGAATGTTTTTGTCGTATGTATGCGGCGACAACGACTTCTCCACCGCCATGACCATTATATGATTTTCAGCTTCCTTTACAATCCATACCTTTTTTAAATGAAAAATATATACCATGTTTTACTTTTATTTTATTTTGGTATTGAAAATGGTTTTCATACTATTTTTATATCAATGTGTTGTATTGATATCTTGTGATGAAAAGTGGAAATGTTATGTTTCCTTTATGCATGTTTTATGTGATACGATTATGTTATGGTTCTTGGGAATTATTATGAAGACGGTTGGTTCCATGATAAACTAAGGGCGGGTGATCCCGTTATAGATCTCCAATTCATTGGGTAATGCGAAGGGGTTAAACATTATGGTTTCCCCAAAGAGATTTAGGGAAAATACTTTGATGGATATTCCAAGCATAACCAAGAGGGTTACTCCCTACGTAAGAATTTTATGAATGCCTCAAGTTACCTTTATGTATTATGATTTCTATGATTTATTCATGATTTGATGAGGTATGTTAATGTGCTTATGTTTAATGAGTAGAGTATGATTTCATTGATTCTTTTCTATACATGTACCCAGGTTTCCTTTCCATATTTTTATATCCCTTACTGAGCTTTTTATGCTCATCCCAAGTTTTTGAAAACAAATTCACAGGTCAAGGGAAGGGTACGTGATATGATGATAGTATCAGGGAAGTTTCAAGAAAGAATCCATGTTTTATTTTAAATATGTTTCTGTTGATGGAAAAAATGAATACAATCTTTTATGTAACCACTTTGTTTAAATGTGGAATGTAATGCAAGTTTTATGATCTAATTCTCTAAAACTCTAAAACTGAAAATATCCTCAATGTGTAATCTTGTAATAACTCAAGATTAAGTAAGGTTTAAGGCTGGGGCCTTATATTTGGTATCATAGGTCGGTTTAGATAACATTAAGTGTTATAATTCTATTAAATTATTATCCAAAAATATTTTTTTATGGTCAAATTGAAATGATATATCATTTAAAGATTACCATGTTGCTTCATCTAAGACATGTTTGTTCAGAATGGTTTTCTGTAGAGGAAACAGGGAAGTAGTGCTAGGAAGGCATAAAGAAGGAAATAACCTACCAAATCAGCACCCTGAGATGGTCGGAATTGGAACTGAACATTTAGTTGCATTAATGGCGCAGTTGACTCAAGCGATAAATGGTGGTGGTATACATGCACGAGATCTGCTAGATCAACCGTAGAGGAACATGTCAGTGGTGGAACACTTCATGAGGCAACAACCCCCATCATTTAGAGGATCACTTGACCCTGTGATAGCTGAGGGTGGATTAAAGTACTGGAGAAGATTTTTAATGTCATGGGGTGTTCAGACAATCAAAAGGTTAGTCTTGCAATTTACCATTTGGAGGGTGAGGTAGATCAGTGGTGGTCGATGGTTAAAAATATCAGGGATGTTGATGAGATTGATGCCCTTGACTAGGATGAATTCAAAGGTTTGTTTTTTGATAAGTATTTTCCTAAGGATGTTCGACTTAGGATGGAAAAACAATTCTTGGAATTGAGGCCAGAGGAAGACTCAGTGGCTGCCTATGAAGAGAGGTTCACTCGATTGGCAAGGTATGCTCCAAATTTTATCCGAGACCTTGATAGTAAAATCAATCGTTTTTACTTGGGATTAAAGCCAAAATATCAAAGGGAATTTGCTTCTCGTGAGTTCAAAAGTTATGAAAATCTTTTTCAATGTGCTGAGAAGGTGGAAATGGAGTTTTCTGATGATCAAGTGTTCGATAACAACCAGCACAAGAAGAGACCAAGGAGGCAGGAGAAAGGAAAGAATTTTCAAAAAGTACTGATGGTACGAAAACTATGTTTCTAGTTTGTGATAAATGTGGTAAAAGTCATGCTGGGGAATGTTTTCTGAATTCTGGAAAGTGCTACCGATGTGGTAAGATGGGACATAAGGCTCGTGATTTCACTAAAAAATATCTAGGTGATGGTAAGACCAAATTTGATTTATAGTTAGTGAAATGTTTTAAGTGCAATGAGATGGGTCACTAATCAAATGAGTGTCCGAAAAAGAGCTCGAGTGATGGGAATCAGTTAGACTACAAGAAGAAAGGGGTGGTGAAATCCTTTGCAACTACTTCAGCATATGTCAATCCATCAAATGAAGTTGTATCAGGTACTTTGTTTGTTTTTTCATATTATGCCAGTGTGTTGTTTGATTCGGGGTCTACGCATTCTTTTATCTCTGAAACCTTTTCTAGTAAAATGGGAATATCATATCAAGAAATGACTTCTGAACATGTGGTAACAACACCTGGGGGAAATGTTGAGGCAAAAAGAATTTATAAGAATCTTCCTATCCTTATCTGTGGAAAGAACCTACTTGAAAACCTAATTGTTCTACCTCTAGTAGAGTTTGATGTTATCCTGGGTATGGATTGGCTCTTTGTTTACCATGCTAAGATTGACTGTAGAGCTAAAGAAGTTTCTTTTCATAAAGACTTTTAGTTTTAGTACAATAATGAACCCTTACTATTGATAACATATCAAGAGGCCGAGAAACATGTAAAAGATGGAAATGAATGTTACCTTGCACACATTGTTGAAAACAAGGGAACTGTTCAGATTAATGACGTGCCCATGGTAAATGAGTATCCTGATGTTTTTCCTGATGTGTTTCCCAGAATAATACCAGATTAGGATGTTGAGTTTACTGTAGACTTAGTTCCTGATGTTATTCCAATTTAAAAACCCCATTATCGAATGGCTCAAATTTAGCTTTTAGAGTTGAAGGAGAAATTGCAGGATTTATTAGAGAATGGTTTCATTCGACCTAGCACATCACCATGGGGTGCTCCTATTTTATTTGTTAAATAGAAAGATGGTTCAATGAGACTTTTCATTGATTATAGAGCCTTGAATAACATCACTGTTAAGAACACATATCCTTTTCCTCGTATCGATGATTTGTTTGATCAGCTCCAATGAGCTAAGTATTTTTCAAATATTGACTTGAGATCGAGGTACCATCAGCTGAAGGTAAAGGAAGAAGACGTTCCAAGGACTGCATTTCTTACAAGATATGGCCATTATGAATTTTTAGTAATGCCTTTTGGGCTAACCAATGCACCTGATGTATTCATGGACTTAATGAATAGAATTTTCCATGAGTTCTTGGATAAGATTGTGGTGGTTTTCATTAATGATATTTTGGTGTTTTCTAAATGTAAATAAGAGCATGAAAGACATTTAAGGGTTATTTTGCAAACCATGAAAGAAAATAAATTGTCTGGGAAATTCAGAAAGTGTGAGTTTTTGTTGCAACAAATTTCATTCCTTGGTCACATTGCTTCTAAAGATGGGATAGCTGTTGATCCTGCAAAAACAAAGGTTGTTGAATAATGGTCAAGACCCACAAATGTAACTGAGATTCGTAGCTTCCTTGGTTTGGAAAGCTATTACCGAAGGTTTTTTAGAAATTTTTCACAGTTATCTAGTCCAATGACTAAGCTAACTCAGAAGGCTGTTAAGTTTATCTGGACAAAAGAATGTGATGATTGTTTTAAGGAACTGAAAACAATATTGGTGAATGCTCCATTTTTGGCACTACCTTACAGGAATGGGGAGTTTGTTATCTACAGTGATGCTTCATTGAAAGGACTTGGTTGCGTCTTAAGGCAGAATGATCTGGTAATTGCTTATGGTTCACGAAAGTTGAAAACTCATGAGGTAAATTACCATACACATGATTTGAAATTAGCTGATGTTGTTTTCTCTTTAAAAATTTGGAGGCATCATTTTTATGGAGTAAAGTGTGAAATATATACCGATCACAAAATGTTTAAAGTATATATTCACTCAGAAAGAATTGAACATGAGACAGAGGAGATGGCTAGAATTAATCAAGGATTATGATTGTACAATTCATTACCATCTGGGAAAAGCAAATAAAGTGGCTGATGCTTTGAGTCGAAAAAGTAATACTTCATTATAAATGTTGTGTTTGGAAAGTTAACCTTTGGTTAAAGATTTGATGAAATTTGGCATAGAAGTTGTTGGTCGAGGATGTTCTTCTTTTTTTTCATGTATCAGTGAAATCTTCTCTATCAGACAGAATTAAGCATGCACAAAAGCAAGACAGCGAGTTGCAGAAATGTGTAGAGCTGGTTCAGAATGGTATGTTTCATGAATTAAATATTGATAATGATTTTGTTTTGAGATTTTGGAAGAGATTCTGTGTGCCGTGTGATTCACAGTTGAAAAGGGATTTGTTATGTGAAGCTCACAGTTCTCCATTTTTAGTTCTTCATGGTTGTACTAGGATGTACAGAGATCTTCGGGAGTATTATTGGTGGGATGGAATGAAAAGAGATATTGATGATTTTACGGTGAAGTGTTTGACATGTCAACAGGTTAAAGCAGAGCGACAGTTACCGAAAGGGATGCTTCAGCCATTACTAGTGCCAGAGTGGAAATGGGAAAATATATCCATGGACTTTGTTGTGGGATTTCCAAAAACCCTCGAGGTAATAATGAAATCTGTGTTATTGTTGATCGATTGACTAAATCTTCTCATTTCCTTGCAATACGGGATACTTTTTCCCTAGATCAACTTTCCTATTTGTATCTTAAAGAGATAGTCAGGTTACATAGAGTTCCTCTATCTATTGTATCTGATCATGATCCCAGGTTCACTTCTAAATTTTTAAAAGGCCATCAGAAGTTGTTGGATACTGAATTAAATTTTAGTACAGCTTTTCATCCTCAATCAGATTGGCAGTCAGAACGAACAATTCGGACTTTGGAGGATATGCTACGTGCTTGTTCGATGGATTATCAGGGAAGTTGGGGCCAACATCTTTCTTTGGTTCTGTTTTCTTATAATAACAGTTTCATTCCAGTATACAGATGACACTATTTGAGGCGTTATATGGGAAGCGGGGTCGAACTCCAGCTTTTTGTGATGAAGTGGGTGAAAGGAGTTTGATGGGACCAGAATTGGTAGAAGAGTTGGCAGAAAAAGTTCAGTTGATACAGAAACACATGAGAACAGCTCAGAGCAGGCAGAAGATTTATGCAGATAACTAGGGGAAGGATCTATCTTTTGAGGTAGGTGATCATGTTTTTCTCAAAGTCTCACCATGGAAATGTTTGATGCGATTTGGTAAGAAATGAAAGCTGAGTCCAAGGTTCATTGGACCATATTAAATTCTAGAGAGAGATGGATTAGTTGCATACCGAGTGGCTTTAAATCCATGTTTATCTCAGGTACACAATGTTTTTCATGTTTCATTGTTATGGATGTACATGTTAGATCCATCTCATGTTTTGAGTCCAGAGGTAGTTCAGCTGGAAGAGAACCTATCTTATGAGGAACAACTGGTCCAGATTCATGACCACATGGATCAAGTGTTATGAAATAAGGTGATTCATCAGGTAAAGGGTTTTTGGAAAACCCACATGATTGAAGAGGCAACATGGGAATCGGAAAATGCAATGAGGGCTAAATACCCCCACTTATTCGATACGTAAATAAATTGTGGGGACGCAATTTTCTAAAGGGTGGAAGGATGTAACATTCCAAGTAATTAATTAATAATAGATATTTTTATCTATGTCTATGAATGAATCAGATAGTGTTTTAGATTCTTAAAATGAGAATAAATCCAATCATAAGCATGGAATACACTAATATTTTTTAAAGATTGTTTTACTACATTTTGATGAAAACCCATTTTTAAATCAAAATTTTGAAAATTCTATAAGCTCTATTTGTAAAAATAAACTTGTTATTTATTATTGGGACATTTAAATTTAAAATGGATAATATTTTGGTATTTTTCTGACAATGTTCATTTTTTAATGAATAGTGACAAATACAACATTTTACATCAAAACTTCTTTTTCATATAACTTAATTTTATGGTTAGATTATCTTCTTAATTGGTTTTAAAGTTTAAATAGGATTTATTTTTACCATTTAATCCAATAGTGGTCGTTCAAATTAAATTCACTTTGAAATTGGACTTAATCTACTGTTAATCATTTGATACTTATTGTTTCATAAAAACATGTTATTTGTCATGACAGCGGGAATTAATAATTAAATTAATTAATGTAACTTATATTATTTTAATTTTGTAAAATAGACATCATTTTTGAATTTGGAATATCAAATATAGCTTAGGGTGATGATTTGGTATTTTTCTGAAAATACTTCCATTTTTGATGCATAGTGAAACCACTAAGTGGTACTTGAAAACTGATTTTTTTCATTTAAATGAAATATTACCACCAATGTGTTTTCAATTTCAAAAATCCTACATACATGGTTGTAATTAAGAAGTAAAATGTGGTTCAATAGGATTAAAATAATTTTTTCGTGAATAGTAACTTTTAAGTTTATTAATCGCAATTAGAGGTAATTGGTGTAATTTTAGGTAAAAATAATGTTTTAATAATATGAAATGATCTCGACACATGTCCAACCATTATTGTATGTTTCATGGCCGAGAAATACAATCCTTGGTTCAACTTGGGGACCCCATGGAGCCACTTTGGTGGGAAAATAACATTAATAACTTTTTATTTAATGTTAAAATTAAAATGTCACAAACATGAGTTGTTTTACTAAAATAATTTTTAAATGGGGTTATTCAAGTCATATGTCTGACTATATAAATTCATTAGAAAGCTAAAAATCTTTCTTAAATAATAGTATTTTTTATAATTTTTAGAGATTAAATAAATTAAATTATTTATGACACCATGATGATGCAGCGATTACCTCATTATTTAACGATTTAAATAAAATGAAAATATAATGTAAAATCTAAGACCTACACAAATAAAAAACCTGTTTTATGAGTATATTTCTAACCCTTATCATTTTATCCTCGAAATATATAATTTTGGGACCTTTTTTATACGAAAACCATTTTATAACAAAGTATCTTTTCTAAACTTTCCAAGAGTGCCCCTCCTCTCCTCTTATAAATGGCCGCCACCTCTACCACCTTACCCATACCTCTAATGCCTTTTTTCTCGTCCAAAACCGACCCATTTTGTCCCTCTACATCCCTCTCTTACTCCTAGAAGCCTCACTTTTGGTAGAAGTCTTCCCAAGGATGCCTTTGAGCTCAAATCCAAAAGCGTTACCCGTTTTAAAGGTAGTGTTTTCTCTTGTGTTCTTATGTTTTATTTTGCTTCTCAAACCCCCTAAACTCTTTTTTTTTCATTTATTTTGTAACAACACCAGTATCTTCAATATACAAGGCTGTTTTTATAAGAAGTATTCGAGCTACACTTACACACACCTACATCTAATGGTTAAAGAACATACTGTTTCTGTGGATGGCGAATTTATGCCTCACGAAACGATGATTGTTCAATATTCTTTTAACACCATAAAAGGTGGCCATTAAGATGAAACTATATTTATATATGATATATAATATGTTTATGTTTTACTTAATCTTTTTATTTTTCATTTATGTCATACCTTTATGGTTTTCATTATGGGTAAACGGGATATCTTCATTTTAGGAAGTGCAGACTACCGCCCCCTCAAAGTGATTTGATTCGTTAATGCCATATGTGGCATGTATAAAGGATGTAATTAATCATATTATATATTATATCATAATGTAATTATAATATACCTTTATATCATTATGATTCCATTCCATAAAATATGAAATAGAAATGAAAGTAGCTTTCATGCATACGTACAGCTTACCGTCTCTATGAATGGTGCATTTCGTTTCTTACCTCTAAAAGTTATGTAATATTATAAATGCTTGTATATACTCGATATATATGATATATATGATATATATGATATCTAAATCATGATTATAACTCTGGATATATTGGATAAATGAACAACTTGTAATTATAAAGAGTTTATTTTTGACTCAAGTACCAATGATTGTTAAAATGACCGTTATTTACTTAAATAATTACATAGTTTTCATGACATGGTAATAAGTTATATAAAAGGAATAATGAACTTGAAAAAGGTTCTTAAGAAAGTAGAAATTAACTGATGTTTATTATTCAGGAGGTTAAAGAACGATCGAGTCAAGTCGGACTTGAGGTATGGGACTTCGTCTCAATCTCCTTTCATTGAGACATATTTTTTTTTATACACAACCTTATTTTATATGGTGTATAAACCCCTTTGACTTTTACGTTTTTCCAAAAGAAGTCTTTTTATATGAAGTGTTTTACTAAATGACAAAAGGGAATGTTTTTGTCATACGTATGCGCTGACAACGACTTCTCCACCGCCGTGACCATTATTTGGGTTTCGACTTCCTCTACAAGCCATTCCAATTTTTTAAATGAAAAATAAATACCATGTTTTACTTTTATTTTATTTTGGTATTGAAAATGGTTTTCATAATGTTTTTATATAAATGTTTTTTACTGATATCTTGTGATTGAAAAGTGGAAATGTTATGTTTCCATTATGCATGTTTTGTGTGATACGATTATGTTATGGTTCTTGGGCAGTATTATGAAGATGGGTGGTTCCGTGATAAACTAAGGGCAGGTGAGCCTGATATATCTCTCCAGTGAATTGGGTAACGCTAAGGGGTTAAACGTTAAGGTTTCTCCGAAGAGATTTAGGGAATATACTGTGATGGGTATTCCAAACGTAACCAAGAGGGTTACTCCCTACGTAAGAATGTTATGAATGCCTCAAGTTACCGTTATGTCTTATGATTTCTATGATTTATTCATGATTTTATGAGGTATGTCAAAGTGCTTATGTTTAATGAGTAGAGTATGATTTCATTGATTCTTGTGTATACATGTACTCATGTTTCCTTTCAATATTTTTATATCCCTTACTGAGTTTTTTATGCTCATCCCATGTTTTTGAAATGTTTTTCAGAGGTCAAGGGAAGGGTACATGATATGATGACAGTGTCAAGGAAGTGTCATGAAAGAATCCATGTTTTATTTTAAATATGTTTCTGTTGATGGGAAAAATGAATACTATCTTTTATGTAACCACTTTGTTTAAATTTGGAATGTAATGCAAGTTTTATGATCTAATTCTCTAAACCTCTAAACCTGAAAAGATCCTCAATGTGTAATCTTGTAATAACTCAATATTAAGTAAGGTTTAAGTCGAGGGCCTTATAATTAATACCTCCAATTTACACCCAATACCTTGGCAATACTCTATAATGGATTTTACCCAGACCTCCTTTATTCCTTGGGTTTCTCTATCGTTCCTTTTATTCCAATGATGTTATCTATCTTAATTATATACTTATTATAAATTCTATGTATACTCTCCAAACTCATGTATCAATATCCATTCATCACTCTATTTCAAGTATATAAATATTTTTAAATGATTCCCTCCTCAATATTTCATCACAAGAAAACAAATTTTCAGAGAACATTCAAATTTTATACCAAATTTCAAGTGCACTCATTCATATTATTTAATCCTCAAATGTTTTTATAAAACTTGCGTTTTTAATTTGAAAACATTCTTGTATCACTTCTGGTTTTTTGTAAATGATTATTCCATTTTTTATTTTAAATTATTGTTATTGTTTTCTTTAAAACTTCACTAATAATTTTTAATGCTAAAAATTATTAAATACCCTTCGCCATGGTGTACCGTCTGTTTGACATCAATTACCATGTTATATGAATATTTAACCTTCTTAATTTCCATGTATGTTCTAATTCGATTTTTTAAGGACACCTTTCTGATACACCCATTCATTATGATTTATGAAATGATACCCATTTCTTTCCATGGGTGCCAATATGTTTATGATTGTTCATGTATGATTCTATATGTGGAAATCAAATTAATGAAAATTTTAAGATGGGTGTTCCTAGATACCACTCCAAAGAAATTGGGTAAATTTAAGTCTCAGTATATGTTATGTTAAATGGTCTTGGTAGTTATCCATGACTCATGTTACCATCTTCCAAGTTCATTGTGTTTAACATTGACCTGTTCTCCTCTATGAGAAATAATACCTGACATGTTCTAAAGTCATAATTTATGTATCTACCACATTACTATGAATTCATGTTTTCTAATACCATGTTTATATGGCGGGATTCCATTAGTTTCATACCTGTTTATATTATTATGTTATGCCTTCTAACCCATGCGATAAATCATTATTCTTATGTTTATTCCCTTTATGGGATATTTAGCTCATCCCTTGGTTCATGTTATCGCCAGTTTATTCTATATAGATGTATGATGCCAATGAATGTTAGGGGAACATTATGAAGAACAAATAATGAAATGTAATATTTAGATCCATGTTTTTTTATTTATGTACCTAGTATCCAAATATAGTAGTCCTCACGATCCTTGGCTTTTTTTATGTATAATTATTCTTAGAATCATGTATTGTTTTGGGTAAAAGTTTATATTATCTATAGTTTGTTATCATATCATGGTGTAGATATTTTTGGATATTAAAAATATTGAACATATGTAATAACCTTAACAATGAGACAAATATAATTATACACCCTAAAATTTTAGTAATTATAGAGTAAGTGGTTTATCAAGAAATTACATTACATTTTATATACCAACATGTACGGGTGGCTTCGGCACAAATGTATCTAGGTGTAAAACATGAAAATAATACTTTGAACTATACTCGAATAGTAACTAGTGCATTATAATGGTCCTTGCTGCACTATTGGCTTGACACTTCCAAGGGATATTATTTATTAATATCATTAGTTTTTTACAAACCACAATTAAGGGATTGAAAAATATCACATATGAATATATGTTAATAAATAGATCAGGGATAACATTGATTGAAACCTATAGAATCACAACATATGATATACCTCTCTATTACATGTTTTTACTCTTATGTTCAATGATTCATTTTTCTTCTCAATAACATAGTGTTCAGGCACTATAATTTTATGTTATTTTTCATAGAAAATGGCAGGAAATATAATAACACATTCCAAAAATATATGTTATAGGTAATGTGATGATATCCCTAATGATATTCCTGATATGATGGGAACGGGAGATCAATGCATAATGAAAATACATTCTCAGTAAACTCATGATTTGAAAAATAACTTCAATCATGTTGAATTCTTTACACCCCCAAGAGAAGATAAATTTGATGTGGAATACTTCATGTTGAAAATACCTCAAATTTTTAGTAGATCTCATGATCCCCTCCTTGCCGAGCAGTGGATTATCTCCTTTGAAAATAAATTTTCGTTCCTCCAATTCTCAAAATAAGAGAATGTATTGTAGGTAGAGTATCATTTTGTTGGAGATGCGGATCAATGGTGGACACTGATCAAAAATACAAACCCTATGAGGAAATTGATTTCATGGATTGGCAAGAATTCAAGAGAATGTTTTTCAGCAAATATTTTTTATGAACCCTATATATCAAGATGAAAATCAAGTTATTAGGAATTATGTTAATGGTATATGGGTCAATTAGGGTGTATGAAAAAGCATTACAAGGATTTCAAGGTATTCCTATTGCTTTTTATTTAACATAGAATGAAAATTGGATTGCATCTTTAGTAGGATAAAGCCATGTCTTCAAAAATAATTGTAAATTTGAGATGCCGACTACTATGAAGGGAATTTATGTTGTGCCATTAACAAAGAAATAGAGATCAGAGACTCTCAGCAGCATCATGGTCCTATAGATAAAATTATTAAAATGGAAGTTAATGTGGGAATTTCCGCATATACATTCCCTTATGGATAAAAGCCTGACCATCCTACATTTAAAAATTTTGGGAAGAAGATTCATGGTAACTATCTAAATGGAACTATGAATTTATTAAAATATGGAAAGATGGGACATCATGTTAAAAAATATAGATGTGATATGAAGAATCCCACTAATGATGAAGAAGAAAGAAAGGTTCAGATAAATTCTCATCCAGTGGGGAAATGTTTCAACGACAAGGAACATGGGCATTATGAAGAAAAATTTCTCTAAGACAAGGGCAGTCAGAGTCATTCAACAATTACCAATAAGTAAATAAACAAGGGCATAGGCTATCACAACATCTGAAGTGGATCCAAAAAATGATTCCTTTATAGTTACTCTACTTATTAATTCAATAATATTGTATGTACTATTTTATTCTAGTTCTACACATTATTTTCAATAGTGAATGTTTAGTATAAATATTTAAACACCACCTCAAATTTTGTAGGATATGTTATCCGTGAGAACAATGAATGGGGAAATTATAGAATCCAAGGTTCATAACCCCTCCCAAGGTAATGTTTGTGGATAAATCCTCCCATAAAATCATGTCATACTTCATTTAGTGGAGTTCAGTTCAATCATAGTGATGGATTATATATCTTTATTAAAAGTCAACAAAACTATTAGGAAAGAGAGATCGGTCCTCACATTCCAATGCATCCAAAAATTCATTACATGGGTAAGGTGGAAGATAAATCAACATTATAATCATTGTCTCAATTGTTGATATTAATTCCTTATGATAAATCATGTCGAGCTCATATGATTAAGATAAAGCAGAGAATCATTCTCAAAGACATTACCATCATACTAGATTACATTGATTTATTCCCTAAAGAGTTTCCTCATCTTCCTCCTGATCAAGATATTTAGTCCTCAATTTAACATATTCTTGGATCCCTAACTATATTAAAAAAACCTTATTGGATGACAACAATTGAGCTGGAATTCTTGAATAAGTAGTTATAAGAGAATACAGAGAAGTGTTTTATATGCCCGACTGCTTCATTATGGGGTGTTCTAGTCTTATTCATCAATAAGTAGGATGTATCGATGCGCCACAACATTGATTATCATGATCTCAATAAAATAATGATAATGAACAAGAATCCCATGAAATGGATATATGAATAGTTAGTTCAGTTTTGTAGGGCTAGTTATTTCACTATGGTGGACCTCCATAAGGGATATCACAAAAATTTGTGGATGGAACATATTTTCAATAATACCTTTTGAACAAGATGTGGAAACTATTAGTTCATAGTGATTCCCTTCAGACTCACTAATTCTCTATATATTTTCATGGATTTAATGAATAGTGTGTTTAGATATTACCTCTAAAAAGATGTTGTTGTCTTTATTGATGATATTCTAAAATACGCCATGTGCAAAGAGGAATAGTAGGAGTATTTGAATACTCTTCTAAAGACATCATTAAGGGAGATGATATGGGAAATTTATAGTAAATGGGAGTTCTGGATGGAGGATGTATCATTCCTGGCACATTTTATCATTTGCAAAGGGATATCTATGGACCCTTCTAAGACAAAGGCAACTTCAAAGTGGCTAAGGACAAAATTTGTAAAGGAGATCTGTAAGGACCCGGCCATAAAACATTAGTTAATCTTGAATTAAGTGAATAATTCACATTAAGTATCTTTTCAGCTTTAGAGTTTTAGAGAATTGGGACACAACTATTATAACTCAAAGATTACAAGGTAGACACATCTTCTCAGTTTCCATTTTTTCACAAAATATAAACTCTTGAACAAAAGAGTCATGTCTAGTTCCATGTTTTAGACATCGTGACATTTTCTTGATCCCATACTTGACCATATTACACTTTTAGTCCTATGGAAAACATTTCAAAAACATGGGATGAGCACAAAAGATCACTAAGGGATATAAAAATACGGAAAGGAAACATTAGACCATGTATATATAAGAATCAATGAAAACACACTTTACTGATAAAACATAAGCACTTTAACATACCTCATGAAATCATAAGATTTTTGAATAACTCAAAGAAATAATAAGACATAAAAGTAACTTGAGGCATTCATAACATTCTTATGTAGGGAGTAACCATCATGGTTACATTTGGAATACCCATGACAGTATATTCGATAAATATCTTCGGAGAAACCTTAGAGTTTAACTCCTTCTCATTACACAATATATTGGAGAGCTATCACGGGTTCACCCACCCTTATTTTATAACGGAATCACCCATTTTCATAAATAATCCCCAAGAACCATAGCATAATTGTATCACATAAAACATGCATAAAGGAAAAATAACATTCCCACATTTCTATCACAAGATATAAAATACATATTTATATAATTAAAACATTATCAAAACCATTTTCTATTCAAAAATAAAAGAAAAGTAAAACATGGTAATTATTTTTCATTTAAAATAAGGGTATGGATGGTAGAGGAAGCCGAAACTCAAATAATGGTCATGGCGGTAGAGAAGTCATTGTCGCCGCATACATAAAAACAGTCCCATTTTTCATTTAGTAAAATGCTTCATATAAAAATATTTCGTTTTAATAAAATTAGAAGTCAAAGTGGTTTATACACCATATAAAAGAAAGTTATGTATAAAACAAATTATGCCTCAATGAAAAGATATTGAGACCAAGTCCCTTACAAATTTGAAGCTTTTAACATTTTAAATTATTAATATTCATATAAATAAATCCTTAAAATCCATTTTGAAAACATGGATATTAATGATAAATATTTATAATAATAATTTATTAAAACATTTAAAAAAATATTTTAGTTAGAGAGTTTTTAACAAAATGAGAGACACTTAAATACAAATAATTGGGGAATAACATTTAATCAGAAATTTATAATATCATGAGAATAATTGGATTCATGATATAATATGTCAAAGTTCTGTATATTCACCATATAAGAGTGAATTGATGCATAACAATAATGAAGACTCAATAGAAATGTAAAATGAGATGAAATCCCTTATAAAGAAGGTATACTTAAATTAAGGATAAATCAATCTAATAATTATGTGTGAAAAATATAAATACACCCATTATAAGTGGATATTAAGTGTAAAACAACCAGAGGTCATTCACACATATTCCAAGGATGTCATATTCAATAACTACATGTTGAACCCAAAGAAATCTAAATTGGGTTAAGAAGTTCCCTTATAAAAATTCGATAGCATAACGACGTCACTTTATAATTCAGAAAACGAGTTGAGGAGACAAAAAGGGTATCTCATTACTTGGAAATAAATTTTACATCAATAAGGATATAGAAGAACATATCCCAATATATTATGATGTAAATTACAAGACTTAACAAAAATAAGTCTTTTAAAAAAGCGGAGGGTGAAATGTTACCTTACCGACTTGGGTAACTTTCAAAACGTACACCCCATGAAAGAAAGACTATAAATAATTGATGTAAAAACACATAAATGATATTATATTACACAAATAGTAGAATAATGGGATGTACATAGACCACTCAATGGAAATGGTGGCAAATGTAGCATAAATCCAACGGGAATAAAAGTGAGATGAAAAATCCCTTACGAAAACATGGCAGCCTAACGGAGCCACTTAAAAATTCCAAAAATGGATTTATGAGATCAAATAGGGTCTCTCATAATATGAAAATAAAAAGTAAAAAATGATTAATATAAAAAAAACCCAAACATAATAAATATGATATTAAAATAAATGACATAAAAGAGAGTACTTAAAAAGAAAAAGAGAGGTAGGATCCCTTATCTCAAGTCCTACTTGTCTTGTTCATTTCTTTATATTCTTGAATAATAAACTAGAGTCAATTTATACTTTCTTAAAAAACATTTCGAGTTAATTATTTCTTTTATATCACTTATTACCATGTTATGAACATTATGTAATGATTTAAGTTAATAACGGTCGTTTTGTCGATCATTGGTACTTGAGTCAAAAATAAACTTCTTATAATTACAAGTTGTTCATGTGGTAGAATATCCATTATATCCAGATTTATATTCATGATGTAGATATCATATATATCATATATATCCAGTATATACTTTCATTAATAATATTACATAACATTTATATGTAAGAAATGAAATGCAATGTTCGTGGTGACGGTAAGTAGTACGTACGCATGAACGCTACTTTCATTTTTATTTCATATTTAATTAAATTAAAACTAAATGGGATATATATATATATATATATTATAATTCCAGTATAAAATATATGTTATCTAGTTCACATATGTTCATTAATTTCATTCATTATACACTCTATGTATTGCATAAACGAGTCACATCAGCTGAGGGGGCGATAGTCCACACTTCCTCAAATAAAGTTATGGCATTCGCACAAAATGCAAAGCATAAATGTATGTTTTAAGTGTAAATTACAGAATCATAGAGAGAAAATAAATATAATATATATCATAAATAATTAAAGTTCTATCATAATGGCCACCATGAGAGGTGGTAGGAGAAGATAGAACAATCATCATTTCGTGAGAAAGTAATTCTCCATCCACGGAAATAGTATGTTCTTTAACAATTAGACGGAGGTGTCTGTAACTGTAGCTCGAATCATTCTCATAAAAACATCCTACTATATTTTAGATACTGATTTTGTTACAAAATAAAGTAATAAAAAGATTTTAGTGGGATGGGGAAGTAAAAAAAAAGAACATTAGAGAGGACATTGCCTTTAAATCAGGTAACTCCCTTTGGATTGAACTAAAAGGGTTTCTTGAAGATCTTTCTGCCTAAGGTAAGGCTTATAGGATGTAGATAGGGATGTGGAGGGATAAAATGAGCAGAGTTTGGTCAAGCCAAAGGCTTGAGAGGTGTGGGTAATGGGGTAGAGGTGGGGACCTTTTATAGGAGGGACGATGGGCACTCTTGGAAGGTCTTTTAAAGTTACTTTATTATAAAATGGTTTTCAGATATAAAAGGTCCCAAAATTATATATTTAGAGGATAAGGTGATATGGGTTCTAAATACACCCTTCCAATAGGTTTTTGAAATGTTTATGTCTTAGATTTTACATTATCTTTTCATTATGTTTAAATCGTTCAGTAATGAGGTAATGGCTGCATCATCATGTTGTCATACTTAAATTAATTTATTTAATGTCTAAAAATTATAAAAAAATACTATGATGTAGGAAATATTTTTAGCTTTAAAATGAATATTTATAGTAAAAAATATGGCTTGTATAACCCTGTGTAAAAAAAATTTTATTAAAACAATACATGTTTGTGACTTTTTAATTTTAACTTTAAATAAAATGTTATTAATGTCATTTTCTTACCCAAGTGGCTCCATGGTGTACCTAGGTTGACCCATGGATTTTCATGGTCGTCCATGACTCATACAATAATGGTAGGACATGTGTCAATGTCATTTCATATTATTATAACATTATCTTTACCTTAAATTACACTGAATACCATTAATCGTGATTAATAAAACATAAAAGTTACTATTCACCCAAAATTATTTTCATCCCATTGAACCACATTTTACATCCTAATTACAACCATTTATGTGGGATTTTTGAAATTCAAATCACAGAGGTGGTAAAATTTCATTTAAACCAAAAATCGGTTTTTTAACTACCACTTAGTGGTTTCACTATTCATCAAAAATGGATGTTTTTCAGAAAAATACCAAAAATTCACCCTATGATATATTTGATATTGCAAATTATAAAATGATTTATATTTTAAAAAATTATAAACATATAAGTTTCATTACTCAATTTAATAATTAATTCCCATTGTCAAAGCAAATAGCGTGTTTTTAAAAAACAAAATATATCTAAAGATTTACACTAGTTTAAGTCCAATTTCAAAGTGAAATTAATTCCAATGACCACCATTGGATTAAATGGTAAAAATATAATTTAATTTAACATTAAAACCAATTCCAGAGATAATCTAATCATATAAATAAATTATATTAAAAGGATTTTTTGAATTAAAATACAGCATTTTATACTATTCATTAAAAAATGAACTTTATCGAAAAAATTCCAAAAATTTATAAAAAGTAAATTTTGATGTCCCCATTCTAAAAGGAATTTTATTTTTTCAAATATAACATATAAAATTTTCAAAAAGTGGATTTAAAATGGGTTCTCCATCAAAAGGCGGTTATTCGACCTTTTAAAGAATATTAGAATATTTACACTTAAAATTGGATTTTTTCGCATTTTAAACATCTATAACTTTTTGAATAAATATAAAAATATTTGACAATAATATATAATCACTTTTTAGTTAGTTCTGTTCATTCCTGTCATTACATCGACTAGGAGTTTACTACTATTTACAATAATATTATTATGTTATTAGTGTGCATTGTATGATTCCAAAGAAACTCATTGTTGCGTATTGGATACGCCATCAAACATAGCATCCCATTTAAAGTAATATTAATATTCTATTCACAAATATTAATATATATGAAAAAAGTAATATTATTTATTTACCTAGGGTGTTACAATATCTATATCATTATTGGTTAAGCTGGGTATTATCAATGATTTTTTATGAGCATTTGATGATTTTCAATCATAATGCCCAAGCTAACTTGGAAGGGATTGATATTTTTCTAGACTCAATATTGTTAATACTACATCAATGAGTTGAAAATTTGGATTATCACAGTGCCAATAATCAGACTCCCAATTATTGGAGTGATATTTGTGGTGTACAACGATTATTAAAAGAATGTGTTTTGTTGTTTACTGATAAAAAATAATCAAGTGATAGATTAAACCTCAAGATAGTTGAAAATACAAGAGAAAAACTATCATATTCATTATCTGGAGTTGGAGGCATTGATAATTGTGTTAAAAATATGGGGAAATTATCTCTATGGGGATAAATGTGAGATATATACTGATCATAAGAGTCTAAAAGTTATATTCACACAAAAAAGTGCATAATATACACCAGTGAAGATGGATAGTGGTAATCATGGATTATGAATTTTCAATATACCCCCATCGTGGTAAGGGTAACAAGGTGGAGGATTCCCTTTTTGAACGAATCCTATAAATTTAACAATGATGAGAAATAAAAAGGATCCAATATTCTTATATTAGAATGAGATGGAAATTGGATTAATTATGGGAGTAAAATCATAAATCCTTTATAAAATTATTGCTAAGACATCCCTCATGGATAAAATAAAGTATTCTCATAGAACATATGTGGAAATTCTGAAAAGTGTGGAATCCATTATGAATATTGATTTTTCGAAATTTATGATTAATGATAAAGGGGTTACCAGATTTGGGTCACGAATATTTGTGGGATGTGATCTAGAGATATAGAAGTAAGTTTTAAATGATGTACATTTATCAACCTTTTCTATTCTTCTAGGGAGAATAATGATGTGTCAAGATCTCTGAGCGATATTTTGGTGGGACAATATAAAGAAGCAGATTACTAAGTATACATCAATGTTCCAGGTATGTAAACTAGTGAAGGATTAATTACTAAAGTCTATGGGTATGATGAAACCACTACCCATTCCAATGTAGAAGTGGTAGAATAGCAACATAGACATTATCATTGGACTTCCAAGATATCGAGAGGAATCAATTCTATATGGTTTAGTGTGGATCCTCTTATAAAGATATCCCACTTTATCAAAATTTCTAAGAGACTTCTTATTGGATACACATTCATATATATATATATATATATCAAATAATATGTAAGTCTTCATGCAGTACCATTATCTGTGGTATCTGATTGAGATCAAATATTCAACTCAATATTCTTTAAAAGTCATCAATATGCTCTATGAACTAAATTGTACTTCAGTATGGCCTATCATCTTCAAACTGATGGCCAATCTAAGAAAATAATTCATAACTAGGAAGACATGTTGAGAGAATTTTCTATGTTCTTTAATGAAGGATTTTACGAACATCTTCCACTAGTGGAATTCATCTACAATAGCAGTTTCCACTGGAGTATCTGAAAGGAACCATATGAAGCATTATATGGTAAAATATATAGAAACTTAAATAATGGGATGAATTTGGTGAGTATAGAATGTTAGGACCTAAAATGGTCAATGAAATGGTATATAATTTGAAAACCATTCAGTTGAAAATCAATGAAGCCCAATGTTGAAAAACACAGTTTTCCATATAGTCATCAATGAGTCCTTGAGTTCAATGTTGGAGACACAATGTAGAGACCCGAAACTTGACGTACATTAATATTACATTACTTTTGCGGAATACTTAGTACATAATAAAACACACACACACAAGGATTGTAATAGTTTAGTGTCTTTGGAAACTCGGAATAAAATCATCTAATCCTGGTGAAAGATCTTCATCATCTCCCATAAAGATCTTTTTTTATTCCTAAATCCTTTTTTATATCCTGGGGAAAAGAAAACATAAAAGTGTGAGCTCAAATGCTCAGTAAGGGTAAAGAAAATATCAATAACATCATATACATAAGCACATAACTTTTGGAAATCTTAACCTGCAAAAGATATCATAATTTAATAACATGGGATAAATCATGGCAGTGAAATTTAATCACAATAATCATAACATAAAACATGAAACTTGGTGGCATGCACACATAATCATAGAGAATCATTTCTTGTTAGTCATGACTCATTGCCAAGATTATCTTAGTGGAAAAAGTCCCTTTCTGAACCGAGTCACCCTCGTTCCAGTCCTGTTTCACTGAACCAGTATAACCTACCATTCCAGCCATATCTATCTCATGAGATATAAAATCTTTACCCAATGCATTGGAGGGAGATATAGGTCCCACCCATCTCATAATGATACCATTCTTATGTGTGCCACAAAATCATAAATCATACATCATTTCATAACCCATGTAATACAAATGGGAATCTTAAACATCATGACATCATAAATCAATTCATATAAGATAAAGGAATTCATAAAAATAATTCCATCACAACATAATCAAATCAATGTAATAATAGGGATAAAAACAGAACCCTTTATTATCTTAGATGGAAAATAATTTTGATAAAACACTTGAACTCCTTTCTTGAGGAAATTATCCTTTCTTCTTCAAAAACATTATTCCTTTCTTAAAATGTCATATGACTTTAAAATAAAATAAGTTGATTAAAAATAAACTTGAAAACATATAAAGGAAGCTTCTTGTAATTAATGTTTTAAAAATCCATTCATGTCGTATAAGTTAAAAAATACATTCTTCGTACTTTTGTCGGAAAGGTCAAAAAGTACCTCGTACGAAAAACGACAAAAGATTCCTTTCATATCCTTTACCAAAAACTCACCGAAGGGTAAAATGGGATTTAAAAAATTATAGGTGGATGGATATAATATTACATATTGAGGAAACATGGATGTGGATGATAAAATACCCCCCAATAAATGCCAAAGTATAAACAATCTCGGATAAAAATGAGATTGTGATATTTCCCTTACCTTAGGTCCGACTTGCTTTGTACGTGTCCGAACCTCCTGTATAATGATTTAAATCATGTTATTAACTTATTACAGAATCATATTAATTGTTATTATATCATATATGGTCCACTTATGACTTTATATTACCTGTTCTTTTGTAAATTCATGTTAAAGAAGCGTTTTTGGTAAAATTGTTTCATTTATCGTAGGTGTTTGGACTTGTTGTTCTTGAAATTATTATTACTTATATCATGATTTACTTACTTCCAGAATATAAAGTATTATTTATATATCATATATATTCAGTATATATATATATATAATAGATATATAAATGAAATGAAACACAACGTTCATGGAGACGGTAGTCCGTACGTACGCATGAACGCTGCTTTCCTTTCCTTATTGTCTTGAATAGAAGTAATTAGATGACATATATATATATATAAATAAATCAAGTAGATTTACCATGTCATATATGCCATTATTATTAATTATATGTACTTTATAATCATTCTGGAATGGTTAACATGGATAATGAATCTCATCGCGTCGTGGAGACGGTAGTCCGTACGTACGCACGAGCGATGATATCATTCCCATGGTCGTGGAATTGTGTTGAAGTGTATGTATACTATTTCATTATCAATATCACTTTATAATAATCATATATAGTACCTCATTAAACCATTATACCCATCATATTAAGGTGGTGGTGGAAAATAGATTACACCACAGCGTGGAGACGGTATTCCGTACGTACGCACGCGCGGTGATTTCCTTTTTCCGTAGGATGGATAGAAGGGTAATTAGAGTTGTTTCATATTTATAATAACATATCAGTATATAATAAATACTGATGTTATTACTTTATCATGAAACAACAAATTAAGAAGAAGTTGAAGAAGAAAGAATTTGAAAAAGATCGGTAATGGATATTACCTCTTTTTGATGCGCCTTTTCTTAACCTCCACTTAAAGAACTAAGGATGGTATTTGAAGAAGACCAGGACCTCTATGATGATAATAGGGAAGTGTAGAAGATATTTTGGCAGGGTTTGGCCGATCTTGAAGGCTCAATGTTGTGTGTGGAAGATAGGGAGGAGGTGCCCTTTTATAAGGGAGGAGAGGGGCACCTTTAGAATAACTAAAAATAGTATTTTATTATAAAGCCAAATTCGGTTTTAAATAGATCCAAATTGATTTATTTCGATGATAAGGTGGGGATGGGTCGAAATCCTCTCATCCAATAGGATTTAGACAAGTTTAGGTTATTATTTTAACCTTATCAATTACATTTAACTCTAAGTTAAATAATTTAATTTTTACCGTGTCTTTTTGTTTTCATACACTATATGGTTAATAAACTTACCATAATAAGCCAAACGAACCCCAAGTTTTTTATTATTAATATATATATCCTTATCTAAGTTATTTGTCCGAACAATAGATTTTTAGGAATTAAATAACAATTGATAATATAATATTTGTTTTAAAAACTAATTTATGTCAATTTTGATACTATTTGGTACATGATTTTTATGAAATTTATAACAGAATGATTAGTTCTAACCAAGTTCCTTAAATCAACAATAACATGTTATATTAACCTAGAAAATTAGTTTAAGTCATAAAAAGTCTCAAATTACATTTATGTTGGCATTTATAACATCAATTATGTTATTTGTTCTTAAAAAGGTAATTACTGTATCATTTTTTGTCATAAATAAATTAAATTATTTAAAGTATAAAAAATACAAATAAAATACCATTATGTAGGAAATATTTTTATCTTTATAATGAATATTTATAGTCGAATTTATCTTATGTATAACCCAATTTTAAAAAAGGTTTAGTAAATAAACATTGATTTTAACTCTTTTAACTCTTCTTTGAATTAAATAATAATAAATGTCCTAATCTAATCCAAGTGGGCCTAAATGATAATATTTTACACTTAAGGTTGTTTTTGGTCGAGATAAACTTGTCCAATATGATTAGGACATGTGTTAGGGTAATATTAATATCATTTTTACCCGTAATAACCCTATTTACTTTTAACCGTGGTAAAAAAAGTAAAAAGTTAGTATTCACCAAAAATTATTTTCATCTCATTGAACCACATTTTACTTACTGACATCAACCGTGTCTCTCGGATTTTTGAAATTCCATTCACAGAAGCGGTAAAATTAATATTTATGAATAAAATAATTTTTTTAACTTCCATGTAGTAGTTTCACTATTCATCAAAAATTGAAGTTTTTCAGAAAAATGCCAAAATTTCACCCTAAGCTATAATTGATATTCCGAAATCAAAAATGATTTCTATTTTACAAAATTCACAACATATGAGTTGCAATAATTAATTTTATAATTAATTTCCGCTGTCACAACAAATAGCGTGTTTTTAAGAGATAATAACTATCAAAATATTAACAATTGTTTATGTCTGGTGTAAATGTGAAATTACATACAATGACCAACATTGTATTGAATTGTAAAAATATATTCTAAATATACTGTACAACCACTCAAATTAATAATTTATCACTAATAATTATTTCAATTAAAAAAGTTGTTTTTAATTAAAATTTAGTAATTTTCACTATTCATCAGAATATGAAAGTTATCCGAAAAGTACCAAAATTTCACCTTAGGATAAATTCAATACTAAGAATCCAAAAATGAAGTCCATTTTGAGAGCTAAAATTTCTAAAGTTTTAAAACGTGATTATTACTATTCATAACAGCTCGTTATAATAATATTTTAATAGCATATCATTGTTTAGTGAAACTCGGTATTGCGTACTACACACGCTATCGATGAAGGTCGCGATTGCGTGCAAGGAAAGTCAAGGATGCGTGTTGTGCAAGCTCCTTTTGGTGTAGCGTACAACAAAAGACATTAGTGAAATTAAAAATAAGATTTTTCATAAAATCTCGGGGTGTTACATTCTACCCCCCTTAAAATGAATTTCTCCCTCAAAATTCGTTGGGGTTATAAATGGTTTACTATTCAAAAGTTTCTTTAATAGAAACCCACATCGTAAAAAGGAATGCCAAAACCAATCTTTAAAAATGAAAGTATGAAATGTAACGGTTACCCAAATAAACTAATCACTGGGTTTCCACATAGGTCAAAATATGTATATGGAAGAAAAATCTAACCATCATGTTCTAATGGAGAGTGGTAGAAAACATGGATATGGAAAAGCCAGCAATCACAAATCCATAAATTTATGACGATCTAGGGTACCATCTGATTCATCGGATATAAGGGCACTAGGACAACATTTTTGGTTTTCAAGATCATTTCCCTAAAGTTAAATAATTTGAATAAATACTTACTTTATTTTGGTACAATCTCACTGTTGTTCGTGCCTTGAACAATTTCCACTTCATCTCTTAAATAAATGAAGTTGAATTTGTTATTCTTAAAGTGTTAGCAGATCATGTGACAGAATGACGGGTCATTCCATCTGTCTCAGACAAAAGGTTAGCAAAAGTTATATACATAAGTCATTCTATATGGTTCCTAAAATGGACTTATACATTATATATCATACTTTCTTATTATAATAAAACTAGTTTCTACTAAACAGGGACTTCCTGTAGGCCAGTGGTAGGCGATAAAGGTCAGTCGCACTTCGATTGTGGGTTCGATTCCAACAGCCTTGTCCGACGCGATTGGCTGTCGCCCGTCCTGCAGGTTGTCCTTTTTCTAATGCTATATTACTATAACATCCATCAATAATATCGAAAAACAAACAATACTAACTTATGTCCAACATAATCCATTCTAATCTTTAGGCTTATCCATAATACTGCAGTCCACTCACATAATATAGTGAAAACGATTACCAAAGATTTAATATTGTCGTTGATCCCCATAAGATTTGTCTTGTTGGTCACATTTCAAACATTCAATGGCCTTAATCATGTATTCTCTTGAATACCCATTGAACCTTAGTGAAAACATGAATGAAGTTAAAAGTTAACATTTTCCACTTACCAAAATCCTCAAAATTCTATATACTCAAACCATGATATCACTTAGTCTTTATATCAATCATGAGCTCATGAATACTGTTAAACATTTCATTTTCTCGTTTTCCCTTCATTATGCGCATATCATCTTATTTCCAAAAAATATCTCAATCACTTTGAATACCACATTATACCAATACATAAATATTCCAATACTCCATGATACAATATTATTTTGGAATCCCATTACATAAACACTTAATCATTCCACCACATCGTTGTAATATTCAACATCGCCAATAGTGATCGCATGTGACTTCCCTTTGTCCTTTTCCTTAAGTGGTTTCTCATGTTGATCATCACTAACCCTTGGATTAGGGCATTTATTAGCATAATGCCCCATTTCCTTGCACTTGAAGCATTGAAGTGTTGGTGGTGCGTTCTCTGCAGTCTTTTCTTTATTAACATCATTAGAAACCCTTTTTCCATAAATTCGACACTCAGCTGCTCGATAACCTTCTTTTCCACACTTAAAACATTTCCTAGTCCCTTTAAGACAATCTCCACCATGCTTCTTTCCACACTTTGAGCATAAGGAAACATTCATCTTCTTTTCACCATTATTCTGAGATTTCTCCTTGAACTCCATCTTTCGTTTCTTGTCAAAACCATGAGATGGATAAGTAACACCAACTTCCATTTCTACCTTGATAGCACAACGTAAAATTTCTTCATAGCTACTGAAGTCTCTTATAGCTAATGCCCTTCGAAGACATGGTTTTAAGCCACTGAAAAATCGATCAACTTTACTTTCAGGTTGGATGATAATGCCAGATGCATACCTTGAATGTCTTGTAAAATTCACTTCGTAAATACCAACATATTCATCATCCTTTTGCTTTAGTTCAAGAAACTCCTTCTCCATCTTTGTTCGAAGAACATGAGGGAAGTACTTATTGAAAAATAAGTTCTTGAACACGTCCCATTCCATGTACTCAATTTCTTCTCTTTGCCTCGTATTCTTGATAATATTCCACCATTGATCAGATTCACCTTCCAAACGATATACTGCTAAGATTACTTTATCATGTTCAGAACATTGAAGAACTGAAAATATCTTTTCAGTGGTACTGATCCATTGTTTAGCAACAAGTGGATCAGAAGACCCATTGAAATAAGGTGGACGTTGCCTCATGAAGGACTCAATATAATATTGTTCCCTTCTCTTCTCATTTGGAAGTCCAGAATGATTCATAGCTTGTGTAAGTATAGCAATAAGATTTTGCACTCCATCTCCCATAACATTTGTTGGTTCAGGAGGAAAATCATTGCATTGTCCATTGCATTGATCAACACGGTTCCTTCGGGTTCCATCCATCGTCTAAAACCCAAAAAGAATAGTGTGAGAGGCAAAAATCATGCTTGGGAAAACAACATAATAAACGGGGAGTACCTTCAATATCTAACATCTTAGGTTTAATTCTATGATTGTTAGCGTAATTCTAGTACTATAACCTATACGCATACTTAACCTTAGGGACATCCCTAGACATACCTTAGAAATATCTCTTGGGATCTCACTAATGTTTTCGCATCCTAGTTTCCAAAGGTTGACTAAACCTTTCCTCTGATACCAACTGTAGAGACCCGAAACATGACGTACATTGAGATTACTTTACTTTTGCGGAATAATTAGTACATAACAAAACACACACACACAAGGATCATAATAGTTTAGTGTCTTTGGAAACTCGGAATAAAATCTTCTAATCCTGGTGAAAGATCATCAACATCTCCCATAAAGATCTTTTTTTTATACCTAAAACCTTTATTTATATCCTGGGGAAAAGAAAACATAAAAGGGTGAGCTCAAATGCTCAGTAAGGGTAAAAAAAATATCAATCACATTATATACACAAGAACATAACTTTTGGAAATCTTAACCTGCCAAAGAGATCATAATTTCATAACATGGGATAAATCATGGCAGTGAAATGTAATCACAATAATCATAACATAAAACATGAAACTTTTTTGCGTACACACATAATCATAGAGAATCATTTCTTGTTAGTCAAGACTCATTGCCAAGACTATCTTAGTGGACAAAGTCCCTTTCTGAACCGAGTCACCCTCGTTGCAGTCCTGTTTCACTGAACTAGTATAACCTACTGTTCCAGCCATTTCCATCTCATGAGATATAAAATCTTTACCCAATGCATTGGAGGGAGATATAGGTCCCACCCATCTCATAATGATACCATTCTTATGTGTGCCACAAAATCATAAATCATACATCATTGCATAACCGATGTAATACAAATGGGAATCTTAAACATCAGGACATCATAAATCAATTCATATAAGATAAAGGAATTCATAAAAATAATTCCATCACAACATAATCAAATCAATTTAATAATAGGGATAAAAACAGAACCCTTTTATTATCTTACATGGAAAATAATTTTGATAAAACACTTGAACTCCATTCTTGAGGAAAATATTCTTTCTTCTTCAAAAACATTTTTCCTTTCTTAAAATGTCATATGACTTTAAAATAAAAGATGTTGATTAAAAATAAACTTGAAAACATGTAAAGGAAGCTTCTTTTAATTAATGTTTTAAAAATCCATTCATTCCGTATAAGTTAAAAAAAACATTCTTCGTACTTTTGTCGGAAAGGTCAAAAATTACATCGTACGAAAAACGACAAAATATTCCTTTCGTATCCTTTACAAAAAACTTACCGAAGGGTAAAATTGGATTTAAAAAATTGTAGTTGGATGGAAATAATATTACATATTGTGGAAACATGTATGTGGATGATAAAATACACCCTAGTAAATGCCAAAGTATAAACAATCTCGGATAAAAATGAGATTGTGATATTTCCCTTACCTTAGGTCCGACTTGCTTTGTACGTGTCCGAACCTCCTGTATAATAATTTAAATCATGTTATTGACTTATTCAAGAATCATATTAATTGTTATTATATCATATATGGTCCACTTATTACTTTATATTACCCGTTCTTTTGTAAATTCATGTTAAAGAAACGTTTTCGGTAAAATTGTTTCATTTATTGTAGGTGTTTGGACTTGTTGTTCATGACATTATTATTACATATATTATGATTTACTTACTTCCAGAATATAAATTATGATTTATATATCATATATATTAAGTATATATATATAATATATAGATAAATGAAATGAAACACATCGTTCATGGAGACGGTAGTCTGTACGTACGCATGAACGCTGCTTTCCTTTCCTTATTCTCTTCAATGGAAGTAAGTAGATGACATATATATATATATATATATATATATATCCATTAGATTTACCATGTCATATATTCCATTATTATTCATTATATATACTTTATAATCATTCTGGAATGGTTAACATGGATAATGAATCTCATCGCGTCGTGGAGACGGTAGCCCGTACGTACGCACGCGCGATGATATCATTCCCATGGTCGTCGAATTGTGTTGAAGTGTATTTATACTATTTCAGTATCAATATCACTTTGTAATAATCATTTATAGTACCTCCTTACACAATTATACCAATCCAATTAAGGTGGTGGTGGAAAATAGATTACACCACAGCGTGGAGACGGTATTTCGTACGTACGCACACGCTGTGATTTCCTTTTTCCGTAGGATGGATAGAAGGATAATTAGAGTTGTTTAATATTTATAATAACATAACAGTATATAAGAAATACTGATTTTATTACTTTATCATGAAACAACTAAAGAAGAAGAAGTTGAAGAAGAAAGAAATTGAAAAAGATCGGTAATAGATATTACCACTTTTTGATGCGCCTTTTCTTAACCTCCACATAAAGAACTAAGGATGGTCTTTTAAGAATACCAGGACCTCTAGGATGATACTAGGGAAGTGGAGAAGAGAATTTGGCAGGGTTTGGCCGAGCTTGAAGGCTCAAAGTTGTGTGTGGAAGAGAGGGAGGAGGTGCCCTTTTATAAGGGAGGATAGGGGCACCTTTGGAATAACTAAAAATATTATTTTATTATAAAGACAAATTCGGTTTTAAATAGCTCCAAATTGATTTATTTAGAGGATAAGGTGGGTATGGGTCTCAATCCTCTCATAAAACAGTATTTAGACAAGTTTAGGTTATTATTTCAACCTTATCAATTAGATTTAACTCTAAGTTAAATAATTTAATTTTTACCGGGTCTTTTTGTTTTCTTACACTATATGGTTAATAAACTTACCATAAAAAGCCAAAAGAACCCCAAGTTGTTTATAATTAATATATATATCCTTATATAAGTCATTTGGCCGAACATTATATTTTTAGGAATTAAATAACAATTGGTAATATAATATTTGTTTTAAAAACTAATTTATGTCAATTTTGACACTATTTGGTACATGATTTTTATGAAATTCATAACAGAATGATAAGTTCGAACCACGTTCCTTAAATCAACAATAACATGTCATAGTAACCTATTAAATTAGTTTAAGTCATAAAAAGTCTCAAATTACATTTATTTGGGCATTTATAACATCAATTATGTTAATTTTTCTTGAAAAGGTAATTACTGTATCATTGTTGTGTCATAAATAAATTAAATTATTTAAAGTCTAAAAATTATAAATAAAATACCATTATGTATTAAATCTTTTTATCTTTCTAATGAATATTTATAGTTGAATTTACCTTATGTATAACCCCATATTAAAAATGTTTTAGTAAATAAACTTTGATTTTAACTCTTTTAACTCTTCTTTGAATTAAATAATAATAAATGTCCTAATCTAATCCAAGTGTGCCTAAATGATAATATTTTACACTTAAGGTTGTTTTTTGTCGAGATACACTTTTCCAATAGGATTAGGACATGTGTTAGGGTAATATTAATATCATTTTTACCCTTAATTATCATATTTACTTTTAACCGTGGTAAAAAAAAGTAAACAATTACTATACAGCAAAAATTATTTTCATCTCATTGAACCACATTTTACTTACTAACATCAACTGTGTCTCTCGGATTTTTGAAATTCCATTCACAGAAGCGGTAAAATTAAGATTTATGAAAAAAATAATTTTTTTAACTTCCACATAGTAGTTTCACTATTCATCAAAAATTGAAGTTTTTCAGAAAAATGCCAAAATTTAACCCTAAGCTATAATTGATATTCCGAATTCAAAAATGATTTCTATTTTACAAAATTCCCAACATATAAGTTGCATTAATTAATTTTATAATTAATTTCTGTTGTCACAAAAAATAGCATGTTTTTAAGCGATAATAACTATCAAAATATTAACACTTGTTTATGTCTGGTGTAAATGTGAAATTACATCCAATGACCAACATTGTATTGAATTGTAAAAATATATTCTAAATATACTTTAAAATCACTCAAATTAATAATTTATCACTATTAATTATTTCGATTAAAAAAGTTGTTTTTAATTAAAATTTAGTAATTTTCACTATTAATTAGAATATGAAAGTTATCCGAAAAGTACCAAAATTTCACCTTAGGCTAAATTCGATACTAAGAATCCCAAAATGAAGTCCATTTTGAGAGCTAAAATTTCTAAAATTTTAAAATGTGGTTATTACTATTCATAACGGCTAGTTATAATAATATTTTAATAGCATATCGTTGTTTAGTGAAACTCGGTATTGCGTACTACACACGCTATCGAGGAAGGTCGTGATTGCGTGCAAGGCAAGTCAAGGATGTGTGTTGTGCAAGCTCCTTTTGGTGTAGCGTACAACACAAGACATTAGTGAAATTAAAAAGAATATTTTTTATAAAATCTCTGGGTGTTACACACAATATTTTAATACATATCTTTTTTGAAGAAGATCACGAGGATTTTGAAGAAAGGAAAGGTAATACCCAGATCTTCCATCCCCTTAGATATATTTTATCATTTCAGGGATGTGGTGTAACACCCCAGGTAAAAAGAAGAGTATGACATTTTCACATTTGTGAATAAAATATATGTATAACTTTAAAGGGGATGTTATGCTCTATGGCATACCCAACACTCAACAACTAGTTTCTTGGGAATCTTACGTTGCACTCTAATAATAAAATAATATTATATTAAAAGGTAGTTAACGCCTAGTCATTGTAATGGCGGGAAAGAATAGAACTAACTACAAAATGATTATATAGGTTTGTCAAATATTTTTACTCTTTACAATTAATGTTAGAGGATTAAAATGTGAATGAATCCAATTTTAAGCGTAAACATTCTAATATTCTTTAAAAGGTCGATTAGCTGCCTTTTGATGGAGAACCTCTTTTAAATACTCTTTTTGTAAATTTTATGTGTTATATTTGACAAAATAAAATTCTTCTTTATAATCGGGACATCAAAATTTACTTTGTGTAAATTTTTGGTATTTTTCCGAAAAAGTTCAATTTTTAATGAATAGTGAAAAATGTTGTATTTTAATTCAAAAACCTCTTTTTAATATAATGTATTTATATGATTAAATTATTTTTAGAATTATTTTTAAATTGAAATTAGAATATATTTTTACCATTTAATCCAATAGTGGTCGTTGGAATTAATTTCACTTTGAAATCGGACTTAAACTAGTGTCAATATTTTGATACTTTTTGTTTCATAAAAACACGCTATTTGTTTCGACAGTGGGAATTAATTATTAAATTAATTAATGAAAATTATATGTTTTAAATTTTTTAAAATAGACATCATTTTTTAATTTGGAATATCAAATATAGATTAGGGTGAATTTTTGGTAATTTTCTGAAAAACATCAATTTTTGATGAATAGTGAAACCACTAAGTGGAATTATAAAAACTGATTTTCCGTTTAAATGAAATTTTTCCATCATTGTGTTTTGAATATCAAGAATCTGACATACATGGTTGTCATTAAGAAGTAAAATGTGGTTCAATGGGATTAGAATAATTTTTTGGTGACTAGTAACTTATTAAGTTTTAATCGCGATTACAGATAATTAGTGTAGTTTCAGGTAAGAATAATGTTTTAATAAAATTAAATGTCCTATACACATGTCCTACCCTCATTTTATGTGTCATGGCAGACCAAGACAATCCATGTGTCAACTTGGGGACCCCATGGTGCCACTTTGGTTGGAAAATGACATAAATACCTTTTTATTTAATGTTAAAGTAAAAATGACACAAACATGAGATGTTTTACTAAAACAATTTTTACATGGGGTTATTAAAGTCAGAATTTTGACTATAAATATTCATTGGAAAGATAAAAAGATTTCCTACATAATAGTATTTTTTTATAATTTTTCGACATTAAATAAATTAAATTATTTATGACATCATGATGATGCAGCGATGACCACTTTATTTTACGATTTAAATAAAACGAAAAGATAATGTAAAAACTAAAATCTACACTTGTAAAAAACCTATTTGATGTGTATATATCAAACCCTTATCACCTTATCCTCGAATTATATCAATTTGGGACCTTTTAAATCCTAAACGAATTTTCAAATAAAGTAACATTTCTTTACTTTCCAAGAGTGCCCCTCCTCTCCTCTTATAAAAGGCCCCCACCTCTACCTCCTTACCCACACTTCCAAAGCCTTTGGCTCGGCCAAACCCTACCCATTTTGTCTCTTCACATCCCTCTCTAACTCCTTGAAGACTCATTTTGGGCTGAAGTCTTCCCAAGGAGGCCTTTGAGCTCAAACCAAAGGGAGTTACCAAATTTTAAGGTAATTTCTTCACTTGTGTCCTTTTGTTTTTTTTTTGTTTCTCAAACCCCCTAAACTCTTTTTATTCATTTATTTTGTAAGAAATACAGTATCTTCAATATAATAGTATGTTTTTATAATAGCTATTCGATCTACACTTACACACACCTTCGACTAATGGTTAAAAAACATATTGTTTCTGTGGTTGGGGATTTTCTGCCTCACGAAACGATGATTGTTCAATATTCTTTTAACACCTTTAATGGTGGCCATTATGATGTCACTATATTTTATATATGATATATAATATGTTTATGTTTTACTTAAGCTTCTTTTTTTTCTTTTGTGGCATACCTTTATGGTTTCCATTGTGGGTAAACAGGATAATTTCATTTTAGGAAGTGCGGACTACCGCCCCCTCAATGTGATTTGATTCGTTAATGCCATGTGTGGGATGTTTAAAGGATGGATTTAAAGTTATTATATATTATGTATGTTACATATAAATGATGAATATAATTCTGTAATTAAAACATACATACCTCTAATTTGGTTTTAATTCCATTAATATGACATAGAAATGAAAGTAGCGTTCATGCGTACGTACGGCTTACCATCTCCATGAGCGGGTAATTTCATTTCTTACCACTTAATGATTATGTAATATTATAAATAGATGTATATTCTGGATATATATGATATATATGATACCCAAATCATAAATATCATTCTGGATATAATGAACCTTTGACAACACAAACAACATGTAATTGTAAGAAGTCCACTTTCGACTTAAGAACCAAATATCGACAAAACAAACATTATTAACTTAAATGATTACATAATGTTTATAACCTGGAAATAAGTGATATAAAAGGAATAATGAACTTGAAAAATGTTCTTAAGAAAGTAGGAATTAACTCAAGTTTATTATTCAGGACATTAAAGAATGATCGATTCAAGTCGGACCCGAGGTAAGGGATCCTACTTCTCTCCTTTTTAAGTACCCTCTTTTATGTCATTCCTTTTAATGCTCATCTTTCTTGTTATGGGGATGTTATTTTATATTAATCTTACTGCCATTTTTATTTTCATATTATGAGAGACCCTATTCTCTCTCATCAATCCGTTTTGGATGTTTTGAGTGGCACCGTTAGGCTGCCGAATTTTCGTAAGAGATCTAACCTCTCTCTTTGTTTTTAAGTACTCTCCTTTATGTCACTTCTTTTAAGCTATTATTTGTTATGTTGGGGGATGTTATTTTATATTACTCTTTCTGTAAACTTTATGTTAATATTATGAGATACCCTATTTGATCTCATCATTCCATTTTTGTAATTTTTAAGTGGCGCAGTTAGGCTGCCGAGTTTTCGTAAGGGATTTTTCATCTCACTTTTATTCCTGTGATATTTATGCTATATTTTCCACAGTTTCCATTGAGTGTTGTATGTACTTCCCATTATTTTACTCATTGAGTAATATACATTCATTTATGAGTATTTACATCAATTTTGTATTTTCCTTCTTTCACGGGGTGTATGCTTTGAAAGATACTCATGTCGGTAAGGGAACCTTTCACCCTCCTCTATTTAAAAGACTTCTTTTGTTATGTCTTTTAATTCACATAACATTATGTTGGGATGTTTTCTTCTATATCCTTCGTGATTTAAATTTTATTTACAAGTAATGAGATAGCCTTTTTATCTCTCATCAACTCATTTTCTGAATTTAGTAGTGACGCCGTTAGGCTGTCAAATTTTTGCAAGGGTACTTCTTAACCCAATTTATAATCTTTGGGATAAGCATGTACTCCTTGAATATGTCATTATATGAATATGTGTGAATAACCAATGATTTTTTTACACTTAATATCCACTTATATTTGGTGTATTAGTTTTTCAAACATAATTATGTAATTGATTTATCCTTAATCCAAGGATACTATCTTTGTATGGGACTTCACCTCAATCTCCATTCATTGAGGCATATTTTATTTTATACACAACCTTCTTTTATACAGTGTATAAACCCCTTTGACTTTTACGTTTATCCAAAAGGAATCTTTTTTATACGAAGTGTTTTACTAAATGAAAAAAGGGAATGATTTTGTCGTACGTATGCAGCGACAACGACTTCTCCGCCACCGTGACCATTATTTCAGTTTTGGCTTCCTCTACAGGCCATACCTTTTTTTAAAAGAAGAATAAATACCATGTTTTACTTTTCATTTATTTTGGTATTGAAAATGGTTTTCATAATGTTTGTATATCAACGTGTTGTATTGATATCTTGTGATTGAAAGGTGGAAATGATATGTTTCCTTTATGCATGTTTTATGTGATACGATTATGTTGAGGTTCTTGGGCATTATTATGAAGAATTGTGGTTCCATGATAAACTAAGGGCGGGTGAGCCCGATATAGATCTCCAATGCATTGGGTAACTCGAAGGAGTGAAACGTTAAGGTTTCTCCGAAGAGATTTAGGGAATATACTGTGGTGGGTATTCCAAACATAACCAAGAGGGTTACTCCATATGTAAGAATATTATGAATGCCTCAAGTTACCTTTATGCCTTATGATTTCTATGATTTATTCATGATTTAATTAGGTGTGTTAAAGTTATTATTTTTTATGAGTAATGTATGATTTCACTGATTCTTATGTGTACATGTACTCATGTTTCATTTCCATATATTTTTATATCCCTTACTGAGCTTTTTATGCTCATCCCAAGTTTTTGAAATGTTTTTCACAGGTCAAGGGAAAGGTACATGATATGATGATAGTGTCACGGAAGTGTCATGAAATAATCCATATTTTATTTTAAATATGTTTCCGTTGATGGGAAAAAATGAATACAATCTTTTTTTTAAACACTTTTATTGAACGTGGAATGTAATGCAAGTTTATGATCTAATTCTCTAAAACTCTAAACCTAAAAAGATCCTCAATGTGTAATCTTTTATTAACTCAAGATTCAGTAAGGTTTATGTCTGGGGCCTTATATGTGGAATATTGACTAGAACATCCAAAAACCATGTCCAATTTACATAATGTATTTCATGTATCCCTTTTATGTATGTACATATTAGACCACTCGCTTTTACTCTTTTCAAACGTGTTATAGTTGGAGACACATATTTTTTTCGAGGTGCAGCCAGTGAAAATCTTGGATTGTATATATAATTTTTTACATAATTAGACTACTCACCTGGTATTTCTATTGTGGAAGAACCTGATGTATGATGTGGAAATATTGGAACTATAATAGGTGATTAAGAAATGGTACCCACACATATTTAGGGCTTAGAATGTAAAAACAAATCGAGGGAGAAACTTCGTAAGGGTGAAAAAATGTGACAACACAATGTTCTATCAATAGATTTTCAATTACTATAATAATGTCATATATTCACATGGAACCACAATAGAATGAACTACTATATACTACGTTACCATTTTACATTATATTGTTACTTCTGTGATTTGAATTTCAAAAATCTAACACACACGATTGAAATCAGAATAATGTTTTATGTGCGATAAGTAAAAATTAATTTTTTTGTGAATTTTAATAGACCCTAATGAATAATATTGTTACCCTTATCAATATTAATATGTCCCTTATGAAAAGTAAACAATCTGATGAATAGTAACCTCACCCATGTGTGTATGAATAAAATTTAGGCATCCAATAAGTGATAATATGGCCATAGTAAAAGTATTAGAATTTTCAAACGTCATAAATAATTATTTCAAATTAAATAATTAATTTAAAATAAAAATTATTTTCATAAGGGGTCTTTATAAATTAATAATTTTTTGACCTCTAGTTTTTGGATAATTTTATAAGACCTCATGCAATTTTTGAAATCATTATAAATTAAGTTATTGTTTTAAAATCTGTATTTTTCAACTAAAAATGATTTTATTTTCCAATTAAGATAATCATATTTGTAAAAAATGGAAAATGTAGTTCATTTTTATTTTCTACACATCGAGAAATGTTTTGGGTGAAATTTTGTGATTTTTCTAAAATAAATGAATTTTTATGAATAATAGAATACTGTAAATTGTCGTACAAATACGTTATATGTTAATTATAATATTTTTTGAGTCATGGATGATGTAATCACATTGGTTTTGTACTCACATGCTCATAGATATGTTTTTGGTCACAACTATCATCACCATTACTTGTCTAATAGAAAAAAATATAAACTAATGATTTAAATATTGAGAAAACCCTCATCCACTCCACTATAAAAACCACCCACACTCCCCTATTATGTTCACTAATAAAAAGACTATTGTTTGACTTAGGGTTGTAATGGATGTATTGGAATATCATTTCATCATCTATCAATGTAAAATGTGAAGAAAAGTCCACCAGATTAGGTGAATAAGGATGTTACATTGATTGAAGAGTGTTGTAAGTCTAGATACTATCAAACAGATTCAAAATTAGTATTATGAATCTTACCTTTTCAAAAAACCAATGACTTTATCAAGGATTATATAAACTAAATAAACTTATAATATTAAAAAACCTTAATAATCTATAAAAAGGATCCAATAACGCTTCCAATGTCTATAAAGAGATTATAGTTATTTGGCCACTATATTTATAGATAGTAATAATGTTGGAAGATTCACAATAAAATGTTTATTCCAAAGTAGATGATGATTGTTCAACTAAAAAATCACATATTAAGAGTGGATTTAGATGAAATAAAATTCATGTTTTGATTATTTCCCTCGTGTGACATGTTAGGAAGATGGTCATATTTTTAATGAATGTATTACTATTCCTCTAGAGAAATAAAAAACCCTTAAAATAATTAAAAATTTATTTCAATTGAAGGAATATGTGTAATTATGTTCTCCACATAAAATATAAGAGTATCTGATATGATTTATTCTATCAAACATTGAATCAACTCTCAAGATTGGATGTGGAAGCATGAATAGTTTAATTACATGGTTTAGAAATTAGTCTCATCCCTACAATTCACATTAAGAAAAATGTTCACCAACATAATTATTTTGTAAATTTTATATTGCATTCTTGATGTCAATGTAGATTATTAAAGGTGATAAATTTTCTTCGAGGGATAACATGAGGATTGATTATATTAAATTCAGGATAGACTAGATGAATAAGTCACCATATAAGATTGGTCCCTCAATTAGTATTATGAAAATATGATTATATAATAATAATTGATGACTCTATAAAACTAGATACATTCTTTAAATGATATATAATTGAAAAATATACAAAATTTTTTATATTATAATTATTATTTTGTTTAACATGCATTAAAGGTAAAAATAATTGGTGAATATGTGGAAATTGTTATATATGTGTTGCCATAAGAAGCAGATCTATTTTGGTATATTATTCACACACAAAATCATGTGATTCATCTTTATAAGTGATGAACAATTAATAATATATTTTGGAGGGTCATCATGTTGTGTGGAGGAGTTATTACTATTATAAATTTTAGTAGTGTTTTTATTTCCTACAAAATATATTATTTTTGATTATTCTTGATGGTGAGGTCCTTAAAATTTTATTACTTTATAAATATCTCATCCTTGGTAACATGAATAAATCATAATATTATTGTGTTGATATAAAATTAAATAAATTACGTAAACATGGATATAAATAAAAAATTCCATAATTTTCTTAAATATAACTATTTATACATGATTGATTTTAACAAATGTTTTAATCTAAATAGAGGATTTTTTTGACATACCCCATGTGAAATATACATCATAATTATTGTCATCAATGGAATGATTAAATAACAACTGGTTTATTAATAATAATGTTAAATATTTATCGTTTCATTTAGAATAAGGTTAAATTTAATATGGACATCATTTTACTAAATATAATAATCATGTTTTCTATACTGAGAATTGGTCATGTATTCTTGGGATGGGAGGATGATAACACATTTCATACAGATGAATTTAAACCATTTATCATTCATATGTTTTTTATGTTTATATAGTGAGAAATATAGTGAAGTGAATTATTAATGAGAATGGAAGAGTGTATAAATGATTAAAACACCTAAGAAAGAAAAAATTTAGAAGATATTGACTACAGTTCCGAAGGTGATATTATTGATCCCAATTTGTGTGATTAATATTTGTTGTCATAAAATTATTGTCATGTAATGCCAATATGTATTTGAAGAATTACTATTTTGGATATTGAATGGATATGGTCTTCATAAAGTATTTATTATAAATATTGGAAAATGAAATCTTTTGGAAGAAAATATCCCATGAATTGTGTCATATAATATTACCTAAAATAATATAGGAAGATTCATATTAGAATTAGTGTTTCATGTTTCTTATTATATAAGAACATTAAGTTATTAACTTTGTTGAAGAAATATTAACTGAATATGTGTCAAGTAACATTTTGAATTTAACACTATAATTAATTCAAATAGTGATTGATGAACTATTCTTTGTTCCAAATGACATGTGATAAAGATTTTTGGAAAAGAGCATAGTATACATAATATATGATGTTGTAGGTTCTATGAGGATACAATTATAAATTTATATTTTAATATGTAAATTTTTCTCTTTGGATTTAAAAAAATTTTTATTCCATATCCATCCAATGAGTTAGTGCAATGGCCTACTGTTGGAGACCACTCGGCCAAGAAATCCATGAATGAGTAGGAGTCATCATCGTAGAGTAAATCCTTTGAACATGAAACAATGTGAATTTATTGAGAATTTATTTTTTCACATGGAGTGATTACATAATAATTTATAGGGGTGGTGGTGGTTAACACATGGAGGTTAAACCTTTGAGTTATGTGTGTGATTATATTCACAGACAAAACTTTGTGGCATGTCTGAGTGCTTTAAAATAGTCCAGTATTATAAAGATGATATTTTCATGACCAGTATTATAAGAGGTTAAATGTTTTATCATTTAATATTATCATGTTTGAAAAAATCACAAATAATGATGTATTTTCAATCAGTTCCATTCACACCATTCAGTAACATTACATGATTATCTATTTTTTCAACAAATTTAATCTCATTATTCAATGGTTTTCCCAAACCTAGTATTTTATGCCATAACCTCATTACATGGATTTAAAACTAATATTATAGGCCACATGATACGATATATATCATTATATATGAATATAATATAATTAAATCACTATGAAAGGTAATTTAACTTGCCTATATATGAAAATAAACTAAGCATAGACCATCTTAATGAAACTTCCATAGATATATAATGAGTTTGAGGATATTTCATAAATATAATAAATCATCAACATAAAATGCACATTTTCATGAGTATGAATTGTTTTCATGGATCTTAATTTAGTGGTTACCTTTTTTAGATCAATTCACCACGAGATTCATCATATCACCCAACATAATTGAGCGATGATCTTGACTGTAGCACCTTGGTAGAAGTTGAAGAAAAATACTTGATATATGCATGATTTTTGTAGCTTCGCACTAATTATAATGACTGTAACTAATTATTATATTAATTATCATGATTTCATGATACACATTGGATGAATATAATTAGAATGATAAAATAGATGGTTGTGTTAATTTAGATCATCTTGTGTTCATCAATTTCCATGGTGGTCATGTACATTAGAAACTCTAAGAATAATCATGATGTGTTAATGTCATTAATGGACATGTTGAGTGTATATTAGAAATATGGTTTTATAGAGTATTATTGATATATGGGGAAATATAGTTTATAAATAATATAGGTAATATTGATGTAATAATAAGATTATTTTAATTATATGTTTCATGAAAAATGGTTTTAATTATGAAAATATAATAAAGAAAATAATTTAATAATATAATATTATAATGAATGTATCAATATTGATGCATTTTATAATTTCTTAATATGGTATGAAGTCATTATTACTTTGAAAATTTTAAAAATGGATATGAGAACGTAAATATTTAATTATAACATGGATATTGACCTGATTCATCATGTGGGTATTTAAAAGAAAAGGATGGCCATGTTTAATTTTGTTAAATGAATACTCAATAAATGAAATATATTCTAGTATTTAATATGAATATTACATTATAGTTAAAAATAGAGATTTACAAAATTGATTGAGTAGTTGGACATTCAATAAATTCCAAATCTGGTGAATAAATATCATGATATATCGAAATACTTTAATAAGTAGATAATTTTCTTACTTGATAGTATAAAGATCATGTAGAAACCTTAATGACATAGTTAGACATCAATAGTCTATGATAAAATGAGTAATTAATGTACCCCAATGATATATTGGGTATCAAACATAAATTTTGTGATTGTATTTTGTAATTCCACTACTACTAGAAGCTAATTATAGAGGCCTACATGTCCTTCGATTTTATCCCAATTACATAAAGGAAAATAATTTATTAGTGAATGTTAAACCCTATACATTTATATTTCGCTTTTGTTATGTAAATAATAATTATGGTGGGTAAGAGTAGGAAATAATCAAGATAATAACCTATAATATCTTTAATAGAGATAAAAGGACAAATTGAATTAAAATGGTAACAACACAAATTATTTCCTTATAGTCCTGATTATATCCCAATGTTTTACGGATACAACAGAGTTGATTTTTCTTATTACAGGTTTCCGTAGAAGAGATGAAATGATTCAAAACACTCAAGAAATAGAGTTTTGTTTGTGGGAAGATGATATTAAAAGTGATATAGTATAACGACCCATACTTGACATACATTGTTATTACTTCAGAATTGAAGCACACTTATTACAACATATAACAAAACCTGTAAAGGACCGTATAGGTATAGAGTCTTTAGAAACTGGGAAACATAAACAACTGGTTCATAAAGCATCTACTTTGCCTCCAACTTATTTCATCATATCTAGAGTCCCTTGTTGGCATATCCTACTTAATAACCTTCTTCCTGACATGGGGAAAGAAAACATACAAAAGGGTTAGCTCAAATGCCCAGTAAAGGTAAACAAAAGAAATATCAATCACATTATATTCATAAGAACATAACATTTTGGAAATCTTAACCTGCAAAAGAGATCATAATATCATAACATGGGATAAATCATATTAGTGGAATGTAATCCCAATAATCATAACCTAAAACAAGGAAATTTGTGGCATACACACATAATCATAGAGAATCATTTCTTATTAGTCAAGGATCATTACCAAGACTATCTTAGTGGACAAAGTCCATTTCTAAACCAAGTTCACTCCACGTTTTAGTCCTGTTTCACTAAACTGGTTTAACCTGCCATTCCATCCATGTCTATCTCATGAGATATTAAATATTTACCCAATGCAATGGAGGGAGATATAGGTCCCACCCATCTCATAATGATACCATTCTTATGTGTGCCACAAAATCATAAACTATACATCATAGCATAACCCATGTAATAAAATGGGAATCTTAAACATCGTGACATCATAAAACAATTCATATAAGATAAAAGAATTCATAAAAATATTTCCATCACAACATAATCAAATCCATTTAATAATAGGGATAGAAACAGAACCCTTTATTATCTTAGATAGAAAATAATTCTGATAAAACACTTGAACTCCATTCTTGAGGAAAATATCCTTTCTACTTCACAAACACTTTTCCTTTATTAACATGTCATACAATTATAAAATAAACGAATTTGATTAAAAATAAACTTGAAAACTTTTAAAGGAAGCTTTTTGGGAATAATGTTTTAAAAATCCAATCATGTCGTATAAGTTAAAAGAACATTCTTCTCGTACTTTTGTCGGAAAAGTCAAAAAGTACCTCGTACGAAAAACGATAAAATATTCCTTTCATGTCTTTTACTAAAAACTCAACAAAGGGTAAAATTGGATATAAACTATTTTAGAAGGAAATATATTGAGGAAACATGGATGTGTATGATAAAATACACCTCAGTAAATACCAAAGTATAAACAATCTCGGATAAAAATGAGATTGTGATATTTTCCCTTACCTTAGGTCCAATATGTTTTTTACATGTCCAAACCTCCTGTATAATGATTTAAATAATGTTATTGAGTTATTCCAGATTCATACTTATTTTTATGATATCATATATGATCATATTCGTAGCTTGTTATTAGTAATATTTCATTACTACTTGTTTATTCGGGTGTTTATTACTTTTTGTTCTTATGCGTGTTTTGTAAAATAAATTCTTATCCTTATTTTTAGGTTATAGATACCTCATTTCTAGAATGGTATTAGTGTACTATATATCATATTTATTCATTAAATTCATTTATATAATCATTATTCAATGAATATCATGTAGAACGAGTCGCATCACATCGTGGAGACGGTATTCTGTACGTACGCACGAGCGATGATATCATTTCCATGATCATGGAATTGTATTGGAGATTATGTATACTATTTCAGAATCAATATCACTTTAAAATAGTCATATATAGTCATTATTTAAACCATTATACCCATCCAAGTAAGGTGGTGGTGGAAAATAGATTACACCACGGGGTGGAGACGGTATTCCGTACGTACGCATGCGCAGTGATTTCTTTTTCCGTAGGATGGATAGATGGTGAAATAGGGTTGTTTAATACTTATAATAACATATAACTATATGAGTAATACTGATGTTATTACTTCATAATTAAACAACTAAAGAAGAAGTAGTGGAAGAAGAAATAAAGTTGAAAGAATTGGTAACGGACATTACCTCTTCTTTGAAACGCCTCTTTGAGACCTCCTTTTAGGGCACTAAAATTTGTCTTTGAAGAAGACAAGGACCTCTAGGATATCTCTAGGAAAGTGGAGAGGAGAAATTGTCAGGGGTTGGCCGAGCTTTAAGGATCAAAGTGGTGTGAGGAAAAGGGGGAGGAGGTGCCCTTTTATAAGGGATGAGAGGGGATCCTTTGGAAAAACTAAAAATATTATTTTATAATAAAGTCAAGTTAGGTTTTAAATAAATACAAATTGATTTATTTCTAAGATATGGTGAGTATGGGTCGAAATAATATCATACAATAGAATTGAGACAAGTCTAGGTTCCTATTTTAACCATATCATTTAGATTTATCATTAAGTTAAATAATTTTACTTTTACCGTGTCTTCTTGTGTTCTTATATTATAAGGTTAATAAACTCACTATAACAAGTCAAACGAACCCCAAGTTGTCTATTATTAATATATATAACCTTATACAAGTCATTTGGCCGACCCTTATATTTTTAGGAATAAAATAACAATTAATTATATAATATTTTTTAAAAAAAACTATTTTATGTCAATTTTGACACTATTTAGTAATTGATTTTTGTGAAAATCATAACAGAATTATTTGTTCCAAAAAAGTTAATTAAATCCATAATAACATGTCATATTAACCTATAAAATTAGTTTAATTCATAAAATGTCTCAAATTAAATTTATTGTGGTATTTATAACATCAATTATGTCAATATTTTATTAATAAGATAATTACTGCATCATCTTTGTGTCATAAATAAATTAACTTATTTAAAGTCAAAAAATTACAAATAAAATATCATTATGTAGAAAATCTTTTTATCTTTCTAATTAATTTTAATAGTCTAATTTATCTTCTTTATAACCCTATATTAAAAATGGTTATCTTATTAAACATTGATTTTATCTATTTTAACCCTTCTTTAAATAAATTAATAATAAATGTCCTAATCTAATCCATGTGGGCCTAAATGGTCATATTTTATTCCTAAGGTTGTTTTTGGCCGAATCACACTTATCCAATAGAATTAAGACATGTGTTAGGGTAAAAATAATATCATTTTTACCCTTAATTACCCTATTTACTTTTAACCGTGGTAAACAAAAGTAAAAAGTTACTATTCACCAAAAATTATTTTCATCTCATTGAACCACATTTTACTTACTGACATCAATCGTGTCCCTCTAATTTTTGATATTCCACTCACAGAAGCGGTAAAATTATGTTTTATGAAAAATTTAGTTTTCTAACTACCACTTAGTGGTTTCACTATTCATCAAAAATTGAAAGTTTTCAGAAAAATACCAAAATTTCACCCAAGGCTAATTTCAATATTCCGAATACAAAAATAAAGTCCATTTTCAAAAATAAAATTTATAAACTTTCAAAAAGTTGTTATTACTATTCATAACGGGTAGTTTTAATAATATTTTAATAGTATATCATTGTTTAGTGAAAATCGGTATTGCGTACGACGCAAGATATCGAGGAAGGTCGTGATTTCATGTAAATCAAGACAAGCAAGTGTTGTGTGTAGAAAAAGATTCCTTTGATGATTTATATAACATAAAAGTCTCGGGTGTTACATTATACCCCTCTTAAAATGAATTTCGCCCATGAAATTTGTCACTTTGTAACAAACAGATGAGGATACCTCTCCCTCATCATATCCTCAAGCTCCCATATAGCTTCTTCTAATTGGTGGTTCCTCCATAAAACATTCACCAATCGAGTGGTCTTGTTTCGTAGGAATTTTTCGCTACGATCCAAAATCTCTATCAGTTGTTCTTCATAAGAAAGATATTGCTTCAGCAGTACAACTTCTGAGCTGAGTACGTGTGAAGGATCAGGTATGTACTTTATCAGGAGAGATACATGGAACACATCGTGAACTTGAGAGAGATTCGGTGGAAGAGCCAATTGGTAAGCTACCTTCCCAACACGATCCAATATTTCGAAAGGACCGATATACCTAGGGCTCTACTTTCCCTTCTTTCCAAATCTCATTACTCAGTTCTAAACAGATATTCATAAGACCACTTTATCACCCACTTCAAACTCTAAGTCTTTTCTTCGGTTGTCGGCATAACTTTTCTGTCGACTCTGAGCTGCTCTTATGTGTTGTTTAAAAGATCTAACCTTTTCTACCATTTCATCAATGAGATCCAGTCCTAATAGCTTTCTTTCCCCAACTTCATCCCAGCAAGTTGGAGTCCTGCATTTCTTTCCATAGAGAGCTTCATAAGGAGCCATCTGAATACTAGAGTGAAAGATATTATTATAAGAAAATTCCACCAAAGGTATGTGTTGATCCCAAACACCTTTGAAATCGATAGAGAAAGCTCTCAACATATCTTCTAGAGTCTGAATTGTTCTCTCAGACTGACCGTCTGTCTGAGGATTATAAGCAGTGCTGAAACTCAACATTGTATCCAGAGTATGCTGAAGACTTTGCCAGAACATTGAGGTAAACCTCAGATCCCGATCAGATGTAATAGAAAGTGGTACTCCATGCAATCTTACCACTTCCTTCACATATATCCTGGCAAGCTGATCCAGAGATAAATCCTCTCTAATAGAGATGAAGTGTGCAGACTTTTTAAGACGATCAACTATAACCCAGATAACATTATTGCCTTTGGATGTTTTAGGAAGTCAGGTGAAAAATTCCATAGTGATGTTTTCCCATTTCCATTCAGATATGGGTAATGGTTGTAAATTCCCCTTAGACTTCTGTCTCTTAGCTTTAACTTGCTGAAAAACCAAGCATCGAGAGACATATTCAGCAAAATCTCTTTTCATGCCATCCCACCAGAAGTACTCTTTCAGGTCCCTATACATCTTCGTGCTTCCAGGATGAATAGAGAATGAAGAACTATGAGCCTCATCCAGAAGCTCCTTATTTAATTCAGGGATGGTAGGAACACAAACCTGATTCTTGAACTTTATTATCCCGTCACAATCAAGGTTGAATTCAGGAACATTTCTCACCTTCTTTTGTAAATCTACATCTTCTTTCTGTGCCTCTTTAATCTTCACATGTATAGATGGTTGAACATTCATTTGATAAAGATACGATTTTACCCTTTAATTATAATTCCATGATCCATCCTTTGTAGATCCATAAATATTGGATCTTTTGTGATCCTCATCATGGATAAACTGGCATGGTCTTTTCGACTTAATGCATCTTCCACCTTGTTTTCTTTCCCAGGGTGGTAATGGATTGAAAAGTCATAATCCTTAATCAGCTCCAACCATCTTCTTTGGCGCATATTCATCTCCTTTTGTGTGAAAATATACTTTAAGCTTTTATGATCAGTATAAATGTCACACCTTTCTCCATAAATATATTGCCACCAAATATTTAATGCAAAGATTACCGTAGCTAACTCCAAATCATGAGTTGGGTAATTTTGCTCATGTATTTTCAACTATCGTGAGGCATAATCTATCACCATATCATTTTGCATAAGAACACACCCCAATCCCTTCTTGGATACATCACTGTAGATCACAAACCTTTCTCCACTACAAGGCAGTGTGAGCACAGGTGCACTGGATAACCTTCTTTTCAACTCCTTGAAATTCTCTTCACATTCCTCCGTCCAGACAAACATAACTCTTTTCCGAGTCAACTTGGTTAGTGGATTAGATAATCGTGAAAAATATTTCACAAAATTTGGATAATATCCAGCCAAACCAAGAAAACCTCGGATCTCATTCACTGTTATTGGTCTCGACCATCTTTCGATAACCTCTTTTTTTGCTCAATCCACAGATATCCCCTCTTTTGAGATTATGTCACCCAAAAATGCAACTTTTTGAAGCCAAAATTCACACTTGGTAAATTTGGCATAAAGATTCTCCTTTCTCAGGGTATTCAATATAATTCTCATGTGATCTTCATGTTCTTCATTGCTCATTGAATATACCAGAATAGCATCTATAAAGACTACCACAAACTGATCAAGATAGTCTCTAAAGACTCTATTCATCAGATCCATGACGATAGCAGGGGCATTAGTAAGACCAAATGGCATCACTATAAATTCATAGTGTCCATGCCTTGTACAGAAATCCATCTTTGGTATATCCTCCCTTTTGACCCTTAATTGATGATACCCTGAACAAAGATAAATATTGGAAAAGTATTGAGATTCGCGTACTTGGTCAAATAAGTCATCAATGCGTGGGAGAGGATATTTGATCTTGATAGTGATCTTGTTAAGTTCTCGATAATCAATGCAGAGTCTCATTGATCCATCTTTCTTCCTCATAAATAGAATAGGTGCTCCCCAAGGTGATGCACTAGGGAGTATGAACCCCTTATCAAGATTCTCTTGGAGTTGCTTCTTCAATTCCTGCAACTCAATTGGGGCCATTCTATAAGGTTTCTTTGAAATAGGCAAAGCACCTGGTAGGAGTTCTATTGAAAACTCAACTTCATGATTTGGTGGGACACCCAGTAATTCCTTTGGAAATACATCGTTAAACACCCATACAATGGTCATATTCGTAATCATGAGTTTCTCACCAACAATTTGAGATAAATAACCTTCATTTAGTGTAATCAAGGCCCATAAGATGGAAGAAATTTCCACTGGAAGGTTATGTTCATCCTTGCATCGATAGACGATCATAGATTGATCTGGAATATGAAATGTGACATCCCTTTTTTGGAAATTGATATGAGCTACATATAAAGAAAGACAATCCATGCCCAGAATAACATCAAATTCCACTATAGGAAGGATCATAAGATTTTCAGGAAGCACTTTCCCACAAACATCAATCAGAGAAGAATTATAAGCTTTTGATGCGACTGCTGTTCCATTAGGGGATGTCACAGCTAACTCAACATCTAATTGTTGAGGTAATACAATGATATCCTTAGAAAATTATTCAGAAATAAAAGAGTTGGTGGATCCAGAATCAAATAAAACAATTTCTACATTAGAGTGGATGGTATGTGTACCTTTCACCACATCGTTATTGTACTCCACATCGCTGATAGAAATTGCATGTGACTTTCCTCTATCTTTATCCTTAAGAGTTTGTTGACGTCGACCATCATCATCAACCCTTGGATTTGGGCATTGATTGGCATAATGCCCCATCTCCTTTCACTTGAAACATTGAAGTGTATTAGGTTATTTCTGTGTATCCCTTCCTTTTTTGCATCATTAGACATCTTCTTCCGATCATTGCGGCATTCAAATGCCCGATGACCTTCTTTTCCACATTTGAAACATTTAATTGTCCCTTTAAGACAACTCCCTCCATGTTTCGTTCCACACATTGTGCATAAGGGAAAGCTCATCTTCTATTCAGGGTGCTCTTTAGATTTTCCTTTGAATTCCATTTTCCTCTTCTTATCAAACCCATATGACTGATGGGTTACTCTAATCTCCATCTCGACTTTGAGAGCACATCGAATGATTTCCTCGTATCTATTGAAGTCCCTTATGGCTAACGCCCTTTGAAGACTTGGTTTTAAGCCACTAAAGAATCGATCGATCTTACTCTCAGGTTGGATAATAATACAAGAAGCGTACCTTTCATGTCTTGTAAAATTTGCTTCATAGGTACCAACAGATTCATCATCCATTTGCTTTAGTTCAAGAAACTCCTTCTCCATCTTTGTTCGGAGAATACGGGGGAAGTACTTATTGAAAAATAAGTTCTTGAACTCGTCCCATTCCATGGACTCAATTTCATCTCTTTGCCTCGTATTCTTGATAAGATTCCACCATTGGTCAGCATCACCTTCCAAACGATACAATGCTAAGATGACTTTAACATGTTCAGAACATTGAAGAACTGAAAATATCTTTTTAGTTGTACTAATCCATTTTTTAGTGACTAATGGATCAGTAGACCAGCTGAATGAAGGTGGACGCTGCCTCATGAAGGATTCAACAGAATGTTGCTCCTTCCTTTGCCGGTTTGGAAATCCTGCATGATTCAAAGCCTGAGAAAGTTGTGTGATCATGGCTATAAGATTTTTCATTCCAGCTCCTATAACGTTTGGTTGCTCAGGGGGACAATCATTTCATTGCCCGTCGCATTCCACATTAACATGGTTCCTTCGGGTTCCAGACATTGACTAAAACCAAGAATAATAGTGTGAGCAACACTAATTATAATAGGAAAACCACATAATCATGAATAAAATTTCACACTTAAGGTCTTATCCTAGGTTATTAATGACCATTTTTAAAACACTAAGATTGTGTTCTATGCTTAGACTTATCCTTAGGGTTCTTATTAACGCTTTCACATCCTAGTTTCCAAAGGTTGACTATACCTTTCCTCTGATACCAACTATAACGATCCATACTTTACATACATTGTTATTACTTCAGAATTGAATCACACTTATTACAACATATAACAAAACCAAGAAAGGACTGTATAGGTATAGAGTCTTTAGAAACTGGGAAACATAAACAACTAGTTCATAAAGAATCTACTTCACCTCCCACTTATTTCATCATATCTAGAGTCCCTTTTTGGCATATCCTACTTAATAACCTTCTTCCTGACCTGGGGAAAAAAATACAAAAAGGTGAGCTCAAATGCTCAGTAAGGGTAAACAAAAGAATTATCAATCAAATCATATTCATAAGAACATAACATTTTGGAAATCTTAACCTGTAAAAGAGATCATAATATCATAACATGGGATAAATCATAGTAGTGAAATGTAATCCCAATAATCATAACATAAAACATGAAACCTTGTGGAATACACACATAATCATAGAGAATCATTTCTTATTAGTCAAGGCTCATTGCCAAGACTATCTTAGTGGACAAAGTCCATTTCTGATCCGAGTCCACTCCTCGTTTCAGTCCTGTTTCACTGAACCGAGTTAACCTGCTGTTCTAGCCATGTTTATCTCATGAGATATAAAATCTTTCACCAATGCATTGGAGGGAGATATAGGTCCCACCAATCTCATAATGATACCATTATTATGTGTGCCACAAAATCATAAACCATACATCATAGCATAACCCATGTAATAAAAATGGGAATCTTAAACATCGTGACATCATAAATCATTTCTTATAAGATAAAAGAATTCATAAAAATATTTCCATCACAACATTATCAAATCCATTTAATAATAGGTATAGAAACATATCCCTTTATTTTCTTAGATGGAAAATAATTCTGATAAAACACTTGAACTCCATTCTTGGGGAAAATATCCTTTCTACTTCAAAAACACTTTTCCTTTCTTAACATGTCATAAAATTCTAAACTAAAAGAAGTTGATTAAAAATAAACTTGTAAAATTTCAAAGGATACTTCTTGGAAATAATTTTTTAAAAATCCATTCATGCTGTATAAGTTAAAAAAACATTCTTCTCGTACTTTTTTCAGAAAAGTCAAAAAGTAACTCGTACGAAAAATGAAAAAATATTCCTTTCATATCTTTTACTAAAAACTCACCAAAGGGTAAAATTGGATATAAACTATTGTAGAAATAAATATATTGAAGAAATTTGGATGTGGATGATAAAATACACCCCAGTAAATACCAAAGTATAAACAATCTCGGATAAAAATTAGATTGTGTTATTTTCCCTTACCTTAGGTCCGATATGCTTTGTACATGTCCGAACCTCCTGTATAATGATTTAAATAATGTTATTGACTGATTCCAGAATCATACTTATTTTTATGATATCATATATGGTCATATTTATAGCTTCTTATTAGTAATATTTCATTACTACTTGTTTATTCAGGTGTTTATTACTTTTTGTTCTTATGCGTCTTTTGTCGAATAAATTCTTATCCTTCTTTTCAGGTTATTGATAACTCATTTCCAGAATGGTATTACTGTATTATATATCATATTTATTCATTCCATTCATTTATATAATCATTATGCAATTAAGATCATGTTGAACGAGTCGCATCACATCGTGGAGACGGTATTCCGTACGTATGCACGAGTGAGGATATCGTTCCCATGATCGTGGAACTGTATTGAAGTGTATGTATACTATTTCAGAATAAATATCACTTTACAATAGTCATATATATTCATTATTTACACCATTATACCCATCCAAGTAAGGTGGTGGTGGAAAATAGATTACACCACGGCGTAGAGACGGTATTCTGTACGTACGCACGCAAGGTGATTTCGTTTTCCGTAGGATAGATAGATGGTGAAATAGGGTTGTTTCATACATATAATAACATATCAGTATATGAGTTATAATGATGTTATTACTTCATAATTAAACAACTAAAGAATAAGAAGTGGAAGAAGAAATAAATTTGAAAGAATTGGTAACGGGCATTACCTCTTCTTTGAAAAGACTCTTTGAGACCTCGTTTTAGGGCAATAAAATTGGTCTTTGAAGAAGAACATGACCTATAGGATGTCTCTAGGGAAGTGGAGAAGAGAAATTGGCAGGGGATGGCCGAGCTTGAAGGCTCAAAGTGGTGTGAGGAAGAGGGGGAGGAGGTGCCCTTTTATAAGCGAGGAGAGGGGATCCTTTGGAAAAACTAAAAATATTATTTTATAATAAAGTCAAGTTCGGTTTTAAATAGCTCCAAATTGATTTATTTCTCATCTAAGGTGTGGATGGGTCCAAATACTCTCATCCAATAGAATTTAGACAAGTTTAGGTTACTATTTTAACCTTATCATTAAGATTTATCATTATGTTAACTAATTTTACTTTTACTATGTCTTCTTGTGTTCTTTTACTATAAGGTTAATAAACTCACTATAACAATCCAAAAGAACCACAAGTTGTTTATAATATATATATATAACCTTATCTATGTCATTTGGCTGAACCTTATATTTTTAGGAAAAAAATTACAATTAATAATATAATATTTGTTTTAAAAACTATTTTATGTCAATTTTGACACTATTTAGTAATTGATTTTTTTGAAAATCATAAAAGAATGATTAGTTCGAAAAAAGTTAATTAAATAAATTATAACATGTCATATTAACCTAGAAAATTAGTTTAATTCATAAAAATTATCAAATTACATTTATTTGGGTATTTATAACATCAATTATTTCAATATTTAATTAATAAGATAATTACTACACCATCTTTGTGTCATAAATAAATTAACTTATTTAAAGTCTAAAAATTACAAATAAAATATCCTTATGTATGAAATCGTTTTATATTTCTAATGAATTTTTATAGTTGAATTTATCTTATGTATAACCCTATATTAAAAATTATTTTCTTATTAAACATTTATTTTAACTATTTTAACCCTTCATTAAATAAATTACTAATAAATGTCATAATCTAATCCAAGTGGGACTAAATGGTCATATATTATTCCTGAGGTTGTTTTTTGGTAGAATCACACTTATCCAACAGAATTAGGGCATGTGTTAGTGTAATAATAATATCATTTTTACCCTTCATTACCCTATTTACTTTTAACCATGGTAAATAAAAGTAAAAAGTTACTATTCATCAAAAATTATTTTCATCTCATTGAACCACATTTTACTTACTGACATCAACCGTGTCCCTCATATTTTTGAGATTCCACTCACAGAATCGGTAAAATTAAGTTTTATGAAAAATTCAGTTTTTTTACTACCACTTAGTGGTTTCACTATTCATCAAAAATTGAATGTTTTCAGAAAAATACCAAAATTTCACCCTAGGCTAATTTCGATATTCCGAATCCAAAAATTAAGTCCATTTTGAAAAATAAAATTTATAAAATTTCAAAAAGTAGCTATTACTATTCATAACGGCTAGTTTTAATAATATTTTAATAGTATATCGTTGTTTAGTGAAACTTGGTATTGCGTACGACGCAAGCTATCGAGGAAGGTTGCGATTTCGTGTAAAGGAAGCCAAGCAAGTGTTGTGTGTAGAAAAAATTCTGTTTATGATTTATATAACATAAAAGTCTCAAGTGTTACATATAGAGATATTGTACTTTTAACCCAACCATGGTTATGATATTATGTACATTTTATTATGAGTTTAAATGGATGATTATATATAGATGTGTCCGAAATATATCATTACTGTGTAATTATATATCTTATAATAACAATAATAAATCCCAATATAGTTCTTTAATTGCCTATACAAAGATAAAACTTACGCGAATGAAAATGATTGTATTGGTTTATTCTTATTTTAGATGGTTATTTGATACTTGATGTTAATGATTTATAGATTGATAAATATGAGTAAATCTTACAATATTTTAGATTGAGGCTAGAATATAGATTTTATGAGTTACAAAATATTCTATAATGAAATAGAACAAATCAATTTATAATTAAAATAAAGAATAAATCATCATATAATAGAGTTTGTGTATGATACCAAACTTTTATGGAGTCATCTCAGGTATGTTTATTTGTAATATTTGAAGATTTTAATTACTATTGATCTAGAAAAGTGTCGTGTAGTTCTTTTGGGTAAATTATGAATGAAAACTAATGGATTATTGGATTTTCCTAGTTTGTGCATGGTTAGAAAAATCGAGTAGCTAAACCATGCTAATAGTGAGGTCCTCGCGGTGTGGACATAGTTTAACAAACCATGTGGCTAAAATATTCCAACCGTGCAATATCGTATAGATAGGTCTTCACAGTTGGTGAACGGTTTTCCCAAACCATTTACCTCTGTCCAAGAAACTGTGGATTCATAATTTAATATTTGAAAATTCTTTTTAAAACCACTCGTACCCCTGAAACTCCTATATTTTGAACTTGGCTCGAGATCGACAATTTATAGGTGGTCCCAAAGCCTCATAAAGGGATTGAAATGTAATATGAATGCTTTTCTTCAAGATCAAAATTCCGGATTGAAGATACTCTCTCTTCCCTGTATGTTTATTTCATCCTGTAGCTTCCCCCATTCATTCCTCAATTCATTATTATTCTTTCAATGAATATTTCAACCATTTTAATGGATCTAAACCTATATGTTGATATCTAGATATAGGATTGTGTATCTAGATCATGATTTCAAAGATAATGATTCCTTTGGTCTCAATTTTGGTGTAGGGATTTAGATCTGAATCTTGATCAACAATGTTGTGCCCTTCATATTTTGGGGAGTTCTGTTGGGAAAACATTCATAAATAAACCGAGGTAGGTGGTCTAAATGAAACTCACATAGTCATGATTTTGATATTTTTATGTGATTTTATGATTTTCTAGATACTTATGATGACTGAAATCTTATATTGTAGTAATTCGGAATGTGTAATTGATAATGATTGACATAGTGATTAATTGGTAATTGAATCATGGAACAAATAAATGGTGGTTTCCTGAATAGATATTTTTTTGGTTATTTGTTATGAGTTGAGATATTATTATTGAGATATTGAACTGATTTTGTTATGATATCTAATTGTGATAATTAATTTTGTTCCATGATATGGACAAAAGATAATAAAATATAAGAATTAATAAACTACCATGATGTTTATAAAATATAATTTTTTGTGAGAATTAATTATAGAAAGTTGATAATTTATATGGATAATTAATTGGGAAAAAATAATTATGGAATGATAATTATGTTGATTTGTAAATTGAGTGATGAATTAATTAATGGGTTATGATCTTAGTTAATTGTAGAGTGAACTAGTGACCTATGAATTGTCTAACAAATTGTTCGATTAATAATTAAATGATGTTGATAGTTATTGTGAATTAATTAATTATTAAATGGATGAGATTTTTTTTCTTTTAGACATGGCGTACTAGACTGATTAGATGTTTGGACTTAGACATGGCATTCCTACACTATAGTTATCCATGCATGATATTATGGGGTGCCTGACATGACTCCCTACACCATATTAGATATATAATGATATACATCGATACCTATACATAATGATATTTGGGTTGATAGGAATGGTGACTAACACATAAGGTGATCTAGGGTGCTAGGAATGATGACCTACACCAAATGATAAATAATAATGAATGATGATTCGAACTGGAATCATTAATTGACACTGGGTGTAATGTGGTGATTATAGATTAATGAAAATGTGATAACTACATAATTATGTATTTTATTTGTTTCATCATACAACTGCATGCACTATATTCTAACTAGACTCATCTTCGACATTGTTGGTGTAGGGCTTCAAAGTTTTACTCACACCATATTCGTGCTGCTTAATCGGAAACTGAGGAGACTTTTTTGTTTCTTGATAGGATAAGAGAAAGTCTATGTGATAAATTTCTTCTTCGGATTAAAGCATGGCCAGGGGAACTAGATCTAGTTCGTGACCCTCTTGGGAGTCTTTGTTCCATTACATTATGTTTCATTATAGCAAATAGGCATTTTCATTGTCATAACATGTTATACCTTTCAATTGAGAATGGTATTATAATGTTATTTTCATCATATGATATGGATATCTGTGGTTATTTATACACTTCCACACATGGTTATTGTTATTTTCTTTTCTTCATGTTTTATTATGATAAAAGATGGTATAGTATCCCCATGACAGTCTTACCAGACCTCGCTACTAGTTGGCACCCTCTACCATATGGGGAGGCACTCTTGAGGAAATTTTTCCAACCAGCTCAGGGAACCAATTTAGTATAACCATAGTCAAGAAATCTCAATTTCTTTATTTCAATCTAACTATAAGGAAAAATTGTTAAATATCATCAAAATACCGATTACCCATTTTTCTATGAGTGCCTAGAATAATTCATGTCAGAAACACCTTGAGTGCCTTGAATGATGCATGCAGACTCAAGTACCATGACTCTTTATGCCATGAATCAAAAATAATTTTTTTTTTAAATAAATAACACATCACACCATAAGTGAGTAGTCCATGGGGAAATAAAACGAAACATTAACAACTAACAAAAATCACAAAAATACACCCTGAGTCCTCAGATTTCCACTCATAAATGGGATTCCAAGTCCCATGCATGAGCTCAGTATCAAGATTTGACTCTTCCTAGTCCCATGTCTACCCTTCCTAAAACAGAAATACACATGAAGAAGAAGGAAAAGAAAAAAGGGCGAGAAAGTAAATTTTTAACAATGTAGTGTTAGTTTCTTCCCTTACATAAATGTTATATGTTTTTGTTATGATACCTAAGATTTGTTTCTGGATTTTTAAAGATATGACTCCATGACCATTATTGAGGGAGCGAATGAAGGGTATGGCCCAGATCAAATCTCTATATAGGTAACATGAGGAACTATTAATTCATGCCAAGGAAGAAGGAGATCAATTCTGATAGAAAATTTCCCGTTTTAGGTAATTCATGTAGTGAGACATAGGGATGATTCTAAAAGTCATGTCAGTATTGACAAGGGAGTTTCAATAGCAGCACACATCTACATTTACTATAAAGGGTGGACCTGAGGTAGATGAATTATAGACTTAATCCATAGAGATGATACGTGATCATTTAGAGGATGCGATTGGGAGGAGGGTTACATTGGATCCTTATATGCTACGGGGGTCAGCAAAGCACTGGTGGGACATTCAGGTATGATCCGAACATATTGATGAAACGTTATGGAAGGAATTCATAGAGATGTGCTTGTAGAACTTATATCTATGGGCACTGAGACAAGATAAGACATCAGGGTTTACACATCTGACCCAAGGAAACATGTCTATAATGTATTACATTGATTTTTTAACAGATTTATTGATTTTTTCATATAATTTGGTGGTAGATGAGGCTTCTCTATTAAAAAAAATTCAAGATGGAATTAAGTTTGAAATTGAGTCCCAAGTGAATATATTTATGATGATGAAATTCAGAGAGGTGTTTAATCAATATCTCATTAAATAGAAGAACCTGAAGGTGGAATCATGTTCTAGATAATTAGTTTTCATATGATGATTAGGGAGTGTTCCTTCAAAGAAAATGAATCACCATTACAAGAACCATAGTTTGGACAGTAGAAAGTAAGGTGGATATCCTGGAGGAATAGTTTCACCAGATCTTACTCATGTGATTTTCTACCCATGAAGTAGGTAAGAACACTATCGTACACATATTCCATGACAACTATTTTAGTGACGGTTTTTTGGAAAATAGGTCACCTAAAGATGTTATAACGGATGTAGTGGAAAGATAGTGTTGAGGGATAAGCTTCTCAGAGTTATAGTGTTGAAAGGGGGTCTTCTATAACATATGGTTCTGGCATGTAGAGTTATACAAGAATAGGTTTTAAAGCTGGTGGATGTGGTGCTTCAAGGTATGAACACTTGTATCAGTAGAGTGATGTAACACAAAAAAGTTATAAGAAACCACATAGAAGAGAGGAAGGATAGTTACATGTAGTGGATCATAGACATGTGGCATCTGAGGCTAGTCCATTGACGTTGAGAGGCACTATTTTAGTTTCTTCTACTTTAGTTGTTTCCTTAAACTGGTTCCTCTAGTTCCTTTATATCAGTAAATCTTTTTAATGTCTTGATCCAAGAGTTAGAATCAATAAGAATGGTGATTAATATTTATATAACCTTCAAAACACAGTATATGGATATCTATTTTTTGCTATTTATGTTCACTATAGATAGGTGAGTATCATTTTTTTTGATATCTAGGTCCATGATATAACGGGCTATGACCTAATTATGGGTACGGACTAGCTAGTCATATCCCGAGCCCACATATATTTTTACCACATCAGTATCACATTTTTGTCTCTTGAGGGTGACGAATATGTTCTATATGGATAATTGTATTTCCTTATAGGTTGACCAGGTTTTATTACATCGAAACTGGGAAAGCTCACAGCCAAAGCTGCTTGTCTTTATCTGAATGATGGGAGTGGTAGGAAAGACATCCTTCCAATAGTAGTAGAAAAATTTCAAGATGTCTTTCCTATTGAATTTTCATGTTTTCCACCTCATAGATTTGTGGAATTCGCTATTGAGATAATTGTAGCGCTTGTACAGGTATCTATTACACCTTATAGAGTTGTAATGACTGAGTTTAAAGAGCTCAAAATGTAGTTAGTGGAATTATAGGATAATGGTTTTATACATCCAAGTATGTCACCTGGGTGATCACCTATTTTTTTTCAAAGAAGGATGATAGTAGATTACACTTCTGTGTAGATTACTGGTCGTTGAATAAAATGAACATGATGAACTAATATCCTCTTCTGTGTATCAATAATCTGTTTGACCTGCTAAAGGGGGGTTGTGTGTTCTTAATGATTCATCTTAGATCAATGTATCATCAGGTGAGAGTTAAAACTTTTGATATGCAACAAAATTCAATCATAAAAAAGTATGACATTTATTAGTTTATTGTAACTCCATTTGGATTGAAAATGATCCAGCAGAATTCATAGAATTGATTAATATAATCCTTCATCTTACATATATCATTTGTCGTGGAGTCTGTGGATGACATCTTAGTGTACTCTAGGACTCATGATGGTCAAGCCAACATCTTAACATAGTCTTCGTTACACTGAGAGTGCATCGTCTATATGGTAAGAAATATAAATGTCAATTTTGGATTGACTAGTTAAACTCTTTGGGGTACAACATCTCAGAAGAAGGTGTGGTAGTGGACCCAAAAAAAATTGTAGGAATTGGATTATTAAGAACATCCCATGAATTTTATTTCTATCAAAATATATTTTGGATTAGCTGGTTATTAGATGAGGTTCATCTAGGTTATTTCCTTATTGGAATTTCAACATTTAAATTTGACAAAGTAAAGGATAATGTTTGATTTGAATGATGTATGATATAATTCTTCTTGAGAGTTGAAGAAGCGCTTGAAAACAGAACGAATTTTAATCTTACTTATGTTAGGTTAGGAGTACACTATGTAGTGTGATTCTTTAGGTATCAGACTCAGAGTTTTGGTGTTGCATGTGGATCGATTCATTACTTACGGGACTCAGATTATTAGTCCAGATGACCGGAATTATTATACCCATGACCTCATGTAAGAAGAAGTGTTTAATGATTTTAGGTAATGTTTAGACAATATTTTCACAGAAAGGTTTAATGTTTTTACAAATAAACAAATCATGAAGTATATATTTTCATAGCATGATTTCAATCTTCAGTAGAGAATATGGGTAGGGTATATTTAGTCCATTGATTTTTGAATTGGAATATACACTCAGAAAGGGAAATAGTGTTGTGGATTCCTTGATAAGGAAAACTCAGACTCAGCTGGTACTTGAGTCGAGTGCAGAGTGGAAGATGATGACATTGATAGTGGAAATGAATGTGGTACCACATGATAGTCAAGAAATGATGACTATTATTTCTATAGTAGTGTAGTCTACACTATTGAGATTGATCTGGGAAATGATATATGATGATCCAGAGTGTCTAGCTTTAAGGGAAAGCCTTGAAGGTGGGTAGGAACACTTATAATATATAATAGATAAGGATGATATAATCTACGTAAAAAAATGATTTTTGTACCTACGAGTATGAGAGAGGAACTAAAGTGAGAATTTCGTGCTTCTAGGTGGGTGGTTCATCCTGGGGTGACAAAAATGTAACTTTACCTAAAACAACAGTTTTGGTTTCCCTGCATAAAAAAGTATATAGCACAGTTCATAACATGATGTTTCACCCTTTAATAGGTGATGGTAGAGAATGAAGCACCTGGGGTCCTATTGCAGCTGTTAACTATTCCGAAATAGATTTGGTGTTACATTACTATGTATTTAATGGTAGGAAATCCAAAGACACATAAGAGTAATGATGTTATTTAGGTAATTTTTATCAGATAATGAAGGAATAAAATTTTTTACCTTTCAAGAAAATCATTATAGTAGAGAAGATGGAATAAGTGTATGTATAAGAGATAGTTTATTTGCATGGGGTTCCACCGAACATTATTTTAGATAGAAATTCACAGATTAGTTAACACATATAGATGTATTTACATATGGCACTTGGTATGCATGTTTTTTTATTACGACCATTCTCCCATAGATAGATGGGAAGTCAGAGTGTACTATACAACTATTAGAGGATATGTTGTGAGCATGTGCAGTTGACTTTTGGGTTTATTGGAAAAATCACTTGGCTTTAGTGGAGTCCACCTATTAAAATAGCTATTAAGAAACCATACAGATCTAACCATATGATTAAATTTATGTAAGACTTTATAGATCACATCTATGATGGTAAGTGGTGGGTGAGTCAGTGTTGTTTCGGACCGAGTATCATCTATGAGAAATCAGATTAGGAGTAGTTGATTAAAAAATATATGGCTATGCTATAGAGTTGGTAGGTGTTATATAACTATAGGTAGAGAATATCCCTTGTGTTTACATTGGGTTATCATGTATTCCTTTGGGTTTCTTCTAGATTGGGTCACTATAGGATACAGAGGCAGGGCATGTTGTTGACCAAGTTTGTAAGACCATTTGAAGTGCTGGGGATAATCAGGCTAATGGAAATCCAATAAGAACTTTTGTAGAAATTCAGTGTTATTAATGATTTTTCCTTGTGTTACAAATATGAAAATATCACCCGAACCCTTCTCATATGGTTGTTGTGGATGTGTTTGAACTATATATATGTGTGTTTGTTGTGGAGCATCTTATACCAGTTTGGCTCACTATGAGAAAGTGTTATTATGAATGTTTATGATGTTAGTTCATTTCGTATGACAACATGGTGGTCTTATAGTGGATAAAAAGGAATGAGAATCAAACATGAGGGCTAAATGGCCCAATATTTATGTCTTAGAATCATACAGATGTTCGCGAGTGTAGCTAGAAGGAGAGAAGATAAAAGGTGGGAGATTGTAAGATCCTAACTTTTTATAGAGTCATCTCATCCCCAATTTTAGGTACATTTTGAATATTTTTTGTACCATTTATATGTAGTAGTGGATTTGGGTGATTTTGGTTGATTTTTTTAGGAAATCTAATAGATGGTGAGATCTTCTAGTTCTTCACATAGTTTAACATAACGTTTGGCTAAATTGACCCACAAAGTGGACCATACAGTATGCACATAGCTTGAAAAATAGTGCGGCTAAACTATGCCAACCGTGTATACCCAAAAAGAGTGGTTTGCATGGTTAGTGCATAGTTTTTCAAACTGTGTGCCTCCACCTAGGAATCCATGTTCGTTGAATTTAATATCTGAATATACTTTTTCAAACAACCTGATCCCACTGAGACACCAATATATCGTCATCATCTCACCCTTAAAAATTTCAAATTCTTCCAAAAGCCATCAAGAAATATTCAAAGGTGATCCAAACACTGATCATCAAGATAGATATACTTGATTGAATATTCTCTCTCATCATGGTAGGTGGATTTCATCTTGATGCATCTATGTTCTTTCCTCCTTTCTTTCTTAATCTTCTCTTGAGAGATTTACACCATTTCCATTGATCTAAGCCTATGAGTTCAGATATATATCATGTATTGTTGATCTAGATCAAGATTTTAATGATCTTTATGACTTTGATAATAATTTTGGTTTATGGATATAGATCAGAAGTTTGATCGACAATGGTGTGTAACTCAGATTTTGGGGATTTTTTTTGGATAACATTAATCACAAAACCGTGGAAGGTAGTATAAATTTAACTTCCATTGTTTTGATTTTGATATGTGAATTCGAGTTTATGATATTCAAGATTCTCTTGATAGTTGATTTCCTAAATTGGAGTAATTATGATTGTGAAATTGACTAATGATTTCCTTGGTGATTAATTTCTAATTAAAGAATTGAACAAATAAAGGGGGTTTCCCAAATAGATATTTGTTTTTTAGATTAGTTATGTCTTGAGATATTGAAATCTAGATATTTAATTGATTGTTTAATTGTATGGAATTTATTTTGAATTTATGTTTGTATATATAAGATAAATAATTGTGAGACTTTATTAGGTTCCATGATTTTGACAAAAGATAATTAATTGTGATAATTCATAATGTTCCATGATATTGATCAAAGACAATTAATTGTGATAATATGTTATGAAAATCTGAGATTTTATAAGCATAATTAACAGTGAGTAATTATTTATGGAATGTGTATTGTTTTGATTGATAAATTAATTTATGAATTAATTAATTTTTTATGTTTCTAGTTAATTGTTCAGTTAACTAATTTCCACTGAAATGTTAAAATAATCATTGCATTTTTAATAGAATTATGTGGATAATTGTTTTGAATTAATTAATGATTAATTGGAAGATATTTTTGTGGTGATATACATGACTTTCTAGACTGATTAGATATTGGGACTTGGACATGGTTTTTCACCCCAATAGTTATCCATTCATGTGATTATGGGGTGCTAGGAATGATTAAAATAACCGAATGATATATAGAGTTATGGGCATGGAGACCTACACTTAATGATATTTGGGGTGATTTTCATGGATACCTACACTAAATAAGATTTGGGGGGTCTTAGAAATGATGACCTACAACAAATGATTATTAATAATGAATGATTATACCAATGGAAAACATGAAATTAAACTAGGAAAATGGGATTAGTAAAGACTAAATGACAACGTGATAAATTTTTAATTATGAATTATATTTATTGCTTCATTGAACTGCATTCACTATCATTGGACTGGACTCATTTTAGACACCACAAGTGGTGGCCTACCGAGTTGTGCCCACAACATATTTTGTTTGCCTGGTCAGAACCCAAGAAATTTTTTTTGATGTAGGATAGGATATGGGAAAGGCCATGGGATAGGATGGTGTTTGGGATTGAAGCATGGGACAGTGAACTAGACTAGGTTTTGGTCCCGCATGAGAGTTGTTGGGTCATTACTTTCAGTTTCATTGTACACTATTGACATTTTCATTAGCGTAGCTTGTTTTACCTTCAATTTAAGCATGGTATTTTCTTATTTTGGTCATTATATGGCATGTATTTTATCATGTAATTTAAATTCTTCAACAGTTGGTAATTTTTATTTTCTTCTGTTTGGGTTTTATTCTTATAAAATGGAGTATTGTATCCCAAAGACTGACTTACCCTACCCTCACTGCTATTTGGAACCCTTCATCGTATGGAGTGGTGCACTTGAGGGAAGGTGGTTATTTGGCTTAGGAAACCACTCAGTGGCACCTGGGTCAGGACATCATATTTTGATATTGAAAAACAAAACAAGAATGAGGCACCATACACAAGGTGGTGTTTGACATTAACTGAATTTGAGGCTAGGCCCAAGATAAGTTATATGGGTATCACTACACATCCAATGTTATGAGAATGAAGAAACACAAATTTATTTACAAATATTATAACAATATAAATTTTTCTTTATATACTATTGGGGGTATATAACACCAATATATTTTGTGAAATATATTTATTCAATTAGTATAATCGTATTTATTTTTTCAATGTCACAGAACCATAAATATAGATATTATTATATAAAATCATTTAGTTTATTTTGAGCATTATGAAACAAAAAATAATTTTTTAAATATATATGAAACCTATGGATTTGTTTTTGGTACATTAAACACTTGGTTTTTCTGGTTTTATAGAAAATACTGAGTTCCTTCAATAACTTTCATTTCATGCAATGTTCTGTTTACCAAACAAAAATATACCATTAATATTATTATTAAAAGATCAGTATGGTTAAAACATAACATTTGGAATGGTATCTGTTATTAACATTAATTAAATTATGAAAATTGAGTTCAATCATGTATATAAAATTAATTTTTCAGTTATCTATTAGTTATAAATGAAAGTATGAAATATATTTAAATAATGAAATTACTTTTTAAGAAAAGCATGTAAAAACACAAGTTTATCTCAATAATTTAAACAAAAAACTTTTCATGAATGTGATTATAATATTTATATATTATATATACAAAAAATATTTTTTCACACTCATCTTGTCATGACTGGAGTAGAGAATACCAATTGAATGATTAAAAGATGTACATTTATAATATTGATTTTCTATATTTTAATGAAGAACCCAATTTGAATCTATTTTTTGGAGTTTTATAATATTTATTTGAAAAAAACATAATTTTTTAAATATATATATCAACATTTATATTTGGGTTAATGTGTTTTTTATTTTTAAGAGAAATTTCATATTTTGATGAATTGTGAGAAATAATAATTTTTAATCAAAAATTTAATTTTTTTTAATTTAGTTATATAGTTAAATTATATATTAAAATTATTTTAATTAAATTTTAAATAAATTTTACCAAAATAAATAAATCTATTTCATTGGATCCAATTTCACATTGAAATATGATATACATGTATTTCATGTGTTTGAAAATTTTTATTTAAAAACCACCATTCCAGTCATGTCTATGGGATTAAAATTATATTAACTTCTATTAATTAGGTGATATGAATTAGTAAAATTGTATTAAATATATTTATTCATTATTCATTATAATTTATAATATTCTCATCTTAGTATTTTACCAATATTTTTATTGTAATTAACTAAAATTAATTATTATTATTAATGTAAAAATGAGTTTACATTGTGGTTAAACCTTAACATAAGTGTCCAAATAACCTATAAATATGTACAAAACTAATAAGTTATAATATTTAGAACATGTGGCCTATTTTATTTAATTTATACAATTATTTTCATCACATGAAATAATGGAGACCTCTTAATAGTATTTATATTTTTGTATTTACAAGAATTCCAATCCTCCTATATTATAAAAGGGAAGTATCTCGCATAATAATTTTACACCTATCAATCCATTTGTCTCACCAATAACCACCCTAAATAAGCTAAAAAACCAATAAATAGTCCTATAATCCTAAATTTAGATGAAAATACGACCGAATAGTCCATTTTGTGAAATGAAAAATGAGTTGCCCAAAAATAGGTCATGTTATTAAACATGAATTTTAGTTTTATTTCATTATCCACCAATTTAGTTACTATTATTCCATGATTATATTATAAATTTATTACCCTAAATATACTGATATTTTCTTCTTATAATTTTTAATCTAAACCTATAAACACTTACATAAAAATGGGTATCGATTATACCATTTATGTCTATGATGATTTAGTACCTCGTAAAATAATGTCTTTATTTTTTCCAATACCACCTCACATAATAAGTAATTATGATGGAAGTAATTTTTTTATAATATAAATATTATATTTATGATATATAAATTATTTTTGAATTATTATATGTAATATAACTTCATGTTTTCTATTTTTTTTAATATGAAAACTATTTTTATCGATGTGTGGACTATCTCCTCGACAAAGCGATGTGCTTTGTTTACACTTTTAAAAGAACTTATTAAAGATTATTTTAGTTACCATGAATGATATATATGAAATAAATATGTATTTTTATTGTTAAGATATATACATATTTATAAATATATATCATTTACATACTTTTATTAAATATGACAATAAAAATAAACACAGTACTCATAGGTATGTATGACCTTCCATCTCCCGGAATGATGTATTCGATATAGTATTTCATAATTTTATAGATTAATATAATGATTAATATAATGAATAAATACAACATTTCAATATTGGTTTAATTTACAGAATTATTTAAATCATTAAATGAGGAAAAGAAATAAAATTGAAAACATATATGAAAAATAAAGTAGGTGTAAGAACCTGGACCTTCGTTCAGGTATGTTTTTCTGTTTTCAAGAGTTTTTAAGAAAAATGGTTTTTCTAGAAATTTTCAATGTACACACCATGTACATTCTGAGTACACTCCATGTACTCTGTTCCAGCTTGAAGCTGTGTGCTGGTCGTGTCTAGGCCACACACACGGTGTGTAAGGCTAAGGTGGAGGCCGGTTATTTCGGAGTATGGAAAATTCAAAGTACACGCCGTGTACTCTAAAAGTACACGCTGTGTACTTTTTTTACATTAAACAGACCGGGGTAGTGCCTAACCCATAAATATGTCTTCTTCTCCAGTTTTCAACCGTCTGGGAGCGTCCGTATGGTCGAATCTTTGATGGAGTCCTACCTCGTCGTCTGTTCTACGATTCGAGCACGGTTGATTGTGTTGGAATCGCAGCGGTGAGTTCTTCCTACTGCATGAGCCTTGTTTCTTGATTCCTCCTTGTTTCCAAGTTATCGTGGGATGAACGTTTTGTGCGTTTTCTCAGATCTACTTCCTTCTAAGGGGAATATGTCATCAAGGATCACGTATATTGATCTCATAGGATTGAGGTAGGTGGTGTGTGCCTTTCCGTATAATGTTGATGGATATTTTGTGCAATTTCCACCAATACCCTTGAACGGGGTATTGCATGTTTTATGTTTTGCCATTTTTTCTTGCCTGCTTTTCTTGATTTCTTTAGTAGAGGTTATTTCCTGTGATTAGAGTAGTTTGTTGTGCTCAGATTTCTTTAACATGCTTTCTCTGCCTATTTGGTGTTTTTTCAGTTGTCATACCTAGTCGTAGGATAGTGAAACTGTTGTTTTATTTTGTTGTTGAGCATTAATTGATTGCCAAGTATTTCTAGAGGTTTACTTGGATTATACACACGCGTTGAGCATGTTTAGTTACTCAGGACTGTGAGAACCTAGAGTAGTATACCAAAGGGAGAATTAACGGAAGGGCTTCTCCAGAGTGTCTTTTAAATCACGATGCGAGACCAAGTGGAGAATTGGCGGAAGGTATTCTCTAGAGAGTCTTTTAACTACGACATGGGCCACAGGGGGAATTGACGTTGAGTGCTTCCCCAGAGAGCCCTTAGCACGATACGAAACTATAGGGGGAATTAACGGTGAGTGCTTCTCCAGAGAGTCTGCTTAATTTACGTAGCTGAAGCAGAGGGGTGAGATTGTGTGTGCCTCCCAGAGGGTTGCTAGTACTTAGAGTTCGAACCATAGGGGCTAGACTGTGAGAGATACCCAGAGGGTTACCTATTTCCTTCTTGTTGTTGACATCTATACTTGTTAGAACTGTGGTTTGTATCTATTTGTGCTTTTCTGTTTACTACTTCTTGTTTTATTACTGCCATGTATTCATTGACTATTAGGAGAAAATCTTTGGGTGATTTCCTACTAGGATTTGAATCTCGCATCCTGTTTGGGCCATGATTTTGGGCCCAAGAAGACTATGTTGCTGCAGGTATAGACAAGGTCAAGCTCCCTTCTACTTCAGGATCTTGACTACACCCGGAGCTGGGGAGCATGTGATCGAGCCATGGCTCGCGATGCTGAGGTGCTTTCTTTGTTTTTCTTTTGCACTTGGTTTCAGTTGTATTCCAGCACGTTGTTGTGTTTGCTATTTTCCATAGATACTTGTACATGATGCATTATTGTCATCATTGTTATATATCTGCATTGCTTCCGCTGTTTAGTTCTATTGTAAGGCATGTTGTTACTACTTATGCTGTTTATTGTTGTCTTCTTTCCTTTTATACCTTACCGAATGAGGGCATAGTTTCCCCACCGGCTCACCAAGGCCCTAACTGCTATTCGGCATCCTCTGGTGTTTGGGGAAACGCGCTTGAGGTCATGTGGTGAACTGGGTACGGGGCACCAGTGGAGGGGCTCTGGACTCGGGACGTTACAAAGTGGTATCAGAGGAGTTCTTTTCTCTTGCTTTACTGTTTGGAGACCTTAGACAGGGATAGGACAGATTCGATGCTTGGCATTAAGCTATTCTTGGGAGTAGCTAACCCATGTACAAGGAAGAGCCATACTACCTCGTTAATTTCAGTTCTCTGGTTTTGAGATTTTATGGTTGGTATGTTTTCACCTAGAGTGATTCATATGACTTGTGCGGTTATTGTTTTGATATTTTGTTTCTATTTCTATCACAACCTGATGAGATGAGGTTATTCCATCTCATGCATCATATAGGAACTTGTAGAAATCACATGTCATGCATTCTTACCATGCCATCTAGGGTGCATTAGCGATTGCATGCTGTTGTGACAGACTTTGTGTAGATTATTCATGAAGTTGTGATAGTTGTTTGATAGATTCTCTTCTGTTGTGTTAGAAAACTGTTTCTTTCTTCCGTGCTTAAAATGAATGCCGAATTTTGGTTCTTGAGGTGTTACAGGCCCTTGCGGATCAGAATTTGGCTTAATTTTCCTTGTTTTAATGTTTCTGGAATTCTGTGCAGTTTCTGAGCTAGTGCCCAGAAAAACCTATAATACACGGCGTGTACTTTTTGGATACACGCTGTGTAGTTTTTTGGCTGTGTCAATGACCGTGTGAGCAGAAAACGGTGTCATAGGAGTAACTTCGAGAACACACTGTGTACCATTGGTACACGCCGTGTTAGTTTGGAGTCGTGTACTCGGCTGTGTCACTAACAACACGGGATGGGGAAGCTCGGGTAGAACACGCTGTGTCCGTAGGGAACATGTCGTGTAGTCGTGTCCAGGTACCCGGCCATGTCACGAACTACACATGCCGACGTTACCTTCCTTTCAACACGTAGTGTTTGTTTGGCACACGCCATGTAGTCTTTCCTAGGTACCCGGCCATGTCACGAACAACACGGGACGATGTCCCCTTCGCCTATGCACGTCGTGCTTGTTCAGAGCACGCCGTGTAAGGTCCCACCATGTAGACGGCCATGTACTCAACAACACGGACCTCCGAAGCCTTGTCTAGTGCATGGCGTGTTTTTTTCGAACACGTCGTGTAGTCTCAGGTTGAGTCGGACCATGTGGATTAGCCGTGTAAGGATACTCGGGAAGGGGAATAGTTTTCAAGTACACGTCGTGTGTAGGGGTCAACACGTCATGTAGTTTGTAGTGTACATGACTAGAGGGGTGGGATTACACGCCCATGTTAGTGGTTTTAGTAGACACGCCGTGTAGTTTTATACACGCCATGTAGTCGTGTTTTTGAAATCTTGTGAGTTTTTTCCCATGTTCCTGTTTTGTACCCCTGTGTTCTCTGTCCTTGTTTTCCAGATCTAAGGTGTGATTTTGATCTTTCAGAGCTATGCCTCCGAGACATCCTCTGGTCATACATCAGTCATTAGGCAGTGATCAGAAGCCAAACAGGGCTGATCAGGGACTTCCTGTCGATCCCCCAGCCGAGCCAGCCTTGGCACCGGTTGTTGTACCAGTTGCGGGCGTCGATGCGCAGTTTTGGGAGGGTTTCATGAGGATGATACAGGCCTTCTAGGGAGAACCTCCTCCTGCCTCGTCTATGGCAGACTTGACGCGGGCCTTTCAGCAGCAGCATCCTCCCACGTTCTCGGGTGAAGGAGGACCTCAGGCTACAGAGTCATGGCTGGAAGCCATGCGGACTATATTCGAGCATCTGGAGACACCTCTAGAGAGGCGGGTCAAGCTCACCAACTACATGCTCTGAGACTCCACCAAGAGGTGGTGGGACGTGATCTCAAAGGCGGGTCAGCAGCAGGCTATGACTTGGGAGGAGTTCCAGCACGTGTTCTACGACTACTTCTACCCAGAGACCCTGAGGGCCGATCGAGCCCGGGAGTTCACAAGCTTGGAGCAGGGTACTCTATCTGTCATGGAGTATTCCTCTCGTTTCACTGAGATGTAGCATTTTACACCCCTTCGGGATGGGAGTGGGGTGTTCTTGGTGAGGACGTTTGAGGATGGACTCAGGCGGGAGATCCGCTCCTAGGTGAACATCTTCCATCTGATATCCATTACATCCATCTTCAACCAGGAACTGATTGTGGAGCACAATATGTGAGACTCTGGAGCTACGAGTCAGGGTGGTCATGCTTCCAGAGCTAGCGTTCCTTTAGATGACAGCAAGAATTGTCATAGGGAGCCTACGAGCGGTGATGCGAGGAAGCGAGATGCATCATCAGGCAGCCAGGTGACGTGCTAACAGTGTGTCCAGATAGGGCACACGAGGCCGTAGTGCCAGAGAGACCTCGTAGAGTGCCGATATTGTGGCAAGATGGGTCACCATCAGCGTTTCTGCCAGGTTTTCCAACAAGTAGTAGGTGACCTGGGTTCTTCCATGACTACTCGTTCAGTAGTAGCCCCACCTGTGTCTCACCAGTTAGGGAACTAGAGTTCTTCCGGCCGTTCGGGCCGAGGTGGAGGTCAAAGTCGTGGCGGTCATCCACTAGTCCCTCAGCACAAACAAGGAAGTTCAGCTTAGAGTGTTCAGTCAGGGGTGCAGGGCCACGGTACAGGCCAATCTTTCTCCGTGGAGCAGACTTATCATGAGAAGGATCCCAAACCTTCTAATGTTTGAGGTACGATTTTAGTAGCCTCAGTTTTATCTTCAGCCCTTTTTGATACTGGTGCTACGCATAGCTTTATCTCCATTGCTGTTTTGGAGAGCCTTGGACTCTTCATCTTTTCTTCTACTGACTCATTGACACTAGACACACCTTTGGGAATGAGGAAATCTAGTGTATGCTAGTGTAGAGAGTGCCCCCTCGAGGTTGCAGGGTATCGCTTCTTATGGGATCTCTATGTCCTAGAGATGACAGGCTATGCTGTCATCCTTGGCATGGACTGGTTGATTCCCTTCCAGGGAGTCGTCGACTGCTATTACTGCAAAGTCAGTTTCATCTCACCTGAAGGTGAATCTTTCCTTCATAGAGGCGAATGGGACGTTCGGGCGAGTCGGGCGGGACTCGAGCATCATGGTCTAGGAGGGGTGACAGCTCAGGTTGTAGTCTTTATCTGGATGACCAGGGGACTCCACAGTTGTAATTTCCTCCAGTGGTGGATCGCTTCAGGGATGTCTTTCCAGGGGACTTTTCAGGTTTTCCTCCAAAGCGTGAGGTGGACTTTTCTATTGAGCTCATGCCAGGAGTGGTACTGGTTTCCATTCCTCCCTATAGGATGGCCACACCTGAGTTGTAGAAGCTCAAGAAGAAGTTGGAAGAGCTACAGGATAAGGGTTTCATCCGACCCAGTACTTCTCCTTGGGGTTCACCTATTCTGTTTGTGAAGAAGGCAGATGGTACCCTTCGGCTTTGTGTGGATCATTGGAAGCTGAACCAGTTAACGGTCAATAACTGATATCCTTTTCCATGGATTGATGACCTTTTCAATCAGCTTCGAGGATCCCGGGTGTTCTCAAAGATTGAATTGACGTTTGGTTATCATCAGTTGCGCGTTAGACCATCAGATATAACTCTGACAGCCTTCAAGAGTAGGTACGGTCCTTACGAGTATACAGTGATGCCGTTTGGTCTCACGAACGGACCTGCAGTTTTCATGGTGCTGATGAACCGAGTGTTCCATCCTTACTTGGACTCCGTCTTCATGGTCTTCATGGACGATATCTTGGTGTACTCTCACACTCGACATGACCATGCCACCCATCTCTAGATCGTTCTAAGTACACTGAGAGAGCATCAGCTTTATGCTAAACTCTCGAAGTTCCACTTCTGGATGGATCAGAATCACTTCTTGGGTGACGTCATCTCAGAGACAGGATTATCTATGGACCAAGAGAAAGTGAGAGCTATAGTTTCCTGGGGGCATCCGAAGAATGTTTTTGAGGTACAGATCTTACTAGGTCTGGCTAGATACTACAGACGCTTCATTCGGGACTTTTCTCATTTAGCAGCACCCTTGACAGGTCTGACCAAGAAGGGGGCGAAGTTCTTATGGTTAGATTCTTGTGAGTTTGCCTTTCAGGAGCTGGAATGTAGGTTGACGTCAGCACCGATACTAGTCTTTCCAGAGCCAGGAAAGAGCTACACTGTTTACTGTGATGCTTCAGGTATTAGGCTGGGTGATGTGCTCGTGCAGGAAGATGGTGTCATCGCGTATGGGTCTCGGCAGCTGAGGCCACATGAGAGGAACTAACCTACACACGATCTAGAGTTGGCAGCTGTTGTTCATGCTTTGCGCTGTTGGAGACACTATCTTCTAGGACAGCACTTTGTGGTCTTCATTAACCACCAGTGTCTCAAGTATATCTTCACTCAGTGTGATCTTAATCTGAGTTAGCACAGGTGGGTTGAGTATCTACAGTCTTTGGACTTCGAGCTTGCCTATATGCCAGGAAAGGGCAATGCCGTGGTAGATGTGTTGAGTAGGAGAACTCAGATTTAGGCAGTTCAGGAGGCCAGTAGTGAGTGGCAACTGATGGCTTTGTTCTCTGAGATGCATCTAGAGGTGCACGACAGACAGGGACAAACTTTTCTATTGTCTGTAGCTGTTACCTCCACACTACTTCATCGGGTACGGATGGGGTAGCTATCTGACTCGGAAGGATTAGTCCTACGGGAGAGTGTGTTAGGAGAGGACCCTCTTCCTGGATGGAAAGTGGGTGAGGATGAGATCTTGCGTTTCCAAGGATGCGTATGGGTGCCAGTAGACATACGTGGGGAGCTGATGTGGGATTTCCATTCCTCAGTTTGGGCAGTTCATCCTGGCGTAACCAAGATGTATCGGGATCTTCATCGCCAGTACTGGTGGCCAGGTATGAAGAAGGATATTGCTGGTTTTTTCATGAGATGTTCTACTTGTCAGCAGGTGAAAGCAGAGCATCAGCGACCAGCGGTGATCTTAGAGCAATTACCCATTCCGTAGTGGAAGTGGAACGATGTTGCGATGGACTTCGTGACTGGGTTGCCAGGATCACCTCGAGGGAATGATGCTATTTGGGTTGTCGTCAATAGACTTACGAAGGTTGCACACTTCTTGCTGATCAAGTAGACCATCAATGTCGATGATCTGGGAAGACTTTACATCAGGGAGATTATGCGTCTGCATGTAGTTCCACGCTCTATTGTTTCAGACAGAGATGCACACTTCACCTCTCGGTTCTGGCAGGGACATCAGAAGGCCTTGGGTACACAGGCACTTTTGAGTACAGCATACCATCCCCAGACTGATGGCCAGTCCGAGCGCATGATCCAGTTGCTTGAGGATATGCTGCGAGCTTGCATCCTTGACTTTGGCGGTACTTGGGAGAAGCATATTCCTCTATGGAGTTCGCCTACAACAACAGTTTCCATGTGACCATCCAGATGGCACCATACAAGGCTTTGTACGGCAGGCTATTCCGATCACCCTTATGCTGGTTGGAGGCAGTAGAGGTAGCTTTGCTGGGACCTCGTCTTGTTCAGGAGACTTTAGAGCAGATAGAGTTGATTCAGAAGAGGATGGATATAGTGCAGTCTCAGTAGAAGACTTATGCTGATCAGCATAGACGACCTTTGGAGTTCGGTGATCAGGTTTTCAAAAGTTTCACACCTAGGTTGGGACACAAGAGGATTTGGTGATAGGTTAAGCTTTCACCACGGTACGTCGGTCCGTTTAAGGTTTTGGAGAGAGTGGGGCCAGTCGCCTATCGGTTGCAGCTACCTCAGAGGTATCGGTCCATGCACAATGTCTTCCATGTCTCTCAGCTCCGACGTTACTTTTCTGACCCGTCTCACGTCTTTCAGCCTGAGGAATTCGAGCTTGAAGCGGATGCATCATTCGAGGAGCATCCTATCCTGATTGTCGATCGTAGTACGAATGTTCTCCGTGGGCGGTCAGATCCTCTGGTACGAGTGCTATGGCAGCATGGGCAAGTACAGGACGAGACCTGGGAGAGGGAGGCTGATGTATGATCGCAGTGGCCGAAGCTGTTCGTGGATCCTTCTTCTCCACTCATTTGGAAAATTCGAGGATGAATTTATTTAAGGGGGGAAGTTAGTAAGAACCCAGACTTTCGTTCAGGTATTTTTTCCATTTTCTGGAGTTTTTAAGAAAAAAATTTTTTCTAGAAATTTTCAATGTACACTCCGTGTACTTTCTGAGTACATGCTGTGTACTCTGTTCCGGCTCGAAGTCGTGGGATGGCCATGTCTGGTCCACACACACAATGTGTAAGGTTGAGGTGAAGGCCGGTTATTTTAGAGTATGGAAAATTCGAAGTACATGCCGTGTACTCTAAAAGTACACTCCATGTACTTTCTTTTTTTTCATTAAATGGACCGGGGTTGCGCATAACCCCCAAATACGTATTTTTTCTCCTGTTTTCGACCGTCTGGTAGTTTCCGTATGGCTGGATCTTCGACGGAGTCTTGCCTCTCCTTCCATTCTCCGATTCGAGCATGGTTTATTGCCTTGGAATCGTAGCGGTGAGTTCTTCCTTCTGCTTAAGCCTTGTTTCGTGATTCCTCTTCGTTTCCATGTTATCGTGGGATGAAGGTTTTGTGCGATTTCTCAGATCTACCTCATTCTAAGGGGAATCTATCATTGAGGTTCACGTATATCGATCTCCAAGGATCGAGGTAGGTGGGTTGTGCCTTTCTGTTGAAATTTGATGGATATTTTGTGCAATTTCCACCAATACACTTGAACGGGGTATTGCGTGTGTCCTGTTTTTCCCTTATTACTTTCCTACTTTGCTTGATTTCTTTAGTAGAGGTTATTGCCTATGATTAGAGTAGTTTTTTGTGCTCAGATTTCGTTACCACGCTTGCTCTGAATATTTGGTGTTTTACCAGTTTCCATGCCTAGTCTCCGTATAGTGGAACTGTTGTTTTATTTTTCTGTTGAGCCTTAGTTGATAGCCAAGTAGTTATGGAGGTTTACTTGGACAATACACACACGTTGAGCATATTTATTTACTCAGGACTATGAGAACCTAGAGTAGTAGGCAAAAGGAACAATTGACAGAAGGGATTCTCCAGAGTGTCTTTTAAATCATGATGCGATACCAAGTGGAGAATTGATAGAAGGGATTCTCTAGAGAGTATTTTAACTTCGACAGGGACCACATGGGGAATTGACGTTGCGTGCTTCCCCAGAGAGACTTTAGCATGATACGAGACTATAGGGGGAATTGACGATGGGTGCTTCCCCCAAGAGTCTGCTTAATTTACATAGCTGAACCAGAGGGGTGAGACTGTGTGTGCCTCCCAGCGGATTGCTAGTACTTAGAGGATAAACCATAGGGGCTAGACTGTGAGAGCTACCCAGAGGGTTACCTATTTACTTCTTGTTGTTGACTATTATAATTGTTAGAACTGTGGTTTGTAGCTATTTGTGCTTTTTCGTTTACTGCTTCTTGTTTTATTACTACCATGTATTCATTGACTGTTAGGCACAAATCTTTGGGTGATTGCCTACTGGGATTTGTATCTCACACCCTGTTTGGGCCATGCTTTTGGGCCAAGAAGACTATGTTGCTACAGGTATAGACAAGGGAAAGCACCCTTCTACTTCAGGATCTTGACTGCACCAGGAGCTGGGGAGCATGGGACCGAGCCGTGGCTCACGATGCTGAGGATCTTTCTTTGTTTTTCTTTAGAAATTAGTTTCAGTTGTATTTCAGCACGTTGTTGTGTTTGCTGTTTTCCATAGATACTTGTACCTACTGCATTATTGTCATCATTGTTATATATCTGCATTGCTTCCACTGTTTAGTTCTGTTGTTATGCATGTTGTTACTTCTTCTGCTGTTTATTGTGGTCTTTTTTCCTTGTATACCTTAGCGAATGAGGGCATAGTTTCCCCACCGACTCACCAAGGCCCTCGCTGCTTGTCGGCAGCCTCTAGCGTTTGGGGAAACGCGCTTGAGGTCATGTGGCAAACCGGGTACGGGGCACCAGTGGAGGGGCTCCAGACTCAGGATGTTACAGCAGGTATTTCCAGAATCATATCATTAACAAGAAATTTTTATTAAATGTTTAAAAAAAAGCAATAATAAAATAATATGTTGTATAATATTTACAAATATTTTTCTCTGGTAGATTTATAACAAATAAATATTAATTTATAGGAGCATTCAATATGTATGAATAAATTCAATACCTAATGTAAGGGTTATCTCATCTCACATTTAATTTCCATGAGACTGAAGCCATGTTCACAACCTATTTATTATATGTGGTCTATAAAAATAAAATGGGTGTATTTTATTATTTTTGTATATATAATTCTTGGGACTTAATTATTCATTTGCGTGTATATATTTAATGATTTTTATGTTTCAAAATCTAAAAAAAAATTAATTTAATTTTATCTGAATTGTCCTTATTTGATCCACATGCCTTGTTATGGTCCTATATTATTCTACTAAGTGAATATAATTACAATTGATATGTTATATAATAAATAAAATTACTTAAAAGATATTTCCAGATACATTAATATTTATTCATTCTTGTGGATTATGATTCAAACTCCCCAATGTGGAAACATTTTATTACAACAAACTCATTATTTAGTGAGGTTGATTATTATTATTCTTACATGAATGAAATTTTATGATCAATATCGGATGAATTTTTATAAAATTTCTTATCGTATATATATTCATTATATCTTGATTAATGGAACATTTTTTACACACTTTGGTACTTAACATAATTTATATTTCTTTAACAAAAAAAACAACTTCAATTCTATATTCCATCTGATAATTTATTCATCAAAAACATTAATTTAAAAAAAATTGTTTTCAAATAATATTTTATTCTAATTTTAAATGAAAAAATTATTTTACTCTTTTTTAATATTTTTTAATATTATTTTAAAGTATTTTCAATAAAAAAATGGTTTAAAATATTTTCAAACATCAATAAAATGTTTACAAGTAAAAATTATTTAAAAATTATTTCAACCAACATTTACAAGTTTTCATGGAAAACGGTTTTTGATTCCTTCTCAATATTCCATTATAATTTTATATGGAAAATCATTTTCAAAATTTATTAAAGCATCATTTATAATTTTTAGATTAAAAAAATTTTAAAAAAAATTTCAAGCTTATTTTAAAGGATTTTAAGAATAGATATTTTTTAAAAAAAATCTAGAATAATTTATATTATTCAAGGAAAAAGTCTATCATGTTGTTTTCAACCATATTTAATATGTTTTAAACAAACAAAATTAACAATAATTTCTCTTTAATTTTTTATATATTTTTATTGTAAATTTATTTAAAAATGTTCTGAATCTTTTATTATATGTTATCAAGAAAATGTTTTCAAACGGTTCTCAAGTTTCCTTTAAATGATTTAAGTGTTATTTTTAATGAAAATGGTTTTAATAATGTACTATGTTTTATGAAGTAGATTTCAATGTGGAGAAGATATTTTTATGATGAATGGTTTTCTATGATTTTTTAAATATTACTTCAAAAGTTGTCAGCATAGTTTTGATAGAAATGGTTTTTGAAATTTTTATATTATTTCAAAGGAATAGATATTTTCCTTCAAAAACATTCAAAGCAATCTCTCAAAATACTACTCATTATAAGATGAAACCAGTTCATATAATGAATTCTTTAGTACGTATATTATCCAAATATAAAATGGATATCATTTCATAGAATAGTTTATGATAATTATGACATGTTTCTTATAAAACTAATTTCTCTTGTATGGGATATACCATGGAAATAGGATTTTGAAACTAACATCCTTCCACTGGATAATATATTATTAAATGATTTGGAAACATATAAATTTTCCCTAGGCTATGATATAATGAAATGTTTATGATACCCATTTCATTTCTTGGGTTACGATGTTATGTTTATGAAACCCATCACTTTTTACTGGTCATGATAAAACGAATGTTTTCATGTTATGGAATACGTATGTTGGATTTAATTATTTTAACTGTGGGAGCTATATATCCTAGAAATGATTTGGGTAATTATATATTTTTATAATCATAAAAGGTACATTAGAGGAAATCTCAATATTAAAAAAATATGATCAATGAGAGGGATTCCTGTGACTGAAACATGAGGATAAACATGAGGCCACTCCAAACACTAAATCAAGAAGGTGTATAAGAGGGAATCCCTAGCCCGATGAAATTGGGTACATGATAGGTAATACCATGTGTAACATATGATGTTACAATGTGGTGAATCTGAAATCAAAAAAAAATGTTGTTAAATGGTAGGTAATCTGAAGACTGAAGTTGGTACATGGGTTATTATCCCAAGAATATCATGTTATGAAGATTTTGGTATGTAACCTTGAAATTGGATTTTTAATTATTACATCTATGCCCAAATTCAATTTCAAAATATATAATTGGGGTCTCAGGTATATTTCACATTGATTACTTATTTATTCATGACTTATAAACTAAAAATATTTATTCCATGTCTCTTTATTGTGATCTTTGATATGAATTTTCTGATCTTATATTATTTTGATCATGTTACCATACCCTTATTCTCATGTTATTATCACATATATCACTTATGTCAACTTACTGGGAATCTATGATCACAAATATCTTATATTTTATTTCCCTAGGCTATGAAGAATGAATTTAAGTATGAGTATTAAATGGGGAGGATATTTTAGAGATATGTTTAAGATTATTCAAAAAGATAGAAGAAAATATTTCAATGTTTACAAATACACTAAACTATTATAGTCTTTGATCATATTTTATATATGTGATGAATATTCATCGATTTTTTTGTAATATCCAGGAATGTCATTCTTGGTTCACTATAGAATGTATCTACTGAAAGGTTTAATAAATTTTTTGAAACTAGTATAATAAAAAATTATTGATATCCCTAGGAATTTTTCTAATGATATTTTTAATGACGTCCCCTAGGATATGTCGATTGATGAGCTAAAGTATGTGATAATGCACTATAATTTTGATAATTGATAAGGAGAGATGTTTCCAAAAAATAAATCCCAATCTAGATTCTATAAGGGGATCAGTATTTGGAACATATTTACATTTGGGGAAGAACCCAAACAACACATTATTGAGATACGCTCAATCAAGAAAATGTGTATTAAAATAGGTATTTCTACACTACTAGTTGAAATCTTCTAGGGGAGATGCTTTTAGAATTACGAGACTCTTTAAAAAAATCATGATGGTTTTAAATATTTGATGACTATGATTTTCATATGATAAAAATTAAGTCTCTTGGTATTAAAATTAAAGGATTCATGAATTAGACATCCTATATGTGTTTTCATGATTACATGGTTACACAATATGATTATTATTTCTTACTAGATTATTTTTATTTTTACTCAATTAAAAGAACTATAAAGAACCATGATATTGATGAATTTAATAACAAGTGAAATGATTTTACTCATAAGAAAAAAAATGTTTTGGGAGATAGAATTAGAATATTATTTTCTATTATCACATAATTTTATGCATCTATTAATCATGGTTAACATACAAATTATAAAAGAATATAAGAATGATTTTTTGTGTCATTCGTTAGGCAATTCACATAGTCTCTTAGTGGTTCTACAAACTCAATAATTGCAGTGAAATTGTTTAGTACCCCCAAAAAGATATTATATATTCTCCAGTGTTCATAGAATTAAAATGTAACACTGATGGTCTACTATCTAGAAGGTGATATTGATAAATAGTTTAATATTATTAATAATATGAGAAAATAAGACGAAACGGAGTCTATAGAATAGGAAGAGTACAAGAACATATTTTTCAATAAGTAATTTCCTTATTTTATTCTTATGATGATTGGAATTAAATTATATGTGATTAAAAATAAGATGGATAAATAAATTGGTGTATATGAAGAAAAATATACAAGGATTATGAGGTAATATTCATGTATTATCATCCATCCTGTAACAAAAATTTATTGATTCTTTGGTAAACTAAATCTTAATAATAAAAATGCATTTTAAATATGATACATAAACAAATATGAATAAATTGATAGATGTGATTCCATTGAGGAAATAAATTTTTGAGCTACCTGGAAATTTCATGGTTTTGAAAAGAAATGGAAGATCATGTTCAATAAAAAAAATATAACAACAATTGAGAAAATAAAATGAGCATTTCATTATGCCCAATTTGTGGAAAGATTCATTATTGGAATTTTTTTATGGGAAATACTAAATTTTTTATGTGAGGAAGGGAATTTCATTGATTGCGTGAATTTTCATGTAATGGGAATAATTTATCCAATGATGCACGTAGTGTTAAACCCCTGTATAATGAACCTCAAACATTAGAGTGTTAAAATTTCATTGTGTTGGTCCATTCTTGTAACAAGATTCCCAATCAAATGAATAATTTGGATTATTATCTCGAACAACTTCTAAGAAAAATGTAACAAGGAAATTCTTTTGAAATCACAATGGATGAGGTGAATCATGATAATTGGGGAACTGTTATCCTCCTCTCCTTAGTTAGGAGGTTCATGTTTGATTTTTCATGATTAAGGTATGTCAAAATATTCTTGTTCATCCTTTAGTGAAGATTCATCTGATTAACTACCTCTACATAGATTTTATAATTACTAATTCACATTTAATATCTATATTTTAATTTCACACTTTTTTCATGTATTATTTTTTTTATAGGTACTGGTTTTAACACCAAGTGCAGTGGCGACATGGGGTTTCAAGGATCGGTGTGCCAAGAACAAGTGATTGAAATTTACTAAATATATTTAATATCATGCACGTTTTGCATCCTAAAAAGTAATATAACTCTTAAACATGGGATCAAATCAAAATTCAAAGCGTTCCATGGAATATAGAAATTTTGTTTTACTGAAGTCGTGATTTATCCTTAGTCAGTTTAGGAAACATGGAGAACAGTAATAACGTGAGTAATTTAAAGAAATAAAGAAATAAATCTATTTATTTTTAAAGTTTTTATGTAGCGAGAAGGTTTATCTTTTCATTATTTGGTAATATAAATTCCATATGGTTATCCAATCAAGCACTAATGATTCAAAAAAACCAATTGGAAGATTTTCATTATAGATGACAACAGACAATGGATAATCACACCAATATAGACCATGGATCTCCTCAACGATGACAACAAAATTATTCTTCATCAATGAAAAATAAAAAATCCATGTATGGTGGTTGTTTTATTTTTTTCATTTTCTAGTTCTATATTTTATTGAAAAACACATATTAATTGACTAACTAAATTATTTGTGGATCGTGTGTATTTGTTGGATTGGATTATTACTAGGAGATTTTGGGATAATTATTTGGATTAAATATTACTTATTTTTTATTCCAATGAAAAATAATTTATAGTGAAATAGACTACAGTCAAGGTCTATTCCTATCATTATTTCTTGTGATATTCTTCCCTAATTCATCATTCGCCATTTTCATTATTAATTAGTCCCAGGGATTGAAAATTTCATGATCAGTCAATCATTTCACACTTGTTTCTTCGCGATATGATTCACTATAATAGATCTTGGATAAACATGATATTACGATGGTGTGATCGTGTAATATTTTTGAATTGGATGATGCGAATACCATATTTTCATTTTCTATAGAACACAATCAAGAACAATGAGAAATCCAATTTTTTATTGGATCAAAATGCCTTATTCAGAAATTGAAGGACTTGAAGAAGCTCAATCTAAGATTTTTTTTTTGAAATAAATCACTGGATTAAGGAAAAACGTTTGTATGGGATTCCAGGGATAAGATCTATATTTATAGAGAAATTACTAGTACATGATGATTAAACCACATATTCACATCCTATGACCCCCCTAGTTGTGGAATTTGGGGTTTAGTCTTAGTTAAGCAACACATAATGTGTGAAACCTATAAAACATAAAGTGGACCTCCTTGGATGACTCATAATGTACATCTAATAGTACCTAGAAATGGGGAAAATGTACACAATCATGTAGAAATCCTAAAAATTATACAGGGAAATTGGTTGGATAGAATTACATTTTATATATACCTGAATTTTGTACACAGGCATCGAAAAAAACAAATGGATAATACCGTGTATTTGGACACACCATTTTTACCTTCTATTTGCAGTTTATATAGAACATTTCTCCCATTTAATTCTTATACCCATGGGATGGAATAAGAATAGCTAGATATTTCAGGTACTCCCTTCACGACCAGACCTAATGAGGTCTAACCCAAGACTACCCCAAGACTATCTCCAATAGGCTAGGGGATAGAAACCAGCACTATCTAAACATTTAACATAATTTGCGGGTATTATCCTAATATACTGTAACAAATTCACATATCTTTAATACCAATCATTTTTTAAATATAAATGAAATCAAATAATGAATTAATGTATATATAATCCTAAAACTGAGAATGATAATAAATGTATTGAAAATATAGAAAGTTTCATTGTACAAGCCAATCCCAAATTTCCTAATGTTTACCTATCTCCAAGGGAGAGTGCTAATATAAAATAATGATCATTTTTAAACACCTTGGTCTGATAGCACCAGTAACCCTCCACCCTCTCCCAGTCCCCCTATGACACTGTCCAAAGGGACGGGGTCTACATGATACACTATACATTTTGGAATAGCCCATGGAGGGAATTTTATAATATTAATCATTATAAAAACTAGAAAAAAGTAAACACATAACATGAATTACAATCAACATAATAAAATTTATAACATTTAATGAGTAATATTAGCACCATGATATACATAGGAATGACACCTTGTTGTCATGTGATCATAACTAACTATACACTACATGATTCTACTTGAATCAACGACATTTCAGGAAGAACCCACTCCACATTCCATTTAATCATAACATACAATTGATGATGAAATCTATCTCATTAGTCCCCACATAATGAAATCTCACCAGTATAATAAGACATTGTTTCATTGATAGGGGTCAAACCGATAATAGATGGGGGACACTAGAATCCAATCTAGATCATTCAAATTCATAAGGATCACATTTCATCGATTCATAAAACTGTAACTATAATTACTACTAGATATAGGATCAAATCACTTATCTAAGATGTCACTCTAATTTTACCAACCCCGCAGAGGGAAAAAAATTTATTGAGGTTCACACTCCTATCTCACGAAGGTAAATGGAAACTCTATATAACATTCATCTTCTTTAAGGGATCCAAATTCAATGAATTAAGATGTAATGCAACATTTAACAATCGATGGGAAGGAACACGGGAACACAGTCAACCAATATAGTCCTAATCTATGAAAAAGAAGATCAGAAATCACTTTTAAAGGATTTATGTGGTGTGATATATCGGGCATACAATGTGTCTAGTTATCCCAATGCATGACTATGTGATAGAACCTACCATTGAATTTATTTTCCACATACATGACATTTATAATGAGTACATGATGTATTGATACACGCAATATCGTGACCATGTTTCCTGAATGTGTCCAGGTACTGAAGTCATGTCCGTGTATTAGACCATGTTTTCCAAGAAGTTTCCATGTAAAGGTACAAGGAATTACACCATGTTTTTTAATTTTATAATATTTTTATGTACTATCCAATGAACATGTTGAGTTAATCAGGGAATTCCACACAATGTTTGATAGGTTTCAGACATCTTTTGATCCATATCTCAGACATTGGTTCATCTGGTGGTGAAAAAATAAGTGTAAGGATGTACCAATGTATCCAATAATTTTTATTTGGTAGAATATAAGATCATATTTACTGAATAAATGATGATTTATATTTTGTATTGGTCATATGGTAGGCCATATATGAAATAGATTCTATTAATCTTTGGTAGTGTTTTCAATGAATAATGTATTGTCTTGCGATATGAGTATATAGGCATTTTGGATAACATGTACACCAACTTTTATTGTGAATTACAATGGTAGATGGAATGAAATATCATTCTATGAATCGATCTCATGTTCTTATAGTACATTAGAAATGAAAAAATCAACTAAATCCCATAGAGTAATTGATAATGATGAAATCACGAAAAGCACAACCATAGTGTCATATTGTGCGTATGAAAAGGAATTAAATTACATAATTATAGCTCCTTATTTTCATAGGCAGTAAATGAATGAATCCACACTATTAAAATGATATTGGAACTTATTCATCCTAATTCCATTATTTTATTGATCATATTATCTTATAAATCATCATATACTTATTGTTTTAGGCCCTTAACCTTCCATTGATCATTCACTAGCAGGTGATCAATGAAACTTATCAATCACTATAATAATTTACATTTTTCATCAAGGTCTAATTTTCACTCCAAATAAATATTCCCCAACATAGAAATATATTTGTGAGTTACTTTCAGGTATCGTTATGCATCCAACTCTTCCAGTTTAATGGAAGTCTTAGTATTTAGTTTTACGATTTGGGTCTCCATGAAAGTAAAATTGAAGTATGAAATGATTGATAACCCCGATAAATTGTGACGTTGAAATTAATTTTATGGTGGGTAGAATTTATTACCCCAGGATGTTATGAAATATTTGTATTCAAAATTAATTTAACTTTTTTTATATTTTTCTTTCGACCCTATAATAAATATTAATTTTGTTATATGAAAGAACTAAATTTGTACTATGTTTCATGAAATACCATGTTAATCATGAAAGATAGTGAACGCGTAGATTAGCTTCTGGTACATGCAACAATTTGTTTTGGATTTTGTTACAAAAAAAATTAGTAACACTGATATATTTTATTTATGGGAATGCTTTGTTTTATTAAACTATAATATACTGTAAATATTGCTGTTAAAATGTAATTATAGTTTCCAAATATATGTTGAAATCATATTTATAATAATTATTAATTTAATTATTATATTCATGATTATATATTTCTATAAAAACAATCCTTTTGGAATCATTCAGTTGGAAATGAATTTATGTACTATTTGAAAATAATAAAATCCCTTTTCTATGAAAACTAGGTATGCAATCCATTTTATATAAATAAATTATAAAAACCACTATTTTATATTTTTATTAATAAAATATAAAGTATTTATTCAAAAAATTTCCTTTTCCAATAGTTTCTATATGAAGAAGATAAGAATAAATAAATTTTTATGAATAAAATGATGTATATTCCTAATAGGATATTTTAACTCATTTTAATGGAGAACATATTTTAAATATAATTTATCAATATTATATAATTTATAAAAGAAAAAATAAATTATATTTCTTAAATATTGATATTAAACTCATTTGGATGATTTTTTGGTATTTTTTTTTTAAAAAAATTTTGGACGAATACTGAAAAACATTGATTTTTAATTGATTTTTTTTATCTAATTTACATATAAAGTTAAAGTAAATAATAATTTTTTTTATAAATTATATTTATTTAATATATATATCATGTAACATAAGTTAGGTAATTTGAAAAAAGTTTACTTAGAAATTGGATATAAAAACATTTCTAAAATCTGAACTTTTCACTTTCAACACCCTCATTCCCATTACATCTATGGGATGAATTTAAAATTATTTTCCAAAACATAAGAGGTTACAATTTGGAAAAATGGATACAGTATTTGTATTCTTCATTATATATAATTTAATATCTGGACATTATAGTTTTTTTCTAAAAAATATATGTGAATGTAATTTAATTAAATTAAAATGACAAAGAAAAATGAGATTACATTGAGGTTATGCAGTATATTTTCTGGAAAAATAAAATATAAAAATGTATTTAAAAACATATTTGTTTATATATATAGAAAAATTAATCTGTTTTATCCAAAATTATCAATTATTGGAGGCATATTATGTAATTGAAACCTCTCAATATTGTTTACGTTGTAATATTTACAAGAATGTCACTCCCCTTTACTACAAAAGCACAGTGATCCCCTAATTTATTCAAAATAATTAATCCCATTGGCTCACCCAAACCATGAAAAAATAATATACCATAGACCCTCCTCTCATCCTATAATCCACACATTGGTAGAAATGCTATTAATGGAATCCCTTTGGTAAAACAAATCTGTCTTACTTTAAAAAGAGGTGATTTTTATTAAACATGCTTTTCTATTATATATATTTGTACACCAATTAATTTATTATTATTCTTTTAATATATGATATCATAATTATCTTAAATATACTGAGAATATTTAAATCACATTGTTCTACCTAAAACTAGACACACTTCCATCAAATTAGTAATGAACTTGTCATTAGTGTGGGAGGAGGACTACCGCCTCGCGAAATGAAGTCATTTAATTTTCTTTACCACCTCCCATATATGGAAATTGTGATGTAAATATTTTTATAAAATTTTATTTATGTAATTTATAATTCATTTCTTCTTCTGTATTTATTACATTATGAATACCATCATGTTATCATATTTCTATAAATAATATGACTTAATTTTAGGATTTGTGGACTACCGCCTCCTAAATGTGATCTGATTAATTCACATATTATATGGAATGCATAAAAAACATGTTTTCAAACATAAATTATATACATGAAATAATAATTCTATTTATATTTTATAATATATATATATATATATATATTTCATTTAGATTATTTTGTTCAATATGGAAGTAAAAATCTATATTTATCCGTTCGTACAACCTACAATCTCCATGAATGGTTTCTTCCGATAAAAATTTATAACATTTATAGATTTGTAGAAATATTTATATAATTATTACATATGATATTAAAATATTTTTTTATATTATATTAATACATAAATGTTTATATATGTTGTTGTTAAGAATAAAATGTCAAAACATATTCAACAAACAATGAGAATATTACCCAAAATGTAACATGATCTTGAAATTTACTAATACTTGGGTAATATAAAATCATATTTTAAGAATAAATTGTATGATATATAATAATAATATTCATTATTGTATTTATAATAAACTTATACTTATAAAAAATTAGTTTTTAATGGGTATTAGGAATGTAATGATATAATTTTTTGTTTTTCATGCATCACTTTTATTTTCCATGAGTAGATTCCATGTTCACCACCTATTTATTATATGTGGCTTGTATTCATCCCATGGGTTTAATTATTGATTAATATAATTATATTTATTTTAATTTACATATCCATTTTAGTTTCTATATTTCATGGGGTTTATGGTTCAGTAGTTACAAAAATCAATATTGTAATTTTTTATCAATTTACCTTCATTGAGAACCATGCACTGTATGAACCTTTATTCATCTATAAAGTGAATATACAGACCATTAAAAAGTTATATCATGAACAAAATTATTTTCCTTATTCATAAAAATTTATTTATTTTTTTCTTTAATGGGGATAATGATTTATTATTTTAAATCTCGTAACCCTATATTGCAACAATATCATCATTTAAGAGGATTGATTCTTATTATCTATCAAAATATAACATATTATTTTTCATCTATCAAGAATTATCATGAATTTTCTTCCCATCTATTTATTTTTTATATATTCATGTAATGGTTTCATTTTTTTTAATATTTTCTACTCATTATGGTTAAAAACAATTTAATGAAAACACAACATAATTGTTCCCTTTGGTGGAAAATAATTTCTTTCTCTAATATTTTTCATGAAATAGCCTCTATTTTTTAATGTAATTTTTATATTATTTCAATGAAAAATGATTTAAATGTTTTCAAAATTTATTTATTGAATTTTAATTTATTTTTAAATAAATTTTAATCTAATTATTTTCAATAACATTTTATATATTTCCTAGGAAAAACTTTTTTTTTAAATTTAGTCAATTTTCATTTATAAATTTTCAAGGAGAAATGGTTTGATACTAATTTTAAGCATTTCTTATTAGTTTTCAACAAAAATTGTTTTCAATATTTTTTTCATGGTTGTTTTTATAATTTATCATGGAATTGGGTCTTCGAAATATTTTCAACATTCTTTTTTATGTTTTTAAGGAAAATTGTTTTAAAAATGTTTTCAATCCTTATCTATATGCTTTCAAGGAATTTCTTTCCCACAATGATTTAATAAATCAATTATAATTTTTCATAGAAAAATCATTTCAAATTTTTTCTGATCTTCTATTATATGTATTCAATGAAATGGGTTTTGAAATTTTTTTCAAGATTCAGTTATATTTATTTGAAGATATTTACAATGAACAATGTTTTTAAAAATTTTCCTGTATTAAAAATATTTTTTAAATTTGATGGATTTCTTATAAAATGATTTATTTAAATTATTATTAAAATCTAACTTCACAGGTATTCATTGTGTCATTCAATGAAAAGAATTTTCAAAATATTATATGATTTCAAAATAATGGTTTTTTTAAATGTTTTATGCGATCATAAAAAATATTCCTCCATATTTGATGACTTCCCCTTCTATAGTATATGAATTATTTGAGATATGATCCATGGACACCATTATTATCGTTTATTTTTATAGATTTTGTTTTTCATTATACTTTGTTTATGAAACCCATTTCGCATCCAGGGATTATACAAGGAACTAATGATTACAAAACTCAATTCCTTTTCTAAGTGACTCTAGGATATAATGATTTTGAAACCTATAACATTTTCATTGGTAATGATATGAATAAATTGTAATGATACCCACATCATTTTAAGGGTAAAAACTAATTTTATAAAACCAATCCCCTTTTACATGTCATGATATAATCATTGTTTTAATATCATAAAGAACATATGTGTATGATTTTTTAATGTGATAGGTGGGAGATATACCACTTTCAATTTCATTAGGTATTGATAAATGTTTTATTATCTGAAATGGTGCATGGGAGGGAAACCCAATCATGAAATAAGAGGTTACAGTAGATAGAGTCCCAAACATGAAACAATAGGGTACATGGTAGGGTAACCAAAACATGAAACAAGAGGTTACATGGAAGGACATAAGTATTCAGAAATAAGAGGTTAAATGAGAGGGAATCACATATACTAAACAATAGGATATGTGGAAGGGAATCCCAAGATTGTTACATCATGGAAGACTAGAGGTAATCCCGAGATTGATGTAAGTACACAAGTTATTATCACTAGAATAACATGTTATGAAGGTATTTATTGGTGTCTTTCCAAAGGATATTATATGCCTATGTGTTTGAAAAAGGAATATGTCTTATTACTCTATAATACTCTAATGAATTATGATTCTAATTCCATTATTATTCATGTATTTTGAATTTCTAATATTAATTCCAGGATTGTTGATTATGATCTCTGACATACAGGGTACTATCTTCTACTATTATGATAATTTTCTCATATTATTATGCTCGTGTTTTGCTTATATATTTCTTACATTTAACTTTACTAAGAATTAATGATCATGCCTTTATTATTTTTAATTTCCCCAATTTTGAAGAATGGTTTTAAATGGGATTATAAAAATTGGATGATATATATGGTAGATATTGAAGATCATTCACAAATATAAATTATTATATTTCTAGGCTTACAAAGACACTAAAATAATATTTTTCTTTCAGTTTTATTTTTTAAATGTGTGGAATATTCAAATAAAATAATGTAATACCCATTTATTTTTTGAATTGTTATCTATTTGGTAATTTTAACTTTATAATTGGATTAGATCAAGAATAATATCTTTTTATTATACCCATTATTGAATATATGTGTTTATTTAAGATGATTTTCAATATTCCCTGTAAAATTGTAGTAAATATTATTCATTTTATGGGTATTGAAAAATTCATATTACAATCATATATATAATTTTTTATATAAAAGATAGACCATTTATAGAAGTATATGGTCGTATAGGGTAAAAAAATTTCTTCCAAAATAGATAAAAATAATGGACTAGTGTTGCTGGTATAGTATATTTAAAATTTAAAAAATAATAGCGAATCAATGTTTATAATTTTATGAATAAAAAATGTAGTGTATTTAATTGAGAACAATAGTGTGGAAATGAAAAATTAAAACCATATTTCTACAATAGATCAGATTACCTTGATCAATGTTCACTCTTCAATCTTATATACTCGTTGAAATTATGATAACACCCTATTAATTATCACATTTAAAGGGGTGATAAACTATTTATATACCATGAAATTAATAATACATATAGTTCAAAAAATTAAATTCCTTTTATAGGATCCACAACCTAATCATTCCATGATTTCATCCAAGAGTCATAACCCAATGTCCTTCCTTTTATTTAATAGGAATAACTAATATGTTATTTTATTTTAACTGGGAAAATAATAAATTGATGAATACAATTATAAAAAAAACAAAATATAACATACTGGTAATTTGTAAACAGTGACATCAAAAAAGGTTTGGAAGATTTTTATATTGAATTTTTTATGTAACTTTGATCTCTTCATTACAAGTTAAACATATCTTGATCTTCCATCATGAACACACCAATGATATTTAAGTCACAAAAGATCCCAACACTTTAGTACCATTTATTAGATATGTAGTAATGTGTTCTATATTGGATGGAACAGACTCTAATTATAGACTAAACATCAATGGTAAAAAATATCCGTAATTTATTTCTTATTACATGGGATATTCTAAAACTCCTGACCAAAATTAAAAAGTTAGAAAAATTTAAATTTTGGAAGCAATATAATTCATTATTAAACATAAAATGTAATTAAATAATTATATTATTATGATGTATTTTCTTCATTTATCTCATTAATAAAGTTACTAATATATTCATTTGTATATATAATTTTTTCAAAAATAAAATAAAATAAAAATATAATTTTGGAAATGTGGATAGATTTTAATTATAAAAAATTAATAAAATATATAGAAAAATAATTGATATCAAATTTATTATTTCCATGATTTTTTTGATTATATTTTTCATATGAAATATTAAAAAAATTATAGTAGTTTCATTAGTATATATAAGTGTTTTATAAAATATAAAATTATTAAAATAAATTGTGAAATAATTTTAGTAAAAATAGAAGATAAAGATCATTATGAAACCAAGTATATTTACATTCCCACATTGATTGTGTATTAATAACAATTGTTTTAGATTCACATTAAGATTTTATATATATTCTTTTTGTTAATTTAAAACAGTATAAAAATATAAAAAATATATTTAGATAAAACAAGCAGTTGAAAATTCAGAAAAATTATGTCTAAACAGAGCATGTCAAAAAATTCAACAAAATTGAAATTTATTTGAGTGACCATGTGGTTCACATTTTATCAACATAACTTGTGTTTCAACACATTTTAATGATAAATATACCATATGAATAAAAAGTATTTTGTTTTTAGCTATATTTAAATATATGGTTGATCAATATAATCATTGGGTTGTTGTGCATTATCATTTAATACAAATTGTAGATCCTTATGAATGATTATTTCGTTGTCTGGTCGATCTCCATAACATATAGTTGATCCAATGAACTTGCGGTTAACACTATTTATGGTCAATACTAAAAACATACCATAGATCTATATATATGAATCTAATTTGATATTGTGATATCAAGTATGTTCAACTCTATATCATAAATTAGATGTTCATAGATAGGATAATGAACAATGGATTACCAAGAGTGCTACAATGGGAGATTTGTGGATGATACTGCATGTAAGAAGATGTTGGGCCATAATGAAATCTTCTATGTTTAAGGATATTAACTTTGAAATCCCTTATGTGTATGATATTGTACTACTAAACACATTGGTCTGCTCTAGAAACCAAGATCATACTGGTGATTCTTGGATGATAGTGAAGTTAGGAATGGTTAATCTATGCAGAATGAATTGGATTCTTTTGAAATAACAAGGATCATACTAATACTACCATGAATCCTCTAAACACTTTGTTATAGAGTAAATAATTTAAAATGGAGATATGGTTGTACATATATATTTAAAAGGACAAGAATTATTGGATGCATGTTGGGACTATTTCCATGGAGAACATGAACTAATATAGCAAGAAACTTAAGTAAAATTTTTGTCTCAACATAATAATGAGAAATGAAAATGGTTTATGGAGATGATGTGTGATTTATGAGATGATAATATGTCTTAAAATTAACATCATACATATGGTTTCATGGAGCACGATCGATGCACATGATCAAGTAGGATGATTCTACAGATCTATAGGGATTCATGTAGTTAATAAAAATATTTGAATTGTAGATAAGAATAGGCATGGTTTACACATGGATTCCCATGTCATTATATATGTATATTAATGAAAAATAGATAAGCATACTTGAGGAAGAATGTACAATATGCGACCACATAATGTGTTTTCCACATTAGAAGTTCACCACACTGCTTCAAATGACTATATTTCAAAAAAATATTATATAAAAAAAATATATATCTCTATATAACAATATAAATTAAAATTATATATAAAAAATAATAATCATGTTAAAATAATATATTTTATAAATTATTAATTCTCAAAAAACCATAGTAAAAAATTAAAATAAAGAACAAGATAAAAAGATAAACACTAATAAAAACATGCCAAACAGTGTACAAAACAGAAACATTAAAACATGTATATTTTTAAAGAAATTTAAAATACAACAATTTGAAGTTATGTGAAATTTAATAAAAAACATGTACAAATAAAAACAATTCTACGTTCAAATGTTAACAATCACCCCCTTTATTAAATTAAAAAAACCAAAATTTATTTAAATTTAAAATATTCTTCCCCTTTTTAAAATTTATCATAGAACATTAATTCCTAAAACATTATATCTATTAAATAAATAAAATATTATTAAATATTACAATTGAATTGTGTGTAAATGTATTAAAATACACAACTCACCCATTTGGATGCATATATAATATTAATATTTATATGACATATATATTGATATTTTGAATTTTTTATTCATATATAGATTCTGAAATCATATTATAGTGTAAAAATTATTTCATAAAATAAAAAACACTACTATGGATTATAACATAAATTAGATCATTTCACAAAAATGTAAAATTTAATTATAGTAATCATGAAAGAACATATATTAATATATTAAAAAATATCATGTTTTTTCAAGACATAATATAAATTTTATTTTATTAATATACCTATTTCAAAATTGATTTTCTTAAATCATATATATTTTAATTTTTATAGAATATGTCTGCCTGATTTTTTTTCTATTGGAAGAAACCCTAAAATAATATATCCATTATTCAAATAATCTCTAATAAGATGAAATATTTTATAATTTTGAGTTTTATAATAATGTATTAAAGGTTTTTTAGGAATAAAAAAATGAACTAGATTTACCATATAAAATAATAATTTTTTCAAAACTGATAATAAAATCGTATTGATTTTGTTTAATAAAAATAATTTGAAAAAAACTAGTTGTAGAAATTTATCCATCTGCAACAGTAGATACTTTAACTAATTTTTTTATAACTCCTTGTAATTAAATTATAATTTATAAAATTAAAAAATACATATGATGACTTTTTAGTTAATCACAATACCTATAAAGCTAAATCTGTAATAAGATAATAAATTAGAATAATTATGGTTTGAATAAAATTAACTCATTCTTATATTTAGATTGATTTATCTAATTAGTCAGTTAATATATTTTAAATTACATTCCTTAATATTCTATTGAAATCTACTATATTAACAATATAAAAATTTATTTATAGTCTTGATGGAGTTAGATAATGTAGGATTCCAATCATGCCTCTGTACAGTTTAATAGTAACACAAATTCAATAATTATAAAAAAACGTGTTGAAAATATTTATCAATTTATGTTTAATATATTCTCTTCAATAATTATTGAACCATTTAGAAATTTACTTAGAATATTTATAATGGTGATGCGGTTCATAGTGATGGATAATGTTTTGGTGGTTTGATTCTTTAGTGGGACTATTCTGATGTGGTCATGATCGGGAGGTGAAAGGATGTGATATTCGACATTTTTGGTATGCGACTATGTTAATTCATGTGACTTGTGATTCATGGGAACCAAATTGGGTGATGATGTCTTTTGAATGATTTTTTTTGAATTTGAGTTTTGTGGATTCGGGCTCTGCAAAAATGTATGTTTTCTAACATACCCTTAAAGCAGTGTTTTAAAAATGGAGATAAAAATCTATTTGGAGGAAAATCACTAACCATCAATTTTAAAAAATCATTAAAATTTAAATCAAATATATAAAAAATTATTATAACATAAAAAATATTTCAATATAGTCAAAATTTTATATGAAACATTATTTATAAACAAATTAGGTTAAAATCATCATTTAGAAAATTCACTTAAGATATAAAAATATATTTAGTCTATTATACCATGACCTAGTAGGTTTTTTAAAAAATATAATTCACTGTTATTTTTTAAAACATGATTTTGAAATAAATAATTTTCAAAAAAATTGGGATTTTTGAAAAATACTTCACTATAAATTTCTCCATTAAACAATTCTCTCTCTACATACCTTGGAAATAAATTTATATTTCTAACACAATAAAATTCTGATTAAATTATAATAGATTATATATGATAAATTAAGGAAAAATAATCTTCAATTGAAGTTCCTAGTTCCATTGAATATCCTTGACCAACTACTATTTATTTTCTATCTATGTTTTTAGATTTATCATATATATTATAAAAAATAGATTTAGTTAGGATTAAATTATTTTATTTTTGTAATTCAATCAAATTATACACTTTATTTTTTAAGAAATTTATTTTTTTGTTCATTTATATAATTAATATATTTTTAAGCATTTAATGCACCATAAATATTTAAAAGGTAAAAAATATTAAATATTTCATATTTTTTATTTTAATTTACTATATATTATATGTTATGTTTCCTAAATTCAAAATTTCAAATTACTTTTTCAATAGGATGATATTTATGAGTTTTATACACTTTAAGATCTATTTGATATGGGATCCTGTAACATCCCAGGTAAATAAAGAATATCACATTTTAATATGTATTAATATTTTTGAATCCAATAATAATTTTACTTTTAAAGAGATTCTATGTTCTGTGGCATACCGGAAAAGAAACAATGGCGTTCTTTGAAATCTTACATTGCACACAATATTAGGTCATACTGAAAAATAAAAATAAAATATTATTTTAAATGGTAGTTAACGTCTAGTTGTTGTGTTGGTGGGAATGGATAAAACTAACCACAATATTAATATATATGTTTGTTAAATGTTTCTACATTAATCCAATAAATCTTAGAGTCTCAAAATAATAAAAAAATATAATTTTAAACATAAATACTCTAATTTCAATTAAATGGCCAATATAACTCCTCTTGAGGGAGAACCCTCATTAAATACAGTTTTGGTAACTTTTAAATTTTCTATATGACAAAATAAAATTTTTCTTTAGAATCACGACATCACAATTTAATTTGGGTAAATTTTTGGTATTTTTATTATAAAATTATTTTATTAATGAATAGTGAAAATATTGTATTTCAATTCCAAACTAACATTTAATATAATTTATATATATAGATTGATTATCTTTTTAATTGGTTTTTGTCATGACCCATCCCAATGGGGCCCACATCATGACTCCCCAAGACTGCCTCCAATAGGCCAGGGGCTGGTGAATAGCACTGAGTAGGCATATTACTACAGGGGAGGCATTGCCTAAAAACCTGTACACACGCACACATATCCAAGCCCACAAAAGCTGGAATGAAAAAAACCACTAAGGAAAAAAAATGTATGCATACAAATAAACCAAACCAATAGAGTACGATGGAAAGTAATATACTGAATATAAACTTGGCCAGAATACAAGCCCACCAAAAACAAGAGTATGAAAACTGCAAAGTCCAACCTATAAATACAAAGAGGTATTGGGACTACTGATCGTAGCTGAAGGAATGCCTCGCCCTTTAGGGAACTCAAAAATCTCGGTCATGTCCTGGTCTTCCTTGGACTCTATCAAAAGGATGCTCATATTTAGAAGACATGACACGTGCGGGAAAAACCCGTAGAGAGGTGAGTATAATAATACTCAGTAGAAGACCCCATAAAACACAAAGAAAGTACACAAAGGAATGGCACAATCAGCTCTCTAGAATATGTTTCTACTGAAAATATAATAGGAGATCAGAATCATGATATAATCAAAACCTAATCCCATAGTCTAGAGACAAGTTAGACAACTGCATACCCACGCGAGGGATTCAGTTTGAAGATTCCACGAAGAAGTTGTTCAGGGGGAACACACTACAAGGGTCTGGTAGCTCTGATGATGTCCGTCCAAGATGTACTATTCATCAAGAAAAGTCATGAGAGTTAGTTACACTCATTACGAGAGACACACTCTTGAGTGGGAAGATCACAAGAGATTGATGCACTCATTATAGGAGACACACTCTTGAGTGGGATGATCACGAGAGATAGATGCACTCATTACGGGAGACACTCTCTTTAGTGGGACAGGTCACAATACCCTGATGAGGATCACTGCTAGGGGCATGTAAGATACTGCGACGCATTTGGATTTACCAGTTAGGTTGAATCACCAGCTTTGTAGAGAATCGATGCTCAGTAGAGTTGGTCACGTCGATGCCAAACTCTACATAGGGTCAGGAATGGATAGAGGATCTCACTATGAGCCTCTAAGAGGGATGATGAATCTATCGTCGATGGTCTGGATGAAGGGATAATAATCCTATAGAATTAAATGATTCCTGACCTTCTAGGGAATGAGAAGAAGGGCACTAACCTTAAAGAAAACATGTCCAATATATGGTGAACAAGAGGACCATGAAATTTTCGACAAAGTACACAGCCTGTAGAAAAGTTACACATCCTGTTGTCTATACCTGGGTACTACACGTGTAAAATGGCCTCTGTTATAAGGATCTTCATGTAGAAAAGTGAATATATGATGTGTATTACAGTTTACACACTGTGTCAAAGTGATTGGGGTCGGCTCTGTGTACGCTGGTTGTGTGCACGTACACGGTCCGCAACCCGTGTAATCGAACCCGTGTAATCTGTACATGAGGTGACCCCTGTTACTGGTCTCACCTGGCCATGTTATGGAGTACACATCGTGTACTTCATCCCATTTTCATTTATCCCCTTGATACATGCTGAGTCTCATGTATCCACCAATGCCATCAAGCGTAGAGAGTACACGTCGTGTTGTCTGAACCCGGGTAGTCCATCACATGTCAGTGTAATTTCCAAAATACACACCGAGCTTTGGGGAAAGTCCAACACACTGTGTAACTAGGGTCACACGCCCTGTTATTCCTCTCTGACCCTTGAAACCCTAGCATACACCACTGGTACTACATGGGGTGTTCTTCGGAAGTACATGCCTTGTATTCTGGAATTTTCCAGAATCATGAACTTCTGCCGATGCGCATCCATGCTACCTCGTTCATCTATCCAGTCCTCTGATTGCCACAAAACTATGTAATCCTGGTCTCCTTGATGTTCCGAGGTTGTCTCTATTGTTTTTGGGCCTCCGATCAGCTCTGAAAATATGTTTCAAACCTCCAGTGTGATGAACTACTGAAGAACGGTATTTTCTGATCCGAGCCGATTCATCGTCCACTATGACAGTCACACCTCTATAGGGTAGTTGTGATGTTGGATCTTCATTTTGTGTTCATTAAGTTTCATTATAGGTTCACAACGATCCGTTTTTTGTCTCCCCACAAAGAATGAAAATAATGCACGAGGAAAAGAAACAGGGGAGAAATCCAATGAGAAAATTGAGGAATTAACCTCCACCATCAATTGTCATGGAATTGATCCTCTCCCATTAGTATGATTAAATAGATCATAATCAAAAAATAATTAAACATGAATTAATTCCCTGAAATCATTCCATTTAAAACCCTCCTGCAAAAATGTACGAATCTACAGATCAACATGTTCGTGGTTTATCCGTGTTCTTCTTTTAAAATAAAAAATGGGGAAAGGATATTTGAAATAACAACCCCTAACTAATGAATGGTTCGATTGCTGATGGGGGGTTGGGGGGTCATGCTGTCGCCATCCCTGAGACCCTTCTATTTCAATGTCATGACGATCCACAACTTTGATTCATCATCATTCGTCGCTGAGAGTTATCTCCAAAGTGCCAAGGATCCTCCAGAGTTTCTCTCCAGCTTCTACCAATGAGCATCATTCGATTAAACCATTAAAAAGAGGGAACAGTTTTGGAATTCCATAATGTTGCGGCATTAATGAGTCAGCATTTCTATTTCTATGTCACTATGATATGGAATTAATTATTAAAAAGCTGCCCTATTCTACATTATAGTGAATGTTTCCATATAAAAAAATAAAATAAACTTTTCTATTTATTTGATTTTATTTTTTTACTAAAAATGTCTGAAAATTAACTTTTTCCATCGACCAGCACCAGCCAAGGTTAGACCCATTATTAGACAAAGTTGTCTTCCCGAACTCAATGGTGCCCTAAAAATTTTAATCCGGGCATCCATTTAGAAAATACCACAACCACACACAAATACCAACTCACTTTACTTAAAAAAATTTCAAACCCCCATTTCGGGATCACTGGGCCTTGGAATGATGGGTTGTCACAGTGCCTAGTCTCATAATAATTCAATATTATATTTAAAATTAAGACCCGGATAATATGAGACATTACATTCTCCCCACCATGGGGATTTGTGTCCCCGAAAATCAAAAACAATACTACTCAAAAAGATGTGGGAACTGGGCACGGATTAGAGCCTCCTGCTCCCATGTGCTCTCCTGAAGATTCCTTTGTAACCGTTGAACTCGCACCAAGAGAATCGATCACCCATGAAGGATCCTCTTCTACCGATCCTCGATCACCAGTGGGTACTGAGCAAAGGACACTCCATCCTCGATTTCTAGATCGACCCAGTCGATGAAATGCAATGGGTCATGAATGTACCTCCTCAACTGTAACATGTGGAAGACATCATGAACCTGATGCAACTATGGCGGAAGATCTAGGTGATATTCCACCTTGCCAACTCTATGCAGTATCTGAAAAGTCTCGATGACCCTTGGAGATAATTTGCTTCCTCATCCAAATCTCTTTATCCCTTGTCAAGGTAAGAACTAAAGAAAGACATGGTCTCCCTCCTCAAACTCCAGGGGTCTCTGTCTCCTGTCAGTAGAAGACATCAGCCATCACTGTGCAGTCTTCATCCACTCTTAGATGATCTGCACCATCTCAGTGGTAGCTCGCACCAACTCTTGACCGATGAGTGCTGACTCTCAAGGGTTGGTCCAGATAAGAGGTGACTAACTGGGTCTCCCTTAAAAAGCCTCAAAAAGTGTCATACCAATGGTGCAGTGGTAGATTTTATTGTACATAATCTCCACAAGTGGTAGGTAGTCCTCCCAACTGCAAAAAACTTCCATGATACAGGCCCGCAACATATCCTCCAGAACCTGAATGTTCCTCTCCGTCTAACCATCTGTCTGGGGATGAAAAGTCATACTCAAGAATAGTTGAGTCCCAAAGGCCTCCTACAATACCTTCCACATCCGGGATGTAAAACTGGTGTCTCAGTCTGAGACAATCGTCAAAGGGACACCATGAAGCCGAACTATATCCTGCACATAGTGGCATCCTAAGCTCTCTACGGAACTCTGCTCTGAGATAGCTAGGAAGTTGGCCGACTAGGTGAGTCAGTCAAAGATCACCCAGATGGAATCATGTCCCTTGGACACCGATGGTAAGCCTATCACGAATTCCATAAATATTCCATCCCACTTCGAATCTGGAATTTCCAGGGGTGAGCTAATCTTGTTGGAACATGGTGCTCAGCCATCTCCATGTGGTATTGTGGCATCAGGAAATAAACTCTGATGCTTCCTTCTTCATACCTGACCACCAGAACTATTGTCAGAGATCCTGGTACATCTTCTCCCCTTCTGGATGTACCACCAAGGGGGATGTAAAAAAATCCCTCATGACCACCTCCAACAACACTACTAGTATAACAACATGTCCTATGAAAATAAGTATGTTCTCCCCGCCTTGTGAATATCCATAAGGAGAATATCCTGTGGATAACTGAGCATATAATTCCACACATTCAACATCTCCTAGATATGCTTCCCTAAATAATTGTCTGATTGGACAAGGGAAAGCTATCGACTATAGGTAAGTTGTATCCTCTATGTACAAGAAGGACAACAGAAATGTGGCTAACTGCTCTGTCGCCTTACTCAACAACTATGAGCTCGACCTTCTTCTAAGAGCATCTTCCAGCTTGTTCCCCTTCCCAAGAGTATAAATGATCTTGAAATCATAGTACTCAAGGAACTAAAGACAACACCTCTACCTCAAATTTAGATCCTTCTGTGAAAATTTGTACTTGAGGCTCTTGTGGTTAGAGTAGATGATGAACCGCTCGCCCATAAGGTTGTGTCACTACATCTTCAATGCGAAGACTACCACATCCAACTCGAGATCATGGGTTGCATAGTTCTACTCATGTGGTCTAAGCTGGCATGAACCATAAGCAATCACTTCCTGCCTCTTCATTAGGATGCAACAAAGCCTAGTCCCTGATGTGTCGTAGAAAACTACATACTCGACACCCTCCTCTGGCAATCTCAAGATTAGGGCTCTCATCATACTATGTTTCAACTGCTCTAATGCTTGTTGCCACCTTTCTATCCACATGAAGGGTTTCCCCTTCTTTTTCAAGGCAGTCATCATTGATTCTATTCATTAGAAATCAGGGGTGAACCTCCAGTAATATCTTTCAAACCCAAGAAAGCTTCACACCTCCATCACACTCTAAGGTGGCTCCCATGCTAACACTGCCTCCCACATGGCTGGGTCCACAGCTTCTCCATCTGTTGAAATGACATGTCCTAGAAAGTATACCTCCTAAATCTAGAACTGGAACTTCAAGAGAATTCCAACAAAATGGTGCTCTTAGAGTATGTTTAGAACTATCCGCAAGTGTCTCTTCTGCTCCACCTCTGACGCCAAGTACAGAAGGATGTCTTCGATGAAGACCACCATGAACGGGTGCAGGTATGAATGGATGATCTGATTAATCAGTACCATGAACACTGCGGAGGTGTTTGGAATGCCAAAAGTCATCACCAAGTACTCATAGTGACCGTAGCGGCATCTAAAATATGTCTTCAGTATATACTTATCTCGTACATGTAACTAGTGAAAACATTATCAAAGGTCAACCTTCGAGAACCATCGTGGGCCTCTCGGCTGATCGAAGAGGTCATCGATTATTGGTAGTGGATACTTATTTTTAACCATCACCTGGTTAAGGCACCGGTAATCCCCGAACAACCTTAAAATTCCATCTGCCTTCATGGAAAACGATTCTGGGGCCACCCAGGGTAAAACTCGGGGTCATACAAAACCCTTTCTCTACAAATCCTCCAACTACACCCTCAGCTTTAGAATCTCTATGGAGGACATCTGATATGCTGGTGAAGAAATCAGTGTCGTCCCGAGGTGTAAGTCGATGCAGAAAATGATTTTCTTGCGGGGTGGTAATCCTGGAACATCTTAGAGAAGGAAATCCTTGTACTCCAACACTACTTCTAGGAACTGAGATCTTACAACATCTACTGCTCCGAGGGTAAGGTTATCTATCTCATGATTTATTGGCTAAACCCTCCTATGAATGATCCCATTATGTGCTACCTGGGTCTCCATTTCTCCAATAAAGGAAAACCTCGTTCCATCATGGAGAACACACCGCACTCTTCGCCTAAAATAGTTAATCTGGGAATAGAACGAAGATAACCAATCCATACCAAGAATGAAATTGTAAGGCCTCAACACTACCACCAAGAGGTTCTAACTGAAACTCTCACCTCCAAGGGTAAGATCACACTGTTTGCAATGGTTTGTGATCATTGAGTCTCCTTCTACAGTTGTCTCCAAGCAAAAGGATAAAGTCAATGGTTCTATCGGAATCTCAAGGTTTCGCACAAGACATGTGGCGATGAAATAATGACTGTAAATTGTGTCTATAACATTCACAGCTATGGTAGAGGAGACACAAATCATACCTCGTATCTTCCCTGGAGCCCCTGGGTCATACGCCTCGACCACATGCAGTTGTCCCCGCCCCTGTCCCCCAGCTCCCTGAGCTAGGTGCGGACCTCATGGTGGTGGTGGTGGAAGTAGATTGAAGCGTCTGCCACCACCTGCAGCTCTCCCTTCTCCACTGCCACGTCTGTCGCCTGGTCGGTCGGTCTTCTCCATTATCTACCTCTTCCTCAGTGGTCCATCAACTGCTTCACTGTCAACAGCTCGACGGGTCATAAAATCTCTAGAGATATGTCCCCTATGGTCACAAGTGTTGCACTACTTCTCCCTAGGATGAATGGATCTATCCTAAGAGCCATAGACTGTCAATCCCCAATCCCAGGTCCTCCTCTTACATCTCTCACGTCCCAATCCCTGTGTCTGACGTCGGCTCCCTACGGTCGACATCTCTGGACATGTCTGCATTCTACTGACTGTCATTGGTTGTCTCTACTATGCCAAGAAGCTCTCGATCACAAAATCCTACTCGTGCACTCCATCATAAGTCAGAATGCATGGAGGTACAACACTAGCTTGGATGTCTCTTAATAGACCTCATTTGAACATCCGAGATCTGATGTATTGATCCCTGACTATATCCATCGAGTACAGAGCAAGGTTGGTGAACCTCAATGAATAGTCATCTACCATCAAACTTCCCTACTGTAGTTGAAGAACCTCCTGGATGTGTACAGATCTCATTGTAACCAGAGAGAACTCCTCCTTGAAAAGTCTCTCAAACACTGTCCACAAAAGAGTCTCCTCGTCGTGAGTCTGTGTGGTCGGACTCCACCATCGTCCCTTCGAACCCTGAAAAAGCCTCTCTCTTAGGACCACCATCTGGTCTTTTGGTGTCCTCATTAGATGGAAAACTCCTATCACCGCCTCAAGCCATTCCTCAGCCACCTGAGGTTCGGGATTGCCTCAGAACCGGAGGGGTCTCTATCTCTCAAACTCATGGAGATTGTTCTGTACTGCAGGTACCACATGCTGCTCCACTAGTGGTGGTATAGCAGGTGCACCACCTGGTGGAAACTCCTGGGAACGGGTCCTTGTATCAAAACCTCTTCACTGAGTGGGTCATCCTCATAATTGTGATACTGTATCATAGTGGGTATGTGTCGCGGAGGCATCCTGTAAGGAAACAATATGTACAATGGTCAATAAGTATAACTGGATAAATGACACAATGGATATGGAAAACACAACCCATTCTTATATGATGCATGTACCATTATTTCATTTCCCCGAAACTATTGTTATCATGTACTGAGTTGAAAAATAGGTTATCAGAGTCCTGGTGTATGGATACGTCAGCCGCAACACCAACACTGGAGTCTCGGCCTGAAAGTCGATCTCGAAATACTGAACATTGTTTCCCCTAACCAATCTCACAGACTCTTGCTCCTAAGGTAGAACTAACCACCTCTGATACCACTCTTTCAAGACCCTTCCAAGTGGGGCTCATGCCGTGACTCACCAAGCCCACCTCCAGTAGCTCAGGGGCTGGTGACTAGCATAGAGTAGGCATATTACTACATGAGAGGCATTTCCTATGAACCTGTACACACACACACATCTCCAAGACCACAATTGTTGGAATGAAAAAAAACCACTAAGGAATAAAATGCATGCCTACAACTAAACCCAACCAACAGAGTACAATGGAATGTAATGTACTGAATTTAAACTGGGCCAGAATACAAGCCCACCAAAATCAGGAGTCTGAAAACTGAAGAGTCCAACCTATAAACACAAAGAGGTACTGGGACTACTGCTCGTAGCTGAAGGAACGCCTCAGCCTGTAAGGAACTCAAAAAGCTTGGTCCTATCAGGGTCCTCCCTAGAATCTGGAAATAGGTGTTTCGTCTGCACAAGACATGACACATGCGGGCAAAGCCCATGCAGGGGTGAGTATAACAATACTCATTAGAGGACCCCAAAAAGCACAAAGCAAGTACACATAGGAAAGGCATAATATCTCTATATAGTATATGTCTACTGAACATATAATATGATATCACAATCCAGATATACTCAAAACCTCGACTCGTAGACTAGAGACAAGTCACACAACTACATACCCCTGCTACCGATTCAGTTCGAAGATTCCACAAAGCATTTGTTCCGGGAGAACATACTCCACGAGCTTGGTAGCTCTAATGACGTTCGTCCAAGAAGTACTATTTGTTAGGAAACATCACAAGAGGTAGTTAGTATAATTATGAGAGACACAATACTAAGTGGTAATATCATGAGAGATAGATGCACTCATTATCGGAGACACACTCTTGAGTGGGAAGATCATGGGAGATAGATGCACTCATTACGGGAGACACACTTCTGAGTGGGAATGATCATGATACACAGATGAGGATCACTACTAGGGCCATGGAGGATACCACGACTCATCAGGATTCACTATCTAGGTGGAGTCACCATATATGTAGATTATCAAAACCCGGTAGAGTTAGTCATGTCGATGCCAGACTCTACATAGGAACAGAAATGGACAAAGGATCTCGCTCCGGGCCTCGTGGAGGGATGTCAACTCTATCACAGATAGCACTACTGAAGGGATCATACTCTTATAGAAGGTAAATATGCCTGACCTTTTGGGGAATGAGAAGAAGGGAACTAACCCAAACCAAAACCTGTCCATGATACGGTGAAAAAGATGACCATGCCATTTTCCATAAAGTACAATGTGTGTATAGAAGTTACACATCATGTTGTCTGACCCCGGGTACTTCCTGTGTACAATGGACTATGTATTAAGTCTGGTAGTGTAAAAAAGTGAGTACATAGCGTGTATTATGGTGTACATGCTATGTCCGAGTGACTGGGGTCGGCTCTGAGTATGTTGTTTGTGTCCCCGTACACGGTACTCAACTCGTGTACACCAACCCGTGTAGTCGTTACATAGGGTGACCTACTTTATTGGACTCGCCTGGCCATGTGATGGAGTACACGCCATGTACTTCATCTTGTGTCTGTGTATCCCCAAGATACATGCCATGTCCCACGTAGCCGCCACTACCAAGCAGCGTAGAGAGTACACGCCGTGTTGTCTGAAGCCGTGTATTCCATCATCTGTCCGTGTACTTTCAAAAATATAGGCCGAGCTTCCGGGAAAGTATAACATATTGTGTGACCATGGACACGTGCCATGTGGTTCCTCTATAACCCCTGAAACCCTAGCTTCTGCCGCTTTTACTACACAGAGTGTTCTTCAGAAGTACACGCCATGTATTATGAAAATTTTTAAAATCGCAGACTTCCACCACCGTGCCTCTGTGCTTCTCCATTCATCGATCTGGCCATCTGATTACCACGAATCTCTGGAACCCAAGTCACCCTGACGTCCTAAGGTTGTCTTCGTTCTTTTCGGGCCTCACATCAGCTCTAAAAATGTCATTCGATTCTCCCGCACGAAGAACACCTGAAGAATGGTATTTTCGATCTGAGCTGATTCATTATTCTCTATGATCGTCACACCTCTGTAGGGTCGTTGTGATGTTAGATCACCAGTTGGGGATCGTTTCATTTCAAGATCAGTGCACAATGATCTTTTGTTTGTTACCCAACGTAGAATGCGAAGAACACACAAGGAAAAGAAAGGGGGGATAAATCCAATCAGAAAATCAAAAAACAAACCTTCGCCATCATTCATCACGACATTGATCCTCTCCCGTTAGTAAGCTTAAACGAAGAATAATCAAACAAAAATAAAATAATGATTTATTCCCGGAAATCAACCCATAAAAAACCCTCCTAGAAAAACATACAAATCTGCGGATAAACATGTTCATGGTTGATCCACATTCATCATTTAAAATTAAATACGGGGAAAAAAGATTTGAAATAACAACCCCTAACCCATAAAGGATTCAATTGCTGATGAAGGGGGGGGGGGGGGGTCGTGTCGCTGTCATCACTGAGATACTTCAACTTCGATGGTGCAATGATCCACAACTTTGATTCGTCATCGTTCATCGCTGAGATTTCTCTCCAAAGCGCCAAGGAATCTCTAGAGTTTTTCTCCAGCTTCTACCAACATCCGACGTTTGATTAACCCATTAAAAAGAGGGGCCATGTTTTTGAATTTCATCACGCTGCGACATTAATGTTTCAGAATTGTTGTTTATGTGTACTTATGACATGGAATTATTAATTAAAAAGCTACCTTTTCACTGTGTTGTATCGAATCTTTCAATATAAAAAAATAAAATAAACTTTTCAATTTATTTTATTTTATTTTTTTACTGAAAACATCCAAAAATTAACTTTTCCCTCGACCCGCACCGTTCAAAGTTAGACCCATCCTTAGAAAAAGTCGTCGTCTCGGACACAACGGTGCCCTAGGATTTTTAATATGGGCATCCGTTTTGAAACATCGACAACCGCACAAAAATGGCGACTCACATAACTTAAAAAAGGTCTAACCACCATTCTGGGATCACCGGGCCTTGTAATGATGTGTTGTCAAGATGCCTAGTCTCGTAATAATTTCGCATTATATTTAAAAATAAAACACTAAAAATCCAAGGCATTACAGTTTTAATTTTTTATTAAATTTGTTTTACCATTTAATCCAATTTTACTCATTATAAGTAATTTTACATTGAAATTGAAAATAATCAAGTGTCAATCATTTGATAGTTATTATTTCTTTAAAACAATCTTTTTGTTTTTAGAGAGGGAATTATTTTTAAATTAATTTCTTCCACTTTTGTGTTTTTAATTTGGAAAAATGGATTCCATATTTGCAATCAAGAGTTCTAAATTCTGTAAATAGGTATCTTTTATTTTTAGATATTATGAATTTTTTCTTCAGTAAATTTTTTTACATTGGTTAAAGGGTAAATTTGGTAAATAAGGGTAAACAAATAATATTCTAATAATATTAAATTACCTTAACATGTGTTCTAATGCTATTGGTTGAACCATTTCTAACCATGGGAATCCTTGGGTCTATTCTGGGACCATGTGGAGCCACTTGGGAATGTTAATGAAACATTATATTAATTAATTTAAAGTAAAGACAAAAATAACATAAATAGATATCTGTTAGTAAAGAAATTTTTACATGGGGTTATATAATTTATCACTTTGTCTATTAATATTCATTTGAAATGCTAATATATTTCCTACATCATGATATTTTTTTCAAATTTTTTTAAATCAAATAAATAAAAATATTTATGACACAATATTGATGTAGTGTTTACCTAATTAATTTATTATTTAAGTAAATAAAATTATAATGATTAAAACAATATCCAAAACCTATCCAATTCTTATTGGATGATTTTATTTCAAACATGATCCATATTATCTTTGACTTCAATACCTATTGAACCATTAGAACTCGAAAATTGTTATATAATTAAATAATATTTTCAAACATTCCTAAATAGCCCCTACCGCCCCCTTTATAAAAAAACCCTCACTTCTATCCCATTACACACACATCTCAATCCCCCTATCTCATTAGAACTCTTTTTAATTAAGCTCCCAACATCACCCTCATCCTCCTAGAACTATTCAAATAGGTATAAGGAAATAAAATTAAAACTTTTGGTTTAATCCAAAGTGATATACCTGATTTAAAGGTAATGTCTTCTCTTAAGTTCTTTTATTTAATTTTACTTCTCAAACCCCATAAAATATTTTTATTCCATTATTTTATAACAAAAACAATATCCTCAATAATCTAGGTTATTTTTATGATATGTATTCGAACTACACGTACACACACCTCCAAATAATGGGTAATGAACATATTGTTTTAGTGGATGGCTAACTAACGCCTATCGAAAAAAAGATTGTCCAATTATATCATATCACCTCTTATGTTGTCCATTAATATGATTCTGTATTTATATGTGTTATATATTATATTTATATTGTCTATATTCATCTGAATTCTTCATTTATAGAATAACATTATAGATTCCATAGTTGTCAAATATAATAATATCATTTGAGGAAGTGCGGACTAACGCCCCCTCAAAGTGATATGACTCATTCATTCCTTATGTGAAACGTTTAAAGAATAGAGTTAATGAAATTATATATGATATTATACTAGAATTATAATATACCAATGTATCGTTAGGTTCTCATTCCATTAAATATTAAATAGAGATGAAATTAGTGTTCATGCTTACGTACGATTTACCGTCTCCATGAAAAGTGAATTTCATTTCATATCTCCAAAATGTTATGTACTATTATAAATACATATATACACTAGATATATAACATATATATGATATGTAAATCATTAATATAATTATAGAGATACTAGAATTTTGACCATATGGACAATTTATAATTATAACAAGTCCATTTTTATTATAGAATGATCGAGTCAAGTCGGACATGAGGTAAGGGACTTTGTCTCTATATCTTTTCATTGAGGCATACATTGTATTATACATGACTTTATTATATAAGGTGTACAATAACCATTGAATTTTTATTTCATTTAATGGGAATCTTTTTCTACGAGGGATTTTACTGAATGAAAAGATAATGTTTCTTCTAAACATAAGCAGTGACAATGACCTTTTCCACTGCCACGAGTATTATTTGATCTTTGGCTTCCTTAACCGGCCAAAATATTTTTTAAAAGGAAAATAAATACCTTATGCACTTTTACGTATTTTTGTATTGAAAATGGTTTTGATAATTGATTTTTTATATCCGTATATTTAAGTGATATATTTTGATTTATATGTGGAAATGTTATCTGTCCTTTATATTTGTTTTATATGTTATGAATATGTTATACTTTATGGGAATTATTACGTATATGGGTGGTTCCGTGATAATCCAAGGGTTGGTGAGCCTGAGATAGCTCTCTAATGCATTGGGTATTTTGATAGAGGTAAACATGAATGTTTTAGAATGGGATTTAGGGAATATACGGTGGTGGGTGTTCCAAATGTAACTCCCTACAGAGCGGTGAATGCTACAATGATAGTATGTTATGGATGCCAAAAAATACCTTTTTGATTTATGATTTCTATGTGTTATTCATAAATCATATGATTTCATGAGGTATGATATTATGCTTGTTATGTATTTATGATCTAATGTAATCTTTCATTATCTTAAATATAGTACTATGCTTTTTATGATCATCCCATATTTGGAAATGTTTTTCACAGGACATAAAGATGAATTTGTTCAATGATGAGATAAATGAAAAGTCATGTTGTTTAAAACATGTAACTAGACATGAATCTTTTTTTTCAAGAGTTTTTTTTTAAAGGAAACTGAGTAGAATTGTCTACATTGTAATTTTTGAGATGTAATTTAATAGTTATGGCCTAATTTTCTAAAACTCTAAACCTAAAAAGATACTCAATGTGAAATATTCAATTAATTAATGATTATGAAATGCATTAAGGCCATGTCCTTGTAGTTGGTATCAGTGGTTGGTTTGGAGAACATTAACTTTTAGGATATTATTATATTAATATCCCTAAATTATTTTCAGTCAATGTAATGATTGAAATGATATAGAATTTTCAGATTAACAGGTTTCTTAACCTACGATATTTATGTGTTTTGAATTCTTTTCTGCTGAGGAAACAAAGATTCCATAATGGGATGACATCCGAAAGGGTAAAACCATCCAAATCAGCAACCTAAAATAGTCGAAATCAAAACTGAATAGTTTGTCGCAGTGACGACACAATTCATCCAGGCTATAAATGATGGAGGAATCCATGTATAAGATCATCCAGATCAACCATAGATGACCATGTCAGTAGTGGATAATTTCATGAGGCAACATCCCCCATCATTCATAGGATCATCTGAACCTGTGCTAGATTAATGGTGAATAATTCACTGGAGAAGATTTTGGATGCATTGGGGTCTTTATATCATCAAAACTTTTGTCTCACAATTTATTATTTTGAAGGTGAATCTGATCAGTTATGGTTAATGGTAAAAAATAATCGGGATAGTGAAGATATTGATGCTCTTGATTGGAATGAATTAAATGGTATATTTCATGAGAAATATTTTTCTATGGTGGTTCGGGTTTTGATGGAAAAACAATTCCTAGAATTGAGGTATGTGGATGACTTAGTGGCTACTTATGATGAAAAATTCACTCGATAGGCAAAGTATGCATAAAATTACATTTGATATCTTAATAGTAAAATCAATGGTTTTTACATAGGATTAAAGACAAAGTATTGACAAAATTAGCTTCTCATGAGTTCAAATGTTATAAAAAACTTGTTCGATGTGCAGAGAAGGTAGAAATGGAGTTTTCCGATGATCATGTTTTCTTTGAAAAAAAAACATAAAAAAGGTCAAGGTGGTAGATGAAAGGTAATAAATATTCAAAAAAGTCTTATGGTTAGAAACTTAAGTTTACAGTTAGTGCACAATTGTGGTAAAAATCATGTCGGGGAATGTCTTTTGAATTTTGGTATGTGATACCAATGTGGTAAATTGGTACCTAAGGATCGTAATTGCACTAAAAATGATTAGGTTAATGGTATGAAAAAACCTGAATATCAGTCAGTAAAATGTTTTAAGTGAAATAAAATTGTTCAATATGAAAATTAGTGTCCAAAGAATAACTCAACATAGGGAAATCTACTAGACTACAAGACGAATGGGGTGGTGAAATCCTTTGTAACTACTTCAGAAGATGTTGGGCCATCAAATGAAGTAGTATCAGGTAAACTGTTTGTTTTTTCGGATTATTCCAATGTTTTGTTTAATTCAGGCTCTACGCACTCTTTAATTTATTAGATGTTTTATATTAAATTTGGAATTCCATCCCAACATATTAATCCTAATCTTATGGTAAGAAACATGGAGTAAATGTTGAGACAACAAAACTTATAAGAACATTCATGTCCTTGGGGGTAGAAAGATTATACCTAAAAACATTTATGTATTGTCTAGAGTAGATTTTGAAATTATTTTGGGTATGGATAGGCATTATTTTTATGATGCTAATATTGACTATAAATATAAAGATGTTACTTTTAAGAAATATTTTATGTTTTTGTACCAAAATGAACCCTTACTTTTGATTACATATTAGTAATCTTAGAAACTAGAAAAATATGGAAATAAATTTTACCATACACATATTTTTGAAGGCAAAGGATCTATTCAGATTAATGATGTGCCAATGGTAAATGAGTACCATGATGTTTTTTCTGATGAGTTTCTTGGTATAATACCAGATCAGAAAGTTCAATTTATTGTTGACCTAGTTCCTGGTAAGAATCCAATGTCAAGCCCCCGTATCAATTGGTTTAATTTGATCTTTTAGAGTTAAATAACAATTTACAAGAGTTATTAGATAAATGTTTCATTCAACCTAGCACATCACCATGGGGTGTTCCTATTTTTGTTAAAAATAAATATGGTTCAGTGAGACTTCGTATTGATTATAGAGCATCGAATAACATCACTGAAATGAATAAGTATCATTTTACTCTTATAGTTGATTTGTTTGATCAGCTCATGGGATCTCATTATTTATCAAAGATTGACTTTAGGTTGGGGTACTATCAGTTGATAGTAAAGGAATAATTAATTCCAAAGACCCTGTATCATACAAGATATGGCCATTATGAATTTGTAGTTAAGCCTTTTGGGTTATCCTATGGACCTTCTATATTCATAGATCTTATTAATATAATTTTTTTTGAGTTCTTGGATAATTTTTTGGTTGTGTCCATTGATGATATTTTAGTTTATTCTAAATGTTAATAAGATCATGAAATTCATTTAACAGATTTCCTACAAACTATAAAAAAATTGGGATATTCAGAAAGTGTGAGTTTTGTTTACAAAACATTTCATTCATTGGTCATAATGTTTCATAAAATGGCATAACTTTTGATCTTGATAAAACAAAAGTTTCTGAAGAATATCCATGACCCACAAATATAACTGAGATTAGTATTTTTCTCGTTTTTTCCTATTATTACAGGATGTTTGTTTAAAACTTTTCACAGTTATCTATCTAAACGTATAAGTTAACTCAAAAATGTGTTAATATCATCTGGACAAAATATTGTTTTTAATGTTTTCAGAAATTTAAAAGAATATTGGTGAATACTATAGTTTTGGAACTTCCTACAAAAAATTGTGATTTTTTTTATCTAAAGTGATGCTTCATTAAAAGGACATGGTTGTGTCCTTTTTCATAATGATCTGGTAATTTCTTATGCATCACGTCAGTTGAAACCTCATGAGTTAAATTACCAACCACATTATTTGGAATTAACTACTGTTTTTTTCATTAAAAATTTGGAGCCATCGTCTATTTAAACTAAAATGTGAAATATATACTGACCACAAAATTTTGAAGTATATATTCACTCAGAAAGTATGAAATATGTGACATGGTAGATGGTTGGAATTAATCAAATATTATGATTGTACAATCCATTACCATTTGGGAAAAGTAAATATATTGGCTGATGATTTGAGTCGAAAATTTAATGCTTCATTAACAATGATTTGTTTGGAATGAGATCATTTGGTTTTTGAATTGATGAAATTTGTCATATAAGTTATTGGTGTAGTAAATTTCTTTGTTTTGTTTTATGTTTCAGTGGAATCATCTCTGTTAGACTGAATTAAGAAATCACATAAGGAAGACAATGAGTTGCAGAAAAAGGTTTACTTGGTTCCGAATGATTAGATTCCAAATTTTAACATTTATAATGATTGTGTTTTGATATTTGTGAAAAGATTATGTGTTCCTTGTGATTCATAATTGAAGAATGAGTTGTTATGTGAAGCCCATAGTTCTCTATTTTCAGTTCATGTTGGCAGTACTATGATGTACAGAAATCTTCGAGAGTATTACTGGTGGGATGGAATAAAAAGAGATATTGTTGAATTTATTTTGAAGTGTTTGACATGTCAATAGGTTAAAGAAGAGTAGCAGTAACCAGAAGGGATGCTTCAGTCATTTTTGGTGCCACAGTGGAAACGGGAAGATCTATCCATGGACTTAATTATAGGATTTAAAAATTCATCTCGAGGTAATAATGCAATATGGGTGATTATTGATAGATTAACTAAATCTACTCATTTCATTCTTATAAAAGATACATTGTCTCTAGATGAACTTTCTCAGTTGTATGTTAAAAATATAGTCTGGTTGCATGGTGTTCCCCACTCTATTGTATCTTATCATGATCCCAAGTTTACGTTTAACATTTTGAAAGGCCTTCAGAAGTCGTTGGGTACTGAATTAAATTTTATTACAGCTTTTCATCCTCATTTACATGGGCAGTCTGAAAAACAATTCAGACCTTGGAGGATATTCTACGTGCTTTCTCAATGGATTACCATGTAATTTAGGACCAACATCTTTCTTTGATTGAATTTTCTTATAAAAATAGTTTTCATTTCAGTATACTGATGGCTCCATTTGAGGCATTATATGGGAAGCGGTGTCAAACTATATCTTTTTTCATGAAGTATGGCAAAGGAATTTTATGGGACAAGAATTGGTAGAAGAGATGGCAAAAAAAGTTTAATTTATTCAGAAGAACATGAGAATAGCTTTGAGGAGGCAAAAAAGTAATGCGGATAACCAGAGGAAGGATCATTCTTTTGTGGTAGGTGATCATTCCTTTCTCAAAGTTATTCTATGGAAAAGTTGGATGTGTTTTGGTAAGAAGGGAAAATTGAGTCTGAGGTACATTAGACATTATGAAATCCTAGATAATGATGGATAATTTGTATGTTGATTTGATTTACCTCCATGTTTATCCCTGGTACATAGTGTTATTCATGTTTCAATGTTGAGAAAATATATGCTAGATCTATCTCATGTTTTTATCTTAGAGGTAGTTCAGTTGGAAAATAATATCTCTTATGAAGAAAAATTATACCATTTGACTGAAGAGAGAATGTGTTGCAGAATAAGTTAATTAGTTAGGTAAATATTTTGTGGGAAAACCATATGGTTGAAGAGGTAATGTGAGAATCTGAAAATTATATTTTCCATGGCGTACCCGATGCACAACAACGAGGTTCTTTGATATCTTACATTGCACGTAATGTTGGGTCATAATGAAAAATAATAATATAATATTATTTTAAATAATAGTTAATTCATAGTCTTTGTTTTAGTGGGAATGGACAACACTAACTAGAATATGAATATACATGTGTTTTAAATGTTTTTACATTTATCTAATAAATTTTAGTGATTAATATAAGAATGAATCTGTTTTTAAGAAAAAATACTGTAATATTCATTAAAAAGTCAATTTACCTCCTCTTGAAGGAGAACCCAATTTAAATTATGTTTTGTTCACTTATATATGTTCTATTTGACAAAATAAAATTCTTCTTTATAATTGGGCCATCAAAAATAATTTGGGGAAATTTTTGAAATTTGTCTTATAATATTAATTTTTTAATGAATAGTAAAAAATAATGTATCTTAATTAAAAACTTACATTTAATCTAATTTTTTATAAGGATAGATTATATTTTTAATTTTTTTACATTTAATTATAATATATTCTTATAATTTAATCCAATTTTGGTCATTGGAATAAATTTCACTTCAAAATTGGACATAACCAATTTTCATTTTTTAGATATTTATTATTTCTTAAAAACATGATTTTTGTTTCGCCTGTGGGAATTAATTTTAAAATAATATCATAAAATTATATGTATTGAATATGGAAAAATTTATTCCATATTTGGAATTAGGATGTCCAAATTTTATAAATAGGTAACTTATATTTTTAGTCATTATGAATATTTATTTCAGAAAAAATTTTATTTACCATGTTTAAAAGTTAAATCTGGTAAATAAGGGTAAAAAAATAATATTATAATAATAATAATAAATTTTCCTAAAATATGTCTTATTTCCATTGGTTTGTACATTTCTGACCATGGACTTCCTTGGGTTGATTTTGGGACCCCATGAAGCCACATGGGTGTGATAATGACACTTTATATTAATTAATTTAAACTAAAGTCCAAAATTTCATAAACATATATCTTTTAGAAAATAAATTTTTTCATGGGGTTATATAAGTTATCTATTCAACATTAAATATTTATTTTAAAACTAAAAAGATTAAATACATCATTGAATTTTTTTATAATTTTTATAAGTAATATAAATAAAAATATTTATGACCCAATAATGATGCAATGTTTACCTATTTAATGAATGATTTAAATAAATAAGATTATAAAAATTAAAAAAATATATAAATCCTATCCAATTCTTATTGTGTGACTTTATATATAACATGATTCATCTTATATTCAACTTTAATAAGTTGTGGACCTTTATAATGTGAATATAATTATATAATAAAATAAAATTTTCAAACATTCCTAAAGAGCCTCTCTTTCCCCTTATAAAAAGATCTCACTTCTAATCCATTCCAAACACCTCTCAAGCCCCTTGGATCTTATAACATCTGACCAATTCATCTCCATACATCCATCTCCCCATCTTAGAATCTCTCCACAAGGCATAAGGAAATTCAATTAAACCATTTGGTTCAAACCAAATGGAGATATCCGATTAAAAGGTAACGTCTTCTCTTATGGTTTTTTGTATTATTTTACTTATCTAACCCCATAAACTCTTTTTATTACATTATTTCATAAAAACAAGTATACTAAATATAATAGGTTTCTTTATGAGAATTATTATAAATACACTAACACACAACTCCATATAATGGGTAGAGAACATATTGTTTTTGTGGACGGCAAACTAATGCCCCATGAAACGATGATTTTTCAATATTCTCATACCACCTCTTATGGTGGCCTTTAAGATGACACTATATTTATATATGATATATATTATATTTATATATGATATATATTATATTTATATATGATATATATTATATTTATATATGATATATATTATATTTATATGGTTTCTATACTTCTGTATTTTTCATTTATAGAATACCTTTATGGCTTCCATTGTTGGTAAATACGATAATTTCATTTGAGGAAGTGTGGAATACCACCCCCTCAATGTGATATGACTCATTCATTCCATATGTGGAATGTATAAAGGATGAAGTTAATGAAATTATAGATGATATTATATTATAATTATAATATATCTATGTATCATTATGTTTTCATTCCCTAAAATATGAAATAGAAATGAAAGTAGCGTTCATGAGTACATATGGTTTACTGTTTCCATGAACGGTGAATTTAATTTCTTATCTACAAATTCTATATACTATTATAAATACATATATAAAATGGATATATATGATATATATGATATCTAAATCAGGAATCTCATTTTTGAGATAATGGAATTTCGACCACATGAACAATTAATAATTGTAACAAGTTCGTTTTTAACTCTAGTTTCAAACATGGACAAAATGTCTGATATGAACTCAAATAATTAACTAATTGTATAGAAAGGTAATAATTTATAGAAAACAAATAATAAACTTTAAAATTTTCTTAATCAATTCTAAATTAACTTTACTTTATTATTTATGTGATTAAAGAATGATTGTGTCTAGTCGGACACAAGGTAAGGGACTTCTTCTTAATAAATTTTCATTGAAGCGTATTTTTTTAATACAAGACTTTTTTTAAGGTGAATAAACACCTTTGAATTTTCACTTAATTTAATGGTTATATTTTTCTAACAGGATTTTTACTAAATGAAGAAAATAATGGTTCTCTTTAACATCAGAAGTTCCAATGACCTTTTCTGCCGCCATGAGTATTTTTTAAACATTGTATTCCTTAACAAGATGAAATGTTTTTTAAAATGAAAATAAATACAATATACACTTTTACGTATTTTGTTATTTAATGTTGTTTTGATAACGTGTTTGTTATGTAAATATATTTAAATGATATATTGTGATTGAAATGAGGAAATGTTATCTTTCCATTTTTTTGTGTTATGAATATGTTATGGATCATGGGAATTTTTACGTATATGAGTTTTCTGTGATAAACCTAGGGTCTGTGAGCCTAAGATAGCTCTCCAATGCATTGGGTAACCTGACAGAGGTAAACGTGAATGTTTATCCTAAGAGATTTATGGAATATATAATGATGGGTATTTAAAATGTAACTACCTATGTAACTATAAAAGCTAAAATATAAGTATGTTATGGATTCCAAAATACACTATTATGATTTATGATTTCTATGTGTTATTCATAAATATTATGATTTCATGAGGTATGATTGTATTCTTGGTATGTATTTATATACTAATATTATATTTCTTTATCTTATAAACCTTACTAAAATTTTTATGATATTCCCATGTTTTGAAATGCATTTTATAATGCTTAAAGATTAATAGGGTCAAGGATGGGATCATGGAAATGTCATGATGTCTAAAACATGGAAGTAGACATCACACATTTTTTTCAAGAGTTTTAATTTTATGAAAAAAAATAGAATCTGAGTAGAATATTATACATTGTAATTTTGGTAATGTATTATAATTATTTAGGCCTAATTACCTAAAACTCTAAACATGAAAGATTCTCAATGTGAATTATTCATTTAATTCATGATTATGAAATATTTTTATGCTAGGTCCTTATAGACCCCACCCCCCTCAAGAAATTAATTATCATTTTTATGAACACAAATTCATCCAAAATTTAGTTCCCTAAAATATTTATCATCTTTATTTAAATATTAATTCAAATTGTTATTTTTCATTTCCTCAAATTTAACCTATTCATGCTCTTCAAAAATATTTTTTGTAGAAAAATAAATATTCCTTTCTCGTATAAGAATAACCTAAATGTTTCCATTATCACAATTTGAATAATGTTTTTTGAAATTATATTTTTTGATTAAAATAAAAAGATTTCAATCCAACTCAGTAAAATTTCCAATTTTGGGTTTGAACAAATTAAATAATACATCGGTGGATATATTTGAAAATAGTCTAATAGAAATAATTTTCAAAACATGAAATGATATATTAACAACTATAAAAAAATTGGCACACTAATCTCATTGATCATCGATATAGACATTAATGGAAATTCAATATTCTATATGTCAGCAAAACCTTTTTTATGGTGTCTTATGGTTAGGAAAATAATTTTTATATTAACATTATTCGAAGAAATTATGATATTATTAACTAAAAATATCACCACCTATATCACTTTTAATAGTGATAGTTGAATTATTGTGGAATTTTTTTATACTTTTTTTAATTTTAAATCATGATTATTATTTCGCTTTTATGTAATAAAAATTAAATATAGATGAAAATTATAGTATCATGAAATATTAATTATTCATATTTTTTCCTCTTAAACTGATATATTTTATATGAATAAATAATTGAAGATTTATAAATTAAATAGATCTAGTGGTACTGACATCATTCATATATTTAAAACTGTCTTTATGCTGCTAAACCTTTAAAGATGAGTCACCTAAATATATATTTTTATATTTAAATTTTTAAACTGTAATTAATGTGCATGATTTGATAACATCATAAAAAATATTAGGCTCACATGTACATATCTCTTATAAAACAAAATATCATCCATTTCTATAGTATTGATTCTGTTATATTATTAAAATTGTTTGATCAAAAAAATCAATCATGTAAGAATGATCTTTTATATTTACTAAAAATAAAAAATATTAATATTTCTAAATTGTAAATTTAACATTTTCATATATTAATTTTAGTTTATCATCATTAATATGTGATGTAATGATTAAATACAATTTTAAATGTTAAAAAATTATTAAGTCATAACAGTTTTAATGAATCCATCTTCTGTAATACATTTAGTTTTCCCTTTAGAGTTGAATCCGAATGTATTTAGACCTTCAATAGATGAATTGAAATATATAAAATTTTAAATATCAAATTTAACTTATCTATAAAAATAACTATATAAATACTATAAATAATTGAGACATATAAGGCCATTTTTCTAAAATATATCAATAAAATGGAAGGATTTCATAACCAAGTTAATTTTTATATCAATGTATTATTAGAAGAAAATTTTGGAATACAATTAGATTTAAATAATATAATTATGGGCTCATTAGATGAAATATCATCAACAAAAAATATTCTATAATATCTTAATGATTGATGAAATCATAAATATTGCTAATTGGTATAATTCCCTTACATTACATATTTTATGTATGTTAGACTAGAAATAATTCCTTTGAGATATTACAAAGGTAGTCTTATTCTTCCTCAGTGAAAATATGTTATCACAAATACCATTATTGTTATATTTTTGTTTCATCATAGACAACATTTTATCATATATCTCATTTATTTGAACCAAATTATATATATTCTATATATGATTAGATTTTTTTTCAAATCCCCATTCTATTTTTGAAAATAATCAAAAACTGTGGTGAACGTTCCATTAGAAAAATATTTAAAAAATATATTTTATTTATTTATTTTAATATTTCATCCATTATAAACATTATTCATATACTATATGACTAAATTAATCTTTTTCCGTGACCATTATCATTTATCTCTCTAAAATATTTTAGTATGACATTCTCGTCCATTAGTTTTATTATTCTTAATATAAAAATTATTTTTATATTCCTAATTCAGGGAAATATAGACATACCTATTTTCAAATTCCATTTTATGTTATTATTTTTCTATAACAATTATTTTTAAATTTTTTGGTTATTTTAGTTTTCAACATCCATGGCAGTAACATACATTAATTAATAATTATCATTATAATGTTATTATCATTATAATTCACAAAACATGAATTAGAACTAGAATTAGATTCAGTTTCATTTACATTTTCAAATATCGAATTATAATGAACCTTTTATGGATTTTTTCATTCATTAAAGAATCAGTCAGGTGCCTCACAATGACTATACATCAATTAAATGATCCCTATATCATATTCAATTCCTATGTAACTATTCAAATATAAAAAACGTGATCAATTAAATCCTTTTAGAAATTCTTACTATTGCGTTACCCTTTGGCATTTATATTTCATTGAACCATTGAATTTGGTAAAATATGACTTGACATGTCTTTTCATTCTATAATCCTAATATTTGTTTCCAAAACATCATTTTTATTATTAGTACTACATTTATTATACAAAATTTATTTCATTATTTTGAGGAAAAATTTTCCCCGTTATTTAAAAAAATTAAACTATATTTCAATAATTATCCTTATATTTATCACCATCATTAAACAAGAATTTATAAGAGTTATAGAATTATAAATAATTATATTTAAATTAAATTACTTTCTTTTTAATAGACCCATCCATAATATTTGTCATTTCACAGACACACATTAGAAAAAATCTAATTAGTTCATTAAAAATATACTCTTTAAAATTATAATATTATTTGATCTATACATATCATTTAATATTTTTGATAATGGTCTCAAATCCATTTCTACTATTGCTATATTTTCTAGTGCTTCACAATTTTAACACATTCCATTTCTATTCTTCCTAAATAGGTGAAAAATAATGTTTACTGACTCATAATATCCTATATAAAAATATTCATATTAAACATGAAGCATTCCCTATTTTTTACTTTTGATATTATCTACCCCATTAGGAATAAGTAGTATAATTACACAAATGTTATGGGCTATCATACATGTAACAGCCTGAGATCTTCTTAAATATTTTTTACCATATTAATTTAACATTTATTTTATTTTTCATTACATGAAACATTATGTTTATGATTCATTTTATACAATACCTAATTTCTATTTCATTACACGTAATATCGTGTTTAGCTTTAATTACACGCTACACTAATTCTAACATTCAAAACACAAAAAACATATTTTTGACTAAATGTGGAATATTATTAAAAACTTATTATTTAATGATATCGTTATAACCTAGATTTTAGAAGATTTGGTATGAGTAATATTAAATTAGTTTTAACTTTATGGAGTATATATATATAATATTAAATATTTAGTGACCATTTATTTGAAAATGAAAATAAAATAATTTTTTGGAGAATCGTTTTTATTATGAAAAAAACATGTTTAACGTAATGAAATTAAATCAATTTACAGTATTTTATTTTTTAATTAAATTTATAACATTATGTATTAATTTAATAATATAATTCATAATATGTTGTCTTTAAAGATTATATAATAATATATCAAATTTTTATGGGTATAAAAATTTCTAAAAATTGTTTTTCCCCATTGGTTCAATATTTTGAAACTAGGTTTTTGTACTTTTATTATATAAAATTTAGAATATAATAATAATTTTTTATATATGAATATAAAAATTACCTTATGTTTAATTTTTTAATTTTATAAAATGATTCAATTTTTGTTGAATAATGAATATATAAATTTTAAATTTAAAACATCATTTTCCATTAATATATTTATAAAGATAAATTATATTTAAAATTGACTTTAAATTAAAAAAATTTAAAATATACATCCATTAATACAATATTTTATCATTGGAATAAATTTAATATTTAATATAGATATAAAAATTTTGTAAACTGTGTTATATTTTATAATTAAAAACATTTTTTCTTATCAAGTATATGGGCGTAATTTAAAAATGTAATTATCCACCTCTATGAATTAAATTTTGAAAAATGGAATCAATAATTAGATAAAAAGAGATTTGAATTATATATTACTATGAAAATAATTTATTACCAAATTGAATTATCAATGTAAAAAAATTAATTACTATAGTAATTGTCAAAATGGGATTATCATGGGTTTAAATTAAAAAGACAATGTTAAAAATAAATGATAAACGTCTATGGAAACAATTTTATTGCAATATTTTGACTAATAATCCTCGAATATTAAATAGTGGGAAATTTTAGACTATTTTTTATATGAAAAATTTGATATAACACAATTGTTTTCAAAATTACCATGTTATTCGCTCCTCTACATATAAAAGGCCATACCACTCCTCTTTTAATAAAATAGTTATACTTTTTTGGATCAAAAATTATCCACCGAAATAACATACAAATAACCATCCAGTCATCCTATAATCTATATTTTGGACAAAAATCCTTGCATGGAAGGCTTATAGTTTAAACTTAAGGAGGATACAAGAAGAATAGTTAATGTTTATCAACTAAGGTTTTTTTATTTATTCATCCAACTCCGTCAATTAATTTTATAAAATTATTATATAATGATCTAATTTCTTTTACATATACATAGATGTTTTAATGTTAATTTAATGACCTATAACCATGTCCCCTTCTATCAAATGAGTTATACAATCATCATTCATGTGTACGTAAAACCACATCAAAAACTGATTTCATTAATTTCTGTATTACTTGATATAATTATTTGAAATAATATTGTAATAATTTATTATATATGATATATATGACAATTCGTATTTTATTATGATTCTATAATTACTATTTCAATGATACCTTCGTTCTCTTTATTATGTTTGGATATGGTAATGTCACTCATGTATATGGTGGACTACCATGTTATGATTCTATGTGATACATTATTCATCTTAATATAAATTATTAAAGAAGGGATTAATAAAAATAAGTGATATATATGATACTAAAATAATTTTCTGATTATATTATATAATTTTATATGATTTCTTACAATCATACATGAATATAGAAACAAAATTCATACATATGTAAGACCTACCGTCTCTATGAATTATGCATTACTTTTTTTCTAAATATTATGTATTACTCTTAATGCATATATATAGTATATATATGATATTTATATCATTTTTTAAATTATGTATATGATAAAACCATGATCAATGTAATAGGACAAGAGAAAAATAAAACAAAACATAAATGAGAAACAAGCTATTTAACGGATAAAATGTGACACTAATGTGAAATGTTTTAAAAATAAATAATAAAAGTCATAAAAATAATAAATTATAATGACCCATGAATTATCATTGGATTAAGAGTACAATGATTCATTACTAGGCCTTAAGCGACATCCCCAATATGCCAAAGGCTGGAAATAAATTCCTAAGGGTTTCAAAAACAAATTGGGGACAATTTACCCTTTACAAAATAGACCAATAATCCTACCAAAAAAAACCAAACATTCACTATATTATGCATGATCAAATAGAAGACAACTCAACAACATCATGTATTTGAAAATAAAATAGAAGTAAGAAAAAGAAGAATAACCACGTATTAATTTACACAGGGGATAAACAATACAAGACTCTCCAAATGCCTCAAGACGCCGTGTTCCACAAGATCCATGCTCCAAAATCATAGAACATCCCAAAAAACATGAGTTAGTGTTAAACATGTGTGAAACATTAACTTTTCCCTTGTACCAGATGATAGCATCTTCCAAAGCAGCAAAGTGAAAAAGTATGGGTGAGTATAAAACTCAGTAGGTTTTCCCCCAATGGCTTTTCTACTCACGCCACTTGGATTTTAGTGTTAACGGAAACTATATAAAATAGTTTATATAAAAAAATTCTTCAAAAGTAGTTTATAACTAAATATAAAAAAGTTTCCAAAACCATTCATTACCAAATGAATACATGTGAAATTGAAACCAATTTTCCCATAAAGGCATTTTTTCAAAAAAAAATAACTAAACAACCTTTACTACCATTTCACAATATCCCTTTACCAGAATTCCCAACCATTCCTCAAACCCATGATACCAACCATGCATGCTATGTTATGACAATTCCAAACTCATGAGTGGTTTCTCATTGATCTACCAAGTCGTCACAAGGTAACCATTTCCCATGTTCCATTAACCCTTTGTCACCAAGCACATTGTCATATTTCAACCAATCCCCATATATGAAATTACAATGTTCCGTTAATCCTTTGGCACTGATCATAAGGTTATATTCTAACCAAGCCCCAAATATAAAACTTTAACAAACACCCCATATTCAAAACTATTATTCCAAAACAATCCTTTCAATAAGAACACATTTTTATTGAAATCCATTTCTTTCAAAAACATTTCAACGCCAAAAAATTTAAATTTAAAATCATTTTAATAAAACTCTATTTTTATTGAAAACCATTTCTTTTGAACATATATTTTTCATAAACCATTTTTCAATTCCAGAAAAAATATAATTTAAAAATATCATTTTAAATTCATGAAACTAAACCCCCTTTTGCAAAACTGTCCATTAAGATCACACAATTTCCCAAAAAACATAAATCTTCACAAATGAAGATTTTCCCATGAATTTCACTATCAATAATTTTTATTTTAATATAATAAAATCTATTAAATTAGTATTAGATGAGTGTGAAAACACCGACCTTAATGGTTTTGACAAAACATTGAAAATAAATGAATAACACACAAGAAAAGAGATGGATTCTCCAAGAACTGCCATAGTTCTCTTTTCATAGCTAGATCATGACTCAAAATAGAATTATTTGGCATCCAAAAATGTAGATCTACCTACTATATATTTAGATATTATAATGAAGTGATATTGGAGATGTATATCGAAGAAGATCTAAGAAAACATGACATATCCAAAAAGAATGGTGACATACCTCACGAATCAGACTCGAAATCACCAAGGGATGGATCTGGGTTGGCTCCAACTCATGAGGGGGGGGGTCCAGCCTTCTATAGACAGTAACATAGAAAGTAGAAGAATTTTGAAGAAAAAAAAAATTATTTAGATAAAAGAATGAGTAATCTACTAGAAAACAAGATCTAGATATGAACTCTGCACAAGGTTTGACCACACCATTTCGTCCAAACTTGTATGGATTGTGTCACCTTCCTTTTAGTCCCAAAACTCCTTATAAAACACCAAAAATATTCCATCATTCACCTTTACCTTTTTTATACAAACTAATTTTTATGGAAACATCCCATTTTATTGAAACTACCTGCATTATCAAAACAACCAACATTACGGAAACACCCAACTTTATGGAAACTCTCTATTTTACAGAAACACTCTATTTTATGGAAAATATCTATTAAAGACACTCTAATTAAAAAACATGTCAAAAGGGGTTATGTACCTGACACTGGAGGTACTACATTCTCCCCCATCATTGGTTATTCTGCCCCTGTAATGTAGAAAACCATCCCTGGCCAAAAAGCATTCCGACCATTGCTCTTTCATTTCCTTCTCATGTTCCCAAGTATCTTCATTGATCTGACCATGTTTCCATAAAACCCAAATTAGGTCCATGATTTTCCCACACAATACTTTCTCTTGTCAATCCATGATTTCCACTAGGATATTTATAAGGGATTCATCCGGTTCTAGCCCATTGTGAACCCATTTGATCACATGGTTAGGATCTCGGTGATACATTTTCCACCCGGATACATGGAACACATTATGCACCAAACTAAACCATGGTTCCAATGCCCACTAATATTCCACCTCCCCTAACCATTACATTATCTCAAAAGGGTCAATTTTTCTAGGAGCTAACTTGCCTTACTTCCTGTAGTGATGATGTCTAAGCCTTAGATAGATCCTCAAGAAGACATGATCACCCATATAGAATGAGAACGGTATTCAATGGTGATTTGCAGATGATTTCTGAAAACTCTGAGCCATCTCAAGACCCTTTCTAATCAACTGGATCTTCTCTGTTGTTTCCTGGATAAGGCTTGGCTTAAATAGTGATATTTCACCCGTTTCCACCCAGCATTGTGGGGAACGACAAGGACTCCCAAACAATGGTTCAAATATATCCATATGTATTGATTATTTATAACTTTTATTGTATGAGAAATCCATTAAGGGAATATGCTCCTCCCATGAGCCACAAAAATCCAATACAAAATCCTACAACTTGTCATTAAATGTTTGTATTGTCCGCTTAGTTTTCCCACATGTTTATTGATGATACACCATGCTCATTGTCAATTGAGTCCCAAGGGCTTGATGTAAATATTTCATGAAACGAGACGTAAACCTCATATCTCTATATGGGACTATGGAAACTGGTACAAAATTATTTTTAACACTTCTCTGATATAGATATTTAAAATAACCTCCACCGTATGAGTTTCATGAATAGGTCTGAAATGGGGAAAATTGGTAATATGATTCATTGTCACCCAAATGTCAATGTATTACTATTTATTCCTTATATGACCTATAAAAAAATACATTTCTATCTAATCCCATTTCCACAATGGGATGGGAAAGGATTGCAACATACCATCTAGTCTATGATTCTCTACTTTAACCTACTAACATGTTTTGTAATACGAGATAAACTCGACCACCTTCCTTTTCCTTCCACTCCACCGAAACTGCACCTTTAATGTCTTATACATATCATGTGTACCTGTATGAAGATCCCATCTCACATTTTGGTAATAATAAATGAGTTGTTCCAGAAAAACCATATGTATAACCATTAGTTCTCAGAAAACAAAAAACTAAACCCCATCATGTTTCCATCCTTCAACGGTCTCCCCACCATTGAATTTTGAAATTACAACAAGACATTCTGCATCAGATGTTTGTGTGTCCTCGATAATTTTTACTAAATTAGAAAATAGCATTACTGAATGGAGAAGCACAACATCACCTAGTTTTTTACATTCCACATGCATGTTGGCTAATTTTGACTTCAACTACCCTTCATCTTAATTTTATTTTACCAAGTAAGCATAATACCTTATACTCAATGAAACGACCACCAAATTTTCATTCCTTGGTTTGTACATCAATTTAATGTCAAACATTTGGAGATACTCCATCCATCTAATTTTCCTCATATTCAAATCTTGCAGTGAGAAAATGTGTTTAATGATTTTGTGATCCGTAAACACAATATATTTCTCACCAAAAAGATAACGTCTCCATGTTGTTAAAGCATGGATGACTGTAGTTAACTCCAAATCATGTGTTGGGTAAATATTCTCATGCAACCACAACTGCCTTGAACCATAAGAAACCACATGATATCTTTTCATGAGAACATAGCCCAACCCTGATCCCAAAGAATCAAAATACACTATAAAATGTTGTCTTAATTCTAGAATGATCATGACAGGTGCTGATGTAATCCAAAAATTTAGTTTCTAAAAAGACTTATGACATTCCACTATCCATTGTAATGGATCATTATTCATTTTCTGAGCTATCATTAGTGAATCTAGTTATGAGAAATAACACACAAAGCATCGTTAGTAACCAACTAGACCACAAAAAAAATTTATCTCGAAAATATTCTTCTGTGTTTTTCAATAGATAACGTATTATATCTTTTCAGGATCAACAGAAATTCCTTTATTAGTAATGACATACCAAAGAAAACATACATCTTATATCAAAAAATACAAATAGGATAATTTTTCATACAAATGACGATCTCTAAAGATTTGTAACACTGTTTCTAGGTGCAACTCATAGTCATACCTTTTCATTTAATAGAGAAAAATGTCATCCACAAACACAACAAAAAAAGAATCCATATATTGTTGAAATATATGATTCATCAATGCCATGAAGACCACTGGTGAATTCGTTAGACTGAAAGGCATGAATACATATTCGTAGTTTCTATATCTACTTCTGAATGATGCCTTTGGAATATCCTCTTTCCAAACTCTCAAATGGTGATATCGTAATCACAATTCAATCATGGAAAACGACTGATCTCCCCTTAACTTATCAAAGATATCATCAGTGAAGATGTGGGTATCTGTTCTTTATAGATACTTGTTGATATTATGATAATAAACACACTACCTAAGAGTTACATCTGCCTTCTTCACGAAAAAAAACTGGTGCAGCCTAAAGAGATGTACTTGGTCGAATGAAACCCTTTCATTCAATCACCTTTAACTACACATTCAATTCCTGTAACTTTAATGGTTCCATACTCAAAGATGTAAAGAAAATAGAACTGGTCCTCGGAAGGAGAACAATTATAAACACCACTTCCCTTAGAGGTGGTAACCCTGAGAAGTTCTTGGGAAGGACATCTATAAATTTATCCATAATAGCTGGAAAACTATTTTTCTCAATCTCTTCCTTTGATCCCAAACTCAATGCTGCCAACTAGTAAGAGAATCTTCCAAATAAGATCTTTTCACCTTTCTTTACAATCCTCCCTTCTCTAAAGAGATGCTCGATGCAATCATCAGTTATTAATCTAGCTATTCTCCTATATCATTAGGTTTGATCCTTGAAAAGTTTCACCCAATCCATATCTAGTATTATCTCATTGAAATCCATCTCCAACATCCAGAATTCCCATTTCAACTCATCTCTATAAGCAGTTATATAACATGGTATACACAAGATGATCAACATTCTCTTTCACTGATAAGAGTTTCGATTTTTATCACAGAGGTCAACATATCATGTTTTAAGCATAAATAATTGGTGTAATGCTTCTTCTTTATCTTTGTGCTGGAGTTCTTAGCCCCTCTAGTGAAGACAACCACACTTCCTCCACATGGATTTTCAAGAATAACATATTTCATAAACGTGGTATATAGATGTGGTCCCAACTCAATGGTTTGAACATCCCAAGTGATTCTTTTGACCAACTGGTGGTTAACCTGTGGCTCAGGTGCAACCAAATTCTCAATAGCCACTTTTGACTAGTTCTTATGACTTCTATAAGGTTCCATTTTCTAGTCCAACAACAAACTCTATAAGTCTAACTCTCTAGCAACTAAATGCTTATAATTTCAAATTCTATCACATCAATATGAAAAAAAAATTCCAAATTAAACTTTTTTACATGTTCAACCATTTTTTATAAAACATCACATTCTTTTAAAAATTAAACTATTTACAAAATAACATAAGCATTCACTCGTTCAAAATAATTCATTAGAAAACCCATTCCATTCGTTTTCAAAAACTAACAATTTTTTAACAACATGAATCATTCCTAAAAATGATGTACACACTTCTAGTGGGATGTCATTCCTCTACAATGCTTGTCATGCTTGTCTCATTGTCGAAACACATAACAATGAGATTTCAAAATTCTCGAAGTGTCTCTAAAATATTATTTACCCAACCCCTTAGTAACAAGAAGATCATCATAAAAAGGTTTATCTACGTCCTTTTATTCTATACATTTCTAGTTCTAAAAAACCTACTCCTTTCTATGATTCCTACCCAAGGAATAGACATGAAGGGATTTCATCTCCAAAATTAGGAACATCGATGGAATCTTGTTTGGAAGGGACCAAACAAGATGATATTGTTTGTAATGACCCACCAATTATCATTGTCTTGAGAGTATAATGAGACATTACTAGGACTTAAGCAACATCCCCAAGACATCAAAGGGTGGAAATAAATGTCAAAGGGTTTCAAATACAAGAGGAGATTATTTAACCTTTAAATAAATAAACCAATAAACTTGAAAACCATAAAAAACATTCAATATATGTTGCATGAACAAATGGAAGACATCTTTACCACATCATGTATCTCAAAATCTCATCAACGTAAGCAACGAAATAATAACAACCACGTGAAAAAGTACATAGCATATAGAGTACAAAAGACTCTACGAAGACCTCAGGACTGTGGGTTCCACAACCACTAAGCTCCAAAATCTCCGAACAGCACAAACATCATGAGGTAGTGCTACAAAATGTAAAAATTTACCTTTTCCCTTGTCTATATAGATATAATTGGCAAAATAACCTAAGGGCCAATATAGAGGTGACTATAAAACTCAATAAGAATTCCCTAATGACTTCCATACTCATTCCACTTGGATAGAAGAGTTAGAAACAATTATATAAAATAGTTTATATAAAATGATTTCTCCAAAATAGTTTATAAATAAATTTAAACATGTTTCCAAAACCATTAATTTCCAAAATAATACAAGTACAATTGAAAAAAAAATTCCCAGTAAAATATTTTTACTGAAAATTAACTAAACAACCTTTACAACCATTTCACAATATCCTTTTATCAACATACCCAACCATTCCTCAACCCCCTGAAACCAACCAGAAATTCTTCATTCTGAAATCTCCATACTCATGAGCAGTGTTTTGTTGATTTACTAAGTCATCACAAAGTAATTTTTTCACATTTTCCATTAACCCTTGGGCACCAAGAAGAAGGTCATATTTCAACCAAGCCCCTTGTATGAATTCAACATGTGCCATTAAAACATTGGCATCACACTCATGGTCATATTTTAACCAAGCCCTTTACATGAAACATGTAAACAGACAATATATTCCCAAGAATCACGCCAAAACAACCATTTCAATAAAAACACATTTTTATTGAAAACCATTTCCTTCAAAACCATTTCACGCCTAAACCATTTCAATTCCAAACCATTTCAATAAAACTCCATTTTTATAAAAAAATCATTTCTATTGAAAATAACTTTTTCATCAAAAATTTACTAATTCCAGAAAATCCATAATTTAAAATCTTCATTTTAAAATAATGAAGTAAAATCCCTTTTGGTACAATTATTCACCAAGATTGTACAATTTCACAAAAACTATAAATCATCACAAATGTATAATTTTCGAGGAATTTAAAAATAAATAATACAATATGATTATATGAAAATAAATTATAGTAATATGTTATAATAGTGAAACCACATACCTCGAAGGTTGGGATGAAACTTTTATAGTAGAAATAAAATGCACAGGAAAGTGGGTCGATTCTCTACGAACAGACTTAGTTTATTTATCCTAGCAAGATCTGGACTCAACATTTAATTATAAAAAATCCAAAAAATATATATCTACCTAGTATAGGTTGATATCTTACAAATAACTAAGATCAGAGAAGTAGATCTAAGCAGATCTAAAAAAACATGACAAATCTGGAATGAATGGTGACATACATCAATAATCAGACTCAAAATCACCAATAGAAGGCTCTGGGGTTGGCTCCAACTCATGTGGGGAGAGTTCTCCAGCCTTCTAGGGAATTTAATCTTAAAATAGGGGTGTTTTAAATACAAAATGTATTATATAGAGAAAAAACAAGTATTATCTTAGAAAATAGGATCTAGATTTGACCTCTCAGCAATGTTTGACCACACGATTTGGGCCAACCGGGTATAGATCATGCAACCTTCCTTTTGGTCCCAACACTCCTTATAAAACCCCCAAACTCTACCATTATTCTCCTTTACCCTTTTTAAGGTACACAATTTTTATAGAAACATACCACATTATGGAAACAAAACACATTATAGAATCAGCCATCTTTATGGAAACTCTCTATTTTATGGAAACTCTTTATTAAAGACACATGAATTAATAAAACATGAGGAAATGGTTTATGTACCCAAAACTGATGGTACAGCATAAATTATATAATTTATATAAATATGGAAATTTAATATGTTTATAATAAACTAATATTTATTATATTGAAGGATTTAATGATTATAATGGATTTCAAATCTTAAGGTAAGGGATTTTCATAACAATATTTACATTCATTGGACACATTATATATTCACAACCAATTTATTTTATGTGTTGTAAATAATTCACATAAATGTATATTATGATTATTATAATGAAAAATATTAGGGTTTATGGATTCTCAATTAGTGGGATTATAGTTAAAAATTATTTTAATATATAAGGGACTAGTTTTCTCAATTTTCATTCTTTGAGACAAATGTTATTATATGAACCTATATACATCCATGAGTTATATGTACAAACCATTTGAAATGATATATAATCACGTTTTTGATCTTAATGATATTTTATGACGATCTTATATCATCTTTTTCTATGGATAATGATTAAATGTTATAAAAGTTGTGATGATTTAATTTTACAGTATCATTATTTATTGATATTTTTTATGATTATGTTATATATAATAATATATTATGATCCATATGGAAATAAACAATTGTATTTTATTCTCCTATCTTTATTAAAGATATTTTAATTTAATAAACCATTTATTATCACTCCTTTTTAGTTATATAATCGAAAACATGATTCTATGAACATATAATTTTATTTATATTTTCATCCTTATTCCAAAAAAATTGTTTCCAATTAATGATTTCTGAATTTTTTATTTTAAATATGTTTTTTTAAAATAAATTTTTACCCATGAGTCTCTTTTTAAAAAAAATTCAAAAGAATATTCATGTCTTTTTCAAGACAAGGATAATATATAATTAATTAAAAATTATTAAAGGGTATTTATTTTTAACATGCATAATATGAAACATATTTATCCCATTCAGGACCACCAAACTACATATTTCATTCCTAAATGTTTTAAATTTTAGTCTCAAAATATTTATTATTTTAGTATTTGAGAAATTTTATTAATTTAAATAAATTATTTCATTGTAATTTTTTTTAAAATGTCTAAAAATGAATTTTTCAAAACAGAAGGTATATTTTTCACACGAGTAGTCAAAAATGATTTGTAAATTTAATTTATTAAAAAATTTATTATTTTAAAAGGCTACTTTTTTCAATAATTATTATTTTTAGAAAACATATTTTTTCAAAGAGGAAAGGAAATTTATTTAAATAAAAGTATAAAATGTTTATTACAAATTATTATATATAAATATATAATGATTTACATGGTTGTTACATATAAATTACTAGGGATGTGATCTAATGGTACTATTAATATTGTTTCTCTAAATGGTTTATTTTTTGATGACATGAGGTTTTTTAAACCCATCTCTCTACCATAAAATATACCGTTGAGAGAATCATAAGAAACCTGCATCTTTTCACTTGTTATTTGATGATGAAATGATTGTAAAACCTATTTCTTTTCCATAATTTATTATATTATGAAATGATTATGATACCCATTTCATTTTATGTGTTATAATATGATGGATGATTATGTTATTTTGGGACACATAAATATGGTTTTCAATGATTTGGGTGTGGCACATATATCTCCCACTAATAAATTGGGAAATGTAATTTAACTCATTAGATATATAGTAATGGAATGAAGAGTGAAAATTAATATTTAAGACATGGCTAGAATGGGGTGTAAACCTTGGTCAGTAAGGTAATTGTTCTTAAATGATGGTATTGGGATTGAAATTTGTCTACTAAGATGCATTGGAAAGTGAACCTATTCTAATATGATTTCATTGGATTTAATCCATGACTAATATGGAAATAATTCTTTATTATTATGTGTATGCAAAAAATTCCATGTCTTATTCCAGTGTTATTATCTCATGGATTATGTTCTTTGATTTCATTATAAAGAATGTACAATGAACACTCAATCACAGTTCCACGTATCAAGTATATGAATGTTGACATGAAGTTTATGGTTTAGAAATGTTATGATCATGATATTACACCCTTATGCTCATGTTATGAATATGTATGTCTCGTTTTACCATTGTTGAGTATCTTTGCACACCAACTATAATGATTAATTTCCCCCATCATGTAGAGTTGTTTTTATATAGGGGTAATAATGGGGATGTTTTGCTGGGGGACATTGAATATCTATCATTGAATTGAGAATATTTTTTTCTACGATTCTAGTGTAATTAAACTATTATGGTCCATAGTCATTTTTTGTGTAATGAGATATTTATTCATCTAAATATTTGTAATATCAATGTATAGGTTACCATTCACAATATAGATGGTATCAAAGGAAATTTTTATTTAACACGTGTAATCATTTAAGATAAAAATTTACTAATATACATAGGGATAATTCTATGTATATGTATATTGATATATCAAATGATAAGACTATGGACAATAATAGTATATAGAAATGTCCATGAATTCTGATGATGGATTGAGGGAGTTTTTTCCAGAATATTTCACACCATTATCGATTAAAAAAGTGGATTTGGTTGTCACATAAGAAATACATGGGTTAATAACTGTAAAAAGGGTGCATTGAGATGGACTGTATCGACTCATGGATCCCAAAAACAGACCATAATTCACACCTAGTTTCACACATCCAAGCAATATGATTTCAAAATTAAATATATCATTATAAACCATCAATAAGGATATTAATTTCTGATTTATATGAATTACCTAGGATATTCATATGTATTATAAGATTAAAAATATAGTTTCATGATTTTGATATAATATTATTGATTTTCAATATTATTTTTGTCCATAATGAATAGCGTTGCTCACATTTTTTTCTTTCATGGTCAATGGATAAAAATTGAATGAAATGGGTTAATATTTAATATGATGGAACATTGTATGGTGAGATGACAATTAAGATTATGAATAGTGTAAGGGATATTGTGAGTATACATTATAATCTTTCACAAAACATTATTAATATTGTGTACTTTATCCAACACTCAGACTCATCAAAGAAGGAAATGATACTATTTACTAATAGGCCAGGTAATGTAAACCGTGGAGGAAAGAAATTCAGTTTCATATATGTGGAAAATATGGAAATAATAACTATATGCAACAAATTAAATGACTGAGAAAATGTTTTATGTGTTAAGAATATGGACAAAATTTGAGTGATTTTCATGGAAAAATTAAAAGTTTAGTTCACAAAATGGATGAGAATATTGTTCCCCCTAAGGTATTATGAATGGATATGAATTCATAATGTGTAATGAATGTGTGCTCGAAAAATCAATGTATATATATGAAATATCATCTATGAAATATACATGGTGGTATGAGAAATGGTTATATTTTTTATAATGAATAATCTTTAAATAACATCGGAATGGAATGAAGTATTGACGAATAGGATGATGATTCTTTGTTATGGGTGTGTTGAGAAAGTGTAGTGATTGATGTGTTTATGTATTATAATTCATGAATTATGAATTGTATATTGATTTTTTTTCAAAAAAAAAATCATCATGGATTTTAAATAATCTGTAAAAAGGTACATATTTACTATAAATGGGATTTAAGGGAAATAAATTTATTTTATTAAGATAATATATCCATTAATATGTTCTACATAAAGAGATAATATTATTGGTATAATTATATTTGGGATATGAACATGTATAATGGATAGTAATTCTGACCATTTAAATGATAAATCATTTTTAACATTGTTTTCTCTGCTATCATTAGTTGTGTTTAATACAATTTCAAAATTAAGTATTAAATCGAAAAATATTTCTTTTATTTAGCGGAAAAAGAAGCATGCATGTTTTAATAAATCTTATAGTAATTCATTTTACTACCTTGTATCATGAAATATATGAGTAATGTATTCCTTCATTAGGTATTTGAAAATCAAAAGTCACATTATGTTATATTAGAATTAACGATATGTTCATTTTTTAAAATCATAGATCTTCTTTATAATGCTGTGTATATTAATCACAATATATGGTCATAATGTAAAGAATTTATGGAGTTTTTTATATTTAAAATTGGATGAGGCTTTATACATTAAGGTAGTACTTCACTATATGAATACTTATAAATATTTCATAACCTAAACTAACTATTTGGTTATGATGAAAACTAATGATTGACGGAATGACTTATCATTCTATTTATGGATCTTTATGATCCACTGTTGAATCAAGAATAAACAAGTCACCCTTATTTTTTGTAGTAAAAGATGTAGTGGAAATTGATCAAGGGAAATCAATTGGATGAGATTATTCATTTTAAATTTAATGAAGTCATGTTGTTATATACTCATATTAAAACTTTATCTTTAGGAAAAGCATCATAAAATAAAATAGTTTCATGTTATCATTATTTTTTATGATATAAATGGCCTTTTTCATGCTACGATGGTGTTTAAAATTTTGGCCATTAACATTATCTTGATCAACCAAGTTCTTAAGATATTTTATCTCTATCATCCAATATAGTTACTTATGCCTTTCTTTAATGTCCAAACCCTCCCATCCCACTTATGTTCTCTTATATAGAAACATTGTTATGTGTTACATTAGGTAATGTTTTTGTTTCATAATTTAACATTCAAGGTATATTTTATAATTAATTTGGATTATATGGGATTGTATGAATGAATTTTAAAATGCTAAACCATTAATCATTGAGATTAATTTCAAGGATGATATTTATTTTAAGGGGTAGAATGTATCACCAAGTGATTTTGTGAAATATATATTTTATCAAAATAAATTATTAATTTCAATATATTTAGTTACTTGAAATACTATGTTTATCATTTTTTAAACACAACATTGATTTTTTATTTCAATACATTAATTATAAAGTCTATCTTATATTTCACGAAACCTTACGTTCAGATTAAGTTAGATACAAGATGAGTTTAAAAGAAATGTGCCTTACTATTAAAATATTGTAATTTAACATGATAGTTATAATATATCTAATTAAATAAATTATATATTTAATATTAAATATATAAATAAACACATGGTTTAAAAATTTATATAAAATGAATTCTTTAGTAACCATTTATTTGAATATGAAAACAAATAAAGATTTTTTCCAAGAGATTATTTTTCTGAAAAAACACTTGTATCGACAAATAAAATTAAAAAATCACCAAAATTTAATATTTTAAATTAAATTTATAAATTATTTATTAAATAATATTAATAAAAAATCTCTTTACATATTCAATAAAAGTGATATAAATAAATTAATTTTTTATACTAAGAACATTATTTTTTAAAAAATACTCCTTTTGTCCTTGGTAATATTATTTTAAAAGTTAATATTGAAACATTAAAAAATAAATTTTATAAAAATAAACTATTTTTTAAAATTTCGATATCAAAATTTTCTTACAGTGAATTTTTGGGTTGTTTTAGAATAGATTCACATTTTGATGGATAATGAAAAATAATATATTTTCATTGAAAAAGGCAAACTTTTAATTTATTTATATTGAGAAAATAAATTTTAAATTCATAATATTGTTATATTAGTTCAATTATGCATCCATTATACAAATTTAGTTCATTATAATAAATTTATAACTTAAATTTGACATAAAAAATATAAACATTTGATCATTTTCACTATAAAACATTTCTATCTCATAACTTATCTAGGATTAATTTTAAATTTTATTTTCCTAATTATGCTAATTTAATATATAAAAATGGATTTAATATTTAATATAAGTATAATTTATATTACATTACAATTTCAAATTAATTTTTGAACCAAAAAATATTGATTTAATTATAAATTATTTAACATAATTAAGGTATAAGTGGGTTTAACGATGGTTTAAAAAAATTGATATGTGTGAAATTGACCAATGAACCTAAATAAAAATTATTTTATTTTCATATTTAGACCACTAGATATCTAATTTTACATATTTTTTCATTTTTGACCTGTGTGAATTTTCATAAATGTGGGAGCACTCAACTATGTTTAAAAAAACGAGTTTATTCTCTCCCCAATATTATAAATTCCACCCATATCATCACATCTACTCACCATAAAACCCATCTTTATAATCCAATAAATACCCATATAAATTTCCACATTCCATCATATAATAATATAATCATCAGTTTTTATAGAAATCCTACCATGGGATACTATTAGTGGAAATGTATGAATAATACATAAAGAATAGGTTACGTTAAACAGCAATAAATTTATTATTATTTCTTCTTCCAACTACATAAATTATTTTTATACCATTAATATAAAAAAAATTATATCATAAATATACATATATTATTAATGTTAAATTAATTACTTGAAACCATCATCAATTCCCTCAAATGCGTTACAAATTCATCATTCGTGTGTACGGGGGACTACCGCATGGAAAACTAATGTCATTCATTTCTCAGTTACCACCTCTAAAAGCTTCACATGATGATGTATTTATTATTTATATACAATATATAATATTCCAATAACATTATTATGAAAATTTATTTATTATATCACACATAAAATCATACACTTTATTTTTTGGGAATACAATAACATCGCTCATGTGTGTGATAGACTACCACCTCGCAATGAAATGATATTCATTAAAAATAACATGGTAGGTATTAAAGATTGTTTTAATAGAAATAGATGATATATATGAAATAAAATTTATTATTAAAATATTAATTATTAATTATTTTTATTTTATTTATTCATAAAATAAAATCGAATCAAATTTTTAGTATATGTAAAACCTACCATCTCTCCTAATGATGAATTTACTTTTATCTATATAAATATTTTATATTAATATAAATGCATTTATAATGAATATATATGATATTTATATCATTTTAAAAAAATTATCTGATCAAAAACAGAATAAATTAATAATAACCACCTAATAACAAACAAACCATATAAGAAAAACAAAGCATTTATTGCCTGAAACGTGATAATACCATGAAATTGTTAATAAAGATTTAAAAAACGTCATAAAAATAATATATGGTATTATATAATGTAATATGGTTATTTAATAGGTTCATAGTAAATAAATATTTATATTAATGGATAACTGAATAAGAATTATGAATGTTAGGACACAAGGTAATGGATTTTTTTCTCCAATTTTAAATATGTAAGACATATTCTAAAATAAATGCCTATATATTTTTTGTAGTGTATATAATAAACATGATTATATATTATGATTCTTATCCAAAAAAATATTGGGGGTCACAAGTAAAATTGAGTATCTCTATTTCAAGGGTTTTATAGTTAGGAAGTAAATGAACTGTTAAAGTATGTTTTTTGTCTCAATTTGTTTTCATTAAGACATATGTTAAGTTATTAACCTATATTCTTCTTCATGGTGTATATAAAAATATTAGAAATGAAATATCATGATTTTTTTAATCTTCACGATAATTTATGTTCCAATTTATTTTATTCATTCTTGGAGGTTTGGATTTAAAGTTACTAAAGTGGTACTTATTTAATGATACTATCTTATCGTTTATAGTGATTTTTTATGATTGTGTTTTTAATGATAAAATATTATAATCATTCTACCAGGGAACTCATGAATTATTTTCTACTCTAGTTAATCCTATTTTTTCATGTTATATTTCTATTTTAACACTATTTTTTAAATAATATAATTTAGAATATTTGTTTATGAAAATATAACATGATTTTTCTCTTTATTCGGAAATCCACTGTTATCTCAAAACTTGTTTTAAAAAAACATAAAATTATTTATTATAATAAAATTATTTTTAAAAGTAAATTTTACCCATTTTGGACTTTTTAATTTTTTTTAATAGAATCTTCATGTTTTTTTCCAAAATATCCTTATTTTGATTTTAATGAAAATTTGAAATAAAATATATTTTATTAACATCAATGGTGTGAATAGTATGTCACTATCATGACGGATTAATGATTTCATTATTACCTTACATGTTTTCAATGTTATTTCCAATGAAATTTATTTCATCTATATTTGGGAAATTTTTAGTTGTTAAAATAATTATTTCAATATAAAAATTAATTTTGAAAATGTTTTAAAAGGTATTATTGAATGTGAAATTCTTATTGTTCACCGGAGTTTTTTAATTATTTTAGTGGATTTATTTATATGTTTTCATGGTTTTATCATAGAAATATTTCTTCAATAAATATAATGTTTTAAATAGTGTTTTTAAATTAATAATGAATATTTTTATTATGAAATTTTTTAAATAATCATTCGATATTATTTTCCATAAAATATGGCATTTTTTAATGTCACCTATGTCATACTTGGGATATGATTCAATTATAAAATTAATATTTTTTCTATGAGTGGTTTTTTTAAAATATGATTATGAATCATTTTCCTCATACTCATGTTATACCATGAGGAAATCCTTAATAAATCCACTTCATTTCATTTTGTTATTATATGATGAACTGATTATGAAAACTATCTAAATTACACATGTTATTTTATAATAAAAATTTTATTATACCCATTTCAAAACATGGGTCAGAATGTTATGAAAGTTTATGATCATATGATACACATAAATATTGTTTTCATTATGTGATTGTTGATATTTATATATCCCTCCAATGAATTAGGTAAGGATTTATATATCATGAGATAGATAGTACTAGAATGGGGAGTTGACTTGGTTTAGTAATATAATGATATAATTGGGAGTTAAGACGGTTTACTAGTGGAATTTTTCTTCTATTATGTTCATGCAAGTAAACCTTGACTATTATGATGGTTTTGGGAGTGAAATCATTCCAATATTATAGTATAGTCATTTCACATTGACTAATATGGAAATGAATATATATAATTATGTGTATGCCAACATTTATAGGTTGTATGAAAAGGTTATGATAGCATGGATCAAGTTCTTTGATTAACTTGTGATTCATGTCTTTTATACATTAAATATTTTTTCTATGACATAATTTTTTTATTGGTCATATGAAGGGTATGTTCTTCAATATTTATGATCATGTTCCCAAACCCTAAAGATATTTATATTCTTATGTATTTCTAGTATTTACACCTACAAAGAATCTAATCTCACCCATTCTTATGATTCCTTTCCTCAATTACGAATAAATATTCTAAAGTCTTAGTACTAAATGGGAATATCATTATTGTATTCATTGAAGATCTTTCATGAATAAATACCACCATTTTACAAGTTTCTAGGAGAACTAAATATTACATTCATAAGCATGTTGTTGTGTAATTTAATGAATATTAATCAAAAAATAAAAAATATTCATGTAGAAAAAGAATTTGTTTCTATGTTACATTTTGGAATATGGATATCCACACTTATACTTATATAATAGTAATTAATATTCATTACATTATAAATAAGAAACATACCTTGCAATATCATTTTATACAAGTTTTAATGGATTGAAATTAGGAAATTTAAATATTTTTTCATTGATTTTAATATGAAATAAGCTTAACTACTTCATGTATGATTCTATTCAATCTTCCCAATACTCTTAATCAGTTCCCTTGAAAAATGGGGGACTTTTATGAATCCAGTAGTTTTTTTCAATAATACCAAACATATAGAAGAACAAATATTATTCCTTAAATATTTAGGGATAGGATATAGTTATTACAGAATGTATATAAATAAAAAAACATTATAAGTAATAAGCACTATATTAATATTTCATTTTTAGATATATGGAAATATTTTACGAGGATGGATGGGGTGGTGAATATTCCTTTGAAAATTTTGAAAATAAACAATCATTGTTTATTATTAAATGAAATAAAAAAGAAGTGATGTTATTATAGAATAAAAATCCAAAATAATATATGAAAAAAAGAATATTTATAGTATTTTGGATCAACATGATCATGTTACATTCTTCAATATTCTATATAGAGTTGGAATATTGGAACCCAAAAATAAACCACACTTTGAATGGTTTGATAAACTATTAATTGAACTCGAATTTCATAGTACATAATGGTAAAACCAATATCAATATATATAAGACCCACAACCAAATCAGACCAAACTCTTTTCGATGTGTTATAACCGAAGGAAGTTCATTTTGGTTATGACTAATACCATATAGAAGAAATTATTTAAATTGGGGACATAATAAATTGATTATTATAAATTAAGACACATGAAATTTAATATATCCGAGTGAGAACCCAAATACAATGATGAAAAACACATAGAATATGTTGTGGATGTTGATTTAGCTAATGGAACATTGGTCCCATAATCAAAAAAATGAATTATCATGTTTCTTTGTGACCAAACCAATGAAATATTAGTCATATAATATATAAATACATTATTATCAGGTATTCAAAATATAGTGAAGTGTGTCACACTATATGCCTAAGTGACTATTTATAGAGTAATCACCACAAGATATATAGGACTCTCATTCATTCCCCATTGATAAGAAGTTTCTAAAATCATCATATCCATTTAATGGTTAAAAAATAAAAATTATTGAATCATGTTATAACATATTAAGACATAACGTATATTCAAATAATAATTTTGGCATACTCTAATTCCAAAATATAACTCTTTAAAACACATTAATATAATATAATATATATATATGATAATTTTTAAATGAATAACCGAATAAAAACAATTATTATAATCATGAAATAAATCAATGAATAAAAATATAAAAATAGAGTAAAAAATAATTGATATGAAATTTATTATTTCCAATAATATTTTAATCATGTTTTTACTATCTAACATATTTTTTATATAAAACCATTATTTTCATTAGTAGATGTGTACATTATATAAATGATAAATTTATTAAAATTAATTGTTACATAATTTTTGAAAATAATAATCATAAAATCTAGAATTAAATATAATATGTTTTTATCTGTAGGATGACTTTTTTGTTAATGAATAAAAATTTAATCATCTTTTAAAAATACTATTTTTTTTATTTATATGAATTTATGATTTATGTATATCATTTAAACTAATTAGATGAAACATGTAGTTAAAATATTAATATAAATAATGAATATATATTACATGTTGTAGAGTTCCAGAAATTTTAATAGTGTTGGAGATAATATGACTCTCATGGTCAATCCAGTTACTATGAGGTATAAGAAATGTGTTCGATATACATAACATGTGAAAAAAACAAAATAATGCTCGGATGATAGATTTTAATGTTAAATTTAATTTTATAAATGTGTAGTTGAAATAATTTTTAATTTACTACTCATGGTTGATCCATATGGTTGATGTTTTCTTCATGTGGTTTATAACCATAACCTTGAATTAATCCATTCATCTTATAGTAAACACTAAATACTATTGACACAAAAACCACATGGTTGATCCATAATAGAGAATCTAATTTTAGATCATTGGTTCATGTTATTTCGATGTAAGATCATAGATTTGATGATGATGTGAGAGATAATGAACAATGATTAAACCAGTGTTCCCACATAGGTGTCGTATGACTGATGCATTCATTTATAAGGAATCTAGGCCCTAATTTTAACTACATATTTAGGGAGATGAGTATTTCAGGATCCACTGACTATAATCTTATACAGTTAATCTCATAGAGAAGCGCTTGTTACCGTGAGCATATTAGGGATTAATGTAGGTTTATGGAGTCATGCATGGACAAGCCATAGAGAATAACACACTATTAATAAAATAAAACAGTTGAATTCTCCTTCCACCATGAATCCTAGTAGAAGTGGTCAATGATGATAAAATGTTTCCTAAAGATACATGCATATATATATATATATATTTATTTATTTATTTATTTATTTATTTATGTTCTTGTAAATCAACTCTTGGATATGGTATTAGAACAATTATATAGAAAAGAGAAATATTTTGTTCATGTGATTCAAAGAGTTCTATCAAGTTGATGTGATGAATGTGAAAAAAAAATTAATATAGATAAGTTGTGGTTTCTTAAACAAGAATATGTATAAGAGTGTCTAGTGGATGTATGGTTTAATGTATCATTGTATATGCAGTGGATAATCCTAGAGGATATGATTGATGATCTGAACATCATGTATTAAATAAAATGGTTTACAATGTAAATAGAAAATGTAATAGTTTAAATAAGGCGTCACATGAGTAATCATAAATATATTACCAAAAAATAGATAAATTCTTGGTAGGTAGAAAATATATAATTTCATTTCTCAAAGATTTTTTATAAAAAATAAGAGTCCCACCATATTTCATCAAATATATATGTTTTAGAAAAATTATTATGTGAGTATAAAAATAACATATATAAATATAACAATATAAATTCATAATAAATCTTAGGAGAAATAATCATTATAAGAAATTATTTCTTATAATTTATTAATTTAAAAAATAAAATTTTTAATAACAGTTGAACTAAATAATATGATAAAAACACCATATTAATAAAATATTTCTGAATTAAATTAGAAATGTAAAATTTGATCAATGTTATAAATAGTGTAATATTTAAAATAAAATAAATGTGAGGTAAATGAAATTTAACAAAACAAAAATAACAAAATATAAATTTTATATTTCATTTTAAAACACAAACATATATGTCCTTTGTTTTAATAAAATTTCCAAAGGATATAAAATCAGTGAGGGTTATGGTATGTTTATAATGAATAAATTGATGGATTTCATTCCCACACAAATTCCATGTTAATGAAAAACTACATTCCATATGCATGAGGTCACTCATATACATCTACTGACATTTTCGAAAAATAACTAATCAAGAGGATGGGGTCTGGCTCATTGCACCATCATAGGGGAATTTATTTCCTAATCATAGACTTGTTTAACTAATTTAAATGTATTCCCGAAACCTTCTCTAATATTAGTGTGATATTGGTAACCCATGTTCCAATGATATAATGAAGACCATCTTGTGACGTCATCCCATAAATTTTCCCCATGATTCTATTATTAATTCCCTAATTCTTTTTTTATAATATATCTAGTTGAGATTTCTTGAGGTTGTCTCTATCTAAGGGTTTTATGTGTTTGGGAGTGGGTATCGATCTCAAAAATGAATCCCATGAGTCATATAAAATTAGAATTAAAACCCTAATTTTTTGGTGTAATTGGAAATAAAAAATTATAAAGGGTTTTTACCTCATAGAAGAATACAATGTATCCAATGAAAGATAATAATCATAGCTGAGGAATTTTGATGGAATGGGTAAAGTGGAGATGGAATTGGGTTGGTGATTCCTGAATATATCTTATATATCTTAATAAATACATGAATAAGAGACATAAATATTAATGGAGTTGTTCAGTATTACTCCTAATTAATTGAGGATTATTATGAAGTCATTTTCATCATACTGATTGGATAATAATCACATATCATTAAGACCATTTGTGTCATGATTGGTGTGGGAAATAAAAGAATGTAAAAGATCAATAATATCATATGAGATCATACAAAGTTATTTGAAGGTTTTATTGGGGATTAAACTATGGATGATTCCCATGCTGATGGAACCAAGAGAAGAATCTTAACATATAGTGATTTGTAGTTTTTATTGGGTCATACATAGAATTATTCCTATCATTCCATATTCATTTTCATGGTATCAAATCATGATGATTTGGATGTTTGGTTTTGGATTACACATAAGATTATTCCCATGATAATAGAACCATGAAGATGATATAAACTCATAGTGATTTAGAGGATTGGTTCAGGATTACACCAATGTGGATTCCCAAATATTTGGAACCATGAAGAGTTCTCAACACTTGAGAATTTAGAGGTTTGTATGGTTGTACACAGAAGAAGATTACCATGTTCCTAGAGCTATGAGTTGGACATCAACTCATACTAATTTTGATGTTTGTTTGTGGATTACACCTAATAGGATGCCCATTTTTCTAGAACCAATAGAAGGATCATTACTCATGGTTATTTAAAGGATTGGTTGGGGATCAATCTTATGAGTATGAACTTGTTTTGGGATCCACGATTATCATACCAGATCATGATTATTTGAAGGTTTGGTTAGGTATTACAACTAAAAGTTTGACTATCTTCTTTACCCAAGATTAGAATCTATAATATTTTAGATTTAATGGTTTGGGTTGGGATGACACCAAAAAGGATTCCCATGTTTTTTGAACCATGATTTTAATCAAAAATCATAGTGATTTAGTGTTTTTCTCTGGGATTATACCTAATAGTATTAACATGTTTCTATAACCTTAAGGATATATTGAGTCAAGTGGATTTAGTTGTTTTTTAGGGAAATAAACCTAGTAAGATTCCCGTGTTTTTGGAACCCAAAGGAGGATCTATACTCATGGTGGTGTAGAGGATTGTTTAGGGTTTACACCTAGGAAAATGACCATGTGTCATTATCCCATCCATATAATAAAAATAAAAAAAGTTATAATATTCATAGAGGGTACTAAACCTATTAGGTGGACCATACCTAGATGATTTTATCAATTCTAAGTGTATATATAATTAATCTATTCCCAAATATGAGGTGAAATGAATTGTTCTGTATCGATATTTATGGATAGTGAATATGTATATCCTAGGTGCGGGCGAGAAAAAGAGTTTTTCCCATGATATAGCGATAATTAATTATCTTATCCCATGTGAAGGAAATAATGTGCACATATCCTTTGTGAGAGAAATAATTATGAGTTTTTCGGCTGTATAGATTCATTTTAGAGAATCTCCCAAGTGATATGCCTTGTTTGAAGGGTCACCCAAGCAGAATGACTTGAGTGAAGGGTATACATTGTTTGGGACACCCATATATTGGATTCCCATGTGACGGTAAACTAGGAATGGGTCACAAAATTGTGGGTATCCCAAGTATGGTTCAACAAATATTGGGTCACACACGTTTGGCTCTACCATATATGGGTCGCAAATGTATGAGCATCCAATGAGTGGGCCTTCTGTGTATGGGTTATCTCCCAAGATTTACTAGGGAGAGATAAATATACCTAACCTGTGTAGTATATGAGGAAATTTAATGTACCTTTCACAAGTAGAACTTTGGAGTATTTGACTTCGATTTCCATATAGAATTTGGGATGATTAGATTGCCTCATGCATGTAGCTCTATGGAATATTGGAGTGACTCAATAAAGATGAAATTTAGAGGATGGTAGTGACTCACCTAATGTTCGAGTTATTCAACCAATTACAACGTGTGTGGATTGGAGTTCCTCTACAAAGTAGTAAACAGTTTTATTGGAGTTCCTTAACCAGGTGGTTTTCATTATGGGGACTCACCAAGTGGTTTGCCCAAGGGGGGGATTTCCCAATTAATTATCCAATAAGGGGATCCCCCATGTACTTCATCGATATCTGAGAGAGTTATGGGCCTCATCATATTATACATTTTCCCATGTTGGTTCCCCTATATTAGGGAAACCATGACAGGAAAACAAATAACAAGTGTAGATAACTACACCTATATCTTTAGCAGTATTTTTGTCCATCATCTGACAATTGGAGGCAAAGGGGTTTATTTATACACCATAGGATAAACCTAACAGAACAATTTTTCGAAATAGTTTCACAAAGGTGATGAATGATATAATACAATGAATAACTAGAGTGAATAACTTTCACAAGGTAGATACATTAAGGGGAAGTGTGGGAACTCTATATCCTTTAACAAAAACTCATGAGTTCAAACAACAAAAAATTAGGGATTGTATATAAATTTGGTCTTTGAGACTAGAAATATAGATTATTAAGACGAAAAATAGACTATTTAATAAGGAATATAAACAAAAATATTGTGATTAATAATGCCAAAAAGTTCAGGGATGTCCCCCAAAATGTTGTTTTATTGAATATACACTACTTTATCAGAACTTTTTGTAATATATGGCCAATTTTTAAATTGTGTTTCCCTAGACTACACCACAATATTGGGAAATATTTCTTAGTAATATCCTTTCTTTTCTATGTCAACATTATTGTTGAAACATAGAAATACAATATTATTATTATTTAAATGTGTAAATACCATTCCACTCAAACCAAAAATTGTATACTTTTAGTTATAATTGTACCATCTACTAGTGAAAAAATTTGTAGAATAAATTTTTTTAATTCGTATATTTCCCTAAAATTAGGGCCTTATATAGGGGTATTTGTTCGAATGATGATAATGTAAAAAATGAATAAATTTTATCATATTACTGAGATTTCAAAAAAAAACAGACATTGAAAAGATGAATGCTTCATATAATATGGTAAATGGGGGGGTTGATTGGCATTTGGGACTGGGCCTAATATTAGAGATATAAGAGTCATTACCTGTCATAATGTTGTATGAATCGAACCAAATGTATTTTTTATATAAAATATCTCTATATATATTTCGATAATGTACATGAGAAGTGCGAAGAAATATTACGGTTCCCCAGTGAGAAAAGAAAAAATTAAATCTATTGTGAATTAGTAAAATTATAAAAAATAGTGATAATAAAGAATGAGAGTTCAATATATGACTAATAATAGGATTTTATAACCACAAATCATTTCATATCCTGATGTAAGGGGAGTATATTCACATAAGATTTTGGTAATTATATGTTATAATAGTGTATAGTATATTGAGGAAAGAATCATGTGAATGGGGATACAATAAATATATAGGATATTGAATAATGTTTTATTTTTTTCTATGACCAAATATAATAATATGGGAATAACTACACATCCAGTGATATGAGAAATGAATAAATATATTTTTCTTATATAAATTTTTTGAATCTCTATATATATATATGACTCATCTACAAGAGATTAAGAGATAAATTCTTGTATGTATTTGTGAGAGAAAATTATGGAACCCCATTATAAATTAAGTAACGACACAAAACTATATCATAACTATGTAAGGAATTAGATTATATGGTTGGTATTGGGATTCTACATCCATTCATCACAATATATTGTGAGGTAGAAATAATCAATATAGATGTATTTCTAATATGGGAATGTTTTTAGAGGCTAGGTGAACAATAATGTTATGGTTGGATATAATATTATTTAATACTAAATCCATTTGTAAATAAAAAATAACCCACATGTTGATCATAATATTTTATATGAGATGATGATTTTCTAATTGGCTCATATGTTACAAACCCTTATAATATATTTAGTTTCATGTAGGTTGAACAACTCAAAATAGTTTAGATTCATGTGGGATGAACTATATGTCCTAGAGATTAACATCATTCCATACGGAACAATGTGATATGAATTTTGAAGTCATGCATCTAGGAAATGGGTTATATTGAGTTAAAATTTATATGATAATGACCCTTTCTAAAAAGATTTATGTATTTATATGTAAACATTTTAAGCCAATGTGGCATTATGAAAATTAATTAATGAGAAAATTTCCATTGGTTGAAGGAAAAACACTTGATTTATCCATTTCTATTAGAGAGTGATCTTTTATGTTGTAGACCGAGTTTGTGGGGTAAGGTCAATCCAAATTTATATCTTATTTTGGAGGATTCTTACTAGGTATCATGGGAGTTCCCTAGGTTACAAATAATTTTCGTGGGGAAAAGGATTAGAGGGGAACCATTATATTTAATTATAATATGGAATTATTGGGATGGATTTTGTAATTTTTTCATTTTTTATTACTATTTCTCACTAATTTTTCCTAACTCAACTTACCGGATCTAAGCCTGATCATATTAGAAAAAGTGATTTCATAAGATAGTAAAAAGTGAGTGTAGATATTTCTCAACATTCCACAATTTATATATACCATATACAAGAAAGTATGGGTAACCTATTTGTAATGTATATTGCAGTAAGATAATCCAATGAAGCATAAAAATAATTCAATAAATAATTATTTATTTAATAACCATCTATTGGATAATCTTATAAAGTGTTTCATAAAAGGACTAAATTTTTTCATTCACTATTTCACAGTAGTAAGACAAGTCGTTTTGATTGATATTGTATTCCCAAAATAAGTTTTTTAATTTAGCAGATAAAATAATTGGTTCTTTTTCCATCAATAATATGTTTTTAGACTAAAAATTTATTTACAATGCTAGACATCAAATAATTTGTGATCTCATTTTTTCCATCATCCTTAACAGATATATCTATAAAAAATATGAAAATAATTTAGTATTATTAAGGATCTATATAAACTATATTTCTATAACTAAGTGCTATATATTTTTAAAATCTATTCCCCATTTAGAAAATGGGAAATTGTATTTTTGAAATGTTAAATTATTATAATTTTGATTAATAATGTTTTAATTCATCTAAAAAGAATGTATTTTCATCATAAACTCAATGAACTATTTCATTATTTGTAGATATTGTAACACCCCAGGTAAATAAAGAATATAACATTTTCATATTTATCCATATTTGTGAATAAAATATTGATATGACTTTAAAGGGGACTCTATGCTCGATGGCATACCAAACACGCAACAACGAGTTTCTTGGGAATCTTACGTTGCACTCTAATAATAAAATAATATTATTTTAAATGGTAGTTAACATGTAGCCATTGTAATGTAAGGAATGGATAGAAATAACTAAAATATTATTATATATGTTTTTAAATGATTTTACATTTATCCAATAAAGGATAGAGGCTTAAAATATGGAATGAATTCAATTTTAGGCGTATATGCCCTAGTTTTCACTAAAGGTTCACTTATCACCTTTTGATGTTTAACCATCACTAAATATAGTATTTTTCACTCTTAAACATTCTTTTGGACCAAATAAAACTCTTTTTAAGAATTGGGACATCAAAATTTACTTTGTGTAAATTTTTGGTATATTTCCGATAAAGTTCTTTTTTTAATGAATAGTGTAAAATGATGTATTTTAATTCAAAACCACTTTTTAATCTAATTTATTTATATTATTAGATTATCTTTTGAATTGGTTTTAAAGTGAAATTAGAAAATATTTTTACATTTAATTCCAATAGTAGTCGTTGGAATTAATTTCACTTTGAAATCAGACTTAAACCAGTGTCAATCTTTTGATACTTATTGTTTCATAAAAACACGCTATTTGCTCTGAAAGCGGGAATTAATTATTAAATTAATTAATGTGACTTATATTTTTTTAATTTTGTAAAATAGACTTCATTTTTGAATTTGTAATATCAAATGTATCTTAGGGTGAATTTTTGGGATTTTTCTAAAAAACATCAATTTTTGATGAATAGTGACACCACTAAGTGGTACTTATAAAAACTGATTTTTCCGTTTAAATGAAATTTTTCGATATTTGTGTTTTGAATTTCAAAAATCCGACATACATGGTTTTCACTAATAACTAAAATGTGGTTCAATGGGATAAAAATAATTTTTTGGTCAATAGTAACTTATTAAGTTTTTAATCGCGATTAGTGGTAATTAGTGTAGTTTAAGGTAAAAATAATGCTTTAATAAAATGAGATGAGCCTTACACATGTCCTACCATCATTGGTTGTGTCATGGCCGACCAAGACAATCCATGGGTCAACTTGGGGACCCCATGGATCCACTTTGGTTGGGAGATGACATAAATAACTTTTTATTTAAGGTAAAAGTAAAAATGACACAAACATGATATGTTTTACTAAAACAATTTTTAAGTGGGGTTATACAAGTAATATTTTTGATTATAAATAGTAATTGGAAATCTAGAATGATTTCCTGCATCATAGTATTTGTTTTATAATTTTTATACATTAAATAAATTAAATTATTTATGACATAATAATGATGCAGCGATGACATCATTATTTGACGATTTAAATAAAATGGAATATAATGTAAAATCTATGAACTACACATGTCCAAAACTTATTGGATGAGTGGATTTCTAACCCTTATCACTGTATCCATGAATTATATCAATGTGGGACCTTTTAAAACTGAAACACATTTTGAAATTAAGTAATATTTCTTACTTTCCAAAAGTGCCCCTCCTCTCCTCTTATAAAAGGCCCCCACCTCTACCTCATTTCACACACTCCTCAAGCCTTTGGCTCAGCCAAACCCTTCCAATTTACTCTCTCCACATCCCTTTCCTCATCCTAGAGTATTCCCTTTTGGTATAATCCTTTCAAAGGAAGCCTTTAGGCTCAAATAAAAAGGAGTTACACTTTTAAAGGTAATTCATTCTCTCTTGTTCATTTTTTTTATTTTGCTTCTCCAACCCCCTAAACTCTTTTTATTTACTTATTTTGTAACAGCACCAGTATCTTAAATATACTAAGATGTTGTTATAAGATTTATTCGAGCTACACTCTCACACAACTACATCAAATGGTTAAAGAACATACGGTTTCCGTGGATGGTGAAATTCTGCCTCCCGAAACGATGATTGTTCAATACTCATTTAACACCTTCAAAGGGGGCCATTATGATGTCACTATTTTTATATATGATATATAATATGTTTATGTTTTACTTATGCTTCTGTATTTTTCATTTTTTTTCTTACCTTTATGGCTTCCATTATGGGTATACGCGATATCTTCATTTTAGGAAGTGCGGACTACCGCCCCCTCAAAGTGATGTGATTCGTTAATGCCATACGTGGGATGTATAATGGAGGGATTTAATGTTATTATATATTATTTTATACTGGAATTATTATATACCTCTATATAATTATTATTTCTTTACATTAAATTATGAGATAGAAATGAAAGTAGCGTTCATGCGTACGTATGGCTTACCGTCTCCATGAACGGTGCATTTCATTTCTTATCCCCAAATGTAATGTACTATTATAAGTACATGTATATAATGGATATGAATGATGAATTATACATCTAAATTATGAACTTAATTCTGTAATTAAAATATACAAACCTCTCATTTAGTTTTAATTCCATTAATATGACAAAGAAATGAAAGTAGCATTCATGCGTACGTACGGCTTACCGTCTCCATGAACGGTGCATTTCATTTCTTACCTCTAAATGATTATTTAATATTATAAATACATGTATATGCTAGATATATATGATATATATGATATCCAAATCAGGAATGTCATTCTGGATGTAAATAACCTTTGACCACACGAACAACATGTAATTGTAAGAAGTCCACTTTTGACTTAAGAACCAAATATCGACAAAACAAACATTATTAACTTAAATGATTACATAATGTTTATAACAAGAAAATAAGGGATATAAAAGGAATAATGAACTTGAAAAAGGTTCTTAAGCAAATAGAAATTAACTCAAGTTTATTATTCAGGACGTTAAAGAACGATCGAGTCAAGTCGGACCTGAGGTAAGGGATCCTACTCCTCTCTTTCTTTTTAAGTACACACTTTTATGTCATTCCTTTTAAAGCTCATCTTTCATGTTATTGGGATGATCTTTTAGATTAAAATTACTGTAATTTTTATGTTCATGTGATGAGAGACCCTATTCTCTCTCATCAATCCATTTTGGAAGTTTTGAGTGGCGTCGTTAGGCTGCCGAACTTTCATAAGAGATCTAACCTCTCTCTTTCTTTTTAAGTACTTTCCTTTATGTCACTTCTTTTAAGCTCCTCTTTGTAATGTTGGGGTATGTTCTTTTATATTCCTATTTCTGTAAATTTTATTGTAATGTGATGAGATACCCTATTTGATCTCATCAATCCATATTCGGAAGTTTTATATGGCGTCGTTAGGCTGTCGAGTTTTCGTAAGGGATTTTTCATCTCACTTTTATTCTCATGATATTTATGCTACATTTGACACAAATTCTATTGAGTGGTGTATTTACTTCCCATTATTCTACTCTTTGTGTAATATACTTTCGTTTATGAGTATTTACATCAATGATCTATTGTCCTTCTTTCATGGGGTGTATGTTTTGAAAGATACCCAAGTCGGTAAGGAAACCTTTCACCCTCCTCTTTTTTTAAAAGACTTATTTTGTTGGGTCTTTTAATTTACATATTTTTATGTTGGGATATGTTCTAATATATCCTTATTGATGTAAATTTTATGTCCAAGTTATGAGATACACTTTTTATCTCTCATTAACTCATTTTGATGTGATGTCGTTAGGCAGTCAAGGGAACTTTTTAACCCAATTTAGATTTCTTTGGGTTCAACATGTAGTCATTTAATATGTCATCCATTGAATATGTGTGAATGGCCTTTTATTGTTTTAAACTTAATATCCACTTATATTGGGTGTATTTATATTTGTCACACATATTTTTGAGATTGATTTGTCCTTAATTTAAGGATACCTTTTTTATAAGGGATTTCATCACATTTGACATTTCTATTGAGGGTTAATTGTTGTTATGCACCAATTCACTCTTATATGGTGTATATACTGTCCTTTGGAGTATTATATCATGAATCCATTTATTCTCATGATATTATAAAGTTCTGACTTAATGTTATTCCTCAATTATTGTATTCAAGTGTCTCTAATTTTGGTAAAACTCCATTAACCAAAATATCGTTTTAAATGTTTTAATTATTTGTTCTTATTAATATCCATGTTTTCAAGTTGGTTTTAAGGATTTATTTATATAGATTTTAATGGTTTAAAATTTTAAGCTTCAATGTGGTATGGGACACTTTGATTCAAAAATCTCTTTATTAAATGTTTTAAATGGTTTTGGAAATGGTTTCTTTTTGAATGGATTCATTATTTCAATATACTAAAATGTTATATTGTGATTGAAATGTGGAAATGCTATGTCTCCTTTATGCATGTTTTATGTGATACATTTATGTTATGGTTCTTGGGAATTTTTATGAAAACGGGTGGTTCTGTGATAAACTAAGGGCGGGTGAGCCCGATATAGATCTCCAATGCATTGGGTAATGCGAAGGAGTGAAATGTTAAGGTTTCTCCGAAGAGAATTAAGGAATATACTGTGATGGGTATTCCTAACATAACCAAGAGGGTTACTCCCTACGTAAGAATGTTATGAATGCCTCAAGTTACCTTTATGTATTATGTTTTCTATGATTTATTCATGGTTTGATGAGGTATGTTAAAGTACCTATGTTTTATGTGTAAATTATGATTTCATTCTTATGCATATATGAACTCATGTTTCCTTTCCATATTTTTATAACCCTTACTGAGCTTTTTATGCTCATGCCATGTTTTTGAAATGTTTTTCACAGGTCAAGGGAAAGGTACATGATGTGGTGATAGTGTCAAGGATGTGTCAAGAAAGAATCCATGTTTTATTTTCAATATGTTTCCGTTGATGGGAATAATGAATACTGTCTTTTATGTAACCACTTTGTTTAAATGTGGAATGTAATGCATGTTTCATGATCTAATTCTCTAAAACTCTAAACCTGAAAAGATCCTCAATGTGTAATCTTTTAACAACTCAAGATTAAGTAAGGTTTAAGGCTGGGGCCTTATAGTTGGTATCAAAGGTCGGTTTAGATAACTTTAGAGGTTAGGTTATTCTCTAAGCACAAGTGACATTACTATATTGGTTTGGATTTCAGAATGAGTCCTAGTTTTAGATAAAGTGAATGAGTGAGTATATATTAGTGTTTATCTTACTCATTAGTACATGATGGTTTTGTTGATATACTCACACTGACATTTCTGTTTTTAGTGAATGGCTGGATCTAGCAGGCACCAAAGCGAAAATTGGTTTGAAGGAAACTGTGGTGGTTCTTTGATTAAGAGACTGGATGAAATGGGGTATTCAATGAGGAAACTCGTGGTTGTTCTAAACCAACTATCAAGGAGTAATGATCAACCACTTGAACCTTGGTATGATCTTTAATGCATCATGTACGAGATGACCAATCCATGTGGAAGTTCAGGTAATAATTATAAAGGTAACCATTAGAGTTTATATGATCCTTACTTTTGAGGTAATTATGGGTTATTATATGATATGCTTAAAAATGAAAGGCATGAGATAAACTTGAGGTTAAAATATGTTATGATCATTTTTGAAGATTTTATCTCATTCTGGGGAATGTTTTAAGAATTATATAGTTTTGGAAAAAGGACAACACGCAGACCGTGTGACAACCCATCGCGTCGGACAAAGCTGCAGGAATCGAACCCACAACCAAAGTGCGACTGGTATTTATCGCCTACCACTGGACTACGTGAAGTCCCTGGTTAGTTTGACTGATTCTTTTTAGTTAGTTGATTTTATGAATTAAGAGTAAGTTGATTTTGGGTTGTTTATTAAAATTATTAACCTATCATAGAGGATATGTGATTAGGTTAATTACTTTTCATTATGAGACTTTAGGAGCAACTGATGTTGTTTGGAGATAAATGTTACGATTAAACTTGGAGGACTATGTGACTAAATCCTTCAAATATTTGGGTTTCAATATTATATTGGTTTACTTTGAATAATTTTATGGAAAAATTGTTTATCAGATGGTCCTCGTTGAAATTTGGGTTTTGTTGCACAAATTTTGGAGAATAAGCATGGATTTTCTTTTTAATGGGTTATCCTTTTCTAGATTATCTGACCTCGTACTAACCTTTTTGGTTTTGGTTTTGGTTAAAGCCTAAAGACATGGGATGTATATAGTTCTCTTTTGTGGATTAGGTGATTCTCTAGAAGTTGATTATAGTACTCTTAATGCGAACAAGTCTCCCTAAATACTCGTCTTTTGGAAAAAATATGAGTTTGATTAAGGAATCTAGTAAAAGTTGAAAGTCAACATGATAAGTGATTATGTTTCCTTATGAATAAATTCCTCAATAAAAAGTAACTTAAAACAAAAATGTTGTCTATTAACAATTCCTACTGGGGAATCGAATACCGTTTAACCCATCACAAGTTTGTGATTTTCTTGTGGTTAACTTTCTCCTAAACATGTTTTCTATCACTCTCCATCAGAACATGACCCATTTTTTTCCCTCCATGTCCATATTTTCATACTTGGAATCCTAGTATGGGTTAACTCGGGTGACCTCTGTGCTTATCTTTATTTATTTCAAAGTGATTGTTTTACCGACTCTTGTTCCAATGTGGGACTTTCAAGGATGTTTCCAAGCTCAATTTTAAAAATTGCGAGGACGCAATTCCCAAAAGGGGGGAAGGATGTAACACCCTAGGTAAATAAAGAATATGACATTTTCATATTTATCCATATTTGTGAATAAAATATTTATATGACTAAAAAGGGGACGTTATGCTCGATGGCGTACCCAACACGCAACAACGAGTTTCTTGGGAATCTTACGTTGCACTCTAATAATAAAATAATATTATTTTAAATGGTAGTTAACATGTAGCCGTTGTAATGGAAGGAATGGATAGAAAAAACTAAAATATTATTATATATGTTTTTAAATGTTTTTACATTTATCCAATAAAGGATAGAGGATTAAAATATGGAAAGAATTCAATTTTAGGCGTATATGCCCTAGTTTTCACTAAAAGTTCACTTATCACCTTTTGATGTTGAACCATCATTAAATATGGTTTTGTTCACTCTTAAACATTCTTTTGGACCAAATAAAACTCTTCTTAAGAATTGGGACATCAAAATTTACTTTGTGTAAATTTTTGGTATCTTTCCGATAAAGTTCTTTTTTTAATGAATAGTGTAAAATGTTGTATTTTAATTCAAAACCACTTTTTAATCTAATTTATTTATATGATTAGATTATCTTTTGAATTGGTTTTAAAGTGAAATTAGAAAATATTTTTACAATTAAATCCAATAGTGGTTGTTGGAATTAATTTCACATTGAAATCAGACTTAAACCAGTGTCAATCTTTTGATACTTATTGTTTTATAAAAACACGCTATTTGCTCTGACAGCGGGAATTAATTATTAAATTAATTAATGTGACTTATATGTTTTGAATTTTGTAAAATAGACTTCATTTTTGAATTTGGAATATCAAATATAGCTTAGGGTGATTTTTTGGGATTTTTCTGAAAAACATCAAATTTTGATGAATAGTGACACCACTAAGTGGTACTTATAAAAACTGATTTTTCCATTTAAATGAAATTTCTCCAACTTTGTGTTTTGAATTTCAAAAATCCGACATACATGGTTTTCATTGAGAAGTAAAATGTGGTTCAATGGGATAAAAATAATTTTTTGGTGAATAGTAACTTATTAAGTTTTTAATCGCGATTAGTGGTAATTAGTGTAGTTTAAGGTAAAAATAATGCTTTAATAAAATGAGATGAGCTTTACACATGTCCTAACCTCATTGGTTGTGTCATGGCCGACCAATACAAGCCATGGTTCAACTTGGGGACCCCATGGATCCACTTTGTTTGGGAAATGACATAAATAACGTTTTATTTAATGTAAAAGTAAAAATGACACAAACATGATATGTTTTACTAAAACAATTTTTAAGTGAGGTTATACAAGTCATATTTTTTATTATAAATATTCATTGGAAATATAAAACGATTTCCTATATCATAGTATTTTTTTTATAATTTTTAGACATTAAATAAATTAAATTATTTATGACATAATAATGATGCAGCGATGACATCATTATTTGACGATTTAAATAAAATGGAAGATAATGTAAAATCTATGAACTACACATGTCCAAAACTTATTGGATGGGTGGATTTCAAACCCTTATCACCGTATACAGGAATTATATCAATGTGGGACCTTTTAAAACTGAAACACATTTTCAAATAAAATAATATTCCTTACATTCCAAAAGTGCCCCTCCTCTCCTCTTATAAAAGGCCCCCACCTCTACCTCATTTCACACACTCCTCAAGCCTTTGGCTCGGCCAAACCCTGACCATTTACTCTCTCCACATCCCTCTACTCATCCTAGAGTATTCCCTTTGGGAAGAATCCTTTCAAAGGAAGCCTTTAGGCCCAAATAAAAAGGAGTTACACTTTTAAAGGTAATTCATTCTCTCTTGTTCATTTGTTTTATTTTTCTTCTCCAACACCCTAAAATCTTTTTTATTTACTTCTTTTGTAACAAAACCAGTATCTTAAATATACTAGGATGTTGTTATAATATTTATTCTAGCTACACTCTCACACAACTACATCAAATGGTTAAAAAACATACGGTTTCCGTGGATGGCGAAATTCTTCCTCCCGAAACGATGATTGTTCAATACTCATTTAACACCTTCAAAGGTGGCCATTATGATGTCACTATTTTTATATATGATATATAATATGTTAATGTTTTACTTATGATTATTTATTTTTCATTTTTGTCTTACCTTTATGGCTTCCATTATGGGTATACGCGATATCTTCATTTTAGGAAGTGCGGACTACCACCCCCTCAAAAAGATGTGATTCGTTAATTCCATACGTGGGATGTATAAAGGATGGATTTAATGTTATTATATATGATGTTATACTGGAATTATTATATACTTCTATATAATTATTATTTCTTTCCATTAAAGTATGAGATAGAAATGAAAGTAGCGTTCATGCGTACGTACGGCTTACCGTCTCCATGAACGGTGCATTTCATTTCTTATCCCCAAATGTATTGTACTATTATAAATACATGTATATAATGGATATGAATGATGAATTATACATCTAAATGATGAAAATAATTCTGTAATTAAAATATAAATACCTCTCATTTAGTTTTAATCTCATTAATATGACAAAGAAATGAAAGTAGCGTTCATGCGTACGTACGGCTTACCGTCTCCATGAACGGTGCATTTCATTTCTTACCTCTAAATGATTATGTAATATTATAAATACATTTATATGCTGGATATATATGATATATATGATATCTAAATCAGGAATTTCATTCTGGATACAAATAACCTTTGACCACACGAACAACATGTAATTGTAAGAAGTCCACTTTCGACTTAAGAACCAAATATCGACAAAACAAACATTATTAACATAAATGAGTACATAATGTTTACAACATGGAAATAAGTGATATAAAAGGAATAATAAACATGAAAAAGGTTCTTAAGAAAATATAAATTAACTCAAGTTTATTATTCAGGACGTTAAAGAACGATCGAGTCAATTCGGACCCGAGGTAAGGGATCCTACTCCTCTCTTTCTTTTTAAGTACACACTTTTATGTCATTCCTTTTAAAGATCATATTTCTTGTTATTGGGATGATATTTTAGATTAAACTTACTGTAATTTTTATTTTCATGTGATGAGAGAACCTATTCTCTCTCATCAATCCATTTTGGATGTTTTGAGTGGCGCTGTTAGGCTGCCGAACTTTCGTAAAAGATCTAACCTCTCTCTTTCTTTTTAAGTACTCTCCTTTATGTCACTTCTTTTAAGATCCTCTTTGTAATGTTGGGGGATGTTCTTTTATATTCCTATTTCTGTACATTTTATTTTAATTTGATGAGATACCCTATTTGATCTCATCAATCCATATTCGGAAGTTCTATGCGGCGCTGTTAGGCTGCAAAGTTTTCATAAGGGATTTTTCATCTCACTTTTATTCCCATGAGATTTATGCTACATTTGCCAAAATTTCATTGAGTGGTTTATGTACTGCCCATTATTCTAATCTTTGTGTAATATACTTTCGTTTATGATTATTTACATCAATGATCTATTGTCCTTCTTTCATGGGGTGTATGTTTTGAAAGATACCCAAGTCGGTAAGGAAACCTTTCACCCTCCTCTTTTTTTAAAAGACTTCTTTTGTTGGGTCTTTTAATTTACATATTGTTATGTTGGGATATGTTATCATATATCCTTATTGATGTAAATTTTATGTCCAAGTGATGAGATACACTTTTTATCTCTCATCAACTCATTTTGATGTGATGCCGTTAGGCTGTCACGGGAACTTTTTAACCCAATTTCGATTTCTTTGGGTTCACATTGTAGTCATTGAATATGTCATCCATTGAATATGTGTGAATGAACTTTTATTGTTTTACACTTAATATACACTTATATTGGGTGTATTTATATTTGTCACACATATTTTTTAGATTGATTTGTCCTTAATTTAAGGATACCTTTTTTATAAGGGATTTCATCACATTTGACATTTCTATTGAGGGTTCATTGTTGTTATGAACCAATTCACTCTTATATGATGTATATACTGTCCTTTGGAGTATTATATCATTAATCCATTTATTCTCATGATATTATAAATTTCTGACTAAATGTTATTCCTCAATTATTGTATTCAAGTGTCTCTAATTTTGGTAAAACCCCTTTAACCAAAATATCGTTTTAAATGTTTTAATTATTTGTTCTTATTAATATCCATGTTTTCAAATTGGTTTTAAGGATTTATTTATATGGATATTAATGGTTTAAAATTTTAATCTTCAAGGTGGTATGGGAGACTTTGATTCAAAAATCTCTTTATTAAATGTTTTAAATGGTTTTGGAAATGGTTTCTTTTTGAATGGATTCATTATTTCAATATACTAAAATGTTATATTGTGATTGAAATGTGGAAATGCTATGTCTCCTTTATGCATGTTTTATGTGATAAATTTATGTTATGGTTCTTGGGCATTGTTATGAAAATGGGTGGTTCTGTGATTAACTAAGGGCGGGTGAGCCCGATATAGCTCTCCAATGCATTGGGTAACGTGAAGGAGTGAAACGTTAAGGTTTCTCCGAAGAGATTTAGGGAATATACTGTGATGGGTATTCCAAACGAAACCAAGAGGGTTACTCCCTACGTAATAATGATATGAATGCCTCAAGTTACCTTTATGTCTTATGTTTTCTATGATTTATTCATGGTTTGATGAGGTATGTTAAAGTACCTATGTTTTATGGGTAAAGTATGATTTCATTCTTATGCATATATGAACTCATGTTTCCTTTCCATATTTTTATAACCCTTACTGAGCTTTTTATGCTCATCCCATGTTTTTGAAATGTTTTTCACAGGTCAAGGGAAAGGTACATGATGTGGTGAGAGTGTCACGGATGTGTCAAGAAAGAATCCATGTTTTATTTTCAATATGTTTCTGTTGATGGGAATATTGTGTTGTACCTCTCGTACCCCTCGTGGTTTAATTTTCATGATCACAATCACTCTCTTTTTTATCTAATCTTGTTTTCAAGTGTTTTTGTTAATAGGCATGATTTCAGGAGCAAGAAGTGGCAAAGGAGCCAAAGTGGGCTGATTTCAGTCCCACCGGCCAACCGGTGGATGACCACCGGCCAGCCGATGGAGGCCTGGACAGAAGGCATCCCTCTGTCCAGACCACCGGCCAACCGGTGTGCCACCACCGGCCAGCCGGTGGCACCCAGACAGAATAGTGTCAGCTACTGCCTCAGCACCGGCCAACCGGTGGCCTCCTCACCGGCTAGCCGGTGGTGCCTGAGCCCGAATGCCTCTCCATTTTGCAAGCACCTATTGGAGAACCCGCATGACCACTTTTCTTAGAAGTATTTGTTATCCCATTTATAAAATTGTCATGCATGGTTACTCTCTCTCCTATCCCGATGAATCCAAATGGACCCAGGCCGATATTAAAAATTTCGAACTTGATGGAAAAGCCATGAACTCTCTTCATTGTGGCCTTGATTGTAATGAATTCAATCGAGTTTCCACATGCACCTCATCACATGAAATCTGGAAACTATATGAGGTTACCCATGAGGGGACCAACAAAGTCAAGGATACTTGATTGGACATGTACCGTCAAGATTTTGAGTCTTTTACCATGCATCCATCCGAATCTATTACTGAAATGTTTACACGTTTTACTGATATTTGCAATGGGAGAAAGTCCCTTGGTGATGATGTTTCTGCAAAGACGATGGTTAAGAAGATCCTTTGGATCTTACCAAGCTCATGGGCTCCAAAGGTAACAGCAATCCAAGATGCAAAAGACATCAAGAACATACCGGTAGAAGAGCTCATCGGATCTCTCATGACCTACGAGATCACCATGAGGAGGAAAGCTGAAAAGGAAGGCAAACCGATCAAAACTCCAAAGAACATCGCCTTCAAAGTTCAACAAGAAGAAAGCTCCTCCTCCTCATCGTCTTCCTCTTTAAGCGGCGATTCTGAAATGGAGAACCTTGCCCGCAAAATGCACAAGTTCATGAAGAAGCACAAGAAGAAGAAATCACGCAAGGCTCGAAAGGAAAAACACGACGAAAAATCCGAGCCCGAGGTAACATGCTATGGGCGTGGCAAGAAAGGCCATTACAAGCCCGATTGTCCACTCAACAAGAAAAAGGCCAAGCAAAAGGAGAAGAAAAAGGCATTCAAGGCCACATGTAGTGATAGCTCCACATCCTCATCCTCCTCCTCAAGTGACAACGGTAAAAAATGCCTAATGGCATTTCACGAGGTAACCTCTTCCGACTCCTCTTCCTCTAGTTCTTCAAATTCAAATTCTTTCAATCATTTATCCTACGAGGATATCCAATATGCAAGAGATCAATTGGAGGAAGGTTTTCATGAACTTTCTTCCAAATTTGTTTCTTTAAAAAAGAATTTCAAAAAACTTTCTTTCGAAAAGGAGAAACTTCTCAAAGAGAAGGAGGAGTTGTCCCTCAAAATCCAAAACCTTCCCGATGTTGATTCAATGGAATCAACAATCAAGGATTTAAGGGAATCCCTAGCCAAGTTCACCCAAGGTGAACAAAATTTGACCAAATTGTTAGGTTCCCAACGCGTATCTAGAACCACCCAAGGGCTTGGCTATTCCAAGCATGCTTCCTCTTCCCATGCTCCAACTATTTTTGTAAGGGGGAGCTCTCAAAATAAATTTTTTAACTATTGAAAAAAACCCGGGCACATGATTTATGAATGTGATTGCAAAAATTCCCGGTATGGAAGGCCCAAAACCATTTTCTTTAATGATGACTTTTTTAGGAGAAGACCCGCCACTAGACAAGTGTGGATTGAAAAATCCCTTTTAGCGAGTCTCACCGGGCCAAAATTTGTCTCGGTTTCAAAAACCTCTCCCCGGTGATTTGTTGTTTTTATTTAGGGGGAGTTAAGAGTGTTTAAGCTTTTTTGCGTCTTTCAATTCAAAATTCTCAATTCAAAATTTTCGATTCAAAACTTTCAATTCAAAATTTTCAATTCAAAATTTACTTTCAAAACTTTCAATTCAAATTTCAAATATTTCAATTGGTTTAAAAAATATCTATCTTGTTTTTCAACCTTTCCCTCAATCAAGTTTTATGCCCCGTGCTATTTTGATAATCACAAAGGGGGAGAAATTCTTGGTTAATTGGGGGAGAAATCTTTCTCTCATGCTTTGATTTACTTTTCCATTTATCCTTTAAAGCATGCCTTTCATTTCTTTTTTACATTGTTTGTTTTGGTGATTGTGATCATCAAAATAGGGGGATATTGGTGTACCTCTCGTAACCCTCGTGGTTTAATTTTCATGATCACAATCACTCTCCTTTTTATCTAATCTTGTTTTCAAGTGTTTTTGTTAATAGGAATGATTTCAGGAGCAAGAAGTGGCAAAGTAAGAAAAGTGGACTATTTTCATGTCCACCGGCCAACCGGTGGCTTCACCACCGGCCAACCGATGGAACCCAGACAGAAGGCTGAGCCACTGCCTCAGCACCGGCCAACCGGTGGCCTCAGCACCGGCCAGTCGGTGGTGCCTAGGAAGAAGGGACAGCTACTGCCTCCTCACTGGCCAACTGGTGGCCTCAGCACCGGCCAGCCGGTGGAGCCTGGACAGAAGGATCTTCCCTCTGTCAAGGCACCGGCCAACCGGTGGCTCTGTACCGGTCGGTCGGTGAGCCCAGTCAAACTAGCCGTTGGGCCTTTGGCCAGACTTGTCCACTTGCCTCCCAACGGCTCCAATGCCTTTTCCAACGGCTCCGAAGACCTCCAAAGGCCATATGAGGGTTCCCCCTCTATAAATAAAGGACTAGGAAGCCCCGGAAACACAAGGAAGCCCACGGGACACATTTTACATCATTTGGAAAACCTCCGGCGGATTGCTTCAAGGAACCCCACTTGCTCCAACTCAATTCCACAATCAAGGAGCACCATCAAAGAAGCTTGGGAGAGCTCTTCATCAACTTCATCAATCCATTTGGCGCCCAAGACTTCTCCATTACGGTTTTTCATTGTTTTATCATTTTGAGCTTTAATTTGGGTTTGTGCCTACAAACCCCCCATTTCTCTCATCTTTTTTAATTTGGGTTTTCACACCAACATCAAGGTGTGAAGAGGTTGGTCAAGCCTTTCCTTTAAAAGGCTTGAGACAAAGGTGAGTTAGCCTTCACCTGTAAGAAGGCTAGTGGGTTCTTGCTCAACCATTGAAAGCAAGTGGGTTCTTGCTCAACCATTAAAAGCAAGCTGTAATAGGTTCTAGACTAACCTTAAAGTCTAGTGGGTTTCTTGCTAAAACCATTAAAAAGCAAGCGGTAGTAAATCTCTCAACAGTTGAGTTGGGAGCGGAGACTTAGGCTTGGGTTTAAGCCGAACTCCGTTATCAAGTTTTGTGTCTTGCCTCATTTATTTCCGCTGCACTTTTAACTTTGATTTTAAATTGTTAATTATTTTTTTAAAAGGTAATTCACCCCCCCCCCCCCTCTTGCCATCACTTCCTTTTCTTTTCCGCCCAATAGAATGAATACTGTCTTTTATGTAACCACTTTGTTTAAATGTGGAATGTAATGCATGTTTCATGATCTAATTCTCTAAAACTCTAAACCTGAAAAGATCCTAAATGTTTAATCTTGTAATAACTCAAGATTAAGTATGGTTTAAGGCTGGGGCCTTATAGATATAATTATCTATGTCTCTTTATTTTATCAATGTTCTTATCTAATAACAAGTGTGAATCACAAATTCTATCATGGAACTCTTTTTTAATTGTTAGATTATATTGTCCTTCGATTCATCTATATAGGATGACATCGAATGATCACATGTGATGGACCTTTTAGACATTTATGATATCCTAAAGGATAAAATAATTGCCCATTGAAAAAGCACATTTCTCTTTTCTCAACTCATTGGAATATTTATATTTTGGAGGAAGTCTATTATGGGAGATAGCTATTCATTTTTTCTATCATTAAAAATTATATATATTTTCCTTTATCAGGGGTGGTATTTAATTTATTGTTATATTCAATTTCATTATTAATAAATATAAAGACTCAAATGTGATGTTATATTAAAATTTCCATCTTATCATAGTCTAGACCAACTAGGTCCATAGTTTCCTTGGTAAATGAATAAACATATGAAATAATTGAATGCAGACTGGGACACTATATCATCTATTAGAGTAAATAGAATATTAACCAACACGCGTGATCACTAATGAAAATTATCTCTATTCTATAGTGGAATATTAACCATTTATTTAAGTTTTTTTAACTCCATGAATCCTTTCATATTCATTTATTCTACTAGTATCTACATGGATTGCTCCAAACCTGAAATGCAGGTCTGGTATATTCACAAATTATTGATAAATACATCTAATGGAAGAAAAGAATATGGTTGAATCATTTTCAATAAAGATATGATTAAAATCACATTTTTACTAAATTGTTATATTGTTATTCTATCATTATTCGATTTAGTATCCTAGAATCCCCATATTAGTATATCTCACACAATAGGTGGTCATCGTAGTTGAAAAATATTCATTATTACATATTTAATTGTATAGTAGTGACTTGCCTAGTATATGGTGCAATGAAAGCATATCTATTTATGTGTTTCTTTTGATCATGTTCAGATACAATAATGGTTGTTAATATATTGTATAAATACCACATGATATTCAAGAAAAATAATTAACATCAAACGAAATTGGATATATATTAGCAGTCAAACACAAGAAAAAATATCCATATTTGTTAAAAAAAAATATATCATGTTTTATACCAAAATGATCAATGTAAGGTAATGAATCATGATATTGGAATTTGAGTCTTAGTATACAAAATTGATTTATTGATATAGTATATTCTATTCCCTATGAAAAAAATCATTCTTATAGGTACGGAAGTAATGAATTGGTCGCTCAAAAGAGAAGATATTGAGGTTGATAGGGTACCCTTGTACTAGTAACATCAAAACTAGTGGATGTCGAAGAAACAGATTGAGATCATTGAATGTGTTTTGAAAATATTCATCCCCCAGAAAGGTAACCACTTTCATCACCAAATATATAAAGGGCATGAATTTTATATTGAGTTTGTATATAAAATAGATTATATATGTAAGTAATCCATGATGTCCACTAAACTATTTTAGATTTTATAGATGTGTTATGTGTTGTATTTCCTTGGTCTTTGTATGGTAGACATCAATACCATGATAGTATATAATAATTCTAAGTAATTTTACAAATTCATCCTCAAAGTTACATCTCAATAGGTTTATATTAAATATAAGATTCTATAGTTTTTTAAAGACAATTTCAATATCAACAAGATAAAACACAACATTAAAGATAATTGAATAATAGTTCATTGTTATAGAGTACAATGGTTATCAATATAGGGGACAAAAGATATAGTGCATGAAACAATGATATATTGTTGTAGTGTTGTTTAAGATGATCTAAATTACCCAATAATATTATTATTCTTTGTGTTCATTGAAGGTAGCATAATCTAAAAATTTATAGGCCATTATGATATAGTTATATTATAAATATTCATATAAAAGTATAGTAATTGTATGTTATAAATTGAATAAATCTGTAACACTATGATTGGGACATAAAATTCATCTATTGGACCCTACATGTTGATGAAATTGAATTAAAAGTAGATATAGATTTTCTTGATATTTTTCTTGAATGGGATAAAGTTGGGGATCTATTAGATTAATTTTACTTCCTAAAAATGTCAAATTTGATCATTTTTTCAAAATAAGATTCCTCTTTGGAATAATGGTGGAGATGAATTCTCCTTTTAGAAAACATATAGCCATAATGGTTTCCTATTAGACCCAAATTATAGGAAACAACATTGAGATCTATAAAAGTAATTTTGGTGCAGCTCTATGAAAATTGATCTTAATGGAATTTTAGAAGGAATATTTACATTCCATATTCTTCTAAATCCATGGACAATATAATCAATTCTATCCCATATCATCCCCCTTACTAATAATAATTTTTTTGAATTCATAGAAAATGGTAGAAACTATCTATTCAATTTTTATAGTGGTTTCCTTAAGATTTTCTTTACAACACATTAATGTTTTATTAATAATTTTCATTTTAATAAATATAGCGTGTTCCATGTCATGTAGTGCTAGAAAATCAATCTAATTTTATGATTTATATTGTATAAAAATGAAATATTGTGCAAGATAGTTTTTTTAAAATTATTTACCAAATAAACTACCTTAATAGAGTATAATTCTCTTAGGAAAATACCACTGATTCAAGAAAATTAATTAGCTTGAAATATTAATTTTTCAATTTTTTTTCTTTTGAAAAAAATAAAAAAAATTTATTTATTCAATGTATGTATATTTTATATATTTCATGTAATAGTTGAGAAACAATATAGAATAATTATTTAATTTCATTTAATAATAATGTTTTAAAAAATTAAAATAGTTTGTTGATAATATATATAAATGATAAAGAATTAATATTTGAAGTTTTAAATGAAATTTCCCTTTTTTATTTTAAATAACTAAATAATCATTCAAATTTTTTATCCATTGATTAAAAAATATGATAAAATAATTTAATTAGAAAATTACATAGTTTTGAATGAATTTTTTTCTATCTGTGGTTTGTATTATTATCTTAATACATTAAATTGATCCCTAATAAAGAATTACTCTAATTAAATTTTCTATTTATATATAATATTATAAATATGATATAATCTAATTATTATTAAAATTCATTAAATAATGGTAAATTCAATATATTTTATGAAAATAATCATTCAAACAAATTTCACATGCTATGAATTATTATATAAAAATTAATTTTTTTTCACCACAAGAAAATTATTCAAATAAAATATTATTAATATTTTGAATTTTTAGTTTCAAATTTCATAACATGTTCTATTTATTTTTTGTTAAAAAAAATAAGTAGCGATGGTAAATTCTTGTCACCATGGTAGAGGATAACCTGACTTGATATAGTGAATTTGTGGGACAATGCAAAAAAATAGCAGCCATTGTTATTTATAAAATGGTTGTTTGAGTGTTTTATCTAGGTAAAATTGTCTCTACATATATAATTGATATTTATATATAAAAATTAATTAGAAATAAATTTGAATTTTTTATAAACAGATAATTATAAACAAATATTCTACTCCCCACACTTATGGAAGGTCCCATCTACCATATTTCTAAAGACACATTTAACATTATAATTCGAATCCATAATTTTAATATTTTCATACCTAATAACGCTATAAATTAAAATTTAGGTTTTAATACCTATATATTTTCAGGATTCCATAAAAAATATAGTTTAAAAGGGGAGAAACGATAACTTATTTGGAGTTCTTTTATCCAAGATGATGTATGTTGTAAGGGTTTCTTAAAGAAAATTTATTTCGTTGATAAATATTTCATATTATATATCCTTTTTTATTTATATTGAATATATAATTACAATTTTCCATATTATATCATGATTATATTTTTATTCATGGACTTTAATTTTCTATTAAATGTTCTTGTTTTGATGGTCTTTTGATTCATAGGTTACCAGAGCTGTAATAATATCTGTGAAAAAATTTCTATTTCATTGGATTAACAATATTTTTAATTTAAATTAAAAATATATTGTTAGTTAATTATTCCAGAACTACATTTAATATGGTATATTACCATTCCCTCGAGGAATATTATTTCTATGTGTCAAAACATCTTCATTGATGTATTTATTTTTCTATATAAATATGAAATTGTTAAAATAAATTCACATCCCTTAAGATGGGTTTTTCTTAAATTTCTATCCTCTATTTAATTTTTATTAAAAAATATTCTATATACATTAATAAAATTTTAATTAAATTATAATATTACATTGAATTTCATTAATTTCTTAAAAAGATTTTTCTTATCATTTAATGCATGATTCATATTTCAATTTCAAAACCAATACGTGGAAACCATTAACACATGATAATGTTTTACAACTATTATAATTTTTTTTTCTAATAATGGTTATTCTTATAGATTTATGGTTTTATAATTTAATTTTTTAATTTTTATTTTTTATTTTTAAAAGTAAATATTAGTTTTTATTAAAAAACAATTAAGGGTGTTTATTCATCTTCTGTATATTTCAATATTCAATTCAAAATTTACTAACTATTTTATTATTTAAATTCAACGGATTGATATTTTCAATAATTTTAAAATTAATTTTTTAATTTTCCTATTTTCAACTACATAAATGGATTTCACTTAAGTTACATATATGTTTTTTTTTCAAATATTGTAAAAAGTATTTTTTAAAACTCTTTATTTTCCATTTTCATCACTACCAAAAATGGTATTCCACTTATGATGTTATTTTAATGACCATTGTATAAATTATTTTATATATCTTTGGGTATATTTTTTGTATAAAATTATTTACCTTTGATGATATTTTTTTAATTCCTTTTAAAAATGATTTTAAACTCATTTTTACTCCACATGGGGTTTTAAGATATTATGTATGATTGATTTAATAAGGCATACCTATGTCTGGTTTATAACTATGTGATGGGTGGGGACTTATACCTCCCTCCATTAAACTTTTATGATTTTATATCCCTATAAGAGATGGTTTTGGTACAATAATTGTTAGTCCAAGCCCAATAGGTAGTGATACACTTGTGGTTAGTCCAATCACAAGTGGTTGTGCTATATAAGATGTTATCTTGGGACTAAAAGTATGTTGTTAATGTATTGATAATAGAAAACTAAAATGTTGTTTTATACAATTCGTTACCCCAAACCTGTAAATTTATGCTAATGTGGGTAGCATAATCCATTATGTGATGAATTTATCAATGGTTAACCTTGACACATATTCTATGATCATATTAGTGTTTTATTCATATCTTTGATATCATGCCTATATGATGTTTTCCTAAAATTTACTAATGATTCATAATTTTCCAAGGATCATTATTAATTATAACTTTCACATTCTATTTTTTAATTATATCCTATGTAATATTTTCTGAGATACAATTATGTTATTTCCATTCTATTTTATTATGATATCATACCCATATGCCCATTTTATAATAACAATTTATCTTTTATTTCTATTACTTATGCTTACCCTTTCTGAGAGTTTTAACTCACCCTTCTTATGTTTTCACTTTTAATATTTATATAGTTTTGAAAAAATTTATGATGTGTCTATAAATTTTACATATGATAATGAAATTGTTTGTACATTTTGAAGAAAAAAACAAAACTTAACTTTTATGTAGCTAATATCCAATGATTATAACCCCTTGGATATGGGGGGATATGTGTATATTTTTGGGCTTTATGGACTACAATATGGAAATAATGTATAATATATTCTTTTTATGTTCAAATAATATCAATTAGATTTAAAGATTGTGGATAAAGAGATTTTTCTGGGCACCATATTTTAGTGTGTTGGTTTCGGTTATCTCATGTTGTATCAGAGCATGGGTTAATTAATTTGGATGATTAATATATGAAAAATTTGGGTATTTAAATTTTAATAACTTATTTAATATGATTTTAACCTAAAATATAATACAATGAAATTCATATGTAAAAAATTTGGATATTTATAATTTGTTTCCCTTAACATGTGATTAATCACTCTAATTATTAATTTTGGACTATCACAATAATATTTTAGGATTTATTTAGTGGATGTAACCAAGGGAATTGATTCAACAATGAATTTGATAAAAACATTATATGATAATCCAAATATGAAACAAAATTAAATCATAGGTTGTGGTAAATCCATCGTTGAAATGCAATCTCGGGTCTAGAACATTAACTCAAACCATATTGAGCTCCCGAATAAACCAAATAATGATAAACATGCCATCGATTATTTTTTTCATCAATAAAAACCATCTTTTGTTGGACTTCTATTCCACTAATTTTTTTGATTTCTATCAATATTATAGAAATTTTATTTCTCTCTAGTTTATAGAGGTTGAAATTCTAGTTTTAGACATTTCTCATCAATAAATTTAGGTATATTAATGGTATTCCATTATCTATAACAAGAGTTTGGATGAAGAAACTGACTATATATAAATGTTGTAATATAATAATATAATTTTTAATAAACATATCCCTTGAACTATGTTCAGTAATATCTGATAGAATTGTGAGATATAAATAAAATCATGGTGAATCCATTGGAAATTAGGAATAAAAACATCACAAGGAAAGAAAAGAATAAAATTTTTATCATTGTACATGGTAGGAAAATCAACCATTTATTTGTTGGAATAAAACTGAGCCACTAAAAGGAATTGAATATATAGAAGTTTGGTAGGTATGAACAAACTTTTTGGTTTTCTCTTAATGTGGAATTGAATTTAACATATTTCCATTATTTTCATTATTTTTTGTAAAATAACTGGAAAATAGAGTTTCATGAAAACTAAGATGACAAAACACATAGATTCGTGAAGAATTAAAATTCATGTATTATATGGACATGGGATGAATAATAATTGAAATTGTATAAAATTAATGGGTAAATGATTCTATAATAGATGTGTTTTCTACAGAGAACATGAACTCAACGGACATTTGAAGATGCTTTGTAAGAAAGTAGATACGGTGGAATATTATAATAATAAAACCATAACAGTCCAATTATTAAATTCTAGGGGTATAGAAATTATGATAATAAGTGAACAAAATAATGTGTAAATTATCATAGAAAATTTCAAAAAATTCATAAACGAAGGGAAATAATGGAGGTCTTTGAAAACACAATAGTGTATGTGGATCATAAATTAGAAGGATAAAAGTCATGATCATCATTATTTATAGTTTTACATATAACTTTATATAAGGATGTTTTCAAAGGTAATCATATAAAAACATAGATTATTTAATAAAAAATTACCTATTAAAACTCTTTATTGTATGATCATTATTATTTTTTATAGGAATCTATTTTAATATTAGTTTATGTGGATGTGATTCATGTAAATGTGATTATTATTACTTTAGTAAATTTTTATTATGCTCTTATAATGTCCTGAAAGAATATTTATAGTAATTATATTAATAATGGGATATTTATGTAACATTAATTATTCGAAATCAATCAATGATCTTTTTTTGTTAATCTAAAACATTGTATTCCCTAGGGGAATTACTTCAATTTTATGAGTCTTAATAAATAATCATAAAATGTTTTTAGATCAAATTATATAGGAAAAACTCAATATTTAGATATTCATATAATGATAGGAAAGATATGATTTAGGTTATCTAAGACAGAAAGCGAGATATCTCAGAAGCAATAATGTCTTGATTTATTCCTTATGAATTCCCTTATCTATATTTACTATTAACAGATACAAAAAAAATGTGTGGATGAAATTTATTTAAGGGGGTATAGCTTGTGGTCCACACACCATCAAAATAAACTGAAAATATTATAAAGTATAATAAAATATTAAATACATTACAACACAGCTAGAATAAATATTAATATTCAAATAAAATATTTTAGAAGGTTCTAATTGATAAGGGAAAACTCCATTGATTTAGTAGGATATGTTATTATTTATTTTGTATTTCAGTGAAGTTATTAATTTTAAAAAACTTTAATAAAAAAATTATTAAATCAATGTAATATAATAATAAAATACAAATAATAATTATGTTATTATAAGTAATATTAATTTTATTATTATTAACTAAACAAAATTTTTATTTATAAACATTATTTTATGATATATTTAAAACATAAATTTCTTTTACTTGTAGTATTAAAGTTAATATATTGTTAATATATATATAAATAAATAATAATTCATAAATCTATTATAAATTGGTAATAAATGAGAATATAACCATTTAACAACAACAAGAATGATTTTTCAAAAAGATGTATTTGTATGTGTTTTTTATATTTCTGTTAAGGAATTAAATTTTTAAAAAATTAGGTACAATTATAATTACAATCATTATTTATATATGAAAAAAATTAATAATCATGAATATAATTGATAATATAAGTCAATTAATAATATTATATTCTTTTTATGGTAAATAAGAATATTTTACTCCTTTTTTCTATTCCTGTACTAATATTAATATTTTTCATCATTATATATAAAATAAAGTATAATTGGAATCATATTTGAAAAAAAAAAATTGAATTTTGTTAATGAGGTCTATTTTATTTTTCCATAAGCATAAGTTAAAAGTAAAAATTTAGTAATCTCAATAAAATTTGAAATGATTAAATATTGTTAAGTTAAAGGACATGGGAAAAAATATCCAAAAAACATTTCTCAATATGGGTGGATGAGTGTATTATCAATATCAACTTCTCGAAACTTATAAAATATTTAGCTGAAAATATTTAGCTGAAAATTTTATTACATTTTATGTTAGGTAATATGTATTTAATAATAATCCACTACTATGACCTATTAAAGAACCCATACAAAATCACATTAAAGACACACCTAAAATTTGAATTTATAACAAAAAATATAATATTTTATAAAAAAATATTCAAATCTCACGTAGGGTATCTTTTGGTCCCTAAATATTTCCCATGTCCCTAAAAACCCAAAATTGTTTCCAATAGAATATGTGAATATTTCTTGGATAATAGAGTGTGTCGGACCATGAAAAAGTCTAAGGTAAGGGTTTCTCATTTTAAATTTCATTCATTATGAAATGTTACATTTTTTGAACCTATTTCAATTTATATGTGTTGTATAACATATATTTTAAAAATTATATAATTAATATATTCTTATATATGGTATTTAAATGATAATGATATGCTCTATTTTTATTGTTGTTTTGAATCAATTGTTACCAAGGATGTAAGGGATCTGGTGACACAATTTTCTTTTCATTGGTTCAAAATAATTCATACCATTCTATGATGTTAATCTTTTTTTTATTGTTCCATATCTTAATTATATAATTATTACTATCATTCTTTCCATGTAAATTACATCATAACATTAATATTTTCATCTTCAAAGTATTTCAATCTCTATAAAAATATAAATTTAAAAATAAAAATCCCCATCATTTTTAATTTTCCCATTTACTCTAATTAAATATTTAAGTATATCTAAAAAAAATTCCACTATGTATATGAGTGTTTAAGGCAATTTTTCACTATCGTCCTCTTTCGTTAAAAAGTATTAAGAAAACTTCTTAATTTTATATGTATGATTCGATTTTAACCTTATTTATAAAAATGGAAAAAGATCAATTTAACATATATCACATGAGTCATTGTCCCAATTTTATAAAAATATTCGTAATAATTATTCTCTTTTAATATTTCTTGTTTTTACAAAGTAATTTATATTATCCGTATTTTGTAAATTTTATTTTTTAAGAATTGTGGATAATATTTTATAAGAATAATTAATGATATTTCCGTCCACATATGTATATTTCCTACCTACTGTAAAGACCCGTAAAATTCAAGGGAAATGTTTTCTTAATTTTCTTTGGGATTTTACAAGAACGCAGTTTCTGACGGCACCTGATTCTGAGGCCCGGTGTGCCCGAAATCAATTTCCGAAGTTTAGCTCGGGTACGTTCAATGAACGAATGAGTAGGTTTTTCAATCTTTTGAACCGGTACTTGGAATTGAAATCTGAGGACACTGATGAACTCACAGCACTGGTATTTTCTTAAGAGGAATTTTACTTTAGGTGTGTTTTCTTGGGAGAAGAAGTTAAATTTTGGGGTTTAAGGAAAAAAATAAAATTGTGAACAATTTTATTTTTGTTAACCATGGTAGTTAAATTATACCATGGGAAGTTGTTGGTGGGACCCACAACCACCCAACATCCCATGGGTGGATATGTGGGAGGTGGGTCCCACATGAGACCCTAACCCCCCTTGATCTTCCCATAACCCCCTTGACCTCCCATAACTCACTTCCCTCTTTAATTTTGTAACTCCACTTTAACTTATGTGACTTTTCCTCTTCCCTCTTCCACTTTCACTACAACTTTTTCCAAACTCCATGTTTAGTTAATGAAACCTACACAATTAATGAATTAAGTTATTCAAATTTTGAATGTCTTGGAAGATTAATTAAAATAAGGTGGATTCTTATTTTAATAGGGTTGACATTTTTTTAGTGGGGAGAACCCTATTGAGAGAGAGCTTTGTGAAGGAAGAGGGGTTTTCCTCCATCGTTGAAGAACACCGAAACATCCGGCGAGGAATGACACACCCTTCCACGAAGAATGATGATGCACCCTTTATCCTCTTCTTCATGCGACAAGAGAGGGGACGTCGATTCTTCTTCGGGTGCACTTCTACAACAACGAAACTGACGAACACCAACGACCGTCGTCACTCTCTATTCCTACTTCGCAACATCGTTCTACCGTGACATTTGACTTCCGTGACTCAATGACGTGCGACGTGAAATTCCACGACCATCCTTCGTTCAACTTTTTCTTCAAGGTAGGGGAATTTATTTGGTGTTCTCTTATATTTTGAGAAAAGAACGACGAGCGTGGACCAACCATTTCCAGGTTGATCTGCGGATCGTTCGTTCATGCGGGTTGATGTTGAGGTTTATTGTTTTTACCCGAAAATTATTTCTTCCCCATACGTCGACTTCTATTTGTTGGACCGCTTGCTATCGTTTAACGGGAGGGGGATGGATAGCACAAACACGGCTGATCTTCCTCCCTTATATTTTTGTGTCGTTGCAGTTCGAAGGAAAGTGACGCGGTGTCGTCGCACTGCGCGGAAATGAGCGGCAAGGATGTGCGGCGCTGTCGCGCCGCGCATTTTAAAATCGAACCAAGCCATGGCGCCATCGCGCCGTGCCGGAAAAACTTGAAGACACTGCGTCCGTAGTGGGGATATGGGGGAGGGGCGCGGCACCGTCGCGCCACACCGGACGAACCAAGTCCGCGGTGGAGCTGGGAACGGGCGGCCGGTTCCGGGCCTCCGGCGTCGGAGTAGGGGGACCGGCCCTTTCTGGTCTCGAGTCGGTAGCAGCCGGCCGGCCGGAGCTGGCCAGCCAGATAGTGGAAGAGCTGGGGGTTCAAAACCCCTGACTGGCTGGATGTGAGCGGCCCCCATTATGGGGACGCGGTAACAAAAAAGCGGGGGGCACCACCCCCCCCCCCCCCCCCCCCCCCCCCCCCCCGCATCTCGAACAGCTCAGTTGTTCGGCCGAGCCACTTAGCTGGCGCCAGCGCACCAGGTCGGCTGCCCAGGCTGGGCTGCGCCAGATGGACCTGGACCCAGTTCGGGATGACCTGGGGGGTCTCAGGCCGGATCGGTCCGGGCCCGAAACCCCCACTTTCGGACCTTTTTCGGTCTTTCGCCCATATCTTGGTCAACGGACCTCTGATCAATGCACCGTCAGCTGCAATGCGATCCTTGGATCGAGAAGGTCATTTCGGTATATTACAATCAAGGATTCAGAGAACATTGGGTTCGGCCGGGTTGGTTCAGATACGAAACCAACCGGGCCCTCAGAGGGAAAACGCTTATATCGTGAGCTCCGGACGTCTGATTGACATGTTGTAGGCTTTATTGGATTCCTCATAATGAGACGGAATATTTTACATACTTCACCTGAGTTTTGGATGTTGTTGGAGTATGGCTGGGTTGGATTGTACCCGAAATCCAACCGGGCCCCTAGAATAGAAAAGCTGATAACTTTCAGACCGGACGTCCGTTTGACAAACTGTCAGCGGCGTTGGTGATCACGTTGATAAACGGTCCCTATGATCTTACCCAATGAGAATTAGGGGGTATAGTTGAGATACGGCCAGGTTGGTTGGTACACGAAACCAATCGGGCCCCTGGGACGAAAAGGCTAATAACTCATAGACCATGCGTCTGATTGACTCACCATCTATTGTGTTGATACCACTATGACGATGCGGTTCATTCAGATACTTCTTCGTGGGACTTTGTGCTACTTGGAGTATTGACCTGTAGCTCGTGGAGCGGACCCTCTCGGAGACGAGCGTACGGAGTATGGAGACTGTGTAGCCGGCTGAGACCTGACGACTGCTTGACCGACTCGAGTTGGAGTGAGTTGACTAGCCAAGTGGATGGAGCACTACTTTGTTTGGGTGCAGACCCATGGAGGACGGAGCACTACTGTGTGACAGTGCAAACCCGCGGTACTCATCCGGAGAGTACCTCTGCAGGCTATTAGGGGGTGTGCACTCCTGTGTCTGGGTGACATACCCCAGCAGGAAGCACTACTTTGTTTGGGTGGCTGACCTATGGTACTTGATAGAAAGAGTACCTCATGAGTATTAGGATAGTGTACAGTACCTCAGAGTTGTTACAGGACCACTGTACACTCCAGAGACAAGGATCTTTTGCAGTTACGGGTTTGATAATGAAAATCCTGGTTTGAGCTAAGTCTATGACCTTTGTGTTATCTCATTATTGAGATGGGTCACTTGATAACTTAGGTATATGTATGGGCATATACCTGGGTAGTGGTTATCTGTTGATTTCATAATCTTTGTGTTTCCTCATGATTGAGATGGGTTAATTGATAACTTAGGTATATGTATGGGAATATACCTAAGTAGAGGTTATCTGTTGAGATCTTCTTTGTGGTTATCCTTTTTTGTTCTAGTTAGACCTTGAGGGTCCCGGGGTCCCTACTGAGTATCGTTATACTCACCCCTACACAGAATATGCCCGCACCTCATTGTGTTGGATGCAGATGACGGACAACGCTGATAGAGGCCAAGTGTTCGAGGTCTGGATGGTACCCGGAGATGGACCTCACGACGAGTCAGTATCCGGAGGTGGACTTCACAACAAGTTGGTACTCTGAGGAGGTTGAAAGGCGAGAGCATAGAGGAGGCTATCTATACCTACCTTTCAGGAAGGATCCGTGGGGGATGATCCAGGAGCTGCGCTATCTGTACCTACCATTAAGGTAGGATCCGTGGTGGATGATCCAGGAGTTGCGCTATCTATACCTACCCTTTAGGTAGGATCTAAGAAGGACGACCCAGGAGCTGCTACATTTCTTCTAGCTGTTTTCTTTTTCTATTGTACTTTTGTTCAGTTGTAGTTGTTCTTTCAATTGGGTTTGTATTCTGGACCATTTAGTTTTCAGTACTTCCTTTGGTACTTAGTGTGTTACTTCCGCTTATACTCTGCGGTGTTTGTTTACTTTTATATAGGCAATTCCTTCCCAGTTATCGGAAATTACACCTTTTGTGCTAGTCACCAGCCCCTGGCCTATGGAAGGTGGGCTTGGGGTAGTCACAGCATGGGCCCTGAGGACGGGTCGTGACAAATTGGTATAAGAGGAGTTGGTTCTACCACAGAAAAAAAGACTCTGATATTTTATTTTTGTGAAGAAATAGTGTTAAGGGTACTTAGTGTGGTTTTCAATTCAGGGGGTCCAGTGATGGTGTGGCGGCCGATGTATCTGTACACCAGGACCCTGACTTCTGATTTCCAACTTTGTGCATGAAAACACTGATTGCGTGTGTGTTTCCAAGAGTTTTAAAGTCATCTCAAACTAGGTCATCTCACCAGGTATAAATTGTTGACCGTGTCACATCTTTTCAGGATGTCTTCACGCAGACAGTCAGTTGGAGTTTCCGAGAGAGTACTCGATGACGGCTCACAGAGCGACGAGGCTCTAGTGCAGGGCCCTTTTTACTATGTTGGCACCCTCGGGTGGTGTACCAGCAGCAGCACCACCTGATGGGTAGCCGATGCCACCATCCATACTAGCGAACTGTGCATGATGGCAGAGCGGGATGCACAAGTTCTAGCAAAAACGACCTCTGAGGTTACGAGGCGAGGCAGATTCCTAGACATTAGAGGACTGGATGGAGGAAATTTCTAGAGTTTTCCACCTAGTTGAGGCACCAACAGAGGCACCAGCGGTACTACCATACGTTGGTCCACCGTTTCCACCAGCCCCAGCAGTAGGCGATGCACGCCACTTGAGCGTGCTACATGAGTTTCAGTGCCAGAGGCCACCTAGGTTCCGGGGAGAGACGAACCCGCAGGCGGCTAAGGATTGGCCGGAGGCTGTAGTGAGAGTCTTCAGGCTAGTGGGGACGACAGCATACTTCATGGTGATTTTTGCTGCCAGCCTTCTTCAGGAAGTAGTAGGCAGGTGGTGGATCCACTTGTTCTTGTTTTGCGACGGGATGACCTTCACATGGGAATACTTCGAAACCTTCATCAGGGTGGAGTTTGTGCCAGTAGATCTACACCTCGAGCATGTACAAGAGCTGCTTCCTTTGCCGTAGGATTTTCAATCAGTAGCCGAGTCATCTATGCGCAGTAGACAGATGATGTAGAGGTCCAAGAGGACCGGATCCATCCGTACGAGGAGAAGGAAGTTTTATGAATGTGGCATGAAGGGTCACCTGGAACGTGATTGTCCGACCCCCTCGCACAGTCGATCCACATGCGTTGGAGGAGCCACTGAGGCAGAAGAAGCAGCAGGTGCTTGAGCAACAGCCGAGCAGTGAACAAGGCAGTAGAGCTCCGAGAGCAGGTGGACAGGAGAGGAACTAGTGGATACGTCCTTTTTTACTTCTAATTCCATGTTTCTGTTGTATTTGTGTCTTTGTACTATGAGCTTCAATAATAAAAATACACTTATCTTTGTGATGATTTCTTTCCGGTCCTTTTATTTTGTTGATACTGAGTGGTCCCAGTTAAAACTGTTGACTTGACCCTCACATTCTAGATTTATACTGGAGGAGTCCCAGTGACCTCACACTGATGCCGACAGTGTGACTCGACCCTTGGAGGTGAGAGTGACAGTTGGATCTCTTGGTAGTAACGTCGAGTCCTTATGATGTCATCCATGGCATGCATACATCATTCATGACAGGATTGACTATATTATGAAATGGGTGTGGTTCATCCAGGGGATGAGACCGAGTTTATTATTTCGGCAAAGGAGAAATTTTAGCAGCTCTTTCAGATCGTAGGAAAAGAAGGGGCATATCATCCAGGAGTGGATGAAGACTACACAGTGCAGTAAGAAATAGGACACTGGCGCCCATCTTAGAGACTCGGGTGTGTTAAATGTTGCAAGAAAAGGAAACAACAGGCAGCACAGGATAAACTTATGCACAAGAGATTGCGACTGATCAATCTTGAGTCGGTCAACCTTACCCTCGTGGTAGCAGTCGTTTTGAGTTTCAGTTCTAACAGGAATCAGAGACCTCTAGAGTTCGGGGATGACGATCACTTCCTTATAAGGGTCTCACCTCGACGAGGTTTATAGAGTTGTGGCCGAGGCGACAAGTTATCTCTGAGGTTCAACGGATCTTTCTAGGTCCTCACCAGGGTAGGCGAGGTGGTTTACTTCTTTAACCATCCACCTCAGTTGCACAAGGTGCACAAAGACTTCCATGTATCTCAACTGAGGAGATACGAGCATGACCCTTCGCATATCATCGACCATGAGAAGCTGGATGTTGGCGATGAGGTGAATTTTGCGGAGGTTCCAGTGGGGATCGAGGATCGACAGGAGCAGATCCTACGAGGATGGTTGATTCCTTGGGTGCACTTTCACTGGTAGTACGGGAACCTCCAGGTGAGCACATGATAGCAGGAGGCTCAGATGCGTGCTCAGTACCGCTTTTGTATCCCTAGTTTGTGTTAAAGCTTTACAAGGATGTAAATCCCTAATGTGGGAGAAATGTAAAGACCCGTAAAATTCAAGGGAAGTTTTTTCTTAATTATCTTTGGGATTTTACAAGAACACAGTTTCTGACGGCGCCTGAATCCGAGGCCCGGTGTGCTCGGAATCAATTTCCAATGTTTATCTCAGGTACGTTCAGTGAACGAATGTGGGGGTTTTTTTATCATTTGAACCGGTACTCGGAATTGAAATATGAAGACACCAATGAACTCACAGCGCCGGTATTTTCTTAAGAGGACTTTTACCGTAGGTTCGTTTTCTTGGGAGAAGATGTTAAATTTTGGGGTTTAAGGAAGAAATAAATAAAATTGTGAACAATTTTATTTTTGTTAACCCAGGGAGTTAAATTCTACCATGGGATGTTATTGGTGGGACCCACAACCACCCAGCTTCCCATGTGTGGATATGTGGGAGGTGGGACCCACACGAGACCCTAACCCCCCTTGATCTTTCCATAACCCCCTTGAACTCCCATAACTCACTTCCCTCTTTAATTTTGTAACTCCACTTTAACCTATGTGACATTTTTTCATCCCTCTTCCTCTTTCACTTCAACTTTTTCCAAACTCCATGTTTAATTAATGAAACCTACACAATTAATGAATTAAGTATTTCAAATTTTGAATGGATTGGAAGATTAATTAAAATAAGGTGGATTCTTATTTTAATAGGGTTGACATTTATTTAGTGGGGAGAACCCTCTTGAAAGAGAGCTTTGTGAAGGAAAAGGGGTTTTCCTCCATCATTGAAGAACACCGAAACCTCCGGTGAGGAACGACACACCCTTCCACGAAGAACAACGACACACCCTCTATCCTCTTCTTCATGCGACAAGAGAGGATAAATCGATTCTTCTTTGGGTGCATTTCTATAACGACGGAAGTGACAAACACCAACGACCGTCGTCACTCTCTATTCCTTCTTCGCAACGCCGTTCTACCGCGATGTTCAACTTCCGCGACTCAACGACGTGCGACGTGCAATTCCACGATGAATCTTCATTTAACTTTTTCTTCGAGGTAGGGGAATTTATTTTGTGTTCTTTTATCTTTTGATAAGAGAACGACGAGCACGGACCAACCGTTTCCATGTTGATCCGCGGAGCGTTCGTTCATGCGGGTTGATGTTGAGGTTTATTGTTTTTACCCGAAAATTATCTCTTTGACCTACATCGAATTCTATTTGTGGGACCGCTTGTTATCATTTAACGGGAGGGGGCCGGACTGCACAAACACGTCCGACCCTCCTCCCTTAAATTTTTGTGTTGTTGCGGTTCAAAGGAAAGTGATGTGGTACCGTCGCACCGTGCGGAAACGAGCGGCAAGGATGCGCAGCGCCGTCGTGCCGTGCATTTGAAAATCGAACCAAGCTACGGCGTCGTCGCGTCGTGCCAGAAAAACCCGAAGACACCGTGGCCGGAGCGGGGCCGTGACAGAGGGGCGCATCACCATCGCGCCACATCGGACGAACCAAGGCTGCGGCGGAGCTGGGAACCGGTAGCCGGTTCAGGGCCGCCGGCATCGGAGCAGGAGGACCGGCCCTTGCCGGTCCCGAGTCGTCTGCAGCCGGCCAGCCGGAGCTGGTTGGCCGGATAGTGGAAGAGTAGGGGGTTCGAAACCCCCAGCTTCCAGACGTGAGTGGCCCCCATTATGGGTTCGCGATTACAAAAAGCGGGGGGGCAGCCCCCCCCCCCCCCCCGGCATCCAAAACGACTCGGTCATTCTGCCGAGCCACCTGGCTAGTGCCAGCGCGCTGGGCCGGCTGCCCAGGCTAGTCCGCCAGGCCGGGACACGCCCAGGCCGGTCCGTGCCGCACTATCCAGGCCGTGCCATGCCCAAGCAGGGTGGACCTGGACCCGAGTCGGGTCGACCCAGTTCGGGCTGACCCAGGGGGTCTCGGGCCGGATCGGGCCGGGCCCGAAACCCCCACTTCAAGACCTTTTTCGGTCTTTCGCCCATATCTTGGGCCACGGACCACCGATCGACACACCGTCAACTGCGATGCGATCCTTAGATCGAGAAAATCGTTTCAGTATATTACACGCAAGGTTTCAGAAAACTTTGGGTTCGGCCGAGTTGGTTCGGATACGAAACCAACCGGACCCTCGGAGTGGAAACGCTTATATCTTGATCTTCGGATGTCTGATTGATGTGTCGTCGACTTTGTTGGATTCCTCTTGATTAGACGGAACTTTTGGCATACTTAGACTGAGTTTTGGATGCAGTTGGAGTATTACTGGGTTAGATTGTACCCAAAATCATGCCGGGCCCCTAGAACGGAAAAGCTAATAACTATCAGATCGGACGTCCTTTTGAAGAACCGTCACCGGCATTGGTGATCACGTTGAGAAAGTCTCCCTATGAGCTTAACCTATGAGATTTCAGGGTACAGTTGAGATACGGCCGGGTTGGTTCGTACAAGGAACCAATCGGGCCCCTGGGACGAAAAGTCTAATAACTCACAGACCGGGCGTCCGATTGACGCGTTGTCTGTTGCATTGAGACCTCTATGACGAGGTGGTCCTTTGAGATACTTCTTAAAGGGACTTTGTGATACTTGGAGTATTAACCTGTAGCTCATGGAGTGGATCCTCCTGGAGATGAGTGTACGGAGTACGGAGACCGTGTAGCCGGCTGAGACCTAACGACTGCATGACCGACTCAACTTGGAGTGAGTCGACTTGCCCAGTGGACAGAGCATTAATTCGTTTGGGTGCAGATCCATGGTAGACGGAGCACTACTGTGTGACAGTGCAGACGCATGTTACTTTCTGGAGAGTACCTCTACAGGCTATTAGGGGGTGTGCACTACTGTGTCTGAGTGGCGTACCCCAGCGGGAAGCACTACTGTGTTTGGGTGGCTGACCCGCGGTACTCGAAAGAAGAGGTACCTCAGACGTATTAGGTTAGTGAGCAGTACCTCGGAGTCGTGACAGGACCACTATACACTCCAGAGATGGGGCTCTTCAGCACTTACGGTTTCGAAAATAAAAATCCTGGTTTGAGCTGAGTCTATGACCTTTGTGTTTACCTCATGATTGTGATGGGTGAATTGATAGCTTAGGTATATGTATGGGCATATACCTGGGTAGTGGTTATCCGTTGATTTCATAATCTTTGTGTTTCCTCATGATTGATATGGGTTACTTGATAACTTAGGTATATGTATGGTCATATACCTAAGTAGAGGTTATCAATTGAGATCTTCTTTTTTGTTATCCTTGTTTGTTTTAGTGAGACCTTGAGGGACTCGGGGTCCCTACTGAGTATCGTTATACTAACCCCCGCACAGGATATGCCCGCACCTCGTTGTGTTGGATGTAGACGACAGACAGCGCTAATAGAGGCCGAGTGTTCGAGGTCTGGACGGCACACGGAGATGGACCTCACGAACAGTCAGTATCCGGAGGTGGACTTCATGATGAGACGGTACTCGGAGGAGGTTGACGGGAGAGAGCGTAGAGGAGGCTATCTGTACCTACCCTTTAGGTAGGATCCATGGTGGACGATCTAGGAGCTGGGCTATCTGTACCTACCCTTTATGTAGGATCCGTGGTGGACGATCCAGGAGCTACACTGTCTGTACCTACCCTTCAGGTAGGATCGGAGGAGGATGACCCAAGATCTTCTACATTTCTTCTAGCTTTTTTCTTTTTTTGTTGTACTTTTTTTCAGTTGTAGATTTACTTTCGATTGGGTTTGTATTCCGGTCCCTTTAGTTTTCAGCACTTCCTTTTGAACACAGTGTGTTACTTCCACTTATACTTTGTGGTGTTTGTTTTCTTTTATAAAGTTAATGCCTTCCTAGTTATCGGTAATTATTCCTTTGGTGCTAGTCGCCAGCCCCTGGCCTATGGAAGGCGGACTTGTGGTAGTCACGGCACGGGCCCCGATGACGGGTCGTGACACATACCACTTACATTTCTTATAATTAACTTATATCATTTATAGGGATTTATATTTAGAATTATTTTAAAATTAAAGATTTAAATTTCAAAATTTTAACCCCTTAAAATCATATTTTATAAGTGCTATATTTTTTTACAATTGTGTTTCCATTTGTTTATGAAAAGTATTTCAATTACAGTTTACCCTATACAAATTACATACAAAGAATTTAAAAAATGAAATTAATGTTTGATAGAGTGTCTGATATGAATAACATAAAATAAAATAATATATTAAAACCTAATATAATATGATATATTTCTATTTATATAAATTTAATTGTTTGATGGCTTTTGATTTAGACAACACTTGGTTTAAACCATATATGAAATCATTACCATTTTATTATTCTGAAAATAAAAATATTACGTAGTTTTTATATTAGTGGTTATAAATAAGAATAACTAAATTATATATATTATTCGATTTATATATTAATTACTTAAAATAAATATTTAATTATTGATTATAAATAATATAATAACCATTTTAAAGAGAATGCAATGTTTTGTGAAAAATTAAAATTTTCAAAATGACGGATTAGTTACATTTTTCATTCATAAATTAAAATTAATTATTACTAATTTTATTAAATTAATCTAAAAATAAAATGACCAAAATTTTAATCTAATTATAAAAATTGTATTTGGGTTACTTCTTAATAATTTTATTAAAATATTCATTTTTTGATGAATATTGAAAATACTAAATTTTAATTCAAAACAAAATTTTCATTAAAATTATTTAAAAATATAAATTATATTATAAATTTTATTTAAAATAATATAATATAATAATATTAATATTTTTCTAATTTATTTCACTTAATTCAATTTGACAATAAAATTTGATTTAATGCATTCTATACTTATGAAAATATTCTCTTTCGAAACTCGCTTCTTCATCATGTTTCTATATATAATTGTGAAATTTATTCTTCCACTTCTATGAATTCAATTTTGAAAAACTGATTAATTATTTGGAATAAAAATAATTTATGTTATATTATAATTTTAAGTATATTTTTTACCATTATGAATATTAGATGTTTTAAAATTTAATAACCACGATTAAGATAAAACGGGTTTACCGTTTTAGGGGTCAAAAAAACTGATAAGGGTTAAAATAACCTAATAATTTATAATATATAACCTTCATTTCCATATTTAGACAATATAATCTCTATGGTTAAATAATTTTCCACTCATCAGGATTTCGGAACGATAAAAACACAAGTACAATATATTATATTCACAAATACATAGTGTGTTTTCTCCCCCACCAATAAAAGTATACCCCTATCCTCCCTTATTCACACTTCAAAATCAAATTATTTTAGAAATTACCATAAAAAATATTTTCCTTAAATACCTACCCACACCCTTGTGTCCTTTGTTATATAATTAATCAAATCATTGAAGGATTCATGTTAAACCTAATGAGGTTTCTCAAAGAAGATGTTTCTTTTTAACTATGCATTTTAATTTAATATATGTTTATAAATTATTATTATATATTCATAATATGACTAAATAATAAAGTATGAATATAATACATAATTATATTCAATAATGATAATGGTACAATATATCTCAATATTTAGATCCATCAAATGAAATATGACATCATCCACTATAGTTAAAGAGGATTACAACCTCATGTATCAATATAGTTTTTCTCCATCACCTTCATTAAATGAATGTTGTTATGATGGAATTAACACATGTTTAACTTATTTTTATTACTATATATATGGAATAATAATATCATATATTATTTTTTTCATTCTGTGAGGGATATGATAACATTGCTCTTGTGTAGGGAGCACTACCTCCTTGAGAAGAGATATTATTTATATTATAACTGAATATTTTCATAGATGATATTATGGATAAAATTTAAATAATATATGTGATATTTATTATATAAATATTCATACAATATATAATATCACATATAAATTCTTACAATCTAATTAATTTTAAAACTATATTATTGCTCATGTGTATATATAGACTACTACCTCAGCATAACAATGTAATTTGTTTTCATTTTTTTATGTGGATTCTAATAACGATCGATTTTATTGATATAAATGACATGTATAACATAATAAATATTATGGAAATTTTAAATAATATTTATTTTCTTTATTTTATATGTGAAGAAAAATAAAAACATTGCAGATGTATACGTATGGCCTACCATCTCCATGGATAGTGTAATCGAATTTTTATCTCTTACCTTTATAGAAATTTATAAATAATTATTTATTATATATTTATTTTATTAATATAACAGTTGAAATTTGTGATATTATTATTCATGATGAAATTAAATATACCAAATTCATTAAAACATCATTCTTTATAAGTGATGAAATTATAACAGGAAACTGAGATTTTAACAAATAGTTTCTAATAAATGAGTGATAAAAGACTAAATGTAAATTATAAATGTTATGATATATACTATAATTATTTATTAATTAGTTTTCAAAAAAACTATATTAATTATACATTATTTTCTGACACATATAAATAAATATAAATAAGCGGTTAGGGTTTTTTACCTTGCTTTTCATCTATGAGACATTCACCATTTATTTGTTTGTGTTGTGTATATAATTAAATTTTTTTATTTTATATCATCAAAATATTTATATTCATGTTTTTTAATGATTCATTTTAAGATTATTTCTTTTATGGGGAATACAATTCAGATGGTATCAAATAGTAAGGGTTTATGTCACAATGTCATCAATATTCAAGATTGATTTGATTTACGTATCTCTTCATAGAGATCTTAAATAATATAATAAACTAAATATATTTTATTCTCGTCTAGTTATAAATTATTTTTTGAGATTAATAGAACCATCTTCCTACCCATTATTAATTAAAATGATTATGAGCATTTTTTTAAGAAAATATGAATTTATTTCTATCTTTCATTGAAAATATTTTGTCATCAAAATCTAGGATTTTTAATTTTACTATCATTCTTTAAAAATATTATAAATTATTAAATAAATACATTTCTAAATATTTTTAATATTTAATTTTTTTGGAAAGGAATCATCATCTACTTTTCGAAATAATGGCCATTTATATTTTATCAAAATTTTAAAAGAAATATTTTTCAAAATTTTTATGGAATAAACTAAAATTTTCTCCATCATGACCAAAAAATGATTTTAATATTATTTTACATGCTATAAATAACTATTTTGAAATAAATGGTTAGATTATTTAATACAATATTTTCAATGTGAATATGATATTTCCCTAAAACAAATTTCATGACATTTATATGTTTTTTCATTTCATTAATAACATAATCCAATTTTTGTATATATCATCCACTGGAGATATGAGGTACGGATAAAATCCTTATTATTTATCCAGATTAATTAGGATTATTTCAATTATAGATGTACAATTTTATTTCCATTCACTGTTTTACTCAAGAGGGTTTATCATTACGTTTTATTATTATGGAAAGTATGACTATTTAAAATATTAGTTTTTCAATATGAATATATATTATGATTATGATTATCTTATTTAAAATGAGTAATGCATTTGAAAATTCATGTTATTGGGGGGCCCTATAATTTCATAGTCCCTCAATATATCAGTATGTCTCATGAGAAAAAATACCATGAGTATTTGGATCAAGCCATTCCCATTTATGGAGGATGTCTTGGTGTTTGGCCGTTCTAGAAATGTGTTATATAATAAGGACAAGATGGTGTGTTTATGTTTTTTATAATTATCAAATCTATCATTCTGAGATCAGTTATTGATGTCCATTTTATTTTTTGATTAGTTACTATGTCCATGGACAAGTATCAAGATCATTTATTTATTTCTGTTCATTTATTTGAAGAAAAATTATTTTTTCCACAGTGATATCAGTTTATTAATTAAATGGAATGTTTTTTGTACATTATCATAATTCATAATATTATTTATTAATGATTTCTTCTATTGTATTATTACCATTATTGAGAATCGATGCGCTCCCATTTCGTATGTTTTATTCTCCCTAGGATATTGGGAAGGGTTTTTTAATTGATATACAATGATATGTTATGAGGAATAATGTTGTTATAAAAACATTGTGTATTTTATATTTTTAATTATAATGGTAATTTCATATATATATATATATATATATATCTAGTTTTCCAAGGCTTCTAATATTTTTAGTCCTTTATGACCTATTTCTTTATATCCTATACCAATGTAGTATAGTAAACCATAGCTCTTGCCAGCTAGCATTAGGGTTTCTATTGATGTTATTAGAGTTTGTATAGTAGAAACTTTTGGAACTAGTTTTAGGAAAATAAATATTAGTTTAAATAACCCTATGATAGAATATTTGGATAAGTATAGATGAAAATTCAAATTTTTTGATAAGTAAGATATTATGTTATTTTCCTTCTAAAAATTTTTTTTGGATAAAACAAGTGGATGTGTTTGTAGAAGAGATATACCAAGGTAAATTAATTTAGAAATGTAAAAATTAGGCTACACATTATCATCACCAACTGCTTGAATGTAGGTTTTAATGTGCACATATTCGAACACTCATGGAAGATATAAATAAAAAAATTAAAATTCCATTTACAACCCATTATGAAGGATTTGAAAATAAATATTTCTCCAAAGAATCCATGTTTATTATTAAGAGATTACCTATGCCTAAAATTTACAATTTATCTTTTATGTATGGAATGTTTTGGATTGATAAATTATTTTTCATAATGTCATAATCTAATAGATTTTATTACATTATTTTAAAATGGATTCAAATAATCGAATGAGTACCATAGAAATTCACTTAATTTTTCTAAGAACTACTCCTATAGTTAATATATTGATTTTTGAGTTGGATAAATAGCTATAACTGGCCATATTATAAAAAAATTAGGGAATCCAACATACATGTGGAAGATTCTCATTAATCGAGGGATTATTTGGGCTTTTGACGAATGGGAAGCCCATCACAAGGGGAATTCTATTGATCATAATTAACGTGGGGCTTACAAATAGAAGTGATCCATACATTTTAGGATCATGAAGATTGTACAATGTAAAAAAACATATAATCCCCCAAGGGTCATCATTTTTTTGAGAAACAAGAGAAATAAGGAACTTTAATGATTTTCTGATCCACACTGTTCGCTGGTAAACTATGATTTAAATCATGTAGGGTGAAGAATGGTACATCGAGTATGTTTGTTTACTCACTTATTTTCATAGCCACGATAGTCACATTAGGTGACCCATTCGACTCAATTCCATGTTGCAGTAAAATGGGGAAATAATGCCTCCCTTAGAAATAATTAATAGGGTATTAAAATAGGAGGAGTGACCTACAATTGGTTCCATAGAAGAGAGGAATTTATTATATTAGCCATCATCAAAGGGAATGTCCCTTGGTTCACCTCAATCACCTAAATTAGTAGGATAACATGATAACCCAATATTTTAAACCCTCATATTTATTGGAATGGATATTTGATGCCATTTTAATTTTCAAACTTACTACAAAGGGTTCCCATGTGACTTCACTTACTATGGGTTTGTAATCCTGAGTGGAAATTCTAATATTCAAAAATATTTCATCTTACTTGTCTAATTAATTTATAAGGGTCCTTGAACTAATTTTGTAGGAATGGTTCTTGGAGGATCCAACCTGGGGAAATGAAATGATGAAGGAGGATTATTGGAGATGGATAGTTGAACTCCCTAGAATTCCATGCTCATCATAGCAGGTTTTTACATGGAATGTGGTTACCTCTATGTAGTGTGTCGCTATGCAGGAGTGGGGACTATTTCTGTAGTGACATGTTATGTGGTTAAATTATCTAAAAGTATAGAATGGAACCTGGTAGGTTTAGTTTCTCTCATAAATAATATGGATATATGGGGTGGATTTTCACTTGTCTATAATTTCACTATATGCTTCGGGTTCTTCCCGCCTAGCATTTCACTATGTGGGATGTTTTTCTGCATAGTAGATTTAATATTATGCCTTATGGAATTACATCCACAAATGGGTTCTACGTTCATGGATAGAGTAGTAAACTGATATTTCATTATTATTTCTTTATGAATTATTTTTTCAGCTATGAATTAACAGAGGGACTCTGATTCTTGTGGTACCTTTTTCAATCATTTCCCATGGCCCTCCATCTTTTCATCTCCCCTATTATGTCATTAGCCACACTTGGGGGTCTATTTGTAGAAGATTTGATGGAAAATGTATCAACATGTAATATTATTTATGGTAGGATATGGGGAATATATTTTTGGGATCCCTATAGAACAATTTTAGTTGGATCAAGTATTTTTCAAGGATGAATATTAACACATTCTTCCACAAACAACTTCATCCCATTTGAGGGAGCCATCACGACCACCTAACCCCATCAATGATTTATTTCTTATGGATGCTTTATTTGTGGTAGTTGAAATCATCACCTCTCCCTACCTGATTATTTTTTTCATTTAAGGGAACCACAAGTTCCATCCCTTTTGGAAGAATGGTTTTGTTCATCAGTGGTTCACGGAGTGATATAACCACCGTGTATTTTCAATTGTTTTACATGTATATGAATATCTATTATTATTCATGTACTGGTAAGATGATATTGAAACTCATATTTCATTAAAAACACTAATAGTAAGAAGTTTAAAGGAATAATATCCTTCACTATATATCTTATAATGATTCATTGCCCCACATTATTGATTTTTCGGTCATTCGTCATTTTTTCCTATTAGGCTTCAATATTCACTTTGTATAGACCTGACCTCAGTTTCCCATAGTTGGTGCCGTATTTTATTACATTGGATTATAAAAAAGGAATATTTTTCCTGAGGGGCAGAGTAGTTTAGTATAATTGGTTAAAAGATACATACATAAGTTCAACATTAAATCATAAAATGAAATACAATATGTAGTCTTTATTGCTAATATCCCAAACAATAAATTCATCAATGCAGGTCATTCATAATAAACTTCATAATGTCTATAGAAAAAAAACATAATAAAGTGGTGAGAAAAGATTATTTTTATGGTTAATCTATATAGTGTAAAATATCATAAATATAAACATCAGGCATGTTGAGTAACTAAAATTCTATGCCATTAAAAATAATCATGAATCCATTATGGGAGGAATATGAGCTTAGTAAATAATTCCATAACAAAACATGACCATGGGTATTATAATAGTCGACTAACCATTGGAAATATCTATTCTATTTTCATAATTAGGGAATTCATAATTCATTTCATCATAACCATATCATCAAGGCCTCATGCCAGGACCACAAATGTAGATTTTGTCAAGTCCTCCTGAAAATACCACAGTTTGTCTCACTAGATATACTGATGCACCGAGGCGCTATAGCAGTACCCACCTAATAATTACTATGTCTAATGAATTATTTATATTAATGTGGTTAAATATAAACAAACTATACAATAATATTGAAAATAATATATGAAATGTAAATAACCATCCCCAAACACTAAACATAAATACTAACCTTTCAGAGTAAATTGGTGAATGGTAATAGATAGAACATCCAATGTCAAAGTAATCATAAAAAATTAAATTAAATATGGTAGATAATATAATGAAATATTAATTCTAATAATACATTAGAATCAATTATATTGTTGAAATAGATGATGTTACTCTTATAAAATCATCATGTTATTCTTGAGATAAATACTCTTTTACTCTTAAAAGAATAGTACATTTAAAAAACCATGGTATAAAACCATAAGTGATGTAAGATAGAATCTTTATAATAAAATTTTATATTTTATAAAGATAATGGTTTAAAAAAATATTATATAGTTCCCTTAAAAATAGGAGATAATTTGAGAAATTTTATTTAATCGAGTATGTTTTACGCGAAGAATTTTTTAATGATCCTTTAAAAAATATAAATCCCCATAAATAATTGTAGAATTATGGTTGGTATATATAAATATATATATATATATAGAAAATTATCATAGAATATATGATGATTACATGTGAATATATAAGAATATAATTTTGCTATGTAGAAAATAAGTGTAAGAAAAATGAAAATGGAGGTCTGGGTTGAAAACCCTTACCTTAATTCCGAATTTGTTACTCAAATAATCATGATTTCCAAAATAATAAAATTTAGGTTCATAGATTAATAAATAAATACCCTTATACACAAGTAATTGATTTATTAAAACCTTATAATGTTCATTCATGTTCATTTTATGGTTTGAGAGATTCAATTTCATTGGTTGGGAGCGTTTCCTTCAATTGTTTTCATGATAGGTTTACTTATATTCATGTATGGATAAACATATAGAACGAGAATGGTTTTCCAAAATAGATGTTTTATTTTATTATTAAACGACCGTAATGTTACATGGTTGTTAAATTAATCAGGTTATTGAGAGTGATAACGAATCATTAAATAAAACTCTAATGATAATTATTTTGGTTAATTATTGGTTTTTGATCACCACTAACTCATTTTAATTAAAAGGGTAATATCATGTGTAAGAAAGTATTCCAAAACCTTAAATAAGTTATAATACATATATTATATTCTTGTTCCTCCATCAAAATGGTTCCATGTCCAAAATTGAACATGTTAATAGAAATTGAAAACCCATTGTTATAAATTGTGATAAACTAACACATATCAAATAGTGTTTCTACATCAAGTATAAAACGAATGTAAAGGGAGAGATTATAATAAATTATTCCATAATCAAAATAACATTAAAATAATAGTATGGTATTGTATTTTTTTAGCATTTTTATGAAGATAATATGGGATATAAAATAACATAAAGGAACTCTAAATAAAAGAAATGAGAAGATGATTTTACCTCCACAAGATTTCCTCTTTGAGAGCCCCTTTAGGGTAGATGTTTTCATATTATTATATAACCAATGGATTCTAGTCATGGGAGGGGAGAATGGAAGGGTATTTGGGAATACTTTAGTCAAAGCAGAAGGCTTGAGAGGAGTATATAAGAAAGGGACTGAGAGGGGGGTTATAGTGCAGAAGAGGGGTGATTTGTGAATTTCTTTTTAATTATTTTATTATTTCCTTCAATACAACCAATAGTATAGATCATTGTGACCAATAATTGTAATAGTTTAATGTGATTATGTATAAATTTTTATTACATCATTCATGATTCTAGGAATATTGAATTTAACTAATAATGTATATATATGGTAATTAACAGTATTTTATTCTTCATAAAAAATTTTAGCATTTCATAAAAATACCAAAAGATCCCCCTAACAATTTTTAGATTTATAAAATTTGAAAATTATCTCCATTTTTTAAAATTACTTTCCAGATATTATTAATTTAAATTTAAAATAAAACCATAATTTATTCAAAAAATTACAATTTTAAAACTATAATCATTTTATATCATCATGAAAAATTCATCAAGATCTCATTATTTTATAACCTAAAGACAATAAAATAATAATATGATTCACTATTCATAATTTTAATATTAAAATTCATATTAATGTTGATTAGGGTATTTTACTATTCACTAATTGTTTTTGAATTACTAGACTCTAAATATCATATTGAACACCACTACATATGTTAGTTTTTAAAATTTCTAATCACATAGGTGGAAAAATAATGTTTTATGGGTTAGATAGAATAAGGTGATTTTTAGTAGAGGCTTAGTGGTACTGGAATATATTTAAAAATTCTTGGGGTGTTACATTCTATCCATACAAATATTTTATTCTGTAAATTACTAGAATGTTACCTCACAAAGAGATTAGGGAAGTTCTGGATCATAAGATCTCTTGGATCCAATGTTGTTTGTTTGATTTATTGATTTTTCCAATTTATCTTTAACAGGTCGATTCATCTGATTCCGCAACAAATTTTATTTAGCGTCTAAAATGTGGATAGTCTTTTCACAAAATGATAGGTTTGGTTCCATTTCAATAACATCGAAATTGAGAACATGTGTTGGGTATTGCATATACATCCTCAAAATGAGACATATGACACATTATGTACTTTGTATAGTCTAGGAGGCATTATCACATGATATGCAACAAATCCAATTCTATCTAGAATTTAAAAAGTTCAATTGTACTTAGGGATCTGTATCCATTTCTTCAAAAATATTATAATTCCCTTCCATTGAGATACTTTTAATAAAACATGATATCCCAATTTAATTTCCAAATCCATCCTTCGATTAGTGACATATCACATTTTCCAAGTTTGAGACTCATTTAAATGGGTTTGAATTGTCTTTACTATCGTAGTTGATTCCTCCACAAGCTCTAGGAAGAAAAGCTTCCCTTCACCAACATCATCCCATCATGTTGGGGTAAGGAATATCTTTTTGTACAATGCTTCATACGGTCCCATTTGAAAACTAAAACGGAAACTATTATTGTATGAAAACTCCGCCAATGGTATATAACTATCCCACAAACCTTGAAACTCATTAAAGAATGATCTCAACATGTCTTCTAATGTTTTTATCGTCCTCTCTGATTTCCAATCAGTTTGAGGTTGATTGGCATTACTCAAATGAATCTTAGTATCCCATTAATTCTGAATACTTCTCTAGAATTACGATGTAAATCATGGATCACGATTTGATTCTATAGAAATAGGGGCTCCATGATGTCTAAAAAATTAATTGTTATAGAGTTTTTCAATCTATTCCAGTGGAAAATCCACTTTTATAGCAAGGAAATGTGTTTATTTTTTAACATGATCAACAATTACCCATATTGAATCATTCATTCTGGGAGTTTTGGGCAATACAGTGAAAAAAATCCTTTGTCATGTCAACACATTTCCATATAAGAATAAGTAGTGGTTTCATGACCCCTCAAGGATGTTTTAATTTGGCCATTACATGTTGATAGACTAAACATCTTGATACATAATCAGTAATTTTCCGCTTAATGATTCCCACCAGAAATGTTTCTTCAAATATCTATACATTTTAGTTTTACCAAGGTGTATAGGGAAATTAACGCTATGGGAATCATCCAAAAAGTCCATTTTCAACTTTGTTATAGTGGGGACACATAGCCTTCTTCCAAATATCAGAATTCCATCTTCACATATAAATTCTTCCAACATCCAATCATTCAAAACATTAATTTTTTTGAAGGCTCTCATCATTAGGGTGAGATATTTTAATCATTTCTATTGAAGATGTATGAGTAAACAATTTAAAAAGTAATTAAGTTTCACATTGTTTGATAAATCCAATGCATATCCTTATTATATCCGTATTTAAAGGATACCTTTCAATCCTCATTTTTTTTAAAACTCTATGATCATTCCTATTCAATGCATTAGCTAGCTTATTTTCCATTCCTGGAAGGTAGTGTATGGAACAATCACAATAATAGAGTATTTTCACCCATATCCTTTTCCACATGTTGTGTTTTTTATGTTATAATATATACTTTAGGCTATTTTTATCAATATATATCTCCCATCATTCAACATAGTGATAGTTTCCCCATATTTTTATACCCAATATCACATCAACTAACTAAAGATCACGAGTAGGATTGTTTTTATAATTAATTTTTAACTAACTTGAAGCATAGGAAATAACTTTATCATTATTCATATGGAAACAACAATGTCCTCACACTAATGTGTCATTATAGATCACAAAACCATCATTCCTCAAAGTTATAATTAGGATAATAGAATTCACTGATCTTCCTTCCAATTCTACTTAACAACCCTGGTATTCATTTTTCCACATGATCATAACCCCTTTACATCTATTCTTGGTCATTGGAATGGCTAAATGGATGATGTTTTGAATGAAATTACAATAGTAACCTGCTAAACCAATAAATGTACATCCCCCAGTTATGTTTGATGGAGTAGGAAATTCTTGCATATCTTTTTTCTTTATAGTATCAATAGATACTCCATCCTTATAGACAATATGGCCAAGAATGAAAACTGATTGAATCAAAAAATCATTTTTTTTTCTAAACATCTCATGAAATTCATTTCTTTTAACAGTCGTCAAAGAGTTTTCTTGTGGTTTTCATTATCTTGGTAAATATTTGGATTATATCATGATATCATCAATAAATACCACCACAATGTCATCAAGATATCCATTGAAGACTCTATTCATTATATCCCTGAAAATATAAGCTACATTAGTCAGTTCAAAGAGAATATTTGTAAACCCGTAATGCTGATATTAGGTTTGAAATAATGTTTTTGGAATTTCTTTCTTCCTCACAAGAAACTGATGATATCCATTTAGAAGTTCAATATTAATAATATATTGAGTTCAATGACATTGATCAAATAAATCCGCAATGCGAGGTAGGGGATAATTTTTTATTATTATTGTAGCATTGATTTCCATGTGGTCAATGAAAACCCTCCTAGATCCATCTTTGATCTTAAAGAAAAGGACTTGGTCCCCCAAGGAGAAACAATAGGGAAAATAAATCATTTATCACTCAATTACTCTAGTAGTTTCCTCAAATCTACTAATTATATAGTGTAAATTCTATAAGGGTCCGTTGATATGGTCCTTGAACAAAGAATTAATCCAATAGAGAACTCATCTTCCCTTACTAGAGGATGTCCTGGTATATCCTCCGAAAATACATCAAGACATTCCTACATAATATATATGTCCTCTATTTTAACATTCTGTTATTCACCCATATATTTTTCATTCTCTTCCTCCCAAATAATGAAATTCAATACAACTACTAGGGGTGGATCTTGATTAGAATCAGATAGTGGGGATTCTTCTCTAATGATAAGGGAATCAACACTATTCTATAAAATTCTAACTTTCCTCATCTTGTAAATGATCATTGAATCATAATTTGAAAGCTAAATCATACCAAGATTTATATCAATGTAAATCATGGTTTTAATGATAAGGATATCCACTAAAGCATGTTTATGTGTCATAAGTGGGACTAATCGACCAATATTTGTCACAATGATACATCCCGTTGGAGTTTTGAATGAAAACACTTATTAAATCAGATTGTAAATTTAAAATTTTCATGGAAAACTGGGGATATATAAAAGAGTATGATGATCTAGAATCAAATAATGGTTTGGATAATATTGGTGAAATGATTAAAGTACCTACCACCACATTATTTAGAACTTCAACCTTAGTAATTGTGACAGTATAAGATTACACATGCTCCTATGGCCATCTTTTGGGGTTGTTTCCATGATTTATAGGACAATCATGTGCATAATGTCCCATCTCTATACAAATACAACATTGAACATTGGATTTTTTCTTTCATCCCCTTGAAATCAAGTGATTATGGGTTTTTTCTCCATACTTGTAACATACTCACTTTTCCTTCAGGGAAGTGATATGGTGGTTCTTCCTTAAATTATTCTAGGGTGTAAAGTAAACTTCTATTAAATCTTCCCTATTTATTTATTTTATTTTCTAGAGATTTTAGCCACCTTATTCTTTTTCCTTCCATTAATTTCATAAGACATAAAAAATTCATTCTTTGTCTTGATAGTGCATGAGAATATATCTTCATAGGATGAGATGTAATGGGAGAGAAGCTCCCTTCAGAGAAATGATTTTAAACTATCATTGTGTCGAACAATCTTACTCCTTGGATTGTGTCTATAATCTTCAACACACCTTTATATCCTTGTAATTTATTCTTCATTCTTTGAAACATTTTCATCCACCTTATGCTTCAGATTCATGAATTTCATTTCCATAACTTCTTGTTGTTAATGAGGAAAATATTTTTCTAGGAATATTTCCATAAAATCCTTCAATTACATATCTTCTATATGTTTCTTCTACTTTGTATTTTGGATTAAATACCACCACAGATCTTCATCTCCTGATAGATGATAAATATCCAAGAAAACCTTCTCTTTTTCATTATATCACAAAGATAGAAATATCCAATCCAGGGAACTTATCCACTAATTATCTACAAATGGTTTTGTAGTACCATTGAATTATGGAGGCCGTTTTCTCATAAATATATCTCACATATATCATCCATTTTGTGGATCAGGATACTCTATTTGGGTAAGGTTATTATTCATAACCAGAGATAGTTGTCCCATTATAGTTATAAGTTTATATACACCAATATTAGAACTTGATCAAACGTCATTATCATCCATTGGAGGGAAATCCCTACATGGGATAAGCATGTTCATGGAGTTTCAATTTCATACAATAGAAATTATTTCTAAATAATGGCATACACTAGATTAGGTTATGAATCATAATGTATAATATCATCATTGAAAAATAAATAGAAAAAATTGAAATCATATGCATGAATAATCCCAAAATAACAACTATGGTTTCTTTGTGGGATTGTTTTCAATTAAATCCTTTATAATGGATTGTAATGAAAATGTGAATTATCTTAAGAATATACCATGAGAGTGTCAAACCAAGTGCATAGTATGTCCCACTGTCATGTACCCGGATACCTCAGGTCATGCCCAAAATTCAGAGTCAGAGTTTTCACTCCTAGGTACATATGTACAGAACCACATCCCCTTGTAGTATCTAGATAGGGATATATATTATATAATAATACACATAATATATTCCTTACCAAAATTCCAAGATGATATTGAATGTTTATCCATAGTTACTATCATAGGGTTTTATTCCCTAAACATGTTTTTTCTAAATATAGTATCCATGTTTTCTACTAAAATTCCACTAATACCCACTGTAAGGACTCATGACCAATTTCTCAGAGATAGTTACTTATTTTATTAAATTATAATATCAACAAGGAACCCACATCATGATAGACTATGTAGTTTTGTATCATTGGATGAAATATACATACATATGTTTAATAATAAAACATGAAAATAAATACATGATATCATATTTTTTGGGATCATCGACAACAAAAAGTGTATCTCTATAATTCATTCATAATAATGTTCATCATGTCCTGTTAAAATGAAGCATAAAAACAGACATCTTGAACACTTAGTAAGGCTATGAAATATAGTGGATGATATCATAAAATCACATATTAATAATGTTGAATAACTAAAAGCCCATTCCTTTAAAAATAAATTTGAACCCATTATAGATGGAATAAGAGATTAATAAATAATTCCATAAAAACAGAATCATGTGTATTCTACTATCAAAAAAACCACATGAACTATCAATCATAGTTTTTTAATGTGGTAATTCAAAATGAGCGATATCATAATTATATTTTCAAGGACTCATGGTAAGACAATAAATATCCATTGTGTTAAGGTCTCATGTTAAGACCATAGTTTATCTCATGATACCTTACTATGAACTGATGGGCTATAAAGGGGCCCCACATGAACAATACTAAGTCCATTTCATTTAGGATACAAATAGGATTAAGAATAAATAATGTATACATTCATGTTGAATTGAATATATAAAATGTAAATAACATTCCCCGAACATTAAGAATATACACTAACAATTCAGATAAAATTTGTGAATGATTTTAAGATAGAATATCAAAATTAAATCTGATAATAATACATCTAATTAAATAATACACATGTAATGATAGAGTATTAAACCAAATAATAAATAAAAATAAATAATAGTGTTCAATCTTATGAATTTACTCGTATATAATAATCGAGTAATTCTAGAGATAAATGATCTTTTACGTTGAAAAGAAGTGTTATTTGAGAAATGTCATTCTATAACACCATATGTGAATGAAGATATTATTTTCATAATAAAATTAGTTATTTTCTTACTTAAATGTTTTCCAGATACATATTATATATTTCCTTAAAAAATGGTAAAAATTTGAGAAATTCATTGAATCGGGCTTGTATTGCGGGAAGATTTTTTTAACGTTCATTTTTAAACATATAACTCCACATAAATGATAATAGGATTCATGTTTGTACACATATATATTACAATATAATAGAATATATGAGGATTTCATATTAAAAAATAATAACTTAATTGATTTAAGTAGAGAATATATTTAACCTAAATGAAAATGGATGTTTGGGTAGAAAACCCTTACCTTATGTCTGAAGGTGTTCATTACAGGATCTTCATGATAAGAGTAATAAAATTTAGTGTCATAAATTAAGAATTCCATATACTCCTCTATAGTTATTGATTTATTATTACCTTATAATGTTCATTCATGGGCTTTGATGGGCTAAGAGATTCAATTTCATTGTTTGGGAGTGTTTTCTTCCTTGGTTTTCGTGATATATTTACTTATATTCATGTATAGAAAAAAAATGTTGTATTATAATGGTTGTACATAACTAAAGTTGAATTTTATTAGTGAAATAACATAATTTTAAATGGTTTTAAAATTGATCTGGTTATCAGGAGTGAAGATGAATCATTATATAAAATATTAATTAAAATTGATTGGGTTAATTGGCAGTTTTTTATCACAATGTACACATTCTGATTTATAATTTTGTATCATGCATAATATAGGATTACAAAACCAAAAATAATTTATAACACTATTATTATTATATGGGTAAAATATAGATATTTTTTCATAACCATAATTGAAGATTTCAAAAAAAAATTAAAACCCTCTGTCGATTAATGTGATTAAGGAACACATCTTAGATAGTGATTTCATTTCTATTATAAAATCAGGGGAATGCATAGAAGAAAAAAACATTATCCATAATTATAAGAAAAATTAATGTAAATGTAATTTACTATATTTTTTATAAAATTTTGATTATGATAGGTGAGGATAGAAAACAAAATGGAGTAACTTGGAATAAAAGAAATGAGAAGATGAATTTACCACTTGATGTTATCTTCCTTGACAACCTCTGTTGGGTAGAGGTTTTTTACATTTTATGTTACCAAGGTCTTTTGGTCATAGGGGAGGAAATTGGGACAATATTTTGGAAGAATTTACTCAATTCACAAGGAATGAGAGTAATGTAGAGAAGATGGAGTGAAGGGGTAAGGGTTATAGTGGTGGAGAGGGGTGATTAATGAATACTATATTCATTATTTTATTATTTCAATCAAGACAACGAATGTTATTGATTTTTCTGACCATTAATAGTAATATGTGCATTTTTGTTCAAACCAAGTGTTATTACATCATCCATGATGCTGGTAATAGTAAATTTAATTGATAATGTACATATATATTAAATTACCATATTTTACTATTCATAAAAAATGGAGTATTTTAAAAAAAATCCAAAAAATTCACCCTAAAAATTTATCAACATTTAAAATTCCAAAATGAACAGCAACTTTTAAAAATAATTTTAAAATATTATAAATTTAATTTTTTATTTAAATAATAAATTATTTGGAAAATAAAAATTTTAAAAATATATTTCATTTTATATCACATTAAATAATTAATCAAGATCTCATTATATTTTAAATATAAAAAAATTAATTATTAAATTGATTTCAAATTCACAAGGGTTATATTAAAATTTATTTTTCTATTTATAAGGGTATGTTACTATTCACCAAAAAATTTGGTTTCTCTTATTTGATTCTAAATATCTTATCAAATTCAATTCTGTATGTCAATTTTTCAAAATTCAAATAACAGTGGAGAAAAAATTATTTTTTATATCTCGGTTAGATAAAATTATTATTCTATAGAGACTTGGTGATTCATGCAGTTTTTTAAAAATCATTGGGGTGTAACACTCCTTTTCTGTGAATTTCCCATAAATAAGAGTCATCTTGAATAATGAAAACAGATTCATCAGGTAATTCAATTTACAATGATGTCATTTATACCTGGTGTTCTCTGATAGAAGTTACACTAATTCATGGACTTTGATTTCCATTAGAGGTATGAACATAATTTCAAACTACAGTAGAATGTTTTTCAACCATGACAGAAATCCGGTCAACATAAGTTGGATGGGGATTTATTTAAGTGAGTTTCCATGATATATAAAATAAAAATCATGGTGGTGTATGTAGTTAATATTCTTTTGTACCAAAAATATGAATTCTAGACAACTATTTTTTTTGAATAGTGAGTCAAAACATTGATCATGGTTTGGAATTGATGATAAAGACAGTTTCTCTATCGAAAAAATTCTTTTATATAAGGAAGGTACCCAGTGATTAGTCTAAGGTTGTCACATAGAGAATAAGTTTTCATCCTTTGACATGTGACATCAGAACTGGATGGATCAAATTATATTTATAGAGACCATCAATTGATTCATGAAAAGTATCAATCAATTTAAATGTAACTCTTATCTTCATCACTATAGTAAGTTGAAATATTTTCTTACATGGTTGAATATAAAGTGATGGATGTTAGCCATGTTTCCTTGAATTTCTCTCATATTTCTTAGGTTTCAATGATGTGAAATACCACGAATAACATTTTTCATCAAAGTTTCTACTTCTATGAATTGATGGTTTATGATGATGTCCTGTGGTTTCCTATAGGTATTACTGATTTGAAATCTCATGGCACTAGTGCAGAAAACGTTTTTTACGTCGGTTATTTTTTATTATTTACGTCGGTTTTTAGGCGACGTTAATACGGACGACGTTATAAATAACGTTTTTTACGTCGGTTATTTAAAACCGACGTAATATCCCTAAATTCACGGTGGTTATCACGTCGGTTCATATAATAACCGACGTGATAAATATGCGCGGGGGGCTTTATCACGTCGGTTATTCCCTAAACCGACGTGATAAAACGCCTGGGATATCGTTTATCACGTCGGTTATGTCATAACCGACGTGATAAACCCTTCCCCTGGCCTATTATCACGTCAGTTATTTAGGAAACCGACGTGATAAAAAGGCCTGGGAAACGTTTTAGCACGTCGGTTATTGAATAACCGACGTGGTAAATCGATTCCCAGGCCTTTTATCACGTCGGTTATATTAAGAACCGACGTGATAAAATCCCCGGGAAAGGTTTATCACGTCGGTTCTAGAAAAAACCGACGTGATAAACCCCTACCGATTTATTTACCACGTCGGTTATAAAATAACCGACGTGAAAGAAATTTTTTTTTTTAAATAATTGCACTGCTCTCACCAAAAAGCAACCAGAAACCAAACAAAAATAACCATGCCAGCCCTCCCCCAAGCCCCAACTGAACCCCACCCTCATCTATACCCACCTAACAACCTGGCCAGCCCTCCCCCACCACATTGGAGCCCCACCACAACCCTTGGACACCCCTCCCATATCCCTTGGACACCCTCCACCCCTTGGACACCCCCCCACCCTCATTTACACCCCCAAGACCCCTAGTACAGCCTCAAACACCCATTGGACACCCCCCCACACCTTGACAGCCCTCCCAGACCCCTTGGACACCCCCCCCCCCCTCATTTACACCCAACCTGCCCCTTGGACACCCCCCCACCCTCATTTACACCCCCCGAACATTAGGACAGCCCCAAACACCCCTTGGACACCCCTCTCATATCCCTTGGACACCCCCCCACCCCTTGGACACCCCCCCACCCACTGGACAGCCCCCCACCCCCTGGACACCCCCCCGACCCCTTGGAAACCCCCCCTACCCCTTGGAAACCCCCCCATCCCCTTGGACAGCCCCAAACACCCCTTGGACACCCCTCCTATATCCCTTGGACACCCCCCCACCACTTGGACACCCAACCGACTCCTTGGACAGCCCCAAACACACCTTGGACACCCCTCCCATATCCCTTGGACACCCCCCACCCCTTGGACACCCCCACCCTCATTTACACCCCCCCCCCCGACCCCTAGGACAGCCCCAAACACACCTTGGACACCCCTCCCATATCCCTTGGACACCCCCCAAACACCCACCCACCCCCTTGGAACCTCTCCCCCCATACCAAAATCCAGACCAGAAAAACCATCAACAGTAGACCAAAACAAGAAGTAGAGAAAAATTAAACATTCACTTATATAACATTCAAAACTTACAATGTCAACTTCAAAAAAAACTAAATCCAACCTAAACGACTACGAAATACACAATTACATTGATAATATTCAAAATTACATTTTACATTACAAACAACTAAAAGTCAATCAAACCTGTAAAATAATTTGACCACTCCACTTGTAAGTGTTTGATATCTTCAGCAGTAAAGGGTTGAGGGTCATCAAAAAGCTACAAAGGAAAAGGATAGTAGTCAACGTGTATAATGAATAAATCAAATTGAAATATTATTAGAAAGAGGAAATCTTACCAGGTCAAAACTCAGAACTGTCCCAGTTGTTATTATTTCATACATAAATCTTAACATGTAATATCCGCATTCGATGATGCCTTGTTGCTCATGACATTTCTGTTTGAATGAGTGTAAATTCAATATATTATTTTTATGTAATAAATCAAAATGTACAAATTATAAATGGATATTTACCTTCGCATGTACATATTTGATCTTGTAATTCCTTTTCTTTGCGCTTTTTCGAAAGTGGACCCATGCCCGGTTAGAAAATAATACGAATGGGGTAAATTTAAAATTCATTATAATATATAAAACTATTGTGAAATTGAAACTTACGTTTCCAATATATTCTTAAAACTTTATCGCACATCATCATGGAGAGAGCATATCCAATAAAGTGTTTTCTCCCTAGGGCAAAAAACCCCTAACATCCAATGATCCCTGAGAAAAGGAAATTTAACGTTAGTGGTTTTTTATGTTAAAATATAATTAACTCTTTGAGAGGGATGTGTTTCATACCTCTCACAAAAAGGCATCATCCAACACTGTGTGATTACATTCTTTTCAAATCTATCAGCAATATAAAGCATTCTTTGTTCCTCATCCAATGCACATGCTTCAGGGGAAATCAATTGTGGGTCCACGAATCCATATACATCTGTCAGCTCATTCCTCTCACAAATTTTATACATATACCTAATACAAAGCAGACATAAGTATACATTTTTAATAAATATAATGCAAGGAAAAGGAGTTAAGACTTACATGATAAAAATTTGCACCACGTTGATGCCCAACTTATCTCCAGTGACAAACTCCATGATATCAGTTTTCATAATCCCCACACATAGTTCACGTCCACAGACATGAGCTTCCATTGTAAAGTCATAATGATCCGCCAACAAATTTGAATATCTTGACAATTTGTCAAGACTGCTAGTATCTGCATCTGATGTCATAGCTATCTGTCTTTGTTGTTGTCTATACAGTATTTCTTTACCTTTGAAGTATTCCTGTAAAAATAAATTGAAAAATATATTAGTTTTCAAATGACAAAACATTAATAAAAATATAAAATAAAAGATATAACATCCATACCTCTATGGTAATGAGTCGAAGAAGTCTGGATGGCCAAAGTATAAAATGGCCGATACTATGTCCAACTGTCGTCACCTCATCTGTAGGTAATGGTATCCGAGCTGATCTATCTATAATATCCTGTACAGTGACCCTCTGATTCTCTACCTCTAACTGTTGATGATGAACTGTATCTCATATACAATATACCATCCCATATGCAACTATATGATGTTGAGGATCATCAACATACAACTCACAATAAGTAGGTAGCTGCGGCGGAGGAGGAGGATCAAAAATGGGGTCCGCAGGCTGAGGTGGGGGAGTGGGAGCTACTGGGAGAGGTGGAGTGGGAGCTGCACCCTGAAATTGTCTTTGCAAGTCTGCAAACATTAACTGCACCGATGCTCTAATCTTGTCCTCCATTTTCGCATTAATATTATGGACTTCAGCCTCCAACGATTCTATTTTTTTTATAAACTCCCTCAACGTTAGAAGTTGAGGAACGTGGCAACACTTTTCTTACCGATACACCTGCCGGATATCCTCTTACACGGCCAGGATGTTTGGGCTTTCCCAATTCCACAGATAAAATATCTTCCCTCCCAGATGGTGTAAATGTCCCCTGTGAACTCTGCTCCTCAAGAGAGTCCTGTAATAATTAATTGAACTTTTCTATAATGATTGGAAATATATGACGAAAATAGTAAACTTAAATAAATAAAATAGATATCTTACAATCCTCTCAACTACGAGTCTCGATTCTTCCGAAAGATATTGTCCTTTTTTGCCCTTCCGAGCTCTTTTCCATTTCTCATGTCTAGATGGAGGGGATGGAGGGGCCACCTCTCCAGAGCTTGAAGACTCAGCTCTTAGTTGTTGAAATTTTTTTGCCATCATTTGTTCTTCCAATAATGCATACCCTCCCCGAGATAAACTATGAGGGTATACATTTTTAGATTGGATCTCTTGATGAGCTTTCCTTGTTTGCTGTAAATTAAGAATAAGTAATCATTAACAAAACAATAATAAGATCATTTATATAAGAAAGCTTATAAAAGTTTACATTGCCCTTACCAAAAATGATTCTTTTCTTCTACTTTCAAAAAATTCTCTCCATGTGTCTTCATCTATAAAAGGATATATACGACAAGGATTCTCACGACTCCTATGACCATAAATGAAATCAGATGAGAGGGTTGATTTGAAATCCCTCCATCTCCTAGCAGCCAACGTTAAGCATTTCTTCCTGACTCCTCCAGTGTCAGGAATATCAAATGTCATCTGATAAAAAAGAGGTTAAAAATATTATATATACTAGAAACATTTAAAGAACAGTCAAACAATAGCAAAAGATCTTACCAAAATGGTCTCCCACAGCTGAGAAATTATCGCCTTATCCACACTTCTCCAATCATCATAGAGAATGCTTACTTTGCTCTTAGCCTGAGTTGCTACAAAACCCTTAAAATCTTTAGCATTTGGACCTCTAGGAAGATCATCCTCATCAAACTCCACGACTATCATCTCCTCCTTCGTACGGGCAAGTGATAATTTTGGTAAACGTGTGCACCCACGCTTACCAACCTTTGAACTCTTTTTCGTAATAGGAGCATGTGAATGTTCCTCCCCAGATGTATGACCAATATGCTCATCTCCAGAATCATGTGGCTGATCAACTGATTGATCTGTCATTTTCCTTCAAATCAAAAAAACAAACATTAGTTCACAAATAGAAAAGTGTACTAAATTACATAATAGTAAACATCGGTAATATGGTAAGCATGTTAAACAATGATAAACATGGTAAACACAGGCAAAATGTTGCCAAGGAGTTGGCATAAGAAAGCTGAAAAGTGGACTCACTGATGCCACCGGCCGGCCGCTGGCTCACCACCGGCCGGCCGGTGGAGCAGACAGCCTTCCTCTGTCTGGACCACCGGCCGGCCGCTGGATCACCACCGGCCGGCCGGTGGACCAGACAGAGAGCCTTCCTCTCTGTCTAAACCACCGGCCGGCCGCTGGCTCCTCACCGGCCGGCCTCTGGTGATCCAGACAGAGAGGAAGGCTCTCTGTCTGGTCCACCGGGCGGCCGGTGGTGATCCAGCGGCCGGCCGGTGGACCAGACAGAGAGCCTTCCTCTCTGTCTGAACCACCGGTCGGCCGCTGGCTCAACACCGGCCGGCCGCTGGTGATCCAGACAGAGAGGAAGGCTCTCTGTCTGGTCCACCGGCCGGCCGGTGGTGAGCCAGCGGCCGGCCGGTGGTACAGACAGAGAGGACCGGTTGCCGGTGCGCCCAGGACTTCTCCTCTTTACGGTTTTTATTGTTTTATCATTTTGGTTTGATATATATTTTAAGAAGTAAAAAATTTACAGTATCTAACATTATATGAAAAAACTAAATGTAAACAAGATATATACTTGTGTTACCTGTAATTTTAGGAATGTACAGTTGGATTGTTTTCCCAAATTCCTTCGTCGTGATCGTTCCTAGTGGCACAAACCATGTCTTCAACATACTCATCATTATGTTCTGTTAATCTTTCCATGGAAGTAGGGATCTCACATAAATCAGCATCTTCATCAAATTCATCCTCACCAACATATTGGTTTTTCCCTTGTAAAACAACAGCCCACTGCATATCTGATTGATCTACTACATAGAAAATTTGTTTGGCATGTGTTGCCATTATAAAAGAATCAGCTGTGTCTTCCAATCTATTCAGATTAACAAGTGTCATTCCAAATTCATCGTGTCTGACACTGTTGTTACCGATAAACCATTTACAGTTAAAAACGGGAACTTTAATTTTAAAGTAATCAGCCTCCCATATGTCTTCAATCACTCCATAATATGCACTTGATGCCGAAATTGGGTTTCTGTCCTTAGCACTCGAAAAATGCATTGCTTCTGCAAACACCAATACACCACTATTCTGAACTGCACTTCTGTTGTCCTGAGCTTTCGTATGAAATGTATAGCCATTAATGTCATAAGCGGACCATGTTATCACATTTAAAGATGGACCACCCACTATCCATTTTAATGTCTCTGATACATCTGATCTACCAAGCAAGGTCTTTTTAAACCATGGCAAAAAAGTTTTGTTGTGCTCATTCAAAATCCACATTTCTTTCTTCTTTGGATGACATTGTTTCAACTCATTAATATGCAATGTGATATACGGTTGAACATCAGCTATGTTATTCAAGATGTATGATTCTAACTTCTTCATATGTTCAGCTGACAGTGATTTGACTTTCAAGCCACGAATCCCCTTTCCCTCATTATTAACCCGTTCATGGCGAGATGGAGGCAAACCTATGTGTTGCGCCGTAGCCAAGTAACTCGTACAAAACTCTGCTACCTCCTCAGAAATATACTTTTCAATAATGGAGGCTTCAGGTCGATATGGATTTTTAACATATCCCTTTAATATTTTCATATACCTTTCAAAAGGATACATCCAACGAAGATATACAGGTCCACAAAGCCTTATTTCTCGAACCAGATGAATCAGTAAATGCACCATCATATCAAAAAAAGTTGGAGGAAAATACATTTCCAAATGACAAAGTATAATAATTTCATCCTTTTCCAAAATGTTCAAAGCATTCACATCAATCGCCTTGTTGCAAATTGAATTGAAAAAATAACACAACCTCATTATAGTCTTTCTGACACGGATGGGCAATATTCCACGCAGTGCAACTGGTAGAATTTGTTGCATCATGACATGACAATCATGTGATTTCATACCTATCAACTTCAAGTCTTTCAATGAGACAAAATTTTTTACATTTGAAGAATAACCTTGAGGCACTTTGATATCATGAAGACACTGACAGAAGCTACTTTTCTCCCTCTTCGATAATTTATGACAAGCCGGGGGAAGAAATGTTCGTCTTCCTTTAGGAGTGGGAGCTAACTCTAAACGTATTCCCATTGACAGTAGGTCTAACCTTGCATTCAACCCATCTTTTGTCTTTCCTTTAATATCTAGCAATGTTCCGATCAAAGAATCACAGATATTCTTCTCCACGTGCATGACATCAATATTATGTTTGACTTCATGATACCTCCAATATGGTAGCTCAAAAAATATTGACCTTTTCTTCCAAATATGTCTATCATTACCAGATTTCTGTGTCTTTCCCAATGTCACATCAAGGTTTTTCACCCTCTCAAAATACAATTCTGGGGATAAAGGTTGAGGAGCAGTATCAAATTCTTGTGAGCCATTGAATGCCTTTTTTAGTCTTCTATAAGGGTGATCCATAGGCAAAAACTTTCGATGACCCATGTACACTGTTTTCCTCCCATGATGCAATTGACAATATGACGTCTGTTGTTCGCAAATTGTACATGCTTTATGCCCTTTAACACTGTATCCAGACAAATTTCCATATGCTGGGAAGTCATTTATAGTGAATAGAAGCACTGCATGCAGTTGAAAATATTCCATTTTATAAGAATCATACACCCTAATACCATCAGCCCATAAAAGTTTCAAATCATCAATCAGCGGTGACAAGTATACATCAATATCATTGCCGGGTTGCTTTGGACCAGAGATCATGATACTCAACATGACATATTTGCGCTTCATACAAACTTCAGGAGAGAGGTTGTAAATTACCAATAAAACAGGCCATGAACTATGTGTGCTACTGAGGGTTCGGTATGGATTCATTCCATCTGTGCACAAGCCTAGTCTCAGATTTATAATTTCATTTCCAAATGTAGGGTACTGGGAATCAATTTTCTTCCATTGTGGACAATCAGCTGGATGACGTATTTTTCCATCACATACCCGCTCATCAGCATGCCATCTTAACCTTTTTGCATCATGTGAATTAGCAAATAAACGTTTGAAACGAGGAATTATAGAAAGATACCAAAATACCTTTGAAGGGAGCTTTGTAATCTCTACATCAGCTTGTGATTTTTCTTTCACCTTATACCGTGATGTCCCACATTTGGGACACTCTTTCAGAAATTCATATTCCTTCCTATATATAATGCAGTCATTCGGACATGCATGTATTTTCCTGTATCCCAATCCCATCGGGCATAATATTTTTTTGGCCTTATAATGTGAATCTGGAAGATCGTTATCTTTTGGAAGAATGTCTTTCATCAATTGTAGCAGCTCTGTAAAACTTCTGTCACTCCATCCATGTTTCGCCTTCAGGTTAATCAATCTTAACACCGCCGACAAAACCGTAAAATCTGTACAACCAGGATATAATGGTTTTTCGGCATCACCATATAGACGTGCAACTCTCGGTTCTATCTCAATTTGTTCTGCTACAATATCGTGAATCATTTCTTCAATTCCATCGGAGTTACCATCTTGCGATTCATTATCATCAGTGACATTCTGTCCAGTTTCGCCATGCCAAATCCAAGGGTTGTAACTCGGATTGAAACCATGACAAATCAGATGATCTTTTATCTCTCTACTTTTCAACTTCTTCATATTCAGACATTTCAGGCATGGACAGAAAAAAATGTCACTACTTGGAACATTTCGTTTAGCAAATTCCAAAAAGGCATCAACACCTTCCTCATATTCATTGCTCATTCGATGTGCCGTAATCCAACTTCGACTCATTATTACCTATAACAAATAGCAAAAATATATATATTTTTTAGATAAGACAAATATATGTTTATATGAAAAAAATCATAATTTGAATATAACAATTTTGAAATATAAAACAAATCGATGTGTAAACCCCCCTGGACACCCCCCGACCCCTCTGGACAGCCCCCCACCCCTCCTGGACACAACCCCCCACCCCCGACCTGCTTGGACACCCCCCTGGACACCCCCCAACCCTCTGGACAGCCCCCCCACCCCTCCTAAACACCACCCCCACCCCCTACCCCCTTGGACACCCCCCTGGACACCCCCAACGCCCACCCACACCCTTGGACAGCCCCCCACACCCACCCGGACAACCCCAAATACCCTCTGGAGAGGCCGCCACCCACATGGACATCCCCCCACACCCATCCACCCCCTTGGACACCCCCCTGGACACCCCACCGACCCCTCTGGACAGGCCGCCACCCCCTTGGACAGCCCCCCACACCCACCCATCCCCTTGGACACCACCCTGGACACCCCCCGACCCCTCTGGACAGCCCCCGACCCCTCTAGAAAGCACCCCCACCCCTCCTGGACACAACCCCCCACCCCCGACCTGCTTGGACACCCCCCTGGACACCCCCCAACCCTCTGGACAGCCCCCCCACCCCTCCTGGACACCACCCCCCACCCCCTACCCCCTTGGACACCCCCCTGGACACCCCCCAACACCCACCCACACCCTTGGACAGCCCCCCACACCCACCCACCCCCTTGTAAACCCCCCTGGACACCCCCCGACCCCAAATCCATGCACCTATGCCATGGTTGTGTGTGAATAAAGTAGTAACAACTGTAAAAGGGCAACCCATCCAAATGGACACGCCCCAACCCTCTCGGAAATTTATAGAAAACGATGAAAAATTAGTGAAATCATAAAATTACTCAATATTGCAAGTCGAACAAATAGATCTAGGGATGATAAATAAGATTATGGTGCCAAAACGAGTTAAAAGGGTTCGCAATCGAAGAATCTTAGTTAGTTTCAACAAAAAAATCACAACACATATATATTTACTATACGCGAAAAAAAACGAACGAGTGGGAGGATTACCTGAGTGCTGTGAGTTTAGATGATTGATTCGAGGAGATTAAATATGAGAAACGATGATCGCAAAACGAATCTAAACCAACGAAATGGACGAGCCGATTCGGGTTTACGCGCGAGAGAGACGAGTCGCGACTGTCGAAGGTAAACTCGCGAATGACAATCCACGGGTCTGGGTAAATTTTTAAATGACTTATCACGTCGGTTATTCAATAACCGACGTGATAATTGTTTTAAAAACATTTATAACGTCGGTTATTTCAATAACCGACGTAAAAACCTTCCTCCGATTCATTTTTTACGTCGGTTATATAATAATCGACGTAAAAAATGGCTCAAAATCCGCGTTTTTTTACGTCGGTTATTCCATAACCGACGTAAAAAACATCTGCGGATTCTTTTTTTACATCGGTTATTTTATAACCGACGTAAAAAAGCCTTCTAAAACCGCGTTTGTTACGTCGGTTATTCAATAACCGACGTCAAAGGGCCTTCGAAAACCGCGTTTGTTACGTCGGTTATAAAAATAACCGACGTAAAAAACGAAGCCGCGAGATTAATAACGTCGGTTATAAAAATAACCGACGTTAAATGTGTACCGAACACAGGTTTTTACGTCGGTTAAGAAATAACCGACGTAAAAAACCTCGTTTTACATATTATGACGTCGGTTTTATATAACCGACGTAAAAAATGGTGACGTAAAAAACGTTTTCTGCACTAGTGTGGGGTTAATATTTAGGTTCTTTTGTCATAGTTTGTTAAATATGGTTTCAAGATCAGTCTATTGTTTTGAGTGATATTGTTATTTACCCACCTGGTCATCCACAAGGAATTAAAATACCTTTCAAATGTCGATTTTGAAGAATCAATTCATGGGGAATTGATAAGACGTGTCTCTATTTTCAAACCAAATAGGATTACATAAGATAAGAGCACTCGCTAGTGGTCCCTAAAAGCAATGAATTCTTTATATTCCATGTAACAGCCAAAGATTTTATAAAAAAATATTCTTTTTAATTTTATTAATGTCTTGTGTTGTACGCTACAGCAAAAGGAGCTTGCACAACACGCATCCTTGACTTGCCTTGCATTACACGCAATCGCGAACTTCCTCGATAGCGTGTGTAATACGCAATACCGAGTTTCACTAAACAACGATATGCTATTAAAATATTATTAAAACTAGCTGTTATGAATAGTAATAACCACTTTTTAAAATTCGTTAAATCTTATATTTCAAAATGAACTTCATTTTTGGATTCGGAGTATCGAATTTAGCCTAAGGTGAAATTTTGGTACATTTCGAATAACTTTCATATTCTGATGAATAGTGAAAATTACTAAATTATAATTAAAAAAACAAATTTTTTAATCGAAATAATTAATAGTGATAAATTATTAATTTGAGTAGTTTTAAAGTATATTTAGAATATATTTTTACAATTTAATACAATGTTGGTCATTGGACGTAATTTCACATTTAAACCAGACATAAACAAGTGTCAATCTTTTGATAGATATTGTTTTGTAAAAACACGCTATTTGTTTTAATAGCGGGATTTAATTATAAAATTAATTAATTCAACTTCTATGTTATGAATTTGGTAAAATAGACTTCATTTTTGAATTCGGAATATGAAATATATCTTAGGATGAAATTTTGGCATTTTTCTGAAAACTTTCAATTTTTGATGAATAGTGAAACCACTAAGTGGTAGGTTAAAAACTGAATTTTGCATAAAACATAATTTTACCACTTCTGTGAATGGAATTTCGAAAATCCGAGAGACACGGTTAATATCAAGGACTAAAATGTGGTTCAATGAGATGAAAATAATTTTTGGTGAATAGTAACTTTTTACCTTTTTTAACCGCGGTTAATAGTAAATAGGGTAACTAAGGGTAAATATGATATTACTATTACCCTAACACAAGTCCTAATTCTATTGGACAAGTGTAATTCGACGAAAAACAAACTTAGGAATAAAATATGACCATTTAGGCCCACTTGGATTAGATTAGGACATTTATTATTAATTTATTTAAAGAAGGGTTAAAATAGTTAAAATCAAAGTTTAATAAGTAAATCATTTTTAATATGGGGTTATACATAAGATAAATTCGATTTTAAATATTCATTAGAAATATAAAAAGATTTCCTACATGATGGTATTTTATTTGTAATTTTTATACATCGAATAATATAATTTATTTATGACACAAAGATGATGCAGTAATTATCTTATTAAGGAAATATTGACATAATTGATGTTATAAACACAAAAATAAATGTAATTTGAGATTTTTTATGAATTACACTAATTTTCTAGGTTACTATGATATATTAATGTTGATTTAATCAACTTGGTTCGAACATTTAATTCTGTTATGACTTTCACAAAAATCATATATCAAATAGTGTCAAAATTGATACAAAATAGTTTTTAAATCAAATATTATATTACTAATTGTTATTTTATTCCTAAAAATCTAAGGTTCGGCCAAATGACTTAGATAAGGATATATATATTAATAATAAACAATTTGGGGTTCGTTTGGCATGTTATAGTAAGTGTATTAACCATATAGTGAAAGAAAACAAAAAGACACGGTAAAAGTTAAATTATTTAACTTAGAGTTAAATCTAATTGATAAGGTTTAAAATAATATCCAAACATGTCTAAATTTGATTGGTTGATGAGATTACAACCCTATCTCATCTAATCTTCGAATATGAGTCATTTTTGGAGGTTTTTAAGTGGGGTTAGATTTATTATAAATTAATATTTTTAAGAATTCCTAAGGTGCCCCTCTCCTCCCCTATAAAAGAACACCTCCTCCCCCTCCTCCTCACACCAATTTGAGCACTCAAGCTCGGCCAACCCCTGCCAAAATCTCTTCTCCACTTCCCTAGCAACATCCTAGAGGTTCTGGTCTTCCTCAAAGACCAATTTTAGTGCCATAAGAGGAGGTCTCAAAGAGGTGCTTCAAAGAAGAGGAGGTTCGGACACGTACAAAGCAAGTCGGACCTAAGGTAAGGGAAATATCACAATCTCATTTTTATCCGAGATTGTTTATTCGTAAGTATTTACTGGGGTGTATTTTATCATCCACATCCATGTTTCATCAATATGTAATATTATTTCCATCCACCTACAATTGTTTAAATCCATTCTACCCTTCGGTGAGTTTTTAGTAATATGTATGAAAGGAATCTTTTGTTGTACGAGGTACTTTTTGACTTTTCCAACAAAAGTATGAAGAATGTTTTTTTTAACTTATACGGCATGAATGGATTTTTAAAACATTATTTCCAAGAAGCTTCCTTTACAAGTTTTCAAGTTTATTTTTAATCAACTTCTTTTATTTTAAAGTTGTATGACATGTTATGAAAGGAAAAGTGTTTTTTAAGAAGAAAGGATATTTTCCTCAAGAATGGAGTTCAAGTGTTTTATCAAAATTATTTTCCATCTAAAATAATAAAGGGTTCTGTTTTTATCCCTATTATTACATTTATTTGATCATGTTGTGATGGAATTATTTTTATGAATTCCTTTATCTTATATGAATTGATTTATGATGTCATGACGTTTCAAGAATCCCATTTTTGTTACATGTGTTATGGGATGATGTATGTTTTATGATTATGTGGAACACATAAGAAAGGATTCATTATAATATGGGTGGTACCTATATCTCCCTCCAATGCATTGGGTAAAGATTTTATATCTCATGAGATAGACAGGGCTGGAACGGTAGGTTATACCGGTTCAGTGAAACAGGACTGAAACGAGGGTTACTCGATTCAGAAAGGGACTTTGTCCACTAAGATGGTCTTGGCAATGAGTCTTGACTAACAAGAAATGATTCTCTATGATTATGTGTGTATGCCACAAAGTTTAATGTTTTATTTTATGATTATTGTGATTACATTTCACTGCCATGATTTATCCCATGTTATGAAATTATGCTCTCTTTTGCAGGTTAAGATTTCCAAAAGTTATGTTCTTATGAATATGATGTGATTGATTTTTTTTATATACCCTTACTGAGCATTTGAGCTTACCCTTTTATGTTTTCTTTTCCCCAGGATATAAAGAAAGGTTTTAGGTAAACAAAAATGGAAGATCTTTATGGGAGATATTGAAGATCTTTCACCACGATTAGAAGATTACGTTCCGAGTTTCCAAAGACACTAAACTATTACGATCCTTGTGTGTGTGTTTTGTTATGTACTAAGTATTCCGCAAAAGTAATGTAATGTCCATGTACATCATGATACGGTTCTCTACAGTTGGTATCAGAGGAAAGGTTTAGTCAACCTTTGGAAACTAGGATGCGAGAACTTTAGTGAGGTCCCTAGAGATATTTCTACGGTATGTCTAGGGATGACCCTAAGGATAAGTATACGTATAGGATATAGTCCTAGAACTATGGTAACGATATTAGATTAAACCTAAGATGTTAGATATTGAAGTTACTCCCCCTTTATTATGATTTTTGCCTTTAACACAATTCTTTTTGGGTTTTAGAAAATGGCTGGAAACAAGATGATTCACAATAATGGAGGATATGATGGACAATGGAATGATATTCTTCATAATGATATGGGATTTGGAAGTCCAAACATCATTATTATGCCGAATCAGCAATCTCATAATATGATCAATAAAGTAAAATTTGGTAAGTTTCCTGACTCAGCTAATAAGAGAAAGATGGAGTTTCATGATGATCATAGAGGAAAGAAAGTTCAATTTCCCCTTTGTAAATCATGTGGGAATAGGCATCAAGGAGAATGTTTCAAAGGAAATGGAAGATGCTTTGGGTGTGGAAAAGAAGGACACAAAGCAAGTAAGTGCAAAGGAAAAGGTTCAGTTAACACCATGGATAAGGATAATGGTATTGCTACGACATCAACAATGGTTAAATGCTTTAAATGTGGAATGTACGGGCATTATGCAAACCAATGCCCTATGGGAAAGTCTCATGAAGAGAATCAGTATGGTCGTATGGGAAGTATTTATGTGGATGATGATGAAGAGACTACAAATGATATGTGAGATGAAAGAATTGTTGAAGCTCGGTCAATGGATTAAGAATGTAGTGGAATGACTACATGTTTATCATGTGTAAAGTTGTATAAGTAATCTCATGGTACTATGGATTAAAGAGACATGTAAGGATTGTTACACTGTTGTCTGGTTAATGTTACCAGTATCCATGAAATGTTATTCGGATATTTTTGGAATGTAGATGATATGCGCATAATGAAGGAATAATAAGATAATGAGGTATTTGATTGTATTCATGAGCTCATGACTGATATAAGGAGAAGGTTATATCATGGTTTGACTATATAGAATTTTTAGATTTTGGTATGTGGAAAGAGGTAACTTTTAACTGCATTCATGTTTTCACTAAGGTTCAATGGGTATTCAAGAGAGTACAAGGTTAAGGCCTTTGAATGTTTGGAATGTGACCAACAAGACATATCTTATGATATATGGGGTTCAATGATGGTGTTAAATCTCTGGTAATCATTTTCACTATGTTATGATAGTGGACTGCAGTATTATGGATAAGCCAAAAGAATTGGAATGGATTATGTTGGACATAAGTTATTATTGTTTAAGGATTGAAGTTCTCTCGATATTATTGATGGGATGTTATAGTAATATAGTTTTAGAAAAAGGACAACCTGCAGGACGGGCGACAGCCCATCGCTTCGGACAAGGCTGTGGGAATCGAACACACAACTGAAGTGCGACTGACCTTTATCGCCTACCACTGACCTACAGGAAGTCCCTGTTTAGTAGAAACTAGTTTTATTAAGCAGTATGATATATGAATTATAAGTCCATTTTAGGAACCATATACAATTAATCTAACCACAAGATGGACTTATAACTTTTGCTAACCTTTTGTTTGAAAGAGATGGAATGACCCATCATTCTATCACATGATCTGCTAACACTTCACGAATAACAAATTCAACTTCATTTATTTAAGAGATGAAGTGGAAATTGTTAAAGGCACGAACAACAGTGAGATTGTACCAAAATAATGTAAGTATTTATTCTAATTCAAATTCTTTAACTTTAGGGAAACGATCTTGAAAACCAAAAATGTTGTCCTAGTTATCTTATATCTGATGAATCAGATGGTACCTTAGATCATCACAAATTTATGGCTTTGTGATTGATAGCTTTTCCATAGCCATGTTCTCTACCACTCTCCATCAGAACATGATGGTTAGATTTCTCTTCCATATCCATATTTTCACCTATGTGGAAACCCAGTGATTAGTTTATTTGGGTAATCGTTACATTTCATACTTTAGTTTTTAAAGCCAAGTTTTGGTATTCCTTTTTACGATGTGGGTTTCTATTAAAGAAACTTTCGAATAGTAAACCATTTATAACCCCGACGAATTTCGAGGGTGAAATTCAATTTAAGGGGGGTAGAATGTAACAGCCCAAGATTTTATAAAAAATATTCTTTTTAATTTTATTAATGTCTTGTGTTGTACGCTACAGCAAAAGGAGCTTGCACAACACGCATCCTTGACTTGCCTTTCATTACACGCAATCGCGAACTTCCTCGATAGCGTGTGTAATACGCAATACCGAGTTTCACTAAACAACGATATGCTATTAAAATATTATTAAAACTAGCCGTTATGAATAGTAATAACCACTTTTTAAAATTCTTTAAATCTTATATTTCAAAATGAACTTCATTTTTGGATTCGGAGTATCGAATTTAGCCTAAGGTGAAATTTTGGTACATTTCGAATAACTTTCATATTCTGATGAATAGTGAAAATTACTAAATTATAATTAAAAAAACAACTTTTTTAATCAAAATAATTAATAGTGATAAATTATTAATTTGAGTAGTTTTAAAGTATATTTAGAATATATTTTTACAATTTAATACAATGTTGGTCATTGGACGTAATTTCACATTTAAACCAGATATAAACAAGTGTCAATCTTTTGATAGATATTGTTTCGTAAAAACACGCTATTTGTTTTAATAGCGGGATTTAATTATAAAATTAATTAATTCAACTTCTATGTTATGAATTTGGTAAAATAGACTTCATTTTTGAATTCGGAATATGAAATATAGCATAGGATGAAATTTTGGCATTTTTTTGAAAACTTTCAATTTTTGATGAATAGTGAAACCACTAAGTGGTAGGTTAAAAACTGAATTTTGCATAAAACATAATTTTACCACTTCTGTGAATGGAATTTCGAAAATCCGAGAGACACGGTTAATATCAAAGACTAAAATGTGGTTCAATGAGATGAAAATAATTTTTGGTGAATAGTAACTTTTTACCTTTTTTTACCGCGGTTAATAGTAAATAGGGTAACTAAGGGTAAATATGATATTACTATTACCCTAACACATGTCCTAATTCTATTGGACAAGTGTAATTCGACCAAAAACAAACTTAGGAATAAAATATGACCATTTAGGCCCACTTGGATTAGATTAGGACATTTATTATTAATTTATTTAAAGAAGGGTTAAAATAGTTAAAATCAAAGTTTAATAAGTAAATCATTTTTAATATGGGGTTATCCATAAGATAAATTCGATTGTAAATATTCCTTAGAAAGCTAAAAAGATTTACTACATGATGGTATTTTATTTGTAATTTTTAGACATCGAATAATATAATTTATTTATGACACAAAGATGATGCGGTAATTATCTTATTAATGAAATATTGACATAATTGATGTTATAAACACCAAAATAAATGTAATTTGAGATTTTTTTATGAATTGCACTAATTTTCTAGGTTACTATGATATATTAATGTTGATTTAATCAACTTGGTTCGAACATTTAATTCTGTTATGACTTTCACAAAAATCATATATCAAATAGTGTCAAAATTGACACAAAATAGTTTTTAAATCAAATATAATATTAATAATTGTTATTTTATTCCTAAAAATCTAAGGTTCGGCAAAATGACTTAGATAAGGATATATATATTAATAATAAAAAATTTGGGGTTCGTTTGGCATGTTATAGTAAGTGTATTAACCATATAGTGAAAGAAAACAAAAAGACACGGTAAAAGTTAAATTATTTAACTTAGAGTTAAATCTAATTGATAAGGTTTAAAATAATATCCAAACATGTCTAAATTTGATTGGTTGATGAGATTACAACCCTATCTCATCTAAGCTTCGAATATGAGTCATTTTTGGTGGTTTTTAAGTTGGGTTAGATTTATTATAAATTAATATTTTTAAGAATTCCTAAGGTGCCCCTCTCCTCCCCTATAAAAGGACACCTCCTCCCCCTCCTCCTCACACCAATTTGAGCACTCAAGCTCGGCCAACCCCTGCCAAAATCTCTTCTCCACTTCCCTAGCAACATCCTAGAGGTTCTGGTGTTCCTCAAAGACCAATTTTAGTGCCATAAGAGGAGGTCTCAAAGAGGCGCTTCAAAGAAGAGGAGGTTCGGACACGTACAAAGCAAGTCGGACCTAAGGTAAGGGAAATATCACAATCTCATTTTTATCCAAGATTGTTTATTCGTAAGTATTTACTGGGGTGTATTTTATCATCCACATCCATGTTTCATCAATATTTAATATTATTTCCATCCACCTACAATTGTTTAAATCCATTCTACCCTTCGGTGAGTTTTTAGTAATATGTATGAAAGGAATCTTTTGTCGTACGAGGTACTTTTTGACTTTTCCGACAAAAGTACGAAGAATGTTTTTTTTTAACTTATACGGCACGAATGGATTTTTAAAACATTATTTCCAAGAATATTCCTTTACAAGTTTTCAAGTTTATTTTTAATCAACTTCTTTTATTTTAAAGTTGTATGACATGTTATGAAAGGAAAAGTGTTTTTGAAGAAGAAAGGATATTTTCCTCAAGAATGGAGTTCAAGTGTTTTATCAAAATTATTTTCCATCTAAAATAATAAAGGGTTCTGTTTTTATCCCTATTATTACATTGATTTGATCATGTTGTGATGGAATTATTTTTATGAATTCCTTTATCTTATATGAATTGATTTATGATGTCATGACGTTTCAAGAATCCCATTTTTGTTACATGTGTTATGGGATGATGTATGTTTTATGATTATGTGGCACACATAAGAAAAGAATTCATTATAAGATGGGTGGGACCTATATCTCCCTCCAATGCATTGGGTAATGATTTTATATCTCATGAGATAGAGAGGGCTGGAACGGTAGGTTATACCGGTTCAGTGAAACAGGACTGAAACGAGGGTTACTCGATTCAGAAAGGGACTTTGTCCACTAAGATGGTCTTGGCAATGAGTCTTGACTAACAGAAAATGATTCTCTATGATTATGTGTGTATGCCACAAAGTTTAATGTTTTATTTTATGATTATTGTGATTACATTTCACTGCCATGATTTATCCCATGTTATGAAATGATGCTCTCTTTTGCAGGTTAAGATTTCCAAAAGTTATGTTCTTATGAATATGATGTGATTGATTTTTTTTTATATACCCTTACTGAGCATTTGAGCTCACCCTTTTATGTTTTCTTTTCCCCAGGATATAAAGAAAGGTTTTAGGTAAAAAAATGGAAGATCTTTATGGGAGATATTGAAGATCTTTCACCACGATTAGAAGATTACGTTCTGAGTTTCCAAAGACACTAAACTATTACGATCCTTGTGTGTGTGTTTTGTTATGTACTATGTATTCCGCAAAAGTAATGTAATGTCCATGTACGTCAAGATACGGGTCTCTACATTCCATGTCCATTATAATTTGTTCATATCTAGAATATCCATCCATAATGGTTAGAGCTTTATATCTAGGTATTGAATCAACATGATATTTCATAAACTCAACTAGGAAGTATTCCTTCAGGCAGTGCCAATTGGTATCCCTGAAACTAATAGAGAATCATATTTCCCAATTATTAATCTTGACATGGACTATATTATCCCAGAAGAAGAGATACTAAACATCCTGATTAAAGACATATATGATCATCATTTCATATGAATCCTTTATATTTGAAGTATTTGTCTAGTGCATTCTTCTGGGGCATTGTTTATAGCCATTGCTATATTATTGAAGGCCCATGTCATGAGTGGCCACCTCTGGACCAATGCCTAGAATCTATGTGTATTTACATTAAAATACATCTTTATGATTCATTAGGGAATCATTTTATACATCATTCTCTTTGGGGTTTATGGTCGCATTAATCAAGGTTTGTTATGTGTCTTTTTTGGTATCGATGATTATTAACTCCAGTTCATCAGTAGTGGTTCATATGACTTCTTTCAATTTCATATAAGAATCCTTATGGTCTTGATTATATTATATTTCTTCCACATTTTCTTATTCATATTCATCATCATATTCCTCTTATTTTTTTGGGAAAATAGGTCTTAGGATGTGTTATCCCAAACTATTCTTAGGGGAAATGTCTTGATGTTTAGAAGACAAAGTTGATTCCTCTAATTTAGAGGATGGTGGGGGGTTTTATAGGATTATTGGGAAGATAGAGTGAGTGATGGAAGAGTTTTGTCATTTACATTGAGTGTGGAGAGGACCCCTTTTGTCATAACCAGTGATGGTGTGATTTATTGCAAATCTAATTATGTATAGAATGTTCCTTCAACTGCGATTTCACAACTATTTTAGGATTATTGAAAACATTTAACCACTTCTAGAATTAGTGTCTATGAATGAATTGAAAAATATTTTTGATTGTGCACTAGATTTCAAATTCATATTCTCAATCTATTTGATTAGTATAACATTCCCTTTGTTAATCTATTTAATGGGCCCAACCAGAATCATTTTTAGACCATTTGCAGTAGTGTCCCAGTCAACTCCATTCACTATGGGTTGTTTTTGTTTTCATTGAATAAATCATGCATCAATATATTATGATTCATTGGATTCTAATAGGGCCTTATAGACATAAAACATATTTAATTTTTATCGATGAGCTATTTGATGCATTGGTGGTAGTAAAAGTGATTTTTTGTGTGTTGGTGAAACCAAGTACTACCTAGAAAAGCATTGAAGGTTGTGTTTTTTCAAATGATGAAAAATTATGATTCTTCCATTTGGACTCTAAACTGAATCAAGAGCCATATTTGGACCAATGAATTTTTTTACATTTGAAATAACCCATTAGGATCTTGGTGGATCCCTTCAGCTTATCCTCATTACAACCCAATAGAAAGAGTTTTTGTACTGGAACGAGATTATCTCTTGTTCCATTATCATGGGAAAATTTTCAAATATCGACAATAGTTATCATGTCATACACATCAGATGGTTTAATGTGTGCTTGTAACATGGAAGAATCATCTTGACTTGTGAAGGAAAAATATATATCAGTCCACCAGATTTTATTTGGTATGATATGCCTCATTGGCCCCAATATTTCCATCAAACTCAATGGGACTTAGAAATGATTCTTTGATTTCATCCCTATGGTCTTACAACAAACTTAGGGAATCCAATATTGATAGTAATGATGGTAATGAATATACATACATCAAGTACTCTTACTTATATTCTAAATTTCTTGGCCTCCCAAATTTTGGATTCTATATTATAGGATCTTTATGTGTGTGTGTGTATTAAAAGTAGATAGATCAAACCTCAGGACATGTGCTGGAGGAAATCTTATTCTTGGTGGGTTGGGATGGGAATGCCTACATTCCAACCGAGTGTGATCTAATGTATGTCCTTTTGATGGATATTATAAGGTATAAGTACAAAAGTATATTTTTATAGGTCCAAGGGGATTTTTATGTTTCTATTGGGTCCACTAGTGCTATCTTCTATGAGTTTCTGCATCATTAAAAGTCATATAATGGTCATGTATATAAGATTTATTCTTACTATAGTTGTGACATCCCCTGTATCCTTAGATCCTATGACTACTTCGTCTTGTTCCCAAGCCATACCTAAGGAATTCATGTTTATATCCATACACAACATTGAATAAAATATCAATTATCTGGATGAAATTAGTCTATCCCAATATCTACACCTCATCTGTTGGGAAATATGAATGGCTAGTCGTTTCTGATTATTCTATTTGGCAGGGTATTTCATGGGCTTTCTGATATATTATCTTAAAATATAAGAATGTCCAAGATTATTTTAGACATGCAATGGGTTCTTTTTCTTGTTCTTCTACCTTGAAATTCTTGTGAGGCCTCTATTTAAAGTCATAGTATATGGAGGTTTTGAGGACTAATATATTTGATGAATTATAGTAGGAGAGAATGGGGGCATAGTTAGTTGTATTTACTATCCTCATATAACACCTTGAGTATAATTAATATACTTTCAAGTCATCCAAAAATTAAACATTTTTCACCACTTGATAAAAAAATCTTTCAAAACACATCCATTATTAGGGGTAGTGGTGAAACCATATTCCGCTTGAATTTGTAGGGCACCCCATTTTACATAACGATAATCAAAAAAAAATTATAGTATTTATTTTAATATGAAACAATCCTGAATAGTTTCCCCTATTTTCTACTGAATGGAGAAATAATATTTCATGTCATCAAGTCCTACCACATTGGCCATTTTTTGTCCCTGTTTGTGGAGTATATCTGCTTCCATGGAGGACATAAAATATCCAAACACATCATCATCTCAGAATGAGTGAAAATTTTTTGTTAATTCCATGAAAGGGATACCCATGGGACTCATTTTATCATATGTTCAATGTGGTTTTTTATTGACACATGGAAGGTTCAATATGATATGGTTTTTTAACTAAAGCAGATGAAGAGGCGGGCTTAACTACTACTTTTGTTGCCTCTCATTTCTCTCTCATTTCTCTTGGATTAGGGGGATTATCTTCGTGTTGAGATTAATATGATATGTGTTCTCCTTTTCTATTTGATGGATGGAGGAGAAATATTGAACCAATCAATATATTTTACTTTTATTAGTTTTTTAAGGAGGATATTTTGGTGGTTATTAATTCACATCGCAATTATTTCTTACAGAGGGGGTGGCCAGTTGAAGGAATGGGTCGACACTTTCCATTAAAAAATGATGTTAAATATATTCATGTTATTTCTCTGCTTATAGTTAGAGAGGTCATTGAGTGTTGAATTATTATGTTTCAAGAATAATTGGAAGAGGAACTTCTAATGGAGGTCTTCCCATTCAATGATTGATTTATCTAACAATCTGGTGTACCATTCGAAGGTTGTCCCTTACTGAATTTTCACGAATCATCTGAGTTTCACTACTTCTTTTTTAATTAATATTATTATCATGGTATCAAAATTGGATCTATAATTGGTTATACGTTTCCTAGGATCACTAGATCCAATTTTTGTTGGTAACACATGACTTCCGAAATTTAGCGGCATTGGGGTGTCATGTGCCTAGTTTGGGTAAGGTTTTTATTTCAGCTATATTGGTGTATACTGCTGCTACATGTCGTCTAAATGACCTTCCAATGAATTGAAAATATCAAAAATCCCATGTATAATATTTTTTGAATATGATTATGGGTTGAAAAAATGTTTTTATTGGCATGATGTGCCGGTTTTTTCTATTACGGGAGGCGTATATTCAGCTAGAGAAATCTTTTGATGATTTACCTAGACCAATTCAAACTATATTATTAATGGAGGGAAATATTGATATTTGTAATTAGATATTTCTAGATGAACTGATAGTCCAAAAACTGAGCTGGATAGATTTCCCAACCTTGATTCAATTTTCAGGTTAAACACTTATGGCTGAAGTGAACCTAATTATATGTGTGTACTAATGATTTTATTTGGGACCATATTCATTAAGAATGATTCTCATATTTAACATTACTTTTATTTTCATAAATGCTTTCGTTTATTAACATTATTGAGAGAATCTCTCTTCGAGTGTAGGAATATTTCCCCTATTAATAGGAGTAGGTAGTTTGAGTGTGACATAGACATTATACTTCTCTTATTCAGTGATTCCAAAATGAAGCAATAATGTATAGGAAATGGTAGTAATGAAATTTAGGGATTCACTCTTGTTCTAGGTATTCATATCATCATTCTTGGTGTGTACCTTATCATTGATATAACGATCCCCTTTTACCTATTCTTCATTTTTATCACTTGGGATATGGTATGTAGGAATGTATTCTATGATATTAACTGATGTGTAATTCGTTGTGGGTGTCACACTATTTTATGAATAGTAGGACATATATTTCCATCATTTTTAAAGTTTCTTCCTTCCATTGTAGGACTCCTTATGGGTTAATTAGTGAAAGGGGACTAAGAGGGATCCTTAATGTATCCTTGTTTTACACCTCTCTTATAGAGAGAATGTGTTGTGTGATTAGATAGAACTAGAGACCTATATCCTTAACATCCTCCCTAAATAATAAAATACATGTTCTGGTTCGAGGGTGGTTGATGTAAAAATTCACCCATCCCTACAGGTAGGGGTTTCTATTATTTTCTTGGTGACATGACAAATCTTGTATTATTTGGTCATATGGTGCAATTTTTTGTGAAAAAGTCCCAAAAATCTATGTGATCGGGCAGATCCTGTAATGAAGTAGAATCCTTCCCTTTCAATTATCTCTTCAAATTACATATCATTTTTCAATTGTGGGTTTGATATGAAGCTGAGTTTTAACATGAACTTATTACTTCAGAGGGAATAAGGGATGCTTGACGATTGGGTTCTCATAGGTGAGAGGCCTGTTGAATTCCCTTAGTTTCCTTGTTTAATAGTATTTTAGTGGCTTTTTCTCATTGTGATTGAAAATTTCTATACTTATTTCGGGTTGATTATTATGGAATGTTCTACCATTAATGTGTAGGTAATTTTCATCATATATTCCTTGTCATAATGACATTACTGCATGCCATTTCGAGTGGATTTTGTTGAACAGGGCATGGGGTGAAATTCTGGGCTCCATGGTCTCCCATTCCTTATATTTGATCATCTGACATGGAATTGATGATGAGATGACGCAATTTCTATAGTTCATTGAGGTAGGTATGTTTTAGATCATTCTGCCTCTTCTGGTATTGTGGACACCATGCATACAAAAGGGATTCAGGGTTGATTTGAGGACAATTCTCTACTCGAATTTAAAATAGTATCCATACTAGTGAAAACAAATATAGTTTTGTTTCAGGAGGTAGAGATACGTCCAAATATTATGATTTTTTTTATGTACACATTATTCTGATAAAGACATTCATACGTCAAAATGGGAGGTGGTTGAGTGAAAAAATTAAATAGGTTTTTCTTCCCTGTACTAATGTCATCCCAAGAATAAAAATACAATTTTTTTCTTCTTTAAGAGACTAATCAATATTATTAAACCATAATTGATTCTTCCATTCTTTTTTGAAGCAAGTCTCGAGGCTATTAGGTGTCTCACAAATATGGCAGTGGCCTGGGGTGGGTTAGATATTGAACATTTCCTTGTGGTGTCTCCCGATTTGGGATTGATGTAATTTCTTTCAAATAGGGTATCCTACATATATGAAAAATCTTTTCATGTGCCTCATCCTTTGAGGGATTTCTCATATTTGAATTGAAAAGGGGAGAAAAGTTTTATAGATAATAAATCTCACTATGGAGAGGACCTTCATAGTTGGTGATTCCCTTGTGAGGACTACCATCAAAGCTTGATGTCTAACTACAAGATGAATTTTTATTGTATATACCATAGGGAGTATGTTTAGGTCAGACTGTATAAGGGGGAGTACATTATTTCCACAATAAAAAGAAACTATGTGGAGGACCTCTGCACTTGGTGCTACCATAGAGTGGACTACAATCATATCTTGAAATCTGACTACATTTATAATTTTTACAACATATACCTTGAGGAGGACCTTCAAGAGAAAAGTAGAAAGGGGATAATTTTATTTCTATTTTACCTTTAGGCCATGAGTTGGGTTATAGTTATACTCAATAAGTGATAGAATCTCATCATTGATATTTTTGTGCCCATGGATTAATGTTATATGGTTAATTCTCTTGGGTGGACCTTCATATGTACTCTTAATAATGTTATAGGGAAGGCATTTGTAATTTCAACCACGACATTTATAATTTGTTAACGAAATATCCCGATCATGGGCCTCTAGGGATAGGGTCTTGAAGGCCTTTTGAACTCCACCTTCAACAGTGTAGGGTCATGAATTTTCATATAATTTTTCAGTTTCCTTTGGTGTGATTTATTATTAGGCAATCTCTTGTAGGATATTGGGGCTACTTTTTTTGGGTGATGTCATCTATATATGGGTGATTGTTTGTGTGTCTTCTATGGGTGTTCTGAGATATTCCAACAATAATCATGTGTTATGGTACAGATATATGCCTAAATTGGAGTTACAACAATAGTGGACCAGTTTCCCACAAGTTAAAATGTGTATTTGTGCCCGATTTTATTTTCCATTTATCAATGAATATTACTAATGACCCTCCTAGATGGGAGAAGAGATTCATACATACTCATGAATGAACACCCTATTTTTTAAGAGTCACCCCACATATGGAGATGTGGTTGTGAGATTGACACATACCTATTTCAGTAGATGTGATTAAATCATGACAACCCTATAGGATATGGATAGGGAATGATACTGCATCATCAATAATTTTTAAGATGTGATGTGATATGTATTTGGACGGAATATGAACATATACCAATTCCAACATCAGAGAATGAATATTTTCCTTATCTGATCCTCAGTTTTCTCTCAATTAGTCTAGAAAATTCACTCATGTGTGGACAAAGATATTGTTTACACCCTGACTTATAGAAGGTATATTCCCTATATTTTCTTTGGTTACTATTGTATTTCACTGAAGGTATTCATATTCAGGATCCTGGATTTTCATCTCCTTTTTTTCTATAGTATTTTTTTGATGGTATTGATCTACATCCATAGGAATATGCCTCTACCTGTATTTTCTTATTATCATATTGGACTAGTGGGATACATATTTGTGGGGAGGGAATTGCATCCAGTTATTTTACTCTATATTTGGTTAACATTAATGGTATGAATGAGAAGTATGTTTTCCTTCCCATTGGTTGACATCATATTTTACAGATGCAACACATTCAAATTGGTAGGGATATTCATCATCATATAGTTTACAACCCTATTTGTGTAGATGAAATGGTGATCTTTAGTAGAAATTTTCACCTGCTCATAATGATCCAATTTATTTACATGGTTGGATTCATAATAAGGATATGTAATATAAATCCACTCGTAAGTTTAAACAATATTTTCATTGTAGGATCCTTCTTTAGGCATAGGGACAAGATCCTGTTTCTTGTGGTAAGATCATTTCTTTGTGGAGGATACCCTTTGTACCTAGTTCTATGTAGCTTCGATTGGGCCCCATGGGACTACATCCTATGCAAGTAGGGGATGTTGCATCACATAGCATTGGTGGTGACATTTTACGATTTGAGAACTCAGTGGGACCCATGTGACGTAGGGATGAAATCATTTGTGATGAATTTATCAGTTTCCCAATGATAAGGGTGGTACTCATTAACATATTCAATGGAAATTCTTTTGAAACATTTGGAGATGTCAAATGGAGATTACTTATTCTAGTTTGATGACCAAAACTATGAGGATGGATGGTAGTGTACCATTGATTGGATTTCCTATAGATCTGTCTAAAATGTGGGTATAATAATTTTTTTATGGTAATCCAAAAGAAGTAGATTTTATACCTAGTATTGAAGATGTGGGGTGGGAGAGGGAGTCCTCATCATTATGGAGGACCCGACTACATGTTTGTTCATAGACACACTTCTTTCCAAAATATGTTTATACTCCATTGGATTAATGGAATATAAAATGATTGCCTACCATATATGTGACAAGTATAGAAAAAACCCCATCAAATTAGAATATCTCACAAACATGTGAAAATTATGGTGACATTTTTCCCTCATCCACATTTGACGAAAAATGGTTCTGGAGATGGGTAACACTGCCACCTTGATTAGGGATACACACTGGCTTCAAAATTATTTTTTCCTACAGAATTGTGTGGTGACTAAAACATGGTTGCATGGGTATTGGTTTTGTACAATCATTCACATCGAGTATACCACTTACTAATGGTCTCTAACAGGTCTTTTTCATGGATATAAAAACATCCAAATGGATCTCAGATAAATGATTGAAGGACCTACACTCCAGATTGTTAAATTCACTATCTAAATTTTCCAATGAATGTTAATATATCACATTGGTCTATAGGCTGGAAATTGAGGCTAATCATACCCTTTTGGTGTAAACTATTTTGTGTTCCCAGACTCTCTTATATATTTCTGATATGTTTGCAAGTATCTTGTTCCTTCCCAAGTGAGTATATTATGGATTTCACTGGGAAAATGATCATTCACTAGGATATGTTGATTCATAATAATCTTTATGTATCCAATGTTCTCCATTAATTAAAGGAACTCTAGGTATATGTTCTCAATTAATGATACCAATTAGTGGACATGTCATGGATTTCATTTTCATTTATTGGGACAGTGCCAGTTTTAAGCAGTGTAATTTTGAATCATTAGTATATCCTCATTCAGGGGAAAAAAATTATGATGTAATTGAACACATTACGTTTTATTCCAACATACCCTCATGATAGGAATAAGATCCCACATAGTTTGGTGCCACATAAAAAGGCACATCACCTTTTATGGTCATGCTGAAAAGATGCAATCTTGTAGTATAGTTTCATTTCTTAAGGACATTCATGTGGAGAATTGATGTCTAAGGATTGTATGAGACTTAGTCAAAAGAATCCCAAGTGGAGTGAAGGAAATGTGGTCTACCGTTTTAAGGTATGATCTTACTATTATTATGACCCAATATGTGTACAGATGGAAGGGATCTAAAACGAATATGGCTGCCCCAGGATGGTTGTGACTATATCAAGAATGTATCATAGAAAACATTAGGGTAAATGTGGGTTGTAGGATTTTTCATTATGTAGGATTCTTGTGTATCCCAGTCATGTGGTAATTATAGCCCACATTGTTTTGTAATCATTGTTGCTTATCTGAGGATGCAAACCATTATTGGTTGCATGATAGGGAGTATACCAAATGGGAGGCCAATCACAAGAGGATTTCACATGATCATATTTAATGTGGCGATTACACATAGAACCACTACATTCATTTGTGTAATACTTATTTTTCATGATTTCTGATATCATCTAGGTTATTCTTAGACATTCATTATGTGAGAAATAAGAAGAAGAAATAAATATGAAGGTCAAGTGATCTAATATTTCATGGGTGTACAAGGCAAAAAATCCCAAAGATAAATGGAGTGGACATTGAGGGTTATTCTATTTTATTTTATTTTCATGGATAAGATAGTGACATCATGTGATCAATATAATTGTGTCCCAGGTATAGGTGAATAGAAACAAGTTTTCCAATTCTTGGAAGAAAAGTTAGGGTCATACCTTATGAGGATTTCTCTGTAATAGGTTTATGGGATGAGAAAAATTTCTAACACCGGCACTCATTGAATGAAGTTGAAAATGGATCCCCTCACTTCATAATATGTTAAGTTTCATGTGAGAACCCCAAGTTCAGTACCCTTGTTGACATATGAAAATCAACATAATGGTATTATGAGGGTATGCCTTATTATAGAGGTTACCAACATGACTATTGTTTCCACGACTATGTACACCTGAGTGAACAAACTAATGTGCTCAATGATTTTATCAAAATTCATTGGATTAATTGGGATGGTCTTTAGTTCGATGTTATTTGAATGGTTTTAAGAAGATAAAACATGTTCGGATAATGAAAATACAAAGGGGGATGATGTGAGATGGATTGTGGAACACCTTATGACGTCTTGTTCCATGTAGTAGTTTTATACAATGAATGGGGTTCTATCAACACATCATATTGCTACATGAGAGAGGGGAACATCCACATAGAACCTTGCTACATTGTTAAAGGTTGTAACTGCATTGTAGGTCACACCATGGGTCATGGTTCCACTTATGATTCATGGGGCTACATGGTGTCGATTTCCACTCGTGTTGTATTTTTCTATGTATGACATGGTTCTTCTCAGATAGTATTAATTTGTGATGGATATTTGTCTAAAGAGGGAAAAACATTATGCCACATGGAATGGTGTGCGTCGAGGTTTTTTTGAGACCATGTTTGACATGGAAAATTATTATTTCCATCTTATTTCATTACATAGGATTTTAACTTCTAGGAATAGATGATGGTTCTTCAGTTTGTGTGGTACCGTTATTAATAATTTACCTCCGCTATAATTCATTTGATATCCTTTATCATATTTTTTTCCCCCTTGGGAATTACTTATAGAATATGCATGGATCATTTATTAGTGTGGATCATTGTCTATAGAGGTAAATGGTGTTTCTTTTGTGGGATCCATGGAGCACTTATTCAACAGGGTGAAATATTCCATGGTGGTGAATAATACCGCCTCCTCCCGTGCAATAATTCATCTAATTTATTGAAGATTTTGACATTGCCTTACCGAATAAAATATTTAGTTTAAAGGGATTCTTCATTTATGGGAGTGGGAAACACCCCCACTCCCCATGTGACTAATAATCATATTTGGGAACAATAGGATCGGTCACTTTTCATGGATTATTTTTCTTCATGGGTGATTCATAGAGTGGTAAATTACCATGAATAGTATTGGTACATAGAATAAAATTTTAATTTTGGTTTCCCATACCAAAAATCCTCCTTGAACTCTTAATATGATGTTTTCTCTTCTTTTCAAAATAAATGGACTTACCTTGATTAAGTTTTAGGAAATATTAGGACCAAATAATAATCAAGCAGTTAACAAGGAATGAAAAAAAAGAATAAAAAAATTATGAAAATTATATATCCTTATAAATTATTAAATTAATTTTTTTTTTCTAAATTTCTTATAAATAATATAATTATTATTTGTAAGCAAATGAAATGATTTTTGAAAAAAAACATTTTTTGAAGGCAATATTAGTAATGTTTTGTTGAAAAATTTTATATTTTGTTACCAATTTTAAGAAATTAATTTTAAAAAATACACTTCATTTTTGAAATATATGTATATGTATTTTTTTTTAGAAAATGATTGTGAATTTTCTTAAAACATTAATTTTTTCAGTAACAGTGAAAAATAATTCATTTCAATTAAAAACTCCATTTTTGTTTAAAATATATATTAAAATACTTTTTTATAATATTTTCAATGTAATATTAGATAATTTATAATATTTTTTAACTAATTTATGACATCTAAATAAATTCTTATTAAATTTTTTTATTAAATTTTTTTTAACGATGTAATTTTTTATTCAGAAACCCATATTCTAATCACGCTTGTGGGTATAATTTTGAATTGGAAGTTGAAACATCAATGAATATAATTTTATAGAATTAATTAAATATTTTTAATAATAGTATATTATATTATAGAATAAAATAATATTAATTTTTCCATTATGAACAATTAAAACAGTGAAAATTAACAACCGTGATTTTGGTAAAAATTGGGTTACCTAGGGTTAAACTAATAAGATTATGGTTAAATGGCATAATAACATATAAAATATCCATTAGACGGTAATATTGGAACACTATAATATATATGGTTTTATAATGATCCATTTGGTCGATTTTTTATCATAAAAATGATGGTGTAATTTATTCATTTCCAAAATACCGTGTGATCCCCCTACCCCAATTATAAATCGCCACCAATATTCTCCCATATTCAAATTTCCAAAGCTTGTTGAATTGGAAACTTCATTCTCAAACCTATAAAATACATTCATTCCCACTAACTATATTCATTTTTATATCGTAATTATAATCTATGATAGATTTTGATAAATCCTAAATAGGTTTCTCAAAGAATATGTTATGTTTTTTACTACGATTTTCCATTTTACATCTTCATATATATCCTTTAAATAATTTAAAAATATTACAAAATATAAAAAATATCTAATATATGATGATATTTTATTATTTTAATTTATTAATGTGTATCCATCTCATATACCATCAAATGGAAGATGAATCCTTCTGTTGTTTTTATGGTGGAATACCACCAAGCGAACTGATATACTTAGTTTTGCTTATCCAACATTCAGGATTTTATATAATAATGTATTTAAAATATTTATATGATATTTATTATTTTATTATAGGTCTATAATTATCATAAAACATATAACTTATTAATGTCCATTCCATGAGTGATATGACAACATTGGTTGTGTGTGTGACAGACTACTCACTCACGAAGCTATGTGATTCATTTTTTCCATTATGATCTAATTGGAATCTATTAAAGATAATAGTTAAAGAATATATGTTATATTAATGATATTAAAATACTAATAGAAACATCAAATCACTCTTATATTCAAACATTCCAATCTATTGTAAAACAATAATGTCACTCATGCGTACAGATATACTATCTTCTACCCATGGCGATGTAAAATATTATTCATTTAATTTGGGATTTTATAGAAACAAGGAAGGATTTTATTAATAGAAATGGTATTTATAAAAAAATATTGTTTCAATAATTTGTAATTAATATTTATTTTCTTTTCATTCTATAGATCTACAAAAATGGAAACATCATTCATAATTACATATGGCCTTCCTTTTCTATAATCAATGAAATTAATTTTCAATATCTAAATTTTATTCAGTAATAAAATAGAATATATAATGAATATATATGATATTAACATAATTTTAAAAAATATTGAAATTTTTTAACCAGGATAAAATTAAATTTGCTAAAATTACAGAACCAAACATTCATTACAACAATGCAATTATCACTTGGAACAATGATTTTAACATAGTATTTCTATCAAAAGTTTATAAAAATACAATAAGTAAATAATATACAGAATGATATATATTAGTATTTTTTGGTATTGGATGTTTAATAAACTATTATTTTTTATAATTTAGGATTATTCACATATAAAATAAGTCTTACTGGTGGTATGGGTTTCTCATCTAACTTTTACTTCAATGAGACACATGCCACATTCACCAAATATTTCATTCCATGGTGTATATGCCGACCCTTGATGTTTAATATAATGAATCGATTTATCATAATTATATTTATTGATTTATTAGATGATTATTTCATTTAGGGGTATTATTATTCCTAAGGTATAAATGTGGTAATGTTTTATTTCACAATTTCATCATAATTTGGAATATTTTTAATCCTCCATTTTTGGGAGTTATTTGATATTTATATATTCACGTTATTAAATTATCATATTATTTGGTTATCCATGAACATTTTCTTATTACTGTACCATTTTTATATTTATTTTTAATTAAAATTAATGAGATTTTTTTCTGAAAATTCTACTTAATTACGTTCTTCAGTCAAAAGTACTTTTTCATCAAAAATCTATGTTTTATAAATATGTTTTCAAAAATTGTTTAATCATATTAAAAATAAATTTTTAACCATTTGTATTTTTTAGAAAAAAAAATATATTTAATTTTTATTTAATTTTAAAAATAGTGATTTTTTGGGTTTTAATATATTGTGAGACGAATATTTGTTTTAACATGTATGGTATAAATAGAATTTTTTGCCTTCATAACCACTCACTGTTATAAATAATGTCTTACATGTTATTAATTATTATTTTCAAATAATGTTGTTTTCATAATAGTTATTAAATTTTTATATTTAAAAATAATTTAAATGTGAAATGATTATTTTCCTTTAAAATTTATTCATTTTATTTTAATGTTATTTCTATTCATCAATTACATCATCCAATTATTGTGATTATGATTTACATGGGACATGTTATGTAGATATCATCATAATTATTGGTATGTATAGTTTACGATAACATTGAGTTGGGAAGTGAAATTTTATTTAAATTAAATATATTACTTTGGATGATTTATGATTATATTTTTTAATTGGTGTGTGTTTAAACATTTCAAATGTTAAATTTTGAATACGATTTTTTTTGTGGATTATTTTATTCCCCATTCATATTAGGAATACATTGGACATATTATTTAATATTTAGGGTTATTATCCACTAACATAATCTAATGCACATTTTTAATATATAATTTTCAGGTTTGTCATTACAAATCAACACCATTTTTAATTCATTTCTTTGATGTGATCATTATTTCACATTATGATTCCTACTACTTTTCAAAATTAACTATTACATGGTAATTTTTTAAAAATCATATAATACTCAATTGTACATATTTTATTATCACAACAAATTTTCATATATCCCATTATACGAGGAATATTATCTCTTGATGGAGTTGTGGATGAATCTATAATGAATATGGCCAAAGAGGACCTTGAATGAAGAAAATTTTGTGAAAATTGAACTAGAAGTAAGAAAAATTAAATGACTATAATGACCAATATCAATGATCAATAAACTACAATAATGAACATGATATCTAATAAATCATGGGCATCATTTCATTAAATTGTGTATTGTGCTAATTGTGATGTCTAAAGGGAGTTTCTTGTGACCAAATCTGAAGATGAAATTCTTGGCCATATTATGTGGTCAGGAATGATTGCCCAACAATTTTGTCAAATATATGAAAGAAAACAACATATTGTGATGAAATTTTATAATCGTATAAGGGATACATGTGTCTTAAATTTATTTATATATGGGCTCATCTAATTTTCCCAACTAGAGGTTCTTCTTAGAATGTGTTTTGGGGGGATTTCAGATCGATAAATTTTTTTCTAAGGGTATGAAATCCCACTTTAAAAAAAAATTTCACTGAATTATTCCTAATATAATTAATTATGTTGAATTTTAATATTGGGTTATTGACCTAGGACTCTTCTAATAAAAATTTTTGGTACTGAAACTGGTGTTTTTGGGACAAAGTGGTCTTTGATTTCATTGTTATATTATGATACCAATTTGATGTTTTAATCAAATTTATTAAATTGGAATTTATATCATTTCAAATTATTTTCCAAAATAAAAGCTTGTCCCCAAATATTTTGTTGTCTTTTTTAACATGTTGATACTATTTTGTAATCATGCGAATTTATTCATATAGCAAAGAAGGAAATATTTCACAGAAAAGTGGACTATTTATTATTTCACATCTTTTCTTCATTGAATTCATCCTCAATAGTATACATACCAAATATATTGAGATAATAAAATTAATTGATGTGTAACCCAATTAATAATTATTTTGGTTATAATATTAAATTAATTTTTTTGTGGAATGATATTTTAAATTATTATTTTGAGTTTTTTATTCCTTGAGACTAGGAAAACTCATGTTGGGTGTATTATTATCCATATAAAGAGGCTAATATTCATTGTTCATATATAATTTTTTGTTCAGAATTATTCTTAAAAGTAATTTTTTGTGAAATTTTCATTCTGATCATAACATGATATTATAATTCTAGGTCATAAATAAAATTCACTATTATATGGTACATTTTTTAGCACCTCTTAATACACCCAATAGTATTGATTATATTTTCATATTTCACATTCATCTATCCCTTTCTGTGAATAATATTATGTCATTTAAATGAATTTTATTAATCAGTTTCGAAGATGACAAAAGCAGGCCATGAATTATGAAGAATCATGGTTAAGTGATCATTATTGGAAAATAATTAAATAAATTTTGTGATCTTGATCCTCTCAAAATGAATCTAAAATTTTAACTTGATATAGTTTAAATAATTAGTAATATTTAATTAACTTATTGAGTGAGCTTATTCTAATTTTTGATGAGTGTGCCAGGAATTCCTAGTTGAAGATAAAATATTTCTCCAGATTTTGTAGAACAGACTAACAAATGACCATTTCAGTAATATCAAAGAATACAAATATCATATTTGGTAAAAATGTTACTGGATGGTAGTGTATCTATTAGGATTCAATTTATTATTATGGACCACTCTAATTCATCCATCTAGAAGCCTTTGATTTCACTTCTTCTCGGAGGATTCATGTTGTCTTCCATTTTTTCCATGTGAGGACAAGTTTACCATTAATTAATTTTCCACCCAACTATGCTTTCCATTATTAATTTGGGTTATTTGGTCTATTGAGGTATCAAACCAAGGCTCTAAAACCATATATTTAAAATTGTGGTTGTGGTTTTTTGGGTGGAAGTGGTGTATGATATCATTTTAATGTTATGTTTCCAATTTGATGTTGTAATCACGTTTCTTAAATTGAATGTTATATAATTTCATGATTGTTTTCTTAATAAATTTAATATTATACACATTTTTATTATTGATTGTTAACGCATTTATACATTTTCATAATAGTGTGAATTTATTCACACAGTGAAAATAGAAATCATTCACATAATGGCAGAGTGTTTTTATAACAAATTTATTTCTTCAATTATGCCATCATGAGTCTACTTCCAGATTATATTGAGCGAATGAAATAAATAGATGTCTAACCCTCATATGAGTTAATAAAAATGAGTAAAAATGGTCTATATTGGATTTTATTTATCAATCTGTTAATTTCTAATAAAATATTTTAATTGATAATCCTTCATGAAGATCTTAATAATTCATCATACTTGTTGAATTTTAAGGACACACACTTGATGTGCTAATATTGACCATTAAATTTTATTACTAATATAAATGTTCCTCCATGTTTATAGTTCTTTATTATTAGTTTTTTGGTATTAAAACAATATGTGATGATTTATTATCTCTTTAAATAAAACAAACTTGATTCATAGACATTAAAATCCTTAAAAAGTAAATTCATCCACCCTATCACTGTAAATAATGTAGGAGAAACCCTCTCACATTAAATAAATTCACATAAGTCTGTAATTATTTTTTGTAAAATCAACAATTCCATAACAAATTTTTTTACATAATTTAACAAATAAATCTCAATACAATATGTACCCAATGGTTCTTCTTTGGGCCTTAATCATTCAAAATCTCAAGATACAATTAAAGTGACTACATCTACCTTATACTTGGGTAAATTTCGGTGATTCCATGTGGCTCAGAATTCAATACCCACTTGATAAATTAGCAGTTATCATGAGGAAAATTTTCATTAGAATTTGGCTGAGGTGTTACCGATTTATATATGATGCATTGGTATGTGTCCTTGATAATAAGAATTTCTAGCATAAGTATTTCACAGTATCATTATGATTTCCATAACAATTCATTACTTCATTATAAAATTAGTTATTGAAGTTCATGTGATTATTGTATTATTTATAATATCAATGGATATTTTTCATGCGTATTTAATTATTCAAATGGATTTATTTGATCATAATTTATTTCATCCATATTATCTTCATTTGATTTGTAATATGAAATGTGTTCTAGTTATTTACCATAATATTATTACTTTTCATATTTATTCATGATAAATTTCACTCTATTATTACCCATACTAGGAATATTATCTCTCCCCATTATTATATTTGATTCTCCCATGAATATCAAGAATTATTTTGTGATAGATATGAAGGGATACACTATGAGTAATAATAAATATTCAAATAGAACACTTTATGTATTATATATTTTCAATTGCAATTATAATTTAAATATTTATCCAATTTACCACGATTAATATTCTATTAGGTCCTTTAGTATGCAATTCAACGTATATTTTGAAAATTCAATAAGGTAAATACAAGATTTAGGATACAGTGGATCAGTTCACTATATTAAATCTAATATTCCTTCTTGTCATTGGTTATGATTATTTTATAGGTGGGTTCGTATATAGCCCAATAATTAATTTCTAATACTTAATATCTAATGAATACAGGTATGTTATATTTATGGTTATCCCATGACAAATAGGCTATTTTTCACGACTGGTATTACCATGTATAAATGTTTGTGGTATATGGGTGGTTATCATAGGACTAAAATTTCAGTAGACATATACATAACCCATCCTTACATTGTCATTGTATATGGGTGGGTATCCGAAGACAACTATTATTTGTGGAGTTAGTTAGCCTAATCTGTTGTGTGTTAAATTACATGGTTGTTGACCTCTAGACATGTTTAATTTTAATATTTTTGATTCATTATATTGTTATGTATCATGACTGTTACAATTTCACATATTATTAAATCAAGTTACTATATTTAAAAAGTCTCATGTTTAACAAAGACCCATTTGGAAGATCATTGTTTATAAAATTTATGTTATATTATTTATTATACTCTTATCTATATCCATGAATGTTAATAATTCTCTGACACCAGTATTCACATTTTTGGGGACTTATATTCTCTAGAAGTTATTAATTGTGTTTACAATTGTTATGAATATTTTCTCACTGTTAGTATATTTTTATTATCCTAGGTAAGAGGGGATATTATTTTTTAATATGAGAATAGAAAGATACAATGTGAGAAAGATATCTGTGGTAGATGTTCAAGGAAAACACTCAACATAAAATTTATATTGATAATCTCTAATGAAACTATAAATATGGGTTAATGAATTATTTGTTTATTGGTGGGATTAAATGTTTATGTTATGGAATATAGGGAAAATATATTCAATTTATATTGAATTGATATTACATTTTATCAATGTTATTCATGTAATGATTTTGTTGTTTATCACCTAACCATGGTATGTGGGTCTAGGTCACCCCATTGTTTTCCTTATTTTTCTACAAAACTATCAGGAGAAGCCAAATATTTATGGGTATTTTGAGACATGGGTGATGATATTGAGAAATTATTATTCCAATTACAAATAAATCATTCTCATTAATTGATTTTTTTTCTAACGTAACTAACTCCATAATAATGGTAGAAAACAATTCTAATCCCCTTTTTATTCTTCTTCAAAATTAATATCCTGGTATATTATGATTTTCACCAACATTGATCGATGGTTGGAAAAAACTAAATAGAAATAAAGTAACTAGGGGGATATTTTGATACACATGGTATTTATGAAAAAATAATTATTTCATTTAAAATGGTTTCTCAATGAGTGTCATGACATGAATATCATATGAAATAAATTTTATGGGATGATTTGGACATTATATAATGGAATCCTCATAACATGATGAATTAATATATTGGGAGTTTTCACTAAAATTTAAATAATAGTAAATACATATTTATCATATACTTCATCCGTTTGATTGATGAGAGAAATTTATAGAACATTGGGAGAGGAGATTTGAATAGAAATATATAATTCTAGATACTTCACATCCATTTTGAGAATAATATATCTATATACATTGATTCAATGGACAAGAAAAGGGTATTTTCACTTTACAATAACTTAAAATTCCCATCCAAAGAGTATATTATGATTTGATGGTACGATAAAAGAACATATTCATGCATTTGGATCCATGAGATTTCTAGAAAGACAAATTATTATTTTTTGTTTTGGTAAAAAACCCAAAATTTAGTTTTTGAAATGTGATTAAAAAACTAGTTATCAATAGTTCTCCGACCAATTAGTTTCTAATAACATTTTCACTAAATTATATTTTTGTATCACCGGGAGATTTTATGAGAAATATTTTGTTTTTATGTATTATGTTATATGAATAACCAAATAAATAATTCACTACACGCAGTACTATCTTGGCTTGCGTTACACACAAGAGAAACCTTCCTGGATAGGTTGCGTCGTACGCAATACCAAGCTTCGCTGAAAAAGATATGTTATTAAAATATTATATAAACTAGCTGTTATGAATAGTAATACCCACTTTTTTAAATTTTTTCTTTCAAAATGGACTTTTTTTGGATTCAGAATATCGAAATTATCCTAGGGTGAATTTTTGGTATTTTGCTGAAAACATTCAATTTTTGATGAATAGTGAAAAACACTAAGTTGTAGTTTAAAACCGATTTTTTATTAAATAATTATTTATTTTATTTAAATTTAATTTAGGAAAATATAGATACATAATACCTAAATAAGTTCAATGTAATTCATTGGAGTCATTTTATAATAATTTTAGACATATAAAAATTTTATTGAACTTTTTACCGTCTTTTACCCACCTCCTAGGAGAATTTTCAAATATACATAAAACATAATTTTAACGCTTCTGTGAGTGTAATTTTAAAAATCTAAGAGGCATGGTTGATATCAGTAAGTAAAATGTGGTTCAATAAGATAAAAACAATTTTTGGTGAATAGTAACGTTTTACTTTTTTATACCATGGTTAAAAGTAAAGAGGGTAATTAAGGGTAAAAATGACATTATTATTACACTAACACGTGTACTAATTCTATTGGATAAGTGTAATTCGACCAAAAAAAACCTTAGGTATAAAATATGAACATTTATGTCCACTTGGATTAAGTTAGGACATTTATTATTATTTAATCCTAAGAAGAGCTAAAAGAGTTAAAATTACAGTTTAATAAGTAAAACATTTATAATATAGTATTGTACATAAGATAAATTAGACTATAAATATTCATTACAAATATAAAACAATTTCCTACATAATGTTATTTTATTTATAATTTTTAAACATTAAATAATTTAATTTATTTATGAAACAATGATGATGCAGTAATTAACTTATTGATGAAATATTAACATAATTGATATGATAAATACCCAAATAAATGTAATTTGATAATTTTTATGAATTACACTAATTTTATAGGTTAATATGACATTTTAGTTTTGATTTAATTATCTTTTTTATAACTAGTAATGATGTTATTATTTTCACAGAAATCAATTACCAAATAGTATCAAAATTGTTATAAAATAGTTTTTTAAAACAATATTATATTATTAATTGTTAATTTATTCCTAAAAATCGAAGGATAGGTAAAATTACTTATATAAGGTTATATATATTAATAATTAATCACTTTGGGTTCTTTTTTCTTGTTATAGTTTGTTTATTAATCATATAGTGTTAGAAAACAAGAAGACATGGTAAATGTCAAATTATTTAACTTAGAGTTAAATATATATTATATGTTTAAAATAGTAGGCTAAAATTTTATAAAACCTATTGGTTGAGATTATTTATACCCATACCCACATAAGCTTGGAAATAAATCAATTTGGAGCTATTATAAATCGAATATGAATTTATTATAAAATAATATTTTATGTTTTTCCTAAGGTGCCCCTCTCCTCCCTTATAAAAGGGCACCTCCTCCCTCTCCTCTTTACACAATTTTGAGCATTAAATCTATTGAAACCCCTGCCCATTTCCCTTCTCAACATCCCTAGAAATATTATATAGGTTCTGGTCTTCTTCAAAGACCAACATTAGTTCCCTAAAAGGAGGTTTAAAAGAGGGGTGTCAAAGAATATGTAATATCCTTTAACAATTCTTTCAAATTCATTTCTTCTTCAACTTCTTCTTCATTTTTTGTTGTTTCAAAATAAAGTAATAACATTAGTATCACTAATATACTGATATGTTATTATAAATATGAATCAACCCTATTTCTCCTTCAATCCATCCTACGAAAAACAAAATCACCACACGTGCGTACGTACGGAATACCATCTTCACATCGTTATGTAATCTGTTTTCCACCACAACCTTACAAGGATGGGTATAATGGTGTAAATAAGAACTATATATGATTATTATAACATGATACTTATTTTGAGATATTATATCATCAACTCCAATTCCATTCATATAATTATGTGAATGATATCATCGCTCGTGTGTACGTACGGCCTACCATCTCCACGATGTGTTGTGACTCGTTTTACATGATCTTGATTGAATAATGATTATATAAATTAATTTCATGAATATATATGATATATATTATTCTAATACCATTCTGTAAATTATGTATTTATAACCTAAAAATATTAATAAGAATTTATTCGACAAAACAAGCATAAGAACATAAAGCAATGAACACCCGAATAACAAGTGGCAAGGAAATATTATAAATTAGAAGCTAAGAATATGACCATATATGACATAATAACAATGATTATGATTATGGAATAATTCAATGACATTATTTAAATCATTATACAGGAGTTTATCACATTTACAAAGCATTTCAGACCTAAGGTAAGGTAAAATATCGCAATCTCATTTTTATCCGAGATTGTTTATACTTCAGAATTTACTAGGGAATATTTATAATCCACATCCATGTTTCCTCAATATATAATATTATTTCTATCCTCATACTATTTTTTAAATCCTATTTTACCCATTGGAGTGTTTTTTAGTAAAATATATGAATGAAATATTTTGTCGTTTTTAGTACAAGGTACTTTTTGACTTTTCCGGCCAAAGTACGAGAAGAATGTTTTTTAACATATATGGAATGAATGGATTTTTATGATTTCAAAGAACATTATTTCCGTGGATCTTCCTTTAAATGATTTCATGTGTATTTTTAATTAACTTCTTTTAGTTTAAAATTGCATGACATGTTAATAAAGGAAAAAAAAATTGAAGTAGAAAAGATATTTTCCTCAAGAATGGAGTTCATGTGTTTTCTCAAAATTATTTTCCATCTAAGATAATATAGGGTTCTGTTTCTATCCCTATTTTTACATTGATTAGATTATGTTATGATGGAATTATTTTTATAACGTTCTTTTATCTTATATGGATTGTGTCATGATGGAATGATGTTTAAGAATCCCATTTTTATTGCATGGGTTATACTATGATATATGATTTATGATTTTGTGCCACACATAAGAATGGTATAATTATGAGATGGGTGGGACCTATATCTCCCTCCAATGCTTTGGGTAAATATTTATATCTCATGAGATAGACATGGATGGAACGGCAGGTTAATCAGTTTCAGTGATACAGGACTGGAACGAGGAGTCAACTCGGTTCCGAAATGGACTTTGTCCACTAGGATAGTCTTTGCAATGAGTTTTGACTACTATGAAATGATTTCCTATGATTATGTTTGTATGCCACAACGTTTCATGTCTTATGTTATGATTATTAGGATTACACTTCACTAATATGATTTATCCCACGTTATGATATTATTAACTCTTTTACAGCTTAAGATTTTCGAAATGTTATGTTATTATGATTATGATATGATTGATATTTCCTTTGTTCACCCTTACTGAGCAGTTGAGCTCACCCTTTTGTATGTTTTCTTTTCCCCGGGTCAAGAAGAAGGTTATTAAGTAGGATATTCCAAAAGGGACTCTAAATATGATGAAATAAACAGAAGACAATGTAGATTCTTTATGAACCAGTTGTTTATGTTTCCTAGTTTCTAAATACACTATACCTATATAGTCCTTTCATGGTTTTGATATATGTTGTAATAAATATGCTTTAATTCTGATGTAATAACATTTTATATAAAGTATGGGTTGTTATAGTTGGTATCAGAGGTAAGGTATAGTCAACCTTTGGAAACTAGGATGTGAAAGCCTTAGTAAGAACACTAAGGATATGTTTAAGTATAGAACGCATTATTAGTGTTTTAGAAATGGCCATGAATAACCTATGATAATACCTAAAGTTTGAAATTTTATTCTTGATTATGTTTTTTTCCGGTTGTAATTTGTGTTGCTCACACTATTCTTCTTGGTTTTAGTCAATGGCTGGAACCCAAAGGAACCGTTTTAATGCTGAATGCGATGGGAAATGTAATGATTGTCCCCATGGGCAACCAAACGTTATGGGAGATGGAATGAAAAATCTTTTATCCATTATCACACAACATTATCAATCTACGAGTCATGCATGACTTCCAAATGAGCAAATGAAGGAGCAACATGTTGTTGAATCCTTCATGAGGTATCGTCCACATTCATTTAGTGGGTCTACTGATCCATTAGTGGATGAAAAATGGCTACGTACCACTGAAAAGATATATTCAGTTCTTCAATGTTCTTAACATGATAAAGTCATCTTAGCAGTATATCATTTAGAAGTTGAAGCTGATCAATGGTGGAATCGTATCAAAGAATTTGAGGAAAAGAGAAGAAATTGAGTCCATGGAATAGGATAAGTTCAAGAACTTATTTTTCAATAAGTACTTCCCTCATATTCTTCAAACCAAGACAGAGAAGGTGTTTCTTGAACTGAATCTAAAGGATGATGAATTTTTTGGTACCTATGAAGCAAATTTTACAAGGCTTCCAAGGTATGCTTCTGGGATTATTATCCAACCTGAGAGTAAGATTGATCTATTCTTTATTGGTTTAAAACCAATTCTTCGAAGGGCATTAGCCATAAGGGACTTCAATAGCTATGAGGAAATTGTTCGATAGGCACTCAAGGTTGGGATAGAGATTGGAGTAACCCATTAGTCATATGGGTTTCATAAGAAGGGGAAAATGGAATTCAAAGGGAAATCTAAAGACCACAGTGAAAAGAAGATGAGTTTTACCTTATGCTCAAAGTCTGTAAAGAAACGTGGAGGGAATTGTCTTAAAGGGACAAGTAAATTTTTCAAATGTGGAAAATAAGGTCATCGGGCTTTTGGATTCCGCAATGATGGGAAAAGGATGTCTAGTGATGCGAACAACGAAAAGGATACATAGAATGCACCTCTTACACTTCAATGTTACAAGTGCAAGGAAATGGGTAATTATTCTAATAAATCCCCTAATCCAAGGGTTGATGATGATGATCAACATCAACAAGCACTTAAGTCCATAGACAATGGAATTTCACATGCAATTTATATCGGCGATGTGGAGTACGATAACGAAGTGTTGAAAGGTACAATTTCCATCCACTCTGAAGTAGAAAATGTTTTATTTGATTCTAGATCCACCCACTCTTTTATTTTTGAATAATTCTCTAAGGGTATCGATGAATTACCTCAACAATTAGATGATGAGTTAGCTCTGACCACCCCTAATGGCACAACAGTCGCGTCAAAAGTTTAAAATTCTTCTCCGATTGAAATTTGTGTGAAAGTGCTTCCTGTAAATCTCGTGATCCCTCCTATAGTGGAATTAGAGGTGATCCTTGGAAAGGATTGTCTTTATTTATAGGGATCTCATATAGATATCCAAAGAAGGGAAGTCACATTACATATTCTTGATCAATCAATGATAATCTATTGATGCGAGGATGGATACAACCTTCCAGTGGAAATTTCTTCAATATTATGGGTATTGATTCCAATAAATGAAGGTTATTTATCTCAAATGATTGGAGAGAAACTCGCAATTAATAATATTCCCATTGTATGGGAGATTGATTATGTATTTCTAGAGGAATTTCCAGGTCTTCCACCAAAATTGTGAAGTTGAGTTTTCAATAGAACTCATACCGGGTGATATGCCCATTTCAAAGACACCTTATAGAATAACCCCAATTGAGTTGTAGGAATTAGAGAAGAAACCCCAAGTGAATATTGACAAGGGATTCATATTCCCTAGTGCATCACCTTGGGGAGCACCTGTTCTGTTTGTTAAGAAGAAATATGGATCAATGAGACTCTGCATTGATTATCGAGAACTTAACAAGATCACTATAAAGAACAAATATCTTCTCCCATGCATTGATGACTTATTTGACCAACTAATTAAGGATCAATACTTTTCCAAAATTGATCTTCGTTCAGGGTATCATTAATTAAGTGTCAAAAGGGAGGATATACCAAAGACGGATTTCCGTAGAGGTATGGACACTATGAATTTATAGTGATGCCATTTGGTCTTACTAATACCCATGATATGTTCATAGATCTAATGAATAGAGTCTTTAGAGACTATCTTGATCAGTTTTTGGTAGTCTTTATAGATTATATTCTTTTCTATTCAATGGGAAAGGAAGAACATGAAGATTAGATGAGACTTGTATTAAAGACCCTAAGAAAGGAGAAGTTTATGCCAAATTTACCAAGTGTGAATTTTGGCTTAAAAAATTTTCATTTTTGGGCCACATAATCTCAAAATGGGAGGTATATGTGGATCCAGCAAAAATAGAGGTTATCAAAAGATGGTCAAGACCAACAATAGTAACTAAGATCCGAAGTTTTCTTGGTTTTTCTGGATATTATAGACATTTTGTGAAATATTTTTCATGATTATCTAATCCACTCATCAGGTTGACTCAAAAAAGAGTTAATTTCATTTTCACGGAGGAGTGTGAAGAAAATTTATAGTACTTAAAAAGAAGATTATCCAGTGCACATGTGCTCACACTGCCTTGTAGTGGAGAAAAGGTTTTTGATCTACAGTGATGCATCCATGAAGGTATTGGGGTGTGTCCTCATGAAAAAAGATATGGTGGTAGCTTATGCCTCACGACAGTTGAAAATACATGAGCAAAATTACCCAACTCATGATTTGGAGTTAGCTGCGGTAATCTTTGCATTAAATAGTTGGAGGCATTATTTTTAGGGTGAAAGGTGTGATATTTATACTGATCATAATATTTTATAGTATATTTTCACACAAAAGGAGATGAATATGCGCCAAATAATATGGTTGGAACTGATTAAGGATTACGACTGCTCAATTCATTACCACCCTGGGAAAGAAAACAAGGTGGCGGTGGCATTAAGTCGACAAGACCATGTTAGTTTATCCATGACGGGGATCACAAAAGACCCAATATTTAATGATTTACAGAGGATGGATCTGGGAATTATAATGGAAGGGGAAATATCTTATCTTTCTCAAATGAATGTTCAAAAATCTATACATGTGATGATAAAAGAGGCACAGAAATAAGATGTACAGTTACAAATGAATGTGAAAAATGTTCCTGAATTCTACATTGATTGTGATGAAATAATAAGGTTTAGGAATTAGGATTGTGTTCCTCCCATGCCAGAATTAAAGAAGGAAATATTGGATGAGCCTCACAGTTCTTCATTCTCTATTATAAATGGAAGCACAAAGATGTATAGGGACCTGACATATTACTTCTGGTGGGATGGAATGAAAAGAGATTTTGCTGATTATGTCTCTCGGTGTTTGGTTGGTCAAAAGTTAAAGTTTAGAGACAAAAGTCTAAGGGGATGTTACAACCATTACCCATACCAGAAATGAAATTGGAAAACATCATTGTGGAATTTGTCACTGGACTTTCTAAAAAATCCAAAGGAAATAATGCTATCTGGGTTATAGTTGATCGTCTTATGAAGTCCTCACACTTCATTGCTATTAAAGAATATTTTTATCTTGATCATCTTTCTAGGATATATGTAAAAGAAGTTGTAAGATTGTATGGAGTACCACATTACATTATATCTGATTGGGATCCGAGGTTTATCTCGAAGTTCTGGTGAAGTATTCAGCATACTCTAGATACATAGTTGAGTTTCAGCACTGCTTATCATCCTCAGACAGATGGTCAGTCTAAGAGGAAAATTCACACTCTAGAAGACATGTTGAGAGATTGCTCTATGGATTTCAAAGGTTTTTGGGATCAACACCTACCTTTGGTGGAATTTTCTTATAATAATAGATTTCACCCCAGTATTCAGATGGATCCTTATGAAGCTCTCTATCTAATGAAATGCAGAACTCCAACTTGATGGGATGATGTTTGGGAAAGAAAGCTATTAAGACCTAATCTTGTTCATGAGATGGCAGAAAAGGTCAGATCTATTCAACAACACATAAGAGCATCTCAGAGTCGACAAAAAAGTTATTCTGACAAACGAAGAAAATACCTAGAGTTTGAAGTGGGTGATAAAGTGTTCTTACGAATATCTCATTGGAAGAGAGTAATTAGATTTGGAAAGAAGGGTAAGCTGAGCCCTAGGTATATTGGTCCTTTTGAAATAATGGATCGTGTTGGGAAGGTAGATTACCGATTGGCACTTCTACTGAATCTCTCTCAAGTTCATAATGTGTTCTATGTATTCTCCAGAGAAAGTGCGTACCTGATCCTTCACATGTACTTAGCTCGGAAGTCGTACCGCTGGAGCAAGATCTTTCTTATGAAGAACAGTCGATAGATATTTTGGATCATAGCGAAAATGTTCTACGAAACAGGACCACTCGCTTGGTTAATTTTTTTATGGAGGAACCACCAATTAGAAGAAGCTACATGGGAACTTGAGGATATAATGAGGGAGAGGTGTCCTCATCTATTTGTTACGAAGTGACAAATTTTGAGGGAGAAATTCTTTTTAAGGGGGGTAGAATGTAACACCATGATATTTTATGAGAAGTATTTTGTTTTATTGTATTATGTTATATCAAACACCAAAGGAATATTTCACTACACACAATACTGTCTTGGATTGCGTTACACACAAGAGAAACCTTCCTCGATAGCTTGCGTTGTACGCAATACTGAGTTTCGCTGAAGAACGATATGTTATTAAAATATTATATAAACTAGCAGTTATTAATAGTAAAACCCACTTTTTGAAATTTTATCTTTCAAAATGGACTTCATTTTTGGATTCGTAATTTAGAAATTAGCCTAGGGTGAATTTTTTGTATTTTTTCTGAAAACTTTCAATTTTTGATGAATAGTGAAAAAAACTGAGTTATTGTTTAAAACAGAATTTTTAATTAAATAATTATTTTTTATTTAAATTTATTTTAGGTCAAAATAGATAAATAATACCTAAATAAGTTCAATGTAATTCTTTGGAGTCATTTTATATTAATTTTAGATATATAAAAGTTTTATTGAACTTTTTCCCGTCTTTTACCCACCTCCTTGGAGAATTTGAAAATTTACATAAAACATAATTTTACCGCTTCTGTGAGTGGAATTTCAAAAATCAGAGAGATATGGTTGGTATCAGTAAGTAAAATGTGGTTCAATAAGATAAATATAATTTTTGGTGAATAGTAACGTTTTACTTTTATTTTCAACGGTTAAAAGTAAATAGGATAATAAAGGTTAAAAATGATATTATTATTACTCTAACTCATGTTCTAATTCTATTGGATATGTGTAATTCGACCAAAAAACCTTAGTTATAAAATATGACCATTTAGGTCCACTTGTATTAGATTAGGAAATTTATTATTATTTAATTCAAAGAAGAGTTAAAAGAGTTAAAATCAAAGTTTAATAAGTAAAACATTTTTATGATATAGTTATACATAAGATAAATTAGACTATAAATATTCATTAGAAATATAGAAAGATTTACTACATAATGGTATTTTTTTTATAGTATTTAGACATTATATAATTTTATTTATTTATGTCACATTGATGATGCAGTAATTACCTTATTAATGAAATATTAACATAATTGATATTATAAATACCCGAATAAATGTAATTTGAGACTTTTTGTTAATTAAACTAGTTTTATAGGTTAATATTACATGTTAGTATTTATTTAATTATATTATTTTGAACTAATAATTCTATTATGATTTTTAGAAAAATCAATTACCAAATAATATCAAAATTGACATAAAATAGTTTTTAAAACAAATATTATATTATTAGTTTTTATTTTATACCAAAAAAAATCAAAGTTTCGTCCAAATGACATAAATAAGATTATATATATTAATAGTGAACCACTTGGGGTTCTTTTGTCTTTTTATAGTATGTTTATTAACCGTATAGTGTAATAAAAAATGTAAAATTATTTAACTTAGACTTAAATATAAATGATAAGGTTAAAATAGTAACATAAACTTGTCTAAAACCTATTGGTTTATAGGATTTTGACCTATACCAACTTTATCTTTGAAATAAATCAATTTTGAGCTATTATAAACCGAATATGACTTTATTATAAAATAATATTTCATGTTTTTTCCAAGGTGCCCCTCTCCTCCCTTATAAGAGGGCACCTCCTCCCTCTCCTCTTTACACAATTTTGAGCCTTCATGATTGACCAAACACTACCTAGTTCCCTTATCAATATCCCTAGATACATAATAGAGGTTATGGTTATCTTAAAAGACCATCATTAGTGCCCTAAGAGGAGGTTTAGAAGAGGCACATCAAAGAAGATGTAATAATCTTTACCAATTCATTCAAATTAATTTATTCTTATACTTATTCTTATTATGTTGTTTCATAATAAAATAATAACATCAGTATCACTAATATACTGATATGTTATTATAAATATGAAACAGCCCTATTTCACCTTCTATCCATCCTATTAATAACAAAATCATCGTGCGTGCGTACATACGGAATATCGTCTCCACGCCGTGGTGTAATCTGTTTTCCACCAACACCTTACATGAATGGGTATAATGTTGTAAAGAATAACTATATATGATTATTATAACATGATATTGATTCTGAGATATTATATCACCAACTCCAATTCCATTCATATAATTATGGGAACACTATCATCGCTCGTGTGTACGTATGGCCTACCATCTCCATGATGTGATGTGACCCGTTCTACATGATCTTCATTGAATAATGATTATATAAATGAATTGAATGAATTTATGTGATATATTTTATTCTAATACTATTCTATAACTGATGTATCTATAACCTAAAAAGAGGAATAAGAATTTATTCGAAAAAACACGCATAAGAACATAAAGCAATGAACACCCGAATAACAAGTAGCAATGAAATATTACAAATAAGAAGCTATAAATATGACCATATATGACATCATAACATTTATTATGATTCTATAATAAGTCAATGACATTATTTAAATCATTATATAGATGTTTTGGACATGTACAAAACATATCGCAGCTAAGGTAAGGGAAAATATCACAATCTCATTTTTATCCAAGATTTTTTATACTTCAAAATTTACTGGGGAATATTTATCATCCACATCCATGTTTCCTCAATATGTAATATTTTTTCTATCCTACTACAATTTTTTAAATCCAAATTTACCCATTGGTGAGTTTTTTATTAAATTATATGAAAGGAATCTTTTGTCTTGTTTAGTACGAGGTACTTTTTGACTTTTTCGGCCAATGTACGAGAAGAATGTTTTTTTAACATATACGGCATGAATGGATTTTTTATGATTTCATAGAACATTATTTCCATGAATCTTCCTTTAAAAGTATTCAAGTTTATTTTTAATTAACTTATTTTAGTTTAAAATTGTATGACATGTTATGAGAGGAAAAAAATGTTCTTGAAGTACAAAGGATATTTTCCTCAAGAATGGAGTTCAAGTGTTTTATCAAAATTATTTTCCATCTAAGATAATATAGGGTTCTGTTTCTATCCCTATTTTTAAATTGATTTGATTATGGAATTATGGAATTATTTTTATAATTTCCTTTTATCTTATATAGATTATGTTATGATGTCATGATGTTTAAGAATCCCATTTTTATTACATGGGTTATGCTATTAAGTATGATTTATAATTTTGTGGCACACATAAGAATGGTATCATTATGAGATGGGTGGGACCTATATCTCTATCCAATTCATTGGGTAAAGATTTGTATCTCATGAGATAGACATGGCTGGAATAGTAGGTTAATCCTGTTTAGTGATACAATATTTGAAAAAGGAGTGAACTCGGTTCAGAAATGGACTTCGTCCACTAGGATAGTCTTGGAAATGAGTCATGACTAATATGAAATGATTTCATATGATTATGTGTGTATGCCACAAAGTTTCATGTTTTATGTTATGATTATTTGGATTACACTTCACTACTAAGATTTATCCCATGTTAGGATATTATGATCTCTTTTATAGGTTAAGATTTTCAAAATGTTATGTTCTTATGAATATGATATGATTGATATTCCCTTTGTTTACCCTTACTGGGCATTTGAGCTCACCCTGTTGTATGTTTTATTTTCCCTAGGCTAGGAAGAAGGGTATTAAGTAGGATATACCAAAAGGGACTCTAAATATGATGAAATAAAGAGGAGAAAATGTAGATTCTTTGTGAACAAGTTGTTTATGTTTCCCAGTTTCTAAAGACATTATACATATACGGTCCTTTCATGGTTTTGTTATATGTTGTAATAAGCATGCTACAATTCGTAAGTAATAACATTGTATGTAAAGTATGGGTCGTTATAGTTGTCAAGTTAGATGGAATCATGTTTCCTTCATAGTATCTGAAAAATAAATGGTTCCAGATTGGGATGAGGTTGATCCTAGAACCAAGATAAATTATCGGCTGGTGAATGTAAATATTTCATAGATTTGTAGATATAAAAAAGGATATTTTTATCTCAGTATGGACTATTACCAATATTTTTCTATCAAGGAAATGATCTTATGGAACATAGTAGAACTTGCCTTTATATTATATGTCTCCGTTAAAATATATATAGTCTCAAAAAATTCAATGTTTAAAAGGGTCTTAATAAGGGATTAATTGTTTTCTATGGGTAGGTAACAAGAATTCATGATTAAGATCATTTCTAGATTGATTGAAGGATACAAAAAGATATCTATGATATAAGAGAGAGGATTATGTATCATATATTAATGTTTTACCTAGCATGAGGTTAGAGTTTATATTATAACTTATGAATAAATCATTAAATTATGTAGAATTATGGAATTTTTTTTAAGTTTGGTTGAACTGAACTTCCCATTAATTGATGTTAAATGGAAAAATACTAGTCATACCAAAAATATTTAAGTGTAATTGGGTACATATTATATTATGATGTTTTATAATCCTATAAAATTTTAATGGATATTATTATATTTAAATTATTTAAAAAATTAACATATATAGCATAAATTGAAAAAACCTTCAGTGTCAGGGACAATACATACCTCATCTTCCTTAACCACTTCATCCACTACAACATATTAACAATTTATTAGAAGTTCAATTAGATATGTTAGTTTTCATATCATCCTAATTGATGGTGTTATTATACTAGATGAAATTTATTGAAACATATTATGAACCCTATTTTGTTGAAAATACAATTTGGATTCCCTGTTGTAATTGTATTAATTGGTGGGATGGATCCCATCATCCCATTTATGAGAGTAAGTTGTTTGTGACTGTATGGACTGAATGGGGTATCTGTAAGGTCACATCCTTATGTTATTTATTTTATATATTCATGATGTTTGAACTCATGATTTATTAACAAGATGAATATATCGCCTCTAGATTTTTAGAGGTAATTGGAGTCATAAAATTATGGTTTAGTTGAACCTAAAATATGACACGTGGGTTACCGATTGATTTCCTAGTCATCCAGTCACTAAATTTTTGCACAATCCTATCTAGTACTTCCTTTCACTCATTTTCTCCTTGAATATTAGTATAAAAACACTCCACATGTATATAGTTTTTTCCAACATAAAAAAACCCCATAGACAACCATATTTTTAATTACATCCTTACAGATGATGTTTTTTTAAGTATTTTTTCCACGAATCCATTGGATATGACAATAGTATAGATGATCAATCATCCCAAAATGATTGGGCTTCCTAGTCACTTTTATTTTTTTTATTCTCAATGGAGGGAATGAAATACATAAAAACAATCTCTATTGTGATACAATAGGTTTTATTTTTCTAGTATTTGGAAATAACAAAATTTGGCTCATTCCTCCACTCATAATAGGGGTGTTGTATCTAATAAAGATATTTTTTGGGAGGCACCACAATATATTGTGGAGTTTTGGGAGATAGAGATGAAATGAGTGACAATATCAAATTTAATGTCATAGTAACTTCTCTATAATATTTCATTCCATGTACTAATGATGATATCAATCATTTTTATATTGATTATTGGATTTCATATTCCAGATACAATGTGACGTAGAAAAATTATAAGATACCCCTTGTGTACATGAATGGAATAAATTGACTTCAAATTATTCATAGATATGATTTATATAAATTTCCAATAGATTTATTTATAATAGATGAATATTTAGAAAATATATCAATACATTTCACCCAATGTTAAAAATCACAATAATTTCATTCTAATTTTTTACAATGTTAGTGTTTGAAGATAATTTTATTTTTTATTTGAATAAAAATTTATAAATGAAAATTATCTAGAGATTGTAAATATTGTAAATGGATATCAAATGTAAATTATTGATATAAAAATTTATGGTTATGTAGTTTCTAGATAAAACAAATAAGATTTACCAATTATTTTTATTCATGTGTTACAATCATAGGGATACAAAAGGTTAAAAAAATTTGAGATGTTTCTCTGGGTCTATATTTTTGAATATTGGGAATGTGGATTTTCTGGTGTAAATAAGCGGTCATGTTATGCATTGTCATAACCCGCCTTCAAAAAAAGGAGGGAAGGGACTGCATATTTCCAGACACTTCCTTCGTTAAGTTAAAGGAGAGATAATTACCCCTGAGACCCACCTTTAATAGGTCTTGGAGTGGAAAATAGCACCAAGGTTATAGAATCACACACAAGATGGAAGGCATTACCATTTTTATTTTAATAGGATCGAAAGATAAGATATTAAATCACAAACAACACAAAAAGATGAAGGTAAAGGTAAATAACAAATTAAACCATTCATATATGAATGTTCAAAAGTAAAAGATACAAGTCACAAGAACTCCAAAACAAAAGTAAAGTACCATGAAAAGGAAAACGACAATAGGAACTACCCCAACGTCTGAGCTAGTACAGTCCCACACGATCCCTGAAGTCCTCTTGGAAACCTGAATGCAGTTTTATATACGTAGGGTGAGCATACAAGTATACTCAGTAGGGAAAACCAAAGACTCTCATGCACAAGTGGGAGGCATACTAATGCCCCGTGAAAAAAGGACATAACCAAAGCACCTAGCAAGGACAACTAACCACCCAAGGCTCACCAAGGAACACTCCCCAAATAACGCAATTCAAGTAATGGATAGTAATAGAACATTGATATTTGGGTACCTCGTGCCACTTTCCCATTGGTTATTGAAGACATCATACGCATCGAACCAATCCTGCCATTCTCGCCGCAGTCCCACTGCCACACCCTGCCTGTACACACCTGGGCCACAACCACCATTCCCACCCGAAAACACCTAGGCCACACATCATTCCCTCAAAAACCTGGTCCACTACCACCACGCGTAACCACACCCAAAAACACCTAGGATAGAACAACCACTGCCACACTCGAAGACACATGGGCCTCATCCCGAAGACTCTTGGGAAACAACCTTCTCGCACACACCTGGGATGACCACCACCAAGACCCTGCCTTAAGAATCTTGGGATATAATGGACCTCACGCCATCATAGCCTGCTCAAAGAGTCTTGGGATATTTGGGACAGGAATCAGAAAAGGAGCTAATAACCAGCCACTCAGATGACTGTTGGGAAAAACACCCGCCCCCATGAAATGGGGGTGCTCGGCACTAAGTGATCAAATTGGGTGGGGTGCGAATAAGAAACATAAAAACTACAGATATTTGTATAGGTAACAATCCCACATCCCAACCCAGGGTTCCAAAACCTAAGAACAAACACCCTCGTTACTATTCATTCATAAAAGAACAGCACAGCACGTCACGGCCAAGTCACAACTCATTCACAAAACCAATTCCCCATTTTAGCCATTATCTTTTTCACGTTCAAGTGATCCCATGAGGTGAATTCTACACTAATGGGCAACTAACAGGCATAACCACAATCTAGGGAAAGAGGAATATCCAAAAAAAATTAAAGCATTCACACCCGGTTCTCTTGTAAAGTCACAACAACATAGAGATCAAGTGAGATCCCTCGAAGTGCTGGAACAAAAGAAAGCCTCGAGATACTGCCCCGCATGGCTCCCGAGCCTCAACCAACAACTGTACAACAATAAGGGATCCCATCCCCATCCATGACACCTCATAAGCACCAAGGAGAACAACACACCTACTACCAAAATAGAATAGGAGACTTCCAGTTTCAAGAAAATCATTCATTATGTTCTTCTTTCTGTTTTTTAACCGGGGTGGTCACAGAGGGATTCTTGTTTAACTGAATATCCATTTAAAACAACTGAGTTTAGGTGACTAATTAATTTCCATGTTACAGTTATTTAGTCATCACAAAAGATAAGGGTTTATTAGGGCGCAAGTAAAGACCACTAACGACCATGATTTTTAGTGATCACAAGCCCATACAGTTCACAACACATATCAATATAAAAGAGTACAGTAGAACATCGATCACACCCCCTTCATTCTTTAAAGGTCCGTTCACTGTCATAATTAAGTTTGGTTTCATCAATCCCCATTGAAACAATAGCATACCCACCCTGCGTTATACACAGTAAAGAGAGATGAAGGAAAACCCCTACTTTGTTGATCAAGGATCAAAGTTCTTCACCACGCTCCAAGAACTGGGGATGCGCGACTTTCTAGGGAGGAACATTGGGAACTCCAAGGGTGAGTAGAAAAGCATCGGTACAGGCGCACCACTTGCCTCGGAAAGGGGGACTCCAAACACACTAGGAAGGAAAGGAAGCCATCCAAAAGGAAGAAGATGAAGATGAAATTCCCATGCGATATATAGATTTTATCCCGTTGTAATGGGATATGGGGATTTAAATGTCTTTAAAGTCAGATCACGGTTCCCCATGCGGTTGGGTGGTTACACATGACAAGATTAATTGTTATTTAATAACTATAATCGGGAAAAGGTGGTAACATCTGTGATTTTAATGGATTTTATATAAACGGAGGGTCGTGATATGATGACACATAGCTTGGTCTGTTGAGTGTCGCACCATCCTTAGGAATTTAAACATTGATTAGGGTCTTAAAACGGCCTTGAACCACTCCCAAAAAGGTTAAAAAGGGCCTAAAATTGTTGTTATGGGAGGAACTGTAGAAGAAAGACCTGACAAGGCTGGGTGGAACCAATCGTAGCACACACTGATCGGTCACATCGATCGGTTGCACCGATCGGTCACACCGATCGTGCCACACACCGATCGGTCGCACCAACCGGTCGCACGTCGATCGGTCGCACACCGATCACTCGCACACTGATCGATCCCACACCGATCCGTCATATGCCGATCGGTTGCAGGCCGATCGTTCGCATGACGATCAGTCGCACACCGATCGGTCGCACGCCAGTAGGTCGCACGCCGATCAGTCTCACGTCGATCGGTCACACGCCGATCGGTCGCACGAACCGAGATGTCACCCTACTATCAAGGAGCCTCCATGGGATCCGGAATTTGGAAAAGGGATGGGCCATGAGGTTTTGGGCCATTACATCAGATACCTCTCAAACTATTCCCACCCTTGAGAATCAAACCAAACCATAAGAGAACAGGGGGGTCCAAACAACCACCTCGAACGATACCTCTTTGGAATGAACCTCATCAACATCTACAAACACATATCCCTCAAAAAACCATGCAATATTAAAGGGGGGCGAGCTGTCTAGTCATATGGGTTAGGGAGTTTATTTCTCCGTGTCAAGATACTATCCGCTTTGGGCGGCACTGACTCGCCCGCACAGGTTTAATCGCATCCACCATAATGCGACTTGATTAGGGATTGGGGTGTCCCTTCTCCACAGTCCAAAAATTTTACAACCCTCCCCAGGTATGGAAACAAAACATCTCATAAACTAAAAAGTTCAGCACTACATAATGATAAGTACAAAATGAAATAGAAAAAAACTCAAAATAGCTCTAGGTATTGGATGCGCATCTGCGTCTCCCATTCCCAGGTACATTACTCAGGCCCGTTATGCCTCCAAAACACATGAACCAGAGGAATGGTCCATCCATGAAGTACCTTATCCTCATGATCCTTGATCCTCACTAGTCTTTCCACAAAAGTCACATCTTCCTCGATATCCATCTTTCCCCAGTCGAGGACGTGTAAAACGTCATGTAGATATCATCGGAGTTGGGACACATGGGAGACGTCATGTGTTCTCAGAATGAGCGGTGGTAACACTAGCTGATAAGACACTTCTCTGACCCACTGCAACACTTCCAAGGGTCCGATGAACCTTGGAGAAATCTTACTCCCCCTACCGAACCTCAGTTGTCCATGCGGAGGGGAGACCTTCAAGAATACATGGTCCCCAACCTCAAACTCCAAGGGTATCCTCCTATTATCACTATATGACTTATGCATGTCATGAGAAGCCTTCATCCTCTCCCGTATAAGATGAACCTTCTCCATCATGCTCTGCACCACTTCCGGGCCATGAACACCTATTTCCCCAACCTCGGTCTAGCACATGGGTGAGCAACATGGCCTTCCATACAAGGCTTCAAACGGAGCCATGCCAATGGTAGAGTGATAGCTATTATAGTAGGAAGACTATACCATAGGAAAGTGTCACACCCACGATCCCCCGAAATATAGAATAAATGCTCATAACAAATCCTCCAATGTCTGGATGGTGCACTCTGTCTGTCCATCTGTCTGGGGATGGAATGTTGTGCTAAGATGTAGTTGGGTTCCAAAAGCATGCTGCAACCCCATCCATACTCGTGAGGTAAACTGTGAATCCCTATCTGAGAGTATGGACCTCGGAACTCCATTTAATCGCACCACCTCATCCACATACCTCCATGATACGAAATCCACTACACTCGACTCCTTGATCACCAGAAAGTGAGCTGATTTCGTCAACCGGTCCACCACTACCCAAATAGTGTCACAGCCTCCTTGAACCTTGGGTATCCCTGTGACAAAATCCATTGATATTGCATCCCACTTCTTCTCGGGGAAATATAAAGGTTGTAACAGACCGCCAAGAACACGTTGTTCAGCCTTCACCTACTGACACACTAGGCACCTGGCCACGAACTCTGCCACCGTCCGCTTTACCCTGGGCCACCAAAACTGACCCTTCAAGCCTCGGTACATCTTGGAAACTCTCAGGGTCACTGCTAGGGGTGAGTTTTTGAACCCACCAATAACCCTCTTGCGCATCGCCTCTGGAACAAAAAACATTCCTCAGAAAATCATATGATTCTGACTATCCTCTGTCCACCCTTCCGGAGCATCTCTTTGGTTAACCTGGTCCCGCATCACTTCACTCTCTATGTCTCCCCACTTAGACTCCTCATCCTGCCATAGAAGAGAAGACTACAGTCTCATCTGATACATACAACCTCTACCACCATCCATCCTCGCATCCAAGTGCAGGGCAGCTAACTCCTCCATCGCCTTCCAAGCATCTTCCAACTCTCGAACCGCATACTTCTGTGATTTCCTACTCAAGGCATCAGCCACCACATTTCCCTTTCCTGAGGTGTAGGAAATCTCTAAGTCTTAGTTTTGAAGGAACTCCATCCACCTTCACTTCCGTATGTTCAGGTCCCACTGGAAGAAGATATACTTCATGCTTTTGTGATCAGGGAAGACCACGAAGCACTCCCCGATGAGGTAATGCTAACACAACTTTAGTGCGAACACGATTTCCACAAGATCCGGATCATGGGTGGCATAGTTACTCTCATTGGGACATAAATATCTAGACACATAAGAGATCACCCCATGTTTTTGCATTAGCACACACTGGAGGCCTCATCCTGAAGCATCATAGAACACCTCATACACTTCATCTTCTTCTGGAAACCTCACTACTGGGGCACTCACCAACTTCTCCTCATATAGCTGAAGGATGCTTCGCACTGCCCATTCCACATGAAGGGCTGGTCCTTCTTGGTCAAAGCTGTCAAAGGTGCTGCAACTCAGGAGAAGTTGGGAATTAACCTTCGATAATAACCTTCCAGACCTAGGAAACTATGGACTTCGGTCATGCTCTTGGGTGCTGCCCAAGAAACAATCGCCTCGACCTTTGATGGGTCCATTTCTATCCCCTTCTCAGACACAACGTGCCCAAGGAAATGCACTTCTCGTGTCCATAATTTGAACTTGGACAATTTTCCATAGAGCTGGTGTCGGAGGAGGACCTCTAAAACCATTCTCAGGTGTTCTGTATGATCCTCCTTTGATTTTGACTAGATCAGGATGTCGTCAAAAAACATGACTACAACCCAATCTAGGAATTCCCAGAAGACAGAGTTCATGAGTCCCATGAACACAGCTGGAGCGTTCGTAACGCCGAATGGCATGTCCACAAACTCAAAGTGCCCATATCTTCACCTGAAGGCAGTCTTGGAGATATCACCCTCCTTCACCCCAACATGGTGATATCCAGACCGCAGATCAATCTTCAAGAACCAACCTATTCCCCTCAACTGATCGAAGAGATCGTCCATCCTCGTGAGAGGGTAGCGATTCTTAACTGTCACCTGATTCAGCCTCATGTAATCTATGCGCAGTCTTAGACCACCATCCGCCTTCTTCGCAAACATGATAGGAGAACCCCACAGTGACGCACTTGGCTGAACAAAACCCTTATTCATTAGATCATCAATCTGGATCCGTAACTCCTGCAACTCAGAAGGTACCATTTGGTAGGGAGCCATCGAAATTGGACGGGCACAAGGTTGTAAGTCTATCCTGAACTCAACATCACGTCAAGGGGGTAGAGTCACCACCTTTTCCGGTAAGACATCCATGAACTCGAAAATAGTACCTGGGACTTCCACCATCTCTGCATCCATCGACTCTACTGCTAGTTCATCTAACAAGGAAAGGAACGGATCCTCTCACCTGCTGCTTTCCTAGAAAACCTGCTCACCAATGAAAGTTACATGTTGACCGCCCAAATCTGAAAACATGATCCTTCCCCGAAAGTAGTCAATGACAGCACATAAAAAGAACAACCAGTCAATGCCTAGGATGGCATCGTATGGATGCATCTGTAATATTAGAAGATCGTCGATAGACTGATGTGGCCATATCATCAGTCTACACCCTCGGAAAACATAAGAAAAGTTGGTCTAACCTCTGACTAGCGTGCTCAGCACCAGGGGTGTTGAATGTCTCTCGATGTCTAAACCCAGGGCACGGGCAAAACTGGGTGTAACAAAGGAGTGAAAGGCTCTTGTATCAAACAAGGAAAATGCAAGGGTACTAAACAAGCTGATCGTACCTCGAACGACTTCTGGCTCTACTAGAACTGCTACCTCCACAGCGTGCAACTGCCCACGCCCAGCTCCTCTACCTCCCGGCTATCGGTCGCCTCCCCGACCACGCCCTGATCGAGGTCCCTTAGGAGAGCCCTAAGGTCGGCCTCCTCCTAGGACGTCTGGCATTAGAAGAGTAGGAGCTCACTATCCCTGCTGGTACTGAATGGCCTTGGCTTTAAACTATTATGGCTGGGTCAGGTGCTACACTATCCCACCACCACTGTACTTCACTCTGTCCGGGAAATGATTCTGAATATTCCCATGGCTCCCACATATGAAGCACCTTGGTCTTGGGCCTAAAAAGAAAGGGAGAGGACCGAGGGATCGGAACTAGAACTACTGAGGCCTGCTTCCTTGTGGTCGAAACCTAGAGGGTCCTGATGCTGGAGGCCTGCTATGGACAGCCTTCCCCTTCGACGAGCCCAACTGGATCCCCTCTCGTGATACACCTCCCAGCTTCTGCATCCTATCCACCCCATCATCTTTCTTCTGTACCTCAATGTAGGTCGGTAAGGTGAAGGGAGTAACAGCATACTAAAGAAAAGATCGAAGTGCCTCCTCCAAACGCCTCACTCGAGACTCCTCATCTGGAAAGAGGTCCAGAGCAAATAGGAGGAGATACTTGAACATGATCCCCAATTATCTCACTAACATGCTCCCTTGTTGGAGGGAGAGTAGCTTTTGCCTCTTCTCATCCTTCATCGTGGAAAAGTTGAATTTTTCCAGGAACTCCTTCTCGAACTCAACCCATTAAACCTCATCCTCCTTCTTTTCCTCGAGATAAAGAGTCCACCACTGATGTGTTTCTCCCCAAATCTGGCTGACGGCCAAAGGAACCCAGTACTCCGTCAGAGCCTGAATCAAGCTGAAATCTATCACAAGCTCCTTGAGTCCTAGCTGGTCTTCCCTAGCCTATTTCACGCACCAAGATCACCCAACATTGTTTCCTTACCATCCAATGCAATACTCACTGTGCCTAACTCCAGAATCTATCATATCTCTCACCCTCGCCTCTGATACCATTCTGTCCTAACCCGCCTTCACCAAAAGGAAGGACGGGACATCAGATTGCCATACCCCTCCTTCTTTAAGTTAAAGGATAGATAATTACCCTAAGACCTGCCTTCAATAGGTCCAGGAGTGGCAACTATCACCAATGGTACCGAATAACACACAAGATGGGAGGAATTACTCTTTTATTTTAAAAGGATTAAAGATAGTAAATCCCAAAAAACACCCAAAGCTGATGTTAAAGGTAAAGCCCAAAGTAAACCATTCCCATATGCATGTTCAAAAGTAAAGGATACAAGTCACAGGAACTCCAAAAGTAAAGTAATGTACCAAGAAAAGGAAAATGACCACAGAAACTGCCCCAATGTCTGAGCTAGTACGGTCCCGCAAGATCCCTGAAGTCCTCATGGAAACCTGAAAGCAATTTTATATACGTAGGGTGAAAATACAAGTATACTCAGTAGGAAAAACCAAGGACTCTCGTGCACAAGTAGGAGGCATTCTAATGTCCCATGAAAAAAAGGAGATAACCAAAGCACCTAGCAAGGAAAACTAACCACCCAAGCCTCAACAAGGTGCACTCCCCAAATAACACAAGTCAAGTAATGTATAGCAATAGCACATCGATATTTGGGTGCCCTGCTCCACTTTCCTACTGGTTATTGAGGACATCCTATGCATCGAACCAATCCTTCCATTCTCACAGCAGTCCCACTGCCACACCCCGCCCGCATACAGTTGGGTCACAACAACCATTCCCACCCACAGACAGCTGGGCCACACATCCTTCCCGCAAACACCTAGGCCACTACCACCACGTCTAACCATGCCCATAAACACTTGGTCTAGAACAACCACTAACACGCCCGATGACACCTGGGCCTCATCCCGAAGACTCTTGGAAAACAACCTCCCTACAAACACCTAGGCCGACCACCAGCACTACCATGCCCAAAGAATCATGGGCTATAATGGACCTCAGGCTATCAAACCCTGCTCGAATATACTTGGGCTATTCAGGAAAGGGAGAATAAAAGGAGCTAATAACCATCCACTCAGAAGAGTGTTGGGAAAACACCCTCCCCCATGAAATGGGGTTGTTCAGCACTAAGTGCTCAACATGGGTGGGGCATGAATAAGAATCATAAAAACTAAAGATATATGTATATGTAACAAGAACTCATCCAAACCTTGGGTTCCCAAACCTAAGAACAAACACCCTCATTACTATTCATTCATAAAAGAACAGAACAGTACGTCATGGCCAAGTCACAACTCATTACAAAAACCAATTCCCCATTTTAACCATTCTCATTTTCACGTTCAAGTGATCCCATTAGGTTAATTCTACACTACTGGGAAACTAACAAGAATAACCAAAATCCAAGGACTGAGAAACAGCCAAACTGTAATTTAAGTATTCACATCCGGTTCTCTTTTAAAGTCACAACAACAAAGGGATCAAGTGATATCCCTCGATGTACTGGAACCAAAAAAAGCCTTGAGATAAAGCCACACATGGCTCCCTAACCACAACCAACAACTGTACAACAACAGGGGATCCCATACCCATCCATGTCACCTTGTAAGCACCATGAAGAACAACACACCTACTTCCAAAATAGAGTAGGAGACTTCTAGGTTCAAGCACATCATTCATTAGGTTCTTCTTTCTATTTGTTAACTGGGGTGGTCACACCTAGAGACTGAACATCCATTTAAACCAACTAAGAATAGGTGACTAACCAATTTCCATGTTACAGTTCTTTAGTTATCACCAAAGACAAGGGTTTATTAGGGTTCAAGGAAAGACCACCAACGATCATGATTTTCAGTGAGCACAAGCCCATACACTTCACAACACATATCTACATAAAAGAGTAAAGCATAACATCGATCACACCCCTTTAATTATTTAATGGTCCCTTCATTATCTTCATTTTGTTTGGTTTCATCAATCCCTATAGAAAAAATAGCATACCCACCCCATATGATACACAATAAAGAGAGACGAATGAAAAACCCTACTTGTTTGATCAAGGATCGAAGTTCTTCTCCATGCGCCAAGAACAGGGGATGCGTGACTTGCTGGGGATGAACGTCGGGGACTCCAAGGGTGAGATAAAAGCTTTGGTACAGGCGCACCACTTTCCTCAGAAAGGGGGAATCCAAACACACTGGGAAGGAATGGAGGCCAGTGAAAAGGAAGAAGAAGAAGAAGAAATTCCAGCGCGATATATAGATAAGATCCCGTTTTTATGGGATATGGGGATTTGAACAGCTTTAATGTCATATTCTGGTTCCCCACGTAGTTGGGTGGTTACACACGATGGGATTAATTGTTATTTAATAACTCTCATCGGGAAAAGGTGGAACAACTATGATTTTATTGGATTTTATATAAATGGAGGGTCATGATACGCAGAAACACAGCTGGGTCCATTGAGGGTCATCCCACCCTTAGGAATTTAAACATTGATTAAGGGCTTAAAATGGCCTTGAACCACTTCCAAAAAGGTTAAAAAGGTCCTAAAAGTGGTGTTACGGGAGGAACTGTAGAAGAAATACCCGACAAGGCCAGGTGGCTCCGATCGTGCCACACACCGATTGATCACACCGATCGGCCGCACCGATCGGTCACACTTATTTGTGAGGCACCAATCGGTGACACACAGATCGTGCCACACACCGATCAGTCACACCTATCAGTCGCACACCGATCGGTCGCACATCGATCTGTCATAGGCCGATCAGTCGCACACCGATCAGTCACCCACTGATCGGTCGCACGCTGATCGGTCCCACACCGATCAGTCGCACACCGATTGGTCGCACACCGACCAGTCGCACGCTAATCGGTTGCACGCGGATTGGTCGCACACCGATCGGTCGCACAATGATCGGTCGCACGCCGATCAGTCGCACCCACCAAGATGGTGTCCTACCACCGAGGCGCCTCCTTGGGATCCAGAATTTGGAAACGGGATTGGCCATGAGGGTCTCGTCCATTACATGCATCTCTAATTCTAAGTAGGGGTTCCTATTAGGATAAACCAGTACACATCATTCGTTCATGTATTTATCTTTATTGGCATGGGACATGGTGGATCCATGTGGTTTTGGAGGTATTGATGGATGTGAAGATGCCCGAGTAGATGCATTGAACAGATCATATAATGTCAAATATCTTGTGTATTTTGTAAACATCCCTCGATAGTTAGTTTTACGTATATCACATATAATTGTGGTCGTTACCACTATAGTTGATGAAATTTCCAAAAAAAATAATTGGAAATTTGGTTTCAAAAATTGGGTCTTCTAATCAGGAAGACGACTTAGTAAATAAACTCTAATCTTATTGGATAATTTATCCCTTTTGTTTGATATGCTCTTGAGGAGAATAGATGGACTATATCTATGAGTGGTACCCAGTATGGATATTGAATCTTAGTAATTCAATGTTTATTCACCTCAATATAACCATCTCAACTTCTAATTAATCTATGTTCCCCTTAGTATAAGGAAATTATTATTATTTTTGTTGTAGGTGGGTGGAAAAGGAATACATTAACTTATGATTATCTTTTGTTGAATCTCAATTTTATAATGTAGTTAATATTTATAGGGGAACCAAAATCATTATCTTACCTCCAATTCATGATACATATTAATTATTCATTTTTATTCGAGAAAATTAAATTACAAACGGATCTATCATCATTGTGTTATTCTGAATCAAATTTATGTACCATGATATGTACATTGTTGATGAAAATAAGATACACCAATGATAATCATTTTGGGAGAATCATATCTTCATCATATTTATATTTTAATTTATCATCCTTCGAAAACCCATAAATGGATATAATGGAATATTTTTCAATATTTTCCATCATGGTGGACTACATTGGCATATAGACCCTATAAGGCTTCACGATGTACATTCATGTCAAAGGTAATTGTATCACATAAATGGGGAGGGGTAAATAAGTGACATCATTTTCTTTTTTGTTTTAATGAATATGGAACATTTTTCACCTCATTTTAAATATTACTTTCCCTGGTGAAAATAATTCATAAACACATCCAATGGACAAGAAATATTTATATGGTTCACAACAGAAAAATAATATCTTTGTTCTAGGTATGGATTGGAAATGATCTAATACCACACATTCCACTATAAAAAATTAAATAGTTTGTGTTCTCCATCTAGAATGAAAGATGTAATAAATTTTTCTGTAACAAAAACATTGAATGGTGATTCATTCTAAAATTACAATAATATATTATTTAAAAAATTAATCACATTATTACCTAGAACCAAGTAAGAACATCATGAAATTTGTTATAATATGGAGTCTGATTTCTCAATCCAATTCTCTCGGTCATATTATACTAGTCATAATGGATAATAATGAAAATATAAATCTGTTAGAATACCATTGAGTCGACTATAAAGATATCTTTCAATATAATGGAAATTATTATATGAAAATACTTCCCAATATGGTAACCTGCTGAATAAGATAATTATCCAAAAATGATTATCCACTTAATATGTGGAAGTCTTTTCTCATCTCCATTATCTTCTTTTTGGAATGACTTTTTGAAAAAAAAGTTTTTTGAAACCACTTATTCTCCCTAAAATTTTATCATAGCTTTACCTTCTATCTAAATTTCAGGAAAAATTCATAATAGAAGAAGAACATAGTTTTTTTACATTTATAATCACCCTGAATGTGGTGTGGGAAGGATTATTGATATGTGTCCCTCTCAAACTAATTTACCCGAATCAAAAAAATTCCATTAATTTTAGGTGAATCCAAACAACACCAGTGATTCTGAACTCTTCTCATTTATTCTAAAAATTATTGAATATTGTCATAGATTTAGGTTTTCATTAGTCATTATTCAGAAAAAACATTCTAATTCTGATTCTCAATTCTGATTTTTCAATAAAATTTATTGATTATGATGGTAGTATTTGGTAAATTTGGTTTTCTCAACCATTAAACAAATAATAACTCACGATATCTCAACATGTTTTCTTAACCAAAACAAACATACTATTCCTAAAACTCTTCATGTTTCTTGATCCCTTTTTTCACTGCATTAAAAATTTCAAAAAATTGATTATTCTTTCCATTCATCTGGGGAGAACATCTTGAATTATATTATTTTTTATGTTTCAGTTTACATTTGTTTACCAGTCTCACCCTAATTTAAACAATAAAACTCAACATCCATATGATGGATACTGACTCATTTTTAATCAAAAGAATTAAACCTAATGAAATAATGAGTAGATTTTTGAGGGAATCATTCTTTTATTACATATTTAATTAATCAACTCCAATTATTCTTCTCTATTAATGGTACTAATGATATTGATTATAATTTTTATGAATACGATGTTAAACAAAATATGATGGACTAGTGTCAAAAATGTTGACTACTATAGCTTTTTTCAATTATTCATTATGATCATTCTTCCCATCAATTAAAAAAAATACACATCTACAATACACATTACAATAACCATTAGGCCAGAAAATAGAAGCTTCACCAATATTCTCATTTCACAAACATAATATTGTTTCATTAATTTAATTATGAATTTGAATACATTGAAGATTATATTTATCATCTGCACAACTAAAATGGAATGTATTGTGACTTATAAATTACATATTTTATTCCTACATATCCTGAATATGATAGAAATAATTTTGATCGAATTTAATATGGTTTCAGTAATAGTTTCTATATTTCAAACTAGATAAGATTAATCTAAATATGACTTGAAACACCAAGTATCCCCTATCATTCATCAGTATTGCATAAATTATTTCACTACATATATATTATTTTTGATAAATTAATAATATAAATACATCGTTAAATTCTTATTGATGTCAGGCATACTTTGATTCAACCCCATCAAGATCATCACCACCATTCCTGACCACAAGAAAATTTTGATAAAACCTTTCTTCAGGACTGAATCTTCTCAATACAATGGTATTTCCAAACCATTATTAGTAAGAATTTTGATGAATATAATTTCTAGTTAGATCATTAAAATATAAAATTTAGGTGATTTATTACCATCATAATGTTCCTTTAAAAAAACCAAAATCCCTGAATAAAATTATCATTCTTTTCAGCTTGGCTTGAATATTACCCCCTTTGGATTTTGTTTTCATCCAATGTTAAAAAAACCACTGGAATTTTTATTCCCAAGATATTGATTACATATAAAAAATTTAAATCCCACATAAGCTAACTAATTATGGGAAATAAGAATAATTATCAGTGATGTAGGGCTATCAAATAGTAGTAATTATGCGATCCATCCTAACATTTATTCGTCAGATAAATTCACTTCATAAAAATCCATCAAATATAATATTTTATTACCAATAACCACTCCAAATAATAGTTAGAATATGTCACACATACAAAATTATGAATTCACTTCTTACCCATAACTCCACCTTTTTGCATGCATTCATTTAAGGATAGATTTATGAAATAGTTCTCCACCATGGAAAACACTTTCCAAACAAAAGGGAACTATGTAGAAAAAAACGTAACTAATCCATGATGGGATTGAGGATGGAAACTTATTATCGACCTCAATTTAGAGTAATCATTTTTTGTTAATAATTGTTTGATTGTTGAACAACTTTTTTTCATTTATGAACATACTTCAAGTTCAAATGATTTTTTATTGCATTCTCTTTGATGAAATGATACATTATATATATGTGTTTTTAATGAGAATGTTGTAATATATTCGATGTGAGGTAGATTACAAATTTATCCTCATATCCCTAGAGTAAGCATAACATAACTTCAACCAGTCTTCAAATTTAGTATTCTGCCAAATAATACAGGTAGAATAGTGAGTGGTATCAAAATACATAGTATAAATCATTCTAATAGTTTCTAAATTCAATTTATATATATTGAAACTAACACCTATTTTTAATGTTTTAAATACTCCCCCAGATGTTGATATTATTTCATCAAAATTACCTTCCTAGTTAACTTTGGTATAAAAAAAATCAACACTTTCTGACAAGTCATACCAAATTGTAATTTTTTTCATTTTATATCACTAGTAATTATTTATTTAACCAAAAAATGTGATTATTTTTTAAAAAATAGAAATATTTCAAATAAGATAATTGCATAACAATGTATGGTCTTGAGAAAGTCAAATACATCATACTTTAAATAATACTGCATAACTCTTTCTGATAAACTAACATTCCTTATCCGTCATTACTCAATGTGGTTCCCAATGATATTGTTGTTGAAATAGTTTTTTTTATTTCATATGTTTAACCTTTATAGAGGTTTCTTTACATACTTTTCATGAGAATGAAAAATGTGTTTATTATTTTTTTAAATAATTAACCCCTAATAGAAATTCATTTCCCCTATAATGAACATCTCAAAAAATGATTAATTTTATTAGTAAATCATTAACATGTTATTTCATCATTCTATAAATGAAATTGGCATAAACACAAGTATTTATGATGAGAAAAAACATATGTATTTCTTTTATGTTAATATTTTTATCAACAATTAATTTAAATTAAACATCCTCACGCGAGTATCTAATCTGTAATACCATTCACTTGGTTCTTGTTTTAGGCCACAAAAGGATTTCTTTGATCAAAACAAATAATATTTATCTTATCAATGAAAAATCCACATGGTTGTTCAATGTAAACATCCTCACCAAAATCACCATTCAAGAATGTAGATTTAACATCTATTATAAAAACATTATAACTCTGTAGTGAATCAATAATTAGAAACATTCTGATAGTTTTTAATCATTCCAATAGAGAAATGGTTTCTTCCAAATAAAAACTAGAAACTGTGAATACCCTTGGAAAACAATTCTTTCCTAGTTCATTACCACTTTAGCTTCATCATTCATTTTGTTCTAGAAATCCCACTTTGTACCAATAAAATTTATGTTATATATCATATGAATTAAATCATGTTTTTTATTTTTATCTATGTTATTCATCTATTAATTCATTTCCTAAACCAATTCAAGATATTTAAATGTTTCAACAAGATATTTTAGTAACACCTTTGAATATAAGGAAGTTTGTGTAAAGGTATTAGATGTTTTTCTTGTTAGTAATTTTTGATGTTGTTTGCCAATAATGTTTTGATCTTATACATTCTTCCTCGTCTAAGAATTATATTTTTATGTATCTTTGTTATCACTGAAAATATATGATTTCAATTATTATTCTTGGGTAGGATTACAAATTTCTATAACTTTATCAGAATTATTTAGAAAATTTTCCCAATCCTTCTAATTTTCATTATCTTCATGATTTTTTTATCTTCCCCAGTATTTTCTAAAACATTCAGATCTAGAGAATCATAAATTCTTCATATTTAATTATTGAAACATTTTTATCCTCTTCATTTTGAATCACATCCATGAAAAATCCCATATTTACCCTTCTCAAGTATTCCCATATTTTCACCCTTATTATTTATAATACATGGAATGTAAATGAATTATGAATTGTTCAAAAAATGGATTTTTAAAAGAAAACAATTCCTATGGACTCATATTAGAGCATGGAAAGTCAATGAACTAATTTGGAATGTATACATTTGTATTCATGTTTTCCTGCAATAGTAATGATAAGGAACAAGTTCATGTAACATAGTTCTCCTCTTTTAGACTAAAATTATATTCCTTCATTCAGCCTCCCTATTTTGATGAAAATTGTATGGGGAACTATACTATGAATGAATTACATGATTCTAAATATTAATTTCAAATTCTCAATATCATTATTCAGCACCATTGTCATTTATAACCTTTTTTACTAAATACGTACATTCATTATCTTCTTTGCCACTAAATTTTAATCAATTTGAAAGCATCTGATTATTATTTCATATACATGACACATGTAACATCAGTAAGTCATCAATGAATGTGATTAAATACTTATCTATATACATTTATTGTTTTCTCGTTTTCCCACAGATATTATAATAAATTAGTTATAGGGGTCGTTTTTATAAATTTTCAACATTCATATGTGATTTTTTATATTTCTTTTCAGAAAAATAGAGCACTGCCAATCTCTTCTTTTTTGAAAATTTGGAATGTATCAGAGACTATTTATTTTAGATAACATTGACATGTTTCTATAACATCTGTGTCCTATATGTATATTCCATGATTGATTTTCTTCCACTATTCTTATATAACAAGAGTTTTGTGCCTCACCAACTTGAAATTTATTTTCTGTTGTACATTGGATGCTTGTAAATATCATTCCATCCTTATAACATTCCTAAAAAAATCTATATTTTCTAAATATATATTTTTTACCTTCCTCATACAATTATGAAAAACATAGGAGGTTATTTTTCACACCATCAAAATATACATATTTCTTTGATTTCAATTTTCATTCCAAACTATGGTTTCCCTAAAACTATTGATTCATAATGAATCATTATTGAAAAATTTCATAGTTCATTCATTGAAATCATTTTAAATCATTAACCATCTAAAATATTCTATTATATGAGTATAATTATACATTTCAAGCGTCCATTATCATTCTTATTTTTATTCATTCAATGTGTTTTCAATAAAAAAATATTTTTTTCTCCCTTATCTTTTTTCATCTACTGCTTCTAAGAATTGTTATGAAACATTTTTTCTTGTTGGAACAAAAAAACAAAATGTATAAATATTATATTATTTTAAATATCTTTAAAAAAAATTCAATTTTTATAACCTAATTTTAATTCATACACTATCATTTTCAGATTTCTAGGAAAATTTTATTTCATATATCTTCTTTTGAGAGGATTGAATTCCCCTATACCTATACATTTAATAACTCCTCAAATAGTATTAATGAAATTGTCTAGGAAAACAAATTTGTAATGTATATATGAATCCACCTCAATACTTAAAATATCATTTGAAATTATTTTTTCATCTATAGCTTCCATTCTCAATAAAACTGTGAGTACGATTCTCCAAAACCATCATTTTTGGGCATTATTGACGACCAACATTTATTTTTCCAATTAATGTATTCTCCCTCAACTCAGTTTTTTCTGATTTAATGTAATCATAAGTATTAGAATAAATTTTCAATTAAAAATTTTTATAAACAGTTTCATACTCATTATATTTTGAAACATCTAAACTCTACACTTTATTAATCTTTCCATGATATATAACTTTTCTCGCTTTCTTCTATTTTGAAAATTTTTCCTTATTATGCACATTTGAATTTAACTTATTTGGATCCTTCACAAGTTCCTTCTTATAATAACATTCACAAAATTCCTAGATACTATTTTTTAAACATTTATTTCTTATTTCATTTTGATAATTTTTTTGGACAATTTCAGACTCGCCTACATTTTTGCCTCCAACTTCACTACCATGTGGTCATTATGATTCTTTTCCTCATTAAGAAATTCTTTTATGTCGTTCATTTTTTTATCCAAATTTTCATTTTCACTAGGATAATATTCTATATTTTTTAATGGAACATTTTTTCTTAAACTTCCCAGTTTCATACCTTTTACATCCATTCATTTTCATATATTCTTTCAATTCTTCTTTCTGCTAATTTTAAAATCTAGTCACTTCTTCAAAAATAATTCTTCTATATTAACCACTATTCACAATTTCATTAAATATGTTCTCCAAAATATACTCAATATATTTTTTGAACTCACCATTACTTTCTAATTCTCCTTTCATCTTTAGATAAGAAACATCTTCTTTTGGTTTTGAATAATTTTTTATAGTTACTCTAACAAAATATTAATAATTATTACTCAATTATCTCTATGATTTTATTGGATTTCATTATTCTTTAAAACTATCATATTCTTTATTTCTTCAAGTGAAATTCTATATGAAAGGACATATATCTCCCTATTTATAGAAATTCAGTGGATTTTATTCTTTTTGATTACCTTTACCGCTTCTCGCATTTTTTATAAAATAGATGAAATGTCATCCAAATTTTTATATAAATAATTTATAGAATAAATATCCCCATCTACATCTTCAATTATATTCATATATTAATTCTCCATCATATTATCATTAAAAGTCATTTCTCTATCAAATATTAATTTCATTTTATATGTTTATCCCTTCTCATTTCATAAATGATGATAGTAATATATAAACCATCTAAAGATAACATTTCAAGAAAACATCTTCCAAAGAAGAAACATTAGCATAAAACATGGCTAGATGAATTTTTAATATATTTTCATAAATTGTATATTCTTATTACTCTTCAACATGACCTTCGATAGTTGTTACAATGTCATTTACCCTTTGAATGAGATCCCCAAAATATTCCAACTCACCTATTTTAAAATCTCTATACCTAAATCATAATATTATTAGTATTTCATTCTTCAATTTTTTATTTCCATCATATATGATTTTCAATATATATCATATACCTTTTGTTATGCATACACATTTCACTTTTAAAAATTCACTTTCAGAATGTGATAATATTAAATCATTATTTTCCCTTCAAACATTATCATGATTATTCTTATCAAAAGAAATAAGAGGAACATTATCGTTAATAAGAGGATACATATTTTTTGGAGCATCACGAACATAATATCCAAAATATATAAGATAAGGAAACATTTTATATTTCATCATATGATATTTTTTACTATAAAATCCCGAGATACCATTATTTCTCACTCAATTCATATTCTCGAAAAATATCTCTTAAAAACAGCTACATTGAAAAGTTAAGGGAACCATTTGTTTTGATATCCCATGAATGTGTCTAGTCAGGATAATTTTATCATTTAGAGGTGGTGAGGTTTATCAATTATATATTTTTATATAACTTTTTTTTGTTTAATAAGCAACCATCACCAAATGTTAATGATTAATTTTTCTACTTAAAACATTTTAAACACGCATCCACATAAACAAATGAAATTACAAGGATCACTATTCAAAAAGAATAGTTATATCCTTGGTAGGATTTAGAAATGATCCAATACCAAACAATCCACAAGAAATTAATCCTTTTTTTAAATAATGTGAGTTGTGTATTCCAATTCACTCATACAGTACTATGTAAACAATTTAATAGGGCATGTGATCTATTAGAAATGAATATTGTAATATAATATATTTTTTTAAAAAAGATGTTATAATGATTCATTATAACCATCAAAAAATTTATTATTTCAAAAAAATAATTACTATCATATGCAGAAAAAGTTAAGAACATCTTGGACATTGTTGTAAAATATAGTCTAATTTCCCATTCCAATTCACCAAGTCTAATTCTCCTAGTCCAATTTCTCATTATGGAAAATACAACTCTATGAGACTAAATTTAAGAAAATTTTGAACACTTATTTCTTTACTCCGTAAATAAAAATATGTTATGCATTTACAAAATGTTAATTGGATCAATAAAATAATTATCTAAATATAATGATCTACGTAATATATTTTAATCTTTTCTCTTATCCTGCGTATTTTAAATAGCATTACTTCACCATGAAAAGTCAATATAAAAACAACTCATTCCCTCTAAAACACCATCATATCACCACCTCCCCACAAGCATACACGTAAATTACTTCTTTCAAAAAGTATAATGTACATTCCATTTTACACTCACCCCAAATGCGGTTTGGGTGGGATTCTTGAAATGTTTCTTGGCCCACCAAATTTAACTAAATCATTTATTTTCATTTATTTTTTGGTGAATCAAGACATCACTAATTATTCTCAAGTATTATCATTTCTTTTAAAACATTCTCTGATATTCTCATAGTTTTATCTGTATATCATAATTTCATTACAAAAATCAATGAAATTATGATTCTCAATTCATATATTTCAATAATATTTCTTCATTGCGATGGGAAAATTTTTTCACTCTTATTTTCATGTCCCTAAAACAAACATGAACTAATTATATATATCTAAAATTATCTACACCAAATCAAACATATTGTTATTAAAAACCCCCATTTTTCTTGATCCCCTTCTGTAACACATTTGATGAGTTTTTTAACAAAAGTATTATTCTACATTACTCTATGTCGATCATCCTGAATCTGATTACTTTGTCAGTTTAAGGTTATTTTTTCAATAATTCTCCCCTTCATCTACATATTTAGAATCAATTTAAATATGATGGATCATGACTCATTTTGAATAAAAAAATTCTACATGTTAAATTGATGGCAGGAATGTTGATGAACTTTGTGATTATTTTCAAATTGATCCCAATAACTCCTAGTAATCTTCCTTATAAATGGAACCAATGATAAATATTATTCATATTATAAATATGGTGATAAAATAAATATAACAAACTGGTGTTAGTGGCTCTGAATTTAGAATCTTCTTTTTTTCAACATTTAGATGATCCTTTTTATACATTATAAAAATCAATATCTAATAAACTCATTAAGATAAACTTGTGGCTAGAAAACGTCGAATTCACCAAATTTCACCATTAAAAAAAATGGTATCATGAATTTCTTCACAGAATAAATTACATTGAATATAACTATCAACATTTTAACAGTTACAATGGAATGTATTGTGAAATCAAAATTCCCATCATTATTTCGCTTTTAGCCTGAATATGATTGACAGGATTACAATCAGATAGAGTACATTTTCCAAAATCGTTTTTCTCATTCCCACTAGATACGATTAATCATAATATTATTGGATAATACTATTCTACCCTTTCATTCATAAATAATGCATCAGAATATTCAGAATATACTTTTTATTTTTTATAAATGAAAAAAAAGGTTTTTAGATTCATACACAAGTCAGACAAGCTATAATTCATCCATATCATGATATTCCCTTCTATTCCCGAACCATGATGTTTCAGACAAACCTTTTCTTCCAAAATCCATAAAATCAATTCTATTGAATTTATAAACATTCATGAGTCTGATATTCAATAAATTTGATGGTAAAAATAATTTTCACTTCATACAAATCGAGGGGATTCTTATTATTCATAAAATTAATTTTTGAAAAATGAAAAATCTTGAATTTTATTATCATCCATTTAAAATTTTTCATTGTATACAATACCTTCTTGATGATCCCTTTAAAGTGATTTACTGGGGGTGATAATGAGGGAGACCCAAATATGTTTTATTGAACACATCCTCAATGAAGAGCCTGGTTGATATTACGGACAAAACTCTGGGGTACAGTTCCTATGAAGTCAATCCAAATCTAAAAATGACTAATTTTATGTATAGGATGGTGATAATTCCTAAAAAACTATCTTGTAGGGTTTAATGGTTACATCACCCATCATATATTTGATCTATAATAGATTTTGTAATTATAGGAGTGGTGGAGGAAGTAAAATTTCCCCACCCCTGTGGTATGGGGTTTATCCTATAATACCGTTGATAATGCATTCATCACAAATTTCATAGAAATTTGAGCCTATATCTAAGCATGATATAGAAGAAAAATCATTTCACTGTGTGATCTACTTTCGTACGAGGGATACTTTGGGGTTTCAAACATTCATTTCCCTCAAACAAGATGATTTATATACTTTATTACTATCTAGATGACGATGTCATTCAATAAATATATCAAATAAAGTATATTATAATTTGGATTTAGGGGTTGAATAAATTCAGTAGATTCAACATATATTAATGGTATACATAGGGTCTAGCACTATTCATTATGAAATAAAATTTCATAATTATTTCCCTAACTGTACTTCTCATATTGTGATAACAGTGATGTGTGGAAGATAATAGTCACCCAATCATCTGAATCACACCACGGTTAGGGAATATAAAATAATTTACTTTAGTTACTTAATTCTATATGCAATCTTTTTTCTTTTTGGATATAAGTTTTTGAGATAATGATAAGGTTACCAATAATCATAATGGAATAGTTCTGTTAGTGTGTAAATTATGTTGGATATCCTCCCATAAAACATGTTCTTTGCCATGAGATTTTTGGGAATTTACCAAATATCATGACATAGATAAATTTTTTATTACACGTTTAGGATCATTAGAATATCATACCTGAGGGTGTCCAATATCAATGAAATGACAAATATTCTACATTCATTTATTTATTAATATAAGATCTTATTGGTTTACCCATCATTAAGCATAGGTTCCCCATACAAATCTAGAAATGATGATAAATTTACCACATATTTTTAAGGTATTAAGATCGTTAAAAAAGATTCAATTTATTTCAATGGGTCTCTATTTTAGGGGGGTGCAGATGACCATCATAGCCCAAAATCGTGCATTAACAGTCTTGAAGAAACTTTTAGTAATGATGTAGAACATGGTATATATGACCATTATTCATTTATTTCCTCTTGATATGAGGGAAAAATATGATTAGTTTGGAAAAAATGATGAACATTGTTTTGAGAATATATATTTTTATAGGGATGACATTGGAAATGAGTACCATGAGGTGGACCTAAATTTTTGGTAGCATGGATTCTTGGGGAGAGCATTACCTCTATGATTGAACATAATTGTTTATAGGTATTTTAGAGGAGGGACTACAAACTTTTCAACCTCTTCTGTAAAGGGAGGTCCTCTATAGCTCGTCTCATATAGAGGGACATTGTAACTGGTATTCATTTAACTATGAGGACCGCCATGGGGGGTGCTATATGGTAGAAATATAGAGATATTGATTGTGGAATCTTGGGAAGGATGAAATTGAATATAATTAAAATCCTTTATTGACTATGATCTCATAGATTCATGAGCCACCATTAAATTATATTTAAGGGATTCTGGGATATTTTTTCTTAAGTGGTTAGAGATAAACCTACCCCTTTACCTTCTATTATTATTGTCACATCCTATTAGATACTCTTTGTTGGGAGACCTAGGGTAAAAACATGATCCTGGTTTTGGATGATCTTTGGAGGAAATGAAACATATAAATTTTATTTATCCAATTTGACTCTCTTATTTTCATTTGGATATATGGATAATATTACCCATTAAAAAATGAAAATAGGACTCCCACTTATTATCCGTGATGATTGAATAATGCGATTTATCAAATTAGGTAAAATTAATATAATTCCACTTGATGTAATATTTCATATTCCATTGGTAATTTTTATTTTATATTATTATATAATAGTTCATGTTTGTTTCTTATGAAATATATAAACAATCATTCTTGATCTAAATAGGATTTTAGATAAATCCATCAATTGGGAATCATCCAAAATATGATGACATGTCTCTTACAAAGATTTTAGGATATTAGATGGAAAATGTGTTCTTATCAAAATAATATGACAATAAATGTTTATAGATGAAAAAATATAATCCCTCACCTCAGTATCCATTTGTATATAGTAATGGTCTTTTTTAGATCATATATAACATATGGGTATGCTAATAGGATGTCATTGAATTATGTTGGTGGTCATATTTTGATCGTGATAGAGTATGGTCATGCCCCTTGATTTATATCAGAATATTTCATTAATTTTCATTAAACTAATGGGGAGAATGTATATATTATTACCTATGTAAATCCACCGTAATATCCTAACAAATTTTTTGAGTGGATGAAATGTCATGTGGTAGATCTGGTGTTCTTGTTAGAACATATCCCAAATCTTTTTATATATAGGAATACATATAATCTAGTTCCATAGGTTTAATCAAGATATATCAATGGGATACATGTGAGTAAGAAATTATGAAATAATGAAACATTTTCATTTTCATGATATGTTGTTGACAATCTTGGATGAGATCATGAATTATATCTTACATTGGAACTATCATCAGGATATGTCATTGAACCCTGATAAGAATAGGGTTAAGCATTGGCACCAAATATTATTTATTTACTATGCTTTTATAACGATCAATTTTGGTTGGTTTATGTTTATAATACTACTCAATAGTATCCCCCATGACATGGAATCATAAGTATTCTATTTCTACTAAGATAATTGTGTGGGATTAAGTAGTGTTACAAGGAATATTTTCCCAATCATCATTTTTCTCTTGATAATATAGATTGAGGTTATTAGTTCATCATAGAACCCCCGTGGGTTGTTTCTACATATCCTTCATAATTATTGATTTATATAAATATACATGGAGGTGGAAATTACTTGATACATATTTCATGTTTCCATTGGGATTATAGAGAAATTTAAGAGGATTCCAAAAATTCAGAATGGGATCATTAACCCAAAAAAGAAAACATGTCTGTGCAGTATCCAAAGTATGTTCTTGTTCAATTGATCGCTTTAATTGGTAATGGATTAATCTCATATTCACAACTGTATTTATAATTTCCCATTATGTCTATGAGGTTGTGAGTCAACATATACATCCTTTCCAAAGTAAGGTTGTTTCTATAACATTACCAATGATTCTTTTGTTTTTCATTGGTCATGAGGATGGTAGTTTAGACACATATCACCCTTTTAATGGAATTATTCCATACGATGGACCCTATAACAGATATAATATATGTTAATGAATAGAAAATAGAAATATTATCACTACTATTTATAATAGTGAATGTTATTTTATTGTAAACATACATCGATACGTTCATTTTAATATATCATTAGTTCAACTAGTTATTTTATAATTGTGGATTATACTAGGGTTTAGTCCATATAGTAGGGAACTATCTAATTTATAGGAATATAGGGAAGTAGAAGGTGTTATTGATTTGGGATTATGTAGAATATGATGGATTCAAATGTATCCCTATGAAGGCAATAAAAGCCTTCATGGTTTGGTGCTACTTAATAAAACACGACATACCTTTTGAGGTCTTGTTCAATGAAATAATGTGTTCTTTCTATGTTCATGTATGGATGAAATATTGGAGTTTGTTTTATGTATGTGTGTCCTAGAGCTAATGGAGTGTTTGGACTGGAAGTGAAGGACGTGTCATATAGTTCATAATAAACAGGAATAAAATCCAAAATAGTTCATGTTTCATTGTTTGTAGTCATGTGTTTGGAAAAATTTATGTATATTAATGTCATATGGCATGGAAATGTCGGAATTTTTCTAAATTCATCTATCAAACATTACTAGATGAGGATTTCATAGTAATGGTTGAATTGTGACCTATGTGTAGGTAAACCATTTCAACATATCTTATTTATTGGTAACTAAATAAGAGATGGAATGGTGGGACTCATAGGGAATCTTAATCATTGAGAAATAAATAGTTGTAGGGAATACAGAACATTGAGAAATTATGGGATCATAGGCTATATGGAACCTTGAGGTATATTTGGATCCAATAAAAATTTGGGGGACATTACCTAGATAAAATTCTTCTTTCAACTAGTAAAAGAATTTGTACTTACATGGGAGTTGGAATAATACCTATTGAAATTACAAATATTTATCTAATAGATATATGACCATGTAATTGACTATGATGATGTATTTTCTCATGATTACACCTTATACAAGGCCCATGATATGTTTCTAGATCAATTTGTACATACCAGAGGTCCACCAGTGCCTTGGGATAACAAGATTCTTGGTATAGGGATGCCAATATAAACAACATTATCTAGGACAGATTTCACCAGTCTCCTCATGGTAAGCACACTCATTATCAATATAATACATGATTATAATTTCCTATAGGTTTCTGTCAATTTGGGAGGATTTTTTGAAGAGGTATGTAGTCAATGAAATATAAAACTGAATGGGAGAACTCAGGCATTCATAAAACAGTCAGGTATCTTATGAGGTTTGTGGAGGAGGCTTGACATAAGGATTATATTTAGATAATTGACATTATAAAAAAGAATCCAATAATCGATTTTACATTAATTTTACCTACGTAGATGGACTCAGAAAAAATATATATCAGAGGGGCCTAATTACCCATAATGTTGTTCCCTCCTAATATTCTCACCATTAGTAAAATCTATCACTATTAGAGAACACTGGTAAGAGGCCATTGTATGAATCAAGATCTCAATTTTCATATAATATTTTCACCTTACACTATTTATCATGGATTGAGAAATATTAGTTTCAATGTTTATTTAAATTCAATTTACATGATTTAACATGTGTAAGGGGTTTAATGGGTGACCTTTCTTGAGGAATTATATTTACGTTTTAAATACATTTCTATTTGGTGACAACATTCATGGAGTTCCCTGAAAAATTACATCCCATCCATTATATGTCTTATTCATACTAAATAGTCTAAAATGACCCATACATGACATACATTGGAATTTCATTTCATTTTTGAAATACATAATACATTCACAAATATATTCTAAATGACCATATTAGTTTGGTGTCTTTGAAATATTGATATATAATCATATAACATGGTGAATGATCTTCAACATCACCCATAAAGATCTTTTCCTATTTCTTTTATACCTAAAACAATTATTTATATCATGGGAAGAATAAAAAATAAAAAGGATGAAAAAACTGATCAGGATGGGAAAACAAGGAAAACATAAAACAAACCACAAACATAATATTGTAAAAACACGAAAATAATTTATAAATATCAAAATCATGAGTCATTAAATAAATCATGGTTGTCTGTAAGGCATAAATCATAACTGAAAATTAACCATGATAAAATAGCATCATCATAAAACAAGGAATTGTGGAAAAAATATGCACATAATATGATTTTTATAGTATCTAAGTAATTGTTTCCAAAACCATCATAGTGGACGAAGTCCATTACTAGACCAGGTTTGCATGCCGTTACATCCATGTATTATTGAACATGATTTACTTTCTGTTACATCCATGTATTAATGATCTAGATTAACATAATGTTCCATTCATGTGCATATCATGAGATATAAATCATTACCAAGTTCATAGGATGGAGATATAGGTCCCACCCATCTCATAATAAAATCATTCTTATGTGTTCTAGAAACACATAAATCATTCCCCTTGGCATAAACTAAGGAATAAAATAGGTTTCTTAAAAATCATTCAATCATAACATTATCCATGTAAAACAAAAGGATTTCATAAATAAAATCACATAATTATCCCAATAAAATCATAGTAATAATCGGGATATAAACATGACACTATTTAATTAATTTCATCTTATATGAATAATAGTTTTGATATAACAAATGAAATTAATTCATGAGGGAAATTTCATTTCTTAATCAAAAAATGTTTTTTTACAAAAAAATGACATGAAATTTTAAAAGAAAAGAATTAATATAATAATAAAAAAATGTTTTAGAGGAATCTTCATTGAACTATTTCATTTGGAAGACATAAAAAAATTGTTCATGTCATATATGTTACCAAACACTCTTCTCATAATCATACCGAAAAATTCAAAAAGTACATCTTGTAGAAAAGTGAACAAGGGTTCTTTCCATGCCATTTAATATAAATTTTACAAAGGATAAATTACGGTTTAACGAATTGTATAATAATATAAATAATATTATATATTTAGAATACATGAACATGAATGACAAATATACCCTAGAAAATACTTATGAATAAAATATCTCAAATAATAATGAGATTTGGAAATTATACCATACCATAGGTTAGATAAACATTCTATGGATCAAAACATCCTGTATAATTATTCAAATAATCACATCGAATTAATATCAAATCATTGTAATTTTTATGTTTTAATATATGATTATATTATCATCTATTTGTTAGTAACATTTCATTGTCACTCTTTATTCTGATATTAATTTCTTATGTACTTATGAAAGTAATGTCAGAAAGGATCATGTTACACATCTTTGGATATAGTTATGTAATTTAAAAAAATGATATTATTATAATATATATCATATTTATTCATTCCATTCATTTATATAAATGTATCTTACTGAATATCATGTAGAATGAATCGAATCGCATTGTGGAGATGGTATGTTGTATGTACGCACAAGCGATGATATAATTCACATATTGGTTAAATGGTTTGGAATTGGATGGTATATTAATTATAAGGTATAATTATCATGTTATATTCAATATTTTAAATCGTTATACTCAACATTATACCCATCTCAATAATGTACTGTTGAATAACAAACTACATCATAGTGTGTAGATGGTAAGCCGTGTGTACGCATGCATGGTTATATTATTATTTGTAAGATGGATAATAGGAGGTATATGGTTTCTAAATAGTTATAATAACATATCATAGAATAGAAGATATTTTATTGATTTAATTATCATTGAAACAACATAATAAGATGTTGTAGAAGAAGAAATTGATTTTGAAATAGGTGATAAAACAATTTCCTCTTTTTCGAGTACCTGCTTTTTATTTTCATAAAGGAGTCCATAAGATATATTTATGCCCAATATGTGGTCTCTAGTGGGAAGGGAGAGATATGGAGATGTTATTTAATTTGAATTTTTATGAGTTAAGTGGCATTAGTGTTGTTAGTATGTGGGTAGATTTGGTGGCCTTTTATATGAGGGAGGAGGGGAACATTTGGAAATTGTTGAAATTTTATTTTATTATAAATCAATATTATATTTTAATGGTAAAAAACACATTTATATCATTTATAATATTATTTTTGGTTGAATGGAAATCATAAAATACTTTTCTGACATGTTATGACTAATTTAATTCTTATTTTTTTAGATTAACCATTATTATTCAATTTTTAATCTTACCATGATATTTTATTATTAACAATTTATGGGTTAATTTGATTAATATAACATCTAAAAAGACCAAAAAATATCCATTAATGAAATATTGGAACATATAATTAGTATTTTTTTTAATATTATATTTTTTGAAAATTTATAATATTTAACAAACTATTTTATATTTTAAAATACCAATATTGTCCATTTCGACACTAATTATTTGTTGACATTCTAAAAATATTATAAAAGAAAGATAAGTTCGAAATAAAATCACTAACTCATTAATAAAATGTCACATTCATCCATAAAAATCCTCAAATCCATTAATTCTCAAAAATAATATTTTTAAAATCATTTATTTGATATTTATCTTATTAATATAATTATTGTATCCCTACTATATCGAAATATATTGTAATTATTTAAAAAATACAAATAAAAATTAAAACCAATTATGTAGATAATTTGATTATCTTTCTGGATACTAATTTTATTCAACTTTTCATAATTAATATCACTACATTAAATTTATTATACTTATAAAAGATAAGATGGAGACATGTTGTATCTTTCCTATGTTTAAATAATAATCACAACACATTCATGGAAGAAAGTTCATTAACTGTATAAAATTTGATACATAGTTGTTAAGTGACTGCTTTAATTAATATAATAGTATTTTGGTTGGTGTGAGGGTAATATTTTGTCCTTATCATATTGATTGGCACCCTAATTTACTTGTTTTACCTTTAACGGTGGGGAAATTTTTTTCCTTAGTTACTATTCATTATGAAAAAAAGATACATATGAACATAATTTAGACCCATTGATTCAAAATATATAATGAATTTTTCAAAAATAAAAACACTTATTTTCCTTAATTATTTAAAAAATAATCCCCATTGAAAAAATTAGAAAATGAGTTTTTTAGAAAACTAGAAACCATAAAAATATTGATATTTATTTATATCCAATTTCAATGTGAAAACACTAAAAATGAACATAATTGGATTAAATGGTACATAAAATAATACAATTACACTTTGAGAACAATTAAAAAGAAAATTTAACTTTATAAATAAATTAGATGAAAATGATATTGTGAATTAAAAATCATTATTTTCCACTATTGAATAAAATATGAATTTCATCAGAAAAATACCAAAATATAAACCATGGTAAATTTTTATGTCTCTATTCCAAAGAATATGTTAATTATATATATTAGAACTTATAAAATTTCAAAAAACTATATTTAAAAAGGGTTCTCCATCAAAAGGCAGTAAAACTGTAATTTGTTTTGAGAAATACTTATTTTATCTGAAAAATTGAATGGGTTCATATATCATATCTAGAAAACATATATGATGAAATTAATAGATTAAATTTAATATAATACATATATATATATTACTAATAAAATCCATAAATAATGATTTTATTATTTCATAGAATCACTTATTTTTATTTAAATTATTTCTTACGTGGAATTTAATATTATACATACCAACCATTATAATTACTATATTATAATATTTACCTATCACATATACTGAGTTTTGATTGAAATTAATTCTATTAGAAGAAAATAAAATTCAGTGTAACACAAACCATGGATAGTGTTGCGTATAAAATATGATAATATGGAGTTTGGTATAGTGCATCTTAATCATGGTGTAGCATACAACAAAAAGCATCAAAGAAATTAAAAATAATATCTCTCATTAAATATCAAGGTGTTTTATTCTACCCCCACCCCACGAAAAATTAATTTCTCCCCCAAAATGTTTCATGGTTATAAATGGTTTACTACTTGAATCAATATTTCAAAGAAACCCACATCATAAAAAGAATTCTAAAACATCACATTAAAAAGGCATTTTAAAAATCTAACATTTACATAGGGTAACTCCCCACTGGGTTTCCATATAGAAGATAATATAATTGAAGAGAAAATATGGATATTGGATAAGAAATATAACCATCATGTTATGATGGGGAGTGATTGAGAACAAGGTTAGGAAAAAATTAACAATTAGAAATCTATAAATATGTGATGATTTAAGGGACCATATGATTCATCAGATACAAAGGTAGTGGATAAATTTTCTTTTTTTGATGATCATTTTACTATTGTTGAATTTCATGAGAAAATATAAATACTTGATTTTAGTATAATCACTGTCACGAACCCTGCCGTGTTTCTATCTGGCCTGATGCTTGACCCGGTCCGCGGTAAGGCCTGGAAGGAATTCCTGATCCCCACGAGCTAGCACAAGTTCCTGGGTATCAAAACAATACATGGGAATGATTTAACTGAAACAATTAACACACAACCACTAACAAGATAAATAAACTGACACAATAAATAGACAGCCAAACAATCCTTTAATCTATAATCAGATTTGATGTCTACAATTCAAGTAAAATCAAAAGGGAATCATAAAAATGATAGAAAAATAAAACTAAAATACCAAACTCCTTGAAACATAAGGAAAAACATCCTCAAGATAACAATACCATCCATCATTGAAAGACCATAAAAAACTAGAACCACCATAACTATGCATGACTCATCAACCTCAAATACAGAGAGAACATATTATATAATAACCCAAATGTGTACACAGGGTGTGTTCCAAAGGCCACAATAGATTCCACCGAATGAAAAATATTCCACGTATAACCATTAAATGATGAATAAAATTTCTAGTTTAATAAATATATAAGAAATAGAATATTGAATAGTTATTTTTACAATACAATTTTAAATGAAAGTTATTTTAATGATTTTCTTAATGAATACCACTTAAATTAAAACACACACAAGAACTTACTCTTAAAAAACCCAATTGTCATTCCATTAAGCATAGAGTAATGAAGGATCAACAAATATGTGATAGTACTCATGGGTGTTAGCTAGAATGGGTCCCTTGATTTTTGTGTCTCTGTAAAATGTGGCATAGAAACCATGAACCTCAGAAAATATGGCTTATAAATCACGACCATCGAATAACACGACTTAGAAACAACAACCCTTATTCATTCATATGATTTTTTAGTATTGGAGACATCGATCATAAGAAGTGAAACAGGGGAGAATCCACCCATAGATCACTAGACCAGTAGTCTATTCCACTTGCTGAGCTACCAAGTCTTGCCACTTTTTGCTCAAATAGGTTCCAATTCCATAAAGAGTTCTCATCACACAAACAAGTGAAGCTAAAACACCATGAATTCCACAATACCATTTACACAATCAATTTACTCTTATAAATCCAAGTTCATGTGACATTTCAAATTTATGCATAAAATCTAAACAATGTACATACACACATAGAATCATTATTTTCACACTCACACCCTCCATTAAAACCACACGCACACCAGAAATGTTTTTAAAAATTAATCTACAAAATTTATACACTAAATTAAACCATCTGCATTGTTTAAAAATACAATTATCATTATACGACCACTAGGAAAATTTATTAAACGACGTCCAATAATGTCATAATATTCTTAACGTCAACATCTCACTCAAAAACATTATTCAAGATAAAATACATTTTCACACCAGTAAAAAACATAAACAACATTCTTTTCACTTTTTAATAGACTAACTGCACAGTTCCCAAAATGATGATAAAATAGTTCAATGTAGGTTTTCACAACAAATCCCATTAGCATAACACAATCACTTTTTCTTAAAAATAAATCAAGACACTAAATATGAAAAAAAACCTACCATTTACACACACAAAATCCATTTTAAAATAATACACAAAAAACTATCTTTAACTAAAAGAAAAAACCCATCTCTTTCCAACCATGATTCTCACTTAAAAATAAATTTAATATATCATTGACACAATTTCATTTTAAATGTTTCAAAATAACACAACAAGAAATTTCATAAAGATTACACCAATTTTATTTCATGTAAAGTGAATTTAAAAATTTTAATGCATATCAAATTATTCAAAACTACATTCAGAAAATACTTTTCACCACATTCACAATTAAATGAATCAACTGCACAATTTAAAATTCCATTCCTATGGTTAAAAAACCATAAGAAAATATATTAAATATTTTTATGAATATGTCGCATGACTTAAAATACTAAAAAATCAACCAAATACTCCTCTATGACTCAATAAACATTGATGCACAACCAAAACACATCCTGTATTGTTTATAAAATTTTCATAAATAGTTCAACATGCTTTTCTATAGAAAGCACACCAATATCACATATAGAAATGAAACCAAAATTAAAAATTAGATTAGAAGCAAACAAATTAGTTAATAAGTATGCTAAATTAATTTTGGAAGAAAAATAATTCATCAAAAAATGGTTAATCATGGAACCACCTACCTCGGAAGAATAAATATCTGAGGTATGGTGTGGAACATTATTTACACATGGAAACACCACCAGAAAATGGAATTAACCCTAATTGAAGAGACTCAACCATTAAAATAAAGATTTCACCCTAAATGAAGGGAAACCCTAACTGAAACCCAATAAAAACATCAAAACCCTAGTTCGAGGGGGAGGGTTTACCCAGATAGGAAAGGGTGTAGTGGTGTTAAAGAGGTTTGACATGGGTAGAGCGCGGCAGGTCAAGGAAAATAGGGATGAGGGGTATTGGTTGGACTAGCTGGAGGTGTGAGGCAGTGGCAGCGACGATGATAGGAGGCACAATAGAAATACTAGAGGCTGACAGATGGTTCTTCAGATGAAAACTGTATAGGGGTATGGACGACATAATATGGGAGGTATCCAATGGTATGGGAGGGCACCGAATGAGACTTTTTGGAAGAGGAGGAGTCAATGGTTCACTGGATTGCATGGAGCTTCCAACCAGGGTGCCAAACACTAGGGTATTGGGGGAGGGGGTGTGCCATTACCAGAAAAAGGTGGTGGGGAATGAAGCCCTAAACCAAAAAATGTAACCTAAAAATAAAACTATTCATAATAATAAAAATCTTCAATAATTAAAATTATTATTTTTCATTGAAAAAATATATGAAATAAATTATATTTTTTATTTTTTTTATATTCATATCAACACTCATTTTAATTTCTATTTCCATTTTATTATTACTTACATTTTATTTATCTACCATGAACATCAGGCAGACCATTTGGTGAACTTGGTGAGGTCGCACGGTGACTCAAGTAATGCCTCACTGCTACGCCCACAGTGCGGTGAATGCTATCAAAGAAAAAATATCCATTTTCAAATAAGAACTAAAAAATATTTAAGTTATGTTTCAACCTAAACAACCCGATGCCAAGTAAAATTAATGAAATATAAATTCAAAAAATAGTTGGTATGAAAATTTTCCCCACAAAAGCGTTTTCCATCCCTTGAAATTCACAAAATAGTTTGAAACCAAAATCATTAACCATTTTCCCCTTGAGTACCAATCATGATCCCTACAAAATGTATGTGAGAAGAAGAAATTTCATTTTTCTTAGAGAAAGTGAATTAAATGAAAACCTCATGAAACCCAGAAAAAGACATTCTCTTATGTGTCACCTTCTCCAAAGTTCTAGGGTAACTACAATTTATTGTTAATGGAAAGGAACTATCTCTCCCCTAGAAGATAACATCACAAACCAGAACACCTAAATAACTATTAAACAAAAATCATGCCATTTTAAAGGAACACTGATCGTACCACGATTCACTTTGTTATTCCACCCTTACACCGCAGTTTTAAAATAGTTTTGTAATGAATATTCCAAATATAATAATAAATTTCACTTTATGTTTGAATCAATAAATTAATGTTAATCAATATTATAATGGTAAATGTTAATTGTTTTTATTGTTTCAATGTAGGTGGAGGTGATTTTGAGGGCCCTTGATGAAGTTGAAGAAAAATTGGCCAAAATTGCATGGATCTATGGACATCTGTCCACTGTTTTCCATACTACACGAAATCCGTGCATCCAAATGGGCTTAAATGATTTGGACCTATCAAAAACTTAATAGGCTACATTTCATATTGAGGAACCCAATCCTGATTCGGCTTCTATGGGGCCCATCCAAACTGATCTGTCTAAGCCACCGAATATGGACCAAGTCAAATGCGGTGTTCTGTATTTTACCAATATCTTGAGCTGTAGTTGTCCAACGGGTGAAAAACATTTGGTGGAGACATTCAGGAGGTATGGATACAACTTTTCAAATTTTTCTATAGCGATATAAGACTGTCTGAAGGCCGAAATGCGTGGTACAAGTGGATTGATGAAATCTGGGTGCCTAAAACCACCTTCCAATTTTCCTATAAAATGACACCTTGGGCTCCCCATTTGTAAGTTCGGCCAAGAGGAAAGGTTATGCCATTTTGGAGTCCCCAAGGAGTCTTCTCGACATCCCTAGCAGTTCTGGAGGCTATGGGAAGTGCTATTTCAACTTCTTCTTCTTTTTCCTCTCCCATGGGTTTCTAAACCCCTTGTGATCACCCGGGGAGGAATGTGATGTAATCCCGAGCTTCAAAGTTGTATTATTTTGAATGATCTTTTTAATTCCAGGTTATTTTTTTGTTTTACATCATCCTATATTCTTATTTTATTGAGTTATATACTTTTATGTCATGCTAAACTCATATGATCATGTTTGGGGGTACCCATTCATGTGATGTTTCACACACCGTTCACCATTTCCTTTTCCCCCTTACAATTGCGGTGTTTGTGTGGTTCATATCAGTCAATTAAACTCAAATAATCACTATCAAGGTCATCCACCTTTAGTTAATCGTATCACAATGAAATAAAATACAAACCTGGATAGCACATCGAATTCTTCATGTGTTTCCTTAGTGAGTTTCGGTTATGATGTCAAACACAAATCACCCAATCATCAGTGGTGTCTTGTGAATCGTTATGTGTTTTCAATTGAACCCTAGGAGGTATCCTAGAATAAACTCAGTAACATTCTGGTTCTAGGTATTACAAACCAGGGATTAAAATATCATAACCCCATACCTTGAAGCGATGAAGGATGAGCATCACGAGACTTCCCCATGTAGATCACGTTTAATCAATCTTGTTCATTTCTACTTTGTTTTATAACTTTCATTTCCTATTTTCATCATTAATCATAAAACCCCCGAGTTTTACAAAAACTAATTCACCATATACTTCCATAATAAAAACATTATTTTTAAATTAATGGTCTAAGGCTCCGTCGAGAGACAACCTAGGGTTACTGCTATACTGCAGAAATTCTAGTCAAAATTAAACAACTAATTTGACGTGCTCGACAACGCCATCAAATTTTGGCGCCATTTCTGTGGAGCCAATATCTTTTTTTTTTCTTTATTTACTTTTATTATGTTATTTTAATTCTTAATTAGTACTCCTCTAAATACCCCACATCCATTTGATTGTTTTGTTGGTTTTGTCATTATTTTTTTTGTTTCTTGTGTGTTCTTTCTCTCTCTCTCTCTCTCTCTCTCTCTCTCTCTCTCTCTCTCTCTCTCTCTCTCTTTTCTTCTCCTTCTTCTCCATCTCCCTCTATAATTCTATAGTATAACATTATATTCTTCTTTCACCCTTCTTATGTATTTTTATCCATCTCAAATAAAAAAACACAACAAAAAAATCAATCAATCAAACTGGATATCATTGTTGCATGACAAGATCTGGTAAAGAAACACTACATGAATTTGACCCTGAAATTGAAAAGTCACTTCATAGACAAATCAAGGCATTTAGATGAGGTTAATCAAGTAACATTTAGGAAACCCTTGTGAAACCACAAGTGTTCCAAAACCAATCAAAAATTGAACCAAATCAAACACCAGAGATCGTGGCTGCAAATAATAGAACATTAAAAGAACTGACCACCCCGGATGTGGAGTACCAACTTGCATACATCCAATATCCTGAGGTTGCGGAAAATATTGAGCTAAGATCAGGGCTCATCCACCTCCTTCCAAAATTACATGGTCTTCCCGGAGAGGACCCACACAAACATCTAAAGTAGTATCACATAGTGTGCTCCACCATGAAACCCCAAAATGTGTCTGAGGACCTCATTAAGTTTTGGGCCTTCCCTTTCTCCCATGATGGTGTAGCCAAAGATTGGATATAATATTTTCCTACCACGATTAGGGGCTGGAATGACCATAAAAGACTCTTTCTAGAGAAGTTCTTCCCTACCTCCCGAACTGTGTCAATTAGGAAATAAATTTGTGGCATTAGGCAGTTACAAGGAGAGACCCTTCATGAATACTGGGAGAGATTAAAAAGACATTTTTGAAGTTTCCCCCACCACCAAATTAGTGAACAAATTTTAATTCTATACTTCTATGAGGGACTTATCCCCATGGATCTTGAAATGATTGATGCTGCAGCTGGTGGTTCCCTAGTTGAGAAAACTCCTTCTACCGCTTGTGACTTAATAGCCAACATGGCTCAAAATGCACAACAATTTGGTACACAAGCTATTGTACCAACTTGAGGAGTTCATGAGGTAAGTCATTCATCCACAGAACAAAAGGTAGATAATAAACTTGATGAGATGCATACCATTCTATGGAAATTGGCTCAAGCACAAGGTAACTCACACTATCCTCCCATTCCATTACATTTTGATATTTGTTATGATAATACTCATTTTTCTGATCAGTGCCCACAACTTCAGGATTCATCTGAGTCTTGTGTTGCAGTGTTCCCTGGGCGTCCATTCCAACAAGCACAACCATTCAAGCAAGAACCATTCAGGCCAAATCCAAACCCCGGGTGGCAAGCACAACCACAATACCGACAAGGGGGAAACTCAAGCTACCCCAAGCAGAATTGGTATCAACAAGGCCAAGGTATGAAACCTTCTTATCCTTCATCATCTCAAAACAATCCTCCTTCTCCCAATTTTGAACCAAGACTTGCAGATATAGTGAAGAAAATGGCAACCCAGAACCTCCAGTTCCAACAAACCACACAATCAGCTATTCAAGACCTGCGAGCTCAAGTGGGGCAATTGGAAAACACCATCGGGGAGCTTAAGATACAAGGTTCTGGACAACTACTATCCCAATCCATTACCAATCCGAAGGACAAAGGTAATGTATGTGCAATTACACTTCTTAGTGGTAAAAAAGTTTCTCATTCTACTGATTATGCACAGTAGGTATGTCCCCCTCATGAAAACTCTCTTTCCCAACCCTCAAAAACTTCATGTAAAGAAAAACAACATAAAAATGATAATAAAATTATCATTAAGGATTCCCATGAACAATCTATTCCTCTTCCCTTCCCTCAAAGACTCTCTAAATCTATGAAAGACATTAATAATGAGATTGAAAATGAAATAATAGAGACATTTAAAAAAGATCAAGTTAATATCCCATTATTGGATGCAGTCAAAAAAATTCCTCGTCGTGCCAAATTTCTTAAAGAACATTGTACCCATAGACGAAGGCTGAAGGGGAATGAGATAGTCAACTTGGGTAGGAATGTCTCAGCCTTGATTCAACCAGCTATGCCAACCAAATTCAAGGATCCTGGAACATCCACGATACCGTGTACCATAGGGGAGAACTTCATTTCTGATGCTTTGCTAGATTTAGGTGCTTCCATTAATATGATGCCTCACTCCATGTATACTTCTCTACAGGTTGGAGAGCTTCAACCAACAGGCATTGTCGCGCTACTTTCCAATCGGAGTACAACGCATCCAAAAGGGGTGATTGAGGATTTCCTTGTTAGAGTGAAGAATCTCATCTTCCCCACTTATTTTTACATTCTTGAGATAGAAGATACCTAAACCCAAGGACACGCTCCTCTCATACTTGGGAGGCCATTCCTAAAAAAATAAAAGACGATCATCAACATTCACAATGGTACGTTGTCCATGGAATTAAGAGGAGAAAAGGTAAGTTTTAACATCTTTGATGCTATGAAACACCCTGTTGAAGAGCACTCCACTCTTCCTGTCTATTCGATGGAAGTGCTCTCAAATGATGCACACACACACAATTATCTCTTCAACCCAAACTCTGATTCATTTTTGTTTTCTTCACCCTTGGATGATTTGATTTTTGATTCATGTTTTGAGTGTTGTGTGGGTTCTGAAAAGTGTAAATTTTTTGATTTAATTGATGAGTGTGTTCATTCTGAGGTACCCATGACCGTTGATGATTCTACAAATCTCATTTCTATAGATTCTCTATCTTTAGAGAATAATCATGAGTAGATAGACAGTTTAATAGACCTCACCCCCCCTAAATCCACTCCCTCAATCCAAAAACAATTGGTGTTGGAACTTAAACAACTTCCTTATAATTTAAAATATACATATCTTGAGGGTATTAACCAACTGCCCGTCATTATTTCCAATAACCTCTTTCCACAACCGGAATCGAAACTGCTCAAACTATTGAGAGAGTGTAAAAAGGCAATAGGATGGACATTGGCTGATATTCCTGGGATTAGTCCATCTATTTGTATGCACCATATACTTTTGGATGATGAGGCTAATCCCATAAGACAATCTCAATGCCGGTTGAATCCCACTCTCCTTGAAGTGGTAAAATTGGAAGTCAGAAAATTACTTGCTGTAGGGATCATTTATCCTATATCTGATAGTAAATGGGTTATCCCAGTGAAAATTGTGCCTAAAAAACAGGAATAATAGTTGTGTCAAATGAAAGGAATGAATTTGTTCCAACACATGTGCAAAAAAGTTGGTGAGTCTGTATTGACTACTATCGACTGAATCAAGCCATACCAAAGGACCACATTCTATTACCTTTAATTGAACAAATTTTAGAATGACGGGTTGGTAAGTCCCATTATTGTTTCCTTTATGGATATTTGGGTTATTTCCAAATCCATATAGCCCCTGAGGATCAAGAAAAGACAACATTTACCTGTCTATTTGGCACATTTGCATACAGGAGGATGCCATTCAGTCTATGTAATGCTCCTGGTAATTTTCAGTGATGTATGTTGAGTATTTTTTTTGAGTACCTAGAGAGTTTTATTGAAGTCTTTATGGATGATTTCATGGTCAATGGTTCTTCTTTTGATGATTGTTTGGAAAACCTAGGTTTTATCGTATGACGCTACATTGAAAAAGATCTTGTTTTAAATTATGAGAAATTTCATTTTATGGTTGAGCGAGGGATAGTTCTTGGGTATATCATTTCAAATAAGGGAATTCAAGTTTATAAATCTAAAATTGAATTAATTTCATCCATTCTATATCCAAAATGTGTTCATGAGGTGCGGTATTTCTTGGGTCATGCTGGTTTTTACTACCGATTCATTAAAGACATTTGTAAGATTTCACTTCCCTTATATCGGTTATTACAAAATGATTTTTATTTTTTGTTTGATAAAAATTGTGAGGATTCTTTCAATTCACTAAAAATGAGTCTCACATCACCTCCTGTCATCAAACCACCAAGGTGGTATCTTCCCTTTGAACTTATGTGTGATGCCTCTAACTTTTCATTTGGGTGAGTCTTATCACTAATGGTTGAGAAGTCCCCTCATGTCATTGCGTATGCCTCATGTACCCTTGACCCTGCCCAGGTAAACTACACAACCAATGAAAAAGAACTCCTTTCTATTCTGTTTTCCTTGAAAAAAGTTCATTCATATCTTCTCAGGTCAAAAATCATCATCTTCTCTGATCAGGATGCCCTTCGTTTCGTCCTAAAGAAACCTGAAGCCAAACCCCTCCTCATTCGATGGATGCTCCTCCTCCAGGAGTTTGACCTTGATATTAGAGATAAGAGAGGGGTGGAAAATGTGGTAGCTGACCACATTAGTAGGATTTCCCCACCGTTGGACCATCATGTTGACTCACCCCTACCCATTGGAGAATTCTTCCCTCATGAGAACCTTTGTGATGTTGTGGACCTTACCCCCTGGTATGCGGACATTGTGAATTTTCTAGCAACATCTAGGGTCCAAACTGATTTCATCATTTCACAATCCCAGAGACTTAAGCATGATTCTCGTTGGTAAATTTGGTATGACCCATACTTTTGGAGAATTTGTAGTGACCAAGTAGTTTGTCGGTGTGTCCCTGACCATGAGTTCACCTCTGTTTTGACCTTCTTCCACACTTTGGCCTGTGGGGGCCACTTTGGCTCTCAAAATATAGCTTGAAAGGTCATTGACTTGGGACTTTATTGGCCAACATTGTATAGGGATTCCCATAGATTTTTCAAGTCATATAGTCATTGTCAATTCATAGAGAATATCTCCAAGAGGAATGAAATGCCCCAACCACCCATGTTATTTTGTGAGATCTTCGATGCATGGGGCATTGACTTCATGGGGCCTTTTCCAAATTCTTTTGGCTTTGTGTAGATCTTATTGGTTGTTGACTATGTATCTAAATGGGTGGAATCAAAGGCCACCCGGACCGATGACTCTCGAGTGGTTGTTGATTTTGTGAGGTCCCATATTTTTAGTAGGTTTGGTCTACCAAGATTCATCAATAGTGATCAGGGTTCACATTTTTGCAATCGTAACATGAAAAACTTTCTTCGTAAGTATGGGGTTCTTCATAATGTCTCCACTGCATATCATCCCCAAACTAACTGACAAGAAAAAATTTTAAATCGAGAATTTAAGAGAATCTTGGATAAAACAGTACAACTTAATAGGAAAGATTGGAGTTTACGATTGGAGGAAGCACTTTGGGCGTACCGTATAGCTTTCAAAACCCCAATCAAAATGTCACCATACAGAATTGTGTTTGTAAATGCTTGTCACCTCCTAGTGGAGGTAGAACACCATGCATATTGGGGTGTTAAACAATATAATATGAACATTTCAGATGCAGGTGAGCAAAGAAATATGTAGATTCAAGAGTTGGAAGAAATTCGACGTGATGCATATTAAAACTCTCGAATCTATAAAGAGAAGATAAAGTCTATTCATGATAGCATGATTCACCAGCAGAATTTCCATATTGGTGAGAAGGTCCTCATGTACAATTCCAGGCTTAAGCTCCACCCAGGTAAGCTTCGTTCCTGATGGCTCGGTCTTTATACTGTTACTAATGTTTACCCTTTTGGTGCAATATAGATTTTGCATGAGGAAAGTGTATGAAGTCTTACCTTCAATTGGAAGCGACTTAAACACTTCTATGAGGATTTTCCAAAGAATCCGATCGAGGAAATCCACCTTCTTGATGCATTTTACTAATAAAACACACCAGGTTTTATCCTTCCTTATCACACTCTCAATTATTTCAGTGAGGTCACTGCATACTCTAGGTGTGGGGGGGTGGATACATTCCTGGGTTAGTTAGGAATTTTCATTGTTTTCTATTTTTGGCATTATTTATGGTATTTTCATTTTTCCCCATAGACAATTTCGAAGTTCCATGATTTGGTGACCATAAAGTGGGGAAAGTAAAAATACCATAATGAAGGATAAAAAGAATTTGTGTATGAGTTTACCATCAAGGAGTGATTTTTAGTGAATTGGTTTTCTGTAAATGATATAAATGGTAATATCTATGTGAAACCATTGAGATGATTGATGCCCTTTGTGTGAGTAGTTTTTTGGAAAACTGTGTCACTAATATCTCCACAAATATTTGCACCAAACCACAATGTGTGATTATTTCTTACTTAATATAAGGTATATATATGTTGGGTTAATATTTTTCATCTTTAAATGATATTTACATATGTTCGTTCTTTATCCGATCTGTTTCATTACTGTACCAGATTGACCTATGCGTGTGTACCTAATCTCTGACTGCTGTACGCCCTCAAAAAAATGTTGTGTCTTGGGTTGGTCAAAAACCGCTCTTCCTCAACCTTTTATCTTGTTATAACTATTTCAATTAGAGTCGTGACAAGATCAAACAAGGGTTGAGAGATGAGTGTGAGATTTGTTCCAATTGAAACTTCAAAAAAAATGTGGGGAGTGATGTAATGTAAAACATATGGGGATATCTAGGTTGGGAACTTATGGTTTGACTTCTGGGAATGTTTAAATGAGTGGGTCTTGAAATATGATTGCAAATGATGTAGGATAGGTTCGGTGACAAAATCATTTAAGCTAAAAAATGTTAAAATAACATATATTTATTGGATATCAAGTGGAAAGAATAGCATGGAATGGTTTTCATAAACACACATGGAGAGTTAGTGTCATGGTTTACTTATGAATTCCTTTCTCAATTGGGTATCGGGAATCTTTTTGAATTTCGCTATAATATGACTTATGAGACATCTTTTTCTATTTTCACTAGGAAGAACTCCTTGGTGTGGTTCGTGCATTGATCACTTTACTTTAAATAAAACTTCCTCAAATGATAAATCTTCAGGATGTTGGAAATATATATATATATATGAATAATTGTATTTGGATATGTGACTTTTCCCAGGAGTGAAAATTTTTAGGTGTGGGGGTGTGATCGTACCACGATTCACTGTTTTATTCCACCCTTACACCGTAGTTTGAAACTAGTTTTGTAATGAATATTCCAAATATAATAATAAATTGCACTTTATGTTTGAATCAATCAATTAATGTTAATAAATATTATAATTTGCAATGTTACTTGTTTTTATTGTTTCAATGTAGGTGGAGGTGATTTGGAGGACCCTTGATGAAGTGGAAGAAAAATGGGCCAAAATTGCATGGATCCATGGATATATGTCTACTGTTTTGCATAGTACAGAACATTCGTGCATCCAAATGGGCTAAATTTTTATGTTCCAGTCCAAAACCTAATAGGATACATTTAATATTGAGTAACCCAATCCTGATTCGGCTTCTATGGGGCCCAGCCGAACTAATCTCTCCAAGACACCGAATATGGACCAAGTCAAATGCGGTGTTCTTTATTGTATCAATATCTTGAGTTGTATTTGTCCAAAGGGTGAAAAACATTCGCTTTAGACAGTAAAGTGGTAGTTCTACAACTTTTATATTTTCTCCATAGCGAGATAAGACTATCTGAAGGTCGAAACGCGTGGTACAAGTGGATTGATGAAATCTGTGTTCCTAAAACCACCTTCCAATTTTCCTATAAAATGACACCTTGGGCTCCCCATTTGTAAGTTTGGCCAAGAGGCAAGGTGCTTCCATTTTGTAGTCCCCAAGGAGTCTTCTCAACATCCCCAGTAGTTCTTGAGGCTATGGGAAATGCTACTTCAACTTCTTCTTCTTCTTCCTCTCCCATGGGTTTCTAAACCCCTTATGATCACCCGGGGAGGAGTGTGATGTAATCCTGAGCTTCAAAGTTGTATTATTTTGAATGATATTTTTAATTCAAGGTTTTTGTGTTGTTTTTCATCATCCTTTATTCTTATTTTATTGAGTTATGTAGAGGTATGTTATGCTCTACTCATATGATCATGTTTGGGGGTACCCATTCATGTGATGTTTCACACACCGTTCACCATTTCCTTTTCCCCCTTACAATTGCGGTGTTTGTGTGGTTCATATTGGTCAATTAAACTCAAATAATCACTATCAAGGTCATCCACCTTTAGTTAATCGTATCACAATGAAATAAAATACAAACCTGGATAGCACATTGAATTCTTCATGTGTTGCCTTAGTGAGTTTCGGTTATGATGTCAAACACAAATCACTCAATCATCAGTGGTGTCTTGTGAATCGTTATGTGTTTTCAATTGAACCCTAGGAGGTATCCTAGTGTAAACTCAGTAACATTCTGGTTCTAGGTGTTACAAACCAGGGATTAAAATATCATAACCCCATACCTTGAAGCGATGAAGGATGAGCATCATGATACTTCCCCATGTAGATCACGTTTAATCAATCTTGTTCATTTCTACTTTGTTTTATCACTTTCATTTCCTATTTTCATCATTAGTCATAAAACCCAAAAGTTTTAGAAAACCTAATTCACCATATACTTCCATAATAAAAACCTTATTTTAAAATTAATGGTCTAAGGCTCCGTCGAGAGACAACCTAGGGTTACTGCTATACTGCAGAAATTTTAGTCAAAATTAAACAACTAATTTGACGTGCTCGACAACGCCATCAAATTTTGGCGCCATTTCTGTGGAGCCAATATCTTTTTTTTCTTTATTTACTTTTATTAGGTTATTTTAATTCTTTATTAGTACTCCTCTAAATACCCCACATCCATTTGATTGTTTTTTTGGTTTTGTCTTTATTTTTTGTTGTTTTTTGTGTGTTCTCTCTCTCTCTCTCTCTCTTCTTCTTCTTCTTCTTCTCCATCTCCCTCTCTAATTATATAGTATAACATTCTATTCTTCTTTCACCCTTCTTATGTTTTTTTATCCATCTCAAATAAAAAAACACAACAAAAAAATCAATCAATCAAACTGGATATCATTGTTGCATGACAATATCTGGTAAAGAAACACTACATGAATTTGACCCTGAAATTGAAAAGTCACTTCACACACAAATCAAGGCATTTAGATGAGGTTAATCAAGTAACATTTAGGAAACCCTTGTGAAACCTCAAGTGTTCCAAAACCAATCAAAAATTGAAACAAATCAAACCCCAGAGATCATGGCTGCAAATAATAGAACATTAAAAGAACTAACCACCCCGGATGTGGAGTACCAACTTGCATACATCCAATATCCTGAGGAAGCGGAAAATATTGAGCTAAGATCAGGGCTCATACACCTCCTTCCAAAATTGTGGTGTTTGTGTGATTCATATTGGTCAATTGAAATCACATAATCACTATCAAGGTCATGCACATTTATTTCATGGTTTCACAATGAAATGACATACAAACCTGGATAGCACATCGAATTCTTCATGTGTTTCCTTGGTGAGTTTCGGTTATGATGTCGAACACAAATCACCCAATCATCGGCGATGTCTGTTGAATCGTTATGTGTTTTCGACTGAATCCTAGGAGGTATCCTAGTATAAACTCAGTAACATTCTGGTTATAGGTTTTGAAAACCAGGGATTAAAAGATCATAACCCCATACCTTGAAGCGACGAAGGATGAGCATCACGAGACTTCCCTAGGTTGATCACGTTTAATCAATCTTGTTCATTTCTACTTTGTTTTATCGCTTTCATTTCCTATTTTCATCATTAATTATAAAACCCACAAGTTTTACAAAACCTAATTCACCTTCTAATTCCATAATCAAAACCATATTTTTAAACTAATGGTCTAATTCTCCGTCGAGAGATGACCTAGGGTTGCTGCTATACTGCAGAAATTCTAGTCAAAATTAAACAACTAAATTGATGCGCTCGACAACGCGATTAAACATACAAACAAGACCAACTATGTCCAAGGAACACTCTTATCACCCAACACCCATCCATCATTAGGTACATAAAAAAGGGAAAACAATGATAAAACTGAAGGGGCTCCACACTATTAGGAATCTACTTACATTAGATGCGATATTATAAAACAAACACGGGAAGGCAAAAGAAAACTCTTCACTCTCATGAAAAAGTCCAATGTTGATTCATTCCAGACACATCTAAGTAAGAACCATTGTGGTTCTCCCCACCATTAAAACTAATAGTACTGAAAAAATTAGAAATTTCCTAACAGTCACCAAACACCCCACTACATGGGGCGTGGAGGGGAGGGGCCTACTACTGGGGTGTCAAAACCATGTCCCTAGTCAAACCAGCATCTCTACATCCTTGGATGAGCATAGTTCACATTTTAGATGGATTCTCCATACATACCCAAAAAGGACCACTAAAAGTGATCACATTAGGTGGGACACCACCCAAAATAATTTAAAGTAATGAGGAGACAATTCGTTTTCATAGCCATGAAATTCCACAAACCCCCAAACAGGTCATTAGGAATAGAAAAAACACAAAAATACTTAAATTTCCTTCTCCTTCAATCTCTATTGCAAAAATAATGTTGGTGTCTCATTAACTTTTTTGGTCCCTAACAATGCATCAGCTTCATTATGAGGACTGGGGATGGATCCCTTATATTTTAAGCACCTCGTTCCTCGTAGTCATGCATTGAAGACTCCCAAAAGGAGCTTCGCCTTAATTGGTGACTCAAGAAAACATATTCTAATCAAGACAACACCATTAGACACAACACACCTCGATATACCACTACTCCCTTGTAGCACATCCACAAAAATAGGGGTATGGATGATGCACATGAATAACCCCATCACCATAATCAATAAATATAATATAGAAAGACACACAACAAAAACTCCCTTTTGAACATAAAAATTTTAACTCCCTATGAGGATACACTTCAATAAAATCATAGATTTCTAAAGGATTATGTGAAATCCACCATTCCTCTTCAAGTAGAACACACACCCAGAGATTTCACCAAACATGACCCTTGTGGATGATGAAATAAATAATATCCTTTCAAGATATAGGTTTGTTTTGATAACTCTGAACCACCTTCACCAGTCCCTGTAGGAATTCCATTCACCGTTTCTTGGGGGACCATCAATAAAAAAGGTGTCAAACATCATACCCAACAACTTAGAAACTCAACAAGAAAGAAAAATCCCTTAAACTCTCCTCTAATATATCATCCTACTATAAGAGGATATGCATAACTGAAAAGGATAAGGGGTAGACATACACAATCACTAAAAATGGAGAGTTCTTTATTTAATAAACTAGAAGGTCGACCTGTGGAGGGTTTCTCATTTCCTCACTTAATTCAAATGTTAATGCATTATGGGGGAATACACTAGTCAATTATAAAAAACATGGACCAAATCAAACTAGTACAATTCCCAAGAGATACTGTAAGAAAACAATAAACCAATGGGGAAAATCACTTCATGGGATTTCGAATCACTTTTCAAAATAATCCACTAACGACACTTTTTCACACCAAAGTTAAAAATAAGAATTCAAACACAAGATACAAATCATCCAAAAAGGATTATCAACACATAATTCCCCACATCCAACTATTACAAAATACATAGTCACGCCATATAGTCACTGGTTATTAAAATGCAAAATATCCATTTAACAAAAAAATTTGAAAACAAATAAAGATTGAGGGTTGCATAAATATTAATGGTGTCCCATGGGCCCCACACATGCATGTTCTCATGCCACATAGGCTCCCACCTCATGTCCATCAAGGCACTCATCTTCTCATGCCATTAAAAATTTCCCTTTATGTATATAACCATACATGTGGTTTCCCATGGGAAAACAAAGGATCAAAACTAGAATATTCAATTTTTCAAAACCAAAACCTTCAACCGAAAAATTTCATTCCATACACATCATTTCATTTTTAGTGAGATTCATTTCAAAACATTTTCCAAGAACAAATCATTTTTACATAAAAAATAAATTTCCAACAATCCAAAACAAAGTGATGATGAATGATGAGTGAGGAAACTAGTGCTAGATGGTGTTTGAGACATATGGTTTGTAGATATAAGTCAATCACACCACCGTTATGAAGAGTATTCTAGGACTGCTTCCCCTACTCCACCTTGCCTTCCAGACCCTACAAGCTCACTAGGACCACATTCCCTACTCAATTTTCATTTCCCCTAAACAAGATTAACAACAATGACAAAATACTCATACCAGCCTCATCTAACCCTAGTAACTAGAGTCCTGCCATGAGGTGTGCTAGCCAGGCACATTACTCATATCTAGGACGTCGATTTCCAATAATCATAACTCTAGTCTACTAGGACTCTTCCAAAAGGAAGATGGACGAAGAGAAAAAACATGCTCTAATACCATTTTTTCGAACCAATCTGGATATCTATCCAACATGGTGCGCAACCCATACTACGGAAAGTCCTGATGGGAAATACAGATCCACAAAGGTTGGCACAAGTGCCCAAAAATCAAAATCAGTACATGGGAATAATTTACCCGAAATAATAAACAAACCACTAACAAGATAAATAAATTGACACTGGAAGTAGATATCCCAACATTCCATTAAAAAATAATATGATTTAATCTCCAGAATTTAATTAAAGCCCTAAAGGGAACAATAAGAAATATATAAAACAAAACATTCATCACCTACCTCCAAGAAAAATGGGGAACAACATTCTCAAGTTACCAACACCAACCAACATGATAAGTCCATCAAAAAAGAAAACAACAATCACTATGAATGATTCCACAACCAGGAATACACAAAGAATTAGGTCTAGAAACACCTGAGGGTGTGTGAAAGGTGTGACCTAATAGTACAGTATGATTCCACTGAATGATAAATATTCCACACATAACCATTAAATGACAAATAAATTTTCCAGTTAAATAAATAAAATTGAAATAAGTTCATTAAAAAATTTAGAAAACAATTTTTAATGAATTGTGTTTTAATGAAAACATTTTTAATGAAAATATATTATTGAATTCAACAAAAATTAAAACACACAAACACACACTTACATAAATAATAACACAATTTTCATGTCGGTGATCATAGAGTAAACAAGGAGCACTAAATATGGGAGAGGCCTCGTGAGTTTTTTCTAGTCTAGGTCCCAAGATCTTTATGTCTTGGTGAAATGTTGATTAGAAACCACAACCCTAAGTAAATAAATCATATAACAAATGAAACATAGAAAAAATAGATTAGAAACCCAGACCCCTGGTTATTCAAATTTTTAATTAGTTTTAGAGTCTTCAATCTTGATAAGTGAAATAGGGCTGATGCCACCCTCATATCACTATCCCACTAGTCTAGTCCACCTTCCTAGCTACACAGGCAACCCTCTTTGTTCCCAAACAAGGTCTATGTTCATAAATGGTGAACATCACATAAACAAGACAAGATAAAACCCCACTAATTACAAGATAACATTTACACTATAAATTTCAATCTTATAAATCAATGTTCTTATCACTTGTCAAATTTATGTATAAAATCCAAGAATGGTACTTACAGGCACAAGATCTCCATTTTCACACTGAAACCCTCTTTCGAAACCATATGCACACAAAAAAATGTTTTATAACATAATCTGAAAATTTTAGACACTCAATTAAACCATATGAACCGTTTAAAAAGAAATTTTTAATTAATCAACCACTAAGAAAATTTATTAAAAAAACTTCCAAACATGTCACATGATTTTTAAAGTTGAAAGCTCATTAAAACCCTTTTTCATGATAAAAAAAATTTGATTCTAGGACAGAACATAAACCACATACTTCACACTTTTTTTACACAATAACGGAACATAATCTATAATTATGATAAATAGCTCAATATGGGTTTTCACAAAAAAACACATTAACATCGCATAAAAAAATTATCCTACAAAATAAAATAGGACACTTCACATGCCAAAACCCACAATTTACACTCACAAAATCCATTGTGAAATAATACACACACCAAAAACACACTCTATCCCAAACTTACCCCCAATATCCTTCCAACCATGATTCGCACTTCAAACGCAACTTTGTAAATAATTGACTCAATTTTATTTTAAGGATTTCAAAAGAACAGAACAAGGAATTACCTCAAGATTACACAAATTTTATTTCATGTAAAGTGGAATTTAAAAATTATATGCAGGTCAAATTCTTTAAAAATACAACTAAAACATACTTTTCACCACTTGTATAATTAAATGAATCAGCTGCATAGCATAAAATACCATTCCCACAGATGAACAGACCATGTGAAAATTTATACAACAATTTTTAGAATATGAATCAGGACACAAAATACTAAAAATCCAAACAGATATTCCTCTATGACATAACATACATTGATGCAAAACCAAAACAAAACATGCATATATTATAAAAATAATAATAAATAGTTTAACATGGGTTTTCAAAGAAAAAACCTATATCACATATAGATTTAAAACCTCAATTAAAAACTATATTCACAACAAACAAATAAATTAAGAAATATGATAAATTAATTTAAGAAGAAAATTAATTCGTAAAATAATGGTTAAATGTGGAACCACCTACCTCGAATGAAGAAATTTCTGAGTTATGGTGTGGAACATAAATTGCATGCCAATCAAACCAGAATAAAATAGAACAAATCCTTATCTAATATATCAGACTAGTATAATCTTGATAGCACCCTAAATTAAGTGAAAACCTATCTGAAACCATATAGATACATCAATACTGATGATTTGGGGAGGTGGTTTTACCCATAGTGGAAAGGGTGTGGTGGTACTATGGAGATTCATGAAGGGAAGAACACGGCAGGTCAAGGATGGTTGGGTAGAGTGGCACTGGAATGAACAGCTGGAGGAAGGAGTCCACAACGGAGGTTGTAGGTGGTGGAATGATGGGAGGCCAAGAGTTGGCAAAATGGGATGTCGTGAGGCCAATGGATGGTTTGTTAGACAGAAACTAACCAAGGGTAGGGGTGACACAACATGGTAGGTTGCCGAAGGTGTGATAGGGTGTCTACCAAGACTAGCTAGAAGAGGAGGTGGCTGGCAGTTCACTAGACCAAGTGGAGCAGACAACATGGGGGAACACACTAAGATCTCAAGGGAGGGTGGGAATCTCTATCCCAAAGATATATAAAATTAAACATAAACTAAAAATATAATTAATAATAAAAATAATAATATCCTAAAGAAAAAAATATTGTTTTTCATTTAAAAAATTCATTAAATATATTAAATTTTTCATATTTTATTTTATTTTCAACTTATCACTCATTTTTTCCATTTTATTGTTTCTTAAATTTTATTTATCTAGCTTGAACATCGGGCAGGCCTTGCGGTGAACCGAGCGAGGTCCCGCAGTGACATATGTAAAGATGCACATCATCGACCATGGTGTGTTTGATGCTTTCAGGGCCAAAATGTGCTTTTTAAAATAAGAACTCAAAATATTTTAAGCTGGGCTTCAACCAGAACTACCTGATACCTAGTAAAATTATTAAAATAAATAAATTAAATTCGATGGGTGTTACAATCTCTACATTGGTAATTCCATGAAAAATTTCCATTTCTCCTATTATTCAATGAAATGGTATACAATATTTTCTTCTTGATGTTTTTTCTTATCAAGTGATCTATAAATGGAATTATAATTCATTCCATATATCTTTATTAAAAAAAGGTTAACACAGGTTCTCTTATATATATAAATCCATCTATGGTTATATCAATTGTATATTATTTCAATAATGGACTTATACATCATATATCATACCGTATAAATAAAAGAAAACCAATTTACACTAACTAAGGACTTTCTGATGGAACGTGGTTGGTCATAAAGCCATCTCGCAATTTAGTTTTGGGTTCAATTCCCAATGTCTTGTCTGACGTGATGGGTTTTCAACCTTCCTGCATGTTGTACAATTTTTAAAACTATATTATTATAGCATTCTAAATATAATATTAAAATGTTCTTTATCCTTAATTAATACTGTCCAATGTCAATCAGAATCCATTCAAACCATTGTAATTATCAAAAATAATTATATCTAAACTCACAGTAAAAACATTACAAGAAAGGTCATATATCATATATGTTAATACCATTATTTATCCCCCATAAATCATAGGATATATCATGTTTGTTGACATAGAATCATTTGACGGACTTCATCATATATTCTCTTGATTCATGGAAATAACTTAAATTAACATATAACCTTACGGAAAACATGCATGCTTCCTTATTCAAAACATATTGGATATATTCACTGAGTCCCAAAATGTTTTATACTTCATCTATGATATCATAACTCCATTATCAATAACTCCATAATTAGATCCCAAGAAACTAGCATAATTCAATTTACTTATTCAAATCCAACTTATCTTTATCCAAACATTGTAATCTTAACATATTGGTCATATTAAGTGTTATAATTCCATTAATCATGTGACCTCAAAATATATCACCTTGCCCTTAAATAAATCATTATCTCCTTATAAATATTCAACATATCATTTCCAATCATTATAAAACATATAAAAAAACTTATATATTTCATGATTCAAATTACCAAATCTTTGAATTCCAAAACATATTCACCTCAATCAACAAACATTACTCTTAAACCATTTCTTATGATCCATCATCTTTATGTTTTATAAAATATGAATCATGTATTATGTTTTATCAACCATAATATTCATAGTTTTAATGTAATTAGTGCTTCATGAACATCACATAACATTCACATCTCTTTTACAATCTCTAGATCCTCATCAGTGTGATAAATACACATTCCAGATATATGATTATCTTCATAATATTTCTACTTAGGAAATAGATCTTCGTAATTCAAAAAAAAATCATATTTTAAATATTCAACTATTAACTATGTTCTATGTATTTCTTGTTATTGACTATGACCAAAATGAAATGTGTTAGAAATACATATCAGAGATTATAAAATAATAATTAATCTAAGTTAAATTTTTTATTTCAATATATGATATCTTCAGTTTAACACTAGGTTACTCAGGATTGTCCTAAAAATCTAGGAATAAAACCTATACTTAGAAATATCCTTCATACATCCCTAGAAATTTCCATAGAAATATGCCTAGGGATCTCACTAATGTTTTCAAATCTTAGTTCTGAAGGTTGACTAACCCATCACTCTGATACCATCTGTAATGTCCCAAGTTTGATGTGTATGGACAGTACATTTTTTTGTGGATTACATAATAAATTACACCAATATACTACTAAAGACCGTTTTAGTTTAGTGTATTTATAATTGTGGGACATAATCATCTATCTTGGTGAAATATCTTCAACATATCTCATAATAAACATTCCATTTTCTTTTCCTACTTAAAATATATCATTATATACATGGGACAAGAAAACATAAAAAGGGTTAGCTCAAATATCCAGTAAGGTTAAAAATGGAGAACCTAAAATGTCCATAAACATAAGAATGTAAAAAAATGGACATAACATTTAATATCAAAATCAGGAGTCATGAAATAAATCGTGGCAATACGAAAGTCATAGATCATAAAATAAAATTAACAATGGTAAAATAGTATGGAATAAAACATTAAATTATGGAAATCAATTAATAACATAATATTATTTCCATAGTATCAAATGAATTACTTCAAAGACCATCATAGTGGAAAAATTCCATTACTGAACTGGGTTTACATGCTGTTGCATCCATGTATTACTAAACTAGATTTACATGTCATTATTGCCCTATATTACTAATCCTGACTTACGTTCCATTCTATTGATGTCTATCTCATGAGATATAAATCTTTACCTGATGAATTGGAGGGAGATATAGGTTCCTCCCATCTCATAATAAAATAATTATTATGTGAGCCAAAAAAACATAAATTATTCATAATTGAATAACCCATGGAATAAAATTGGTTTCTTAGACATCATTACATCATAATATAATCCATGTAAAAATGGATTTATTAAATATAATTCCATCATAAACATGATCAAATCACAAAAAATAAATGCATAGAAACACAAACCTATTTGACCAATGTTATCTTAGATGTAAAATATTAATGATAAAACATGTGAAATTAATTTTTCGGAAAATATAATTTCTTCTTTAAAAAAAATTTTCATTAATAAAAATTTCATGAAATTTAAAAAAGGATTTATTAAAAAAAATAAACATGAAATTGTGTAGAAGAGTATTCATGGAACTAAGGTGTTATGAAGACCTAAAAACAGTTCATTTTGTATATGTTAAAAAACACTATTCTTGTACTCTTACTGAAAAAGTTGAAAAGTTACTTGTATAGAAAAAAAATAAGTATTCCTTCCATACAATTTAATATAAATTTATCAATATCTAAAATTTACATTAAAAATAGTATTTCAATAGATGTAAAAATATATATTTAGGAAACTTGTTTCTGAATGATCAATATACCATATTAAATACTTATGAAAATTAATCTTAGATAATAATGATATTGAAAAATAATACCTTACATTTGGTCAGATATGATTCGTATGAATCAGAACCTCCTGTATAATAATATAAATATTTTTATTGACTTATTCCAAAACCAAAAAAAATTCTGATATCATAAATGATAATTATATCATCCGTTTGTTAGTAAAATTTCATTCTCACTCATTATTGTTATACTATATGCCTTTTGTTCTTATTCATGTTCTATCAGATATGTTAAAAATCCACATATTTGGTTATAGTTATATCATTTAAATAATTATATTAGTATAATAAATATCATATTTATTCATTCCATTAATTTATATAATCACAGGTTAATGATGATCATGTAGAATGAATCACATCGCATCATGGAGACAGTAGGTTGTAAATACAAATAGGAAACAATATAATTCAATTATTTGTTAAATGGTTTGGAATTGGGAGATATATTAATTTTAAATATTCATTATCATGTTATATTAATTATTCAAATCAATAATACTATTAATTATAACAATCCAAATATATTATTATTGAATAAAAAAATTACCCCATGATAAAGAGATAGTAATTCATACATACATAGGCATGGTGATATTGTCATTTTTAGGATGGATACAATGAGGTATATAGTTGTCCCATAAATATAATAGCATATTAGTATACAGAATATATTGTATTTATTACATTATCACGGATAGAACATATTGAGGGGGTGCATACAAAGAAAACAATTTTGAAGTAGATGATAAAACAATTACATCCTTTTCAAGTATCTCTTTTTGATTGGAACAAAATGACTACATAAGATGAATTTATCCCCAAATTGTGGCCTTTATAAGGAAGTGAGGGAATTTGGGAGCTTATTTTAGATGAATGTTTAGGAGAAAATGGGTTTGAGAGGTGTAAGTAATTGGGGAGATGTAGTGGCCATTTATAAGAGGGAGGATGGGTACTTTAGGAAAAACCTAAAATATTATTTTATTATAACTTGATATTATGTTTTCAATGGTTGAAATCCCATTATCATTAAAGATAATATTATTTTGGGTATAAATAGAAACATTCAAAAATCTCTTAACAAGTTTGCCTGTTTTTTAATCCTTATAGTTTTGGTTTAACCATTATTTACCCTTTTTTATCATTCCAAGATATTTTATTATTTACACTTTCTGGATTAATTTGGTTACCATAAACAATCATAAGACCCAAAAAAAGTTCCAATAAATACATATTAGGTCTTATCCTTACCATTTAGAGAAAATATTATACTCTCAATAATTTAATTTCATTTAATAAACTATTTTATTTTTTGAAATACCAACAGTGTCATGACTTACTCTATTAATTTTATAATATTATAAAAATATCATAATATAATGATAAGTTTGAAAATAAATATTTAAATCATCAAAAAATCTCAAAATTAATACATAAAAATGTGTATTCCATCAATTTTATAACATTATTTTTATTTCAGTATTTATAATATCTTTTATTTCATATTTTTCATAATAAAATAATTATTATATCACTAATGTGTCAATATTTATGGTACATATATAACCACTAAAATTAAAATATAAACATCCATTGTGTATATAATTTCAGTATCTTTATTGAGTATATTTGTATTCTATTTTTCATAATTTTTATCACTACATTATAAATTTTCAAATTATAAGAGATAAGAGGGTGACATGTTGTCACTTTCATTTGTATAAATAATATTTACATAACTTTCATGGAAAAATGTCCAATAAATTATTTAATTATTATCCATAGGATTTAGGTTTAAACATTAATTCTTGCAATAAAATTTTGGCAGGTGTTAGGGTAATATGTTTTTCTTTATCTTATTATCTGTTACATTCATTTACCTAATTTTCTATTAACCATTAAAAAAATTCCATATTTATGATTCATAATATCAAAAAAATCCTATTATCAAAATTCTGACCCATTAATTCCTTGTATGTAATCCATGTTTAAAAATTCAAAAAAATTAATTTTTGGTAATTAATTTAATTTTAATCACTTTGGAATAATTGTGAAAGTGGGATTTTGATAAAGTAAAAACCATCAATATATTTTTTATATCAAATCACAATTTGAAAATACTTACATTGAAAATAATTAGATTAAATGATAAAAACATAATCTAATTTAACTTTAATAAAATTAAAAAGATATTCTAACTATATAAATAAATTAGATGAAAATGTAGTTTTTAATTAAAATGTTGTATTTTCCAATATTTATTAAAATATGGATTTCATTAGAAAAATACCAAAATTTCAACAAAGGAAAATTTTTTGTACTGATTCCAATGAATATGTTTATTTAGTCAAATAGAGCTTTTTACATTTTCAATAACTAGAACTAAAAAGGTTTCTCCATCAAAAGGTGGTGAAATTGTATTTTTTTATATGTATTTTATCTCTAACATTGAATTTGTTCTTTTATAATATCTAGACCACATATAATATGAGTTTAAAACATTAAATTGAATATATTAAATATATATATCACTAATAAAATCCATAAATATTGATTTTTTTTATTTTATTAACTCATTTCATTTCATTTAAATAGTTTATTTTAGAGAGTAGTTAATATTATTCATACCAAGAATTATAATAACCAGGTTATAATATTTAGTTATCACATATACTAAGTTCTTCATGAAATTAATTATATTAAAAACAATAAATTGTGTGTAACACATGCCAAGAATATATTTGGGTATAATTCAAGCTAATATGATCTTGCATATAGAATAAGCTAATTGTGGTATCATACAACACAAGATGTCAGCAAATTTTAAATATATATATATATATTATTAAATCTCAGTGTGTTACATTATATATTTATTAATCATAAATTTTCATAATGAGTTTCATTCATTAATGGTTTCATTTTTTCCCTCTATGTCTATCTCAAACTGTATGGATAGATCTAAAAATTTCTCCAATGTATTTCATAATGATGAAAAATAATTACTTATTTTTAAGTGAGAACTGGATTTTCGTAGGATGTAGTTTGTGATAATATTCTAAATATTATGATATTGTTTAAAATATACATGATCATTAAGAATCATGTTTTCCCAAAGAAACATTTTTTATGACATTGGACTGTAATCTTATATTTTTTCATTACTCTACCACAAATGATGGTTGTGTATTGATACTATTATATTCCTGTTATTTTCATGTAGTAATGAAATTAATATATTAAGTTTAATGTTGTAAAGTTAGGGATACAAAAAATTGTTTCCTTGAAATGTTTGGTGTTGCGTTTAGATGTATATGATACTTTTATTAATTCATGTTTTTGTAATTATTGAAGGGATAGAATGGTTGTACTAATAATGAATATGGTATATTTTGAGTGATTGAATATCTAGGGATATAGGCCTTTATGAAAATATTTTCTCCTCAAGAACATGGATATTTGAGTAATATTTTTTTATTACACATAGTAGGATACCCTTATAGGTATTAATAGTTGGTTTCACATTTTTTCAATTACCTAGCATTACATGGAATGTGGAAGGGTACCTATTTGTCCTATGTATATGTTTCTAAGATATGAAAAATTTTGTTTATTAATAATATGATGAATTAATTTGGTGATTACACCTAGTAAGTGTCCAATTATATTTTACTAGATCACAATGTATAAAAAATAGGTCTAATGGAGTCCTTGATGGTCAAAATTATTTACATGCGGTAGAAAATATGAATATCACGAGCTAGGTGTTGTTTCACTTTTTCCCTCATGTCATTCCCTATCTTTTTCAAGGGAATACAAGATCATGATTTCCCTGATGACCATATCATATGGTCATGATATACATAGAATGACCTTTTATCAATGGAATACTTGATGAAAAGAGTTCATGATAATGTGAATGTTTTTTTATCATAAATCATTGAAGGATGTGGTTTACTACTTGTTAGAATATAATTTGCATTGATTTATCAATGAAAGAATAAAGATTGTGTTGTCAATTTGGTTATTTCATCCTAGGTAGATGAAGTGTGTTAATGAAGAAACATTGAAGAAGATCTATTACCCATAACATGGATCCCAAATGAAACGTACCACCATAGGTCAAATATAATTAATTTTGAGGAAGAAATCGTGTGGTGTATATGGGGTACATTTATTTGGGTAGATGAACTGGGTGAAAGGAAGGACATGGAAGAGGATCGATTATACATAACATTGACCCGTATGAAATTAACCACCATTGTAAAAATACTTTGTGGTTTGAGAAAAATTTTTACTAGATAATAATAAAATCAATGACAAAATGTTTATAAAATACTTTCATATTTCATGATGGAATATGGGTGGTGGAAGTGTCAGGTTTCAAGCCTCTCTTCGTGTATCTATTTACATGATTAGACCTATATGAAGGGAAATTTATGGGAGTCCTCTCACAATGGAATAAAATGTTTAGGTATATATTATTTCTGTGTGGATAACCAATACCACAAAACTCTTTAACTTTTATGTGAACCATTTTATCTTATCTATAAACATGGTGATTTCAGTATATTTTATTCATTGTTTTTCACTGGGGTAATACATTGAAATAGATGTGATTTTGAACACTCAATGCATCACATGAGGCATAAATAAATATATAGAATTCAATTCAATGTATATTTAAGAAAAATTACTTACACATAATAAATTTAATTGTAATTATTTTTAGGTGATGAATTGTAACTTTCATTCCATACATATGAAATCCTATAACATTTATGTGATCAAAGAAAATTATATCTTCATAAATGAATAGTTTTACATGAATGTAATCTGAGGTCACAAAATATTACTATCACTAAACTAAAAATAGTTACTATAAGTAAATACTACACATTATTGGGTAGCATCACTATATTGTGGATGAACATTATTCCCAACAATGATAATTATACATAGTTTCAAAGGAATTAAGAACTACATTGATTTTATGTGGATTCAAAGGGTTGCACACCTAAATTAATCTAATAAAATTTTCTATGTATTACTTATTGAAGGTAAAATATTCTTCAAAAAGGATTGGATATAAATGCTAAAAATCCCATTTAATGATTTTTCCATCAAATATTTGTTGAATGGGAAATAAATTCATTTATGGGATAAAAATTCATGTACATATTCCCAGTTAAATTTATTCATTCATAAAATATTATATTGTTATAAATAGTTACCCATCATCTTTTTTCAATATTATTTTTCTATATTTCCGTGTTCTTTATTACCATACATAACTTCTTTTATTATTCTGAATGATAATTATGCAATTCCATATACAACATTCACATTTAACTTTTTCTCTATTCAAAATGAAGTAGTATAATTATATTATGAATATTTCATTCCATAAAATTTTAAAACTCATGTATTTTTAGAATAAATCCTTATCATGTCTCATTAATTTAATATTAATGTATTTCATTCATTAAAAAAGTACTATGTAAATTTTTATTTAGAAGGAAAAAACATTATTTCTATCTAAATTTGATTTTAATGAATTGTAGCATTTTATTTATAAAAAATAAATAAAATTTATAAAATATTCATAATAAAAATTGAACATATTTTTTTTAATGTTATTTTCAAAATTATCTTACGATTATTTTTAAATAATTTTTTGAAAATTTTTTATTTTTCGTTGAATATTGAAAGATATTGATTTTAGAAAAAAGATTTTAGTCATTAAAAGAATCTAAAAAGATACATTTTGTATTTTAATTAATTAAAAATATGAGTAATAATAAAAGTTTTATAATACTCTAATTTTCATATTAATTATGCTTATACTTTATATAGGTATAAAAAATTATACTTAGGAAAAAAATTTGAAAACCGATTTGCCTAAAATTTTTAGAGAATAATTTTATATTAAATTATATCTTTATTGTATTTTTAATTTGATAAAATTTATTTCATGTTTGGAATAATATTTGTAAATATTATCCTCTTTTATTAACTTAATTTATTTCATAATGAGATCAAAAAATGTTAAAAATTAGTTACCACATTTACTGTTACAATTAATTTACCATTGTGTAAAACTGATGGTATATAGAATAACATTACCTAAAAACATTTGTAATTTTTATTTTATAGCGATATTTTTACCCATTCTCATCTAATATTCACAAATAATCCATTTTTTGGGTCATTTTACATGATTATGTCAATAATATATTTTATAATTTCTTAAAGTACCTATAATGTTTTGTCCTATATTTATAAAAGAACACCCCCTCTCCTCCCTTCTAAAAAATCAAAATTAAATTAGATTTGAAAATATAAACAAAAATACCCTTTTAATATTCATATAAATGAAATAGACCCTTTATTTTTTAGGAAAATAATTATATATAATCTTTATATATAATCCTAATGATTTTTTTAAAAAAAAGAGTTATAATTATTGTCTATGCATTTCGTATTATTTATTCTACATCATCAAATATAACTCATACAAGTTGAAACATTTTAAAAACAATCTTACATATTCTTATATTTTGTTATGTTTATTAAATACCCATATACATCTCATCTTCCATCCAATGGGAAGTGAAAGTATCACTAGTGCACACGTACAACATACTGTCTTTATATAGAGATGAAATTCAATTTACATCAACATAATTTTTGGATTTTGGATAGAATGGGATTAAAATATATATATTATATTTATGAAATTATTATTCTCATTTAACTATAATATAAAATCTTCCTTCTTAGGTTCCAATCCATCTGATAATCATAACGTGTCTCATGTGTACTTGGGGACTACCACCGCCTAAATACAATGTGATTATTTTTTTCATTTATGACATACATGGATTGAAATAACAAAAGATTTAGTGAATATATAAGACAAATATTAAATAATAATGATAATTAAAAGGTTATTATTATTTAACATTCATTCACTCCATCCTTAAAAAAATTTAATCAATGTTCATGTGTACTAACAACAAACCATTTCAATGAATGGTGTATTTATATTTTATACCTATACTTTTAATGGATAACTATAAATATAAAAATAATAAAAATATATAATATTTATATAATTATTATATTTTTTTATATTATGTAACCATGATAAATGTAAATGAATGAAACTAGGATATCTAAATTTACAAGAAAAAGTAAACAATAATCACTCAGAAATGATGATTGTAACAAAAAAATTATTAATTAAGGTGTAATAAAAAATATATAGTTGGATTATATATCATATTATTAGTTTTAATATGGATCAAGTTTAAATGTATAATAAATTTAGGTTTATTATAAAGTAAGATAATATAACCCACTAAAGATGATGGACCCAAGCTAAGGGTTTATCTAATAATCCCATCAGTATTCGGGTTTGTTTATATTAATGAATCCTCTAAGGGAATTATTATTTTATTAATTAATATAACAAATATATTTTTATCTAATATTATTATTTATGGATATTACTTTTTTTTTAATTTCATTATTCACTAATTAAGTACTCAATATACAACAATAATGTTTTTATGGAAAATCGATATTGTTTTTCGAACCACAACAAAATAAATTTCTTTTAGTTCAATATTTTCTATAAATTATTATAATATATTTCATATTAATGAATTTTTTATTATATATACTTTAATTATTTTTTATGATTAAAAATTGGTTTAAAAATTAACGTTATTGTCTTTTTTTAAATATGGAACATTTGAAAATTTATTATTAAAGTATATAAGGAATGTTTTTTAAAATCTATGATGCGAACAAAATTCCCTATCATCATGACTATTCAATGTGTTGAATATTACATAAAACCTATACTTGTTTCAATTTATATAAAAATTTTCTCTTATATTTGTAAATTTTATAAACTTTGAAAAAAGTAACTCCAAAATGATGAGGGTATATTCTTAAATAAATATTCCACTAATCATTTTATAGTATATTCCCAATGATAAATTTCATGGGTTAATATAATGAATTAATAGAAATGTAATATTTTGAAACCAAGAACCATATTTCATTTTATAGATGATGATTATGTTTATTGATTGGGTAAATTATTATAATTTTGTGTTCATGTATTCAATATGAATTCTTTCCCTGGTTATATTTCACCCCAGGACACATGATTAATTTTCCAAACTTATTATGTGACATTATAAGACTAATATTTCCCCTATATGAATCATTATATCCCATGATAAAAATAGTTTTTTTATTTGTAATATTCTATACCTATTTACATATGTGTTTTTGGAAAATGTACTTGAAGGTATGATAGTGATGCTACCGTTATACTTTCTATCATTATGAGACTAATTATTATTATCCATGTGATTATTTCTATTTTTATGTTATCAATAGATTTATTCCCAATTTATGGTTTTATTAATATGTAAATGATTTTAACATGATAGAATTATTCATGATTTTTATAGTATGATATCTTCTGCTATACAATATACCTTACAAAGCATCTGATCTCAGACATTATAATGTTTCTTCTTCCCTAGGATAAAAATATAGGATATTTAAATGAAACCAGTTATTTTTAAATGAAAAATAATAATGATATAATAATAATTCTGATACAATATTTGATGTTTTTAGATATAATGTGAGAATCTATGTGTATATAGTCAACAAATACTATTAAAAATTTCATTAATTTTGGGTTTAATCAATTGTACTTATACTAATGAAGTGAATTTACCACTAAATATTGTATAATAGATATAAGATGTCTCAAATTGAATCAATATATTTATATTAAAAACCATGGTTACTAGATTAATGAAAAATGATGATTATATAAAATATGTCTTTGAAATAAATTGAGTATATCTCTAATTATATGATAATATCTGCAAAAAATTTAAGTTAATTATGAGATTTTTCTAAGAAACACATCACTATACAAATAAAATTACTGTAAATGGTTTAGAATATATCAATATAAGTGTAATAACCATAAAAATATTTGGTTTATTATATCTATTCCATTAAATTAGAACATGGATAGTGGTCCCTTACTATGATCCTATTTTTTACACTCTAAGGGGATATTCATTGGTTAATTTACATTTGTATACAAGCCATTATGAATGACATTAAAATATTAGGAATGTTCTAAATGATACTAATCTTATAATTTTATAAATATCATAGAATAAATATACCATACAATAATTTTTTTTAACTAATTGAAAACGTAAACAGTATGATTCATAATTTTATGATCTAATATAGTTTATTATGTTTTTATAAATGGCTTATACAAAATGTAATAGAATCAATGAAAATTTATTGAATATTTTTGTTGATTTACCTCATAGTCAATATAATGAATCACGAACTAGAATTGAAGCTGAATAAATTATAACAATATATGGGTAGTAGACATAGGTTATAACTAATATAATTTCCCATATGGTTTACCTTAATAATCCCAAAAATTTTGCAATAATTTATTTACACCTCATGCATTTAAAACCTCCATCATTAAATGTGATAATGAATCCATTTTTGTTTTGAAAAATTGGATAAATTTTGTAGAGAATAAATTTTCCTTCTTTTAGATATAATGAAAGAGATATGTTTTTAAATATTATTTAATGTCTCATAATGGATATATATCAATTTTGTTCATTAATTCAAAACAATATTTATTAAAAATAAATATTAAAAAACTAATGTACGTATTTTATGACACTTTTCATAGATTATTTTTCTCTCTGAGTAATTTGATGATATAAAAATATAATCTTAGAGCCTAAAAAATTAAATATGAAACTATTACTATGTATAATGAAAACATTACAGTGTCAGAAAAAAATGTAATGGACTATATACATAATCCAATGTGTACAATTAACTATTACATTAATGGTGTAAATACAATTATTCCAATTGAAATTTCATTGAAAACCTTATCATTAGATAATGTAATATTATAATTTTCAATCAAGATAGGGAAATAATTCTCCATTATATTTAACATTGAAGTAATGAAATATATGAAAAAGTATGTCAAGAACTCCAAAAAAGGATATATATAAAAATGGTTGAAGGAATTTTTATAATTTTCTTCTTATAATAAATGAGTTTCTAAAAACCATGACAAATGATTTTAGGGTATGTTAGTTTTCATAATTTCAGTATATAAATACCAGTAGGTTTGCGACTATATTTGATAGAACTAATCCTCTAATGTTATATTATTAAACTATTAGTAGATGGAAAACTATGCACATGATTATTTCACATGTTAGTAAAATTTTTTATAGAAAATGATAATGGATAAAGCCAACAATATAGATCAAAATATATAAGATATAAATTCTAAGATATTTAGTGGAAGGTATATAAATTGTGTCAAAAAAATAAAAATTTATTTGTTTGATTATGGATATTAATAGTGTTTTATATCAACTATGTTTTCCTAGAAAATTATACATTTCCCTAGTAACATAGGAATTGACATATCACTCAAGAAACAAAGAAAAAGTATATATAAAACAAGGATGTTTTAGCCAGTTCCATTTATAAAACATAAAAATACCCAATTTAATGACATTATTTTTATAATTATTGTTAATTATGGTTTAATACTTTGTATAGACATGATTTCATTATATGGTGATTTTTTTCAAATATAGGGAAATTGTGATTCATAATTATGATGTGGAAGTTCATTTCATTATACTTGATGCATAATTATCTATTTCAATCCTAGTTCGACAAATACTATCTATTTTTAGTGTGATTAATGGGAAATAATTATAGGCACATGCTTTAAATGGAATCGTTAATCATCATATTCAGTATTTACTTATTATATGTGAATACTATGATGTATTTTCTAGGCAATTATAGACATTTAAAATACTATGAATTTTATTTTTATATTGAATTAATCCCTAATGAATTTCCTATATTAAAAACTACTTCTAGAATATTCATATTATAATTAATGGAGATAAAGAAACAACTATTGGAGTTGTGTGGTAATTGATTTATTCACCCAAATGTTTCACCATGGGGAGACCCTAATATTTTTTTATAATAATTATGTATCTAGTAGGATATGTATTGATTATATGGAAATAAATGTTATTAATATAAATAAAAAACATAATTTACCACACATTGATCTATGATTTGTTCAACATCACCAAGATTGGTATTTTACAAATATTGAATATTTATCTATGAATCATTAATTGCATATAGTGATGGAAGATATTATGAATACAACATTTCATAAATTTTTTTGGAAATTATGAATATATAGTAATGAATTTTGAATTTTCTAATTGAAACCTGGTTTTTTAATCTAATGAATATAGTAAAATAGGAATATCTTGATAACTTTTTAGCCATATTTATTGATTCTATCTTGCTTTACACTAAAAGAAACAATGAATATTAGGATCACTTGCAGATTACTATTAACTATCTTAGAAGAAAATTTTTATATTAACATTTAATAAGTGAGAATTATTTCATTAGAAAGAATCTATTATTGGACATATTTTTTCATAGTGTGGTATCTTACATTATCCTATAAATAAAGAGGAAGAAAATGTGTGGATGTCACCAATTAAAGTAACTGAATTTCAATGTTCCATTGGATTGGAAGGTTATAATATGTGATTTTTTCAAAATTTTCCCAATATTGTATCGCATTAAGCTAGTATAGTCATAAAGTAGATATGTTCATATGCATATAGTGATGTGAATAATGTTTTTATAAATTAAAGATAATATTAATTAGTGCTCGGATGTTGACTCTAATATTAATAAGTAATGTATTTTTCATATATAGTGAATGAATAAATAAAGGCCTTAGATTTTTCATTAGAAAAAATTTAAATTTATTTCCATACATCAAGAAAGATAAATATTCATGACCATAACAATCTAACTCATGATCTTGATAGGGACAAAATATTATTTTCTATGAATAGGTAGAGAAATAATCCATTTAGTGAATGATATGAGATATATATATATATGATAATAGTTTGAAATACATATTATTATATAAAGTTCTCATAATGAGGAAATATTTATAAATCTTCCTACTCAAGGATTTTGTTTCCCCAAAAAATACCTCCTAAGAAAAGAACAAAATATTAGTTGATGAATTTAGTAGGAATAATTATGGATTCAAAACCAAAAAGTGGACTGACAAGGATCATGTGATTTGGAATTTAGTAAACATTGATATGAGAATTGTTATGGAAGATATATAATCAATCCATTTCAAATAATATCCAAACATATTTATCAGTAATGATAAAATTTTATTAGCTTCATCATGAGAATTTTCAAATTAAAATACTGTTTTAAAAGATGGGAAATTGGTATAATTTCTATACGATGATAGAGTCATGAAATTTTGGTAGAGGCAATTTTTTCCATCTATACCAATGTGGAAAAATTAATTATATTATGATTCCCAAATATCATATTTCTCTTTAAAACATAGTATAATATAAACTTATATTGATTTGATGGAGAATTTTGTTGGGATAACATGACAATTGAAATTGATGATAATATATCAATATGCCTGGTATTTCAATATGTAAAGGCAAAGAGATAGAATCCTTTATGAATCATGGAATGTATTATAATTAAAATGTGTAAATGGGATGACATTACTATAGTCGTTTTCATTATATTAATGATGATTCATATAAAGAATCATGTAATACGAGTTACTGTTGATCACCATTCCAAATCAATGATTTTATTTAACTATAAGATAAAATTAACATATATCGTGACATTGACTACTCTATATTGATGAATTTTTAGGACGTTAGTGTGTATCTATTTCAATTTTTCCTAATCATGATCTAAGATTTACATCGAATTTTAAGAAAAATCATCAATAATATTTGAATACTGAGCTTCATTTGGGCACCAATTATTATTCTCAAAACTGATGGAATGTATGAATGGACAATTAAAACATTGGAAGACATATTGATATCATGGTTATATGACTATCAATGTATGTGGGGTTTATATTTACCTTTCATATAGTTTTAAAATAACAATTACATCCATTGGCATATTCAAATAGTGCCCTATGAAAAACTATATGGAAAGATATATCGTACTCCAACCTATTAGGCTGATGTTTTTTATTGTAAGCATATAGGCCTACATCATGTTGACAATAAAACCATAAAAGTAAATAATAATCATACTCAAATTAATGAGGTTCAATGTAGGTAAAAGATAAAATCTGATAACTACAAGATATATTTGGAATTACATGTTGGAGATCATGTTTTCATGAAAATATCTCCCAAAAGGGGTGTTATAAAGTTTGGTGAAGGAAAGATTATACAGGGGTATGTATAAAATTTTTAAATTTTAAAAATTAAAAGTTTTTTGTCTTACTAATTTAAAATTCCACCAAACCTCTGTATATTACAAGATTTCTTACATATCACATTTTCAAATATGCATTTTCCAGGCCCAAAAAATGTGCTCACATTTTAAGAAGTATAACCTAAACCTAATAAATAATAATTTAAAAATAAAATCAATACTATTTACACAAGGTATCATGTTTTGAATAATTATATGAATAAAAATATAAAGGTACGTTTTTTAAATCATAAAATCAATGACGAATAATGGGAATCTAAGGATGTTATGAATAAAAACACTATCATTTTTTTAGAAATTAATATACATGAAAATTTAAAAGATGAATTTTTTTAGGGAAGAATGAAAAAACCTATATAATTGTCAAATAAATCAATTTCATATAATATCAATTATATTTCATATATTAATATTCATTCTAAGAATATTAATTAATTTTTTTGTAAAATAGAAAATGATTTATTTCTACCCAAGCTGGATTCTCATGTATTATATGGTTTTAATAAAAACAATACATCAAAATTAAAAATTAAAAAAATGAAAAATTGAACATAATTTTTGAATAATCATTTAAAAATTATATTAGGATGAATATATGAGAATTTTCAAAAAAACAATTATTTTTACATGAATAGTTAATAATACTATTTTTATTAACAACTATATTTTTATCCAATGAATGAAAATTGAAAATTTTAGTTATATGATAGTTAAAAAGAAATATTAGTTAAATAAAATAACATATAATTTTTTTTTGTAATTTTGAATTAATTTTACAATTGAATTTGAAATATTATCATTTATATACATAAAGTCTTTCTGTGAAGGACTATTTTCATCACATTATTCATGAATAATATTATATTAAATTATTCCACTTTCTTTTAATTTGATAAAATACACTAATGATTTTTAATCATTATAATTAATATTAGTTAATGAGGGAAGCTAATTTTTTGGCAATAATGAAAAGTAAAAACTCTAAACCTATCACCAAAGTTAATGATAGAAATGATTTACATGGGGATTAAACTAAACATAAATGTTTTAATATGAGATTAATTTTTATTCTAATATATATTTTACAACCATATTAATACCCTATTTCATATAATATAAAAAAGTCTCCACTTATAGCTGTTTAACTTGAGTAACATGTAAGTATATTTTATTCATTTTAAAATTCCAATTGTGTCATATACCCTACATAAAAAAGGACTCCCCCTCTCCTACCATATACACAATTCAAGAACCCATTCATTCATAAAATAACTACTTAAATCGAAGTCATTAATTCTTCTCCCCAATAAATATCCCCTAGTTTGACCTAAGAACTATCATAGGATAGATTTAGCTATAAACCTAAAGAGGTTTTCCTAAAAGGATATATATTTCTTAACCATTAATTTTAATTTTATTTCTTATTAAAACTCAATACATTAATTACATATGATTATATTATTCCACAATAACATTATATATATATATATATATTGATTTTTTTTTAATTTAACACCCTATATCAATCTCATATTAAATCAAATTTTAAGTGGAAGTATCACTCATGTGTATGTATGACAGACCATCTTCAGATAGCGGTGTAATTCTTTTGTCATTATCAACATTTATTGAACGATATCATGATGGATTTAATTTTTATATATGATATTTATGAAATAATTATAATTCTAAAATTATAATTTCATATATACATTATCACCATTTAATCCAATTGAAAATGGTTATCTTTCTTACTCATATGTATGGACTACAAAAACCATGAAGTGATGTGATATATTTTTCATTTTCACCTCACATGGTTTCTAATAAGGTTATATTTAATTTATATATGTTATTTATATTAAATATTAATTATTTTTACTTGATAATTATTATTTAACATTGTTTTTTACCTTCCTTTGAGTACATAAAATCCATCATTTATATGTACACCTTATTGTCTCCATGAATAGTGTAATCCAATTTTCTACCTATAACATATATTGATAACTATATATATAATGAATATATTTTATATTTATATCATGATTTAAAATCATGATATTATACAACCATGATCAAAATATATGGATTGCAATAGCTAAATCGAAACAAACATAGAATAATAAATCTTTAACACTCATAAATGAAGAATTTAATATATCAATATTAATAAATATGTAATGAAATTTTATTAATTTGATCATATATGAAACTATATTTATAATTATGATTATTTTAATGATTTATAATAAATTTTAGTTCTTTATAAAGGTGGCTAAAAACACTTACAATGAATGTTTTACCTCATCTAAGGGTTTATTTTACAATCTCATCATTATCCTCGATTCTATATATTAATGTCTCCAAAGGGGGAAATATTTCATATTTATATCATAAAAGTAATATATTTTATTATCCTTTTTTAATTTATTTAAATTATAAGTTTTTACTTTAATATTCAATTCATTATGTGCTTAATATATCAAACCCATGTTTTTAAGGAATGCCGATTTTTTTTCTCTGTAGTCATAAATAATTTTCATCTTCATCTGTCCCTAAAATATTCTAAATAATATCTATAATAATTTCCCATGATATATTTTTGAAATTTTACATTTTTAATTTTAAAAAATGTTTTTAAATTTAATCATCCTATAGTTTTTTTAATGATGAACCTTTTGAATTTTCTTAAAAAAGTGTGAAGTGAATGTTTTTGACCTATACAACATGAATATAATTTCAAACCATAATTAATACTCTATTTTTTATGCATAAATTATAATTTTACAAATTTATTTTAAAGTAAAATATTTTCCAAAATATTTTCTATTTTTTCCAGTGTTTGAATAAGTGATTTTAAAAAAAGTTCATTTTCTTCTTGAAATATTCTAGATATGTTTATATATATATATATGTCAGCATAATTGATGAATATTTTAATTTAATATGGGTATAATATTTTGAATTATTTTCAATATTACTCTAGGTGGAATCTGATTATGGTTATTATTTGGGGTAATTATGAACATTTCAAATACTATTTATTCTTTAAAAATATTTATGTTATTTATGTTCATCCATTTCTAAGGATGAATGAATTGAACTAAGTATGTGATATGTGGGTATTGTTATATCCCCTATATACATTGTCAGGTATCATAAGGAAAACTAGATTAAGTATTTAATGTACATCACACCTTTTTATGTATGTTTTCTTTCTACAAGGCCATAATATAAATATTTTTTTGTCTAACAATATGCATTTTATCATTATAACACAAGTTATTATTATTAACATGATCATTTATGTTGTAAAATTATACATGGATTCAGTGCCTATTTTTGTATTTTTAATATGTCATAATTCATTATTGTTTACATTGAAAACAAATTTTATTGTATAATTTGTGTTAGGATAGATTCAATAGTATGTTATCACTTATAGAGCATATATGTTACCCTATAATCATTTATTTCATTTACCATGATATGATGAAAGGATTTATGAATGAAATTCTAGATTTAATAGAAAAAATAATAATTTTGTCTCCGAAATTATGATATTATATTCCATATTATCAATAGTAATGTAAGAATTATTGTATGTATATAGTATACCATGACTATTAATCTATTTGGCCCATCAAGTTGATATCCCTAATAATTGTTATAATGTACTAAAATAAACAATAACTCTATGATATAGGATTAAAAGTGTTACATAATACTATTGAAAAAGGATAAAAGGTATTTCCTTCCACCTATGTATATTTTTACATAATCCAATCCACATTTTCTCTATTTAACATTTGAATAATTTTTTATAAATCTACATATAAATTCTATTATGAGATAATTGTTTTGAGTGACATAGTTTATAGAATTATCTTATCCAATTATTCATTTCATCTTATATGATACTATTTTAAAATGTTATATAACCCATCTTCTTTCTATAGGGTTTACATAATAATATGTGCGACTAATTTCATGGGGCACACATATGTGTAACACATTATATTTCTATGGGTGGGCATAAATTTAAAACCAAAATTGGTTGGGTAATGCTTAATATCTCATTAGATCACTATCCACAATTTAGGTGATGTAAGCCTTATCCATAAACTATGTGTGGGCTATGTTCCAATTACCTCATCTATTGTTTTATGTATTGTTCAATTATAGTAAACATCTTCCAAAATGTTATGATTTTTTTCAATGAGATATTACCATGATTATGATAACATTACCTATGTTTATTATATATTACTAGGTTTTTCATGATTACCATGATCATATGATATAGTTTCACTCATGAAATTTTTCAATGATATATTTAATGTGATGATTATTTAATCTTATAAAATCTCCCTACATTGTTTAAACATGATTTATGATTATGATCAAATTCATCATTTTTACTTATTATGATTTCTTTATTTAAATATGTCATTTTACTATTTGTAATTTTTCTCAATTGTTTTGGATATATGTGTCATTATTATTATTTCACCCCTTATATAAATTTTAAGATCATTCCATTCTTATTTTTCCCAATTTTATTGTAATTTAAATGATGCTATTTGTATAAGAGAGTTTCATGTTAGAAAAAATGTGTTCGAATAAATGTAAATTTTTTTAGATTTAAGAGAAATAGGTATCTAGTTCTAGAGAACATAAAAATATGATATTTGGGTTTGTTGTATTTCAAATTATGTATATAGAATCAAATTTTTTCAATTATATGTGAAAATCATGTATCATTGGTATTTTTTTAATATTAATGGATACTAAGAATATCATTAGATGGTTATGCGTGATAAATTTTTTAGGATTCAATCAAGATCAAATTTACTTTATACAATAGTTAGTGGGAAATATTTCATTATTCAAAATATGATTAATAATATTTTAATTGATTAAAAATTATAAAAAATATATTATATATGTATTAGATAAGAAAAAAGTTAAATAATGATTGAATATAATTACTTGAGATGTTTGTTGTTAAAGATCGAGTGTTACATTGTTTTAGACTTGTGTTGGGTCCTTGAATTTTTTAATTAAAGGGAAATTATATCTAGGATTTATTTAATCCCTTTAGATCATTGAGATGATTTTAGTGGTTCTCTATAAGTGACAGAATATGAATTATGTCCATCTCACATGATTCATTATGATAATGTGGAATATGATTTATAATCATTATTTTTTTAGTATCATATATATTTTTTGCATCATAGTGAATTTACACTGTGAGGAAAATTCATTCCTCTTATATATGTGGTATGAAATAATGGTTGAATGTTAGAGGTGACATAGTAATTAGAGCAATAATTGAGGCCTAAATGGTTTGAGTTGTATATTAGATATTCATAATGACATTTTTGAGGTTTAAAATCCTTATGTTTTGGTATTTTTAAAAATTATTTTTCTTTCAGGTCCTCATCATTTTAAATATAAATTTAATGAAAATTTATGTTCATTCTTTAAATCTAAATTTTAGATTTTTAGGTGAAAGAATTATGAGGATTTTGAAAAGGTTGTTGGTCCTTTCTAAAACATTATAGGAGGTAATATAGTCAACTCAATATAGGTGTACTATGTTCCCTTTAATAAGAAATTAGAGAAATAATTACCTGAGTTTACCATAAGGTAGATGTTAGGATTTTTTTGATTCATTGATTGAAACTAGGATAATAATTAAAACCCAATATATCCCTGATGGGATAGCATGATATTTTTTATTTGAAATTTTTTAATTTTTATAAATTTTAGATAATATTATTTTTATTATTTATATATATTTTCTAATATCATAATATATAATTAAAATATTAACAATATCTATATTTACTATGTCACTATCATTTTATTCCTTAGGATATTTCTCTTCCAATTATTGGTAATGTTTTGATGTGTAAGTGGAATTGATTTCAAAATAGTAAGATATTGGATGAGCCTATAATTTTATTTTAATGCATCATGGTTTGAATAATTCTGTATAATATTTCTATTTTGTGCTTATAATTTGATTTATTTGTGAATATATTGTATGTATAGAGAATATAGAAAATCATCCATGGTGATTGTTTTTCAAAACAATATACTGGTGATACGTACCATTTCTTGGAATTTAATTTAATTAATATATATTATTTATGAACTAATAATGTACATCAACATTGTGAGAGAGATAAATCTAATTATAATTAAGCTCCACCAATATAGAATATTTCTTTATTAATAATTATTCCTTATAAAAAAATTTAGGATTCAATGATAAAAGTGTTTATTAACATTCAAAAGTTCTTAAATAATTAAGATATTAAGTAAAAATGATCCAAAATTTAATTTCAATATGATTCTAGATATAAATTATGAGTTTTGGGAGATCCAAATTAATTATTTTTTTATATATATTTTTATTATGTATTGGTTTTTGTTATATATATAAAGATTTTTGTTTTTTGATCTTTGGTTTTTATGAAGAATGTATATAAAAACATAATATTTTTTTCAAAATATGTGTGGGAATATTTTATTTTCTATATAAAAATATATATGACATGGGTAACAACTCATAAAATAGAGTTATAAGAATTCTTGATGAGTTATTATGATTTTATTTAAAATTTTGTTCATTATAATGATATGTTTACTTAAAATAATAAATAACTAAATTTAAATGGGATATATGATTGGTAAATTAGGTTATTCATTATTAAATTTTATCAATGTTGAATAATGTTTCTAAAATGTCAATTTTTAGATGATTTTGCATACTATGATTTATTATTTAATGAAATATATGTTTTTAACTGATAAGTGAATTTTTATGTGTTTTGAATAAATAAATGAACCATTATATTATAATAAAAAAGGGATAAATATGAGTACATTATACTAAATTTGATATTTTAATTCCGATATTGTGAAATGACTATTTTAATGATAGTTCTTTTATTTTGGAAAATATTCAAGGATACATGGGTAACAATTTATATGATACGATGAACTAAGAGTCATATATTATTTCATGCCTTTTTGAGCACTTATATTATTTTATAAACAATTTATAGTAGAAAAAAATATTATACAATGATTTTTTCATGAAAATTACACAATATTTTATTTTTTATATTATACTCCATAGTGTTCTAAGATAAAACTATTGTCCACCTAATAATTTATATGACTTTAAATAGTGACTTAGTGTGCGCCTAATTCTTTAAGAAAATGGATTAATATGTTTTATAAACATTATACAACATTATATCATTTATATATGAGAAAATCCAACATCATGAGGTGCATGTGATTATAGTGGTTTTAAATAACATTATTTATCACACACTATATATAAAAAATATGTATACATTAAAATTACTGGAATGATGATACAAGTAATGTAAAATTTCCCATTTTGATGAGAGCTTATATTGGGTGAAATTATTTGTAAGAATTTATATTTGTTTTAAAAAAAATTGAGATATAAATTTTTTAAGATTATTTTAATATTATTTTTATTATTAATTAAATTTTACTAATGATTTATTTTCCACTTTGTTTGGAAGAATTATTCTATTAAGAATTTCGGTGAGATATATTTCGATGTTATTGTGGTTGTTTTAAAATATTTGTTATAAATATTACAATTTTGTTATTTTATTCAATTTCTTTTACATAATATAACATTAATGGTAAAATCACTCCCCAAAAATATTAATACACTCTCAAGACTATTCACCAGATAATTGTGATTTAAAAATAAAATTGAGGTCATGTTTCATGTTTCCTAAGTTATATTATTATTCTTTGGTGGGAAATAACATATTACACCATTTATATAAAACATGGTTTTGTTGATTATAAATTTTTCCACAAAAAGACCCTATGTTGGTAATTAATAAGATGTGTGTGTTGGTTTTAGTTATTTGTATTATGAAATTATTAATATAGTACAACCAATCTCACAAATAAGATATGAAATAGTTCATTATACTATAATTGAAATAATTTGTTACATAATGAAAATATTTATTATTATTTTGGTAATGTTTAAGAAAAAATTCACAAATTGTGGAGTAAATTTTATTGAATATTTTTTGAAGATATGGAAAGGACATATATATAATAATAATGACCTCCTGAACCATCTATATACTAATTTTCATATCACAATGATTATGATTTTTATGGATCATGGACTAGGTATTGGTTGCAAACTATTTAAATGAACTTGAAATTATTTAAAAATATGAGACACATGTAATGAATATTGGATATATTGATAAGAAATGAATACAACCATTGATTTAAAAATTATAGATTATAAGTTCATTTAATTAAACAGTAAAATAATTACAGAAAAATTAATATCATCATAGTAAATCTAGATGAATAGAGTAATTATAAACATATATTCAATGAAATGATCTATTTTGAGTGAAGAGAGAGAAAATGTAGTTCTTATTTGAAATATATTATTTGTAACAAAGAAGTATCTAGATTCATGGGGTTTCATTAACATATTTATATGTTTGTAATGACCACTGTTTCTCTGGGATTTCAATTTTATGTTTAATAATGTAAATACCTAGATAATTTATTGATTATTCCAAGATATTTAAGGAGGAGAGAGGATTATGGATTATATAACCATTTCTTATCATGATTATATTAATGTAGGATATCATATTTATGTAATAGTATAATGGAAAGCTAGATTTCAATAAACTAAATTAATTCATCAAAGGAGTTCATGGGATTGTGGAATTTGGTGTGAACCATTAATAAAAAATTACTAGTCCCAAGAAACATTATTAGGTTATTGTACTTTGTAATTGAGTGAAAAATACCTAAAATTATTCTAATTAAATTATTTAAGATACTATATTTTGTACAAAATTTGTGAGTTGTGTGTATTCTCCCTGTACATTTTCCTATATGGGTGATCTTTGTAAAATTTATGTTTTCATATGTTATTAAATTTATATATATGTTTATATATTCTATATTAATTTAATCAAGAGTTTTAATGACTTAAAATACACCACAATAATATAAGAGAAATATAACATTATGAGTGAGGGTGATGTTTGAGAGAAAAAATTTAAATTGTACTGCACCCTTACTCACCAATTATTTTAGTGCTCGTTTTTAAAGACCTGGACTTTCCATGGAAATTATTTTTTCTTAAATACATGGGAATTTTAAGCATCTGCAGTATCTGACGGCACTTGATTCTGAGGGTTGTTGTTCCCTGAATCAATTTATGATGTTTTGTTTAGGTACGTTCAGTAAGTGTATGAGAGGGTTTTTTATAACTTTTGAACCGATTCTTGAAATTGAAATTTGAGGGCACCATTGAACTCGCAGAGTTAGTAATCACATAGTGATACACCCACCGTTGTTGCGTTCTCACGAGTTTGGAAGTTAGCTTTTTGGGGTTTTTAATTAATTTGAATAAAATGACGTTTTAATATTATTTTATTTGGGTGGTAAAAACCTCCAAGGGGAGGTCGGAGGAGGGGGCCACCACACCCAAACCTCCCATGGAAGGTTATGGTGGTGGGGCTCACCCTCACATAACCTCCCACAATAGGTTACAACGTGGGGAGAAGCCGAGACCCATAACCTCTCTATTAAATGATAGGGGTGGGGACCACCTGACCCCTATTAATGGTGGAGGATAAAACCTCCCACCTCTCCCTCTTTATTGAGGGAGAGCCTCTTTCCAATCCACCTAATTAAATGCTACACCGCTCAAAAATTTAATTAGGTGGGGCCCACTCTTTTAATTCACCAAATTTGTATGACGTTCCAACGTAATTTTAGACAAACGCTCCATATCCTATATAAAGGAAGCTTCGGGGAAGGTTTTGGGACAACATCTTCAAGCGGCAAAATGCTGGAAAAGAAACCTGACACCCAACCCTTGGAGAATTATTCCTCCAATGAAGAACTGACGCCCACGAAGAACACCGATGATGTCATCTTGACACGTCTTCTTCGAGCTCTTCTTCCTCTGACTTTGATGGATTGATGGCCATCCTTCCGTGACGTCAACGAACGACTACCAGAAAATCAAAGGTCAAGAGTTTTGTGTTATTTTAAGTTATTTTGTAAACATTGTTCTTGGTCAAACAAAGATATGGTATGAGAATCTCCAATTTCTATCACAGTAACGAGGAGGGCTCGGGCCGCACGAACACGGTCCGACCATCCCCTTGTTTGTTTAGGTTTGATGACGAAGGCTTGGAAAAGAGGAGATGAAAATAAAGACGGCAAACAAGGGTTGCGCTACCCCCGGCCCCCGTAAACAGTGTCGCCCCCGCGGTGCCCCGGTGCACTTCTTGTGCCCTAGCATGCTGCACGCGTGCCCCGCACACTGCGTGGCTCCGCCGGCGCCTACCGTCTGGCTGCCCGGCACCCCCGTGCCCCGCTGTCGTGCTGCCCGGCACCCCCGCACCCTAGTGGGGTGCTTCCCAGAACCCCCGTGCTCTACCGGAGAACTTCTCAGCACCCTGTGCCCCGTGCCCTGTCGGCGCACTGCCCGGTGCACCCGTGCCTTACCAGCAGCCCGCCCAGCGCCCCCGCGCCCCGCTGGCGGTCTGCCCGGCACCCCTGTGCCCTACCGTTGGCCTGCCCGACCCCTATAGGCGGCCTTCCCGGCACCCCAGCACCCATCCCGGTGCACCTGTGGCCTGCGGATGACCAGCTAGCCTGCCCGCGACACGCGGTGTCCCCCGTGGTGAAGTTGGCCAAACTGTCCCGGTCTCCCGGGCCGAGATACCGAGCAGCCTATGTGGTGAAAATCAGGCTGAACCACCCATGAAGTCCGTTGGGCCAGGCCCAGCGGACTGGGTTAAAATATAGTGGGTCGACACGCCCAATGGGTTGGGTAAGACCCAGCGAGTCTGACTGGGTTGACCCAGACCCGATCGGCCCAGACGAGGTTGGCCCGAGATAGTCCGACCGGGTTGGACCGGACCCAAGCTCATTACTGACCCATTACCTTCTTGAGCCATTTTTTTGGCATTGGACATCCGTTCGACGAATCGTCAGCGGCGCTGAAATTTTTGGAAAGAATCTATCCCTTTGTGAATACCCCCACGAGAGTTCGTGGTACAGTTTATATACGGTCAGGTTGGTTCATGCAAAAAACCAACCAGGCCCCTGAGACTAAAATTCTAATAACTCACAGACCAGGTGACCGATTGACGCGTCGTCTATTTCATTGAGACCCCTATGACAAGGGAATCCTTTGAGATTAGTATACATGAGACTTCATTACACATTGAGTTTCGACCAGTAGCTCATGGAGTGGATCCTCCCAGTGACGAGCAGGCAGAGTGCGGAGACCTAATAGTTGTAGACCTGATGACTACTTGTCCATTTCGACTCGGAGTGATTCAACTATCCCAGTGGACGGAGAGCCTAGTATTTTGTGGTAGACCCATGGGAAACGGAGCACCTAGTAGTTGGCAACAGACCCTCGGTACTTGACATGAGGAGTACCTCAGTACGCTATTAGGGGGAGCGCCCCGTATATTGTGGAAGACCCACAGTGGATAGAGTGCCTGGTATTTGGAAGCAGACCAGCGGTACTCGACAAGAAGAGTACCTCATCAGTTTATGGTTAGTGAGAAGTGCCTCAGAGTCGTGACATGCCCACTTTACTCGACAGAGAAGTAGTTCTCCTCCAGTGGTGGTTTTGATAATGAAAATCTTGGTCTGAGCTGAGTCAATGACCTTTGTTTTTTCTTCATGATTGAGATGGGTTACTTGATAACTTAGTTATATGTATGTAAATATACCTAAGTAAGGGTTATACATTGATTTCATACTTTTTGGTTTATCCTTATTTGATTTTGTGAGACCTTGAGGGTCTTTGGGTCCCTATTTAATATCATTATACTCACCCCTACACGGTATATGCCCGCACTTCATTGTGTTGGATGCAGATGATGGATAGTGCTGACCGAGGTGGAGTGTGCAAGGATTGGACAGTACCTTAAGGTGGACCACACGATGAGATGGTACCCGGAGGAGACAGGCGGACATGGAGTATTGAGGAGGATATTTTTACCTACCCTTCAGGTAGGATCTGTGGTGGATGATCCAGGAGCTACTAGACACCTTCCAGCTATTTGTAATTTAGTTGTACTTGTTTTGTCTTTTCCTTGTACTATACTGTTGGTCTTATATTTCCGTCCGCTTTTTACATTCCAACAAATATTTTGTTATATAGTTTTTACCTAGTGTTTGTTTATGCTTGTACTCTGGTTGTGTGTGTTTATGTTTTATAAAGGCAATTCCTTCCTATTTTTAGGGATTTAAGCCTTTGGTGTTAGTCGCCAGCCCCTAGCCTATGGAAGGCGGGCTTCGGGTAGTCATGATACGGGTCCCGGGGGATGGGTCGTGACAAATTGGTATCAGAGGATTCGGTTCTACTGCAAAACATAGGACTCTGATATTTTCTTTCTGTGAAGCAATAGTGTTAAGGGTAATGAGTGTGGTTTTCTGTTAAGGGAGTCCAATGTTGGTGTGGTGGTTGACGTATCCATACACTGGGACCCTGACTACTGATTTCCAAATCAGTACACGAAAACACTAATTTTTTGTGTGTTTTCAAAAGTTTTGTTTATGTCATGTCAAACCAGGACTTCTCACCGGGTATAGTCTTTCGACCGTGTCGCATCTGTTCTTTTAGGATTCCTCCCTGCAGACTACCAGTTAGAGCCCCGAGAGTTGTACGTACTTACAGAAAATCGAGCGATGAGGCTTTAGTGTATGTCCCCTTTATAGTTGAGGCACTAGTGGAGGCACCAGCAGTACGTCCACCCATTGGTCCACCGATGCCACCAGCCCCAACAATAGACGATGCACGCTACTTGAGCCCATTGCATGAGTTCCAATGCTCGAGGCCTCCCAGGTTTCGGGGAGAGACAGAACCACTGGCGGCTGAGGATTGGTTGGAGGCTGTGGTGAGAGTCTTCAGATTGGTAGGGACACCAGCTGGCATTATGGTGATCCTTACTGCCAGCCTCCTTCAAGCAGCAGTATAAATATGGTGGAGCCCGATACTCCAAATGCATTATGAGACGAAACTTCTATGGGCAGACTTCGAGAGCCTCTTCCAGGCAGTGTCTGTACCAGCCACCCTTTGAGAAGTGCGGATACGGGAGCTACTACATCTGCAGTAGGGAAGCATTAGTGTAGATCAGTACACAGCGAGGTTCACTGACCTCTCACTCTACTCTACAGATATGGTACGAGACCAATTCTTCAGGGCCCGAAACTTGGATCAGGGACTCAGGTGAGAGATTAGAGCATTGATGATCTCAATTAGCATCCTGATGTAGGTGGGGGTTCTAGATAGAGCCCTCCTAGTATAAAGTTTCCTTGCTGAGCACCCACCAGCAGTGAGACCCACTACTAGTCGACATGAAGTGGAGTCTTTTTTAGATGGTAGTAGATAGATGTCGCAGAGGTCTTAGATGACCATACCTACAGATGGTCGATTGTAAGACTCAGGATCGGTTGTGATGGGAACCCAGAGTGGATACAGATCCAGATGTTCCAGGAGATGGTAGTGTTACTCATGCGGCGGGCAAGGTCACATAGCACCTGACTTTCCGACCTGCTATACAGACGATCTGTAGTCAGTTGAGGGACCTCCCAAGAAGAGTTTGAGGTTCAATCAAGGTGTTCCGTAGGGATCAGGCGTACGTGGTAGAGGATATGGTCGAGAAGCTAGCGGTAGTCGACGATATGAGGTGCTACCGCCACCACCACCAGATGGTCCACCCCGACCGCGGGGAGCGGGTGGACAGGGGAGATCTCAGCTTGAGGCAACTGAGGTGTATGACCATGGTGCTTCAGAGATGATTCTAGGTACAATCTGTGTCTACTACACCTTAGCTTCAGTTTTTATAGACATAGGTGTCAGTCACTTTTTCACATCCACTGCCCTCTTTCGGAGCTCGGAGATTCCGACGGAGTTGTTTCCTTGATCCACATGGCTAGAAACTCTTACGAGAGTATACTCGACAATTGTGCACTGGTTCCAATAGTGTGAGCTTACTCTAGGAGGAGAGATCTTCGGCTAGGATCTCCTCATAGTAGCATCAAGGCCTTATGATGGCATCTTGGGTATTGACAGGTTGTCGATAGTCAATGCTCAGATTGATTGTATTAGTGATAAGTGTGGTGTGTCCGCACGAATGGGTCCAATTTTACTTTCACCGGCAAGTAGGGAACCTTTTTAGTGCAGGATGGACTTACTCAGAGGAGGGTGAAACTGATCACTCACAAGTTGGCTTGCCTTACCCTCAGAGTAGTAGATTTGGAGATTACGATTTATCCTGTAGTGGTGGACCAGTACGCGGATGTTTTCCCTGATGATGTTCTAGGAATACCTCCTCACAGAGAGGTAGAATTCTATATTGACATGTACCCTAGGACGACACTGATACCTACTCCAAAATATCAGATGTCTCCCACTGAGCTTCGCGAGCTAAGGGTACAGTTGGAGGACTTGTAGGGGAAGGCATTCATCCGGTCTTGTGTTTCTCCATTGGCAGCCCTGATTCTGTTCGCCAAGAAGGCATATGGGATCTTGAGGCTCTATGTTAACTACCGTCGCCTGACCTAGGTGACCATGAAGAAAAAGTACCCACTCTCAAGGATTGACGACTTCTTTGATCATCTCAACGGAGCACAATGGTTCTCGAAGATATACCTCAGATCAGGCTATCACCAGCTCAGAGAGCGAGATGAGGATGAGCAGAAGATGGCTTTCAAGTGTCGTTACAGCCACTAAAAGTTCTTGGTTATGCCCTTCAGCGTAACCAACACTCCAGAAGTTTTCATGAGTCTCATGAATAGGATATTCTATCCGTTCGTCGATCGCATTGTCGTGGTCTTCATCGACGACATTCTGATCTACTCGACTACTAAGGAGGAGTATGAACATTTGAGGGTAATACTGGAAACACTCCGAGAGAACCAGCTTTATAGTAAGCTTTCGAAGTGCCAGTTTTGGATTTGAGAGGTTCACCTTTTTGGACACATCATCTTGGAGGCTGGTGTTGCAGTGGATCCAGCGAAGATCGAGGTGGTACTTGTGTGGGAGCCACACAGGAGTTTGACGGTGGTACGGAGTTTCCTGGGTTTGGTTGGATACTATCATAGATTCGTTCTAGACATCTCTATAGTTAAATCACCACTATCAGCCTTGAAGAAGAAGTGAAAACCCTTCGTATGGTTGGAGATATGCCAGCAAATATTTTAGGAGCTAAGGCAGAGGATTAATAGTGCCCCCATCTTGAGGCTTCCAGAGGAAGGTGTATGGTACGTAGTATACTGCAACGCATTAGGGATGGGACTTGGGTGTGTCTTGATGCAGAAGAGAGCAGTGATTTCATATGGTTCTCAACAGTGGAGACATCTTGAGCAGAACTACGCTACCCATGGCCTGGAGTTAGCAGCAGTGGTTTCGCCTTGAAGAAGTGGCTGCACTATTTGATGAGGCAAGCATTTTACTGTGTACTCTGATCACAAGAGTCTCAAGTTTATCTTCTCCCAGAAGGATCTGAACCTGAGATAGTGGAGATGGATTTAGTTTCTTCAGGACTATGACTTCGAGATAGTATATACTCCTGGGAAGGGGAACATTATTGCAGATGCGCTCAGTAGGAGGACTGACATTCAGCTTCTAGGAGAGGTGACAGAGCAGCTAGCCACTTTATAGATATCCTTTGTGGATAGGTATTGAGCAGCCTATCTATAGTCTCAAATAGTCACTCCCCCACTTCTTCAGCGATTCATGGAGGCACAACATGGAGACGATGACTCTGAGACACGATGTGCTCAAATATCCACAGGGCAGGCACCTGATGGGTTTTCTAAAAGCAGGGAGCATGTCATCCTCTTCATATGACATACCTTGGTACCGGTTTCACTTTAGGATGAGGTTTTGAGGGAGTTCCACACTTCCCCTCTTGTAGTACATCCAGGTGTGGCGAAAATGTACCAGGACCTTCAAAGAAAGCATTGGTGGCTGGGTATGAAGAATGTGGTAGCATAGTTTTGTCTAACAATGCCTCACTTGTCAGCATGTGAAGGCAGAGCACCAGGTACCAGTAGGCTTGGTACAGCCCTTAGAGGTCCCAGAGTGGACGTAAGATGGGATATCCATGGACTTTGTGATGGGTATTCCACATTCATCCAGGGGTCATTACTCGATTTGGGTGATTATCGACCAACTCACCAAGTCCGACCAATTCTTACCAATCAGAGAGCAAGGCTCAGTAGGGAGCTTGGGACGCCTCTATGTGCAGGAGATTATGTTATTTCATGGTGTGCATTCTTCTGTTGTCTCCGATCTTGATGCATGGTTTACTTCCCGGCTATGAAAGGGGTTGCATGAAGCTTTCCGGACATAGCTTCGCTTGAGAACTTCCTTCCATCCTCAGACAGATGTTCAGACCGAGAAGACCATCCAAACCCTCGAGGACACGCTTTGTGCTTGTGTACTTGACTTTGGTCGTAGTTGGGAGGACCACTTGCCTTTAGTGGAGATTGCCTACAACAACAGCCATCACTCTACCATCGGTATGACACCTTTTGAGGCCTTGTATGGTCGCCCTTGCAGATTGACACTATGTTGGACCGACCCAGGGGAGTCAGCACTAGTGGGACCCGAGATGGTACGAGCTACCACGTTGAATGTACAGATCATCCAGGAGATAATGAAGAATGTACAGAGTAGTAAAAAAATGTATGCTGATAGGAGATGGAGACCTCTGGAGTTCGAGGATGGCGACCACATATTCCTATGGGTCTCTCCACGACGAGGTCTATAGAGATTTGTCCGAGGTGGAAAGTTATTTCAGCTATTCATCGGACCTTTCTAGGTCTATAGCAGAGTAGGTGAGGTGGATTACCTCTTGGCTCTTCCACTTCAGTTGCACCAGGTGCACGACGTCTTCCACGTATCTCAGCTGAGGAGATACGTGCATGACCCATCCCATATCATCGACCATGGGGAGCTAGACATCGATGATGGGACGACTTTCATGGAGGTTCCCTTGGAGATTGAGTATCTACAAGAGCGGGTCCTGTGTGGATGGTCGATATGTCTGGTGCGCATTCACTGGCTGCATGGGAACCTTCAAGAGAGCACATGGGAGAGGGAGGCTTAGATGCTTTTTCTGTACCCTCATTTGTTCCCTTAGTTCGAGTTGTAGCTTTCAGGGTCGTAAATCCCTGAGGTGGGGAGAATGTAAATACCCAGAATTTCTATGGATATTTTTTTCATAAATACATTGGAATTTTATGAGTCTGCAGTTTCTGAAGGTGCTTGATTCTGAGGCCCAGTGTTCCCGGAATCAATTTCTGAAGTTTTGTTCGAGTACGTTAAGTAAAAGTAAGAGCGGGTTTTTATAAATTTTGAACCGGTGCTCAGAATTTAAATTATAGTGCACCGTTGAACTCACAACATCGGTAATTTCTTAGTGACACCATCACCGCAGTTTCATTCTGACGAGTTTGGAAGTTAGTTTTTGGGGTTTTTAATTAAATTCAATAAAATAAAGTTTTTACTTTATTTTATTTAGGAGGTTAAAACCTACAAGGAAATCTTGGAGTGGGGCCCACTGTAATGTCCCATAAAATTCAAGGGAAATTTTTTCTTATTTTTCTTTGGAATTTTATAAGAGCGCGGTTTCTGACGGCACCTGATTCCGAGGCCCGGTGTCCCCGGAATCAAATTCCGAAGTTTGGCTCAGGTACGTTCAGTGAACGAATGAGCGGGAATTTCTAACTTTTGAACCGGTGCCCGGAATCGAATTCCGAGGGCACCGATAAACTCGCAGCGCCGATATTCTCTTAAGGAGACCTTTTCTGAGGTTGCGTTTTATGCGGGATGAAAGTTAGTTTTGGAGGAAATTAGAAGAAGTTAAATAAAGTGGTGGAACAAAATTTTATTTTTAACTTGTTGGTTATTTTCCTCCCAAAGGAAGTTAGAGGTGGGACCCACATCCACATAACCTCCCTTGAGAGGATAAAGTGTGGTGGGGCCCACACTAGCCCTAACTCTTCAACTTCCCTTAAACTCCCCAATAACTCCACTCTAATTAATTTGAAAACTTGTGTTAATAATTAAGATGAGTAACTTAATTTCAAACTTTTGAAATTCAAAGAGGTTGGGTTGTGTGAATAAAATAAGGCTTAGACTTATTTTATTTTGGTTAGTATCTTTTGCCACCTTGAGAGGATTGGGAGGCATTCTTCATCTTCTTCAACCTTGACGAAGAACACGAAGAACACTTAGGCTCCGACGAAGAACGTCGTCACCATAAGAAGAGAAAGACGTGTCGTCTCTTCTTTTCTTTGCAGCCGATGTGTTTCTAAAGATCGAAGACACCGCTTCTTTCGATCTTCTTCCCATGTCAACGAAAGGAGATGCCTCTTACTCCTCGGGTTTTCTCCGCGAGCTTACGAAACTACATCATCGACGTTACCTCTTCAGACGCACCTCGACGTCAACGGAATCGACGTACAATTCCCACGACGCCCGACCTCTGCGACGCTTGTCTTCCATGGCTTGTTGGCATCCTCCGCTCTTGAAACTGTGGTAGGGGATTATTGTTATTTTGTTTAATTATTTTCGTTCTTGATTCTAGCATGTCGAACTTTGAGGATAAATGAATAAATGTTATCGTTTAACGGGAGGGGGGTCGGACCACACAAACACGGCCGAACCCCCCTCGTATGTTCATGTTTGTTTCCTTGCGGATGAAACGGGATGGTGTGGTGCCGTCGCACCATGCGGGAATCACACGGCAAGTATTGCACGGCGCCGTCACGCCGCGCCGTGGAAAGAAATTCAAGAACGTGACGTCGTCGCACCGCGTGGAAGGAAATCAAAGGTACCGCGGCCGGAGCGGGGCCGCGGAGGAGGGGCGTGGTGCCGTCGCACCGCGCCGGATGATAAGGGACGCAGCGGAGCTTGGTGACCGGCGGCCAGTCGGGCCGCTGGTGTCGGAGCTGGAAAGGAACCGGCCACTGCTGGTCCCGTCGAGGAGGAGCCGGCCGGCCAGGTCGGGCCAGCCGAAAATGGGAAAGGCCGGGGGAATTAAATTCCCCCGGCCAGTTGAACGACCCACCATTATGAGGGGGGGGGGGTTACAGAGGGCGGCAGGCGCCCCCCGTTTTCTCAATCAGCTCGGCCGAAGGCCGAGCTGGCAGCGCGCCCAGCGCGCTGCCTTGAGCCGGACCAGCGCCTGGCCGGTCTGCCAGGCCGGGCCGCACCAGGCCGGGCCGGGCCGACGCTGTCTGGGGCGGGTCGACCCGGTTCGGGCCAGCCGGGGGGTTCTCAGGCCGGGTCGGCCCGGGCCCGAAACCCCCGATACCAAACTATTTAGGTTCAAATGCCCATAACTCGGGCTACAGACCTCCAAACGATGTGCCGTCAGCGGCGATGCGATCCTTGGATCGAGACGGTCGTTTCAGTATATTGCACCCAAGGTTTTGGAATACTTTGAGTTTGGCCAGTTTGGTTCGTACACGAAACCAACCGGGCCCTCAGAGCGGAAACGCTCATATCTTGAGCTACGGACGTCCGATTGACGTGTCGTCAGCTTTGTTGAGTTCCTCTTAGTGAGACGGATCTTTTGGCATACTTCGCCCGAGGTTTGGACGCAGGTGTAGTATGGTCGGGTTGGTTTTTCCTTAAAAACCAACCGGGCCCCTGAAACGAAAAGGCCAATAACTCTCAGACCGGACGTCCGATTGACGCGCTGTATGTTGCGTTGAGTTCCTGTTGATGGTACGGAACTTTAGGATACATCAGCTCTGGTCTATGTGACAGTTGATGTATCAGCTTCTCGGCTCGTGGAGCGGACCCTCCCGAACGAGCTTGCTATGTGAGGGAACCCTAGAGCTAGCTGCGACTGCTACTGTGACTGCGACGACGATTGTGCAGAGATCCTTAGTGGATTCGACGACGACGACTACAGCACTCAGCGATCCTGTGTGGATCAGTGCTACCGATCCTGTGTGGGTCTGAACCTATGTGGGTCAGCGCTCAGTGGTCCTATGTGAACCAGTGCCTACAGATCATGTGTGGGTCCGATCCTGTGTAGGTCTTTGCGGGGGTTAGTACATATCGATCCTTTGTGGGTCTAACGACTTAGATGGATCAGTGATCATCTCTATCGTCTTTCGAAGAATTATACCTGTGTGAGCTGAATTCTGTTTACCTTCCTGTGTGGATTGTGTTGTGCTATCCTGTGTGGATTACGTTTTGCTTTCCTGTGTGGAATACGTATACTTTCCTGTCTGGACTGAGTTGTACATGGGCTCGGAGGTTGGAGTGTATTGAAATGATGACTTAGGTATATGTATGGGCATATACCTAAGCAGTGTCGGCTGTTACTTCGTGATTGTATCTTTCCTTTGTGGTTTATCCTTTGTGGATTTTGGGAGACCTTCGGGGGTCTCGGGGTCCCTACTGAGTAGCTTATACTCACCCCTGCATGGGCTATGCCCGCACTACGTTGTGTTGGTTGCAGACGACGGACAACATTGATCGTGGTTGAGGATTGTAGAGCAGGACGGTACATGGAGGTGGACCACTGGGCGGGACGTGCTCGGAGCGGACGGCGGGACCCGAGGAGCAGTGGAGCTATCTGTACCCACCCTTCAGGTGGGATTTCTAGTGGACAGCTCGGTGTAGTGGCTTTTACTTTTCAGTTTCTATTTTCCCTTTCGATTTGTACTTTACTTTCAGTTTGGGTTTGTATACTGGCCCATTTACTTTTCCGCACTTTCAGTTGTACTTTGTTTTCACTTAGTGTTTACCTTTCCGCTTGTTTACTATGTGGTGCTTATTTTTACCAGGATTTACGCCTTGGTGCTAGTCGCCAGCCCCTGTCATATGGAAGGCGGGCTTGGGGTAGTCACAACACGGGCCCCGAGGACAGGTCGTGAAAAATTGGTATCAGAGGAGTTCGGTTCTACCACGAACTCTGATCTTTTCTATGTGAAGCAATAGTGTTTAGTGTATTGAGTATGGTTATTAGTCCAGGGAGACCAGTGTTGGTGCAGCGGCCGACGTATCCGTACACCAGGACCCTGACTTCTGATTTCCGACTTAATGCACGGAAACATTGACTGTGTGTGTGTTTCAAGTTTTCCTTGTGATTACTTGTATCAGCTCACCTGGTATACTGTTCTGACCGTGGCACACCTGTTTCCTTTTCAGGATGGCCCCACGACGGCAGCCAGCTACGGTTCCGAGAGTCGAGCGTGACGACAGCCAACCGAGCGACGAGGCCTCGGTGTAGGGCCCTTTGTCAGCAGTGGCACCGGCGGTAGCACTACCCGCCGAGCCACCGATACTTCCAGCACCAGCCGCAGATGATGCACGTCTCCTCAGCGCACTGCATGAGTTTCATCGCCAGCGACCACCCAGGTTTTGTGGGGAGACAGACCCCCAGGCAGCCGGGGACTGGCTGGAGGTAGTGGTATGAGTTTTCAGGCTAGTGAGGACACCAACAGACCTCATGGTGATCCTCGCTGCGAGCCTACTGCACGCAGCAGCAGGCCGATGGTGGAGCTTGATGCTCCAGGTGCATGATGAGGCATCTCTACTTTGGACGGACTTTGAGAGCCTCTTCCGATCGGAGTTCGTCCTAGCCACCCTCCGTGCGGTGCACATTCAGGAGCTTCTTCAGCTGCGGCAGGGCAGAATGACGGTCGTTCACTACTCGGCGAGATTTACCGATCTCTCGCGCTACTCGACCGACATGGTACGGGACCCATTCTTTCGGTCCCGGACCTTTGAGCAGGGTTTGAGACACGAGATAAGGGCATCGCTGATCTCCCTCAGCATTCTGACTTAGACTGGAGTACTGGAGCAGGTCCTTTTGATCGAGGCCTTTCTTGCTGAGTTTACACCAGCGCCGAGACCCACCGCAGGGTGGCACGTGGCAGAGTCTTCTACAGCAGGCAGTCGACGGATGACTCAGGGGTCTAGGCAGACCAGACCCTCAGGCAGACGACCTCAGGACACTGGCTCAGCAGTGTGGGGCACACAGTGCAGAGCCAGTCATTCGATAGGCAGACAGTGTTACTCGTGCGGCAGGCAGGGCCACATGGCTCCTGACTGCCCAAACCACCGTGCCGAGGAGCAGCAGACGGTTGAGGGACCACCGAGGCAGAGGTAGAGGGTCGACCATGGCGGTCCGCAGGGAGGAGGCGGATAAGGCATAGGAGCTGGCCGAGCAGCGGGTGGTGGATGATGCTTTGAGGCTCTACCACCAGCACCACCAGGAGGTCCACCCCGACCACAGGGAGCTGGCGGGCAGAGATAGGCACAACTCCAGGCAGTGGAGGCCTATGACCACGGTGCGCCTGAGATGATTCGAGGTACTATCTATGTCTATTCCACCCTTGCTGCAGTACTTATAGACACAGAAGAGACTCACTCTTTCATAGTCGCTGCCCTTGTTTGGAGCTCGGAGATTCCGACTGAGTCGTTGGCTCGATCCTTACGGCTAGAGACTCCTACGGGAGCAGACTCAATGATTACACACTGGTGCCGGTAGTGTGAGCTTACTCTAGGAGGCAAGAGCTTCGGTTGGGATCTTCTTATAGCCGCATCGAGGCCTTACGATGTCATCTTGGGCATGGATTGGTTATCTATGGTCCATGCACAGATTGACTGTTTTAGGCACATGGTGCGATGTGTACGCACCGACGGGAGCAGGTTCACCTTCACCGGCGAGAAGGGTGCCTTTGCAGCACAGGATGGATTTCCGCGGAGGAGAGGATAGCCCATCACTCATCAGTTGGCTTGCCTCATCCTAGGAGCAGTTGACGTGCGGAGTCCTGGTTTTCCTGTAGTGGTGGATCAGTTTGCGGACGTCTTCCCCGACGACGTTCTAGGGCTACCTCCTCATAGAGAGGTAGACTTTTATATTGACATGTACCCCGGGACAGCTCCGATATCGACTCCAGCATATCGGATGGCCCCCGCTGAGCTTTGAGAGCTACGGGTACAGTTGGAGGACTTGCAGGGCAAGGGGTTCATCCGACCCAGTGTTTCACCCTCGGCTTCCCCGATTTTGTTCACCAAGAAGGCGGACGGGAGCTTGCGACTTTGTGTTGACTATCGTCGCCTGAACCAGGTGACAGTGATGAACAAGTATCCACTACCGAGGATTGATGACCTCTTTGATCAGCTCAAGGGAGCACGGTGGTTCTCGAAGATAGACCTCGGGTCAGGCTATCATCAGCTCAGAGTTAGAGACGAGGACGTGCAGAAGACAGCCTTCAGATGTCGGTATGGCCACTATGAGTTCTTGGTTATGCCATTCGGCGTACCCAATGCTCCAGCAGTGTTCATGGACCTCATGAACAGGATATTTCAGCCATACCTTGATCGATTTGTTGTGGTCTTCATCGACGACATTCTGATTTACTCGACGACTGAGGAGGAGCACGCCTACCACTTACGGGTTGTACTAGACACACTCTGAGAGCACCAGCTTTATGGTAAGCTCTCGAAGTTCCAGTTCTGGATATGTGAGGTCCACTTCTTGGGACACATCTTCTCTGAGGCGGGTGTTCCAGTGGATCCTGCGAAGATCGAGGCAGTGTTAGCTTGGGAGCCACCCAGGAAAGTGACGGAGGTTCGGAGTTTCTTGGGACTAGCTGGATACTACCGAAGATTCATGCCCGACTTCTCTAGAGTTGTGGAACCACTCTCAGCTTTGATGAAGAAGGTGAAACCCTTCATGTGGTCAGAAAGATGTAAGCAGAGCTTCCAGGAGCTGAGATAGAGATTGATCAGCGCACCTATATTAAGGTTGCCTGAGGAGGGAGTTGGATACGTAGTTTACTGCGATGGATCAGGGACCAGACTCGGATGTGTCCTGATGCAGTAGAGGGCAGTGACCGCCTATGGATAACATCAGTTGAGGCCGCATGAGCAGAACTACGCTACCCATGACCTGGATTTAGCAGTAGTGGTCTTCTCTATGAAGACATGGCGACACTATCTGATGGGAGAGCGCTTTACAGTCTTTTCTGATCATCAGAGTCTCAGGTACATCTTCTTGCAGAAGGACCTGAACCTGAGATAGCGGCGATGGCTCGAGTTCCACCAGGACTATGACTTTGAGATAGTCTATACTCCTGGGAAGGGGAACGTAGTAGTCGATGCCCTCAACAGGAGGACAGGCATTCAGCTACTTGAGGAGGCGACGGAGCAGCTAGCCTCTTTGCAGATATCCTTCGTGGATAGAGATGGATCTTCCTTTCTTCAGTCACTCACAGTCACTCCTCCACTTCTACAGTGGGTCAGAGAGGCACAGCGTGGGGACGCTGACTGTGAGACCCAGCGTGCACAGATATCCTCAGGACAGGAACCTGGTGGTTTATCCTTTGGAGCAGAGCACGACATCCTTTTCAGAGGAAGTACCATGGTACCAGTTTCTTTACGGGAGGAGTTGATGAGAGAGTTTCACACTTCTCCCTTGGCGGTACATCCTGGGGTGGCGAAGATGTACCAGGATCTCAGACGACAGCACTGGTGGCTGGGCATGAAGAAGGTTGTCGCAGAGTTTGTTTCTCGATGCCTCACCTGCCAGCAGGTGAAGGCTGAGAACCAGGTACCAGCAGGCTTGGTATAGCCCTTGGAGGTCCCAGAGTGGATGTTGGATGGGAAAACTATGGACTTCGTGACTGGACTTCCACGCACTTCCAGAGGTCACAACTCTATCTGGGTGATTGTCGACCGACTCACCAAGTCGACTCACTTCTTACCCATCCGAGAGCAGGGCTCAGTGGAGATCTTGGGATGTATTTACGTTCAGGAGATTGTAAGGCTTCACGGTGTGCCATCATCTATCATCTCCGATCGAGATGCTCGCTTTACTTCCCGACTTTGGAAGGGATTACAGGAGGCTTTCGGGACACAGCTACGTCTGAGTACAGCCTTTCACCCTCAGACAGATGGTCAGACGGAGAGGACCATTCAGACTCTAGAGGACATGCTCCGTGCATGTGTCCTCGACTTTGGTTGTAGCTGGGAGGACCACCTACCCCTGGTGGAGTTTGCGTACAACAACAGCTACCACTCCACCATCGGGATGGCACCGTACGAGGCGTTGTATGGCCGACCTTGTAGATCTCCTTTGTGCTGGACAGACCCTGGGGAGTCAGCACTTGTGGGGCCGGAGATGGTCCAGGCCACGACAGAGAAGGTCCAGGTCATCCAGGAGCGGATGAGAACAGCTCAGATCCGGCAGAAGTCATACGCTGACAGGAGGCGGAGGCCACTAGAGTTCGAGGATGGTGACCAGATCTTCTTGCGTGTTTCACCTCGTCGTGGTATACGGAGATTTGGCCGAGGCGGCAAGTTATCTCCGCGCTTCATCGGACCCTTCCAGGTCCTCAGCAGGATTGGCGAGGTGGCTTATCGTCAGGCTCTACCACCTCAGTTGCACCGGGTGCACGATGTCTTCCATGTATCTCAGCTGAGGAGATACGAGCATGACCCGACACACATCATTGACCATGGGGGGATTGACATTGACAATGGGGCGACTTTTACGGAGGTTCTGGTGGAGATTGAGGATCGACAGGAGTGGGTCCTACGTGGACGGTCAATTCCTCTAGTGCGCATCAGATGGCAGCACGGAAACCTCCAGGAGAGCACTTGGGGGCGGGAGGCTCAGATGCGTGCTCAGTACCCTCATTTGTTTCCCTAGTTTTGATGTATCTTTACGGGGACGTAAATCCCTGAGGTGGGAGTAATTTAAAGACCCGTAAAATTCAAGAGAAATTTTTTCTTAATTTTCTTTGGAATTTTACAAGAGTGCGGTTTCTGACGGCACCTGATTCCGAGGCCCGGTGTGCCCGGAATCAAATTCCGAAGTTTGGCTCGGGTACGTTCAGTGAATGAACGAGCGGGAATTTCTAACTTTTGAACCGGTGCCCAGAATCGAATTCCGAGGGCACCGATGAACTCGCAGCGCCGATATTCGCTTATGGAGACCTTTTCCGAGGTTGCGTTTTATGCGGGATGAAAGTTAGTTTTGGAGGAAATTAGAAGAAGTTAAATAAAATAGTGGAACACAATTTTATTTTTAACTTGTTGGTTATTTTCCTCCCAGAGGAAGTTAGAGGTGGGACCCACATCCACATAACTTCCCTTGAGAGGATTAAGTGTGGTGGGGCCCACACGAGCCCTAACTCTTCAACTTCCCTTAAACTCCCCAATAACTCTACTCTAATTAATTTGAAAACTTGTGTTAATAATTAAGATGAGTTACTTAATTTCAAACTTTTGAAATTCAAAGAGGTTGGGTTGTGTGAATAAAATAAGGCTTAGACTTATTTTATTTTGGTTAGTATCTTTTGCCACCTTGAGAGGATTGGGAGGCATTCTTCATCTTCTTCAACCTTGACGAAGAATGTGAAGAACACTTAGGCTCCGACGAAGAACGCCATCACCATAAGAAGAGAAAGACGCGTCATCTCTTATTTTCTTCACAGCCGGTGTGTTTCCGAAGATCGACTATGCCGCTTCTTTCAATCTTCTTCCCGTGTCAACGAAAGGAGACATCGCTTCCTCCTCGGGCTTTCTCCGTCAGCTTACGAAACTACTTCATCGACGTTACCTCTTCGGATGCACCTCGACGTCAACGGAATCCCCGTGATGCCTGACCTCCGCGATGCTTATCTTTTGTGGCTTGTTGGTGTGCTCCGCTCTTGAAACCGAGGTAGGGGATTATGGTTATTTTATTTAATTTTTTCTTGATTCTAGCATGTCGAACTTCGAGGATAAACGACTAAATGTTATCGTTTAACGAGAGGGGGGCCGGACCGCACAAACATGGTCGAACCCCCCTCCTATGTTCATGTTTGTTTCCTTGCGGATGGAACGGGATGGCATGGTGTCGTTGTACCACGCGGGAATTGCACGGTAAGTATTGTCCGGCACCGTCGCGCCGCGCCGTGGAAAGAAATTCAAGAATGCGACACCGTCGCGCCGCGTCTAAGGAAATCGAAGGCGCTGCGGCCGGAGTGGGGCCGCAGCGGAGGGGCGCGGTGCCATCACAGCGCGCCGGACAACAAGGGTCGTGGCCAGTTCCGGGCCGCGGCGGAGCTTGGTGACCGGCGGCCAGCCGGGCTGCCGGTGTCGGAGCCGGAAAGGGACCAGCCACTGCCGGTCCCGTCGAGGAGGAGCCGGCCGGCCAGGTCGGGCCGGCCGGAAATGGGGAAGGCCGAGGGAATTAAATTCCCCTAGCCAGTTGAATGGCCCCCCATTACGAGCGGGGGGGGCCGCGGTTACAAAGGGGGGCAGGCGCCCCCCGTTTTCTCAATCAGCTCGGCCGAAGGTCGAGCTGGCAGCGCGCCAAGCGCGCTATCCTGAGCTGGACCAGTGCCTGGCCAGTCTGCCAGGCCGGGCTGTGCCGCGCCGCACCAGGCCGACCCTGTCCGGGGCAGTTCGACCCGGTTCAGGCCAGCCGGGGGGGTCTGGGGTCGGGTCGGCCCGGGCCCGAAACCCCCAATACCGAACTGTTTAGGTTCAAATGCCCATAACTCAGGCTACGAACCTCCAAACGACGTGCTGTCAGTGGTGATGCGATCCTTGGATCGAGGCGGTCGTTTCAGTATATCGCACTCAAGGTTTCAAAATACTTTTTGTTCGGCCGGGTTGGTTCGTACACGAAACCAACTGGGCCCTCGGAGCAGAAACGCTCATATCTTGAGCTACGGACGTCCGATTGACGTACCGTCAGCTTTGTTGAGTTCCTCTTAGTGAGACGGATCTTTTGGCATACTCCACCCGAGGTTTGGACGTAGGTGGAGTATGGTCGGGTTTGTTTTGCCTTAAAAACCAACCGGGCCCCTGGAACGAAAAAGCCAATAACTCTCAGACCGGACGTCCGATTGACGCGTCATCTGTTATGTTGAGTTCCTGTTGACGGTACATAACTTTAGGATACATCAACTCTGGTCTATGTGATAGTTGATGTATCAGCCTCTCGGCTCGTGGAGTGGACCCTCCCGAACGAGCGTGCTGTGTGCGGGAACCCTAGAGCTGGCTGCGACTGCTACTGTGACTGCGACGACGACTGTGCAGAGATCCTTAGTGGATTCGACGACGGCGACTACAGCACTCAGAGATCCTGTGTGGATCAGTGCTACTGATCCTGTGTGGGTCATATCCTATGTGGGTCTGCGCTCAGCGGTCCTATGTGAACCAGCGCCTACAGATCCTGTGTGGGTCCGATCCTGTGTGGGTCTTTGGGGGGTTAGTACCTATCGATCCTTTGTGGGTCTGAAGACTTAGATGGATCAGTGATCATCTCTATCGTCTTTCAAAGAAGTATACATGTGTGAGCTGAATCCTGTTTACCTTCCTGTGTGGATTGTGTTGTGCTATCCTGTGCGGATTACGTTTTGTTTCCTGTGTGGTATACGTATACTTTCCTGTGTGTACTGAGTTGAACTTGGGCTCGGAGGTTGGAGTGTATTTAAATGATGACTTCTGTATATGTATGGGCATATACCTAAGAATTGTCAGTTGTTACTTCGTGATTGTATATTTCCATTGTGGTTTATCCTTTTTGGATTTTGGGAGACCTTCGGGGGTCTCCGGGTCCCTACTGAGTAGCTTATACTCACCCTTGCACGAGCTATGCCCGCACTACATTGTGTTGGTTGAAAACGACGGACAGCATTGATTGTGGTTGAGGCTTGCAGAGCAGGACGATACCTGGAGGTGGACCACTGGGCGGGACATGCTCGGAGAAGACGGCGGGACCCGAGGAGCAGTGGAGCTATCTGTACCCACCCTTCAGGTGGGATTTCCAGTGGACAGCTCGGTGTAGCGGCTTTTACTTTTCAGTTGTTGTTTTCCATTTTGAGTTTTACTTTACTTTCAGTTTGGGTTTGTATACTGGCCCATTTACTTTTCCGCACTTTCAGTTTTACTTTGTTTTCAATTAGTGTTTACCTTTCCGCTTGTTTACTCTGTGGTACTTGTTTACTTTACAAAGGAAATGCCTTCTCTTTTTACCGGGATTTACGCCTTGGTGCTAGTCGCCAGCCACTGGCCTATGGAAGGCGGGCTTGGGGTAGTCGCGGCACGGGCCCCGAGGACGGGTCGTGACACCCACCACACCCTAACCTCCCATGGGAGGTTATGGTGGTGGGGCCCACCAGCACATAACCTCCCACGATTGGTTACGACTTGGGGACCACCTGAGACCCATAACCACTATATTAAAAGATAGGGGTGAGGACCACCCGACCCCTATTAATGGTGGAGGATAAAACCTCTTGCATCTCCCTCCTTAATGAGGGAGGGCCTCTTTCCAATCCACCTAATTAAATGTGACACCTCTCACAAATTTAATTACGTGGGTCCCACTCTTTTAATTCACCAAATTTGAATTAAGTGCCAACGTAATTTTAGACAAACCATCCCTCTCATATATAAAAGAAGCTTGGGGGATGGTTTTGGGACGACCTCTTCAGGGGGTGAAATGCTGGCAAAGAGACGCGACGCCGAACCCTTAGAAAATTATTCATCCAACGAAGAACTGTCACCCACGACAAACGCCAACGACGTCATCTTGACTCATCTTCTTCGAGATCTTCTTCCTCTGACTTTGATGGATTGACATCCAACCATCCGTGACTTCAATGAACGATTATCGGAAAATCAAAGTTAGGGAGTTTTGTGTTATTTTTTGTTTGTTATTAAACCTTTTTCTTTATCGAACCAAGATATGGTATGAGAATCTCCAATTTCTAATCTGTAACAATGAGGGATCGGTCCGCATGAACATGGTCCGACCCTCCGTTTGTTTTTTCTTGTTCAATGATGAAGGCTTAGTAAAGAGGCAACGGCGACGAAGACAATGAATAAGGGTCGTGCTACCCATGGCCCCTGCAAACCGCGCTACCCCCGCGGCGTCCCGGAACGCTTCCTGTTCCATACAAGTACCTTGGCGTGCTGTATGAATTCCCCGAACGCTACTTGGCTCTACCGGTGCCCACCAGCACGCTGCCCGGAACCCCGCGTCCCACCGGCGTGCTGCCTGGCACCCCCGCGCCCCGCCGGCATGCTGCCCGGCGCCCCATGCCCCACCAGCGTGCTGCCCCGTGCCCCACCGGCACGCTGCTTGCCGCCCCCACGCCCTGGTGGTGGCCTCCCTGGTGCCCCCACACCCTACCGTTGGAATACTCGGTGCCCCCCGAGCCCCGTCGACGGCCTGCCCGATCCCTGCCGGTGGCCTGCCCAACACCCCAACGCCCTGTCCGGTACGCCTGCAGCCTCCCGATGACCAACCGGCCTACCCGAGCCCCGCATGGCCTGCCTGCTGGCTTCCCGGCCACCAACCTCCCGAGCCAACCCACAGCATCACCCGTGGTGACACTGGCCAAAAATGGACCTGTCTCCCAGGCTGAGTTACTGATCTGCCTATGTGGCGACTATTAGTCTGAACCACCCTCACGGTCCGTTGGGCTGGGCCCAGCGGACCGGGTAAAAATTTTGCAGGATGACCCGGCCAAATGGGTCAGGTCAGTCCCAATGAGTCTGACCGGGTTGGCCCAGACCGGGTCGGCCAAGACTGCGTTGGGCCGAGTCGATCCGACCGGGTAAGACCGGACCCAGGCCCATTACTGACCCATTACCTTCTTGGGCCATTTCTTTGGCACCAGACGTCCGTTCAATGAACTGTCAGTGGCGCCGTTATTATTGGAACAAAGTCTCCCCTTTAAGAATACCCCACAATAGTTCATGGTATAATTGAGATACGGTCAGGTTGGTTTGTGTACGAAACCAATCGGGCCTTCGAGACTAAAATGCTAATAACTCACAGACTGAGCGTCTGATTGACGTGTCGTCTGTTGCGTTGAGACACATATGACATGGTGGTCCATTGAGATAGTTCTACATGAGACTTAGTTGTAACTTCCTGGCTCTTGGTGCCACTCTACGGGTTCCCTGAACCCGGTTCTCCGCATGACTTCAAGAGCATTTCCCCAAACTCCAGAGGATGCCGACTAGCAGTGAGGGCCCAGGTCTGATAGTGGGGAAACTATGCCCTCATTTGTCAAAGTGTAACACAGCGGAATGGCATATAACATAAAACAACAGCGGAAGCAGTAAACCATACACAACAATACAGTACAGTACATGTACAGGAAAGAAAAATAGAACAAAACGGCCGGTATCATCCTGAGCCTCAGCTCGGTCCCATGCTCCCCTACTCCTCAGCAACAATCATGTACCTGTATAAAGACCCTTTCCCTTATCTACACCTACATAAACGTAATCTATTTGGGCTGAGAAGCAGGACCCAAACAGGGTGTGAGAAATAAATTCCCAGTAGGTAACCACCAAAGACCCATGATCAACTGTGTATAGACATGCAACAATAGTGTGTAGTAGTAAATGTAATAAACTAAGCAGTACTCAAAATTAACTAACTTAACCAGTTATATTTCCATTTAAATAATTCATTTAACCACTTGACATTAAGAAAACACCACAGTGAATCTCGCCCTCATGCATAACAGAATCTCTCCCTCAGGCATAACAAAGTCTCTCCCTCAGGCACAGCAGTCAAGCCCTCAGGCATGAAAGGTTTCCTTCAAGCGAAAAAGAATGTCTCCCTCAGGATAATATAGTCACGCCCTCAGGCTATAATAAAACACCGACCTTAGGAACAAGTAAGCGGGCCATGCCCAACATATAAAAATCTAATTTATATAAAATTCCTCTCAAGGAAAAAGTAATGCATAAGTAAACACGACATACCCTTAGGTATCCTGGATAAATGGCTAAACAGAGGAACACACCCCTCGGGATGGTCCTGGATCCAAGCAGTAATCTCACACAACATTTTATTATCAAAATTATTTATCTTTTCAATTATAGGTATTTAAAATAGCCATGGCCTCAGCCACAAGACACCCCAAATATGGTTTCTTAGCCCAAAAATGCACAAAACGCACAACAGTTGGAAGGTAAACACCAATCCACCAACCTTTAACGCCAAAGAACGATATACGGGAACTTCGATTCCAGAAACGCCCAAAGAAGACATAGATCTGGATTGAAATAAAACTCTATTAAATGCAAATAACTTCCCTTATAGGAATATTTAGCAAGAACTACTCTAGGAGAAGGGTGAACTCACCCGTGCGGTTCCAGGGAGATCGACGGTGCATAAAAAGGATTCCCGACGTGCGCTTGGCGGATCTCCAAATCTCCGGCCTCCCTCTTCTACTCCCTCTTCCTGTTCTAAGCCTTCCCTGTGAACAGGGGAGGCTACTGCCCATTTTAAGCAAAAAAAAACAAAGTACACAGCGTGTAATTCCTTCATTTAACTCTTCATCTGGCAGTTTCCCGCCATCGTGGCACTGTTCACCTACCGACATGACTACACGACATGTCCCCCTGAGTACATGACATTTTATGTCGCACTGCTGGCCACTGCCTTACTATTCCCATGCTGACTGACTACACAGCGTGTAAAGGACCACAACACGACATGTATTCGGTTGCTACACCCTTCGTCGCCGACATGACCACACGCCCTGTGTACTCATTCCACACGGCCAAAAGTACAAGGCGTGCGGAAAAGTACACAGTGTGTACTTTCCAAAATTTGGGATTTTCCACATTTTCCAAAGTTTCTCAAAAATAATTAAGGAAAAACAAAAAGAAGAAACCCGTACCTCAGAAATAAGAATCGGGTTCTTACAAACTTCCCCCCTTATAGCAATTCGTCCCCGAATTGACCTTCCAAGGGTGGAAAGGATACAACCGTGAATAACTCCGGCCACCAAGCATGTACGTCGGTCTCCCGCTCCCAGGTTTCATTCTGCACTTGGCCATGCTGCCAGAACACCCATACAAGAGGAACTGATTGGCCTTGGAGAACCTTCATGCTTCTATCAACGATACGAATTGGATGCTTCTCAAAGGACGCATCAACCTCAAGCTCAACCTCCTCGGGCTGTAGGATGTGAGATGGTTCTGAATGATAGCGGCACATCTGAGATACATGGAAGACGTTGTGCATGGCCCGGTACCTCTGAGGTAACTACAACCGATAAGGAACCGGCCCGACTCAATCCAGAATCTCAAATGGCCCCTCATATCTCGAGGAAAGTTTTACCTGTCTCCTGATCCGCCTGTGTCCTAGCCTCGGCAAAACATGCAAGAAAACCTGATCCCCTACCACGAACTCCAAGGGTCGTCTACGGCGATCAACATAAAATTTCTGATGAGACTGCATAGTATCCATCTGCTTCTAAATCAACTAGACCTACTCAGAAGTCTCCTGCACGAGACGTGGTCCGAGTAAAGCTGCCTCACCTGCTTCTAACCAACACAAAGGTGATTGGCATGACCTACCATATAATGCCTCGTATGGTTCCATATAAATAGGTTCCTAAAAACTGTTAATATAGGAAAACCCGACTATGGGTATGTGCTTCTCCCAAGAGCCCCCAAAGTCTAGGACACATGCTTGCAGCATGTCCTCAAACACCTGTATTATACGCTCTGACTGGCCATCAGTCTGAGGGTGGTAAGCTATGCTCAGATGCACCTGTGTACCCAGTGCCCTCTGAAAAATCTGCCAGAAACGAGATGTGAAACGGGTGTCTCTATCTGAAATGATAGAACGACGGACCCCATGAAGACGTACGACCTCTCGGATAAACAAATTTCTGAGCTGGTCAACACTGAAGGTCTCCTTGATTGGCAAAAAGTGAGCTACCTTCGTGAGTCTGTCCACAATAACCCACATGCCATCATTGGATTGAGTTGACCTCGGAAAACAGGTCATGAAATCCATCGCGACATCATCCCATTTCCACACCGGAATGGGTAACTGCTGTAACAGTCCGGCTGGCCTCCGATACTCCGCCTTCACCTGCTGACAGGTGGAACACCTTGTAACGAAACCAACTACATCACTCTTCATACCTGGCCACCAGTATGGATGTATCAAGTATCGGTACATCTTGGTAACCCCGGGATGAACTTCCCAAGCTGAAGCATAAAAATCCCACATTATCTCCTCACATATATCCCCTGGAACCCACACCTATCCATGGAAAGGCAAAATCTCATCATCGCCTATCATCCAAAAAGGAGGAGGGTCCTCACTTGCCACTGACTCCTATAGAACTAGGCCTTCCGGATCAAATAGTTGTCTTATCCTCACATTATCCAGGAGGGTAGAAGTTACAGCTAAAGATAAAAGATAAGTTTTCCCCTGACTGTCGTGAACCTTCAAATGCATCTCAGAGAAGAAATCCATGAGCTGCCACTCATCACTGGCCACCTGCACAGCCTATATCTGAGTCTTCCTGCTCAGTTCATCAGCTATTTCATTACCTTTACCCGGTGTATAGGCAAGCTCAAAATCTAAGGACTGAAGGTATTCGACCCACCTTCGATGTCTCAGATTCAAGTCATGATGAGTAAAGATATACTTGAGACTTTTGTGATCATTAAAGACCACAAAACGTTCTCCCAATAGATAATGTCTCCAAGAGCAAAATGCATGCAAAACTGTAGCCAACTCAAGATCTTGTGTCGGGTAATTCCTCTCATGTGGCCTCAACTTCCGAGACCCGTATGCAACAACTTGATCGCCCTGCATCAACACAGCTCCCTGCTCCATACCTGATGCTTCACAATAAACTGTATAGCTCTTCCCCTGCTCTTGGAGTATGAGGATTGGTGCTGATGTCAACCTCACTTTCAGGTCCTAAAAGGTTGTCTCGCAAGCTTCTGACCAGGAAAACATCACACCCTTCTTAGTCAAACCCGTCAACGGCGCTGCTAAGCGGGAGAATTCATATATAAAGAGTCTCTAGTAACCAGCCAGACCTAAGAAACTCTGTATCTCAAACATGTTCTTATTCTTCTCTCAGGAAACTAATACCCTTACCTTCTATGTGTCTACTACAACTCCTGCCTCTGAGATGATATGACCCAAGAAGTGAATCTGGTTCATCCAAAAGTGGCACTTGGAGAGCTTAGCATGTAGCTTATGCTCTCTTAGTGTTCTCAATATGATCTCAAGATGGGTGGTATGGTCGTGTCGAGTGTGAGAGTACACCAAGATGTCGTCCACGAATACTACCACAAAAAAGTCTAGATAAGGATGGAACACATGATTCATCAGATCCATGAAAACTGCTTGCACGTTCGTGAGTCCGAACGGCATAACCAAATATTCGTATAGATCATATCTACTCTGAAAGGATGTAAGCAATTATTCTGATGGTCTCATGCACATCTGATGATATCCTGACCTCAAGTCAATCTTCGAGAACACTCGGGCTCCAAAAAGTTGATCGAAAAGATCATAAATTCTCGGCAAGGGATATCGGTTCTTAACTGACAATTGGATCAGCTTCTGATAATACACATAGTGTCTGAGGGTACTGTCTTCCTTCTTCGCAAAAAGGACTGGAGAACCCCAAGGATAATTACTGGGTCAGATAAAACCCTTTTCATGTAACTCCTCTAACTGCCTCTTGAGCTCCTACAACTCAGGCATGGCCATCCTGTAAAGAGGAATGGACACTGATGCTGCTCCTGGAACAAGATTGATAGAAACATCCACCTAATGCTATGGAGGTAGACCTAAAAAGTTGTCTAGGAAGACATCCCTGAAATGATCGAAAAATGGAGGGAAATCCGTCTGACAAGTCCCCTGATCATCCAGATATAAACATGCAATCTGGGCTGTGACTCCACCTCACCAACGATGCTATGGTCCATCTCGACTAGCCTGAGTATCCCACTCGCCATTGTATAGAAACTTTCCGCCCTCTAGTGACATGAAACTCACCTTGCGACGATAGAAATCTACAAAGGCTCTAAAGGTAACCAACCAGCCCATCTCAAGAATGACATCATAAGCTGTCATATCTAAGACATAGAGGTCCCAAAGAAAGTGACACCCACCAACCTCAAGGGGGTACTCCTTGCATTGACGCACGCCAGCCGTTCTAGTCCCCAACGGAGTGTCTAGAATCATGACACTAGAGGAATTAGAAAAAGAGATCCCAAGGCAATACACTATGGGTACAGATATGAAACTATGTGTAGCACCCGTATCAAAAAGTACTGAATATAAGATAGAAGCTACTAGAATAGTACCTTTGACTGTAGAATATCCGGGATCCTTCTCCTGTTGGGACTGTTGCACTGCATATGCCTATACAGTGTCGGGGCCCTGTGACATAGCCTAACTACCCTGAGCTTTCCCGCCCTGCTGTCTCTGAGATCCGGGTGTTTGGCTACCATGACCATGACCACCATCTCTGCCAGCACACCCTAACGTATTCCACTTTCCTGACTGGTAAGAATCCACTGGTCCTACTCCCACATGTGGAGTCTGAAAAGAACCCCTCTCACTAGCCACTGGTAGAAACGCCCTAAAAAAGAGCTGAAGATAACCCATCTTGCCACATGCTCAATACTCCACTGGTTCACGTGGACATTGCGGTCTCTTGTGCCCCTCCTTACCACACTGGTACCACATGATCGGGCCACCTGAAGAGAATGCCTGGCTGGTACTGCCACCTTGATAGAAATCAATTTGTCTCTTCCTCTTGCAAGTATAAATAGTACTAGTAACTAGTGTTTAACCACCCTGGACCACACCACTAGCATCCCGCATGTTCCTCTCTAAAATCAACACCTGGTTGACAATATCATGTATTTAAGGAAACCTAAAAACATTCACTAGCACTCAGATGTCATATCAGAGACCATCATCAAAACTTCTAGCTCTCAATGTCTCATCACCCACCAGTACGAGTGCAAAATGTTGAAGCTCAGTGAAATGAGTAGAATAGTCCATCACCGAAATAGCGCCCTGCAGCAGATTCATGAACTCTCGAGCTCTATCTTCCCACAGCATCTCTAAAAAAGAAAAAGTCATATAAGACTACCTGGAAATCTTTCCAATCCATGTCTCTGTGATGTTCTGACTGGGTGGTAAGATCCCACCACCTCTTGGAGGAATCACGCAACATGTATGTCGTGAGCTTGACCCTCCGCCCTGGAGGCGTCACAAGATGCTCAAAAATAGTCTGTATAGACCCCAACCAAGACTCTGTAGCCTATGGTCCTCCATCCTCTGAAAACGTAGGTGGATGCTGCTACTGTAGGAAACGAGTAAGCTTAGCCATAGATGTGGCAGTCGGTGGTGCTCCCTGAAAGGTATGCATGAACCTCATAAAGCCTTCACGAAACAACGCATCTTTTCCTGTGTCCTATATAACGGCTGGTGCTGCATCTGTATCTACTGGAGGATCAACTGGTAGGCCATGTCCCGCCATCTCTAGAGTATAGTCGTCGCCGCTCTACCGGAAAACAATGCATGGTCGTCTCGGTGACATGACACTACAAGGTCAAACGCACACCTTAGAACAAGTTTAACAACGACCAAAAACAAAGAAACCAAAAGGAAATAGGAGGAAGAAGGCATTAAAAATTTGAAAAACTAGACTACACTGTGTGTATATTGCCTACACGACATGTACTTGACTTCCCTCCCCCTGTCCAGGCCCTTCTATATGGCTAAGCTGTATGGCTCCCGTTGAACAAAACTACACGGCGTATATGGTGTTATTTCCAACTGCTCGTGTCGTTTGTGACACGGTCGACAACTCGGCTTATTCCTACACGGCTTGTGACACCCGCACACGGCGTGTACACCACACTTTTATTGTTTCAGCCACACCGAAAATTCCACATGGTTTATCCTTGGAAAAGACTACATGGCATGTCCCCCAGGTACACAGCATGTTCAATGAGAGGTGACACCGACCCGTGTTGTTTGTTACACAGCAGAGTCCCTAGGTCACACTACATGGCACGTTCATCATTGACACGGCGTGTATGTCTTAAGTCTCCTCCTTCTATGTTGTTAGTTACACGGGCGGACTCTGGGTCAACACTACACGACATGTACATCTGGTACACGGCGTGTTCGTTCTGAGCTCTTCCCTTCCCCGTGTCGCCGCCCACACGGTTTGTGACACAGGAAGAGACTACAAAGCGTTTACTTCGAGTACACGGTGTGTACTTAAAATTTTTTCTTTTCTTACCAAATAGAAGAACATACATGTAATGTGTAAAAAACTACACGACATGAATACTGGGTTTTTTGGACAGTATGCCTCAGAAACTTCCCCAGAAACCATAAAATATTGACAATCAACACCTAAGTGTCAAATTATGATCTGTGAGGGCCCATACTTCCCAAGAATCAAATTTTGACATCTTATCTGTGTTATAACATAATAAAAAGTCAATGATCTACCAATTTCTGGTCAATGGGGGCCCATACTCCCCAAAAACCAGAGTTTGGCATTAATTCTACAAACCGTCTCATACAAAATACCCTATCACATAGCAGGTATTTATCAAGAAGCTATCACAACAGCATTATTTTCTAGCACAACAACTATCACAACAACATGCACTTTCTAATGCACCTATATGGAATGTAATTATGCATGGAATGTAATTTCTATCACGTTACTAAATGATTAATGAGATGCAATACCCTCATCTAATCGAGTTGAAACTAAATAGATCCCAAGGATAAAATATAATGGCACAAACAGTAGTGTGTCACCCTTCAGTGAAAACAAATCAACTGTAAATTTGCAAAATCATTAAAGTTGCAATACAAGGTAAATTGTCCTTTCCCTGTACATGGGTTAGCTACTCCCGGGTACAGCTTATTACCAACTACGGTTCTTGTCCTATCCCTAACTAAGGATCCAAATAGTAAGTGAAAGAAAAGTACCCCTCTAATACCTCTTTGTAACGTCTCGGCTCCGGGTGCCACTCAACGGGTGCCCCGAACCTGGTTCGCCACTTGACCACATGCGCATTTCCCCAAACGCTAGAGGCTGCTGACTAGCAGCGAGGGCCCAGGTCTGATAGTGGGGAAAATATGCCCTCATTTGTCAAAGTGTAGCATAGCGGAATAGCATAAAACATACAGCAACAACGGAAGCAGTAAACCATACACAACTAAAATGGATAACCGATAACAAGAAGGGAAAATAGCGGTCATATATATATATATATATATATATCTGTGTGTGTGTGTGATGATGCAGCATGTCACTATTCTATAAAACATCCAGAACATGTTACACAAAAATACAGTATAGTACAAGTACAGGAAAGCAAAATAGAACAAAACAGCTGGTAGCATCATGAGCCTTAGCCTGATCCCATGCTCCCCTACTCCTCAGCAACAATCATATACCTATATAAGGACCCTTTCACTTATCTACACCTGCAGAAACGTAATCTATTTGGGACAAAAAGCAGGACCCAAATTGGGTGTGAGAAATAAATTCCCAGTAGGCACCCACCAAAGGCTCGTGCTCAACTGTGTGTAGACATGCAACAACAGTGTGCAGTAGTAAATGCAATAAAATAAGCAGTACTCAAAAGTAACTAACTTAACTAGTTATATTTCCATTTAAATTATTCATTTAACCACTTGACATTACAAAAACACCATAGTGAATCTCCCCCTCAGGCATAACAGAATCTTTCCCTCAGGCATGATAGAATCTTTCCCTCAGGAATAACAGAGTATCACCCTCAGGCACCAAAGTCAAGCCCTCAGGAACGAGAGGTTTCTCTCATGTGAAATAGAATTTCGCCCTCAGGCTAATAGAGTCACGCCCTCAAGCTATAGTAAAACACCTCCCTCAGGGACAAGTATGCGGATCATGCCCAACATATAAACAAGAAATTTACATACAATTCCTCTCAAGGAAAAAGTAATGCATAAGTAAATATGGCATACCCTCGGGTATCCTGGCCAAATGGATAAACAGAGGAACGCACCCCTCGAGATGGTCTTGGATCCAAGCAGCGATCCCAAACAAAATTTTATTATCACAATTAGTTACCTATTCAATTCTAGGTATTGAAAATATCCACGGCCTCAGCCACACGACACACCAAAAATGGGTTCGTATCCCAAAAAATAAGAAAACACGTAATAGTTGGAAAGTAAACACCAAGCCATCTACCTTTAACGCCAACGAACGATATATGTGAAAGTCTATTCCAAAAATTCCCAAAGACAACGTAGATCTGGGTTGAAATAAAACATGCTTAAATGCAAATAACTTCCCTTAGAGGAATATTTAGCAGGAACCACTCTAGGAGAAGGGAGAACACACCCGTGCGGTTCCAGGGAGATCGATGGTGCCGAAAACGGATTCCCGACGTGCGCTCAGCAGATCTCCAAAATTTCGTCCTCCCTCTTCCGCTCCCTCTTCCCGTTCTAAGCCTTCTCTATGAATAGGGGAGGCTACTGCCCATTTTAAGTGGAATAAAAAAGTGCACGGTGTGTACTTCCGAGTACACGGCGTGTGCTTACTTCATTTAACTGTTCATCTAGCGGTTTCCCACCAGCGTGGCACTGTTCACCTACCGACGCGACTATATGGAGTGTCTCCCTGAATACACAGTGTGTTATGTCACATAGCTGGCCACTGGCTTACTATTCACCTTCTGACTGACTACACGGCGTGTAAAGGACCACAACATAGTGTGTAGTCAGTTTCTACAACCTTCGCTGCCGACATGCCACACACCCCGTGTACTCATTCCACAGGGAAAAAAGTACATGGCGTGTGGAAAAGTACACGGCATGTAGTTTCCAATATTTGGGATTTTACCCATTTTCTATAGTTTCTCAAAAACACTTAAGAAAAAACAAAAAGAAGAAACTCATACCTCAGAAATTAGAATCGGGTTCTTACATTCGTGACACTTGGAGTATCGAATAGTAGCTCCTAGAGCGGATCCTTCTGGTGATGAGCAAACAGAGTGCAGAGACCTTGTAACTGTAGACCTGACGACTACTTGACCGTTTTGACTCAGAGTGATTCAACTAGCCTAGTGGACAGAGTGCCCGGTATTTAGCGGCAGACCCACGACGGACAGAGTGCCTGGTAGTTGGCATCAGACTCGTGGTACATGATATGAGGAGTACCTCTGTAGGCTATTAGGGGGAGTGATCATTATTTGGCGGCAGACTCACAGTGGATGGAGCGCTCGGTATTTGGCAGCAGACCCGCGGTGCTCAACAGGAGGAGTACCTCAGCAGTCAAATGTTAGTGAGAAGCGCCTCAGAGTCGCGACAGTCCCACTGTACTCGACAGTAGAGGAGTTCTCCATCAACCATGGTTTCGATAATGAAAATCCTAGTTTGAGTTGAGTTAATGACCATTGTGTTTTCCTCATGATTGAGATCGGTTACTTGATAACTTGGGTATATGTATGGGCATATACCTATGTAAGGGTTATCCGTTGATTTCATACTTTTTGGTTTATCCTTGTTGGATTTTGTGAGACCTTGAGTGTCTTGGGGTCCCTATTAAGTATCGTTATACTCACTCCTACACGGGCTATGCCCAAACCTAGTTGTGTTGGATTCAGACGACAGACAGTGCTGACCGAGGTGGAGTGTCAAGGATTGGACGGTACCCGAAGGTGGACTACACGACGAGACAGTACCTGGAGGAGACAGATGGATGTGGAGCACTGAGGAGGCTATATGTTCCTACCCTTCAGGTAGGATCCATGGTGGACGATCCAGAAGCTTCTAGACACCTTCCAGTTGTTTGTCTGTCAGTTGTACCTGTTTTTTCTTTTCCTTGTACTTTGCTGTTGGGCTTGTATTTCCGGCCCCTTTTTACTTTCAAGCACATATTTTGTTATACAGTTTTTACCTATTTTTTTCTTCTTCATGTACTCTAGTTGTCTGTGTTTATGTTTTATAAAGGTAATTCCTTACCAGTTTTAGGGATTTATGCCTTTGGTGCTAGTCTCCAACCCCTGGCCTAGGGAAGGCTGGCTTGGGGTATTCACGATATGGGCCCCAGGGGACAGGTCGTGACATCATTGGGCCTCAAATATTATTAATCATGTTCCAACATTTTATATCATAGGATAATGGATTTTATTTTTATTATAATCTATAATATTAATTTTCGAATTTTATTCATGCATGGAATCATATATATAGCAGATTGTTTTATAGTACTAATGTTGAATGGTGAAAATAATATAATATTGGTTTTTAATAGGATTGTGATGATGATGTATTAGAGTTTATAAATTATTATAATTATAATAGAATTCATAATGAAAGAGTGTGTTATATAGAATCATAAATGCTTCTAAATTATATTTTAATATAAATGGTTTTGTGAAAATCATTATTTGTGATATGGTTTTACAAATTCATGAATTATTAAAAGAGATATTTTGAAATTCTCTAATATTATATTTTCTTATGATTTCCCTAATTTGGTTTGAAATAATATCTAGTAAATAAAATTATTTTGATGAAATTTATATGATGAAGTGTATTATATTAAAAGACAGGATAAATAAAAATAAATATAATAAGTTATATGAGTAGATATAAAATCCTATAGAGATTATGAATTCTGATTCGATAATTTAATCCAAATATAATTCTTTATTAAATGATTAATTCAAACATGTAAATTTTGATTCTATCTCAATGATAGAAATAAGTTTTAATTTTTAGAATAAGCGGGGATTTTTTATTTTAGTTGTATATATTAGATAAAAATGTATATTTAGATGAAAAAATGAAAGAGTGTGGAGTGATATGTTAAAAAAAACCACCGTTGTTAACCTTCAAATAATTTAGTTTAAAATTATTATAAATAAAGAATTAAAATAAATAGCATATAAATAAGAATGAACTGGCCTATGGGTCCGAATAAAAATATATCATAATCAAATTGATTCAGATATGTATTAAGTAGGTCATATTTAATTATATTAACTGTAAGGATGGTATTTATAATAATAAAATTTGTAATAATAAATAGTGTAAAACAAAATAATTATTCTATCATAAAGAATATAAAATCATACTGAGTAATTTTAATGATCATAATCATAGAAATCCTACTTACGATTTTAAACAATGTAAAAAATATTTATCCTAATAAACGTCATTACGATAATTTAAACACAAATAGAAAAATGAACTAAATCATTTTCAATTAAAATTTTAGTGGAAATGAAATAAATGTAAACGAATAAAATTATTTTATCCCAATGTGTAGGAATTACAAGAACATATGATTAAGGTCCTTTTATTTAACTTTTCAAGAAAAATTTCTTTACCCATAGCAGGGTATTCCCTCGATATGATTATCGACTTTGGTATATCTGGCTATCCTGAACAACCCTTGATCAAGAAGGAGATTACTACCTTAATCCTCCTAGTCTCATAAGTCCATGATTCACCAAATATAGAAACATATGTCTTCTTATACACAGAATTCCTCAATCGTAATCACAAAGATCAACATATCACAATTAAAAAAAATATTCATGAAGGTTAATAGTTTATAGAACTAGAAGCTCACAACTTTTAAAAAAACAATTTTTTCACACATAGAAAATTTGGTAGGGCACATTCACATTCACTTGAAAATGTATCTTCTTGTTTTGATCATGTTTAAATGACATTTTATATATTTTAATTTTTCCCAATAGTCATCTTGATCTCTAATGGTTGGATTTTACCTTAAAACCTGAGTGGTACTTTGAGACCTAGCACTTTAAAGGTCATATTAAAATTGAAATAATAACATCTTTTTGATTTGAATATAAAAGATTTCATATTTTGATTAAAAATAAATCCTTTCATCACAATACATTATTTTGGGTATGACAAAATATAAGTCCTTGTTTTCTGTTATGAGAGATATTTTTATTTATATCATGTTCAAATATTATTAGTACAAAATATTGGAATGTCTGAATGATATGAGTCATATTCGGTATGTACAATATAAATCTTATTTGGTATCATTACGATAAACATGGAATGAATTATTACTATAATTCTTATGAGTACAATGTTTATCATGAGAACATATTAACATCATAATAATAAAATATAAATTCATTTTGTAAAATAGTGGTCTCAAAAAAAGAATGAAATATTGATATTTGGTTACCAATTTAAACATTATTAAAATACTTTTTACTTAAAGTAGTTAGAAATTAGATATTCAAGAAATAATTTTTGATTTCCAAAAAAAAATGAATAGAAAAGTAAAAAATAAACATTATACATAACAATATCCAAATTTTTTGAAACCACCAACCAAAAGACTTAAATAGAAAATTACATAGTAAATCTTTAGCACAAAAATAATTTTGATGAACATTTCATATTAAATACTAATGAGTTTACAAAATCTTCTGAATATAATATTGAATATGAGAAACTCTTATTAGGTTATATAACTCCCTAAAGATCATATTATCTTTCATTTAGAAAATGTACTCCCTTTACATAATGAATTCTACACCATGTATATATCATTATCTCCTTTTAAAAGAAATTTCTCCCCATTTATAAATCATTCTCCCCATTTTTTATTTAAAAAAAAGGAGTTGGGAAAGTCTTGTAATATCTTTAAAATGTTTTTATATAAAATATTAGATGTATTAATGAATTTTATTATCTAGAATAAGTAAATGAATATTCATCATGATACATGAATAACATACAATCATTTCATATGTAGATTACCCAAAACATTCAATAATGTTCTCAAAAAATATAGAAGGTGTTCATAAATTCATTTCTTCTCCTTCCCCTTATCATTCTTTAACAGGTCAAAGAAAATTGTCTTATTCTTCTTGTACTCATTCCTAAAATCCATTAGTTTTTTAAGAGATTCATTCCAAGTTCAGAGCTTCTCTTTATATTCTAAAAACAATTGATCATGGTTATTTACAAATTATTTCATAGACTAAAAATCCTCCTCTATAATATGATGCTTTTCTTTATCAAACACTATTTTATATTTCTTAATTTGATGTATTTATTCCCAACAATTATTGATATGTTCTTGAACGTCAATTCGGTTACTAAATGAAACATTTTGCTTTTTTAAATCAATAATCTCATCATTCTAAAACATCAAATTGAATTTATTGAAATAGTGGAATTTAACATATTGTTTATATCATTTATTTATTTGGATTGAGATACACCTAGTCTTTTGTATACATTTATTTTTTGAGTAGAATCACCATATATGTTTTTGAAATAAACAACGACATCATTCCCAAGACTTTTTATATATTCATTTGAATAATTATGGAATTTTATGCATTTATAAATTTTTTATATAACATAATCACTTCATTAAAATACTTTCTATTTTACTTATTACATTAATAAAAAGCATTGAAATTTTCATCATGACTAAATATTATTTTTATTTGATGATTAAGTGAATATGATCTTTTGTTTTGGTTTTCCAAAATCGAATCAGTCATTTCTTCAACCCTCCAGAAATATTGAATTTTCCACTAAAATTATTCTAATGGATAAACAATATACTAATCTCTTTTTAATGAGGTGGTATCATCATAGTCAATATCTCATTTATAGCAATGAAGCTCTCCATCATGAGTTTTAGATTCATCATCTTTCAAAATCTATTTATGATATTAATTGGTCTTGGTATCTTTATATTTATCTAAAATGTTAATGAATTTATCATATTGAGTTCTCTTAGATTAATTATTTAAGACTCTACTCGTGGGGATGTTAATTTTCATGAATTGTATTATAAATATCATAATGTTATTTTTGGAATGAAATTTTTCATTCTCTAAAACCTATATTTCACTATCATTTTCCACGTTTGTATCTTATTCATTTTCTTCTTATTCTTCCACTTCATTTTGTCTTGTCATTTTCACCATGATACTCATATATCTATCCCATTTCAAAGCCTTATTATTATTTTGTGAATTCTCCTTCAGAATATTTTGGTTGGGCTGATTCTTCACTAAATATATGTTTTCCTTTCCATTTTCTTAGATTAGGATATTATTTATTTCTTCTTAAATGGGATTCTTGGGAGAAATTCCAAAACCTAACATTTTAATTGATATCAATTGATATTCAATATAAATGTAATATATATATTAAATTTCATATTCTGTTTTATTTCTTCTTCATTGGTATCATCATTAGTATGAGTTTTCTAAATAATATCCTCTACAGGGTCAAGAAAAACTGAGTTTCTCCTTGATTTCTTTTGGATTTTATTTTTATCCACTAAGAAAAAAATTCTTCAATAGAAAAAATTATCATCTATTTTTTAATATGAATCATACATTAATTTATTTTGATTCTCAAAAACATTCATCACAAATTGTTTTGGAACACCAAGACTTCATCAAATAACTACTTTGCAAATGTTGGCTCCAACAGCTTTCACAGAAATCATTGATTATGTATCAAAAAGAAATATTAATATTTTATTCATATCTTCCTTGATCCTTAGAGATTTTAAATTCATTGGTATTTGTTTGATTGTGATATTACAAAACATTAATCTATTAGATTTAATCTTTTTAGAATCCCGGGGAACATAATAAAATAAGACATAGTTACTCCAGAAATTAAATTTTTTATGGTTAATAAAATATATACCATCAGAAGAAACATTCTTGAAATATAACAGGTTATCAAAAATAAAAACATTCAAGTCTATCAGGGTTTAACTTTAAAATATTCAAGGCATTAAGAAGCCCTGCATCTAGAGAGAAACATGACTATTCTTCAATGACAAATGAGTAGTTTCCCTTTTACCCCCACAAATTGCAAAAAGATATTCCTTATCAATTTTCTTATTAATGGTTCCTTTTTCTTTTGACTTATTATGACAAATGAAAAAGGTGTCACCCTATGATGGTAGACTATGACAATCGTCTTCTTGTTTTATAGACATGATAATCCAACTATTTTATAGGTTAAAGGATACTTTTAAATAATTATCAGTCATCACCGAACTACAAAAATTATTAACATCATTGATGTGAATAAGATCTTGATTGGTTTTGTGTTTTTATAATAAAATAGATTTCTATAATTAAAAAATGATGATTATTTTACATGAGGAAGCATACATATCCAAAAAATTATTTTTTGACTAAAAATTATTTAAAGAACATCAAGGATGAGATATCTTTTAGATCTATTTTATTAGTAGATTACGTGATTTATTTTTACATGAGTATGATAAAATATATGAAGAAGATATCCTTCAGACCTGGGTAATTAAAGATTGGAAGAGGTTCGATGAAAATTTGAGAGTAGTCAATGTTTAATATGGTATTGGGCACTTTATATAGTTGATCAAATGTGACTATTGAGATTCCATGACCCATATTTCATCAAAAATATCAAATAGTTGAGAAAATTGTACTCTTGATGTTTTAAAAAAATAATTTACCATATTTATCATGAATTTGATAATATTTTAAAAAAATTAAATACCAAAAAATTGAATTATAAATGTGAAAGGAAATAAATGGTACCTTTTAGAGTCTCAAGATAAATTTATTTCTATCAATGCTTTTTTCATTGAATAAAATTAAATTAAAAAAATTGAGTTCGAAAAAATATTTTGTACGAAAAATATTAGTATAAAATAAAAATTAGTACAAAAAATGTGTGTATGAAAAATACGAGTATAAAAAATATTATTAAAAAACATATGTGAATGAAAAATATGATTATGAAAAACTTTATCATAAAAAATATGACTACAAAAATATTTAGTGCAATAAATTTGAGTAGGAAATAGATGTGTATTAATAATATGACTAAGAAAAATATGAGTATAAAACAAAAATTTATACACAATATTTCTATTAAAATTTTGAGTATAAAAAATTTGATAATGAATAAAATGAGTGAAAATTTTGACTACAAAATATACGAGAACAAAAAATATGAGTATATAAAAAATTTGAAAATGTTTTATAAATCATCATAAATATGATATCTCCCTTCGAATAAGAGTAAGTTAATATAAGGATACAGTTTTAAAAAAGTAGTATATATGAATGAATAATTTATATTGATCATTTGAAGCATTTTTTTAATGTATTGAAATCTATTATAAGGTATTGGTTTTGTAAATTTATCATCATGTTGATATAACATTCAAATAAATATTAAATTTATATCTCTTTTATGTATTTGAACCCTAAAAAATTGATTCCAAATATCTATGTAATTTCCAAGATTAATCCTCCATTTTACTAAGTCGAGGTTTGTGTTGACTCCAATGGACTCCTAATTGAAGTGCGTAAAATTTATCTAGTAAATGGGAATTAATAATGAATTCACCCTTTGAATTATGTACTACATATTTATCGTTCCCAAAATTCACATGGTAACCTTTATCAATTAAATTATTTTGGATAATAACTTTTTTCAAAAAACTTTTTAGAAATAAAAAATTTGAAATTAATTCTTTTCAAGGAATAATAATATTACGTATACCAAAAAACCTTCCCTAATCATTATATATGATATTAAATATTCCACATTTCATTCTAATAATATTTTCATCGATTTTTTGTTACCAGACATATACTTGGTACAAACCCTATCCATATACCATATATTCTTATTGTTGGTGCTTCCTTGGGTTTCCAAAAAGAAAAACAGTGGTACACTTCAAACCCAAAACCTATTTGTACAGGAATTGATAGAAAATAAACTTTTAGGAAACCAATTTTTCTTGAAATTTTTTCTTTGTAATATCATAAAGATTTAATATTTTTTATGTAATATTTTTTTATTCCAATTACCTCCACTTTTACATTTTTTTCAAAATGGGGAATTTTAAGGACTAAATAATTGTTACTAAAAATGGTTTTAAATGGGTACATCCCATTCCAGAATTATTAAATTTTGTATGGGTTTTCCTATACAATTTATTTAATTACTCTTTAATAGAGGTATTTTTTTCAAATATTTCTTTAAATAAAAAGTTTAAATTTATTTTTTATTAAATTATTATCAATATTAGTATTAGTTACAAAAGTTATTTTATTTATAATTTTTTTTCCATAGAAATGACTTTTTTGAACTCTTTAGAAATCTTTTCCTTTTCAAAATAATCTTTTTCAATGTTTTTAGAAATAAAATCACTTTCAAAATTTTAAATATGAATAACTTTTAAGAAATCTGATAATTCTATTATCAATAAATTTATTCTAGAATTATATTTCTCATGATTCTTACATACATTACTGTTACCAATTTTATGAAATTTAGAAAATATAGAGGTTTATCAAATAAAGGTAATGAATTTATTATTTAGATGAATTTGCATCATCATATGAGATATAAATTTTCTCATCGGGATAGTTTTCATCTAAGGACGTATCTATTAATGAATCTAAAGTGTGTGCCTTATCTATAAAACATTTTCTTCCAAAAGGTGTTATGGAATATAGAACAATATTATTCTGTTCAAAATTTTCATTATTTGATGTATCATCAAAATAATATCCTCTAATAGAATTACATGAGTCATTATATTTCAATACATTATTTCTTTTTGACTTTTAATACCTTTACTGATTTCTTCCAGGATGCATTTCCTCTATGTCATTTCTTTTGAGATTTATAAAACAGGGTCATATATATAAAATTATTGTACATTTATAATCAGTAACATCAAAATATTTCTTATCATTCCTTTCCTTGTTACTTTTTATATATGAAAAATAAAAAACAGTTTTTTCAAAAATCATCTTCATTATTTGATAATGATTGTCCAACTAATTTTAAGAATGTTCAGAATAACATGAGTTAGATTTATCATCAAATTTATTTTCATTTGATGACTTAACTATATTATATGAAGTTTGAACATTCATTTAATTCCATTTATAAGTTAATGAAACTCTTCCATTAAACATTTTAACACTCTCATAATTACATTACAATATATTCTTGTATTGCAAAAGGGTTTAAAAAAGATCATGAAGAGTTACATTAGTAATTGTTCTTTTTTCATCAACTGCATTCCCTTTTTATTCTCAATAATCTAAAATAATTTCTATAATATTTCCCACAGTGATTTCAATTTCTATTCCTTTTCACCCATATATTGTAATCTATAGAAAATTTTCATGAACCTTTGTTGAAAATTAACAACAGGTTCTCCATAATGGAATGCAAAAGCAGGATAATCTACTCTTATCATGTCCTTCTTATTTAAACAACATTAGAAGTACCAAGATGATTAATCACTAGAATCATCAAAATATTATTGGTTACTTAACCTGGTGAAATTTGGCTATATATATTTCAATTTAGAGAACAATTTAGTGAATTTAGTAACTTATAATTCAATTCACAATCTTATCTCTCTTTATTGGTAAAGTTTTTTTACTTCGTTTTTAGGAATTATATAGCCTCCAGTCATCATAACCATGTTATTAACTACATTTATGATTACAAAGGACTTCATTCGTTCTCCCTTGTATTAATAACTATTTCCTTCCAAAATTGGTGGTCTTGTGGGATTTAGATTCTCTATAGTAACAACTTTTATTCCTTCCATAACAGATTCAGTTGAAATATTTTCCACAATAAACGTTATTGTAACAAATATTTATATAAAAATATTTTATAATAGGAAATGATACTAACATATATATAGAAAAAAATCAACAAGTATATGATCATTGGAAACCTCCTCTGATACAAAATGTGAGTATAAATATTATAGATATGTGGCTATGATACCTATTGTTTGATAAAAATGCAGATGAAAATGGAAAAATACAAGAGGGGGTGAATTATACATTTTAAAATTTCTATTTTTAAACTTAAAAGAATTTAATTTTTAAGGATTTGAACAAAAGGAATTCACAAATCCTCTAATAAAAATATATTGTCCCTTGGGTCAAATTAAGAATATATCATAATCAGGTTGATTCTGAGATGAATTCCTCATATCGAATATAACCATATTTATAGTATGCATGGTATCATAATTAAAGTGTCATAATAATTAGAGTAAAACAACATAATGATTCTATTATAAAGTATATAGAATCATAATGAGTAATTGGAATGAACATAATAAATGAAATCTTATTTATAAATTAATTCAATGTAAAACAATTGTATCAAAATTACAGTAATTAAAATAAATTATATATTAATAAAAAGATGAAATAAATAATATTCAATTACAAATTTAGTCGAAATTAAATACAAATAAATGAATACTATTATTTTAACCTAAATTATAGGGTATTAGATAACCTAGTAAAAGGGTCCCTTAGTTTATAAATTCAAGAAATTCTATGTTACCCACACTAGGGTAAGACCTTTCTAGAATTATAATCTTTTGTGTCTAGATAACCACTAGATCCCTCGATCAAGTAAGTGATTAGAACCTCTGTCTTCTTATCCTATGATGTCCTCGATCTTCAAAATATTGGCACCTCTACCTTCCTATAAACAAAATCCCACATTCTTAATCACAATGATTGTCGTTGCACAATGAATAGAAAACTCATGAAGGGTACATGTAAATGGAACATGAACATCACAACATGTAAACAATTACAACTTCTATATGTATCATATTTCCAAAATCTCTAGTACAGTGTCTCAAAAATCCATCTTCATGTTTTGAGATTATATAAATGACATGGTATTTATTTGAATTCTTCCCAACATACTTCTTGATCTCCAATGGTAAGATTTTCTCAAGAAATCTCATTGGGACATGGAAAATTAGAACATCAAAGGTCATATTGAAACTGAAATCAATACATCATTTTTATTATCACATAATTCATGGTTTAGTGTAGATTTAAAACAAAACCTTTCATTACGATACATTGATTTGGGTACGATAAAAATATAGTCTAGTAATTTTAGTTAGGAAAGTCAGTAAAATTTATATCAGTATGAAAATATTTTGACTATGAAAAATTGGACAGTTTGTTTTATTTTAATCATATTTGGTGTGTATAATATAAATCATATTCAGGATCTCCATGTTAATCATGTAATGAATTTTTAATGTATTTCTTATGAGTTCTTTTTTTATTGTAATCCCTTATTACAATTTTAATGATTAAATATCAAATCATTTTCGTAAAACAAATGTCATGAAGAGAGAATGATAAAATTATATATGATTTATTATAAAAACATTCTTATAATAAATTTGACATAATGAATTTAGAAATTAGGTATTCAATAAATAATTTATTGATTTCAAAAAAAACATAAAAACATAAAAAAGAACTTTTGATATAATAGTCTAGGGAATGATGGTGAAATAATCCTAATGAGATACATGCCATAAAAAATAACTGAATTTCATAATAATAAAATAATGTGTGAATTTTACATATATAGTTTAATTATGTTTTAAAAATTAGATTTTTTTGCAAGGATGGAAATAATTAATAGAATATTCTGTAAGGATGCATGAAAAATTGATGTATAAAAGAAACATACCATGTGAAAATAAAAATGAAATTGATGAATAAATATTGATGGAAATATAACTCATAGATAAAAAACACTATGTCAATGAATTACATAATTATAGGATCAAATATTTAAATGAATAATGTTTTAGAATAAGGAATATGTATAAACATTTTGAGAAGAAAAAATTAATATTAAGGATCGTGAAAATAATTCAAAGCCCTAAATTGAAAATAAGAAATTAGAGATCATTAATTTTTAGACATAACTGCTGGAGTTTTCAATGTTATTAATATTTATTCAGGTACTAAATGATGGATACATACTAAACATGAAATGAATTTTTTTAATGAAAAATTTAATGAGAATACTACAACTATGGTTAAATGGGATACATTATGTCAATGTGTTCAGAAACAATGTAGTGAATAAAAGGATGAAATTTCACTTGAACAACTCATACATGGAGATATTACATGACATATAAGGTTTTTATGAGATATTTTTTTGTTCTCACCATGGTCACATATCATAGACATATATCATGAATGTGCAAAATGGTTTCAATTTGAAATTATATAATTCCATGGTAATGGAGAGGAATGTACATGAGGAATAAAATCTTTATAGTTTTTAAAATTGATTAATTGCATTAGGTAAAAGAAATATTTTAAAGAAAAATAGTTTTTATCAATCAATAATGACATAGTATAAAAAAATGATCATTGAATGAAATAAAAAAATTATTAAGATTAATGAAGGAGAAATAAAACCCTTTTGATTAAGATAAACATTAATTCATGATCCAAGATACACCATGTATAAAATAATTTATTTTACAATTATTAGCCATATAAAAGGTGAAATATGAAGAAATGATATTTAGATTCACAACATCCACTATAATTAAAGAATATAAAATTAGAAAAAATAATATTATATAGAGGAAGAGAGATGGAGAAAGAATCTATGATTACACATCTATAAAAGGGATCATATATTAATAATATCTATAACAAATTTGAGTTTGGTAATATGATTAAAATATTAGAGGAGGAGAAATAAAATATCTATTATGGAATTTATGTCAGTGTTATCACCCAAAGAATACCCATAATAAGGGATTTGATGAATTGTAAAATTAAACTATTGATTCCTATGGCCAAATGCATCCCCCTACATGTGGGTATTAAAAATAACTCATATCCCAATGTAATTAACTATAATAACACTTTTATGGGTGATACTACTATAATGTGGTGATACAATTTATGGGGTGAGTACGTTGAAATAGTACTTTTTTCCAACGGTTGATGAATCAAAAAAATTCTTGATAAATGGCATATGGATTAAAAAAACTTATTGGATTTTTTTACTAGGGACATTAAAATATATAAATATATGTTAATATGATAAAACATGTGAGGAGAGAATTAATTTTACTCTATTACCTCCCATTCAAACTATATGTATCCAATGAATTCATATATTATATTGAATCATGAATTTAACAACTAATATCAGACCATAAAGAAGTAGGAGGAGAACATGAATATAAAGAAGAAATAATAATATATAATGGGGAATAAATTATTTATGTAATATTAAACTAATAAGTAGAAATATGTAATTTTATGTATACATAAGTCTATTTAATATAGATAACTTTTTTAATAATCCAAATTCTTAAATATAGCTTTACAACTGTGGAATTTATATATATTTTATAATTAGGATTCATTGGATGATAGGTTTATTTAGAAATATATAAATACACTATAATAGATGAAAATAAATTTCAATTTTTTTTTGAATATTATAATTTGAACAATAATATTTATTAAATGGTATTCATTTGAAATTTTTATTGAGATAACACATATATTTTTAAAGGAGGTGAATTTTTATTATATTGTCTCTAGTAAAAGTATATTTATGAAATAGAAAAAATTGATGTGGTTAAAATATTAAATAATTTTATATACTAATATATTACTTAACAAGTATTAGGATATTTTTTAAAAATATATTGAAAATATTAAATATCACTAATTGAAAATATTTGATATGTATAGCATGTGGTATGTGGCAGATAATATACATAGTAAAATTTGAATTCACCTAAAACATTATATCTGTTTATAATAATTGTTACCAAAATTAGATTCATTACAATTTTTATCATTATAAAATTTTATTTATCATGTATATGGTATTTAATAATTTGGTTCATAGGATAAAAAATAAATATCGAACATAGCATCTATGTTTAATGAAATGGTTGTTTAGTTGATTATTTATTTAAATAATTGGTTGGTATAACATTAGGATCAAACATGTTTGAGGATATAAATTTATTTGAAAATAAGAATATGATTATTTCATTAATTTTATATTAATTAAATGCTATAAATTCGTGCATGTTGGATGTTTGGAAGAATTGTTTTATATGTCAATAGGGTAATTTAATTAATTTATTGCTTGGGATGATCAATAATTTTAAAAATACCATAAATATTTAATACAATTAATATTTTCAAGTGTATAGAAATATATATCATAAATTTATTGAATTTAATAAATCATCTTGATTTATATATATTTTCAATTATAGATTTGAATTTATGTAAAAATTTAATTTCAAATCTAAATATGGATAATATTTCCAAAAAAATGTTACCAATGTTTATGATTCATTTATTGTTAATTAATGGTGACTTTATTATTGTATACCTTCTAAATGTTGAATAATTGAAAAAAAAAATTATTATAAACATAAGAATTTTCATGTTTTTATGAGTATATATATATCATATAAGTCTTGATGAATAACTATAGAAAATGTAATTCGATTCCCAATTGATGAACAATGATATGAAATTATTTTTTTGTTGAAATAATAAAGTTGAAACTAATAAATTTAGAATAGTGATACATGTTTCATCAACTATGTTTGAATTAAAATCACAAATGTGAATTTAGAGGATGGATATGTAAAATTAAAGGTGAACAAATATTTAAATTGAACACGGTAAGGTTAATAGATATTAATAAAATGAATATTAACAAAATTCCATGGATGGATTAGGTACATGATTAAAATTGGCATATATGTATTATCAAGGAATTTTTTTAATAATATTTATAGAACTGTTTATTATTCAGAGTAGATTATGTGCATAAAATAAAAAAAGCTATATCTAATATTATTACATCATGATTTTAATCAATGAATTTGGATTATTGTAGTGATTAATATTATATATAGAATTAATGTATTTTTCTATGACTATGGTTACTTAAAATTGAAAATTATGAGAGAATGTTAGAAAATGAAAGGATTATAAATATGTTACTTGTTGAGATTATGATTTAATATTATTGGTAGATAAAAAGATCTTTAGGGTGGTATATTATGTAGAGGTTTTTATATACCAATGAAATCCCTCAACTGGGATTAGGATAATGATAAAAATAAATCATACCATAGTGAGGATATGTTGTGTTTTATGTCTTATAAGGATAAAGTGTTTGACCTTGGATATTGGATATGGTGATAGGGTTTCACTAAAAATGGACCCTATGATTTGGAGGATTGTAAATCAGGCCACAATATAACTCTCTGATGTTGAAGAAAACGATTTTTAAGTGGAAGATTGTTGGGATATATATTAGGACTTATTTATTATACAATAACAATTTGATTAATTTGTTTTACAAAAATAATTTATACCCCAACTATATTTTTGAAAATATAAATAATATATTTCAATATTTCTCAGATAATGTTTATGCCACCATCCACTAATTTTTGAGTGAGTGTAAATCCATAGATTTCTAAATGATATAGAACATTACACTATAAAAAATTTATAAAATTAAATATGGTTTAATTTTAAAGATGTCAATCAATTAATATTCAGCATTATCTTTTAGATTTGAAATTTTATTTCTTCTATATTAGTATATTTATTCACCCAATTTTGTCATAACTGATCTCATTAAAATGTGTATGAAACAAGGAACAAATAATAGAGATCTCGGTAACTCAAATTTTTATCAACTATCAGTTAGAATGAAATTAAACAATTCATTTAATTTATATTATTATAAATAAAAAAATTAAAAAAGTAGATATAATCATTGAATATTTATGGGATGACAGGTATAAAATTCCAATATTCATTGAAAAATATTCCCTACTGTGAATACAAAAAAAAGTTATATATTTAATATATCAGGTTTTTAAAAAATATTTATTCATATTCATGGTATTTAATTATATTGTCTGGGTATTTTATCAGTAATTTTTTTATTTTCAGAATTTATTTTTAAAAAATTATAAATATATTTTAACATGGAGTTTATTACATCTATACATTGAAGGATGATATGGAAAAATAGATTATATCATCTCGTCAAATAGGGAATTTATTACTGTAGGATATCAATTTGATAAACCATCTATATCAAAGCTATTTTAATTTCAACAAAATTATTATATAATTATTAGATATGTATGTTGATTTATTGGGGAAATGGTTATACCTTACATTAGTAATAAGAAATACCTAATAAATCTTTTTATAATGTGGACATTTTTTTAGAGTAACCATTTCCTAAAAATTTAAGCAAAATATAATGACGGACTATGAAATTGGAACAGTGATAGTGAGTCATTTTAATAATCAATGTATGTATCCTAGTGGATGTTAAACAGTTAATATATATGATACTTTTTAAAACTAAAATGTCATTATATTTTTTAATATTAAATATGTTTGAAATAAAATATTTCATAGATTAAAAATTATTATTCTAAACAAAGGAATATGATCTAAATATTGTTGATGTTTTTTTAGGGAAAAATTTAATTACTCTACAGTTTGAATCACCCCTTTTCATGACCCCTCCCCTAGGACTCGTGTCGTGACTACCCCAAACCCGACTTCCATAGGCCAGGGGTTTCTGACTAGCATCAGAAAGGTGTATCATGCAAATGGAAAGACATGAACTTTAATCTGTACAAACACAAATACAAAGAACACAATAAGAAGAAAAACATGTTGTAGTACTGAAATAGTAAAATTATATATTTAAAGTAAAGAGTGCCAGAATACCAGCCTATGTGAAAGATATAATAAGAAAAGAAAAGTGTAAACAACTCCTAAGATAGTCCCCCACAAATCCTACCTGAAGGGTATAAATTTCTGATCTCCACAGAATTTCACGTCAACCAGTCACCACGTGTACCGCCTAGTCTTGGATCACTATGTCTCAGTCGTGCTAGTCATTATCTGAATAAGACACAACAAGGTTCAGGTAATGTCTGTGTAGGGGTGAGTATACCAATACCGTGTAGGGACCCCGAATCTCCCTAAGGTCTATTAGAATTCCACAAAGTAAAACCACAAATAATGATCTCAATCACAACACACAAAGAAAAGACTCATCTCAAACTAGGTATAACATAAGTATAGAAGTAAAAATGATTAGTCGTAAAGCAATATCATATTATTCAGGCAAGGGTTCTGTTGCTAATCCACACAGGATCTGTAGGTGCTGATACAGAGAGGATCTCTAGGTGTTGATCCACACATGATAACCGGGTGTTGATCCACATAGGTTATCTAGGTTCTGATCCACATAGGATCTCTAGGTTCGGATCCATAGAATATCTCTATGTGATGATTTACACTGGATTGCTATTAATACGTCACGTTTGAGCCAACCACTGGATTCTCTGCACCCAGTGCACTTCAATGCAGCAGTATCTGATCTTAAATATATTAGTCATGCCTCAAAAACTATGATTTACCACTAAAGAGTAAACTAATGATCCATCATGTCCTAAGGGTTCCAACACAACATATGGTGCATCAATCTGATGCCCAGTCTGAAAGTTATAGGCATTTTAGTGTCAAGGACATGATTGGATTCAGGTTTGATCCAACCTGGCCAAACTCCAAACTTCCTGAGAAATCATCTGAAGTAACTCAAAATGACCTTCTGATCCCAAGGATTCCAATTCCACATACGTTTCTTCAAATAGATGACTAGTTCGCGAGATATGGCCTTTTAAGCGTATCTGGGCCAAAATGGGTCCAGGTCAAGTCCGACCATGTCAAACAGACCTGACCCGGTCCATGTCCGAACCAGCCCGGCCTAAATCGGCTAGGCCACTGGCTATCCTAGCACGAACTAGCTATGCTAGGCCTTGGCGGGCATAGCCCACTGGGGAGCGGACCGGCCTAGCCCGCCAGTTAACACAACCCGCGCAACGGGTCGCATGACCCCTCATTCTTGAATGGCTAAAAGATTTGTTCGGCTCGTTAAATGGTGATGCCACATGGTGAGGCCTAGATAAAAGAGGGATCCAAGGGTGTGAGTCTTCTTCACCATGGCTTCAAATTCACAACAACCTCCTCTTGCAGTGTGCGATGGAGCGCTTCTCTCCACCGATGAGGTATGACGGGGGTCGGCCGCCCGTCTGGTTCATCGTAGTGCTGAGTAGTGCAATTGTAACACCCCGAGCTTCCACGATACACTACTCATTCAATAATGCAATAGCTTGCATTGTACGAAACTTTGAGTTCTAACACACCGCGACTAATCAAAGTAGCTGTTATGAACAGTAATACCAACTTTTCAAAATTATAGAAATTTTATACTTCAAAATGGACTTCATTTTTGTATTCGTAATATCAAAATTATCCTATGTTAAATTTTTTGTAATTTTCTGAGAACTTCCATTTTTTATGAATAGTTATAAATACTTAAAAACAACTTTTTAAATCCAAATAATTTATAGTGATAAATTATACTATTGAGTTTATTTAGAGTATAATTAGAATATATTTTTACCATTTTATCCAATGGTGGTCAATAGAATTAATTTTACTTCGAAATTCAACATAAACAATTGTCAATCTTTTGATAAAAATTGTTTCTTAAAAACACGCTATTTGTTGTGACAGCGGGAATTAATTATAAAATTAATTAATGCAACTTATATGTTTGGAATTTTTTAAAATAGACATCATTTTTGAATTTGGAATATCAATTATAGCTTAGGGTGAAATTTTGTTATTGTTCTGAAAAACTTCAATTTTTGATGAATAGTGAAACCACTAAGTGGTAGTTAAAAAACTAATTTTTCGTTTAAATGAAATATTACCACTTCTGTGGTTTTATTTTCAAAAATCCGACATACATGGTTGTCATTAAGAAGTAAAATTTGGTTCAATGAGATTAAAATAATTTTTGGTGAATAGTAACTTTTAAGTTCTTAATCGCGATTAGAGGTAATTAGTGTAGTTTAAGGTAAAAATAATATTTTAATAATATGAGATGAGCTTGAAACATGTCCTAACCTCATTGGATGTGTCATGGCCGACCAAGAAAATCCATGGGTCAACATGGGGACCCCATGGAGCCACTTTAGTTGGAAAATGACATAAATACCTTTTATTTAATGTTAAAGTAAAAAATGACACAAACATGAAATGTTTTACTAAAACAATTTTTACATGGGGTTATACAAGTCATATTTTTGACTATAAATAGTAATTGGAAATATAAAAAGATTTAATACATTATAGTATTTTTTTTAAAAAAATTAGACATTAAATAAATTAAATTATTTATGACATCATGATGATGTAGCGATAACCTCATTATTTAACAATTTAAATAAAATGAGAAGATAATGTAAAATCCAAGGCTTAAACTTGTCCAAAGCCTATTGGATGAGGATATTTCGAACCCTTATCACCTTATCCTAGAATTATACAAGTTTGGGACCTTTATCATCCGAAAATCATTGTATAATAGAATAACATTTCATTACTTTCCAAAAGTGCCCCTCCTCTCCACTTATAAAAGGCCCCCACCACTCCCACCTTATTCAAACCTTCAAGCCATTTTTCTCGGACAAACTCTGCAAAAATACTCTTCCAACTTCCCTCTATTACTCCTAGAAGCCTCACTTTGGGCAGAACTCTTCCTAAGGAATCCTTTGGCTCAAATCAAAAAGAGTTACCCGATTTTTAGGTAATGTCTTCTCTAATGTTGTTTTGTTTTATTTAGCTTCTCCAACCCCTTCAACTCTTTTTATTCCTTTATTTTGTAACAACACCAGTATCTAAAATATACTAGGATGTTGTTATGATAATTATTTGGTTTACACATACACACACCTTCGTTTAATGGTTAATGAACATACTGTTTCTGTGGGTGGCGAAATACTGCCTCACGAAACGATGATTGTTCAATATTCTTTTAACACCTCTAATGGTGGCCATTTTGATGACACTATTTTCTTATATGACATATATATTATTTTTATGTTTTCATTATGCTTCTGTATTTCTCATTTATGTCATACCTTTATGATTTCCATTATGTGGAAACACGATAATTTCATTTTAAGAAGTGCGGACTACCGCCCCCTCAAAGTGATTTGAATCGTTAATACCATATGTGGGATGTATAAAGGATGGAGTAAATGGTATTATACACTATATTATACTGGAATTATATTATAAATTTATATCATTATGATTTCATTCCATTAAATACGAAATAGAAATGAAAGTAGCGTTCATGTGTACGTACGGCTTACCGTCTCCATGAACAGTGCATTTCATTTCTTACGTCTAAATGTTACGTAATATTGTAAATGAATGTATATACTAGATATATATTATATATATTATATCTAAATCATGAATATAATTCTGTATATAATAGATATTTCACCACATGAACAACTTGTAATTATAAGAAGTTTATTTTTGACTCAAGTACCAAAGATCGACAAAACGACCGTTATTAACATAAATAATTACATAATGTTCATAACATGGTAATAAGTGATATAAAAGGAATAATGAACTTGAAAAAGGTTCTTAAGAAGGTAGAGATTAACTCTAGTTTATTATTCAGTAGGTTAAATAACGGTCAAGTCAAGACAGGATGCAAGGTAAGGGAATTTCTTAATCCAACATCCATTCATTGGGTTAATCTCCTACTTTCAAATTATGTCATGATATTATTATGTCCTATTTTTTATTTTTACGTTCTTTATGTGTACCTATAGTGAATACACATGATAGATCTATTTTATTTTAAAAATTATCTTTTTAAGGACTTCGTCTCAATCTCTTTTTATTGAGGCATATTTGGTTTTATACACAATTTTCTTTTATACGGTGTATAAACCCCTTTGACTTTTATGTTTATTCAAAATAAATCTTTTTTATATGAACCGTTTTACTAAATGACAAAAAGGGAATGTTTTTATTTCCATACATATACGGCGACAATGACTTCTCCGCCGCCGTGACCATTATTTGAGTTTCGGCTTCCTCTACAAGCCATCACTTTTTTTTAAAATGAAAAATAAATACAAAGTTTTAACTTTATTTTATTTTGGTATTGAAAATGGTTTTGAAAAAGTTTTTATTATATCAATGTGTTGTATTGAAATCTTGTGATTGAAATTTGGAAATGTTATGTTTCCTTTATGCATGTTTTATGTGATACGATTATGTTATGTTTTATGATATGTTTAAACCCATTCATATGAGGAATGCATTGGACATAGTAAGTGACTGGTGGATCCTGCTATAGCTCCTCGATGCATCGGCATGTCTCATGAGACAAACTAGTGTCTTGGAATGAGGCCTTGACAAAAATCTGATTTGTGGTCTTGGCACGAGGCCTTGGCTACGTGGTTATGATAGTCTGACATTATGCATTCCATCATTATGAAAGTGGTTATTGATATTGCATGTGATTATTCAACCAGTAGAATATCCATGTGAAGTAGTAAATGGCATTATTTCATTTCACTTTTACCATATTATTCTAAAGTTCAAGTTTAAAAGACTTTTGTTTTAGTTATACATTGCCCTAAATGTTAATGTTTATTTATGAAAGCTTTCTCTATGTTGTTATACTTACTGAGCATCTGAGAAAACCCCTTTCAATGTTTTAATATTTTCCAGGATGTGAAGAAGTATTTTATGAATGACCTGCAGGGATAGTCTGAAGAGGACATGAGTGTGAACTATGGAGACTTTGTTATTGTATTTTTTCACCTTATGATGTAATGTAACATTTATGAATGTATCTAGTGTTTCCAAGGCTACTAAACTAATCGGTCTTTCGAGACTTGATCATTTGGGATCATGCCAATGTTATGAAGTAATGCACCGACTCTGGGTAGCTGGGGTCGGGGCGTTACAGTTGGTATCAGAGGTAGTTTAGTACTATCCTTGGAAGCTGGATTTAGATAAACTCTAATTAGAGCACATAGCTCGAAGATAGACTTTGAGGATTAGTATAGAAAAACTTACTAGAATTTTGGTATTATAGAGATTTTGTGAGTTTTCCAAGCAATACATCCATGTCTGGATACGAGCAGGTAGAGGCGTCTCTGGAACATATGTGCCTAGGGGTAAAACCCAAAAACACCGCTTTGAGCTAGACTCGAACTGGAACTGGTGCACGACAATGGGCCTTGCTGCACTCTTGGTTACGAAACTCCCGGCGGATATGCTTAGGATTATTCACATTTTCTTTACAAACCACTATGAAGGGTTATGAGTATATACTTCCTAAAAGAAAACATTTTTTATGATTATGGATTATATCCATAAATAGTTCAATTTATTATAAGTGTTTTCAAGTTTTTTATTATGTATTTCTATTCATAAACTAACCTAGTTTATGGCATTGTATAGAAAAGGCTCCCAATAGAAGGAATGTGAACTCCATCAATACGTATGATCCAATGAGTAAGAAGGATCATATATTTCATGGTATTAATCCAACATTTAGAAGGGAAATATTCTCCCATGTGTTATCAACATATGAAGAAATAGTATCATGTGTTAATAAGACATGTAGAGAATTCTCTGAGTCTTATGGATTTTAAGGGATGGAAGAGAAGAAAAGGGTGGAAGAGATAATGATGGATAAAGGGACGAGGGAAAAGAAGAATTTTACAATATGTGATAACTGTGGGAAGAAACAGCTTGGAATTTGCCTGAAGGGAATGTGAGTTTGTTATAAGTGTGGAGAAAAAGGACACCAAGTGCGTGACTGCAAGGGTAAGAAAAAGGTTTCAAATGTACAATGCTTCATCTGCAAGGAGTGGGGACAATATGCAAACCAATGTTCAAATCATCAGAGTATGCCCAAAATGATGTTATTGGATAATAATCAAGTTATGATACTACCACAGATGAGGAGGAATGATTATAGTTTTTATGTTGTTATTAATGAATTTTGTAATTTGAGTTTTGTATCAATGATGTACTGGTTATAATGATTATGGAGTATATAAGGATTGTACTGTAGTACTATTTCATCTAGGACTTGAGATTATGTGGAAACAATAAAAGTGACTCCACAGTAGGTTAAATTTTTGGAAAATATATGGTTGAGAGAAAGATAAACCATAATATGGTTCTGATACCGAGATAGTGATTTTGGAATAAGACATGATTGATTCGGATAAATTATGTTGGATATTCTTAACATCCTTGAAACTGATTAATGATTTGTATACATTTTTGGATAGCAGAAGTATATCTAGTTTTCTATAAGGAATAAGGGATCATGAATGTAATCAATAAGGATTTATGGTAATTCAGTATGTTACAGTGTTTTAAAAGAATACATGATGAAGGTGTTCACATGTTGTTACACAGAAAAAAAATGAGCTTCATTATGTTTACCTTCCTCATAAAATCTGGACTGTGAGTTGGACAGAAGTATTTTGGATAACTATAAAGGTTGGAATGGATTATATTTTACATTGGATACTTTTGTTAAGGTTATTTTTGGATATTTATAAAAAGGACAACACGCAGACCGAGTGACAACCCATCGCGTCGGAAAAAGATGTGGGAATCGAACCCACAACCATAGTGCGATTGGGATTAATCGCCTACCACTAGACTATGTGAAGTCCCTGGTTATTACAAAATAGTTTTGCTAATCTGAATGGTATGTGTTAATATTTGGAACCTTATACAATTAGGATAAATAGAATATTTTTGAGTTCTATTACCTTTTAGAGTGAAAGATGGGTTTTTGGTAAATATTTATTAAATAATGAAAGTCTACATGACAAGTACGTATATTCCCTTACGTTCTTAGTAAATCTCCTAAATAAATTCTTTAACTTTATAAAAGGTAACTTAAAACAGAAACGTTGCCGGTTAACTTTTCCAACTAGGGATTCAATGACCGTTTAACCAATCACAAGTTTGTGATTTTCTTATTGTTAACTTTATCCTAATCCAGTTTTCTATAACTCTCCATCAAACCTTGATGGTTTTTTTTTCTTCCATATCCATATTTTCATAGAATCCTAGTATGGTCTATCTCGGGTGACCTTTGTACTTATCTTTCTTTCTTTTAAAGTTATATTTTTTTAACCTTATTTCCGATGTGGGTTTTCTACAAAGGTATTTTCTATTTTCAACCTTTTATTTTCCAAGAAAAATTTCAAATTGCGAGGATGCAATTTATTGAAGGAGGGGAGAATGTAACACCCCGAGCTTCCACGATACACTTCTCATTCAATAATGCAATAGCTTTCATTGTACGAAACTTCGAGTTCTAACACACTGTGACTAATCAAAGTAGCTGTTATGAATAGTAATACCCACTTTTTAAAATTATAGAAATTTTATAATTCAAAATGGACTTCAGTTTTGTATTCTTAATATCGAAATTATCCTATGTTAAATTTTTTGTAATTTTCAGAGAACATCCATTTTTATGAATAGTGAAAAATACTTAAAAACAACTTTTTTAATCAAAATAATTTATAGTGATAAATTATAATATTGAGTTGTTTCAGAGTATAATTAGAATATATTTTTACCATTTTATCCAATGGTGGTCATTAGAATTAATTTCACTTTGAAATTGGACATAAACAATTGTTAATCTTTTGATATAAATTGTTTCTTAAAAACACGCTATTTGTTGTGACAGTGGGAATTAATTATAAAAATAATTAATGCAACTTATATGTTTGGAATTTTTTAAAATAGACATCATTTTTGAATTCTGAATATCAATTATATCTTAGGGTGAATGTTTGACATCATTCTGAAAAACATCAATTTTTGATGAATAGTGAAACCACTAAGTGGTAGTTAAAAAACTGATTTTTCGTTTAAATGAAATATTACCACTTCTATGGTTTGATTTTAAAAAATCCGACATACATGGTTTTCATTAAGAAGTAAAATGTGGTTCAATTATATTAAAATAATTTTTTTTGAATAGTAACTTTTATGTTCTTAATCGCGATTAGAGGTAATTAGTGTAGTTTATGGTAAAAATAATGTTTTAATAATATGAGATGAGCTTGAAACATGTCCTAACCTCATTGTATGTGTCATGTCCGACCAATAAAATCCATGGGTCAACTTGGGGACCCCATGGAGCCACTTTAGTTGGAAAATGACATAAATACCTTTTATTTAATGTTAAAGTAAAAATGATACAAACATGAAATGTTTTACTTAAACAATTTTTACATGGGGTTATACAAGTCATATTTTTGACTATAAATAGTAATTGTAAAGCTAAAAATATTTCCTACATTATAGTATTTTTTTATAATTTTACGACATTAAATAAATAAATTATTTATGACATCATGATGATGCAGCGATGACCTCATTATTTAACGATTTAAATAAAATGAAAAGATAATGTAAAATCTAAGGCTTACACTTTTCCAAAGCCTATTGGATGAAGATATGTCGAACCCTTATCACCTTATCCTCGAATTATACAAGTTTGGGACCTTTAGAATCCGAAAAGCATTGTATAATAGAATAACATTTCATTACATTCCAAAAGTGCCCCTCCTCTCCACTTATAAAAGGCCCCCAACACTCCCACCTTATTCACACCTTCAAGCCATTTGGATCAGCCAAACTATACCCCAAATACTCTCCCAACTTCCCTATATTACTCCTAGAAGCCTCACTTTGGGCAGAACTCTTCCCAAGGAAGCCTTTGGCTCAAATCAAAAAGAGTTACCCGATTTTTAGGTAATGTCTTCTCTAATGTTGTTTTGTTTTATTTTGCTTCTCCAACCCCTTAAACTATTTTTGTTCCTTTATTTTGTAACAAAACCAGTATCTAAAATATACTAGGATGTTTTTATGATATTTATTTTGTTTACACATACACACACCTTCATCTAATGGTTAAAGAACATACTGTTTCTGTGGGTGGCGAAATACTGCCTCACGAAACGATGATTGTTCAATATTCTTTTAACACCTCTAATGGTGGCCATTTTGATGACACTATTTTCATATATGACATATATATTATGTTTATGTTTTCATTATTCTTCTGTATTTCTCATTTATGTCATACCTTTATTATTTCCATTATGTGGAAACACAATAATTTCATTTTAGGAAGTGCGGACTACCGCCCCCTCAAAGTGATTTGAATCGTTAATACCATATGTGGGATGTATAAAGGATGGAGTAAATGGTATTATACACTATATTGTACTGGAATAATATTATACATTTATATCATTATGATTTCATTCCATTAAATACGAAATAGAAATGAAAGTAGCGTTCATGCATACGTACGACTTAACGTCTCATTGAACGGTGCATTTCATTTCTTACATCTAAATGTTACGTAATATTATAAATGAATGTATATACTGGATATATATGATATATATGATATCTAAATCATGAATATAATTCTTTATATAATAGATATTTCACCACATGAACAACTTGTAATTATAAGAAGTTTATTTTTGACTCAAGTACCAAAGATCGACAAAACGACCGTTATTAACTTAAATAATTACATAATGTCCATAACATGGTAATAAGTGATATAAAAGGAATAATGAACTTGAAAAATGTTCTTAAGAAGGTATAGATTAACTCTAGTTTATTATTCAGGAGGTTAAATAATTGTCAAGTCAAGACAGGACGCAAGGTAAGGGAATTTCTTAACCCAACTTCCATTCTTTGGGTTAATCTCCTACTTTCAAATTATGTCATGATGTTATTATGTCCTATTTTGTATTTTTACGTTCTTCATTTGTACCTATAGTGAATACACATAATAGATCTATTTTATTTTAAAAATGATCTTTTTAAGGACTTCGTCTCAATCTCCTTTCATTGAGGCATATTTGGTTTTATACACAATTTTCTTTTATACGGTGTATAAACCCCTTTGACTTTTATGTTTATTCAAAAGGAATCTTTTTTATACGAAGCATTTTACTAAATGACAAAAAGGGAATGTTTTTCTTTCCATACATATACGGCGATAATGAATTCTCCACCGCCGTGACCATTATTTGAGTTTCGGCTTCCTCTACAAGCCATCACTTTTTTTTAAATGAAAAATAAATACAATGTTTTAACATTATTTTATTTTGGTATTGAAAATGGTTTTGAAAGCATTTTTATTATATCAATTTGTTGTATTGAAATCTTGTGATTGAAATGTGGAAATTTTATGTTTCCTTTATGCATGTTTTATGTGATATGATTATGTTATGGTTTATGATATTCTTAAACCCAATCATATGAGGAATGCATTGGACTTAGTAAGTGACAGGTGGAGCCCACTATAGATCCTCGATGCATCGGCAGGTCTCATGAGACAAAATAGTGTCTTGGCACGAGGCCTTGACAAAAATCTGATTTGTGGTCTTGGCATGAGGCCTTGGCTACGTGGTTATGATAGTCTGGAATTATGTATTGTGGTTATTGATATTGCATGTGGTTATTCGACCAGTAAAATATCCATGTGAAGAAGTAAATGACATTATTTCATTTCACTTTTTCCATATTATGCTAAATTTCAAATTTAAAAGGCTTTTGTTTTAGTTATACATTGCCTTAAATGTTAATGTTTATTTATGAAAGCTTCCGCTATGTTGTTATACTTACTGAGCATCTGAGCTCACCCCTTTCAATGTTTTAATATTTTCTAGGATGTGAAGAAGTATTTAATGAATGACCTGCAGGGATAGTCTGAAGAGGACATCAGTTTGGACTATGGAGACTTTGTTATTGTATTTTTTCACCTTATTATGTAATGTAACATTTATGAATGTATCTAGTGTTTCCAAGTCTACTAAACTAATCGGTCTTTCGAGACTTGATCTTTTGGGATCATGCCAATGTTACGAAGTAATGCACCGACTCTGGGTATCTGGGGTTGGGGCGTTGCTGCAACCTCCTTCCACGACCCACTGGCACCGACCTCCACCTTCCCCCACAGGCACTGATGCTTCTTCCTGGGGTATCTAACTATGCTATGAAGCTCTGTGTTCACTCTCGTTTATGCCTACGAGACTCCTAAAATGTATTCGTTGCTACATGCCTCTTGTGTCAAGGTTATGTCAAGTTGACAAATCCACCACTGAAGAACGAAACAAAATAAAAACGTGAAAAAGGGTCCGGTCCTTGCTCGTTTGGCATACTATCAATTATTTATCATTACAAAAATCAATAATATTTGTTTAAACATAGATAATGTATATTAATTATTCCTTTCTAATTTTCATTCAAGAATGAGGGAAATAGACAATATAATTGAATTAAACCAAACCCCTACCTCGAGAATTGGTGGTGCTATCATGGTTTTTGCCGGAGAAGAGTCTGTGTTGGATGATGTCACCGACATTCATTGATCTCATATCATTGCTTCCCAGGCTTCCATCATCCATCGGTGGAAGATGACACAGTAATTTGGAAGAGGTTCCTCACTATCGTCTCAAAAACCCCAACCCGGGCATCAATTAAATAGAAGGGAAGTTTTAGTAGGGCATCGGAAGAATTAATGAGGTTCATTAATTAATAATCCACTTAATTCCCAATGGAGTGGTTATGAAACTGAAGATTCATGTCATTAAATGGATGGACAACCCATCGGTCCCGCCACTGCCACTCAACGGTTAGTAAATATTATAATAACATTTTTTTTATTATTATTTTAAAAGCCCCAAAATTAACTATTTCAAACGACCTACTATGGTCAATGTTAAACCTAACATAAGTGAATCCCAATGTTGTAGATTCAATGGTGCCCTCATATTTTTTATCCGAGTACTGTCTAAAAAGATATAAAATGACGCACATGTGTTTTCTAAATGTACCATAAAAAAGTGTTAAAAATTTAATAACACTCACCCTCGACCCACAACGATTGAGTTCAAGCTCTTTCTATAGGGAACAAACCTTCATGAGTTCAATGGTACTCTCAGATTTATAATATGAGTTGCCATTTTGGAGTTATAGAATTTAATAATAAAATAATTGTTACTTAATAATTTTATTAACAAGAAAATATAACTTCCACTATTTTCATGCGTCAGCCAATGTTAGGATCAATCTAAGGAAAGAATACCCTCATGATTTCAGTGATGGTATCATATTTTTAATCTGAGTCTCCATTCATGGAATATTACCATTTGAAAAAATAAATAATTTTATTTAATTATTTTATTTATGGTTATTCCATTTTTGGGTTTTCTCACTAGAGGCCTACGCCGACTAAATATTAGTCGCACCTTGGGTAAACCATCCATCATGAATGCAACGGTACCCTAAAATTTCATATATGGGCAACCGTTTAATAGTTATTCCTCATTTTTAGGAAAAATAACTCATGCATGCTATTTGAAGCTTAACATTTTTTGACGGATCATTTCGGCACTCCGGACCTCAGAATCACATGCCGTCAATTTTTACGTACTCATAAAAATCACAAAAAATTTAGAATAAATGAAATTTAATTTCTAGGTCTTACAATCTCCCCACCTTTGGGATTTTCATCCCCGGAAGCTACAACAAAACTTGGGGTACAAATGGTGATACTAAGCACGTATCTAAGCCTCCTGATACCATGTACTCTCTTGGAGGTTCTTATGCATGAAATTAACTCCCACTAGTGGGAGAGACTACTAATGAAGAAAAATCTCTTGTTGATCCTCTATCTATACTAGGAACTCCAAAAACGTCTCCCCATCATCGTTGTCTAGCTCACCCCAATCTACAATGTGTGATGGATCATGAATGTACCTCCTCTGCTGGGACACATGGGAAAAATTATGCACCCGGTGCATCTATGGTGGAAGAGATTGATGGTATGCCACCTCACTAACTCTGTTGAAGACTTGTAAACGTACAATAATCCAAATAGATATGTCCCCTCCCTATCCAAACATTCATAATCCACATCGAGGTGATACCCATAAGAATACATGGTCCCCATCAAATATATCCAAAGGTCTTCGTCTCCTATAGGCATAAGAAAACATCTGGCTCTGTGTAGTCTTCATCAGCTCCTAGATTATCTAAACCTTTTCTATGGTAGCATTTACCAACATTGGACCGATAATTTATGACTCCCCTGGGTCTTTCTTATATAGTGGTAAACTATATAGTCCCAGTAGAGTGCCTTGAATGTATCCAAGCCAATGGTGTAGTGATAAATATTGTATTAAGAGAACTCTATAAGTGGAATGCGGTCCTCTCAACTGTGGAAAAATCATGGACGAAAGCACGAAGCATGTCCTCGAGTGTTTGAGTGTTTTTCTTCATAAACCCATATGTCACAGGATGGAAGGCGGTTCTCAAATGATGTTGAGTCTCAAATACCTCATATAACCCTTCCATAACCAGGATGTAATACATGAATCCAAATCTGAGATGATCATCGATGGAACCCCATGAAGTAGTATTATCTATTTTATATAGAGATTTCGCATTCTCTCTACTGATCCCTAATCTCAGATTGGTAGGAAGTGGGATGACATAGTGAGTTGGTGAATGATCACCCAGATGGAATCATTGACCCTAGATGTACGTGGTAGATCTATCACGATGTCCATTGATATACCATCCCACTTCCACTCAGGTATCTCAAGTGGTTGAGTTAAGCCTGATGGTACTTGATGCTCAGTCATCACATGCTGACATGTGAGGCATCGTGATACAAACTTTGCCACCAATTTCTTCATCCCTATCCACCTGTATAGACACAGGAGGTCTTGGTACATTTTCTCTAGTACATGATGTACCACCAAAGGGGATATATGGAACTCCCACAACACCCCCTCCTGTAGCATCACTAGTACCATAGTGAGTCCTTTGAAGAGGATGATGTTCTCCCCACCTTCAGAAAATCCATCATGAGCCTATCCTGAGGATATCCAAGCATGCCTGGCATTGTAGTCAATTTATACATGTTGTCTCTCTCTGACTCTATAAAAGTGTCAGGGGTAAATATCATAGACTGGTTGTAAGATTCTCCATATCTGTCCACGAAGGATATCTACAAAGCATTTAGCTGCTATATCGCATCACTCAGTAACATTAGTTCAGACCTCCTGCTGAGTGCGTCTGCTACTAAGTTTCCCTTCCTATGAGTGTAGACCATCTCAATGTCATCATCCTATAGAAACTCCAAACATCACTATTATCTCAGGTTTATTTCCTTCTGTTAGAAGATATAACTGAGACACTTTTTATTGGAGTAGACATTAAACCATACTCCCAAAACACTCTCAGCTTCCAGAACTCTGCAGGATCTATTTTATAAGTATTGGTAGATATTGGTGTTGTCTTTACGTAAAATCCAATGTATGAGTTTCTCTCTGTATGGGGTGTTAATCTTGGAAACAACATTTCAAAAGATTTTCCTGAACTCTTCCACTATTTTTGGGAAATGAAAACTCAAAACACCTGCTATGATGAGGGTAAGGTATTCCAACTCAAGACTGATCGGCCTCACCCTACAATTCATGATATTATCTCGTGCTAACTGGGTTTCCTTTTCTACTGACCAAGGAAAACCCGGATTCAATTTTTTAGATATACCACAAACCTTTTACCTGAAACAGTCAATCTGTGTATGAATTGTTGATGACTATTCCTTACTCAAACTATTATCATAAGGCGTCAACACTTCCACCAAGAATTTCCAACTGAAACTCTCACCTAAAGGGTCAGATCACACCAGCGACATAAGTTTGATTATTGAGTCACCTCCCATAGGTATCTCCAGATTTCATGACCATGTTAATGATTTAAACAGAAACTTTAAGTCTTGACCAAGATTCGTGAAAAGGAATGATTAACACCAATTCATTTTTTACACCAAAATGTAGTAGAAATAGATTGTACCTCAAATCATTCCTGGATCCCTTGGGTCACATTCCTTGACCTCAAGCAGTTACTCCCTTCCCCGGTCCTCCAACTCCCAAAACCTTGTGGGGACCACATTGGGGTGGTGTTATTCACATGTAGAAATATATAACACCTCATGATGCTCTCATATCTCCTCTTCCACGTCTACTATCCTACAGATTCATTTACCCCAATCACATCATCTTCCCAAAATATTTTACACACCCATGTCTCTAAGACTGGCATAAGTTTCATACCTTCCCACAGCTAAAATTAACTGGATGTATCTTCTCAACCAAAGAATAATAAACCACAAAGGTTTTCTCCATAACCCTATCATTTGTATGAATTATCATAAGAATAGTGGTGGATCAGATTTCCCTAAACACATCATTCTCATAGGTCCAAGCCCTAAAGAACTATTCATATTGTATTCATCATGTACCAAGAATAGTCAGTACACCTAAATGAATAAATAGCTAACGACATGTCATCCTGTCCAAACTGTAGATTCTCTTGAGAACACATACCCCTTAGATTTTTATGGATAGAGACAACCATCTCTTAAGAAGTCTCCCAGTCTTTGTCCATAACAAATTCACATCCTCGTAAGATAGCAGTAATCAAAACCCTTCCATCGCCCTACTGAGCCACATATAAAGCTCTCTTATAGGACCATCATCTGATCTAATGTTTCCCTAGCTAGATGCAGACTCAGTTAGCACATGAATCCAGTCCTTATCTGCCAGTGATTTGGGATCACCTCAAAACTTGAGGGGTATCTCTCACTAAAACTAGTTTAAGGAACTGGGCATATATGTGTCCCTTACCGGTAGATCTAGTAGTAATAGTTGATCAATGGGTAGTGGTTTCATTGGGACACTGGCTGAATGTACCATCTTAGGTAACCGTCCTTGTATCAAACCTCGCCACACTTTGGACCATCCCCATAGTCTCGCATTAGAATCTTGGATGGCTGTCTGTGTGGAGGTATCTTAGAATAAAATCAAGATGAACCACGATAAATATGTTATACATGGTCCACTGACTTAAAAAAACAAAAGAAAAACATTTAAAAAACACATTCAATCATTATTCTCGTGTACCGAGATGGAAAAAAATTCAATGTCAAGTTGTATGGATACGTCAGCCACCACACTTACACTAGAATCCCCAAGTTGAAAAATACACTCAAAACCCTTATCATTATTACTACATTGCAGAAAAACTCTTCTGATACCACTTTGACACAAGTCATCCCCTGGGGCATGTGTCATAACTTATCCAAACATTCCTTCCATAGGCCATGGGTTAGAGACTTGCAGTGGAAAGGTGATTCCATAAAACGGGATGGATTTACCATTAACTAGTACAAAAAAATAGAACAATAACACTCCATGAATCAAAACACATAAAATTACAACAATATTAAAAGTATGTACTGAAATTTAAGGGGGACAGAATACAATCACAACTAAATGATACAACATGAAATGAAAAGTGTAAACTGCTCCTGAGATCATCTGCCACCGATTGTGCCTGAAGGGTATGTACATCTTGTCTCCACATCTATCCCCTTCAACTATTCACCTAGTGTACTGGCTAGTCCTAACTCCTTATGTCTTAGCTGAGATGCTCGTCATCTGCATAAGACACAACAAAGTTCGGGTGAAGCCCATGCATGGTTGAGTACAACAATACCCAGTAGGGTCCGAGAGACACTCGAAGGTCTCTCATAGTTCCACAATGTAAAACAAAAAATCATGGTCTAAATCACAAATAAAAAAGCTAAGACTCTACTAATACACCGTAAAACATAATTACAGAAGTATAAATGATTATTCGTAAAGCTAGATTATATTATTCTGTGATGGGTTATGTTTTTAATCCACATAGGATAACATGGTGGTGATCTGTAGAAAATCTCTTGGTGATGAGCCACACAGGATCTCTAGGTGTTGATCCACAAAGGATCTCTAGGTGATGATCTACACAGGGTCTCTATGTGCTAATACACATAGGATCACTAGGTGCAGATCCTTCACTAGGTGTTGATCATCATATAATTGCTAAGTGCTAATTGACATGGGATCTCTAGGTGCTGATCCAAATAGGATCACCAGGCTTGGATCCATATAGGATCCCTTAGTGATTATCCACAAAGAATCGCTAGGTGCTGATCCAAAATAGATCTCTAGGTGATGATCCACACTGGATCACTATTCATTCTTCAAATCTCATCCAGCCACTACATAGGTGCGCATACATTCAGTAGTATCTACACCTCAAGATATCGTTTGTGCCTCAACTACCACAACGTTCCTTGAAGGATTATCGAAATAATTCTTTAGGTCATAAGGGGTTCATCGTAATAGACAACACGTCCATAGGATGCATGGTATGAGAGTTATAGGAATTTTAGTGTCGGGGGCATGGTGGGGTTTGTGTTCGATCCAACCAGATGTAATCTAACCTTCTCAAAAACACAGGAGGATAATTCAAAATAATCATCTCATCCCATGGATTCCAACACCGTAGATGGTTCAACCAATGGATGTTTGGTTTACGAGATATGGCCTTTTTAGATTATCTGGGTTGAAATGGGTCAGGGTCCGGTCAGACCCAGTCAGACCAACCTGGCCCGACCTGTCCCAAATCTTCTGGGTTACGGACTAGCCCACACCGGTTGGACCATGGATCGGCCCTCCCTGAACCCACTGTGTTGGGCCGCGGTGGACTCGGTCTGCTCTGTAGTGGACCGGCATGGCCCGCCAACTTTCATGACCCACACGAGGGGTCGTGCGGCCCATCATTTCTGAATGGTTCAAAGATTCATTTGGATCTTTAACCGGGGGACGCACATGGAACCTCCTAGTTTCCAGTGGGACCCTATGACATGGGTCCCTTTCGAGGCGGCTTCGAAGCCATATCCACCTCCTCCCGTGGCATGCGACAGGGGGCTTCTATCCACCGACACGGCATGCCGAGGGTGGGCTGCATGTCTGGTCAATTGTGGCATTGTTTGTCTCTTCCTCCTACCGCAGCCGGTGAGCACCGACCACCACCTTCTCCCTCCATTATCATCCACTGGTCTTTCCAGACTAGCACTTCTTCCGTAGGGCTCTGGTGATGCTTCAAAGCACCCTTTTCACAACCGTATATGCCAACAGCCTCTCGTGATGCCACCGTCACTGCGTGCCTCCAAGTTCAAGGTTCCATAAATTTGAGAAATAATCCCCTGAAAAACATAACAAAATACAGCAGCGGTGGGGGTATGGTCCTTGTTCATTTGTCCTATGCCCTCCTCATTAGCATTATAATAAGCTGGAGTATTTGTTTCAACATAGATAAACTATATTACTTTTGGATATCAACATTCCTTTTAACAACAATTGAATGAAAAAATTCACTAGAATTAAACAAATCCCCTACCTTGAGAATCGGTGGAGGTGTCACCATTGTGGCTATAGAAGAGTCCTTGTTGCATGAAGTCGATAGCCTTCTTTGATCCTAGATTTTTGCCGACCAAAATTATGTCCCGTTTCAGTGGAATTTTCTACAGTACTTCACCAAAGGTTCCATAATGTAATGTTAAAAACACCATCCCAAGAATCAATTAAATAGAGGGGGTTCAGTAATGTATCAAATAAATTAATGAGTCTCATTAATTAATAAACTGATTACTTCCCAACAGTGTGGTTATGCAACTGAAGAGTCAATCCATTAAATGGCTTGACAACCCATCTATCCTACCACTGTCGCTCAACCATTGGTTGAAAATAAAATAACAATTTTATGATATTTTATTATTCATTTAAAATCCCAAAAATTAACATTTTCACCTGACCAACTACAATACATTTTAAGCATCCCTAAAAAATCATGGAGTTTCTGATTCAACGAATCCCTCATGTGTCTAATCCAAGAACCATTTCAAAAGATAGAAAATGTCATCGATGGGTTTACTGAAAGTACCTTAAAAAAAGTTCAAAAATTAATAACGGTCACCCTCAACCCACACCAGTTGAGTTTAGGCTCTAACTAAGGGGAATAAGCTCTCACAAGCTCAATGGTACTCTTGGATTTCCAATCAGAGTTACCATTTAGGAGTTATATAATTTTAATAATAAAAGAATTTTTACTTTATTATTTTATTTATAACCAAAAATCTAACTTCCACTATTGGATCACACCGAAACAATATTATGATCTACCGAAGGAAATCATACCATCACAAGTTCAGCAGTGGTCTCGTATATTTAATCCAAGTCTCCAATCATGAGATTTAAGTATTTGAAAAATTAAATAATTTTATTTAATTATTTTATTTATGATTATTCCATTTTTGGGTTCTCTCACCGGAGGCCTATGCCAACTATTCATAAGTCGCGCGTAGGGTAAACTTGCCATCATGAACGGAATGGTACCCTCATATTTCTGATCTAGGAAACCATTTATTACTTATTAAACTTTTCCATAAAAATTACTTATGGACGGTATTTAAAACATAAAATTTTTAACGGAACATTTCGAGTAATTAGGGCCTCATAATCACATGCTGTTAATTTTCATAGACTCATAATAATATAATAAATTTAAAAAAACATGTAATTTCATGGTATTTACACCCCACTTCTTAAGGAGATTAAATATCACATAATTACCCATATTTCATAAATATATTTGGTGTAAAACCTAAATAATTTGAAGCATATATACATGAAGTGAATAAATAAGGTAAGGTTGTGATATGTAAAAAACCTTCAATTAATAATTTGTAGACTTCTTTTTATAGGAATAATATTCATGTCCTTGATCATCCGAATTGGTATATCATGCTAAATATTGGTCCATATGTATTATATTTTGAATGTAATCTACAATATTGGTGAAAATAACAAGGATATGATCATAGATCTAACATGATATATGGGTTATAATTAGATAAAAACCTAAACATTTATGTATCCAAAATAATGGTTTTGGGATAATTCATATGATACATTTGGGAAAATAATTTACACCCAATGATTAGAGGTTTATATATGATGTGATTGATATTATGGTCTACCTAAATTTCATAGCATTATATAAATGATATTAAATACTCAATGAATCATAATAATATTGATTTGGAGCACCAATTTCAATGATGTAATATAATTTTATGATTATTTGAAGAGTACATTTAATAAAATAATTACTAAAATGAATATAAACTATTATTATAATCCCAAAAATAGTGATTGATTAAAATGGAATCATTGTCAAGAATAATGTAGCGACAAATTCCAAAAAATATATTACTAATATTTTAAATTTATTAAGTTAGCATGACAAAATAATAATAGTTCTAAAAAAATTAAATTTTTTATTTTTTAGAAAAATAATAGATTTTATGTTTCAATTACATTTTTAATATGTATAATTATTGAAGGAATTACAACATTTTATTATTTTGTTATATGATTGGGTACTCCAATGTCACCAAGTGCTTGATATTTCCTTTAAAGCGTGATATAGGCATGGAATTTATTATACAACCATTTTGAGAGGAGACAAAAATACATAATTTGAATTATAATATTATTGAGTTATATAAAAGATCACATAATATCCCAAGTATTTTGGGTATTGGTGAGAAGGAAATAAGATGTATATGATTTTGTTTTCTTATGGCAATCGAAAAGTGTAATTATCTATGGTGGATAAATAATATTAGAGGGTATAATAATCACACTTGGTCACTAAAAAAAGAGAGGTATTAAGATGTATGGGTAGGGTTTCATTGACTAAAACCAGGTGATTAGAAATAGAAGTGTTTAGAATACTTGATGGGATTAATGGAATTTTTTATAGAGTATATGTTTTCCATTATTGTTAAAGAATTAAATTTTTAAATTATAAACTTTATATGATACCAATTATTTAACAAAAAAATTGGGTGTATATACATGTGTAAATAACTTTTAGAAGAGTTAATGTATTGAACTTTAAATATGAATATAATGTAATAAAAAAATATTTCTACATTATACAGATTTATCCATTTAATTATTTAAAAAATCATGTGGATTCAAAAAAGGATGTGTATATTCATATTTTTTTATCTCATAATTGAATTTATTTGTAAATAATTTTTTATATGAATATTATAGTATGATGAATTTGTTATATAGGGGTTTTGAATGATTTTTTATATTAATTTATTTATGAACTTATATTAAAAAAATCCATCTTGTTTAAAAGAGTTTATCAATGTTATTGTTCAATTTATATGTTAAAGATTTTCCACCACAAAATGTATTATATTTTAAAATATTAAATATTTGTTTCACTATATTTTTCTAAAAAATAGAATATATTATATGTTATAAATATAATGATTATTTTTTAAAATATTCCCATAATAGAGTATAGTTTTAATTACTAATAAAAATGGTGTTTTAATATGGAATATATTTTATAGAAAATATTTTTTCTATAGTATTAGAATATCAAAACATGGAAAAGATTAATGTGTAACAAAAAAATATTATACTAATCCAATTAAAATAAAATATATCATTATATAGTAATATAGTTTAGGATTTGATGATAAATAAATATATTAATATTAATAATCACATATAATTTTGTTACAAAATAATATTAAGTAACAATTAAAGTTTTAATGATACATAGAATATTATGTTGAGCTTAAAAATTGTTATAAATATTTGTAATGTATAATTTTATTATTTGGTAACATTAGATAGAGTTGTTAAAAAAGATGGAAAATTTAGTTGAACGTGTTAAGAGGAATAATAATCTTAATGCCTATATAACTGAAAAAATATTTCATTATAGATGTCAGCCCATTAAATTACTATAGTGAAACAATTTATTATAATGTCAAATAGATATGTGAAATTAATTATAATGAGAAATGGTGATTTTAAAAAAACCATAAAATGATAGAAAAACTAATGTCTATATTGTTTTATATCATGTGATATATGATTAAATTAGAACATATGTCTGATTATGTTGGTTTTAATAAATGAGTTTATGAAAAAAAAATACGTTATACAAAATGGTATTAACACATTATCATTCATTCGAATTTGTTGTATATATTATATCATGTGAAATCGTAATTGATATAAGAATTTATGAAATTTAGTTATCCGAAATCAATGGTCAACACATAGTGTTATTTGTTGTCATGACATGTGAATATTATATTGAGTTTGGTTTTGTATATAGAAACATAATTTCCATAACAGGCTTCAATGGAGTTTTGTATATATGATAACCCACCATGTGTACTACATGGAGTGTCATGTACAATGTCCATGGTAAAATGTTAATGTTTCATATTTAAACCCCTTTACTAATGGTTTATAATATCTAAATAATGATAAAATTAATTTAATGATACCTTTGTTATTCTATAATTGACGAATCCCCAACCAAGGGTTGGTTGGGTGTATTTTTTTATCATATATTTGGTCGAGGTTAATCGAATGTGGGGGTTTTCTTTTGGTATCATGACTATTACATAAAATGAACCAATTAAGAAAAAAAATTAAAATTTTATCCTTAAAACAAAATAACTATCATGTGATATTGTTATCTATTTACATTATAGGAATATAACAATGTAATCTATCTATCTAAAGGTTTATATATCTATTGATTACATACTTATATAGTTAAAATTGTTTGAGTTATATATAAAATATTGAAATATGTAGCAGCTTGTGGTCAGTCAATGTCATATAAAAAAGGGATTCTTTATTTAGGAATATGTTAATTGAAGTAGATAGTGGATATTGGTATGTATATAAATGTGTTTGGTATAAATAATGATATATCACATTATAGGCGGGGTGCCACAATTTGTTGTATAGAGCTTACTTTTGGTTCTAAAAATGTATGGTATGTACTATAACATTTTATACTTGATACAATCCTCACCAAAATAACAAAATACATGTTTGGGTAGAAAATTACCCATATTCATAAAGAAGAGGATTGTTGGATCTCCATGTGATGCATTATTTCTCCCCCGCTATGGGTTGATTATTTTTTAAAAATGATTCTCAGTCTAATAATGTCATGGTGAGAGACATCCACTAGGATTTGACCATTTCTAACATCTATTTAGGTCTAAATGCTTATCAAACCCAAAAAAAGATAAATTTCAAGAGATTCTGGTTAATTTTTACCCTCATAAAACTCTTTCTATAAGAAAACCAATTAGGTAGAGGTCTATTTTTATTCAAAATGTTTTATTTCATTACTCATAGAATCTAAATAGACACTCAAATAAAAATGTATATCTATTTTATGATATGATACTATTAATCATAAGTTAATATTAGATACCAGTTATAAATTATTTGATGGTTAAATATATAATTAGACAGATTATATTTTTCGGTCACACCATAATGATCCAATATAACCTCATGCATTTAATGCAATGGGGACCTCATTTTTTGTCAAATCATGGAGTTCCTATATGAGTATGAGAATTTTAGGCATAAAGATATTTGTTTTGGGTACGTAGGTGGGATTAATATGTGGACATGAATGAATTTAGAATCCAATATATATTTTATAATTAAGTTGATTAGATCTTTGGAACTCACATGATGAATCTATAGAGACTGTATTTATTTTCATCTGAGATCTAAGATTTTATTTGGAATCCAAACACTTATTCAATGGGCCATTATTTTTGATTTTGAGGTTGGAATCATATCCAACTAACAAAACCTTATGTGGTCATAAAATATTGTTGAGTTTGATTGAAGGGATATTTATAAAACAATGAAACGTTTTTATGCGGTATTAGTTTTTCATATCTTACAGTTGGATGCTATATAAATTTTCCTATAAATATCCCAATGTTTATAATTTCAAGAAACATATAAATATTTGAGGCTATCCACATTGAGTGATAAAATCATTTGTGAGTAATTACATCTTTATATAGACATTGTGGAAGAATTTACTCAGTTGGACTCCAAATCCATGTTTCAAGAGGGATGATACCTTACTTCTAAAATTATAATGACAATATATCTATTGTGTGAAAAATACACAATTTGTTTTGTATATGGTCATTTTATAAATCCTTATATATCCCATGTAAATAATTTATAGGAGGGTTATTTACCTATAATACATACACAAGGGCCATCCTCAAACAACCATAACTGTGATTGACACTATCTATTCACATAAAAAAATTCAAATGATCCTAGTGATTAATAATGCAAGTATGGTCCCATTTTCAATTTTTTATTCTCAAATAAGATTATAAATATATTTAATGACATCATTAAATAGTTATTTTATGTGTATCCATGAATTTTTGTATGATAAATCATATATTTTCATGAAAAAAATCATTCACATACTCTAGTATATCGGGGCATGTATTTCACACAATTCAAAATCTAGACCTCCATATAATAGTTGTTCAAGGGTTATATATTTCATAAAATATTTATTTGCTATGAAGAACATTCATAATCTCTCCACAGAAAAAAAATAGGAGTACATATTATCCTATTTAATTCTTTATATTCCTTATGTTGTGAAACATTTCTTGATTTATAGTAATTCCTTAATCTAATATAATTATATAGATCTCTATAATCACCATGAGTTGAGACAATCCACATAGATTTCTATATTGAAATGAGATAATATTATGCTCTTTTTTAATTCAAATTACATGATTTAAGATCCGGATATTTGTTTATTTAATGTCCAATTATTGAGATCCCAGTTCTTGTTTCCTCATTTGCACCGAGTTGAGATAGTATTCTTAGAATGCAAAAATTAATTGTGCAGATCTATACTTCGTGATTTTCATAAGTCAATTTAGTCGATATAATCATCTTGGTTTCATCAAATTAAAGATTTTGAGATCCTATTATTAGTTTTATTAAATTTCATGTGTCGAAATCCTCATATTGGTTTCCAAGAAACCATAACATAGTTTACGTTCCAGAATAACTATAAATGTCCACTCTTAAGTATGTCCCCTAAAATATTTATTGTAATATTTGAACTTCAATTACATATTTCATGAATTTTTGTTTCATATAAGGGCTCCTAGATACATTACATTATGAGGCCACCATTGGAAGTGGATGAAAAAATTTAGATCAAACCTTGTTGTTCCTTGTTACTTAAACATAAGTGGCATTATATTCCTCATTAAATATAATAAAACTACCTAGTCCCTTATTCCATTCATAGGTACATGTAATAAATAATTTTCATGGCCCTAATCCCCATATGAAAACACCTCCCACCTCTATTAAAATGATTCTAATGCATCACTATATGGTGATAAATTCAAGAGTGGATTCCAATATTGATTTAAACTATTGAGTAACCAAATAGATGTATTGAATGATAAACAATATAATCTATTAGTGAGGTGTCCTCTTAGTTGAATTTTTCTATCCAATTATTTTGTCTAAATGGTTATAAAATATTTCGACTCTGAATTACGTAATAAACATGATTTAAAAGTATTAGAGATCCAAAAAATGGGAATAAGGATCCCTATGGGATTATATGAACTCATATCCTCACTTTTAAAAATTGGTAATCATCACTACCATAGGTGATTGAGAGGTCCCCCTTCTATTGGAAATTTTTACAATAATGTGAGACATGAAACAACCTAAATTGGATCATGAGAGGGAAACAATTAAAAACATTTTGTGAAATGGGTTTGATTTTTTTTCTAAGCGAAAAGATGATTTATAATATGTTCTTACTTTAAATACAACAAATTTTTGTGCCTTATATCCCCACTATATCTCAAATTAAATCATTGATAATATTACCACTACTAATAAATCTCCCTATTTATCATAGAATAATCCACAGAATAATCAATGTTACTCTAAACCTTCTATTGATAGAACTACATTCGTATATATCCCTTATCAATAATAATAAAACAACATATATTGTCACCCACCAATAACCTATAATTTTATAGAGGGAATTATATGTTATAAGAGTACCGTAGTGTATGAGTTATATAAACCCAAGAAACAACTAGATAACTACAAAATGGATTAAAGACACATATGTTTTCTCTATGTCAATAAGTCATTAAGGATAAAATGACCCATTCTCAACATCCATATATATTTTGGGAGTTGTTCCATTAAAAGAATAAATAAATATCATACACACCCAAAAACATATGATGTTTATTTTCAATATATTCTTAAGATATACCTGGAGATTTCAATGAGTTATACAACAATCTCGGGTTGTGTTTATCATTCCTATAAGACCCTAATTATATAAGACAATATATTGGATGTTTTTATGTCCCTAGTCATTAAATCAAGGGCATCCCAAAATAGAGTCCATTGTTGGAAACCGACCACTGTTACTAGAGAGAATGTCATCCTATATAGTGTTTCTAACATGCTAGTTGTTATTTGGCATGTAAAGACATTGTATTGATAGTAATTGAAAATCATAATTAGCCAAAAACCATAGACTCCTTGAAATCAATCCTTATTGATTACTTTAAGGAAAACTATACTAATGAGGTTGAGTATTAACCCACAAGGTTGTATTGATTGTGGTGTCCTAATACATCAACAAATCATCATATAAAAAAACTTAAGAGGTGAGAATGATAACAACTATGATTGAGTTATCTTATATTTAATCTTATCCAATTATATTGAGGGAATTTTTACACTCAAATTCATTTCCAATATCTTCAATTTTTTAGTATCCTACATAAACTGTGGACTTAGATCCTTCCAGATAACATTTTGATGGATGTTTTAATTATGTAAATGATATTAGTGTTGAAAAAATTAGTTCTTAAGAAAGTGATTCCATTTGAAAACATAATTAATGAGAGTAATATATATATATATTTACTCAAAAAATGGTATATAAATTAGTTTATATATGAAATAAAATAAAATACCACAATTTGGGATCCCCATAAAATATTCTATCATTTACCACTTGGTGGGACAATGCCAAAGAAATTTTAATTTGAATAATCGTATATAAAGTTTGTAAAGAACATAATGATGGTGATAAAATCTCCATATAAGAGCATATTTATTATTTAAAGGCCCCAATATAGAATCAAGATTAAAAAAAATTATAAACGAAATATTACTCATTGGGGATGATTTTTTAATGTCAAATACATGCCCACATTGAATGAACCTCTGAAAGGAGAGGAGATAGATCAACCAAAATAAAAAAATTGAGTCACATGAAGAAGTAGAAGATTGTGAGAAGGTTGGGATTGAAATCACATAATGGATTCATTACATGATTATCTATGAGAAAACAAATTATGTAGGACATCATCAAGAAATAACTAATTATACAAATCATGAACCAAAATCCATTTTCATCCAAACAAATTGTGTCCATTTTCATCTCATCCACCATATTTCAGACACAAATTACCAAAGGAAGGAAAAGAAAAATTGGATCCCACGAGGATTACAAAAATAGTATACACATTCATTACCATCATGCCCCATAATTTGAATGATGGGTACTATCAATGTAAAAAAATCCTCTTATTTATAGAAGTATCAATTATACACATCATTACAAAGAATATATTCTCTAATTTGTATGTGAAACAATTAGAACTATCTCATAAAATGAGACCATATGGGCCATCCAACATAAATAGATCATTGGGAAAATCAAAGGAAAAAAACAATCCTCTTCTCATAATGTTCACCAATAGAAATTGTACCATAAATCTTGATCATTGGAACTATGAAACCAAATGAGATACTCAAATTAGTATCAGAACCAATGTTAATGATCTGACAAAATGAGATTCTATTCTAATGAGGAGAACCTATTGACCTTCATTATTTTTTTCTGATTGATGGAAAAGATAACTGATATGGATTATTTTTTTAAAATTGGTTTATTTGTCTCTATATGCATGGTATCCTCAAGGAAGCATCTCATATAAGAACTAAATTAGACTAAATAATTTAATTCTACCTCAATTAATTCATTAGAATGAATATTGCAGATATATATATGATGAATATCACTCATACATCAACACATGAAGAATTGTGTGAGCCTAATATCAATGTAATGTAAAACCATTTGGGTCCCTATCTTTAATCCCATTCTCATCCCCTAATCATACAATTTCTAAAGGAATGGGTTCTTTTATATTTCTTTCCCATAATCCCCAAAATAATTAATGAATATCATTACCAAATAAAAATGTAAATTTTTCATTTTGAGAATAAAAAAATATTGGATGTAATGAGAAAATTACTTTAATAAAAACCACTCATTATGATCTTTTCTGGGATGGATTCCAAAATTAATTTTTTGGACCCATATATGATTATCTCATTAAACTGAACACCCAAGAGTTGGATCTTTTTGTTTTTTTCGTATAGTGATGTGTTGTATTCCTATAATAAATTTAATCCTTTTATTGAAGATCCCCTACATAAAGGGATCATATTATTTTTAAGTTATTCATACCATTTTCATGTTTCTTTCTAACTATAATACCATTATGTGACCAAAATCTTTTCCTAAAAGGTAGTTAATTGTAAAAAATATTGTGATTAAACCATCAATTTCCAAGTCATTGATATCTTCAACATACACCATTAAATTTTCAGGGATTAAGAAACTACATCTTAAAAATAAGATTCATCCACATGATTATATATTTCTAGGAATGTGTGTCAAGAATAGAAAATATATTTTCATCTTAACAAGGGATTATATGATTGAATATATTTATTCTAACCCAAGAAAGTTCCCATATACCTCACCCTTTCCATTGAAATTTTTTTGATCTAACCCACCTGGATCAAGATACCTAGGGAGGTAGATTTGAGGGATACAACCCATTACTTCCCACACTATATGATGCTACTAAATAAATTTGATAAGTGAGTCATATATGATTATAGGATTCAAAAGAAGATATTTGAATAGAAGATGAATTCAGAGATACAAAAATATACATATTAAAAATATAATCTCCATATGTAGAATAGAAATTGTGTATTGGAGAATCAGGGGTTTCTGTCTCCAAATGATAGAGGATATTTAACAATTGGTTATCTTATTTATGAAATTTCTCATACCACATTTCATTTCCCTATAATATATGTTTTTTTTGGGGATATTTAGGATAAGAATAATTTTTTATTGAAAATTACCAAATGTTTGAGGATGTGCTGCTCTTTTAATTAATGGATTATAGATATCAAGATTAAATACTTTTAATAAGATGTAATTTGGGTTTAGGGGTGACCCATGTGATTTATCTATGAGCCTATGTAGAACATTCCTAATAAAACATTTAATGTCATGAATGAATTTCATGGCATGTAATTGTTGTTGTTTTAATGTTGTGAACTAGTAAATAGCATGAATTTTTTACACATAATAAATATTTTTCAGATCATATAATTTTTTATCCGTGTTTTTAGCTGATGTGCTTTCATTTCCAATGTATTTTTTTTTTGATTTCATTTCATGAAATTCATATTCTTGTCATGATATTTTTGAGTCTTGTATTATTTAATGTGTGCACATCTGATTTTATTTTCAAAAATAGTCATGATTTTCTTATTGTAACCCAAAAGGTCTCTAATGAGATTTTTGAGATATAATCTCATTATACATCATTCTATTCATGGAATGATCAACATTTTTGTTGTTCATTGACACTTTAGGTAAGTTACTATTATTCTTATTCATTTTCATTCACCAAAACAATGCATTTGGTATATTTTTCCAAATCCATTCATGTTTTGCTATTGATTTTTCTTGATACATTGAATATTCATTTTGAAATATTCATTCATAGAGTCAACATTTTGTTGGTTGTGGTGGTGTGTGATTATTTCATGAGGTATGTATTGTTTTACCTTCTACACCAGTTTTTGAAGTAATTATATGATATAATGATTGATTATATGGAACACATTGTTTTCTTTTAATTATTATGTGTTGGTGGATCCAGTTGTATGTTTCAAGACCTGAGTTTCAAGTAGGTCATTCCATCTCTCGCTCCTTTTGGATAAACATTGATTAATCTAGATTTAATAAAATATTTTATTATTAAAATGGCATGATTTATTGATCGATTTGACTTTTTTTGAAATTGATTTAAAAAAAGGATCCCATATATCTTGGTAAAATGAATTGGTATTTCCAATGAATTGTGAAATAGATTTAGGAAATAGTTTTTGATGAATGGTTTTGATGAAATGCTTTTGACAATGTTTCACATGGATAACCTTTGGTCACTAAGGTGGAAAGTTTATTAGAAGTTACCATCTCTTGATACTGCTAGGGGTTTACTCATGGAGAATTTATCTTCCCTATGGAGCCGTTTTTTTAGGGAATCATTATACATATTGGTAGGTTCACATTCTAGGGTGTTCTACAATACTCCAGATTTGATTAATATATGTAGAGACTTGATGTATTTTATTGACTATGTATGGATATGATTGTTATATCTAGCATGACCTTTCATGATCCCAACCATGATTTAGCTATTCATTGTTTCATATGTATTTGGATATGACCTCATATGTGATACATTGTTTGAACCTATTGGATATGTGTGATATTCTTTGAAACTCTTCTATATTCACTATTATCAAAAATAGAAAAGTGTATTTAAAAATTTAATTTAATAAGTATTTAAACAATTATCATGCCTTATTTTATTTAATAATAACCATTTTTTATATTTGTGTAATTATACTTATTATAGAACACTTGTGTGGGATCCTACTATAAATATATTACTCATATATTGTGAATAAATTCATTGATTCATAATCCTTGTTATGTCTTTATATGTAGGTAATTTAAATGCACCATAGTAAGGAAGTGAGGTTTCATTATACTATTTCTGGGTTTCTAGTGGTGAGATGGTGGGAGTTTTCTATTGTTAAATCATTGATTATTTGTTTTTTTATATTCATGTACATTTGATGTTGAACATGAATCACACATATTTTTAGCAATATTTGAGTTGTATCACTTTGGTGGTTCACATTTTTATACAATATATATATAATGTGTAACTCTTCCATAATTTTTTCACATCATGTATTTGTATACATGTGATTTTGTTTGCATAATTTTTCTTTATATAATTCCATATTTTTTATTGATTCTATTATTATAGTCTCAAGATATTGGGGATCAGGAATTCCATTTAAGTAAATAATGTTCGGTTCAAGCACTACTTCGCGAGGGTGTCCTTGTAGGGTTCCTAAAATATTATTATTATTGATGGGTTTTCTATGTTTTTTGAAGAAACTAGATTAGAGATAGGATTATCAGTACTTGAGAGGTATGATTCAGTGAGTTCTTATTTAGATATTTCTGTGAGGAGACTCAAGTTACAATGGGATATTATAAAGTTTTTTCATGTTTATTGATCTCAATCTTAGTTTTTTTCTTATGGGTTTTAGATTTCCACCAATATTATTTTGTTTCATTATCATTTTTTTTTCATTTTACAATTGAATACCTCCATGATATATTCCATGATTTCCTTAGGAGGCTGGAATAGATTCACCACAAGGGAATATTACTCTACATTATAATATTTTTTAGGAAATAATGAATGAAGATCATGTTGTGTTCCAAGATGTACTATATGTCTAGAATGTAGTTTTTGCGGTAGAACCGATAGTTGTAGAGGAAATGGATTGATAATAAGAATTTTATATAAGAAACCACCATCTGTATGGGTAATAATGAACATCATGTAAATGTTTATATAGACAATATTGATCAGATAATCGATTTCCTGGATACATATATAAATATCTAGGTGAAGTGAAACTCATTTAGACATTTGTGGCCCAATAATACATGCTATTCTTCTATGGTAATGGTTTATAGACATGTGGAATTGGATTGGAAGGGTTTAAAGACACCCTTATATTATTATCTTTTTCTAGAGTTTTTGATGATGGAAAAGTATCCAGTGTTCCTCTCCTTGTAGTAGGGAGCACATTCCATTCTTGGATTCACCAGTAAGTTAATAGGGATTGTTCATTTTACATTAAAATTTTTTATGAGTGACCAAATGAAGTCTCGGATATACTAGTTGATTTTGAAACTAGATATTAGATCAGTGGTATTTATTCTAAATCATTCTACATATGTAGAAATAATAGACATGGAAATGATTGATGAAATATATATAGTACGCATGGTTGGTTATCATACCCTTATCTTAAACCCAAAAGTTCCTTCATTAACACCTAGTAAAGGAGAAGTATGTGTGATTAACATCATAGTATTTTTAGGGTGGTGATGAATATTAAACATCTTATTCACCTTTAGTTAAATCCACTAATGTTAAGTTGAATATTAGCAGTGTGGAATGGTTAAGAACACGTTGAATTCATTTTCCTAACCTAAAAATATTTGTAATTGAATTGGGAATTATGGAAATCAATTAAATTTATTTCAGGCTATTTCTATGCCTCATTATGGATAGGTATTATTTGATACAAAGACTACCTTGTTGTAGACATATTATTAAAATTTTAAGGGATCTATCTATATCCCATTGTATTGAAGCACCTCTATGATGTGGTTGAGTATCCAGTAGAGGAATATGTGGGTCTGGTGACAGTGATAGGAACCATCTATATTCCATATGCAGTAGTGTCTTCTTCATTTGATATAGATCCCTAACAAAATTTAATAAATTCCCAATTTTTGGATACAAATAAATATCCAAGAGAGAACATGTCTTTTGTTATGGAGTTTGTGTTGTCTCCTTGAAAAAGGATATATTTTGGGTTTCAGTTTCCTTCTAGTTACTTTTTATATATGATTAAATGATAGTAAGGGATATCCTCATTATTAATCCATATATTTTTTGAAATAATCATCAGGATATATTGCATTACCGATCATTGTGATGAGGTTAATTTTTATCATTGGCATGTATCATTAATTATAGCTTATTTGAGATCTCAGATTATTTAGGGAGAGTGGTATTTGAGGTTTTTTCTTGTAGGTACATACTTTCTAGAGATCATAAATTTCTTATAAACTATTGTAGTGGAACCTGATTCTATTTCTTTTATGTTAAATATTCCATGCGTTGTAAAATATTTTCTCAATTTTTTTATAGTTGATTTCTCTAGTCTTCCTCCAATGAGGGAGTTAGATTATATGATTGATCTGGTTCAAGATTCACATTAGATTTCAATACACTCTTATCATATGGAACCATTGGAGTAGAAGGATCTTATGATTCATTTCAATGATTTATTTTCAAAAGGTTTCATTCTCCCTTCTAATTCCCCCTAGGAATTCATTATGCTTTATATCAAGAGGTTAGATATTTTAATCATATTGTGTGTTGACTAAAGGTATTTTAACCCTATAACAGCATGTAATAAATATAATTTTACCCCTGTTTATGATTGTTTTGACCATTTAAATGGGGAAAAGTGGGTTTTTACTCTCTATTGTTGGTCATTATATCATAAACTCGGTTTTTGGGAGTTCTACATTGAGAATATGAATTTTGGGAGAAGGTATTTCCATTATGATCTTATAATATTGTTTTGTGTGACTAAAAATCAAATTTTTTTACATCTTTAAATAATCAAATATACCATGAATATCTTGACAAAATTTTGGATGTGTCCATTGATGGTTTTTTGGTCAATAAAAGTCCTAATCAAGAGCATGAGTAGTATTTGCTTTTGGTTCAATAAATCCAAAAAGTGTCACTATTTTTAAGGAATTATTTCTTAATGTAATTTTCTAATCCAAGAATTTAATATCTTGTGGAGACCAATTTAATTGCATTACTTATCTGTTGATGCTAATGATATGGTTGATATCTTCTCATGGAAGTTTCCATGAAGCATCTTTGAGATTCTATTCATCCTTGGCCTTTTTTTAATACAACTAAGGTTTTGTAATTTATTTTTCAATGTTTGAATCACCTATTATAGTTCTTTCCGGGAATGGGTAGAAATTCACCTGGGATAGAAAGTGTTGTTCTTCATTAGATGAATTGAAATTACTTCAGACATCAAAATCTATTTTGATATTACATCATCCTAATAAGGGATATGGGGGTTTTTATTAGGCATACGGTGTTTTTTATGGTTGTGTGAGTAAGTTAGAAGATCATTGTGTGGTTCACTGCTCTTCCATATATGATCGTATTAAAAGAATTACCCCACTTTGGATTTGGAACCCCTCACTATTATGTATGATCTAAAATGTAACTGACACTCTCTTTTTTTGGAGAGTTTAAATGTATTATTTGACCACAAGAGTCTACAATCTATATTTTAGAAGTAAAAATTTAATATCATATAGATTTCTTTTGTTTAGTACCATAAAATATTTAACTATGACATCGCATTCACCCTTTGGAATGGGAATATTGTTACAATATCCCTTATCAATATTTTTCTATAAAAAGCTGTTATAAAATTGAATGATGAGTGAATATTTATGGTGATCCTTGACTAGATTCACATGGATTATTAGGATGATTTTTCAAGGATGGTTCTCACTAGTTTCCATTTTTCAACATCGCTCTATTAGTTTATTCTAGAGGACCATTACCAGGATTAGTAGTTTGGTGGAATTCGAAAAATCTTATATTATCAGGATAATGTATCTAGTTTGTCTCTCTCTTCATATGCTATTCACATTTTTGGGGAACAATTTGTAGGCAATAATTTTTTGAGGAGCTTAATTTTTTTTTAAAATAATTTGTTATTATTAGTACATGAATCTATAAACTATGGTGATGTATCATGAAATGATACGTTGAATCTATTGCCTAGGTATTAGGTGTGACATTAAAAATTACCTATCCCATTATTAAACATTTTATAAGTAAAAGTAAGAGCTTCTAAAACAATCTACGATTTTCCATCAACATTAGGATTGGTTTGGAAATGGGAAGAAATTTCCATGGATTTTTTTGGTGAATTTCCATGGACTAATTGTGGGAGAAATGTTTTTTGGGTGGTAATTGATCGATTGACAAAGTCATATCTCTTCATTCTGATCGAGGAAACCAATAATGTTGAATAATTGGAATTTTGTATATATAAGAGGTTGTGAGGATACATGGGGTTCCTGATTCCTTTAATTAGGATAGGGGTCTGATGATTGCCTCTTGGTTTCTAAAGTGTCTCTATAAGGTTATTGGGACTCATGTGTGGTTGAGTAAATATTACCATCCACATCTAGATATCTTGATAGGGCATGAAATTTAGATCATGGAGGATATTTTCAATACCAACATCTATGATTTTGGTGCATCATGGGATATCCATTTGGGAGAAGATTAGTTTTATTAGAACATTAGTTATCAGTCATAGATGAAAATGGATCCCACTAATGCTTTATATTATCACATATCATTGTAATCTATTTGATGGGAAGAGGATGGAGAGGCCAATATTGTTGAATTAAGTCTCATTCATTATATGTTTTGGTCTATATATAGAATATGTCAGGATATAGTTATTAATTATTATTAGTATATATGATATCTGATCATTGATAACATCTTCTGGAGTTTTTCATTGGTAACCCTGTTTTCATAAAAGTTTTGATAAAATGGTTCATCATCAGTTTGGAAAATTGGGGAAGTTGGATCTAATAAATGATGGTCCATTTGAGGTCACAATGTATCTTGTACATGTTTTTTTATTAGTTGGAGTTTTCAATTATTTTCATAGGTCTCCTTAGGTTTTCCATATATCTCAATATAGGAAACACAATAATGATCCCTCTCATGTCATGAGTTGGTGGGAAGTCAAGTTGGAGGCCGAAGATTATATTATATAGACACATGGAGAGATCATGGACTCTCTAGGGAATGTATTACATGATAAGTATAATTTTTAGGTCAAAGTATTATAGTGGCATATATTATATCTCACAATATATCAGATCCAGGTTTGATGATAAGTGAGTAGTTACCTCACTCATTTCTAGGAACCATTATTTCACATTACTTCCAAGGTATGGAATGACATATGGTGAAAAAAATGACTTATGTTTTATGGATGTATATTTTTTAGAATAAAGGGATTCAATGTATAATTGTTGAAACAGATTAAAAGAATTAAATTTTCAGGTTAGTATTGACTTGAGGGATTTTTTAATTTGATTATGTAGAATATCCATTCAGAAATAGTACATATCATTAATGAGTTACATGATTAAAAATTTTTTCTCAGAAGATTCCATGAACTAGTTCAGAGCATGAAAATATTACATGTCACAAAACTATTTCACATTGTGAAATGATTGATTATTGTTTTTTAACCATGTAGATTTCTTTTTAAGAGTATATTACTTTCATGTTTTTCACATCAGGAAATGAGATTCCTATCATAAAATGATTGTTTTCAGCACTTTCATCAGTTTCATTGTGTAATGCATGATACTCTATTTCCTTGAATTTACCCTTTCCTAAGTCATGATATATCCATTACTCAAACCAAAAATGTCAACAATTTGATCTATGTGGGTTGATTGGATGTCTGTTCCACCAAATATTGATTAATTCTTTAACATCATCTCATAGTATGAGTTACACTCATAGATTAATGTCATGTTCATGAAACTCATTATAGATTCCATATTTATGTGGATTTTGGTAATTTATAAATATTATATCTCAATATGGAAGAATATTTTTTTTCTGGGGAGAGATAGTATCATTGGGAAAATTTTGGAATTCATTTATATTAGGTATGTTGGAAACCTATAATGTCTTACATATTTAGAATTCATCTCTTGCAGGAGGCATATATGCACCTAACTTATGGAATCTCATATTGATATTAAGGTAGGTGATATCATGGGCGTATGTATTCTATAGTTTTTTACCTCATTCATCACTTGTTTATTTCATTGGGTATGTATTATAGATTTAGTCACAAGATTAATTTGTTTTGTATATGGTTGGTTACATGATTAACATCTAGTTGGGAATGTATGGGTGTTTGAGTGTTTATGTAGAGTGGAAGATTTTAAACATTACATTTGGAGTGGTGTGTCCCTTGGTGGGTAGTTGTTTCATTTGGGATTTTGTGGACTTTTTCCCTAGGGGGGTGATTTCAGAGATGGGAATTTTAGTAGTGTTAAACATAGTGTGGGAGAAATTAGATTTCATGGTGGGCGTTTATTGGGGTGTGTCCCCCTGGGGTGGCGATTTCACATTTAGATGTTGGATTGTATCCATCATGGGGGTTGACTTCACAATTTTATAATGGGGTGTGTCATCTTAAGGTGGTGACTTCACACATGGATGATGGTGTCAGTATAGTGACCCCTGATTTTCAAACATAGATATTACAACACCTTTGTAATATATATAATAAATTACCCAAATACACACTTAATTACTATATTAGTTAGTGCCATCAGAAACATGGAACATGTTCTTCTAATTTAGTGAAAGATCTGCAACATCATCCATAAATAACATCACTATTAGTACCCCTAATTAAAATCATTATTTATAAACTAGGAAATAGAAAACATAACAAAAAGGGAGATCTTAGATTCTCATTAATGTTAAACTGTAGATATATAAAAACTTAATCCTATGAATATCAGTATTAGAATAGGATCATGAAAATTGATGATCATAACATGAATATAAAATAACATAAATGGAATAATGGAATAAAAATTTTCATTTCATAAGACATGATTCATAATGAAATAAAAAACATAATCTATTAAATCATAAAAAATTAATTAAATATGGACTTCTATAAGACACTTAAGCATATAATAATGACATATATTCTAGTCAATAAATCACTGACAATGCCATATTTTTAGTATAGGTTACCATAAAATACCATCCATTAGTCATGCATCACTTCCATAATGATAATGGTAGTCAAGTTTCACTCCCATACTAATCTTATTTGCAAGGTTCAGTCAAAATATCATCTTAGTAGACAATTTCATTTATAGATATCACTTGAGATATAAATATTTACCCAATGACTTGCATGGAGATATAAGTCCCACCCAACTCATAATGAAATCATACATAATTGTAAAATAATACTATAAACCACAATATAATTACCAATGTAAATGAATTGGTGTCATAATCAGGTAATCATATCATAATTATTGGGGTAGATACATGTTTCATAATTATTTCATCAAAATCATATCCCGTGAAAATAAGCAGATTTCATAAACATCATTCCACTAAAACATAAACCATTGATAGAAATAATATGAGTGGTATTCTTGAAATATAATGAATTATATCACCTTATATGAGGAAGTATATTTCATGATCACTTGGAACATGAAATCTTCTAATATAATTATTTTTTTAACATTAAGAATTTTCGAAACCCTTTTCCTTGAAACCACTATGAAAGCATATAAGGGAATATTAAAAATAAATTGAAAACTTTTATTATGGAAAATTGACACTCTTCAATGAAAAATATTTTCTGAAACACAATACCATTTCAATCCATTTTCATGAAAATAAACATGAAAACAAGTATTGAATCATTAAAAACATTTAGAAAACCATTTTCCTAGAAATGTTATGAACAAAAGATGAAAACTTTTTTAAATCCATTTTCCTTTTAAATTTAATATAAAACATATAATGTAATGCGTGAAACAAAAATTTGAAACATAAAATATTTTTATGAAATATGGACATCGATGATAAATATGTCTCAGTAAATACATATGTATAAAGAATACCAAATAATTATGAGATTTCAAAGTTATCACAAAAAACATTATAATGAGTCAAATCCCATGAGCAATGAAATAAAGAAAACAATATAGATATTAAAATTCCATAATATTAAAAATTAACAATAAAAAAATACACTTATAGGTTGTTTATATTCTACTCAAAAGAATCGATTTTTGAATATGGCATGTGTCCTACATAAATAAAAATGAGACCTAAATCCATTATCTTTGGTCAGATTCCCTCCATTTGAGCCCAAAACACCAGTATAGTGGTTTTAATCATATATGAATTTAATAAAAAAACTAAATATTTTTATGATATCATATAAGATTTATTTATGAATTTATATTACCCATTTTTAACAATTCCAAGATAAAGAAATGTTTCAGGTCATAATTTTTTTTTATCGTACATGTTTTGAATTGTTATTCTTGATCCTATTACATATATAAATTATTTACATACATCCAGAGTAAAAAAAGTTTTATATATCAGATATTTCTTTATTATACAAAAATGATATACATATGAAATGGAATACACCATTCTTGTAGACATAAAACAATACTTTATCTTGAACGTTGTTTCCGTATTATTATTTTAGTAAATGGTATATGGTAAATGAAATTTATTTATATATATATATATATATATTATAATTAGAAATATTATTTCATATATTTTAAATTTAATCATTATATACTATTTTATAACCATTAATTAAATGCTTATCTTGGAAGATGAATCTCAATGCATCATGGAGATGGTATGTTTTATGTGTGTATGAGTGATGATATCATTCTCTTAATGATAAAATGTTTAGTAAATAGATGGTATATTAAGTATACAAAATGAATATTAGGTTGTAGTTATTAATTATATCTATTTTATCCATCCAAAAAAAGTAATGATGAAAACTAGATTACACAATTGCATGGAGATAGTAATCCATATATACACACGCGTTTTACCTTCATTTTTAATAGGATAAATAAAAGAGAGAACATCAATGTTCCATAATCATAATAAAATTTCCTAAAATAGGATATAATTTAGTTATAATATTATAATAGTCTAAAAACTTAAAATGAAAGAAGAAGAAGATTTTTTTGAAAGATTTGGTAATGAGACCACCTCTTCTTCGATGATCTCCCTCTATATCTCCTCATAGAGACACTACAGATTCAATTTTTAGAAGAACAAAACCACTATAATGGTATTAGGGATGTTTAGAAGGAAAATCAATAGATTTTTTTCCATATTAAAGTATCAATGTGATGTAATGAAGATAATGAGAATTTTCACTTTTATAATTGAGGGGAGGGGTACTCTCAGAAGCTCTCAAAATATTGAAATAATATAAGTTTTTTTATATAATATATTTTAAAATTGAATTATTTCTAAGATAATATTTCTATGGGATGAAATACTCTCATCCAATGATTATTAGACATGTTTAGCTCCCAATATTAACCTTAGAGTTTGAATTCAACCCTTAGTTATACCATTTAACTTTTATAAGGACAACATGTACTTTTACACATTAGGGTTAATATTATAACAATAAAAATCCAAAACAACCCCAAAAGGATAATTTAATTTTTTTAAATCTTATTACGTTTATTTGGAATAATTTTAGATTTTTAAAAAAAAAATATCATTTAATAAAATTTTATTTATTATGAAGTATCCTTTGTGGAAATTTGGATACTACACAATATGTGTATTTTTAAAAATCTCATAATAACAAGATAACTTAAAAAACACTTTTAATATATCAGTAACATAACTATGTTATCTATAATGTTTATGGTTATCATTAATTATCTTAATGTATATCTATTTTAATATTTTCAATATAATTTATTTGATATCTCAATTAGTTAAACGATTACTATATCTTCATTACACAATCATTTAATTAAATTAATATTCTATAATAATTGAAAACATTTATAAGTAAATATATTAATTTATTAGATTTCTAATGACTATTTATAGCCAAATTTATATTTTTTATAATTTTGTATTAAAAATGATTTACTTATTATTATATGATTATGAAATCTTCAACTTATATTTTAATAAAATATAATAAATGTCATATTTTCACGCATATGGCTTAAAAAATCTATAATTTCATCCTATGGATTATTTTAGACGAATGAAACTCCTAAAAATAAATTAGAGGACGTGTTAGGGTAATTGTATAAAATTATATTGTCATTTTTTCCAATAATTAGCCGATTTACCCATAATCATGGTAAACAAAAATGTACTAATGTTACTATTCATAATAAAAAAAAATTTACATAATATAGACCCTATTATAACAATTATGGAATAACTTTTTCCAAATTCAACAAATTAAAGTTGAAGAAATAAATTTAAAATTAACCTCGTTGACGGGATGAGAAAATGAGTTATTAGAGTTAAAACAAAAAATAAATTGAAATGTTTTTATATATAAATTCAATATAAATTTTTTCCAATAATCTAAATTATGATAAATGATTATTAGTTCATATAAGTATACATTAAAATGAATCAAAAATATAAAATGACACTAAAAATTATTTTGATGAAAATAGTTGATTCAATTAAAATTTATAATTTTTTAACATTTTATTAAAACATAAAACTCATTGATAAAATAACAAAAAATATACCATATAAAGTTTTTATATAAAAATATTAATGAGGATATTTATTTTTTCAAATTAAATATATAAAACTATAAGAAATTTTACATATGATGGGTTCTTTAATAAGATGTTATAAAATTACCTTTTTAAAAAATATTGTGTTTTATCCATAAAATTGGTTTGGATCTAATATTTTTCAAAAAAAATATCTTTGATGAATTTAAAAAAATTATTATTGATTAATTAAATGATATATTTGATTATAGTTATTTTTCAATTTTAATTAATTTAATTTATTCATACATAATGATTATGGGAGCATAAAATTAAAAATATTTCTCTTATATTGAACTGGATTATAATAATTTTTAACAATTTGATTTGTATTAAAAAATGTATATTTTCATTACATGGTTAAAACTATTCCTAATTTTAATATCTATATTATTTATTTTTATATTAAATAATAATGGTTTAATAATATACTATTATTCTGCAAAATTCAGTCCTTAAATCGAATGCAATTGAAGAAACATGTCATTGTGTATAACACAATCCAAGAATAATGTTGCGTATAGTGAATGTTATGCTGGAATTTATTGTAGTGAAATATTATCTTGGTTTAGTGTGAAACACAAGTAATTATTCAGGTAAAATTATTAAAAAACACACTCTCACAAAAATATCAGGTTATTACATTCTACCCTTCTTAAAATTGGTTTCTCCCTCAAAATTAACATCAGATATCCAGGGTTTATTACAATAATGTATCATTTATTGAATCCCAATTCATAAAAATGTATTGAAAAAAAACTTTTTAAAAACGAATTCAAGAAACGTAAATGTTACCCAATATAACATGTATATAGTTTTCCACATAAGATAAGATTGGTGGGATGTGAAAAATGGATGTGGAATAAGAATCATACTACCTTGTTCTAATAGAATGTGAAGGAGAACATGGGTAAGATAATGTTGGAAATGGAAAGGCCATAAATTTTAAATGATCTTAGAAACCATTTGATTCATCATGGAAGAAGGTACTATGAAAAAAATTTATATCAAAATCATTTTTCAAAAAGCTTAATAATTTTCATCAGAAGATATATTTACTTGATCCATTATAGCCTCACTCTTTTTTTCTTTGATCAATTTCCACCTCAATTCTTCCTCAAAAAAAGAATGGAAATTTTACATTTTTAAATAACTAATAGATCACATGATTCAAGATAATCCATCCCTTCTGTCACAAGTTACCATCAACACAATGTTTTCATAATAGGCTATCCAGTATGCAAAAATCCTTATATGGTTGGATAAAACATTAATATAACAAAACATAAACATATAATTTCAATAAATTGTAATCCATATAGCCCATATGAAATATGAAAATCCAAAAAAATATGAAATAAGGTCCCTAAATCTTCCCAACATTTATCTCTCACAAATCATAAGGAAACTCTTTCTTGTAACATTCCAAAAATGTGAATTCCTTAATCGTATATTCTCTCAAAACAAGTAAATTACCCGAATTACAATTCATCCTTATTTTTAATATTCATTATTACTTATTAAAATGTTTCATTGATATATTATAGGAGTAAAAAAATCCAAAAAATCAATTATGATAGTATAACCAACATGTCAATAGATCATTAATTAGTTCCTAGGAAACTAGAATCATTAAAATAATCATATTAATCGTTTATTTATCAACACATTATTATCATAACATAAGTAACTTGTTATGGGTTATCATTCCCTTAATATTGTGTAACCCTTGAATATATCCATTCCATTAAATATATATTATGTTTTTTAAGAACAATTCAAAATAATGTTGAAAATCCATAGAAAAAACATAACCAAACAATCCTTATATTATTCAGCATTTATGTTCCTGACATGAAAATACAAAAATATTCAAATACATAAACATTAATGATGGGAATATAATTTTTTTCATTTTAATATAAGTAAATTACTATGTTAGGGAATTTATATGGATGATGAGAATGTTCAATACAAAGGATACATTGAACTACATGAAAAATTGTCACACTATGACCCATTTCTTATATACGTAAAATAATCCCCTCTATTTGAGGTGTTCCTCAAGGACTTTCTTCCCATCATGTCATGTAAGATTCCAAAGCTTCATCCCTATTTTTTCCTTGTCAAGATAGTGTGTATAAATGTAATTTCCAATAATTTCTAGGTAAATTAGTTTTTAAAACTAAGTGGAATTATTTCGACACCACAAGCTCTGAGGACACGTGATTTCAGGGCTCGGTGAGCTTAAAACAGAATTTTGAAATTTTTCTATTATCATAAGTAAATGTGTGAGTGGGTTTCTATAAAATTTGAATTGGTTCTTGGGTCATAAATCTAAGGGCACTGTTGAACTTGATATGTCAGGATTCACCTAGAAAAGACCTTACATCCATCGGCATGGATCATATGGACAAGTTAATTTTTTAATATTTCGAAAAATAATAAAATAACATTAAAAAAGTTAATTTATATTCTTTTGCTCTGTTGAGAAGATTAAGCCAGCATTGCGGGGCAGCGATGAGATGAATAAAATTCACATTAAATGAGGATCATTAATTTCTCTTTATAATAAGCATAACTACTATGTTGTTTCATAAATGAAACCACATAACGATGAAACATCGCAGCATAACAGAAATGATGTGACATCATACCTTTTTACTGAACATATGATTTGGTGAGTTGTGAATTTAATAGTGTAATATCTATAACGAACCTACGTGGAATTTCCTCCCCTATGACAAATGAAGAATAGCGACAGATCGCTCGCAATTTTGTCGCTCTATGATGAATGGAGCCGAGAAGAAAAAAAATGTCTTCAACTTCATGATCCTTCATGGGAAGAATCATTTAATGAATAACTTCATTGGGGAATGGTTTTTTCATGTATTGTTTTAAATGACGAATTCCTATCAAACGATGAAATGGTTGATCCACAATTTGTGCATTCATGAAGGTGGGAGTTTATTTTGTGATTTCTATTTAGTATTAATTTTTTGTTGATAGAATATCATCATGAACCTCCAATGTTTCAAACTTCTAATTCAGAGGGTACAATCTAAAATGAACAATTCATGACCCCCCCTGCCATGTGCGTTTTTTGTGGCCGAATTTTTGGAGTGGCAGCAGGGTGAGTTCGATTTGGTTGTAGTGCAGGTGGTAGCCCTGTGATCCTGTAAGTGTATATGGTTCAAGAAACGGACCCCCACAGTAACATCGGTGGCCCAAGGCAGTAGCCCATGGGTGGAGGGAGGCAGCATGCCCATCACCATATCACGGTGGTAGATATCCACGACTAGCTGGTTGTAGTAGCATGGAGACGTGTCGTCAACCTATGCTGCATAGAGTGGGGCGGCCCATGTCTGGGCCGATCAGACATGTTGTAGGCATGCGGTCCATCGACTACATCTGGAAGGAACATTTAGGCCACCTTCTAGTTCAGATGGATAGAAACGGACATAGTTGTGGCAAGTTTTGTTGGACAGAACCAGCCCACAATGAGAGTCGGGACGGGGGAGAAGGGGTCGGGCCGTTGGAGCATCCCAGGCTGCAGAAAAACAACTCACTATGTTGGCAGGGTCGTGCAGATAGAATTTTTTCGGAACCAATTTTTATAAGGATACACCCAAGATCAAATGGGTTGGGCTCATGCCAACGGTCTGGGCCCAGGCCCAATGGGACCTCCTGCCAGAAATTGATTGGCCCGACCATGCAGGCCAGGCTGGATAATGTTGGGTAACTGGGTTACCTGATGGGCTCGACCCACGAACAACATTTTTCAGTTCTATTAAGGCCCAACGGGTGGGATCAATGGGCCAGAATGACATGTTCGGTCATGTAGGACACTGATCCGGGTTGGTCGGTTTGATCTGAAACAGCCAGACCGGGTCCAGAAGCAACTGGACCTAATTTACAAAAAAACCCTATATCTCTCAAACCAGGTGTCTGATTGATGTGTCTTCAGTGGCATTGAGACCCTGTCAATGAGCCGGTCCTTTTGGAATACATTGTTCGGTCCAAAAGAAGTTGGACCAGTAAAATATGAGACCAGACCCTATTTACATATTGGCTCATATCATCGAGATCGTTCCTTGGATTATTGTGTCGTCTAAGGAATGAGGACCCTTGCGACGAGGATGTCCTTTTATGATTATTAATTTGAGTTTTGAAAGAGGTTGTCTTATGTCCTGTTCAAATCATAATTGAATCCAACCTGGCACTGTTTACAAAAATTCTCATTTCTATCAAATCGGGCATCTGATTGACATATTCTCTGTAGAATGAGAACCCTTACGATAAGAAAATTCATTGGGTTACTCAATGAAATACATCATAGGGGTTGAGGTATGAATGATGGATTGAGGATAAGATCCTCTTAGAATCAAGTGAGAAAGTGAGGGAATCCATTAGTTGGATGTGACTTGAGGAATGAAGAGTGACCCTCTGTGGATCAGTAATAGAGTGACCCTTCGTGGAACAACATGAGAGAGACCCTTCATGGATTAGCTTGAGATTTAACTTTCATAGATCAGTATTAGAGATACACTTCAATGAAAAACATGAGAGCCACCCTTTTGTGGATACATAGTAGCACGAACTATCATGGATCAGTTGTATAGTGACCGATCATGGATAAGTAGTAGAGCGACCCTTCTTGGATCTACAGTAGTGAGACCCTTCATGAACCATTTGTAGAGCCTCTCATCAGAATGAAGGGATCTAGATTTAAATCAAATCATAATTACATTTGAACATACTTTATAACTGGTGTGTGTTGTGAAATTTTCTTTGTTCTTCAAATTGAGATATTTCATTGTAGTATTTTACTTTGTGGATTTATTTGAGACCCAAGTTGGTCTTGCGGTCAATTCTGAGTATTATTAGACTCACCCTTGCATGGATTTTGTCTTCCACAATTTTGTCTTGTGCAGATGTTAGACAACTTTTACAGGGACTATTAGTAGTCATGGAAAGATGGTTCTCATTGGTGGATATATATATGTGGTGTGGTGTAGTGACATATGATAGTGAGTTGGACCCACCCTTCAGGTAGGTTCCTTGGAAGATGACCACCGAAGCTTGTACTTCATTTTCTGTACTTACATTTTACGTGGGATATTATTCCGGACCCTTTTAATATCTATAGTACTTGTTTCTGTTGTTCATTCTAGTTTCGTCTTACTTTCTATGGAATGGTATTTGTGTGTGTGTGTGTGTGTGTGTCTAGGTTGAAAGTAAATGGATTCCATTTCTAGGGTATACCATTTTGGTTCTTTTCTTCAGCCTATGGCCTATGGATGTTGGGCATAGGGTTGTCACGGAACGGTCTTAGGGGGATGGTTAATGACAAAATAGTATCATAGGGGATTTATTTCAAAAATAATAACTAAGACTTCATATTTCTGATGAGGCAATAGTGTTAAGTGTTTTAAGTTCTTCTTTCAAGCTAGGGAGTCTAGTGTTGGTGTGATAGTTGACGTATCCATAAAAAAGGACCCATAATAATGTTTTTAACTCATTATACAAAATAAATGGTTTTATGTGTTTTGGAAATGTTTTTCTCTTTGTCTCATTAAGTCATCTCATCAGGTATAATGTAACTGACCATTGTCCATCTTGAATTAAGTCAGGATGCCTCAACATAGACAGCCAGATGGGGTTTAAGTAACATACATCGATGATAGTCCATCGAGGGGTGAGGTGTTGGTGCATGGACTCATTACAAAGATGACACATCCAGGTGGTGTACTAGAGCCACCATCACCAATAGAGCAGCAGTTTCTACTGGCATTTATACAAGAGGATTCACGCCAACTAAGGGTGTTGAAAGAGTTCCAATGGCAGAGACCTAAGTGGTTTTAAAGAAATAATGATCCTCATATAGATGAGGATTGGTTGGATAAAGTTACAAGATTTTTTATCCTGGTCGAGACTCCTATAGACCATATGGTGGTCCTAGCTGCTAGAATTTTTCAAGACAGAATAGGTAGAAGGTGGAGCTTGAGGCTCCAGACTCATGAGGAGGAGACCCCTGCCTAGTTGTACTTTTATATCCTCTTGAAGGAGATGTTTATACCATACACACTACGATCCATGCATATTTAGGAGCTACTACACCTACAACAGGGAATTCTGACTGTGGTCTAGTACTTATTGAGGTTTACTGACCTCTCCTACTAGTCCACCAATATGGTACATGACTCATTCTTCAGGGACCGAACATTCAAGTAGGGAATCTAATGGGGGATCATGGTGCTGATTATTTCAATTTGTCTCCTGATGCATGATAGAGGGCTAGGTAAAGCACTATAGGTAGAGAGCATCCAAGAAAACCATGCCCGAATGGTGAGAGCCTCCACCATAAAATAGGTGAGCAGGTCATCTGCAGAATGTTGTAGGTAGATTATGTCGACGCCCAAATGGTTCAGACCTTCTAGGGAATGACCCCAAGATGCATGCTTGGAGGTGTGTAGCTCGTGAAGTAGAGGATGTCAGCTGAGGGCTAGAGTTTGTTACCCCTGTTGCAGGCAAGACCACATGACCAGTGACTGCCTGACCCGCTGCACAGATGATCAAAAGGAGAACGAGGGACCACCAAGAAAAAGGAAGATGTTTGAGCAAGGAGGTCCATAGGGCAGCAGACATGGAAGGGGAGTAGGCCAAGCAGCAGGTGGTGGACGGTGGTTTTAGGTGCTATTTCCACCACCCCCAGCGGTCAACCATGGGCTAAAAGATCCCTAGGATATGGGAGAGCTCTGATTCAAGTAGTGTAGGCCTATGACCAAGGAACCCTATAAATGATTGGAATTATGATATGTGACTTTTCCACCATAGTTTCAGTTATTATAGACACTGGATCCAGTTACTCTTTCCATGCCACGGTCATGGTTCGAGGCTCGGGGATTTTGGTGGAGATTTTAGCTCAAACTATACATAAAGAGACATCTAGATAAGGGGACTCAATTATTACTCAATATTGACAATATTGCGGTATTACTATACATTGTGAGAGCTTCATCTATGATCTCTTAGTATCAGAATTGGGAACATTCAACATCATCTTGGGTTTGGACTTGTTATTTATATAACACAACCACATCAACTTTTGTACATGTAAATTGCAGTGGTTCCTTGAAAATAGTACTGGTTTTTCCCTCACTGGTGAGAAGGGAACCTTTGGAGCATATGATGTAATTTACTAGTGGAGGTTGTAGCCATTCACTCATATGTTGGCTAGAATGACCCTTGGTGTGGTGCATGAGATGAGTCCATAGTTTCCTACATTCGTAGATGAAAATGAGGAAATCTTATTGATGTTGTTTGGAGTGAAGTATAACTCATTGCGATTCATTAATAGGATATTCAATCTATAACATGATCATTTTTTGGTATTCTTCATTTATGACATCTTTGTGTACTCAACATCGGTGGAAGATCACAATACCCACATGTAGATAGTCCTAGAAACATGAAGAGAGAACCAACATTATGGTAAGATCTTGAAGTGCTATTTTTGGATTTGGGAGGTCCACTTTTTGGGACATGTCAACTCAGATTATAGGGTTTCAGTGTATCTGGTGAAGATAGAGCCAGTGATTTCTGGGGAACCACCCTAAAGCATGACTGAGGTGAAAAGTTTCTTGGGGCTAGATGGATACTACCATAGGTTCATTCCCAACTTTTCCAAATTAGCCTCACTTTTTTCACCTTTTACGAGGAAGGGAAAACACTTTGTGTGGACAGGGAAGTGCCGGCCTAGTTTCTAGGAGCATATCTGAAGACTGATGAGTGCCCCCATATTTAGACTACTAGAATAAGGTTCTTAGAATATAAACTTCATTGATATATCAATGATGGGACATGGTTGTTTCCTAATGCAAAACTGATTAGTGATCTCAAATGACACCCAAGAATTGAGGTAGCATGAGTAGAACTACATATACCATGACCTGGAGTTAGTAGTAGTGGTTGTTTCCTTGAAGATGTGGGGTTACTAATTGATTGGTGAACAATTTACAACTTACTCCAAACACAAGAGTCTCAGGTATATCTTCTCATAGAAGGACTTGAACCTAATATAGCAGAGATGACTAGAGTTCATACCGGACTATGAATTTGAGATTATCTATACTCATGGAAAGGGGAATGTGGTGGAAAACATACTCAATGGTAGGTCTCGCTTACAGATTTTGAGAAAGGTGATAGAGGGGAAAGCTTTGATGTAGATATCCTTCATGGAAGATGATGGATAATCTTGCCTTCAGTCGATGACTGAAACTTATCTACTCATATAGTGAGTAATAGAGGCATAGATTGTGGATGTTGATTGTGATGCTCGACTTGCTCAGTTATCCTCAAGAAAATCTCCAGATGTATTTTTGATAGGTGGAGAGTAAATAATCATTTTCATGGGATGCACCATTGTAATAGCGATGTTACAGGAGGAGGTGTTGAATGATTTCTATACATCCCCATTGTCAATATATCCTGGTGTGGAGAAGATATAACAGGACCTCTAACGTCTGTACTGGTGGACATGGATGAAGAAAGCAGTGGTAGAGTTCATTTCAACACGCCTCATTTTTCATCATGTGAAGGTTGATAATTAGGTCCCATAAAGCTTGGAAAAGCCACTTAATGTACTAAAATGGAAGTGGGATGGTATCTCCATGGATATTGTGACTGGGTTACCACACATATCCAGGGGCCACAATTATATCTAGTTGATCATTGACTAACTCTCTATGTTGGAACACTTCCAACCTATCTGAGAGTAGGGATCATTAGATGGCATGGGATGTCACTACGTCTAAGATATAGTTCGGCATTGTAGGGTTACTTTTTCGATTGTCTAAAACTGTTATGCACTCTTTAAATCTCGGTTGTGGGAGGGTTTGATAGTGGTATTTGGGACTCATAAAATATTGAGCACATCCTTTCACCCACATACTAATGGTCAAACATAGTAGAACATACCAACCATAGAGGACATAATTCATGTTTGTTTCTTCGATTTTGGTCGCAGTTTTGAGGACCACATACCATTGGTGGCTTTTGCGTACAAAAATATCTACCACTCAACCATTAGTATGGAACCATTTGTGGTACAATATAGATGACCGTGCACAACAGATTTGGGATGGAAATACCCAGTTGATTAAGTACATATAGGTTCGAAGATGGTACAGGCAACTGTTGAGAAGATTCAGATCATCTAGGAGCAGATGAGGACAACACAGAGCTGGTAGAAATTCAATACAGATTGGAGATGAAGACCCTTGGAGTTCGAGGATATAGACCATGTGTTCCTTTAGATATCACCTTGATGATGATTTCTGAGATTTGGCAGGGGCGATAAGCTATCTCCAAGGTAAATTTGTCCTTTTTAGATCCTCAGCAGAGTTGTAAAGGTGGTGTACCGCCTAGATCTTCTCCCTCATATGCATCACTTTCATTATTTTTTCCACATGTCACAATTGAGGAGGTACATATATGATCCATCCTAAATCATCGACTAGGTAGAGCTGGCCATTGATGATGGTGAGATGTTTGTGGTGTTCTTGGTAGAGATTGATGGTCGAAAAGAGAGGGTCCTTCATGGACTATAAATTCCTCTAGTGCATGTTTGGTGGTAGCATGGGAATATAAAGGAGAGAAAATGGGATAAGTTGTCTCATCTTTTTTTTGAGTACCCACATTTTTTTGAGTATCCATAGTTTTGGCATATAGGGATGTAAAGCCCTATAGTGGGGAGAATGTAATGTCCCGGAATTTCCATATAATTTTTTTCTAAATTTTTTGGAATTATTTGGAGACCACACGTTCTAATGGAATGTGATTCGAGGCATGGTACTCCAGGAATGAAATTTTTTAATTTTTTTGAGTGCATAAGTAAATGTAGGAATATGTTTTTATAAGTTTTAAATTGGTTCTTGGATCGATAATATGAGGTATAGTTGAACTCAGAATGCATCGATTCCCCTAGAATGAATCTATCATTGGAAGTAAAGGGTTGGAAAAAAATTTAATTTTTATGCATTTTATAATATTATAAAAAAACATAGAAAAAGTTATTTTATTTTCATTTGCAACATTGAGAAACAGACAGTGGTGCAGCGGTGTAGTGATGAGGTAACGATGAGGAACAATAAATGTGGATCAATAATGGCTTGTTTATGCCAGCGTAACCAATATGGTGTTTCATAAATTAAACAATATAATGATACAACATTGCAGTGTATAAGAAATTTTGAAACATGTTTCCTTTTTACAAATAAAACATGTCAAAAAGTGGGAAATTAAATGGTGGAAATTCACCACTAAACCTAGGGTAAATTTCCTCCCCTTTGACGAATGATGGACGCAGACAGATTGCTCATAATTTCATCCCTCTATGAAGAATGGAGTAATGAAGAAATGAACAACTTTGACATCCTGAACGTTCACAGACAGACTGCTACATGGTTTAACAGATTCAAGGTAGGGGTTTGATTTGATTTATGTTTTTCCGTATTCTTGTTCAAAATGGTGAATGGAGATGAACCCACGAACTGGTTGATCAATGAATCATGTGTTCTTGGGGGAGGGTGTTTTAGTTGAGATTTATTTTTAGGATTGTATTTTTTTAGACAATATCGTCCCAAACCTCCCTTGATTCATACATCTATCAAATAGGGCATAGCCTGACATGAACAAGGCCAGAGCCCCTCCGTCATGTGCATTCTTTGTGGCTGAATTTCTGAAATGGTGGCAAGGTGTGTTTCAATCTTTTACTGTGAAGGTGGAACCCCTTCATTAACATAGGCGTAGATGGTTCAAGAAGTAGACCACAATACCAACTCTGGTGTCCCAATGACATCCACCGGTGTGCAGGCATAAGTGGCATCCCATGTAGGTGGTCGTAAGTGGAGGAAGGCGCACAGATGGCCGCGTTGGCATGGAGACGTCATGCCCACTGGTGATTCTTGGTGGGGGAATCCTACCTCCAGGTTGTCTAGATGTGCTAGTGGAACATGGTATGTCGATTTCATGTTAGAGGAACCATCTGGTCACCTGCGGGATGAGCTAGATGGAAATGGATGGGGTTGTGCCATGTCCGACTGGAACGAACTGGCCGGCTGCATAGGCCGGGCTGGGGGAGAAGGGACCAGAATACTGGGGGATCCTGTTCTAGATGAAAATGGATCTTTAGGAAGTATAGGTCATTTGGATCAAGGTAAGAAAGACTTGCAAAAAATGGGCTGAGCTTAAGCCAATGAGTTGGGTCTAGGCCCATCTGAATTGTTGATTGGAATTTTACTAGCTCGCCAATGATGGTCTTGCCAGATAATTTTGGTTCACTGGGTGACCTAACTGGTTGGACCCATGGACAACCAGGTTTAGGTCCAATAATGACCTATGGTCCATATAGAATGGTCGGGTCATGCTGTAACCAATGGTGGGTTGGTCGGGTCAATCAGAACCAGTCTGACCAGGCCTAGACATAACCAGACACTATTTACAAAAACACTTATATCTTTCAAATAGGGTGTCTGGTTGACGTTTCATCAGGCGAAATGTGACCCAAACAATGAGGTTGTTTTTTTGGAATAATCTGATCAGTCCAACCAAGTTTGAATGGTTCCAGATGTGACTGATATGTATATATAGAATGGAATGTATCTCTCAGATCTTGTGTCCTACTAACCTACCATCTGTGGCATGAGGACCCTTGAAATGATGAGGTCCTACTGAGATACAATAAATGAGTTTTATAATAGGATGGATTACAGACAGGTTGGATCGGACTTGAATCTAATAGGTCCCTTAAAAAAATGCATGTATTTAACAGACTGGGTCTCCGATTGTCGTGTCGTCTACAGAATTAGGACCCTTACAACAAGACGGTACTTTGGGATAATATATATGGTACTTCCTAGAAGTTTATGTAAGACCAATGGCTTGAATTTTAGATCATCCTGGAATCAATTGTTCTATGTAATGGATTCTAGTTGCTGGCTATGACATGAAGAATGAATAGAGACCCTTCATGGATAGGCAACATAGAAACCCTTAGTGGATCAACAAGAGAGAAACTCGTCATTGATATACATGAGAGAGACCCTTCATGGATCATCATGAGAGAGAGCCTTAATGTATAAGATTCATAGAGACCTCTCTTGGATCAACATTAGAGCGACCCTTCATTTATCAGCAGTAGAGCGGCCCATTGTTCATCAATAATAGAGCCTATCAACAAAACACAATGATATAGATTTATGACTAATCATTTTTTATTCTATAATTATGTTATTCCTGGTGTGAGATATTTATTTTTAATTGTTCTTTACATTGAGATCTTTCTTTGTGGTATTTTTCATTGTGGATTTCATTGAGACCCGAGTTTCTCTGAGTGTACTTATATAGTATAGTTAAACTCACCCCTGCACGGGCTTCTTTCTCACCTTTTGTGTCTTGGGAAGATGGCATAGAGCATTGAATGAGACTTTGGGGATCCATAGATAGACAATGATCGGAGGTGGATCAATGGACATGGTGTGGTGTAGTGACATCCGATAGTGATTTTTATATACCATTCAGGTAGGATCCTAGGTCGATGACCTCCATAACATTTACATTCTTTACTATACTTTCCTTTTAGTTGGGCATGTATTATGGGCCCTTTTACTTTTTTTAGTACTTTTACTTATTGTTGGTTCCGGTTTCAGCTTACTTTCTATAGTATGATCTATGTCTGTTTATACAGATTAGAAGGCAATGCCTTTCCTTTTGGGGTATGCCTTTTTGGTACTAGTCACTGACCCCTAAAATATAGAAGGTAGACATGGGGTAGTCATGGAACGTCCCAAGTGGATGGATCATGATTATAAAATTATACAATAATCTTATTTTACATGTTTTTAATTTAACTAAAGATAACAGTTTTAATCGTATATCATGATATCTGACTCAGTAATGTCACAATATATTTTTCTCCATGTATCATCCCATTTTAATTCTCATCAAAAAAAATTTTGTCACCTTCAATTTGAATCTAGTTCCTTCTGGTTCCCTCTATTGACTAAAATAAGAATTCTTATTGTGGGAAACATTTATAATGGTGAAAAACCAAATCATCATAAAAACTAGCTATATGATGTCTACATTGGGGAAACTTCTTTAATATATGATACCTCTGGATTATCTATGGGTATTCATAGAAAACTTTTTTTAAATCCTTTATGATGGGTCATAATGATATTTTTTAATTTCCAAAGGCAACCCCTCCGGAATATAAAAATAGTGTTGTAGAAAGTATAGTTGTCACGCACCATATTACACTCGAGTTGGGCCCAACACACCTTCATAGAGTTGTTACACCTAGGTACATCTGTGCTAGAACCACATCCACATATAGTATCATGTAGAGATTTAATTCTTGGAAACCACTCACTCTATCCTTTACCAAAATTTCAATATATTTTCCTAAACACTAACTCATAAATGGACATATCCTTTATAATACCTGTAGACATATCCATTGAAATATCCTTATAAATGTCACTAAATATTTCTCATACTACTTACTAATGGATAAATAAAAATACTTTTTCATACCAACTATAGAGACACTAAGTATTACTATATAGACATCGCATAACTTTTGTAGAATAATTAATAAATTACATAAAAAACTCCCAAATACTGTATTAGTTTAGTTCTTATTGAAACATGAAACAAATTATTCTAATTCGCTAATATATCATCAACATATAATATAAAAGACATAACCATTAGTTCCCCAAACTAAAACCATTCTTTTTAACCCATGGAAAATAATAAATAAGAAAAAGGGTGAGCTCAGATCCTCATTAAAAGTAAACAAGGGATATATGTAAACATAATCATGAGAATATTGGTACAAGAAAATGAATATGAAAATGGAAGATCATACCCTAGATATCAATGATCATAAAAATGATTCATAGAATCAATATTAGAAGTTTATAAAACATGAATCATAATGAAATAATGAAAATTCCCCAAGAAATCATAACTTATGAATAAAACATCGAATTTTGGGAGACATATAATAATATAATAATGATTTCCATTGTAGCCCTGGAATCACCACCAAGTCCATATTGGTAGTTTGTGTTAAATTCCCATACCATTTTTGTTTCCCTGGATCTCTCCCATAACAATATTGGTTGACATGAATCACTCCTATAATCATCTTAGTAGTCAAGGTTCACTTCAAATACCATCTTATCATATGAGATCCTTTATGAATATTTTACGAGACATTAATCAATAACTAATGCATTGTATTGTTACATAGTCCAACCAATATCATAATTTATTCATACATACATGTGCCATAATATCATAAATAAACATATCATAACCGATATAGTGGAATTGGTGTAATAAACATGTAATCATATCATAACCTATGGAAAAGATATAGGTTTCATAATTATTTCATCAAAACCATAATCCACAAAAATTAATAGGATTCTTAATCATTATTACAACAAAACAACAACCACTAAAAGAAATACTATGAATCATATTCTTGATATAAAATAATGAATGCCATCATATGTGAGGAATGATTTTGATGTTTTTACGGAACATGACATTTTCATAAAAATTATTTTTGACATAAAACATTTTCAAAACCCATTTATTAGAATCAAAATTGAATAAATATAAATAAATCCTGAAATATCATTCAATAAATTTTTTATGGAAAATATCCTTTTTTTATTTGGAAATTTTATTTAAATATACAACCTTTTGAAACTATTTTCTTGAAAATTGATAAAAATACCTACAATGTAATATACAAAAAAAAAAGAAAAAATAAATTCCTCAAAAAAAAATGACAGAATCTTGAAAAAATATTTAAATTATTATTCATTTAAAATATCTTTGAAAACTAATAAATGATGCCTTAAAAACACTTTTTAGGAAGAAATATTTTTTGATAAACCTCGACATGGATGATAAATATTTTCCCATAAATACTTAAATATATACAACATTGAAAAAGAAATATATTATAAAGTTAAACCTTAAAACATCATTTTCATTCAAATTTACATTACTAAAGGTTGGGTTAATTCCACCGGGCATGGATCAAATTTGAAATTTATTTTATCCTGAAACAAACTAACTCCAATAACATTGTATAGTGAAATGATGGGGTCATACCACATATAGTATGGAATATAACGATTACAAATCCAGTCTAAAGCTAAGGTAATTCAAATTTATTTTACATTTCAATAATTAATTTTATAAAATTAAATAAAATGAATTTAAATAGTGTAGTAAAAGAGAGGGGAATCATTTTTCATTGGTGGTTTTTCTAAATAAATTTATACAGGCTTGCAGAATAATCATATTAAATAGTAGTACAACCAAAAAAATTGTCAATAAATAAATGGTCATTCCTGATCAATCTACCATTGAAAAATAATTATTCATTTTTTGAAAAATTATAATACCAATATTAATTAAATTTGAATTTCCAAAATCTAAAGAGTAATTTAATTAAATGGTCATGATCAAATTATCTCAGTCATGATGTGGTTAATTCATTAAAGAACAAAATGATAATTGATTCAATGATAAGTAAACTAAGTGTATAGGAAAAACATGATAGTATTTTATAAAAACATTATTAAAAAAAATATAAATAAAACAATGAAGGGAGACACTCCATTTAATAGATTTTTTTATCCCTATATGGGGTTTAGCCAATCATCGTGTGTTGGAATCCAATGGACAATAAACCAATACCCATAGCTATGATATTAGAATATAATGAATGAGAATGTAATGGGAAAAATAACTAGTATGTAATTAAAATTATTAATAGTAAATCTATTACAGGAAGGAAAGATAAGAAATGCTTAAACAAAAACCTATATACGAAGAAGTATAGTTTCGAACCCTACTACACCCATTAGATAGTCGATACACTCCACACTTTGATGGAATTCCCCTGATCAAATCATAAACCAAATTAATAGGCCAGGATTTCATCAATGTGGTTCACTTGGGGAAAGAATGAGATTGATAGATGTTTGGATTAAACAATCTTTTGAAAACTTGTAAAAGTTTCACTGGAAATCAGTGTCTTGTGATGTGTATATTTTTTACATGTCTGATAATATGCCCTCATGTTGTGTAATCATCATTCCCATTTACATATTTTACGTCTTGAAACATCATGTTTCGAAATGATATTACACGAGGTGTAAAATGTGATTTTAGAAAAGGAATATTTGTTTTATCCTGCTTTATTATTTCTTTGACTTCATAAGTGATCCATAATAACCCAAAAAATTAGATGTGGCACCATGAGTGACACTAAGCAGCATAATTTGTCATTTTGTTCCCCAATTTCTATTTTTTCCTCTGTATTTCACCAAATTTCATTCATGAATAATAATACAAAAAACATTGATATATTTTATGAATATTATATGAAATCAATTAATATTCAATGAAAATATATATAAAAATAGGTCAAAATATGTATACAAAATAATGTTATCACAAAACATATATCCCATGGATAAAAAAACTATATGAATAAAAAAATAATATAATATTCATAATTATGACAGGGAGTATATATTTATGATCTAGATATACACCAAGAAAAAGAAGAATGTGGTGAGTATGTCATGCCTCCCACATAATAAAAGTGAGACATAAATCTGTTTCCATTAGTCTAAATACCACCGTACATGTTTAAAACTATTTTATTGTGGTTTCAAACATGTTATTAACTTATCAATTAAGAATAATAATATTTCTGATATCACATTGGATTCAATTATGACTTTATATTACCTGTTTATTAACATTTCCTTCTTAAAGAAGCTTTTTAGTTAATAATCTCTTTGCTTATCATAAATTTTTTGACTTTTTTTTCTTTATAATTTTAATTAGATCATGAATTAAATTATTAAAGAATGTAATAAATTGACTTCTTTATCATATATATTTAGTATATATATATATATATAACATAGATATATCATCTAAAACAATCCATTCATGTAGATGATAATCCATGAATATGCATAAACACTATTTCTGTTTTCTTATCCTACTAAAAGGAAGAAGGTAAATGATATATATGTATATATATATATATATACACATATATATACATTAGTATTATTATGTCATATAATTAACATTTATTCATTATATATACTTGTATAATCATTCATTAAATAGTTAGTGTGGAAGTTGAATCACATCAAGTTGTGGAGATGGTTGGTCATATGTACGCACAAGTGAAGATATCATTCTCTTAATAATAAAAGGGTGAGTAATTATTTCATGAACCCCTCCCTATAATGATTCCCATCAATAGCTGGAAATGATAGAAGAGTGATAATGACCCCAATGTCTTGCCACCAGTAGGCCCCGAGGAGGAAACTATCGCCAAGGGTATAAATATCTTACAACATGGGAGGAATTGCCCATTATAAGAAAACAGGGTCGACTGATAAGATGGTTCATACCAAAACAAATAAAAAAATGAGAGAGATAAATATATATGTATATATATAACTATTAAAAAACCATCCCACGTGCATATTCAAAACTAAACTATTACCAATATAATAAAACTCCCTAGTAAATACCCATTATAAAACTAAGCAGCAACACAACAACCATTCCAAATGTCCGAGATTGTGAGGTCTAACATGATTCAATAATCTTCCTAGAAACATGAAATAAGATTATATAAATTTGTTTAGAATATATGTATAATTATTAGAAACCCCATATTATCTTATGAAAATGTGTAAGAAGCATACTAATTCTTCCTTGAGAAAAAATCAAAACAAAAAACCCCAAATACGGAATACTAACCTTCCCACCTCAGTAATGCATTAACACCAAATAACAAAAGTCTAGTAAAGTAATATATTAATAAAATTTATGATAGGGTACCTCACACCTCAATTCAACTAATTATAATCTCTAACACAATAACAAAAAAATGTCATAGTGCTCCCAAATCTTAGGAACACACCACACCACAAGCCACCCACCCACACATGGTCTTCAAAGCTAGTCAAATCACCTGATAAAATGAAACTCATCACATCTTACCCACACACAATTGGTCCACAAAACCACATAACATCTTTCCTATAGACACCTAGAACACAAACCATAGCTCATCCAGAAGACGCATAATAATGAAAAGCACATCTCAACCCGATGTCTCCTAGGAAAAACAAAGCTCTCTTGTACACACCAAGGCCACAAAAACATCAATCAGCCAGAAGAATCTGGCCAATCAACACCTAGAAGAGGGAGTAGGGATGCTTTGGTGGCCATCCATCCATCCTCCGAGAAAGTTGTTTTGTAAATACATCATCCACTACGAATTTATGGGTGTTTGGTGCATAGTTCTCAAATATGGTGGGGGTACATATAGAAATAACAAGGAAAATAAAATTATTTCATATATGATAAAATGAAATTAATCCCAAACTATTTTTTTCCACCAATAACTAACACACAAAAACCAACTTTTAAGCATCTTCAAAATGCACAATCACATAACAATCCACAATCTCAAACCTTATTTATATTCAATTCAATTAACCAACACTCATTCTTTATTAAACATATCATTTATTAATTCCATCTATAAATAGGAATCTAGTAGGAAAAAAACAAAACAATACATATAAAAAATAGAATACAAAAGAGGTATCACCCTTACAAATTAAGCCCTTTACATTACTCTATGAATAACACCCACACCAACCAGTTCCATTATCAATCATCATGGCCATCCCTCCTAATAAATCCTATAAATTGAGATACACCACCAAGTAACATCCCCATGTAGAAAAACATAACTGAAAAAACTAGACCAAAAAAATATTTGATAATACTTAACATCAATTCCACATCCAAACCCCTTTACAGAAACATATATGTTCAAAAACAAACATACTCTCGACCTTCTATTTATTCAAACCTTCAAAAATTCCCCAAAAAACTGTGTATACAACCATATCACCACAGAAACATAGGGAACAACAAATCATGATTTAATAAATCATCTATTCATTTATTCCATATTAATATTTTCAGAGTTACCATAGAAATTGTACAATATATGGGAATCCATTTATTATTTGGATATACATTGTTAGCAATTTTTCCATTAAAGGAGTTTAATAAAATCAAACCACATGTATTCAGTAACATTTTCATGCACAAACAAAAAACCTTAATAGAAATTATGTTCATTAGACTTATATCCCATACAATTTAAAAAATTTATAAAAACCTAAATTATCTATTATGATCAAAACTCACTTCCCCCAGCCCCTATTTATTGGTTTTAAACTGATTTTATTGTTTTACATGAAGTTGGGTTCAACAATGTTCTCAATGAGACATTAGTATACCCAACCCACATGAAACACAAATTAGAAAGGATAAGGAAATCCTACAAGGGTGATGAGGTGATTGGGACACCCAGATTTTTTTAAGATAGGTGTTGCACATGCAGTAGGAAACTCCCACAAAATATGAGCAAATTGTGCGACATAATGGCAAGAATCCTCACGGAATAAAGTTTCTTAGATTATAATACCTATAGATAATATGGAGTAAAAATAAGGAAGAATAATGTTTCAACCATTGTTTGATCTAAAATAGAGTTTTCATTTAGATACATATTTAATTTTCCATGAAAGTCGAATCTAGTCATGCATACGCACATTGAAAAATTAAAACCCATTAGACACTTATGAATTTTGATTTATGAGTTATATCCCTTGAAATGCCTTAAAAATAGCTTAAATATGGAATTAAAATAATTTTCTGTTAATAAAAATGTCCAAAGTGAAATTCTTGACAAAAAAGGGAAAACATGAAAAATTGAAAAATTGTGAGAAATGACCAACTATCAGGACGAGATGTCGTGATGCATAGGTATGGTGCACTATTACAACATACTATTATGTACATCAATCATGTCATATATTTGTGACCTTTTTGTGACTTTCTATAATGAACTGTTATTGTGACCTACTACCGCAACCTTCTGTTGTGGAATTCTGTCACATGGTGACCAGTTGTGGTGACCTGGTGTGGGGACCTACTATAGCGACCTACTGTGGTGACCTGTGATGGCACCCTACTCTAGACATCTAAAGTGGAGACCTAATATTGTGAAATTTTATGGTGACCTAGTGTCACAACCAACTATTGTAACCCACATTCATGACTTTTTTTAGGTATGACCTACCATTGGAAAATTAGAATTTAGGAAAGCTCTTGAAATAATTTATAGTGACCTCCTATAGCACTTAAACCACTGGATTTTCACAAAATAATGTATTGTAAAGGTCAGTTCCATTATAGATTATTTGTTATATCAATTAAAATGTATCCATATAATTTAATATTTATTATCTAAATCAATTATATCCATCCAAATATTGTAGTGATGAAATAAATTACACCACTATTTGGAGACAATAAGATGTATATACGCACGCGTGGTACTTTCATTTTTCATAGAATGAATAAATGATGAAATATAATTTTTCCATAATCACAATAAAATCCACACCTATAGGTTATGAATTAGTTATTACTTAATAATGAAATAAATATATCAATATAAAATTGATGAAGTAACTATTTTTAAAGAGTCTTTAAGATTTTTATCTGTTCTTTGATGATCTCATAGTAGATACCTCTTAGAGACGCTATAGTTGATCTTTCGAGAAGATTAGAACCAATATATTTTAATTATTAAGTTTTATATGAGAAATGTGTAGGGTTTGGTAGATATTTAAGGCTCAATGTGATTTAAAGAAGATAAGGAGGATGTACCATTTTATAATTGTGGGGATGGAAAACCTTGTAAACTCTAAAAATAATAAATTAATATTATTGTTTATCTATATAAAATTGCTAAAAGGTGATTTATTTTGAATATAAGATGGTCATGGATCAAAATAAAATCATAAATTAATTTTTAAACATCCTTAGGTCACAATAGTTATCTTATAGTTTGGATTTAACCCTTAAGGAAACTTTATATCATTTACAATAACAACTTGAATTTTTACTCTTCTAGGTCAACATAGTTACTATAAAATCACCAAAGAACCAGAAATGGATCATTAAGGAATTATTTATCCTTATTATATTTATTTGGGAGAATTTATATTTTTTATGAATTTTAAATCATTTAATAAAATATTATTTATTTTAATGTATTATTTTTGCCTATTTTCATAATACTCTATAGTTGTTATTTTAAAAATATCATGAAAAATTATAATTTAGAACCAAAAAATCAAATATATAAATAACATAACGAATTTATATATATAATTAATGGTTTTCATTAATTATGTTATATTATATTAATATTAATATTGTAAATATACATTACTTGATATTTCTATTAACTAAAGAATTACTCCATCATCATTATACAAAACTCTAATAAAATTATCATTTCTATAAATATTAAAAATAATTTATCACAATGATGATATATTAATGATACTTCAAAAAAATTATAGTAGAATTTATCATATGTATCTACCTATATTAAAAATAATTTACATATTAAAATATGAGTATGACATTTTTAACTTATCATTAAAGAAAATATAATAAATGTCATATTCTCACCCATGTTCTTTAAAAAGGGTATAATTTTCCAAAAATATTTATTTCGGTAGAAATAAACTTATAAAAAGAAATTCTGAAATGTTTTAGGAAATTTTTTTAATAGAATAATATTCTTTTTAACTTTAGTTTCCTGATTTACACTTAACAGTGGTTAATAAAAATTTATTAATATTATTATTTTAAATATACAAAAATATAAAAATACAATATAAATAATTTGGAACCAATTATTCCAAATATTTTATCCATTTCTAATATTTCAAAACAAAATAACTTATAATATTTACATTAAAATTAATCTTGTTGATGGATTGAAAATATAGTTATTAATGTTAAAACATTCAAAAAGCTAAAAAAAATTATTTCAAATATCTATGTAAAATTTATGGAAATTTTCAAATTTATATTAAATATTGAAATATTAATCTGATTTTTTTTAATCCAATAAAAAATATAAGATAAAATTGTAAATTTTTTTGATGAAAACACTTTTTATCAATTAAAATTTAGTCATTTTTCAATATTTATAAAAACCAAAACATATCAAAAAATTATAAAATTAAACCATATTAAATTTTTATATCCAAATTTCAATATAGAAGTAAATTTTTTCAAAAATAAATATAAAATTGTAAAATTTTTGATATAATATGGGTTCACTATTAAAAGGGGATAAAATTACCATTTCAAAAAAATATAGTGTCTTATACATAAAATTTGATTGATTCTTATCTAATGCCTATAATATCTATTTGATGAATATTAAAAACATGATATTAAATATATATCATAGATATTTTGTTTATTTAATTTAGTAATTGTAATTAATTATATTTAATAATAAAAAATGACTTCAAGAGGATAAAATTAAAAAAATCTCCTTTATATTAAATTGTAATATATTAAGTGGTAACCTATTAATCCATCTTATAAAACATTTATTTTCATATGTTAGTTAATGATATTCATAATTTAATCGGTATTTTATATATTATTATATTAAATAATTATATTTAAATAATATAAAATTGTTCGATAAAACTCAGCCTTGCATGAAACACAAGCTATCAAAAAAACTATAAATTTTGTGTAACACAAGCCACGAATAGCATTTAATATACCCCATGCTAATATTTTCATCCATGTAGAACAAGATTATAATGCCACCGTGTACAAAAAATGAAATCAATGAAATAAAATTAATAAAAAAAGTCATCACATAAAAAATAGAAGGGTGTTATACTATGTACTACCAAGAGGGATGATTTCACATTTGGATGATGAACCGTGTCTATATAAGGGGGATTATTTCACACTTGGATGTTTATGGGACATTGGGACTGAAAATTACGAAGGCACCCCATATATATTAGTATAGTGGGATTGATCCTCAAGGATGTGTCCTACATACAATGTTTAAAATACAAGAATAAAAACCCACATAGTTTGATTCCATAGTTCATGGTAGTGTGATAGGATTGGTTCATATAGTTTAACATTATGCGTAATAGACACTTACATCATATATTTAGTCTCAATGAATGATGGTGTCGAGGATATTCATTGAATCTTATTAGTGTATAAGTCAATGGGAGTGATGGGATATTTTTGTGAGTAAATTTCCATGGGTTGAGGGTCATCCCAAAAATGATTACATATATGGAATATCATGCTCATCACATTAGATAAGGTTAAAATTTTATGTATAATTCTGAGTATATTGTAATGTGGTTCAACCTTATATTACTATGACATGAGTCTAGGAAGCTTAACATAATGAAACTAATATGTGGAATGGTCTTACACCATGAGTAGTTCCACGACATGGTGATAGGAGGATTCATTATAAGGAATTTATCCTAATATAGATTAGTTGTTTCCCATGATGATTCCACCATTTGGGATTACATGTAATTATCTCATGTTAAATTGTGTAAAGAATGGTATTGAAACTTCTCAAGTTGAGTTGAAATATGGAGACCTGACATGTGGGTACCTATGATTATGATAAAATGGAATCATGGTACATATATATATGAGAAACAGGTTGGGTGAATGCACATTTGGAACAAGAATAAATGTGGGAGGAAACAAGTGTATATGGTACCTATGGAATGGCGATTATGGGTGTGGTTGAAAAATTCGTGGATTCATATCAGAGCCATGGGAACTGATATTTTTAGAAAGGGTGTTGGATTAAATGATCCACAACAACGAGTTTTGGATGATGGGAATCAAAATCGTTGGGGATTCACGAATTCAAGTTGTTTTGTGATAGAAATGTGTATCATGATGTTTATAGTTCCCAAAAAAGAGTATGTTTTCATAAACAAGGTGACTCGACCTCATTCTGAGGTTTTTGTTGTCGTGGGGTTAGTAAAGTGATGCATAGTTAGCCCATGAAACCCCAAGACCCACAAAGGGGTTGATTATTATACAACAGCCATATAAATTTGTGAAAGGAATATCCAAAATGCTTTTAGGTTCTCAAAATCCCATGGGAGGAAAATTAATAAAAATGGAAACATTTGGAGGTCTATATCTACCTTCTCTTTTTAATCATTGAGTAACAAAAGATCAATGATTATCTCTTAACCAAAAATGTCGTGTCGTCATAAAATTATTACATTTGGGGGGGGGGGAATTTATTAGAGTTTAAGAGGAAACTAAATTGGTAATGTGAATAATGGGTTCTTTTAATAAACCTAATGGGATTTGCAAATAGATTAGAATCCATGAGCTAGAGTTACACTACATGAAGGTTTGCTAAAAATCTCAACGCTAGTGGAGAGATCCCTGAAAAGCTGATCCATACACATAACATCTATTGCATCAATATTACAATGAAAATTACATGCGAATAAGGACATTATTAACCTACTACCATTTCCAAAGTTTTGTACCTTCTAGAATGTTATCTTTTAGGTTTATTTATGGATTGTATTGGTCAGAATTCTATTTGAATTAGTTTTTTCCTCTATAACCTCTCCTATAACACATGTATGTTTGCTTCCTAACATGACCCACCTCTGAATTGGATCTGATGATGGAATGGAGGGTCATATTATGATGGAAAACATTTAAAATTAGTAATAATAAATCCGCACTTATGAAATTCGGTCTAACCATATGCCAATAAATAGGGATGGGGGTCCACTAATGGACCATGATATTTTAATTAATGATAGACCTAAGTGAAATTTTATCAAAAACTCAATACCATCATGAATTTTTTTCATCTCTATCCTCATCTCTAAAGAAACTATATACTTCAACAAACCATGAATTGGTAAACATACATCCATTAACAGTCATCATCAATGATACTGACATTCTTGAAGAGATATTTTTAAAGAAACCATTGTGAACTAGTTTCAAAATATTTTGATGTCATGAAAAATGTTCTTTGGTGTCACGACCCGACCCTACCCGGGCGCGAGCTGCAACTACCCCAAGCCCGCCTCCATAGGCCAGGGGCCGGCGACCAGTGCCGAAGGCAAAACAACTTGGGGAGGCCTTTGCCTAAGTACCTGTACACACACACGCAGAAAACTCAATACAACAGTGCAGAGTAAAAGTAAAGACAAGAAAAGTAAATGGGAACTTCTATATATAAACCACAGTGTGCATCGACCACTAATAGTACAAAGTACAGTGCTGAAAAGGAAAAAGGGGCAAAACATGCGCCCAACCAGAAAAGGTTCCACAACCCGACAACAGGTAAACAAAAAGGAAACAGCTGACAGGTCTCCCACCTGGAACCCATCCACAACCACCGCACACGGTCCAAGATCCCAAGCTCCTACGCTCCACGGAAGTCACTCTCCACCTGTCCGTTGTCTGCAAGGGCACACCAAGTGCGGGCAAAGCCCAAGCATGGGTGAGTACAAAAATACTTAGTAGGATACCCTGAAGGCACGAGGGAGCAACAAAAGGAGGTACCGAAGGGTGAGCAGTAGAGTGAACAGGAGAAAGCAAAGAGAGTATAACAGAGAGTCCAGCTCAACCCAACAAGTGAAAGGAATTAGACTCGTCCAGGCACAAGGAGCTGGAAACGGTGAGAAGATGAACTTCTCGTCGAGTCTTTACTACCTATAGAAGGAGAGTAGACTCATCCAACCACGAGAAGATAGACACGGAAAGCATGTGGAATACCCCGCGCGTCTTCGCCTCTCCTGGAGGGAGAGTAACGAAGCCCAAGAAGTGAGTACTCGAACAATGTAAATACATATATATATATATATATATATATATATATATATATTCTCTACAAGAAGCCCGAACAAGCTCATAAGGGGATCTCCGTCCCGTAGCTCAGCCTAAGAAATAGTATCCAATAGTCCTAGAAGTAACACCATCGATGCCTAGCATCCCGCACGTCTTCCCTGAACCGCAAGCCAAGGGCTCAATCACCACACCTCGACACAGCCCCACAGTCGAGAGGTCTCAGAGTCAACAAGCGACCCTCTGCCCAGCCCCACTGGAGGGTCACTGGAAGTCAATGGGTTCCCACTACAGGGAGACCCAAAAAGTCGATGGGTGCCACACTGCCCAGTACCGTAACAGGGTAATCCACTGGAGGGAGACCCGACTAAAGTCGACGATGGGTCCACTGCCCAGCCTAGCTGGAGGTAACCCGGCATCGGGGACCACTGCCCAGCCGAGCTGGAGGTAAGCCCGGCATCGGGGACCACTGCCCAGCCCAGTTGGAGGTAAGCTCGGTATCGGGGACCACTGCCCAGCCCTGCTGGAGGTAAGCCCAACATCAGGGACCACTGCCCAGCCCAACTGGAGGTAAGCCCGGCATCGGGGACCACTGCCCAGCCCTGCTAGAGGTAAGCCCAGAACTGCTTTGGCCATCCCTTTTGGATGGTACTGCTCGGTGAACATCACTATACTGGGCATCCCTGCTGGATGGTAACCCACGGATGAGCCCTTCTTGATACAACCTCAGCCCTACTGGAAACAAGCTCATCCCTACTGGAACAACCTCATCCCTGCTGGAAACAACCTCAGCCCTGCTGGAAACAACCTCAGCCCTACTGGAAACAACCTCAGCCCTACTGGAAACAAACTCAGCCCTGCTGGAAACAACCTTAGCCCTGCTGGAACAACCTCCTAGGTAGAGGATCGGTGCCCGCGTAAAGTGTTGGTCACTCCGAAACCACAATCTCTACCAGGGAACACGGATCAACGGGAGAAACTCCCCAGGCCTCACAAGGTGATCTTGCTCTAATCTTCCGAGTCACTGTCAAAGCGGACCGAGACACCTCATCCCAGAAAGTGGGTAAAACGCCCATGCTGCACGAACACCCGTAGTCGCAGACGGTGTCGCAGTCTAGTGAAAGGGCACAGTACTAAAACCCCTCACAGCTGAAGAAGCAGAGGAACCAAACCATATCTGCTGGACAAACCATCGAGAACAAGACCAGGGGGAGACCGCTCAACCCTACTGGTCAGATAAAAGATCACCAGGCCTGGGGAAACTCCACCCTACTGGTCAAACAAATGAGCGCAGAGGGACCCTCTACGTCGCAAGAGGTCAAGTGCGCAAAGCAGATCACAGCACGCATGTGGGGCCCACACGACGTGTGGCCCCAAGTCAACCCCAACAGAGCGCACAAACATCCTTAGGTACAAACAACCATACGTACCTCCAAGCGCTCCCGTATACTCCCAGAGTATACCTCGTTCTATCCCAAATGCTATCGTGAACATGGCACCCAGCGTCAACGCGAAGGCGTGACGTAACAACTCCACCCCAAAGGCCCAGGCACGGCCAACCACATCTTGTGAACAATATATATCACTCTCCCAAGAGTGCGCGATCACACGCCAAGGGTCCTCTAGAAACACAGTAGAAGAACCATCCCTGGGGCACCTTCACATTTCCACAAGATCACGCAAGAGGCTTCACACAACCAAACGGATTGCACTGTTGTAATACTCGCGGAAAAACACGCGAGATCGACTACTTACTCGCCTCCAAAGGATATCCAACGGGAAAGTCACCAACACCGCCTCAAGACCGAAAGGCGCCCCATGATCCCGAGCCTCGGCCCCGAAAACAGTCTGGTGCATCGCACCATTGCTATCCCCTTGGAAAAACACATCAAAAGCACTAATCACTTGAGTGCAATGGATATCCAGAAAAAAGATGCATCCCGGTGCACCGCACACGAGCGGTGCCACGTGGGACCCGAATCCCCATCTCGAAACTCAACGAACGGATTTCACCGTTGCGATCCTCTCGAAAAATCACACAAGGTGGACTACTCACTTGTCCAAAACGGTCATCTGGTGATAAAGATGGAAATCACTGTCAAATCCCGAAATGGCCCTCATGGGCCCCGCACCATCGTGCGGAATTATAGCGGGCAGACTTCACCAATGCAATGCCCTCAGAAAAACACCCAACATCGACTGCTCGAACGCCCCGAACGGATGTCCGAGAAAAAAGTCGTGAAACGCTGCACGCAGCTCAAAAGACGGGTCGTGGGGCCCACACCTCAACTTCGGCTTCAGCACCCGAAACCACCCTGGAAACCTCCTCTTCAGTTCCAGGGACGCAACGCCACTGACGGCGCTCAAAACGGACGTCGTACGCAGCCGCGCCGCCCAAAACAAGATTCCCCGAAGGAAACGAAAAACCACTTAAAGACGTGTCGCGCCTCCGAGGCACCTCGTTTCAGGAATTAAAAATTCCTCAAACCATCTAAAAAATTCCACCTCGTCGATACGGTTCCACCTCCATAGACAGCACTCAAAATGGACGTACGGTTTGAGTTTTAGGAGCATTTTAGTATTTAGGGACCGAAACGGGCGGGCCGGGCCGGTTCGGCCGGCCCACCCGTACTCTGGATCGGCAGTCCGCGGTTCACCGCGCGGACCGCCCTGAACTGCCCGGACCGGCTCGGCCGGTCCGGTCTCCACATGGACCCGCGCAGCGCGGGTCCTGTTCGCCGACCGGGGTCACGAAGACCCCGGGTCCTCGCACCCCTCGGGCTCGCCGACGACCCCGCTGACCCCAGGTCGCCCGACCGCCTCCGCCGGCCTACGAGCGCGCTCGCCGCCACACCGCCGCTAAGCCGTCCACTGCCTACACCAGGAGCCATCGCCTCCACCATCCGCAGTCGGCCGCGCCATCACCCTCGCACGCCCAGCCGCCTCAAGCCGCCGCCCGGCTCATCGCGCCACCACCTGGCATGGCCGGCCGCCGCGCCTACCCGCCGGAACACCCCAGATCTCCTCCGTAAACCCGCAATCTTCAGCGAATGATTGCGGGTTCCTCCGAACTCCAAAACCGAATCCGAAATATGCTTCGGAAAGGGAATAATTTCTACTATGTATTCATGGCCTTTTCTCGATAATCCAACCGCAGTTCGATAGTGAAAATCGAGCTCAAAGTATGTATGAGAATAGAAAATGGAAACGACAAATCCTACCTCGTGGGGCTTCGCCAGAAGCTTCGCGACGATCCGCCGGCATCACCACACCTTTCCAGAGTCGCCTCGTCGGACTGTCTCGACGGAGATGGAGGATGAGAGGGAGAGGAAGGGCTACCAGGTGGGAGGGGAAGGAGAAGGGGTAGGAGGGTGTGTTAAACGTTTAAATAGAAAACGCTTAACGACCCGCCCGTCGGCCCGAACCTGAACTCCCGATGGGGTCACGGTTAAGCCTACCTTATGGTAAAAACCACCTCCCTAGTACAACAGTGGTCTCAGAATTTTAATCTGAGACCCCGTTCAAAAGTTATAAAATTTAACGTCTGAAGCTGCTAAATTACGAAAACGCCCTTGGTCGATTTTTCACAGACGGCCCACGCCCGCAAAACTTACACCCCTCCTAGGGTAAACGGCACACTCCAAATTCAACGGTGCCCTCATTTTTCCAATATGAGCCACCGTTTAAGAGATACCCGTGTTTCAACATTAAACGAATAAATTAATTAATTAATTTATCCGTTTAACCTTCCGAAAGCGAGCGAGGGGTCCAAACATCAAGATCCGACAAGTTTTATGTCGTTCCTAGGGTAAACACACCATTTCAGACCCATCCATACACTCGGATCCCTAATCCGGTGCCCCGTTTAGGAGTTATCTCATTTATTGAGTGTTTCCAGTGTGAACACACTGAAAATTTAATTCTGACCACTCCAGGGCTCGGAATCGCACTCCGTCTGAAGGCACTGCTCTAGAATATTATCAAGAATATTCCAAAGTCTGTCTCAGTAAAAACCAGGTTCTTAAATAATTCCATCCTTCAAGATTTTTATCCCCAAAAATAAAAACCAGGGAGCAACATATGGTACTAAGCCCACAGCTGGCTTTCCCATACCCAGAAGAACCCACACACAGCTCTACATCACCGCACACTGACCAAAGGATTTATCCGTTCACGCAAGGTTGGCCCTTGCCGATGTCGTGCGCCCACTTCAGACTTTGGGGTTAGGGAAAGGCAGTAGGGAACCTCACCATCCCTCTGCATAGTTTCAAATGGCCCGAAGGCTCTCGGGGGTAGCCCACCTCCCTGGTCAAACCTCTATGTTGCACGCTGCGAATGGAATCACCGCCCACACCTATAACAAGGCTCGGTGATTCCCTCCTTCAGAATATCAATATGGTGAAAAACCCAAGGATATCTGGTCACGGTAGGTTCCACAGTCGATGTCTCTCAACCAAGAATCTCTTACACGCTCGGAAGCGAAGGAGTCAACACCATCGACTAAAGGAAAAGGTCTCATGCCTTTTTCCTTACCAACACAGGGTTACACCCGACGCCCTGCATCACCCTGGTAACACCTCAAACAAGGAGTTGGGAGAAAATCCTTTCACATGTAGATCCTAACAATTCTACTGCAAAAAGTAGAAGAGTCGCAAGGGGTACCTCTCACCATCCCATGTTCTGCATGATCGTAGACATCCAAAGCTCGTGGCTACCCACGGTCCCAACCGTCAGCTCTCGGAGCCTGATGTGGACCACCTAGTGGTGATGGGAAGACCTTGTAACATCGTCCCCCACTACCATCTCCTCTCGCTCCTCTTCTAGAACCACCTCTCTAGGTACTACTCCGATTACGGCGCTGCCTCTACCGTGGTGGTGTGCCTGCTACCTGCCCGAAGCTCCCAGCAACTCGGGTCGGGCAGCCTCGTTCCAAGTGACCTCGCCCGTCGCAAGCATAACACTGGCGCTCTCCGGGCTGCCCTGGTGCCCTCCGGCACCACTTTAGTGTACGACCATGCCCCTGAGTCCGGTTGTCAATAAGACACCTGCGTTGAGGTTCTGTTTGCCGACGCCCACTAGCTGCGGCAGACGTCTTGGCTCCAACGTGCATGCTGCCACCACTAAAACTAGAACGCGACAGGAAGCCCTCTGTCACCAGCACCTACTCTAGCACCCCTGCATATGTGGAAATGCCCAAGGGTACTATGACAGCACAAATCTCTCGGCAGAGACCCTGCTCAAACTTCCGCGCTTGGATGTTGTCATCATGGACCAAGTCCGGGTAAAAGCGTGGACGGTCAGCAAAACTAGTCGCGTACTCGGCCACCATTATCCCTCGCTGCTGAAACTACAGGAGCTCCTGAATCCGAACAGAGTGCAAGAAGGAGGGGAAAAACTCCTCACAAAACAAAAACTGAAAGTCATCCCATGAAAGTGACGACTCGTCAAGAAACTGAGTCACCAGACTCCACCAATGCCAACCTTCTCTACGAAAAAGGGTGGTTTCCAAAGCCACTCTCTGATCTGTCGGCGTCTGCACAAGCCTGAAAAGGTGAACCACTGCCTCGAGCCAAACCTCTGCTTCCTAAGGGTCTGTCTCACCACTGAACCTCAGCGGTCCTTGCCGCTGGAACTCACAGAGCGCACTCAACCTGCGCTCAAGCTCAGCCTGGTCTGCTGAAACTGCCTGCTGCTCAATAGGTGGGGGTGCTACTACCGGCCCACCCAGAGAAAGGGGCTCGCATGATGGGTCATGGACTGTGGACTCGTAGCTCATAGGGTCGTCGTCACGAACCAAAGCTGGTGTCCTGCCTGGTTGTCCTCACAGAGACATCCTGAATATTATCAAGGAGTTTCGCGGTCAGATGAGCATATATGTATATACCAATAACAACGATGGGGAGATGACTCAAAAAGGACAGTCAAGACTCAGTCTTATGTGATGCACAAACAAATTTCCTTGAAACAAGTGTCTCAACATTCCGAGTCGACAAGCGGGTTATCAAGGTCTTGGTGAATGGATATGTTGGCCGTCGCACCATCACTGGACTCCCTGGCCCGAGAGACGCTCTCAAGACACATTAACACTGTTTCCCTAAATCCCAACCAATTCCTCTTTATTTTAGGGATGTCCGAACAGCGTCCCAAGGAACGAACCACCTATGATACCACTTTGTCACAGCCCGACCCTACCCGGGCTCGAGCCGCAACTACCCCAAGCTTGCCTCCATAGGCCAGGGGCTGGCGACCAGCGCCGAAGGCACAACAACTCGGGGAGGCCTTTGCCTAAGTACCTGTACACACACATGCAGCAAACTCAATGCAACAGTGTAGAGTAAAAGTAAAGACAAGAAAATTAAAGGGAAACTGCTATATATAAACCATAGTGTGCATCGACCTCTAACAGTACAAAGTACAGTGCTGAAAAGGAAAAGGGGGAAAACACACGCCCAACCAGAAAAGGTGCCACAACCCGACAACCGGTAAACAAAAAGGAAACAGCTGATGGGTCTCCCACCTAGAACCCAACCACGACCACCGCATGCGGTCCAAGCTCCCAAGCTCTTACGCTCCACTGAAGTCACGCTCCACCAGTCCATCGAATGCAAGGTCACACCAAGTGCGGGAAAATCCCAAGCAGGGGTGAGTACAAAAATACTCAGTAGGATACCCCAAAGGATCGAGGGAGCAACCAAAGGAGGTACCAAAGGGTGAGCAGTAGAGCGAACAGGAGAAAGCAAAGGGAGTACAACAGAGTTTCCAGCTCAACCCAACAAGAGAAAGGAAGTAGACTCATCTAGGCACAAGGAGCTGGAAACAGTGAGAAGATGAACTTCCCGTCGAGTCTTTGCTACCTATAGCAGGAGAGTAGACTCATCCAACAACGAGAATCTAGACACGAAAAGCACGTGGCATACCCCGCACGTCTTCGCCTCTCCTGGAGGGAGAGTAACCAATCCCAATAAGTGAGTACTCGAACAAGGTATATAAATATATATATATGCTCTACAAGAAGCCCGAAAAAGCTCGTAAGGGGATCTCTGTCCCGTAGCTCAGCCCAAGAAAGAGTATCCAACAGTCCCAGAATTAACACCATTGATGCCCAGAATCCCTCATGTCTGCCCCGAACCGCAAGCCAAGGGCTCAATCACCACACCTCGACACTACCCCGCAGTCGAGAGGTCTCAAAGTCGACAGAAGACCCTCTTCCCATCCCCTCTGGAGGGTCCCTGGAAGTCAACAGGTTCCCACTACAGGGAGTCCCGGAAAGTTGACGTGTGACACACTGCCCAGTCCCGTAACAGGGTAATCCACTGGAGGGAGACCCGGCTAAAGTCGGCGACGGGACCACTGCCCAGCCCAGCTGGAGGTAACCCAACATCGGGGACCACTGCCCAGCCCAGCTGGAGGTATGCCCGGCATCGGGGACCACTACCCAGCCCAATTGGAGGTAAGCCCGGCATCGGGGAGCACTGCCCATCCCAGCTGGAGGTAAGCTCGGCATCAGGGACCACTACCCAGCCCCGCTGGAGGTAAGCCTGGAACTGGTCTGGCCATCCCTGTTGGATGGTACTGCTCGGTGAACATCGTTGTACTGGCCATCCCTGTTGGATGGTAACCCACTGACGAGCCCTGCTCGATACAACCTCAGCCCTGCTAGAAACAACCTCAGCCCTGCTGGAAACAAACTCAGCCCTACTGGAAACAACCTCATCCCTGCAGGAACAACCTCCTGGGTAGAGGATCGGTGCCCTTGTAAAGTGTTGGTCACACCGAAAGCACAATCTCTACCAGGGAACATGAAGCAATGGGAGAAAATCCCCAGGCCTCACAAGGCAATCCCGCTCCAATCCGTTGAGTCAATGTCGAAGCGTACCGAGACACCTCATCCCAGAAAGTGGGGAAAACGCCCATGCTGCACGAACACCAGTAGTCGCAGACAGTGTCGCATTCCAGTGAATGGGCACAGTACTGAAAACCCTCACAGCCGAAGAAGCAGAGGAACCAAACCATCTCTGCCAGACAAACCATAGAGAACAAGACCAGGGGGAGACTGCTCAACCCTACTGGTCAGACAAAGAGCACCAGGCCAGGGGAAACTCCACCCTGCTGGTCAAACAAACGAGCACAGAGGAACCCACTACGTCGCGAGATGTCAAGTACGCAAAGTAGATCATAGCACGTATGTGGGGACCACACGATGTGTGGCCCCAAGTCAACCCCAACCGAGCGCACAAACATCCTTAGGTACAAACAACCACAAGTACCTCCCAGTTCACCCGTATACTCCCTGAGTATACCTCATTCTAGCCCAAAGGCTATCGTGCACACGACACCTAGCATCAACGCGAAGGCGTGACGTAACAACTCCACCCCAAAGGCCCAGGCATGGCCAACCATATCTTGTGAACCATTTATATCACTCTCCCAAGAGTGCACGATCACACGCCAAGGGTACGCTACAAACACAGTAGAAGAACCACCCCCGGGGAACCTTCACATTTCCACAAGATCACGCAAGAGGTTCCACACAACCAAATGGTTCGCACCGTTTTAATCCTCGCGGAAAAACATTTGAGATCGACTACTTACTCGCCTCCAATGGATATCCGACGGGAAAGTCACCAACACCGCCTCATGCCCGAACAGCGCCCCGTGATCCCGAGCCTCGGCCCCGAAAACAGTCGGGTGCATCGCACCATTGCGATCCCCTTGGGAAAACACATCAAAAGAACTACTCACTTGAGTGCAATGGATATCCTGATAAAAAGATGCATCCTGACGCACCGCACACGAGCAGTGCCATGTGGGACCCGCATTCTGGTCCCAAAACCCAATGAATAGATTGCACCATTGCGATCCTCTCGAAAAAGCACACAAGATGGACTACTCACTTGTCCAAAACGGCCGCCCGGTGATAAAGATGGAAATCACCGTCAAATCCCGAAACGACCCTCGTGGGCCCCGCACCATCGTGCGGAATTACAGCGTGCAGACAGCGCCAATGCGATGCCCTTGAAAAAACACCCAACATCGACTGCTCGCACGCCCTGAACGGACGTCCGACAAAAAAGTCGTGAAACGCTGCACGCAGCTCAAAAGACGGGCCGTGGGGCCCAAGTCTCAACTCCGGCTTCAGCGCCCAAAACCACCTTGGAAACCTCCGCTTTGGTGCCGGGGTCGCAACACCACTGACAGCGCTCAATATGGACGTCGGACGCGTCCGCGCCGCCCAAAACAAGATCCCTTGAAGGAAACGACAAACCACTTAAAGACGTGTCGCGCCTCCGAGGCCCCTCATTTCGGGAATTAAAAATTCTCGAAACCATCTCAAAAATTTCTCCTCGTCGATACGGTTCCACCGCCGTAGATGGCACTCAAAACAGACGTACGGTTTGAGTTTTAGGAGCATTTTAGTATTTAGGGACCGAAACGGGCGGGCCGGGCCTGTTCAGCCGGCCCACCCGTACTCTGGACAGGCGGTCCGCTGTTCACCGCGCGGACCACCCTGAACCGCCCGGACTTGCTCGGCCGGTCCGGTATCTGCATGGACCCACGTGGCGCGGGTCCTGTCCACTAACCGGGGTCACGAAGACCTCGGGTCCTCTCTCCCCTCGCGCTCGCCGACAACCCCGCTGAGCCCAGGTCGCCCGACCGCCTCTGCCGGCCTTCGCGTGCGCTCGCAGCGACCCCGCCGCTGAGCCGTCCGCCACCTGCGCCAGGAGCCACCACCTCCACCATCCACAGTCGGCCGTGTCGTCGCCCTCGCACGCCCAGCTGCCTCAAGCCGCCACCCGGCTCACCGCACCGCCGCCTGGCATGGCCGGCCGCCGCACCTACCTGTCGGAACACCCCAGATCTCCTCCGCAAACCCGCAATCTTCGGCGAATGATAGCGGGTTCCTCCAAACTCCAAAACTGAATCCAAAAGATGTGTTGGAAAGGGAATAGTTTCTAATATGCATTCATGGCCTTTTCTCGATAATCCAGCTGCAGTTCGACAGTGCAAATCGAGCTCAAAGTAGTTACTTGAATAGAAAATGCAAACGACAAATCCTACCTCCTGGGGCTTCGCCCGAAGCTTCACGACGATCCGCCGACATCACCGCACCTTGCCGGAGTCGCCTCGCTAGACTGTCTCACCGGAGATGGAGGAGGATAGGGAGAGGAAGGGCTACCAGGGGGAAGGGGGAGGAGAAGAGGGAGGAGGGTGTGTTAAGCGTTTAAATAGAAAACGCTTAACCACCCGCCCGTCGGCCCGATCCCGAACTCCCGACGGGGTCGCGGTTTAGCCTCCCTTAGGGTAAACAACACCTCCCGATCACAATAGTGGTCTAGGAATTTTAATCAGAGACCCCATTCAAAAGTTATAAAATTTAACGTCTGAAGCCGCTAAATTACGAAAACGCCCTTGGGGCCATTTTTCACAGACGGCCCACGCCCGCAAAACTTACACCCCTACTAGGGTAAACGGCACACTCCGAACTCAAAGGTGCCCTCGGTTTTCCAATCCGAGCCACTGTTTAAGAGATAATTGCATTTCAACATTAAATGAATAAATTAATTAATTAATCTGTTAAACCTTCCGAAAGAGAGCGAGGGGTTCAAACATCCCATGCCGACAAGTTTTATGTCGTTCCTAGGGTGAACACCCCATTCCGGACCCATCCATACACTTGGATCCCTGATCTGGTGGACCGTTTAGGAGTTATCTCATTTATTTCTCATTTCTAGTGTGAATGCACTGAAAATTTCATTCCGGCCACTCCGGGGCTCGGAATCGCAGGCCGTCTGAAGGCACTGCCCTGGAATATTATCAAGAATATTCCAAATGATTTCTCAGAAAAAACCGAGTTCTTACATTTGGGGGTGGACATTCTTCTTCAACTCATTATTAGGATATGTTTAGGATCGTTATCATTGGAGTGAGTGGATAAAGTTCATCAGATTAAGATAAACTCATTGAATTTAAAATAGATGATCAGAATAAACACCCAATATGTATAAAGATACAAATATACATCTTAAGGATGAGGTATTAGGTGTTCCTCCCTAGGACTGATCGAGATGAGACATCTTATTGGTTTTTAAGCATGACTAGGCACCCTTGCAATATTTTCAATGTAAGACACATTATGAAGGCCCACACATATCTCACAACACACACCATGTGGACCCATGAGAATAATTTCTATGGCTTAACATCAATAGAATAATCATCTCTGCCTGAAAATAAGATGATACTCCAAGTGAGAATAGGGATCACTCATAAGGAGTGAATAGAATGTTGTGACCTACGTTTGGGTGCAAATTTCATGGATGGATGTTTTTTTGGGAAACTAGGAATTCCATTTTTCAATGATATAAATTTATTTATAATGAAGTTTAGGGTTTATGAAAAACCAAGATCCTTGGTGTTCCACATTTACCGTCACATAGAAATCATGTCATAGCTTTCAAGAAGGTGATCGACAGGGACCAATACATTAAATCTACATCCAGTAGAAGATAGAATCAGTTTTTTGGATATCTACTAGATTATTGGGAAACTAGTAAAAGGATCATTGTGTAAAAAATTCTTCAATGAGGAATGGTTCTGGGGGGACCAGTAGTAGCTTCCATCTTTAGAAAGGGGACTATAGTGCATTGTGTAGGGAAACATTGAATAGAAATCAAGGAAAATGGATATCATATTTATGTTGTGGTAAATAAGTTTATGAATGATCCACTAAACATGATATCAAGAAGTCCACACCAATTATAGGGGAAATTCTTGTGAGTTCAAGAGAAATTATACTATAAGATTATATAGGAATGATAGTGGTAGTTTAGCAGCTATAGTGTGAATCTACATCCTCCCATGGATAGACTATTAGGATTTATCACTATGTTGATATGTGTGTGAATACATCCTGGGTGGGATGAACATATGTGGGTGAACCTAATAAACTTTATCATAGTAGTATTACATATAATGTGAAAGCATGTCGAAATGGATATCTCATTATTAGTAATTATGAATTGCATGCTATAATATATCAACCATGGGAAGAATTATATATGTGATTGTGAGGCCTTCCATTTTTTATAGAGTATGGTAGTTACATATATTATGGATATGAGTATCCAAACCTCATATCCTATTCTATGAAAAATTTCTATTTATCAATTCTAAACATCACACTCTGTTATCCACCGATCTAGGGATCATTTTACATTCTAGTGGGGAATGGGACATGGGAATTCTAAAATTCCAACATATTCAACCATCTCATGGGTAAAATGGATGATGATGACACATGGACTATTGATATGAGGTCTTACCTCCAGTCTTTTTGAGGTGGCCTACTGGTGGAGATATTTAACTAAAAGGTAATCTATGAGTTGTTTTCCCCACATCCTTTTGTAAGTAAGTTCTAATTCCTCCTATAATGGACCTCATGGGTGTAATTGTTGGCACAAAATGAATACCAACCATTGGTCTAATAGAATATTTGTATTATTTTTTGTGTGATTATTTTAGGGGACAAAATAAACATCCAACAACCACTAATGGTTTTGGGATTACCATGATTGAGATATGATCTAGGAGAGTGAATATCCCTAGGAAATGATTAGTTAGTGGAAAACATGAGTTGATTAAGGAGGGGTACCACATACACGAGCTCAAGTAAGTGTAGAGATTTTTTCCCAATATGGAGACATTTGAGTTCTTGTGGGTGGAGATAATCTATAGTGAAAATAATTATTGTCCCTACAGAAGTGAAGCCATAGGGTGGGGAGTAGAACCATGCTCAAAATTCCTGGGGAATCAAATGTTGTGTGGAGGTAGATCTTCAAGGTATGTAATAACTAAAAAATCTAATGTCATGAAGGGGAAAATGTGTCTCCCATATATCCCTAGTGACTCAATCTTTCTTGAAACAAGGGATTGTTAAGGTGTCCTTACATATATCCACCTCTCTGGAGTCTATGGACATTTTTTCACTATGATAGAATGAGGCTTAAATGGTTGTTTAATGTGATAGAATATATCCATTCAACATGATTAGAGGCAATTCAATATCTCACAGAGATGGAGGAACTAATTCACACGTGTGGTGTTGTGTTTCCTCTGATTAGCTTACTAAAATTTCAATATTGTATGACTTATCCTAAATATCCTCTTGTGGTCCAAAAAATACTTTTTCAGATGAGGGTGAGGTATCCGAGCAGTTATAGAGAACTGTTTACAATTAGGTGTCCCATATGAATGAACATCCTATTATCAATTTGCTAAATAATCTGATCCTATATCCCTTGAATATTACCCAACATTTATGATTTCTACCTAACTTGTTTTTCACATGTGCATGAAAATGTGTTATAGGAGATGGGGGACATTAGTGATTATAACAATAAATGGTGAGGGATCATTAACCAAAGAGGGGGTGGTAACAGGGCCTCTCCCCGATTTTCTAGCTATACGGGGATAATCATCACCTGAAGTGGAACCTACTATTAAGGACACAACTAGTGAGGGAAATCTACAACTAGGGGTATTATCTATGAATCACTCACATATTGTCCTAGGTGTATAATTTTCATGCATATAATATACTCTTTCCTTCTATACATTATTTTTTCCCTCATAAATCACACTACGATAACCTAATGATTTAAAGTGTAGTTCGGACAATATACAGAGATCAACCAACTACGGTGATGCTTGAGTCAAAGAAAGTAGTGGAATATGAGGCTATTTCATTGTATAATGTTTTCAAGGATGTTTTGGCATCTATTACTTCAATGTGAGCGACAAGTGAGGTAGTTTTTTATCCCAATCCTCAATGGAGAATAAATATATCATGCTAGAAAACATTTATTTTATGGGTCATCACTTTTTTCAATAATCCTAAAATCGACATTGGCCATTTCTACTGTAGATAAGGCCTTAATTCAGGTGATTGAGATAGTTCCACCAACGGAAGTGGTAGAGAAGGCTATTTTTGTTGATCTATCCTTTGAGATTTTTCTAGATGTAGTGGAGACTCACCCTAAAAATCAAGAATCTAGTGAGGATTTATTTCTCATATACCAAGTGTTCATCCCACCTAAAGAAATGCATGAGAATGGCCCATCCACTATAGCGATGTCAATATTTCTTTAATAAAAGTATATTTTGTAAGAGGACTTTGATGATTTTGTATAAAATGTTATCATTCCGAATCATTTAATCCTACTCAAGCCATAGATGAGCACACATAATATCATCACCCACAACCCAATTGTGGATCTTTCAAATTGGGTGGGTCACTAAGCAATTGGCTAGAATCCCTGGGGAACTGATGGGTGGATTATAGAAGCCTCAATGTAGTAACACAATTCTTTCTCTTATAGTGGACATATTTTGAGTAACAATACTCAAATGTTTATTGGAACACGTTGAAGGCTAATGGCTCTAAGTACCTCTAAATTGTTGAAGAGACGATTTATCTCATATAATGTTTGGAATAGGAGCAAGAAGTTTTCAGCACTACTCTAGAAAATATCTTCAGCCAAATTTTTTCTCATTTGGAGGATTTTTTGGACTAAAATTAAATGGAATCCTCTTTGGTTGATGATTTCCATGTTGAGTGGTATCCAGCGTGAATGAGGTTTGAAGAGGATTTCCCTATCATGGATGAAAATGCAGATGATCTAGTAGAGAGGTAGTAGACTCTATAGGATTCTTGCTATATAATAGCTGATCTTGAGGGATTGATCATCGGGGTTTATCCATTGGGAATTTACCTTATCCTATAATAAATTTGAGTTTCCAATATGTGGATGACGTACCAGAACAATAGATGGATCATTTTAAATTCCCATTTTGATTTAAAATTTAATCTTTTTTCAGTATCTCTAATCATATTAGTAATGAAACAAATAGTTATTCTTATAGACCATGTGAGTCATGATTGATGTTGGAAAGAGGGTAAAAATATAATATTTCTCATTTATATGTGTTTCCTAGACATGTGTCAAGTAGACGTGGAATCAACTTATTTATCGACCACTAGGGGTGTCCTCTTCAACAATCTTCTGGATATAGGATGACTCTCTCTGTAAAATTTAATTTGTTTCTCAACATGTAGAAGTGAAAGGATATATAATTCTAGGGTATTTATTTTTATCCAAACAAATGGTTGATAATGAGTTTGAATATAAAATCTTGATATTTGGATCACAAAGGGGGTGGGATAATGATGGAGGATAACTACTGACCATATTTGAGTCATTGAATACATTATTATTTTACATGGGAAGAGGTCCAAAAAATGATGGCTAAATACTATAAATGTTTGGTTCACGTTACCTATAAAAAAATTTCATCAAACGACTTTAATGGTGTGTTCCTAAGAGTATTGGTTTTGTTTTATTCTATAGCACCAAGCCATTGATGGGGGTTATTCTTACATGAATGGTAATGAGGATTCGAGTCGAAGGAGAGGTGAAATTTGGTGATGAAGTGTTGAAATGATGGAATATATTTATTCACTCTCCAAAAAAACCACTATGGGTGTTGAGATCATTAGGTATATGTATCAGTATGGAGAATTGTAAGACTTGTCTTCCTAGGGGTGCATCATCTCAAATGCCAAGCGATAGAAGCTGAACATGGATGATGTTGTGGATGAATTGCATTGATGGGGAAAGGGCCTTCTCATAATACTCCTTAAGATTTTTTTTAGTCTAAATTCATTCAGTTATGAATATGTACATGAATTTTAACACCGCATGGTGAGGATGATTAGTCACTCATTTTAAAATCATGTGATTGGGAAGTCTATGGTACTATTTAGTGTCCTATGACAAGGTTTTATAAAATTTTCTGAATAAAACTCACCCGACCATGGTGATGAGGGAATGAGGGGTAAAAATGGGTTAATCACATATAAGATAATACATAAATAAGGGAGATTAGTATTAGGCCCTAATTGATTGCAAAAGTGATGGGTTCAGTGAGAATAGCAAGGTATTTTATATGGACCCTAGTGGGTTCCTATTAGATTTTCACCTCTCTTTTTCAACAAGTTATTTGTTCCCATGTCATGGGAGTGAATTGGTATGGGTTTTTTCTTCTTTCTCAGGTTTCCCCTAGTGGATATCAATATAACATAAATTTTTTCCTCTTGAATTATGTTTATTAAGGTCATAACAGTCATAGAAATAAGTTTTAAATAGTTTATAATCATAATGGTCAAATAAGGACTCCTATATTATGGTCATAGAGATTTGACCATAGGGGTGACAATTTTTTAATAAAATAATTCTAGGTAATAAGTTGGATCCTTACAATGAAAAGATCTCATGAAACTTGTGGATTAAATACAAAAAATGGTTTCTCTATCAGGACTTATGCCACACAAAAGAATATGGGGATAGATTCAAATTAATTAAAGTAGTTATAGTTTAGCATCAAGGTTTTGTGTCATATAGGGTATAGTTTTGGAATAGAGGAGAGGTAACTAGACTTGAATGAGGATTTATGGAGACCCTACAACATAGAACATACCATAAACATCATTCACATAGTTTTATGGTCATTATGTACGGACCCATGATCCTATTTTAATGTCATAGAGCCCAAACAGATTGAAAATGTTATGTGGTCATAATTCATATAACATAGGTGGAAGATATCAAATTAGTGTGCATTGTATGGAATGCAGCTGTTTTGATGAGAATTGATGGCTAATAAGGCTTTGTTTCACATGATATATTCCCAATAAAACTTGTTCAAAATTTACAGTTGTGACACATAGAATTGGTCTCTTAGTTTAATATCATTTAGTTTGTAACAATCGTTTAACATCCCAATAGGACATGAGTATCTTGGAAGACTAAAATAATTATTTGAATTTGGAGACATGGATTCCTAACTCCACACAAAACATTACTAGGTGGAATTGTATAGAGTTTATTGTCTTTATGCTTAAAATAAGTTCCTATATTATGGTCATTTAGTTGGGACCAAAGGGGGAACACATGGATATCAATATTTCATGTGGAATGCTCTCGACCGACTTCTAAGAACTTACTTTCGATGCTCAATGTGAAGAACATATATATTGTATAGATATTCACATTTTCAATGGTGACCTAGAAAAGGGGAGAAAGTTGGCCAAAAAAATCTCGTGAGCTTATATAATGACATTCAAAACATGTACAATTAATGGGGAATGAATGACTCTCTGATAACAACTTATAACCTTGTTCAAACCATTGTTTCTACATCCACATCAATTTAGGATGGTTTTAAAAAAAAATATTATTGATAGTTGATTGATTTTATAATATGATAGAAGTTATTTGTTACTCAATATTCTTTAAGTAATGAGCCTAGGATAGTTGGTGATTCATTTTAGCAAGACACCATTTCCAATATGAATCCTATTCATATCAAGGAGATGATTATTATCCAAAGTATTGAAATTTTAAATTGAAGAAGTTTAAAGGGGGAGATTCATTAGTGGAGTATTGAGTGAGATAAGAGTTATTTCGGTAGGTTCTCAAATGCATTGTATGAACATGATGATAGGTAAAAATTACACTTTTCAAGGAGCGATAGACACAAAACTAGGATTTTCATAGGGATGGTACAATGATAAGATATATACGTGTCATTAAATTTAACATGAGGATGAGAATAAATCCATACATTCTGGAAAACATCATAGTTGTGGACCGACACTACATGGGTGAAGAACTATATGGTGAGGATATAAAACCATTTTATATTATGTGGAATTATAAATTTTTATTGGGTAAGTATTTTTTGGTCATACCATACATGTTGTATGAGGAAAATTTATTTTAATTTCGATGGGTTTTATGGGTCATCCCATACATTTCATATGATTCATCACAGTTTTATATATCATGTGATTTTTTTATCATCCCATGCCTATCATATGAGGCATCCTAGTTTATTATGGGGTATGGTTTTCTAGTAATCCCATGTTTTTCATATCATGAATCCTAATTATATATGGGGTAAGTATTATTTTTCATCCGAAACATTTTATGTCAATTCTTGGCTATATATCGGTAATGATTTAGTCTATCATCACGTTCTGAGTAAATTCAGATATTTAGATTAATGATGTAGAATAGAGACTATGGATTCTAGTATTTTCTGTTCACAAAGCTCAGGCCATAAGGTAACCTTCATGTTTAAGATCCTAGATATTGTCTCTAATGCACATCAGTTTCCTAAAATGTATTGTCAATCATAAAATAGTGATAAAATTATATAAATGGAGGGAAAAGAGTACTATATTCTACACTAAACTCACTAAACCACACCAAAATCGACATCATGATTATATGGAAGGAAAGTCCCCATAATTGTTTGATTAAGGTGGATGTACCTAGGATATAAGATCATGGAGTCACTAGGTATCCCATGGGAATGGTAATCAAGATGCATGTTGATATGATGCATAAAGTGGTATCAGAATGATGTAGGTTGGGGGTTGTACTCTCATGTTAGGATAATGAATCATATCCTATTATGATATTAGGAATAATAAATTTATATTGGGTAAGTCTATAATTTAACACCATTTTTTTAGGATGCTGACAAGGCTTCTGCCATGTACTTCCCATTTTTTCTATCCTGAAGTTTTCCCTTGATAGAATATTTACCCACTAATGGGTGACATAATATGATTGGGGATTATAACCAAAGAGGATGAACATAAGAGTATTTTGAAGAGATGTAACTATGTGTAATGGGAAGATTTGTGATGAATTTTTTTCTTATAAATTGAGAATGATGGTCTATAAATCACTATATATCACATAGGAATGGGAATCAATATAGAAATTATTCTAGAGAGTGGTGGGGGAATTGGACAGTTGAAACACCATGGATGAAGCAAACCATGGGAATATTGATCAGGTGCACATAGTATAAGATCATGATTTGTGGAATAAGATGACTAATGTATATTCATTTTTTTGTACAATGACTCATAGGTGATGTTCATATATTATGTATGCAGACTTCTAATTTAAGTTCATAGAGTATAGAACATGGGTAGGAACTTTTTATATGATCAATAGGTTTCAATTAGTTAAAAAATAATGTCAATGGATCCATGGAGGATCGTTACCACATGGATCAATCTCTCAAAATTTTCGAACTGGTTCATATAGATTGTAATAATAAAATCTATAAAAATGATTACTATGATGATTCTTGGGACATGAGATTATTTTTATTAATGTTATCTCCATGGAATAGAAGACGTAAAAACTAATGTGAAAGGACCGAGATGGAATCCTACATTCCCCATAAATATTCTAGAACATTTTTCACAAAGGACAGGGTCATAATACATGGACCATAAGAGCGGCCAATGGAAAAAATGTTATCAAATTATTGTTGGTCCCAATGACATGATGTAATGGAGTTGTTATGTATCACATGGAAATGAGAATCACTCAACATATAGTTCTGGGTCATGGTGTGATAGGAGACAAATGTTATAAGTTATGGAAACCCTCTCTGATTATGGAATTGAGGAATCCCATATTTTTAATGGGGTATCCCATCCATATGATATGGGGTAAGGATATATATTATCATCATGTGTTGATAAATTTATTTGGTCATGTCATAGTTTGTATATGAGGTATAATTTTATCAATACATAGGGTAAAAATGAAGTTAAAGTAATGTTATAGGGACACTGGGATTTCATATTTAATGTTTTACATCATACACAATGGATACTACTAGATTTTGTTAATGGAATAGTAACCATGGTGGTTGAATATAGTTTTAGGACATAATTCATGAACCATGACTCATAGTTTTTGTTTATAGAGTTCATACAAAATTTAAATAGTTTAAGGTCCTAATTCCAAGACTATGAATCCATTTTTATGGTCATATAGTTTCAAGAATGGTTTCTTTAGTATAATATGGAAAAGCTATGGACATGTTATTAATAAAAAGTATGGCATTAGAAATATGGAACTGGTGAGAGGGGTTATACACTCTCCATCCACAAAGATTAAGTAGTATTATCTATTATAATAGAACGTATGGATAATGTATGATCCTTACCATTTGGGTACAAATGTTGACTATTTTTTTATAAGTATCATAATCATTCTAATACCTAGTGACATTTCACCATGGAGGAAGGAGCGGAGGTGAACCATATTATTAGACCCTCCCCCTAGAATATTCTAGTACCTCTCTATATTGTGAAAGACCTAATAGTTGTTTTTATTATGGAATTATAGCTCAGCTAGAATGAATATTTCTACTATTTTGGGACTATTTTTGTCATAAATAGCATTTTGTATTGAGAATAACCGAACATCAATGGTATAAATATCCTCTCTTCCATACATTAGAGAGTATGGGTTTTATTAGGTGGAATTTCAAGTTGTCAATCAATATGATTAATAGGCATTGAGGATCCTATAGAGTGAACAATATTATTATGTCATACTATTTTTTGCAATATGTAAGATAGGTTCATAACTAATGCTTTCATTTTCTCATTTTCATGTGAATGGTAGAAAAAAGTATGGTGAGAACAGAAGTGGTCCCTAGTGTATAATTTCTTCAAATCCTTATTCCAGAAATTTGATAAATTTTTATATGGTAATAAAATTAGGATATCAAAATAGTTGGATGATGTGGGAGAATAAAAAATTAATCATGGAAATTTTTTTGACATCCTTGTGTGGAAACTCTTCTTCAAATTTATAAAGAACATATATTACATTCAAAATGTTCTTTAAATCTGTTGTTTTTTCTAGAGGGGTTTATGGCCCCAAAAAATTATGTCTCTATATTGAAAAGGTAAAATAATACTTTGTAATAAGTAGAAGATATGATTTTCTAGGTAATAAGAAATCATGGATTTGACATGAGTGAAAGCACTTAGAGAGCATAAAGCAGTTGTGAACCCTAGTAGGATCAAAGTAACCCAATGTCTTAATTTAGTGGGATAGCTTAAATCATTATTGATTCCCCCCAAATAATTAGAAATGAAAATATACCATAATTTGAGTTATCTCATGTCATTAGATATAAATTACAAATAATCTATCATGCCTATTGTCACACCCCGATCCTTTTTATTATTATTTTATTTTATTATTTCTTGAATTCGGTTAGCTTCGTCAGGGTGCAAATTGAGCACCGGTCTAAAATTTTTTATCGTTTAATAGTTTTTGGGGGGTGTTAGACCGGTGTGTAGACGTCGCATGGTTGACGGTGACCGCGTGATCTGCCCAAGTTCCTGCACAATTGTTTTTTTATGAAAATAAAATAAGTTTAATGTTTAAATCATAATAATATTATTATTATTGCGTAGATAAAAATATTTTTATTATTAAAAATTGTTAATAATATTATTATCATTGAAATTTTTATAGATATAATTATTATATAGTTGTTATTAATATTGTCATCATTTAAAAGAAAATGAATAAAATTATGATTATAATTATATTTATTATGTTATTAAAATTTTTATTATTATGATTTGTATTATTTTTATTTTTATTATTAAGTTTGTTGGTATTATTATTATTATTTTTACCATTATTATCAATTTATTATTATTAATATTATTATTATTATCAATTATCATCATTATTATTAACATAAAAATTTTATTTAAGAAAAAATAGGAAAACTAATCTGGCGCCATACCCCCCCCCCATCCCTATTCTTTATGTTTTTCTCTCCTCTCCCCTCACCCCTCTCCCTTTCCACGCCTCCCCTATCCTTGTTTTTCTATTCCCTCCCCTTTCTCCCACTCTCTCTCATTCCCCATTATTCGTTTCTTTATTTATTTTAATTCCACCCTTTTTTCTTTATTCCTCTCATGATCACCTCTCTCCCCCTCTTTGGCAGTGTCGCTCCCCTCCCTCGTAACCCCCCTCCTTGTAGTGTCGCACCCCCTGAAACTCTTTCCTTAGCACGACAGTCTCCATGGAAGTCTCCCCTTCACCGGCTCCATGGCCGGAGCTCCCTCGACAGAGGCTTCATCTCGATCGCGACCCGCAACAGGTGCGCTCAAACCCTCGACCGAGTCTCGATGGCGTGCAACCCCTTTCCCTGGATCTCCGGTGTTCTTTGATATTTCTTTCGATTTCTTCAAGTTGCTTCAATAATTCATCAAGGTATGGTCCTTGGACCCTTTCTCCTTCATTTTTTTGACGTTTTGTTTGTATTTAGATACCCGGTTAAGATCTGGCTTAAACCCTAAAGTTGGGTTAATACCTGATTGTTGTGATCTTCCTTCAATAGGGTATGCGATTGGCGTATTGGGACCCATTGGCCCATATTCCAGCATCCACATCCAAGGGCGAGGCGGATGGAATTGATTTTCCTTGCTTCCAATGTTTCTAGTAAGGATAATGCACCCACTGTTTTGTTTTGCATCATCCAAATTAGGGTCTTATGATTTAATTGAGTCCCTAGTATTTAATTTTTTATGAAATGGTCTTCCCGCATAGACTTTGGGTGTCGACTATATTATTAAGGTGTGGAGATGTTATTTTTCTAGTGTACGTGCTTTTGTGGCAGTGTGTGTACGTGACCGGGTGGCGGTGCGAGTTTGAAAGCATTGAATCGGCCAATTTTTTTGACGTAGGTGATTCCATGTCTTTTCTTCTAATTTTATTCCATGTGATACTTTTATTTTTATTATTTTATTATTACACCATGATTCACACTTTTATTACAAATTTACTTAGTTTATGGTAATGATTTATTGTTATTTTAACTTGATAAATATTGTTTTTGACATGTCCTTCAATTCACGCACATGTTTTCGCCTATGAAATTGAATGTGGATAAATATTATTGTTTTTAAAAAAATGATTTTTGTTAAATGATTTGGGTGTGTTCTTGATATGAAATCCTTGGAGTGTTACTTAAAATTTTTTTATAAGGTGCTTAAATGATTTATTAAATTATGGAAGAAGTGTGAAACTGGTTATAGAAAATGTTTTAGAGTGTGTATGATTTGAAAAGTGGATTTCAATGCGTGTGGCACATTTTCATCAAGTTACAGATACCGTGTGTTTTCTTTAAATGATCCGATTAGCACTTTAAAAATGATTGGTGAATTCTTGGTCTAAAGGCCTGTTTGGATTTTGAAATATATTTTTGGAAAAATTTTCTTGGGTTAGTATCCCTGCCTAAATGTTGACTTGTGATATGGAAAGGTCCTTGGTATGGGACTTCTTTGAATGATAATTATTTTGAGGAAAGGGAAAAACCTTGGAGCTGGATGGGGCGGTGCCAGTTTGTGTGGTGTGTTTGATTATACATATGTGACTTGTTTTTTTGAAGGATATGGAACACCCCCTTGAGAACTGTATATAGGAACCTAGCATAGAAAAGAGGATTACTTAGAACAATTCTACACTAGTCTATATTATAGTACTAGCTAGTGGCCCCATGGAAAGGGAATACTGAGTTATTTCTGCCATGGGGATTGGGTCCCTCGGTTAGGACATGGAGGGATATTCTGGGTAGTAGTATGGGTGTTATGACGTCATCGAGATAGTGTATGCCTTCAGTATGAGTCACATGTATCGTATGTTCTGGTCTTCCTCTACGTTCCTAGGATATCCTGTGTTTCCCCATTACGAGTACTATTAGGGCCATTACACTCCTTGTGTGGACATTATTTTTCATTGCACATGGTTTTGATATTTATTTAGGAAACTGTGAATGTTTGATTACATTAAAAAGATTTCAATTAGATGTTTTGAAATAGAAATCACAACTCCCCTTTATTTCCCATTGTATTTGGTTTTAAATTTAGAGGGAAATGGATCATGCTTGTTTGTTTTTAAAATTAATGTGTGTATGAAATCTTAATTTTATAATGTAGTTCAATGTAGTATTAGTGGAATGTTTTGTGGAAGAAATGACATGGATTCTTTGGTGGTTTCATACTGAGTTATTACCTCACACCCTACCTTTACCACTCAGTGTTAGTAGACCTAAGTTGTTTTGTAGGTTCATTCTTTGTTCAGGTTTCCCTAGGAGTTGCTTGATGTTGGAGCATAGCTGGTCTTATGGTTGGTGGTGACCAAGAGGTCACATGGAGATCTGGTAGTGGCAGTTTGGTTTGTTCATTTGGGTTTTCAGTTTTGTCTTTTAGTTTTCTATCTGGTGAGTTGTACCTTGTATCTGGATTATTTTATTTTATTTATTTTCAGTTTTTCATGATTTTTTGTCCTTAGTTTATTTAATTTATTTATCTGGTCCTGGTTTTTTATTTTTTGGGTTTAAATCATTCCCAGGTGTATGTTTTGATGCCCGACACTAGTTTCCATCCCAGTGGGATCGGGAACGCCCCTCGGGACTTTCCGTGGACCGGCTCGGGTGACCGGCTTAGGGTTGACCCCGGTCTGGTTCATGAAACAATGGTATCAGAGGAGGTTCTTGTAATTTTGGGTGTCTGGTTGAAAAATATTAGGACTGTCGAGGCTCATAAGGTAGTTTATGGGTCGGTTCCTGATCACCACGGCTCGCAACGAGACCTGAGTTACTAGGGGTAGTCCGGAATTTGAGTCTTTTGTCTTTGGTTATTTTGGATTGAGGGATGAAAAAGTGGGAGAATCTGTTCATTTTGTGGCCTCACGTGGGGTTTTAACCCATGTGGAGTTCATGTTCCTGGTTTAAGGACCTCTTAGTGTTATTCCTTACTTGGGGCATGACTCACCACCATGTCGTCGGGTTAGGCACAGACACTACTTCTTTATTCCAATGGTTTATAGTCGGTTATGTTTTATTTTGAACTTGGTCTATGTGAGTGTGTTGGAAATGAAAGTTATTTTGAAATTAAAAAAATGATTTCTTCCAAATTGTTTTTGAAATTAGTAAAGTGGGCTTTTTTAAAGAGAAAGTGTATCAGTTTGGAACAACATGGAATGTGTTTGGATTTGTTAAAAAAAGAAGTGTTTGAACCTTGGCACTCTTTATGGAGGGTCACACATGCGTGGGTATGTATGGAAAGTTCATGGGGGTACATATTCGTAGATGATGTGAGCGATATTGAATAAATGCACATGTGACGGTTCATGAGGTGCCAGAGGTGAGTTTTTTTAAAATTTTAAAGAAATAAAATTTGTGGAAAAGTGATTTCTCATTGAGTTGTATATGTTTGGCTTATGGGCCTATTGTTTTAGCTTTTGTTGTTTCTTTGATTGAGTTTTTTCTTGGTGCCAGTTTCGATGGTGTTTTTCGTGTTGTCATGAGTATGTCGCCCAGAAATCCTCCAAAGTTTATTAAGGAGTTATGCGCAGTTCTCAGTTCCTTTTGTGTATTGCTTGCTTTTCGAGGTAATCAAAGTCTTTTAGAGGTAGTTGTATTGTTCTAAAGGATTGTGTGTCTTTGGGTAGTCAGGAACTCCTGGGGTAGTTAAGGTTTGTACCGTCCTAGAGTTATTTGAGGGTCCAGTTCTAATTTTGAGTTTGTCCTGAGAATAAACGGGCTATTCTAATTTTGATTTGTGTCTCAATTGTGTTCGTTAGGGGGATGTTTGGTTTCATGAAATTAATGGGCAGTGTTTTGGGGTCCTTTATGAGTTCATACTAGTAATTCCCTAGTCTCTGGTCACAGTGAGGATTTTAGTGGATCGTTGTGTGAGTGGTTGATTTAATTCCTTATCCTCAAGTTTTTCAGTCATTTTGTAGCAAGCTTTCCGTTTAAGTCTTTGGGTGTTGTTTGGTCCATGTGGAGAAATTAACTGGTTTTGGTTTGGGAGTTCCCGCATTGGCCCCCCTTGGGGGTGGTGTGTTCGGGTTTCAAGGATTTTGTATTATTGAATTCACGTGGTGGGGAGAACCCTCCCATGTTCTCCCCTCAACCACAAGCTTCTGTTTTCTCTTGAACTGGTCAGGTGTGACCTGTTGAGAGTAAGGTCATCCTGGGATTCACATTTTTTCCCCAGTTTTGTTTGGGCACATACTCGATATGTGTTAACTGTTGGCATGGTGACTTTCTAGGGGCAGAATTTTTTGTGGTGGGGAGAATTGTCACACCACGACCCTTTTTATTAAAATTTTATTTTATTATTTTCTTCACTTCGGTTAGCTTCGTTAGGGCGCAAGTTGACCACCGGTATAAAATTTTTTATCATTTAATTGTTTTCTGGGGTGTCAGACTGGTGCGCGGACAGCACATGCTTGACGGTGACCGCGTGATCGGCCCAAGTGCCCGCACAAATGTTTAATGTTTAAAATAAATAATTTTTTTATGTAAATAGAATAAGTTAAATGTTTAAATCGTTATAATAATGATATTATTTCATAGATAAAAATGTTTTTATTATTAAAATTTTTTAATAATACTATTATCATTGAAATTGTTATAGATATAATTATTCTATATTTGTTATTAATATTTTCATTATTTAAAAGAAAATGAATAAAATTATGATTATAATTATTATTATTATGTTATTAAAATTTTTATTATTATGATTTGTATTATTATTATTTTCATTATTAAGTTTTTTGGTATTATTATTATTATTGTCATTATTATCAATTTATTATTATTATTATTATTATTATTATTATTATCAATTATCATCATTATTATTTAAAAAAATTATTTAAGAAAAAAAAAGGAAACCTAATCTGGCACCATGCACCCCCCATCCCTATTCTTTCTTTTTTTCTCTCCTCTCCCCTCACACCTCTCCCTTTCCATGCCTCCCCTCTCCTTGTTTTGTTTTTCTATTCCCTCCCCTTTCTCCCAATATCTCTCACACCCCATTCTCCTTTTATTTTTTTTATTTTAATTCACCCCCTTTCTTTATTCCTCTCACGATCACCTCTCCCCACTCTTTGGCAATGTTTCTCCCCTTTCTCGTAACCCCCCTCCTTGTAGTGTCGCGCCCCCCTGAAACCCTCCCGTTGCGCGATAGTCTCGATGACAGGCTCCCCATCACCGACTCAATGGCCAGAGCTCCCTCGACCGTGGCCTCCTCTCAATCTCAACCCGTAGTAGGTGCGCTCAAACCCTCGACTGAGTCTCGATGGCACGCGACCCCTTTCCCCGGATATCCCATATTCTTTGTTATTTCATTCAATTTCTTCAAGTTTCTTCAATGATTCATCAAGGTATGGACCTTGGACCCTTTCTCCTTAATTTTTATGGAATTTTGTTTTTATTTCGATGCTCGATTAGGATCTATCTTAAACCCTAAAGTTGGGTTAATACCTTATTGTTGTGTTCTTCCTTAAATAGGGTATGCGATTGGCGTATTAAGAACCATTGGTCCAGATTCTGACATCTACCACCAAGGTTGAGGCAGATGGACTCGATTTTCCTTGCCACTAATGATTCAGGTAAGGTTAATGCAGCCACTGTTTTGTTTCAGATCATCCAAATTAGGGTCTTATGATTTAATTGAGTCCCTGGTATTTAATTGTTTGTGTGTTAGTCTTCGTCGCACAGAAATTGGGTGTCTACTGTATTATTAAGGTGTGGCGATGTTATTTTCCTAGTGCATGCACTTTTTTGAGAGAGCGTGTACATGATCTGGTGGTAGTGTGAGTTTGAAAGCATTTTCTCGACCAAATTTTTTGAGGTAGGCGCTTCAATGTATTTTCTTCAAAAAAAATTCCTTGTGATACTTGTATATTTAGTATTTAATTATTACAACCTGATTCGCACTTTTATTACAAATGTACTTAGTTTATGGTAATGATTTATTGTTAGTTTAACTTGTTAAATATAGGTTTTGATATGTCCTTCAACTCACACACATGTTTTGGCCTATGAAATTGAATATGTATAAATGGTATTGTTTAAAAAATGATTTTGGTTAAATTATTTGGGTGTGTTATTGACATGAATGCCTTGGAGTGTTACTTAAATTTGATTTATAAGGTTCTTCAATGGTTTATTAAATTATTGAAGAAGTTCGAAACTCGTTTTGGAAAATGTTTTAGAGTGCGTATGATTTGAAAAGTTGATTTCAATGTGTGTGGCGCATTTTCATCAAGTTTCACTTACTGCGTGTTTTCATTAAATGGCTCGATTGACACATTAAAAATGATTAGTGAATTCTTGGTGTAAAGGCCCATTTGGATTTTGAAATAGATTTTTGGAGAACCCTTCTTGGGTTGGTATCCTTGCCTAAATGTTGACTCGTGAGATGGAAAGGTCCTTGATATGGTACTTCTTTGAATGATAATTATTTTGAGGTAAGGGACAAACCCTGGAGGTGGTCGGGGCGGTGCCAGTTTGTGTGGTGTGTTTGATTATACATATGTGACTTGTTTTTTTGAATGATATGGCACACCCCCTTGATAACTATACATGGGAACCTAGCATAGCAAAGAGTTTTACTGAGAACAATGCTGCACTAGTCTAGGTTATAGTACTACCTAGTGTCCCCATGGTACTAGAATACTGAGTTATTGCTGCCATGGGGACTAGGCCCCTCGGTTAGGCCATGGAGGGCTATACTAGGTAGTAGTATGGGCATTATTACATCATTGAGTTAGGGGATGGCTTTAGGATGAGCCACATGTATATTAAGTTCTCTTCATCCTCTGTGTTACTAGTATTTCCTGTGATTCCCCATTATGTGTACTATTAGGGCCATTACCCTCCTTGTGTGGACATTTTTTTTCTTTGCACTTGGTTTTTGTTTTTGTTTAGAAAACTGTGAATGTGTGATTACATTAAAAATATTTAAATTATATGTTTTGAAAAAGAAAGAACAACTCCCCTTTTTCACCTTGTATTTGGTTTTAAATTGAGAGGGCAATGGATCATGCTTATTTTTTTTATAAAAAAAAGGAAAAGTGTGTATGAAAACAAAATTTTATAATGTAGTTCAAACTAGTATTAGTGGAATGTTTTGTGGAAGAAATGACATGGATTCTTCGGTGGTTTCCTACTGAGTGATTACCTCACACCCTACCTTTACTACTTGGTTTTGGTAGACCTGAGATATTTTGCAGGTTCGGTATTTTTTCAGGTTTCCCTAGCTGGTGCTTGATGTTGGAGAATAGGTGGTCTTATGGTTGGTGGTGACCAAGAGGTCACATGGAGACCAGGTAGTGGAGGTTTGTTTTTTCATTTGTGTTTTCAGTTTTGTCTTTTATTTTTCTTTCTATTGATTTGAAAATTGTATCTGGATCAGTTTATTTTATTTATTTTCAGTTGTTCATGCTGCTGCATCTTTAGTTTATTTCATTTATTTATCTGGTCCTGGTTGTTTATTTTTTTGGGGCTTAAATCGTTCCCAGGTGTATTTTTTGATGCCCGACACTAGTTTCCATCCCGGGGGGATCAGGAACGCCCATTTGGACTTGCCGCATACTAGCTCAGTTGACCAGCTCAGGGTTGACCTCAGGCTGGTTCGTGACATCCATGCTTGTAGAAGGTTTTCTAAAGGGTATACCAAATATAGAGGGAAAACTACAATGTACACCAGACAATTCTCTAATTCTCAACTCTGTCTGGAAAAATAATTTCATGATAGATATTTTTAATGAAGGGACTCATCTAATATAGCATTTTGTTGACTTTGGGGGACATGATTATCCAAATATATAAGCACCGGTAGCCCAAGTATTTTCTTTTTTATTTCCATTATCTAAATTCCATAAAGTAAAATTAGACATTAACCGGGATAAAAATAGCATTTATCAGAGCTAGAAAATCACAAAATAAAAAAACATAATTAAAATCCTAAAGCCTTTATCAGTGGTTGTAAATATGTAATGCCCAGACCCTAGTTACCTAGAGTTGGTGCATTATTACATAACATTGGCATGTTCACAAGGAAATCATGTCTCTAAAGACTGATTGGTTTAATATTATTGGAAATAAAATTCATACATAAGTTCAACTTTAAAACATGAAAAGTAATACAACACAAATTTATTCTATTAGGATCATCCAAGCCTCCTAGATTATGCCTACATTTCACTCATAACTAAATTCTTCATATCCTGGGAAAATGAAACATAAGAAAGGGGTGAGCTCAAATGCTCAGTAAGGGTAAGAAATATAGCAGAAGATAACATAAATATTAATCACGTTGAATAATTGAAACAACATTCCTTTAACAATAATAAATAGGAATACTTTTATGGAAGGAATATGAGCTAAGTAAATAATGCCATAATAAAACATAATCATTGGTATCATACTGTTGGAATGACCACATGAACCATTAATATTATTTTTATAATGAGGAAATTTATAATTCCAGACATTCTAAAACATTTTGTTAAGGCCACAGACAAGATGTCTAGAAATGATTAAGGCCTCGGACAAAACCATATATCAAAATTGGGAAAGGGCATTGGCCAATTCCACGTCTAGTTGTCTCATGATACCTACCGATGTATTGAGGAGCTATAGAGGGATCCACCCATCACTTACTAAGTCCAATACATTCCTTATATGAAAATGGTTAAACATATCATAAACATTCGTATTAAAACTAGAATATGAAATTTCAATACCTTAACCATAAAACATGAATGGTATAAAAATATCACATCCATAGTAAAATATATCACAAAACCATCAATATAATATGGAAGTTTTGTATCATAATAAATCAACTTCAAATAAAGTTAGGATTCATAAAAGGATGTTGACATAGATGAAATCAAAACCCTTTTTAGAGAAATACCTCTTTCTATTTTGAAATCATTTTATAGACCCATAATTATTAAGAACAACTTTTATTTCTAAAATATTCTTATAATCTTGTAAGGGAATCTTTGATGATGTTATAACGGTGTAAAATAACTGCACCCGCCGTATAAGTTAAAAAACATTCTTACCTTAAATTTGTCGAAAAGTTCAAAAAATACCTTGTTTGGAAAATGACAGAAAGATTCCTTTCAAAACACATAAGGGTATAAATGACTTTAACCCATTTTCTAGTAAATAGAAAAAATGTTTTGAAATACATTTTTAAGAAACATGGATGTGGATGATAAAGAGGTCCCAGTAGATAATTACATATAAACCACCTCGGATAATGAAAAGATTGTAGAATTAACACTTACCCTGTACATTTCCTTGGTTGAGGGTAGGGTAACCTCCTGTATAATGGTGAAATATTTGTTATTAAATTATACAAGAATAATATACATTAATATGAAATCATATATTATCTTTTAATATTATCCTATTAATAATATCTTAGTATTATCATCATTTCGGGTGTTAACGGAATCGTTTTCCTTTATATTATTTTTTATGTGATTCATATTTTTTATGTATGGGATGTAGATTATTTATATCGAGAATGATATCAAGTATTTAAACATTATTTTTAATCATCAAATAAAAATTAGTCTTGAATGGATACGATGGGGAAGAAATCTCATCACGTTTGTGGAGACTGTAGTCCGTACGTACGCACGAGTGACAATATAATTATTTTGATATTAAAATAATATATAATTGGATGTTATATAATATATAAAAAATAATTATCATGTTGTATTTATTATTTACTACAATTACACATCATTATCATACCCATAAAAATAATAATGTTTTGAATAATAATTACACCACGACGTGGAGACGGTAAGTCGTACGTACGCACGTATGGTGACATGTCATTCAAAGGATGGATATAATAATGAATATGGTTATAAAATATTTATAATAACATCACAGTATATAGAAGATATTGTATTTATTATTTTATAATGGAAATAACAAAGAAATAAGAAGTGGAAGAAGAAAGTAACTTGAAAAGGGGTGGTTAAAACATTACCTCTTCTTCGGGTTCTTCCTTTTTATTTGATCAAAAGGGCTCCTTAGGTTGGATTTTTTATCATACTAATGCCTCAAGGTTGAATTGAGGGATTTTGATAGGATATTTGGGCAGGTTTTGGCCGAACCAAAAGGCTTCTTAAGGTATGAATAATTGGTTAGAAGTGGTGTCCTTTTATAAGGGGGGGAGGGGCTCTTTAAGAAAAAATTAAGTTACTATTTTATAAGGGGGGGAGGGGCTCTTTAAGAAAAAATTAAGTTACTATTTTATAATAAATTCATATTCAGTTTCAAATTACTCTAAACTAGATTATTTAAATTATAAGGTGGGGATGGGTCTCAAACCACACAACCAAAAGGTTTTATAGAGTTTTGGGTCACTATATTAACCTTATCTTTTAGATTTAACTCCAAGTTAATTAGTTTGACATTTACCATGTCTCTTTGTATTTTTAAATTATTTGGTTAATAAACTTACAATAAACTACCAAGAAAACCACAAGTGGTTCATTAATAACATAACTATCATCATATAAGTCCTTTGGATTAACCTTATATTTTTAGAAATATTATATCAATTAATAATATAATATTTGTTTTAAAAACTCCTTTATGTCAATTTTGACACTATTTAATAAATGTTTTTTGTTAAAGTCTTAATAACTTTATTAATTCCGAAAAAAATCATTTAATCAATCCTAAAATGTCATATTAACCAATAAAATTCGTTTATGGAATCAAAACTTTCAAATTATATTTATTATATCATTTATAATACCAATTATTTGATTCATTCATTAATAAATAAAATATGGCATCATCATTGTTTCATAAATAAATTTAATTATTCAATTTCTAAAAATTATATATACAATACCATTATGTAGTAAATATTTTTATATTTCTAATAAATATTTATAGTTGAAAGGATAACATATTTAACAATATGTAAAAATTGTTTTTCTAAAAGATATATGCCTATGTCATTTTTGTATTTACTTTAACTTAATTAATATAAAGTGTCATTATCACTTACAAGTGGCTCCATGGGGTCCCAAAATCTACCCCAAGATGCCCATGGTCATAAATGTATCAACCAATAGATTTATGACACATTTTAGTGTAATTTATTATTATTATAATTTTATTTTGTACCTTTATTTACCATATTTACCCTTTAACCGTGGTAAATAAAATATTTACTGAAGTAATTATTCAAAATGTCTAAAAATATAAGATACCTATATAAAAAATTTGGACCTCATGATTCTAAATATTTAATCTATTTTTCTAAATTCAAAACCCATAAGTGGTATAAATTAATTTAAAATTAATTCCCGTTGTCAAAACAAAAAGCGTGTTTTTAACAAATAATAACTGTCAAAAGATTGACACTTTATTTTGTCCAGTTTAAATGTGAAATTATATCCAATTAAAAAAATTTGATTAAATGGTAAAAATATAATCTAATTATACTTTAAAATCACACAAATCCATAATTTATCACTATCAATTATTTTGATTAAATAATTTGTTTTTAATTAAAATTTAGTAATTTTCACTATTCATCAAAATATGAAAGTTATCAGAAAAGTACCAAATTTCACCCCATGATAATTTAAATATTCCAAAACCAAAAATGATGTATATTTTATCAAAAAAAACATAAAAATTTCATTTATTAATTTAAATTTAATTCATGTTGTCGGAACCAAAAAGCGTATTTTTAAGAAATATTAACTATCAAAAGATTAATATTTGTTTATGTCCAATTTCAAATTGAAATTACATATAATCATAAGAATTGGATTAAATGGTAAAAATATAATATATTTATAATTAAAAACCATAAAAATTTATAATTTAACACTATAAATTATTTTGATTAAAAAAGTTGTTGTTAGTTAAAATATAGTATTTTTCACTATTCACCAAAATATGAAAGTTATCAGAAAAACACTAAAAATTTATTGAGACTAAACTCTTATGTCCCAATTCTAAAAAAGAATTTTATTTTTTCAAATTTAATATATAAAAGTTTCAAATATTGGATTAAAAAAAGGTTCTCCATTAAAAGGCGGTATAATTGCATTCATTAAAAAATACTTCTTTTATCTAAAAAAATGATTTTGTTCTTACATTATGTCTAAGAAACTCATAATATGGATTCTAGAATTAGAAGTATTATATAATGTTCAAAATTCAGTTAATACTATTCATAACCACTTTTGAACCGCTATTTAGGTAAGTCGTGGTGCTCTAGAACTCGGTGTTGCATGTAGTAAAAGTTATTGGATTACATAGAATAAATAATGTACTATGAAATATTGGGGTGTTACATTATACCCTCATTCAATAAATTTTTTCCTCGCAACTTGATATTATTTTTTGAAAATAAAAGGTTTAAAATAGAAAATACTTTTGTGGGAAAACCCACATCAGAAATTAGGTTAATAAAATTTAGTCTTAATAAGAGGAAAAGGGGAATGAAAAAGTCACCACCAAATTATGATCTCGATTAGGAGAAAATTGGTGTAAATTAGAGACACATAATTGGAGTAGAAACATACATATTTATAGGGAGTGATTGAGGTCATCAGTCACAAAAAAAATGTAGAATTGAGGGCCTCAAAGCCTTCAATCTATGATGATTTAAATATCATTAGTTCCACAAAACATAAGGTATTAGGATAACAAATTTTTGTTTTAATATCCCTTACCTAAATTTTAAGAATTAATTTTATCATAGAATAAGACAAGAGAAATATATATATATATACTTGAAAAGTATAGTTTCATCCTTTAACTAATTTCTACCACAAACTCGTCTTTCATTCTAAAATATAATAGAACTTAAAAACACTCTATTTATCTTAATCTTACAGGGTTCCAAATATGAACATAAACCATTTAAATGATGAAAACTATTTTGTAACAACCAGGAGCTTCCTATAGGCTAGTGGTAGGTAATAAAGGCATGTCGCACTATGATTGTGGGTTCTATTCCTGCAGCTTTGTCTGACGCGACGGGTTATTGCCCAACCTGCATGTTGTCATTTTTATGGAAATCCAAAAATATTCTCAAACTAGAGTTATCCAAAATACTACTGTCCAAACTCATAGTCCAAAATTTATGGGGAAGTTAAAAATAATTAATATCCTTTTTCCACGTAATAACATGTGAACACCTTCATCATGTATTCTTTTAAAACACTACAACATCTTGAATTACCATAAAACCTTATTGATTACATTAATTGTTCCTTATTCATTATAGAATACTAGATATACTCCTTCTATCCAAAAATGTTGTAAACTCAAACAATTATGGAATATAAAAATCATTAATCAGTTTCAAGGTAGTCAAGAATATCCAATATAATTTATCCAAATCAAACATGTATTATTCCAAAATCACTACCTCAGTATCAGAACCATATTATGGTTTATCATTCTCTCGACCATATATTTTCCAAAAAAATTAACCTGCTATTGAGTCACATTTCTTGGTTCCACACAATCTCAAGTCCTTAATGAAATAGTATTGCAGTACAATCCTTATATACTCCATAATTATTATAACTAGTACATCGTTGATACAACACTCAAATGACAAAATTCATTAATAACAACATAAGAAATCTAATCCTTGATCCTCATCTATGGTAGTATCATAACTTGGTTATTATCCAATAGCATCATTTGGGGCATACTACGATGATTTGGACATTGGTTCACGTAGTGTCTCAACTCCTTGCAGATGAAGCATTGTACATTTGAAACCTTATTCTTACCCTTGTAGTCATGTACATGGTGTCCTTTTTTTCCACACTTATAACAAAATCTCACTCCCTTCAGGAAAGTTCCAGGGTGTTTCTTCCCACAGTTATCACATATGGGAAAATTCTTTTTTTCCCTCTTCCCTTTATCCATCTTTCTCTCTTCCATACTTTTCTTCTCTTTCTTCCCTTCAAATCCATAGTACTCATAGAATTCTTTACTTATATTTTTAACACATGATACTATTTCTTCATATGTTAAGAATACATGAGAGAAAATTTCCCTTCTAAATGTTAGCATAATACCGTGAAAGATATGATCCTTCTTACTCTTTGGATCATACGTATTGCTAGAGTTCACATTCCTTATATTGGACGCCATTTCTATAAAATGGCATACAATAGGTCAGTTTATGAATTGCAATAAATAATTATAAACTATTAAAATAACTAACATAGATTAAACAGTTTATGGATATAATCTATAATCATAAAAAAAATTCTTTGAGGAAGTATATACTCATAAACCGTTCATTTTGGTTGGTAAAGAAAATGAGAATTATCCAAAGCATATCCCCCGGGAGTGTCATAACCAAAAGTGCAGCAAGGCCCGTTCTCGTGCACCAGTTCCCGTTCGAGTCTAGATCAAAGCAATTTTTTCAGGTTTTACCCCTAGGTACATATGTGCGAGAGCCACCTCTACTTGCTCATATCCAGACAAGGATGTATTTTTCAGAAAACTCACAAAATCTCTGCATTACCAAAATCGTAGGAAGTTATTCTATACTTATCCTCAAAGTCCATCTTAGGTCTATGTGCTCTAATGAGAGTTTATCTAAATCTAGTGTCTAAGGTTTTTACAAAACTTCCTATGATACCAATTGTAACACCCCAACCCCAGTTACTAAGAGTCGGTGCATTATTACATAACATTGGCATGATCACAAGGTAATCATGTCTCTAAAGACCGATCAATTTAGTATTATTATATACTAGATTCATACATAAGTTCAACTTTACAGCTTGAAAAGAAATACAAATTGAATTTATTCTATTAGGATCATCCAAGCCTCTTAGATTATGCCAGCAAGTCACTCATTACTAACTTCTTCATACCCTGAGAAAATGAAACATAAGAAAGGGGTGAGCTCAAATGCTCAGTAAGGGTATGAAATACAGTAGAAGATAACATAAGTATTAAGCATGGTGAATAATTGAAATCACATGACTTTACCAATAATAAACATAAATACTTTTATGGCAGGAATATGAGTTGATTAAATAATGCCATAATAAAACATAATCATTGGTATTCTACTAGTCGAATGACCACATGAACCATCAATATTATTTTCATAATGAAGAAATGTATAATGTCAGACATTCTGAATCATTTTTTCAAGGCCTCGGCCAAGACATCTAAAAATGATTAAGGCCTTGGCCAAAACCATATATATAAATTCAGAATGGCCCTCAACCAATTCCACGTCTAGTTTTCTCATGAGACCTACTGATGCATCGAGGAGCTATAGTGTGCTCCACCCATAACTTACTAAGTTAAATACATTCCTCATATCAAAATTTTTAAACATATCATAAACATTCGTATTAAAACTATAACAAAAAATTTCAATACCTTAAACATAAACCATGAATGGTATAAAAATAGCACATCCACAGTAAAACATATCACAAAACCTTCAACACAAAATGTAAGTTTTGTATTATAATAAACCAGCTTCAAATAAACTTAAGATCCATAAAAATATGTTGACATAGATGAAATGAAACACCTTTTTAGAGAAATACCTCTTTTTATTTTGAAATCATTTAAGAGACCCATAATTAAAAATAAAAACATTTATTTTGAAAATATTCTTATATGCTTGTAAGGTAAGCTTATATGATGTTATAATAGTGGAAAATAATTGCACCCGCCGTATAAGTTAAAAAAACATTCATACCTTAAATTTGTCGAAAGGGTCAAAAAGTACCTTGTTTGGAAAACGAAGGAAATATTCCTTTCAAAACTCATAAGGGTATAAATGACATTAACCCATTGTCTAGTAAATAGTAAATATGTTTTTAAATACATTTTTAAGAAATGTGTATGTTGATGATAAAGTGGTCCCAGTAGATAATTAAATATAAAAAACCTCAGATAATGAAGAGATTGTAGAATTAACCCTTACCTTGTACATTTACTTGGTTGATGGTAGGTTAACCTCTTGTATAATGGTGAAATAATTTTTATTAAATTATACAAAAATAATATACATTAATATGATATCATATATGATCTTTTAACATTGTTCTGTTAATAATATCTTAGTATTGTCGTTGTTTATGGTGTTAATGGGTTTGTTTTCCTTTGTATTCTTTCTTATGTGAGTCATATTTGTTATGTATGGGATTTATATTATTCATATCTATAATTATATCAAGTCTTTAAACATTATTTTTAATCATCAAATGAAAATTAGTCTTGAATGGATACGATGGGGAATGAATCTCATCGCCTTCGTGGAGATGGTAGTCTGTACGTACGCACGAGCGACAATATCATTATTTTGATATTAAAATAATATATAATTGGGTGTTATATCATATATACAAAATAATTATCATTTTATATTTATTATTTACATCAATTACACATCATTATCATACCCATCCAAATAATAGTGTTTTGAATAACAATTATACCACAACGTGGAGACGGTAAGTCGTACGTACGCAAGTATGGTGACATGTCATTCAAAGGATGGATAGAATACTGAATATGGTTGTACCATATTTATAATAACATCATAGTATATATAATATACTTGATTTATTATTTTAGAATGAAAATAACAAAGAAAGAAGAAGTGGAAGAAGTAAGTAACTTGAAAGAGGGTGGTGAAAACATTACCACTTCTTCGAGTTTTTCCTTTTTATTTGATCAAAAGGGATCTTTAAGATGGAATTCTGATAAAACTAAGGCCTCTATGTTAAATTTAGAGAAATTTAGAGGATATTTAGGTAGTTTTTGGTTGAACCAAAAGTCTTTTAAGGTATGAATAATTGGTTAGAAGTGGTGTCCTTTTATAAGGGGGAGGAGGGGCTCTTTAAGAAAAACTTAAAGTATTACTTTATAATAAATTCATATTCGGTTTCTAACGAATAAAAATGATATTATTTAAAATATAAGGTGGTTATGGGTCTAAAACAACTCAACCAATAGGTTTTAGACAGTTTTGGGTCACTATATTAACCCTATCTTTTAGATTTAACTCTTAGTTAATTAGTTTGAAATTTACCATGTCTTTTTGTATTTTTATATTATTTGGTTAATAAACATACTATAAAATGCCAAGAGAACCCCAAGGGATTCATTAATGACATAACTATCATCCTATAAGTCCTCTGGATGATCCTTATATTTTTAAGAATATTATATCAATTAATAATATAATATTTGTTTTAAAAACTCCTTGATGTCAATTTTGACACTATTTAATAATTGATTTTTTGTTGAATTCTTAATAACTTTATTAATTCAAAAAAATCATTTAATCAATCCTAACATGTCATATTAACAAATAAAATTCTTTTATGGCATCAAAAAGTTCAAATTATATTTATTATAACATTTATAATACCAATTATTTGATTCATTCATTAATAAAGAAAATACTGCATCATCATTGTGTCATAGATAAATTTAATAATTCAATGTCTAAAAATTATAAATATAATACCATTATGTAGTAAATATTTTTAGCATTCAAATGAATATTTATAGTTGAAATATAACATATTTAACCCAAAGTAAAAAATTTTAAAGATATATGCTTATGTCATTTTTGTATCTACTTTAACTTAATAAATATTTAGTGTCATTATCACTTACAAGTGGCTCCATGGGGTCCCAAAATCGACCCAAAGATTCCCATGGTCAGAAATGTATCAAAAAATAGGGTTACGACACGTTTTATGTTAACTTAGTATTATTATAATATTATTTTCTTACCCGTATTTAACAGATTTACCCTTTAACCATGGTAAATAAAATATTTACCGAAGTAATTATTCAAAATTTCTAAAATTAAAAGTTTCCTATTTACACAATTTTGACCTCTTGATTATCAATATGGAATCCATTTTTCTAAATTCAAAACACAGAAGTGGCAGAAATTAATTGAAAATTAATTCCCGTTGTCAAAATGAAAAGCGTGTTTTTAACAAATAATAACTATTAAAAGATTAACACTTTCTTATGTCCAGTTTAACTGTAAAATTATATCCAATTAACAAAATTGGATTAAATGGTAAAAATATAATCTAATTATACTTTAAAATCACTCAAATTCCTAATTTATCACAATCAATTATTTCGATTAAAGAATTTGTTTTCAATTAAAATTTAGTAATTTTCACTATTCATCAAAATATCAAAGTTATTAGAAAAGTACCAAAATTTTACCCTAAGCTAATTTAGATATTCCAAATCAAAAAATTAAGTCTATTTTAACAAATTAAAAACATATAAATTTCATTTATTAATTTAAAATTAACTCATGTTGTCGAAACCAAGAAGCGTATTTTTAAGAAATATTAACTATCAAAAGATTGATACTTGTTTATGTCCAATTTCTAATTGAAATTACATAAAATCACTAGAATTGGATCAAATGGTAAAAAATAATCAATTTATAATTACAAACCATTAAAATTTATAATTTAACACTATAAATTATTTTGATTAAAAAAGTTGTTTTTAGTTAAAATGGAGTATTTTTCACTATTCACCCAAATATGAAAGTTATCAGAAAAACACAAATTATTTATTTAAACTAAACTCTTATGTCCAAATTCTATGTAAAAAAATTATTTTTTAAAATTGAATATATAAAAGTTTCAAATATTATATTTAAAAAAGTTCACCTTTAAAAGGCTGTAAAATTGCATTTTTTGAAAAATACTTCTTTTATCTGAAAAAAATGAATTTTTTCTTACATTATGTCAAAGAAACTCATAATATGGATTCTAAAATTATAAGTTTTATATAAAGTTCAAAATTTAGTTAATACTATTCATAACCGCTTTTGAACGACTATTTAGGTAAGTCGTGGTGCGCTAGAACTCGGTGTTGCGTGTAGTGCAAGTTATTGGATTACTTTGAAGAAATAATGTACTATGAAATCCTGGGGTGTTACAAAATATCTAACAAAAGGTAATTTAATCAACTCTAAAAAATATATGATAATTGAATAATTTATGAATGATTAAATTTTGCGATGATAAAGGGGTCCTTTATCAATTCTTTTAAAACTGTTGAAAATTATCGCTTTATCAATACATTTAAGAGAAATGATAACGAGGCGTACAACTATATGATGTAACATCATACATTAGTACCAGCACAATGTGATGTAACAGCACACTACAACACAAAAAAGAGCACCATAAATAATAAAATCATTTACCAAATAAAAATTTCATTGAAATAAAATTTACAACACAAAAACAAATAATAGTATATTTAAGATATTTAAAACATATGTTTATACAATTATATGAGTATTTAAACATAATTATATAAATTCACAAACATTGATGATCCTTTACATTTTTTCCCAAACCTTGACTCTTTCTATTAGAGAACAAACTACTACTGTTTGAGAAAAAGAACACACCTATATTAGAAAATATTTCTTTTATTAATAAAAATAAATACAATTAAATTTAACAGAAGTTGTTTTTTTTCATCTAATAATTGAGTAATACCAGGAAAAATTTCAATCATATTGATATATGGTGCATTCTTGAATATCACACAATTTAATATTTATCTTCAAGAATTAATAATGTGTAAATTAACAAGAAAAATGTATAATATAAAAATGATAAATAAAATAATTTTTTAATATAAGATATAATGATGAGAAAAAATCCATTATTGCTTTCTCATATTGGATGATTTGATTCTCATTTTAAACGAAAATTCCACTTATATATTGAATATAGGCACTTGGAGTCATTTGGTCACACCATGCACCCAATTGAAGTGAGATTAATTCCTAAATATACTAAATGACTTATGTATAATTTTCATATATTATCAAAACAATGAAAACTTAATTTATTGTTTTTTAGTACAATACTTCAATTTTTTACAAAAATTATATTTTAAACTAAAAACATAGATATTTACTCCTACCAGTTACATAGTGTGTCAGTTAGAAATGATACTTATTCTTACACTTCCAAAAATACATATGAATGATTTTCCAAATTTATCATGAATCTTTATGTTTGTTTTCATGATTTTCAAGGAGTGTACTATATAAACTAAAATGTCAATTTTAAATATTTTATGGTCACATTGAGTCATTACTAGAACATTGTGTTCATGACTGAAATGTGGATAATTCTTAAACATAAAAAAATGGTTGGGTATTTTAAAAAATGAATCCAAACCATCCAAACCTATCTTCTTAGGGATGAGTTTGTAATTTGATTGTTATAGTAAAATTAATGTCAAAATTAAAAAGAATTATTCACTTCGATCTAATCGGTAACACCATTTTTTGAATTTCCTTTATGTGTATTCCTAAACATTCAAAATTAAATATGGATCATTTTACTAATTCAACATAAAAATATTAATTTTTTGTATAATTTTCACTATGTCAATTATATTTTTTACAAAAAATTCTAATATAAACTAGAAAAACATACATCTACTCATTTTTTACACATAGTTTCAGATTTCGTGTGATAAATATTTTTACAAATAAAAAATTAATTAAGAATAGTTTTAATATATTATAATGAAAATCTGAGTTCATTTTCACAATTTTTAGTGAGTGACACTTGTTTTACTAAATTTAAGATTTTAAATTGATAATGAACACATTGTGTAATAACAGACACATTGTCTATCTGATCGAGGTGAGGTTCATTCCAAAAAATAAAAAAAAAATTAATATTTGTCATTTTAATAAATTATAAAACCAATATGAAAACATTTTCATGGTTTTGAATTTGTTAACTGTATTTTTAATAAAATTAATGTCATTCGTAAATAAAAATGATGAACTTGGAATCATACTAGTCACAAAATGAATTGTCTTTAGGTGGAAATAATTAATACATGTTCTAAATGAAATATTGAACACTTTAATATTTTATGAAAAAAAAATTGTATTTGTTTTCTTTGTTATGGGGGTCCCACATTCTTTTTTTAAATGTTATTCTAAAATGAAAACATGAAAACTGAGTCATAATAGTCACATCATGTTTCAATATGATATGAGACTAATTCTTACATGTTAGAAATGGATTATTAATCCTTATCTTAAATAATGAAGCAGATATGAGTATGTTTTATTTGGTATCAGTGAGTGACACATTTTGAACCAAAATGTCAAATTTAAACTAATAATAGAAACATTGAGTTATACCACGAACAACATGTATTAAATTATAGTGTCACTAATTTATACTCGTAGACAAATTATTTGGATAAATTTAATAAAGTAACAAAACCATCCTAATGCATTTTCTCAAATTTGTGTATATTAATTTCTTTTTAAGAAAATGTAATGTCAATTAAAAATACAACTAAGCACATTGAGTCATATTAGTCACCCCTTCTTTTTTATTGATGTGAGTATGATTTATACATGTACCAAATATCTTATGGATCATTATCCAAATGTATCAAAACAATACGAATGATTTTGCTAAGTATTTAGCATGTCACTTATATTTTTTAACAAAATATCATTTTAAACACTCATTTAGATTCATTCTGGTTACATCATGTGTCGGTATTACATGATTCTTATTAAAACATTTAAATTATACTGAAACTAATTTTACTTATTTATAAAGACAATATGGTCACATTTTATTGGTTTTTAGTGTGTGGGACTGTTTGAACTATAATGCTTTTTTTAATAGAAAACTAATGCTTTGAGTCATACTGAGATCATTGTCAATAAAATTGTCATAAAGCTATTTATAACACATAAATAATAAAATATGGATCATTTTTCTAAGTTATGAAATCATTAAAAAAAATTCTCAGTTTTGTGTATATTAATTGACATTTATACTAAAATTGATTTCAATTTTAAATAAAAACATACACTTGTTATCATATCAACAACGTAATGCACCATAATGAGATATTCTCAATTCATAATTTCCCCAAATGACATATAAATCATTTTAATGATGTATTCAAACTAATGAATTATTTTTATTATTTATCAATATGTCTCATAACCTTTTTACCAAAATTTCATTTTAACCTGGAAACACCCACTTGGAGTCATACCAGTCATATATTCTATTAGTTTTATGATGGATTGATTCCAAAAATTCTAAAATGACTTAAGAATAGTTTTCATAATAATCATGAAATCCATTTTTGTGTTCCATTTTCGCATTGTATGTAATGTTTTGAACTAAAATGTAAATTTTAAACCGATAATAAAATCTTTGTGTCATTCCAAACACAACATTTTTTATATTTTAGTGTCAATGATTACAACATGTCTCAAATGAAATATATATCATTGATATATATTAATTAATATATAGAAATTTATTTTAAAGGTTTTGATTATTTCTATTAACTTTTATAATAAAGTTTGTGAAAATTTTAAATAAAAATATGTAGAAGGAGTCATATCATTAACACAATGAATCAGATTGAGGTGCAGTTTAAACACTCATGTCATAAATGAATTAAGGATAATTTTACTAATGTATCCATTCAATCATATTGTGTATTATTAGTTTCAGGTATGTCTATATTTATTTTTATAAAATTTCATTTTAAACATGAAGCACATAATTTTAGTCACACCAGTAACATTGTGTGTTGTTTTGATATGAGACAGATTCATATAAATTAAAATTAAATTATGAGTCATTTTCAAAAATTATAAAGATAATATTTTTGTGTTTTCTTGGGTTTTCAAGGAGTGAACCATTTTAACTAAAATTTCATTTTAAAACTATCATTTACACTTTATGTCATACCCGGAAGATCATGTTTCTCATTGATGTGATGATGATTCATGTATATAAATAATAACATATTAGTTGTTTTAAAAAAATATAAAACAATAAGGTTGTGTTTTCATGATTTTGAGAGTAGTGGTTATATTTTTTTAATAAATTTAATGTCAATATTAATTAAAAATAATTAAATGGTTTCATACCAACCACACTATGTGTCATATTGAAATGCGGGTGATTCCTACACATCCCAATTGACATATGGATCATTTTACCAATGTATACAGATATTCCTAACTTCCATTGATAAATATCCTGCTATTTCATTTTCATTTTCAAATTATCAACACATCATATTTATTCAATGTTCACACCTAAAAACAGTCTCTTTATTCACAAATAGAAGAGTGGGTGATTATTTTGTGACTATAATATCATTGGAAATCAACCCAGTAGGAAAAGGAGGTTCCTCGAATATATTTTTTCAACAATTATAAATTTTATCTGGATAAGGAAATTTTCTCAATATGCATTGTTTAATGTTTGATAAAAAATGTAATGGAGTTGTTGGAAATAGTGGATGAATGGAACATGTTATCACTTTTGTTGATTTTTGAAGATAGTTGAAAGACAGTATGATTTTCCTAAATATTTTTGAAAAAAACATAATTAGTATTTTTTAAAATGATAAAAAAAATTAACATAGTAATAATTGATAAAATGATGTCAAAATTAATTAAATGGTTATTGGGAATTCACATTTTCATAATAATGCTATAAATTACTCATCCATTTCATATATTTTAATTATATCAGTTCTATACATGAATTCCAATCTCTCACAAGTGTGAAAATCTTGGAACAAACCATCCCAACATGAAAAAATGAAACCAACTATATAAGGAAACAATTCATAAGTAAATATTACAAAAAATAAATAAATTAAACATAAAAATTAAATCATAAGTTAATTAATTATAAAATTAATTTATTCTTCAAAAATAAATATTTTATTTTTCATTTATCATTGATATAAAAATTTTCATCCTACAATATAAGTGGATTGAATTTGATGGAATGTGACCTATTCCAACATTGTAGTGGTGAAATTGTTTTGAGGGGTTCTATTTATATGATTGTTTCACTCAAAAAAAGGATATAATATGGATATATATTATCGAAAATAAATAAATTATTCATGAAATAATGATGAATATATAAATATTACATTATATAATTTTGGGTAAAATAGAGAAAATAAATTTTAACATTACCTTTACATCATCCAAATGGATTCATTTAGTATAGTATGTTCTACTGCAGTATTGCTAACATTATCATGTATAGAAGAAATTTTCTATACCAGTAGATAAACTTTTAATTTATAATATTTTTATTTATTACGGAACATATAATATTATATGGAAAAAAATTGCATATTATAAAATAATTTAACCTTCTCACTTACCAATCTTTCTTTTTTAATTGTTTTAGGGATTTGGATCCTCTATTGGGAATAAAAACCACTCTTTGTTGTCACCAATATCATAAAAGTGATTTTTTTAAATTGGGGCATCCATGAACATAGTTTGATCTCCCAATTAAATTTTAATCCACAATTGAATTTTAATCTAAACCAATTGTTTTGTATGTCTCTAGCTATAAAATCAATAAATAATTTTTCACTGTATTTGAGACCTAAAATATAGTTACTTCTTATGATAACATTATTAACAACATGTATTTTTCCCATCCACACACAAATTCACATTCACAAACTCCATTTTGTCATAATTCACTTTAATCCTATTTTTAACCCATTTGCAAAGGAAGACAATCACATAAAATGTGGTATAATTAAAATCATATATATTTTCAACAATTCCAAAATATAACATATTATAATAAATTATATTTCTTTCCTTGGAAACATATATATTAATTTCTTCCACCACAAGCATAAATCTAATGTTTGGTGTCCTAATGCACTAATAATGAATTTTTTACAAAATGTATAACCATTGATTACAAAACTAGTGTAAAATAAAATCTTTTCATTCAGTCCCCAAGAAATCCCACAATGTAGTTCAACAATTGAATTTTTATTTTGTTGATAAATCCTTATATATTAGAGAATGGAACAATCCAATAATATTCGATTATGTTTTTTGATATCCATAATTAATATCTTGATAGATTTATATCCCTATAAATTAAATAGTAGGATTCAACATATGGATCAACAACTATAGTATTATGTAAAATTAAATGGTGTTTTTGATCATGCTCTATAAAGGAAATTTGAACGCATCACTTCTAGAAATCCCTTCTCCCATAAGGTGTTGTATATCATGGGACATTTGTAGATATATTTATTCAAACTCTAATAATTAATCAACACAAAATTAAATATCTTCTTCAACAATATATAATTATACAATACAACCTTATAGACAACATTAATTATTTACAAAACCATTCAGAATATTCATATTCCATTCAATGGGGTACATGCATTTGAAATGGATAGGCCCCCATAGTTTAATATCTCATTCCAAGTGAACCATTAGGTGGGCCATTATATCAATGAATTAGGGTGGGATAAATATACCTCATTCATAAAATATGACAACAATATCCTTATTCATGATTGGGTACTTATTCATGTCAATAACATTACTGCATATGTATTTGAAAATGAAATTCTTTATTTAAATGTGTGTTGTACATTTTTAGGAAGAATTTATTGGATGAAAACATGCATAAAAAATATGAAAACATAACAAAAATTTTATTTTAGTATATATAACATCAAATTAATCATTTACATGAAATTCATGATATTTTATTAATAACCCCAATGAACATTTATAGTATTTGAGAAAATGAAAAAAATGCAGGTTTTCATGAATGGATAGAGTGTAAGATACAGGAGGAATAAATTTAATCACAATACCCTTCACTGGTGAAATATAATCTCATATCCCCATTTCCTTCATGTTAATCCTATATTTAATGGAATATTTCATTTTTATGGAACATATAATAACATTCTAATAACAAAAAAAATAAATTTTTTTCCTAATTCAAGACATAGATAAAATGTATGATTCTCAAACAATTTATATATGGTTATTCAAATAATATTTATCTCTTCCCCAAACAAGCCTTTTTATAGATTTTTTAAAATGGTCTACCAAAAATAGTCTCAATATATTTTACTTTATCGAATAATTGATCACCTATTAGTATAGAGAGTGTTATACCTTGTTCACTATTCTAATTTATTGTTGTTATACATGATCGGTGTTTGTGTATTAGTGGAACAATTTTAGTATGTCTAAAAGGGACACCCCAACATTAATTTATAGTTATAGCCTTCAAACATACAATAATATGGAATTTCATTAATCATACCATACAATATGACCCTTAATATTAATTCATTGATTCTATGTGAATCATACATTACACCACATGAATCACAAATTAATTTCATCTCTTCGGTTAATGTAACAAAACTGACATTAATATCAATATATGGTGGATGTCGTACAAATATATGATGATAAAACATAATGTATTTTCATTTCATGCATAACCATGATGGGAATTTATAATTTAACATCTAGAAAAAATTTATTTTGTGAGTAATACTCTATAAAGAAAATTTATTATTTCCATCTTTAGATAACATGAGAAAAATGTTTCAAGGATAAATTTCAAATTTCGGACAGTCGTAATCAAATTTTATTCACCAAGGAGAATCGGCTAGGTGATATAGGTTCCCATCATTATTACCAGTATCTTTATCCCACAGAAGTTGTCCCACAGTTTCTTAACATACATAATGTTTTCTAAATTTTTTAATGATATTAATTTACCATAATGATTTTGAATTACTTGATTAATTGTTCATCTATCGATACATCCTACAATTAGGTAATTTTATCCCTGGTTCATGGTCCTTCAAAAATTCAATCTTTTGGATAATCATGTATTTTTTAGAGATCATTTCCATTGAAACTATCATTGATTTAGTGTATTATGTTCGAATTATAATTTCATTTTCTTCTAGAATTGTAACATTCAGAAGATGAAGTAGTTATGTAAAGTTGGTTTCGCTCCTTCTGATTCCTAATTTCAAATTAGAAAAATTAAATAATGTACAACTGGTCTACAATGGCCTTTTATAAAAACTATTTGCCTTTTAAAACAAATGTTGATAGTCATGATGTTCATCTTCAATTTCCAATGTTATTTCTTCCATGAAAATATCCATCATTATTTACACTATTATTCATATCAAATGATACAAATACCATAGTAGCAACCCAATAAGTGTGCATATTCAGTTTTTCATCATGTTTATTCCAACAATTATTGAACCAAAATATTCTATAAAAAATAAAAACATCATCTATCACTTATAGAATAATTTGTCTTTAATTAAAATAACAAAAACAGGGAAAAATATCTGATAAAGATCGTATGCATGCTCTATTAAAATCTCAACGAACTATTTTTCTCCAACTTCATATTGTTTAGTAAAATTTTTAGAGTGAATCCATTTTCTATTCATATACATTATATTTGGTTCATAAAATATTCAATTTTTAGAATAATTAAATAAATACACATTAGATATAAATTATTAACAATTAATGTTATAAATAATTCTAATAAGGGGACCCCAACCTTTTATTATTTAGAATAATTGCACTATTCATTAATGGAAATGGGTAATTAAATTTAAGTAAAAATTACACAACTATTGTAGCTTTTATCATCTAAATTCATCATTACGGGAATCTTATAAACAATAGTCATCATCATCATCTTCATAACCCATAAAATTATTATTTGATTTTTTGGATTTAGACTCATCCTCCATATCTTGTATACATGGAACTATATACTGTAAAATACTCTAAGAAGTAGTAAACCATGGGATTACTACTACACATTATAGTTCATAAATCATAAATATGATGGGGGTGATTCTTAAGTATCTAATTGAAAAAATAACTTTTTGAGAGATGAAGCTATTGATGGTGATATTTTTGATTATTTTTGTTCTTTGAAAGGTGTAATGCCTCCCATTTGTGAAAACTTTTCCCTCGGAACTAATTATTAACATGTATCTTATTAATGGTTGAATTTTTGGGAAAAATGTTTTTTATATTATTAAATGTGTCTAAGTAGGGACATGTTATGATATATAATTCCTTTTGGACTCTATGAATCCTATAATTATAGGATAAATCACACATTGAAATCATTCAATATCCTTACTAATTCAATTCTTACCTATATTAAATTGATCCATCATGCCTTTCATGAATAATAAACTCTCATTCCTTTAACTAGAAGATAGAAAATTTTATTGATAAAAAATTGTAATATATAAATAATTATTCCATATACATGGATGGTAAAAAGAGATTCCTAAGGGAAATAGTAGATATAGATCTAAAATTATTAATACATAAAAATATTTTCCAATAAATATTAAAACTTATATAGAATTAAAAATCCTCTATTTTTTGACCAAGTGACGTAACAACCTTAGGAATTATTACATTTAATATTAAACTTATATCTAATATCATTAATCTCCATAACATTTTTAAATAAATATTTTCACCTTAAAAACAGATATTTATTTGATTGAATATACTTATAGACTCTATAAATATACTAGGGTTCTTCAATAATCCTTTTTATAATCATACTCACATGAGATAATATATAATAATAAAACAAAACATCAGTAAAAAATAAATAAATCAATATAACTAAAAAAATATAAAAAAATCAATCACATTATAATGAATCAATATTAAATATGATGTAATTCAAAAATAATATATATTTAAGTAAAACTAAATGATTCAGATGTAATATTTATAAATTCTAAAACATTAAATGAGGTCACATTGGGAATACTTCTTTTGGGACCACCTACATGAAGGATAATGACATCCAATTTTGATAATGTATGAGAGACCAACCACAAACCTACATTGTTAGACTCCCATATAGACATTATTACTTGTTGGGGAACATACATTTTAATCAGTACATAATTGTAAATATCTCCAATCTATCACAAAGATGTATATTATCCCTCTTAGTTCAGTATTTGGATGTATGATCATGTTTTTAGAAAATATATCAAATTGACAACCAACATAACCCAAACATGTCTATTCAAACACACTTCCAACACCCAGTAATATGTTCTTAGTAATAAAATTTATAAAAAACCATTTATCATCAAAATTAATATATACAACTTCCATATATTGTAAAAACCTTTTATAATTTCCATTTCGTGGTACCAACAAGGCCATATCACTTGATAATAGTACAAATTTTAAACAAAGCTCTTATTTCATTCATTTTTATTCAAAATAAAAAAGTGGGATTCTGTGAATTTTTGAAAATATACAATCATTACTCAAATTTATAATTTAAAAAACAGACATTAATAGTCTCTCTCGGAATTCATTGTTGTAACAATGAAAAAAAAATTATCTCCTATATTTAATGAATCCTATTAATATTATAGATGGAGACATAGGAACATATATACATTAAAAAAGTGTTCATATATATATATATAATATTTCATATATATATATATATGTTAATATAGGGGATCAAGAAAAAAACAAATACAAAGAATTGTGGTCACTTAACAAAAAAATCTCCATGGAACATCAATGTAGAATCAAAATAGAAAAAACACAAACAAGACACAACTTAACCTAATGAAATCATTACATGAAGTACATTTTGATTTATTAAATAGAAAATATATGCCTAAATTTTTCCAACAACTATTTTGTGTTAATTCCCTTGAAGGAAGTTCAAAGCATTTAAAGATAATACGCTACAAGGATAAAATCAATGTATTGAATCCTTAAAAAGATATAGGGTGACATTATAATCCCATAGAGGTTAAATAAAAATTCCAAATCAAAGAATATATCATTTAGAAATTTATTATTTAAGGGAATGAAGTTATGGATAACTAATATAAAGAGATAATGAAAATGAAATAAAAAATATATATGACCAAACACACAATAAATGATTGAATATGAAGAGAATATAGAATAAAATATATTTAGTATTTGATTCATATGTGGTAACGTAATGATATATCTAAAGCTTATATTTATTTGATACTTGAATTAGTTCATACATCGAATCATTCATTCATTGTGATTGATCATTGTTTTTGTTCGGTCCTTATTTGGATCCTTGAATAGAATATAGATTCGATGAGGGGGACTATAGACAGTAGGTGGCTCCCATGGATTTATTTTAATATCAAAATAGATTCTGAACTAGTTATGGTTATTTAAATATATTTGGGAAACATATTTCAGTTATTTTAATCAATCATTCATAATGACCCCTACTAGGATAGTAAATTAATAAGAAATAATAAAATGACTCTTTATAAGTTCTAATATTTGGCAGTGATAAATATTTAATTTATCATCATTTCTATGAATTGGTCAAGGATTTATAGTTACAATTGTATATGATTTTTCTAAATAATGAACCTTTAAATGGTTCCCATAATAAGCACTAATTTTTTTGATAATTGATACAATTTATTAGCACTAAATATAAATCCGAGATAATGGATAGCCTTTATCACCACTAAAAATAAGACATTGATAAAGAAGAAACATTATTAGTAACAGAAAAACCTACCAAAAATGGGTAGATTTTATCAGATCCTAAAAAACACTATTAAAAGTTACCCTTTATCAGTACTTGCTTCTAGATCATATAATGGATATTACTATTAAAGGACTATTCTATAGTAGTGAGTGGCAGGGATGATGTCAAACCATTGAGCCAAATTAATGACCAGGACATCCTAGTTTTCTTGTGTATGGGATATGACTTGACCTTCAAAATCAATATCCTAACCATTATATGATCTAGGAAAATTTTCACCTTTATATAATAAGGGAACATTGTCATTATCTGATGAGTACATTCTATATGGTTAACTAGATCTTAATTTTTGATAATGTAGTCACCCTTGATGAATTATATGAATGCCTCAGAGACTAAATTCACTTTTAAATTGGGAGATTAATCTTGAGGACTAAATTGAGGCTAAAAATTAGGTCCTAATATTCTATATATTTGTCTGTGTAATGTTCTGGGAACAAAAAATACTATGGTAGAAGAACCTATTCTAGAATAGTGAAAATAATTTTGTAGATTACCCGATTAATATTTTTTTCAATGATAATTCTACCATCCATGATCTCTGAGGCATGATCAAAATTCAACTACCTATAAGGATATCCAAATCCACCTAGAGAATAGATTCATATAAGAAATCAACATCTAGGGGATGGATGTGCGGATGTGAATTATTTGTGTGCATGACCTTTAACAGAATTTTGTGGTGGGATGAACGATGTCAAAATACAAGGGGATTATTTACCAAAATAAAAAATCTCCCATCATCATGGTATAATTGAAGATATAAGTCAGTAGGTTTACTTGAGACTCTAGTTGTATCTCATGATAATACAAATAATGTACCATATTTTACCCTACAAAGACAAATTTGAGGAAACTGTAATGAATGGTGGTGTATATGGACTCTACGACAAGGATCATGCTGATAATATAATATTTTTTCCTCATTCTCGCATTGTATTTATTGTATATTAGGGTAGAGAGGGACCATTCTAGAGTGATCACATAGTGGAGAAAATTATTTCATGAGATGAGTGGCATCGATGCCAGAGGATACAGAAGGCGTTACATTATATGCTTAAACGTGGTTATAAACTCCTCATTCCACTAGTAAAAGATACAATTATTTATAAGTTTGAATAAGACTATACAATTTCCATCTATATTTGAAATAAATCAATATATATATAGGATAATTTTACTTTAATTCCTTGCAACTTCCACTGATTTCATGGGGGAGGAATTTTATTGATATCCATTATCTTTTCTAGGTCTATCCTAAATCCAATATATCTTATAATAAATACTAGATATTTTATAAAGGTAAACCCCAATACGTACTTACATTAGTTTATCTTCATTCCATTGTATAAGAAGAACCAAAAAACATTCTCATGATCCTTGATATGGTACTGATTATGGATGGATTAGACCACCAGATCATCAACATAACATTACACCAATGTTCTAATTATTGGATTAATGTTGTGGTTCATGGAAAGATGGTAAGTAGAAACAACATTTATCATGCCTAAAGTTATAACCAGATAGAAAAAAAGTGACTTGAGTATACCCTATGATATTGGAACCCTCAGCCTAATTGGACTTCATGATCATTTTTTACATGGAATACCCATCATTGATGGATATGGCCTAGAACATGTCTATATCATCGATCAATATGTCTATCACCAGAAGGAAAAAATCAAAATTTGGAAAATGGTGGTTATTTTCTGGGATGTATGTCATGATTTAGATATTTACATTACTCTCCTTGAACTGGATAATATTGGATATCCATATAGGGTGATGGGCATCCTAAACAATGTTGGCTTCGATAATCTTGTCATCTTTTTCATCGAAAATATCTCCATAAGATGGGTGCATCGTTTTGGAATTTTTTTTAAACCCATGATGAATCACATAGATTCCAAGATGGTGAAGAAAATCCTACAGGTAAATCCATGAAATGACATCATATCTCCAATAGAATATGTCATGAAACTGTTTCAATAAGGAAACATAATGATGCTTCTCTTATGGTAACATGGATAATTGAATCAGCATCAACCATTGATCTTCATAAGTATTGATATAATTCTTGGTTATGACATCAATAGTGGTGGGTAAACCCTATTATAATTATTTAGTTGTCTCTTTCAAATCCTCTTCAACATTCGAGACAAGAATATTAGATGGAGGGTGCCTTTATTTCAATCGAATGGACCTAGGGGGAGAACTGGTGTATTCACTATTGGATGTATAATTGATGATGTGGAGATCTCATTCATGAAATAATATATCATAGAATCCACTTTACTAACTCATTCTTGTTTCTGACCACTTTATCTGCTCTTGATTTCAAATAATGGAGGATTATTAATTCTTCGTTGATCCATCCCTTCTTTATGCAATAGGTGGGAATGACTCAGATTTGTGGACATGGTAAGAACTCATCATTACATCACCAATGAACGGGCTTTTGTTACTAGTCAGGATAATAAATTATAGAAGTGTGAGCTAATATGTGAATATTATTTTTTCATAGAGGCAATGAACTATTCACCTTGTTCAAGAGTCATGGGATATAAATAGTTAACATGGAAAATAAAAATACCATCCATGCCTACCCATTGGTCTATCATTTTGGACATTATATTATTATGTCAATTGATGCACTCAAACATGTCTATCATATCCTACATTCTTTCTATTTTACAAGTCAAGAAATATATACAGCAGGACACATATGAGTTAATGGGAGGTAAATCACCCAGGAGATCCATACTCATTACTCATGGATGTATTTGTGGATTTGATTATATGAGGAGGGAAAACATCCTATAAACAAAGCCATATTTATCCTAATAGTGCTTTGTAGGAAGTGTTCCATGATACTACCAAAAATTCGGTTTATCATATTAGACAACTGAAATGAGTTTTCTGTCATGTTTTTTGATGTAGAATCTTCTCACTCTTCAAATATCAATGAATCCTTATGTTGAAAGGAGTTAGGTATTTATTTTTATTACCCATCTTATAGTGATTCCACATTATGATTAGTTTGATCCCTAAACCAATATCTACTACGAGACAGAGGATTTCCATGTTTTTTAACAAAATCTTGTTATTTTTTGGGAATATGGTCACCTAAATGGATATTAAATTTTCTTTCCTAGAAAGTGAGACAATGGGAAAGTATTTCATTTTCTTGACCAACACTATATACTATGCCTTAGTTGGATCTTCCCCAACATCAAACTGAATGGTGTTTTCAATGCATTGATGAGGTCATATCATATTAACTTTGAATGGAGGGGATCCTTACTGATAAAATTCCTTAGAGGTATGATAGTGTTGTGCTTTATCACAACAAATTTCGATTCCAGGGGTATAATTTTTCAATACAGGGGAATTCTATGGAAGAGGGAATACTAGATGTTCTGGGATGAACTGATGTACCATGGAAAGTAGTACTGATATTCTACTATTGGATAAATGATATAAACTAAATAACTAACTTGTGGTTGATAGTTAGCTATGTTTTGGAATCAGTTATATAGGAATGATCACAGTGTGTTCTTGATAGATCTACATAGTCAACTAATTTATTCATCTATGTTGGAATACCTGATGGATGAAATGAGAGATATATGATTATTGAGCAATGTGAAAGGACTGGTGCTTGTATTATGATATATGAACAACTTTGTTTGACATTCTATCCTAATAATTTTAATGGAACACATGTCCTCTTCCTCTCATTAAATTATGTTGATTCAAATTCCACACTGTCAGGCATTGTGATGTGTTCCACCATCTCTACAATGTTAACATGGGTGTATTACTACTCCTCATCCATGGAATAGTCCATGGATGTGTGGAACAAGGGTGCATCTCCCAACCCATGTGAAATAATGTCACCAATGTTTAATTAAGGTCTCAAAACTAACTAGGGACTATGATTTACCTCAAACCATCAATGAATATTCTTCCAATACATGGAATGATATGATATAGATGTATATGTTGTGGTTAGAGGAGTAATGAAAACTACATGAGTTCTAGGGTTATAAATCAGTAAATGATAATACCATGATAATTAGAGACTATCTCATGATCCAACCAATTATAATATCTCAATATTTCATTGTAGGGAACCTATTTCCACTCTCTAGAGTTTTCACAATCTTTATCATGACTAGCAGAGTCATCATTCATATGTTTTGGAACTTCTACCAATGTTATTATGATGCACATCAATTGGTCCATGTGTAAATAATTCAATACAATTAATTATTTCATGGTGTGTCTGTGGATCCTATGATATTGGAAGAGATCAAAATCCGCAGTGAGTCCAGCCTCTTGGGGTCTCTTTCTCTCTAGAATCATTATTATTCCATTCTACGGGGTATAGACGATGTATCACAGGACCTGTAAATAAGTTATGAAATAATTCATATTTATTATTTTTATGAATGTGAACATACTAGAGTAACAATTATGGTGGTCTATAGGAACATTATTTTATCAATGAAGATTCACATGTAGAGTTTGTACCTCCTAGGGCTATTTTGGATGAGGTTTGACATGGTGGGGTGACACTTGTTGAGGTTAATCCTATAAAGGGGCAATTAAGTGTATTATCTAAGAAAAGTATTAATGAAAAATGGAGGAATATTATTATTTCATGGGTCTTCTCATGGGATTTGGAAGTAGAGTGGTTGTGACTATTGTCTATTCCACTACACAAAATCTTTGATTTGTTGGTTCTTTTCATAGAATTCCTAAAATCTACCTAGATATTTAAAATATCAAGGGTAGAACTATATAATTACAAACAATATCCATTCACATAATGTGTCATTATTCCTAGGAAACTGTCATGTCAAGTGAGAATGTGAGTTTTATTCATTAGGGAAAAGGTTTACTACATTCACAACAGCCCTATATTTGGATTTAAACTTGTCGATGATTATCGATTTATGAAATGTGGAGATGTAAATGTACTTGAACTATATTCAAAGATCCTCTAAATGGAATATAGACCCTTTAAAAAGCTAAATATAATATAAAAACACATACCCTTGAAATTTTGGGATGAAACATTAGATCCTGGTGTCCTCTTACTATTCTGGATTGCTCAAAATTGGGATATATATTGATGATAAGTTGTCTAGATGTTATATTTGGTCACTAATACAAATCAAATATTTGAATTGCGGGTTAAAACTATTGTGTAACATAGACATGATCCACCCTTGTTAGGTTCGAATTCTATTTATGAGGAACTATGACCTGTCATGTTTCCATAGCTTCTTGGAGGGAAAACAAATTAGTTATCATGGCATCATTGAGAGGGATTGTGACCAACAATGAATTGATGGGAACATTGACATGGAGAGAATCGTGGCCTCAATCACGATGTGGATAATCATGATTCTCATGCATGGTGGAAAACTCAAGTATATGTCACTTTATATAACACCTAGATACTACTCATTCTAGGTTCCTAGGGACACCATGTTCTAATTGGGGCTTCTGGATAAATAGAATTTAGTTCCCACTTAGTAGATATACAAGGTAACTTATGGTTTTATTAGGGGTTTTGATCAATTCAGTAATGAGATAATTGGAAATTATTTTATAATCCACGAGCTTCTGAAGAATTTTATATATCCTTAGGTCCTAATATACTTTTGGATCACCCTCTAATGGGTCTGAAAGTATATAATATCCCTATAATTTTTCAGGGTAACAAAAATAAATGGGAAAGATCTCATTGTGGGGACAATTGAGGCCTAGTGGGTATCTCTAATAATTATTATGGAGACTTGTAGATTTTTTTTACCTGTACTATGTCTTTCCATGAGGTGATTCTTCCCCATCATTCCCTGTGTTTACATCCATGCTTCTATGATCATATTCTTGGTCAGACATGACCACATTTATTATGGAGGTAGTTAGTGGGAAGTCATCATTATTGGAATATGGGATGGACTATTAGACATGTCATTGTCGCATGATAAGAAGATAATGGAGGGAGTTGTGTTACCCCCATCAATTTAATTGTACATATATAGATACCTATTACATGATCCAATAAAGAAAAATGAGGTTCTTAAATGTGGTTTACATGATATTATAGAGTTATAAATATGTGTCTAATTGTTGAGATACTAGGAGGACATTGATCTCAACCATAAAACATTCATGGTTTACCACATCTAGTTGCTCATGGCTCTATGGGTAAATCAATTTTCTATCCAGTAGGTTTTGGAATGCCACCAAGATAATATGTTATAGGTTATATAACACAAATTATAATTTCACATAGGTAAAGTCTCCTATGGGTCCTGCTATACTAGGGAAGGATCCTACTCTAGTTTGGACCGTGCCTAGATTTTAATGGTTCTAGTTTATGGTTTCTGAACTAATATAGACTTGATATGTGGTTGATCTACTTGGATGGGAGTTCCACATGAGTATAATAGTGGATATGTTATAGAATGTCTCTTGGAGGATCATCTAAAATCATTATCATATCCAAATAAGAAGTGGTATTTACCACTGCTGCATATGTGAGAGTGGAATCATCCATTTGAGGATTATTGGAGTAAAAAAATCATATGAGGGTATCCTCCATGACCTTGACATATCTAAAAAATTATATAGAAGGCGTGGAAGACTAAAAATGGAAGATATAGATATGGTTTCACTAATAATCCTTGGAATGAGGCAAAAATATCATTATAAGGTATATACTTACAAAGGGATCTAGGAATGTTGTAGACCTAGACTTCTAGGATCAAAAGACTTAGATTCTGGTCTTCTGGATGCAAGGGTATAGATTCTTTCATTGATTCACCAATCACTTCCAAACATGAGGTGTGTAAGATGACATGACACTTCTCAGTGTTATGCCTCGTGTGGTGTGGGACATCTCCAATTGGGGAGTACTGTGAGTCTCTTTGTTCTCCCCATGTGATTTTCAGCATTCATCGTATGAATGACTTCCACGACCAGGTCATTCCATCTATACTTGTGATTTATTTTGATTAGGGGTTTTCTTCACCATTGGGAGGAACTCCACTCTAATTAGTAGTTCTGTGGGGAGGTCCTCTTTTTTAATTGGTGGGTGTTCATTAAGTACATACACATTGATAATTGTGGGGGTGGTGAAGACCATTGTGATTATTGATGACATTGATGGGAGGAAATTTCAGTCAATTTGACTCATAATTATTTGGTCAATAAAATATTTTATTGTTTTCAGTGAAAAAGAGATTCAAACCAAATTTTCTATGGTGTGGTTGTGGTGTCAATCTCATGTGGTTAAAGACAAATCCCTTTTCTCATGTTCCATATATATAGTGGGATGAAATGGTGGTGGAAAGGGACATATGATAAGGATAATATACACCCAATTTTAAAATATCATGGGAATACTCACAACATTAGATGTGGGTGTTTTGGACTTGTTCAAGTGGAGTGGGGAAGGATTCAAACTTCTCATTGGTTAGTGGAACCATTCAGTGCTATAATTGATGAGGCATATTGGGATCCCACTTATGAAGTTACCTTGTGGTTTTAAATAAAGTTATGTCTATAAAATCACCAACCTATATGGTGTACGTGAGTGTCATTTTATAGAACATTTTGGATGGCCTCACAATGTTTTTCTCCTAAGGAATGGGTGGAGGAGTTACCCTACACAACCATTAGGGGTTTTGGAGTTGGTGATGTTCTAATGCCTCAAAATATATGAAAGTTATATCACATGTGTGAATAATCCCTTCTGACTTGTACTAGTGAAATTATTTGTTAATCTCCCTCTCTTATTATTATACAAGAGTGAAACATGAATTAGGAACTCAACAAATAAAGGTGTGGTATATGTGTTGGAATGGATATAATTTTATAGGATTTCTTCACCATCATTTCCCCTACCCAGGCACCTATTCTTGATATATCAATTGTTTCCTTTATTTCTATTTCTATATGGAACATGGATTTAGAATATAGCATTGGTATAATAAAATAGATTACAAATTATCAGAAATAATACATTCTTTTAAATTTAGAAAAGGATCCACATTGATGATGTTGTAGACCGAAAATTCCCATCATTATCTTCCCTAAGTCGCAGGTTAGTTTCATGATATGCCAAAAATTATCATAGTGGGATATTGAACCACATTTATAAATCTGGTGAAATAAAAATATAATATTTCCCCAAAACTGTACTAGTCTCTGTAATTGATGGATATGGGATTTACATTAAGTTCACCATTTCTATTTATTGAATCTGTACACTATGAATGTCTAGTCTTATTGATTCCGAAATCTGATGGTGTCCAAAATTCTTGATCCACTCACTATTAGAGGAAAATAGATTTCATGTCAGGATCACCATTTTTATTTTGGAATCTTTTTTGGCCATTGTGTCGTGCATGTTACATTGTTTCCCTATATTCCTACATTCCAAAGGTGGTCATGTTCCATCACTCTAATCAAAGATGTCATATACATGATTAAAATAGGGTGATGGGAAGTATTTTCCTCCTTCAATGGATTCTTCTTTAGAGATCATCACCAAGATAAAGTCTCCCTTGTAAAATAATTTCATTTTAAAAAAACTAATTCCCACTAAAATTTCAAGGAGGATAACTTTTAATAGTAAACCTTCTATAATGATAGAGAAGAAACCTTCAGTTAGGGGACATGTAGTAATGTTGGGTAGTTTTTGGATTTTCTTGATTTTGTTTTTTTTGGAAACTATAAAATCATTCTATTTTGATGGGATATCATGTTTGAGGCATTATATTCATGGAACATAAGGTATCTAGTATCGATCATGAGGTATTTGATTCCAAGCGTGTGTGTCTTTTGAGTAATTTTACAAAACAAATCCCATGTATAATGTATGGGGAAGGTATTTTAGATCAGGTGACATGTTTTCGTACTTTTAGATATATATGGTCCTTGGTTGAACATCATTTTTTTATATTATGGGTGATTGTGAGTGTCCTCAGGTGGGTTGATTTTACACATTGGATTTTGTGTACTGTGGCCCCTAGGGGAAGATAACAAACATGATTTTTGGAAGAGTTATATCTTGAGGAGAAATATTTCACACATAGGGTTTAATGGAGTTTGTCCCCATTTGAGTGTAGTGACATGAAACATAGGGTTTGGGGGATTTCCACCCTTGTGGGGGAGGATTTCAAATGTGGATGATGGAGTGTGCACCAACAATGGGGTGATTTCATCCATTGATGATGGATTGTGTCCCCATATGTGGGATAATTTCATAGTTGGATGATTGAGTGTTTTCCCCATAGGTAGATGATTTCACACTTAGATGATGGAGTGTGTCCCTCAATGTGGGATTATTTCATAGTTGTATGATTGTGTGTATCCACCAAATGGGGTTGCTTTCAGATTGAGTTCTTGTCAGGACATTTGTATTGATCCTCTGAGAGGTATCCCATATGCATTATTTTGTTGAGATTGGTCCTCATAGATGTTTACTATGTACCCTTTTTAAGAGATTGCGATTATACCCCATGCAGTTCAATACATCAGTTTATGTTCATATAACAATATCAGTCAATGACATATTATATTGTGTGGAAATGAAACATATGTCATGGAATTGGTGTTAAAGAGTAATGTTGTGGGGAATATGTATATAATCTACTTGGAATAGGATCCCATGAGAGTGAGGGCATCAGGACCACAGTAGATGTCCATGGGGTTTTCATCCCACGATTATTAAACATGGGGCATCTTGTGCTCATCACATGATGTAAGGAAAATGTAATATATCATGTGGTGTGGATGTTATTATTTAGTATAACATTATTTGAGTAGGATGTGGACTTAATAAGTAATATATCATATAGATTAGACATGTATGGGTCAAACACCTTGAGGGTCATAATGTCAATGCGATAGGAAGATTCATCATAAGGACTCTCTCTTAGGAAAATTAAGACAATTCCCATGGAAGAGCCTCATATAGTTATAATATTTTGAATGATCAAGTTCATGTAGGTGGGAAATGGAATAGACACTATTTTGGTGGAGTTGAAATTAGAAGGCCCTAATAATAGCGTATCAATGCTTAGGAGAATCATGTATTATGGTTTTTATGAAATGAATAAATATGTATAATTGAGGATCAATTCACACTTAGAGAAAAGATGGATGACACATGTGTAAATGTAACCAGTATTATATGGACTTTGGGTCCAATTGAACCAATTATATATTATTATCGGGTTCCTATAAACTAAATTTTTTTGATGTGGTTGTTTTATGAATAGAGGCCTTATAAATAGGCATTTAGGATGAGTTTTTTTATGGTTGGGGCTTCACAAAATATTGGGTCTCTATAAAGGAAAGGGGTCTCACTATGGTCTGGGGTCTCATGGAGATGTTTTTTTTTCAAAAGAAAGTGTGTCCCATTTGAATATTGATGTCTTGGTTCCCATGTGTCGGTTTCATGATGGATATTTATCTTCAAAAACCCAAAAAGTAAAAGGTTATTTATTCTTATGTAGAAGACATCGACCTTCATGAAATTCATCTCCACCAAGGTTTGTGGTTCTAAATAAGCCCTGGGAGGATGCTACATGAAATATAGTCACTTTTGCAGCCATATTACTCTTATCACTCATAAAGAATATAATTATCAAATGATGATACATTTTATAATAATTTAAATGCTTTCATCCAACAATTCAAAATCATAATTGGGTATTTATTGGAGGAGCGTAGTCAGGGGAAATGGTTTCATGAAAGGATGGCTATTTCGTGAAACATTATTTCCTTTGAAAATAGAAAAGTTTTCTTGTATACGAGTCACACTATGAAAAGCTAAATATCAAGATCTTTGTAGGAGGTGCATTCTATAAAACAGCTCACTTCAAACCAGAACTAAATTTTTTAGAGGATATGAACAAATCTCCACGTAGTTAGGAACATTCATGAGATACATATATTTGAGAAGGTGTCGGGTTTGGATAATCTAGTCTCTTATGTGTATTTTTGTCCTATTATCCATTATTTACATTGAATAGGCCATTACATATCCAACATACCCTGTGAAACAAGTATTTCATTAAAAAATGGGATAAACCTATAGGTTTTTATGCTAATGATGTCGAATTTTTTATTCATTATGAATTTTGGCTTTTCTCTTAGATCATATGAGCTCTCTCATGAGTTTTTTTATTTCCAAGATTTTGGTTTCTTTCATTAAGTTATTAACCTTCATTAGGATTGAATTAAATCTAATCATGTAAGTTTTCTTCTTTTTATATTCATTTCAATTGGTCATAGGAACACTGTTGCCCTATAATTTCTGATCTAATGGTTTAGTGGTGTTTATTTATAATGACCCTTTATTTATTCATTGTGTGTTGTTATTATATAATCTCATCTATTTGATTGTTTGGGTGTGGCATGAATGTTTTTTATGTACATATTTTTTTATCTTATGAACTGACTATTTATACTTTGAATTGATTTAGATATGTATATATTAATTCTAGGGACACTATTGATATGTTTTTTTTATTATGTGATAGTGGATCCACTAGTGGGAATGTGTCACTAGATTTTTAGGGAAGTGGTTCCATCTCCATCATATGTTATATGTCCATTTATTGTTGTGTTCTGGATAATCTACTTAATATATTAAATTTTATTACTAAATTATTTATTCATATGTATGTTGAAATAGATTTTGTCATGAAAATTGTTTTCCCCTTGTTTTAGTAGAAGAAATATGTATCTAAAAAATTGTGAAATGGATTTATATAAAGGTTTTCAAGTAATGGATTTTATGAAATGAATTATATAAAGATTCACATGGGATTCCTTTGGTACTTTTATAAATGGTGTAGTACGAGGCATCATCCATGTTACAATCGAAGGGTTCACTCATGCAGTTTTATTCTACTACCAAGGCTATATTTTCATTGAAATTTTAAACATGTTGGGTGTTTCATGTTCTAGGTTGTTCCTACATTCTGTATATTAGATTCTTATATCTAGAGATTTAGTGCACATGATTTTATATGTTTAGCTATGAGTGATATTATTAACATGGAATATTTTGATCCCTAACATGATTTAACGATTTTATGGTTTTACTACATTGAATATGATACTATATTTGATACATTTTTTTGAAATGATGTTATATATTCTATATTAATTGAGACTATTTTAACTTGATTATTGGGATGTGATGAAAAAACATATTTATGTACCGTAATTTTGATTTTATAATGGTTTACCGTATTATCATGCATTATTTACATTATAGTGGATCATTTTTGAAGTTATTATACAGAGTCTTTTTATTTAAAACGTATTCTAGATCATACTAGGTTTGTCTATCATACACCTTATGGACCCCTATACAGTGCATATACAATGTTATGGATTTCGATGTAGAGATTCTCAAGATACTACTATGAGGCAGTGAAGTTTATGTAATCAATGTATTGGTATATGGTGGTTATATGGTGGGATTTTAACCACATTTTCTCATGGAGTATAATTTTAGATTTTTAATTTTCCTTTTTTTATGGACTTGTAACATAGATAATTTTTATCTAATTGTTAGTATTTTCAAGACCTATGTTTTCTATTTTCTATGACATATATATTTCTTTGTTTAATATTCAAATATTTCTCCTAAACACACACATCGATATATATATATATATAATGTTTTGTGTTTAAGTTGGGTGAAATAGTTCTCTCTAGTTATTGTTGATTCTTGGTTACTAGTCACTACATAGTAGAAATCAGGAACACCATTTGGGTATCTGATAGTTCTATTTGGGTAACAATTCATGATGGAACCCTTTTCGAGTTCATCACATGACATACGGTCTACTTATTTAGGGTTTCCCAAGTTGAAATATAGTTTATACAATTTAAATTATCATTATTTTTTCAAATTTCTGAAAATAAAGAGACACAAGAAAATTTTTTCAAAATATTTGTAACTATGATGGAAGATTAATTTTAAATCAAGGAAATATTCTAGATTTAGATAGATGATGTCCAAATAAAGATGGATAATCCTTTGACACATGAATCATGGTTAAATTACATTATCACCATAATAATAATTCATTATCCCAAAAAAATTATTGGTGATTCAATGATCATTCTACATTACTCCAAATGATATATCACAATGCAACTTTTACAAGACCTAAAATTACATGCCCCAAGGTCCTAATAAAAAAACCCTAAAAAATATAATATATGGTCGATATTATATGATCCTAAATTGTATGTTTTATGGTTTATCCTTTTTACTGTAAATATCATATTGTGGATAATCAATGATTACATTAAGATATATTCCCCCATTTGAGTATGACAATAATATATATAACCCTTCCATTTTAAAGAAATTTGAAATCCATGTAGGAATCCAAATGTTTCTCCTTAATAATATTTCATATATAGAACATGAAAAATATTTAAAATTACATATTTTGACATCATTAACATTTTTTTAAATTATTAAATATACTTCCTCCCACATAAGGTCCTTTATATTTTTATAATCCTCTATTTCATATATTGTTTTATCCCAATAATAAACCGAACATATGAAGGGAAAAATAAATATAATTCCCAACTAGTTTAGATATCGCCTCTACCTATTATCCAACATCAAGAAAATTATATCAAAGTGATCATAAACCCATAACATAAGGTTATACTATCCTCTTATCATCCTCGGTGATGGTATCTAGTAACATTATTTTTAAAACTTCTAAATATACCCAATTTTAAATTTTGAACAACAAGATTTCATTTAAGAAACTAGGTATCCCTTATGGATTTTTTGTCTAGATGTATAACACCCCAAAATCTATGTAACATTTTCAAATGGTTTTGTGGTGGATTATATATAACAAATGTTCAACCTATTCTAACCATTCATAATTCCATTATCTCTAATTCAGATATTTCAATACATGGTTTACCTCATTTGATTTTAGGTTTCATACACCTCTAAAAAACTTGTTACACATAGTTTAATAAATTAGAAACCATATTTGAGGAACTCTATAAAAGATAATATTAAAATTCATAAAATACTAAAATGATGAAATATTGTACATGAGTACCTTGAACCAAGGAATCCACTAAACCACATTCAAATAGCATATAAAATGTTTGAAAAAAATTCCCAAAGTGATTGTAAAAAGTCATCCCACCTCCACACATATACACTAGTTTTATAAATAAAAATTATTTTATGATGTATTTTTCTTTAATAATGATTTGATAGAATATTAGAATGAAATGGGAAATAAATAATAAGGTAAATTCCCTTAGGGAGGTTCAACTATGTACATTGGAATTCACCAAATGTTACCATCAAATGAAGGAAGTTAAATATGAAATAAATGATTCTCCATGATTATCCACTAATTCATTCATGTCATGAAACACAAGATTAAATACAACCGACGTATTATGTATCATGTACAAGGATTACAGTCATTAAATCATTTAATATCATGAAATAATATAATGGATGATAAATAATATGTCATACTAATAAATGATAAAAATTTAAGTTCTTTACATAATGTTTCAATGACTAATATTACATGAATGAACATGAAAATTTCATTAAATAAAAACAACCAATATTTCATATGTATATTCAAGTCATGGATAATATCACTTTTAATATCTTTCCTACTCTAAATCGAAATAAAATTTGTTCCATTTCTTATTCTACTGTAAAATATACATTAACTTTTAAAACAATATCAAACAATCCATTTTGATATTATAAAAAACAAATTGGGAAGGCTATATTTAACATTACCTTATATCACTTATAAAATATTTTTAGAGTAGCTATATAAGTTAATGTTAAATACCCATTTAGTAAAAGATGAATTTTCACCCCACATGCCATTATGTCATTGTTAACAAATATGAATCTGATGATCCATATATGTAATAATGAGGGGACTATATCAATGAATTGAAACTACATAAGGTATAAAGGGATCTAATGTGATCTCCATTAGAAAATTGTATCTCTATTATTGTTTCCACCAGTTAGTATCCTTTGAAATTTTAATTATCATATTTTACCATTATCCAAGACATCGAGTTACCATTGGACATGGAGAATTTCAATCTGATTAATCAAACTCATATGTTCTCTGTCTTTGAATTATAGAATTATATATCCAAAAAGTACATAACATGTCATTTATCTATATCGATAAACACATCTATTGTAATTTATCTAGATTCATATATAATATTGTAGTGATGTTACACACTAACATAGTCTATCTCAATCAGGGGTCCTAAATTCATACACATCACACAAGAGGATATTTCTAACAAGGTTAAACTCAATCTAACCACATGATCATCAACATTCCCAATAACCCATATAATAGTTAAGTCAATATGTAGACATTTGTAGGTAGGATATCCAAGTATAACATTTATTTTTATATTTATATTACCAACATTATGTAGCATGGACTAAAATATGATCCATTCATTCCCAGTACAAAAATTTCATGTCTTTGACACCTCATGTTGTATACATAGTAAGATATTCATCACACATATAGAATCAAATTTTTTGTTTTCCATCTATCAATAATATTAAGTATCTCTATAAAATAATCACACTCATGATAGCTTTAACAGTTCATCCTAATATATAATACTCTCTGATCAACATTTCTTAGGGCTAAAATCGTATTGATAATTTTTTAGGCAAATTATCACCACACTTCACAAAATATATTTTTATATCCACATTTATTTATTTAGTGTGAAAAATGATTATATGGAGTTTAACATTAATATGATAAATTTTAATATTATTTTACTCTTTAATAATAATTTTAAAATAAAAAACATAACTCATTTATCACATTATATACAATAAAAATTCCCATCAGCCTTATGTTCACTATATTTTTTGGTTTCTGTGAAAAAATTAACATGTATATAATCCATTTGTAATCTCTATCTAAAAATTTTATAATACACTCCAACTAAAATATTTTTTTCTAAAAAATATATGATGTAATCAGGTTTGAATAATGGTGATACTTAGTAATGAAATTCATAACTATTAAAATTCATGAACATCTTCAAACTTTTTAGCATCACAATAGAAAATCCTATGATTAAATATTATATTTTCTACATAGAACTCTTTATTGTTTCATCATCATCATTTTTAGAATCATATTCCATCAAGTAGTTTCCTTGAAATAATTTAATTTTGTATATCACTATTTAAAATACATCATAACATTCATAATATATAAACAAAATTGAAATTACAGTTAGACTAGTGTTGTTTATTTATTTTAAAATTCTATTCTTATTTAAGTCCAACCAAACACTCCATAGCCACTTAAAAACACTTTTATTTTCAAAATATCTTCTTAATAAAAACAGGACCATTTTTGTTAGGAAATAAAATTTATTTCTATTTAGTATGAATATTATATAAATAAACTCTTCCATATATGGTATTATATATTTATGGAATTTTTATAATTTAAATGATGAATTTATTAAAAAAAATTATATTTATATTATATAGTTTCTAAAACAAATCTATATAACATTAATACATAACATGGATATTCAATAATATTTAAAAAATGATTTCTTGTATATTTTTTATAATCCCATCAACATAAATTATTAATATTTCTTCTAGATATCCCACTATTTTTATGAAATTGATAGGATTATTGATTAAACATTATTGAACTTATTCAACTAGATTATCTTCATACCATTTTATTTTTTACCAAATTATACTATCTGTATAGTAATTTAGAATATAGATTTAATATTTTATGTTTAAATATTTATTCTAATAAATTTAGGAATATATATTAAACATTCATTGAATTCAATCATATTTTCATAACATTTCCATAAATGACAATACAATGAATTTCATAACTTGAACAATCCTTTCTTAGCCTCTCAACAAAGTATGTTTTAGATTTAGACAAATCATAACAATATGTATCAAAAAAAATAATAACATTTTATTAGGAAAAAACAATTTTCATGTTATTGGAAAAGAGAATAATGATATAATTCACATCTTTTGAAAACTTCATCCAATATTGAATCACGTAGTTTACCCAATGTATAAACTTATATTATACCTTAATTGAATGAAACCTTCATGATCAAAAAGTCAATTCATTTCCTCTTTTTAACCTTCTATATATTTATAAATGTTTTAAAACATAAAATCGATATAATACATATCTCATAATAATAGAATTTATTTCTATAACTAATTATGTTTTTACAGAATATTCATTCTCATTGATTCATAAACATATTCAATAATATTGAATATCATTTTACATACCCAATCATTAGGATTATATGACACTAAATTCCCTTAAATCAATAAATTTCCTAAATATATTTAGTATAGGAGTGGAGAGTCAAATTAAAGTTCTCATTTTTTATACAATGACTTTGAAACCTTAAAGTAATAAGTCATTTCTTCAATAAAAACATAGATTAAATTTTTTAACATCTTCTAAAATTTTTTATCGAGTAAGAAACATTTCTAACAAAAAAAATTCAACATTAAATTTTTCTTAAACTAACATTCTTATATAAAAAATTTTGTTATGTTCTAGTCTAATGTGTATCATACATAAAATTTCTTCTTATAAATTTTCTTTCACAATATTTAGAATTATTCTTATTATATTATATATAATAAATTATTTTATCTGTGGTGTATCATGCATTATTAATATTTTAAAATGACTTTTATTTTGAGGGATACCGCTAAAATGATGACCCCATTCATGAATCTTTTAAACTATTACACAAAGATCTATATTTACTAAGTAATGACACCATTTTTGGAATTTATCTCACCACAGAGTTATATAGTCAAGGAATAATCATAGTCAAATCATATATAACTCATGGATAGTCAATTAGAGAACACTTTCTCAACTCTATTGTTCTTGTAACCTAATCACATTTTTCTCTCTCAGCTATTATAACCGAAAAAATCATAATAACATGGTATATAATGAAAATACAAGGGAAACCATATTCATAATTACCTACCCAAGGATGTTTAAGTTTCACTTATCATTTCATTAAAAAAAATATTCTGGAACTTATATTCATCATATTGTAATGTATTTGATGATCATGGTATTAATATGTGTCATATTGGATGGAATTTCATACAATTTATTTTAAAGTAATTTTATATTACTATATATTTTCTTGTTATAAGCATTTATCAATTCATGGTTCTAACAATTTAGTTATTGATCATACTCCCTCCACCAAATCAATATGTTCAAACCTTGACAATTTGTAACTCTATAGACAATACAATAGTTTTTGTTACATAAACAAAAATAAATGTAATGGCCCAGACTCGCTTGGTCCATTACTTTTCTAATAAATGGATCCACATTGATGGTGGCACCGTGACGGTGGCACCATGAGGGTGGAACCGTGAGGGTGGCACCGTGAGGGTGGCATTGTGATGGAGGCACCGTGAGGGTGGCACCGTCAGGGTGGCACCGTGATGGTGGCACTGTAAGGGTGGCACCGTAAAGGTGGAACCATGACGATGGCATCATGTCCTCACCCAGCAGTCGTCGTTCTTTCCCAGTTTATGACTTTTCCACTCCTGCAACATATATTTTGACGTAAATATGATTTAATGCCCCGTTTCAAATCCATTTAAAGACCATAAAAAATATCTAAAATCCCCCAAGACTTGGAAAACCATTAACTTACCAAAACATGTGGTTTTTAAACGGTGTCATGCCCTTCCCCATACCATCTAGATCCACCCCTATTATGCATTTCCTTATGGTTAAAGAAATTTTTTTAATGCATATCCATTATGACCACCTCTCTGAGTAGAATTGTTAAATGACAATTAATTCCATCGTGTGTAACCACCCAACCGCGTGGTGAAATCAAGATCTGACTTTATAGCCATTCAAAATTACATATCCCGTAACAATGGGATCACATATTTATATCATTCTAGAAATTCTTTCTCCTTCCTCTTGGCTAGTCTCCTTTCCTTCTTAGTTCATTTGGAGTTCCCCTTCCTAGGGAAGTGGGGCTCCTGTGATGGAACCTTTCTGCTCACCCTTGGAGTCACTGATGTTCCTCCTCTGAAATTCATGCATCCCCAGTTCTTGGTGCATGGAGAATAAATTCAATACTTGATCAACCAGGTAGGTATTTTCCTCTGTATCTCCTTACTTTGTATCAAGTGGGGTGGGTATGCCACTATTTTTGTGGGAATGGATGAAACCGAACATTAACAAAGATAATAAACAGACTTTTAAAGAATTATGGGCTGTGTTTGGAAACTCTGTTGTACTCTTTTATAATTGCTATATGTTGTGAACTATATTGGATTTTGATCACTGAAAATCATGGTTGTTGGTGGTCTTTCCTTGCGCACTAATGAACCCTTGTCTTTTCTGATGATTAAATGACTCTAAAATGGAAATTGGTTAATCACCTAAACTCATTTGGTTAAATGGATGCCCAGTGAACATCAATACTTGTGTGGTCACCCTGGTTAACCAACAGAAAGAAGAACCTAATGAATGATGTTCTTGAACCTGGAGGTTTCCCTACTTTATTTTGGTAGTAGGTGTGTTGTTCTGTTTGATGCTTGTGGGGTGACGTGGATGGGGATGGGATCCTCTGTTGTGGCATGGCTGTTGGTAGTGAATCTGAAGCTATGTGGGGTTGTATCTCAAGGCTTGGTTTGGTTCTATTAATTTGAGGGATCTCACAGATCCCTTTATTATTGTGACTTTATAAGAGAACCGGGTGTGAATACTTAAATTATTGTTTGGGTGTTTCTCTTTCTCTGGATTGGGGTTATGCCTGTTAGTTTCCATGTAGTGCAGAATTTACTTAAATGGGATCACTTGAAAATGAAAACATGAATTGGATAAGTAAGGAATTTCTTTCCGGGATGAGTGGTGACATGGTCTTGGGTTCAGTGTTTCTTGTGAATGAATAGTAACGAGGGTGTTTGTGCTTATGTTGGTTTCGTAACTCCTAGGTTAGGATGAGTTCTTATTATATATATTACATAATTGTAGTTCTTATGTTTATTATTCTCTCCCCACCCAATTTGAGCACCTAGTTCTGAACACCCCCATTTCATGGGGGAGGGTGTTTTTCCAAACACTCTTATGAGTGGATGGTTATTAGCTCCTTTTCTACTCACTTTCCCGAATAGCCCAAGACTCATCCGGAAGGCTTTGATGGACTGAGGTCCATTATAGCCCAGGATTCTTTGGTCAGGGTAGTTGTGGTGGTTGCCCAGGTGTGTGCGGGCAGGTTGTTTCCCAAGTGACTTCGGGATGAGGCTCAGGTGTCTTCGGGTGTGGTAGTAGTTGTTCTGGCCCAGGTTTTTGTGGGCATGGTTAGGTGTGGTTGTTGTGGCCCAGGTGTCTGTGGGCAGGACGTTTGGTTGTGGTCCATGTGTGTGCAGGCAGGGTGTGGCAGTGGGACTGCGGTGAGAATAGCGGGAGAGGTTCGATGTGTAGGATATATTCAATAACTAGTGGGGAAGTGGCACGGGGTACCCAAACATCGATGTGTTATTACTATTATATTTCTGGACTTGCGTTATTTGGGGAGTATTCCTTGGTCAGGCTTGGGTGGGCAGTTTTCCTTTCTATGTTTTTTGGTTATATCTTTTCTCACGGGGAATTATAATGCCTCCACACTTGTGCATGATAGCTTTTGGGTTTCTCTATTGAGTATACTTGTATGCTCACCCAATGTATATAAAACTGTTTTCAGAATTCCAGGAGGACTTCAGGGATCGTGCAGGGTCGTACAAGTTCAGATGTTGGGATTTTTGTTGTTGCAGTTTTTCTTTCTTTTGGTACTTCTTTTTTGGGGTTTTCTTATACTTTTGTATCTTTTAATTTTGGAACATGCATATGAGAATGGTTTGTTTTGGCTTTACCTGTACTTCCAATTTTTGTGTTGTTGGGATTTACTATCTTATCTCCCACTCCTATTAAATAAAAAGGGTAATTCCTTCCATCTTGTGTGTGATTCTATGCCCTTGGTGCTAGTCTCCACTCCGGGACCTATCAAAGGCGGGTCTTGGGGGTCATTATCTCTCCTTCAACTTGAAGAAGGAAGGGTCTGGAAACCTGCTATCCATTCTCTCATCTTGGTGAAGGCGGGTCATGATAGAATGGTATCAGAGGTAGGAGGTTGGGAGATAGGATGGAGTTCGGAGTTAGGAACTGTGAGGATTGCATTGGATGGTAGGGCAATAGTGTTGGACAATCTTGTTGCATGAAACAGTCCAAGGAAGACCGGCTAGGACACAGGATTTTAGGTCCCCCCATGATCTGATGCAAGGACTCTAAGCCTTTCGAACGTCCAAGTGAGGCAACACTGATTGAAGGTTAGAGACCCTAGGAAAGGTACATGTTTCATAATGACTTGTGTTCACATGTTTCATGGGTATTTTGGGGATTTAATATGAATAAGAAGTCTAATAAAATTTAAGAACAATATTCTACACTACTCAGGCTTAGGCATTCCTTGTTTACCATGTAGCTATAGCACCTGGGAGACGACCATGAGTAGTCCGGGCGATCAAGGCCCAGGAGGTTGTCTTGGCAGATCGGCAGAGGACTGACCGAGAGTAGGAGGACGATCGGTGTTAGAGGATTCTTCGTGCCTTTCAGCGGTAGAACCTTGGGAAGTACGAGGGCAGTACCTCGGACATGGAGATAGAAATTTGGCTAAACTAGCTAGTGAAAGCTTTCACCTTGATCCAGGATCCGATGGAGTACTGGGTTCCTCTATCTTTAAGCCAGATGCAGGGAGCAGTGCGTCAGTGGTGGACACTCTACCTCACGAAGAAAAGGGACGTCGAGGTTACGTGGGCTGACTTCGAGAGGGAGTTCCGGGCAGAATTTCTCTCTTCCACGATGAAGGCTGAGAAGAGGCAAGAGATACTATCCCTCCCATATAGGGGCATGTCAGTGAGAGAGTTGGGGATCATGTTCGAGGATCTCCTCCTCTTTTCTCTAGACCTCTTTCCAGATTAGGAGTCTTTGGAGAGACGTTTAGAGTAGGCACTTCAACCTTCTCTTCAGTATGCTATTACTCCCTTAACCTTACCGACATACTTAGAGGTCCAAAAAAATCTGAAGTGGTGGAGAGGATGAACATGCTGGGAGGTGTATCATGAGAGGGAATCCAGTTAGGCTTGTCGAAGGGGAAGGTCTTCACTAGCAGGCCTCCAGCATCAGGGCCCTCTAGGTTTCGACCAGTAGAGAGCATTCCACATCAGTTCCAGTTCTGATCTCCCGATCCTCGCCCTTTCCTTTCGGGCCCAGGACCGAGATGCATTATCTGTGGCTACTATGGGATCCTTTTGAATCAGTTCCCAGACCGAGTACAGTAAAATGGGGGTGGGCTAGTGCAACACCTGCCCCAGCCATAGCAGTTTCCTTCCAGGCCCTTTCAGCAGTAGCAGTAGGGACAACAAGCTCCTGCTCCTCCAAGGGTAGACGTCGCAGGAGGAGGCCGACATCAGGGAGCTCCTCAGGGACCTCGACCAGGGCACGATCGGGGAGGTGGTGGATAGATGAGGGGCAGGGGAGCTGGGCATGGGCAGTTACATGTCGTGGAGGTAGCAGCTCCAGCAAGGCCGACAGTCATTCGAGGTACGATCAGCTTGTTTATTACTCTTTCTTATGCCTTGTTCGATACAAAATCCTCACACTCCATTGTTTCACCCAGTCTAGCTCGTGCTCTGGGTCTAGATGTTGAGAGACATCTAGTGCCCCTAGTGTTGAGTACACCAGTCAGAGGTCAGACCGAATTGTTTTATGTTTTTTGAGGGTGTAGACTGATGATAGGTCCACATCAGTCAACCAAGGATCTTCTACTATTGCAGATACATCCATACTATTTTATCCTAGGGATTGACTGGCTATTCTCTGTATGTTCCATTATTTACTACATCCGAGGAAGGATAGTGTTTTCAAAATTGGGCGGTTGACATGTGACTTTCATCGGCGAGCGAGGTTACGAGGAAGGTAACCGGCGAGTAGAGCCCCTCGTTTCCTAGTTAGCTGAACTGTCAGTGGTGTCAGCGGATACAGAAATGGTGGAAGTCCCAGGGATCATCAGTGAGTTTATGGAAATCCTCCCTGAAGAGGTGGTGACTCTACCCCCTCAATTTGATGTTGAGTTCGAGATAGACTTGCAACCTAGTGCCCATCAGATTTCGATGGCTCCCTATTGGATGGCACCTTCTGAGTTGCGGGAGTTTTGCGATTCAGATTGAAGATCTGATTAAGAAGGGTTTTGTTCAACCATGTGTGTCTCCATGGGGTGCTCTTGTCTTGTTTTCAAATAAGGCAGATAGTGTTCTAAGGCTATGCATAGACTACAGGAGACTAAATCAGGTGATAGTCATGAATCGCTACACACTTCCAAGGATAGACAATCTCTTTGACCAGTTGAGGGGAGCAGGTTGGTTCTCTAAGATCGATCTGCGGTTTGGATATCACCAGTTGAGGGTGAAAGAGGGTGACATCTCAAAGACTTCCTTCAGATGTAGGTATGGATATATTGAGTATTTATTCATGTCGTTCGGTGTTACGAATGCAGCATCTGTGTTCATGGGACTCATGAACTCCGTCTTATGGGAATACCTAGATTGGGTCGTAGTCATGTTTATTGGCGATGTCCTGATCTACTCAAAGTCAGAAGAGGATCGTGCTGAGCACCTGAGAATAGTTTTAGAGGCCCTCCGATAGCCCCAACTCTATGGGAATTTGTACAAGTGAAATTATGGATGTGAAATGTGAACTTACTTGGGCACGTGGTGTCTGATAAGGGAATAGTGGTGGACCCATCAAAGGTCAAGGTGGTTGTTTCTTGGGAAGCACCCAAGAATGTCGCAGAGTTTTGTAGTTTTCTTGGACTGGCAGGTTACTACCGAAGGTTCGTACCCAACTTCTCCAGAGTTTCAGCACCTTTGACAGCTTTGACCAAGAAGGACCAGGCTTTCATATTGGATGGGCAGCGTGAGGCAGCCTTTAGCTATCTGAAGGATAAGTTGTTAAGTGCCCCAGTGCTGAGGTTTCCAAATGAAGGGGCAGTGTATGAGGTGTTCTATGATGCTTCAGGGAAAGGCCTCAGGTGTGTTCTAATGCAATGATAAGAGGATGATCTCTTATGGGTCTAGAAAGTTATGTCCCCATGAGCGTAATTATGCCACCCACGATCTGGAGCTTGCAGCGGTCGTATTTGCACTAAAGTTGTGGCGGCATTACCTCATCGGGGAGTGCTTCATAGTATTCATGGATCACAAAATCTTGAAGTATATCTTTTCCCAACGAAACCTGAACATACGACAGTGAAGGTGGATGGAGTTCCTTCAGGACTACAAATGTGATATTTATTTCACCTTAGGAAAAGGTAATGTGGTGGTTGATGCCTTGAGCAGGAAGTCACAGAAGGATGTGGTTCAAGAGTCAGCAGATGCTTGGAAGGCGATGGAGGAGTAGGCTGCCCTGCACCTAGATGTGAGGGAGGATGGTGGTAAAGGTTGTCTATTTTAGATGACAGTTCAATCCTCTCTCCTATGGTAGGTGGAGGACTCTCAGTGGGGAGACATAGAGAGTGAAGTAATGCATGACCAGGTTAACCATGAAGATGCTCCAGAAGGGTGGAAGGAGGATAGTCAGAATCAGATGCTTTTTAGAGGTATGATGTTTGTTCCAGAGATGATGCGTGAGAGAGTTTTTGGTGAGTTCCACAACTCACCCCTGGAAGTACACCTGGGAGCTTCCAAAATGTACTAGGGATTGAGAGGTCAGTTCTGGTGTCTCGGGGTGAAGCGAGCGGTGGAAGAGTTCGTAGCAAACTAACTTGTGTGACATCATTTAAAGGCTGAACACTGCATCCCAGGGGGCTGTTACAACCTTTATATTTCCTTCAGTAGAATTGGGACGACATATCGATGGATTTCTTCATGGGACTACCCAGAGTTCAAGGGGGTTACGATGCTATCTGGGTAGTGGTGGACCGACTGACGAAATTGGCCCACTTCCTGGAAATCAAGGAGTCAAGTACGGAGGATTACCTAGCACAGAGGTATGTGGATGAGGTGGTGCAGTTTCACGGAGTCCTGATATCCATAGTCTCAGATAGGGATGCACGGTTTACCTCATGAGTCTGGAGAGGATTGCTGCATGCTTTTGGCACCCAGCTACGTCTTAACACTGCTTTCCACCCCCAAATAGATGGACAGATAGAGCGCACCATCCAGACATTAGAGGATATGCTATGAGCATGTATTCTGGACTCTGGGGGATCGTGGTAATGACACTTTCCTCTGGTGGAGTTTTCCTACTATAGTATCTATCACTCTACCATTGGCATGGCTCTGTTCGATGCTTTGTACGGGAGGCCATGTCTCTCACCCGTATTCTGGACAGAGGTAGGGGAGGTCGATGTTCCTGGCCTGAAGGTGGTTCAGATCATGAAGGAGAAGGTTCAGCTTATACGGTAGAGGATGAAGGTGGCCCAGGACAGGAAAAATTCATATGCCGATAATAGGAGGAGACCCTTGGAGTTTGAGTTTGGGGACCACTTGTTCATGAACGTCACCCCTCGGTGTAGGCAATGAATGTTCGGTAGGGGGAATAAGCTTTCTCCAAGGTTCATCGGACCATTCGAAGTGTTGCGGCGCGTCGGTGAAGTGGCTTATCAGCTAGAGCTACCACCATCGCTACTGGGACTGCACGGTGTCTCCCATGTGTCTCAACTCCGACGATATCTACATGACGATTCACACATCCTCGACCGGTGAAATTTGGATATCGAGGACAACATGACTTTTGTGGAAAGAATAGTGAGGATTGAGGATCATGAGGAGAAGGTACTCCATGTATGTACCATTACTTTGGTTTGTGTGTTGTAGAGGCATGGAGGGATTGAGGAAAGTACCTGGGAACGGGAGACGCAGATGCACACCCTGTACCCAGAGCTATTTTGGGTTTTGTTCTGTATTGTTTGTACTTGTTTTTGATGGAATGATTTACCTTATTAACTATGGAATGTGTGCTTTTCCTTAATATGTGGATTTGTATGAACAATCCTAACTATGTGCAGGGGAGGACCTAATCCCTAATCATGATGAATTAAGGTGGATGCGATTAAATTCGTGCGGGTGAGTCAGTGCCACCCAAAGAGGATAATATCTTGACATGGTGGAAGAAACTCCATAACCCATATGACTGGACAGTTTGAACATCAAGTGTTGCCTGGTTATTTTAGGGATAGGTGTTCCAAGATATCGATGAGGTTCACTCTTGAGAGGTATCATTCAAGGTGGTTGTTTGGAACCCCTCTATTCTTTGGGTCTAGTTTTGATTCTTGAGGGTGAGAATAGTTTGAGAGGTATCTCATGTAATGGCCCGGACCCACCTAGTTCATTAATTTTCCAAGACACGGCTCCACGGTGAGGGTGGAACGATGAGGGTGTCACCGTGAGGGTGGCACCATGAGGGTGGCACCGTGTGGGTGGCACCATGACGGTGGCACCGTGTGGGTGGCACCATGATGATGGAACTGTGAGGGTGGCACCGTGAGGGTGGCACCGTGAGGGTGGAACCGCGAGGGTGGCACTAGGAGGGTGGCACCGTGATAGTGGCACTGTGAGGGTGACACCGTGATGGTGGCACCATAAGGGTGGCATCGTGACTGTGGCATTGTGCCCTCACCGAGCCGTCTTCATTCTTTCATAGTTCCCGACTTTTCTGCTCCCACAACATATCTTTTAATGTAAAGATGATTTAATTCCCCCTTTAAAATCCATTTAAAGCCCATAATAATATCTATAATCTCCCAAGAGTTAGGAAACCCTTAACTTACCAAAATGTGTGGTTTTTCCTCAGTGTCACACCCTTTCCCATACCTTTCAGATCCGCCCTTGTTACATGTTTCCTTATAGTTAAAGAAAGATGTTTAACGCATAGCTATTATGACCACCTCTCTGAGGAGAATTGTTAAATGACAATTAATTCCTTCATGTGTAACCACCCAACAACATGGTGAAACCATGATCCGACTTTATAGCTGTTCAAAATTCCATATCCCATAAAAATGGGATCTCATTTTTATATCACGCTAGAAATTCATTCTTCTTCCTCTTGGCTAGTCTCATTTTCTTCTTAGTGCGTTTGGAGTTCCCCTTCCTGAGGCCAGTGTTGCACCTGTTCTGGAGCATTTCTGCTCACCCTTGGAGTCCCCAACATTCCTCCCATGCAAGTCACAAATCCCCAGTTCTAGGCGCGTTGAGAAGAAATTTGATTCTTGATTCACCAGGTATGGATTTTCCTTCGTATCTCCTTACTGTGTATCATGTGTGGTGGGTACACCACTATTTCTATAGAAATGGATGAAACTGAACCTTAACAAAGATAATAAACAGACTGTTAAAGAATGATGGGGTGTGTTTTACAACTCTGTTGTGCTCTTTTATAATTGTTATATGTTGTGAACTATATGGGATTATGCTCACTGAAAATCATGGTCGTTGGTGGTCTTTCCTTGTGAACTAATGAACCCTTGTCTTCGGTGATGATTAAATGATTATAACATAGAAATTGGTTAATCACCTAAACCAGGTTGATTAAATGGATGCCCAGTGAATATCAATCCTTGTGTTTTCACCCCAGTTAACCAATAGAAAGAATAACTCAATGAATGATGTGCTTGAACATGGAAGTTTCCCTACTATGTTTTGGTAGTAGGTGTGTTGTTCTCTTTGATGATTATGGAGCGATGTGGATGGGGATGGGATCCTCTGTTGTGGCACAGTTGTTGGTTGTGAATCTGAAGTTGTGTGGGGCTGTATATCAAGGCATGGTTTGGTTCTATTACTTTGAGGGATCTCATTGATCCCTTTGTTGTTGTGACTTTACAAGAGAACTAGGTGTAAATTCTTAAATTGTTGTTTGGGTGTTTCTCTTTATCTGGCTTCTGTTTATGCCTCTTAGTTTACCAGTAGTTCAGAATTTACTTAAATGGGATCACTTAAACATGAAAACAAGAATGGACTCAATGGGGAACTACTTTCTGGGATGAGTGGTGACATGGTTGTGGGTTCGGTGTATCTTATGAATGAATAGTAACGAGGGTGTTTGTGCTGAAGTTAGTTCCGGAACTCCTAGTTTGGGATGAGTGCTTGTTATATATATTATATAACTGTAGTTCTTATGTTTCTTATTCACGCCCCACCCATGTTGAGCACCTAGTGCCGTATGCCCCCATTTCATGGGGGAGGGTGTTTTTACAAACACTTTTATGAGTGGATGGTTATTAGATCCTTTTGTGCTCCCTTTCCCGAATAGCCCAAGACTCATCGGGCAGGGTATGATGGCCTGAGGTCCATTATCTCCCATGATTCTTCGGGTAGGCAGTTGTGGTGGATGCCCAGTTGTGTGCGGGCAGGTTGTTTCCAAAGTGTCTTCGGGATGAGGCCCAAGTGTATTCGGGCGTGGTAGTAGTTTTTTTGGCCCAGGTGTTTTCGGGTGTGGTTACGCATGGTTGATGTGGCCCAGGTGTTTTTGGGAGGGACGTGTGGTTGTGGCCCAGGTGTTTGCAGGCGAGGTGTGGTAGTGGGACTGCGGTGAGAATGGAAGGAGAGGTTCGATGCATAGGATGTATTCAATAACTATTGGGGAAGTGGCATGGGGTACCCAAACATCGATGTGTTATTACTATTATATTTCATGACTTGCATTATTTATGGAGCATTCCTTGGTGAGGATTGGGCTAGAAGTTTTTCTTGCTAGGTGTTTTGGTAATCTCTTTTGTCACGGGGCATTATAATTCCTCCCCACTTGTGCACGAGAGCTTTTGGTTTTCCTTGGTGAGTATACCTGTATGCTCACCCTACGTATATAAAACTGTTTTCAGGTTTCCAGGAGGACTTCAAGGATCGTGCAGGGTCTTACTTGTTCAGACGTTGGGATAGTTTCTATTACTATTTTTATTTCTTTTGGTACTTCTTTTTTGGGGTTTTCTTTTAATTTTTTATCTTTCACTTTTGGAGCATTCATATAAGAATGGGTTGTTTTGGATTTACCTGTACTTCCACTTTTGTCGTTGTTGGGATTTACTATCTTATCTCCTGATCCTATTAAATAAAAAGGGTAATTCTTTCCATATTGTGTGTGATTATATACCCTTGGTGATAGTTACCACTTCAAGACCTATTGAAGGTGGGTCTCGGGGGTCATTATCTCTCCTTCAACTTGAAGAAGGAAGGGTCTGGAAACCTGTTGTCCCTTCTCTCATCTTGGTGAAGGCGGGTCATGATAATAAAAGTCAACCACATTCATTCTTATCTAGGTTCATCATATACATAAGTTACAAGAACAATTCATTTAAATGCGTAGTGTAGTATGATATTTGGAAATATACACATGAGAAGTCATGGTGAGATAGATAGACGGCCCCATTCACAAACTTAGACAAGGCACAATCCTCTAGGAAGGTAAGTAGTCTAACTCAAAGTCCCATTATATGGGGATAATTTACTCATGATGGAATTCAATTCTATATATCAATAACAAGTAATATGCACAATAAATATTTAACTAAATTCAAGTAAAAAAATCAAACACAAGTTGAGATCAATACTGAGGAAAAACTAAATACCTTATATGGACACTCCATGAAAGTAATACAAGGTTCTATGTAGAAGAATTTTGAAAATAAATTAAATAATACACTATATAAAAGTTTCTTAACATACTTACTAAACATAATTGTTTAATAGAATAAAATTATAAATAAATGAATAATTAAATTATTGAAACATGAGAAAATATTTTATGGATAATTCATAAATAAATTGGAATTATTAACCATTTTTAAAATTCAGATTTAAAATTATAACTATGAATATAATTTTTCATTCTTTATAATATGAACTCTATTATAATTATAGTTATATAAAATTAAATTTTTAAATATATAATATTATATGAATTATAAAAACATTAAAATTCGATTTTATTATGTAAATATTTTGGGGAATCTAAATATCAAAGGCATAATTATTATTTAAAAATTTATCATCTAATTAAAAAAATAATTTTATTTTCATTAAATAATATCAAAATAATCCCTCATTTATATTGAATAAATCAAAACTAATTAATATTGAACTATAAATAATTTTAATATCATTATTTTCTATTTGTTTCATAATTAAGAATTTATAAATCTATAAATTATCACTTATGATTTCTAAACAGAAAATTTTACTTCTAGATCATACGTTATGCAATATAATCTTATACAATAGTATTTCAAAATATTGTGATTTTCTATATGGGAATTAATGATTTCCTAAAAACATAACTATTTTATTATAAAAAATTTATAATTAATTAATTTAATTTTTTTTTGAAATTATAATATCCCAAAAAAAAATTTATAATTATTTATAAAAACATTTTATTATCATTTCAAATAATTTAATAAATTTCGAATAATAATTTACAATTTTACTATTTTCATTTTTTAATAATACATATTTTTAATAATAGTGTGTTTCTTCTACCATTATGAAAACAATATATATAACGGTAAGTAAAAAAAGACCCTTTCTTAGTGTATACTATATAATGGTACTAATATCTTACCATTAAATGAACTCATTTGAACATAGGTATTTCTATCTTTTCCTTTATGTACTAGTGTTTTTCATAACATTAAGCTACATGTTACCTTTTAAAAATCATTTATAACCTCATAATATCTTTACAAAAAATGGAAATCAATATCATGCCTTTACATAACACCTTTATGAAAACTACTCATGTTAGGGATAGACTCAAAACCACATTTATATGAACTGGTTACACAATGGTAATATAGGGGTTTCGAAGAATACATAACAGTAAGGTGAGGTGACCCTTACATAAAAACATATATGTAATGATAATGTGAGAAAATCTACATGTATACCACTCTATGTAAGGGTAAATCCTTGGTTGACATTATAAAATCCATCTTTATATGGGTAATTGTTTTTATTTTCATTAAATATGAAAAAATGATATGTGTTTGTTTTCTTCATTGTTTCAAGGTATTATTTAACAGATCCTTTCCATAAATTATTCTATTACCACTAATAGGTTTAATTAAAACCTAAAAAATGTTAATAGATATACTAGTAGAATTTAGAAACTAAATATAAGGATCTCATTATAAGAAAATATGAGAATATTGAAAATATTGAAATGCTAAAATACTGTAAGGGCATTACATACCTCGAGGAAGCATGTTCCCCACATTCAAATGGCTTCAAATATTCACAATAAAGGTCATAAAGTGGTAGTTAAAATCATTTCCAAATTTCTAATTATCCTTGTTTTAAATGAATAATTTCTCATTTATTTAGGATTCTTCTTTCTCCAATGATGTACTAGAATCTGGGAACACAAAAGAAGAAAATAAATAGAGAAATGGGAATAGGGAGGCTAAACAAAGAATAATATAATTCACTATACAATTCAATCACATAGAAAAATTTATATAGTTAATCAAGAACTTTCCATGATTACCCTCCCATTTATTAATGTTATCAAACCCATGAATAAATACCATAACCAATTACTGTGTTAGAAACATGAATTTGGCCCACCCCCTAATTTTTCCTCTCAAAAAATAGTATAATAAATTATTTCTAATATGGTAGTATAAATATTGATTAAATGCCATAATGTTTCAATAAATTTTCATAGTTTGATATGCCAAGAATTAAAATAGAAATTTTATTTTTATAAAAAACTACGTGTATATCATATATATATATATATAAGTCAGTATGGTATTTTACATTCATTGGAATCTGATATGTTGACATTAAATCAAAATAACTCAATGTTTTATTCCATGTTCATTTTAATTTTATTGATTATTCTTCATGTCTCATGAATATAAATTTCATAACACTGTGGTTGTTGATTTATTAACATAAAATACCTCAAAAAAAAGAATATTTTATGACTTGATATTTCATAGAGTGGTCAATCAAACATGACCCCAAATTATGTGATCTTATATAGATAAGGTCATAATATGAACATGTGTTCTCTTTCTAAGTATATTTTATCTCTATGGATAAATTTTCCAACCATAATTCCATAGTCCAACTAACTTATGGAAAATAATTACCCTTTTATAAAAACATGAATTCCTACATTTGTATTATCATAAGATAAATTTTAATTCATGTATCTCCTATTATTGGACTAGTTGAAAATATCATTCCCATTTAATCCTCTATAACATCCCAAAGTATGGATTTACAGTTAACTTTATGTTTCCTCCAATGGACTTACACACATATATAATACCACACCATTTTGTGAAGATTATGTGGATTGATTCATCTTATCAAATATTTTTTAGTGATTCATAAAACTCTTTTCCTAGTCACAATGGAAAATTTATATTCCATTAAATCATATTTTTCAACATAGTGATTGAAGCACACCAATTCGGGTTGTGTTTGGACTCTTCTCCCCCATTAAGAATTCTACATTTATTTTATTAATTTTTTTCATTCATATTATAGATATCTATGTGTATGTCATTGAAAAAAATAATTTCTTCAATGTTTTAGGAACACAAAAAAGGAAAAGATACTTTCACCAATAAATTAACCCATAAATTGTACAAATTATTATTTTTACATTATTTATCAAACTATTCATGGGAACATTATTAAATTATGGACTATTATTTCCATATTCCCAAAAGTGCATACTCACTATTTGAACAATTAGAATGAATGTATATAATTTTACACATTCCATATGACTAGTATGAACCTAAACTATATTTTCATACCCTCACATTGTAGGCCTATTATATTGGTGTAGTGTATATCCCTCATTATAGGGTGTTTATTTTCTTTTAAAATGTAATAAAGTTAAATTTTTTTCAGAGTTATAATACCTTAAATTTCAACTAGTTTTTCTCAATGTTGTACAATATTGAAATTTATCCAATTTTGACCAAATATTTTTGGCCATAATAATTAGTCACCTTATTATTTTATAAATAAAAAGACAATAAAATATAAATAAAAATGTAGCAAATAGATTTTTATGTTGAAAAACATGAATGGGAACCTTGAGAAATGGTAATGTATTTTTCCACATTGTATTTTAATTTCATATCATAAGAAACATTTAGTGAGAAAATGGAATGTGAAATCATATTTTAGAAACAAACAATTCTCCCCTGATAAATTCACAATATTTTTATAAAACCCTTAATTCTAGGAAAATGATATAAAAAATAATCCATTGCTAATGTATTTTAGTTTAAAATTTTATAGGAAAACATCACCTCTTGTGAAAAGGCCACCGCTTCACTATGAGATGGTCATCCGCTTATGTGATCACATACCCAAAACACATCATGTCATATCAAATCACATTATAATGTTTCCAATACATTATTGAAGAACATTTATTGTAGATGAAATCATATTATCATTCATTCCTCTATGAAACCACTTCTTGCCTTTAATATAGGATTCATCATAACTTAAAATACATGAGTCAACATTCTCTTAATGAAAAAAAATCCTTGTGCATGTTTTCTTTGTTCCACTTTTATATAAATTTGTAAAAGATGATTGATATATTCAAAACTAACCATATTCAAATAGTAAATATTATAAATATCAATGACTTCTCAATAACTCTATGGTATGTTTTTTGGTATAAGAAGAAATCCCCCATTAATCCATGTTATTATGTGGCTGTGGTATCTCCATCACAAATCGTTAACTTATTTAAATTTATCTTAATGAATTATACATTCCCATGATATGATTTATAACTTCCATATGAAAACCATCCATATTGATTCAAATACCCTTTATTTTATTGTTTTTATCATCAAACCCATTATCAATAAAAATTATGATATCATATTTTTTTACACATTCATACATTGGTGTAAAAAAATTTCAAAGACAAAAATCCTTGAGTTAATGTTCTCTTCATGGAAACCCAATTTCCCAGTGATGTGATTCTCCTATTGACCTAATAAAATTCCTTGATTTTTAATTTTTCCTGATTGAATCCCAATAACAATGATTTGAGATACTCTTACTACAGAATAAAAAAAATATTTAGTTGAGATTCTAATCTTTTTAAATTCAATAGTACCTTCCAAATATTCAAACATCATGAAACAACATCCTATCTTATGTGGACCTAAAATATATGGAGTGATATATTATCTATGACCTAAATCTATTTTTTCACTACTTATAAGTAATAGTTCATATTTTAGAAGTTTAACAATTCCTATAGGGTCTTCATCGACATCTATATAGTAAAATACAATAAAGTTTTCTCATATCAATGTGATAGATCTGTGTAAAGACACATTTCTAGACACTGTGTTTGGATTGATTCATGTTATCAAAGGATCTATAGTAAAATATATATCATGTATCCTCAAATATTATATAAATTTTAAATTCTTCCAAAAATAAATTTTTATGGATTTTCCCTTCACATTGGGTTTTTTTCACCAAATATACATTGGGACTTCCCAAATTGATTCCCATATCATCAATATTGGGTATAATAATAATACCATTAACTAATTCTAATCCCATAAATGAATGAAAATTTTCCTTTCAATAAATTCATAAGTCATGATTCATATTCTCATAGATTTCTTTCTATTTTACTACAAACATTTCATAGACCCAATTAAAAATTATGTTTCCATTATTTTCCTAAAAAACATAGTTGGAGAGATTCATATGACTTGTTGTCATGTTCCACTAGAAAAAAACCCACATTGGATTTCAATAACACCTCTAGAACCCATACCCTTATTCTAGATAATATTTCTAGAGAAGTAGGACTAATTTATTAATTTGGAGATAATTCCCTCAAATATATATCTTGAAGTTCAGGGATAAATCATCTAAAAGTGTACATGACCCATCCAAATAATGAACATAAAAACCACATGTGGTAATATAGATATGGAACCATTTTGGTATCCCACTATCTAAAATAAAAATAATTATATATATATATGACACCTTAACTATAAAAATGTTACAATAGTTAGAAAAAATAGAAATCATATATAACAAATAGAACATTAGGCATTACTTCATAAATGTTAGCTAAAAATAAAATGCACTAGTGTTTGACCCATCTAACATAATCACTAGTCAAAATATTTATCATTTATGAAATTCAATAACAATACCATGTTTCCATATCCATGAGACATTTTTTTCCTAGGAGAAAACATGATGGTCTACACTTGTACATAAAAATCCCCATCATGTACCTGGGTAGGAGATTAGTTCAGTGACCTGATAGAAGTTCCTAATGAAAATATGATACAAAGTGTTTCTATGATGAATGGTATGTGCATGAAATACTAATATTTATAGTGAAAATATATTCATAGAATAAAATCACATTGATATATTACACAAAATGAAGTAATAATCCCGAATTTTAGGTTATTCTATGATAACTAGGCCACCCTAACAGTTGAACATAACTACTATAGAAATATTCTGAAAAGAAGATGCAACAACATGCTAGAAAAAGCCTTTAACCAAATATTTAGGGATTGGAGCCATCAAAAATTATGTCCACCCCACACCCAAAATCTCAGTATGGGATTTTATCTAATCCTCAAACCAACTCCCAATGGAGAAGTAAAAAAACGTGAGGATCTACTCATCCTTTCCCAAATGAGGGATGTCAGGGGAAGATCCAAAAATTATATCCATAAATATTACAACCATTTAGACTAATATTAAATACATGTAATAATTCAACACACCTAGAGACTGTAATGTTTTATTATCATTTGATTCTAGATACATATTCAATTAATTTTATAAAATAATAATCAACATCTCCCAAAAAATTTCATATTAGAACCCTTTTATAAAGATGATACATATAAATTTCTTTAATAAATGGGTTTAGAAAATAATATGAATGCTTTATCTAAAATTAATTGAAAGGGTAAAGGTTTCATATATTAGTAAATGATCATATGAAAGAATAACATGATCATAAGGGTATGAGAATATAATGTTATCATTTGAGAATTATACCCATCAATTAATAAATCATAATCCTTGGATAAGGATTTAGAATATCACATAACCTAAATTATATAATAATCATAGATCCTGAGCCATGATCTCTTATGAAAAGCATAATAACATTAAATATGTGGTGGAATAAAATGTGTCACCAATAAAAAATCATATAAATAAATTTTCGTGTTCATCTACAAATATATTATTCACAAGTTTGGATTTGGATAAAAACTTATCGACCTTCTTTGGAATTTTTTATAATGTCTCTTGTGCTCTACTTCAAGCTTGATATATCCTCCTATATATACTATATTTGTATAGGGGTAACATATAATGAAAACATCATGCCTGTAATATTTAATGAATACTAAATTCTTTATAGGTCTATAATATAACCAATAATTACATAATAAAAATCGATTCTTTTTAATTCCATGGGATCTCGAAATCATTTATCTTTTTATTATTCCATAAACCATAGAAAAAAATTGGGTACATCAAGCTTTAATCCTAATAATCAATAATAAATCTGTTGAATGAATTAAAAATGTATCATTGAATTATAAACATTGTAAATAAAATGTAACATCAATCAATCTTGTTATAAATGAAAATAACCTAAACTATCACTATAATATGGTTGAATAAAATACACATTTTATTTGGAAATCACATTTTTAAAATTTAATATTTCCAAAATTTTAGGGTAAATATTTTTTTCAAAAAAATTACCATTTTAAAATTTAAAGGATTATTAAATGAAATTAGGATTCACAATTATGGAAAAAAATTCATGTGGTATAAATTAAAACATATATTTCATTCACCCCATCGGTAAAGTGTAAATCCTTCAAAAATGAACAAGTAGAATCCTTTAAATTTTTTCAGATCATGTCGCATTTAAATAAAAATGTCATTATTATATCATTAGAGAATAGTTAAAATATTTTGGAAAAAAAATTAATGGGATATGGAGATGGAAGAAAAACAATATAAAGTAAATTGAAAAACCAAGAGAGCTTTACATAAACAAAATCATTAAAAATTTTGAGTACATAGAGAGATGAAAATAAAAATAAATATTGTAATTTCCATAAATATATTTAAAATAATAAATGAAATAAATTCTTTTGGAGTTAAATCATAGAATTTATTCTTTATAAATGTAAGAATAATTAGTCTTGAAAAATTAATATTGTAACATAAAACACTTACAAATTTGATGGATTTTTAATCATAATACTTATGAATGAAATAATAGAAAATGAGTATTTTAATACTATGAATATAATGATATTACTTACATAACATATAAAATTGGAATTATATACATAAAATGAAATAAATATTAAGTAAATTTGGAATATTTCTCATAGAATCAAATGTGATGTGGGAAACACTAACATAATTTTTGACTTGCCTCCTCAACACCCAAGCCTCATGTATAAAGAATATAAAACTTTAATACATATACAAAATAAAATATTAATATTTATAATACCATATATTGTTTTCTTATAAAATTTTATTAAATTTTAATAAATAATCACTCATTACCATCACTTTTGAGGTGTTAAAATATTGGTTTTTTTGTTTTTTTTTGGTTCAATAGGTATGGTCCATGAACATTGATAATGGTTATACATGATCTAAACTAATATATAAATAATATGATATTATATAAATATATATTTATATTTAATTGATTATTGTTATTCGAGTATATTTATGACTATTTTTAATATGAATTTGATACTAAATAAATAAATGACATAGAATTATTCATCTTAGTATTTTTCATTATCATATACAAAAAAATTATTTTTAATGGCATTTTATTAATTCCTTGAATATTTTCAATAAATTAACCTAATTTTATGAAACCCATATGATATGAGAATTTGAATTTATCCTTATAAGGGGATAATGTCTTTTATTGGCTGGTAGCCCCATATTATCTCATTCATCGATACTATTGTTCATCATTTTAGATAAAGGTGATAACACCCCTTCAGAATTCAGGTATTCTTATGACATGATAACAAATACATTGGTTGGTGTGCACCCCTTATAAGAAATATTTTTAGTTATTTTTCATCAATATTAATAATTCACCTTCTTAAAGGATTTAGAATGATGTAGTTTTAATTTTTTAGTTATTATATTGTATCATATTATTAACAGGTCTATATTTGAATATAAATAATCATATGAATGGGTTTCCATTTATTCCATAGGTTTATATTATGAATATATATAAACCACGAGTTTTATTAGAGTATATGATTCTTTGACCAACCAACATGTTTACTATTTCAATAAATAAATGTTCTAATTGTAAAATGAGATTTTCATATCCTGAAAATAAATCATAAAATAAATATTGAGTAAAAAATAAAAAAAATTAATTTAATTATTTATGTAATTCATATTTGTAATATTTTTTTATAAAATGGAAATAAAATTATTTATCTATGCTTTATAAAAATTTATTAAAATATTTTAGATATGAAAAGATCATATTTAGTAATATTTTTTATGAAAAAAATGTTTATATTATCAAGAAAATTCAATTATGAATTAAATTATATTTTTTATAAATTTTTTATAAATATTGTAAAATATATATTGAATTATTTGTTTATAAATGTGTTTTATAAATTAATTTAGAATAAATTTTCTATGGTTAATTGATGACAAATTTTTAATATGTATGGGTTATAAAAATATATAAACAAAAATAAATGTAATTTTGGGTATATATTAATTTATAAATTATTTAAAAAAATGAATTTTAAATTTATTATAATTGATTGTATAACTTATTTTGAATAATTAATTAACAAAATATTTTATATTTTAAATATTAATATTAAAAATACTTTGGGAAAAGTTATGCAGCTTGACTTATGATGTTAAATTATATAGTTAATTTGTAAATAAGAAAATGTTTTTTCAAAAGTTTTATAAATTAAATAATATATGAAATTTAGATTATATAATAATGAATATATAATATTTATTGAATTATATAATGTTTATAATTGATGAAATGTCATATAAATGTAATTTAATCTAAAATATAAAGGGGTTCACATTGAATTAAATATAAAACATTAATATTATTACTAATTTATCTAATGTTTATAATTATTATTTATTTATGAATATTTTATAAATTAATAATGTTTTTTAATAGATAATTTATTTATTTATTTATTTTATTTTATTTATATTCATATTACATTCATTATTTATGAAATATGAATATTTTTTGTGCCAATTATTATGATAAATTGATTATAGGATATATCCATTCATATTTAGTTAGCTTTGATACCATAAAATTTATTTCTCATCTTCCTTTAATCCATTTAATAAATTTTTTATGATATTTAAAATAATTATGGGCCATAGTTTGTACATATTAGAAGTTTGAGTTTTCATGAATTTTATTCTTCCTTCTGTATAGTTTCATCGGGTAGACATACATGTATAGGTAAATCTACATTCTTATAGGATTTCCTTGGTTAGAATTGTAATTGGGGTTGGTTATAGGTCAACCTATGTTAACTTAGGTGGATTATTTAAATATCATATAACTATATTCGGTTACATTAAGAGTTCATGTACCTAATGAATATGAATCATTTGGATATTCATGAGTATATTTTACATCTATTTTTTGAGATTATCAAATAACTGTTGGTTGTGTAAATTGTTACAAAATAATTTCATGTAAACACATCAATTTGGTTGTGGGAATAGGAATTCAAAAACAAAATTATTACAATAATTCATAAACCAAATAAAATAATACAAAAAATATAATGATTACATCTGACGTAATATTTTAATAATCATGTTATATATATTAAATTGATTGGACTAAAATATCTAAAATGTTATGTAGGAAATTACTTCAAATGATATAGTTTTGAACACAGTTATAATAAAACCATGTAGTACATGACATATATAGACTCTAATAAATTATCTTATTTAATGAAAACAAGTAACCAGTTACACCGAAATATTATTGGTTGGGTATGGGTCCCCTCAGATTGAACTTTTTTAGAATTTTTTTTGGAATTTTTTTTGTGTTACACTAGATGGGAGACCATAATAAGATTAGGATACAAAAGGAATATTGTTTAGTAGAACCATATTAAGGATTTGGATAAATGGTTATTGACTCATGTATCAACCAATCATAACTATTTTTATTGGTATGATTCCATTTATAAGTAAATATGTGGTGAGATGAATTCCATAAAAACATTTACTTATTAAATATGGATCTTGGATCTCTAATTGGATGTGATATAAATGGTTACCATCTTTAGTGGGAGGACATTAATTTGTAGAAAATATATATCTGATATTATAAATGATACTGACCTAATAAGATGTACATATTAAATATTATTGTGTACATAAAACTAAGATTATTGGGATCAATAATTTTTATGGATTATAGATAACAGAATGATTGGTTTCTTGGATTGAGAAATGTTCTCAGTGGCATTTATCTAGATTAAACAATTACGAATTTTATATAAATCAATTTATCTATCTTTAAAAAATGTGTATTAGATAATCGGTATGCATCACACATTTTTGTAGAAAAACAAAAACATAGATATTAGAGTTAAAATATGAAGAGTGAAGTGGTTTTTCATGTCTATAATAAATAAAAATTTATTTCATTAGAGGTAATCACTTATGATCTAATTTTACTAAATCCATTTATCAAATAATTTTGACAATATTATTATGTTTTTGTGATAGGTATGAATTTTAATTTAACCACATCATTTAATAAGAAGTGATATTTAATGATTTTTAAGAAAATAGTTGTTCAATTTATAATAATATTTTTTTATTGATTTAGAAATATAATCAATAGTGTATAGTTTCTTGATATGGAAAATCCCATTAAAATAATTCATAATAAGAAGGCTTTGGTTTATTTTAATTCCATTACCATTGGAACTATCACCACAGACATGTAAAAGTGAAATGAAATATAATAATCAACATATAATGATTATTAATATCAGTATAGTTTAAATAATTTGATACATTTGAATCATATTTATCAGGTAAAATGAAAAATTCACCTTTTGGGAGAAAATGTTAGGGTTCAATTACACTATTTGATCATATAAATACTTGTAACATCCACCCCCTCCTCATGGTCTTGAGTAGGGGTAGAAGTGATACTTGGCCTAAGAATACATCCCCTAGGATCTAATCATTGGAAATAAATATATATGGATTCAAAGTGATTGGTGGACGATTTTCCCTTTTTAGATAAAACTGCCACTCAAACAAACCATTAACCAACACCAACTACATGATGCATGTAAAAAAATTACAACGTGAAAATATACCAATGAAAACAAAATCAAAATATTCTAATCTAAAATCAGATTACCAAATATAAATACAAAATAAAAAATCTCAAATGAACCATGAAAATATGTAGAGATCTATACCATGATCCATGATTCAGAATCACTAGATTGGCCATTCATCATGATGAAAAAAAATGAACTGATACTTTTTACCTTTACCAGTTTCTTGTTAAACAACATATGCAATATCACTGAATTTTCAAAGAAGGGGTGTGTAATAATACTTAGTAGGTTTCTCCCAAATGACATCCCTAGTCACACCAATATGATATAATAGGTTAACACAATGATGTAAATAATTTATGTGATACCATTGAAACAACTTACCAAGATGAACACATTATTACAAAAACATTTAAACACAATAAACCCATTTTCATGGGAATAAACCAAAAAATCATATATTTTTTCTAATTTCATATTATCATAACCCATTTTATCTTGCAGGGTCACACACTGAACTGTAACATACACACACAAACCAACCACACAATATTTACGTTTACATTCGCTGTGAAACATGACATCCAACCTCATCCCCTATTTATTGTGGAACATCATGCCACATTCATATTATTAGTGTTGTAACGTCACGACTATTATCCATATGATCCAACACATTTTTAGTCACATAAGACAACACCAAATCCAACAAAAACCTCCAAAATCACATTAACATGCCAATAAAAATTAACCAAAACATGAAAAAAAACATCAATAAATCACCCATTTATTGAAAAAAACTCTTAAGAGATTATCCATCAAAAATCACATTTCAGTATAATATCATTTTCATTATTTTTTTCACAATCCATTTCCATAAACCAAACTAGAAAACCCATTTTATAATATTCAATTTATAATCCAAAAACCTTTCACACACCACATGAATAACCCATTCCCCCCTAAAATACACATATAATTACAAAATGGGTTTCAACCATGGATAACACAATTAATTAGAAATAAATTTCATGAAAACCCAATTTATTTGTAATTAAGAGTTTTAGTTATATAAAAATTTATTCAATAGTAATGTACCATACCATTAGGGTTTGTCAAAAATGAACAACGGGACAAACTGTCACCAAATGTGGTTAAAAAATCCCGAAATATTCCATGGCTCTCTTCCCCCAACATCAATAATAAAAAAATCTCTATTATTAGAAACACTCACCCTAGTTATATAAACACTGATACTAGATCTATGAAACCAGTAGAGATAGGATTGTAGATATAATAAAAATGATGAAACTACAATGAAATGCGACTGACTATTGTAAACTCACCTTCATAGAACCAATACATCCTAAAAAATCACATCAAATATTATTGGGAGAGGTTCACTATCCTTGGAGAAGAGGAAATCATGAGTTAATTCTGCATGGGTGCAATAACATAGTGTTTAGTTAAATAAAGATAAAGACTCATTTTTTTAAAACACACTTATTAAGTTCCACATGGTTTAGCCCCATGGTTGGGAAAAATGTGCGCTGACTATGTTCTTACTATTTCCCCAATGGGGATGCCTCTTGGTTGGCCTAAATAGTTATATATATTTTCTTCTAACCATTTAAAATCCCACTATCTCATGTGGAACTGTTTACCTGGTTGGATGCATGTCTTGGAAAACCATGCACTTTAACAATGCATCTACCCAAAGACCATTGTCTCATTGTGGAAGACTTCTTAATGAAGATGCACAATTTCCACTAGTATTTAGCAAACCATGCACCTTAAAAATACCCAAAACCATCCCAAAACACTATCAAATCACCCAAAAAATACACAAAAAAATATGCACATAAAAAAGAAAAAATAAAGGTAACATATCTCAATCTGTGGGTTATATATTCTCCCCACCATTATTCATTCTATCATAAGAAAGTACAAAACTGTCATGTATCTAAATGATCTTGGTTTTTTGCATCGTCATTTCATTCTCCCATCCCCATATCTCCTCCAAAATTTGACCATGTTACCCCAAAAACCTCCACTAGATCGATTATATTTAAATTCAATATTTTCTATTGCCTATCCAAAACATAAAATGTAACATGCCTTAATGAATTATCCAAATGTAGCTTAACATTATCATATCAAATCATATTTGAAATATCTGACTGATAAATCTTCAACTAATATACATGAAACATAATATGAAACACAAAGAATGGTTTTTTCATAGCCAACCAATATTCCACCTATAAAACACTCTAAAGTGTCTTAAAAGGCTCAATGTATCTTAGAGATAAATTTATATACTTTTTAAAACAATGACGCCCCATACTCAGAGGGATTTTATAGAGCACATGATCACCCATTGTGAACATTGATAGCCATCAACGATGGTCCCTAAACAATTTGTCATCACTTTGATATTTCTTCATTAGCTTCCAGATCAAGTTAATATTCATCGTAGTCTATTGGATAAGTCTCATTCCAACCCTCAATGTATCACCTATTTCCATACATTAAATTAGAGAATGACCCTGACACCCATAATATGATCCAAATAGTGTCATATGTTTTGAGTTCTGATAACATTTATTATTCGAGAACTTTAGAAATGGAAAGTTCTCCTCCCATGAGCTACCACAACCCATCAAAAAATCTCAAAACATGTATTCCAAGGTCCCTATAATCCTCTCGAATTCCCATCCATATGTGGATGAAATTTCGTACTCAAGGAAAAATGATTCTCAAGGGATTGTTGGAAGGATTTTTCGAAAATGTGATTTGAACCTTGAATCTCAATCTGATACTATCAAAAATTGTACATCATGCCTCTTTATCACCTTAGGGATATATAATTTGTATAGATCATCCACCTCATGATATTCATGAATAGGGATGAAACGGAGTGACTTCTTGATCCGATCCACTACAACCCATATAGTATTGTTCTTCTAAATACTTTTTTGGGATACTTGTAACAAAATACACACATATCTTATCCCATTTCAACATAGGGATTGATAATGAATACAACATACATATTGGAACCTGATGCTCATCCATGGAATTTTTACAAGTCATGAATCGTAAAACAAACTCATCCACATTCCATTTCATATATTTCCATTAAAATTTCCCTTTCAACACATTATACATTTTCTGAATTATGTGGTGGAAATCCCATCTCAAATGATGATATGCACTAATAATTTGTTACTAAAAAGAAAATGGTATAATCATTCATTTAATAAATCCTAAATTTTATCAAGTTTAAAATCATCGATGGTATCCCCACTAAGGAGTTTTGACTGCATTTCCACATAGTCTGAATAAGACTTCTGCACCTCTTAAGCCAATCCAACCAACTAGGGACCAGAGAAACTAGACACAAAACCACTATGTTAGCTTGGTCTTCACATTCCAACTGTATGTCGAATATGACCAACATAAATTGACACAAATTGAAATCTTCTATTTTCACATGCACATATGAATTTCTACATGATGTATTTGCCACCAAATTTCCCTTACCTGATGTGTACATCAAGTTAAATTAAAGCATCTGGAGAAACTCCATCCATCTACTTCGTAACAAATTAAAATATATCTATTAGAAAATATGCTCCATGATATTATGATTAGTATACAAGTTTAATTTCTCACTAAAGAGATAATGAATCAATGTTTTCTATGTATTCTCTAACTCCTTTAACATGAAATCATTCATTGGGTGTTTTTTCTCATGTGAACTCAAATTTCATGATCCATACAAACCCACGCGATCCTCATTCATGATAACACACCCCACTACTAATCTTTATGTGTCATAATACTCCATATACACATTCCCAACACCTCGAAAAACAAATATTTGTGCAGTTGTAAGTCATCCATTATGCTCTTCAAAATCAATCTGACAATACTCATTCCATTCAAATGGAATACTCTTTCATGTCAAAGCATTAATCAGTGAAGATAATTATGATAAGTCACGAATGGATCATTTGTAATGCTTATATAGAACAGAGAAGCATCGTATCTCAAAAACATTCATTGATGGTTTTTAAGAGATAACCACCTCTATTATTCCCGGATCAACTAAAATACCTCTCTAAAAATAACAAGGCCATAGAAACATGCCTCTTATTTCCATAATTCACATTTTGATAATTTGGGACATAATTTTAGGTCTCATAAGATTCTCATCTCAATTTTCATGTGTTTCTATTTCTCATCCATTGTCCTTGAATACACTAGTATATCATCACAATACAGCACCATGAAAGAATATATATATATTGGATATATTTTATTCATAAATTCCATGATGTCCATGGATGTGTTTTTTAAACAAAGGGAACAAAAATATACTCTTAATGGCCATATCTAATCCTAATAGTGTTTTTGTAATATCCATCTTCAACACCCACATCTAATGATATCTTGACTGCAAGTCAATTTTGGATAACCACTGATCTCCCCTCAACTTACTGAACAGATAATCAAAGAGTGTGAGTGGATATCAATTATTTATCACTTATTAGGTAACCATATGATAATCTACCCAGTTTTAAAGAGTTTCATATTCAATTTTAATGTACAAAACTAATGATGCCCATGGGGAAATGAAATAATTGATGATACATTTTTTTTTGAATCTCTTATAACTACACATTAAATTCCTTCCACTATGCTAGTGCCATTTGGTATGATTGATGTTGTTTTCGACGATTTCGTTGGGGCGCGCGCGCATCCGTCCGTCCTTGGAGGAGGACACATGGCTTTGTTGCCCCGAATTCCTGCTTTCCCAAGGTGGGCGGCATCCGTTCCTTGTTCAGGTATGTCTGCTCCTTGATCGAAACGGGATGATGGGATGTCGGTTCTTCCCTCCATGGATTCCTCCTCGGAGCTCATTACCTAGTCAGGGTCTCCATCATAGATTTAATACGTATTTCATGAAACTCTTCCCAGTGCCATGTCTCCATGGATGCCGGTTAATTACGCTGCTTCTGTCGGGACATTCCAAAGGGTCCGATCAGGGAACCAACCTTCAGTCAGGGGAGTAGTCACGTTGAGGCATCAGTAGCGTGTCTGGATGTTGGGGAACCTGGCATGTCTGTCTGTTATCCCTGGTCACAGGGCTTATCGAGGGCATGGAAGCCCGAGGCATCCCACATCGAACGTGGGGAATTATATGCCATAGACACATATCTGAGGTTTTCCTCAACTTCATGTGTTTAACACAGGGTATGTCGCGAGTTTAACGTCCATCGTAGATGGACCAGCCCGATCAGAGCATTAGCTAGGATAGATCGGACTGAGGGATTTCCCTTGAAGGGATACCGATACCGGAGCCAGCCCATGGGCGGCTGTGAAGAAGAGCATACCGACATGGTCTCACCGAGATATGATGGTCCAGGCGAGAATCAGGACGGATGATAGGTGGATGAATGGAGTGGAGGAGTGAAATGGGACCATCATAGGGGCGACGGTGATATTGGGCTTGAGCCTTGAAGAGGATTCCTACGTATCCCTGTGGTAGGGAATCAAAGTCCACGTAGTTCGGGAGGGTGCCGGTAAACTGACATGAGTGGTGGGCTTTGGCCCGATGAATGTCGTCAACGAACCAACGTAAAGGTGGACCTTGGTCCTATGAGTGGTGGGCTTGAAGCTTTGGAAGGCTTCCTACATACCATGCCTTGACATGGATCAAAGACCTCGTAGTTCAAAGGGTTTCATTAGTGAACCGATGTGAGAGTAGACCCGTGGGTCCACTAGTGGTGGGCTTGAACCTCGGGAAGGTTTCCTACGTACCATGCCTCGACATGGATCAAAGTCCTCGTAGTTCAGGGGGTTGATGGAATACAGTTTAACGTCATGTGGGACAATAGTGAACCCTGACGTGAATAAACGACAGGCGGTGGATGTCGGAAAACAGACGTAAATGAGGGACCTTGGTCTCATGTGAGATGGGCTTGAACCTCTGGGAGGATTCCTACGTACCATGCCTTGACATGGATCAAATACCTCGTAGTTCAGATTGGATAATACAGTTTAACGTCATGCGGGACGGGGGTGAACTGACGTGAGTGAGGTTGGAACGACCGGATGATGGGTTGACTTGAACCTTAGAAAGGCTTCCTACGTACCACGCCTTGACATGGATCAAAGACCTCGTAGTTCATATGGGGGCTTTGTCGGCGAACCGATGTAAAGGTGGACCTTGGTCCTATGAGTGGTGGGCTTGAACCTTTGCAAGGCTTCCTACGTACCATGCCTTGACATGGATCAAAGACCTCATAGTTCAGGTGGGAATCGGTATGCAGTTTAATGTCATGCAGGACAAAGGGAGGGGCATACAGTTTAACGTCAAGCTAGATGAGGGAGAAACTCGATGTGAATGAACGACCGAGCAATGTGTCTTGAATCTCATGGAGGATTCCTACGTATCATGCCTTGACATGGATCAAAGTCCTCGTAGTTCGCTAGGATGGGTCGCAATAGCTTACCACTGGACCGGAATGCAGTTTAATGTCGTGCTAGACGGGAATGGGACCCGACGTGAATGATGACGGGTGGGCTTGAACCTCAGGGAGGCTTCCTACGTACCATGCCTTGACATGGATCAAAGTCCTCGTAGTTCACTGGGAATGGGGGTCAGGGTCGGTGCTCACTCTAAGCCCACGTGAGTCATGCTCGGTGTGAGAAACAAGAGGTTGCAAGGACCTGACGATCACGTCGCGAAGGATGCATCCATGAGAAGCGAAAAGGGGCTTACGCGTTAGGCGGCCCATGGTGTTGGGACTTACTCCAGGATGGAGGCCCATGGTGCAACAAAGCGTAGGAAAAATGGACCTTGGTCCAACGATGTGGGGGTGCCTCGTTCCCTATCACGCCCTCCACTGACCTTGGTAGTGGGGAAGTATGGAGATGAAGAGGTGCAGTCATCCGTTGGGGAACAAGGGTTGCCCTTCTCCTGTGAACATACGCCACTCCAATAAGGAGGATATCATCCCTTGTGGATGGGTGATTCCATTCCTGTGCAGACGAGTGGTGTAAATAATGTTCGAGCTGGAGGGACCCTTCGTGAGAGGCACGAGGTCGGGTCACAGTTTAACGTCATGTGTTGAGGACGTGGTGCTTGGCAGTTTAATGTCCTGCAGCTCGGACGAGGTGGGTTCACTCCACACCCCTAGGACTTACATAACTGGTACCCTCTGGTCCTTGGGGAAGGGGAGGTACCAGTAAGGCCATGGTCAAAGGGGGTGGTCGAACGAACTATCGAAGGGTCCACGTTAGCGTGGCTATGCGAAGAAGTAATAGCCATTAGTGTGCCTATGCGAAGAAGCATTAGGCGAAGCAACGCTACGGGTGGTGTTGTCCATGGGACTTTGAAATCACATCGTGCAAACCTGGAGGGTCGCACGGGAAGAGTATTCGCTAAGAAAAGGAGTATGCTTCGCGAAGTGGAGTGCCTTGGCCTTGGCATGGGGCATCTGTGTGGCGGGAAGGTGCTTCGCGAAGTGGAACAGTGTTCACGGAGCACTGCCTCGCGAAGAAGGGGTGTCTCGCGAAGCAGGGTCCTGCGAAGCAGTGTGCTTCGCGATGTGTAGCGATCCTGCCTTAGCATAAGGATCACTAGTATGAGTTGGGTGTTTCGTGAAGCATAAGTTCTCCATGGCTACCCGGGTTCCCTTGGGAATCCCCTTCCTTCGCGAATGCCCTTGAGCTTCGTGAAGGGCATCCCTCTCAGAAGAGGGAATCAAAACGAGAAAAATCAGAGGCGTCTCGTGAAGTAAGAATACCCCGCGGAGCTCATGATTTTCGGGGAAAAGGGTGCTTTTCGATTTGGGAGAGGAGAAGCCGAAAGGTCGGATTGTCCGTCCTTGGGACTCAGGGGGAGTCCAGTATTTATAGGTAAGGGGCGCCGTGAAGTAGAACTCACGCGCCGCCTCTGGTGCTTCGCGGTGGCTCGCGAACGTCAACGTCGTCTGCGGAGGGCACCGCCTCTGGAGCTTCGTGGAGGCTTGAGAATGTCAAATGCGTTCGTGGAGAATGACCGCCTCTGGAGCTTCGCGGCGGCTCGCAAACGTCAAATGCGTTCGCGGAGAATCACAGCCTCGGGAGCATCGCGAGGCCGCGATGGTCGGGGCGCTTCACAGCGGGGCTTCACATGGGTACTTCGCGTCGGTGATTCGCGAGGCCGCGATGGTCAGGGTGCTTTGCGGTGGGGCTTCGCGTGGGTACTTCACTTCGGTGCTTCGCGAGGCCGCGATAGTCGGGGCGCTTCGTGGCGGGGCTTCGCGTGGGTACTTCGCATCGGTGCTTCGCAAGGCAGTGCGCCAGCCGTCCTTTTCATTCCTTTCTTTCGGGCCATATTTTGGCGCCAACAAATGCCCCCCCTCAGACTTGGAGCCACGGAGGGCAAAGGGTCAATGTCTGAGGGAAAATCGCCAAAATTGTCGGTGGTTCGCGATGCCGCTACGCGAAGGGGCCCTGCGGTGCTCACCGGGGCCACCGATCCGGGTGCGTCGCGATGCTCCGCGCGGATAAGGCACGTCGCGATGCTCTGGGGTCACCACCTATAAATAGGGGGGTCAACCTCTTTTGTCTTCACGTGCCTTCCTTGTCTTTTTGTGCTCTCGATTTTGCGAAGCTCTGCGTACTCCGCGACAGCCCTCCGCGAATCGAGCTTCGCGGCGAACCGCGGGTCTCCGGCTCCGTGTCCGCGCCAAGAGAACCTTTGCTTGTCGGCCTTGGCCAGACTTTACGGCTTGGTCTCCCGACCGATCTTCGCGATCCGGCTTCGCGATTCAGCTTCGCGGTCGAGCTTCGCGATCCAGCTGAAAAAAATTCTTTTCTGAGGGCCAGAGTTAAAATGGCCCATCCAGAGGCTGTATTTGTTGTGCTTGCAGATGCTGCTCGTCGGGATGAGATGGCAAACTGTCCAGGCCTGGGGGAGATGGTCCGAAGCCACTCGGACTACACTTCTTTGACAGATCTGATATCGGAGGGTCAGAAGGATTATCCGCAATGCAAGAAACTGCCATTGTACGGCTTTGGGATGAGGGATGACGTATTTATCCCTAAGGCGAGTAGGGATGAACCAGCTTGCTGGTTCAGAAGCACACTGTGCCAGCACCAATGGTTCAGGGCGACCGATGGTCATGCGCGGGAGGACATCACACCCGTCACCCTTGACTGTCTCTACAACCATGTGAACAATATTGATGGGAGGCCATTGCAGCCGGAGACGTCCCCTCCTCTCTACCGTACCATGCTGAAGGCGGCCTTGCAGGATTCGAAGAAGGGATGGTCCGATGAGTGGGACCTGCGCCAGGGCGGCAACTTTACTGATGACTGGGCCTGGGCCTACTGGGTAGGCGCCTCATGCAAGGAGTTCAGGGCCGAGATGAGGAGAGTGGGGTTGTATGAGGCGGTGTGGGCCTCCCAATTCCACATTTACCAACCCAAGCAATTGATGCCGGAATTGCTGAGCAGATGGTCATCTAGGACCAACACTTTTCACCTGCATCACGGGGAGGTGGGCATCAGCCTGTGGGATGTCCACCAGATTTCCGGGGTTCTGATCTTGGGGGCCATGTATGACAAATTCCTCCCCGTCATCAGCGCGTGGGAGGATACGGAGCAAATGTCGCGACTGGCGTCAGCGCTGATGGCACTCGTCCCTGGAGAGGACACGGAGGCAGTGATGGATGTCCATTTTAGGAGCTGGTTCAAATGCTTCCTGAATTTCCCAGAGAATCGAGAGTTCCCTCCGAGGCCTCGAACTTGTCTGAGAGAGGCCCAACGGGGCAAGGGGCACTCGTACTAGCGGGACTTAGAGGACAACCAATGGAAGACTTGGGGTTTTAGTGTCAGCACTAAACAACAGCCGATCGTCCGGCTGGCGGCGTTCGTCTTGGCTCTCATCTGTGGTTGGATCCTACCGGTGAGAGATAAAAGCATGGGGGTACGGCCCAGCTCGTTTATCATGGCGTCGATGTTGGTCATGGTGCAGCGGATCAATCTGGGGATTCCGATGCTCACCAAACTGTACAGAATTCTGCGGCACATTAGCGAGGGCAAGAAGCCGCCAAGGATATGTGGGCCCTTACACCTCCTGTATGGGTGGATCGCAGCGCATATCAGGGGGATTTACGAGTATCCAAACCCCATTTCGCAGCCGGGATCGAACTTCCACCCCTCCATCCTGAACGCGGTCGGGAGCTTCCAGTTCAAACTGGTCGTTCCGGTGGTAGTGAATCGGGTGTGGAGGGCGGACGAGTTTTATTTCCACCCCTTCCCCTTGCCGACGGGGATACTTACTGATGACGGGCGGGGAACGGAAGAACATCAGTCTTACCTCATGGCCTTTTGAGGTGGAGTTTTGCTGGCACGGATAGATCGTGAGCCACTCTGCGAACCGTACACCCTGCATCGGTTTGCGAGGTAGTTCCGGTGCCTCCAGCAACTGACCCCACAGGTCTAATGGGAGGTGCGTCACGAGGATCACCCTTGTGTGATGAGGCAGTTGTGGCTCATGTTCACATGGGAAGATGGGAAGATGCGGATTGCATTGCCTCCATCCGCCACCGCTTTCGGATTGGTGAAGGAGTACGCCATCAGTTGGGAGGCTGCTTACCCAGGGGAGATGGTGAAGCAACCAACTATCCGGGTCGGTGACGGTGGGCCTCCTCTATCTCGAGGTCAGGGTTGGAGGGCATCTAGGGCCGCTCGCGGTAGTGGGGCTGCCATGGCGACGGGACCCACACCGGCCGAGGGTATGGCAGCAGCGGTGGATCCAGTGATTCCAGAATAGCAGGGTCATCCAGAGGAGAAGCCATCGAGGGGATTTCGTAGGATATCCACTCAGGCTCCGGGGAAGCGTCTGCATCATATTGACATGGCAGAGGATGTCGTCTTCCCGAAAGCTTGGGACATTTGGGATGTCAACCGGCAATTCCTCAGCCCACCCGAGATATGGGCCCACCTGAATCGCCTCGGGATGGAATTACCAGGCATAGGCCCAATTCAGGCTGGATTCGTGGTGTCTCCGGCAAAGGCAGAACAGTACCTGGATGATCTGGAGGATTACGTCCACTCCAGGGGTGTCCCTCGCCCAATGACAGACCGGGTGAGGGTACTGTTGAATCAGACAGTCCCCCCACAGTTATCGACTGCCGATCTGAGAGAGCGCTTCCCCTTGCCGGAGGAATCAGGGGACTCCTCTCGGGAGAATGAGGCTAGAGGAGTTAGCCCGTTGGAGGAGGGCGAGGTCAGAGACCGAGGCTCAGAATCCGACGACTTTGCGGAGTCTCTCGAGGTAGCATTCTGAACTTCTCTCCTTACAATCTGTTCTTGGGTCACTATGGACTTCTCACCAATGTTTGAGCCATACTGGAGGAACTTGTTCGCAGGCCTCATTCTCGCTCCTTGGTGGGTGATGGTGTGGGACCTTCAGAACCCGCGCCCATGGATGCGTCCAGTTCTGCGTCTAGTGGGACCAGGGGACCCGAGGTGGCTCCTTCGGAATCTTCAGACCTTCCAACAGTATACGGAGGGCCTCATCCCGGGGTCCCATCAGCACCAGCTCAAGAGCTGTGCCAGGAGGTCGATCTCCGTAAGTCTCCTCTACCGGTCTCCTCGTTGTCACATGTAGGCCATTCCAACTAATGTTTATGTCCCTCTCTATCGTACAGTTCTTCGACTGGCGTGGGCTGCTGTGGCAAGACTGGTCGGGATGTCTGGTGGCGCCCCTATTAGGGGCATGCCGGTGATGGTGGCGATAGTCCCCCCATCTCCTCAGGCTGCGACGCACACCATCACTGGAGGGACCATCAGCAGGTATGTACCCGAAGTCATTGAGGTGGACTCCGAGGAAGAGGATCAACCAGTCGGTCCCAGTCCTGTCACGCCTGCTTCGGTGTCAGGTGTGGTACTGGATTCAACACCAGATGTAGATCCTGCCGAGGATTTCTTACGGGCGTATCCCACGTACGAGCCTGCCAATCACGCGGAATGAGACGAAATGGCCTCCAATGAGGAAGAAAGTAGCATAGTCCACCACCGGTCGTGGAAGCTGATCACGTGCTTTATCAAGGACACCCCCCAAGTGCAGTGGCTGGCCGAAATGGATAGACTCCGCTCGCGGTTGCACGAACTGTGTGCTGGGGGAGTGGATTCCCAACGTCCTCACGCACTCATCTGAGATATTATGGCTGAGAAGATCCAGGATCATGATCGTGGTCTTAGCGTGGGCTGGCAATGGAGGAAGGCGACAAGAATCAAGAAGCTCCAGGAGGCTGAAGGCGAGGTCCAACAGATGCAGACCCGGGCAGACGAGCTTTCAGCCTCTCTTGATGCACAATCGGAGCTGGTCTCACGGTTGAAGGCCCAGCTGGCAGAGGCAGAAGAGCAGATGAGGGAGACCTCTAGAAAGATGGCTGACATTCAAGCTGACGTAGAGAGGGCCAAAGCCAGGACTGACGAATTGCGCCCCGCCACTGCTGAGGAGGAGCGGGAGCTGATTCAGCGGCAACAAGCCTTGGATGCCGCAAGTCAACGGGTGGCAGAGCTGCAACGCTCTTTTGACGGGGTCAACCCGTCCATGGGGGGATTCAACCCCCGGGTATTGTAACAAACCAAAAGCCTTTTATTGGTACTTTCGTGCTTCAATTTTTTCCTTTCTTTGTTTTGAATGTTGTAGCGCGCACGATTTCCACTGTTTGAATTGCCTTGTTACATCCCTACAATGTTTGTGGGACGTTCGGCGACAATTCCCCAAGCCCACGTGGGTCAAGCCTGATGTGAGAAATAGGAGATAGTTTCCCTCTTGTCCCACCTAACATGGGAGTGGGGATCATGCTCCGGGCATCCGGGATTTGGATTACCAATCCGGATTTCTGAAAGACGGGAGAGGCTTGATCGGAGAAGGAACTTTCAGGATAGCCGAATTATTGTTTCTTCAGCGTGCTCTTATGCACGAACGGGGCAACGCCAGGGGCGCTGAAATCGGTCGAAACAGATGAGAGTGGGAAGTGTGAATCACGATACCCAAAATCCGGAACACTGTGGGGATGGCGTGAAAATAAGGGACAACTGTTAACAGTGGCGGAGAAACAGTATCCTTACTGCGTTAGCCTGTAATGGGGACAACAAATGAGGGTCGACCGTTGACCATGTTCGAAACACGGGACTATGTCACAAATGTTGTTGATCAATCCTTTGGGGCGTTGGCCCAGGACAGTTGGCAGACCATAGGTCAGACATCCATACTGTTAGGGGGTCCTTCCAGACATGACCCGTCTTCCGGAACGTTGGCCCAGGACGGTAGGTGAGCCGATGCGGCATGAGACCAGGCCGTTAGGGGGTTCCTTCAGACATGAAAGGGGACGAGGGTCCGAATAAGGGGTACGCAAAGCGTGGAATATGGAGTGATGGTTTGTCCGAATGGAATCCAACACTTAGGTAGTTACACCACCGTAGTGGGAGCACACCAGATGGTCACATCGGTTTGATCATGGATCATTCCTTTTTTGGGACAGGGCCTCTCTGGCGAGGGGATCTGTCACTTCCCAGTGGGATCTTGGGGCATCCTGGACTTGTTCAGGGTAGAACCACAGTTTAGTGTCATGCATTGAGGACACACAGACTCCTGTAGTTTAACGTCATACGATAGGACGTGAAAAAGGATTGGGTTGAGCCCGAAGCAGAGTGGTCGGGCATTCCTACGTACCCCATGAGAATGGAAATCAAGCCATACGTAGTTCTGGAAGTGCAATTTAACGTCATTTGGGACGATGAGAAGCCTGGTCACGTTGGTACATATCCTGCCAAAACTACTAAGCCCACGTGAGTCATGCTCGGTGTGGGAAACAAGCAGTAGTGGTGGGAATTTCCCGACACAAAAAGGGGAAAGTTAGGGAAAAGGGATGCTCGGTGAATACCGGACCAATGAAACTAACATGATCATTTAGCACACCTAGATGCGCGAAGAGAAATAGCCGAGTATGATGGAATTCCACTTGAACATGAGGAAGTGGAAATGTGTGAATCATAGCGCTCACGATTCAGATCACGATGATGGTGGCGTGACGATGGAGGATAACTTCTGACCATGTTCACAACACAGCATCCTGTCGTGTTAGCCTAGAATGGGGACAGACAAATGAGGGTTGACCGTTGACCATGTTCGAAACACGGGACCATGTCACAAATGTTGTCAAATATCCGTAGGGATGTTGGCCCGAAACGATTGGAGGGCCCTTAGGTCCAGCATTCATGGAGAGCCCTTAAGCCTAGTATCCATGTCATCTGAGGGTCCTTTTGGACGTGGAGGAATATGAGGATCCAAATAACGAGTTCACAAAGCTTGTTCATGGGACGAGGGGAATGTCCTCATGAAAATCCCACACTTCGGACTCTTTGTCGAAAAACATCTGAATACGACAATGAGACGTATTAGATAGGGGGAGAAGATTCCTTTCCCATGGTGAGATCTTAGTTTAGGGTCATAGAATTCGGACCACAGATGGGTAAGGGGAGCAGGGGATACATGGCAAGGTGGTTACAAGACCCGACGTGAATGAGGACATAAGCCCTACTTACCATGCATTCTCTGGGGAAATGCTCGAGTCAAAGGACCGAACACAAAGGTTAGGCTGGGCCTGCGGGGAAGTGCCCGGGCACTCCTACGTATCTCATAAGAATGAGAATCAAGCCGTACGTAGTTCTGAAGGGTGCCTTTTAATGTCGTGTTGGACAAGGAATAGGAGGGCTAACCCTCAGAGCAGGGGTGCGCGTGGTGCAGCCATTGCAAACCCGACGTGAATGAGGACATAATCCCGCACCACGCTACACAGTCCCGTAGTCGGGGTCCTGAAGGCAGGACCAGAGAGGGGAATTTTCTGAACTCAAGCTGTGCCCAGAGACAAGGGGTCTGGGAATTCCTACGTATCCTATCAAGATAGGAATCAAGCTGAACATAGTTCCAAATAGGGATCTCAGTTTATGGTCTTAGAGCTCAGACCATGGATGGTGACAACTTCCCGAGTAAGCACAGATGTCAACCCGATCCCTAAGCCCACATGAGCTAAACTCAGTGTGGGAAACAAGGGGGGTATCCTCATCGCAATACTTGGGGAAATTCAAATGGGAGTTGGTAGAGAGCTCCGAATGACACCTTCGACACAGCTTGTTTCCCCAATGCGCAGACGTGCACGGAGGAAAAGTACCATGGGTTCCGAGACTCTACTTGGACACGGTGAAGTGATGAAAGGTGTGAATTGTGCACCCTACATTTTGGGCTTAATGGGTTGGCGTGGAGATAGAGGAACACTGTTAACCATGGTGGAAACGCAGCGTCCATATCGTGTTAGCCTGAGATGGGAACAACAAATGATCATCGACCGCTGAACATATTCGCAATGCGGGATTTTATCGATTTGTTGTCCAAAACCCTCAGGGGCGTTGGCCCGTAACGGTAGGAGAGCCCTTGTGCGTAGTATCCAGGCCGTTCTTGGGGGTCCCTCTGGGTGTGAAATATGATGGAAGCCCTGATGCAGGGATACACAAAGCCTGGAAAGCGGGTGCGGACGTGTCCGAGTAAAGCTTGGCATTCTAGGTAATAAACCAGAGTACTCTTAGGCACATTGATGAACTGCCAAAAAGGGATCGATGAGACAGCTCAGTAGGGAGAGGTACATGGCATGGTCATTATGAGACCGACGCTAATGAGTACATAATCCCACACCACACCATATAATCCCCTCATGGAGGAAGGGTATGCCAAGGGGCCAAAATGGGATGAAGATTCCCGAGGGATGGGGCTGGACCCGAATCCTATACATTTAGGTGGTCCTACGTATCCCATGAGGATGGGAATCAAGTCACACATAGTTCTACGAATGTATTTTAACGTCACCTGGGATGAGGAGGGGAGTAATATACCCCTAAACAAGGGAGTTGTACGGTATGGAGAAGAAGCCGACATGAATGAGGACATAGTCCTACATCACACCATACGATCCTATAAGATAGGACCTAGGCCGTGGCCCGGAAAGGCCAAGGGGCCTGATGTTTAGGCATCAGTCAGGAAGGTCTGACGGGTCTGCAGTTTAACGTCTTACATGAGGATGAGGGTCGGGGACCCGAGGAGGCCAAGGGGCCTGAGGTCAGGCAGCAGTCAGAAAGGCCTGACTGGTTTGCAGTTTAACGTCTTACATGAGGACGAGGGTCGGGGACCCGAGGAGGCCAAGGGGCCTGAGGTCAGGCATTAGTCAGAAAGGCCTGACTAGTTTGTAGTTTAACGTCTTACATGAGGACGAGGGTCGGGGACCCGAGGAGGCCATGGGGCCTGAGGCTGGGCCTTGTAAAGGGAGGGCGTACAGCATTGTACATGATCCCGATGTGAATGAGGACGTAGTCCTACACCACACTGTACACCCCGGGTAAGAGATTGGGCGGAGAGGCCCAAGAAGGCCAAGGGTCCTGAGGCTGAGCCTCGATCAGGAAGGCCTGACGGGTCTGCAGTTTAACGTCTTACATGAGGACGAGGGTCGGGGACCCAAGGAGGCCAAGGGACCTGAGGCTGGGCCTCGTAAACGGAGGGCGTACGGCATGGTACCTGATCCTGACTTGAATGAGGACGTAGTCCTACATCACACCATACGATCCTATAAGATAGGACCTGGGTCGTGGCCCGGAAAGGCCAAGGGGCCTAATGGTTAGGCATCAGTCAGGAAGGCCTGACTGGTTTGGAGTTTAACATCTTACATGAGGACGAGGGTCGGGGACCCGAGGTGGCCAAGGGGCCTGAGGTCAGGCATCAGTCAGAAAGGCCTGACTGGTTTGTAGTTTAACGTCTTACATGAGGACGAGGGTCGGGGACCCGAGGAGGCCAAGGGGCTTGAGGCTGGGCCTCGTAAAGGGAGGGTGTATGGCATGGTACATGATCCTGAAATGAATGAGGATGTAGTCCTACATCACACCGTACACACCTACGGGGAATCGGGGCCGTGGGCCCGATCGCTAGCACCACCCGGGAAGAAATTTGTCACTTCGGGATGGGGTAGAATGAATCACTGCACTCGATGTCTGGGATATCTCGGGGCGGACCCAAAGATCCAGGACACTGTTGACCATGTTCGAAACACAGCGTTCCTATGGTGACCCGATATGGGAGCAACAAATGAGCGTCGACCACTGACCAAATTCACAACGCAGGACTTGTATCGGCTTGTTGCTTGAAAACCCTCAGGGTCATTGGCCTGTATCGGTAGGAGAGCCCTTGGGCGTAGTATCCAGGCCGTTCTTGGGGTCCCTCTGGGTGTGAAAAATGATGGAATCCCAGTCAAGGAGTGGGTGAAGCATAGCTGTATCCATCCACGAAAGAGGCAAACATCCCCAGGGGGAATGTGCAGCCGGTTCAAGGCTTTCTCAATGTGATTTGGGGTAAATGTGTGCACCCTACCATGTCTTGACCCGAGGGGAAGATTTTGGATTTTGGGTTGGTCCAACGGAAAAAATATCTGGGCGTTCCTACGTATCTCATGAGGATGAGAATCAATCCATACGTAGTTCTTGAAGGCTATGCATTTTAGCGTCGTGCGGTGAGGACGTGGGAGGATAGAAGAACGGGAGTGGGCACATGGTGTGACCCTTACAATCCTTGTGTGAGTGGGGTAGTATGAGCGGGGCTAAGAATGCCTACTCTCGGCTGCACAAAGATCCTCCAAGGAAACTACCCCCAGGGGGGATAGTGGAAGAGAAATGCATGGGGCTGGGCTCAAGACGAGGCATCCGAGCATTCGTACGTATCCCATGAAGATGGGAATCAAGCCACATGTAGTTCTTGACATGCAGTTTAACGTCATGCGGGACGAGGGGCATCTCATTTGGGAATATGTATGGTATGGCAAGTAATCTGACATAAATGAGGACGTAGTCCCACACCATATCGTATAATCCTGTAAGAGGGTAAGTCGGGGAAAAAACGAGGGGGCCTAGGGCCAAACTGCGGTCAGGGATACCTGACCAGCTTGCGGTTTAATGTCTTGCAGTGAAGACGGGGGCCAGGGGCCCATGGAGGCCAAGGGGCCTGAGGCTGAGCCTCGGTCAGGAAGGCCTGACTGGTTTGCAGTTTAGCATCTTGCAGTAAGGACGGGGGGCCAGGGGCCCAAGGAGGCCAAGGGGCCTGAGGCTGAGCCTCGGTCAGGAAGGCCTGACTGGCTTGCAGTTTAACGTCTTGCAGTAAGGACGGGGATGCAGTTTAAGGTCATGTGGGACCATCTCGTAGTTTAGGGTCGTGCAAGACCCTTTTTTCCTAGGCAATGTATCGCTTGAGGAATTTGGAATTGGTGGGAGGGGTTATACACTCTCCATCTGTGGTCACCAAGGAGTATGCTCCATTGGGGTAAACCTTATGGATGATATAAGGCCCTTCCCATTTGGGTTCTAATTTGGCCAGCTTCCTACCAGGAATCATTGGCGCTCGAAGGGCCAGTACTAGGTTGCCCTATAGAAAAGAGCAGAGATGAACCTTCTTGTCGAAGGCCCTCGCTATCTTGTCCTGATGCCTTTCAAGATTGTGCAAGGCACAATGCCGGTTCTCGTCCAGTGCTTCTAATTCGGCTAGACGGATCTCGGATACCTCATCTGATGCCTGGTAATCATAAACTGCAGTGTGTAGTGACTGCAGCTGGATCTCAATGGGTAGGACGGCCTCAGATCCATACACCAGGGAATATGGGGTCACCTGGGTGGAGTTGCGAGTCATCGTCCGGTAAGCCCAGAGGGCGTTGGGGAGCTTGTCCGGCCAACTTTTCTTGTTCTGACCAACCATCTTCTGCAGAATGTTAGAGAGGGTCTTATTGAACGCCTCTATCTATCCATTCGCCTGCGCGTGGTAGCGGGAGGTATGGTTCGACCGGATGTCATACTTCGCATATAATTTATTTAATTCAGCTGCTCAGAAGTTGGTGCCGTTATTGGTGAGGACGGCGTGAGGTATCCCAAACTGGTGCATAATATTGGAGCTCACAAAGTCAACGATGGAATGGGCCTTGACCTCCTTGAGCGGAACTGCTTCTGCCCACTTGGAGAAGAAATCTGTAGCAGTCAGGATGAACCAACACTGGCGGGCTGTTTTCGGTGGATACAGTCCCACTACATCAAGCCCCCATACCGCAAATGGCCAAGAGTACTTGGTGGGGTGGAGGGGCTCTGATGGCTGATGCAGGAAGTTGGCGTGAACTTGGCACACGTGGCATCTTTTGGCATACCCAATACAATCGTGGATCATAGAGGGCCAAAAGTACCCTAACCTCCAGATTTGGTGAGACAGCTTCGGCCCATCTTGATGGGCGCCATAGGAACCGGCGTTAACCTCTTGCATAACTTGAGGTATCTCTACTCCTTGGATGCAACAGAGGAGGACACCGTCGAAACTCCACTTATAAAGGATCTGTTCAAGACTGGGGCCGCTCTGGAGGGTAAATTGCAGCGTGCGGCGTTGGATTCGCTCGCGCTCGGCCCGGTCGTCCGGGAGGTGACCATTTTGGAGATACTCGACAAAAGGTGCCCTCCAGTCGGGAGTGGCTTCAATAAATGCGTCTGAAGAACCCAAGACCCCTGACGTAGAGGGTCCAGCAGTGAGATGACTTAACCGCAGGCCGTCATTATCCTCTTGGGTGACGGGGGCAATGACTCTCCGGTCTGCCACATGTATGATCAAATCATCCTGCCCGGGTTCTGCGAGCGACGCGGCTAAACCATCCAGGGAGTCTGTTTGGCCGTTCTGCGACCGTGGGACATGGGTAACCTATGGTCAAGAAGAGAATTGGTCCATTAGGCAGAGGGTGTACTCCAGCAACGGTGAAAGTTCCGGCTTCCTGACGACGTAGTCGCCATTAACCTGTTCGATTACCAGCTCGGAATCTCCCTTCACATGTAGATGGGGAACATGGATCTCAAGGGCCAACTCGAGGCCGGTGATGAGAGCCCGGTACTCTGCCTCATTGTTCATGCAACCTTCTGACAACAGGAATGAGTATGGAAGGACATCCTGTGCCGGGGTAATGAAGACAATACCTAGGCCCACTCTGTTGAGCTTGGGATCGTTGAGCCTCCTACCGGTGGGGCTCCGGGAGGTGCCGTCAAAATGCATTTTCCAACACGGGACAACATGATCGGCTGAGACGATCGTCTCATCATGGAAATCCAAGTCCAGGGATTGATCCGCGGAGGTTGGATGGGCAGCTAAAAAGTCTGCCAATGCCTGTCCCTTAATGGCCTTCTGAGGTACAAACCTGATATCAAACTGCTGGAGAATCACTGCCCACCGTGCTAGTCGGCCAGTCAGCATGGGTCGGTTCAGGATGTACTTCAGTGGGTCCACCCGAGAGACCAATTTCACCTCATGGTGCTACAGGTAATGTCGCAACTTTTTCACGGTGAATACGAGCACAAGGCAGCTCTTTTCGATGGGGGAGTATCTAACCTCTGTATCGAGAAGCATGCGGCTGAGATAGTAGAGACTGTTCTCAGTACCCTCATTATTCTTCTGGGCGAGAAGCGCACCGAGGGATCTCTCCAGGGTGGTCACATAAAGGACCAGCGTCTTTCCAGAGATGGGTGGCCTCAAGACCGGACGTTGGAGAAGATACTGCTTGATTTCCTCGAAGGAGGTCCGACACTCCTCATCCCATTCGTAGGTGGCGCCCTTCTTCATGAGCCGAGAAAAGGGCTTACACTTGCCGGACAGATTCGCGATGAATCGGCGTATATAGGCTAAGTGTCCTTGAAGGCCTCGAAGCTCCCGAATGTTGCTCGGGGGAGTCATTTGGCTGATGGCCTTGATCTTCTCTGGGTCGATCTCGATACCTCGGTATCTGACAACAAAACCTAGAAACTTCCCGGAGGTGACCCCGAAGGCACACTTCAGCGGGTTCATCTTCAGGTGACGGGAACGGAGGAAACCAAACACTTTCTCGAGATCATTGAGATGGTCCTGGCGGTGACATGATTTTACTATGAGGTCATCCACGTAGCATTCCACCAATGTCCTGAGGATCGGTTTGAATATGCGATGCATGGCCCTCTGATAAGTGGCACCTGCAATTTTCAAACCGAATGGCATTACCTGGTAGAAAAAGTTACCTTTGGGAGCCCTAAAGGCAGTGGACTCCTCATCTTCGGGGGCCATCCGGATCTGGTTGTACCCGGAATACCCATCCATGAAAGAGAGAGCTTGGAACCCGGTCGTGGCATCATTCAATAGCTCCGTCACCGGGAGTGGGAAGTCATCCTTTGGGCAGTAGCGATTGAGATCGCGGAAGTCGATGCAGAATCTGATCTTCCCATTCTTCTTCCTGATTGGCACAATGTTGGCAAGCAACCTGGGGTATTAGACTTCCTTTATGAAGTTGGCTTTGATAAGCTTGTCAACTTCGGCCTCAACCATAGCACCATGAGAAGGGTGAATCTTCCTGGGAGGCTGCTGAAACCCACGATGTTTTGCTGGGAGGCCCAGACGGTGAACGACCACCTGGGGATCTAGCCCTGGAATCTCGTTGTAACTCCAGACAAACACATCACAGTGCTGTTTGAGGAAGTCTACGTACTGCTGCCGCTCCTTGAGGGACATGGTTGCACTGATCAATGTGGGTCTCGGATCTGCCTCGCTACCAAGGTTCACCTATACCAGTTCATCAACCGTGGTAGAGACGCCTTCTTCAAAGGCGGGGGGAGCATCCTCCAGGTCTTCCTCCCCACCCGTGGGGGAACTTCCCACGATGGTAGATACTTCTGGGCTATCACAGCCTGAGGGGCAGCTGGTGCTGGCTCGGGCAGCAGTAGTCATCATATTAGGAGAGTCACTTGCCATTGAGACCATAGCAATGAAGGCAGTCGACCCTATCCCATCTGGCCTTCGGCCTAAGGGGCCCCGTTTGATGATATCAAAACAGTGGTGACGTGTCGGCCTGAGTCAGTTAATTCCATCCTGTTAGAAGAGAAACGTATTGCGCACCGCCGTTGTCATGAGCTTGACGTCCCGGTACTGTACAGGGGTAGGAAGTTCCGGGATGACCTGAGCCTGGTTGATGTAGGAGTACGAGGTGATTTTCCGACGTCGCTTGGACATGGGAGCATGCCTTCCTTGTGTACCCGAAACAACAAAACAATGCCCCATGTCGGGGGTCGTGGCTTCCAACCGGTGGATCGGGAGGATGTAGGCGTCATCCATGCTTGCCCAGGGATCACTTGTGACCGGGGCGGGTTCATCCTCACTTACTAGGATCTGTTTATCCTTACTTTTGTAATAACCCGCATCCAGATAGCGGGCCTCACAAGAAGCAAAAGGGTACGCATCTCCTTGGAGCACTCCTACTCGACCGTTGAGCGAGTACTTGAGGCACTGGTGATACGACGAAGGGACCGCTGCATGCAGATGGAGTCATGGCATACCCATCAACGCGTTGTAGGCGGTGTCCTGAGAGATGACCATGAACTCGGTGCTGGAAATTAAGCCACCGAACTGAGTCTTCAGGCGGATCTTGATGACTGGGGTTTACTCTGTCCTGTCATACCCCTGGATCCTGAGGTCATAGGGAGTCAAATCACCTTCAGACAGACCCAGCTTTCACAACGTCCGGGTCGGAATTAGATTGATTCCGCAACCCGTGTCAATGAGGCAGCGACGGATTTCCACGCCATTGAAGTGGCCAGTGATGTACAGCAGGCGAATGTGCCCCTGTATAGGAGGGTCCTCATCTTCATCGGAGAACGAGATAACCGCCTGAAATTCAGCGTTTTCAATCATCTCGGTATGGAAGGCTTCTGCAGCTGCTACCTCCGTCTCAAACTGAAGGGGGCTCCTTAGGGCCTCGGCAAGTTCCTCGCGCATTTCGGATGACAAGAGAAGGGCATCAAGGATGGAGAGCCTCACCAGAATGCCGGCTAGGTGCTTTAGGACATCATACTTTCGTGCCAAACGCGAACCTCTGCTTGCAGGAGGTCGCTCGGCACTTGGAGGCACAGCGGGCCCTGCCGGTTGAACCGGCGATCGGCTAGTACTGGGTACATCCTGCTGCCTACTAGTTGAGGCATGGAGAATAGTCACCAGACTAGGATTAGACGGCGGAGGCTGGCCTGTAGCTGGGCAAGACTGACTGTGATACGAACGAGGCATCTCTCCCCGATCCAGTAGCACGAACGGCGGTGGAGATAGAGACGAGGGCGTTAGATGGGGTTGCGCGTGCTGAGATCTGCACTGAGTCTGCTGCCTGGTCTTAGTAGCATGCATGGCTTGGCCAAAAGTTCCTGGTGACGTACCTCGATGACCGGCGTGATTGCAATTCCGCTGACGTTGACGTCGGCTGGGAACGTTGGGGAGGTCTTCCTGGCGTTCCCCCTCATCGGGGGTCATATAGGGCTTTACCAGCTCCACAATATTAACCGAAGCGTACCCCTGGCTGTCGCTCGGGGATTCATCTGCCGCTAGGCAGATTCTGGGGGGAATCCCCATTTCAGGGGGCATAAAATCGCCAAGAGTGCAGGATGACGACGGCACCGGCGGTGCGTGTTGCTTCTTCTTGCTTCGCCGCTGCTTGCCCTTTTGGAAAGAGGCCGACTATGAAGATGATGCGGAGGAGCCGCCTACTTCTTCTGAAGGTTCCGACTACTTCAGGCGTGCCCGGATGATACCATGGGCACGGACAATGATTTTTCGAGCCATCCAGTCATCATATTTCCGGGATCCGCGGCTGGGGACCTGCTGCCACTCGCCTTCACTGTCGCTGCCGATATCTGATCCTGCAAAGACACCCGCCACTTGTGCTGGTGCCCAGCCCAACTTGACTATGTTGTTATTGACCTGGTCTTGAAGCCAGTCTTTAAACACATTTCATTTCTTGATGGTGTGCCCCAGAATCTGGTGATAAGGGCAGTAGTTGGGGTGATCAGTGAGATTTGCCTCTGTCGGCCTTCTACACTTGGGCAGGCGCACGATCCCTTCCTCTAGAGAACTTCGGAAATAGCCAGGGACCTGATTTTTGTTAAATGAATAAGTCTGGTGCCTTCTTTCCGGATATGGGGCCCTGGGGCCTGGCCCTGACGAGGGGCCGGAGGGGCCTTCCGAGGAGGCGGCGCCTGATTGTCTCGCCTGGGTGGCGGTGGAGCATTGCGCGGGGGAACCTGTCGGTTCTGGGGTGGTCGCTGCTAGGCAGGAGCCTGTGCTTGAGGTGGAGGACCTCTGCGGGGTTGCGGGGGTGGTGCCGCTGGCAGTAACTCAAGCTGCCTCGGGGCTTCTATTTGGGCCACCGCAGCGGGTTCATCCCTGGAAGCCCTCCTGGTCGGGATCATAGGGGGCAACAAACGTGCCTGACTAGCCTGTTGCAGGGCTTCCTTGAGGCATTGAGCCTTATATGAGAAATCTCTAAACCCTCCATGGTAGTTCTAGGTGATCAGGGAGGCTACCAGCTCTATCTTGACGTTCCCTACACACATCGTCAGTAATTTCTCCTAAGTCAGTGGCATATCGAGAGAATACATAAGTCCCTTCCACCGGGCGATGAAATCTGCAACTCGCTCATCAGGCCTCTGCTTGCACTTGAAGAGGTCCGCAATTCTGGTCTTCCGCGTGGTGGAGCTGAACTGGTATAAGAACTACCGGCAAAGATCCTCCTAACCAGTCACCAATCCGATAGGGATATGGTTGTACCAGACGAATGCCAGACCTTCCAATGTCTGTACAAAACATCGGAGCTTGGCGGCTTCTTGCTGAGCCGGGGTCCCCAGCATGGGGCCAAACCTGGAAGAGAAATGAGCCAAGTTCTGGGGCGGGTCCCCTATCCCGTTGAAGGGCGATAAAGTGGGGTTCCCAAAACCCGGAGGTGCGGGCATATCATCCACCCAAGCGGGATAAGGCTTGCCATCCGATAAGACCGCCACCTGCCGCGTTTCTAACGCTTCAAGGCGGGCTGTGAGTGCCGCAATAAGATCATCCGGGCGGGGGTCCCTTTCTTGACGGGGATCCCTAACAACAAGTTAATTGCTAGGTTCTTCAACACGGTAGATGGCTTCGGCCGCTCGTGAGTCAACTGGCTGGACGACCTGTGGGGCGACTAGGGGAACCCAGACTGGATTCTTCAGATTGCCCCGTCGCTCGGGGGGGTTCGGCGAGACGTATCGCGCCCTCTTTCCATAAGTCCCGGCTTCCGCCCTGTCTACGGCAGTAGCATGATCTGGGTTTCCCGGAGGCATCTCACCGGGAGGAAATTGTTCCTGCCCCTGCTGCCCCGGCCTGGGATCACCATAGTTGGGTCGCCGCTCTGCGGCGCGCTTAGCCAAGAGTTCGTCAACCAGCCTCTTCTGCTCAGCAAGCTGCTGGCGTAACGTGGCCTTCTCAGGATCCTCGTCCATTTTCTGCACAGAGGCGGACGGGTCAGAGTGCTTGACAGTTCTGACGTGCTCCTTACCCTTGCCGATGTTTCAACCGAGTACCAGCGATTCGGTGGGTACGGGGAGGCCTAGCAGGTTTCTCTGTTGACGGGTAACTCTTCCTGATGGGTCCAGAAGTGGCGGTACGCCCTTGGGGGGTAAGTCTCCATCAAGGAATTCAAGATCGTCTTCCATGTCCATGATGTCGTCCATGTAGACCGCGACTCCCCTCGAGTGCATGTCCTCGATATCACATAATTAATCGGGCTGTCGTCGGATAGGGTCGAAGAGGAGAGAGGTGTAGTGTCCCCAACCACGGACTTTCACATGGGGGGTGGCTTCTCTGACGATCCTGCAGAGTGCTTTAAAACTCTGAACGCATTTTCGTTGTAGGGCGATCTGGCGGCCTGACGACTCAGGGTACTGGGCCACAAGAAGTGTGGCCGCATCGTTCAGGTGGCACTGCTCCTCGATTTCTTAGAAGTGCTCTCGACTTCTGGGGTACACCACCCATTCGTAACGGAGGCGGAAGTGTTTCACCCATAGGGTTCGACAAAATCACCCCACTTCTTCAGGGGTAAGAGACTCCTGTACGCGAAAATTCAGCGTCGCCGTCGGCCAGAACTTTTCCGGGAAGTAATCCGCTGCGAGAATACTCCAGAAGCTCCTGGGCTCGAACTCGGGGTCTGGACCTGTGTTTCCCCACTCGTCAACCGGGGGCGGCTGAGGGACCGGTAGCGGTACCAAGGCAGACCTCTGGGATAGTAAGCTCAGCGGCGGAGAATACGGCGAACGAGCTGACTGGCCGCCGAATTCCGGGCCATCCTCCGAAGAGCAAGGTGACCTGGACACGATGTCACCGTACGATGGGCTGATAGCCATAGCTTCTGGCACAGGAGTCGCGGCTACCGGTGACTGGTCATGTCGTCGTTCTACCGTCGTTGGCCCCCAAAACAGCTCTCTGTGATCTCTGGTAGAGGTAGAGGGCGCTTCTGGTGACGATGGTGATGATTGCGCGGTCGATACCTGCGGAATTCCCAAGATTTCTTCCTCCTGGATGTACCTGCAGAGAGAGATGGGAATCTGGTGGACCTCATATTCCAGGAGAATGAGGCTAACGCGTCTGTTTCCTGCCCCAGTCCTTGATACGGAGGAGTGGGGAGAAGGTTCCATCGCTGAATCGCATTCTGCTTCAGAGTCGGAGAAGCGGGCGGGTTTGATCTCCACCCGGGCTTTCCCAGAACTCTTCTTGTGGCGGCGACGACCTGCTCTCCTACCCCGGGGTGGCTCTTCGGAACAGGTTTTATCCCTATCATGGAGTCTCGGGGCGGCGCTGGCGCCATGGCGGAGAGGGCCCCCACTCGAGATGGCCGAGGTGCGAGGGGCACCGGGGAAAATGTCAAAGGGTACATGGGGAGGAACTCCATGAATAGCACCCATGTAGGTGGGGCCTCTGTTGGAACTGGCCGGAGCATGGGGAGGACCTCCATGGTCGCTACGGGAGGAGCGAGGCTGACCTTCATTCCTAGAGTTGTTGGGGCGAGGAGGACCTTCTCCGGTTTCATAGAGGACGTAGGGAGGTCCCCCACATTGGAGAAGGACCGGAGGGATGGCTCCTTCAGATCGGTGGTCGGGGGTAGGAGGATGGACTCCATACCCTGTATAGTGGGCGTGGGAAATATTTTTGCGCTGAGCGTCACTGCCGTGGGGCAGGTCTTCCTTCGGGATGGGGGTAGCATGAGGCATGCCTCCATGATGAACTTCGGATCGGGGAAGGCCCACGCTCTGTGGAGTAGTGGTATGGGGAGGACCTCCGTACGAGGTGACATCACCGCGGGTTAGTTCACGGTGATCACCACTTGGGCCTGCAACCCGGAGAGTCAACCCAGCCTGCCCGTGGGGCGGTTGGGGTCTCGATCCTGGTTGGGTAAAAGAGTGCCCATGCTCAGTGTATGCGGGGATTTATGATGCACGTCGGCGGTGGCTCGAGCCACTATAGATGTCGACGTTGACGCACTCGGGCGAGCGCCCTCAGCCCGGGCCTGGCGTTGACGTCGGTTCGGGCGAGCTGGTGCAGGTGGTGCAGGGGCATGGCCTGCCTGCTCTTCCTACGAAGCCGAACGGCGGCGCTGACGCAGCCGGGCGGGAGCTCTCGCTTGGAGCCCTTGGGTCGAGACCCTGAGCTGGCTGAGACGGACGGCGCCCACCTCATCAGCGTAAGGTGAGGAGTCGTCAAGGCGTTCCGTAGACAGGCTCCCGAAACGGTTGAACGTTGGGGTGGGGAGTAGGGGCTCCCTGCGCGGCCTGTTAGGGCGGCGTTGACGGTGGGGCATGGACGCCTCCAGGTCCAGGTGGGCCATATCCCTGGTTGGGATGACCCCTTCCTCCTCGTACCTACGCACGAGGTTGTTGATCACCCTTCGCTGGATGACCTCTGATGGGGAAAGGGGATGTGGGTGCCCCGTATTCCGCGATGTGGCAGCCGTTGTGGCGGTAGCGGAACCATGTGGGGTGGCTGTGGCGATGTTGCCCCTTCCCCTACATAGGCTAGCGGGCAGTGATCGCATCTTTGTAACAGCAACCTGGTTCCTGAGAAACGAAGGGATCAACTCATCAGCACTGAGAGGGAAAAGGATTGACAACCAGTGCCCCATCGTCCTTCCATTCTCCACGTCCGTAAGAAGGATCCACGCCAACACGCTGCAGAATGGAGTGCCTCACGTTCTACTGCCCCCACTTTCGGTGAGTTTCACGATAGGCCCGCAATTTGCTTTACGGGACCAGGAGCCGGATATCTGGATTTGGTGACACGTCAATCTACTGGTGTCTCGAACGCTACTAATCTCCATATTGAGGAGAAGAATTTCACGTCGGGTTCACCATTTCTGTTTCAGACGCTTTCTCTGGGGCGCGCGCGCATCCCTCTATCCGCGGAGGAGAAGCACGACTTTGTTTCCCCGCATTCCCGCTTTCCAAAGGCGGGCGGCATCCATTCCTTGTTCAGGTACGTCTGCTCCTTGATCGAAACGGGATGATGGGATATCGGTTCTTCCCTCCGTGGATTCCTCCTCGGAGCTCATTACCTAGTTCGGGTCTCCCTCATAGATTTAATACGTAGTTCGTGAAACTCATCCCAGTGCCATGTCTCCATGGACGCCGGTTAATTACGATGCTTCTGTCAGGACATTCCAAAGGGTCTGGTCAGGGTAGAAACCTTCAGTCAGGGGAGTAGTCATGTTGAGGCATCAGTAGCGTGTCTAGATGCTGGGGAACCTGGCATGTCTGTCTGTTATCCCTGGTCACAGGGCTTCTCGAGGGCGTGGAAGCCCGAGGCATCCCACATCGAACACGGGGAATTATATGCCATAGACACATATCTGAGTTTTTCCTCAGCTTCCCATGTTTAACACTGGGTATGCCGCGAGTTTAACATCCAGCGGAGACGGACCAGCCCGATCAGAGCATTAGCTAGGATAGATCGGACTGAGGGATTTCCCTTGAAGGGATGCCGATACCAGGGCCAGCCCATCGGCGTCTGTGAAGAAGAGCATACTGACATGGTCTCACCGAGATATGACAGTCCGGGCGAGAATCAGGAAGGATGATAGGTGGATTAATGGAGTGGAGGAGTGAAATGGGACCATCGCAGGGGCGACGGTGAAATTGGGCTTGATCCTTGAAGAGGCTTCCTACGTATCCCAGTGGCAGGGAATCAAAGTCCGCATAGTTCGGGAGGGTGCCGGTAAACAGACATGAGTGGTGGGCTTTGGCCCGATGAATGTCTTCAGCGAACCAACGTAAAGGTGGACCTTGGTCCGATGAGTGGTGCGCTTGAACCTTTGGAAGGCTTCCTACGTACCATGCCTTGACATGTATCAAAGACCTCGTAGTTCAAAGGGTTTCATCGGTGAACCGACGTGAGAGTAGACCCGTGGGTCCACTAGTGGTGGGCTTGAACCTCGGTAAGGTTTCCTACGTACCATGGCTTGACATGGATCAAAGTCCTCATAGTTCAGGGGGTTGACGGAATACAGTTTAACGTGATGCGGGACGATAGTGAACCCTGACGTGAATAAACGACGGGCGGTGGATGTCTGCGAACCGACGTAAATGAGGGACCTTGGTCTCATGGGAGATGGGCTTGAACCTCTGGGAGGATTCCTACGTACCATGCCTTGACATGGATCAAAGACCTCGTAGTTCGGATTAGAGAATACAATTTAACGTCATGCGGGACGGGGGTGAACCGACGTGAGTGAGGTCGGAACGACCGGATGATGGGTTGACTTGAACCTTAGGAAGGCTTCCTATGTACCACGACTTGACATGGATCAAAGACCTCTAGTTCATATGGGGGATTTGTCGGCGAACCAATGTAAAGGTGGACCTTGGTCCTATGAGTGGTGGGCTTGAACCTCTGGAAGGCTTCCTACGTACCATGCCTTGACATGGATCAAATACCTCGTAGTTCAGGTGGGAATGGGTATGCAGTTTAATGTCATGTAGGACAAAGGGAGGGGCATACAGATTAACGTCATGCTGGACGAGGTCAAAACTCGACGTGAATGAACGACCGAGAAATGTGTCTTGAATCTCATGGAGTATTCCTACATACCATGCCTTGACATGTATCAAAGACCTCTTAGTTCACTAGGATGGGTCGCAATAGCTTACCACTGGACCGGAATGCAGTTTAACGTCGTGCTGGATGGGAATGGGACCCGATGTGAATGATGACGGGTGGGCTTGAACCTCAGGGAGGCTTCCTACATACCATGCCTTGACATGGATCAAATTCCTCGTAGTTCACTGGGAATGGGGGTCAGGGTCGGTGCTCACTCTAAACCCATGTGAGTCATGCTCGGTGTGAGAAACAAGAGGTTTCAAGGACCTGACAATCATGTCGCGAAGGATGCGTCCGTGAGAAGCGAAGAGGGGCTTACACGTTAGGCGGCCCATGGTGTTGGGACTTACTCCAGGATGGAGGCCCATGGTGCGACAAAGCGCAGGAAAAATGGACCTTGGTCCAACGATGGGGGGGTGCCTCGTTCCCTATCACTCCCTCCACTGACCTTGGTAGTGGGGAAGTATGGAGATGCAGAGGTGCAGTCATCCGTTGGGGAACTAGGGTCGCCCTTCTCATGTGAACATATGCCACTCCAATAAGGAGGATATCATCCCTTGTGGATGGGTGATTCCATTCCTTTGGAGATGAGTGGTGTAAAGAATGTTCGAGCCGGAGGGACCCTTCGTGAGAGGCACGAGGTCGGGTCATAGTTTAACGTCATGTGTTGAGAACGTGGTTCTTGGCAGTTTAACGTCCTGCAGCTCAGACGAGGTGGGTTCAATCCACACCCCTAGGACTTAAATAACCGGTACCCTCTGGTCCTTGGGGAAGGGGAGGTACCAGTAAGGCCATGGTCAAAGGGGGTTGTTGAACGAACCATCGAAGGGTCCACGTTAGCGTGGCTATGCGAAGAAGCAATAGCCTTTAGCATGCCTATGCGAAGAAGCATTAGGCGAAGCAATGCTACGGGTGGTGTTGTCCATGGGACTTTGAAATCACATCGTGCAAACCTGGAGGGTCGCACGGGAAGAGGAATCTCTAAGAAAAGGAGTGTTCTTCGCGAAGTGGAGTGCCTTGGCCTTGGCATGGGGCATAAGTGTGGGGGGAAGGTGCTTCGTGAAGTGGAACACTATTCGTGGAGCACTGCCTCACGAAGAAGGGGTGTCTCGCGAAGCAGGGTCCTGTGAAGTAGTGTGATTCTCAATGTGTAGTGATCCTGCCTTAGCATAAGGATCACTAGTACGGGTTGGGTGTTTCGCGAAGCATAAGTGCTCCGTGGCTGCCCGGGTTCCCTTGGGAATCCCCTTCCTTCGTGAATGCCCTTGATCTTCGCGAAGAGAATCCCTCTCAGAAGAGGGACTCAAAACGAGACAAAGTAGAGGCGTCTCGCGAAGTAAGAATACCTCACGGAGCTCATGATTCCCGGGGCAAAGAGTGCTTCGCGATTCGGGAGAGGAGAAGCTGAAAGGTCGGATTGTCCGTGCATGGGACTCAAGGGGAGTCCAGTATTTATAGGGAAGGGGCGCCGCGAAGCAAAACTCGTATTGCCGCCTCTGGTGCTCCGCGGCGGCTCGCGAACGTCAACGTCGTCCGCGGAGGGCACCGCCTCTGGAGCTTCGCGGCAGCTCGCGAACATCAAATACGTTCGCAGAGAATGACCGCCTCTGGAGCTTCGTGGTGGCTCAAGAACGTCAAATGCGTTCGCAGAGAATCACTGCCTCGGGAGCTTCGCGAGGCCGCGATGGTCGGGGCGCTTCACGGCGGGGCTTCGCGTGGGTACTTCACGTCAGTGCTTCGTGAGGCCACGATGGTCGGGGTGCTTCGCGGCGGGGCTTCACGTGGGTACTTCACGTCGGTGCTTCGAGATACAGCGCGCCAGCCATCCTTTTCGTTCCTTTCTTTTAGGCCATATTTTGGCGCCAACAGATGTGATATAGTACTGGTCACCAAAATAAGATTAATCGTGAACTGAACATCTCTTATGGGTGGAATCCCTGAGAAATAATCTGGAATGCCATAAAACAATGGTTAATAGAATTGAAAAAAAATTCTCCCTATATCTTGAATCAATGACCATGTCAAATTCGAAAACTTATAAATGATTGTCCATATTAACTGGGTCCAACTTGCCCATTCCACCCACTTCTACCTTCACCTATCCTCTAAATAAATGTTCGACAAAATCACAAGTATTTAAAGTAAAAAATTAGTGAATAATAGTTGATTTGAGACATAAATTTCAATATCTAATCCCAAAAGTGTTTTATATCATAATCATACATCAAATTCACTAATATGACTCACATCATCTCAACCCCATTAAGAGCTATACTACATGATCTACAGAGAAAGTATCAAAACTTGATTTAATCTAGAAGAGTTTGAAAATAAAAAATAGAATGAATCTTTTCCAGGATTAATCCCAACAAATCATCAATATGAGAAGAAATGAATGAATGAGACACACACATATCAAATAATTATTTCATAATGGTAGAATTTAAATGAAACATACATATCACTATTATGGTCCTGGCTAATTATCCACCACAACATTCTCATCTCCAAAAATATACTAACTGAATATACATTTCTATTTACACATTGCCATGAATTTTCCTTACTGAGGAGTCATGGTATTTCTATAATCACCATGAAAAAAATCTAATCTACTGATGAGGGTATTTTGATTCTATTCTTCCATTGAAGCATAAGATGCCTATGGACCCTAAGAGGTTTCACAAACACCCATCATCGGGGCATAATGACAATAACACTGAAGTTGTCCCATATGGGTTCAATTTTGGCACACCACATGTGGTTTTGTACATTTTTTGCATGTGGATTAGGGATCCAGTATAGAAAAATACATACTTTCTCAAAGGTTTTGAGGAAGGATTCACTAATCATGCTGATGGATTCTAATACAAACTCCCACAATGGATATATGTTTCCCTTTTTCTCTTACTCCCTAGATTAGATTTCCCATCGTTTCCCATGGGTATCAACATACCTCCTCCACATGTAGCCCCAAAGATTTCACTGTCATCAAAATTCTCTTTATATAACATCTCTTTATAATCCATTATACAGAGCACTGCAATTATCAAATGGATTTCTTCTCTCAATACTGATTAAAAAATACGTTCCTTCAATATTGCACATGACACAACCAAAGGTGAAAATGAGACTATATTCTTGAATTTTCCTTCATACATAGTCACTGAGATTTTCTCATGTTTCATGCTAATTAAATCTATCATTCACATATATCTAAACGTGTAAGGATACAATTGTTAATTAAAAAATTACTCAAAACCCACCAATATCATACCTTGATCCCCCTTATCCTAGTCCGCCTATCCATAAACTGATATGAAATATCATATTATATGTATTTATTTAACTTTATTTTCAAGTCCGCCATTGCGCCTAGGAAATTGAAGATGTAATACATCCTATTCAACCAAACCACTTCTGTTTAAAGTTTCGAATCATCCCTAAAGATGCGTGTGTTTTGCTTCTAAAACTGTACCAAATGGTCCAAATGCCTCGTTCCATACATTTTATTCTTATATTCCATACACTCTAAGGATGTAAATACTTTATGATCTAGCTACTAGTTACCATAGAGATTAAGTGTAAAGTCATTTTCAGTAGCATCATTTGGTTGGTCTCTGTGATTTCTTCCCAACGACATTATATCAAAACAACACATGTTCCAAAAGTATCACTATATATAATATAAAGGATTTCTTGTTCAAATTTAATCACATTGAACTATGATAACCATACCTTCCAAAATATCTCATTTCCCATGTTCAATCTTATTTTTGAAATCCACAATGATTTTGAAATCATCTCGTTGTTAAAATACCACAATCATTCACTTTTCGAAATTTCACACTAGGATAAAATTGAAATGTTTATAAAAAATGAACACATTCACAATAGAAATATAAATAATTTCTACAAATGGGAAATTAAATGATACTAAGATTTCATTTATACCATGCATTACATACTCTTCATGTAAGGACCCAACCCTTTTTTCCCAGAGTCGATGCCTTATTTGATTACATTGGATTATAAACAAGGAACAAGAATCCTAAAGGAATGAGTAGTTTAGTATTATTGGAAACAAGAATCATAAATAATTTCAACATTACCCCTTGAAAGGAAATAAATCAAAAAAACTACATAGATAATATCCATAACTCATAGATTATTTCAGCATGTCATTCATAATAAATAAATTCAAGTCCTAAGAAATTGAATCATAAAAAATTAGTGAGCTCAAACACTCAGTAAGAGTATGAAATACATTTTAAGATCATATAAACCTTAGAAATGGTGTAAATTGAAAACACATGTTTTTAAAAATAAACATTAATATAATATGGAAGAAATATAAGCTGAGTAAATATTTCCATAATATAACATAATCACTGGTATTATACTAGTTGAATAACCATATGAATCATCAATACAATTTTAATAATGAGGGAATACATAATGTGGGACAACATAACCATTCTGTCAAGGTCTCGTTCCAAGACCATAAATAATCATTTTGTCAAGTCCTTGTGCCATTATCGTAGTATGTCTCAAGAGACCGACCGATGCACCAAGGGAAAATTGTGGGGCCCACATGGAACTTTCTATGTCCAATTAATTCTTCTTATGAATGGGGATAAAAATAAATTTTTTTACCATTAATATTGAAATTAACATATGAAATGATAATATCTTTCCCAGAACATTAATAAAAAACACAAAACATTCGGAGTGAATTGGTTAATAGTTTTAAGATAGCACATCCACAACCAAAATAATCATAAAAAATTAAATTAAATAATGTATATGATACAATTAAATATTAATCCCAATAATACAAAATAATCCTAATGAGTTTTGAAATATATGAAGATACTCTTATAAAATCATAGAGTAATTCTTGAGATAAATACTCTTTTACTTTAAATAGAAGTGTTCTATTGGATAAATATTTGAATAAAATAAGATGTTAAGTAAGATATTATTTTAAGAATAAAATTATTTATTTTATAAAGATCATGGTATAAAATAACAAATTTTTGAGTTCCCTTGAAAATGGGTATAGATTTGAGAAATTCCGGTGAATCAGGCTTCTCTTTCGAAAACAATTTTTCATGATCTTTTGAAAAACTATAATAATCCATAAAATAAAGAATTATTCTGGTTGGTTAACATATAAATAACACTCACAAATAATTTATTAGGGGAACATAATAATAAAAAATAATTTTATTGAGGTAATTAGACAATAAAACTAATCTGAATAAAAATGGAAGTTTAGGTGGAAAAAACCATACCTTAAGTCTGAATGTGTTCTGCTCTTGAACTTAAGATCCGTGAATATGAAATTAGACTTAATAATAACTTATTTCAGAACCAATTATACAACTATTTTTTAATCATAATTATTGATAGTTCAGTTATACCTTTATCGATATGTTATTACATAGAATTTTGTCGTACCAAAGTGTTCGTTTTCTTTATTTTTACAATCGGATCACTTGTACTTAAGTAATGGGGTTCTTGTGGAATGGATGTAACACATAATAATTGAGATTATATATTATTAATTAATATCCAGAAGTGATAATTGTCATTTCTATTATTGTGTTACTTGGAATAAGTATGAATCATTACATAACAACCACATCGATTATTTGGCGTTATTTGGATTTATTATGAACTAGTTTTGTCATAGAAATTAATAATATTTAAATATTCTAGTTAATAAATATTAATTATTTTATAACACATATAGTTTATTCTTGATCAACCATAAAAATGATTTCATTTACAACAATGAAAGGTAAATTGATGAGAAAAACTTCATTATCTATAAAGGTTCTAAATTGGATCCTCAAGGACGTTGATTTCATTTATTAAAATAAAAGAGAGGGAGTAAGAATATTGATGATGGTTCTTCCATTAATTTTAAATAATTACACTATATTTTTTAAACGGGATTTATAATGGTAATTTGGATAGAGTATGTGGCAATAGGATAACAAAAGGAGACAAATTTAAATGATATGAAAAGAAAGCGAAGGGTGTTTTACCTATTGAAATAACCTCCCTGAGGAACTCCTTAAGGGAAGGTGTATTGGTCTTTTAGAATGAATAGAAGAATATTGGATGTGGAGAGTGACTAGAGAAGGTTAATTGGGTAGATCGTGGAAGAGATTCAAGGCTTAGAGCAGTGAAGACAATAGTGAGTGAGGTGGGTTTTTATAGTGGAGGGGAGGAGGGTTTTATAATTTTTTAATCATTAGTTTATTAATTTCCCTCTAGACCAGAAATAGTAAAGATTCCATGAACAAGAATAGTTATAAATTCTTTTTAGTAAGGACCATGTGGTCTTACATCATCCATGACTCATGAATGATTCATAAATTCATGTTTTAGCATTTATTATGAATTATCGTATTTTACTGATCATAAAAAATTCATGTTTTTTTATAAAAATCCCAAAAAATCCTCATAACCATTTTTCGATGTGTAGAATAAAAAATGATGTCCATTTTTCAAAAATATTTTTATAAATATTTTAAATTGAATTTTTAAATTTGATCATCGTTAATTCAAAAAATAACAATTGTAATTGTATAATTTGTTTTATATCACATTTAAAGATTCATTAAGATCTCATTATCCTATTACCTTAAGAAAATAACATAATATCATTATTTACAATTCATAATGGTCATACTACTATTCATATTACTATTCATAATTGTGTGTTACTATTCACCAAAAAACAAGTTTGTTCTATCAGACTCCAAATGACATACTTAACCCAACTTTAGATAACTATTTTTCAGAATTCAAAAATGTAATACAGGAAAAATTGTGTTTAATGGTGTGATTATAAAATGAATATATTTTCAAAACCTTGTGGTATTACATTCTTTCCTCCTTGCCAAAATTTTGTCCTCAATATTTAAAAATGTTACCTAAAAATATTCGGTTATGTATTCAACATATGCTCTTCAGGATCCCATGTTGATTCCAACAACTTATGGTTCCTCCAAAGAACCATTACTAGATGAATCATCCGATTTATCAAAACTTGTTCTCTGGAATCAAGAATCATATACACTATTCAAAATAAGACAAATCTGGCCCATGATTTATTTCTTAATAGTTGAATAAATGTGTTGGGTCTGGATTGTATTTCATTAACATTGAAAGGTGAAAGACAATGTTTTCTTTAGAGAGACTTGGTAGAACTGCCAAAAAGTAAGATACAGCTCTAATTCGTTCCATAATTTCTAAAGGTCCAACGTACCTAGGATATAATTTTCCTTTCTTTCTGAATCATATACTACCATTACATAGAGATACATTTAAGAAAACATGATCTGCTTCTTGAAAATGAAATTCCTTTCTTTGGTTATCAGAATATATTTTTTTCCTACGTTGAGATGTTTTGATATGGGTTTGGATAATCGTACCTATTTCCATTATTTCTTCAACATGTTCTGGGCCAACAAGCTTTCATTCACCAACATCATCCTAACAAGTTGGTGTAAAACATCCCTTTCCATATAATTCTTTATATGGTTTCATATGAATACATGAATGGATGTAATTGTTATAAGAAAAATATATGAGACGTAAATATTGATCATGCATTCCTTGAAAGTCATGTGAACAAGTCCTCAACATGTCTTCCAATGTTTGAATAGTCTGTTCAGATTTTCCATCAATTTGTGGGTGGTAGGAAGTGGTCAATCAAAGATCAGAATCTAGGTACTTTGGAATACTCTTCATGAATTGTTATGTAAAACATGGATCATGATAAGAAACAATTGATAAGGGTACACCATGATGTGTTACCACTTCATTAATATATAGTCTTGCTAAACGTTCATGTGGTAAATATTCTCTTATAGCCAGAAAATGTGTTGAATTTGTAATATGGTTAACAATGACCCATATCGCATGATTATTTTTGGATTCATTAGTATCCCCATGAAAACTTCTATCGTAATATCATCTCATTTCCTCAAAGGAATAGGAATGGGTTTCATGAATCCTGCTAGATGTTGCCTTCCAACCTTCACTTGTTGACAAACCAAAAATCTCGACACATAATTAGCAATCTCCCTCTTCATGTTTTCCCACAAAATTTTTTCCTTTAGATCACTATACATCGTTGGGATACCAGGTTGTGTAGAGAAATCAAAGTTATGTGGATCATCCAATAGTTACATCTTTAGCCCAGGAATTTTGGGAACACAAATACTTTTTCCATATTTCAAAATCCCGCCTTTATATACCAATTCAATCAACTTTGCATAATTTACAGATTTAATATTCTTTTGAAACCTCTCTTTATCAGCCTGAGATCATTTTATCATTTCTAGTGAAAAATTTCTGGAAACCATTTGAAAATATAGTGATGTTTAGCATGCCATGATAATTACCATATCCTTGTTTACTAGATCCATGAACATGTGATCCCTTTCAAGTTTCATTTTATTAATAATTTCAATGTCCTTCCTACTCATATCATCTTCAACCGAATTCTCATTCCATGGGTGGTAGTGTATTTTGAAAATATAATCCTTGAGTAGCTCAATCCATCTCCTTTGTCTAATATTGAGTTCATTTTGTAAGAAAATATATTTCAAACTCTTATGATCTGTATATATCTCACATTTTCCCAATATAGGTAATGTATCCCAATATATAGAGACAAAACTAATGCTGTTAACTCAAGGTCATGAGTTGGATAGTTTTATTCATGAATTTTAGCTTCCTAAATGCATAAGAAATGACTTTCTCATTTTTCATAAAGTCACAACCAAGTCTGTTCTTTGATGAATCGCTAAAGATCACAAATATGGCATTTCATAATGGTAAATTCAATATTGAATTATTCACTAATATTATCTTCCATTCATTAATAAATTCTTCACATTACTTTTTTCATACAAACATAACCCCATTTCATGTGAGCTTGGTAATTTGGTTGGCTAAATGGGTGATTTTATGAACGAAATGCAGATAATAACCTACTAAACCAATAAAACTACATACCTCAGTTATGTTCATTAGAGTATTCCATTATTACAAAACCATTTTCTTCATATGGTATATAGATATTATATCCTTAGATATAATCTGGCCTATAAAGGAAACTTATTAGAGCCAAAAATCACACATGTTAAACTTCCAATACAATTCATTTCTTCTAAGAGTCTTCAGAATAGTGCGTAAGTGATATTTATGTCCTTAATAGATTTTTGAGTATTCCAGGATATTATCAATAAACACCACCCCAATGTAACCTAGATACTCCATAAAAAACTATTAATTATATCCATGAAAATAGATGGTGCATTAGTTAGTCCAAAATACATTTCTATAAACTTGTAATGCCTATACATGGTTCGGAATGCGGTTTTGGGAATGTCTTCCTTCCTCAGAAGAAACTAATTATATCCTGATCTAAGATCAATATTCAAAAAATATTTTCCTCCATGAATATGATCAAATAAATCATCTATGCAAGTTAGGGGATACTTGTTCTACACTGTTATAGCATTGATCTCCCTATAGTCAATGCCAAACCTCATAGACCTATCTTACTTTTTAACAAAAAGAATAGGGGCTCCCCATTAAGAAATTATAGGGAGAATAAATCCTTTATCACTCAATTCCTAAAGTTTTCTCTTTAGTTACAAAAACTCCACATTTTCCATTCTATAATCGGTCTTTGATATAGGCCTTGAACCAGGAATTAAGCTGATGGAAACACAATATATTCTTATAAAACCGGTACGTCTTATTTTTTGAATATTCTTCTCCTCACTCATATTTATTACATTCCCATTCTCCCCAATGATTGAATTTATTATAGCTATTGTGGGTGGGTCTAGATGATAATCATATGGCATGATTTCTTCTCTAAAGATAAGGGATTATACAATATTATCAAAAATTGTAAATTCCTTCCTCATGCAATAGATCTTCTTATCATAATTTGATAAGACAATTCTTACTGAGAATTATATCAAATCCAATCATTGGTATGATGATAAGTGTAACAATTATGTACCATTTATGTTTCATGAGGGTGAATAATTGACCAACCACTATCGAAATGAAACATCCACTATGATTTTTGACTGATAACTCCATTATTAAATCAAATTGGGAAAATATAATTTTCTTGGAAAATTGGGGAGACATAAATGAATGTGATGATACATAATCAAAAAAAGAATTTTCTAATTTTTTTGAAACAATTAATGTACTTTACACCACATAATTAGTAACATAAATATCAATAGTTTTGATAGCATAAGCTTGTAGCTGCTCCCTTGGCCTTTTTTGTGGCATGTTTCCCCGATGCTTATAACATTCATGTGAATAATGTCCCATGTCCATACAATTGTAGCACTGAACATTATTAGGTTCCTTATTCCCCTTACATCCCCATGAAGATGTCCTTTCTAACCCCATTTTTAGTATACCCATTTTCACTTTAATATGGAATAAAGGTGATTTTTTCCACAATTATCAAATGATGGAAATTCAAATATTCCCTTCATCCATGTTTCATTATTTCCTTTTCTAGAGATTTTAGCGACCCTCTTATTCTCTGGTTTTTCTTTTAAAGTCATAATACTTAGATAATTCATTTTATATCTTGATAGCACATGATACTATATCATCGTATGATGAGAAACATAGGGAAACTAGATCCCTTCAGATGAATGGTTTTAAACCATCAAAGAATCGATCAATTTTTCTCCTTTGATTATGTTTGTAGTCCATAGAATTTTTTGATATCCTTGTATAGTTTGATTCCTACTTCGCAACATTATCATCCTCTTGTGCCTCATATTTAATAATTTTCTCTCCACATCTGCTCATTGTTCATGGGGGAAATAGTTTTCTAGCAAGATTTTCTTAAAATCCCTCCATTCCATTTATTACTCCACCATTGTGTTTTGGATTAATGACCACCACTGATATGCATATCTTGGTAGATAATAAACTACCATGACCACCTTCCTTCTTTCGTAACATCCTAAAGTGAGAAATATATTCTCTACAGAACATATCAAATGATATACTAAAACTGTTTTGTAGACCCATTAGATGATGGATGTTATTGTCGCATAAAGTGATCTAACATAGCACCTTCACATAGTGGATTGGGATGATCCATATGGGTAAAGTTATTATTCATAACCTCAGTAAGTTATCCCAGTATAATTAAAAGTTTCTCAACACTAGTCACAGCACCAGAGCCAACATCATTATCTTGAATCGATGGGAAATCCCTACAGGGGACATACACGTTTGTGTTTCTTCCATTCCTTCAACTAGGTGTCATATCTAGATAATGGAATACAGGTGATTCGGTTATGAATCATAATCATAACATTGAAAAATATCTATCATAAATTGAAATCCTATGCATGGATAACCCTATAATCACAAAAATGTATTCTTAGAGGAAATATTTACATTTTAATCTTTTATAATGGATTATAAAGAAAATTTTAATTATCATAATTATATAACTCTGGATTTTTGATATCAAGAGTGCATCAAAGACTGTTGTCGTGTACCAGGATACCCTAGGTGAATCCTGACACTCCTTGTTGGTGACTTCACTCCTAGGTACATATTTTCTAGATCCACCTCTACTTGATTGTATCCAGACAGGGATTTATTTTCCAAAAATATCCATATAATCAATTCCTTTCCAAAATAATAGGATGTTATTGTATTCATATCCTCAAAGACTATCTTATAGATTTGTTCTCTGATCTCTGTTTTCTAAATCTAGTTTCTCATATTACTATCAAACCTCCCTCCAATACCTACTGTAAGGACCCGACCCCAGTTTCCCAGAGTCAATTAATTATTTGATTACATTGGAAAATAAGTGAGGAACAAGCATCACTATGGACTGAGTAGTTTAGTATTATTGTAAAAAAGATATTTAAATAAGTTCAACATTACAACTTGAAAAGAAATACAACATAGAAACTCTTTAAAAAACATCCATAACACCAAGTTTATTTCAGCATGACAATAATAATAAAAATCTTCATGTACTTAGAAAATGAAACATACAAAAGAGGTGTGCTCAAATTCTCATTACGAGTATTCAATACAATGGAAGATAACATAATCATTAAATATGGTGAATAATTCAAAACATATGCCTTTGAAAATAAACATGAACATAATATGACATAAATATGATCTGAGTAAATATTGACATAATATAACATAGTAATATGTATTCTACTAGTCTAATAACCACAAGAACCATCCATACTATTTTCATAATGATGGAATGCATAATTTGGAACAATATAACCATATTGTCAAAGCCTCATTCCAAAACCATAAATAATCATTTTTTCAAGACCTTGTGCCAAGACTGTAGTTTGTATCATGTAACCTACCAATGAACCGAGGTCCAATAGCAGGCCCCCCAACCCTCTCTATGTCTAATGCATTTATATTATGAACATGGATAAATATAAACATCATATATGTTTAAATGGAAACTAATATATGAATTGTAAATAACATTCCTCGAATATTTTGCATGAACACTAACCATTCAGAGTAAATTGGTGAATCGTTTTATGATATAAAATCCACATAAAAAATAATTATAAACCTCTAAATTAAATATGTTAGATGATTTCATGATATTTTAATCCCAAAAATACATAATAATCAACAATACTGTTGAAATAGATGAAGATACTCTTATAAAATATTCTAGTAATTCTTGAGATAAATACTCTTTTACCTTTAATAGAATAGTTGTTTTTGACAAATATTTGTATAAAACCAGAAGCTAAGTAAGATAGTGCTTTCATAATAAAATTATTTATTTTATAAAGAATATGGTTTCCTAAAATATGTTGTACAGTGTCCTTGAAAATTAAAAAGAATTTGAAAAATTCCCTTGAATCGGGCTAGTCTTTCAAAAACAATTTTGAATATTCCTTTTAAAATGTGTAACTATACATAAAATAAATAAGGATTATCAATGTTGAACATATAAATAACACTAACACAGAATATGTGTGGAGTACATAATAATAGAAAATAATTTCATTTTTGTAATAAGACAATAAAACTAACCCGAATAAAAAATGGATGTTCATGTGGAAAAACACTAACCTTATGTCTGATTGTATTCCGATCTTGAACTTAAGCTCATAGAAAATAATATTAGACATATTAATACATTATTTGATAACTGATTAGACTTGTATTTAGTTTATCATATATCTTTTTAATTCATTTATTACATTATTTATAATTTATTATATATAATTTTGTCGTTCCGAAGTATTTATTTTTTTTTTTTTCTATAATAGGATAACTTGTTCATAAGTAATGGAGTTCATGTGGAATGGATATAAATCTCCAGAATTGAGATTATATATTATTTATAAAAATCCAAAACTGTTAATGGTCATTTCTATTTTTTGTTTACATGGAATGAGGATTAATCATTAGATGACAACCACTTCGATTGTTTGGCCGTATTTGGATTTATTAAGAACTAGTTTGGTCATAAAAGTTAATAATATGTACATATAATTCTTCATTAATATTAATTAGGTTATAATACATATATTTTAGTCTATATATACCATCAAAATTGTTTCATGACCTATAATTATTGATAGATTTAAGAATGAAACTTTGTCGTCCATGAAGGTTATAAATTGAAACCTCATGGACGTTGATCTCATTTATAAAAATGAAAGGGAGGGAGTGAGAATATTGATTTTGTTTCATCCTTTCACAATGTATAATTACAGTATATTTTTGATATTGTAGTTATCATGGTAATCTTTATAGAGTAGGCAAAAAGAGGATAATAAAAGAAGATAAATTGAAATTAAACTAAAAGAAAAAAGGGTGCTTTACCACTAGAAAAAACCTTCTTGATGTCCTCCTTAAGGGAAGAGTTTTGGGTCTTTTGGAAAGACCAATAGATTATTAGATATGGGGAGTGAATAGGGAAGTTTAATTGGGCTGATATTTGAGGGGATTCAAGTTTTAGAGGATTATAGAGAAGAGGGAGTGAGGTGGTGTTTATAGTGGAGGAGAGGAGGGTATTCATTATTCTTTAATCATTAGTTTATTAAATTCAATCTAGACTAGAAATAGTGATGATTACATGACCAAGAATAGTAATAAGTTCATTTGAGTTTGAATCAAGTGGTATTACATCATCCATGACTCAATAATGATGCAGAAATTTGGGTTTTAGCATTTATTTAGAATTATCGTATTTTATAATTCATCAAAAAATGTTTGTTTTCTAGAAGAATATCAAAAATTCACCCAAACAATTTCTCGACATGTAGAATCCAAAAATGAAGTACATTTTTCAAATATAATTTTATAAATATGATTAATTAAATTTTTCCATAAGATCTTTGTTAATTCAAAAGTCAGAATTTGAAACGTTATAATTAGTTTTATATCACATTAAAATTTAATTAAGATCTCGTTATCTTTTTACCATAACAAAATAAAATAATATAATTATTTTCTATTAATAAGGGTTATATTAATATTCATATTACTATTCAGAATAGTATTTCACTATTCACCAAAAATCAGGTTTTTTCTATCAGACTGCAAATGACTTACTGATCACAACTCTAGATGACCGTTTTTTTCGAAATTCAAAACATAGTAGAAGAAATGTTCTATTTAATGGCTAGATTATAAAATGAATTTATTTTAAAAAAACTTGGGGTGTTACAATTATTATTAGTTAAACCCATGATAATGAGATTATAATTCCTGCAATTGACTCCAAAACACTTATTTAGCAAATCCATAATAACATGATGTTTATCATAAAATGGTTAGCTACATATTTTGATGCGACAAATTATATGTTTTGAAACTCCTACTTCAAAATATCATCCCAACTTAAGGAATAACCTGTGAATGAGTTCCAACTCCAAGACTGAAAACATATACTAATGGATCAAATGAGACTAATTTCCATTAATACTTAGGTGTTGAACAAAATGATACCACTTGTAACATCCCACATCTCCTCTTAGGATTGAGTAGGGGTAAAAAATTTACATGTACATAGGCAACATACCCAGGGCTCCAAAGGATGGAAATAAATAATGAGGGATTCCTAGTGTTTGGGGGAAGATTTCATATCTTTAAATAAAACCACCATCCCATCATACAATTATCCAAAACTAACTACACGATGCATGTCAAAAAAATTTAAAATATAAAAACATACTGATGAAAACCAATCAAAACTATTCCAATATCAATTAATAGAACCCAGAAGAAGACTCAAACCACAATTATCAAGGTCACCATGATAAAACTTTATAGGTCTACATAATGCTGAAAGCTCCAACACCACAAGACTACCTATGAAAAATGAAAAACCACTAAATAAATGATATTAATTACCATTTCTACTGTCTCGGGGTACAACATCTCCAAAAGAACCCATTTTCCAAAAAAACGTGTTCCATAAGAATACATTGTAGGGTTTTACTAATTTACATTCCTACTCATGACACTAGGATAGAACAAGTTAGTTGAATGATATAAAAAATTTATGGAACACTATTTAAATTATTTAGCAAGACAAAAATATCCTTACCAAAATATTTTATCCCACTCAATATATTTTCATGGGAGTAAACTAGACAAATAATTAATAATTTACCTTTCACATTGGCATAACCCATTTCATATTTAATGTTTTCACACAAAACTCAAACATACACAAAACAATCAACTACACAAGCTCAATGTTTCCATTGTTGGTGGAGATTCACATCATACCCCTTTCCATTTTATTGTGGTATTCCATGAAACATTAAAATTCATGATGGTGGTATTTCACTCCTATTATCCATCCCATCCAACTAATTATTAATCAATTAATCCATAAATAATTTCAACAAAACATACAAAAATTTTAAAAATATGTTAATAAACAATTACCACAACATTAAAAAACCACATTAATAAATCACCCATTTATTTAAAAAAAATATTAATCCATTTTCAATGATAATCCAAATTTCAATTGTGAAAACGTTTTAATGATGACCATTTTCAAAAAAAAAATTATAATATAAACCATGAAACCAATTTTAAGATATTAATTTTAAAATCTAACAAATATCCACATTTTAGAACAACATCCCATTTCCTTAAAATACACTAATAATTAGGAACTGTTTTTCAACCAATATTTCAATGTCACATACATAAGTAATTTCACAAAATAAACTTATTTTAAATTAATCATTGTACTTATAGAAAAATGGTGTGGAGAGAGAAGAAAACTACAATAATAGATTGTTGAAAATGTCCAATGACATAAAGGATCAACAAATATGATTGAAAGCTCAACAAATCCACCATAGATCCCTTCCCATAACATCAATGAGGAAAAATGTCACCATTATGGAAACAACAACCTACAATCTACCCAAAAAGGACTATATCTTCGAACAAATTAGGCATATGAATGTAGATATAAAAATCCAAAGAAACTACTATGAAAGATGACTTACCAAGGGAAATTACCCTTTTAAAAACCAAGAAAACCCTTCAAATCACTTCTATAATTTGTGGGAGAGGATCCCTAATCATGAAGGAGAGGGAATACAGAGTAAGGGCCACAAGGGAGTAATAATGGTGTGTTTATAGAAACTTCTAGTCAATCATAATTTTTTTTAAACCATAGTATAATTCTACATTTGGTTTTTCCAACTGCTTTTGAAAACTATTCACTAATTGTATGCATGATATTTCCCCAAATGGGACACCAAATAGTTTGCCTATGCATTTACAAAAAACTATACACCATCCTTGTTCAATACCACTACCTCACATTTCATGGTTTAGTTGGGTGTCTGCATGGTTTGTAAAATAGTTCACCTTAACCATGTTGCTTCCCATATCCCACAATATCCTTGTGCATAGTTTCCTGTAGAAGTTTTATAGTTACAACTAACCATAATCAAACCATGAACCCTTAGAAAATGACTTAATATTTCCAAAAATTCATCCAAAATCTTTTAAAACGTTATCATTCACTACATATTCCTAAAAGGGAATAAATAAAGGTTGCATGCCTTAAAATAGTGGTGGTAAGATAGTTATATATGTGGAGTAGTGAGTATACAAGAAAATGATGGATATTTTTATATTTTACTTTTTTTGGAAACATTAGTTAGCTTGGGAATTCATTTCAAATGAAACAAAATTATGAATTTTTTTAAATATTTAAAAATATTCTTACTGATGTAAAAAATCTATTTGGAAAATGTATTATAGTCTTTCAACCTTATCAATATTTTTAATATAGGATCCATGAATTCATATGGTATCTAAGATACTGTGGATTTGTTTCTCAACTAAATCCTCCTAGAGATTCACAATGGAATGGTAATTCTGAAATAATTAAGTATAACTTTTTATACATTTTTTTTAATGACGAGTTTAAATTACCATCCTGTCTCATTTTTTAATTATAAAAGTAATATTGATTTGTTCATACTAAACAAAATTCAATATAAAGTAATTATAAAGATGCCATATATGATATGGTATGATAACCATCACATTTTTTCATATATTAATATATAAGAATTTTAATCATAATAATGATGTTTGGATTCAGATAAAATTGAACCTAATTTTTAAAAATTATTATTTTGTTGTCATTATAAGGAAACCAGGGGTTATAATTTCTACCATCGTACCGAAAAAAAATTGTGGATCAAAATGGTATATTTATAATGAAGAAATAACTATTTCATGGATTTAGTGGTACTAATCATTAACCTGGAGATGTTCAATGACAATAAATAGTATATGTTCTCGATTTGGGAGTGACGCTAGTTTCACAATGAGTTTTAGAAGAAGAACTAAATCACATTATAATAAAACCTTAATTTTTATTTGTAGAATTCAGACTATACCTAATTGATATGATATTGATGTGGAAATGGTTTTGAAATAATTTTCATAGGACATAAAACATTTTAGAACCTGGCCTAATAGAGCTCAAGCCACGACTACCCAATGGACACCTCTCTAGTAAAGGAGATGTAGATATGCACTTAGAGGATTAACAAATATCAGTATATTTATCGTATGTACCTGTATAAATACAACCAAACATTTCCAGGTAGATGTTGATATGAATAAAAATTATATATGAAGAATATAATTAATAAAACATTCACATAAAACATTTAGGGAAAATAAGAGTACAATAGCGTAAACAAAAAGAAAAAATGGGGAAAACACCCAACTATATGATTTCCCAACATGATAATAACTATAATGTTAACACAAAGAAATCAATGATCCATAACACTATTCACAGGACACCATATGTGTTCTATTTTACTATCGTATCCCTATGCTCTCTTGTAATCACTGACTAACAATTTTTTCTCTGGATAACTAATAAATCATACAATAATATTGTAGGAAAGGATCAGTGTATAAATACCCAATAGTATTCCCCAATAGTTTAATGTGGTGATTTTAGAGACACAATATTGTTTTACATGTCAAACCATATCAAGAGAGTAACAAAATTAATCTTTGATATATATATATATATACATCCTCAATAAAATAAGATTAAAATATAGATAAATAGATTATTTTTCTCATAGACCAACCATGGAAATATTTTTTTTATTTAGTTTTATGTGGTACATAAATTATTTTCAACATCTTAAATAGATATCCTATAAGAAAATATGTTCCATGAACCATCTCACCACTATCCTCCACATTCAAGAAGACATAATCATTAGGTAGACAAACATATACTTGTACAACACAGAGGGTGATATTGCATAGTTATAGGACCCATGATCCAGTACAATAAGAGTGTTCCACTCAATAAGAAGACGAACTTTGTCATGGTATAATAGGTTGGTGATAGTAAATAGGTAGAGGGTACATTCCCTGATTAATAGGAGGGTTCCATTCCGATGATAGTTATAGAACCCATTCACTACCCAATAAGGAGTTTACCACTCTAATATTTCAGGAACCATTCCATGCCTCTGTAAGATGGTTTCACTCTAATGGTAATGAAACCATTCCTTTACATAAAGGATATTTACACTCTAATAGATGGATAGAGGACCAATTCAATGTTCTAGAAGGAGGGCTCCACTCTAGTGGTTGAGGACCCAAGTTATGTCTCCACATGAGGGATAAACTCAGATTTCACATAAATGACACATGTAATAACTCTCAAGAAGGGTTCCACTCCAGTGGATATATAGAGGACCCATGCCCAGTCCCAATTGTAGGGTTCCACTCTAATACCTCTAAGGATCATTCCCTATCACTATCATTATCAAAAATCACCTAAAAATCATCATACATGGAATATCATCCATTTTATATTGGAATACACAACAACGGAACACATCGCATTCTTCATGAACAAATTAGTATCAGGTACTCACGAGACAAATTTTAATTCCAAACATATGAGATATTAGTGGTAGAAGATTCCTAAAAAATAGGGTACACAACATGTAAAAGGGAACCACATGGCTTCTGATACCGTTATACTACCTGGCCATGTGATTCACCTGTAATGGATCACTAACCATATATCCCTAAAATTTGTTTGAATACACTATATTGGGATTCTCAAAAACATAGGGTCTTATACCGGTATTTTACAGTGTCCATGTACATTGTTCATAAACACTAGACCTCTTCCTAGCCATACCCATGTTCATGCGATCCTGGAGTACATACTAGGTCGCCAGCATAGGGTCACATTGTTTGTGAGGGACCCACATGATATGTGATATTGACTCTCCTAGAATCCCTAGCCACTATATCTAGGAGATTACACACCATGTGATCATTAGACTACACAACATGCAGTCAGGTTTTTCATAGAATTTATTATCCCCTTACAATGATTGAAATGACTCTTGACCAATTCAAATCATTCTTGTTGATCTACCTTCATTGAAATTAGATATTATGATTATTGATTATGTTCAAGAAATGGTTATAATCCAGATTTCTATTGTTCCATTATTTTTTGCTATAGACCAAACATGCCTCCCAACATCATCCATCCCTGATCCTTTGTCCATCGAAATAATTTTCTAAATCTAAAATCACATTTTTATGCATCCCCATATCATTGATCCATTCACCACCCAAAATTTATGATGTATATGGGGGTGCGATCGTGCTCTGTACCACTACATAATATTTGAATCATGACCCCATGGACCAATGTTTATTAATGTATAGCATGGTGAAGGAAATACACATAAATAAGTGTGAAACAATCATTGGAAATGTATTATTGTGTAGTGTATTCATAGAGGTGATAGTCATGGAGTGAAGCATGTAACAACATGTATTAATCAAATAAGAAATTGAATCAGATACTTTGGTGCATGAAAAGGATCAATTTTTCCCTAATCAAAGAAAAATAAAGATTTTTCTATATAATTTAACTATATGGGAGTAAATCCAAATATGATTACTCATGTCTATATATTTGATCATTTGGGGGGGGCAGAACATGTTCTCCAAAAAAAGGAAGATCCATTTCATTCGCTTCAACTCAATTTGGCTAGATCTCATTGTTTATAATTTCCTAATATTGATATGATAGTGAAGAAATATTGATCATACCTTAAATAATCCTTGGGTAATGTGGATGACCATGTAGGTTTTCAATAATATAATATTTATAGAAGGAATTACTTTTATTTCAAATTATAAAAGAAATTATTTATTTTATTTTATCAGTCCCTCCAATGAACACATTATCTAATTCACCTAAACTGAAAAACATTATCACACAACTAGGTTAATCCTCATGTTTGGAATTCAATTTTGGTCTCAAATATTCTATATGATAATCCATTTAGGATTTATCCAAATCTTAATGAAAATAATGATCACATTATATAAAATAAATTTATTACTTTAAAACATTAAATTTAGGCACACCCAACCTTAGTATCATGGACTGTCTCAGTGCCATGATCTAATAATACACTTTTATATATATTAATGAATTAAATTAAAAATAATTTAATATGCATTACTTAATCCTTACTATTTTTCCTGAAAACATATATATGAAAAGTGGTTGGAATACTTATCCTACATCTAGAATTCCAACTCCTAGGTGATCTTAGACATTCAATCATTCTAAGAATACAAATAATACAAGGGGATAACCCATCCACACAGGTTCCTCTCTAACTGATCCTCAATCACTATCGAGTTCTCTACAGAAGTAGCTTTTAATTCAATTTCCATGTATCCCAATCAATGATGTGAATGGGTTTATAAACATATATTCATAGATGTGAAACATGGATGAATTTGGGAACCCACTCTAATTTTGTGGGTAGGGAGATAAAATATGAAACCTCACCAACCTAATAAAATATTTTAAATAGACTAATAAACCCTAGGGATAGTTTCCTACCATATCCAAATCTCTTAAATCATCTTGATTTAGAGGATCCTAGGAAGAAATTGTCTTCCTTATCAAAATACATGTTCTAAAAGAGCGTATATTCATAATATTTCTTCATGCTCTGGGATTTATTCATACACTAGCAGATCATGTTGGCCATATTCATAAACATTTACATCATCTATAGCCTAAATAGAAATTCCTCACCTATATTAGTCCAATATAAGGGTTACCTAAAGGGTCTTCAATACAAGGCCTCAAATTGATCAATGGTGATATTAGAGTTGTAGGATTTATTGTATATAATCTCTACAGATGGAATTTGATACTCCTTGCCATAGTTAAAGTATAATATGGATTCCCTCTCAATATCATTTACTATTTTTATATTATGTTTGGTCTTCCCATCTTTCTAGTGTTGAAAATCTGTAATCTTTCTTATTAGGGTCCTAAATTTATCCTACAGACCTCTCCAAAACCATGACATGAACCACACGTCAGGTTCAGAGATAATCATCAAGGGAACCCCTTGAAGTAAAATGATTTCCCATATGTAAAACTTCCCTAAACACTCCATGGATATATACTACTTGAAATAAAGGAAGTGTGTCGACTTTTTATGTAAGGAAACTATCACCCAAATGACTTCATCCCCTCTCAATATTTTTGAATACCCCATCAAAAATTTCATGTATATTCCATCACTTTTCCACTATGGGATCTCATGAATATTCAATAGAAATTCCTTAACATATTGATCATTTTTTACCTACTAACAAGTGAGTTAATGATAGATGAAATTGGACATGATTTGTATCATGAAATCCCCCCAAAACTATTACTTATGCTCATTGTGCATCTTCTCTACACTAGGATATGTATCCAAAGAGGATGTTAGAAACTATCTCATACCCTCCTCTCACATATTGAATTGAACCACCCTCCATCCCTGGAAATATTTCTTGTGAATATCTCTATTTGAAAATACATATGTTAATTCTCATAAATATATCTGGTCACATTAGACATCATATTAAATGTATACCAAAATAGAATCTCTCACATGATGAAGTAGTGCAGGAATCAAAATCATTAACTGAAGAATATATTCACCCTTCTTTTTAACAACGTATAGATATTGGGAATCCATATACTCTAACACCAAATACACAATGGGAGAATGGGACATCCCACAAAGGTCAATTGCCACCACATTTATCTTCCATAAATTTTAGACTATCTCAAATTGATTATACTTTGTTAACTCCAAACATTTCTAATATCTCAGGATTAATTATCTCAACAAGAAGACATAACAGAGCCTCTAATGGTATGAGAAATCATAAAATCAATCTCCCAAAAGATACTTCCTTTACATCATCTGAGTGAAGACTACCACTACTAGTTATGGGTCACTAGTTGCAAAGATTTGTTGGATGGGTCTCAAATGGGAGAACCCATTTATGAACAATTCATATATATGTATAAAAATATTATCTTATCTCTATAGGTATCATAAAATAATATTTAATCTACAACCTCCATTGGTAGTATCAAAATAGGATAACTCAACAGCCTCATCCAAAAATTATGAATGGTTCTCCAAAACTATTAACTCAATGTAGACACCCACCCTTCTTAAATAATTTTTTTCAATGAGTTATAAATCCTAGATAAATCTCTCGAAATCCTCCTATATTACCACTCTAAAAAAATGAAAAATATGTACCTATAACACACTCTTTTATGTATCCCATGAAGGCACTTGATTGATCTCTTCTAGGTTCCCCACTATTATATGCTCTGAAATATCATTCACAAGGAAGAGAATCTTGTTGATCTAGAATTTTTACTCTGAGAGCATATCATAATGCAACATCTCCTAATGTATTTAAAGGACCATCATCAAACTCTCTACATGATCCTTCCCTGATATACAGAATTTGATAATTTTATAAATTTCAACATAAAAATTGGTACATGTATGGATGGAAGATCCATTTTATCAAATCGAATAATATAGTGGTGAAATTTGTCTCAATGAATGTAATGACCTAGAAATCATACTGTTTTTAGCAACATATGAATTATTGTTTTAGAAAATCATCTTAAAAGAATCAAAACAGGTGGTAACCAAACCTGAGATCGATCATAAATAATGATCTAACTCCTCACAAGTGATGAAAGTGGTCATCAATCCATGGAAAGTGGTAATTTTTATTTTTCATGGCATGGTTCAGGTGATGATAATCCACAAAAAAATCCACAATACCCCATCAAAATTTTCCTCAAACAAAGCCATAAGGCCCGAGGGGATACACTAGGATTGATAAAACCCCTCTCCTGATGGTCCTTAAACTACAACTGCAACTCCTGTAGAACAATAGGGTATATTTCATGTACCATAATAGATATATTAATATTAATAGGATACATGTAGAAAAAAATCTATATTCCACCACAAAGTTACTCCCATGACATCCTCAAGGGAGAAATCCAGATAATCCTTCATGATTGAAGGAATTCATAACTCTGATGATCTTATTGAGATAAGGGCTACACATGCCAACCAAGGGGTTATGGATTCCATCCTTATACTCGCGAAACCCACTCATCCTTCCATGATATTTATCTCACCCACAAAAAATCCAAATCCTATCACTCTGAAGGAATATGACTCATCTACGATTATAATAAATATGGGATCAGACAATGCAAATGTAGTACATACCCTTGATGATGTCATATGGTTTCATCATGATGATCAAAAGGTCCCAAATGAAACTATAACCACCAAAATAAATTATACATTGTCAGTAGATAAAAAATATTGGAGGTGTGTTTATTATATGAACAAAGAGGAATGTTATTGGTCTAACATGTAAACTGGGTGCTCCATATTTGTCACTATGAGTAAAAATGATGAAGTAATGACTCAGAAATATGTCAACTTGTAATGTATAATAATATGAATAAACATAAATAAAACCTCTAATAATTACTTGATCTAATGAGTTATATGCAACCAAATTTTAAATCCGCCAATGGCCCAAACCTCCATATCATGAAGCTTGACATGTTCCACCTGGTGGTGGTGCTATTAGTAGCTCATAAAATTTTCCACAACCCATAGATCCTCTTCCTGGAGCTCCACCCACTCATCTGCAAGCTCTACCTTTCTTTAGGGAAACCCTTCTATTGTATGGGAGAGCCTTGATTATGGTGTTACCCATACCATGTTTGTCTATCTTCTATATTCCCACCCTCCTATGCATATTGGGTTATGTAGTCTCATTCCTTGAGGCATTTCCCATCACATACATAAACTTTCCCCTCTATAGGATATAATGGTTATTTTGTGATGTCCTTGTGCAGAAAGACTACATTCTTGAGTCTAATCATCTGTAGGTCTCCTTTTCAATGATCACTTTGACAAGTACATGCTATATGTTGCAAAATACATATCCTTATATCTCCAACTAATATTTACCAATAACTAGCTTCCTTGTGATGGGAATATTTAAATTTCCATAACCTACTCCAACAATCCGAAATAAGTTGAAATTAATTGGGGAATGACACTCGATCATATGCCTATTGAGAGACCAACTCAAACATCAACACCAAGAAGTACCAATCATGAATCATTTCAAGTGTTTACTATGTATAAACTTTCATCCTCATGTATTACTCAAAAAATTTAATACAACTATTCTAAATCTTTATACGATGTTGAATCTGAACCGAGTGGAAGAATTATAGATATTAATCCTCATGAAATAAATTTGGTAATTTATTCCATGACTGTGTTGACTCCTTATAAATCTACATAACTAGGCCACACCAGTTCCCATCATCTTTATGGAATAGACTGGTATCCAGCATGACCACGTGATTATTCTATTTCCATAATTGTAGGAAATTATGTATTATCAACTCTAGGCAATCAGCTACCACTTAGAGATATAGCCCATTGTGGAACCTCCATGGCCTCTGGCACTAGAACACTCTGAGTGTGCTAAGCTCATTGAGCCTACTTTATGATACATATTGTGAGAAATAATTTTATAGAATAGATCACACAAACATCGGAAATTTTATTATTATTAATATTATATGAGTAATATTCTACAAAATTTCTCATTCTTTATACACATACATTACAGTTCACAGACATTGTTGGTTGTGGCATGTGGATTGTTATCTCATACCCTATTTGGGCCATTATTGGGTACCTGGATAGAAATCATAGATGTTAGTAGGGATTGGGGAAAGACCAATCATTATGATACTTAATTTGTTCATTTATTAGGAGAATGTGATAATAATACCAATATATGGTCATGATTTCTTTTTTTATTTTAACACATTTATTGTACAAGATTCCTGTGGCCTTGTTATATATTCCATTTTCCAGGGAAGCATGAAAAGTAAAAGATGTGGTATATGAAATTTCTTTAATATTTTATTATTAATGATTATTTCTAGTTGTTTATCTAATAATAATGATTCATATTTTTATTCCACTTATTTATTCACATGAAATTCTATTGGGTTACTCTGATAATAAATGTATATTGTCCCCATAATATGACCATATACCAATAATTATCATCCAAACAATCTGGCATATTGGGTGTTGATAATGAGGGTATGTGACCCACTATCTTGAGGCATCATATAGTATATTCAAGGGTGGAACATTACACAATGATTGAATTAGAATGAGATAATGTATGACCATTCTTAGTTGTTTCGCAAATGATGTGTTTATCTTTTTATATAAGTTACATGTGATGTTTTTATATAGTATATGAATAATATGTGATGTATTAATCTACTTGGTCAGAATTTTTTTGAAAATAAATAAAATTATGCAATTCTAATAATATATATATATATTTCTTATATTTAGTGATCACTAGGATTCCTGAAAAAATATACTGTATAAGATAAATATGATCTATATGATACATATTTTACTAGATATGTTCATATACATATATGAGTATATTCGAGGAACATTACATGGGACATTAATTAATGATGTGATTTTTTTGAATAAATCCTTTCAATAATTTTTCTATTAAAAATATAAACCAATAGTGACCATAGGGTTTCCTGATGAAAAGGTTTTATGAAATTTTTTCAATCTGTCGCTTGTTTAATTTTTTTTCTTAAAGTTTAAACTAAATATTAATATTATAAAAGACATATAATAGATAAAAACACAAAATTAGATTATGAAATGGAATCAAAGTTATTTTTTAGAAGGAATAAGAAGAATGTACTTCAAAAAATCAGGCTAAATATTTAAGCGGTAGAAAAAATTCAATCCTTAGACACTGCCTTTATCATTACGAATAATTTTATTCCAACTGAGTTTCCTAATTTATATATAAATTCATCGAATTACACACCTATATTAAATATAATACGTATTAATAACTGAATTATGGATATATATATACATATATATATAACCTTATTAATGATTCCTAATTACCTGATGTACTACATGCTCCCAAAACCGATTAAACTATTCATGCTCAAAGGAGATACATCATCAAAAAAATTAATTAATAAGAGTAACCTCATTAATTTAATAACATGAAAAACTATTTATAAGTATTTATATGAAATTAAACACAATAATGAAAGAGACAACCATATTTCATGAAAATATTTTTTCGAAAAAAATACAAAATGATTGATTTTACAACGAAAATCACACAGGAAAAAAGGAAATTTCCATATTATATTCAATTCCCACCACCATTAGGAGTTTATCCCATTATATATTCATTAATTTATTTAATTGTAATATTATCCATAAAATATTATCCATCATACCCCACACTTTCAATATAACGATTATTTTAAATGAAGTGATGAAGAAAATATAAATAATATGAGGGGTGGAAATCATCTGTGCAGTTCTATATGTCAAAATATATATTTAATATGGACATCATCAATGGTAAATCATGGTAAGAAGTATTCAAAAAAAATTAAAAATAATATTTTATTTTCGATCATATAATTTTAGATCGTGTTGATATGTGGAGAAAATGTTATAACCAATTTAAAAAAAAAACATTATGGATGATGTGTCTTTGAATCATTATCTTTATTCATTCACACACATTCCATATTACTGAACTAATATATACATGGTTATTAATTTGGAGATTTTAAATTGAATATTATTTCACTTTTTGGTGGAATAAATTTATGTGTTCATTTTTTTGGAAGAGGTAAGCCTTATTTACTGAATTAGTATAAATTCTATATAAAGAATAAATTTTAAAATTGGGTGGTTATTTAGGCCCCCAAATGATTGATTAAATAGTTGGTTTGGATAAAAAATGAATAAAAATTCATGTGGTCTGAAAATATAATTTCAATAAATATATGATTATATAAAAAAGTTATTCCCAAAATATAGAAATTTCAAAAACTCATTCAATTTTAGAATTATGGAATTTTCAGAATTCAATTCAAAATACATCAAAACTCAAAAAATGATTCCATTTCAATTATAATGATATATTGGTGGAGAATACATAATTTTAATTCGTTTGAATAGTATTTCAAAAATTAAATCTATAAATACCCCCACAATTAACACACCTACCCTAGACAAGTGAGAATTCAAAATAAAATTTCCAACAGAATTCAAACCATATTTCAATGAAATTAAAAAAGATAAAAATCAAGATGTAAAACTTATCATGATTCTAAGAAAAATTATAATAAAAATTAATAATTATTTCTATAAATCTATTCCAATATATTTCATTCTTCTTAGAATAAGGAATCCATAATCATCCTTTTTGTCTCTAATCATATGGTTTTGATTTTGAACAATGATTCCCAGAAAAATATAATGTCAAGAGTCGCCATAAGAAAAAAATATTCTAAATTCCCACCCAATTAATTAACATATTTTAATCGATCATGGGGATATATAAAAGGGGTTTTCTATGATATGATGATTTTTGGGTTACAAATTTCCATATTTTTTATTGGAAATAAAGAATATTGATTTTTTTAATGAGAAAATATGTGAATCAAATTACCACTAAAAAATGGTATCCTCCAAAATACTATTATTTTGAAATTAGTATAAAATAATTTATGAAAATATAGTGGACATATTACACTGTGAATATTTTTATTAAAAGATTAAATATTTGTTCTTCTTATTTTTTTCTTTTGAATGCTATAGATAAGAACACCATTATTTTATGGAAAAATTTATATGTTCATAATTCCATTTTTCTTTTATAGCTGTAAAATGGAATATGTTCTATTAAAATAATATGTTTTTTATTAAAAAAATATATTTATAGTTATAAACTTATACCCAAAGTAGCACCACATTATGTAGCACACCAAAACTCACCCCCACGTAAGTTCAAAAAGATCATGCATTTCAAATACTATATCATTTTGGATAGTTAATATAGATTTTAATAAGGATAAAATAATATTTATTTAATTAATAGTAAAGTATTATATATGGTAAATGTATTGGGAAAACTAAATTAAAAATTAATCCCAAGAAAAGGGGGATTTCAATAAAAAACATTTGGCCTCAATCATTTTGAATGAAAAATCCTTAAATAACACATGTTTTATGAGAAATATGGACTATATTAATTAAAAAAAAGAAATATGATATTCAATCATGAATTGGGATATTGTGAAATGTATTAAAAAAAATTCATAGTCCACATAGGTATGTTATTTTGAACTTTGGGTAACATTATTGGCTTGTAATTTAGAAGATGATGGTTTTTTCATGAATTTCAAAAAATATAAATCGTGAACATTGAAAATTTCAAAATTATTTTTTGTTTAGTTCCATGAATAAATTCTAGACTTTTAATTTTAAAATATTTTTCATTTCACAATATTTATTTAATTAATTTTTCAAATTTTTAGAATAAAAAACATTTGATAAAAAATTGAAATAGAAATTGAAAAAAATACATAATGTTATTAATTACCATGGATTATCCACCCCAGTTATTTATTTCATGAAATTTTATAATTATAAATATTTTATATAGTAAATAAAAATATAAGATAATACATAAAAATAATTAGTGGTAAGGAAAGACAAATCATAGTTTTTTAGGAGAATCTGTGAGCTATCGTCATAAAAAGTAAATTTTTAAACCATTATGATAAAGTAAAACATTGAATCTAAATTTTATTTAAATAAATGAAATTCAATTTTAATAAAGGTAATGTAATATATTATTGGATTAAAACCCAATGTGGGTGCTATGATTTCACTTCCCTTTATTAGGTTGTTCCAAATTGTCATCCCCAATCTGATGGTGGGTGTAATTTCATCATCATGAATCTCCAAATTGTATTTTATCTAGTCTTGTTAGATCTCCATTATTATAAATTATCCCAAAATTTAATTTCTTAATGTTAACCTCTAATACCATTATGTTCCAATGATGTAATGGATGTGGGTAAAATCTGTAAAAGAAACATCCCATGACATGACCTTCAAAACATCATCTAGTAAGTTTTTATTTCCATTTAAATGATGTGATTTTTCTTCTATTATAGCTTCAAAAATAATTTATTTATTGAAAAATCTCATGGAACAACCATACTCATGTAAACTACTGTAATATTCAATAGATCAAACTGTTATACATTCATTCCCAGGCTTTACATTATCCTTTTCGGAACTATATGTCTAATTAAAAAAGATAGGGATCATTCCTCTTAGGATATGAAGATAGAAATTAATTATTAAAAAATTCATGAAAAGTGGATAAAAATATAAGACATATCCTTATGGATTCTCACAATAAATCTCTATTTGAGAGTGTATAACAGTTGTATTTAGAATATAGATCAACTCAGTTATTCTATATGCTCTTCAAAATTGACCAGTTTGTGTGTATCTCCTTATTTGTATAATCACTTAATCAAAGGATAAAAATCTTCAACATCAAAGAGTTTGGTTTAAAATGTAAATTTATATTAGAAAAATTCATCAAAAATATTTTCCAAATACTTTTGATATACAAAAGACACATTAATTTTAAATTAGTATTAATTTCATCCCTTAATCATAAAAAATGTTATTCAAATTCATTTTCCAATTCACCCGTAAAATTTTATTCAATATTAGAAGTGTATGGGTAATTATTTCCTTCTTATCATCATATTTTTTATAATATAATTGTTTTAATTAATTTCAATTTTTTCCCATATTTTAAATTGGTTTTCAAAATTCATGAATGGTAACATCATTTTATTGATGCACAAAAATATTTTTTTGGATCATTAAATTAGTTTTTTAGGTATAAATATTTTTGATGGAATTAATAAATTAAAATTATTTCATTAAGAGAGTTATAAAATTATTGAAAATCACGAAATGTGTAGGATAAGTCACTGTGATCATATATATGTATATATATATTTAATTATATTTTTATATTTAAAGAATAAAAATTAACAATAAAATCTAAAAAATACAGAACATAATTAAGAAAAACATTGTGTTCAACCCCAAAAGGGATCCAAATTGATACTAGATTTTATTATGTCAATATCAAGTAAAATAATTCCCCTTTAAAAATGAAGATTAATGCTGACCATGCAGTAGTCTCATGAAAATATTACCATGTAATTATTTAGACAATCATATTGTTAGTTTTTTTCTAATGTTAAAAATAGAAAAGGGTATTTTATTTTTTTTAAAGAAAATATAAAACAAAAAATTAGATTATTTCATGATAACTAATTTAGTTAATTGCAATCAAAAGAAAGATAGACTAAAAAAAGACAACCTTTGGATTGTAGTAGTGAGTACGATTTGATCTTTGGAAACTACCGTTATCATTTTCACTTGATGCTTTGAAATTCAATTACCCAATTTATATTTTGAAACCTTAAAATAAAATACCTAAATTATCTATATACCATATTGAGATCCAAATCAGAGTATCTAATTCTAATATAAATGTAATATGATTATATAAAAACCTTTAAGTAATTAAAATAGTTTAAACTCATCATTATCAATGGTGAGACCTCACCAACTAAATTTAATGAATGTGAGTAAAAGCATAAATTTTAGAATATTAAAAACAATAAATAATAATTTATAATAAAATTTAAATACAAATGAATTAAGCCTCATTCAATATAGATTATATTTTTTAGTATAATTTAAAATGAAATATTTAAAATAGAGAATCACAAACTCAAAAGTGTAAATTCCATCAAATCATCTATACACTCTTGCAAATGGAGTTTATCACATTATGGATTTATTAATTAATGAAATAATACTCTTCTAAAAAATTATTATCTAGTAAATCCTAAACCATAAATATAACCATCCTTTGACAGGAATTCAAGATGAAAATATAATTATTTTTATTGGTGGAAAATTTATGTCTAGGTATTGAATCCCAAAATATTTCTAACATTTTCACATCATACATACCATATTATAATATGATGTATTCATAAATTATATTCATACTAATCATGGACTTTAACCCATTAAAATTGTGATGTTTTCTTATGTGGTGAATTTTGTAATGTTGATTTACTTATTAAATTCTTTTTGTCCAATGTGACTTGTCAGCATCCTCTATATTCACATTCCCAATGAACATATTAATGACATAATTAAATAATTTCATTAAATTTATTGATTTTAATTTAAATTCCATTTCTTTTGTCTGAGGAATAACCGAAATTTTTTAATTTTATATTGTGATATACCTCATTTACTAAAAGATTATAAATTTTATCAAATTATATTAATTTACAAAATTTACTGAATCTTTAGGCCCCTAAATGTTCAATTAAAAACTATGACCTATAATAAAAGTGGGAGACCAAAATAAATGGGTTCTTAAAATATAATGTTCAAAATTGGATCAATATTATACCATTTATTACCAAACTAAAGAACTGATAATAAAACTTTTAAAGTAAACAAATTAGAGAATTTTCACAATTGAGAACAAAAAGCATAAAAATAATATAATCGATTTAATTTCACATAAAATTTTATATTATATGTAAGTACATAATTTAAATAAATGTGTAAAATATATTTAATATCACTTCTATCGTTTTCCCCAAAATAAACTCTTAGATTCCTGGATAAGAGGTCATTAAAAATAAATTTACAATGAAAATTCAAAACTCATTTCAATGAAAATAAAAAATCTAAAAATCATGGAACTCAACATATCATGAATCTTAAAATACTTTAATTAAAAATTATACATTTTCTCATTCATTATATTCAAATTTCTCTAATTATATTCTTGAATAAGTGTTCATTCCTCACCCTTTTTTCTATCATCTGATGGTTTGTATTTTAGAAAATGTTTTATTCTTAAAAATAAATGCATGGGTAACCATAGGATTGATAAATTTACAATTTTACACCTAATTGAGTAAATTAATTTTATTTATAATTAGGACATATAAAATTGATGTTATGAGGCTTGGATTTTTGGTGGGATAAAAATTTCAAAAACTATGAAGTAGAATAACGAGGGTTAAAAAATGAATCATTATAATTTTCAATCACATATGGTCTCCTTACCACCATTATTAGTAGTAAAACCATATCTATGAATCATTGAAAATATCTAAGACATCTAAAACCATTAACATTTCTTCACAAAAATCTATTGAAATATCTGTATGGGAAATGATTAATTTCATTGGAATCCCCAAAATCCACAACGTTGTATAACATAAAATAAATGAAAATACATATATTTTTTATAAAAAAATTATCATAGAAAAAACCTCTTTGTAATTTTATTTTCCACTCAATTTATCACCACATTATTTATCCAACCACAATTTATTCCCCCTTATACATTAGATTAAAAAGATCATGCATTTACTAGTCAAGAAACTGATTGAAAGGGTTATTATTTATTTTACGTGTCTTACCTAATAGATACTTCTTAGATAAAATGAACTAAAAAATGTTAAATGCATTTTGTATCCTATAATAAAAATAATTATCATGAAAATGGGGACATTAGATCACAAAAAAAATTCTTCAATCTCATTGAAAGTGAGTTCCAAAAATATAACATGATTTTAATGTGAAATGTGAAGTTCTAGATATAAAGTAATTATTTTATTCAATAATAAAGTTATTTTATTTCAAATTTTATGAATAAATATATCAAATTACTCATAGGAATGTAATTTTCATCCTCGAAAAATATTCATTGCATTGAATTTTGATGTTGATAGCCATTCTATACATGTGTATATCTGAATCTGGAGTAAACAACAATTCATAAATGATTTATGTTCAGTTTTATGAATCAGTTTTGGTGTCTTCATTCATAATAATTCTCAATTCATAATTTTTCTTACTTTTAAGGTCAAACGATTCAAAAAACCAAAAAAAAATGGAATATATCTGAAAACAAGAATTGAAAAGAAAATAAATAAAATCATAAAATTTTACGGATGATTCTCCCCTAAGCATAATTTTTATAAAGTTATTATTTGGAATTTTTTATATGAGAAATGAATTTTAATATGTCAATACAGAAAAAAATCTAGTTGGAAGCAAATAAAAATATATGTTTTATTTTTTACTAACAAACATGAATATTGATCTAGAAGATGTAATGTGGAATACTATAATAAAAAGGAATCAAAATTATATTAAAAATGTGAATTTATATGAATTTAAAGGGAATGGTAAATATTATTAGGTTAAACCACCCCCCTTCCCCTGAGTGGGTGTTAGGATTTCACAGCCCTTAGTTAGGCAGTTCTAACTGGTTGTCTCTAATCTGATGGTGGGAATGGATTATTAATCATGAACCAAAATTTAGAATAAAAATATTATATAATCCCCCAAAATCATATATATTAATGCTACCTTCTAATAAATTTCTATTATAATGATGTAGTAAAGGAGGAAACAAAATATAAAATCAAATTTCAAAGAACTGATCTTCAAGAACAACCTCTAGTGGTTGTTGAATGTAAATTATTGGTTGTGGATCATCATTATGTTTGGCTGAAAAATAATTTCTTCTTTAGAAAATTGCTCAGTACAAACATCCTCATATAAAATAGTTTACTGTTCAACTCAAAACACTATTCCTCATTCAATAATATCATTTAAATCTTATTTATTGAAAAACCCATTCGACATAAAAACATTAGAAAAAAATATGCATAGGGGGGATCAGCTGACAATTTATTATCCAAATAATCTAGAAAAAGAGTTCATAATGTAAGACTTATCCCTAATGCATCTCCAGATCCATGTCACCTTGGGAGTGGATAATAATTGTATTGAGAGATAGAATTATCTCAACTTATTCTGTATTATCTAAAAAAATTAATAGCCCAAGTGTTTCATTAATATTGGATTTTTTTTATACAAAGGCTCCGAATTTCCAATTCCAATGACTGCGTATTCATGGGGAATATTATTTTAAAAACATATTCTAAATTATTTTCCAAATATAAATCATTTATAAAAGACCTATTATTTTTTAAATAAGTATAAATTTCCATATTTAATTTTTTAATGTTGATTACAATTTACTTATAATGTTTCCAATTTGTTTCTTCAATATATAAATTGGAAGTGATGAAATTTTTTATCTATTAAAACTATTGAACTCTTATTTATTCTAATTGTTTGGAATGAGTAAAATACATTCAATTTGATTTCATAACTCTATTATCACGAAAAAATTCTATTAAATAGCCAAATTTTTTCTTAGATCATGAAATTAGTTTTTATAGCATGATATATTTTCATTGGACTTGAGAGTTTGAAAATTCTTCATAACAAGAATCATCAAATTGTAGATAATAATGATTGGAATATGAGTAGTCACTGTAAAAATAATTTTTTTTGTTTTATAAAGACTCTAAATATCTAGTTTAATTCCTAAATCTATAGAAAATAAGTTAAAAACCTTAGTAATCCTCATTGAAAATTAATCCAAATTTACACTGGAATTTCTGGTGTCAATAATTTATGAACAGTATTTCACATGGAGATGTACCGCAGTGGTGAACATGGGGTTATCTCAAGAGGAGGTTATTTTTTTTTAAAAAAATAACTTTATTAATTTATTTTTGGTAATGTTTAAACTAAAAATAGTGACTCAATATTATTTAATAAAATCATAATGACAAATATGATTATTAAATGACAAATACAAACTGTGACTCAAAAAAAGCAACCCAAACATAGAACAAATATGAAAATCATAGGACTCATTCACTAAGACACTCCTTATTAAGGTCATTAAATTTCTTCTAATTAATTAACTAATTCATACTTCAATAACACAAATTGAACACCTAAATTAAATAGATAGCATACTGTGACTTCAATTATTATTGTATATCCCCTTATGAATTTTATCAGATTACCCGATGACTTCTGAGAAATAAAAATAAATTTAAACTCATCATGATCAAATGTGAGACCTTAAGAATGAAATTTAAATAATGAGAGTAAAAAAGTTAATTTCATTATATGAATTAAAGTGAATGTGGATGGTCCTTATAAAGGAAATCTGGGACCCACAGTATGTGGTTCTCTCTTCAGAGACTACACTAGACATTTTCTTGGGTGATTCTTTGGAAGATGTGGAATTTCTTCATCTTTGGAGGCAGAAATGGTGGGGGTGATACATGCTGTCATATTTTCAATGGAAAACTATTATAAGAACATTTGGATTGAAAGTTATTCAACCGCTATAGTTCATGGCATTTTGGAGGGTGTGGTGCATCTTTCCTTGCCTCTGACCACCTGTCGGATTAGCTGTATTGATTTGCTTATGGGGATTAACTTTATTTCCACAAATTCCTTTCCTGAAGCATAAATGGTTTCTGATGGTCTTGATAATAAAGTAATCAACCAGGACATAACTCAAAAGGATTAATTATCAGTGTATTTTCTTCCTCTTTATGATAAATATTGTATCAAAATACCTTATTTCATACTAATGTAGTTCTATTTTACTTTTTTAATAAAAATGTATTATTCCCTTCTAAAAAAATGTTCCCCAGATAATTGAAAATGACATGGCTTATAATGAAAACAAAACAACATAAGGGAAAATGCCCTACAACATTAATTTCCCACCTCCACATGGATTTCATCAGTTTATGGATTGATTTATTCATATAATAATCCAATTTTCTATATAATATTCTATATAAAAACTCACTCCTAAAATATAAACATCTATTGAAATGATGTGATGATGAAAATAAATATAATCAAAGTGTTGGAAATATTATTTCTAGTTTCTTCATACAATTTTTTTATTTTCAATCGATTTTGAACTAAATAATAATGAAGTGTCTTAATAAATTTTTTTCTCATACATCATAAATTTTCATCAAAATATTTTAGCAATGTTTGACATGTGTGGTAACTTTATAGCTGATTTCATGAGGAAAATATATCTTAACCAAGATGACTCGTCTATATTCTCCATATTCACACAAAAAATAAACATTATATGGACATAATTTAATTTAGATATTTATTTTCGTAATAATTTTTAAAATACTATTTATATTAATCTTATAATCACATCAACTTAGTACATGTAGTATGAGTTATTCATCTTTTATTGAAAAAGTGTCAAATATCACCAAAAAATAATATTACAAAATTGAATGATTTAATTGGGCCTCTAATGATCGATAAAACACTTGGACCTATTAAATAAATATAAAACAAAAATCCATTTTTTTCATAAAATAATTAATTTTTAAAATTATATCCCTATTGAAAATAATATTCAAAAAACACCAAAATGATAAAAACTATGAAAATTCCAGAATTATAGAATTCTAACATTTTATATCCAAACACACAAAAATTATGTAATTGAATAAATTTATATTTTAATGAAATATTTTTGGTTGTTAAATAATTTAAATACATGTGAAAAACATTTAAAATATCATCTCCATCATTTAATATAGACATAACTATTTGACTCATAGGAAAGTGGGCTTTCAAAATAAATGACCAATGAAAATTCAAAATATATATCAATATAATTTACAGAGCTAAAAATCAAGGAACACATCATATCATGACTATTTAATATCTCAAATTCATGGTAATAGTTTTACCATTGTCAAAAAATGTCTTACAATTTAATAATCTAATGTATATTTAAATACACAATTGTATGGAAAAAAATTAACTAAATACCATATTTAGACAATATTTTTGGGTCCATGTCCCCATATTAATACTATAAAATTAATTGAAGACCTATGATAAACGAAAACAAATTAAAATAAACATTCCCAAAGTCAATAACTCTCTAATGAAATTTAAACAATTGGGGTTAAAAATTTATATAAATAATATGAAAACAAATCCATTAATTACTTAATTTAAAATAAAAAAATAATATTTTTAGAGACCATCTTCAATCTACAGAAAGATTTATGGGTATTGAAAAATGATAAAAGATTACAATGAATAGAAACAACTCAAAGGAGGAAATTCAATCAGATTTTCACTTCCCACTACAATTTGATGTTTATTTACTAGTGAATTTATTATTATATAGAATACTATGTTTCTACATCCAACAGTCTATATAACATCCCATTCACTAAATCTAACTATCCATTTTAATGATGTGAAGATGAATATACAAAATTGTGGATGGGTGTATATCTTCTTTCAATTTTCTATATAGATAATGTGTTTTACATTTTTTCAATATAATCATAATGTTTTGTCTTATTATATTTTGTTTGTACGCATCTTATTTTTTCAAAAATAGAATATCTATTATAATTGAGAAGTAGTAAAAAATTTATAGCTTCTTTACTGAAAGAATCATTTTCTGGACTAAGTGACTCTCCAATATTCACTATATTTATACACTCTAAGACCATCATAATGATGAAATTTAATCTTGGTATTTTTTTTATTATTATACAAATATTATTTAATTTACAGGTGGAATAACCTCAATAAGAAACAAGTGATCCCTCTATCTCCACATTTACTAAAGCTCTATAAATTTTGTCCTAAAGTAACTTTTTTAAATTATGTGAATTTTTGGTCCTCCAAATTATAGATTAAATAGCAGGACCTATTAATACAGATGTATAAATAAATAAATGGGTTCCAAAAAATATAATTTTTAAAATTAGATCAGTTTAAATATGGTATTCCCCTAATAAAAAATTCTGAAAACTGTTACAATTCGGCATGTAGGGCATTTAGGCGACAATGATCATAACTAAACAAAATTATTAAATTGATACAAATTCAATTATTATAAAATATTTGTGGCGATTAAATCATTAAAATAGATGTGATTTTTCAAAAATATTAGCTATGTCAATGTCTCCAAACATAGTACATGTACTCATGTACAAGTAATCATTCAATAAAAATCCTGTAAAAATTCGTAACATATGTCAATAAAATTCAAAAAAAAACTCATAATAAAAGCACCCCAATTATCATTCCTCATCCATAGAGTTTATTACATTTTTATAAACATCTTCACTAATTATATTCCCATTTATATAATTCTTCCTTACACAAGTATACCTATCCATCCCTTTTTTATATCATAGCATGAATATTATTTAAAAAATTCTTTTCTCAATGAAATAAATGAAAGGGTCACTATAGGATTAAAATACATCAAAATATACCCCTAAGTGTGTAAAATTATTTTATCAATTATTGAAGAAAAAATGTTTTCTCTATGGTCAAACATTGGGGGTTTTGAAATTTAACTGATTCCAATGATAAAAAAGAATGTATTGGATATTTTTGAAGAATAAATGAGTGACTCTAATATTTACTCAACTGTGGTATCTTCATCAATATTATATGAACTAAATTAATATATAATAATATTTAAAATTCTCATGGAAAACCCACACGACCTATATTTCAATATAAAATTTTAATTTATCATCATTTTTCTATTTAAAGCTCATGATTTTCACACATTATTTTCATTGTAATCTCTTGAAATAAATAGGACCCTTTTTCTAGAAATCATCAAAAATAGAAAAACATTTGGTAGAATAGAAATTTCAGTTTTAAAAATATCTCTTCATAATTTAATTTTACATCTAATGTATCACTATAAGATGGATCATACCATAAATTATCCCCCCCACACACACACTTATGTTCAACTAGATCATTAATTTTTATATACATAGATAGTTGGAGAAGGAAAATTGGTATATTACCTAGATAACCTAAAAATTATTCCATGTTTACTATCAGATAAAAATGGTTACTTTTATAGGATATTGAAATATAAAAGAGATTATCATGAAAAGGAGTCTTATAGTAATAAAAAAATTCCCTCAATAATTTTTAACATAGTATCCTTAAAGATCACATGTTTTGGAGGATAAATGAAACAATATGATTAAAAAAATAATTATTTTATTTAATCAAGATTTGGGGATATTATAAAGATGATTAAAAAAGGATCTGATTCCTCACTGGAATGTGATGTTCAACTTATTATTACATTCATTCCATGGAATTAAGAATTCGATGGTCATTTCATTAATTTATCAATTTTAATTTGGAACAAAAAATATTTCTAAAATAATTAATGATAATTGGAAATAATTTTTAATTCAGAATGGCTATAAAATTAATGTTAAAAGGTCACAAAAAACATAAATTGTTTTATAAAAAATTTAAAACAATATATTGAAAATAAAACAAACACAATCTTATCAATCAAGAATTATTCTCCTTAATACATAATATTTGAAATTTTATCAGTAAAATATTTCATTTATGTAATTATATTAGAAAGTTTATGATGTGAAAAAATTGAGTAGTAAGGAAAGGCACAATTAGTTTTTTTCCATTGCACTATCCCCGAGCTATACTCGTAAATGATGAAACTTGAAAAATACAAAAAACAAAGAATAAAAATTATATTGAAATAATTGAAATAAAATTAATATAATGTGAATGGAAATAAGTATGGGTTTGAACACAAAATTTGGTGAGGGGATTAAATTTCCCCTTGTTTGGAAATTATCTTTGATAGTCCCTAATCTGAAGGTGGGTGCGGTTTATTCATCATGAACAACCAAAATAAAATTCAGTGTAGTCATCTCAAGTTTACACATCTTAGAGAGGATACCAAAATCATATTTATTACAGTTACCCACCATGCCATTTATTTTCCAATGATGTATTACAATATAGAACCAAATCTAAAATCAACTTCCCAATACTTGATCTTCACAAAAAATCTTTAGGGGTTGTTGAATTTCAATTCTAGGATATGGTACATTATCATGTTTACCTTCAAAAATTATTTATTCTTCAGAAAACTACTCATTTCCACCAGAATCATTTGAATTTGTGTATGATTTAATTCATAACACCATTATTAAATTGATAACATAATTTACAAACACTGTTAATTAAATATTAGTGAACTCAAAGGTAGTAGACACTAAATTTTAATCCAGACAAGACGTTACAATTTTATTTTGAAAATATTCTAGATAAAGTTGATCAAAAATTATTAATTCCCTATGTATCTTCTCAGGATCCATAAATATTTAGGATTGGATAAAAGTTTTCTTAAGAGTAGGCTCCAATATGCCAAACTATAATGGATTTAGTTGATTTTTTTTAATACCTTTTCTAAATTTTGATACAATATATCAGAATTTTAAATTTCAAATAGTTGGGTTTCACATTGAATTTAAATTTCAAAAATATCATACCATTTATTTTACACCTACTTTTGATTTTCCAAAGACACATAAATTGGTTAATTATTGTTAATTTTATATTTAAGAATAAAAAATCTGATTCCATTTCATTTTTTTAATTCACCCACAATAGGGTTTCCAATATAAAAAGTGTGATGGGTTATATTTATTATTTCTTCAACATAATTTTAAGGAAATAATTTTTTATTTATTTTAATTATATAGAATTATTTTCAATTGGTTTTCTTACATATTAAATAATTATATAAATTGGTCCAAGAACAAAATTCTTTTATTGGATCATGAAATTTTTTTCTTGGAGAATGAATGAATTTCCTTTTAATTGTTATTTTTATGAATCTTTGTTACTATTTTTATGAAATTTTTTATAATCAATCCATGAATAGTTTTGGACCCTATAAAAATTTATTTTTTAAAATTTTTTTCTTTAATAATCATAATTATTGGTTACATGTTTTAAAATTTAATCAAATATAAAAAAAATAGTAACATCCATAAATATGGTTCCATATTAAATCTATAGTTTTTCCATGATACAATAGTCAATAATTTTCACCTTAATAGTTTTTGAATATTGGTTACCCTTAGGGTGTCTCACGTGGATGTTGTAGGCTAAGTCATCAAACCATATATTACTTATTTTTTCGATATGAGAACTGATCATTGGAATTGAAAATGATATAAAAAATAACATAAAACTATATTATGACCTGAAATATATGTTAGTTAGTATAATTTAGAATAAAATTAGATTGAAAAAAAAGGCGTGTTAAAAATAGCATCATTGTGCATGATCTGTTTATCAGACACACTATTTATCAATGTCAACAAATTTTTTATAGTATAATTATCAAATTTATACTTAAATATTAATAATTAAAAAATAGTTTACTTGATTACATATTTAGACTTTAATAATAGATATCAATCCAATATTAAAGTGATATGATGACATAAAGACATCCTAGAAACCATAATATATTAAAATATCATGATCAAATATGGGACCATGGAAAATAAAATTAAACAATGAGAGTAACCGCACTAATTTCACAATGTGAATAAAAATCTAGAATAATTTAGAAGAAAATTGAGATAATAGTGGAAGATTCATCCTTCAATCAAACAATATGATTCTAGGATAATTCAAACTTGGTGATTTTATAATGAAAATCACAAACTCAAATAGTAACTTCCATAAGAACGTTACGACCCAAAACTAGATAGATTTTATCCCTTTATTGATTGATTACATCATGAAATCCTCTTCTTCTCTAAAACAAATTCCATAGAACATCCAAACCCCTTAATATAACGATCCAATTAAATGATATGGAAATTAAAATATTATGAACTTGTATGTTGGAAATTATTTATTTGGATTCTTTATCCTAAAATATCTTCCAAATTTATACATATTCCTTGAGTAATCATGTTGAGGTGTCTTCATCAATGTTGTTCAAACAAATCAGAAATTTTCCTCAATAATATTTAAGATCATTTTGACATGTGGTGAATTGGTTATAGTTGATTTGCCAAAAAATTTATTTTTCTAGCTAATATGAATCTTAAAACAAATCAATTTTCTATAACACCCCCAAAACCCATGATTTGTTTCATTTAAAATATTTCAATATATTTCACTACACACAAAACTGAGTTAGAGCATACAAAGTTCTATCAAACTAGTAATTTAAAAAGTTTTATCTACATTATTAACCACGTTATAAAATTTATAAATATTTTTTTTAAATGGACTGCATTTATGAATTCAGAATATGAAAATGAGTTTATTGTGAAATTTTTCTATTTTTTTAAAAAGTCATAATTTTGGATGAATAGTGAGAAATACTACATTAATAAAAAACTGACATTTTCATTTAAGTATTTATTTTTAATTAAATTAATCTAAAATTAATATTTATAGTAATACAATATTTTTTAATGTAATTTTTTTATAACTGAATTGGATATAATAATTTATATCTCTTTTTAATTCCTTATTACCTACTTTCCCACCGCAAATGAAAGATTAACATTAAAATTAATTTTCACGTTGTTATGAATAGAATTTTGAAACATCGACATACATGGTTGTAAATTATATGAAATTTTTGTTGTATGTGTATCAACATGTTTCTTATTTTAAATAGTTACTTTTTTAAAGAACAATTTATTTTTCAATGTTAAGAGTAAATCTTGTAATTAAAGATAAATATAATATTATAAAATTACCCTAAAACATTTCAAACAACCAATTGAATGACTAAATTCAATACTTAACACCTATGGTATAAAATTAATCATTTAATGGAATCTTTTACATGAATATGACAAAGATATTATAAAAATAAATGAATGTGACAGAATTTCACACTCCCATTTTATATAAGTATATTAATTTTAATATAGGGATAACCAGGACATAAAATTGATCTTAAATAGTCACTAGATATGTAAAATAAATAAACACATCAAATTTATTAATTTATAAATATTATAGATAAAATAATTATGATTAATTATGACATAATAGTTACACAAAAATTATTGTCAAAACCGAAATATCAAATAAATGATTTTAAAAATATTAAAAGAAATATCCTATGAATTTATTAAGTTGATCCAAGAATATTATTGGAAACATTTCCATGTTTCAAGTATATGTGATGGTTTGTATTAAATTTATATTTCTCTTGGGATTTTTATTTAATTCAATGTAATGGATAGTTTCAAAAATTGACACTATTGATATGTAATATAAATTTCATTATATTAAATTATTTAAAAATCATAGAAATATCTAACTAAAAATAAATTATTATTAGGTATAAAGAATCAAAATGTATCCATTTAATGTCAATTGTCATAATATAAGTTAATGTTTATAAAATTTTAATATTTAGAGTATTATTACAAAAATTTAAATTTAATAAATTAATTAAAGATAAATCAAAATGATAAGGTTCAAAAACAATTCCATGAATTTATAAATAAGACTTTCTGAGAGGAAGTTTACCAATACTCATATTAACCATTAATTAACTCGATTAAGAGCTATTTTAAATTGTAAATCAACTTATATTAAATGAATTGTTTTAGAGTTTCCAAAAGCGTCCATCCCCTCTCTAATAGAGGGGTGCATATCCTTTTTAATTATTACCAACTATAAATAACATTTGATAAGATAAAATAAGCCCATTTCTCCTCCAAAATTTCCTCAATTCATCATATAGGACAAACATTGGGAATAAAGCAAGCCTGTTGAGTCCTTTTGTGCACATCAAAAGCAGAAGTATGAAGAAGAGGTAATTGTTTTGCCAACTCTATCAAAAATCGTTTATTCATCTAATTACCTTTCAAAATTATTTTCCATACAAAATTAATAACTGCAGAAACTAACATATGCTGAGATTTGTTTATGGTTATGTTCAATCCATATTCATCTATTTAGTCATCCTACTGTTAACAACATCACTATGCATGCGTACGTATAACTTACCATCTCCATTGGTGTAAAATGTTTGTCATCTATAATTGATTATAATGGGTATAACAATGAATAGAAAGGATTTAAATAATAAATATTACATGATATTATTACTTTATAATTCTTATTCATTCCAACTAGTTACCCCTTACCATTACAGAATGATATCATTGCCCTTGCATACCTGTAATATATTGTCTTCACAACGCGATGAGATTTATACTCCGCTATAACCATTTAAGAATGACTGTTAAAATGTATATAATTAGTGAATATAATATTTATCATCTTAAAAACATTCTTTATATAAAAAATATATATACTATTTATAGTAAACAATACTTACGTGAAAAAATAAACATAATATAATGAATCAATTCACACCCAAAATTATGATAATAATGAAATATTACTAAAAAAACTATATATGAGGATCATATATGATGTCACAAATAATGTATATAGATTTGGTACAACTAAAAAAATTATTTAACCATTATACATGTGTTTAATGCACCCTCTACTAATGGGTATTTCGAGTAAACAGTTAATTTAAGAACCTATTAATTATCTGAGATTAATTTTATATAAGAAATTATTATGCCATATTTATCATCCATGTCATTATATAAAAAAAATTATTTTAGAATATTATTAATATTATATTAAAAATTTTTAAATACATTTTTACCCATGAAATATTTTATGAAGGCAATTTTTTTCCTTTTCCTTGCGAGGTACTTTGTTTTTCATTTATGACAATGAGTCAAAAGAATGTTTTTTTAACATAGACGGCATGATCGATTTTTTCCACCATCATTACACCTTAATATTTTGAATATTACATTACATTATGAAAATATTATATTCAATTAAAATATTTTTTTATTTTATGTCATTTTAAATAATTATTCAAAATAAATGGTGTATTTCTCTAATGACATATCAAACGATTTTATAAAAACATTTTCATCTATGTCCACATACTTTATTGGATCTTAATACTAATTGAGGTTGATTTAATAGGATATATTATATAATATTATATTTATGGGGTTATGAATAGTTTCTCTATGGATGTGCTACATTCATACCATTCATGATTTGTGGATAATGTATTACGATTACGTTTGTTAGTTTTTGTACAAAAATTTTCATCTGATAAATTTTACCCCATTCATAAATAGAATGAATTGGATATATTATATGATGGTAGTGGTCTATTATAGACCCTTGATATATCTACAGGTATCATGAGACTAGATAGTTTTTGTTTTAACCCATTTATGTATGGTCTTGTCAAGAGGCCTTGACTGTATGGTTTTGAGTTCTAGCTTTATGCATTCTATTTTTTGTAAGATTAGTTGTTAATATTACATATGATTATTAGGAAAGTAGAATATCAATGTGAATGTTTAAATCAAATTATTTTATTAATTTATTCTATATTATTTTCATTTTATTGTTTAAAAGGATATTGTTTTAATTTTATACATGGTGTTAACATATTATTCATATTTATGATAGCTTTCACTTTTTTGTTTATCCTTAATGGGAATCTATAATCACCAAATTATAATGTATAATTTTTAACAAGATGAGATGAGGTATAATATGAATGATCTATATGGATAATATAGTAGATATAAATACTTTCAGTGGAAATAACATGTTACATTTCATTTCATGATGTAATGTAAAACTTATTGTTGTTTACAATTATTCTAAGGTAACAAAAATGGTTGGTCCTTCAGGGATTTGATTTATTATGATCATGCTAATGCATAAAAACATTACACAAGAATTAAGAATCTATGGTAATTTCATTATAGTTTGTATAAAAGGAATATTATCATAGACCATTGAAATTACACTTAGAAAATCATTAACTAGGGAACACAACCCTAAGATAGACATTGAGGATTAGTATAAAAGAATAAATTAAAATTATAATACATTAGAGATTATGTTTAAATTCGTTAAAATACTTACATGTCAAGATACTACTAGTAAAAGTGGGTTTTTTCACATATATAACTATGAGTAATAACTCTAACAACATGTTATGGGCTTGACTTGGGGTCACTAGATACACTACAATGGGACTTACTGCGCAGCTAGTTCGATATTCTTTGAGGATATGATAGGATAATTAACATTTTTGTTTTGAGCCATTTTAGAGGATTTGAAACTAAATATGTTCCCCACCATTTGAATTCATTTCCATACTAATTCCCATAACCCAATTATTCTATTAAACCGTTGGGAAAGGGTGTATATTATTATAGTTTTCCAACAGCTTAGAAAAACCATTTGGAAAGTGTTGTCTATGCCAATGGTTATTCTAAACCCTTGGCATAGGGTTATAAAAACCATTCTATCCTAATAGTTATTATTAAATAATGGTATAGATGATATATCCCAATAGTTTTTAAAACCTATTGGGATACAGTTTCCCAAAACACAGCACGCACCCCCTCCCCATTCATGATCCATTTTTTTCCTTGAACAACACACATATCTCTCCCATCCATAGGCCACTCTTCTAACATGTCATACATCATTGTTTTGATTTAGATTATTCAACTTTAAAATGGTTTCTTCCACATGAAATAGGTTTATTTATATATTTATCTTCACATTGATGAGATCATTTTATTCCCATTATTTTCAGTGTATCCATCAGCATGAAATCCGTAATCTTTTAGATTTATTGATTATGTTCCATATACTATATCAATATACACATAGATTCCCTAATTATTTTTATATAAGACATATATATACTAATAGATACACTAATTTAGTATAAATCTATTATATTTAATTTCATAGTGATGATTATTATATAACATATATTGCATCGTTATGAGTATATTACATCTATTTTGTATACATATACTACATATATATAAATCCATTTTTATTTTTATATGTATACTACATTTTAATTACTATTATATTTAGAAATAGATATCTATTTCAATATAAACCATTTATTTTGAAATACATAATCTATTTTTCTATTACATTATGTATATGTAATATTTTTCAATATGCATCATAAAGTTTATTATGTAATAAATGCATACACTATGCAATATTTAATATTTTTCCTATTATTCCATCTAATAGCAATTTTTTTAAATAAGAATCATACCCTATGAAATAATGTACTTGTTGAAAAATAAATTATACATTTTTCAATATTAATTTATGCATAAATTATCATTTATCATGTAATAATAATTTATTACAATATGCATTGATATACTATTTTTTCTATATTAAAACATATAACATAAATTGAGCAATTAAAATATTGTTTTTAGTACAAAATGTGATAGTAATCTCAAAATAGTGTCTATAATAAAATATTATCAGATACCCTACTATATGAAATAGAAAATATGTTTATAATCTATTATTCTATTATATACTGAATTGTTATTGCACATAATAGTGTTTGTAATAAATTATTGAGTCATTCAGTACACTATGTATAAAATATTATTTTATAAACTATATGTAATTCACTACTATTACATATGACAAAAAATGAAATAATAGTTCAAAATATTACCTTCGTAAGGTTTTTTGGTGAAGTGGCATGTGGGGTGCACGTGGGAGAAGTTACTTGTGTGAGACATTTGTTAATAATTCATGAATTTTCCAAATTCATGTCTAAGGCTATGAAACCAACTTGAGATGTAATTAAACCAAAATTTAAGTAGAATATATTTTAATCAATGATATTTCAGTATCATCACATTGGTACTAAAACACATCCATTCCAACTTTCGTACTTCCAATGGATTAGAAAAATGTTTATATTTTAGGTGAATATGTTGATGCATACATCTATGAGATATGAATTTTTTTAAAAAGATATTTCCTATAATATGACCCCAAAATAATTAACCTTTTGAATCATTTGAAGAAGTGTCATTTTTACGCTATTGGATAAAAATTACAATTATATGACCATAGTGTTAGAATAATGTTCTGGTCCAAAAATACGGCGTCCTGTGAAAATAAAGTCATGTATTGATGTAAGAAAAATATAACACATTTGAGTATACCATGATGTCTGTCAAACCTTCATAACTAATCTTGCAAGATTTAAATCATTTTCAAAGACTACCAACATGTTTCTAGTTCATGAAAACAAGATTCTTACCCTTTAAATAATAACCCCAATAAAAAATATCATTGAAAAATTATTCTAAAATTACCCCATTGATCAGAAAAATATCTTTAAATATTAAATATAATGATATCTATAAAGTTATACTTAATTCCAACTTATATCTTATAATTTCCCTAGAGAGATTATTTTTTATACAAATATTTTCTATCACATCCACCATGTTTCAATTCAATATCACAGTTTTATATTTATATTATTTTGTTTATATATATATATATATATATTATTTTTTCCTTTCATATTATGATTATCATATAGATTAGTGTGTCATGTATGGGTATATATAAACTGAACATTTCTTATCTACTTAAATATATTTTTTATTTAACATCAATCATATCGAATTTCATTCTATAAATGAAATAATACATTTTTTTACAATATGGATAGATGTTGGATGTATTAAACTATTCAAATCTCATGATATTTCCAAAATAAGTCAGATATTTTTTTAAATTTATCATTTGAAAATACATCAGAAAGTGGTTACAAACATTTCCCATGTTATAATTTTTTTTCAAGACCTTGGTTGATCTATAACAATGTTAGCTACCATATAACCAAATATGATATTCCAAAAAACTATTATATGTGGTATCACAATGGTAAGAAAAAGTAATCTTGAAATGATGATGATCCAAATGAGAATATTAGATAGAAGAATTATTTATATGAATGATTTCCATTTACTCATCATCATGATAAAGAAAGGATATCGACCCAATAAGACTTCGATATGAGAACATATTATTTATCTAATGAAAATGATGATTTTTACAGGGTGAAAAAAATTTAATGATGTTTCCAAAACTCAAGTATATCAACAATATGGTAAAATTAAAATATTTCACTTTTTAATCCAATTGTTTCATGGGAAAACCATGAATATGATTTATAATACTAAAATATATTACATTCTTACCTTCTATAATTACATACTTCCATTTAAAGTAAATATTTTTTCAAATAACTATATTTAATATATTTTAGTTGAAGTTCTTGGATAAAAAAACCTAATTAATTCTTTCCCGAAACATTATAGTTTATTCTCGATGGAAACTATGAAATGAAATGATTGTATAAAATATGTAACTTCCAAATGTAATTAAAAATAATAGGTAACACCATCCTTTGTGATATATAATGGAATGTGGGACATTCCACTTATCCCCAGACTCCTTTATCATTTCAATTCTAATAAAACACCAATATAAATGTGATTGCATGATAATGATATAATAAAGTATAATGAAGATTGTGTTCACACTATATATGGATTTACATAACAAAGATTGGATGAAATACATCTTGATTTTACATCTTATGTGTCTAATGTGAGTATGGGTCTTTCATGTGATGGTTTTAATTCATTTGGGATTATTCTTACATCGAACAAAAAAAAGTAACTTTTCATACACATTTATAACCTCCCCCAATTGTTTTTTATTAAAAAACCTTTCAATTTCATGAGTATACTCATATATTGAACATTTTATCCCAACAAGGATATAGATGTATACATTAAACCATTAATAAAAGAGTGGATACTTTTTTGGAATATGGATTTTCGCACATATGATGCATGTTCGAAAGAGATATATCATATTTTATCAATGATTTTTTTATTATGAAATGATTTTTGGATGGAGAATGTAGGGAAAACTACCTTTCCCAGTGTGTATGAAGAATACTCTATCCAGAAGGCTAAAATATAATTTTAGTTTTAGTTTTATGGGACATCGAAGATTATTTTTAATTGACCATAAATATAGAAACAATAGCCTATGATTCAACAATACCATAGAGATCGATGATCCACATTAGTGCATTTCTAGAACTGATTTTTTTATTGAATTAAAGGATTTCAATTTTTCAATTCGTAAGGTCACATTAAGTCTATAAAGAAGAAATTTATTTCTATTGAACCCTATTACAATTACAAAAAGATAAGTATATTAATTGAATTTTTTTATTGTTCAACCAATCAATTTCATAATTGCTTATACATTAAGATCATTAAAATTAATATATGTGTAATGATGCTTTTGATTATTCTAAATGTGAAGGTAGTGAAAAAATATGATTTATGATCTCAGCATGACTTGGTGCATTGGAGGATCATACCAGAATTGCATCCTGTGTATATTTGTGAAAATAAATGGAATATTTCATGTCCTTATTATGTGATAACACCTATATAATGTGACCAATTTTTGGATATTATATAAACTAATAAATTTACAGATTCCTATTCATTAAATATATCTAATCTAGTCAATAGAAGAGATTAGAAGTTAAAATATTTGAAGACTCGTGATTATCACATCTTTCAACATGATTTGATTACAAAAACATCCTTTATCTTGTGACCAATACATTATCGGTGACAGTTATTTGGTTTTTTCAATTTTTTTGATATCATTATACTATGTATTTTCAATACATTTCTTTAAAAAAAGGTTGGTAGAGAAAACATTAATTTTGTGTCAGTTAGTGAAAATATGTCCTCCATCATTTTTCACATGCATGTTGCATCTGACTATAGACCATACAAAAAAATACTTCTTAAAAGACCAGTTTCATTTCATTGGATATATTAAACTGAAATAAATATTTACACATTGAGATCATATGTCTGGAATAGGAATCCTCCTGAAGGTTTTATCGTGAATGTTTAAATGGATCAAGAATGGATGGTTTTCTGATCAATGTATTTGTATGATCTTACAAAGATAATGATTAGATCAAGGTAAATTAAGAAGAATAGTATGATATAATTCAACCATGTTTTCCTTCATATACACAAATGGGAAGAAATCCTAGATCATATAAATTGACGACATTAATCCTTCAAGAGTCAGAGATGGAATATCACACAGAGTTGTTCGTCTGATATTACCTTCATGACAACATCATGAATGTAAATTGAACATGTATATCTAATATAATATCTTGTAATTTTACATATCAATTAAAATATTTTTATTTTTATATATAAGGAACATAAATAAATGATAAATAGAAAGCATCATTATTTAACATTGATATGAATATAGACTTGTCATAACTATGATTTTTCTACTTAGTAGAAATTGAAGGTATAAATATTTCTGTAATAAATAACTAGATTCAATATATAATTATTTTTAATAATATTTTATATATAATGTATTGAGTTTTCCAACTGAAATAGTCTCTGAGGAAATTTGATCTTTGGCTTTTGGTCCTAATAGTGAGGTTCATGAATTAAAATCAACTGTGATCAGCAGGTTAAAATTTATTATAACTAAATGTGAAAAAAAAACATGAGAACACAACATCAGGGTTTTATTCTAACTTCCACAATAGACTATTATTCCAATGCATCAGATAATAGATCTCATTTTAAAAATGTATCACAATATGGAGTTCTTGAAAAAATATTAATATTAGATTATTACTCCCATGGTCATGTCACTATGATGAATGTCTAGTGGTTTGATTTAATGAAGATGTATAGAACCTTTATTGAGGATTGTGGATTTCAATTTATTTAAATGAATTTCACTCTTACTATTGATGAATCATAAGTATTGGCATCAATATCGAAACACTTTTTTTGTCAAATATAATCTTTGGCCTGAATTGGTTGTCATTATTAAAGTAATACCAAGATATATTTTTGATTTTATTGAGGATTTAATTGAAAACGTCTATACTCCCATTATCCTCAATCCATTTATTACTTATGATGACTCCAATACTTTAATTTTTATATTTGATCATTAAAATGATATTATTGTGGGAAGTATGAAGAATCATTCATCTATGTTATTAGTTCATTTGGTATAGATCAACATGAGTTTTTGAGGTTTATGATATACAAATTGATTTAATATTGAATATAAATATATCTTATCCAACTAGACCATCATGTGAATTTTCAATATTTATTGGTTCTAGTTTCCTATGAGTTACAGGTTATAAGATTGAATTGAACTGTATTCAAACCTAACAAACAAAAAAAATTAACTCATTAAATTGTAAAAAAAACTGAATTTAATTGGACATATTAAACTAATTTATATGAATATCAAAACCATTATAAATTATGATATGTACAATGAAATATCTATTTCACCTAACCCAAAATATGAACCAAATGACCTAAAAGAAATAAGTCATCTCTCATATTTTTCTATTTTTTGGGATACATAATATTCATAATTTTCTAAATAATTTTATATTTGTTTTGAAATGATGAAAATTAAAACTATTGATGAGTAGTGAAGAAAAATGATGATAGACAACAATCGTAGAACGACTGAGATGGGAATTCCTATATTAGTACCTGTTATGATTATTTTATTTCAAATATATATATCAATAACGTCAAATGTCATTTGATTATTTTTGTTTCAAATTTTATGTAAGATCCACCACTAACGGATCAGTTATTCAAGGATTTTCCTAGTAGTAATCCCAATACACATGCCGGCTATATAGAGGGGGGGTTACAAGATCTAGGTGGTCCTGGAAGCATACTCATTTAGACAATTCCCCTCCACCTGACATACCATCTTCGACATATTATGATACCACCATGTATTTTGGGATACATGAGATATTTATCCCTCACATGTTTTTACCATAATTTTAATCTAAAACTCCTCACCCATATTTAATATATCCCATGATGATTCCCACTCCTCATCCATATTAGGCAGTTGTCCAACTTTCCTTGCCATATTCTTGACCATCTTCTTTTTTTCTCCACGCTTCTATATGATTTCATCGACTTATATTACAACACAAAGTGTGCCTACAAAGAATAAAATAGGACCCACTCCACATATATATGTGGATGTTTCTTCAATTAAAATGGATCTAGTGGCACCGATTGAGTAGACTATCACATGTATATTTTAGAACCCAAACTATTTTTTAACCACTGTTTATTTTCATTATAATATGTGTTGATATAATATTTTTTCCCCTTTCATAATAGATAAATCTATTAATAGGAGGTCTATTAATACACACATGAGTTTGGTGTATAACCAACAAAATAATTTGATGGTCTACTTCATTAAATAAAACAAATTGATTGAAAAAATTGGGATGTAAGGTCGGTTTTTTTAGTGTCACTTGCCATATACTATAACATAATTCATGTCATACCACTCCCTTGGAGAGAGTTTCTAAATGATTTCATGGTTATTTCTTGTGAATATATATTGGTAAAAAAATCCATTGGATTTAATGTATATATTTTTTGTATTTATTTAAAATAATATTTTGATGTCAGCATCAGATTAATTTTCTCGATATTGAGGGTGCATGAATGGCACATCTAAATGAATTGGGTGATATTTAGATACCCTATAATATAAATATGTTATTGGATGGAATGATATATTTGGGAAATATATATATAATATACTAATAGATATTTACTATCAGATTGTATAGTATTGACAAATGATTACACATTGGTCAATTTCCATATTTAACATACTAATCACATTTGAGGTATTTAAAAGAAAATTTTCATGTTTTTCAATAACACAATATTTTTTATCATTGAATTTTATTTTGGAGTCATCTAGGGGAAATAATAATAACATTAATTCTAATAAATACCTCCACATAATGTGGAATACTACAATGGAAGATCATGAGCAGAAAAAGATGCAACACTTGTTTATAATTTTTTTTGGACATGGACTTTCGATAGTTTCCTCCATAATTTAATCAATATTAAAAAATAATATAATTTCACATATAAAATTAATTATTGATAACCTATTTTAAATATGGTTTCTTTTATTTAATTCCATTGTATAAGTAGATATTTAATATTGAAAGATGTGTGCCTAAAATACTATTTTTCCCAAGTAGAAAGGGAAAATATGGAAGTGCGGTTAACAAAGAAACATAGTAACAGATTTTATGTTTTAATTTGTTTATTTAAAATGTAAATATATATTTTGTAAACAAATAGTATATTTATATTTATTAAAAGATTATTTAGATGAACTTGATTCCCAGTAACCTGATATGTTTGGGCCAAATGATCAATTACATGAGGTAGAAGAGATGAGAACACTGGTAGAGTATGTTTCCAACCTCGGAAGAGTATATCCCCAATGGGGTATTGAATCTCTCCAGCTATAATTTTTAGTCCCATAGAGTTGAAAAATTTTAAGGAATGGTAAGAACATGTCAAAAAAGGGTCACACAGATGGAAGAATGGATTGATAGAGGGAATGCTGAATTTATGTAACTAATGAAATTTTATGTCCATAACTTCTACCATAGGTCATCAAAGACGATGATGATTAAATTTTTCTAATGAATTCATTATATATTTCACCTATTTTTAGTCTTATTGGTGGTCCAGATGATTTCATTTCTATATATGATGATGTAGAATAAGAGGTCGAGGATGAGATCAAGGCGGATGATGAGACAGAGGATGAGTGTGAGGATGAAGACAAGATGAGGATAAAGATGATGATGGGGATGGAAATAGGGACAAGTGTGAGGACAAAGATGAGGAATATTAGAAGAGTGATGATATAGATGGTGATTATGGATAGTTTCACCCATCACATTTTTAATCTATATAAATGAAATTTTATTTCTGGTGATTTTTTTGTGACTGAATATATGTGTTATTAGGTAGGTCACATTATGATTGACTCTGGTATCCTTAATACTATATAGTTTTAATCACAATACATTTTACCAACTTATTGTATATTTTTTTATAATTTAATGAGTGTATTTGGATATTAAATATATAATTTATAATTAAAAAGATTTATTAGGTCAGCACTCTTACATGTATCATTATTTTTTTTATTTAAAAATGGATTATATGAATTTTCATTTTTACATGTTATCAATGATATTTCACAACCCTGCCCATAATTATCCATGAACCCTTCCCCAATGCACCACCCTCCCTACCAAAAGCACCCATGTTTGCGGCCCTCCTAGTATCCCCTTCCTTGTAATCTCCATACAGCCATCTACCCTTGTACATGATTTATTTTCACACCCCTATTGATATCTCAATCTCTGAATGTAATATGTGGGACTAAATTTATTTTAAAAAACATCATCTCACTTTACATGATCTTTTTTTTGGGCTTACAGTTATTTCATGCCAACATATATTATTAAATAAAATTTCATTTTTATAGTGATTTTAGTTTTCTTTGGTACCGTGGAGGATTCTTTCAGTCTTGAGGGTATGGACTGGGATTGTCATTTAGTGGTAAATCCTACCGCACTTCTCTTCATTATGGGATACCATCCAATTTTTCAACCCTAGTGATTGATATTCAAGAAATCCCAGCCACAATAAATATCTAATATTTATATAATCATTTTTTGAGTTCAATATTATTTTGGATCCAACTATATATTCTATATGATAGATCATAGTTCCAAGACATCTTTTCAAGGACATGGTGGTGTGAACTATTCCACTACTCATGGACTATCTTATGGAAGAGGCCATAGTGACAACATTTTAAATCATTATGGAAAACAATTTCATCAGTTTTATGTCTTTTAGATTATCAATGTATAGAAAATATCACTTCACACTAACCAGTCATCCTTCAGTGATTAACAAAGACAAGATCTTCTTGATTCAACCCTAATCACAACAGAAATTACCTTCCAACTATTTTTATATCAAATAATGTCACACAACTAGAATTAATAAAAAAGTCATGAATCAACATGTCATCATTTCAACATAATCTTTTTGAGTCATCCCAATTCCAAAATGGAATTCCCAGAAGACTTATCGCATGTCCAAACAACTTCCACATACTCCTAAATAGTTGTCTCAAAGGTTTAATCCTCAAGTAATGCTGATATTTTTTCTCCATGTCATATCCCATAGACCTTAATATATTTTTGAGACATAGTCTCCATATGATGTCCTCACACACCACTATTCATGGCCTTCTATGTCTAACACCTTCTTTTTACCCATGATCAACCCCATTTCTGATGTCGCATAATCTATTGAGGTATCCACTCTTAATTTGTGGTCAAAATAACCTCAATGGGTTGTATCCTATGTGTACATGATTTGGATGGCTATATTGGGTAACCATAGTGAGAGGAATCACAAAAAAATACAAGGCTACACCATTGAAAAAAAACTAACACCACCTGTGAAACATTTATCCCAACAATAAAATGGTCAAAAACCATCAACCTCATCCTGAAAAATAATTTCACCTGACATCTAGTGGTTAAAATCACCCAACATCACATGGGTCATTCTGAACACATTCCTAAAGAACCATCTTAGCTATCACATAATGAATAAATTTCCACACACAACATCATCATTAAAAACATAAAATAGTGTCATAAATAAAACCTAACATTCTATTATTATCTCCACTATAACTTTTAACACATCAGAATACCTTCTTGGTTTTCCAAAATAATCATATAAATTATAAGAAGACCAAAATATTTCTTACATAGATCATTCCTCTAACAGCTATTTACCACTCATTACATAACACAGGTGTAAATTTATGAGAAATCTATGGAGAACCTTCCTTATAATCATAGATTTCTACTCATAGAAGACTGAACTCTAATTAGATTTCTAATATGAACAATCGAAAAGGTATATATAAATATAAAAATTGGTGAAAATATACAGAAATACTTAAACACCTCATGTAAGTGAGAAAAATCATAGTATAATAAATATATACTATTATCCATTATCTAATATACTTCCTAATACAAATGATTCCACAATATAGAAGGAAAATATTGAGATGTACCTCTATGGACTTAAAATGTATGATAAATAGGAGTACGTTGCAAGCTCATCCAAATGGCCATCCAGAAAATCTCATTTAAATAACTAAATAAAAAACATTTTATATTCTCTCGTAATTATTAACATTGTGAAGTGTATGTTAATTCCATGGGCCATCTAAACCACCCCAACCTCTTTATAACTATTTCAGTTCATGGAACATAATATCTCTATGTGAATAGATATTGAATAGAATGATTCCCCCAAACATCTTCATTATACACATTGAACCATCAAATATTTTAAATCCATGCATAATACATGTTTCTTTCTATATCTCTAACATATAATAGCACATCCCTATGTTATTTTTTCTATACACTGACCAAAAATCAACTATATCTCATGTGATAAGTCTTTATTGTCCCAAAATATGATATGAAATTTATGGTAGATGTATTATTAAAACATTCCCAGAATACCCCAACTACACAATATAATTAATCAATCCTTCGATTGGGAAACCCCCATAAGAATTACCCACCTGATCACTTCTCGACCCATGATCCCAAAATCTCAGTGGTTCTACACCATCCATCATCCCATTACACGAATAGTAGAGCCTTCACACACCATCATTTCCCACATCCCATACTATTCTCATTTCATATTCACATTATAATTGATGTCCATATAATAACACATTACAATTAATTCTCATACAATTCTTGCACCACTATTGATTCCCATATATTAACCACTCTAGGTTAATTCACTGATCGCACATTCCACTCAGGCACAAATTTCCATAATGAAAAACTAAAAACTATATTAATAATCCCAAAATATACCTCCAAACATCATTGGATCTTTGAATGGTGAGTGTTCTCTCCCCACATTAATCTAGTCTCATTCCCACATTCCAAAGTTGAGTGGTCTCTCACCATCGTGGTGATGATGATAGATCCCTCCCTCTATAAATTCGTGGATGGTTTCATCAATATCTCATTGAGAAATATTTCTAATCAATTTCATTACAACCCTTCATTTAAATAGGTTTATAAAAATTAGTAGATACCATCACGAAAATATTCTAAAACATCATTATAGTTTTGTAAATGCTAAAATCATCAATAAATAATTGAAACAAAATAAGGATGTATAATGCGTTTTTGGTATGTAAAATTTATTCTCTAAAAAATAAATGATCATTTTTCATGTCATTTTCTAAAAAATTCATTTAACAATTTCATGGAGTAGTAGATATCACACCATAGAGGAGAATAAAAAATATTTCAGCTTAGAGATGAGATTTTTGTGTTGTGGTTTTGGGAACCGGAAATAACATTGACTTCTCCATGATAAAATATTTGTGAAAATTTTATATAAAGGAAAAATATTGAGATGTTTATACCAATGAAATTTAAAGGGTTTAGTTGGGGAAGTGTTTGTCATATTAATATTGAAATGGGAATACTATATTTTTTGTACATTCAATGGTGAGAAAAGTTAAAAAAAAATTATGTGTTGTTTTTATCTTCTATTTTTTGTGTTTTTTGTGTGCAATTTTTAGTGTTGCATAAATGTGTATAAAATGGTGGGGATTCTGGCATGATTCTTTGTAGATTTATGGAAATACTCGATACCAATAGTTTAAAATTTTATGTGTAGTGTTGAAAAAATGCCTTTACAAATAGTATTACTAAGCCATTGCTAAAACGTTATACCAATGGATTATCAGTAACTGGCAAACTATTTGAATATGTTATATACCAATGGCTTACTAACTGTTGTTATAAATATTTACCAAAAATACATTCTAAAACTTTGGTGTACTAAAATTTACAATTCCCTAAATTAAAGGTTTGGGATTAAATATTGGTATAGGCCAATCCCAATGCCATACTACCTAATGGTTTGGAAAACCATTAGTATATAGTATTCCAATGGTTTTACTGAATATAACAATGGTTTGTAACCATAGTAATTCAATGCATTCCCAATTGTTCTCAAAGAAACCATGTTTGTGATTATGAAATAAGAGATTCAAAAAAAAATAGATTCATGTTATGTATTTTTAAATTACACAATATGATTTCAAAATAATCTACTAAATGATATTGTTTAGATATGGAAAATAGTTGGTGAAATAGAAATCTTATCAATTCATATAATCCATGATGGGATTGACCTCCTATGAAAATAAATATGTTGGACCTTGAGCTTCAACTAGTGCTCAAAACATATAAATATATTGGAATAGCTGACTCAGGATATTAATAAAAACATTTACCATATAGATTAACATGATCCAAAACAATGATGATCAATGTTAGTCCAATTAATGTGAAACCATCCCAAAACAGTTAATGGGAATACAAATATATATGTAGTTAATCAAAGGATATGTTTCATACGGAAAAAATTTCTTACTTTAGTGAGTACCAAAAGGGAATAAGTTGCTGTTGTAGTTTATAATCACTTAGGAGATGCAGATCAATGGTGGTCATTAATTCGATACAAGATAGAGGATGAAGAATTAGAAAATATTTAATTGAGGGAATTTAAAGGATCAATCCTAGAAAATAAAAACTTTTCAATTGATCTTAATGTTGATATAAAGAGTATATTTTCGAATCTGTGGTAAAAGGAGGAAGATAATGATGCAATGTATGAAGCTAACTCCACAAGGTTGGAAAGGAATTATGGAGGCTACAAATGTAACCCAATAAGTATGATTTACTGGCTCTTTTATGGGTTTAAACCATTACTTATATATTAATTTGTCTTGAAATATTTCTAATCATAAGAAGATATTGTATCATGTGCTATCAATACAAAAATGAAATTCCTTTTCTATTATGGCCTTAAAGGATATCATGAGAAGAAGATGGTTGATTAACACTATGGAATGGGAAATAACTAAAAGGGTAAGAAGGGATGAATTGACTTTCCATTGAACAATAAATGGGAAATGAATCATCATGGAACATGCCTGTTGGGGATGGGAGTTTTCTACAAGTGTAGAGAAAAATCCACATATTCCTATGAATATAAGGAAATGAATGAAGCTAATAATGATCAATGATACAATTGTAAATAGATGGGACATTAAGAATATGATTATCAAAATATTCATGGAAACATGACCTAGAAAAGTCAAAGGGATAAAGGAATATCTTTTTCAAATCACTACTACTAAGGTTGAAGTTCCTAATAATGTGGTGACATGTACATTAATTATCTCCTCAAATTAAGCTACAAATTTTTTTGATTATGGATCATCAGATTCATTTATATCTTCTGTGTTTTCTTTAAAATTTATATATTTCCAATTCACATTAATAAGAGAGTTTTTAGTAAAAACCCCTAAGGGATGTCTCATAGGAACAAATATATGTCTGTAGGTCCAATTATGGAATACAAACATGATTTATTAGCTGTATTTATCATCATACCTATGGTCAACATTGATATAATAATTATTATGGCCTATATATGAAAATATTATGTGAAATATATCACAAGAAGAATGATGTTATGATTTTTTAAGAAGAGTTATAATTCATTATCTTTATATTAGAAACTTCGTCCACTTATTCTAATCTTGATCCACCTCATGAGTCTCACTAAAATGAAATTCTTGTTGAATAAGAGGTGATAAAACCTAATAATCGTAAAATTTAAGATGTTACTTTTGTACAATAATACATTTGTGTATTTCCAAAGGAAATACCTGTACATCCTCTAGATAAGAAAGTTGAGTTTTATATTGAATTAATCTATGAGGAAATACCAATATCAAATACTTATTATAGAATGGTAGATGTGGAATTAGATGAAAGTAAGAAACAACATGAGGCATTAAGTAATAAAGGATTTATTCTCCATACTATTTATCTATGGGTATCCCTAGTTTTTTTGTTAATAATAATGGTAGATCAATTAGGATTTCCATTGATTATAGAGAAATAAATTATATTAAAATAATGAACAAGTATCCTCTACCTCACATTGATGATTTCTTAGATCAAATTCCTGAAGCGTAAAATTTTTCAATGATTTTCCTTGGTTCTAGATATTATCAATAATGTGTAATGAAGGAATACATTCTAAAGAAAATATTCAAAATTAGGTATGCACATTATGAGTTTTCAACAATTTAGTTAGAATGACTAATGCACCCTCTATCTTCATTGATCAAATGAACTAAGTGTTAAGGTAATATCATGTTGATTTCATCCTTCCATTTTTTGATCTTATATTTTTATACTACAAAAAAAATAAAGACCATGACATCCATTTGCATATTGTTCTGATGAATCCTGAAATTAATGAACTATATGTAATATTTAGCAAGTGTGAATTTTTTTATTTCAGAAATATATTTTCTTGGTATATTGTCTATAAAAATAGAATCTCTTTCAATCCTACAATGATAATTGAAATCCAATAATTTTCAAAACTGACAAGAATAACTGAGGTATTAAATTTTTTGGCTTGGAAGGTTTTTATGGGCATTTCATCCATCATTTTTTCATAATTGGATAACTTATTAACCATGTTCACATGATAACAGGAAAATTTTGTTTGTAAATATATGTGGGAATATATTTTTGAATAGATGAAGATAATATTATCCAATTATCCTATATTGAATTTACCATATTGAAATAATGTATTTGTGATGTATAGGGGTGCATGATGGAAAGGAATTGGTTTTTTTATGAATAATGATAGATTCATTTTGTATGCATCAAGTCAACTAATAATAAATGAACCAAATTAACTAATTAATGATATTTAGTTAGTTTTAGTAATATTTTCATGAAATATATGGATACACTATCCCAATGGTAAAATATTTTAGGCATAAACTCATTAAAATAGTTTGAAATGTATTTTCTCATAGAAAGAACCCATCATGAGAAAAATGAGATTTTTGAGCTACTCAAGTATTGTGATTTCACAATTCACTACCACCCATAGAAGGAAATAAGCTAGATAATGATTTGAGTAGGAAGGAACATGAGGATCTGAAGAAAAAAAATAAGTTTTCAACGAGACAATATGTCCATGGATTTAGTAAAAATGAGTATGGTAATTACCATGGAAGGTCAAACATCATTAAATTTTCAAAACACTTCCAATCAATCGTTATTATAAAATATAAAAAAAAATTAAGTCTAATGATGAGGATATTCAAAAGAAAATTAAAGTATTGAATGATTGAAAATTTAATGAAATTTTATATGAAGATGATATTTTAAAATTTGGGATTAGGCTTTTTGTTTACTCCATACCTTAGAGGAAATGGGATTATTTAATAATGGACATAACTCCAATTTCTCTATACACCCAGGTAGCAGTACGATGTAGAGAGATTTGAAGGAACATATTTGGTGGGGCAACAGGAGGAGGGAGATTGTTGATTATTTTTCAATAGGTTTGGTTTGTCAAAAATTTATTGATGGAAGACAAAATCCTAGATGATACATGCAACCTCTCCGAAAACCTATGCAGAAATTGTATGATATTAAAAATATCATTAAAATGTGGCTACCTAATACTCTTAGATGAAATTTTGTGATATTGGTTAATTTTTATCATCTTCCAAAATCTTCACATTTACAAGCTATAAAATAATATTTACCTAATAATCATTTTGAAAGACTTTAATTACTGAGGTTGTAAGACTTCACAGTGTACCACTATTGATTGTTTCTAACTATGATCACTATATTACATCATGATTCCAAAAATGTATTTAGAACACTTGGAATACTAAGATTTGTTTGAGAATTTCTTACCATCCTCAAGCAGATGGACAATCTGAACTGACCATTCTAACATTAGAAAACATGTTGAGGTCTTTCTCACAAGAATTTCATGGTATGTGAAACCAGTATTTACCTTTCTTAGAATTATTCTATAATTATATTTTCCATTCATGTATTAATATTTCACTATATAAAGAGTTATATGGAAAGATATGTCATATTGATATATTTTAGGATGATTTTGGGGAAAGAGAACACTTAGTCACATAATTTATTCAGGAAACAACCGAAAATATAGATATTATTTAAATTCCTATCAAAATAAGTCAATATAGAAAAAAGAGCAATATCAATTATAGAAAGAATGATTTGGAGTTTTAATTGGGGGATCATATTTTATTTATGGAATCTCCATAGAAGGGTGTTTGATGATTAAAAAAGAAAGGTAAGTTCCGTCCCAGGTACATTGGACCTTTTGAATATTTGGAACGAATTTGAGTAATAGATTACTATTTAAAAACAGCACCTTGTCCATCCAATGTTCAAGATGTTTTCCATGTATCAGTATTATAGAAATACATACCTGACCAATGGAATGTTCTCACATATGAATTTTTAAAACTAAAACCTAATCTATCTAGCTGTGAAAATATTATTGAATGTGTTGAAACTAGATAAATAGTGTTAAAGAATCTAATGAAATTACTGGTAAAGGTTCTTTAGAGAAACCCAAAAATAGAAGAGGCAATTCGGGAACCTAATGAAATAATGACGAATAACAATGTGAGCATTTTTATGAAGTAAAATTCCAAAAAAATCAAGGAATAAATTTTGTAATGAGGTTAGAATGTAACTCCCCATGCTTCTATGGTGCATTTAATTTTAAATAATTCTATAGCATATCCTACACACAACATCGATTTTGAGCACACTATGATCTATAAAATTGGTCATTTAAAATGATGTTATGAATATTATTAACCACATTATCAAATTTATATATTTTATTTTTCAATATGTTCTTCATTTTTTTCAGAATATCAAAATTATAATAGGCTGAATGTTTGATATTTTTCAAAAAAGATTCAATTTTTGATGAATAGTAAAAATACTACATTATTGAAAAAAAACTGAATCCTTCATTTAAAATATTATTATAATTTAAAATAATCTTAATTAAATAGTTATATTAATCCAAATTTATGTTAATAGATTATTTTTTATAATATAATTTGATTAAAAAAATTATGGAGATTGTGAACCTCTTTTTACCCGATTAGCTACCATATCTTTGTTATTAAAATTGAACAAGATTTTCCCATTTTTTGAAATGAATAAATATAAAAGGAAATATATGGTTGTAATTATTATTTCATTTTTTATCTAATTGAATTGGCTTAATTTTTATTTGAATAGTAGCTGTAATAATTTTTTATTTTTTTTCAATGGTTTAGGTTATACAGGGTAATCAAATGTATAAATAATATTATAAAATTTCCCTATCACATTTAAAAATACTATAAGTTGGATAAATTATACCCTTATCACCTAATTTTATAAATGGAATCATTTAATGGACACTATTACAAGATAATGAAACGGATATTATAAAAATCAATGCAAGTGACAAAATGTAACACTCTTGTTTTAAATAAGTATTTTAATTTTAATATAGGTATAACCAAGAGATTAAATAGTCTGTAACAATTTTATGGACATATAAAATAATTAAATACAAAATAATAATTTATAAATAAATTTTATAGATTAAATAATTACCATTAATGATTAGGCAATAGTGTGGTAAAAATTATTCTATTAATAGAAGTATCAAATAAATGGTTATAAAAATACGAAAAGAAATATAATTTTAAATTATTAATATGAATCACAAATATTATAAGTTACTATTACATGTTAGGAGTATATTTAATTCTTTTCGTTAATGTTATATTTCATATTCTATTTTATTTTATGTCAATGAAAAGAATACATTCAAAACTATAACTATTGTTATTTTATAAAAATAACATTTCATTAAATTATTTTAAAATAATAAAAGTTTATAAAAGTAAAATTTGATAATTATATGTTATAAAATCTCATAAAATTTCAATTTATGGTTAATATAAATTTTTCTATGTAAATATTTAGAACCTTTAAATATTTAAAATATTATTACCAAAATTAAAATTTAATAGATTAATTGAGGATTAATCATAATGTTAAGGTTTGAAATAAAATCCAAGCCTGTAAAAAATTTTGATTAAGAGTATTTCTAAATAACCTCATATTATCCTTTAATTAACTAACTTTTAAGCTATTTCAAATCGAGATAAAATTTACATTAAATTAAATGTTTTGGTGTTTCGAAAAGTGATCCTCTCCCCTCTTATAAATGGGTACCAATCATTATATATTATTCACACCTCTAAATCCATTCTGCTTATACATCCCGTTCCCATTTATCCTCTAAATTTCCCACACCTCATCATATTGTCCATACTTTTGGTAAAAAGCTATCCTATGGAGTCCTTTTGTACAAATCAAAAGGAGACAGCTAAATAAGAGGTAATTGTTTTACCAACTCATTCAATGTTTTTATCTTCTTCTATATAATTTTTCTAAGATATATCCATACTAAATTAATTACCCTAGAATCTAATATATTCTGATATTTTGTTATTATTATTGTAAACCCATATTCCTCCTTTTCTATCCTATGAAAAACAACATCATCGTGTGTGGTAAGAATGGATTACCGTATCTAAACCATGGTGAAAAATATTATTATTCAGTACATGATTTAGATGTGTATAAAAATGAATATAAATAATGTAAATAATAAATATTACCTGATATTGTTAATTTATAATTCATTTCCATCCATCTTTTTTCCCTTTACCATTACAGAATGATACTAATGCACGTGTGTGCGTACAACCTACTGTCTCCACAAAGCAAAGAGATTCCTCCTCCACGATAACCATTTAATAATGACTAGGAATATTTATATAATAAAATAATATAATATTTAACAACATAATATCATTCTTTATATGAAGATGATTTATATTATTCATAAAAGAAGTCTTATATGACAAAATAAAAATAAGGATATAATGCAGTTCACCCCCGAAATAATAATAATAATGAAATATTATTTAATAAATGATATAATAAGATCATATATGATATCATTAAAAATTGATATCCTTTTATTTTATATAAATAGCTTTATCTTACCATTATATTGTATGTTAATGTATCCTCAACTAAACTATAGTATGTTGTAAGGTTTAAATTAACATTTTTTTTATTATTTATGATTGTTTTTTATAAGAATTTACTGGGACATATTTTTCATCTGTGTCAATGATTAAAAATAATGTATTTAAAATCATTCTTAATATTATTTTAAAATAACATAAATACATTTTTACTCATGTTCAATATCACGACATATCCCTCAGGACCCATGTTGTGACCACCCCAAACCCGCCTTCCATAGGATAGGGGATGGTGACTAGCAACGAAAAGGCGTATCCCTAAAATGGGAAAGAATTTCCTTTTTAACCTATATAGACACACACTCTAGGAACACAACAAGAATAAAAAAAGTTATTTGTTGTAGTAAATGAGTGCGAAATGTAAAGGGGGCCGGAATACATGCCTAACAGAAAATTACAAGTACAACTAAAAAGTACAAATATAATAGAAAAGTAAAAAACAGCTCCTGGATCATCCACCAAGGATCCGACCTGAAGGGTAGGTAAAGATCATGATCAGTAGTCCATGCATCACGTCATTCCAAATGGTCCACCTCTGGGTACCATCCAGTCCTGGCTCCCTCATCCTTGATCAATGTTGTTTGTCATATGCACAAGACTCAACAAGGTCCAGGCGTAGCCTATGCATGGGTGAGTACAATGGTACTTAGTATGGACCTCGAGACCCCCATAGGTCTCCTATATTTCCACAAAGTAAATAACACAAATGAAGACCTAAAACTCAAAGCACGAAGAATTATACATCAACTCTACTTAGGTATATGCCCATGCATATACCTTAGTTATAAAGACATAATATTCTCATTCATGAGGGAAAAATTCCACAAATGTAACACCATGAAGGAAGAAGTACCACATAGGTAACACCACGAAGATATAAGAACCACACAGGTAACCTCGTGAAGAAAAATTCACGAAGGTAGAAGTACCACACATGTAACACCACGATAATAGAAGTACCACAAAGGTAACCCCATGAAGACAACACCAAGATGGTATAAGTACCATACAGGTAACACCATGAAGGTAAATAACTCAACTCACAATCAGGTATAACATATGTAAAAAAGTATAGATGATTAGTCGAAAGGATAGAACATCCTATTCTATTAAGAGACACTGTTGCTGACCCACATAAGATCTATAGATACTAACCCCTGCTGACCCACATAGGATTTGACCCACACAGGATTGGTATGCTCTGAAACACATAGGATCGCTAAGCATAGACCCACATAGTATTTGATAGAAGAAAACCTACATAGGATCGATAGATGTTAACCCAAGGAGGATCAATGTTCTTTCATCACGTTACGGCCTCCCACGGGAATCCTCGGACCTGATGTGTTCGAGCTCCGTAGAATCTGTCCCTCGAGATATTGGTCGTATCTCAACTGCCTCTATGCTCCACAAAGGAGTAACCCAAAGGAAAACCAAGTCATAAGGGTCCCAACACGATATGCGGTGCATTAATCAGATGCTCGATCTATGAGTTATAAGCATTTTAGTTTCGATGGCTCGGTTTGATTCTGTTTGAATACAACCTAGAAATTCTCTAAATTTCTCTAAAACTCGAGAGGATTATATCAAAATGGTAGTCTTGATCCAAGGATCCCAATTCTGTAGACGGTTTGTAAAACAGACGTCTGGTTCTCATAATATGGCCCTTTAAGTGTTTCAGGGTCCTGTTGGGCACGGGTCCGGTCCGACCCGGCAGACCGACCCAGTCTGATCTCTCCCGACTTATTCTGGGAACGACTTGGCTGGGCTAGTCCATGGCGGGATCATCCTACAAGGCTGAGTTCTGTCTTGGCCCATAAGGGATAGCCCGCAAAGGGCGGCCAGGCCTACAAGGGGGCGGCCTGCTGGCGCGCAGCCCACTGGCGCGTGACCCGCTGGCCAGGCTACCCAGCCGCATGATGCATGGCCCACAGGGGGTGTGGCTTTCTATCCACCAGATATGGAAAGGGGGTGATTCCCCTGGTATTCCGAATAGCCTGGAGGTCGTTTGCCTTGTAAAATGGCATTGCTCAGTCACTGCGGAGCCCGTCGGAGGCGTGGGTTCCCCCTCTGCTGCACCTTCGTCTGCAGCACCTTTCTCACCACCAGTGCATTGGTCACACCACCCATATCTATTGAAGATGGCTAATCTACTGACCGACTCTTTCGATCATCGTGGAGGATGAACCACATCCCCTTTCTCAACGGCGGCACGCGACAGCACGCCTCACCCCCTTTGTGGCCAGTCGGTGTCTGCCACTCTGATGACCGTCGTGCCATAGTGTTGTGGCCTCCTCTTCTGGCACGTGATGGTGCACTGTATCCATCATAGTTAGTATGTTCCACCACACCGATGGTCTCCATAGAGTAGAAAGGGTAGCAAGTTAACGGAGGGTTCAGGCTAGTTTTCTTAGGCTCGCACCCTCTGCATTAACTTGTAATCATGTGGGAGGATTAAAGGTTTCAAGAAAAACATGTGAGTTAAACAAAAAACAAACCCCTACCACAATAACGATAGAGAACACCCACAATTGAGGAAGTGGGTTGGTGTCCACCATCCCCACAACTAGCCTCTAATGATGTAGCTTGATAATCGATTCCTCGGTTCGGGTTTTGTTGTCGGTCATCACCGATTTCTGGAATTGGATCTGTCTTCCAATGGTTTGGTGTCTAAGCACATTACCATCACTTCTTTGCTTGGTGAATCAGTGTCGAAACCACTCCCCAAGCTCCATATAAATTGGAGAGGGGGAGGGTAAGTAATTAAGTTGGGAATTAATAGGGGTCATTAATTTGGAACCTCCCTAATTACCCAATAAAGCTGTTACATATGATAAAATTGGCATTCCATTTATTAGCATGACACATCACTTGTCCCACGTTTATGCTTGCCCTTTGGGGGAAAAGAGAGAATAATAAAAATTAACTATGTTATTATAATTATTTTTTTTAAAGTCCCAAAAACTAACATATTCTCCAAACCTATTGCGGTTAATGTGAATTCTTCCATAAGCCAATCCCAATGCTGCATATTCAATATTGCCCTAAAATTTTTAATCTGAGCACTGGATCAAAAGATATAAAACATAGTTCGTGCATTTACGAAATGTACCTTAAAAAGTTCAGAAATTTATTTTGGGCACAACGGGTCTCAAAATCACGCGCAATCAATTTTACCAGTCTCAAAAAAATTCCATATAATTAAAAAAAATCATGGAAAATCTGGGTCTTTAAATCCTCCAAAACATAGGGCTTTTCTTTCCCGAAAGCCACAACATTGACTATGAAAACAAATGGGGGTACTGAGCATGAATCTTAGCCTCACACTCTTGAGTTCTCTCTTAGAGGTTCTCATGTTTCCAGCGAATGCGCACTAGAGGTATTAATAGACCACACAGGACCCGCTCTTATCAATCCTTTATCTCTATTGGAACCTCTGTAAACGTCACCCCATCATCAAAGTCCAACTCGGTTTTTTCGATGATGTGAGATGGGTCATGCACATATCTCTTCATTTGGGATATGTGGAAGGTGTCGTGCACCCTCTCCAACAACGATGGAAGTGCCAAGTCGTATTCCACATCTCCAATCCTCTGAAGTATTAGAAATGGTCCAATAAACCTTGGTGACAACTTTCCACCTTGACCAAAATCTAGGACGCATCCATGAAGCATGTCCTCCAATGTCTGAATGGTCTGATTTTTCTAAAAATTTGTCTGAGGATGAACGGCGGTGCTCAAACGTAGTTGAGTACCAAATGCCTCTTTTAATCCCATACACAACCAGGAAGTAAAACATGTGTCACGATCAGAAATAGTTGTCGATGGAACCCCAAGAAGTTTCACAATCCCTTGTACGTATATGTGTCTCATGCCCTCTACTGATCCCTTCTCTCATATAGGTAGGAAGTGGGCTGACTTGGTGAGTCATTCAATGATCCATTATATGAAATCATGTCATGTGGATGTATGTGGAAGCCCAATCACAAAGTATATTGTGATTCCATCCCACATCCACTCGGTCGCCTCTAGTGGTTGTGTTAAGCCTACTAGAACCTGATGTTAGGCCTTCACATGCTGACAAGTGAGGCATCGTGAAACAAACGTTTCCACTACTTTCATCATCCCTAGACAGTAGTGTAGACACCATAGGACCTGGTACATCTTCTCCACACCAGGATGTATTACTAGAGAGGAAATGTGAAACTCCCCCAACACCTCCTCCTGTAGTTCCACCAATACCATTGTACATCCTCTAAAGAAGATGACATGCTCCCCCTTCAGAAAATTCATCAGGTGCCTGTCTTGAAGAAATCTGATCACGTTGAGCCTCACACTCAATGTCCCTAACCAGTGCCTCACTGAATCGCTGAAGGTGTGGGGGAGTGAATATCCTAGATTAGATGTAAGCTGCTCAATCTCTATCCACAAAGGATATTCGCGATGTGACTAGTTGTTGTGTCACCTCACTCCGCAACTTTAGACCAGACCTCATGATAAGTGTATCAACAACCACGTTCCCCTTCATAAGATTATAGAATATCTCAAATTCATAGTCCTGGAAGAACTCGGGTCATCACCACTATCTCAGAATCTGGTCCTTCTGTGAGAAGATATATCATATTATACTGTAAAATGTTCACCTTCCAAGTAATGTCTCCACATCATTAGAGAAAAGACCACAGATTCTTACTCCTTGTCATTGGTATAATTTTTTTGCTCATGTTGTCTCAACTTTAGAGAGCCATAAGTTATCACTACTCTCTCTTTCATCAGGAAAAATCCACGTCCACTCCCTGATGCATCACAATAGACTACATACATAATTCCCTCATCTGGTAGCCTCAAGATTGGTGAACTCCTCATTTTCTACCTCACCTCCTAAAAACTCAGGTGGCATCACTCTATCCATATGAAGGGTTGTCCCTTATTCTCCAATGCTAATAAGGGTTCCACAACTATAGAAAAATCATGCTCGAAACTCCGATAGTATTTATCCAACCCTAGGAAACTCTGCACCTTAGTCACACTCATGGGGGGCTCCCAAGCAAGCACATCCTCTATCATTTCCAGATCCACAAAAAATCCATCCTTTGAGATAACGTGTCCTAGAAAGTGGAACTCTCATATCCAAAACTGGAACTTCGAAATCATACCATAAAGATACTTCCTTCAGAGTGTATCCAGAACTATTTTCAGATGATAGGCATGCTTCTCCTTTGTCGCTGAGTATATCAAGATTTCGTTATTGATGACCACCAAAAACTGATTGAGGAATGGATGGAAGATCATGTTCATGATTCCCATAAACACTGTTGACATGGATAATGGCATAACCATGTACTCATAGTGGACAATATGACATCTGATGGTCGTTTTCTTCACATCTTCATCTCGTACTCTGAGCTGCTGATAGTCTGATCTGAGGTCTATCTTCAAAAACCAACGAGCTCCATCCAGCTGATCAAAAATTTAATCAATCCCAAGAAATGGATACTTTTTCTTCATGGCCACCTGGATCAGTCTCCGATAGTCTACACAGAGTCTCAAACTCCCATCTGCATTCTTGGTGAATAAAATTGGGGCTGCCCATGGAGAAACATATGGAATTATGAATCTCATTCTATACAAGTCATCCAACTGTACATTTTAATCATGAAGCTCCGCATGATCCATCCAATATTCTAGTGTAGATATCAGTTCCATCCCAGGGTACTGGTCAATGTAAAAGTGTACCTCCCTATGTGGAGATAGTCTTGGAACATCATTAAGAATGACATTGGTAAACTGGTACACCACTACAGGGTAGTTCAGACTCTCAACATATATTGCTATGAGGGTAAGGCTATCCAACTGGTGTTTGATCGGCTGAACCATCCTATGGATAAGTACATATTATGCGACAAAGGTTCCCTTCTCACCAGTTAAGGATAACCAGTTTCCATCCTCACAGACACACCACACTTTTCCCCTAATACACTTAATCTTGGCATGGACTGTGGACACCAGTCCATACCAAAGATGATGTCACAAGGACTCGAAACCACTAATAGAAGACCCCAATCGAAGCTCTCACCTCCTATAGTAATCTCACACTACCATATCTAGTGTATAATCATCGAATCCCCTCCCATAGGTGTTACTATCCCTAAGGATTGAGCAAACGACTCCACCAGAATATGTGAGTTCTAAACGAGGGTCGTGGAAATAAAAGAGTGACTAGACCCTGTGTCTATAATTACTTCAACTATGGTGTAGTAGACACATATTTTACATATAATCCTCTCTCTATAACTATGTTCACAGGCCTCAGCTTCCTGGAGCCAAGCTCATCCTTTTCCACCAGCTCCCTATGGTCGGGGTGGACCGCCTAGAGGAGGTGGTGGTAGAACCTCGAATCGTCGCCCACTGCCTGTTGCACGGCCTGCTCCTTTTCCACGTCAGCCTACTTCCAATGGACCTCCCTAATCAAATCTCTTCCAATGTTTTGGTGGTACCTAAACTGTATTCTAGTCATCTATACATCGGTTCGGGTTGTCACATTCCTTGTTACCCTGCCCGCCACATGAGTAGCACTGCCTACTACTCAGCTGTCCCCCTATGTCCCATGATCCCCGCATCACCGACCCATGTATCCTATAGTCGTCCACAATAAGGCATGGACCTTTTTGTCCCCTGTATCATTAGACTATGACCTGCTACATATGACTCTACTACTTGATGTCTGGTGATGGATCTCATTGTTGGTACCTTCTCAGATTGGAAGGTCTCCACTAAAAGCACTCGCTCTAGCACCCCAAAATGTGTCGGTATGATGGGCGATATAATAGATGCACTGATCTCCCGTCAGAGACCCTGATCAAGGGTTTGGGCCCTAAATAATGTGTCCCATACCATGTCGGTGGAGTAGTGAGAGAGATTTATGAACCTCACAGAGTACTGGGGCACATTTATGATGCCCTACTATAAATGCAGTAGCTCCTGTATATGCACAGAGCATAAGGTCATTGGGACAAACACTGTACTGAAAAATCTCTCGATGTCCCCCTAGATGAGGGTCACCTCATTGTGTATATGGATCATCAAACTCCACCATCTCTCTACTGCTTCCTGAAAAAGACTGGCTGCTAGGATCACCATAAGGTATGATTGTGTCCCAAACCGGCGGAAACTCTAACTATAGCCTCCATCTAGTCATTAGCTACCTAAGGGTACCTCTCTTCTCAGAACCTTTGAGGCCTCTACCACTGAAATGCAGGCAGCGTACTCAGTCCACGTGCATCCTCTACTAGTGGGGATGGTGTAAAAAGCTTCCCAAGGGGTAGTGGTGCTAATGGTACAACAACCTAAGTTTCTAATTCCATAAGAGGTCCCTACACTGAGGTCTCATCACTCAGCGGACCGTCATTGCGTATTCTCTCGAGAATACTAGATGTTTGTCAACATGGTAGAATCCTGAAGGAAATTAGGTGTGCCACTATCAATATGTTATACCTCGTGATCTAACTCAAAGATACTAGAGGAAAAACATTTTAGAAACGCATTCAATTAGTGTTTCTGTGCACCAAGTTGAAAATCAGAATTTAGGGTCCTGGTGTATGGATATAGCAGACTCCCACCAACACTAGATTCCCTAAACTGAAAACCACATTCAAACACTTAAAACTATTTCCACAAATAAAATATCAGATTCTTAGGTTTTCAGTAGAACTGTCTCCTCTAATATATCTTTTTCACGACCCGTCCCTTGGGGATCATGTCATGACTAACCGAAGCCCGCCTTCCATATGCCATGAGACGGTGACTAGAATCAGAAAGGTGTATCCCTTAAATGGGAAGTAATTCCATTTTTAACTTGTACAGAAACATAGTCTATGAACACAACAAGAAGAAACCCTGAAGTAAACTGCTTTAGAAAATGTGTTCTGAATGTAAAATAAGAATAAATAGAATCGCAATTGCAAAGTAAAAGTGAAACTGAAATGTAAAAAAACAACTAAAAAGTGAAAACCATATCCTTGATCATCCACCAAGGATCCTACCTCAAGGGTAGGTATAATTCATGATCAATAGTCCTTGTGTCACATCCCACCAATTGGTCCACCTCTGAGTACCATCCAGTCCTCGCTCCCTTAGCCTTGATCAATGATGTCTATCATATACACAATACACAACAATGTTCTAACATAGCTCATGTAGGGGTGAGTATAACAATACTCAATAGGGACCCTGAGACCCACATAGGTCTCCCAAAGTTCCAAAAACAAAATACCACAAACAAAGACCTCAATATCAAATTAGGAAGTAATAGACATCAACTCTATATAGTTATATGCCCATACATATACCAAACTTATCGAGATAAACAATTCTCATACATGATGGAAGAATACCAAAAAGATACAACATGAAGTTAGAAGTACCACATAGGTAACACCATGGAGTTAGAAGTACCACATAGGTAACACCATGAAGACAACATCAAGAAGGTAGAATTACCAAATAGGTACACCAAGATGATAGAACTACCACACTGGTAACACCACGAAGGTAGAAGTACCACACATATAACACCATGAAGATAACACCAAGAAGGTAAATGACTCATCTCACAATCAGAAATAACATAAGAACATAATTACAGATGATTAGTCGATAGGCTAGATTATATTATTCTATTAAGAGGTATTGTTACTGACCAACACAAGATCGATTGGTACTAACCCCCACTGACCCACAAATGATCTGACTCACACAAGATCGGTATGTGCTAACCCACATAGGATCGCTGAGAACTAACCCAAACATGATCTGAAAGAAGATGACCCATGAAAGATCGATATATGCTTACCCACAAAGGATCGATGTTCTTTTTCAAGTTACAGCCTGCCACATGATTCCTCGCACCTGGTGTCCTCGAGCTCCATAGAATTTTCCCCTTGAGATATCGTTCGAACATTGAACAGAACTATACTCCATAAAGGAGTAACCCAATGGACTGCCATGTCATAACATTTCCAACATGATAGACGGTGCATCAATCAGACACTCGGTCTATGAGTTATAAGAGTTTTAGTTCCGAGAGCTCATTTGGATTTGGGTTTGAGCCAACTCGAATATACTCCAACATTCTCCAAAACTCAAGTGGATTATACCAAAAGTATCATCTCAATCCAAGGATCCTATATCCATAGACGGTTCTTTAAATAGATGTCTAGTTCTCATGATATGGTCCTTTAAGTGTTTATAGGTCCAGTTGGGCCCGTGTCTGAACCAACCCGGTCTGGGCCGACCTGACCCAATTTGGGTCGACCCTACCCATTTCGGGTCTAACCTGCCTGGACTAGGCCACAGTGCGCTAGGCCTGCTGGGATGAGGACTCGCCTGCCCTACAAGGGGGAAGCCTGCAAAGGGTGACCCGACCCTCAAGGGGGTGGCATGCAAAGAGATTGTTGGCCCGCTAGGGGTAGTTCGCATGGCAGGCTGCCCGACCGCCTGAGGCGCGGCCCGCAGGGGGCGTGTCCTGCTTCCCGCTCGAGTTGTAAGAGGGGGTGAGTCCCCTGGTATTTTGAATGATTCGGAGGCCGTTCAGCTAGTAAAATGATAGGGACACATGTGTGCCTTCAGGTTGCCACAGTACTCGCCGGAGGTGCGGGTTCCCCCTCTGTCATGGCTTCGACCATGGCCCCTTTCTCACCGGTGGCATGCTGGTTGCACCTCCCTTCCCTTATATGGACAGTCGGTGTGAAAACATCCTCTTCCGACCACCTCGGCTAATGTGTCAGTACCCCTTGGTTACCGGCAGTGCGCGAAAACACGTCGTACCTCGTTCGTGGCTGGCCAGTGTCTACAGATCTGCTGACTATTATGGCATAGCCACATTGCCTCCTCATGCGGCACGTGACAACGCACCACCTCTATCTTAGCCAGTGGGTGCCGCAGTACCGACAATCTTCTATAGATATGAAAGGGTAGAAAGCTAAGAGAGGTTCTAAGCTGGGTTCGTTAGGCCCACACCCTCCACATAAGTTTATAATTATGTTGGAGGATTAAAGGGTTCAAGAAAACACATGAATTAAACAAAATAACCCCTACAATTAGAATGATGGAAATGCCTACAATTGAGGAAGTGGGTCAGTGGTCTATTTCCCTTTAACTAGCCTCCAGTGACGTTTATTAATCATTGATTCCTTGGATCGGGTTTCCATGTCGCTCGTCAGTGCTTGCCATAACTTGCTATGTCCTCCAAGAGTTATGCGTCTCGGCACTTTACCAGCACTTTGTTTCTTGGGGAAGTAGTGCTACACCTCTTCCCAATGTTCATATAAATAGAAGAGGGGAAGGGTAAGTAACGACGTTGGGAATTAATGGGGGATCATTAATTATGAACCTTCTTAATTCACCAATAAAGCTATTAATTAAGATTGAAAGTTCAATCCATTTATTGTCTTGACACATCGATGGTCCCACATTACCTCTTGCTGTTAGATGAAAAATTATAAAAATTAACAATGTTATTTTTATTATTCTTTTAAAATTCCCCAAAAACAAAATTTTTCTCCGAACCTACTACGGTATATGTGACTTCTCACTTAAGTGAATCATAGCGCTGCGAATTCAATGGTCCCTCAAATTATTAATTCGAGCAAGAGTTCAACAGTTAGTAAATGCCGCTCACGTCTTTATTGAACATAACTTAAAAAAGTTCAGAAATTTATTTTGGGCACACCGGTCCTTAGAGTCTTGCACCGTCAATTTTCACAGACTTGTAAAATTCCATATAATTAAAAAAATACATGAAGAATCTAGGTTTTCTGATTCATTTGTATATAAAGAATCTATTTTTTTCATTTTCCATACAAGGTATATTGTATGGATTTTTTGACAATGTAAGAAAAGAATCTATATTAAAACTTATGCGGCATGAGTGGATTCTTCCACAATCATGAAGCCATAACATTTTTGTTGATTTATTTACAACATTACAAGATTATTTTCAATAAAAATATTTTATTTTTATATTGCATTGAATTTTAAATAACTAATTTTAATAAAAGGGGTATTTATATAAATAATATTCTAATTAATTTATTAAAACATTTTCATCAAAGTCAACAGCCTTTATTGGATATTATACTTAATTGAGGTTGATTTCATATCAAATAACATAAATTATTGTATTGAAGGGTTTATGAATAGTATAACTATGGATGTGATACTTTAATACAATTCATGATTTATGGATAATGTATTATGAATTCATATGTTATTTTTAATAAAAATATTTATGTTGGTTATGTTTTAACCCATTCATAAGAGGAATGTAATGGACTTAGTATGTGATGGGACGGGCCCATTATATCCACTCGATGCATCTATAGGTCTCATGAGACAAGATAGTTTGGGTTTTTACACATTTATATAAGGCCTAGGATAAAGGCCTTGATCGAATGGTTATGATGATCAGTATAATGCATTATATCTTTATGATATTAGTTACTGATATTACATGATATTTTATATCTAGTTGAATATCTATGTGAATGTTCAAATTACATTATTTGATTCATTCATTACATATTATGATAATTGTTATGTTTAAAAGGCTTGTGAAAAAATTTATACCTTTTTTCAAATTTTATTTTCATTTATGATAGATTATATAATATTATTTATTCTTACATAGCATTTGATCTCACCCCATTCTTATGTCTCATTGTTTCCTAAATGTGAAGTGGTAAATTATGTATAACCTAGAGTGAGGGTCTTTGAGATATGATTGTTTCAATGTAAATTCAATATTAATTTTCATTTCAAGATGTAATGAAAAAATTATGCTTTTATCTAATATTTCCAAGGTTACTAAAATAATTAGTATTTCGGGATTTGATATATAACGATAATTCAAATTTAATAAAATAATACACTAGCTTAAGGAATCTAGTGTTGTGGTGTTACAATTCAAAATCCGACTGGCCAAATTAATTAGAAAATGTAATCTAGGTATTTAATTTAGAAATGAGTATTTTAGTTCAATTTATTTCCATTCTGAAATCACCAATTAATAGACACCCAACAACCATTTATTTATTCATTTAATTATTGGGTATCAATTCTAACAAAATAAATACAATTCCAAAATGAATGATTTTGTTGGCCAAAAAAATGATCGATTTGACACAAAGGACAACTAAAAAAGCTGAATCCATTAATTAAAGGTTTCTTAAAAATTTTAAACTATTAGATATGTATTAAAAAAATTAATTAATGAAATAAAATAATGATAAAATAATTATTAAAATTAAGGAATTGGTGAATTTTAACAATTTTACTCAAAATTCATAAAAATTCTCAAATTGAGATAATTTCACTTATAAATAATATTAATGAAAATTAAATCCGTTAAATATATGTCAAAAAATTGTATATAAACTATATCAATTATAACACCCTTAACACTTGTACTCCCAACATGTGACCATTAAATCTAAATTAAAAATGAAAATTCCAAACAAATGTAAATTAAAATTAAAAAATATAAAAATAAAGATACCCAACATATCAAGCATCCTAAATAGATTTGATTCCAAATTATTCATTATTTTAATTAATTTTATTTTCATTTATTAATTATCCCATTCATAATTATTCTTATCCCACCCTTTTATCTCATCAGATGATTTTTATTTCGAACAATGATTTCCACATCCAAAAAAATTAATAGTTCAGAATAGGCCTTAAAATTTTATAGATCTCCATATAATTTTTTCAAAGTATTTTATCCATCATGAGGACTTAAATCAGGTATATTATATGGTTTTATGAAAGGAATATTTCTAAAGAAAAAAATTTTATGATGAATAATAAGGGTTTGGCTCTTATTGACAAAAAAATGAATTATCATATTTTTCACTCAAGTATAGTCATCTCCCCATTCAAAATATGAGGAATTTAAGATCTACCAATCATTTAATATCACATCAATATGCCAGACCCTCAATATTTCATATATAAATTATTTCTAACTTATTTTTCTTTACATAAATTCTTTATATAGGAACAACATTATTTCATTTAAGCTATATAAAGTCAAAAACCATTTTTCCATAGACTCTACAAAAATTCACATATTTTTTTGAATAATATTTCTAGTAGAAAAATAATCTATTCTAAATTTCATTTTCCACATAATGTACCTCCACATGATGTATCACACCATAGACTACCCCCCCCCCCACAAACACACACTTATGTTCAACATGATCTTGTATTTTTACATATATTGTAGGTTGGATAAGGGAATATGGATTGTAATGTGGCTAAACTATAAGAAATTGAATGAATACTAAATTATCACAAAGGTTAAATGTATATTAATGGTATAATAAATATTATTGTCATAAAAAAATTGTTTTTCGATAAAAAATAAGTTTACTCAATCATTTTGAATAAAACATATTTAAATATAAAAACATTATATAAAAATGGAAGGTTCTTGTTAAAAAACAATTTTTATATTAACTCAATAATATGGTTTGTTATGAAGAAGAGGGAAAAATGGTTCATCATCCTCCAGAGATATTGTTTTTTATCATTGGCCTACATTTAGGGAATCAAATTTCATAGAATGTGTTATTTAATATATTTTACACAATTTGAATCCAAAATAGAGAACATTTAAAAATTCATTTCTATTTTTATCCATTAATCATTTTGGGAATTTTTACTTGAAATAGATTTTTAATTCACTTATGTTATTACTTTTATGCTCAGAAGTCTCAAAAAATCAAAACAATTATAGAAAAAATAAAAATATAAATTGAAAACAAATTAAATGAAATATATAAAACTACCATGGATGATCCTCCCAAATACTTATTGTTTAAAATGTCATGATTTTGAATATTTTATATAAGAACATTAATTAATAATGTTTAAACAAGAATAAATCTCCTATGAAGGAAATCCATGAAATGGTTTTTATTATATAGTAGCAGCATTTCGCTATCTTCCTAAATGATTTAACAAGGAAACCTACAAGAAAAACAAAAACAGATAATCAAAATTTTATAAAATGAAATGAAACAAAATAAAATTTAAGGGAATGATAAAGTGTATTAATTGAAACCCCTAAGTGGGTGATTGGATTTCACTCCTTCTATTATAGCAATTCAAGTCAGTCATCCTTAATCAGATGTTGGGTGTGTTTTCATCCTCATTTACCACCAAAATGAAATTTTTTTATTTTTATATAGATCAAAAAACATCTAAAATATCAAAAAATTATATTTAATTTGGTTAAAATCCATCAATTAGATGTCATTATTATCTATTAGAAGTGGTATAAAAATGTAATATAATTTTTCCAAGACTTGATCTTCACAAAAAATAACCACTAGATGTTAAATATAAATTCTTCGTTGTAGTACATTATAAAATTTAACTTCAACTATTTATTATTTAGAAAATTTCTTGTTCCCAACATCATATTGTAGACATGATTACTAATCAAACATAATCACTAATAATTCATTAATATCATAATTTTAATTCTCTTTATTTGAAAAATATGTCTAATAAAAAGTATTACAAAATAAATCTTCATAGAGAGAAGAAGATAAAAATATATTATCCACATATTCCAAAAAAAACTAGATTAAAATTTTATTTTTTTCTTCTTTATTCTCCATGCATTGTTGAATTTGAGAGTGCGTAATAGTTTTATTGACAAAAAAAAGTTTCCCAGGTACACCCATATACTTTTCAAAAAATTCTTGACTCAATCGTTTCTCCTCACATGGATAACATTTGATGTAAATGTTATGAATTTTCAATTTAAAAGTTTTTCTATTCACCTATAATTTAATTTTCAAAAATATTTATAGAAATTATTTTCTAAAAAATAATGGGTTTCAATAGAGGAAAAAATTTATAAACCACTATTAATATCATAATTTAAATATTAAAAAGGTTATTCTTATTCATTTTTCAATAATCCCATAAAAGGTTCTTCAATATACAAAAATGGATAGTTTAATATTTTCCATTTCTTCCACATATTTTTGTGCATTTCATTATTTTAATTCATTTATTATAGTGGAAATAATGTTATGTTGTTTTCTTATTGAATCATAATAAGATTTAATTGAAGAACCAAATTCTTTTTTTTTATAATGAAATTAGTTTCTTGGAGAACTAATGAATATTATAGTAATTAATAATTTAAAAATTCATTATTACAAGACTCCTAAAATGGATGGTAATCAACATTGGCATATTAGTAGTTTTTGTTAAAAAACAATTCTTTTAATATATTAGAAACATTAAATTAGGTTTTAATGTCATAAAAATTTAGAAAAAAAATTAGTAAATTGGAAACCTCATAGAAAATTGATGTAAATTTATTCTTTGTTTTTTTCATGAAAAAATAGTCAATAATTTTCTTCTTAATGATGTATAACATGTTTCAGCAAAGTGTCGTCTCATGGGGAGGATTTTGAGAATGTATTTATATTGTAACTTTGTTAAATTTTGTATGTTAAAACTGAAAATATGTATAATAATTTAATTGTAATGGTTAAATAAAAAATAGATTAATATATTACATCTACTATAGTTATATGAAATAAATTGAAAACATGACTGAAAAAGGTATAACAAAAGGATATTATATATATATATATAATATTTGATAATCAAACACTCCCATTATCCATAGAGATATATGATTACCATTTTAATTACCTAATATATACATCATGTAATGATTGTAAACACATAAGTTAACTATTTTCCATATTGTGACTTCAATTATGGTTTTCAACCCCTTGTTAATGTGATATGATCATCCAAAGATGTCTATGTAAACAAAATATATTAATCTCATAATGATTGAAGGAAAGATGCCACCATAGAAATTTAAATAGTGATAATATTCACATAAAAATTTTTGGTGAAAAAAATCCATAATAATTTAGAAAAAAATTCGTTCAATAATGAAATTGTCCTTTTTATATCATAAAACCAGTTTATTGGACAACCTAAAATGAAAGAGTTTAAAATGAAAATAAAAACATCATAATTGGAAATTTCATTTGATCATTTCTTCCCATCGTTACTTTGATTTTATCTATTAATGTCTTAACAACATCATAGAATAATCATATTCAACATCCAATCCTATCTATTACAACACACTCCATAAATATAAACATATTATTAAATGATGTTAAAATTAATATATTTTGAAGAGGCGGGGTGGTAATGCTTGGTCAGATTCTGGAATTACAAAATGATTCTTGAATATAGAAACATTATATATAGAATCATGCTAAGGATTCTTCATAAATATTTTTAAATGGATATGAAATTATACCCATATAATTATATCCCGTTTTTACATGTGGTGAAAAGGATATAATAGATTTACTAAAAAACATTTTATTTCTGATGTGACACTTAAAATTCAATATTTTCATGAGTCTAATATCCATATAAAAAATTTAATATAATTTTGGTATTAAATTATCATATTAGGATTATAATACTATATAATTCCTTAGTTTAATAAGAAAAATTGAAAACTTTTGGTTGATTTATGACTCATTATCTAAAGCAGTATATTGTTTGTCAAAAAATAATGTTTTAAATTAATATATATTTTTAGGAAACCAAATGATTGAATCAACAATTAGATCTTATAAAAATGTTTATTTCTGTAATAAAATGGTTAAAAAAGAAATAGTTTTTAAATAAGAAATGTATTTAAAAAATATATCCCAAAAATGTAGAAATTATGAAAATAGTTAATTTTATGAATTTGGTAATTATCAAAATTTATATCAAAACTCATAAAAATTTTGAAAAATTATTATATTTCATTTATATTAACATGTTAGAGGGTATTATATCACTAATAAAACTATGATTTTTTTTTCAAATATTATCTCTTTCTATTCCCCCACTAATAACACTTGGAATCCAAGACATGTCATCACTCAAAAATAAATTGGCAATGGAAATTCAAAACATATGACAATAAAATTAAAAAATATCAAAATAAAGGATCCTAATAATCCAGATTTAATTATAAATTATTCATTATATATTTTCATTGCATTCCCATTTTACTCATTCTTTTAAGAACATGGATTACAAAATCACTTATTTTCATTCCCTTATCACATTATATTTATTTTTAACAATTTTTCCCAATTTAAATAACTGAAAGCGTCACGATGTGGTTAAAATAATTCAAAATCCCCACAAAATTGAGTCATGAAATTTTATTAATAGAGGTTATAGAAATGTTTTTATCTGATGATAGAAGATAATTGGGGTCTAAATGTAATAAACTAAGCATTTTAATTAGGATATTTTGGTTCTTTTTGAAGAAAAAATTCATGATTCAACATTCCAATAAAGTACAGTCTCATTCATAATCATCATATAATGAGTTTTAACTTTATTAAACTTTGAAAATAAAAAATAAATCCCCATCCATTAATATATTAGCATATAAATTACACATACCTTCATTTTTTTCTCTCTTGAATTCTTAGAATAGAAACAATTTTATATCATTGGAAGTTCAAGAATAGAAAAAATCCCATTTAAATGAAAACTCTCAAAAAGGTTGAAATTAGGTAGAATAAAACCTTTCTTAGTATGAATATCTATTCATTATTTAATTTTCAACTCTATTTAGTAACACTTGATGTATCACACTGTAAGTCATCCCCACTAATGTTAAAATAGATCATGAATTTTCATTTCCATAGTATTTTGGATCAGGAAAATTGGCCTGTAATTTTGATAACCTAATAGTTATTTCATTGATACTATGCGATCAAATTGTTAAAATGTAAATTAAAATCTAGAATAAAAAGGATTCTCATGAAAATGGGTATTTCAATTACAAACGAATTGTCATAATCAATTTTAAAACAATATTGATAAATATCCCATGTTTTGAATTATAAATTTTCATAACTAGTAAATAAAACCAAAATATTATTAACTAATTAAGTGGTTATAGTTTTTAAAAAGATGAAAAAATGGTTTAGATCCCTTATCAGAAATTGATGTTCATTTATGGACAACATCCATGGATAAGAATTTAGAATTTGGTGGTCATTTCATTAATTTTATAAAATTTAATCTGAAAAAAACAACTTTTAGGAAACCCTTTATGTTCAATTATAGTAATTATATTTTTTATTTTCATTAAAAATTGTATTAAATTTATAAATTTCATTAGTGTGAAGCTCACTATAATAAAAATGAAAAATGAAAAAAAGGTAAATCACACAAATTCTTAATCTAAGATGGATGGTCCTACCCCAATGCTATTTTGTACAATTTGATCCTTGTGATAATAATATATATGAAATTATATAAAATAATATATGACATGATAAAATATATAAGGATGGAATAAAAAAACTTGGTTTTTTTGTACAGTGGAAACCTTGAGGTATCTTGCTAAAATTTGTATCATGGAAACTTATAAGAAGAAAAATAAAGAATAAAAAATTCATTTAATGAAATGAAATGAAAAAAATATATATTGAAGGTAACAAATTAATTTTTATAACCCAATGTGGTTTATTGGATTTCATAGCCCCTGGTCATCCAGTTTTAGGAGGTTATCACTAATCTAACGGTTGGTGTTCTTTCTTCATCCTGAATAACCAAAATTAAATTTTACAATTATTTTAAATATCATAAAAATTATATAATTTCTCAAGACAATATTATTATGCCTTATTATACAACACTTTTATTTAAATATGATTTATTGAAATAGGTAACAATAGGAAAAATAAACAAACCAAAACAACATGTTAAATAAAACAATAGTTTTTTGTTGAAATTTATTTTCTAGGATGTGGTTTAAATTCAATCTGTCTTCCAAACTTAATTTTTTGTTTGAAAATAGATTTTAACCACCATATTGATGTAAAATACTCTATTATTCAACAAGAAACACCATTATTCATGCAATCTATGACTTCAGTTCATCTCTATTTGAAAAAGAATACCAGTCAAAAGTATTGAGTGCTTAGTATATATATAAATATGAATATAAATGTTTATTATAAAAGTGATATAAAAAAATTGGTCAACATTAATTAATTAACTTTGTGGTTTCTAATTCTATAATAATATTTCATAGTGGAAAAAAATTGTATTGAGAGTAGTAAAAAACTTTGGATCCACTATATACACATAAAAAATTAATTAAGTTAGTGTTTCTCCATCTTTGGCTAAATATTGATACGACATATCTAAATTCTCAATTCCATATCATGAGGATTCACATGGAATATCCTATTAAAAAAAGTTTCCTAATTATTTTATAATAATATTTGATTTGTAATAGACAAAACAATTGGTATGTACTTGGTATTTTATTCTATTAAATTTAAAAATGGTGTTTAAATTTATCTTTAAATTCTCCCAAAAATGGTTACTCAATATAAAAAGTGAGTGGGACACAATTTTCCTATTATTTAAAATTATTTTAGATTTCAATTATATTAATTACTAGTAATATTTTAAATAATTTTAAGTTTGATTTCTCAATTCTTGAATCTTAACAATCTTTTTATGAAGCACAAAATTATTTCATTGGATCCTAGATTTTGTTTTTTAGAACATTATATAATTTTGTTTGATTAATTATTTTAAAAATTATTACTTACGAGGATCCTAATATTATTGATAATTAGGGTTATAATATTACTACTTACTAGGAAAGTCCATTTTTTATTTTTTAATGACCCTAAAATATTTATTAAAGTAAAAAAATATTCAAAAAAAAATAAAAGAACCTAGGAAACATTCATTTAAAAGGAAAAATTTTGATAGTTGGATCTTTCTTTTGAAACTATAGTTCATAACAATCTTGATAAAAATGTTGATCAACAGTTACCATGAGGTTTCCTCATGAGTAGTCTTCATGATATGTTATCTATCATTATCATTTTTATATTTTTTTCTTACAGTTAAAAAAATGGTTGTTTTTAATTAGTAAAAAAATTAACTAACACAAAATAAGATTAATAAATAAATTCTATGTTTATTATTTGAAGAAACAATAAAAACAAACTAAATGAAAAATTAATGATAATGATAGAAGATGTGGAAAATATTTAATCCTCAAGAACACCATATATTATTAATATCAAATGGCTTCAAACTTAAATAACCAATGTATACATTAATACCATAAATTACACACCTAAATTATCACGATACCCTATATAGGGCTCAATTATGGGCTAAAAACACCATATGAACATGATATAATTACTCAAAGATCACTGGGTAAGCAAAATAGACTTAACTCATCAACATTTTCCATATTCACATACCCAATGACAATATTAATTGCCTAATTTTATCCTGGTATTTAATTTTTATACACTGAAATAAAAATTCACCTCTAGGTGGAATGAATTCAGTTGGAAACTTGTTCTCTGAGTTAGTCCTCATTTTCTAAAGGAGTATCAAATCCACCAAAAAAATAATTTTCTAAATTGAGTGAATTTTTAGGCATCCAAATGAATGGTTAAACACTTGGACTTGATAACAAGGATTATTCCCCTAACCCAAGGGTTCCCAAAAAAATTTATATTGAATATGGAATCAGTATTAAAAATTTTATTCCCAAAATATTGAAATGATAAAAACTAATTGGTATTCTAGAATTTGGTAATAGTCAAAATATTTCATAGAACACCTAAAATCCAAAAATATATTCAATCTGACTTGTAATGAAATATTGGTGTGTATTAGTTAATTTATATAAAATTTAAAAATATTTAAACATAATATCAATAAATGTATATGATCTATCTTACAGTGGACATGTTCATTTATATATATGATTATGTTTGATTGAGAACACACCTGACCCCTTTATAGCATGAGTAACACATATTTCTTTCTAGAGGTGGCTATTTTATTACATTTATGAAATAGAAATTTCATAGTTATTTTAAAATCTACTAATTTACCAATGTTTGTATAGATCGGCCATTATATAATGATAAAATTTTCGACGATGTGTTTTTTCAAAATGCAGTGATTCAGTTTAAAATATGTATCACAAAATGTTTTGGTGGAATTAAAAGATTTTTGAAGCTACAAATAATGTTCATATGGGATTTTATTTTGAGTATGAAACTGTTGAATTTTTACTAATATATATATATATATAAACAAAAAACATTATGAACATATATGTATAATTTCTTTTTTAATATAGTTATGTGATAGAGGTATTTTTGCACCAGTATTAAATATTCATGTGGAAATAAAAGTATTTGATATATATTTATTTCTACCAAATTGTTTTATTATCTCTTATAAACCATTAGGAACATTTTAATTAATTTAAATTTTTTCGATTAAAATGATCAATGAAATATCCCTACTGTGTGAACCATATATAATTTGGAAATCATTAGGATCTTTTTAAATAATAGGATGGTTTCCTCTACTATTGGTTATAACGTATTCCCCCTTCCTCTTCTTATTATATGAATATTCATCATATTTGTTGAAAGAAATATAACCCCTTCAACATTTTGGAATATAAACTATATTATTAAGGATATATTGGATGATGTATCCCCCTCAAAGTTAGAGTCATTTTTCATTGACTATTGATCTTTAGAAAAAATTTCCCTTCATAAGGGAAGAAAAAAACTACTAGTATTTTCATTTTCTAGGTACACTATTTTATATTTCCATTTATGAAATGATTCATGAAGATAAATCTTGGAGTTTTTTTGTTGTGTTTATCTTAATATGGTCATATAATGATAATATGAATCCCACTAGTTTTAAAAATCTCTATAATCTCAAAAAAAATCCTAAAAATCATATTTATTTATTTCATACACTTTTGAACCATTTATAAAACATATTGGTGAAACATTATTTACATAACATCATGGTGATAGTAGTTTGTATGTATACATGAGTGAATATTCCACTTTTTTAAGGATTGAATTAAGTAATTTTAAATAATCATTCAAAGTTATATAATAATTATTAAATAAAAAATTATCATATATATATATATATATATTAATTTATTAAATCCTTATTATAATCCATGTATAGAAGAAATGAATGAAAAATCACATTGCTTAATGAACATGGAATTATACACATACGCATAAGTGTCCTTATCGTTATCAAAATGATAGGAAATTATAATTGTAGATAAGATATTAAAATTACAAAATAATGATAAATTCATAAATATCATATATAAACACTGAATCAATCATAAAAACAAACCATGAATGAATATGATGGAAAATAAATCACATTGAAACTTGGGGGGTGATAGTCCATACATACTCATGAAAGATACATTCACTTCACATTATTTAGAGATAATGTGTCAATTTAGTGTCCCCTAATCACAATAATATTTCATTATATTTATGATTCAACAGTTATTATGTTGTGGTAGATATAATAGATTTATAGAAAGAATAAAAATAAATAAACACTGAAAGAGTTAGTTAAGATGATTTCTACTTCATTTAGAGAACTCCTTTGAATTATATCTTAAGAAATCATAGGATGATATAAGGATAATAATTTATATTTTATAATGAAGAGAATAATTCTTGTATTTTTTCAGTTGTAGATTTAATAAGATGGAAGTATCAATTTTTGTAAATAAATATTGATAAGTGGTTCCCTTTTAAAAGTGAGGGGTCCGACACAAAAGGAATTAATTAAAAGATTTCAATATTAAATAGTCATATTCATATGAAAGTGGAAAAAATATAAATCTATATAATTAATAATATTTTACTTTTCAAATCTATTGAACCAATAATATTTTTCAATTTTTATGTAGTATTTGTACCATTATCTGATAGTTTATACCCTAGTAATCTAGTTTTATCCTAGCCATGATTACAAAATATAACAATTTTTTATATTCATTAGAAAAAATAATAAAATAAATAAATTAAGAAATTTTGAAAATAATATTCCCACAATATAATCCATTTTATTAAATTCAACTTCATTGTGTATTATAAATTAATATTAAAAGAATCATGAATCTTTCTACTAAAAAATAATTTTTTTTAAATGCATTGTAAGAAGAAAAAATTACTTACATTCATTCATTATCATATAAAGAAATTTAGATCAATATTTGTAAATTTAATTTAATATATAATCTATATATTTCGTTTCCAATCATTCATAAATAATGAAAAAATTTATTTATAATAATAAAAATATTATGCATGTATAAAAAATTGTTTTTTAAAAAATAAGTCTTTTCACATCAAAAATATTTTATATAAATTTCAAAATATAAATAACTAGTGTATAAATTAATAATCATACAATAAAAATAATATTAAATAAAAGAAATTTTTAAAAGTGATCAATATATTTCTTTATAAAAATTCATAAAACCTATAAAAACCCATTTCATAAAAAACATAGGTCTTTCAATAATAAAATAATAAAATTTAAATTTAATTATTAATTCGTTTGAATTAATAAAAAAAATATTTAGTGAAAAAAATTATATATATCCTTAGGTGTTGAAGAATCAATTGAATGTTATCTACAACTTACTATACTTATTATGGTCCCATATGCATCATTTCCTCAAATTCATCCAAAAATTATAGATTTCAGAACCTCTTTGCATATAATGAAACACAATATTCCATCTGTATACTAGAATGAAAACTGTTATTATAAGAAAACTCAACAAATAAATTATGTTGAATCCAACTTCCAAGTTTATAAATTTTTCAATAATAATGAATATCCTCAAATATATGAATTGTTTACTATTATTTTCCATAATATTTAGGATGAATGTTTATGTTGAAATTTAATTTTGTTCCTAATGACTTCTAAAGGCCTTTAAAAAAGATATGAGTGAACCTGACATCATTATCAGACACAATGTAGTTGGTAAATCCATGTAAAATGAATATTACTTTTATATACAACCGACAAAGTTGATATGGGAATAGGGTGGCTCTAATAAGAATAAAATGTGAAGATTTAGTCGAATGATCAATAATAACCCTGATTGCATTGTTACCTCAAGATGTATTTTGTAGTCCCACCACAAACTCCAGGGATATATTTTTCTATTTCCACTATGGAACTGGAAATGAATGAAGAATCCACTTGGGTAACTACTATTCTACTTTATCCTGTTGAAAATTAAAACAAGTCATGGTAGTATTAACAATATATATTTTCATTCATTCCCATCAGAAATACTCTTGAATGTCTCTGTATATAATAGTACATCCATGATGTGTTGAAAATAGGGAACAATGAACATAAAATAATAATAATTTATTAAAATGTGAAACACAAAGAACATATAACATCTCCCAAAATATGAAGACACAATCTATATCAATGTTAAATTCAATCACCTTATACTTTATAACGAATTATTCCATTTTTTGAATCTCGTAGTCTTTCTTCTATGCTTTCATAATTATGTCTGACAGAGATTAATTCACTGATAATTGAAACATAAACTAAAAATTTCATTCACTAGAATCTTCGAAGGAATAATTTCCTAAAATCACTAACAATAGTGTCACTTTCCTTGTGTATCGTGGTTAATGCAGAATTATTTTTCAAAATCAAAGTATTGGGCTCCTTATTTTCATTTCTAGGTTGGTAATGAATATTTCCATCATAATACTTGATTAGCTATAGACATATTCTCTATCTAATGTTAAATTATTTTTGAGTTAATATATACCTAAAAAATTATTGATCATTATATATTTCCCACATTACTTAATATAAATGATTCCACTAAATATTTAATCTAAAAACATTATTTTCTAATTATAATTTTTTTAAGTGTATTTTAACTAATGAGGTTTCAACTAAAATGAGTCATAAAAATGACCTGATCAATATTCATTAGGAAACAACCATTTCCTTACATTTATCTATCATTCAAGATAAAAAATTCACCCTTCCTGGATTTAAGGAACAAAAAGAGAGCATTCACCAATATACATTTTAATTCTTAAAAACAATCATCGTATTATTTCGTTGATATTAATTTTACACCCTTTTGAGGCAACATAGTGTGGAAAATATAAACTTGTAAATGTTTCAACAAACCTTCAAAAATGGTCTGTTGAACCAAGAAAACTACAATTCTATATTATATTTGTGGGTCATTTATATTTTTCCAAAAAAAATTTTAACATGATTAACAATTATTCCATCAATAAAAAAATGTGACTAGAGAACAAATTTTTTTACAAAGAAAATTCAGAAATGGAAAATATCATATATAGTATACATTCATTTATAGTTTATAAAAACCCCTTTGATGGATTTCATTATTCACTTTACATTTAAAATATAATATAATGTCAGCAATAAACACAACGAAAAAAATTTAGAATAACCCATGAGACATTATATTCATAATATACATGAATACATTAGGTTAATTAGATAACAAAAATGTCAAAACTAAAATTTAATTATTCCCATATATATTATAAAAAACAATAAATGAAAAGTCTACTTCATTTTCTTTCAACTGATGGTATCCCAACCTCAAGTAAACCATTGAAAAATTCTCTTCTCCCTGTATGAAATAAAAAAATAATCGATTTGAGGAAAAATGATGCTTATTATTAAATGTGATGTTACTCATGTATCTATAATAAACTCAAAGTCTCATTGAACCATATTTCAATTTAAAAATCAAGATTATATCACCCCATAGTGAAGTGTTACATCATATGAACCCATTATCTAATAAAATCTCTCAACTTCTTTTCAATTCTAGAAGTTATTAATTGAGATAATAGATGAGGGGGGTTGAAGTTGGATTAGAATTACAAACTAATTTTGTATTAATATCAACATCTTGATCATGAATAACACTGGGAAAATTATGAGAAAAACAGCAAGATACACCTTCACCTCTAGAAAATAATTAATCTATACAGACCAATTTCATAAAAAATATGTGTAGGTAAACATTCATTACATGTTTTAACACATTATTAGCTTCCTAATATATTATAAATGGTATGGTTTCATTCTTGTATGCAAACTTAAACTCTTTCTGAAAAAAAACTTCTTTAACTCTATAACGTATCTTAGCATGGTAAATAGAAATAATATCTAAAATCAAGACAACATAAAACTCTACTAATGGAAAAACATTATGGTTTGATGGTCATTTCCATACATAGAAAATGACTTATAAATTATAATAATTTCATTTTTTCTTACTATTTCATTTATATGTTGTCACCATAACAACTTCATTAATTTCATGTATTGTAATTAAAAATTTACACTAAAATTTATTAGAAATGAATGTATGTGTAGACCCCAAATAAAAATATACATTGTAATAATATATACAAAGAATAAATGTACCTAACATAACATTTTTTTATGGTAAACCATATATGGATGTAGTTTCAATGAATTTTTCAACACACTTATGACTGACGAAAAATAAACTTTTTTAGTATAGAATCACTTTTTTGGAAAAAGTAAGAAACCAATGGAAGTTAAACCTAAAAATAATACTCATTCATAAAAATAGATAGATTATAATCTATCTCATAGTTTAGATATGAATCCTTTGGTATGAACCAAATTGGAGGGTGGAGGATCAAGTGCACAAACAATCCAACGTATCTTCCACCTTTTTCCTACCAGAGACCTTCATGGAAATTCCATGGTTGGAGAACTCTCTTTCTTATTCTTGAATTTTTTTTTCTTTCATTTTGGTTGATTTTTTCCCAAGGTTTATAGGATGATTATGGGTAACCATTGGTGTGTCAGATTCATCCATACACCCCATGACATCGGTTATTGATGTTGAGAGGTGAAAAGTTCCTATGGATGTGGCAATTTCCCCCTGCAAACTGACAATAGTAATGACATTCTCATTGGTGGTAGGTTAGGAAACCACACCAGACACAAAATTTTCATAATAAGGAATTGGAAACAAAGAAAATAGTAGAGGTTACCATGCCTTTCTAGTAACCACTTGACACCATCATAGTAGCAAGATTAGTGGATCCTGGTAGACCTGATGTAGAAGATGGTTTGACATGGATCGATGTAGTTATATCCTATTGGATTCCTAGAGTGGAGTGATGAAAACCCGAACATGGAATCGTACCACTATTATAGGGAGGAGTTATAATAACTATTAGGACCATGTGGGAAAGGGTTTCAGTTGGATGGTACGCTAATCCATTGTGACTTCTCCTCCATCATCGAGAGAGAAAAAAGTCAAGTGCCATTGTCGATTGAAAATAGAAAAAAAGGAAAAAGTTTGCTCAAAATTATTGTGCTTAAAAAATGTTACATACTATCCAATTGGATATTATAATGTTTTGGAAGAGGATCTGATAAGTCCATCTCAGTGCATCTGTAATAAAATCCAGGTTTCTTCATGAAAATAGAATGATCATCAATGCAGAGAAAACTACTAATTCTTTCTCCTATAACTTTGATAGTATAACGGACCTATAATGGGAGTAAATAACAAAGACGTTGAATCCACTCTGCAGCATGATTGCAGTAACGAACGAGATTGAAATAAACGTTTCAATATAAGAGAATGAAAATGTTGGTTATCACACATGCACAATTTTGGAAAACAAGAACATGATAAATTCTCATCAAAGAACATATGAATGTTCATGTTCCAGCGATATAGGGTCCCAACTACTTCTCGGGAATGAAGACCCCATGTGGAGTTATGGCACACATAGAAACTTCATTTTTGGTTGATCTGCACCATATCATGCCCCAAAAATCTAGAATTGAAAAGCATCATCATTATAAAACGTGGAATAAAAAATAAAAACTATTATGAAGCATATAAACGAGTATTGAACTTATCTAAAAAGGGTATCGGTGGAATCTAAAAACATTGGAGAACATGGTATGTGTCTACAGGTGAAATATTCTATATTAGATTCAAATTGAACGAATAAAGTGGGTCTTTTTCTTAACCTACCTAAACATAATGGTAGCTCTATATCTATCATGAGGGTTAGAAAAGTTTTCTAGGAACCAAATTCCATAACGTACCATGGTCGGGTTATGATCTGATGTTGCGGCCTCATGTACATCCCCCCTATCCCATCACTAATTTCTATGGATTGAGGCACACTGTGTTAAGGTTTTTATCCAAGGTGGGGGCCATGTTAGGGTACCGCTCTGCAGCCTCCCACTCTGAAGCCTCTCACTAAACATTTATTTTCCTTTGAACTCATAATCCATGTATACAAAAATTCAACATCAGTAGAACATACCATAATTTACTTGAAATTATACATGATTCATTATACCATACAATATAGAAATTTGGATTTTAATATTCTTACCTTGAGTTTTCTTGATTAATTCCTCCCTAGAGACTTCCAAACTTACTACTTCATATTCTTTTCATCTTGAGGAAAATATGTGTTTGGAAACTCCATTTCAATATATTTAGCCCAATGATAAACTATATCATATATTTTCAATTACCATGTATCCAAATAACTTCATAGACTTGTTTCAATCATGAGTAAAACTGATTAATTTTTCTATTAGTGTCCCAAAACAATTCTAACACATAAAAATACAAATGTGTGACCTTTTCTTCATATGAAGATAAATAATATTATTCATTTCTCCTCAATTATATAAAATATTTTTTCATTCCGATCCGAATTACCATAAGGGTATATTTCCCAAGGAAATTATCCTTGAATGATTCTTATTTCATGTAATCATGTTCTTCTTTTTCTATTTTATTCCTAAAAAATTCCCACCGTTGACCAGTTTCACCATAATAATGATAAACATAACGTTTAACCTTATGATGTTCTAACTATACCATTCCATAAAATATATTTTTCTTGAGCACTAATCCATCCATTTTCTACCACATGGTTAGATGATCCAAATAATGATAGGGGCTATTTCCTCCTGAAATTCTTCACAGAAGACTAGTTTTATTTTGGTAGATCTGGTTCTTATCTATCATGGATACCACCACCATTTTTTATCTAAGTGAAATGAGATATTACAATTAGAAACTAATATTTACAATTCCTGAAAATCTAGGCAACATATTCATATGGATATCATCCTCTCAATTTCTTCCTACTTTAAAATCCATATTTATTCAGTTGGAAACCCTTCTAATTGTCAAATCTTAGATAGAGTAACATATTAATCTTCAAATTATATAATAATTTAACATATCTATCTGGTTAAAATAATATATTGTTTATGATTAACATCATCTAATACCCTAATGTTATCTAAAACATCCATTGATAAAAACTATAAAGAACCACCCCTACAACATTACACATTCATTATTTTATGTTAATAATTTTTTTCCCAGTAAAATTAAGGGTATTTTTAGTTTTATATTCTTAGAGTATTAGGTAAAAATTCATACATAAAAACTAATAAGAATATAAGTGGATACTATTAAAAAAATATCAATTGCATCCATAATACAAAAATATATATTATAAAAAATAAATTCAATGATAAATATTCATAACATTTAACATGACTTTATTATTTCTCTTTCACATCCTTATACCACATGAAAAACCCTTTTAAAACTATAGATCACCACAAAAATATTTGTAAGGAAAATAGTTAAATAAAATCATTAGTCCAATGAAAACATGAAAACCCATTTAATAACATTTTCATAATATGATAATAGCATGCATAGAAATAATAATTCAGTATACATGGGCCATATTTACCATACCAATATTATATTTACCCTTGATTATAGAATAAAATTTTAGTTGAGATCCTTCTCCTAAGTGACTAATCCATTTGAGAGCAATAATGGGGCTCAGCCAATATATCATGATATATAATTCCCAAAATACTCATATATTGAGATAAAATGTGTCTCAAAACTTCATATCATGAGATACAATGAGGATAAACCCATAATATCATGGTCTATAATTGTATTAACCTATAATAAATTAATTAAAAGGATAATATCATGAATAAAACACTTTATAACTCATTTAAAATCATGAATAAAACACATTCATAAATCAAAATACTATTTTCTCGAAGAAATTCACTTTTTAAATATAAAAATGTGCACATAGTAATGAAATAACATTAATAAAAACAACAATGAATACAAATTAATGAAAATTTTTAATAATAATGGATCATAAAGATGGAGAAACTGCTCATCCTAAAAAACAAAAGAAAACTCTTTCTATGTTTCATAAAAGAGACATTTAAAATGATTTTTAATGGAAAATCGATTACACACCATTCAAAATATTTCAAAAGTCTTCAAACCCCATATATAATGGTTTTATGCACGTAATTAATTTATTATATATCTATAATCATGATTAATATACCTTAAATGTTATTCTTATAATATTTCCAACCCAATTATTAAAAAATATTTTGTTATTTCCATTGTTTTGGGTGTGTTCTTTACATAGGTTCCATGAGAGGTTTATTAAATAAATCCTCATCAAATTGAAATTATACACTTTAAGGAAGAACATATATATATATGTATGTTATTTTATAAAATTATAAGTTAATTAAATATTCCATGATTATAGTATAAGAAATCAAAATCTAATGATCCCTAATGTCTATGAATTGGCACACCATGGATGATGACTTCATTATTTAAGATAAAAATTAGAAAATAAGGGATTTTATTGTTTTTGTAAAATTAAATAAAATATAATATATATATATATATATATTATACCAAATATATTAAATAATATATATAGGATCTATGTATAAGGTAGAAGTGATAGTGTATTTCAAAGAGTGGATGTATGAATTTTACAACCTGGAAATATCTCTTTGAAAAGAACATTGGGCACTTGGAAGTGGTATTTTTTTGAGACCATAGGCACTAGAATGTAAAAAGGGATGTGTATAATGTAATTTTAGAGATTATAGTATAACAATATGGGAAATGGTGATGAAATGTTTTGAAGTGATGAGTCTCTTTTTATAACTGAGGTGAGGGTTTATATAAGAATTAAATAAAATAGTAAAAATTATTTATTCTAATATACGGTCAAAGATAATAAAAAGTAATAAAATAAAAGGGGATCAAATTTTATAATTATTATTATCCTTCTTGGTATTTTAAAATATATTTTTTATTTTTATATAATTTAATAAAATATTGTATTCATGAAAGATAATATATGTCAAATTAAACACTATTCAAAACCATGACATTAAAATATTAAAAAAGATTAAAATTAGAATACAAGTTTTCATAAAATAATATAAATATAATATTATATAATAGAAATCATTAATTTACATAAAAATGAAAAAAAATCTATTATTTTTATTATCATTAATTGGATTTATTCTATAATTAAATTATTAATGCGTCTTCTATGTGAAAGTCTTTATATTATTTATTTGTTTCCTAAAAAATTAAAATATCTTTTTTGATGAATGTAAATTTATTATAATGAAAAACATGATTTATTTTAAAAAAATATTATATAAAAAATATACTATAAAAGTATACAAATTAACAATTATAGTTTGAACAACATGAGTCAGTTTTAAATGAATTATTATAAAAGGATTAATGTTATTCTAGTGAATAAAAAATTTCCCATATTCTAATATAATTATGATAATGGTATAAAAATGAATATAGAAAAATATTTCTTCATGTTTGGGGTAATTTAAAAGTAATTTTAATTTTAATTAAAAACATTTTATTTATTTTTATTCAACTTGCACTTGCAATGCATCAATGCTGAATAAAAATAAATTCTAATTATTTCATTTACAAAATTTCAAAATAAAATTACCATAATAAAATTAAATTTATAATTTATAATATATTCATTTATATTCATTCAATATGTAAATTTACTAATATAAATGTTTTGATATCATCTTTAATTTGTTAATTTTTTCTTTTCATGCAATGCATAAGCATTTCCCATATATTCTGATAATACTTATATTATAGATCTCTAAAATATAAATTTTGAATATAAAAAAATTATTTATAAAAATTAACTAATAAAATGGTTTTGAAATTAATTTTTATCATTTAATTATAATCAATAAGGACGCAAATTTGACTTTGTCAACGTTGTGCATTCACTTGTCATAACTGAAAAGTATTTTTATACTAATCATGAAATAATATATAACTTACATGTTTTAAATTATTTCCAAAAAATTATATCACTTATACAATTGTAATGTAGTCATTAAATATGTTTAATAAATTTTCTATACTATTTATGTCTTGATGATGCCATAAAAATAAAATAATTTAAAAAAATTGTATATTTTTCTATAGCTAAATAATTAAATATTTCTGTAATATTCTAAATATCCATGTTATGATTAATTAAACATTAAAAATTCAAAAATTAAATTAGTTTTTACAAATTAAAATTATTAAATTTTGAAATATTTTTCTAGTAAATTAAAATATATTATATTAGTTATTTTATGAATTACATAACATAATGAATATAAATATTTAATTATTTAATAATAAATATGATAAAAATTATTCTCTAAATACTTGGGGTCATATGTATATATACATGTATTTTCACTTTTTTAATGGAAATATAATTTGAGAGAAAAAAATAAATGATTCTATAAAAATATCTTACAATGTTGAATGTTAAAAACTCCCCAAAAAATATTTGTGGAATGAATAGTGCTATTATGGTTTTCTTCTAACTCCCCAAACCACATAGAAGTTATACTAATATACATTTATTCTACCTCTAACATGAATTATCAATAACCCTAGACACATCCTCTATGATAGCCTCCACACTAACCAAATTCACCACTTAATACATTTCCTTAAGAGCAATCATATGTTATTCATCTTTTTAGAAATCAACTACTAATGAAATGGTCATTGAAGTAACAATGTTATATATTTGTATCCCTTTAATATGAGATCCTTTTAGGTATTATGGTTTTATATATTAAACACCTTCAATCATTAACATCATATTGTAACCATATAATGAAAAGAACTGCTTCTCATGAATCAACTGCATATTAACCACATATTGGGTAGATAATTAATTATTATTATCAAATTGATTAAATTTCTCCCTTGTCTTTATATTCAGGAAAATATAATTCTTAGATTAAATTTTATAGCCAATGATGGTATAAAAATATAAAACATGGGTGATTATGGATACCAACAAAACATTAAATAACTCTTCAAATTATACTGAGAGAATCTTCACCATTACATTTTTTCATTCATCCTTCACTCTTATGGAGGACCCTACCATTCATATTTTATTTATCCATTTAATATAATCATTAAACCCAATAGTGTACAATAACTATCTTACTACAAAAATTCCATCATAAAATATGAGTCATCACATCTAGTATAATCTCTATGAATAACCGAAAATATGATATCAAAATTAACATGTTTTATAATAGTAACCTCTATAATATAAAAAAACACATCTGAATTTCTAATAATTGTTTAAAACCACTGCACCAATAATCCTATATACACCAAAATATGTAATATAAATACTTTTATAGTATAATTTTATAGATCCCCTACCCGAGGTATGTTTTCATAACCCAAGGCTAGTATGGGGAAGCCATAAATGTTACAACTGAGGAGGATGAAACAACTAATTCTCTAAATTATCATGATCATGATGTCCCAAAACATTAAATCCTCCCATATGGTTTTTATTGAAATTGAATTATACTAATTCCCCTTATCCACACATAGATCCAACTAATTTATTGGAAGTTACATCTTTTGCATTCCGTTTTTAGTAATTAAAATAACTATGTCCCTTTACATAATAATAAGCCAAACTATATCCTTGGGAAAATTCTTTTTGGAATTACACATGTAATGAAAATTAAAATAAAAACTGGGTAATATTTTTAAATATACTAGTATTTTATTTTAGAAATGTTTTTTATGGTGTTATATTTTTGTTTCTAATGTGTTGGTGAATGTTGATGATCTTTAGATCCCTCTCAAATATTCTGTATAAATTATTTTAAAATTATATTCAATAATTTTTTATTAATTCTTTTCTTTACATAGACATTAGTTTCTATTTAAGGGCCATGTGTTTCTACCCATACATGGGGGGTTCTGTGTATAGATAACCTGATAAATTTTAGTTTAAAAATAACGGTATTAAACCATATATATTAGGGTAGAGTAAAAGTACCATATACTATGTAAGTGTAGTATATGTTTTTTGTTTTGGTAGATATACTTTAATATAAGTTATATATGGGTAGATTTATTTTTATATGAGTTTTATAGGAGAACCCCATGCACTATGTAAGGGTAATTTGTGATGAATAAGTCCATTTTTATATTTTTTTATATTCCAATAAATTTAAATTATAGTCTCATTTGTATTGTATTATATGTTATAATCTTGGTGGTAGGTATAATATTTCATCTTACTTTTTGATTTATAGATGTTTAACTTTTGGTTAGGAAACCTTACTGTATTTTTCGATTTTTCCCCCTCATGGGTTATGGTTACCCCATTCTATATGGGAATATTCATCTTTTGGGTTTGGGGATTACCTATGAATTTCAAAAAAAATTAACACCAAATGCATGTAAAACAATAATTATATGTCTAAACATATTTACAAATATTGAATTGAAAATCTCGCAAAATTATTTTAGTTTTAATGTAATGTTTTTGATGAAGTAAATATAAAAATTGATTTTGAAATAATTTGGGATTTAAAAAAATATAAAATTTGAAATGTATGATTTGAAATATTATTTTGATAAAATAATAACACATGCATTTTCGTATGGATTGAAGAGTGATGCTTTGACATGAAAGGAATGAGTTTTTGAAAAAAAAATATTGATTTTTTGAATGAACCCCATATTTTTTAAGCACTAACATGGGTATCATTGAATTTATTATTTGGTAGGATTTTTTAATATTTTATATGATATGTATTGTCAATAATATTCTTATTAATCTTATTCACATAAGATCATTGTCAGTTGGTAAGGTGTTTTAAAATCTAAAAATGTTTTAATGATTAATAAATGTTTAACGTATCTTATGGAATGAATTCATTATTTATGGATGAATTGAAATTCCCCCTAGGATTGAAACTATGATAGTGTGTTTATTCTTGGAGTTATACCTCTTAGATATTTTATAAACCACGTAACTTGAATTTTCTAAATAATCCTCAAGTCTTTTATCCATGATAATTTTTTTAAATGATTAGATTTGAATTATTTAAAAATTTTGTTTCCTCATTCATATTTAATAAAATTAATTATTAATGCATTTTTTGTTAGAGACACTTATGCCTACATTATTTAATTTAAATTAACATTAAAATATATTTTTTATCTATTCAAATTTTCTATGATATTGGATTTTTTTTATTTATTAAAATTAATACAATCAATATTTTACCTTAGGATTGAAATTTTGTGTTTATTAATCATTTTTAATTCCCTAAAAATTATTATTGGAATATCTACATTAGAATGAATACATAAATCATTAATATTATTTTATACACATGGAAATGAAAGAGAAGGTGTCCAAAACATTCCAATTAGGTATCCTTCAAAAGGCCACATTATCACATGACCGTCAAAATGTCATGAAAAAGGGTTATATATAATGCAGTACATTCTCAAGAACACATAGAGCCCAATTTTACAGACCTCATTATTCTTGTGAAGTAATATAAAACACTCAATTATCATAGATATAATTCCCAAGTATTTCCTCGGTGCCAGGAAATTTTCAAACTGCAGGGTACATGAAAATCAACTAAACCCCTTGTAAATTAAATAGAAATAACAATACAGAAGGAGGAGAACTTATTTTGTTGTTGACCTTATTGCGATAGACATATAATTTTTTTAAAGTCTTTATAAAGTCCTTTGAATCATGTTCACCTTTTCATGTAAGATCCTTTGGACATATCATCTTCATCATGCAATTTTCATTAGACATATATATTCAATTCTACACATCTTATCTAGCTCCGTAGACTAGAAGAGGGGTATGACATTGAAATTATTATGCATCACTCAAATACCCATTATTGGACACATGATTTATCATATATATAGAGGGAAACAATTTTAGAAAAAAAATTTCATAGGATCCTGAGATTTTCTATCATTGTAGAATAAATAAGGAAATAAAAAAGAAAAAAATATGGAAGTATCTATCAACGAAATGATACAATTATCATCATGAAAAAAATGAGTTTTTCACCCCAGAATATCACCATTGATCTCATGGAGTCCCTCTTGAAATTTATACATTATCTCATTGATACCCACTTACAAAGATTCATTGGTCTCACAAATAACCCTAGAAAAGTCACCTTTATCTCATAGATTACCCCATATGAGTCATCTTCATTCAAATGAAATGATTTCACAGAGAATCATTATATTTTGAAGTCACTTATATATGTTATGATGCCCTCATAAAATATCCATGACATATCCACATGGTTAGGAAAAATATCTTTGAATAGAATGTCTTCAATAAATAGGGTCTTAATGTGACATTCTTTCAATCATTGAAAGTCACAACTAACACACCCTGGATAACCTACATATGGAAATAATGATGTATATGAAACCAAAACCCTCCACTTACATCATATGAAATATGTGATATATTCATTGGGAATGATGTCATATAACCTGGGTGGTGATGCTTAAAAAACCCTCCCCCTCAACCCCAAAAAATGAATCCCAAATTTATCATACACAAGATTGAAAGAGCAGATTTCTCAAAGTGGGAAGTCACATGTTCATAATGTTTTTTCACAAGGTCTTATCTAGTTAATTACATATATTATTTCACAACATTCATATGTTATCTTTGTGATCAATCTAAATAACATATAATAGAAATCATCCATTTTATTAAAAAAATGTGGCCCGACATATTGGTTGGGTCATGTGAAACCTAAAATTATCTACCTCTGGAAAAACCTAAGGAACGTATTCAACAAATTTGGTGATGAAGACTCAAAATCTATGATACTAATTTTCAAAAAATATATATTGTTTTTTATGTTATTCACATGACTCACCCAGATCATGTGACAACAATGGATAATATGACTTAAATCATTTGGAACTTGATTTAAATTCTATTAATATCATCCAATGGTCCTCAGACCGGTCATGAAAATCACACGATTCCATCGAGGAATTCCATCCATGTCTTGTGAAGTCCTCTAGAGTTTCTAGATGAATCATGTTACGATATCTAGAAAAATCACCACAAATTACACAAAAACACTTGGACATGGTAATTATGCCTTGAAATGACACTAGGAAATGTCAACCAGTTCTTTCGATGTCACTTGTACTTGCCAACCCTAATCATGACACATCTACTAGACTAGTCATCCAAATCATGAATCACCATCCAAACATGTTATCCATGTTAGGCATTACCCTCCAGACATGTTATCTTTGATCTCACGGTATCCTCCATAATATTTTTACAAATCATAAAACACCCTCTGGACATCTCAAAATTGATCACATGAGGGTATCCATACCTTTTAGTCATGTAATGAGATTTCCTCCAGACAAGTCATCTCAATCATTCAATTTTCATTATATGTATTCTAATAATATATCACATTCCTCAAGATTCTTATTCATGCAGGAATGAAAATCATAATTCGTCAAGAATGCAATCAGACCATGTTAAGAAGGAATCCCAGAACATGATAACTTTTTCTGATAAATATATAAGGGAAAAAATAGTTTTTATGACCCAATAAAATTATCTATAAGAAATATAATTCATTTGAAAACATGATAAGTATGAAACCTTCATAAGGCCCAAGTTCAAATGGACATGAACCACTATGTATATCCCACCTTCTATAAGAATTTCCTACAATCAGAACCTAATCACTCCAGAAAAATAATATTTATTTCTCATCCATCATTGGATTGTTAGGTAACCCTTAGTGTGTAATCCTATTTCAAATGAACAATGAGATCTCAAATCCATACTATAAATGGGATACATAGTATTCCTTCACCATTCCCAATATCAAATGGATTCCACCATGGTGTGTGTCCCACTATGCCTTTCACATTCAGAACATTGGGACCAAATCCCTACAAGGGGATTATCATTCAGCCTCTTCCACTATAGGATCGAGATGGAAACTGAACTCAGATAACACTAATCCCTATCATAACTAGGATATTTTTCCCTCATTCATATGGACCAAGCACTATGTTAAACATTCATAGGGATGTCATATACATATGTCATGTATCAGTATTCCATGAGACTTATTACTTATTTTCTAGGTTTTCTATCGGTGACCATAACACATGTGAACTGAGGGATTTTCAATGGTCATATCATTCACATCTTGAATATTCACCAGTTATCAATACTTTAGTGTGTCATCCCCAATCAGTCACATTATATAGCTACTCACATATAAGGGAATCTACCACAGTGCATGTCCCAATGGTGTGATTAAACTATGATGACTCTGATTATTTCTAAAACGTAGATACATAAGAGGCCTTCCTAATGATAATTTTCAAATACACAGTGCCTAAGTACCCCCATATATGACTTTTCTATATGAAGTTAAACTGAAATGTTTTAATGAAGTTAGTGGGTTGTGATTTCTGTTCTAAAAAGTTTACCTAGGATTCCTTATAATGTATCAATAAAATTCAAGTAATATTAACGACCTCCCTAGATGATAGTAATTTCAAGGGACCCTAGTCATACAACGTCTATATATATAAGAAGCTATGAATTAATTTGAACTGGATGGTTAATCATGGATATATACAGATGGAATAATTAATAGTATCATAGTTATACATGGATGGATTGAATACATGATACTTTTTTTTGGGTAAACATTCCCATATCAGGATTCGTAATAGGTGATCATAAATTTATTAAATATATATGAGGGTCTCGGATATAGAATAAATTTTTCCCTAAAAGGGTTTGATGATCTCAAAATCCAATCCTCTCAACTAATGTGTGATCCTATGTTCCGCTGGGTATCAAACCCTAATTGAAAACCTACCTTTGGAGTGAATCTCTATACATAGTAATTAATGTGAGAACCATTTGGAGTTTTGATGAAATATAATCAAGAACGGTGAACTTAATTTGATTTTTTGAAAAAATATAAATATCGCACACAATAAAAGAGTCAATGTAACACCCGAGACTTTTATAAGAAATATTTTGTTTTTATGTTATATACATCATCAAAGAAATCTTTCACTACACAAAACACTAGCTTGGCTTGCTTTACATGCAATCATGTCCTTCCTCGATAGCTTGCGTTGTACGCAATACCGAGTTTCACTGAACAACGATATGCTATTAAAATATTATTAAAACTAGCCGTTATGAATAGTAATACCCACTTTTTGAAATTTTATAAATTTTAACTTTCAAAATTGACTTCATTTTTGGATTCGGAATATCAAAATTATCCTAGGGTGAAATTTTGGTATTTTTCTAAAAACATTCAATTTTTGATGAATAGTGAAAACACTGGGTTACTATTTAAAAACCGACTTTTTATTTAAATAATTATTTATTTTATTTAAATTTATTTTAGGTAAAAATTGATACATAATACCTATATAAGTTCAATTTAATTCATTGGAGTCATTTTACAATAATTTTATATATATAAAAATTTTATTGAACTTTTGACCGTCTTTTACCCACCTCCTAGGAGAGTTTGCAAATTTACATAAAACATAATTTTACCACTTTTGTGAATGGAATTTAAAAAAAAATCTGATAGACACGGTTGATGTCAGTAAGTAAAATGTGGTTCAAAGAGATGAAAATAATTTTTTGTGAATAGTAACTTTTTACTTTTATTTACCACGGTTAAAAGTAAATAGGGTAATTAAGGGTAAAAATGATATTATTATTACCCTAACACATGTCCTAATTATATCGGATAAGTTTAATTCAACCAAAAACAACCTTAGAAATAAAATATGACCATTTCGGACCATTGGGATTAGATTAGGACATTTATTATTAATTTATTTAAAGAAGGGTCAAAATAGTTAAAATCAACGTTTAATAAGTAAATAATTTGTAATATAGGGTTATACATAAGATAAATTAGACTATAAATATTCATTAGAAAGATAAAACGATTTCCTACATAATGGTATTTTATTAGTAATTTTTAGACATTAAATAATTTAATTTATTTATGACACAATTATGATGCAGTAATTATCTTATTAATGAAATATTGACATAATGATGTTATAAATACCCAAATAAATGTCATTTGAGAATTTTTATGAATTACAATAATTTTATATGTTAATATGACATGTTAATATTGATTTAAGTAACTTTTTTCGAACTAATCTTTCTGTTATGATTTTCACAAAAATCAATTACCAAATAGTGTCAAAATTGACATAAAATAGTTTTTAAAAAAATATTATATTATTAATTGATATATTATTCCTAAAAATTTAAGGTTTGGTCAAATGACTTAGATAAGGTTATATATATTAATAATAAACAACTTTGGGTTCGTTTGTCTTGTTATGGTAAGTTTATTAACCTTATAGTGTAAGAAAACAAAAAGACACGGTAAAAGTAAAATTATTTAACTTAAAGTTAAATCTAAATGATAAGGTTATAATAGAACCCTAAACTTGTCTAAATTATATTGGATGAGAGTATTTCGACCCATACCCACCTTATCTTCGAAATAAATCAATTTGTAGCTATTAAAAACCGAATATGACTTTATAATAATATAAAAGTTTTAGTTTTTCCAAAGGTGCCCCTCTCTTCTCTTATAAAAGGGCACCTCCTCCCTCTCTTACTCACACCACTTTCAGCCTTCAAGCTCGGCCAACCACTGAAAAATTCTCTTCTACACTTACCTAGAAACATCCTAGAGGTCCTGGACTTCTTCAAAGACCAATTTTAGTGCCCTAAGAAGAGGTCTCAAAGAGGCGCTTCAAAGAAGAGGTAATGTCCGTTACCGATTCTTTCAACTTTATTTCTTCTTCCACTTATTATTATTTAGTTGTTTTATTACGAAGTAATAACATCAGTATCACTAATATACTTATATGTTATTATAAGTATGAAACACCCCTATTTCACCATTTATCCATCCTACGGAAAATGAAATCACCGCGCGTGCGTACGTACAGAATACCGTCTCCACGTCATGGTGTAATCTATTTTCCACCACCACCTTACTTGGATGGGTATAATGGTATAAATAATGACTATATATGATTATTTTAAATTTATATCGATTTTTAAATAGTATACATACACTCCAATACAATTCCACGATCATGGGAATGATATCATCGCTCGTGCGTACGTACGGAATACCGTCTCCACGATGTGATGCGACTCATTCTACATGATCTTCATTGCATAATGACTATATAAATGAATTGAATGAATAAATATGATATATAGTACACTAATAACATTCTGAAAATTAGGTATCTATAACCTAAAGAGAATAATAATAATTTATTGGACAAAACACGCATAAGAACAAAAAGTAAAAAAATCACCCAAATAACAAGTAGCAATGAAATATTACTAATAAGAAGCTAAGAATATGGCCATATATGATATCATAACAATGATTACGATTCTGTAATAATTAAATGACATTATTTAAATCATTATACAGGAGTTTCGGACACTTACGAAGCAAATCGGACCTAAGGTAAGGGAAAATCTCTCAATCTCATTTTTATCTGAGATTATTTATACTTCAAAATTTATTGGGGAATATTTATTATCCACATACATGCTTCCTCAATATGTAATATTCTTTCCATCCACCTAAAAAATTTTAAATCCAATTTTACCCTTCGGTGATTTTTTAGTAAAAGATATGAAAGGAATCTTTTGTTTTTTTCGTACGAGGTACCTTTTGACTTTTCTAGCCAAAGTACAGGAAGAATGTTTTTTTTAACTTATACGGCATGAATGGATTTTTTAGAACATTATTTCCATGAATATTCCTTTACATGTTTTCAATTTTATTTTTAATCAAATTCTTTTAGTTCAAAATTATATGACATGTTAAGAAAGGAAAATGTTTTTGAAGTAGAAAGGATATTTTCCTCAAGAATGGAGTACAAGTGTTTTATCAAAATTATTTTCCATCTAAGATAATATAGGGTTCTTTTTATATCTCTATTTTTACATTGATTTGATTATGTTATGATGGAATTATTTTTACGATATCCTTTTATGGATTATGTTATGAGGACGTGATGTTTAAGAATCCCATTTTTATTACATGGGTTATGCTATGATGTATGGTTTATAATTTTGTGGCACAAATAAGAATGGTATCCTTATGAGATGGGTGGGACCTATATATCCCTCTAATTCATTAGGTAAAGATTTTATATCTCATGAGATAGACATGGCTGGAACGGCAAGTTAAATCGGTTCAGTGATACAGGACTGAAACGAGGAGTGAACTCGGTTCAGAAATGGACTTTGTCCACTAAGATAGTCTTGGCAATGAGTCTTGACTACTGAGAAATGATTCTATATTATTATGTGTGTATGCCACAAAGTTTCATGTTTTATGTTATGATTATTGGGATTACATTTCACTACTATGATTTATCCCATGTTATGAAATTATTATCTCTTTTGCAGGGTAAGATTTCCAAAATGTTATGTTCTTATGAATATGATGTGATTTATATTTCTTTTGTTTACCCTTACTGAGCATTTGAGCTCACCCTTTTGTATGTTTTCTTTTCCCCAGGTCAGAAAGAATGTCATTAAGTAGAATATTCCAAAAGGGACCCTAGGTATGATGAAATAAATGGGAGACAGTGTGGATGCTTTATGAACCAGTTGTTTATGTTTCCTAGTTTCTAAAGACACTATACCTATACGGTCCTTTCATGGTTTTGTTATATGTTGTAATAAGTGTACTTCAATTTTGAAGTACTAACAATGTATGTAAAGTATGGGTCATTATAGTTTGTATTAGAGGCAAAGGAGGTAGGAATGTATCTGATCCTTGGGAACTCTCACATGTGAGCGTTGGACGAAGCATGGCTCTCCACCCAAGGGCTTCATGAGGAAATGGATGGCACTGGGGATGGTGGTTTGTCCCGCCCAGGGGGTGTAGCCACCCATGGAGTGCCCTGATAGGTATCAATTATAGTCCACTGGAAGTAATTCCAGACCGTTATAGTTGGTATCAGAGGAAAGATATAGTCAACCTTTGGGAACTAGGATGTGAAAGCCTTAGTAAGAACCCTAAGGATAAGTCTAAGCATAGAACATGATCTTAGTGTTTTAAAAATGTCCATGAACAACCTATGATAAGACCTTAAGTGTGAAATTATATTCTTGATTATGTGGTTTTCCTATTATAATTAGTGTTTCTCACACTATTCTTCTTGGTTTTAGTCAATGGCTTGAACCCAAAGGAATCGTGTTAATGCAGAATGCGATGGGCAATGCAATGATTGTCCCCCTGAGAAACAAAACGTTATGGGAGATGGAGTGAAAAATCTTGTAGCCATTCTCACACAACTTTCTCAAGCTATGAATCATGCAGGACTTCCAAACGAGCAAAGGAAGGAGCAAAATTATGTTGAATCCTTCATGAGGCAGCGTCCACCTTCATTCAGTGGGTCTACTGATCCATTAGTTACTGAAAAATGGATTAGTACTACTGAAAAGATATTTTCATTTCTTCAATGTTCTGAACATGATAATTTCATCTTAGCAGTGTATCGTTTGGAAGAAGATGCTGATCAATGGTGGAATCTTATTAATAATATAAGGCAAAGGGATGAAATTGAGTCCATGGAATGGGATGAGTTCAATAACTTATTTTTCAATAAGTACTTACCTTGTATTCTTCGAACAAAGATGGAGAATGAGTTTCTTGAACTAAAGCAAAAGGATGATGAATCTGTTGGTACCTACGAAGAAAATTTTACAAGACTTGCAAGGTACGCTTCTGGTATTATTATCCAACCTGAGAATAAGATCGATTGATTCTTTAGTCGCTTAAAACCAAGTTTTCGAAGGGCGTTATCCATAAGGGACTTCAATAGCTATAAGGAAATCATTCGATGTGCTCTCAAAGTTGAGATAGAGATTGGAGTAACTCATCAGTTATATGGGTTTGATAAGAAGATGAAAATGGAATTCAAAGGAAAATCTAAAGAGCACATTGAAAAGAAGATGAGTTTTCCCTTATGCTCAAAGTGTGGAAAGAAACATGGAGGGAGTTTTCTTAAAGGGACAAGTAAATGTATCAAATGTGGAAAGGAAGGTCATCAGGCATTTGAATGCCGCAATGATGGGAAGAAGATGTCTAGTGATGCGAACAATGAAAGACTACACAGAGTGCACCTCCTACACTTCAATGTTACAATTGCAAGGAAATTGGTCATTATGCTAATCAATTCCCTAATCCAAGGGTTTTTTATGATGATCGACGTCAACAAACTCTTAAGGCTAAAGACAAAGGAAAGTCACATGCAATTTCTATCAGCGATGTGGAGTACGATAACAAAGTGGTGAAAGGTACACTTACCATCCACTCTAAAGTAGCAAATGTTTTATTTGATTTTGGATCCACCCACTCTTTTATTTATAAAGAATTTTCTATGGGTATTGCTATGTTACCTCAACAATTATATGTTGAGTTAACTGTGAGAACCCCTAATGGCACAACAGTCGCATCAAAAGTTTATAATTCTTCTCCGATTGAAGTTTGTGGGAAAGTGCTTCCTGCAAATCTTGTGATCCTTCCTATAGTATAATTTGATGTGATTATTTGCATGGATTGGCTTTATCTATATGGATATCATATCAATTAACAAAGAAGGGAATTCACATTTCATATTCCAGATCAATATATGATCTTCTATCGATGCAAGGATGAACATAACCTTTTAGTGGAAATTTCTTCTATCTTATGTGTCTTGATTCCATTAAATGAGGGTTATTTATCTCAAATGGTTGGAGAGAAACTCACAATTAAGAATATTCTCATTGTACAAGAGTTTGACGATGTCTTTCCAGAGGAATTGTCGGGTCTTCCACCAAATCGTGAAGTTGAGTTTTCAATAGAACTCGTACTGGGTACTTTCCTATTTCAAAGACACCTTATAGAATGGCACCAATTGAGTTGCAGGAATTGAAGAAGAAACTCCAAGAGAGTCTTGATAAGGGATTCATACGCCCTAGTACATCACCTTGGGGAGCACCTATTCTGTTTGTTAAGAAGAAAGATGGATCAATGTGACTCTGCATTGATTATCGAGAACTTAACAAGATCACTATCAAGAACAAATATCATCTCCCATGCATTGATGACTTATTTGAACAACTATGCGGAGCTCAATAATTTTCCAAGATTGATCTTCGTTCAGGGTATCATAAATTAAGGGTCAAAAGGGAGGATATACCAAAGATGGTTTTTCGTACAAGGTATGGACACTATTAATTTATAGTGATGCCATTTGGTCTTACTAATGCCCCTGCTATCTTCATGGATCTGATGAATAGAGTATTTAGAGACTATCTTGATCAGTTTGTGGTAGTCTTTATAGATGATATTCTTATCTATTCAAAGAGAAAGGAAGAACATGAAGATCACTTGAGAATTATATTGAAGACCCTAAAAAAGTAGACGCTTTATGCCAAATTTACGAAGTGTGAATTTTGGCTTCAAAAAGATGTATTTTTGGGTCACATAATCTCAAAATAGGGGATATCTTTGGATCCAGCAAAAACAGAGGTTATCGAAAGATGGTCGAGACCAACAACAGTAACTGAGATCATAAGTTTTCTTGGCTTGGCTGGATATTACTGACATTTTGTGAAAAAAATTTCAAGGTTATCTAACCCACTCGCCAAGTTGACTCGGAAAGGAGTTAAGTTTGTTTAGACGGAGGAATGTTAAGAGAATTTCAAGGAGTTGAAAAGAAGGTTATCCGGTGCACCTATACTCACACTTCCTTGTAGTGGAGAAAGGTTTGTGATCTACAGTGATGCATACAAAAAGGGGTTGGGGTGTGTTCTTATGCAAAATGATATGGTGATATCTTATGCCTCACGATAGTTGAAAATCCATGAGAAAAATTACCCAACTCATGATTTGGAGTTAGCTGCGGTAATCTTTGCATTAAAGATTTGGAGGCATTATATTTATGGAGAAATGTGTAATATTTATACTGATCATAAAAGTTTAAAGTATATTTTCACACAAAAGGAGCTGAATATGTGCCAAAGAAGATGGTTGGAGATGATTAAGGATTACGACTGCTCAATTCATTACCACCCTGGGAAAGCAAACAAGGTGGCAGATGCATTAAGTCGATAAGACTATGCTAACTTATCCATGATGAGGATCACAAAAGATCCAATATTTATGGATTTACAAAGGATGGATCTTGGAATTATAATGGAAGGGGAAAAATAGTATCTTTCTCAAATGAATGTTCAACCATCTATACATTTAAAGATTAAAGAGGCATAGAAAGAAGATGTAGAGTTAAAAAAGAAGGTGAGAAATGTTCCCGAATTCAACCTTGATTGTGATGGAATAATAAGGTTCAGGAATTAGGTTTGTGTTCCTCCCATCCCCGAATTAAAGAAGGAGCTGCTGGATGAGGCTCATAGTTCTTCATTCTCTATTCATCCTGGAAGCTTGAAGATGTATAGGGACCTGAAAGAGTACTTCTGGTGGGATGGCATGAAAAGAGATGTTGCTGAATATGTCTCTCGATGCTTGGTTTGTCAGCAAGTTAAAGCTGAGAGATAGAAGTCTAAGGGGATGTTACAAACATTACCCATACCTGAATGGAAATGGGAAAACATCACTATGAACTTTGTCACATGACTTCCTAAAACATCCAAAGTCAATAATTCTATATGGGTCATAGTTTATCATCTTACAAAGTCTGCACACTTCATTTATATTAGAGAGGATTTCTCTCTAGATCATCTTGCCAGGATATATGTAAAGGAAGTGGTAAGATTGAATGGAGTTCCACTTTATATTATATCTGATCGGGATCCGAGGTTTACCTTAAAGTTCTGGCGAAGTCTTCATCATACTATAGATACAGAGTTGAGTTTCAGCACTGCTTATCATCCTCAGACAGACGGTCAGTCTGAGAGGACAATTCAAACTCTAGAAGGAATTTTGAGATCTTGATCTATGGATTTCAAAGGTGGTTGGGATCAGCACCTAACTTTGGTGGAATTTTCTTATAATAGTAGCTTTCACTCCAGTATTCATATGGATCCTTATGAAGCTCTCTATGGAAAGAAATGCAGGACTCTAACTTGTTGGGATGAAGTTGGGGAAAAAAAGATATTAGGACATGATCTTGTTGATGAGATCGCAGAAAAGATCTGATATATTCAACAACCCATAAGATCAGCTCATAGTCGACAAAAAATTTATGCCGACAAATGAAGAAAAGACTTAGAGTTTGAAGTGGGTGATAAAGTGTTCTTATGAATATCTCCTTGGAAGAGAGTAATTAGATTTTGAAAGAATGGAAAGTTGAGCCCTAGGTATATCGGTCCTTTTGAAATACTGGATCGTGTTGGGAAGGTAGCTTACCGGTTGGTGCTTCCACCGAATCTCTCGCAAGTTCACGATGTGTTCCATTTATCTCTCTTGAGAAAGTACATACCTGATCCTTCACATGTACTCAGCTCAGAAGTTGTACCATTGGAACAAGATCTTTCTTATGAAGAACAGCCGATAGAGATTCTGGATCATAGCGAAAAAGTCCTACGGAATAAGACAACTCACTTAGTGAAAGTTTTATGGATGAACCACCAATTAGAAGAAGCTATATGGGAGCTTGAGGATATGATAAGGGTAGGTATCCTCATATGTTTGTTACAAAGTGACGAATTTCGAGGGCGAAATTCATTTTAAAGGGGGTAGAATGTAACACCTGAGACTTTTATGAGAAATATTTTGTTTTTATGTTATAAAAATCATCAAATGAATCTTTTACTACACACAACACTAGCTTGTCTAGCTTTACACGTAATCGCGACCTTCCCCGATAGCTTTCATTGTACGCAATACTGAGTTTCACTAAACAATGATATGCTATTAAAATATTATTAAAACTAGCCGTTATGAATAGTAATACCCACTTTTTGAAAATTTTATAAATTTTATCTTTTATAATGGACTTCATTTTTGGATTTGGAATATCAAAATTAGCCTAGGGTGAAATTTTGGTATTTTTCTGAAAACATTCAATTTTTTATGAATAGTGAAAACACTGGGTTACTATTTAAAACCCGAATTTTTATTTAAATAATTATTTATTTTATTTAAATTTATTTTAGGTAAAAATTGATACATAATACCTATATAAGTTCAATGTAATTCGTTGGAGTCATTTTATAATAATTTTAGATATATAAAAATGTTATTTAACTTTTGACCGTCTTTTACCCACCTCCTAGGAGAATTTGCAAATTTATATAAAACTTAAATTTACTGCTTTTGTGAATGGAATTTCGAAAATCCAAGAGACACAGTTGATGTCAGTAAGTAAAATGTGGTTCAATGAGATGAAAATAATTTTTGGTGAATAGTAACTCTTTACTTTTATTTACCACGGTTAAAAGTAAATAGGGTACTTAAGGGTAAAAATGATATTATTATTACCCTAACACATATCCTAATTCTATTGGATAAGTTTAATTCGACCAAAAACAACCTTAGGAATAAAATATGACCATTTAGGCCCACTTGGATTAGATTAGGACATTTATTATTAATTTATTTAAAGAAGGGTTAAAATAGTTAAAATCAAAGTTTAATAAGTAAATCATTTTTAATATAGGGTTATACATAAGATAAATTCGACTATAAATATTAATTAGAAATCTAAAAAGATTTCCTACATAATGGTATTTTATTTTTAATTTTTAGACATTAAATAATTTAATTTATTTATCACACTATGATGATGCAATAATTATCTTATTAATGAAATATTGATATAATTGATGTTATAAATACCCAAATAAATATAATTTGACACTTTTTAGGAATTTAAATAATTTTCTATGTTAATATGACATGTTAGTATTTATTTAAGTAACTTTTTTCGAAATAATCTTTCTGTTATGATTTTCACAAAAAACAATTACATAGTAGTGTCAAAATTGACATAAAATAGTTTTTAAAACAAATATTATATTATTAATTGTTATTTTATTCCTAAAAATATAAGGTTCGGCCAAATGACTTAGATAAGGTTATATATATTAATAATAAACAACTTGGGGTTCGTTTGGATTTTTTATAAAAAGTTTATTAACCTTATAGTGTAAGAAAACAAAAAGACACGGTAAAAGTAAAATTATTTAACTTAAAGTTAAATCTAAATGATAAGGTTATAATAGAACCCTAAACTTGTCTAAATTCTGTTGGATGAGAGGATTTCGACTCATCCCCGCCTTATATTCAAAATAAATCAATTTGGAGCTATTAAAAACCGAATATGACTTTATAATAAAATAATATTTTTAGTTTTTCCAAAGGTGACCCTCTCCTCCCTTATAAAGGGCACCTCCTCCCTCTCTTCCTCACACCAATTTGAGCCTTCAAGATCAGCCATACCCTGAAAATTTCTCTTCTCCACTTCCCTAGAAACATCCTAGAGGTACTGGTCTTTTTCAAAAACCAATTTTAGTGCCCTAAGAGGAGGTCTCAAAGAGGCGGTTCAAAGAAGAGGTAATGTCCATTACCGATTCTTTCAACTTTATTTCTTCTTCCACTTATTATTAATTAGTTGTTTCATTATGACGTAATAACATCAGTATCACTCATATACTGATATGTTATTATAAGTATGAAACAACCCTATTTCACCATCTATCCATCCTACGAAAAATGAAATCACCGCATGCGTACGTAAGGAATACCGTCTCCACACCGTGGTGTAATCTATTTTCCACCACCACCTTACTTGGATGGGTATAATGGTGTAAATAATGACTATATATGATTATTGTAAATTGATATCGATTCTGAAGTAGTATAAATACACTCCAATACAATTCCATGATCATGGGAATGATATCATCGCTCGTGCGTACGTACGGAATACCATCTCCACGATGTGATGTGACTCGTTCTACATGATCTTCATTGAATAATGATTATATAAATGAATTGAATGAATAAATATGATATATAGTACACTAATACCATTCTGAAAATTAGGTATCAATACCTAAAGAGAATAATAATAATTTATTCGACAAAACACGCATAAGAACAAAAAGTAAAAAAAACACCCGAATAACAAGTAGTAATGAAATATTACTAATAAGAAGCTAAGAATATGACCATATATGATATCATAACAATGAGTATAATTTTGGAATAAGTCAATTACATTATTTAAATCATTATACAGAAGGTTCGGACACTTACGAATCAAATCGGACCTAAGGTAATGGAAAATCTTGCAATCTCATTTTTATCCGAGATTGTTTATACTTTAGAATTTACTAGGGAATATTTATCATCCACATCCATGTTTCCTCAATATGTAATATTCTTTCCACACACCTACAATTTTTTAAATCCAATTTTACCCTTCGGTGATTTTTTATTAAAAGATATGAATGGAATCTTTTGTTGTTTTTCGTACAAGCTACTTTTTGACTTTTCCGGCCAAAGTACAGGAAGAATGTTTTTTTTAACTTCTACAGCATGAATGGATTTTTTAGAAAATTATTTCCATGAAGATTCATTTACAAGTTTTCAATTTTATTTTAAATCAACTTCTTTTAGTTCAAAATTATATGACATGTTAAAAAAGGAAAATGTTTTTGAAGTAGAAAGGATATTTTCCTCAAGAATGGAGTTCAAGTGTTTTATCAAAATTATTTTCCATCTAAGATAATATAGGTTTCTGTTTATATCCATATTTTTACATTGATTTGATTATGTTATGATGGAATTATTTTTACGATATCCTTTTATGGATTATGTTATGATGGCTCGATGTTTAAGAATCCCATTTTTATTACATGGGTTATGCTATGATGTATGGTTTATGAGTTTTTGGCACACATAAGAATGGTATCATTATGAGATGGGTGGGACCTATATCTCCCTCCAATGCATTGGGTAAAGATTTTATATCTCATGAGATAGACATGGCTGGAACGGAAAGTTAAACCAGTTCAGTGATACAGAACTGAAACGAGGAGTGAACTCGGTTCAGAAATGGACTTTGTCTGCTAATATAGTCTTGGTAATGAGTCTTGACTACTAAGAAATGATTCTCTATGATTATGTGTGTATGCCACAAAGTTTCATGTTTTAAGTTATGATTATTGGGATTACATTTCACTACTATGATTTATCCCATGTTATGAAATTATGATCTCTTTTGCAGGGTAAGATTTCCCAAATGTTATGTTCTTATGAATGTGATGTGATTGATATTTATTTTGTTTACCCTTACTGAGCATTTGAGCTCACCCTTTTGTATGTTTTCTTTTCCCCATATCAGGAAGAAGGTTCTTAAGTAGTATATTCCAAAAGGGACTCTAGATATGATGAAATAAATGGGAGACAGTGTAGATGCTTTTTGAACCAGTTGTTTATGTTTCACAGTTTCTAAAGACACTATACCTATACAGTCCTTTCATGGTTTTGTTATATGTTGTAATAAGTGTACTTAAATTTTGAAGTATTAACAATGTATGTAAAGTATGGGTCATTATAGTCAAACTAGTTTTTCCATACTATATTAGAGATCTGCATGTTTCTATACTAATTAAAAAATGGTGAAGCCAATGTGAAATCATTTAGTGACATAGTATCATTTACGAGATGAAAAGGAATATGATCCAGTTCACATTAGACAATTTTTTTATTCGATATGGATGGACAAGATCTTCCTAAAAACTTTTGTATTGATTTGAATCACTCAAATTAAAAAATTATTGGTTTACAATGTGCCATGAACATTTTTTCAAATCAGACACAAAAAAAAATTGAATTTTTAAATGAATAATTAAGATGATAAAAATGATCGATTGATATTTTATAGTAATGGTCCTCATGAAAGAATTATTTCCTAATTATGAAAATTCCACACATATAGAATGGTTATACTAGGAATAAGAATGTATATTTCTTTACAAATTCATATCTTTTTGAGAATGTATTCGGCCTATGATGATGCACTAATATATGAAATTTTTCCTTATTATAATTATAAATGTAGATAATTATCTCAAAGATAACACCTGAAATGATATAATTTCTTCTTCTAATGACCATTATAGTAAAATATCTAATTATGAAACCCCAATGGTATTGATAGAGAACTCACCAAAACAACACATTCATAGAAAGGTGATGAATGTAATGGAATGGGAATACCAAGTACATGGTTTGATCTTGATACATTACAGTACCCATGAGGGTCTTCAAACACTAAAACTAATATAGTCACATCATCTAATAAAAGACACATTAAATCATATTATTCTCATTTACACCACTACCTAATTTAGAATATTATCCACATAGTGTGACTATAACAACCTTTTTATCTAATTAAGGTGGATAATGAATTAATCTGGAGAACACTACCTGTTCAAGAGTCAATGTGGAGGATTCCTATCAACCACTTTCACCAATGTTATCATATTGAATCCCCTCAGTCACCTCTGAAGTTAACTACCAGATTCATTAAAACCTATATGGCCCATAAATAAGAATTAAGGAATAAAAATAGAGTGTTGAAATCACTAGATATATGTGAGTGGGATTAAATATTTTCTCCCACTAATGAATCCCTCCAGTTTATTCCAAAGGTAACTAGTGATCAGGACCATAACCAGATCACTCGAAAAATGTATGTGGGCATATTCTTATAGTAATCATATGAGAGGCATATATCCATACCATAGTGCATGGAGACCACCAACATATTCTACATGAAAAATGAGGAATATATGAGCTCATACCTATGTTCAATTGAAGACAACATATAAAAAAATTTGGTACAAAAAACATTAATCCCAACATTCTTGTGCACACATTGTTAATTTTTCACTACATATTAGAAATAGTTCAATATATCAGATGATATAATATCCCTGGTACATATATAGATATTGGGTAATATTACTATCACTACATCCACAACATCACTTCACTGTAATCATCATGGAAAAGTTGTTCATCTGGAGAAATCACGGATTCTTTCTCTTAAAGAGTAGATTTATCGGCATACTCCGGTAAATTATTAGGTACCAAACTGTGCTTAATTCCCATTCCAAATAGTTATTAATGAGATAGAGTGTCATATTCCTCAAGAAAGGGAAACATTCCAGTTAAAAAATATGGAGGCATAATTAAATGTCTCAAGATCATGGTTATATTCTCATTTTGACTAGTGATTTGTAAGTTATTGTGGAACATGCATTTGGACATCCTCATATTCCAATATAAAAATATCGGTGCCATATTCTAATATAGTCGTATCTAGCTCATATACCCATTATAAAATGTTCTCTCTAATTTATATCAGCACATGCTTTGGTAAAGGGTCATATTACTACCAAAAAGTCTAATAGATTAATAAAAAATCTCAGGAACATGATCATATCAATTTTGTAACTAAGGATCACCATGTGAGACTGATACATTCCATATTATATGATCTTATTCTTGTATGTGATATCTCAAGAAGTAAAGGATCATATTCCTACTTTAATTGATGAAAAAATGCAATATATTCATTCTAAGGCTATACATAATTAAACTTATATTCCCTCTCCCATTGTGGTGGTCCATTAGAATATTGTGAAAAAGAGTTAATTTTTGAATTGGGATCAAATCCCTGCTTTATATAGGGTTGAATGAAATCTTATAGAAATGATCAATGGATATGTTAATATTCCTTCTTATAATACAAATTCTCTTTTGAATATTCCAACTGCTTCTCAAAAATGAACTCATACTCTCACAACACAAGAAATTTATCAATATATTTTGAAAATTATTATACAACACACTCATCTCCCTATACTATTCCAAAATGTAGTTCATCACATCCCAGTAATGATGTAGAATGAGGCTCAAATTCCAAAAATATTCAATGTTAATATCATTGAGGTTGTTCAAAAAACATTACCAAATCTCCAAAGGTCCTCCAACTATTCAATCTATGATAAAGGTGATAATTATCATGATTGTCCTCTTAATGGTATTGTGGAGATATATTACATTGACACTATTCTTGAAACACTTTTTTATCAACCTCCCCATGGTAATACCACCCACAGACAAGTAAATCCACCCCATATACAAATAACTATAAATAGAGAGGTTCTTAAAACATAGACATACTCATACAAAGAGGTGATTATAAAATTATGGACATTCATATATAGTTACCCTCGACTTCAAAAAACACTATTCTTTATTCAGCTAGAAACCCTGAGAAGATACATCTATTGTATTAATTGAATGAGGCATGTATATCTATAGACATGGAGGAATAAAATGTCATATATTTTAAGATAGTTAGAAAAACCACCCCATCATGTTCTATACCCTTTCTAGTTTTGACTACGAGACCCCAGATGAGATATAGATGGAGGTCATGCATTATTTCCTATAAAATATATGGAAAAAAAGTAAATTATGGAAGGATAGAAACCTCCCTTATCTGGGATATGAGCATCACCTTGAAATCATCAAGATACGAAATTTCATCTAGAACTTGTTACTATATCCATGGCTCAAGACCCAAAAAATTGAAAATCATAATAAAAATTGTAACATGCCTTCCACAATTGCATCACAACTCTTTCGAAAAATATTTTCAAATCCTCATCATGTATCCATATTCAAGGGTGGTGAAATAATGGAGTTATTAACATTACCATGCCCTCAGAATAGGAAGAATCCATAAATATGGAATCCTATAATGAAAATAGCCTCCAGAGATATTGGGGGGCTATGTAACATGTTATCTAGTTGGTCAATAAAATGGATATTCACAACTTCATTTGTTCTAAGAAACCATGAATCATGGGAAAGGACATCCTACAAGTCTTTAAAGTTATCCTAAAAAAGTAATGGAAACACATTTCAATCATGGAGTCTGATGTTGGAGTAAACCCAACAACATTCCATAGAAATTGACTCCCATTATGGACTACCATTGCACCCATCACATACATGAGAAAAATTATACAATATTAAATAGGTCATGATAACATCTTCCATAATATCCATCTAGGAGAGAACCCATCATAATGGGAAGGGGAAATCTACCCCCACCTACACCCCTAAAATCATAAATTCCTAAGAGGATTTAATTCATATTAGTTATATATTAAAATAAACCTTAGCCGAATGTCTAATGGAATTTTTATCTCAATCATAATCACATGTTTCATCATCCCAATATAGTGTCCTATGGAAATAAAATTTGGTTAGTGATAAACCACACACTATGTAGTTTGGGGAATATATATATCAATGCATGTTCGATTAGTCATCAAATCACAATTTAGAATCATTAAATCCTCAAAAATATGATAAAAAAATGCCAGTGTTTCCATGGAAATTCCCTATCCAATAGGGCTAGGTCATTTTTATCATCATCATCATAGGATTGGTAATCAGAATTCTTTAGAATAAAATTTTAATTTCTATGATCGACATCCCATCCATTCCTCTCACTACAATATGGTACTTATCCATTCAAGTTTCATTCATCACAGTTGACCATAAACTCCATCAAGATCACTTTTCATAGTTTGATGTGGGAGAAACATATAGAAATGGAGTTTAATATCCAACCGGGTTACAAACCAAAATGGTCAAATGTCGAATGGTTCATGAAACTACCCTAATTCCAGCAGTGATGAATCATCCTACTATATTGAGTGTAATGGGATACTATCATTTCTCGATACACCACTATTATTTTCATCACCATCAACAAAATAGATAATTTGTATAATTACACATATACAGAGGGATGAATTTTATTAAATATGTCCCAAGAGAATTATATTAATACACCCACTAAGGCTGTATTTGCCCAGAAAATGTGGATAATCAAAAACATGGAACCTCCAAATATTGATTTGAAACCTCTACTATGATACACTAAAAATGATTATGTCATAGGAGTGGTCATATCTTTCTCATCACCTCATAGAGAAAAATTATTTTCCATAAAGGAGATTTTACCATAATATGAGAATGAGATATAATCGATAAGAAATATCAATGAGGTATACTAAGAGGAAACATTCCTAGTTAGAATCTTCTCTAGGGAAATATGAATATTAATCCTCCCATATTTATATATGAGTTATATTTACCTTTATGAGTCATATTTGAGCATTAAACTAGCTCTGGATCTAATAAGTTGGTCAATATATATGAAGAAGTTGAAAATCATATTGACTTACCTATATTATAGTGACAACATCTAACTCTTCAGGTTGATTATTAACAATTAGAATAGAATGATAATGAGTGAGAAAAAAATATGGGGCCACCTGATCATTCCCTACTCACTCCATAAAGATGGGAGGTGGAACAAATAGTGATTCCTTTGAAACTAATAAATTCCATTGAGTCCATGTTTTCTTGATTATATTCCATTGATGGGATAAATTATCATATGATTATCATGAAGTATCTATACCCTAAATGGGTTGATTACACATTTCTATCCCATAATTTTGACAATCCAAACTTATCCACCATTTATGGTGTAGGTGTCTCTAAAATTCATATTGAAAATTTCATATCCTATAGTGGAATGATGATGGGACATTGAGATCAATAGTTGGAAGCCATGAAGTGGTGTTTTTACGGACTCTATGATAAACATTTTTTGGTACCTAAGTCATTGAACATGATAAATTTTATGATGGGAGGATCCTCATAATCAATTATAATAATAGTTTATCTTTATTCCAAAATAAAATTCAATTTTAAAACTAACAAACTGAAAGAGATAATAAAATTAAAGGGTGCTCGACTTTATAGAAATATTGAAACCTTTAACCTATTCACTTAGTTAGACCCTCTAAGAAATTTTTGCTGCTCTATACTAAACATCATTACGATGATCTATATACACCTATAATATCATTGAAAAATATTGGTGTATTATGTGATTCTGTAGATATCAAACAAAATATGGAATTCCTCATTCCATGGACTTTATGTTTGTTTCAACTCCTACTCTCAGAAATGTAGAAAAGGCTTAGAGAGGAAAAAATTACTACTATTACCCTATAACCATTAGCAGTAGCCATTCAAGCATATAGGCATGTCGCAAACTTCGAGACACCTCTTATAGAGCTGTAGCAACAACAAAATGACCATTGACCAAAAGCCAAAATCGATCAAGGAAACCCCTAATTTTAGGAATAGATTAATAAATCATACTCATTTGGAAAAGATAAATCATATTTTTTTAATGAGAATACATGGAATATAATCATTTAAAGCTTCCAGAACCAGGGATGCCTAATGAGTTCAATCTCACTAACCGTCCTGACTACTTCCTTTTTCGTATGTGGCTGAATCACAACATCTAGGATTACATGATCTTCAATTTTGTACCCAAAAGCATTTTCAATTCAAAATATGTGATATTAGTGTACTCACAGGCATAAGTTACATGCATAAATATTCCCCAATAAGAATAGAAGGCAATAGGAATGGATTTATGGATATGAAATGATAGAATATCAAGAACTAGATGACTCTAAATAAAAGTAACTAAGCTCATTCCACCTAAACAACACAGATTCGCAGTCCTAGAATTGTCTTGAAACCTGGAGAAGTGACATCAAATATTCCTCTAGAAGGTGTACGTGACCATCTGAAAATAGGAAGAGATAAGAAAGTTCATGACATATTAGGCTCCAACCCATGTTATGACTCTTAAATACTTCTTCCCTATAACATCCAAATCATGGTAATCTCCCAACTAAATTGAATCCCCATTGAAAGAAAATATCATATTTGGTTTTATTAATATTATAAACATGGTAGAAAACATCTCCAATAACGGTTATTCCTATTAATATGAGTTCCTCATACACAATACTGGATCCAGAGGCTTCAAGTGAATGATATAAGGGTATACATGACATATCAGTCGTAGTCCCACCCAATTGTGTGAACAAATATCTATAGTAGATATATATATACAACTGAACCACATGAACATAGTGTTCAATAATCCAGAGGGATACATGGATGTGTACCATAACCCTCTAGTGGTCATATGTGCCATATCACCTTGCAATACTTCATATTTGGGTGGTATTATCTGATCAACCACAAAAATGCAGAAGTTCAACACAATCTAAAACAGTAGTAGAAGATGCTCCCTAAATATCTACACATTCACCTAACCCATCGACCTCAAATAAATTATCTATTATGATTCATAATGATGAGGAACCCAACATGGGAGTTCTGACCTCTAGAAAAAAATTACATTCTGAAATGGTCAATGTTTTCCCCATCTCTGTTGTAAATCATTGATGTGCCCAATCAATAAAAATAACTCTAGTAGGCACTTACCGAATCCTTCTAGATCTCTCAAGAGTTTGAGAAAGAATTTTTTTGCATCTTAGTTTTATAGAGTGTACCACATTCCATCATAATTCCATGTCACCATGTGATTAATAGTAAATTATTAGGAAGAGGTTATATTGGGACACATCATAACCTTATATGTTTTATGTAAACTCAAAAATTTTGACATTTGATGGTAGTAGATTAAAAAAATATTTTGGATCAATCTCATCCCAGTTCTGACCCTCTAATGTTTGGTATGTAGAAAAGTGGATCCATCTCCCACAAATCTCACATCATGGTATTCCAACAATACATCGTATAAAATTCCCTAAGAAGGTTTCATTGGATGAACAACCATAAAGAAATACATTAATCATTTCTTCAGTTGTGTAAGTAGCCTAGTGATGAAAAGGTGTGAATACTATATAATGAGTGTTCCCATTCAATTATTTCATAGACACATAGTTTTAGGTAGGATTCTATAAAATAAAATGAAAACAACCAATGTTTGATCAATATTTAAGTTTTGGATCCTATAATGGCTTTGTGTCTTCCTCCAGAAATCCCTATAGTATTCTCTGAAAAAAATTTGTTCTACCCAGAAATCTATTTTAGCTAATACACTCAATCCAATTTTTACAATATTTTTATGTCCCCAGTGACCATTTAATTGAAAATCTTCTTAAGAATCTCTCTACAATGACTCTTGAAGTTGGGGATGATAATATACCATTACATGAGCTCTCTCATCCTAAGAGTGAATGATATTACCTAATATTTTCTAACACATCTAAAAAATTTTCTAATGACTCATAGTTGAAAGAATACGAGGAGTACCCCATGAAATCATATCACCCATTTGATGAAGGCATCTCCACCCCCATTGATGAGCTCAAGAATGGAAATACAAGTACATAAGAAGAACTATGTCCTACATAATTATTTTCCTCCATGCCTCTTGAGGATAATGTGATGTATATGTAATTTAGAAATGAACATTGATATGTGTTCTCTTGTAACTATACATAAATTCCTAGAATAAGCCCATATGTCATTATAAACTCTCCCGTATTACCTGATAACCATTGAGGTATTATGTTAGAAGATAGGAAGATAAACCCCTCTCGGGCGACTAATGTAGACTAAGATGTTGAAAAACTCATCAAAAATATATTTTTTGGAATGTTCAATACCCAAGATGGAATTCCAACATAAGCTCTATTTTGAAAAATAATGGTATGGATAAGGAATTCATTGATTTTAGAGACCTTGGTTGATAATACCCAATTTAATACATCCCATTTTTGTTATGGATGGGTAATCAGGGATCGGTCAGATAAAATTAGACCATGAAGATGAGGAATCCACAAAATTCATAGCACCCAAGGGGATCTTTTGCTGTTTGATCATGCCCTTTGGATTAAGGAAAAATATAATTACTTATCAACGTTTCATGCATCATATGTTTATGGAATTATTGGGGACAATATTCAAATGATATGTAAATGACATGGGATTATATTATTGAAAGTGGTATGATAACTTAACGGATCATCAAAGAGTCTTTGAAATTTTTGTACAACATAGTTTAAATATGAATTTTCTGAAATTCTCTTTCAAGGTATCATTAACAATGTTCCATATCATTATTGTATGAAACCATGGAATTTTTTAAACCAAAAAGGGAGTTTTGATTATATAAATTTTAAATCTTAGAATCTCAAATAGATTTGTGTGATCCAATAACACCTCACATATATTCTGTATTTCATATCCAACTTTGATTAAATATCTCAACATTTCGCAATGATTGGGAATAAGAGAATCATCTATCGATGGGATGAGTAATACCAAGAATCCCTTGAGAGTCTCGAGTAGTGATTTCTTCACCCATGAGTATTTATGCTGCTCATGGAAGGAAATGAAATCATCTTATATGTGGCCCCCATGGAACAATCACTTTGCACTCTCCGTATAGAGATAAATGATGTGGGAAATGAGAACAATCTCTACAACCAAATTCGAATGATGTGGGTAATTGAAACCTAATATTGTGATGCTGACAATAACTAAATCGCTACAATATTTTCATTGAAAATGTTGATGCATTACATGATACACCTTGAAGAACACATGGTGTCTCATATAGATCATCTCATGTAAATCCTTGGTCATTCCATAATGAATGGTAATTTGGAATGATTGGTGTTCAATCTATAATATTATGACATAATTCTTGTGTCACAAAAGATAATGAAAGGTTAGGAACTAAATTATTTCTTCATAGAACACAACACCACAAAAAGTACACCAGTGTAAACCAATATTCTAGATAAAGGGTTTTTCTATGCCAATAATACTCCCCAGACATGGGAGCTTTATTTTGATGGTGCATCACATATTCCTATTAGAATGAGAACAGAAAACCTAATTATTAGTAAGTTGTCATAGTGATTGTATTTGTTTCACTAGAAAACTAAAATTTACTATCTATTTAAGACTACACTTATGCTTTTCCAATATTGAAGAAGAATACCAAACCCTCATAGGTGTCCATAATTAGTTCTATATCTTCAAATATCGTACCTAAACATCATAGGGGATTCAGAGATAGTGATGAATCCTATCAATATTGAATGTGTCTTTCGATAGGAGGAATTGGAAACTATACCTAGATTCATTAGTGGTCAAAGGATAGAGTTCTATTTGGATCCCAGGATGCACCATGTTCCTCAATCACTTAATTTTCATGATGGAACATTGGTTAATACATCCATATGCTTGGCCAACCTTGGTTAAGAGGAAGAAGTCATCTAAATAGTACGCTAAATAATGGTCTCAGCAATCATCATCTATAATATGTTGTAAATAAATTATTTTAACATCACCCCATATTGTGATGAACAAGTATCCACCATATATTGATGGAGAATATAATTGGATTTCTCTTAAATGGGATCCTTGTGACAAACCGATCTATAAGTGATTAGATCTAGTATTAAGGTAGGTAATACACACTATGGGATTTTCCAAATAAGAAAAAATCGAATTACATGTTGGTATTTTATATAATCCTCAAAAGATGGATAAAAAAAGAGATTCACATTAGAATAGAAAAAATCCTTATAGGATTTTGTGGTGCACATCAGTATGGGACCAAGCACTTCGACCAAATCAAGAGGATGGTTTACTACTAGTACATCATGGTATAGGAATGTATGGAATTCACCAATATATTTCATTAATTATATATTTGGGTAAAATTCATCCCTAAACCCCTAAAATGGATACAAAAAACAAAATATTCTTGTTCATTTACTATATGGGGAATGTATGTAGTGGGGTCATATCCCCCCAACCACTTCTATGAAACTTATGTACATCATTACTGATACTGACATATTATCCAATTCGCTAAGAAACATACCCTCAAGGATGACGGGGAGATGAATATTTTCAATGTGAAAATGAATCATATCATCACTAGGTTCAATGTTCCTCACATGATAATAATGGATTGGTACACCAACTTCTATACTACATAGTTGATGAAATTGTACCAAAAGTAAAAAAAATTGTGTCCATTTATTCATCATACTATCATGAAATATAAAATGTAAAAATAAATTCCATCAATAATACTTTATCATATATACTGTAAAATATGATGAATAAGGATAAGGATTCATGGCCAGATAAGATCCTTAATACATTATAGTCCAACTAAACCACCATGCGTAATGTTATAAAAGATACTCAGTATTAATTGTAATATGATCCAATGTAGTGTTACCCATAGAAGTCCATATGTACTCACTACAAATTGATATCTATAAAATACTATTATATTATGAGAAATCACACTAAGGGATGAATGAATAAGAGTAACATAATTATAATAGGACTCATACATTGCACAACCATAAATTCCATTAGAATTTAATCACACAAGCATTTAATAAAATGGTTCTCTAATTATTTTTTATAATGAGAACTGGTATTGGCTCATAGAACCCCAATGATTCCATGATAAATTTTCTTAAAAATCAAAACCAAGTGGTAAAGGATTTATATAATACATAAGTCCTATCATAACATTGATTAATCACATTTCAAATTGGATGGGGATCATGTCAAATCCATGACCAATGTAATGTTTCGTAATAAATAATGTGAATATCATCTATTAAAGATACCCACCTCATAAACATTTGACGTTAAACTATATAGACCACATCCTAAACACAAAAAGTAGGACTCAACATTAGAAGTCCATGTATAAATACATTATACTCCACAACCCCATTCATCCTAGTATCCTAACATTAAAATTAAAAAATCCATCCTAGGTACATGATGTCAAAATACACATTGTCATATAGGTCACATGATGATTAATTGTTCAATAAACTCCTACTTATTTGATGTTAAATTTTATAGAACATGTCTAAGTATAAAAATGTAAAATTGCACAACATATCTTGTCCTGGTTTCATGATGTTAAACATCAAATATGTGTCCTAACCTCATGAGTTTATATTGCATGAAATACATCCGTACAAAAATAAATTAAACTAATTAGATGGAATCCTCATCAAATTCCATTAAACATCATGAGAAGAGTCATGTATCCAATTAATCATCACACAGGAGCTAGATAAATCAAAAAATACAAATGAATAGTCCCTTTCTATATATGAAAGTAAAATCCAAGTAGAGAATCTCCACATTCATGAATAATCTTTGGATTGACTCTTACCACTATAGGATATGTAGTGATACCTAGTCCTCCAGTCATAGATCCAGATGGAGTATTTATTTTTCACATCATGTAACCGTATTCATCACCAAATAATGTAAAACTACACAGATCCCAAATAATTTTAATTATTCACATTGATTAACCTTCATCCTTTCTCAATGATGATAAACATTACGGTTGAAGTAAATGCTGCATGAAACTAAAATGAATGAGTTTTACATAAAAAAATATTCATAATTATCCTTCCAATGAGATATATGAGAAATACTAGATCCTATATAATTTACCTATCACCACATCATACACAGTTCTCATGTCCATTATTTAATTGCCTCTATTACATGTTGGAAACTACATTAATTATTTGGTTTTTACATTCTCATGGCTCATGTGAGATTAGAAATTTTGGTATGGAATTTCCCACATGATGATGAAATTTCATCTAATGACAAGGTTAGAATTATCCTGGATTCAAGACCCTAAAATTCACTCCATGAGTCATTGTTTCATGACATTAAACTGCATTGTTGATGTCGGTTTCATGGTAACAAATGGTTCATTATTGTGGACCTTGACCGAGAGGACCTCTAACATTGTAATTAGTCTCCCACCATAGATCCATTCAAGAACTACATGTCACATGATTTCTTCAATTGAATGATATATAATGAAACCAAGATATTTGGTCTCATGTCCTGTCACAATATTCCCATTTCACATCATGGAGCTCACATCCTTGCTACATGATGTTAAAAGACATGGTATCACAAGAACTATCAGTGGGTAAAATCCTTTCACCACATGTTACATAGTTACTCGTATATATCCCATCCTAATCCCATCTACGAAATTCATTGGAAACAATACCCACTTATGCATATGGGTGAAACCTATGAAGATAATTTAACATTCAATAATTATATGCACCTTTATTTCAGTTACAATAGTATATATTGATATTCTTGGATCACCATTTATAGGTTCCATCCATGTTAAAATAAAAATAACCACCCATATATATTTATTTGGGTCATACATGAGCTAAGATATTTCATATATGAACTATGTTCGTCTTGACTTTTTATATCCAGAAGACATAGTAACACCCTTATCACCACTAATGGGTCTAGCCACAACATATAAATGATAAAAATTCACCAATAATTTCATATGGGATAAAACAATGTAATTAAATTCCTTACATCATGACATTATATTAAAGGAAAATTTCATGGTTGTATGACATTATTACTAAATGAAAAATAAATCCCCACTAAATGAGGTAAAAAAGAGGTTTCCATTAGACAATATGATTTTTTATCAATTGAATATAAGAGGTCAACCCCAGTCCACTAGATTTTAGAGTTCTTTTTCCATCAATTTTTACTCTTATCCAATAAATCAAAATTAATATATGAAGAACATAAGGTTGTCAAAAACAATTAGTTAACGTTGGAAAAAGAAACAACATATCTTTGTTTGACCATGATATTTATGCATTCAGCCTTAAAAATTACAATAGAAGACATATTTTCCATGTAAGAATGGATTTCTGATTCTTGTGATGCTACCATAACTGTGGTAGAACTTTTCCCCTGTGTATGTTCTGATCAAATCCCAGTATGATTTTCAAATATTATTACTCATGACATGAGAATATCAACTCATGCTTTACAATATTATCATATCCCTCTCATATGTATAATGATTAAATGTAGACCCTGGGTATCCTAATTTTTATCTTCTGTAACATCCACCTGTGACTAGGTCAACGTGCATTATGATCTTAATCATCTTGCACTTTTATCAAATATTTATGACCATACACTCTATCCTTTTTTGGTCTAAATAAAAAAGAACATAAAATAATAGTGAATTTAAAGCAATATTTTTCAAGTTGAGAACCAAAAAAGGGATACCTAAAAAGTCAATTATTTGATTCATAAACTATTCATCTCTAAATTTCTAGAAAAAAAACTAATGTGTAAATAAACGAGGAAAAAATATTATTGGGGCTAATATTTATACCCCGTAAAATAAGATCAATGATTTATGGAAACCTCGATGATATGAACAGATAGAGTAATGATTTTCCAAATATACTCATCATGAATATGTGTTCACTATACTGATTCACTACTTTTAGTGTCCTCAAACCAATATTGAGTATGATGTTTTCCTCAAATTACATGTCATGGATTGTGAACCTTATATCACCAAAAAGTTTCTATAGCCCTTGGAAAAAGATACCAGACATAACTAAACCCTTTATTTTACAATTCATATATGCCTATGGATAATTAATATGTTCCTATGGTCTCTAAAAAAATTAATTATTTGTAAAAGTGATTTCTTAACCTTATGAGCCTATCATCACTTTGGTTTAACTGAGAACCCTATAGTTCTTTGATCCATTCCTGACACAATTCTTCCATACTCAGATCATGACCATGTCTCATTATACCATTATTTATAATCCCTAAAATAATAGTATTCATGAAGATTAGACATTCCCAACATAGTTCCATCCTATTTTTTACACATTATTAGAGAAATAATAAGAAAATCCATTCCCAAACCTTTTAATATCCCACATCCCATGACTCAAATACATAGGGTGAAGGGTCTAAGATTCATAAATAAATATCCAAACAACCCTAGGGTGAGAGAACCATTTCAAGATTGTCTTTGAGTCTATACCCAACATAATCCTTTAGATGTTTGAGTATTCACAAATTTTTAATGGCCCTTAGAAATGAGTGGAGACACCTCTAATTGATGATGTTATTGATGAAAAATTAATTTGGCCAACCAAAAAATGCATCACCACGTTGTAGTAATGAAATTATTATCATTTTGATCCTAGGTAACCACATAGAATAACGAAGAATTTTAAAGTGTTATGGGCCATCCCCAACATTTATACCCAATTAATTATTCCATGACACCAACTTTTAGGTGATGAATTTCTCTTCCAATGCTCTAAATGTACATGTGGACATGGATTCGATAATATATTTTCCTCATCAAATAATGACCCCATAATTCCTCTGTGACCCCTGTAAAGGATTGGGGGAACCTCTCTATAACAATGAAATCAATGAATAATGGTTTGAACATCCACATAGATTAATCTCCTCTATGCATGAATTGAACTCTAATCCTCATGAGATTTAAAAAAACCACACACATGAAGAAACAACCTAGAGTGGTTTGTTTAATCCCTGCATTTTCATTCCAATATTCTATATTCACCAATAATTTCCTATAAGATCTACATTAATCTGTATTGTATGTCATGATATCAAAGAATGAAGTTAAACAACCAAATATTAGATGTCCTAAAATCATGAATGTAAAAATCACAACATATCTATATCCTTTACAAACATCATTAAAAAATAAGACCACTGTTTTTATCACATGAAATTAGACTATATGGAGAATTATACATCGAAAATTTCATAATACCCTTGATAAAAGGTCCAAGTTAAATGACCCTAAAAACATTGATATATGTTCTAATCTAAAATCCATAAAATAAAAAAAAAATAGAATCCCCTAGATTTAATTCATAAAAATAATGAATTAGAAGCTCCGAGTTATATTCCCCTAAACTACTACTCAATAACCATTTTGTTTAAATGACTGGAAAAGGAACGGAACCTGTTAGGAAAAACACGTGTATGATGGTGGCCTAAGAAATATATAGTTCCAAGATACCTAACCCTTACCATATATGAATCATGAAAAAATATAAGTGAAATATGAATGAAAAGGGAAAAAATGAAGGGCCCACCAAATAGAATTATAAAAAATCAATCTATACACTCTATGTCCATCGATTTCATCCAAAGATAGGGAATCATTTCTCTAGGACTTATTCTATACACATATTATCTCTTTTAGTGCCTCTATAAGGTTTCATTACAAATAATATACAAATAATCAAACTAAAAAATCATTTGTTCAGATAACCTATCCATGTATAGTAGAGATATAGAAGAAGCATCATTGAGAATTGAAGTGTCAACCAAACCACTTCTACTACATCATCCCAAGTGTAAACAGTCTTGTTAAGAGTATAATTGATCCTAAAATATTTTATTAATAGTTTATAATAAGGATAATGAGGTTGAAATTGTATAATTTTAGTGATATATGATCCCATCATGTCTTAATATCAATGAGGTTAAGACATCCATTTGGGTGTGCAACTAAAATATGATCTGATTGATCTATTCCATCACCTCAGACGATTACTTCATTACATCATATAGTGGATTCCCATAAAAATCACACAATCCCCTCTCATATGTTCCCAAATCTTTTGATATCATGATGACATGTCATGTGATTTTATATAATGTATGTATGTCAAAGACACCTTCCTTTAAAACATGAAAGACTGAATTAAGACGATCTTATTGATCATAAAATCATTCCAAATGAGTCTGAGGGATAATATAGTGAATCTCATGTTAGATTGGTCTATGTCATGATTCATTATATGTTTATGATATAGTAAAATTAACATAATGATGAATAATCATACAAGAAAATAATGTTGTAATAGAGGGGAGTTGATAAATCCTTTTTTCTCTAACAACTGAATATAATCAAGGGAAATCATTTTCCCCACCCACCAGCCAAGGGGAGGAAAGAAACCATTTTTATACATCTAAATTGATTATAAAATTGTTAAGGGGTATACATATTGAAAATAATAAACTCATTAACCATGTTTGTGATAACCACATCCTAAAGTGGGATATTATATTACCATTCATCTGGAGTGCCTCCTCCATTATCAATAATTATACAAGTTACTATATGTAAAGGTATGAAATTGAAGAAATCATATCATATCAACATGTAAAAAATGAAATCATTCACCAATGAAATTTTTAAAAACCCGAAATAGTTTTTTAAACATTAGTGGGAATGTGGCATCGATGATATCAATAGTGTTTTAGAACATATACAAGTAGAAATTCAATCCTTTCAAGAAAAATAAAAATTGTAGAGGACCAAAAATAATATAAGGGGAGTTACAAAACAACATATTTCCCAAGATTTTGTTATCTATGCAAGTGTTGGTATAACTAGATTAATTGTATTCCCCACTTCTAGATTAAAGGCCATTTATTATAGGTTAACTCATATTCCCAAGAGTGCGTCTCAATTTGAGAAAATTGACCCATTCAAGAATATGGCCATTAAACCCCACATCCCAAGGCCCAGAGATATCTATTGTCTCTTCCAGTATCCCCGTATAGTATATTTCTAAGAATTTATAATTTTATAATTTGAGACAATGAAATCATGTACCCTCTGATAATGGGAACAATGAGGGAATATATTAGTTTGTGGAACACTACTACGATATTGAAAAATGTTGATCTAGTCAATAAAGGAGACGAATTATAAAATATTAAAATTTATCATTTACATGGATATTAAAATAATGATCACATCCTTTTACAAAAGTAGAGTCTATTTGGGTTCCTCGCAAACTTTTTCATTAGGAAGGATTTTGTCATTAATTTCCCCAAAGGGGGTATATTTCTCATTTGGTAGATATCCCAATGGATGATTACTCCATGACTGTGGGATTGGTAGAGTTAATTAGTACATATTAACCAATGTCTAATTAATTTTATGATAAGGTCATAAAGATGGTTGATGATGAAATGATAAACCCATATGGCCTCATTACGATGGATTCCATGCAGTTGGTGGGACAATTTAAAACATATATGTAAAGCTTAGAATGATCATTCCCATTCAATAGAAAAAATTACACAATTACACATGTCCCATTTCATGCTCCATACACTAACCAAAGTGTTCAAATATGAGACTAATAGGATTAAATATCTTTGAATAATGGGTTAGTGGGTGGAATCAAAGACTTCTAGACCCAGAGGGGTGTTCCCCAGCATATAAGGCAAACCCAAGGGAAATGAAATTACTAGTTGGGAATATTTATAGACCATGATATGAATTCAATTGTGGGTATATCAAAACCATAAATATTGATTATTATATTAAGTATAATGAATATAAATGTCACCTGATTGGAAGAATCTATAATGGGGTATTCAGTCTGATAAATGATAGCTTTGATGTTCAGATGATAAAATTCTTTTCAATGAAACATTGTCATAATAAAATTATATGGACAGATTTTGATATATTTTAAAATATTCATTTCCCTCTAGAATGACTCAGTGGAATATTCATTAGAGATAGATGTCATTTGATCATATGTAAATCACATATGTTAGAAAATGAAAATACAATCTTCTAAAAAGATATACCTGATTCTACAAGAAAAATGAGAATCAAATGACCCAAAATGGTATTCACAATCACATGACACGATATAGGTCTTGAGGAATACATGAACCAAAAATATATCATGGACAGTATAACCTAAAAAACATGTCATTACAATATAATCCTTGATAAAATACATGATCACATGAACCTAACATGGTAATACAACCCACGTAATAGTAATGTGATCATGCGGCCATATTGGTGGCTCATGCAGAACATAAAATAAATCAATTTTTCTTAATTTCAAGAAACCAACAAAGATAGATTTTTCATTTATTTGGGAATTTTATAAGGTAATTTAGGTCCATTGAAAATATCTCAAAAATGTTTGACCACAAATAGTATTATGGAAAACTATCATGATGAGTTCTCATGGACGATATTTTGAAGTGGTCACACAATGAGAGGAGGACACAAGAATATTACAGAGATGATGTATCTAGTTATTGAGTTTTCCTCCATTCCTCTATTTATAAGGCACTCTAAATAATACCAACAATCACCCAAAATATCATACATTAACCAAGACACATGTTGGATTCCAACCTAATGACATGTATAGGCACTTAAATCCCTCAGAATTGAGACATGGCCTCTAGGGATGTCACTCTAGAGGTGGATAATATAACAACCCTTCTCTTAATTACAAACATTAACATGTTTTATTACATAAAATATTATCATGATACAATATACAAGATCGAGAGTTCTACTATATTTGAGGTTTAGGATCATTACATAATAACATAAAAAATAAAATACAATTATTTATTGAAAACTTCTTTTACATGACCACACACATTATTTTGTACTTATAATTGTATAGGATAACCTAGGTACATGCATAAGAAAAGGGGGAGCTGTAAAGACCGGTAAGGGAATAAACTAGGTGTAACATGCAGAAAACATTACATGTTAGGAAATAGGAATATTAAAGGATCATAAGAGAAACCAGAACATAAGGATATTATATATGATGTTTATCATAACATGGAAATGTTTCTACAACATTTAACATGATATTAGCATGAACGAAGGATTATAGAACATAGAGAATGAAGAAAACCACATTTCACTTGAATTCTCATGATAAAAAACTAATTGAACATGAAATGTCATGATTCTAATCTTTACCCAATGAACTGGATCTCTATTGGGGCACACCCTTCTTAATTATTGAATTTCATAGATAATTGTTCCACATAGACAATACAACATGGTTTCATTAAACATCATAATTTATTCCATTATTAAGAGTTTTGGAATACATACATGAAAATATATAATCTATAAGTAAATGTTCATAAAGTTGAATACCCATGATAGATAAAGGGGAATGGTATTCACTACATAATAACTTTAGCATGGAAAATTGTGGTAAAATTTCTACAGCATAACGGCATGTCATATGAATTCATAAAAATCGTTGATGAGAGAGAAAGGGTTGCCTAATAATATGTACATGAAATGGAATATAATGGGGTAATATAGATACATATCCCAATATATGTAATGGAACTTATATTCACAATAAGAAATAATTTCTTGAATGTAAATGAGAAGAAAGAAACTCTTTAAGGAATTTCTTCATGGTAACGGGTGTTCATGGGAGGCACTAATGAGAGAGAAAGATGTATTTAATCAATTAAAAAATAAGGAGGGAAGTATTTGGGAGGTGTGAAATAATACCTCAACATTTTCAATTCAATGAAAAAATGTATAACAACTTTAATAAATTTGGACAAAAATAAGGAAGAAATCCCTTACTTGGAAGTATGATCCCAAAGGCTTGAGAGAGGCTTGAGATTGGATTTTTTAGATTCTGGGCCACCTTGAAAAGATTTTAGAGAGATGGGGGAAGAGGTTGGTCGATATCCAAAGTCTTTGAATGAAGATGAAGTGGGAGCTGGGGTGGGTTTTTATATGAAAATATAGGAAATTCTTTATTATTTAGATTTTAGCCACCCCTCATTAAACTAATCAAAGCCACAAACCAACCAATAGTTTTTCCCAGGGTTTTTACAAATGGGAGTGGAATATATATTTTATAATTCCAATGGCCTAACTTCTTAAAATATTAGGCTTGATTATGTGGAGGTGAGTCACACTCTCAAGGAACTAATTTTCAAAATGACAAAATGTTTTATAAATCTTTGAAGGTCCACTAAGGCATTGTAAAATAAATAAAACAAACCTAAAATAACATTATTTTAATGGTAAATTATATATTGGACGAACATCACATTTATAGTATTTTATTACATCACAATTGTGTCATTATGATGTCATATAACACATTATATAAGTAAATATTATTTAACTTTTAACCAAAAATTTGATTGTCTCTAAAAAATATGAAAAAATCACTCTTGGAAAATTTCAACATCCTAATTCAAAAAATAATATTAATTTTATCAAATTTATTTTATAAATAATATAACATTCAATTTAAATATAAAATCCATAATTTATTCAAAATTCATGGGTTTTGACCAAAATAGTTTTCAAACAATAAATTTTTTCCCACACAAAAATAGATGAGGGTAACTCTGCTTCATCCCTTCCTCTAATTCACACATTGAATCGTCAAACTTGTGGTTTCTCCACAACACCATGATAAAGGGAATTTTTTATTTTTTAGATCTTATTCCCTATGATCTCAGATCATCACCAGCTTATCTTCACAGGAGATTTCATTCTCCAATGGTACCACCTATGGATTGAGTACATGTGATGGGTTAGGTATGTACTTCTTCAAGAGTGATACATGAAATATATCATGTACTTGAGAGAGGATTGGTTGGAGTGCTTGTAAATATGCCACTTCTCCAATGTGATCATAGATCTCAAAAGGTAAAATGTGCCTTGGACTAATATTTACCTTCTTACCAAATCTCATAACTCTCTTCTATGGTGAAATGTGGAGGAATACCATGTCTCCTACATAAATCTCTAGGTCTCGACGCCAATTATCACCATAGCTCTATTGTCAACTCTAAGCAATATTAATTTGTTGCTGGATATTTTTAACCTTCTCCACCATTTCTTTAACTATTTCAAGACCTAGGAGTTTTCCCTCACCAACATCATCCTAACATGCTTGTGTTCTGAAACTCTTCCCACAAAGGGATTTGTAAGGATCTATTTGGATTCTTGTGTGGAAACTATTTTTCTAAGAGAAATAAACTAGAATAAGATTTTGATACCATCCACCATTGAAGTCCATTGAGAATTCTCTCAATGTATCCTCATGTGTTTTGATAGTCTTTTTAGATTAGAAATCAGTTTGATGGTGAAAATGCATTCTAAAGTTCATCATAGTATTCATAGCATGTTGAAGACCCTTCCAAAACATGGAGGTGAATCATGGATCTCAATCAGAACAATAGATAGTGGTAAAACATGCAGCCTTACCCCATCTCTGATGTATATCCATTTTGGTTTATCCAATTAGAAATCCTCCCAAATTGCAATTATGTGTGCATTCTTTGTAAGATGATCCACCAAAACACAAAAAGAATTGTTTCATATGAATGTCATTTGAAGTCTTGTGACAAATTAAATGGTGATGTTTACCCATTTACATGCTGGTATGGGTAATTTTTTCATCATCCCCTTATAATTATTCCTCTCAGCCTTAACTTGCTGACATACTAGGAACTTTTATGTATACTCAGCAGTCTCCTTCATCATGTTATCCCACCAAAAATTCTCTTAGTTATCTCGATACATTTTTCTATTTCAAGGGTGAATGGAGAAATTTGAACTATGTGCATCATCCAAAATTACATTCATTATCTCTGGATTTCATTGAATTTATAGTCTTGATCCAAATCTCACAGTTCTTTCATCATTTACATTGAACTCCAAGGGTTTAACATTTTTGATAGTTTTCATATTCTTTTAAATTCACACATCATCCTTTTGATCATCCTTTGACTTTTTGAAAATATATGGTTTAGCAATAAATTTGGAAAGGATTGATGATGTTCCCTTATTTATGATTCCCATGTCCATCTTCATCAAATCGAAAAATATTGGATCCTTTTCAATTCTCAGTAATGGTGGAATTACAGGGTCAGTTCTACTTATATCATCTTCCACCTTGTTAACATTACTAGGGAGTAATGGATTGAGCAGTCATTGATCCGATATAACCACTATCTTTGGGGAATATTCAACTCTTTCTCTGTGAAAAATATACTTGAGGATTTTGTGATTTGGGTATATGTCACACATCTCCCTAATGAGGTAATATCGCCAAATTCTCAATGAGAATATTACTACAGCCAACTCCAGATCATGTGTGCGATAGTTTTGTTAATGAACGTTCAATTGACTTGAAGCATAGGCAATTAATTAGTCATTTTTTATCAACACATAGCCCAGAACCCTCTTTTAAGAAAAACTAAATAACAAAAAAAGTTCTCCACTTGAGGGTAATGTTAGAATAGGTGCAGTGATAAGACTCTGTTTCAACTCATTTAAGTTGTCTTCACATTCATCATGCAAGTAAAACTTGATTCCATTTTGATTTAGAATTGTAAGAGGGTTTGAAAATCATGAGAAATTTATCAAAAATTAGTGATAATGTCTAGGTAACCACAAAAGCTATTGATATTTGTCACTGATGTGGGCCTTGGCCATCCCCCAATTGTAGCTATCATGGAGGGATTCATAGATATCTCATTGCTTGTGATGATATAACCTAATAATGGGACCTTTATAATAATGAATTCAAATTTTTTGTTCTTTTCATAGAGGCTATCCTTTTGAAATGTCTCTAATACACTGCTTAGATTCTCCTCATTCCCCTCCTTGGTTTTGGAGTATATTAGAATATCATCTATAAAGACTACCAAAAATTTGTCAAGGTAATCATTAATGACTATATTTATCAGGTAAATGAATATTTCTAGAGCATTAGTCAGTCAAAAAGGAATAATAATTAATTTATAGTGCCTGTATCTTTTATAAAAATCTGTCTTGGGGATATCCTCATTGTTCACCTTTACATAGAAAAATCCCGACCTCAAATCCAGCATGGAGAAGCTTTTTGATTCACATATCAGATCAAAAAAGACTTCAATTTGGGAAAGAGGATACTTTTTAATTATAATTATTTTTTGATATCATGATAATCAATACGAAGACTCATTGACCAATCCTTCGTCTTGATGAAGAGGACTGGTGCCCACCATAGTGAAGCACTAGGGCATATAAACCCTTCATCCAGATTTTGTTGTAGTTGTTTATTAAACATCTCAAGCTCCTCAAAATCCATTCTATATAGAGTCTGGGATATAGGCAATGCCCCTAGTATAAAATCATTTGAGAACTCAAAATATCTTCTAGGTAGAAAACCAAAAAATTACTTGGTAAACACTTTAGCGAATTCCCTCACAATAGGCATGTCTTCAAGGTTGCATCATTATACTCACTCATCTGAGCCAGATACGAGGTCCCATAGGGTAGTAATACCTACACTTGAAATGATGGTACTAAATAAGATGCATCATCCTCCTTGAACTTGAATAGAATCGGGGGTCCATTATCCAAATGCGGAGTTATTTCCTTCTCATGGAAATTTATGTTTTCTCTATATACGGAAATCCAATCCATGCCAATAATTGCATCATATCCCACCAAAGGGAGTATGATGAGGATTGATGGAATTTTAAATCCACAAATTATGACATGGGAGGAATTATATTAATGGTTTTCAATGATTTACCCATTTTTCATTCTCATCGACATCTTTAGATACATGAATTGTGGTGGTGTTGGGAATGTTCTACTAAACATTTAGGATATAAATTATTTCATAGAACCAGAATAAAAAATAATTTTTCCTATTCTTGAATGAAAAACATCCATACCTATAACCACTTCATTGTCTAGGTTCACTTTATAGTTTGTGATGGAAAAATATCTCCCTTTCTCGGTTGGAGGTTGTTGGTTTCCTTTGAAAACCCTTGTCTTAAGGAACTAGTTTTCAAAGTGCCATTGATCCTTGAAGTTGAAGAAATGAACAAAGCATTGATGATCAAACAGAGTATTCCCATCCTCTATCACAACAATGAGTTGTTTGTGTTGGTTTTTAATGTTCAGATTCCCTTCCCATCCACACCTAATGAATTTCATCGTCCCCTTCAAGAAATATTCTTGGTTCTTCCTTCTGCACCATTAAAATGTGGGGTGCTGGATTTGTATAGCACCATTGGATTTATCCATCAGAAACCTAGAATTGGAGTACTTCTTATGATACATATCCTCATGATACCCCTAAGATTAAATGATTTTCATTTCAACATTGAGTGCGCATTGGAAAATTTACTTATTGCACTAGAAGTCACAGATTGTTAGGTCTTTCTATAGGCTATGTTTTATCCCACCAAAGAAGAGGTCAACCTTGCATTTGGGGGTAACGGCAATGTTAAAATCTAATCATGCAAGCCTTATAAAATTTTCCTTGTACCCCCCAATGGATTCATCTTCTTTTTTTCAATATGGAAATGAGGTCCCTTTCTATTGTATGTTGGATGGTGTGAGGAAAATATTTGTCAAAAAACAATGTATAGAAATGGTCAATTCCAATGCCTCAATTTCCACCTTAGGAATTATAATTTTGATCAATTTCCACCATTTATAATCTTCACCCTCCATAAGATAAGCATCTATATGTACCTTCTCTTATTCAGAACATTTAAGGATGAAGAAGATCTTTTCAATGGAGTTGATCCATTGTTCGGTGATTGAGGGATTGAATGATCCATTAAAAGTTGGAGGCCTTTGTCTCATGAAGCTCTCCATTGCGAGTTATTCATTCTAAGGGGGGGTGTTTCTCTTGGATGATTTTTCTATTCAAAACATGAGTTAACTCAGAGAGTATCGTGGCAATGTTTTCGATTCCTACTCTCATTAGATTGGTCATCTCATTAGACCAGTAGTCACATTAATCTTCATATTGGTTGTTAGGGCATGCCATCATATTACCAGCCATTGGCTAGAATAAAAGGAATGTAACGGGAAAAACATAAAGGGTAATACAAATTCAAAAATAGATAACATATAAATTACTTTTATTTTATTATATTATGAATTTATAGGCATCAATCCAGGTTATTCATGATATATGTCCCAAAATATATTCTTAAGGGAATTTTTTTATTTTATTAATATTGGTATGTACTGTGATTATGAATTTAACAATGCATATCCCCCATGAGTGTTGTAACCTAGAGTGTAGTAAGGCCTATTTTCGTGCACCATTTCCTGTTCAAGTCTAGTTCAAAGTGGTGTTTTCGGGTTTTACCACTAGGATACATCTATGCCAGAGAAGCTTCTATATTTTTGTATCCAGACAGGAATGTATTTTCCTTATAAACCACATACACAATACTCAACCAAATTTAGATATTTTTTATTATTATTAGTATTATCCCTAAGTCTTTCACTAGGGTTTTCTAACCCTAATCCCAACAATAACTAAACCTATCCTATGATACCATTTATAGCAACCATGCTCTATATTACACATGTAAACATGATTTATTACAAAAAATATTCACTTGATAAATCATTTATGATCAAAAGGTATAGTGTCATTGGAGATTTGGAACATTAAATAATAACATAAAACATGCTATATACATCATTATTAAATCTTCTTTTTCATTACCACACACATTTCTTCGTACGTTGCATTGCATGGGATAACCTGAGGACATGAATAAGAAGAGGGTGATATATAAAGCCCTGTAAGGTAGTATACAAGGAATAACATGAATAATATAGTACATGTTATGAAATATCAAGATCAATGGATCATAAGAGAATCATGAACATAGAGGCCTGATTTAACATGATTATCATAACATTAAAATGTGGAAGCAACATTTAACATGATATTTTCATGAGACAATGCTCATAGCACATGGAGAATGTTTAAACCATCATTACACTTGAATTATAATTTTTAAACCCACATTGCACTTGATGTATCATGATATTTATCATTACCCAATGTATTGGAGCTTTATCAGGGCACACCCTTATTAGTCATTACTTTTCAGGAATAAATGTGCCACATAGATCATACTACAAGGATTCATTAAACATCATAATTTATTCCATGAATAGTTATTTTGTAAGAAATACATGAAACTATATAATCAATATGTAAATTTTCATAAACTTTAATACCCATGATAGAGAAATGGGCATGGTATTCACAACACAATGACTTTGGCTTGGAAATTCGAGGTGAAATTTCGGCAGCATAACAGGGTGACATATGAATTCATAAAAATGGTTTATGAGAGAGAAAGGAGATTCTCATAATGTGTAATGAAATTATCAGTAAGGGGTAATATAGACACATTTCCTGAAATTTGAAAATTAATTTAGGTTCATAATACAAAATAATTTCATGAATGTAAATGAGAAAAGAAAATTTTCTTACAGAATTTCAGCTTGGTAACAGGTGTATATCGGAGGCACAAATGAGAGAAAAAGAGGTCAATAATCAATTCAAACATATGGAGGTAAGTATTTAGGATGTTATTTATTGTACCCCAACATTTTTAATTGAATGAAAAAGGGTTTAATAACATAAACAAATATATAAATAAATTATAAAGGAAGAAATACCTTCCTTGGAAGTGTGATCCCAAAGGATTGAGAGAGGATTGAGAGAGGATTCTTGGGAGCATGGGTCACCTTGGGAGGATTCTAGAGAGAGGACTACAGAGGTTGGTCGAGCACAAAATTATTTTAGTGATGAGGAAGTGGGAACATTGGTGGGTTAATATAATAAAATAGAGGTAATTATTTATTTTTTTGGTTTTCTCTACCACACATTAAACTTATCAAAACCACAAACAAAACCATGTTTTTTGACAATTTTTTTTATAAAGGGGAGTGTAAATTACTATTTTATATGTCCAATGTCTGAACTTATTAAAATATAAGGCTTTCTTATGAGGAGGGGAGTCACACTCTCAATGAAATCATTTTAAAATTAAAGAAATGATTTATAAGTTATGGATGGTCTACTGAGGTGTATTAAAATAAATAAAACAAACCTAAAATGAGATTATTCTAATGATAAACCATATTTTTTCCAAACATACAATTTATTTTATTATATTACATCACTATTGGGTCATTATAGTGTCATAAAACACATTAAATAATTAAACGGTATTTAATTTCTACCCAAAAATTCGACTATCTTAGAAAATTATGAAAATTTCAAAGTTGAATAATTTTTAAAACATGTTTCCAAAAAATGATATTAATTTTATCTAAATATTTTTCTAAATAAGTGAATTTTCAATTCAAAAATAATATCAAAACTTTATTGAAAAATCATGGTTTTTGATAAAACAGTCTTCAAACCTTAATAAAAAATTTAATTGTATTCATAGAAATTATAGGATAATTTATATTTAACAAAAAAGAAATTTATCATTAATATAATATTAAAATATTATTTAATTCAAAAATACATTATTTAATCAAAATAAATTTGTTAATTGAATAATATCTAAAAATGTAATTTGTTCTTTAAAATCAATTTACAAATTAACAACAATAAAATGAATATATATTTTTTATTATATACAAAAATAATGCTCATAATCATATGTTAAGGTATTTTTACATAATATATTATAACACCTGTATAATACTTAAGGGTATGGTGTGTGATGATGACAGACTCTTGGGGTAGGTCGGATAACATCGCTAGGGTGGTAAAATCTATCAACTTCCACTTCTCCCATAGGTGGATCCATTCGAGCTTAACATGTTGAAGATGTTCTAGTGATTGGTCAAAATAAAAGCCTAGTGGTTCCACCACCTTTACATTCTCCAAAAAATGGGTTTTGAAAGCATAAATTTTACTAGATGAAGCCATCAAATCCTTTGTTTGAGTAAATGGAATTTTTTAAAGCCCTTTTTTTTTACTAATCATGTGATCACTGTTCAATGGCTATAATATAAACGATTAAAATTATTAATGGTATTTTGAAATCCAAAATCATTAAACTAAATAATTTTATATGTTATATTACCATTTTACAAAATATAACAATTAATTAGAACAAGAATAATTTTCATTAATAAAATTTTGGGTCGTTAATGATAATTTATTGAAATCCACAAAATTATCATTGGAAAATCAATAAGGGAATAAATTCCTAAAGAATGGGTATTATTATAGTCATAATGGAAAAAAAGAGAATGTGTCCAAATCACTCAAATCATGTAACCTTCAAAAGGACATGTGATCACATGGAATTAGAAAGGATAGAAAAATAGGTCATGCTTAGGAAATCATCTTATTTATTTCTTGTGGATCCCCTTATTAAAAACCTCCTTGTCATTTTAAAGGACTCCAAGATAGTTGATGAACTTGATAATACTATAATATGTGTTCCTCCACATGATGCTACTTGTCAAACTATAAAGTTACTACAAATCATCTAAAAATCCTTCTAAATTAAAGGGTAAAAATATTAAGGAGAATGAGACCTTCAATGGTCATTGATATTCTTTTGATACAATCATACAGATTGTATGAACTAATGATGTTGTTATATCCATGCTCAAATTTTCACATAAGATCTTTTTAACATGGAAAATTTTTCATGGGAAGGGTCTTGGGCATGTCAATTCAATTTTATGTTGCCTCTCTAGATCCATAGACAATTATAGTGGTTTTTCATGATATTTCTCATTTGTCATTTCATTGACCATTATTAGTCACATTTCTCAACATAAACAAGGATGGTGGTTTCCATATAAAAAACTCACACAACATCACTAGATATCATATATTTGAAAAATAAATAAGGAAAAAGGGGGATATATGGAAGCATAATGTGTATCATAGACTAAGTGATTGCCACATGAAAAGGGGGTGTCCACCTTTGCAGATCACCAATGATTCCACAGATGGACCATAGAAATTTCATTAGGATGCCTTTTAATCACTCTTAACTTGCTTTCTTGGTATCATGAATGACTGTAGATAAGTTTACTATGACTCATGAATCACCCTAGGTAAGTCATATTCGATCACACAAAATTCATTTCATTGGAATCCAAATATCTCAAAGAGTCTTATATATGTTTTCTTGACCATGTTAAATATTATTTATATATCAAAATGGATAGGAAAAAATATAGTTTTAATTTATGGTCAAATAAATGTGTTATCAAAAAGATGTTCTTGTTTCCACTAAAAATTATGTGACACCCCTTGGATAACCTACAATATGATATCATGAAGAAGATAAAACCGAAACCCTAAAACGAATCTAGCTCAAATTTTCATGATATATTCCAATCAACTATGTGTATAACTTGGATGCAGAGGCCTATAAATATATCTTCTCAGTAAAAATGATTCCACAATAGATCACAAATAGGTGCGCAATAGAATATTTATTAGTGTGGTAAGTCATGAAATTTAAAAGGACATCCACTTGTTAAAATATGAGGATTGACTTAAAGTATGTTTAAACAAGCATAAGTTATTCATGTAATCACAATATATATTACACCATGTATTTCTGTCATGTTATCTGTATTTTAATAAGGTGGTCCCTCTTGACGGTTTGGTCACACAAAACATAAAATAATTATATATTACAAAAATATGAGGAACACATTTTATAATGGATAGAATAATGACTAAAAATATTGGATAATTAGGTGATGAATATATATTCTGCTCCACACACACTTTTCATGACTCAAAAAACTCATTTGATAGAACCAGGACATGTTCTATTCTTGCAATGTTCCCTCGACATGCTATTTGGATCATGTGGTGTCCCTTGGACCTGTCAACTATGTTTCACATTTACCTATAGAAATTTCACCCAAGTATCATGATGTCATCTGGGGTTTTCCATAAAAACCATTGGATAACCTCTAGAAAAGTCACCCCCAATCATGAATAAACACCCCAACATGTTAGTTATGTTTCATGAAGACATAATAAAATGTCAAATGGTTCTCCAAAATCTACCAAAACATACCTTCCATGATTAGGAGATGTCCTATGTACAAGTTATCTAGATCTTGTGCCACCATCCAAAGATATCCTTAATGTCAGGAAACACCCTCTAGGCATGGAATCCTTGATCTCCTGATTTCCACTGAAAAAGACATTCAGATTATGCGATACCTACAAGTCATTTCATAATTAATAATGCAATGGTCTCTATAAATATCATTATTGTTATGATATATCATCTTTATAAGTCAACCTGATCTTGTAATATTTTTAGGCATGTATTATATGAAACCATTACATGTCTATACATGAAATGAAATGTCAAGAAGACAATCAGAATATTTCATGTAGATAATCAGGTCTTACAAGAATGTTTCCTAGAACATGCTATCATTTTTCAATGAACATATAATGGAAACCACATTTTGTAATAAATGGTCAACTGAGTGATAGGAACTCTAATTTAGTAAATTATAAGGTTACGTATGATGAATTTCTATGGTCTGAGTTAAAATGTGATTCCACCTCAGTGTATGTCCTTTTATGTCTCCAACATTCCATCCATCCGTACTCAATCACTCCAATGGGATAATAATTATTCCTAAAACACCAATAGATTCATAGGGAAAACATAGAGTGTAATAACAGATCAATTGAACTATGATAAATCTCATTTCATCAATAACAATAACACATAAGACTTCTTCCTATATCCTAATCCCAAATGGTCACCCACCTTGTTGTGAGACCCACCATGTATCTGAAATTACAACTATTAATAACCAATCAATCCCTTATGTTGATCATGCTTCCTTATCCACCAATAGATCAAGAAGGAACATAAAACATTGATAACTATTATTCCTGCAATACCTGGAACATTTAGGAATCCTTCTTAAGTCCTAATCTCCATATTAAACATTCTAATGGATTTCCAAGAACATAACTCACATGTCATTATATAGTGGGACTAATTATATACTATAACATATTTCTATCAGTAGGCATCACTCATTTGTACTTATATATTTCTAATGGTTATATCATTCACATCACGAATCTCCAACAACTACAGGGATCTTATTTTGTTTTCCTTAATCAATAACATGATATTACTTCTCCTATATAAGGATTTCTACCTTTTGTAAATTCTAAAGGGCATGCCGAAATGATAATAACACATGTTCATGTTATAATTATGATACATATGATGTTTCCCCAAGGATTGTGATAAATTTAAATTTTCATATGTTCCCATATATATTTTATTTCATAATAAAGTTAAACAACATGGTTTTAACAAAAAAATGTGGGATTTTATTCCACTCATCAACATGAATCATGGAATGCCTAATAATGGCTCAATCCCATCCTCGAAATAAAAACCACCCCATGATGACTATAAATTCTGTATTTCCAAGTTATTTAACTTAATTATATAGAAGAAGTTACCCATTATTGGGGAATAGATGAAGAACCTTTGATACATATATATTCACTCATTAACTGGACCTATGTTACACATGGTAGGATTTAATACTTGATCATTTTTTAGGGTATCCAGTACCACATCATGATTTGGATGATATTGTCAAACATATCAAAAATCTATAATAGATTCTTGAAGTCAAAAAAAATCCCCAAAAAAGGTGTGATGAATCTGACCTTCCATATTCTTGAACAATTTGAGTTCCTAAGTACCATTGGGTCTAAAACACAAAATTGACCACCTACCTATGGAAAATAGTATTGTACTCTGTTATAGTTTTTGGAAACATTGGGAATTTCTATAGAAGATAAACATGAATGGGGAACCTAATATTAATGATATTATATACATAAAACCCAACACAATCAAACCATTATACCATTATTTCCATTTCATATTGGTGATCCTCTAATTTCCTTCTTGATGAATCTGAAAATATTGAAATCAACAAGAAATCATTTAACATTGACATCTCCTTTATAAGATAGATAAGATAAACATCCCAATATTCATCAGAAAATTTAGTTCCAATCATATGGGTGGTTATGATCATCATGATTAAACCACCTTAATATTTGTTATGAATTGATACAATATATCCTACTATAAATTTATGCACAATCACTACCTTTTCCATAGGGCGACTGTATAGTTTCTCATTTGAGTTCAAGGGAAAGGGAATGAACAATGAGGGGGAAGTGGGTGTACCTAAAACAATTTTTCTAAGGTATTTGGAAGAAATAAGTGTAGTTTATGAAATGTTTCACTTAACATTTTAGAGAATTGTACCTTGATGTTTATGTACCATTTATCCTCTATTTTTTTGTCAAACTAGTTGTTTTATTTACTATTTTATTTTTTTATTGGGTATATCTTGATACAAAATCATTTTCCATTGGTTGTATTAATTAAATGGAACTAGTAAAAATATAATGGGGATGTGGAGCTCTATTATAGTCATGTCAGGATCAGATTAGGTTTTATTTAGAAAAGTTATATGGGTATATTCCTGATAAATTACTATAAAAGTAAGTAGAGCCTCTTAATTAATGACAATTTTACATTTTTGAAATTATTTTTGGAATATAATGGGCATGAAACAAAAATGTTCTTAGTAATCAGTCGTTTTATCCATCCCTTAGTTTCCATGTGTAATTTTTTAAAAGTACCTTTGATGAAATTTGGTTCCATGATTCTAGAATTTCTCCATTCAATGATATGAGTTTTTTATATCTTTTTGAATTTCTTATTAATATAGTTAAGGATATCATATATATCCACTCATGATTTAATTATTATATATTTATTATGTATAGAATAATTCCTCTAAAAATATGTTTGAAAAGTCCATAAGAGGGAGGTACTAATGAACCATTGATTGAGGGAATTCCATTTGATCAAATCAATGTTGAGGTTTTCATGTGTGCGGTAAATGATTCAGGTAATGTAGTATGATGTATGGAATTTCACTCTACATATGTTGTACACTAAATAGATGATATCATATATCATTCCAAGTACATTTTTCATCTTATGAAACTATATTTGTAGGATACTAATGATCCTTAGGAGGTGTATAATTGGATAAAGAAAGTTGAATTACTATTTTCATTCTTATAGAAACATGAATATCTTTTTTTGAAATGTTATTCCATGAAACAAGAAGGCCTTGGTAGAAGGTGGTTACACATGATAGTTTAGATGATAGTGAATGTGTGATTGGTGTTGAAAGACATCTGTGATTTTTAATGGAAAAAATTTATTGATAATTATTATTATTTTCATAGTAGATAGAGTTCATTAAACATGAATAAGATGATATAACTATGACATATTTTTTCAACAAATTTTACAATATTTTTCAATTCTCACCTAAAGTGGTATCAAATAAAAAGTAGAAAGGGTGATGGTGTAACATTACACAGATGAGATGTTGTGGCTAATTTGAGTTCCTCCTAATCCTAGTGTCTTTTCTAATGGTCCCTTTAATGTGAAGTAAAAATCGAATGAGTTTTAAGGTAGAAACTAAATAAGTTGTTATTGGTTGGACACCTCTACTAAATCATATAAAAATTTAAAAAAAATTGATTACAACATTCATTATATGTGGAATGGTGTGGAACATGAAGTGTGGTTTACAAGTGATACTAATGAACAATATCTCATGTGGATGATTCCAACAACTAAACAGGGTTTTTATGTTTTTACCACTCCTGGATGTGGAATGGGCTCATCTGTATAGAGAGTCTCTATATTGACTTCATGTGATTCCTTAACAATGGGTTTATGTTGATTGGAATCAAGAATGAAGCATCATCAAATAGTGGATGAGTCACTATTGCAATCTCATTAAGGTCCTATGATTGCAAAAATTACCATTATTGTCACTTCACCTATACTGACTGCTTTATTTAATTCCAGTGTCTATCATTCCATCATATAATTCCATATTTTTAAAAACATTTAATCATTTTTGAATCTCATTCCATATTTATGTATATATATATACACATATATTGAAAAAAAATATAGAAGAGTCACTGACTCCGTTCTATTATTTTCTATTTATTATAAGTTGATCTTTTATGGGAGATTTTAGTTAAAGATTTAAAATAGTTGGATGTCATTATTTGGATGTATTGGATGATAAACTAAAATTATCAAACAAATTTTTATCATATATGTATTTATTTTACTAGAGTTGATGGGGTGTTTTATTTATTTCAAGGGGAATTAAATATAAGGTAATGTCAAGTCGGGCCACCTATTATAAAATTTGGTAAAATTATATCATTTTTCCATGAAGTAGAGTAGGAACATATATATTATGAACTTCCTCAAGTTTTCCTTGAGTTTCCACTTATGTTTAAATCTAAATTTTTTATTTTCCAACTATTAAAGTAGAAAAACATTTCTTGTGACTTGTTATGAGGTACCCATCCTATTTATATTCCCTATTACAATATAGTGGTAGTTGAGAAAAATGAGGTAAAAATTGGTGGTATAGTTTGTTTTCTAAATGCATCATTATATATAGTGTATAAAATTAGATAGTTTGAGTGATTTTTTCTCTGAAATATTATGGGACCCTTCACCTTAGTGTCGACTACCTAAATCTCAAATGATTCAATGTTATGTAAAATATCATTTTCCCCAAACTGATGATTTTCATGACTAGTGGAATGGGGAAAAAGTTGTTCTTAAAGGTGGATATCTAGTTTTTTTATCACCATATTAAGATAAAAAAATTATGGTAACTCTTTATCTACTTCAAGTTCAATTTTTTAAATTATTAAAACTTTTTATTCCTTTTGGTATAACCAAAACACATTCAAAGTTTAAGAAATTGATGAATGGTATTTTTTATAAGTATGTTGATTTTGGAGTACTGATAGTTGTGGATTATATCTATTTTAAACAATGATTATGGAGGACTATGTAAATATTTAGATAGTTTTTTAGAAATATAGAAATATCAAACACAATCTTCCAATATTTATAAATAGATCCTCTAGTGGCAGTATTTAAAATTCATGGGACATGTGGTTTCCTAATATAGTATTTAATTTAATCCTAAGAATTTGAAAGATGTTATAACCTATGAAGAGAAGTGTAATTTTTTTTACATTTGGATCTTTTTATTTTGATTGGATATTATCAACATTTGTGATGGATTTGTCTATGTTTGCTTCTCTGATGTTTTTTATTACTCAGAAGGGTGTAATTTTATTTTTATTCAAAATTATAGTCTTACAAAGATGTGTTGAACAATCATTTCACCTAGGAACAATTATTGGATCTTCTAAATGACCAATAGAGCTATATAAAATTTATAGATTCATTTTGATTAGGCTCCTATTATTTTCTAATAAATGGTGATTATGTAGTAGCATATGGTTATCATCAACATGGGGCTTATGTGATGAAATCTCCAACACATGATATTGAACTCATAAATATAGTGAATTATCTAATGAGTTATGTGAATTACAATTTTTTAAGAGGTTCACCATTTAATTTGATCGTATAATATTGAGTTATTTCTTTTCATGAAAATATTTTAGCGTTATTTAGAGATAGTGTGAGGATTATGTACAATCATTTGATTTTAAAATTTCATTCTAGGTAAGGTTATTTTTCTACTAATACTTTTAGTTGGAAACATCCATTCAATGTTAGTGAGTGAGTATTCTAAAAAGTGTAATTTAATTTTCCTTTTTCCTTTTATGAAATTTGGAGTCTCATTAAGAAAAAATGTTATTGCCTTAATGATTGTTAAGATGAAATCCTGAATTATCATTATTATTTTTCCATTAAAATAACCTGATGATATGTTTTGGGAAGGCAGTTATTCATCATATGATGGGAATATCATGGATGAGAGGTCTCTATATCTATGGGAATCTAATGATTCATGATTTACTTTTCCATTGATATACTATTCAGGAAGGTTGTGGTGGGGGACCTATATAGTTCTCAGTAAAAGGTTCACCCTAAAACCATAAAATCCTTTTATGTAAAATTTTGACATTTCTATAAGCTAGGTATGAAACATGATATTTCTGATTTTGGTTAAAATTTTTATATATGTCAACAGGCCATGGATGAGTATCATAATCCATTGAGTTTTCATTATCTGATCCGATTGATAATATAGAAGAGGTATAATATATAAAATGATTTTATGGTATGGTTTCCATGTACCCACAAGGAAATAATTTAATATTTGTGGTTCATGGTTGGTTGATGAAATTTAATCACTTTATTCCAACATGTGATCCCATAAAATGAGGACATGTGAAATATATACATCTAAGATAGCATCATGAGAAATTGAGTCCGATATGATTTTATTTATGATATGGATCCCCATTTCAAATTTTATTTTGTAGGGTTCTAAAGGAGATAAATATATCCCACGTAAAGTTGAGTAGAACTTATTATCCTAAAAATGATGGATAAAAATGAGATATTTAAATTCTTAAAAATTTTATACATGAATTTGTCCTTGAATTTTGAGATAATATGATATCCATTTGCACCTTTAGAGTTTTCAAATAATAAAAACTACTATTTTACAATAATAAGGTACCATCTGAGGATTTTTATGTTAGAAAAAGTAAATATATTCTTTCTTGGTTATAGGATAGATAAAATACCATGGTGTGACATATTTTGGTTGAAGATGTGATAAAAAAATTATGTTTATTATTTAGATAATGATAATGTATTATAACCAATATAAATCATATAATGAGCATCATTGAATACCTTTCAAGATTAAAGTTGGTGACCTAGTGTTTTGTGGGGTTCACGTAAATAGGTGAAAACAACATAGAAATGATTGAATATATGCACCAAGATACATGAGACCACTGAGGTTGTTGAGAATATTTTAAAAATGGAATAAAATTTGGATATTCCATAATAGGTGAAATCAAGCTATATTTTTTTCCATGTGTCACATATTTGAAATCATCCCTTTAGTCTATCTCATTTTTTAGATTAGAGGATCTTGATGTCAAACCTGATTTTTCCATGATTGAGATAGCATTTTGGAGTGTTGATTTCATAATAATGGTTATTTATATGAAATGTATATCCTTGTACTAGGTGTTATGGAATAATGGTTATAATTCACCATAGACTTGTGAGTTTTAGGAACTAATAATAGAACTACAGACTCATTTTTTTAATATAGAGTGTTCTTGAAAGGCTTTATGGGGGAATAATACAGTTTTTTTTCAAGAGAATTTTAGCATCCCAATATTTGGTTTCATGTATTTTTTATGATGATTTCATTCGATATAATATGTGTTTGGGACATTCTATGCTCATTAAATCAATTTTTTCTTTTTTTGAATGAGACTTTTAAACAAAAATTTAATAACTTTTAATTTATTATTTAACCTTAAATATAGAATGAAGTCCATTTAAGGTTTTATGATATTATACCCATATTAGAGGTTTTTTCATAATGGTAGTTAAAAATCATATGAACTACATAAGATTATGTAATAGAATTATTAAGGGGAGAGTTATATTTAAATGGTTTGTGTAAGGGTATATAATTTTTTATATGAGTTGTTTATGGGTACCTCAAGAATGAGATATGGATAAGATGTATTGTCTAAGGGTTACCTAGTGTATGAAAGTGTTATTTAATGGTATCTCCTTGCCTATTAAATGGTAAGCCACACTATGTCAGGTTACACACATGTTTTCAAAGGATATGTATGGTTACATAACTGCGGCATATAGGTAGGTCTAGATAAGGGAATGGAAAAAGGGTACCACCCCATACCCTTATATACAAGATAAGAGTTGTTTAATTGTAAACCATGTTACCCTTATGATTCACATTTCCTCTAAATGATAATTGATTCATAAAACATGATTTCCATTATTCCACATCCATAAAATTATATAATGAAATATTTATGATATCAAAATATAAAAATAATTGGTATTGAATTATTTTTACATGTTAATGGTGGTAAATACTATTTTAAAATATTTTAGTCCTTATACATTAAATATTAATTTCAAAATGGAAAATTAAATAAATTTTTAGGTTATGATTTTCTTTTTCATAGAAGAACTTGTACAGGTTTTTGAAAACTATGAAAACATCTATTAAATATATTGCATTTATCTGATTGGGGTGTTTTCGGGTGTCCAATGACAGTTGATTTATATATACTCATTCATTCATGGACACGGGTGATAAGAAATGAGTATATAATTTCATTTGATTACAATGTAGGAGTCCTATTGGTATAAATTCTTTACAATCTTCTTTTGATTTGAGGTTTTGTATTTTTTTTATTTAGTTCATCCATTTTCTACTATCATATTCATATTCATCAGTTGTTGTCCTTCCCTTTCATTGGTGTTTTAATTTTTGGATATAAATATATGGGATATGATAATGGATTCTATAATTAAATTTAATAATTAATTATTTTCAATTTTTAATTATTTATATAAAATGATTTCAATATCTTAACTCCAAACTCTTTAAAATTTATTTGAAGTTGAATAGAGTTTTTGTGATGATTTTTTTTTTTGAAAATGGATTTCCAAATAATGTGTGATTTCTATAAAATTATCATGATTTGAAATGTATAGTTTTAATCATGACTATGATGAAATATAAAAAAGAATGATTTTTTTGTTTGATGTGGGCTAGTTTGACATAAATGGATGGAGTTTTGATAAAATCATTCAGATGTTGGTTTATTAAATTATTGTTATAGTTTTGAAACCTAAAAAATTCTCTAATAAAAATAATTATTTTTATTGATTTATGAATAATTAGTATGAAAATATATCCCCAATAATTTTATGATTAATATATTTAAATTGTGATATTTCTTGGATAGAAAGGATTTATTCATGATAGAATAATTTTTAAAATGATTACTGTTTTAATCTATCTAATGGAAGAGATAAAATTATTAGGAAATGATTGTTATTCCCATATTCCTGAACATAGGGATGTGTGTAATATCCAAGTGATATAACATATTGGGATTATTTGAACCTTATAATATAAATTTATTGACCAATCCTAGAGTCTTATATACATTTTTAAAATTATTTAAAGGGATTTCATTCCTTTAATTGAAATAATTAGATTACACAATTAAATTATTTTGAAGAAACATGAATTTTTTTATTTGTTACAAATATTTAATGAAATTTTTTACCTTATGTTTATAATTTTTCAGTTTATTTTTTATAATATTACGTAGGAAATTAATGGTGATATCAAATGGGCCATTTTTCTGACAACCTAACCATGAAATTAGTTGTTTATAGATTTTTACTCCATTTATTTGGAATGGGGATCAACCACATAGATTTGGTGGGTGTTCTTAACTTGCGGGTCTAAGGGTGTTATAATAATCTGATGGAGTTCATGAAAAATTTTACTTACCAATTTTGGGAAATGTACTTGTTTGATTGTGGAACATTCAATCATATAGATTTTTTGTCCAAATATTTACTTTATTTCTTCTTAAATGATACTTTATTGTCAATATTTAGAGATAAAATAATTCCCCCTTTTTATTATGGATTCCACTGTGATAGTATCTTAACCATGGGAACTAGGAATTCCCTTAGCTATAATTCAACATCAATTATTATGACATTAATGAAAGTTATCTAGGAATATTCATGTCATGTTTCATAAAAATGATGAATTTTTTTTTAAATTAATATTGGTATGAGAAAAAAATTTAATTAAAGTTACTCTTAAAAAATATTCAACTATAAACCTAAAATTATACCCAAACATTGATATTTCAGCATCCCTATCAAATATCATAATATTCCAACAATCAATGAAATGTTGGAATATATATTTGGATTCCATAGTATCCAATTGAAACAAAGAAACATGAACCTTTACATATATTTTGTTGTTTTAATAGTATATTGATTAAAATGAGAATCCATTCATGTACCAAAAAAATAATCGTTTAAATAAAATCAATACAAAGAGTTGTGCCTTCCTCATTAATTCCTCAATGGTGAAAAAAATAACCCCTCCCCATCATGGTACATTTTAATTCATTGAAGACCCAATTATTATAACTCCAGATAGCATGTTAATCAACCCTCCATGGATTCGAGCCCATAGGATGTACACAATGATAAAGAAATGGATACATTCAAACAATGAATATTTTATAAATCACCTCCTGATATGTAACATTATAGTTATTATTATCTCTCTTAATGACATGTTCTTTAGTACTGACCAGTTAACATAGAAATTTCTTTTCGAATTTTCAATTTCCTTATATTTCTTTCCAATAAGATGAAAAAATCAGTCCCTAGAAACCATTGAATACCTAACAAGAATAGAAGAACATGATTTCTCCCATCCATCCAAAAGATTAATTTCCAGATGCCATAAGAATGCAATTTAAAATCTCAATCATTGGCTGCCTCGATAATCCTCAGACTGTGAGCACCTAAACCCCAATATTATTAATAAATATTGATTAAATTTTTATTATTTATAATGTTAAAAAATAATTAATTATTATATTAATAATTAATAATTATATTATCTTTTATTATTATTTATTTCATTTTTACGGTTCAGATTGTTATATAAAAATGATAAAAGGCACACACTCATGGGATAGCAAGGACAAGCCACATGCCATCCAAGGGTTGACCAGCTCCCCAAATAACCCATCAATTATTATTAATTATAATAATATTTAATAATAAATTTCACTTTTAATATTTATTAATTATTATATTATTATTATAAACATTAAAAAATATTATAAATAAATATTAAATAACATATTAATTATTTATAATTATTTTTTATATTAATTTTATTAATATTAAAATAATATTTTCATTATAAATATAGATTCTATTATATATTTTTAATGATAATGATTATACCTTTTATTTTACTATACTATTAATAAATAATAAATATATTAAATTATTAACAATACAAAATTTTTATCAGTAAAATGAAAAATAATATTATTAATTATATATAATGTTATTAATAAGTACTTCTCTAATTAAAGAATTTTAAATTACATTACGATCAATAATTTTTTTAGTTTTATTTGAATTAGAAATTAATTATTATTAATTATTATTATTTATATTATAAATTATTATGGAATATTTAATTATTTCATTATCATTTATATATAAATTAAATTTTATTAAATAATAATAATTCATTGTAATTATTATTATATTTATTATTAATATCATTAATAATTAATAAATATTTACTATTATTATATAAATGACTATTAATATTATAAATTTTAAATTATACTATTAATTAATATACTTCAATTACATTATTAATAATAATTAAATATGTTATATTATAATTATATATTTATAATTATTAATTTGATCAATAATTATATTATTAATTGATGTCTATGTCTAAAAAAATATTAAAATTAACACTAATATTATATAAACCTGGGTTCAAAATCTAGTTACCTCTTTTTGGAAGATTTATTGATGAATTTGTAAGAGATGGATGTAGGAAAGGGTGTAGACCTTGGTGAATCTAGTCAAATGATACACAAGGGAGAATCATGAACAATTAACAAACATAGGTTGGGACATTTCTCTAACACCCTAAGTTTTTATTAACTTCTTGTTCATGAGTAAATTAAATTTTCATTGATACCTTGAATTTGCCTATGTAAATTATTTCATTCACATGGATCTAGGTTTTTATATGTTTCATGAAATTCTGACTTGGCATACATTACACACAACACTAAATTAGCATACGTTACAGCCACCACTATGTTTGTATGAGACATCATTCATTGTTATAATTATTTAAAAGTGTTATTATAACCTAGATGTTAACCATAGTAATATGAATAATAATAAATAATATTCAAATTTTTTTATAATTGTTTAATAAAACATTTTTATAATGAATGATAATTTTTTTTGTTATGTCATTATATATTTAAAAATTACTATTTTATCATATGAAATGCTTTTCATGTCCTTATTTGAAAAATAAATATATAAATTTTAGAAAAAATTTATAATTATTTTAAAAATATAATATTTATTTTTTTGAATTTATAACTGAAAATAATGTTTATGATTATTTTTAGGGATTTTTCTGAGAAAAATCATTTTTTGATGAATAGTGAAAATAATGAATTTTAATTCCAACAAGATTTTTCATCTATTTTATTTTAAAAGATAAATTATATATTAAATTTATTTAAAATTTTAATTATATCATATTTTTTAAAATAATACAATTTAGGTCATTATAATCAATTAATCATTGATATTGGTCATAAAAACATAGCAATATTTTGGATGTTTTTACATAAACAACCTGTAGTTTTGTCCACATAGTGGGATTAAATTGAAATTAATTTTTTTTTAATCTATTTTTTGAGTTCTAGAAATGTATTCCATATTTTTAATCATAATCATTTTTATTATTTAATATTTCTAACATGGTTTTTCACTAAAAATGTAATTAAATGTAGTTAAATTTAATTACAGTTATTATGGTAAAATTTTGATTAACAGTGGATTAAACCATATGCTTAAGGGCCAAATTCCCTATCCACTTTCCCAAAATCTCTTTTATGGACATATTTCTTCCATAAAACCACCATTATTTAGTTTCATTGGTTATTTTATTTCATTTATGGGTAAAAACATGGGTAAACCTTACATGATTCCAAAATTACCAAGTATGTCTGTTCACATCCCTATAAAAAACCTATCCCTCTTCTCCACCCCTCTAAAACCACATAGGTTTATGAAAGATCTTAAAAATATGATTCCTAGACACCCTCCCTTAATTCTTGATTCCACTCATGGTTCAAAATCCCTTTAAAAGATTCCCTTTGAGGGAAACCGAAAGGATTTTTTGAATTAAGACGTAACACCTTCCCTCAATCTACATTCTTTAATTTTTTTCCCCACACCGTATAATCAACTTATTCTATTTTTATAAATAGGTAATTATCCAATATATACATAATTTTTATATCTATGGGTTCAATTACACATACTTTCAATTCTATATAATGTGTATTAAATATTCGATTCATATGTATGATGAGCTACCTTCTAATGAAATGAGGATTATACATTTTTTCCTTAACACTACTCATGGTATAAATTATGATGGAAAATTAGATTAAATATTTATTATTTATTATTTATTATTTTATTAAACTTACATAATCCTTTTATAACAAATATATTTATAAAATCCATTTAGTGTAAATATGATAATTTTGTTTGAGGTTCTGTGGACTAATACCCCCTCAATGAGATGTAAATAGGTCAAACATTATATAGAATGTATTAAAGAGTAGTTTATGGAAAATTTATGATATATATAATATAATTACACTACTGGGATAATGATATATATACATATAAACATATATTTCATTTTTATTCTTTCATTCAATACAACAATAAAACGGAAACAACGTTCATGTATACGTTCTACCTACCATCTCTATGAATAGTGTATTCCATTTTATACATTTATATTTTATGCATTATTAGACTGAAAATATAATGAATATACTTGATATTTATATAATTGTTTAAATTTTTTAAATCATGATATATGTATAAGGATTAATGATATAATAAATGATGAAACATGTGAATAACAAAGTGAATGTTACCGAAGTTAAACCTTAACAAATAATTGTTAAATAGATAATGTCAAATTAAAACTGTATATGGAATTAAATATAATAATATTTTTCATTATAATAATATAATATTAATTATTCAAGATCATTAAATGGTTATGAAGAGGGGATGTCTAGTTTCTCTTTTATTACATCGAATTTTTAGCCTTAATAATCACTCATCTCTCTTGTGTGGTGATTATAATACACATGAATATATTTTATGATTTTATCCATATATTTGTTGTAATTTAAATATACATTTTATAATATATATTTCATGGGGTTCATCATTCAGGAGTTACCAAATTTTAAAAATAGTTTTGTCTAAATTTTCCTTTGTTGATACACATTCCATGAACATCCAGAACAATGTTTTCAAAAATGTTTTCAAATAAAATCTTTTAAGATCATTTTGAATAAAGATTAGATTTTAAATATGTTTTATGGTATTCAAGGTATCTTTAATTTTTTATCAATGTATTTTCAAGGGAAAAGGTTTTCAAAATGCTCTTAATCCCTCTTTATATGCTTCCAATAAAAATATTTTCCAAAATGATTACAAATAATTTTTTATGAGTATTAAAAATTATTTTCATGGAAAATTGTTTATTAAAATATTTTAAGCACTCATTAAATTTATTAAAAGAAAAAAAAATCAAAAGATATTCATATATTTCATTATCCATTTACATGTTTATTTTCAATAATATGGTTTTCAATGTGTTTTATGTTTTAAAAAATCATTTTCATAGTTGAATGGAAATAATCCTCAAGAAATATTTTTTAAAAGATATTTAAAACTTATTTTTCATCTAAGATAAAATCTGTTTATGTAAATCATTAATTCTAGTAAATTATATGATTCATCCATTCACATTCATTATTATAATTTTTTCTGCATTTATGGCATAATTTTTATAAAACATGTTCCTCTATCATGAGTTATATGTTTATGATACTCATTCCACTTCTACAGGTTTTATAATTTTAAAATCCGTTTATTTTCACAAGTTAGTTTTTGATGAAATTATTATGAAATCTAAATATTTCAAGAGGTTAATATTTAATTACATTTTAATGAAACCCATTTAATTTAATGGGATTATTATAGGTTTTTTATAATCCACATCTCTATTTGTGGGTTATGATATGATGATAGTTTTATTATCACGTGTCATATGTATGATATTTTTATGATATGGGTGGGACCTATATCTACATAAAATGCATTGTATAATGATTTATATCTCATCAGATAATTATTTGATTCAATTATATTGAATATATCTACTACAGGAAGATAGTTAAACTTGATCACATTCAAGGAAATGATTTCAACTAGGTATGGTGGTGTCTCCCTCCTAGTACGTGTACTCACCATCATGATGGAAGATGGGGAAACCTGATCCACTATTGGAAGTTGGGGAAACAAGAACCCTTACAAGGAAATGAATGAGACTAGGGATAGTGGTGCGCCCTCCACAATAGATATACTTCCAATTAAGTGACTGTATATGTTCGAGAAAAGATCTACACTAAGAGGAAATGTTATCATATGTATGCGTATGACACAATTCCATGTATTATTCATTTGATATCCTTTAATTGTTATGTTATTTATATATATATGATTAATTTCTTAGTAACTTCAATGAATTATCCCATTATTAATTTTTAACATAGTTCACTTTTAGGGTATGATATTCTAATGTTATGATCTTGTTCTTATACCCTTACAATCTAGTTAATGTTTACATTTCTCACATGATTACCCTTACTGAGCATCTGAGCTCACCCATTTTAATTTTTCCTTCCCAATATTAAAAATATATTTATTTTTATGTATATTAAAATGATTCATATTAAAAATAACCCCATGTGAGATAATATAGCTCACTTATGTTCTAGTTTTTATGATTAACTGTTTTTAATGGAACTAGAGTAACACAATACTTGGTCATTTGTTTGTTTGCTATTTCATGTTATTTTAAAAAGTTATTTAATGATAATGCGTGAAAATAGAGGGTCTTTATAGTTGTTATCATAGAAATGGTTTAGTAATACTTTGGAATATAGGATAAAAAACCATAGATATAACCTCAAGGACATGTCTTGGGATAAGTCTAAGGATAAGAAAAATTATAGTAAAAAGTCCTGTAATTTTAGTAAATGATAGAATAAGTGGGGTCGCTAAAATAAAACAATGTCTATATGATTCAAGTGTATATGACTGGAATAGATAGTACCTTGGGATAGTAACTGTCATGACCCATCCCCGGGGCCCGTGCCGTGACTACCCCAAGCCCGCCTTCCATAGGCCAGGGGCTGGCGACTAGCACCAAGGCGTAAATCCCGGTAAAAAGGGAAGGCATTGCCTTTGTAAAGTAAACAAACACCACAAAGCAAGCAACAGTAGAAGTAAACACTAAGTAAAAACTGAGTACAACAGTAAGTGCAGAAAAGTAAGTGGGCCAGTATACAAACCCAAACTGAAAGTAAATGTACAACTGGAAAGGGAAAACAACAACTGAAAGTAAAACCGCAGCGTCGAGCTGTCGACTGGAAATCCCACCTGAATGGTGGGTACAGATAGCCTCATCTGCTCCTCAGGTCCAGCCGACCGCTCCGAGTACATCCCGCCCAGTGGTCCACCTCCAGGTAACGTCCTGCTCTGCAAGTCTCAACCACGATCAGCGCTGTTCGTCGTATTCAACCAACACAACGTAGTGCGGGCATAGCCCATGCAGACGTGAGTATAAGCTACTCAGTAGAGACCCCGAGACCCCCGAAGGTCTCCTAGTATCCAAAAAGGATAGTCCACAAAGGAAAGATACAATCACGAAGTAACATCCAACACTGCTTAGGTATATGCCCATACATATACCAAAGTCATCAATTCATGTTCGGCTCCAGCATCCGAGCCCCAGTACAACCCAGTCCACACAGGAAAGCAAAACGTAAATCCACACAGGAAAAAAAACGTAAATCCACATAGGATAGAATAACACAATCCACAAAGGAAAGAAAAACAGGATTCAGCTCACACAGGAATACTTCTTTGCATGACGATAGGCGCTGTCCCACACAGGATCGCTGAGCGCTGACCCACACAGGATCAGACCCACACAGGATCGGTAGCACTAATCCACAAAGGATCACTGAGTGCTGTAGTCGTCGTCGAATCCACTGAGGATCTCTGCACAGTCGTCGTCGTCATCACAGTGGCAGCCAGCTCTAGGGTTCCCGCACACAGCAAGATCATTCGGGAGGGTCCGCTCCACGAGCAGAGAGGCTGATACATCAACTAACACATAGTCCAGATTTGATGTATCCAAAAGTTCTGTATCGTCAATAGGAACTCAACATCGCAGACGGCGCGTCAATCGGACACCCGGTCTTAGAGTTATTGGTTTTTTCATCCCAGGGGCCCGGTTGGTTTTTAGGAAAAAAACAAACCCGACCTTACTCCACCTGCGTCCAAACCTCAAGCGGAGTAAGACAAAAGAATTGTCTCACTAATAGGAATCCATCAAAGACGACGGCACATCAATCGGACGTCCGGAGCTCAAGTTATAAGCATTTCCGCTCCGAGGGCCTGGTTGGTTTCGTGTACGATCCAACCCGACCAAACCCAAAGTACTTCAAAACCTTGAGTGCGATATACCGAAACGACCGTCTCGATCCAAGGATCACATAGCCGCTGACGGTGTGTGGATCAGAGGCACGTTGCTCATGTTATGAGCAAAAGACCAAAAAGGTCCGAAAACGGGGGGGTCTGGGCCCGGCCCAACCCCCCCTGGGTCGGCCCGAACCGGGTTGACCCGACCTTGGTCTGGGTCCGACCCGGCCGGCGCGGCCCGGCCCGGCCTGGGTGGCCCGGTCCGGCCTGGGCGCGACCTGGCTCGGCCGCCAGGCGGTTCGGCTCGGCCGGTTACGGCCGAGCGGTGCGGGGGGCACGCTGCCCCCGCGTGAAGGAACCGCGGCCCCGTGTGGGGCCGCCCTTTCCAGCGGATGTGGAAGTCAGCCGCGTCCCGTCCTTCTCCGGTCCCGCGCAGTCGCAGGACGGTCGTCCCGCCGCCGCGGCTTCAGCCATGGCGGTTGTTCCCGACAGCGCACCGGGCGCCGCCACCATGCCGGCAGGGTGCGCTGGCGGGTTGCTCCGTGGACCACCGGACAAGTTTTGGTGGTCGGAATTCTTTGTCGTCTTTGCCAAAAGCCCTCCCGGGGTCCTTCCTTCACTGTGAGGACCTTACATCGCTCATGCAGCTAATTTTTTCGACGTCCTCTGTTTCGCACACCAAGAACGAAAGGGGCAGTGGGTTCGGACTTGTTCGTTAGTCCGCACCCACCGTGTTAGCGGTTTTAAAAGTCTCCCAACAATTCTTTTAATAATACGCCGCAGGTATAAATCACAAAGATTTAAAAGAATCAAACCCCTACCTCGTCGTTGTCGTCGGACGTGAGTTCCTCGCAGGATTGACCGTCGCAGAAGAAGAGGATCGTCGCGTCGCGAAAGGGGGTGTCACGTCGTCGTGGTACACGGCGTCGCGTCAACAATCTCCAAGGGTTAAAGAAAACACACAGATTTAATTTCACATTTAAACACATGTTGAGGATAAAATCCACAAATAATTAGAGAACCGTAATCCCCTACCTCAAGCAGTTGATGATCGGAGATTGTTGTGGGGAAGAAACGTCACGGAAGAAGCGTCGCGGAAGGAGAATCGTCGGCGTCGCGGAACACGGTGTCGCGTCGTCGATCTTCGAGGGTTCGGCGTTCTTCACATTCTTAGCATTCTTCACATTCTTCACGAAGGAGGATGAAGATCTCAAGCCTTAGAGTCTTCTCCAAATCCTCTCAACGAGCAATCCTCAAGAAATACATGCGTTGGTCTTATTTTATTTACATGCCAACAATTTGAAAAACAAGTTAAGAAACGAACCATTAATTCGGTGAATTAATGGTAACGTCTTAACTTTCCAATTAATAGGAGCATTAAGAGTTTATAAAATGCACCAGTTGACTTTCATTAAAGAGGAGTTTTCGCGGGTGTGTTACTTAGATGAAATGAAACGGTGGGGCTCGTGCAGGCCCCACCTCACAAATATCCTAATAAGAGGGTAGGATATTTTGGGTTCCACCCTATCTGCTTCAACTTAGCTTAAGTGGCTTTAAGTGGCTTTAAGTGAAATAAAATAAAGTTGTCGCACCACTTTATTTTATTTTCTTAACTTAACCCAAAAAATTAAAAACCACACCCGAGCAAACGCAACTCCAGAAATAGCGTTTCTAAGAAAATACCGGCACTTCGATTCCATCGGTGCCCTCGAAATTCGATTCTGAGCACCTGTTCAGAAGTTAGAAAAACCCGCTCATTCATTCACTGAATGTACCCAAGCCAAACTTCGGAAAATGATTCCAGGCACACCGGGCCTCGGAATCAGGTCCCGTTAGAAACTGCGTTCCTGTAAAATTTCAAAGAAAATTAAGAAAAAAAATTTCCTTGAATTTTATGGGTCTTTACATCACTCCCAACTCAGTGCTTTACGTCCCTGTAAAGATACATCATAAACTAGGGAAATAAAAGTGGGTAAAGAGCACGCATCTGAGCCTCCCACTCCCATGTGCTCTCCTGGAGGTTCTCGTGCTTTCATCTGATGTGCACTAGAGGAATCGACCATCCATGTAGGACCCACTTCTGTTGATCCTTGATCTCCACCGGGACCTCCGCAAAAGTCGCTCCATCATCAACTTCCAACTCCCCATGGTCAATGATATGCGACGGGTCGTGCACGTATCTTCATAGCTAAGATACGTGGAAGACGTTGTGCACCCGGTGTAACTGAGGTGGTAGAACCAGGCGATAAGCCACCTCGCCAACCCTGTTGAGGACCTAGAATGGTCCGATGAAGCGTGGAGACAATTTTCCACCTCAGCCAAATCTCTGTAATCCACGTCGAGGTGAGACACACAAGAAGACATGGTCGCCATCCTCAAACTCTAGTGGCCTCCGCCTTCTGTCAGCATACGTCTTCCGCCAGCTCTGAGTTGTCCTCATCCGCTCCTGGATGACCTGGACCTTCTCTGTTGTGGCCAGGACCATCTCTGGTCCCACAAGTGCTGACTCCCCAGGTTCTGTCCAGCACAAAGGAGATCTGCAAGGTCGGTCGTACAATGCCTCGTATGGTGCCATCCCGATGGTGGGTGGTATCTGTTGTTGTACACAAACTCCACCAAGGGTAGGTGGTCCTCCCAGCTGCGACCAAAGTCGAGAACACATGCGCGGAGCATGTTCTCGAGAGTCTGAATGGTCCTATCTGTTTGACCATCCATCTGAGGGTGAAAGGCGGTTCTCAGATGTAGCTACATTCCGAATGCCTCTTGCAACCCCTTCCAGAGCCGGGAAGTAAAGCGAGCATCTCGTTCGGAGAAGATAGATGATGGCACACCATGAAGTCGTACAATCTCCTGAATGTAGAGACATCCCAAGCTCTCCACTGAGCCCTTCTCTCTGATGGATAAGAAGTGAGCCGACTTGGTGAGTCGGTCGAAAATCACCCAAATGGAGTCATAACCTCTAGAAGTGCGTGGAAGCCCAGTCATGAAGTCCATAGATATCTCGTCCCACTTCCACTCCGGGACCTCCAAGGGTTGTACCAAGCCTGCCGGTACCTCATTCTCTGCCTTCGCCTGCTGGTAGGTGATTCATCGAGAAACGAACTCTGCCACAGCCTTCTTGATGCCTAGCCACCAGTGCTATCGTCTGAGATCCTGGTATATCTTCGCCGCTCCAGGATGTACCGCCAAAGGGGAAGTGTGAAACTCTCTCATCACCTCCTCTCGTAAAGCAACTAGTACCAAGGTACGGCCTCTGAAAAGGACGTCGTGCTCTGCTCCAAAGAAGAAACCATCAGGTGCCTGACCTAAGGATATCTATGCATACCGCGTCTCACAGTCAGCATCCCCACGTTATGCCTCCCTAACCTGCTGTAGTAGTGGTGGAGAGACTGTGAGTGACTGAAGGAAAGCTTTTCCATCTCTATCCACAAAGGATATCTGCAAAGCGGCTAGCTGCTCTGCCACCTACTCAAGTAGTTGAATGCCCGTCCTCCTGCTGAGAGCATCGGCTACCACTTTCCCCTTCCCAGGAGTATAGACTATCTCAAATTCATAGTCCTGGAGGAACTTGAGTCATCGCCACTATCTCAGGTTCAGGTCCTTATGATAAAAGATTTACCTGAGACTCTGATGGTCAGAAAAGACTGTAAAGTGCTCACCCATCAGATAGTGTCACCATGTCTTCAGAGCGAAGACCACTGCTGCTAACTCCAGGTCATGGGTAGCGTAGTTCTGATCATGCGGCCTCAACTGACGTGATCCATAGGCGATCACTGACTACTCCTGCATCAGGACACATCTGAGTCTGGTCCCTGATGCATCGCAGTAGACTACGTACCCTACTCCCTCCTCCAGCAACCTCAAGATAGGTGCGCTGGTCAATCTCTGTCTCAGCTCCTGGAAGCTCTACTGACATCTGTCTGACCACACAAAGGGTTTCCCCTTCTTCATAAGAGCTGAGAGTGGTGCCGCAACTCTGGAGAAGTCTGGCACAAATCTCCGATAGTATCCAGCTAGTCCCAAGAAACTCCGCACCTCCGTCATGCTCTTAGGTGGATCCCAAGCTAGCACTGCCTCGATATTCGTATGATCCACTGCAACTCTCGCCTCAGAGATGATGTTTCCCAAGAAGTGGACCTCACATATCCAGAACTGACACTTTGAGAGCTTTCCGTAAAGCTGGTGCTCTCAGAGTGTGTCTAGTACAACCCGTAAGTGATAGGCATGCTCCTCCTCAGTCGTCGAGTATATCAAAATATCGTCGATGAAGACCACGACAAATCGATCGAGGTATGGATGAAAGATCATGTTCATGAGGCCCATGAACACCGCTGAAGCATTGGTTATGCCGAATGGCATAACCAAGAACTTGTAGTGTCCATACCGACATCTGAAGTCCGTCTTCTGTATGTCCTCGTCCTGAACTCTGATCTGATGATATCCTGACTTGAGGTCTATCTTCGAGGACCACCGTGCTCCCTTGAGATGATCGAAGAGTTCATCAATCCTCGGTAGTGGATACTTGTTCCTCACTTTCACTTGGTTTAGGCGACGATTTTCGACACAAAGTCTCAAGCTCTCGTCCGCCTTCTTGGCGAACAAAATCGGGGAAGCCCAGGGTGAAACACTAGGTCCGATGAATCCCTTGCCCTGCAAGTCCTCCAACTGTACCCATAGCTCTCGAAGCTCAGTGGAGGCCATCTGATATGCTGGAGTCGATATCGGAGCTATCCCAAGTTATAGTTCAATATAAAAGTCTACCTCTTTGTGATGAGGTAGTCCTGGAATGTCATCGGGAAAGAATTCTGCATACTGATCCACCATTGTAGGAAAACTAGGACTCCGCCCATCAATTTCTCCTAGGATAAGGCTAGCCAACTGATGAGTGATGGGCTGTCCTATCCTTTACGAGAGTCCATCCTGTGCTGTGAAGGCTCCCTTCTCACCGGTGAAGGTGAACCTGCTCCCGTCGGTGCGTACACATCTCACCTTGCGCCTAATACAGTCAATCTGATCATGGACTGTAGATAACCAATCCATGCCCAAGATGATGTCGTAAGGCCTCAACGCCACTACAAGAAGATCCCAGCCGAAGATATATCCTCCTAGAGTAAGCTCACACTGCCATCACCAGTGCGTAATCGTCGAGTCTGCTTCCGTAGGAGTCTCTAGCCATAAGGATCGAGCCAACGGCTCTGTCGTAATCTCCGAGCTCCGAACAAGGGCAGCAGCTATGAAAGAATAACTCGCTCCTGTGTCTATAAGAACTGCAGTAAGGGTGGAATAGACACAGATAGTACCTTGAATCATCTCGAGCGCGTCGTGGTCATAGGCCTCCGCTGCCGGGAGCTGTGCCTCTCACTACAAAAAAAACATGTTTTAGCGGCAGTTTTGTGGCGGCGGTTCACAAAACCGCCGCTAAACCTTTTTCGGTGAAGGTTTTGCGGTGGTTTTTAATAAACCGCCGCAAAACCTGAATTATTTTACACAGACTCCGACCCTTTCCCCCTTCCCCTTTGCGACCTAACCCTCGCGACTCCGCACCCCTGCGCTGCCGGCGACTCCCCACCCCCCGCGCTGCAGGCGACTCCCCACCCCCCGCGCTGCCAGCGAATCCCCACCCCCCGCGCTGCCGGCGACTCCTCACCCCCGCCCTCTCCGGCGAAACCCGCACCCCCCAACGCCCCCCTCGACCATCGGCGACCCCCTTGACCACCGGCGACCCCCACGCCCCCCGCGCCCCCCGCGCCCCCCGCGCCCTTAGAAAATCTAGGTCCAACTATTATGATTCTCAATTTTATTTTTCTTATCTATATGACATTTTTATGAAAACTTTTATGTGTATTTTTATACTTTTCTTATACATTGTTTATGTTGTGGAAATGAAGGTATTTAATGATGGTCGTCGATGACAATATGGAAGAGGAGTCTTAAGTGGGGCTGACTTTCACAAAAAACTGCATTGGAAAGAGAAATACAAGGGAGTAAATATAGACAACATCTTAGGCTTGTGGTTTCTCTTCATTCTCTAGAACTTTTTATTGAACTTTAATTTCTATTGGATTTACATCATTAAAAGATTAATGAACTTTTATATACATATTTTTACATTTCAGTAAATTTTTTGTAGTTTTATTGAATTGGTTTCATTCATAAATGTCTAAAAATTTCTTGTAAAAAATGGCCTGATAACTTTTATAACTTTATATGATCGCATGTTTTTGTGGATGTTGTGAATCAGGTGGGATTTGATATCAATATTTATACTATCCTTGAGTGGATTTTTGTTCATATGTAGTTTAATTTTAAGATAGGATTGAGGAAGGAGGCATCTTTATGAAGACCTATAGTGTGATCAAGGGTTATTTTTAGTAGCACTTCATGACATCTAATTGGGTTACTAGTATTTTTTTCAATTCTATTTAGTTTTTAAGAAGTTCCATCGACTAGGGTGGTTATTATATCACGTGCAATCACACGGGGGTTGATGCTGTTTTTTTTAAATTATGTAAAGGAAATATCCATATTTTGGTCTTCAAAGACCAAAAATCCAAAAATCCTTCATTTTTATGAAATATTATAAGCAAAAAGATTCACCCACCTCTCAAGGGGAGCCTCAAGATGGAAAAATATGGCCTACATCTACTCTTTCCAAAATATAGTAGATTATAGAAAATTGATGAGGTGTTGGTCCTCCTCAATAATTCCCAGAACAAATTAGCATGATACTGGGAATTGATGATATTTCATTAGAGAAGTTGTGAAACCATTATTTTGGACTGGTATTTGAGATAGATATAACCTTTCTCTCCTTTTCGGTTTTCATTGAAGAACATATCTCTTTATTGTTGGGTTAGTTTTTCATCAATCTTTAGGCTCAGATGTCTAATATTAACATGTATTCTATTCCTCCTATATCGGGTTTGGATGCGGAAGGTTGGGTATATATGTGCTCAAACCTAATTGGGTTATTCCCACACATGTCATGTATATATAGATAATGTACAAATTAGTTGTGTATTATGTTGGGAAAAGGGATAATTGGGTTAATTTGACCTTACATGGTGGTCGGTGATTATAGATCAATAGTCAATCTCTGTATAATTCATTCGTTTCATATTATTGTCAGGATATGTAATATTTCCCTATTAGGTGTATATTTTTTCCATTTGTTTTCATATTACCTATTGTACTATTTTTTATTCTCTAAAGTAAATAATATGATAGAATGTAAATATTTAGTTTATTTTCTCTTATTTTTATTATTATGAATATATTCATATATATGGTTGGGTGCATGCCTACATGTACATTATGAAGAGGCCTACCATTATAATTATTCATTCTCGTCACTTATCTTTAAAAAATGGCCTATGGTGGAAAGAATTGGGTTTTGGTGGCCTAGTCTTCCACCGTGAGGAGGTCATTACTACGTCGAGTCTCAAAAAACCATAATGGGAAATAAAAACACATGGGTCATCAAAATAATGAAATATCTAAAAAAATATTTCAATTATGAAAAATATACATGCCACCTTATCAACAACTACATGACTTAAATATTTCAAAATACCAACATATATTCCTATGATGTAGACATTGTTTTTGGGAGAGGCAGATAGATAGAGAAGGGGAAGGGGAATAAATTATATGTTTAGGAAGAAGTATATGTAACCAACACATCAAAAAGGTGATGCTAATGTCAAATAGGACATCATTTGATTATAAACTACTTGCATCAACCTTGGATAAATTCCTCTATAACATCATTCATGGCCATGGTTGGGGTCAAACATGTAGTATTATTTCCATTATGTATGACTACATTTGATGTTACCTTTACATTGTTCTTCATTTATTTTTAGATTTTTTGGTTAGATTTTGGAGATTATTTACACTGGATCATTGTATAAATCATCTGATCTGATAATTATTTTTCTCAAAACTGATATGAGATGTCCCGACATTATTATCCCATACTGTAACATGTCATTGGGTTAGAGGTACATCACCATTTATAATTTTTAAATAGTTTTAATTAAAATTAGATTAAGTTAAGTTAATTTGTTGATTGACTTGGTTCAACTTCATAGGTAATTTTTTTGGGATAAAGGTTGGAGTTCACCACAAACAATACATAAGTGTTTGGTTATTATATAGGTGTGATGAGGTGGGCTGGTGATTTTTAGGCAATTATTCCTTGTTGGTTTTAATTGAAATAAATTATAATTTTTATAATAAAATTATATAATTAACTATAAATTGAATATAATTATGTATTTGGTGTTGTGCCTTGAGATAGGTACTAAAGATATGATTTCAGATTTAAAAAATCATAGACAAGAGTTATAGGGTTGTTCTTAAAAAGTGAAAAAAATAGAATTGATGTGAGTAGTCCTTCTGCATTTCCCATGTGTTTATGAATTTGATGTATGTATGTGTTTTACATTCTCACCACTATAGTGATCAAACCCTTTTAAAAAATTAAATTTTTTTATTAAAATAAAATTCTTATAAATGAGATTAATAATGTTTCAATGTCTAAGACAACCCTTGAATAAAAAACTAGTTCTTTATATGTCGATGGTTGAAGACATGATTATAAATGTCTGACTTGTAATACTCAAACCTAGAGAGGTGACACTTCAATGAATAAAGTGAACATAGTGTCCCTCTTTATAGTTGGTTGTGTATGAAACCATTGAGAAACATCATTCCTCTTGGAGGACATCTAAGGTCAAGCCTAAACAATCACATAATGTCTCAGGTTTAAAATGAATTATGATCAGTTTCGATCACACATCAATGGGGTGTTGTTTGATGCAACATAAATGTGTGATCTATAGTGTTATGATAAGTGTGTAGCCTGATATTCTTATTGCTCCTTAATGAGGTGTTGACATTGTCTCCTATGGACCAGACTTGTTCTATTGGTCTGAAGTGGTAAATGTGATCAATGAATCATCTTTATTATATTATGCACACTTTATGATCAATGGTTCATCTTTATTATATTATGCTTCTGTAATCTTAAACTATCGTATATTTTTGTGTAGGCACATTATGATATACATGGATAAAATCTGGATCACATTACCGAGGAACACACCTCAATATGTTAAGGGTTTGAATGAGTTATTAGATTTTGCAATTTCTAATCGATCCGTTGAAGGGAGAATAAGATTTCCATGTCCTAAATGTAAATTTAGAACATGGTTGAAGAGGGATGAAGTTTATGAACATTTAATACTGAAGCAATTCCCTGATCAATATTTGTGTTGGATTTGGCATGGAGAATCAAACAATACAGAAAGATTGAGGACTAATGGTAATCCACAGAATGAGGTCCCAAGTTTTTCGCCAATGGAAAATGAAATGCAAAACCTCATAAATGATGCATTTGGCACTGCAAGACACCACTATGAGCATCAAAACATATCAAAACAACCAAAATATGATGCTATAAATTACAACGTGACAAGTGATGTTTTTGAGACTGTAACACAAGCAGATCAAGATTGTAACATATCATTGGATCCTCCTCTTGATTCTGTGGAGCCAAATGTAAGGGAAAACTTCAGTGAGGAAAATGTGTTTCATGATTTAGTTGACGATGGAAATCAAGAGTTGTATAGTGGGTGTTTGAAATATTCAAAGCTTTAATTTCTACTGAAGTTGTACCATATCAAATGTCTTTGTGGAATTACAAATAAGGCAATGTCTATGTTATTGGAATTGATTCATGATGCATTTCCTGAAGAAAAAATCCCAGAATCGTTTTATGAGATGAAAAAAGTTGTAAACAAGCTTGGTCTGAATTATACAAAAATACATGCATGTCCCAATGATTGTATGCTTTACTGGGGAGAGGATTCAAGTAGACAGAATTGTAAGAAATTTTCTTCTTCTAGATGGAAGTCAAAGGGTAATGTTGGAAGTATGACTGAACATAATTTCATGGAGAAGAAGAAAAGGAACACACCTGCAAAAGTTTTGCGTTACTTTCCTTTGAAGCCTCGATTGCAAAGATTATTCATGTCATCAAAAACTGCCGAACACATGAAGTGGCATGCTGTAGATAATAACAATGATGGGTTAATGAGACATCCACGAGATTCCCAATTGTGGAAGACATTTGATTCATTACATCCAGATTTCTCAGCTGATTCTAGGAATGTTCGATTGGGATTGGCTGCCGATGGATTCAACCCATTTGGGACTTTGAGTACGAGTTATAACATTTGGCCAGTTGTTTTGATCCCTTATAATCTGCCTCCATGGATGTGTATGCAAAAAACATCTTTTATCATTTTGATGATTATTCCTGGAAAACAAATGCCTGGAAATGATATTGATGTATACCTGCAGCCTTTGATTGAAGAATTGCAGGAGTTATGGAGCAACGGTGTTGAGACATTTGATGTTTCTTCTAAAACAATGTTCAAAATGCATGCTGCTTTAATGTGGACCATTAGTGACTTCCCTGGGCTTGGGAATTTATCTAGTTGGAACACTTATATGGGTTTGTCTTGTCCCATTTGTAACTTTTATTTCAAGCCCAAACGACTACCTCACAGTAGAAAATGGTGCTTCTTGTGCCATCGAAGATTTCTTGATGCATCTCATAGATTTCGGCTGAACAAATCAAAATTTAATACTTCCATTGATCGTAGACCACCTCCAAAGTTGTTAACTGGTTCTGAAATATTGACATAGCTTGAAAATGTTAAAACAGAATTTGGGAAGGTTCATCATTTGAATGATAGCGGAAAACGAGTGTGAAGTGCATCGTCAAGTGAAATCAGAACGCAACAATGGAAGAAAAAAAGTATATTCTTCAAACTTCCGTATTGGGAATTTAATTCTTTGAGCCACAATCTTGATGTGATGAATATTGAGAAGAATTTATGTGATAATTTGATTTTCACATTACTTAATGAGCATGGAAAGTTGAAGGATCATCTCAATTCTTGCAAAGACTTACAAGTAATGAACATAAAACGTGATCTCTGGCCAGATGAGAATGAAAAGTATGCTTCGGCCATTTTTTCAATGAAAAATAGGGATAAAGATACGTTCCTTCAAATTTTAAAGAATGTGAAGGTATCTGATTGGTATTCGAGTAACATCTCGAGGTGTGTTGACTTGAATAATCGTAAGTTATATGGATTGAAAAGTCACGATTCACATATTTTGTTACAACAGTTACTACCATTGGCATTACGTACATTATTACCTGAAAAAGTTACTGCTATTGTACTCCAATTCTGCACATTTTTCAGGAAATTATGTGAGAAATCTCTACATCCATTTCAGCTTGACAACCTGCAGGAGAGGTTTTTATTGACCCTTTGTGCAATGGAGATGATCTTTCCTCCATCGTTTTTTACTATCATGATGCATTTAATTGTGCATTTGGTTGACGAAGCTAAATTAGGAGGCCCCGTTCATTATCGATGGATGTATCCAATTGAGAGATATTTTATTTATATGATTCTAGTTAAGTAAACAATTTTTGTCATTTAAATAAATGCATAATATTATTTTTTTTCACAGATATCTTGGGCATTTGAAAGCATACGTGAGAAATAAAGCTCAACCAGAAGGCTCTATTGCTGAAGGCTATTTGGCCGAGGAGTGTCTCACCTTTTGTTCCAGATATTTGGATGATATTGATACAAGATTTAATCGAGTTGGATGTGTTGACGACACATCAACTCATTCTCAAATGCATCATAAATCAAAAATATTTCCTGCTATTGGCCGATCAGTTGGGAGGACCTCATACGCAACACTAACAGAATTGGAATTATTACAGGCACATAGATATGTTCTGCTGAATAATGAAATTGCAGATCCATTTATTGAAGAGTTGAGGATACAAACAAAGAGATGAATGAGAGGCCTAACATGAAATGAAAAAGATATAACGAAAGCTGTGAATAAAGAGCTGGTAGAATGGTTTGCACGACGTGTAAGTTTATAAATATTGCAATAAATACGAATATTAGTTTGACACATACAATTTGAAAATCTATTAATTTTTTTTTCAGATCATGAATACTGATACTCGAGCAGACTTGTCAGAAGATTTGAAGTTTCTTGCTAGAGGTCCTATAAAACAAGTTAAAAAGTTCGGCGCTTATAATGTGAATGGTTTTAGATTTCCTACAGTCGATCGAGAAGTGGGTTTGAAAACACAGAATAGTGGTATATTTACTTTTGCTGAATTGGAATACTATGGAAAGCTGCATGATATTATTGAATTAAACTACCACGGGAATTTTTCTGTTGTTTTATTCAAATGAAAATGGGTCGATATTATCAGTGGTGTTAAAAGAGATTCCTTGCAATTTACTTCTGTAAACTTATCTCGCTTGATGGATGATGGTGATCGTGGACTGCATGATCCATATATCTTAGCATCGCAGGCAAAAATGGTATATTATGTGAATGATGTTGTGGATGAAGGGTGGAGTGTAGTTACTCACGTAATACAAAGAGATTTGTATGATATGAGTGATGAAGTGGAAGATTTGACCTCTGCAATTGAATTTCATCAACAACAGGAAGCAGAATTATTTGTCCATCATGATATTGAAAATATTAGTCTAGCAAGGATGAATGAAGTGGATGAAGCAATGGAGCAGGAAACCAACATGATTGAAGGGGAAAATGATTGTATGTACAATTATTTATTCATTCAGCAACCACTTGTTTCATTTCTGTAGTCATTCATTATCATTGTTATATATATTTTGTTTGTTAGTACTGGGCATCTATTATCATTTTTAATTTTTTTCTGCATAAATTTTTTGAAATATATATTATGAACTTAATTATATTTGATTAAATGATAGGAATTCCAAGGAAGAAGTGGTACACCATTCCTTCTACTTCTATGACAGATGACGATCCGTCTGTCCCCACAACATCTGAGGCAGCAGCTGCCTACATCCCTACATCATATCCCCCTGCACCATCTCTGATACCATCAGTGGATGCCTCATTATAGGATGAGTCAACGCCTCCCCCTACAGGAGCCTCAGCAGTGGGGCAGCGACACGCCCCTTCCAGTTCATCACGGACATTATGGAGGGTCATAGTCATAGGTACAAATTTTAATTAAATAAATTTATTGCATTTTGTTTATAGTAATTGTTTGCTCATTGCAGATGAAAACAATGCAACCATGGAAAAACACATAAAAAGTTCTGATGTTTGGAACATGCATGGCGAGAAGATAGTGGTGCCATTTGATTCTTATGGGGTCCCGACGGATGACGCCACAGGTTTACTTGGTCAGATTATAGGTCAGCTGGAAGCAGAGCCCATTTCCCTGCCTATTTCATATGATGATTGGAGGAATATGCCTCCAAACTAGAAAAATGAAGTTTATTATTCTCAGATAAAGGTAATTTTATTACTTTATGGTTTAATTGAATGTCATGTTACTAATATATTCAAAATGAATTTCTGTATACAGATGTTCTTCCACTTTACCGTTGCTGATGTGATAGCACGGAAGTGGACATTGAAAAATCTTGGAAAAAAATGGAAAGATTTCAAATGGAGGTTGTGGTGTGATGTCAACGATACTTCTTTGACCTTGTAGCAGATGTATGAGAAGCTACCCAGTGGGGTACTGAAAGAACAGTGGAAGGTTTTTGTCGATAGACATCGTGATGAGAAGCGGATGGTATTGAAATATATATTATTATATTATCCTCATTTTACATTTATACATGTACATGAAGAGGAGATAGACATTGAATACAATACTATTAAATTGAATTTTATTTATTTCAGGATCTCTCAAGACAAAATGCTTCAAACCGGGCAAAGCAGGTCATCCTGCACACTGCGGGTTCAAAAAGATTTTCAAGAAGCCGAATGTCATTGGTAATATTTTAATTAGTTTAAATATTTATAAGATAATATTATCTATTTAACATATTTAATTGTTGATTTATATTTGTTTAATGCAGTCACAGAGTTTAGGGCATGACGCATCCCGAACAGAACTGTGGCTGGATGTTCATAAAAAAATAGATGGAAGTTTTGTTAATGAACCTGCCAGAGAAGTTGGGGTATGAAGTCAATTATTTATTATAATAACTTATTATCAGTTTTTACTGTGTTAATATATATTGATATTTGATTTATAGGTAAAAATTAAAGAAATATGGGATGCTAATCCTGGGCAATCCTACTCAGTCTCCCAGGATGACCCGGTTGGTAAAGTCCTTGGGAAGGAGCATCCTGGTAGAGTGTGCGGGATGGGTTTGGGACCTGTACCATCTGAGGTCTTTCGCATGACATCAGGGATTTCAGCTACATATACTCCTGCTTATAGTCATTTCATACCTGAAGATGCTCAGAGGGAGATGTCTTCTCTACGAAACACAGTTCACCAGCAGGGGGATTAGATATCTGGTTTGCAGAAAGAGTTGCTTGAAATACATCAGTATATGAGCAGATATGCCCCCGGTGGTAGTGCATCGGGTAGTGGTGAGCAGGTAAATCACAAAAAAATAAAAATCATTTAGTTTGCAAACTTTTATTGGTTTTAAGTTTTATTATAAATATGCAACAATATTTAATTTTCAATATAATGTTCTTACAGGTGGAAGCAGGTGGTGGAGATGAAGGTGGAGAGGGTGACGATGCAACATCAGATGATGAGTAGTAGTATTGTTGATGTGTTGAACAAGTATGATAACGGTTGGTTTGTATATGTAACATTTATGGCACATAGTTGCCACCAAACATTTCCATATATGTAACCCATATTAATAACATTTCTACTATATAGCAGCATTCGGGTAGCCCCATTGTGTAAGCTCGATTCATAAATGGATTGGGTGTTCTGACACGCTGGTCGGGTTGGTTTTATCTTTTATAACAAATCTTATGGAGTTTGTGAGTGTGAATCAGATAAGTGTCACATGTGCAATTAAGGTGAATCTAACCTAGTTCTCTTATGAGCAGTTGGTCTATCTCTTCTTTTCATGACTTGGACACTCCTAATTTGGGGAACATCGTTTCAGATATATTAAAAATGTCCTTCTAGGTAGTAGAAGTGATGGAAGTGTCTTAGAGGTGATGGAAGTGTCTCCAATATTCTGATAATATTTATACTCTCTTAGTGTACTCTTGCTTAGCAACGAGCATGTCCCCTATCTTTACGTCATCCTCGATGCACTAAGAGAGCATCGGTTATATACTGAGCTAAAGCTATCAAGTGTTATTCATTTTTAATAAATAGTTTTTATCAATGTTTCATGTGGGATGCGTGGTTTTTATTGAGGCATGGTTAGTTCTTGTGTGATACCTGAGTTCCTGTGTAGGAATGCCTTGGACGGACTTTTGGACACCAACCGTTTCCTTTGACTTGATCACTAGATGAATGTCATTCTAGGCTTAGTCAATGATCTTATGTGGATGTTTTGGTCTTTTACCAATATCTCACTTGTAAACTTGGAGTATGGACTACCTAGGGATAGTTACTTGGACTCTAACTTGATGATCTTATTTTATCCCAAACTTATCGTCGGACTCAAAGGTGATGTTTAAAGGGTAATGATTATAGTGGGATGGATCTAGGTTCCACCCTTGTTCATGCTGGGGAACAATGTATTAAATGTTTAGGTGATGGAATGACAAAGAAATTTCATTTAAAGTCAGGTATGGGCTTATGTGAATGTGCTTGTGGTAAACACGGGATTTCATAGAGGAAGGAATTGTGGTTCAGGTTGTGATATGTGTATCATGCTACCTTCTATATGTATACTATTTTTTAGTTTTTTATCTTCATCTGGACATGAATTCATGGTTGTAAATTATCATTGGCCTTTTATATTTAGTTTGTATTATTCATCCAATGCTTTGTCTTTCATTTATTGTTGATTTAATTATTGTATGTTGTTTCTCTATTTATTATACCGCTATCCTACACTACCAAGAAGGGGGTCGAGATCCCCATGAAACCTAGGTGATCTCTATATTCTGGTTTGATTTATTTTTCAGGGCAGTGGTGCAGTAGAACCAAAAAAAATTTTTTCCAGTTCAGCATTTAGCGGTGGTTTTAACCGCCGCTAATGCCATACTTGGTAGCATTTAGCGGCGGTTAAAACCGCCGCAAAATAGGCGCATCAAATGGCATAATTTTGCGGCGGTTAAAACTATCGCGAATAAAAAAATGTGGCAGACCCATAAAACCACCTCTAAATGGAGAGAAACCACTGGGAAATGAGGCATCTACGACACATTTTTTAAACCGCCGCAAAATAGAAAAAACCACCGCTAAAAGATTGCTGACACCAAGTTTAGCGGCGGTTTTTGTAAACCGCCACCAACCCATTTAGTGGCGGTTTAATCTGCCGCTAAATGGGAAAAAAACTGCCGCTAAGGGCTACGGTTATTGTAGTGTGTCTCTGCCCTCCAGCTCCCGGTGGACGGGGTGGACCTCCTGGTGGTGGTGGTGGTAGAGCCTCAAAGCGTCGCCCACCACCTGCTGCTCGGCCAGCTCCTCTGCCTCGTCCGCCTGCTCCATGAGGACCTCCACGGTCGACCCTCTGCCTCTGCCTGCGTGGCCCCTCAACCGTCTGCTGCTCCTCGGCAGGGTGGGTCGGGTAGTCACGATCCATGTGGCCATGCCCGCCGCATGTGTAGCACTGCCTTCCTCTCGAAAGACTGGCTCCACACTGTGTGCCCCGCACTACTCAGCCAGTGTCCTGAGGTCGTCTGCGTGAGGGTCTGGTCTGCCTTGACCCATGAGTCATCTGTCGACTACCTGCTGTAGAAGACTCTGCTATGTGCCGCCCCACGGTAGGTCTTGCTGCTGATGAAGGCTCAGCAAGGAAGCTCTTGATCAAAAGGGCTCGCTCCAGTACTCCTGCCTGAGTCGAAATGCTGAGGCAGATCAGCGATGCCCTGATCTCGTGTCTCAATCCCTGCTCAAAGGTCCAGGCCCAGAAGAACGGGTCTCGTACCATGCTTGTCGAGTAGCACGAGAGATCGGTAAATCTCTCCGAGTACTGGGCGACCGTCAAGTTGCCCTACCGCAGCTGGAGAAGCTCCTGGATGCGCACCGCACGGAGGGTGGCCAGGACAAACTTTGAGCGGAAGATGCTCTCAAAGTCTGTCCAGAGAAGCGATGCCTCATCGTGCACCTGGAGCATCATGCTCCACCATCTGCCTGCTGTTGCGTGCAGTAGGCTCGCTGCGAGGATCGCCATGAGGTCTGCTGGTGTCCTCACTAACCTGAAAACTCGTACCACTGCCTCCAGCCAGTCCTCGACTGCCTGGGGGTCCGTCTCCCCACGGAACCTGGGTGTTCGCTGGTGCTAGAACTCGTGCAGTGCACTAACGCGACGTGCATCGTCAGCAGCTGGGGCTGGAAGCATCGGTGGCTTGGCGGGTAAAGTTACCGCTGGTGCCTCAGCTGTCAAATGGAACTATACCGAGGCCTCGTCGCTCGGTGGGCTGTCGTCACGCTCAGCTCTCGAAACCCTAGCTGGCTGCCATCGTGGGGCCATCCAGAAAAGAAAACAGGTGCGCCACGGTCAGAACAGTATACCTGGTGAGCTGACATAAAGTAATCACAAAGAAAAATTCAAACACACATGCAATCAATGTTTTCATGAATTAAGTCAGAAATCAGAAGTCAGGGTCCTGGTGTATGGATACGTCGGTCGCCGCACCAACACTAGACTCCCTGGACTAATATCCACACCCAATATTCTTAACATTATTGCTTCACATAGAAAAAGATCAGAGTCCCAAGTTCTTTGGTAGAACCGAACTCCTCTGATACCAATTTGTCACGACCCGTCCTCGAGGCCCGTGCCGTGACTACCCCAAGCCCACCTTCCATAGGCCAGGGGCTGGCGACTAGCACCAAGGCGTAAATCCCGGTAAAAAGTGAAGGCATTGCCTTTGTAAAGAAAACAAAACACCACAGAGCAAGAAACAGTTGAAGTAAACACTAAGTAAAAACTGAGTACAACAGTAAGTGCGGAAAAGTAAGTGGGACAGTATACAAACCCAAACTGAAAGTAAATGTACAACTGGAAAGGGAAAATATCAACTGAAAGTAAAGCCACAACGTCGAGCTTTCCACTTGAAATCCCACCTGAAGGGTGGGTACAGATAGCCTCCTCTGCTCCTCGGGTCCAACTGACCGCTCCGAGTACGTCCCGCCCAGTGGTCCACCTCCAGGTAACGTCCTGCTCCGCAAGTCTCAACCACGATCAGCGTTGTCCGTCGTCTGCAACCAACACAACGTAGTGCGGGCATGGCCCGTACAGGGGTGATTATAAGCTACTCAGTAGGGACCCCGAGACCCCCGAAGGTCTCCTAGTATCCACAAAGGATAATCCACAAAGGAAAGATACAATCACGAAGTAACATCCGACACTTCTTAGGTATATGCCCATACATATACCTAAGTCATCAATTCACGTTCGGCTCCAACATCCGAGCCCCAGTACAACCCAGTCCACACAAGAAAGAAAAACATAAATCCACATAGGAAAAAAAACGTAAATCCACATAGGATAGCACAACACAATCCACAAAGGAAAGCACAACAGGATTCAGCTCACACAGGAATACTTCTTTTCATGATGATAGAGATGATCAGATATTTTCACTGATTCATCTAAGTCGTCGAACCCACAAAGGATCGATAGGTACTAACCCCCGCAATGACCCACTAAGGATCTGACCCACACAGTATCGATAGGTACTAACCCCCTCAATGACCCACAAAGGATCTGACTCACACAGGATCGATAGGTACTAACCCCCGCAAAGACCCACACAGGATCGGACCCACATAGGATCTGTAGGCGCTGGCCCACACAGGACCGCTGAGCACTGACCCACACAGGATCGGACCCACACAGGATCGGACCCACACAGGATCGGTAGCACTGATCCACAAAGGATCTCTGAGTGTTTTATTCATCGTCGAATCCACTGAGGATCTCTGCACAGTCGTCGTCGTCGTCACAGTCGCAGCCAGCTCTAGGGTTCCCGCACACAACAAGCTCGTTCGGGAGGGTCCGTTCCACGAGACGAGAGGCTGATACATCAACTAACACATAGTACATATTTGATGTATCCAAAAGTTCTGTATCGTCAACAGGAACTCAACGTCGCAGACGGCGCGTCAATCGGACGCCCGGTCTGAGAGTTATTGGCTTTTTCATCCCAGGGGCCCGGTTGGTTTTTAAGGCAAACACAACCCGACCGTACTCCACCTGCGTCCAAACCTCGGGCGGAGTAAGTCAAAAGATCCTTCTCACTAAGAGGAATCCATAAAAGTTGACGGCACGTCAATCGGACGTCTAGAGCTCAAGTTATAAGCGTTTCCGCTCCGAGGGCCCGGTTGGTTTCGTGTACGAACCAACCCAGCCAAACCCAAAGTACTCTGAAACCTTGAGTGCGATATACCGAAACGACCGTCTAGATCCAAGGATCACATATCCACTAACGGTGCGTCTATCAGAGGCTCTTTGCTCATGTTATGAGCAAAACACCGAAAAGGTCTAAAAACGGGGGGTCTGGGCCCGAACCAACCCGGCCCAACCCCCCTGGGTCGGCCCGAAACCGAGTCGACCCAACCTGGGTCAAGGACGAACCCGGATGGCGCGGCCCAGCCTGGCCTGGGTGGCCCGGCCTGGCCTGGGCGCGACCCGGCCCGGCCGGCGCGGGCGCGGCCCGTCTGCCAGGCGTTTCGGCTCGGCCGGTTACGGCCGAGCGGTGCGGGGGGCGCGCTGCCCCCACGTGAAGGAACTGCGGCCTCGCGTGGGGCCGCCCTTGCTAGTGGACATGGCAGCCAGCCACGTCCCATCCTTCGCCGGTCCCGCACAGTCGTGGGACGAACGGCCAGCCGCCGCGGCTTCAGCCGCGGCGGTTCTTCCCGGCGGCGCGCCGGCGGGTTGCTCCGCGGACCACCAGACGAGTTCCGATGGTCATAATTCCTTGTCGTCTTCACCAAAAGCCCTCCCGGGGTCCGTCCTTCACTAAGAGGACCTTACATCGCCCGTGCGGCTGATTTTGTCGATGTTTTCCATTTCGCACACCAAGAACGAAAGGGGCGGTGGGTTCGGACTTGTTCGTTAGTCCACACCCACCGTGTTAGCGGTTTTAAAAGTCTCCCAACAATTTTTTTAATAATACACCGTGGGTATAAATCACAAAGATTTAAAAGAATCAAACCCCTAAATCGTCGTTGTCATCGGACATGAGTTCTTCGCGGGATTGACCGTCGCGGAAGAAGGAGATCGTCGCATCGCAGAAGGGGGCATCGCATCGTCGCGGTACACGGCGTCGCGTCGACGATCTCTGAGGGTTAAAGAAAACACACAGATTTAATTGCACGTTTAAACCCATGTTGAGGATAAAAACCACAAAGAATTAGAGAACTGTAATCCCCTACCTCAAGCAGTTGATGATCGGAGATTGTTTCGGGGAAGAAACATCGCGGAAGAAGCGTCGCGGAAGGAGAATCATCGGCATCGCGGAACATGGCGTCGCGTCGTCGATCTCCGAGGGTTCGGCGTTCTTTGCATTCTTCGCATTCTTCGCGTTCTTCGAATTCTTCGCGAAGGAGGATGAAGATCTCAAGCCTTAGAGTCTTCTCCAAATCCTCTCAACGAACAATCCTCAAGAAAGATATGTGATGGTCTTATTTTATTTACATGCCAACAATTTGAAAAACAAGTTAAGAAATGGACCATTAATTCGGTGAATTAATGTTAACATCTTAACTATCAAATTAATAGGAGCATTAAGAGTTTAGAAAACACACCAGTTGACTTTCATTAAAGAGGAGTTTTCGCGGGTGCGTTACTTAGAGGAAAAGAAATGGTGGGGCTCATGTGGGCTCCACCTCACAAATATCCTACCAAGAGGGTAGGATATTTTGGGTTCCACCCTATCCGATTCAACTTAGCTTAATTGGATTTAAGTGTCTTTAAGTGAAATAAAATAAAGTTGTCGCACCACTTTATTTTATTTTCTTAACTTAACCCCAAAAATTAAAAACCACACCCAAGCAAACGCAACTCCGGAAATAGAGTTTCTAAGAAAATACCAGCGTTGTGATTCCATCGGTGCCCTCGGAATTTGATTCAGAGCACCGGTTCAAAAGTTACAAAAGCCCACTCGTTTGTTCACTGAACGTACCCGAGCCAAACTTCAGAAAATGATTCCGGGCACACCGAGCCCCGGAATCAGGTGCCGTTAGAAACTGCGTTCTTGTAAAATTCCAAAGAAAATTAAGAAAAAAAATTTCCTTGAATTTTACAATCCCTTACAGTATCTCTAACAATATGTTCTGAGACTAACTCAGGATAATCTGGTATATGAAAATGGGCCTTACTATACACCAGGTTTGACACTCTAAAGGGATATACATTGGGAATTCATGAACTCTCCATAAACCATCATGAAAGATTAAAGTATAAGTTGGATATTAATAAACTATGATGAACCAAACTTGTTATATATTAAGTTAGGTTTCTTAATTTAGAAATCATATATGTGTCTTTTAATGATTATATCATTCCCCAATATGTTAAAGATTTATTACTCTATGATTTTTGGTTTTAGTGAAGGTTTGGAACATGAAAGAACCATGTTAACATTGATTATGATGAACAATGAAATGATTGTTCTCACGAGTATACAAATTCTATGGGATATGTAAGGAAATATGTCATTTCTATGATCATGAATATTTTTCAAGCAATGAATAATGATGAGGTTACAAATAATCAAAGGAGGGGAAAACATTCTATAGATTACATCATGTGGAAAAATCCACCTTAATTTAGCAAGTCTTTCTATCCACATGTTAATGAACAATAGAACATTTCCACTGATAAGATATTATAAATTTTTTAGTGATTAAATAATGAGAAATTCATTCTAGAAGTATATCTGTTAGAAGGTGAAGCATTCCAGTGGTGGAAATTCATCAATAATATGAGGAATAAAAATTAAATTGAATCCCTTGATTGGTTTTACTTCAAGAACATATTATTCAATAATTAATTTCTTCATGTTATTCATAAATTGACCGAAAATGAGTTCCTTCAGTTGAAGAAAATGTATGATGAATATTTTTGGACCTATGAGGATAATTTCACAAGACCTTTGTGATATTCTTATAGAATGATCATCTGACTAAAATTAAATATTGATAGGATCATTAGTGGATTAAATCCAAGTCTAAGAAGGTCATTGTCTATAACTGAAATTAGTATATATGAAGATATATTGAATTGTGAAATTATTATTGAAATGGATTTTATATTTACATATGAATCTCAAGTTTTTAATAATAAAAGAAAGATGGGGGTCAAAAGAAAATATAGAAACAATGAATAGAAGAATATGAGACATCATTTAATCTCTATGTGTGGAATGAAATAGGGATAGAATTCCATTTCGGGTTATAATAAGTGTTTTATGTGTAAAAGGGTGGAATATATAGAAATTTATTACTATAATAAAGGTAATAAGATGGATAATTATGTAATTTTGTGAAAAATCTACCTAGAGTGAACCCCATTCACTACAATTTTTCAATTGTTAAGAGAATTGAAATTATGTTTACTAGTTCCCAAAACCATGGGATAATGATGATGATTTACATATGAAATATCTTAAATAAGTAATAAGGGTAAATCTCATTTGACCACTATTTTCAAATGAGGGGTGTGATAATGATGTGGAAAAGGTACACTTATCATCTAGTCTAGAACTAATAATTTCTTATTTGATTATGGATCTACTCACTCATTCATAATTAAGGAGTTTCCTATAGGTATCAATATTCCAATGAAATTATTTGATGTGTATTTATCAGTACAAACCCCAAATAGTACATTCAATGCATCTCAAGTTTATGATTCCTCTCCATTTTTGGTTTTTTGGAATATAATTCCAGTAAATCTTTTCATTCATCCTTTTTTTAAATTTAATGTAAACATAGGCATGTATTGACTTTCCATCCATAAAGAAAACATCAATTGTCAATGAAATGGTGGTTAAATTTGACATTTTTGGACCACCTATGATCATCCATCAATGTGACTAAATGTATTAACATAATACAGAGATTATAACAAGTTTGTTAGTATCAATTCCCAATCAGAAGGGCTATTTATCACAAATTTTTGGTAAAGATTTTGAAATATATGTCATGAAAATTGTCTAGTAATTTGTGGAATTATTTTTGGAAGACATTCCTTACCTTCCAAAAAAATGTTTAGTTGATTTCACAATATATCCCACACCTTATTCCCCACCAATTTAAAATAATATCTATAGAATGGACCCAATTGAGTTCCATGAATTGAAGAAGAAACTCCATGAAAACATTGATAAGAAATTCTTTCGGCCATGTGTGTCACCATGGGGTGAACCTATTAATCTTTTTAAATGAAATATGGATCAATGTGGATCTTCATTTTTTATCTAAAGTTGAACATTATCACAATCATCAAAAAGTATATTCTTCCATGTATTAATGACTTTTTTTATAACCTATTTGGAAGAAGAAAAATTCCCCAAAATGACCATCAATGAAGATATAATCAATTGTGATTTAATAAGGATGATATACCAATTAAGTCATTACGTACATGGTATGGACTCTATGAAAATATAGTGATTCATTTTGGTCCTACTAATTTCACTTATATCTTCATGGATTTGATAAAAAGATTACTTAGTGATCACAATGAAAAAGTAGATGTAGTCTTCATATATGATATTATTATCTACCCAAAGAGAATTTAAGAGAATTAAAATCACATGGTAATTTTACAATATACCCTAAGTAAGATGAATATATATGAAAAAATTTATAAATGTGAGTTTTGGATGAAAAGAAATTATTTTAAAGTTGCATAATCTGATGATATGGTATTTCAGTGGATCCATTAATTCAATAGGTTATTGAATGCTTGACTGAAAAACCATAATGACTGAGATCCAAATAATTATTAGTTTAATTTTATATTATTGAATGTTTATAGATAAATGTTATGAAATATATAATTCCTTGACCGTCTTAACTCAAAAGGGTGAGATGATCCTTAAGAGAAATGAATGTGAGGAAATGTTTAGTTAACTAAAATGAAGGTTAGTCAATTCACGTTTTCTTACATTACACAGTAGTATAGAAGGGTTTTAAATGTATTGTAATGAATTGTGGAAGGTATTTATGATATGTTCTAATGATGAATAATGTGGTTATTTATTAGGCCTCACAGAAGTTGAAGATTCTGGATTAAAATCACCCAATTAATGATTTGAAGTTATTAGCATAAATTTATTAATAAATGATATATAAGAATTATATTTATGGTGAAAAATTTGAATTATATACTAATCATAAAATTGTGAAATATATATTCATTGATAATGATTTTAACATTCTCTATTGAAAGTAGATAGATTTTATAAAGGATTATGACTGCTTAATACATTTCCTCCCTCAAATGGAAAACAATGTGGTCGATGATTAGAGTCTAATGGATTATGCTAGATTATCCATGATGAGGATCACAAAATAACCAATATTTCTTTTTTTTCAATGTATGGAGATGTAATTTATAATATAATTAGAAAATACTATCATTATCAAATTAATTTTAAAAAATTTATCGATTGATGATTAAAGTGGTGCAAAAAAATATGTAGATAAGCTAAATAAAGTTATAAATGTTTCTAATTTTAACCATGATCAGGTTGGATTGAAAATGTTAATGAACAATGTATTTCTTCTTTCCATACCATATTTGAAGAAGATGATATTATAGGAAGATCATAGTTCATCATTATCTATTCATCTTGTAAGTAGGATGATGTATAATGACTTGAATGAATATTTCTAGTGGGATGTAATTAAGAGATATATATCAATGAGTGTATCATTGAGTTTTTAGTGCTTACATGTTAATGTTCAAGGAAAAAATTCAATGGGGATGTTGAATCAATAACCCATTCTTGAATGGAAAATGGAGAACATCACTATGGAATTTATCATTGGACTACTAAAAACCCTTAAACGGGTTAATTCTCTATGGGTGGTATTCATTTACCTTAAAAAATATGTACACATCATTGAAAACATAGAAAACTTCTCTCTAGATCAGGTTTCTTGGATATAAATTATTGAAGAGTTAAGGCTTCATGGATTACCAAATTCTATTATATCAGATTGAGAACTGAGGTTTACCAATATTTTTTGTATAAGTTATCAACATGAACAATATAGAATTGTGTTTTATCACTTATTATCATCCTTATAAATATGGTTAATATGAAAGAAAAATTCAAAATAAAGAAAATATATTGATATATTTTTCTCTAGATTTCAAAGTTGGTTGGGATCAATACATTACTCTAGATAATTACTCATACAACAATATATTCCATTCAAGTATTCAGATGGTACATTATGAATACCTCTATAGGAATAAATGCATATATCCAACATGATGGGATGATATTGAATAATGAATGAAATTCGAACATTATATCGCTGAAGAAATGGTAGATAATGTAAGAATAATTAACCAGCATATCAAGGCATATCAATGTTATTAGAATAGTTATATTGATAAAAAAATAGTGTGATATCAAATTTTATATAGTTGAAATGTTTTTTATATAAATCTATCAATGGAGAATGCTATGAGGTTCAAAAATAATTGTAGACTTGTCCCTATGTATATTAGTCCATTTGAGATTCTTTATCGTATTAGGATAGCAACCTATAACATGGTTCTTCCTATAAATCCCTATCATTTACATGATATGATCTATGTATAACTCCATAAAAATTACATATTTTCCCATTCACATGTACTGAACTAAAAGTTCATACCACTAAAGGATGATTTTTTTTGAAGAATAGACATTTGAAATTATAAACTAATCAAATAAAGTTCTATGAAATAAGACCACTCATATGGTCAATGTTTTGTGAAGAAACCACCAATTAGAGTAAGTAATGAGGGGACATTAAGATATGATAAAGCATAATTGTCCGCATTTATTATTACCCAAATGATGAATTTTGTGGGAGACATTCAATTTAAGGGGGGTAAAATATAACACACTCAGTTTATATGTACCATTTTTTCTAGAATAAATTAAATTATAATTGATGTATTTAATTGAACTAACTTAAACATTTACTTCTAAATGAACTGACATGGTGTACGTCACAAAAAACACTGAGTTTCTATGAAACATTTTTTTTATTATAATTATTTAAATGAGATAATTAAAACATATCTGTTAAAAATTGAAATATAAATTGTAATAAATACTTTTAAAATATTTTTTATAAGGTTTTAATATAAATAAAATATATTGATAACAAAATATTTAATTTTTTCTAACGAACTTATATATTCAAATATTATATTTTATCAAATTAACTACTTTTCTTGAATTTCTATTAAAAACATTATAATTAATTTTAGAAAAATTTTGAAATTTAATTTTTTAAAATAAATATAATTTTTGAATTTATATTGTTGAATTTAGCATAGGATGATTTCATGATATTTTTCTACGAAACATAATTTTTTGGATGAATAGTGAGTAATTCAAAATTTTATATCAAAATGGCATTTTAATCAAAATTATTTAAAAATATTAATTATATTATAAATATTTTTTAATAGTTTATTTAGATATTATAATTATTAATTAATAAAATTTTGGTTATTAGAGTCAATTTCAATTAAAAACTAGGAATAAATACCGAGAAATCTTTTGGATGTTTTTTACATTAAAAACCCATAATGTAACCCTATAATCGGGATTAAATTGAATTATTTATGCAACATCTATATTTGGATTTTAAAAAATTCAATTAAATTTTTTTAATAATCATAATTAATAATTTCTAATTATTTCATCATAGTTTTTTTACAAATAAAATTAGTGAATGTTGTTAAAATTAATTATAGTGAGTAAGGTAAAATTAAGCATATCATTGTAATAAACCTTAATATTAAGGGAACAAATGACATGTTCCCTTGTCAAACACATGTTTGATAGATGTATTTCACCTATAAACCATCCATTATTGAGTTTCTTTATGTTTGATATGATTTTTAGGTAAAAATATGGGTACACATAACTTGTTTTAAAAAAACAATGTATTTTATTTCCATTCCATATATAAGGCCACCACCTCTCCCACTTCTCCACACCTCAGAAACCACATAGGATCATCCATGTTCCACCCAATTCACTTCTCCAAAATTGTACCTTTCTCTAAGAATCCTCTCTTTAGTCAAAAATAATTCCAAGGATTCCATTTTTCGAAAACCAAAAGGATTTTCCCTACGAGGAGGTAAAATAATCTCTTAAGCTCTTTTATTTTATGTTCACTCTCAACCACCAAAACTCCACATATTCCATTATAATACGAAAAAACTAGAATACTATATATAATAAAAAATTTATGATATGTTTTCTACATAAACATACACCCAATTCCATCTAATTGGTAACAAACTTATTGATTACATTTATGGAAAACTACTACCACACAAAACATTGATTGTTTTTTTTCCTTTAACACATATGATGTTTTACATTATGATGGAATATCTATTATATATATTATATATTATTTTATATATATATTTAAACATGTGTAGTTCTTCTATAAAAATATCATTATAGTTTACATTTGGCATAAACACGGTAGTTTGCTTTTAGGATGTGTGGACTACGGACCCTCAATGCATTGTGATTCATTAACACACTACGTGAAATCTATTAAGGATGAGTTTAATAAACATATATGATATGTATGATGTAAAAATTCTATTGTAATAATTATATATTTACAAATATAAATATATTTAATTTTTATTCTTTCTTTTAATAAGATATTAAAACCGATATGATGTTCATGGGTACGTACAACCAATAGTCTCCATAAACATTGTATTCCATTTTGTACTTAAATATTATATGGATTATTATAATACAAATATACTAAAGAAACATGATATTTATATCTTTATTTAAAATCATAGAACAATGATACAAGTATAAGGATCAATGATATAACAAAAAAGATACCAGCAATGAACAATGTGGATAGTCCTGATGTGAAACCTTAACATAGAATTATTAAAAATAAAATAATATAAAGTTATTATGAATTCATAAATGGTTTTAGATATAAAAATATGATTCTATATAAAAATATTGTTATGTATAATAACATTATTTTAATTTTCAAATAGTTTTGAATGAGTAAAATGAGAGTCAAGATATAATGTAATGGTATTTCTAGCCTCACTTTTATTTCTATGATATTTACGCATTATTATCCTCTCAACTCATTTGTGTGGTGATTATAATACTAATATTTTTTTTAAAAATTTTTATCATCAGTTTTCATTGTATATTCATATTGAGTTTATTATCTCTCATTCAAGGGGTTTATCTTTCAAGAGTTACCAAATCAAAAAATTAGTTTTGACCCAATTTTACTTCATTTAGACACATGAAATGAACATTAAGAACACTATTTTAAAAAATGATTTCAGATATGTTATATTAAGAACAATTTAAAGGAAAAATGGAATTTAAATTTTTTTAATGGGTTTCATGCATATAATAAAATATTTCTATTTATTTTAAAATAAATATTATTTTAAAATTCTCGCAAGGAATATTTTATATTTTTAAATAAAAATTAATCCAAAATGTTTTCAAATATTTATTTTTATGTTTTCATGGATATTTTCATGGAAAATATTTTTCAATTTTTTTTCAACCTCTATTTATATGTTTTGAAAGAAATATGTTTCCAAAAAAATTAATGAATTATTTATATGATTTCAATTTTAAAATCATTAAAATTATTTTTGAATGGTATTATTTTTTAGGAACCATATTCAAAAAAATAAATGATATTTTTTTGAAGAATTTTATGTTATGATATTTCAAAAATATTTTTCTTCTATTGGGGTAATGTATTGAGCTTACTCATTCCCTTAGAGGAAATTTTCCAAATATTCCATTCACATTATTTCTTGGAATGATTTATATTTTGATATAATAATTTTTATAAATGTTGTTACTATTTCTTGGATTATATATTTATGAATATTTTTCTTCTTAATGGAGTTTTATACTTTAAAAACTGAGTTATTTTCATGGTTATGGTTTTAATGGAATGGTTATGAAACCTATTTTTTCATAGGTTAAGATATAAGTTCATACATATGACACCCATTTTATTTCATGAGATTATGATAGAATGTTTATAAAACCATTCTCTTGTTATGGGTTTTATCTGAAGAATTTTTTGTTCTATTTTAAAACATGTAATAATTATTTTTTTAGATTTGTGGGTCTTATGTCTACTTCCAATGAATTGGTATATTTTTATATCTCAAGAGATAATGATTTGAATCAAGTTGATGAGCTAGATCTACTATTAGAAGATGTGGAAACATGATCCCTAGCATGGAGAAGATCGTGATTGGGGATATTGGTGTACCACATCCATTAGGGTTAGTGAGAATTAAAAGAGATGATGGAGAAACCAGATCAAATATGGGAATATGGGGAAGCCAAATAACTTAAAATGAAAGGACTATGACATGGGAGGGTGGTGTGTCCTTCCCAATATGTTCAGTTCACATTAAGTTCCATGACATGTTCTAGCAAAGAGTCCTAACTTATAGGGAATGATATAACATTTTTATGTATGACACAATTACATGTATTATTTATATAATATTATATCATATACTATGTTATTTTTATTAAATATTTATGTGTTATGAATGGTGATTCTTTATGCCATTATTAATGTTCATGGTATTTGATATGCAGTGTATGATCTTATAATGTTATGATCACATTCTCGTACCCCTATAATCATGGTTATGATTACATTTCACCTTTTTTACCGTTTTTGAGTATTTTATCACATTATTTTTTATTTTTTCATCTCCATTTAGTGAAGATATTTATTATAATTGATACTAATAAGAAGGGTGATAGTCAAGAAAATACTTGTGGGATACAATATAGCTCACTTTTATACCATGTCTTATGATTCCATGTTTCCAAAGGCACTAAACTAACATGGTATTTGAAATTTTTTCTTTAATGTTTTATGTATTCCTCAAATGTTATAGGATGTTAATGTATGAAAATAGAGGGTTGTTATACTTTCGGCCACATGTAAGGGACCATCATGCCATTACATTTTTGGACATTGAGTTATAATGTTATAATGAGGTAGCTATTGAGTGGATCAACCCATGAGGGGGGGATGTCATGTCTTTGTTAAATCATGCATGTGGGAATTTTTTACCTTGATTATAACCTATAAAACTTTAATAAATTATATTATTGAATAAAAATTAAGTTATAATTATTAAAATTAATTACTAATTTCATTGAAATTTTATTATTATTATTTAAAAATTATTTTCATAATTATAATATTAATTATAAAGATTATTTTAGTTATAATTTATATTATAATTTAGTTTATAAATTTTTAATCATTATTTTTATTACATTATTATTTTATTATTAGTTACATTAATGTTTTTCAATATAAAAAATTATACATAAGTATACATTTTCATTAAATATTTATCATTTAAATTTATTTATATTTCTAGATAATTCTATTAGTTAATTATTAATAATTTTAATTTTTTTAATTTAATGGGAATAGTGGAGTGAGATTCATATATGGAAATGTGGAAAGAGGTAGATTTGAGGACTTGCTATTGAATAGGAGTTTTTGGTGGGGGTTAAAGGTTGTAATATTGTTGGATTACATTATTCAATGAAAAAATAGTGAAATGATCTTGAAATTATAATTACATGTATATAACAATATTGAATAAACAAATTTAATTTTAAATTTTATAAAAAAATATATTCTATCACTAAATAAAAATGCATCTTCTATTTAATTTTGTAAAAGAAGTAAGTGAGGGTAAATAACCTTCTAAAATAATTTATAAAGAATGATTTTTCTAATTATCTTCCTTATTAAATGTGTTTATATAGAAATATACCAATGATAAATAATATTCTTTATAAAATATTTTATTAATGATTGTTTTTATCCATCTTTATATGATTAAAGATCTGTATATTGAGAATTAGTTTTCCATATTCTCTATATGTGTTTTTTTATTTCATATATCAAAAAAAATTCTAACCTAACCCTAAATAGATATTCAAAAATATCAGCCTACATTTGATAGCATAATATAATAAAATGAAAAGTATTCTCGAGGGTGTTTATCGCATGCAACACCATGCATAAATTAACAATGAAATATTATTATTTAAGTATGAAAATTAAATAGTCAAATTTAAATTTTCAGGAATGAATATGAATAAATCTTTTATAAATAATATATAAATATCATACTCAATATAAATTTATTTTTAAATTATTTTGAAATAAAGACTTAATTTTAAATAAAAACATTTTAGAACTCAATAAATTATGTTTTCCTTAAAAAAATGGTTGTTATTACATATTGTCATAAAATATTAATATTTATTTTAGGAAATATTAGAATATGTATTAAAAAAAATTCACATAATATTTTTTATAAAATTATCAAAATGGTCATGTTTTTAACTTTTGGAATTTTTTTGAAATGATAGATTTTTTAGTGATGCATTAAAAATAACTATTTTTCAAATATTCTCTTTTATTTTAATTAAATCTTGTAATTTAAATTTTACATTGTTTTCTTAATATTAATTAATGTGGAATAAGAAATATTTTATTTATTATAATATAATTATTTTCATTTTAATCAATCATTTTCATGATTTCAAAATATGTTTATTTATTTATAGAAAACATTATTTTCTACAAACTATTATTATTTAAATAGAGATTAAACCATTTTAATTAATTAAATAACCCCTATTTAGGGGTGATTTATATTGAATATACATATTATATATATATCATTTTAAATTATTATAATTATTATTTTTACTCATAAAGTTAATATGATCTCATTTTTTTAATGAAAAAAATCATTTTTTCGGAAAACCACATTTCATCTGGTTTTGATGGATTAATTTGAAATTAATGTTTTTCACCTCAATGAATTTAATATTATAATATTAATCACATAAATTTAATAAAAAAATTTAATTGTATTTTGAATTTTCAAATTAATATTTTTTCATAATGAAATGTTTAAATAGAGAGAACAATTACCACAACTATATTTAAAATGTTGTATTTTGTGTTTCATATTCTTGTAATAAAATAATTAACCTAAAAACAAATGATATTAACTATAAAATTTTATTTAATATTTATATTCACTGGGTTCAAATTTTATAGCAAGGTACAATTTTTATGCATAAAGGATAAATTACCTAGGTAAAAACTGGTAACCATGGTGAAAAAAATATTATAAAAGTAGGTGACATAAATGTAAATGGAATAAAATATTTAAGTATTGTATTACATTAAATAGTGGAAATGTGGATAAATAATATATTACTTATATTATATAATGTATCATTTTTAGGAACACATCATGAGAGTGACTTCCCATTATTGAATATACTTGCATATCTAGAAAAATGCGACTACTTATCTATTATAAAATAATAACTCCTCTTCACTTTTAGTCACACATAAATAGGAAATTGTATTAGAAAATACCTATCTAAATCCATTCATTAGATAATATACCACATTCTACAGGCCATGGTTTGATTAAAAACCCCTCAATATAAGGATTCTGGAGAAATAATAAAGTGATTTTATATAGAAAATGTATCGTTATTAAACATGAATTTAGTTTTGTTTTATTTTTCCACATCAAAATAATATAATTAAACAATGATGATAAAATAAGATAAGTATCTACTAAATATTTAGATGTTATAAAGTGCATTTCATGACATCAAAAAATATCATCTTCAATCAAATGGTAAACTCATCCATCATTCCTCTGTATGATGGACTTCCCCCACACACACCCATGCAATTCATTTTCCACCATTACATATCACATATATTTATTATGATGTATTCAATGTATTTATAATATATTAATGATGTATTTTTATTTCTATAAAAAAAATTTCATATATTTACTTACCTTTAAACTCACTAAAAATAGTAACATCGTTTATTTGTGAGTATGGACTTACACCTCCAAAATGTGACATGAATGATTTTTCGTCACCACACTACATGGATGGTACATAAAATTGTATTAAAAAAATTATTTTTCTATTTATTGATAATTATAATTATAAAAATATAAAATAATACTTAACTTATTTCCCCCATGATCATTGATAAATATAAACATTTCTCATGTGTATATACAACACACTGTCTCTACGATTCTAATGTAGATTATTTTTCATAACCATCATTCATGGTTATTTTTAAAAGTATATTTTATGTATCAAAATGATAATTAAATCATGTTTATAATTCATGATATAATGTAGTATTGACCTATTTTACCATAGTCATCCTACAAAATTCATTTTTGACATGTGAAATGAATATCCTCAAAACATCTGATGCGAACTTAATTAATTAAATAAATAATGTTAGCATGATAATAAATAAAATTGAACTATTTATAGATAAGTAAATTATCTTAGTAATGTAAATAATTAATATAATGTTATTAGTCATGAAGATAAATTATGTATGTGATAAGTCGAAATCTAGGTAAAGGATATCATCTCAATTTCCCTTCATTAAAGAATATTTTAATGTAATAGAATTAATTTCTTTCACATGGTGTATATTATTACCCTATAAAGAACAATATCATGAATACTTCATACATATTTTTAGATTATTTTATTTGTCATTTTAATTCATCTAAGAGAATTTTATTAGAATTTTAAAAATTTAGTAAATGAAAAAATGCGACAAACTCCTTTTGTTTAAATTTTTTTATAATATTACAAATAATTTTTGGGAAATAATAATCATTAAAATGTATATAACACGTCAAATTTAATGGTAACCCAATCAAATAGGTTAAAACGTCATGTATGTGTTTCCTGTAATCTATACTGAAAAATATAACATTCTTTCCTAAAATAAATAATTCATCTTACCTATGAAAAGATAATTTAAGATAGTTCTAACCATGGTGTATTATTTTAATTTTTTTATAAAATGATTCATTCATCCATTTTCCAAAAATGGTTTTTTTTTTAAATTTCAAAATAAATGTTTTAATAAACTGACATGACATGAGTGGATTTTCCCATCATTATGAAGGAAAAAACATGGAATGTTCCTTTACAATTTTTCATGGTACATCTAAATACAAATTCATTAATTTTTTTGGCAATTATTAGATTATAAAGAATTTATTTCCATTTGAAAATATTATTTTTATTTAATAAACATTCCATTTTATGTCTTGAAAACATTCTCAACAATGATGAAAACCTTCAATTTCAGTAATTTATTAACAAAATTTCTATTAATATGTATCTTACAATTATTCCAATCTCTTCCCAAATTCCATTGATGGGGTAATAAAATCATTGTGATAATATGTCTATTTATTCCATTAATAAATAAATTTTTATTATGCTATGTTGATATAATATATAACCCATTTTCTTTCCACTTGTAATTAATAAGAATATTTATTAAAATTTATTTTCAATTTATGGAAAAAATAATTAAGAACATATTATTATAGGTTCACTAATATTGGCATCCAATGCAATGGGTATATTTGTTTTATCATTAGACATTATGTATTTTATTGTGTTGTAAACATAATCTAATATGAGTCATCCTACACTATATGTTAATGTCTAGGAAGTCATCCATAACCCATGTTTATGTTGTGTTATATGGTTCTACCACATTTATTTTGATTCAATTATATAATGATAAAATATCATTTTTTATTCTTCCATATGATTTTTCATTATCTTTATCTATTATGATATCACTTTATACCATTTATAAACATGGTATGTAACCATATCATTTTTATACCCTTATTGGGTTTTAGGTCATCCCTTTCTATTATGTATTAAATAGGATAACCATTGAATATTTAAACAATAAAAAATGAGAATATAAATAAATATTTTATGTCCTTTGGATATTTGTTATACCTTTTATTCCAAACTCACTAGCCCTTACGACCATTTGGTTATAGATATTGGATATTTATATTCAAAAATCGTGTAATAATATGTGTAAAATTTCTGGGCCATTATAGTTGTAACAAAACAATGGTATATTTAGTTTTATGGGTTATAAATAGTAATCATTAGTATGAAAATATATTGATATGTATTTGAATGATATAAAATAATAATGTTATTGAGTGGTTTCTATAGAAACACATGCATGACTATATATAAATGTGTATATGGTTTTGGAAAAAATGCATATGGGTGTAATATCCCTAAATAGAGTTGGATGTGTAATTTTCAACCATCATTCTGATGCATGGTGAATGTGACCTTACTAATCACTTCTTTTTTATGTACTATGGGAATTTAATTAAGCTAATTCACATTTTCAATATAAAATATAATGAAATATATGAATAGATGAAAATAATGTGTGAATAATGTTAAATATTTGGATTTATATATTGAAAAATCTATCATGATTTACACAATATATAAATTATTATTTTTTGAATATTATTTTTGTTTTTCACACTATGATGTTTTGTTTTTATCAATGGTTGGAACCAGACTGAATGATTTTTATACTTACTATATTATAAAATACGATGATTGTGGGAAACCAAATGAGATAATGTTTTAATTAAATGTTATTGTGATTATATGTAATTTTTTTTCATGATATATGACTAATAATCTGTACCTTAACCATATAAATAACACACAAACATTGATATAGATTGAGACTGCTATGACCTTGGGTGGAGGATACCATAGAGGCATAAGGGAACACTTTTCCTTATGTAAAAAATTTAGGAAGAGATATCCATGATAATTCCTCAATGGAAGAGGTAAATGATCTATGTGTGGAAAATAAGGGCATAGAGAAACTAATTATTGAAGAAAATGAGGAGTTTAGAGGATATAAATGAATTTTATCCTTGAAAACCATTTATAGTATGTTTTCCGAATTTTGGGGAACCTAGGAATTATCTGTCATAGTTCCCTCTACTAAGGGATAAATATTGAATCATGAAAGGAACTATGTTATTCCAATAATTATGTTAACATATTTATATAATTGGACTTAATAATTTTATTTAAGATGATATTTTTATTAATTATTTTTTATTCATAAGAATCATGAAACATATAATAGTTCAGTTAATTTATTGAGTCACAAGTTATTTTAATTGGTTTTTTATGATTTTGTTTATGCCAATAAATTAATATAATATTGTTCACATTATAATACAATGGAATATAAATTGTTTTATTCATACTTTAAGAGTGATTTATGTTATTTGAAGAAAAATGTTAACATTTTCTTTCAAAAATATGAGGTCTAATAATTATAATCTTTTTGTTTTAATCATTTTATAAAGTATTTTGGTGAATTTTATTGTTATTTATTTATTGATTTATCAACATTCAACATTGTGTATTTTTATTAAACCTTTTTGGTTTAACATTTGATTTATTTATATAAATGTTTATTTATATTGAGAATTGTCTTACCTGGTGCTAACCATTTTGGTTCTGGTTAATGTCTAAATATTAATGAATTACTTTATAAATTTTTTTGTAATTATTTGTATCATTATAATTCCATTTTAGCTCTATGGGCATAAAAAATTCGTCATGAGTAGTCATTTTTTGGATCAGCGGATAAGATTGTGGGAGAAATTACATATAAGATAAAATTATATATATCAAGTATAAATATATTTCTTATACTATTCATGTGGTTAGTAATGCATTCAAAAATCCTAGAAAATGAATACTGAAATGAAAATATTATCATATTAACTAAATTACCAAGTAATCAATGGTTTTATTTCCACCTCTATGGTTTATGTTTTTCTAGTTGTTAACTTTTTAATTAATAATAAAATTCATAGTAACAATGATATCTATCACTATTAATCATTATTTGAAAATTATGATTATTTTCGATGTCCAAATTCAATCTTCTCAAAAAAATATCTTATTTTGAAACATATTTTTGTGTTAATCATTATGGTATTTCTATTTTTTGGTCTCTCTTATCAGGATGAAGTTTTATTAAACCATTTTACAATGTGTAATTTGGAAAGAAAACTCAATTATCAGGCCATTTATTACCATGTTTTTAAATGAATTTTGATGAGGCAATTAATTAAATTAAGGGGAATGTGACACCAAAATATTTTAAAAAGAAAACTATGTTCAATTTTATATATGAATCACATCACCATGCCTAAAAACCATTAAATTTATTTATTTAAATATTACCATTATAACTAGATATTAAATTTTATTAAATGAATAATATTTACTTATTGATGAAATATATATAAATATCCATATAAATATAAATTTATTGATAAATTAAGAAGAAATAAAAACTAAAATTTTAATAAATACATTTTATTCTCCAAAAAAATACATTTTCTTTATAAAATTGTTTTTTTTATAAAATATTATTATTAAATTATAAAAACATAAAAAAATATATTGTTTAATTTTTTAAATCATTATATCAAAATTATAATAGGGTGAAATTTTCAGAATTTTCAGAATTGAATTAGCTTTTAGTGAATAGTGAAAAATAATGATTTTTCTTATAAGGTATTATTTTTTCATTGGAAAATTATTTTATATGTCCCATTATATTTTATATTTGTTATTAAAGTGAATTATGAACATTTTATTAATAATATTCTAATAAATATCATGTTATTATATAATTTTCATGATTTTAGAATAATTTAATTATTTTCCCTAAACATGGTTTTCTGCAAACTATTTTTTGTGCCTAATTTTTATCCATTTTAATTATTAATCATAACCCATAGTAAGTGAGTAATTATATTTATATAATATATATAAATTTTATTGATTTGAATATAATATATTGATGATTTATAATTATAGTGTTACTATATGATCATCTATCGCATTAAAAATGCATTTTTATAAAAAAATATATTTTCATCACATTTTATTGTTTTAACTTAAAATTAAATTCTCAAAATTATATGAATTGAATTTTGTTACATGAATTCCTTATTTTTAATCATAATAAATAATAATATTTTACATTCCCAACTTAATATATGGTAATAAAAAAATAGTAAAAACAATAATATTATATTAGTATAATGATGGATAACACTGGTTTTTTTAAATTACACGTTCATGTGTTAAATTAATTATCCAAAAAATTATAATTTTTTTTTAATTTTTTTATCTACAATCACTGGGTATAAATTATGTTCAATATAATTTTATTTATATTCATAAATTATAAATTATCTAGGAAACACCAGTTATAATACTGAAATCTAAAATGGTAAAAGTGAGTAGGCATAAAGGTAGAAGGAATAAAATATTTATTATTTAATTTTTTAGGATTTTATTAGATTTATATAACCAAAACTACATTATTTATTAATTTTTGATACACTTGGATTGAGAGTCACTTACCATAACTGAATAGTTTTGGGTATGAATAAAAATTAGAATTTCTCCCTTAAAAAGGGAACCGCCACTACTAATTTCTTTATACATGAATAGAATTTTGGTTCTATAAATCCCTAAAAATCACTTTTAAATATAAAATAAATATTCCTATATTTTTAATTTTTCTTATAAAAAACATCAAGGAATTCTTTTAGTGAGAACCAAAAGAGGATGTTCGGATAAAAAGTATCATTCTAAACCAAGTGTTTCATTTTTTCCATATCCTTAAAATATAATTAAACAATGATGATATTACATAATAAATATATAGAAAATAATAATATTTTATTATGTTAATGGAATGACCTACATCCGTTTTATTTTTAATCAAATTTAAAATTCAACTATAATTCAAATATACAATGGAAATTATCCTCAAGAACTAATTTAATTCATTCTACATCATCACCAATCATTGATAGTTATGATGATTTATTTAATGTTTATATATAATATTAATGAAAAATATAATTTTTTAAAATTTAATATAGAATATATAATCTTACCATTACATTCCCTAAAAATGATTACATCGTTCATGATTATGTTTAGACTACCCCCTCCACAAAGAGATACAATTCATATTTCGTCACTGAATTAAAAATATTTTATACATAAATTTTTTAAATGAAATAATATTTAATATATTATATAATCATAAATTTTTAAATATAAAATAATACTTACCTTCCTTACATTAGGATATTTGATAAATGGAATCATTACTCATATTTACGTATGACTAACCATGTATATGATTATAACAAAGTTAATTTTTCGTAAAAATATATCATAAATAGGATTAAAATAATTAACTATGTATAAAAATTATTATTATTTAATTATTATTATGCTTCATATGTTGTGATATTTACTAATTTTACCATAGTCACCTTATCAATGTTATTTATTTAAAATTTAATTTTTTATTTGAGCCTAAACATTATCTTCATTAATAAAAATATTGAAATTAATTTTTTGTAAGATTTAATATTTAATTAGATAAATTTCTTTAAATAGGAACTTGATTTCAATCCAAAAACTAATAACACAAATTAATATCTCTTCTTTTCCCACTATTTTTTTAAATAGTTAAGATAGCATTCATATATATGGCTTATATCCCATACATGAGTGGTAAAATTAATGTAAAAATTAACCTGGATAATGATGAAATTAAAAAGATAATTTCACAAAAGTATATAAATAAAAAATATGAGAAATTAGTGGATAAAATTTTATTTGAAACTACTACATTTTAATGTTAACAGTCTCTATGCCAGAATTATTTTCCTAAGTAAAACTAAAAAAATCGGCATATCTCGCTTTGGTGAAAACATTTTTTCGGAATAAGAAAAATTATATGGGAACAAATATTGAGAAAAAATGTATTAAAAGTTCATCTATTGAATTATTATACTAAGAAAAAAAATTCTAAAATATTTTATAGTGAAAATTGAGACACTCTCTCCCTATAAATTTATACTCTATGACCATTCAAAAGTGTTATCCACTTAGTTTTTTATTTTATCATTACATTTCTTGTTTCTTAGTACAGTTTAATTTGATAATGTAATTATATAATATATTTTTAATATATATTGTTTATTTCTTTATAAAATTCCTTTTTTACAATTCCTTTTTCTTATTTTTCAAACCCTGGGTCATTTCAACTATATGAAAATAGAGAGATAAACATAATTATTTTATGAGGTTTTATGTGGTATTTTTTTGATTCATTCACTCCAATTTTTTTATCATGGTTTCATTTTAGTATTTTATTTGTTTTTAAGCTAATTAGGTTGTGTGATTTCCCCTTTATCACTACAAAAAACTTCCACATCATAGTAATCTTTATTGCTCTCCTTCATATTCAAAATGTTTTGTATGAGTTATTATCATTATGATGATGATGAGTGGTGATTATATTTTCAATCCATATGTCCAAGGAGTATTATTATAAATGTAGGATTCTCAGTGTGGTTTACTAACATTTCATATTAGAGTGTGTTGTGTGATATATTTTGATCAAAATATTAATTATGAATGTAAGACGTTTTTAAATAACAATAATCGATTCAAATGAATCCCTATGAAGAATAGTTTATTCTTTAATATCTTCTTTGTGTCTTATTTTAATTTGTTATATCATTAATATATATTTATACCATTTTCATAGTTGATCACCCCACTATTTTATTATTACATTTAGTGGTATATTTTCATTATAAATAATGATAATAAGAAAATTGAGTGATTCACTGACTTACATGAGATCAGTCTAAGGTTATTTGCTATGGTGAATTTCTAGGTAATATGAAAATATTGTTTATAGATTATGTATAAATCCCTGTCATTAATTTAATATCATTTATATTTTTGGAAAATACACTCACATGAACAATATCCAAAAACCCCAAGAAAAACATATCTTTCAAAAAAAATATCCTTATATATGGTTTATATTAATAGAAATTGGTATGCATTTACTATAAATATGTATGAAAGATAATAAATATAGAATAAATTAAAATAGATTTATACATTAATTAAATTCATGAATATTGAAGAAAAATAAATATCCAAATTTATAAATTCATTTATTTATTTATTTATTTATTTATTTATAAATAATCTATTAAAAAACCCTAACATGAATATAAACCTAAATAACATCATGTGGTGGAAGATATTTCCCCACTGATTTTTTCTATTATGTATACGGATGGGGATGATAAAGAGCTACTCAATTAATTTCTATTATCAAACCTAACTCAACAAGGATAAAAGATATCCCTGAAGAAAAAATTAATGTTATATCACTTATGTGTGGTCATAAATATTGTATAGAATATTTATATCACATTATTGAGGGTGAGAAACAAAATGAAAATCACATTTTTGATAAAGAACCATTAAAACCATTAAATATTTTCTTATCATCAGAAAAATAATCCCTTCCTGTAGTGGAATACAAATAATGGTTATAAAAGGATAGCTATCTACTTATATCTATTTTATTCAATCTGAATGAGGTTTCTTTCCACAAAAGAAGTGTTGTAAGACAACCTCAAATAAGGAGTAAATCCGCTATTTAAAACTATTTAAATTAATTTAGATAAAATATAGTTGATAATTAAATCTCCTTGTATAAGTTTTTAAGATTCATTTATCACCTTTACTACCATATGTGATAAGAAAAATAATATAATTCAAAATATGATGAACACATGAGGATCCTTGATCTGAGTGAACTTTTAATAGATGAATAAAATAAAGAATTCTCAGTGCCTTTATAATTAGAAACAAAGTTTCAAACTATAATACATGAATGGGATTCATTATTTAATGATAAATCATTAATTATTTCATTTAAAATTTTAATTCCCACTAACATTCCACTTCCAAAAATTCTAGATATAGTGACATAAAATGTGCCTGATGTAAATGATGATTGTGGATATTCTGAAAAAATAGAAAAACAAGATGACTCCTTTTTTCCATTCAGAACCATAGATTTTGCACTATTTTTATATTGGAATGGATATAATGTACTCTCAAATGGTTTACACTATAACATGTCTAATGATAATTGAATTTTAATAAATAGGTTTTTTTGGATCGTGGGCATGAATCCACAACTAATTTCAAATTGGATATAACCAACTTGAACTACATGAATTTGTAATACCCCGGCCCCAGTTAGCCAGAGTTGGTGCATTATTACATAACATTTGAATGATTACAAAGAATCAAGTCCCGAAGGAACAATCAGTTTAGCAGTTTTGAAAAATGGATTAAATACATGATGTTCAACATTACAACTTGAAAAGAAAAAAACATCAATTTATTCCATTAGAAACATCCAAGCGTCTTAGATTATACCTGAAAGTCACTCATAACTAACATCTTCATATCCTGGGAAAATAAAACATAATAAAGGGGTGAGCTCAGATGCTCAGTAAGGGAAAATAATTTAAAGGAAGCTATAAAATTTTTAGGAAAGATGTATAATAAAATAACAACATTTTAAACATAAACTTGAACATAATTAGGCAAAAATAAATCCAACATTTCCATATAAACATTCACATGGATATTATATTAGTCGAATAATCACATTTAATAAATAATTTAATAATGAGGGAATGTATAGTATCGGACATTAATTTCTATGTCAAGGCCTCGTGCTAGGACCTGCGGGCTAACAGTAACCAGACCCAAACCTGGAGAGCCTCTCTAAACGGACTCCATCCTGGAGAGACTTTGTAACTAGACTCCAACCTGGACAGCCTATATAACTGAGCTCCAACCCGGAGGGTCTGCTGTAACTGGATCCCAACCCAAAGGTCTTAATTTTACAGGTCCCCAACCCTGAACATACTTGTCCAATACATTTATCATAAGAAAAGTTTGAAATAGAACATAAACATTTTTATTAAAATTAGCATAAGAAATGTCAATACTTTAACCGTAAAACATGAATGGTATAAAAATAACACATCTACAGTCAAACATATCACAAAACATTCAATACAATAGAAAATATTTTTATCATAATATATGAACTTCAAACAAGTTTAAAATCCATTAAAGGATGTTGACATAGATGAAAATGATCAGTAAAATGCTTTGAGAGAAATACCCATTTTTAATGAAATTGTTTATAATTATCACAACTTATAAAGGTAGTCATTTAAAAGGTATTTTTGAATCAAATTGTCCCATAAAAATTTGAAATTTTTTAAAATAATTATCATTTTAAAACAATCATGTCCATATAAATAAATCCTTAAAATCATTTTGAAAACATGGACATTAATTAAAAGGGTTTAGAAAGATGAATATTTAAAACATTTAAAATGATTATCTAGTTAAATAGACCCTCCCATTAAACCTTAAAATATTCCTTTTCAAAAAAATTTATAAAATATGGGTATCTATGATAATTATGTCCCAGAAAATACTTACACATGAACAATCTCGAATAATAATGAGATTGAGGAAATAACCCTTACCTCGTTGTAATCAATCGAGTCGTATGAAAAATAGTCAAAAACCACCAAATTAATCATAGAATATCATGAATATATAGAGAATAATGATAATATATATCAAATGTTAGTACACAATACAACACAAGCAATAAATAAGTGTTGAACAGTGGAAATCTAATGGAATTAAAAGTGAGATAAGAAACCCCTTACCATGTGTCTGACATAATGCGCTAGTATGTTCCTTGTTCTTATTGAATAATAATATTAAGTTAATTTATACTATCTTAATAATATTTTCCTGTTTATTATCCATTTTATATCACTTATTAACTTGCTATAACAATTAGTTAATTATTTTAGTTCATATTAGACATTTTGACGAGGTTCGGAACATGAGTCAAAAATGAACTTGTTATAATTATAAATTGTCCATGGGCCAAAATTCCATTATATATAGAATTATATTACTCATTTATATTTTATATATATCATATATGTCCAATATTTATATTTATTTATAACAATACATAACATTTGGAGATAAGAAATGAAATGCACCTTTAATGGAGACAGTAAGTCGTACGTACGCATGAACGCTACTTTCATTTCTATTTTGTATTTTAATCGAATTAAAACATAATGATACAAAAGTATATTATAATTCAAGTATAATATCATATATAATATCATTAAATTCATAATTTATATATCCCACATAAGTCATTAACGATTCATATCACTTTGAGGGGGCGGTAGTCCGCACTTACTCAAATGAAATTATCACGTTTTACCCATAATGGAAACCATAAAGGTATGATATAAATGGAAAATACAGAAGCACCAAGAAAACATGACCATAATATAGATATCATATATATATGGTTCCATCTTAATGGACACCATGAGAGGCAGTTGGAGACAATCGAACACTCATCATTTCGTGAGGCGTTATTTTGTCAACCACAAAAATAGTATGTTCTTCACCCATTAGATGGAGGTGTGTGTAAGTGTAGTTTGAATCCATCTCATAAAAATATCCTAGTATATTGAGGATACTGGTTTTGTTATAAAATAAAGTAATAAAAATATTTTATGGGGGTTGGAGAAGTAAAATAAAACAAAATAAAAGAGAAGAATTTAAGAGAAACTGTTACCTTTAATTTGGGTAACTTTCTTTGGTTTGAACCAAAAGGACTTTTGGAAGTGACTTCATCCTAAAGTAAGGATTATATGTGTATTATAGGGACTTTTAGAGATTATGTGGGTATGTTTTGGACAATCCAAGGGGCTTGAGAGGTGTGTGTAATGGGTTATAAGTGAAGTCCTTTTATAAGGGGTAGGAGGGGCTCTTTAAGAAAGTGTGAAAAAATTATTTTATTATATAGTGATATTCAGTTTATAATGGTCCAAAACTAATTAAAGTTGAATATAAGATGAATCATTGTCGAAATAAAATCATAAAATAATAATTGTACCGCTCTTCGATATAGTTTTAATATTAATAATCTTTTTTATTTAAATCATATATTAATGAGGTAAATACTACATCATTATTGTGTCATAAATAATTTAATTTATTTTATGTCTAAAAAATAGAAATACAATACTATAATTTAGGAAATCTTTTTATATTTCCAATGAATATTTATAGTTGAACATATGACTTATATAACCCCATGAAAAAATTGATTTACTAAAAGATATTTATTTATATCATTTTTGCCTTTACTTTAAGTTAATTAAAATAAAGTGTCATTATCATTCATAACTAGCTCCATGGGGTCCCAAAATCGACCCAAGGATAACCTTTGTTGGCCAGGAATCATTCAATAAGGTTAGGACATGTGTTATGGTAATTTTTTATTATTATAATATTCTTTTTAACTTGAATTACCCTATTTACCTTTAACCACTGTTAACAAAAGTCAAAAGTTACTATTCTCCAAAAATTGTTTTTATCTTATTGAACCATATTTTACTTACTTAGGTTAACCGTGTCCCTTGGAATTTTTATATTCAAATCACAGAAGCAGTAAAATTATGTTTTATGCAAATTTTCAAATTCTCCAAGGAGGTGGGTAAAATACAGTAAAAAGTTCAATAAAATTTGTATATATATAATAATATTATAAAAAGACTCCAATGAATTATATTGAACTTATATAGGTATTATGTATCTATTTTGACCTAAATAAATTTATATAAAATAAATAATTATTTAAATAAACAGTCGGTTTTAGCCAATAACTCAATGTTTTTTCACTATTCATCAAAAATTAATAGTTTTCAGAAAAATACCAAAATATCACCCTAAGATAATTTTGATATTATGAATTCAAAAATTTAGTATATTTTACCAAATAAAAACAGAGAGGTTGTATTTATTAATTTATGATTAATTCTTTTTGTCAAAACCAAAAAGCGTGTTTTAATGAAATAATAACTAACAAAAGATTGATACTTGTTTATGTTCAATTTCAAAGTGAAATTATTTACAATGAATAACATTGGATTAAATGTTAAAAATATAATCTATTTATACTTCCAATCCATTAAAATTTATAATTTAATAGTACAAATTATTTTGATTAAAAAATATGTTTTCAGTTAAAATATATTATTTTTCACTATTCACCCAAATATGAAGGTTATCAGAAAAACACCAAAAATTAATTGAAACTAAATTCTTATGTCCTGATTCTAAAGGGGAGGTTTATTTTGTAAAATTTAATATATATAAGTTTCAAATATTTTATTTAAAAAGGTTCACCATTAAAAGGTGGTAAATTTTCATTTTAAAAAAAATACTTCTTTTATCTGAAAAAAATGGATTTGTTTTTTCATTGTGTCTAAGAAACTGATAATATGGATTATAAAATTATAAGGATTATATAAAGTTCAAAATTTAGTTAATACTATTCATAACCTCTTTTGAATGGATAGTTTGGTAAGTCATGGTGCGTTTGAACTCGATGTTACTGTAGTGCAAGTTATTGAATTACTTTGAAGAAATAAAGTACAATGAAATTTAGCGGTGTTATAGAATTAGTGTAGTAAAAACCATGTCATAATATTTGATTATAAACCAAGATTTATTTGTTTTATTTCTATGTCTATTTTTGTATCAATATCTTTTTCAATAATTTATTTTTTTCTATTATTTCTTTCTAGGTCTAATGTGGTAGTATCAAGAAACCTATCTCAATGATTCTCCTAAAAAATAATCTTGAGCATCTTATTTATTTTTATTTATTTTTTCTCTCAATAAATATTTCTTTTATTTAAATTATATAAATTATATATAAATATTGAATTAGTGGGTATGTCAATTTGTATTTTAGTAAGTTCATATGTGTTTCATTTTTATTTTTCTAATATCTTTTTTTAAATTTTAAAATATATTTTATCTTATTGAAAAATATTTTTTCATGTTTTATTAAGATTCATGAAATATAATAAATACGTCAGTCAATACAAACCGCAATGGTATTTTTAAAAATTGAATAAAATTAAAATATTAGTAATCATATTAATGTTGAATGAAATTTTATCCCTATATCCATTTTTTATATTTATGTATGTTATATTGAATTTGAAACACATGTGCACTAGTACTACATAAGATAAAAGTATTTTCTAATATGAGAGTTTCTAAAACATGATGACATTTCTTTATAGTTATAGGATTCTATATTTTTTTGAGTCAAGTTATGTGATCAGTAATTTTCTATTTTTATTTTATTGAAATAAGTTATAGTTTATGCAAAGTTTCAATTACAATTGGGGAGTCATTTAAATTAATTATGTTGAACTCATAATTTGGCCTTTCATTCCATCAAAACCATTATAATTCATCTATTATCCATGAAATTTTATTTTATGTTTCCAAATTATAATTTTTTTATCCATATCCATTCGTATTTATATAACAAAATATTTATTATTTACCAACTAAATTGTGGGGTGATTTCTGTAATGTTGTCTTTATTTTTATAATATTCTGGAATTTTTATTTAAGGTCTTTCCATATTTTATTCTTCTTTGGAATGAAATATTAAACATATTAAGATGTAGGCAAGCTATAAATCTCAATATAAACATGTTCCTAGAGTTCAAATCACATTATTGTGTTCCTCTATTCCCTTAGAAACAAAAAAAATTATCTGGAATTATTAGAGAAATGTGGGAGTAAAAGATGTGAAAATTTAGGAAGGAATAATTATTTTTTACTGAAATGTTAAAATATGGGATTCTAATGAATATCAATAATATTTTTAAAGTGACTCTTTTTAGAGATTATTGATGAGAAAATCAATATTAAGAAACCTCGTTTCATGCATTTAATTCAGTTTACCTGCTAACCATCCTCATTCTACCTCTTTTGTTTTTTTTATATTTAAAATCTTGAAATCCTTAACCTCCTAATAAACCTTGTAAAATACCTCCTGATTAATAAATTTTTTATTATATTAAGTGTATATACTATGATAATAAATAGTCTATAGATATCATGTATGTTCTTGAGAATGATAAATTCAATATATTTAATTATTTTAGTGGGAGGGAAATATTTTCCCACCAAATTCAGAATTACATTCACAAAAAAATAAAATGACATTGAATTTTGTTTTATAATTAAGTTTTTTATTTGAGGAATATATATACATATTGTTGTAAATTTTTTATTATGTGTGATAATTAATTAGTTTTGTAATATTTACCTTAGGAAGTTTAGTTTTTTACCTTAGTATAGATGATCACCTAAGAGTGTGGTGTTTTAGTTTGGGATATTTTATATAGACAATATTTCTTATATTTGTACTTTGATTTTATATATTTATAAAGACAATAATTATTTATTTTAATGAGGACAGAAGAATAATTATATATTAATTAGTATTTTATATATATGAAATTAGTCTTCCATATACCAATTCATTTTCTACATTACTCCAAATAGTGAAATGATTTTTATAATACATTTATTGGTATAAATTTTATCAAATCAAAAATGTGATTAATCCTAAATTTTATAGTACAATTTACACTCCCATGTTTTCCATTTAAATATATGAAAAGTTATAGATAATTTTAATTATGTGATCATATATCATACATGTGTATTATAATTGAGTTAAAAATTTAGATAAATATAGTTATAATACTATTGAAAAAAAAAATTAATGATTGAAAATCTAGATTATGGGTAATTTAATCTCTTTATAAGTGTGTAAACTGGATCAATTGAATAAGAATAGTCTCCATAAAATAAATATTTTCCAATTTTAATCTTTCATAACTATGAGTAATCATGAACAATATTGAAAATTTATAACGTGAATTTACAAGGAGTTCAAAATCTATATCAAAGATAAAACTTTGAAATTAATTAATATGTGATCACTACAACCCACAAAATTTCAATGGAATATTTTGGATTGAAATGTGTCACCATATCTCAATAAATATGTGATCCACATTATTTTTAAAGAGTTATACATCTAGTTATCCATTTTTTGTATACCTATAGGGTTTTACTTTCTTTTATAATTCAATATTACATATATTATATTAATTTTATTCTTGTAATTCTTCCATGATAGTGATTCTTTTTTACCCCACAAATATTCATCTCAACATCATAAAAACAGATAAAAAAGACCATACTATTTTTTGAGTGGGACAAAGTGATTTTTTATATTTATACACCTCGATATATTATCATCATTTTATTCGGTGATTTTAGTTGTGGATAAACTTATTACACTATGTGATTAACAAATTATAACTTATTCTGACTTCCTCATCCTATTTTTTATTTATATCATTCATTATTAGAACATTTCTTATGATAAATTATCATTGTGATAGAGAAGTTGTGTGAATTATTTTTCCTAGGAATAGTTCTAGAGAATATTACCCCACATGCATAGATCACAGTTCTTGGTAGTAAAATTGTTAACTACTTGGGGATCATGTGATAGATTTTAAACCTGGCGTTGTGTAAGATAGTGATGCCTGTTTTTTAAACAGACAATTATTAATTCATTAGGAACCATATACCAACAATATTTTATTATTTTTCATTATGTTTTTAGTTTATATATTTTTCTATGACTTTCATCATTGAGTTCCATAAAAATATTAGTATTACATTTTGTATAAAATTTCAGTTAAAAATTATGCCAATAGAGGAATGGTGTGTGTGAGAGGCCTCATCAAGATTGACCCTTGGTTTCACACTATATTCCATTTTAGGTTATAATAATTTATTGTCAAGTGATTCATGAAAAAGGACTCTCATCAATAGTCAATATCTTATGATAGATCCTTCAATTATAAATGATCCAAAAAGGAATAAATATGACATAAAGAAAAAAAGCAACCCCATATAATAGACCAATTGAACTGATGGTTTATTATAAATAAATTTTGAATGGGGTCTTCCTAATAAGAAATGACGGAGGAGAGAAAACACTATTATGTTGGAGGTTAATATATGATTATGTGGGGATAATTTATCATAGATATATCTATTTTTAAAATCTAATAGATATAATATTTTTCATTTATGATTACACATGACTATGAGGAGTTCACTAATAAAAGAAACAATTTTCAAATACATTCCAACATCATCCATTAACATTCAGAGGTGGTTAATAAAACCATTTATTCTATTAAATTTTCTATTTTTGGAAGGGATGTCAATTAGCCACTTAACCACCTATATTCATCAATTTTATTTATATAATTCCTTCCACCAACTTATTCTCTAAGTCATACAAGTATTTACACATCAAGGTAGTTGAAATAAGGAATATAATAAAATATTTAAGGTTAAATATAGTCAACATTTTATATATTCATCCAAATATTCAAAAATATGGGAATATTTATATTTTATTGAATTTAAATTATTTTATTATGGGTTTCAAACCTAGTCCAACCACACATATTATAATCATGTAACAGATATTTGATAGACAGAGGCCTTAAATAATACATATTAAAAAATACTATATAAAATGGTAGTCAATGATAATAAATAATAGGAAAAATGGTCCCTGCATAATGTGTGGGGTTATCACACCATGAATCATACCATCACATACGTGTAACCACGCTATCATTTTTACAAAATTGAGTAATTTTTATTGATTTATGTTTAACTACCAAAACTCTACAACACTATCAATTGTTAGCTATCAGAAGACAAACAACCCCAAAAGTATGTTAATGAGTTAGAGTTTAAAGAGGAAAGAGTATTGACTAATTTCACAACATATTATCTCATCATAAACATATTAAATTATATTTTATAAAACAAGATCATATACTTTCAATTCTCTATGGAGCTCTGGTATTGGTTCTCTGAAACCTAATGATACTCGGTAATAACCCTCCTAGTTTACAACCAATGTTGGAGTGAACATAAATTATATATAAGTAATATTCATAAATATATTATTCAATATAAATTATGGATGGGGAGTACAGAAAACTATAATTCATTGAAATATTTCACAAGAAAATCTTTTCATAACCCTATGATGGTTGAACATTTATAAACTAAACTATGTTAAATAACATATTCTTGGTCCATGTCACATGCTTTTAAAGTACATGGATGAATTTATAATTTGTATCATGATATATGGAATATTTAAAATCCTTCTCACATATCTTTAAACTATATTAATGATTTTTTTAACTACACAATGTTAAACTACATATTCTGGGTCATTTTCACATGACCTTAAATAACATGCTAGAAATTCCCTGCCTCGTGACAAAAAATATATAGTGGATTCCATTATTACATGGTCTAGAAAAATATATCATATTGATCCAAACATTTTAACAATAACCTAATTACCTCATAACCCCATCATGTATGACTGTAAACTACTTGGTGTAGCCGATTTGCTATTAAAAATTTCAACCCTTATTGGGAGCTTCATCCATGTAGAAGTATATATAACATAGTATAATATTTACAGATATCATCAATGTAGCCCATTTTTACGATTAATTACATCTATTCCATTATAAAATAATAAAATAATAATGTGTGTGTTTATTCGTATTATTACTGAATATGTAGAAATGCCTAGATCCCCTATTATATGTCATACCACAATAATGTGACAAAATCAACATGTTCCCATATATATGACCTAAAACTATATTAGGGTATTTTTATTATAAAAACTACATATATCTTGATATAAATCTATAAAAGATACATGGGGATTCCTAGATTTATTATTCAAGGTTTGGATGTTAAAATAAAAAAACATCCATTCTCCATGAATAATGGTTTCATATACACATGTGGTTATCCACATTTCATTAGAATTTTATGGCCATGTACACATTGGGGGACAATGAAATCTAAGAAAACCTCACCCATATAGAGAAAAATTATACTTTCCTTATACTTGAGCTAGATCATTGTCAGGAATTTCTCAACAAGGACTACATGTGGATTCATTCATTTCCATAAGGTATTGGTAGTGACACTCAGATCTCATATCCTAGGAAAAACATAGTAATTATTCAATGAATAATTTTTTCACCACTATGTAATATTATATGCATTGGTTGTTACACATGAATGAACTATATTTAGCCTGATTAATTTCCTAATGTGATAAATAGTGACTTCAGGATCTCATATCCTCTTCCCACCTAAAAATTTCATCAATGAATAATTATTTCACTCTTATATAATATGATATGAAAATGGAGTAACCTATAAAATTAATACATGTGTTTTTAACCCTTTCACCTTCTAATACAAAGATATTATGTGATCTCATATCCAAAGACCAGACTTGAATAAAATAAATATTACCCCCTCTCCACCCTCATATTTGAGAAAGATCCATATGGAATAATTTCTATTCATGAACAATAAATTGGTTTATAAATACCCCAAAAAACTATGTAACATTGAGATATTGTATCATAGGTCTAACTATAATTTATAATAGATAAAATTCACTACCTGTTATATAAACAATGTTTTTTAGTGGTGATCAATATAGGTTAATTATTGAAATTTTTCACTAAATATTCCCCCTATTTATTTTATGATCCAAAAAATTGTATTGAGAATTAATTATGGTGTTTTTGGTCTTGATTTAGTAGTAAAATTATTTTCCCCAATGAAATAATATTCGATTCACAAGGAATCTTTCTTCATCTGTATAGGCTTTTATGGCCAGGATAACACTGATCAACTCATACATCTCGATTCATTAAGAATATGGTGAAATATGTAGCTATCCCAATAGATGAAATAATTATGTATGTGAATTTCAATATAGTAATTTTAAATGGGATTAGTCTAATTCTTTATAGGATATGTGGTTTTTCTTGGATCTTTTATCCAAGGTCGAACCATGAATTCAAATTGAAGCATAGTCTATATAGTATGAACTTTATTTGAATGACACATAAGTCCTTATCACATGAAATTAATAATATTATCTATTGGTCTATCATACATAACCAAAAAATATATAGAGTATCCTAATATAAGTGTCCCATTTCACTAGAATGGATCCAAACCCATATAAGGGTAATTGACATTGGGTTTTTCTCTTCCAAAAACATTAGTGAAAATGTACCATGCTTTATATTATACCAAGTTTTTATATATTATACAACAACATGACCTATTATTTATATCATGATTAATGTCCACATTATATATTTAGTGATTTTAAGGAACATCTATAATAAGTTTAACCCTTTAATCCAAAAGAATTCCCTCTATCACCTACTGTCATTAGGACTTCCTAAAAAAAATTATATTACTTATAGCACTAAACATAGGTGATTACCATTTATTTGTTTAATACTACAAGTGAGATTGATCTATATGAGTATGTTTCATGAACTTTTTATTTCCTTATCCCTTTTTTTGTTGGAAACATTGTGATTCTCATGCCCATTCCCTTGTACGTAGCCACTATTCAACAACTATCAAAACGATTTTTCATAATATAATTAATCTCTATGATCTTATTATATTTTAATGTTTACAAACAATATAAATAAATTCCCCTCACCTATGTGTTATCTATATCTATGTATGATCTTTTGGAAAATTATCATCAATCAAGGAATATTTTCATAATATTTGTACTGCTTCTAAAGGTATGGAATTTTACATGATAAAATCTTTACATTGTGTTTTGAGAAAGAAAAAAAATAAAAGAAAATATTTCAACATGAATATATATAGGTACTATACAAGGATGAATTTATTGTAATCTCTCTTATTACCTCTTTTGGATTTCTTCCATGGATAATAATATTGGGGGAATTGTTGGTGGTGGAATTGGATGTAGATTAGGATTGTTGAAAATGACTTCCCACATACTCTCCATAAAACATAGATATTTATCCATCTTATCTTTTGTAACATCCAAAAGGGTGCACTAGAAAATATACTCAACCTAAACATCATATAATTGGTACAAGATAGGTTTTGGGGAACATTTCATCTTCTTAAAAAGGACAATTAATTTAAAAATTTATTACTAGATATGTATGATAGTGTATCGTGTCCTCTTATACATGTGTCATTACGTCTACTTAAGAATTATTATTCTAATTATCATTAAACTTACTACTAAATTACAGTCCAGTAATATTTAATATTTTAACATAATATATGATCATATCCGTTAGTGGATGAATAATAGCATCCATATCCCTGAGGAAGTCCACAACATTATGATGTACATTTTCTTGAAATATTATACAAGGGTTTAGGAATCATCCATAACCTAGTATAAAAATCTAAACCACTTAAATAACTATACAAATATGTTCTATGAAAAATATTTTCTCCCACATTCCCTATTATATCCACACCTATGGGTATACATAATTTAATGTATATTTTTTTAATTTATCCATATATCATTTTAGAGGCGAAACAATGTTATCCCACAATTACATTCTTAGAACATGGGATCATAAAACCTACTTTTAAACCACCCCATTTCTAGGAATCATAATTTTAATTTGATTAAATGAATCATATGTTCATATTACTTTCATCTTTTAATTATCGTTATATCCATATTTCCATACCACTTATTGTAGAACCATTTAATTATATAACTAGACTTCTTAAAATCTCATTGGGGTATGATTTGATTAATGATTTATGATATTTGGTCTTCCAGGAAATAAAATAATTTCATCGAGTAAATGTTACTTGTAAAATATATTCCTTATTAACCATAATTTATTATAAATAGTCTACAACCATTAGGAGTTTCTCAACCAAAAAACATAAAGACATGGAATAAAATTTATTTTAAGTACAACAAAATTTTCATCCATTCAAACATGGTGAATAACCCTATTATATGATCTTTCCTTAAGCTATGGTATCTTTTACCCCTTCACATATTGATATAATGTAATCATGCGCATTAAAAATCCTTCTATTATTTTATGTGTTGGTTATAGTGGGAAAGATATATGGATGAAATTGAATGTTTTCACGATTATTCACCAGAATCTTGATATAGTGATCATTTAATGTGTGTGTCTTGAAAATACTTATACTTTGATAGTAAGGGATGAAATAGGAATAATGGATACCGGGGACAATAATAAATTTTTATCCATCTATATGAGTTGATATCCACACCCACAGTATGTAAAAATGGTCAACATCCATGATTAAGGACTTTCCTTTATAGATGGGTCATAGTTTCTTGAATAACATATAAAAAGCTATCAAAACAAATATTATTCACATGTTTATTTCCCACTGTGAATCCATTAAACAATTTGTGACTCCCACCCTCAATTCATTACTCTACTAGATGAATGGATCTTCTCAAGCACTTGACTAGATAGCTGAATAGCTCAAAGAACCATTTTCCCCCCAAATAGAGTTTGCATCCCTTGTTATGGAACAATAACTTATATAGGATGGGAATGACTATTCCTAGAGGAACATTCTTTCCTAGTATAGCTCATTCACAAGGCCTTTTAGGCATCAACACATCATTTGATAGCTGATGAATAGGTCACACAATATATCAAATGAAACATTGACGATAGGATGTATGTCATTTCATGTCCCAAATTGAGCTATGAGATGTAATTTTTTTTAATCCAAATGAGAAATTTTAGTATTCTATAATATGGATGATAGATGATAAAATAAATCTAGAATATTCATTAGAATTTGGGCTTTATATATCATATTTACATCATTAAATTTCATTTCAACCATGTTGTTCACCAAATGAAGGGTATTCATGTTAGAGATACAAATTTTAATCCCACATTGAATTAGATACATGACCCTTTGAGAAATGGTTTGATAATCCTACAATAGATCCTAAAAAAACTAATTCCTTCATATCATCTTCCAATTACCTATAACACTGCATCACAAAAAATGACCATATTTAGTCTATGTAAGGGGAACCTTCCCAATTTATGGTAATATCCAAATGTAAAACCCTACCTTATAATTAAAACTAATCAACATATAAAAGAGTTATATTTATATACCTTTAGTTACAACACTCAGTTTCCCACAATTATAGAGAGTGGAGTGTACCGTAGTATGTACCAATCAAAGGAACTAGTTACTTTGATAATTCCACATGACTCTGAGATATTTTAATAGGATCCCGTCTAATTATTCTTTACCAATATTTGTGCCTTGTTCACCAATAATCGAGTATGTATGGGAGTGATAAATATAAACCTAGACTATTACAATGGAAAATCAACTAACATGCTACAATCATTACTCTCATCCAAAAAATTATTTTATATAAATTTATGTTTTTGAGAAAACCTATTAGTGTTCTTCTAGATCAACACCCTAAATCACATATTTCTAGTAGCATGATACTACTAGGGAATGATGACGCTACTCTAAATTCATCATCTACATGGTGAATGATATATGAATTAAAAATAATTTAAAACATTATTTTAAAATTAAAAGTCACAAAACGTTAATTCACATCCACATGATCTCCAAATATGTGTTATATGAAATAACTAAACCTAGCGTCCACCAACCATCAAGTATGCATAATCATGCAAATTTGATCAATAAGTATTCCTAACATCCAATATACATATATTAGGATTAATTTATATGATAGATTACTTATATTTTGTTATGAGATTGATGACTCTTTTTATATTCATATATGGGATTTATTATATAATCACTACCACATTATCAATGTTATAAAGAGGAAGATACATAGTAAGAACAATACGTAAGAAACATCATAAATTAAAAAAAACTCAAATGAAGCAATTATATTTATTTTCTAAACCTGACCCTTTGTTTTTATATGTGAACATTCTATATATTTTAGAATTTCACATAAAAGGTTCACTAGATTCCTTGGGTACCACGTAACTGAATCCCCTTTATTATAATATACATTACTTCTGAGGGGAGTCGGTTGATGATGCATGAGTGATTTCAAACCACATTATATAGAATATTTTGGAATATAAAGATTCCATAACTATGGGTTATCCTAATTATTATATTCCAATTCCTAGATGATAAAAAAATTTGGTAGGTTATGTGAGAAAGTGATTGAGTGCCTAAAGAGAATCTAAATTTTCCATTTTTATATCATTCTAATATGCCCAATAATTTCTAAATTCTTAAACGAAATCACAAAAACCATGTGAAATATAAATTACTTAGTATATTAGGAATTTTATTTACTTCCACCAACCTAACTAATGTAATGGCACTCGATGATCATCTATAACCTAGGTACATGGTATATAGATGTAATGTCCATGGTAGAACCTAGTTGTTCTAGAAATTTTTATTCCTCACGAATATATCAATGACCAGGTATGTGATACAACAATGGATACTTTTATGTGGACCAACTTCTTCTTGGTACATCGTTTTTATGGAGGATCCTTGTTACTTGTTACACATTCCTTCTATACTTTTTTATTTAAGAACCTAACTCTTTGTATAAATACCTGCCCTATTTTATATAAATACCTGGAATAATACTCCATTAAATGGAATCATATAAGTGGGGAATAATTTATAATAATTAATTTAACCCATGAGATACATTCAAATGTAATATACAATTAGATTAATTTGTTAGGTGATCTATGGTTGTAAAAATATATTAAGTGAACGATGGTATGTGAATGAAATTAGGTGAGTTCAATATGGTGAGTTTTGCGGAATGGAATATTCCAATCTAATCTATTTAATCCCATTATCACTTAACACATCTATTTAGAATATAATATTTGTATATAGCTATGAGGTTATGAAAAACATATATTTCATGAAATAATCTACCTTGTGTCCTCATCTGCTTAATAAATATCAATAATTTTTCAATTTTTCTAAAACCTTCATTTAAAATTTATGTCCATACATAACATCATTCAACACTAATATCTAATACTTATATATATATGAGTTAAACCTAGAAGTAATTTATGGGTAGCTTCTTTCCTGTTAAAAATTATGAAAATTCTATTCTGAAGCCTCCTCCATAACCTCTAGACCCACATGATCAGGGAATGGACACTATTTTGAACCCCTTCTATTTTGGATTGCATTTATAAAATGAATCATAAAATTTATTAACCATGTAGAAAGATTCTCAGGGGTATATCATAGTCATAGAACCCCTTGGAAATGAGGGACTATGTTAGAATGACATTGTAGGATTTTATCTTAGAACACTAATTTATTTATTCTCTATTTGTCAAGATAGTCCAACAAAAGAATCCCTCATAAAATAATCTCATTTTAAATTATATTATGTTAATATATTATTACTTAATCTATATTATATACACCTATATCCACAATACACCAACCCTTCTTGGTCCTAGAAATAATAAATAAAGATATACGAGTTGGTTTCTTGATAAATAAAAATCTAGATGGTTCTTATTTATGGATTAATCTGTTATATATCATCAATGAGATATAGTGAGAGAAAGAGAATTTGGATTACTTAATAGGAAATAAACATTCCAATTTAATGTTTCGGATCAACTATTACATTTTTTTCTGACATTGGGCATGGATCACATAAGAAAATATGTATGGGTTAATCTAACCCATCCTAATCACTAAAATGAATCATACTAGGTGTAATACCGAACCTATATTCCCAAGGGAATAACATATGGATAAGAATCACTCAATAATTTTCTATAAAAAGTTTCATTATGCATATTTCCTAATATTATGATGTAAAAAATAATAATGTCCATACAGAATGATTTTAAACTTCAGAATACAATCCTTTAACATGAACTAAAATGATGTCATGTGAACAATGTGGTATTTGATTCTATTTGAATGTGATATTTAAGATTCATACATTAGGTTCATCCTAGATAACATAAATCTTTCATTTCAATCCTTAGGGGGGTATATTCTTAAATATATCACCTACTTCCTTCACTCATAATTTTATTTTTCATGATCAGGGGCATCAATTTTATAGGGAATATTCACAGGAGATATATCAAATTAGGTCATATTCCAAATAAAATGATTCCCTCTACATGGAGGTCAATATTCCCTCAATAATATAGTATAATTATTTCATTATCCCATATCCATAATGAAAATAAACTACTTTTTAAAATGGATAAATTATTTCTTGACACTCTAACTCACTCTCACCAAGCCATATTCTTATCAAGAATAGTTAGGATAAAATGCTAATTTTTAAGTCCCACACTAACCATTAATAGGAATATTTCATCTATAAATTCATTCCACATGATTATATAGTACATCTATTAGTCCTTGTAAAATTACCACAATAGGTTCTACCTTTTCATTACATGGGAATAAATTATCTGGGTTCTGATTCTTTTTGAATGGTCACATTGGAATTCCTTTTAAATGGACCATTCCCATATCCAAAACGCCTTCCACCTCAACACCTAAAAATGTACATAGAGAATTTATCATTGGATATTTATATAAGTTTACTTGAATTATAATAGAAAAAATATACAGATCCTTTGGTACATATAGATGTTTGTTTAAATTTTTTTAAATGGGTAATCATTAACACATAGGTACCCAATCCCATCCTCGGAATTTGGGAATGATTCCTGAAAATTAATCTAATTTATTATAGAGTATCAATGTAGAAAATAATTCTCTTTTAAATGGTATGATTCACCTAACTAGTCATCCACATTCCAAATTTTTGTTCCTTAAAATCATTTTGGACAATTGTTAACGACCGCTAGGTTTTTGGAAATTGGTCCAGAGACACAACTCATTCATTGGATGTGGGAGTCATTAGGATCATAGAGTTCTATGAAATTCCCCCATTAGAAACCATTTAGAATGATATTAGTTAAAAATCCCCTTGATTTTCAAACCAAAAAACCCTCCCAAAACCATTCATCAGGCCAACACCATATCGATTTGAAATAATAAACCATAACCACATACCACCAATAAGGGTGAACCATCACCCGTGTAATTTAATAAGGGTAATTTATCCAATTTGGATTACATTAAAGAGGACTACCTTCATAATCCCCAGCTAGGATGAAGCATATTCTATTCCCTATGCTAAGGAAAATTACCTTTTTCTATCCCTTGATATATTAAAGAATACTTATTTCTCTATACTCGGGTGGGTCACATTTTTTATACCTAATTTGAGTGAAGAATTCTCAACGGCCTCCACTATGGTGTACTATCATTTCTAGAAATCTCTAAGTAAAATCATCCTCATGGATCTCTATAATGATGAACTAAGTTTTATAACCCTCCCAATATTGAAGCATACACTAGGTCCTATATTCATGTTAGCTATTATTATGACCCCCATACTAGAGTTCATTGTGCACATTACACCAAATAGAATTGTTCCCATTCCCTAGAGCTTCCTAATAATGAATTTTCTTATCGAATGATTATTTAATGCCACTAAATACAAATGATGTGTCTCTAATGATTTCTTTATTTCAACCATTTTATTTTTTATTCCAATGAGAAAATGTGGATTAGAAATTTTCCACCCAGATAGGTGGAATCCCTGGGTTAATCCCAATTATTTATTCTATTGATAATGAATATTCATATATTTATGAAACTTGAGAGATTTATCTTAGATAAATGTTCTAATCTTGGCCCTTAATTCTGATTAGTAAGCCTTATGCATGTGTACATCATTACAAGGGGTAACCCCTTACTATGTTATCACTGTCAAAATTATCATATTGAATCATAAAGGATCAATAAATAAACATATTAGTGGGGAAAATATATCTAGGTATTAACCGCACATATACTTCCAGTTCTAGAGTAGCTCTATGTTCCTCATTTAAGGAATAATCCCCAATTTATTCCTCTAGAGGCCATATTCACAAGGACAATAATTTTTATTTACCATTAATCAATACATATGAAGTATAAAAAAATAAATGATAGTTCAATTTCATAAGAAAAATTTATTCCATTTTCAATTAAACATTCAGAACACAAAATTCATTATCACAAGAAGTTAAACTATAGATCAGTTATTTTACCACATGATGTTCAACTGAACTATTGGGTCATGTGTCATGACCTAAAATATTAAACATCAAACTATGTTATCAATAAGTCCAAATAAATAGGATATATATGAAACCCTATTGAAGTTCAAACCCATGATCACAGCCATATAATTCCTTATTCAATGTGCCATAATACTTATGAGCTATGAAAAACATTTTCTTGGGATATATTCTCTATGTAACCATGAATTATAAAAATTTATTACCTCACTCATTGGGCTATATTTCTCATGGTATGGGATTACCATTCACTAGAGATATTCTCAATATGAACCAAATATCATCATCCATTTATCTCTTTACAATGAATATTTTTCTTACAAGTCCATTATTATGGTTTTTAAATCTTTAAAAATCCACCAATAACATTTCTCATTATCATATATTCATCTTGAACTATAAAATCCTTTATCATTGAGACATATTTAGTCGAAGAACAATGTTTACTTCTAATAGGTTAACATTACCTATAGATCATCTCTTCATCCTTCGATATTCCCAATAATATCCTAACTCAACATAGAGGGAAAATTTTCATCTTGGCCTTACCATATCTTCTTCACTAGTACATATTCTTATAAAAAATCATAATTGGTAGAAATTAAATTTATGGAAGGGTAATAGGGACCACTATTATGTAAAAATAATAATGAATATTTCATAGAACTTTTTGAATGTGAGTCCTTATTGTATGATGTTGAACAACTTGTATTAGTCATTACAATAAGAACTTTAAGATGTGTTACATGTTCCACATTGTGGAATCAATCTATGTAGGTCCATATTCTATATACATAGATATATATAAATCTATTCTTAGGGGAATGAACATAACTATATAAACATAGACCACATCCCTGAATGGTGTGAAAATCCAATGGTCCTAGATTTTAGTATTGAAATGAAACATAATATACTAACTATTAAGAGAAATATGAAGTGGGAATTATTTATACTCATGAATACATCAAATTTATTTTATTTTATATGATAATTGCCATAGTGTTATCTACACACACATTTGAATTTTAAACGATTGATGAATGGATTCTAAATATATTAGAGAATCGCATATATGAAATAATCCCCCCTAAAGTGTGCGATGATACGTGACTCACATACACTAAACCAATGTTAATTTTGAAGTATAATAGATAAAAAATACATTGACCAAATTTTATTGTAATGTATGTTCACATTAACATTATGGGTTAAAAAATATATCAAAACAAATTGGGCACATAGAACATTAATAGAATAAATGGTTTACCGAATGTGAAATTATTAATTGTTTATAATGAAATTACTATATTATGTCAGGAATTGTGTCCCTCAGAGATTTCATGTCAAAAATAAAATGTCAACCTACTGTGAAATCCATTAACAAAAATGTTTCGGTGACATCAAATACTAGAAATCTTTATTATAAATCCACCCATGATTCTTTTCAGAATCAAAATGGTCATCCCAACATAATATTCTTAACTATGTAAATAGAATTGTTGCATCTCATCACAACTTTATGCCTACATTATTTCTTATAAAAAAATGGATAACCCAAGGAGAAATCATTTAATCATAAATTTCATTGTTACATCTAGTTTCATGCATCATGTATCTGAACTAACAGACGATTACAAGTAAAAAATGGTCATGAATAAGTATTTTTATCTATTAAAATAATAGTTTATGTGGATATCCTATATTATTGTTTTATTGATATGGTTTTCAATGAATTATATATAAGTGTTATAAACTAAATATTCATAATTATTTATTTGAAATACAATAATATAAGGGCCTGGCCTTAAAACATTACATAATCTTGAATTAAAATAATAATTCATATTGATGAAATTTTCAGGATTAGAGTTTTAGAGAATTAGGCCATAACATATACATGATGACTTGAATAATACATGTAGACACATCTACTCAGTTTCCATTTTTCCATAAAATAAATAATCTTGAAATAAAAGTCATTTCTAAATCCATGTTTTAGACAGCATCACATTTCCTTGATCCCATCCTTGACCCTATTCCACTTTTTGTCTTTTGAAAAGCATTTCAAAAACTTGGGATGAGCATTAAAATCTCAAAAAGGGATACATATAGAAGGAAAACTGTTAGTTTTTCAAAACAAAAAGTAAACCATGAATACATTATCATAAGTAATACTTTTCACTTTTATGAAGTAGTAAATACTCTTCATTGAATAAAAGATCAATACATATAATTTTGTAACCAAAATATTACCATAAAACTCATATAAAGAACATATAACATATAAAGGTAACTTTGGACATAAACATACTTAAACGGAATAACCATACGGTCGATATCCACACACATCACTAAATAGAATTGTCATACGGCCGACTTCCATACCCAATGCATTAGAGGATATAATGTAACCACCCGTCCTGGTTTATCATGTAACCACCCGTCAAATGTCTAAGTACCATTATAAAATCAAAACACATAAAATATTGTAAATATAAACATTTCAATAATAACATTTAATTTAAAATCACAAGAAATAATTTCAAGAAATTAAAATAATCAATCCATTTCAAAACCCATTTTCAATACCAAAACACCCAAAAATATAATAAGGTATTTCCTTTTCATTTTAGAAAACATTAAGGCTTATAGTGGAATCCCAATAACAATTACGGTGCTGGAGAGGTCATTGTCTCCGCAAATGTTAAAAACATTCTATTTGTCGTTTAGTAAATCACTTCAAAGAAAAAATATTTCCTTTGAATGAAGTTAAAATTCAAAGGGTTTTATTATTCACCATGTAAAAGAAGAAGTTATATATTATCGAAAGATGCCTCAATGAAAGGACATTGAGATGAAGTCCCTTACCTCGTGTCCAACTTGACTCGTTCGTTCTTTAATATCCTGAATAATAAACTAAAGTTAATTTATACTTCCTTAAGAACCTTTTTCATGTTTATTATTTATTTTATATCACTTATTACCATGTTATAAACATTATGTATTCATTTATGTTAATAACTTTTGTTTTGTCGATATTTGGAACTTGAGTAAAAAATTGACTTCTTATAATTACAAGTTGTTCACATGGTCAAAATATCATTATATCCATAGTGATATTCATGATTTAGATATTATATATATCATATATATCCAGTATATATATATATATATTTATTTATTTATAAATGTACATATCATTTGGAGATAATAAATGAAATGGACCGTTCATGGAGATGGTAAGTCGTACGTACACATGAACGCTACTTTCATTTCAATTTCATATTTAATTGAATGAAAACATAATGATACATAGGTATATTATAATTCCATTATAGTATAATATATAATATCATTAACTCTATCCTTTATACATACCACATATGGTATGAATGAGTCATATCACTTTGAGGGGGCGGTAGTATGCACTTCCTCAAATGAAATTATTGCGTTTACCCATAATGGAAACCATAAAGGTATGATATAAATGTGAAATTCATAAGCATAAAGAAAAAATAAACATAATATATATCATATATAAATACATTTCCATATTAATGGCCACCATGATAGGCGGTAGGAGATAATCGAACAATCATCATTTTGTGAGACGTTAGTTTGCCATCCACAGAAATAGTATGTTCTTCACCTATTAGATGGATGTGTGTGTAAGTGTAGTTAGAATAATTCTCATAAAAAACATCCTAGTATATTTAGGATTATATTTTTGTTATAAAATAAATTAATAAAAAAAAATTAGGGGTTGGAGAAGTAAAATAAATGAAAATAATTCAAGAGAAACTGTTACCTTTAATATGGGTAACTTCCTTTGGTTTGAACCAAAAGGACTTATTGAAGTTTCTCCTGCCTAAGTTAAGGATTCTAGGAAAGGTAGAGGTATTTAGGGAGATTAATTGGGCTGAGGTTGGATGAGACAAGGGTATTCATATGTTTGATTAATGGGTTATAAGTGGTGTCCTTTTATAAGGGGGAGGAGGGACTCTTTAGGAATGTTTGATACAATTATTTTATTATAAACATATATTCAGTTTACAAAGGTCCAAAAATCATTATTGTCTAATATAAGATGACTCATGGTCAAAATAAAATCATCCAACATTAATTGTATAGATTTTGGATATTATATTTATATTTATAATCTTATTTATTTATATCATTTATTAATGAGGTAAATACTGCGTAATTATAGTGTCATAAATAATTTAATTTATTCGATGTCTAAAAATTATAAAAAAATAATATGATTTAGAAAATCGTTTTATATTTCCAATGAATATTAATAGTCGAAATTATAACTCATATAACACCATGTAAAAATTAATTTACTAAATGATTTTGGTTTATGTAATTTCTGTCTTTACTTTAAATTAACTAAAATAAAGTGTCATTATCACTATTAAGTGGCTCTATGGGGTCCATAAATCAACCCAATAATGCACATGGTCAGCCATGACTAATAAAATATGGTTTGGATAAGTTTTATGGTAAATTATATATTATTATAATAATCTTTTTACCTTGAATAACCCTATTTACCTATAACCGCGGAAAAAAGTCAAAAGTTACTATCCACCAAAAATTATTTTCATCTTATTGAACCACATATTAATTAATAATTACAACCATGTATGTTGGATTTTTAAAATTCATTTCACAGATGTGGAAAAATTTCATTTAAGTTAAAAATTCAGTTTTTAACTACTACTTAGTGGTTTCACTATTCATCAAAAATTGAAATTTTTCTGAAAAAAAACAAAAAATCAGCCTAATCTATATTTGAAATTCCGAATTCAAAAATGATGTATATTTTAAAAAATTAAAAACATAGAATTTTTATTAATTAATTTAAAATTTATTCTCGTCAAAACAAAAAACGTGTTTTTAAGAAATAATAACTATCAAAAGATTAACGGTTGATTATATCCAATTTCAAAGTGAAATTGCTTCCAATGACCAGAATTGGATTAAATGGTAAAAACATAATTAATTAAACTTTACAACTAATTATAAAGATAATATAACCATATAAATAAATTAGATTAAAAGGAAATTTTGAATTAAAATACAGTATTTTTCACTATTCATAATAAATGATTTTTATCATAAAAATACCAAAAATTTACCCAAATTAAATTTTGATGTCCTGATTATAAAGAAGAACCTTATTTGGTCAAATAGATCAAAAAAAAGTGACAAAAAATAGATATAAAGAGGGTTATCCATTAAAATGCGGTAAATCGATCTTTTAAAGTAAATTATACTTAAAATTATATTCATTCGTGTTTTAGGCCTCCAACATTTATGGGATAAATGTTAATACTTTAACATTCATGTATAATCATATTGTAGTTAGTTTTGTTCATTATCTCCAATATAATGGCTAGGTGTTAACTACCATTTAAAATAATAATATTATATTATTAGTGTGCAACAAAAGATTTCAAAGAAACTCGTTGTTGCGTATCGGGTACGCCATCAAACATAGCAACCCCTTTAAAGTAAAATTAATATTTAATTCACAAAATATTAAAAAAAAGATAGTGTATTATTTCTTTATTTACTGAGGATGTTACATCTTTCCCCCCTTTTTGAAATTTTTTCCTCGCAATTTTATTCACTTACCAAATATGTGGGGGTATTTATCCCCCATAACATTTTTTGATTCCCACATTGCCTCTTCAACCATATGGTTTTTCCACAAAAACATACCTAATGAATTGCCTTATTCCGCAACACTTCCTCTCTTCGTTCAAGAATCTGGGCTGGTTGTTCCTCATATGAGAGATTCTCTTCAAACTAAACTACCTCAGAGCTCAAAACATGAGATAGATCTGGCATATACTTTCTCAACATCAAAACATGAAAAACATTGCATACTTGGGATAAAATTGGAGGTAAATCCACTCTTTACGCAACTGATCCAACATTCTCTAGAATTTCATAAGGTCCAATGAACCTCAGACTCAATTTTCCCTTTTTACCAAAACACATCACACTTTTCCATGGAGAAACTTTGAGAAAGACATGATCACCTACCTCAAAAGAGAGAGATCCTTCCTCCGATTATCCGCATAACTTTTCTGCCTACTATGAGTTGTTTTCATGTTCATTTTATTCAACTAAACCTTTTCTCCCATCTCTTCTACCAATTCTGGTCCCATCAGCTTTCTTTCACCTAATTCATCCCAAAAATCTGGAGTTCGACACCGCTTTCCATATAATGACTCAAACGGAGCCATATGTATACTAGAATGAAAACTATTATTATATGAAAATTCAACCAAAGAAAGATGTTGGTCCCAATATCCATAGTAATCTGGGGAACAAGAAGGTAGAATATCCTCCAAGGTATGAATTGTTCATTCTGACTTCCCATCTGATTGAGGATGAAATGTTGTACTAAAATTCAATTCATTACCCAATGACTTCTGATGTCCTTTCCAAAATTATGAAGTAAACCTGGGCTCACTATCAGATATAGTGGATAGAGGAACACCATGTAACATAACTATCTCTTTAGCATACAACCGAGAAAGTTGATATAGAGATAATTTATCTCAAATATAAAGGAAATGAGAAGATTTAGTCAACCGATCTACAATAACCCAGATTACATTATTACCTCAAGATGTCTTTGGTAATCCACCAACAAAGTCCATAGATATATTTTCCCATTTCCACTCTGGCATTAGTAAAGACTAAAGCATTCCATTTGGTAATTGCCACTCTGCTTTAACCTACTTACAATTCAAACACTTCATAGTAAAGTCAGCAATATCTCTTTTCATTCCATCCTGCCAGTAATACTCTCGAATATCTATTTACATCATAGTACTGCTAGGATGAACTGAAAATGGGGAATTATGAGCTTCACATAACAACTCATTCTTCAACTGTGAATCACAAGGCACACATAATCTATTCCCAAACCTCAAAAACCAATAATTATCAATATTAAAATCAGGAAACTTACCCTTCTGAACTAACTCTACATTTTTCTGTAACTCACTCTCTTCCTTCTGCGCTTTCTTTATTCTGTCTGATAGAGATGATTTCACTGACACCTGAAACATAACAGAACAATTTACAACACCAAAAAATTATATTCCAATTTTCATCAAATCAAAAACCAAAGGATCTCGTTCTAAATGTAGCATGGTTAATGAAGCATTACTTTTTCGACTCAAAGCATTATCCACCTTATTTTCTTTTCCCTGATGGTAATAGATCGTGAAATCAAAATTCTTGATTAATTCCAACCATCTCCTCTATCACATGTTAAATTATTTTTGAGTGAATATATACTTTAATATTTTGTGATTAGTATATATTTGACAATTTACACTATACAAATGATGCGTCCAAATTTTTAAAGAAAAAAAACAACAGTAGCTAATTCCAATTCATGTGTAGGGTAATTTAACTCATGAGGCTTCAACTGACATGAATCATAAGCAATTACATGATCATTCTACGTAAGGACACAACCAAGTCCTTTCAATGAAGAATCATTGTAAATAACAAATTCACTATCTCTGAAAGGAAATTCCAAAACTGGAGTATTCACCAATATTCTTTTCAATTACTATAAACAATCATCACACTCTTCTATCTAGAAAAACATAACACCATTTTGAGTTAACATAGTCAGTAGAATAGATAACTGTACAAAATTTTCAAAAAACCTCTGGTAATAACCCGCCAAACCATGAAAACGACAAATCTCGATTATATTTTTGGGTCTTTTTCATTCTTCAAAATCTTTTGTTTTAGGAGTATCAACAGTTGTGCCATTTTTTGAAATAATGTTACCAATGAAAGAAATTTTTTATAACCAAAATTCACACTTTTTGAATTTCCAAAATATTTTCTTTTCATTTAATGTTTGTAATACAACTCATAAATGACTTTCATGCTCCTATTTAATTTTTTAACAAACAAAAATATCATCAATGAACAGAACCAAAAACTTATCCAATAACTCACGAAAAATTCTATTAATAAGACCCATGTATACATAGGGTGCATTAGTTAACCCAAAAGGCATAAATAAAAATTCATAACATCCATATCTAGTACAAAATTAAATCTTTGGAATGTATTCTTCCTTTACTTTCAACTGATGGTACCCCAAAATCAAGTCAATCTTTGAAAAATACTGAGCTCCCAAGATCTGATCAAAAAATTATCGATATGAGGCCAAGGATACTTGTTCTTAATAGTGATGTTATTAAATTCTCTATAATCAATGAAAAGTCTCATTGAATCATCTTTATTTTTAACAAACAATATAGGATCACCCCATGCTGATGTGCTAGGTTGAATGAAACCTTTATCAAATAACTCCTGCAATTTCTTCTTTAACTCTAAAAGATCAATTTGAGCCATTCTATAAGGGGATTTTGAAATTGTATTAGAATATGAACTAATTCAATAGTAAATTAAACTTAGCGATCAGGTATTATACCAGGAAAATAATCAGGAGAAACATCAAGGTACTCATTTACCACTGTCACATCATTAATATTAATAGTTCCTTTATATTCAACAATATGTGCAAGGTAACATTAATTTCTACCTTTAAATAGTTTCTCATCTTCCTGATATGTTATCAAAAGTAATGTTTCATTCTTGTAGATGAACTAAAACTCATTCTAAAAAGAAACCTCATTAGATCTACAGTCAATCTTAGCATGATAAACAGAAATTCAATCCATACCCAAAATAAAATTAAATTCTACTAGAGGCAACACAATAAGGTTTGCAGGTTGATTCTTTCTACACATAAGGAAAAGAAGATTCTTATAATTTTTTCTTGTCTCAGCATTTACTCTAGGTTTTTTTACCATAAGTTTAGTATTCATATCATGATATGTAATTACCAATTTATTAGAAATCTTCTCAGAAATGAAAGAGTATGTATACCCTGAATCAAAAAACACATTGGCATAATCTGAACAAACAAATAGCATACTTGATACTACTTCATTCAATGGCCCAACATCTGATGAAGTAGTTGCAAAGAATTTCACCACCCCTTTCTACATGTAATCTGGTTTTTTTCCTCAGTTTAGTTCTTCGCTGGACACTCATTTGCATAATGACCCATTTCATTACACTTAAAACATCTTACCGCTGGCTTTTCATTACCTGCATGATCATATTCCTTTCAGTTACAAGCAATATGACCATACTTGACACACCTAAAGCACATCCCATACATTGATAAACATTCTCCAGGATGCTTTTTACCACACTTCTCACAAGATGGATATTTAGTTTTCTTACCTCCAGGATTCTTTGATGAATTCTTTCCCTTTTCCTGTCAACTGGGCCTCTTATTATGTTGTTGGTCAAAGAACACCTAATCTTCAGCAAACTACATTTCCACATTCTACAAACATCTAACAAGTTATTCATAACTTCTGAACTCACGAGAGGATAATGCTATTTGATATCACAGCTTCAGTCTTGAGCAAAATCGATTTATCTTACTATCAAGATCTCAAATGAAATTTGGATCATACCTTGCTTATCGAGTGAACTTTCCTTCGTATACAGCCATCGAGTCATCATAATGCCTCAATTATAAGAATTTTTTTCCATCCTAAGTTAAACCAATTTAGGAAAATATTTCTCAAGGAACATACCTTTGAAATCATCCCAAACAAAAGCATCAATCTCTTCACTATCCCTGATATTTTTCACCATAGACCATCATTGATCAGCTTCACCTTCAAAACAGTAAACATCGATTCTATTCTTTTTATTTTCCAAACACCCCATGAAATCAAGAATTTTCTCCAGTGATTTAATCCACCCTTCAGCTAGCACAGGTTCAGGTGATCCTCTGAATGATGGGGGATGTTTACTCATGAAATGATCCACTACTAACATGTTACTCTGTGGTTGATCTGGCTGACCTCGTACATGGATACCACCACCATTTATATCCTGATTCAACTATGCCATCACTACAAAAAATAGTTCGATTCTGATTCCGACCATCTCAATTTGCTGATTTGGAAGGTTGTCTTTCTCTTTATGTCATCCCAACATAGCTACCATGTTTCCTCTACCGAAAACTATTCTGAACACAGAAATATCTTAGGTAAAGCAACATGGTAATCTGTAAATGCTATATCATTTGATTATTACCATAAACTAATTTATGGAAATTAATTTAACAAAACCCTAACTCCTAAAGTTGTCTAAACCAACCTCTGATCCCAACTATAAGGACCCGACCTTAAAATATTACATAATATTGAATTAAACAAAAAATCCACATTGAGTATCTTTTTAGGTTTAGAGTTTTAGATAATTAGGCCATAACATATACATGACGACTTGAATAATACTTTTAGACACATCTAATCAGTTTCCATTTTTTCCACAAAATAAAAACTCTTGAAAAAAAAGACATGTCAAGTTCAATGTTTTAGGCAGCATGAAATTTCTTTGATCCCATCCTTGACCTGATTCCACTTTATATCTAGTAAAAAACATTTCAAAAACTTTGGATGAGCATAAAAAACTCAGTAAGGGATTCAAAAATATGGAAAAATGTTAGTTTTTCAAAAAAACAATTAAACCATGAATACTTTATCATAATTAATAATTTTCACCTTTATGAAGCAGTAAATACTCTTCATTGAATAAAATATTAATACATACCATTTTTTAACCAAAATATTACCATAAAACCCATATAATGAACACATAACATATAAAGGTAACTTGGGACATAAACATACTTAAATGGAATTACCATACGGTCGACGTCCACACATATCTCTAAATGGAATTGCCATATGGCCGACTTATTTACCCAATGCATCGAAGGTTATAATGTAACCAACCACCCTGGTTTATCACGGCACCACCCATCATTTGGTTTATTAAGTAACCACCCTCCAAATATCTAAGTACCATTATAAAGTCATAACCCATAAAATATTGCAAATATAAACATTTCAATAATAACATTTATTTTGAAATAACAAGAAATAATTTCAAGATATTGAAATAATCAATCCATTTAAAAAACCATTTTCAATACCAAAACTCCCAAAAACAGAATAAGGGACTTCCTTTTCATTTTAGAAAACATTAAGTCTCGTAGAGGAAGCCAAAAAATGATTATGGCAGCAGAGAGTTCATTGTCGCCACAAACGTTAAAAACATTCCGTTTGACATTTAGAAAAATTATTCGTAGAAAAATGATTCCATTTGAATGAAAGTAAAATTCAAAGGGTTTTATTATACACCTTGTAAAAGAATAAGGTATATATTATCGAAATATACCTCAATGAAAGTAGATTGAGACGAAGTCCCTTACCTTGTATTCGACATGACTCATTCGTAATTTAATCTCCTAAATAATAAACTAAAGTTAATATCTACTTGATTCAGAACCTTTTTAATGTTTATTATTCCTTTTATATCATTTATTACCATGTTATAAACATTATGTACTCATTTACATTAATAACGTCTATTTTGTCGTTTTTTGGTACTTGAGTCAAAAATGGACTTCTTATAATTACAAGTTGTTCACATGGTCAAAATTTTATTATATCCAAAGTGATATTCATGATTTATATATCATATATATCATATATATCTAGTATATATATATTTATAATAGTACATATCATTTGGAGATAAGAAATGAAATGCACTTTTCATGGAGACGTAAGTCGTACGTACGCATGAATGCTACTTTAATTTCTATTTCATATATAATGGAATGAAAAAAATAATGATACATAATTATATTATGATTCTAGTATAGTATCATATATAATATCAATAACTCAATATTTTATACGTACTACATATGGTATGAATGAGTCATATCACTTTGAGGGGCGGTAGTCCGCACTTCCTGAAATGAAATTATTGCGTTTAACCAAAATAGAATCCATAAAGGTATGATATAAATGAAAAATACAGAAGAATAATTAAAAATTAAACATAATATATATCATATATAAATATATTTCCTTCTTAATGTCTACCATGATAGGCGGTAGGAGATGATCGAACAATCCACATTTCGTGAGGCCTTAGTTTGCCATCCACAGAAACAGTATGTTCTTCACCCTTTAGATGGAGGTGTGAGTAAGTTTAGTTCGAATAAATCTCATAAAAACATCCTAGTATATTGAGGATATTGGTGTTATTATAAATAAAAGTAATAAAAAGAGTTTAGGGGTTGTAAAAGTAAAATAAATGAAAATAATTTAAGAGTAACTGATACCTTTAATTTGGGTAACTTCCTTTGGTTTGAACCAAAAGGACTTTTTGAAGTGTCTTCTTCCTAAGGTAAGGAATCTAAAAGTAGTATAGGGTTTTTGGGAGATTAATGGACAGAGGTTGGATGAGCTATGGGGCTTGAGAGGTGTGAGTAATGGGTTAGAAGTGGTGTCCTTTTATAAGGGGGATGAGGGGCTCTTTGGGAAAGTTTGAAACAATTAATTTTTTATAAACTTATATTCAGATTTAAAAGATCCAAAAATTATTAAAGTTGAAGATAAGATGACTCATGGTTGAAATAAAATCATCTAATAATAATTGGATAGGTTTTGGATATTATTTTAAAATTTATAATCTTATTTATTTAAGTCATTTATTAATGAGGTAAATACTGCATCATTTTTGTGTCATAAATAATTCCAATTATTTGAAGTCTAAAAATTATAAAAAATATACTATGATGTATGAAATCATTTTAACTTTCCAATGGATATTTATAGTCTAAATTATAACTTATATAACACCATGTAAAAATTAATTTACTAAAAGAATTTTGTTTATGTCATTTTTGTCTTTACATTAAATTAATTAATATAATGTGTCATTTTCACACTTAAGTGGCTCCATGGGATCCAAAAATCGACACAAGGATGCCCATGGCTGGCCATTACTAATCAAATATTATTAGGATAAGTTTTAAGGTAAATTTGGTATTATTATAATATTTTTTTAACTTGAATTACCCTATTTACCTTTAATCGCGGTAAAAAAAGTCATAAGTTACTATTCACCAAAAATTAATTTCATCTTATTAGACCACATTTTACTTCCTAATGACAACCATGCATGTCTTATTATTGAAATTCAATTCACATAAGTAGTAAAATTTTATTTAAATGAAAAATTTGGTTTTTTTACTACTACATAGTGGTTTCACTATTCATAAAAATTTGAAGTTTTTCAGAAAAATACCAACAATATAGCCTCAGCTATATTTGATATTTCAAATTAAAAAATGAATTCTATTTTAAAAAATTCAAAACATATAAGTTGAATTAATTAATTTAAAATTAATTTTTGTTGTCAAAATAAAAAGCGTGATTTTAAGAAATAATAACTATCAAAAGATTGACAGTTGATTATGTCCAATTTCAATGTTAAATTTATTCCAATGAAAAAAATTAGATTAAATGGTAAAAAAATAATATAATTACACTTTAAAAACAATTAAAAAGATAATCTAACCATATAAATAAATTATATTAAAAGGCACTTTTGAATTAAAATACAGCATTTTCCAATATTCAAAAAAAAATGAATTTTATCAGAAAAATACAAAAAGTTTAAACAAAGTAAATTTTGATGTCTTGATTCGAAATACAAATTTTATTTGGTCAAATATAACAAATAAAAGTGACCAAAACTATATTTAAATAGGGTTCACCATTAAAAGGCAGTAAATCGACCTTTTAGTGTAAATTATGCTTAAAATTAGATTCATTCTCATTTTAATCCTATAACATTTATTGGATAAATGTAAATACTTTAAAAAACTTGTATAATCATATTGTAGTTAGATTTGTTCATTCTATTCAGTACAACAGCTAGAAGTTAACTAACATTTAAAATAATAATATTATATTATTAGTGTGCAACGTAAGATTTCAAAGAAATCTGTTGTTGCGTATCGGGTAAACCATCGAACATAGAAACCCCTTTAAATTAAAATTAATATTTATTTCACAAAATATAAATAAAAAAAGGGCGTGTATTATTTCTTTATTTATCCAGTATGTTACAATTAACGTGTGAGATAAATTGTGCATCATACCTGAGATTAATTTATAGTTCACCTCGAAGAAAATTAAATATGAATATATATTCTAAATTCCATATAATTTTTATAACCCTTGAATCTAGTTTCATCTTAAGAATCAGTCTAACATGATCTATTATTTTATTAACCAATCTTATTCATATCATGTTATGAAAATATTACAACGAGGAAGAATATGTGTGAATAATATATATATATATATATATATATATATATTATATGTGTGGAAAGGTGAATTTGGTTTGTTACTGAGATTTAATCCACTACATTGATAAAAAATATAAACTAATTAATTAAGAAAATTGTGATTTTTTAGGGTTGTAAATTTAAAAAAAAATAATACAAAACATTGATATAAGGATATTTATTATGATCTAATTTATATAAAAATATCATGGCATACGTATTGAGAATTTTAAAAAGATACCGATGATATTAGAAAAAACAATTATGTTGAGGGGATTGTAAGAGTATGAAAATTTTCATGATGAGTATTAAGAATTAAAAACCAAGTGTTCACCACCAAAATCATTGTAAAAATATATATCATATTTAGCATGGATAAAATATATATAATTATTTTGATCCACATTGGATTATGAATGAAATATAAATTTTCAAAATAAATTATTCTAATCCATAATAAAATTTTGTTATAATATCAAGTAGAATGCCACAATTTCAACGAGTTGTATTAAAATATGTGAAATAACCTCATTAGTACAATTTATATAGTCTAAATCTTATTAAAATGACATCAAGGGTAATTATTCCACATGGGTAATGTCATAGAATCAAATTCAATGGTTAGTGTTAAATATATTATTTTATAAATGTATATCACTGGGGTAACATATATACATATATTAATATATGTTATTTGAATCATAATCACTTATTTTTTGAAGTCATTGAAAAATAATTTTTCATTAAAATTAAAAATTTAAATTAGGGTAAAATGATTATGAAATTGAGTAAATCAAACATAATACTAAATATTTATCTAATATATCTCATTTATTAAAAAATAATTCAATAAAAGTCTTCATATATTATTAGGTAGTATTTAAAAATGATTTCAAATAGGATCATTGTAGAGAATATTGGTGTAAAAATCCCATTCTAATTTATATATCCATAATGAATAATAGATCCATTATTTATAGAGTGATTAGTTGTAGATATTATGATTGAAAATAAAGTATCAATTAGGAATCAAATTGAATGAATTAGATCCATAATAACATTGATGTGTTCAATATGACATGTTGATAATTTTTTTAATAATGTTATATAAAATATATTCTAGTAAAATAAGATTGATTTTTAAGATAACAGATTTAACCTTTATATAGAATTTCATGAGTCGCTATTACTCATAATTTCCATTAAAAATGAATGTTATTATAAAATTTAATGTGTTATAGTTGTTCCATATCAATACAATTCAATTATCAATAGATGAGACCATATTTTCCTTCATATAGTGACATATTCATATTATTTAGTATTTTATGAATGTGGAAATGATATGGTGGGGTTGAATTGTAAAATTTTTCCTTTAAAAAAACATCAATATATTTCACACAAAGATAAATAAATAAAAATTATAATATATTTTTACGATGCCTTTAATATGAACAATATAAAAAAGAAATAAATATCTAGGTTAAAATTTTCATGATATTTATATATATATAAGTCCATGTTTTAAACATGATATTGAAAATATGACTGTTATTTCTACTGGAACCATCATCACAGAAGATAAAAACATAATAATTTGATCATAAAATAAATTTAATAAATTGATAGAAAAAAATATCTAACAATATCGATCATGGTATTATAAAAAATGGTATATTGTAAATAAATTAAAATTATGAAATAGATAAATATTAAATAATAGATAAATGAATATAGTAATAAATTGTAAGAAAATAAAAAAGATTAAAATTTAACATATTTAATCATGTAATTTTTTATGTTCAAATCATATAATATTCATAAAATTGTACTAATCTAAAAAAAATTATTCTTAGTTGTTTTAATTAATAAGTGTTTTCATCAATGTAAATGGTTATAATTGGATGTTACAAAATCTGTAATTGAGGGGAGTGAATAATTGTTTTTATTCAATAACTAATTTATAATTTTCTTCCATTTCACTTATTCAATGGTTCAATGAATGGATCTCTCAGATTCTTTATCTCTCATTTGGTGAGCTTTTATATTGACATAAACATGAAATCATCACAATAATGACAACATGGTTTTTTGATGAGGATTGACTCTGATAGGATGTATAAGTCTCTTATATATGGGACTGTTATCCCACACACACACAAAAACATCTAATTATAAAAATTAGAAGATTAAATTTAAGGGGATTGGACCTGTTATATCCTCACCAAATAGGCATAGAGAAATATGTTCCATTTTATAATGTAATCTCTATTAGAAAAAATATTATGAATACTCTTATTTAATAATTATAAAAAAATTAGCTATATTTTTTCATTTACTTATATAATATAATCACATTCCTCATCATGAATAATTATTCAATACTTTCTCAATAAAAAAATAATATTCTATCATAATATTCATTAGAATATCTATAATATTATAGTTTTATTCTAGCTCTCTCGATCCATTAGGTAAAATATGATCATTAGTACTAAAACCAAAAATCATCACTAATCAATTTATTATTCTTCGGTTCCATGAATAATAACTTTCTTTAATAATCTAGATTAATTTTATTTTTTAAACTGAACATATGAGTAGGTTAAAATGGATTTGGGTTAGAGTCTTCTTCTTATTTTGTGCTTAATAAACACACTATTCCTCACTTCTCTTTTCATTGATACATCATGACTACAGTGGGAACAAAGTATATGTTCAATAAATTTTTATATAATTTTTTTATTGTAATATATTCTATGTATACATTTCATTATTTTTATAACCATATTAATTTTCATTGTATCATATAAATATCATACACATAATTATTGGTATTTCTATATTATTGAAAATTTATACCATCCTTTTATGGTTTAATCTTATTCTTATTCTATATTCAATGAAAACACAATAAAATTACATCACAAATATTTATGTAAATTCATATATTTTACAATCTGAGTAAATATTCTCATTCAAAATAAAATTAATATCATGTTACAATGTCGATTTATTTCTCTATATTATTCATCTTCATTCCATATTTATGAAAATTTATAAGTTCATAGAAACATATCCATAATGTATATATTGGTCAAGCATTTTAAATCACTCTCCATGATATCATGAAATAAGGGGTTATTAATTTTATTTTTATTTTCTGACCTGAAACACATATCATCTTGTAAAGGATCATGATACCCATTCATGAATATTTTTCTTGAATCCATGATTAATAATTTCAAAGAATCAACTAATTTTAATAAAATATCACTAATAAATTATAATTGATATCCTTTAATGTGTTTATTATGGCATAATCTAACATGGTGAAGGAACCATTATATTTTTATACTATATATTTTGATTTATCAATATATGAACATTATAAATTTTACTACTAAACATCTTTATTCAATGATTAATCCTTATGACTGCAGACACAAAACATTTTTGGGATTGCATCATTCATACAAAGAAATATCCCCAACCCTATGAATAATTATATCATCCTTAAAAATAAAATTTAAATGTCATAAAAACATCTTGTGAGTTTCTTATTTCATTGGTAATCTTAACCATAAATTGTCAATTTATAAAAATTAAAAAGGCCTATAAAAATGATTTGAACTTTAGATCTATTATTTTTAATCACAATATTTCTTCTTGTTTCTTCCAATTTTATAAATAGTATAACTAAATTGAAAATATTTTATGAGAAATCATCATTTCATTAAGACAAATCATTATCCAATGATTCATTGATGTATCACAATTACCATATCCAATTTTCTCTTCTGAGAACAAGTAATTCTTATAGATAATCAAAAGATAACATCCTTCAACTTCCATAAAATTATTAGAAAAACACCTCACTATTTTTTATCTAAATTATTTATGGTGTATATCAAGGAAATTTTATTTCTCCATTGTTTTTATATTTCAATTATATTTATTTCTCAATTAATTATGGTAATTTTTTCAGTTTTTGGTGTCAATGAGGTATCGTAACATTCATTTTAGTCCATCCATAATCTCTTTAATCAAGTGTTGTTGTTAATAATGCCTTGAGTTTTTAATAAGTTAATATTTAGTGAAATTTAGGATGATGGTATGAACCAATATGAATGCTTGGGATGATTAATGATTATTGGAGAATATGGGTTTAATCGGTGATACAATGAATGAATAGTCTTAATACTCCCACCAACCATCTGATCTTAGCATTATGAAAATTAAAATTTAAAATATTTTTTTGTGATTGTTTTGTTTTTATGGTTTTAGTGTATTTTGATTGGTTTTATTGTTTGGTCATTTAGTTATAATTGTTACTATTTAAATATAAAAGTGATTAAAAATGAATTTTATGAGGATAATTGGCATGAGTGATTAGCATGAAGAGTAGTGAATCAATTATAACATAAAATTCCATACACTATCTATGTAGATTTTCATTTTTGTATTTTAGTCATGATAATCCAAAGGACAGATCTTCTTAACAAACATTTTTAAACAACATATATTATTGATACAAATATATATAGATACCACCAATAATAAATATATTCAAACCATATATATCAATTTAATAGATCTATATGGATATCTAATTGAAACATCTATTTTATCTAAGGAAATATTATTTCATAAAATTTTTACATTATCTCCTAGTATCTTATTAACTCATTTCAATCGAAATAAAGGTAAAAAAAACTCACACCTCCAATAATAATAAAAATCATGTGAATTGATCTATTATAAAATGATTTTTCACTTCATTTAATTTTTTTTCCATATAACAAGTGATGTAAGAAAACATTCAAGCCTTTATAAAGTCATATCATAAAAACATGTGTTTCTTGGGAAAATGAATTTAATATTCCATGAAACTCTATGATAAATTCAATAATATATTATCATTTTGAAACATCCCTTATTTCCATTAATCCTTAATCAAAAAAATATACCACACAAAAAAAATTCAGTTCAATAATATCCTCCATATTATTTTTAATCAGTATGAACACAAAAAATGATATTTTAAAATTTGATCTAATTTTTCCCCATTTATAATATTTTTTATCTCCAAAAATAAAATTGAACTCTTGTATATTTCTCTCTCCAAATTATTAATAAAAAATACCATGGATCATTGGAAAATATGGTGACAATTTAATCTTAAGAAATGTTCAATTAATCATTCCACTATAATCATGTGTGATCCATGATCAGTAAAGAAAAAATATTGTTTAATTTAAATTTTAATGTTATCTATTGATCAATAGAAAAAGTTACCAACTAAGACAAACTCGTTAATATTTATCATACTATGGTTATTCAAAATTCCTTTGGATGAAACAAAATAATTCTAATTTATTACATTATTTTCTTTAAAATAATAGTTTATGTTCCAAACATCATATTTTTAGTGATAATTAGTTATGATACAACTAAATTCTAATATGTATACATTTAGAATCTGGAATCTTCTCAATATAAACCTACCACATGAAATAATCTCCATCATTACATCATTAGGTTAGATATTTTGTTCTAATGTTTTTAGAATATAAATTATAAATCATAATTATATAGTTAATTACTTTTATATAGAATATTTTATCCATAATAAATTTCACTATTATTTTTTATAGTTATTAAATATCACATATTTTTTTATGTTCATTACGTAGAAACTATCTTCAATGAAAATTTAATACATATTAAGCATAATAAAACAAAAATGGTATGTAATGGGGTAGAAAATATTTCTAAATTTAATTCGATAAATTCTTATAATTATTTATTAATATCTATTAAACACTTCCATTTTCATCTAAAATATTGATCCTTTATTTTTAGAATTAATTATAGCCTTTAGTTTCATGAATTATTATATTATTACATTACAAGTGATATTCTTTGTAACATGACCAATTTTAAAAAAAACACTTATTTTAATATTTATATTCACTGTAACTTATTATTTTCTTGGATTGATTGTTTGAAAATATATTATTCTTTCTCATCCTCTTGCTCCTCCCACATAGCACATCTAAATTAATTTAATATTCTAATGTATAAAAGTACTCTGTATTTTGGATTTATATTTCATTTTAAATATTTTCATTCCATTTGGATCATTATTTATCTTCTTCTTTATCCATTTCATTTTCATTTTTCAATTTATAAAGAAAAACAACTAAATATTAATAGAATATTAGTCATAATGATTATAATTTCCATATGGATTCTCTTGAACACTCTTCACCAAATTAGTTCTTCGATTAATCACTTAGGTTATTTGATCATTTTTTCCAGATTGATTATTTCAACATCCCCACTAGTGGATTATTTATAACATTCTAGGATATTCCCTATTGATATATTATATAATAATCTTCATCTAATTAATGAAAAATTATTCTTTGACTTACTAAACATATTCTAAGACTATCTTAACATTGAACTACTGCACAATGATGACTCACTATTAATATTCACTTTTATTTCTACTATCATTTCAGATATACATTCATTAATAACATTAGTTTCATGATCATTATATCTAAACCAAATGACTCATTTATAATACCATTATGATTTCATGATTCAAAATGGTTTTAAATGTTTTTTCATTGGATTAAAGTTATTATATTTTTCATATACTTCTATGAGATTTTACAAGACTCAATATTTCTACCCTAGATGTAAGATCATCTTTTTTTTTAAATATTTTGATACACTTTTAAATAAAAAAATTCATTCACATAATGGATTCCCTAAGTGAAAATTTCCTCATGCACATTAATCGAAACACCTTGGATGTAATGGTTGTATCCTCATAATTTTTCTTAACCAATTGTGTATATAGTTTTGTTTCAAACCCATAATGTATAAGAAAACTGATATAACTCATATATTTTTTTCAAAATATAATGATTCCTTTCTTTTTAGGATGATATATACTGATCGTGGGATGATAAATATTTTTTCACAAGGTAAGGGAATTCAATATGAAAACTATAAATAGTATATTATTGTGAATAAAATATCTTCTGGTCATTTTATGAAGACTGAAATTTCGTAGTTTCCATTTTACCATGATTATTTATAAGAGCAATAAACTTCATGTTAATGATATTTTTTTCATCATATATAAAATCATACATGTCTTCATAATCCAACTAGATCATTTCATCCACATATTTTTTTGTTTTATTTTATTTTAAAGTAAGAATCAAATCCCCTAATTATATTTTTATAGATCTCTATATAATCATTCATGACATCAATTACATTTATTAATTTTTTCTAATAAAGAAAACATGATTTTGAATATTTCATTAGTATATGTTTAATTAAAAAGATTATGCTAAATTCTTGGGATAAATTCTATTAATTATATTTTCATTTAATTTATATTTATGTCCTATTAAGATGTCAATACACATTACTGAAATCATTCATGGATATCTTTATGTACCCTTTATAGTTATTCTTAACCGTAGTATTATAATATTCAATAATATTTTCTGAGACATAAATAAAAGGAACTATTTATTTAGAATAGATATGGAATAAATATCATAATGTAGCAATGGATTCATTATTAATACAATTATATGTGTGATCAATCGAACTATTTATTCTTTTTTCAATAATAAAATATTCACATATGCATGTAATTTCATCATTATAATGTATAGATTTGGAATTTTCAATGAAAAAAACATTATATATAACAATGGTGTATTGTTTGACCACCATAACTTCCTCTCTCTAATTGCATGTTATTATTGGACACTTATTTTAATGAGATATAACAGAAAGACCTCTTCTTTTATTTTATTTATCTATTAGATATTTATGGTAATATTTTACTTAGATGACGCCTTTTTTAAAAAAAATAATCTATACTTAATTATCTAGTTTTATTATAATTTTATCATTGATAGGTCTTTGATTGGAGTTATAAATTTCTTCACATAATATTCACTTCATATATAATTTAAGGATTTCTAATAAAAACACTATATCATATATCATTAATAACTCAAACATTATTCATTCCTAATTCTCTAATACCAATTGAAAATATCATAATAGGATGTCACTAACACTAAGATTTGGGTTATATCTGTCAAGTTATAATTTTGACTAACTTATACTATCACCCCACATCACCTATTCACTAATTCAATAAATGTATCAATCTCATTATCTCCCCTTTCGTCAGTGTGTATGCTAACATAAATAGGAAATAAAGAAAACATAACCAACATTATTTTTTTATAAGTATTTACTCTTTATGAGCATTATTCCCATGGTTTCTAGTGGTTATTATCCATGATACATACCTTTAATATTTTTATCTAGAGAATCACGATCATGATAATTTCCTTAGAACCATTATCATGAAACAAAATAAATAAAAATATGAAAGTGAATTTTTATTCCAGAATCTTTGTATAATATTTAAATCAAATTACAATCTATAAAAAATTATTAATAAATCCATTGTTATCATCTCATTAAAAAAATAATTACACCATATTCCTCAATGTATTAAAATATTCAATGCTTTTTTATTATAGAAATATGTGTGTTTTCTAAACCATTTTTATACTCTATAACATATATGTGTTTTGGGATGGTTCTTTCAGTTCCTCATATGTAATATGATCAAAAACAGATATGGTTATATGATCCTCTAAAAATTCTCTTCTTCTTTAGAACCAAAAACAATCCCATACCTCTATACTATAAATCCTTATTTTCTTTGATTTACTTAAAAAATAACCTAGTTAATTTAGATTTGGGTCGTATACTTCATATTCTTATTCTTACACTTCCCATTATTCATTATTTCATAAGAATAACAACTATAATTCATTATATTTTTATTGAAGTATAATGTTTTAAACATTCTAATAGAATCATTTCTATCATCTTTTTACTATTTTTATATTTATAATATTTGATGGGGAAAATTAATTCTTCATCCTTTAATATTTATATTCACTTAATCATGTGAATATCACAATCATAATTATCAGTATTTAAAATTTAAAAGAAAATATCAATCTATTATTATTATTAGGTCATATTCAAAGTGAACCAATACATTCAGATATAAATATTACATATTTCAATATGAATATCAAAAAAATAACATTTTTATTTATCCCAAAATCATATATATTTAGTTTTATTTGATGTTTGGACACATAGAAATATAATTCATTAGAGATCTAAATCACTTACCAGTAATTTTTTATAACCAGCACCATTCTTGGAAAAATAATACAACATTATTTATAACATAGGTATGGAACCTCATGAAATATTGATAATATATTCTTTGTAAGAATAAATTAAAGATAAATCATGGATTATCTTAAAATAATATGAATATATCTGTATAAGAAAATGATAATAACATTTTTTTAAAGAAAGAATTTCATGGATCAAAATCATGATTCATGGAATATTTCTCCATAATTTATAAGGCATGAATATTAATTCAATCAAATAACACAATATACGAGGGAATAACATTAGGAGAAAACATTGTTTTATTTTTCATACATATAATCATTGAATGTCATTTCCATTTACATGGATCCCTTTCAACATTATCATAGTTTATTGGAATCACACTCTATTCCATTATATCATAAGTCAAGGATACCTCCAAATAATATAAAAATAGACATTATACCTTATTATATTTGGTTTACCCCACTTTTATGTCCTTATTAACTAATGATATATCCATATTATTATAATTAATTTAAGTGATAAATAATAATAGGCCCATCAATCACATAGTCATCTTATTATATATGTTTTCCCTGATATAATTAATCAATCATCATATATCATAACCCATGGAATGTAAATGGGTTTCATAAATATTCCAACTTTTATTATAGCATGGATATTGGAAAATAAATGGGTTTCATAAATATCAAATCATCATAATCATACAAAATATTGATAAAGAAAAATCATTGTATCATTTAATAATATACCCAATGAAGAAAATATAATTTCAAATGATGTTATGATAAATAAAAAATTACATTTAAATAATTCATGGAATATTTATAAGAAAAAAATCCCATTTTCATTTTGAAATAACATATTTTTCATCTAAAATTTTCCATATTATTGTGGAAAATAATTTCACTTAAAATAAAAATGGTAACTTATAATGTTTTATTGAATTCATTGAGTGGTTGTGATGGTGGAAAATTTTATTCATAACATGTATGATAAAACTATGATTATTTTCAAATTTTTAGAAAACATTCTAAAGTACATCATTTATAAAATGAAAAGAATATTCCATTTAAACAATTTATTAAAAAAATTAAAAATGGTAATAATTGACTATAAACTGTTGAAGGATAATATTTAATAAATTATTTAATTTATATTTTGAAAACAAGAATATGGAAGTAGAATTACTTTTGAGTGAAAATAGAAATAAATTCATTTTCTGTAGAAATATTCATATTAATCTCATGAGTACTTGAAGGGAGGGAAATGAAAAAATAATAATTTATTGTATATAAATAACTATAGCCTAATATAATTCAAGAGTTTGATGATTTTTATATGTTAAAAATTAATCATTGTACTCATAATCATATGTTGAACATCTAAACAATGAGATTCTAACACAAAACCCTTATTACATTCATATTCACTATATAAAAAACTCATGAAAGTGACAACATTATATTTATATTTAATTACTTTTAATTTTAAAAAATAATCATAATATTCATTATTTTGTAATATGTACAACACAAAATGGAACTAAGTGTTAAATATATCATAATACTAAATGAAATAACAGTGAGATGAGAAACCCTTGCCTCAAATTTGATATTCCTAAAATGTACTATAATATCATATATAGTAAAGTTAGATTTATTATATATTTATTATGGAATAATATAAAAACATATAATAACATATGTGATCCACATAAAATTGTTTAACATAAATTTATTAATAATTAAATAATAAATTGTTTATTTTTTGGGTGTTAATTATATTGTTTTCCATGGGAGTTTGTTTTTAGTGGATCCAGTACATGAGAATTCCTCATGGTTAATTAATATTATTATTATTTTTAATATTATACTAATATAATTTTAATTTAATATATATATATATATTTATAGTCATCAATAAAATATAGAGAACGAAAAATGAAATACATCATTCATTGAGACATTATTTCATACTTCTGTAAGAACATTGCTCTCATTTTTCGACATATAGAATAAAAGAAGGTAAAAAGTAATTCCAATATATAGGATTAATTTTAAATCATATATATCATATATATTCAATAATTATATCTCTATAACTATCCCTGTAAAATTTTAAGGAAAAATGAATTACACCCCTTTGAGGATGTGGTAGTCCACATGTACGCACATGTGACATTATTAAGTTTCAATAGTTGAGAAGAAGGTAGATAAAGGGTTTTACATTATCAAAAAATTTGTATATTAACTATAATGAATTAAATATTTTACAACGGATAAAATGGATTTATTGGAGGTATAAGAAGAAATAAATTAGAATAGGACTGGTAAAACTATTACATTTCCTTCTAAATGCATCCAATTAAATCCTTATTAAGAACTATTAGAATAATATTTTAAGATGAAAATAACCTATAATTCAAGAATATGGACATTTATAAAATAATATGGAAGGATTTTTATGAGATATAGGGCTAAAAAATGTGAATAATGGAGGAGAATATGAGCCCTTTATTAGTGAGATGAGGGGAAATTTTGGAATTATGTAGTGTTATAAACCAATATAAAATAATTTTTATTATAAAATAGTGATAAATTTATAAAATTATTAAATAAGAGCATTTTGAGTCTAAATATTCTAATAAAATAAAATATTTTTACTTATTAATTTTGTTTTCAACCTTATATTTTATTTTTTTCACATTGTTAACCCTTTTAACAGTTACCTAAAGATCAATGTTATTTACACATTAATAGTCTATAATTATTCTATAAAAGGTCATGTCATCCATAAATTGTCAATGGTTTATTTTAAAAACTATACAACCTTAAAATAGATGAAAAAATGTGTTTTTCTAGTTTTTATTCATTTATCAAAAATAGTTTGTATTACAAAATATCAGTAATTCAATTTTTTGATATAAAAACAGTATTATAATATAATATCTGTCTAATTAATTAAAACTAATTAAAAAATGACCTAGATTCAGATTTAATGAATTTATATTTATAATATAATGATATAATAAATGTTTTATAGTCTTATATATCAGTTTAATTCTTATAATTTTGTCTAACCATTTTGTTGACCATTTTTAATCATAACTATGGTAATGTGTTTCATAATATCAAAGGGTTGTAATTTTATTTACAGGGTACAAATAAGATCATAAATAACCAAATATTGAAATTATAGTCCAATTATCATTATACATTTGCACTAGAAATAATTTTTCATTTTATAAATAGTATAATAAAATATATTTAAAATAAAATGTTTATAATAAATTTTTAAGAACATTTCATATAATTTTACATTGAATTCAATATGATTTCCATTTAATTCAATGATAAATAACTAAAATATATCTAATAATTTACATTTATATTAATAATTATTAATAATCCTCATATTACAATAACAATATTATGTTTAGAGTTTTTTAAATCATTCAGTTTATTTTTTACTACTTGTAGACGCACTTTTTTAGAATTTAAGGTAATTATTTCATTACTAAAAACAAGAAATAATGTATCAACATATATAACTAATCATTTTCTATATTTATATCTATCAATTAATATTATATAATTTAATGCTAAAAAGTGACATTGTTTAATTTATATTTCACATGAATATTATTAATGAAAAATAAATTTAAAAATCAAATTAAAGGTCATATATTATAATTTTTGTTGATTGTGGTTGAAATAGACTTATTTAGTGAACAAAATTCAACTCTTTAAATGAATTTTAATCCTTATCACTTTTGTTTTAACACTAATTTTCCTTTTACCTTTACCTTAGTAATACAAATGTAAAATGTTTACTATTTATAATGAAATATTTAATGGATAACTATTTACAAAATTTCTACCATGTGATTAAAAATATCAAATAAATTTTTCAATATTATATTTTTAGAAGTGGTAGAATAAATCGATGATAAAAATGAAAAACAACTTTTCATATAGAAATGCCTTTTATGTTTAATAATGCAGCTATACTAAAATCGGCCTTAAAATTGATTCAATGAAAATTATTGTATTATTTATAATATAATAGAAATAATTTTATGTTGAAACCATTTTATATAAAAAATTTACTTTTTTTATTTTTTAATACAATACATTTTTAAGAAAATTCTATATTTCTCAATATTCACTATAAAATAAATTTTTAAAAAAAATAAAAAGAAATTAAATATAATATATTTTTTACATAATAAATTAAAAATTGTAATAGATTTATAAAATTATGAGCCAAAATATTCCAAAAATTAATTATATTAATTGAACAAAAAAATTAAATAAAACCTAATTTTTAAATAAGACATATATTTAAAAATAAAATGAATTTACTAAAAATTGAGTGATTATTTATTAATAACATATTATTATATTTTTATTGATTATTACCATCTTATTTATATATATATTATAATTTGGTTAAATATATTATTACCTACCAATTCAATGGCTATCTAGTAATGGTCATAAAATAAAAATATTGTGTGGTTCGTTAAAGCTCGATATAGCATGTTGTATAATCAACCATACATAGTTTAATTTTATAATATCATGGGGTTAAATTATTCAAAATTTAATAAATTAAATAATATTAATTTTATCTTATGATCATTAATCAAGGGTTTGATATTTTCAAATTCTCTATCGAATGCTCGCATCATAAAAATGATTAATAAAACCTCCTCTTAAATTGTGCGAAATAGAAATATGTAGGTCGTCAACAATAACACATAAGTAGCTTTCATAATATGTCAAAATTTTTGGGAATTAAAAATATGATCATGGAGGATAAATTTAATGTCTATACAATGATATAGAATGACCGATAACTATGATCATTAGAATTTGAATGATAATGAGTATGTAAATGAGCACAAGTCCACAAATTAATGAAGTGTGACAGGGATCATTTATTGATCAGAAGTGAATGTAATAGGATAAATTTTTTTATATGATCTTATTTCTATAGTGATTAAATTCAATTACAATATATAGTAATTACATTGAGAAATATACTTACTATACATTTATAATTTCATATGTTAATCAATTTCTAGAGCAATATCATTTTTTCCCTCAAATATGATTATTCAACAAGAATATTCATACCTAAATTACATAAACACCTTCAAAATCCAAAAATGATATAAATGTATTCATCCAATCATTTAATATTAACCAAACCATAATGATTATCACAACATAAGATAATATCCAAAATATATAGACCCTCACATGAGTAATTAATAAATTTTACTCAAATATTTAAATAATAATAACATTGGTTCCACATTAATCACTTTATAAATAATCCTTCATCCTATATAAATATAATTACATCAAAATATAATATTGATTTTTCTTTAAAGGTGATATCATACCTTTCAGATTACATCCATAAAAATGAAATTTTATTTTTCCCAAATAATCACTCATATTAAATCACGTGTTAATCAAAATGGTAATATATTTATATCAAATAAAGGAAGAGTCTCCCAAAATATCAGTAAGCAACCTAATATATTACTATATAATAATATAAAATAGTTATCTCACCAAAATACAATAATTTTTATTTACATACTAAACTGAATTGAAATCCTTATTTTGACCATAAATATCATGAAAAGTTATTTTCATACCAATGATTCGCTTTTCAACCGTGAAAAATATATATATTCCTATATATAATAATCCCTAATTAATTTAACATTAAAGAATATAATAACCCGATGGTCTATTTAAGAATCAATATAGAATTCCCCCTAAAACATTTTCAATGTTTCAAATAACCCCAAAATCTCCCCACCAAAAACATCAGTAGTGGTATATATTCCTTGGAAGTTATAATCAACATTAAACATATAAAACCATTATAGTATAAATAAAACTTTTTTTAACCCCACAATAAAACATGTATTCTTACAAAAATTAAAACATTCCATATTAATAAAAAAAATACTAGATTATTGAAGATATTAAATAAATTCAATATTCAATAATAATTATCCACGATGTCAAAAATCACTAACAACATAAATTTTTACCAATAATATCCCTTTTACATAAACAATGAACATCAACTATTTATCCAAATTAATCATTATCAAAATAAAAGTAAGTTAATTTTCATTGTAATCATTACCATTCAACATATGGTTTCAAATTATTATATAAATAATATGGGGAAATGATATGTATATGTTTTATGATTCTTATAATATGAAAAAAAAATGTAATGAAACTTGTACAATAAAACTATTGTATCTGAATACTTAAAAAATGAAATCCTTTCACATCAATTATTGGAATAAAATTCATCCTTCCTTATTCTAGTAGTTAACGATTATATTATATAATTTTCATATTGAAATACCATTTCCCCCACTCATATTGCTTTGAAATATAAATTGTACCTCAAGCTGAACATCATTTCCCTCAATAACACAAATTCATTTTTCTTTGGAAATTTTTTACTCTATTCCCTTTTATTCCACTTATTTATGACCTTCTTCTTCCTATGAGAAATGTACTAGTGTTATTATAACATCATAAATGAATGATATGATGTTGAATATTATTCTCTCAATTTACTTCATGAAAATCAATTTTTCATTTATTTTTTATTTCAGGAAACTCACCCAGGTAAGGATTATTATTCACATAATTAGAAAATTGATTTTCATATTAACAAGGATTCTCATCTAACTCCCATTTAATTTTGTTCTTTATGAGGAAAAAATTCATTGTACATCATATTCTATATTAACATGAATCCCCTTTGAACTATATATTATAAAAACAAAAAAGTATAATTATAGAAAAACTATTACTAGTGAGGAATCAAGTAGTCCAGAACAATCAGTCATATAATTACTAAATAATAGAACATTATTTTTAATATATGACAACATAGATTTATCTTATGTAATCCTTGGTTAAGATCTAATAAAATCCTTCATAATTGACCCTAATAAAATTAGGATTTTATCTAAATATATCCCTTAGGAGTCTCATACCATGTGCATAGTTAGGGTATACTCACAATGAACCATAATAATGGATGATTTATATTTATACCAACTCTATTTAAGATTATTATCCCTATATTAACCTGTTATAAAACAATACCTGTAACGGCCTGAAATTTTGAATAAATCTTGTTTCTTAATTTTATGTGTTATTTTATTTTATTTTTATACTCAAAAAAAATGTTTCATTTGATAACATGAGTATAATTAAAATGATACTGTTGGTTTTTGACTGTTATATGACCATTGGTCAATATAACCGCTGGAAACTAAACATTTTGATTATTGTCTCTAAATACAAGTAATCTTGGTTAATTAATATAGAAAGAAGATTCGATGGCCTCACCCAGTAGTCTTGGACCGATTGAAGCCCATCTAAGAAAACTTGGGAAGGAGGTAGTACCACAGGGCTTTTCTCTGGACCAAACCCAAGCTGAACTTCATCGTGTGAATCTAGAATAGGATCGCATTCGCGAGAAGTTCAAACTGATAGAAATTACTACTCGTGCGATGTTGGCCGAGCCTCCCTTGGATTTTCTCACCTTAGCACACCTTACACTTAGGTCCTATGCTGGTGTGATAAGGGGCTATGTAAGGAGACCGTAACTGCCTTGTGTAATCCATTGTTTTAAATAAAAATTGGGATTTCTTCTTATGATGATGTTTATGAATTTTCAAATGACCGGATAAATATAGTATGCATATTTTTGATGAATTTTAGAAAAAGTATATTTTAAAAATGTTTTTGTAAACCTTAAATAATTAAAAATGTGTAATGATTTGCAAAAAATGGTCTTCCACAATTATGTTCAGTACGAAATTTAGAGTCTAATAAGATCAACTTGATTTTTGATGAATAGTAAAATATTAATAGTGATTTTATGATTATGATTAGTAATGAGTTCAAATGGATTAGTAATCTCACTTAAATAAAGTATTAGTATAATCTAGGCACCTTGATTAAGTAATGTGATTCAATAAAATGGTTAAATAACGGTTTCATAAATTATTATTCAAGTATTAGTTTTTTCGGGTGAATAGTGTTTTTTAATTAAAAATTTAATTAAAAATTATTAGAAAATTATTTATATAAAAAGGACTTTATTTTTGAACTCAGAGCATCGATATTATGTTATGGTAATTTTTGGGGATTTTTCTGAAAAAAAATGAATTCTTGATGAATAGTGTTTTTATTTAAAAATTAAATTAAAATTATTTAAAAAATTATTTTTATAAAATGGAGTTCATAAATGTAATTAGAGCATCGATATTTAGTTAAGGTGAAATTTTGGGATTTTTCTGAGAAAGATGAATTTTTCAGTGAATAGTAAAAATACAGTTTTAGGGTTTCGGTATGTTTAATGACATCATAACTGTGTAATGATGATGTCATGAGATATTTTAAGGTTTGGCTGGCCAAGGGTGATGAATTATTGTTTTGGGGGGCCCATGTGTCCTAACTCCATGGTAAATGCCAAGGGAGAGCACATGGGTTTGAGAAAAGCACATGTGAAGTGTCCCTTGGCCATTAATGCCTTGTCCCCTCACTTTCCCTATAAATACCAAGCCCTCCTCTCATCCATTCGACTCCCCACTCTTCCCCAACGAAGTTATGGTCTCTTTACCTCCCAAGGAGTCCTCCCAAGGTTCCCCAAGCCCTCAAGGTCCAAACCTTTGAGTTTTAAGAGTTACGTTTTAAGGTAAGGGATCCGACCTCTCTCTTTCTTTTCAAGAAATCTCTTTTATGTCATTTCTTTTATGCTCCATGTTCTTATGTTAAAGGATGGTATTTTATACTCCTATTACTTCCCTTTTAATTTTCATATAATTAGAGATCCCCTCTTACTCTTATTATTTCTTTTTATGATGTTTTAAGTCGCACCGTTAGGCTGTCGAAATTTTTGTAACAGATTCTTTCTCCCTTCTCATTTTTCAAGATCTATTTTCATGTAAAGTATTTCAATTTACTTTTTATTATTTTGGGGTATGATCTCTAAATTTATCATACTAATCTTTTATGATCATATGATGAGAGACCCCATTTGATCTATTCAATTCAGTATTTTGAAGTTTTAAGTGGCGCCGTTAGGCTGCCGAATTTTTAAGTGGTTCTTCACCCTTCTCGTTTTGAAGTTCTACTTTCATGTCAGTTATTTCAAGTTCCTTTTTGTTATTTTGGGGTATTATATCTATATATATTATTCTAGACTCTTATGTTCATATTATGAGAGACCCTATTTGATCTCATCAATTCATTTTTGTTGAAGTTTAAGTGACGCCGTTAGGCTGCCGAATTTTTAAGGGATTCTTTCACCCTTCTCCTTTTCAATGTTCTAATTCCATGTCAAGTCTTGAAAGTTCCTTTTTATTATGTTGGGGTATGATCTCTATATCTATCATACTGATATTTTATGTTCATATTATGAGAGACCCTATTTGACATCATCAATTCATTTTTGGTTGAAGTTTATGTAACGCTGTTAGGCTGCTGAATTTTCATAAGAGAAATCTTATTTTTGTCTTCCTTTCATGTTCTTCATTTCATATGGTATATTTTCAAATGTCATTACCATGTTCTTAAATCCTTTATATTCTGTCCCTCTACTGTTTTATGGGTCATTTATGAATGTTTTACCCATGTCCCCTCTCTTTTCAATGTTTTCTAAAAACCTTGTAACATAGCCGTTATGCTGCAGAATTTTTGTCTCAAAATGCCTCTCTCTTTTCTAAAAATTATTTTATGTTATAAATTGAATACTCAAAGCTCTTATTTCTACAAGGGTATTCACATATATATCAAAATGTTCTATTTTAAATTCTGGGATTTACATACATAAGACCCGCTTTCCCTTCTGTGGGTTTAAAGTGACGTAAAGATCATGTCTTTAAAGCAGTTTTTAAAACATTATGATTATGAAATGAAACCCATTTATTTTATGCTATATTGGTTATTTATGAAATGTTTGATGATGATATATGTGGCTCACATGATAATAAAGACAAATTAAGGGTGCGCCCTGATATCGCTCCAATGCATTGGGTAAAGACTTAATCTCTAGAGATGACCATTTTAACGACGCCTTGGTGAATAACCTTGGTAATTTTTAACGACACCTTGGGGATGGACCTTGGTGAAAAGAAACGATTGTCAATATTAAATGTCATAGCCACATCTTCAAGTTATGAAAAATGTTATTTTTATTATCATGTATCTCATGATTTCATTCTCATGCCTTAAAGTTCTTTTCATGTCCTTATTGAAGTATCTCAAGAGCACATGTAAAATGTTTCTCTTGTTTCCCTTACTGGGCTTTCTGCTCACCCTTTCTTTTGATGTATGTCCCCAGGTTATGAGATGCAGTAATGAACCTAGGATGAACTTAAATAGAATCCTTTCAAGTGTTTGTGAAGAGTGTTTTTTGTTCTTTTCATTTATTATGTTCCTTGTTTCCAAGACACTAAACCTTAAAGATCCTCAGTTCCGTGTAATGAAATGAAAGTTATGTTATAAAAAGACGGGATACTATAGTTGGAATCAAAGGATGGTTTAGTTATTTGTGGAAATTAAGATATGAAAACTCTAGGAATAACCCTATAGAAAAGTTTAAATATAGGAAATCTTCCTGGTATTTTGGTGAGTATTGAGTAAGGGGTTTCCAACCAAATACATCCTTGTCTAGATACGAGCAGGTAGAGGTGGCTCTGGCACAGATGTACATAGGGGTAAAACCTGAAAACACCACTTTGAGCTAGACTCGAACGGAAACCGGTACACAACAATGGGCCTTGCTGCACTCTTGGTTACGACACTCCCGGGGGATATGCTTTGGTAAATTCATAAGCGTGGTATGAACCATTGTTAAAGGAAAAAAGATAACATAAAATAAAGGTTCACATAAGAATATATGATCATGGATAACCTAGATGGGAACCTAGGGGATCACAAGTTAGGGTATACTTTTCTTCTACAAGTTATCCTTATATGATTTAAGTTTATTTTCATGATTATTGGCTAAGTATTTAAGCCCCTAATTATAGCTTCTTTTCTTAGTTAATGGCGGGAAATGGAAGAACATGTCCCAACAACCAATGTGATAGGAAATGCTATGATTACCGTATTAATACGACAGAGATGATTAGGAGATTAAAAGATGATTATTATTTTGGAAGATGTTCACTATTTTGAGGACCCTATATGATCGAGGTAAATAGATTACTACGGTATTTTCATTGAGGATTAAGGTTGACTTATATTTTGAAGAATCAATGAATTTAAGGTGGACTTATAGTAATTTAGGTTACTTATGGAAATGATTAACCTATCTTGGGTAAAATATGTTTAGGTTAACTACTTTTGTTATAAGATGTTAGGTTTGGTTGATGTTGTTTGGAGATGAACAATGAAGTTTATTTTGGAAGACTATGTTATCAAATCCCTCTTGTATTTGGGTTTCAATCTCAGTTTGGTTTATTTTGAGGAATTTTAAGGACCGTTATTTATGGGATGGTCTATTATGAACTTTGGGTAGTAACATGGAACTTTGAAGATTCAAAAGTAGTTTCCATTCCTATGGGATTCTTTTTGAAGAGTTTTTTTACCTTACCCTTTCTATTTTTGGGATAATGTTTAAAGATAGAAGAAATAGATAGTTGATATTTTATGTATTATGTGATTCTCTAGAAGATGATTCTTGTGTTTTGATGAGACCAAGTAGTTTTGAATGCTCATCATTTGGAGAAAAGATTCGTTTTGGTAGAAACTTATTAAAGGATGAAACTCTACATAAATGTAGGTATATTTTCTTATTTTTTTGTTCTATGTAGTAAATGAATTCCTCAAAGTTATGAAAAGGAACGTAAAACAAAAACGTTGTTGTTTTACGTTTCCTACTGGGTAATCAAAGACCGCTTACACACATCATAATTTTGGGATTTTCTGGTGGTTAACTTCCTCCTAATCATGTTTTCTATCACTCTCCTTTAGAAAGTGACACTTTGTTTTCTCCTCCATGTCCATGTTTCCTACATGGAATCCTAGTATGAGTAAACTCGGGTGGCCTTTGTACTTCCTCTTCTTTCTTTTAAAGTAATGGTGTTACTGACTCTTTTTCCGATGTGGGAATTTCAACAAATTTCAAAACCCAATTTTAAAAATTGCAAGGATGCAATTTCTTAAGGGGGGAAGATTGTAACGGCCCTAAATTTTGAATAAATCTTGTTTCCTAATTTTATGTGTTATTTTATTTTATTTTTATACTCATCAAAAATGTTTCATTTGATAACATGAGTATAATTAAAATGAGACCGTTGGTTTTTGACTGTTATATGACCATTGGTCAATATAACCACTGGAAACTAAACGTTTTGATTATTATCTCTAAATACAAGTAATCTTGGTTAATTAATATAGAAAGAAGATTCGATGGCCTCACCCAGTAGTCTTGGACCGATCGAATCCCATCTAACAGAACTTGGGAAGGAGGTAGCACCACCGGGCTTTGCTCTGGACCAAACCCAAGCTGAACTTCATCGTGTGAAGCTATAACGGGATCGCCTTTGCGAGAAGTTCAAACTGATAGAAATTACTACTCGTGCGATGTCGGCCGAGCCTCCCTCGAATTCTCTCACCTTAGCACACCTTACACTTAGGTCCTATGCTGGTGTGATAAGGGGCTATGTAAGGAGATCGTAACTGCCTTGTGTAATCCTTTGTTTTAAATAAAAATTGGGATTTCTTCTTATGATGATGTTTATGAATTTTCAAATGACCGGATAAATATAGTATGCATATTTTTGATGAATTTTAGAAAAATTATATTTTAAAAATGTTTTTGTAAACCTTAAATAATTAAAAATGTGTAATGATTTGCAAAAAATAGTCTTCTACAATTATGTTCAGTACGAAATTTAGATTCTAATAAGATGAACTTGATTTTTGATGAATAGTAAAATATGAATAGTGATTTTATGATTAGGATTAGTAATGAGTCCAAATGGATTAGTAATCTCACTTAAATAAAGTATTTGTATAATCTAGGCACCTTGATTAAGTAATGTGATTCAATAAAATGGTTAAATAACGGTTTCATAAATTATTATTCAAGTATTAGTTTTTTCGGGTGAATAGTGTTTTTTAATTAAAAATTTAACTAAAAATAATTAGAAAATTATTTTTATAAAAAGGACTTTATTTTTGAACTCAGAGCATCGATATTATGTTATGGTAATTTTTGGGGATTTTTCTGAAAAAAATGAATTCTCGATGAATAGTGTTTTTATTTAAAAATTAAATTAAAATTATTTAGAAAATTATTTTTGTAAAATTGAGTTCATAAATTTAATTAGATCATCGATATTTAGTAAAGGTGAAATTTTGGGATTTTTCTGAGAAAGATGAATTTTTCAGTGAATAGTAAAAATACAGTTTTAGGGTTTCGGTATGTTTAATGACATCATAACTGTGTCATGATGATGTCATGAAATATTTTAAGGTTTTTCCGGCCAAGGGTGATGAATTATTGTTTTGGGGGCCCCATGTGGCCTAACTCCATGGTAAATGCCAAGGGAGAGCACATGGGTTTGAGAAAAGCACATGTGAAGTGTCCCTTGGCCATTAATGCCTTGTCCCCTCACTTTCCCTATAAATACCAAGCCCTCCTCTCATACATTCGACTCCCCACTCTTCCCCAATGAAGTTATGGTCTCCTTACCTCCCAAGGAGTCCTCCCAAGGTGCCCCAAGCCCTCAGGGTCCAAACCATTGAGTTTTAAGAGTTACGTTTTAAGGTAAGGGATCCGACCTCTCTCTTTCTTTTCAAGAAATCTCTTTTATGTAATTTCTTTTATACTCCATGTTCTTATGTTAAAGGATGGTATTTTATACTCCTCTTACTTCCCTTTTAATGTTCATATAATGAGATATCCCCACTTACTCTCATTATTTCGTTTTATGATGTTTTAAGTGGCGCCGTTAGGCTGCCGAAATTTTTGTAACGGATTCTTTCTCCCTTCTCATTTTTCAAGATCTATTTTCATGTAAAGTATTTCAAGTTACTTTTTATTATTTTGGGGTATGATCTCTAAATTTATCATACTGATCTTTTATGATCATATGATGAGATACCCCATTTTATCTCTTCAATTCAGTATTTTGAAGTTTTAAGTGGCGCCGTTAGGCTGCCGAATTTTTAAGTGGTTCTTCACCCTTCTCGTTTTGAAGTTCTACTTTCATGTCAGTTCTTTAAAGTTCCTTTTTGTTATGTTGGGGTATTATCTCTATATCTATCATGATGGACTCTTATTTTAATATTATTAGAGACCCTATTTGATCTCATCAATTCATTTTTGGTAAAGTTTAAGTGACGCCGTTAGGCTGTCGAATTTTTAAGGGATTCTTTCGCCCTTCTCCTTTTCAAAGTTCTAATTCCATGTCAAGTCTTTAAAGTTCCTTTTTATTATGTTGGGGTATGATCTCTATATGTATCATACTTATCTTTTATGTTAATATGATGAGAGACCCTATTTTACATCATCAATTCATTTTTGGTTTAAGTTTATGTAACGCTGTTAGGCTGCTGAATTTTCATAAGAGAAATCTTATTTTTGTCTTCCTTTCATGTTCTTCATTTCATATGGTATATTTTCAAATTTCATTACCATGTTCTTAAATCCTTTATATTCTGTCCCTCTACTATTTTATGGGTCATTTATGAATGTTTGACCCATGTCCCCTCTCTTTTCAATGTTTTCTAAAAACCTTGTAACATAGTTGTTATGCTGCAGAATTTTCGTCTCAAAATGCCTCTCTCTTTTCTAAAAATTATTTTTTGTTATAAAGTGAATACTCAAAGCTCTTATTTCTACAATGGTATTCACATATATATAAAAATTTTCTATTTTAAATTCTGGGATTTACATACATAAGACCCGCTTTCCCTTCCGTGGGTTTAAAGTGACGTAAAGATCATGTCTTTAAAGCAGTTTTTAAAACGTTATGATTATGAAATGAAACCCATTTATTTTATGCTATATGGGTTATTTATGAAATGTTTGATGATTATATATGTGTATCACATGATAATAAAGACAAATTAATGGTGTGCCCTGATAGCGCTCCAATGCATTGGGTAAAGACTTAATCTCTAGAGGTGACCATTTTAACGACGCCTTGGTGAATAACCTTGGTAATTTTTAACGACACCTTGGGGATGGACCTTGGTGAAACGAAATGATTGTCAATATTAAATGTCATAGCCACATCTTCAAGTTATGAAAAATGTTATTTTTATTATGATGTATCTCATGATTTCTTTCTCATTCCTTAAAGTTCTTTTCATGTCCTTATTGAAGTATCTCAAGAGCACATGTAAAATGTTTCTCTTGTTTCCCTTACTTGGCTTTCTGCTCACCCTTTCTTTTAATGTATGTCCCCAGGTTATGAGATGCAGTAATGAACCTAGGATGAACTTAAGGAGAAGCCTTTCAAGTGTTTATGAAGAGTGTTCTTTGTTCTTTTCATGTATTATGTTCCTTGTTTCCAAGACACTAAACCTTAAAGATCCTCAGTTCCGTGTAATGAAATGAAAGTTATGTTATAAAAAGACGGGATGCTATAATACCCACTTATTGTTTCTAGATATTGGTACATTTCTAGGAAAACCATATTATTTAAATATTACAGTAACAATCGTATTTTATCAAATACATAGGCTTATAACCATGGATTTCATCAATGTTTTATTTTCATAATATCTATTGATATAATAAAACCTACTTTTATACTAATAATAGAAACCCAAACCTTTCATAGATAATATTTTTATATTTTTATATGAATATCCAATAAATTCCCTTATAGCCCATTCCATTATTGTATAGATTTATTGTATTAAAAATATTACATACAGAAACAAAAAATTTGTAAGATATCTACATAATAACATAATTTGTTTATTATATCTATCACCCTTATTAGACATAACATACTTATAAAAATTATCATAACTTGTGGAATGTAAACACAAGAAATGGTGGTCTCAGGTAATCATTAAAGAAAAAATAGAGATATCAATTATGAATTAAAAATTAAATGAACATAATGGTTTGATAACATGCAGATAAAAATTAAAAGTCATACTAAAAATATAATATTACATAATCGTGTGTCATAGAATGTTACATGGTAGTTTATAAATAATGGATCATGATAGTTTCAAAGAACATGAGCTATAACAGCATAATATTGACATAAAAAATATTTTCTATAGACAAAATAAAATGAAATTGTTTCCTTAGTTAAGAATCTCTACCAACACTATCATACTATATTGTTCTCACTCTACATTCCATATTATCCTTTATCACTATTACCTTCAATTATTGTCATAGATGACATGGTCTATTACTGAACTAGGTTCACTCCATATTCCACTCAATACTATCTCATGATATATCCTTCTTTACCTAATGCATTGTAAGCCTATAAAAATATGGTCTCACTTTTCACACAATGATATTAATATATATGTTGGCCGCAATATCATAAATTATTCATCATATATCACAATCTATGGAAATGGAATGGGTTTCATAATCATTTCAACATTGAATGATAGAGTATCTATTAAAAATTAATGGGTTTCATATATATATTTTTAATATAATCATAAAATATCCAAATAAAGAAAATGAATGATTTAATTTATTCAAATTTTGAGTAAATCCCATAATACATAAATGGATTTTATCATATATGAAAAATTTATATACAAGTTTTGATATAATGTTTTTTTAGGAAAAACACTATTTTTATTTGGAAATAAATTCTTTAAATCTAAAAATATACAAAATATTGTCATTATTATATTTTTTTAAAAGAATAATGTAAACATTTAAATTAATATTAGGTTAATTGAGTGGTCATAAAAATATTAAATTTTATTTATCTTGTGTAATTATAAAACGAATATTGAATTCACATTTTTGTAAAAAAGTCAAAAGTATGACATTCCATAAATGGAAAGAAAATTAATTTAAAAAAAATTATAAATTATATCATAGATAAAAATGAATTAAAATAATAATAGGATTATATTTAAATAACTCTAGAAATTATTTTTAGAAAACATATTTTTGGAAGGAAAATGATATTCCGTAGGGGAGATAAACAATTTTATTTTTCCATAAAAAATATTCTATTGGTTTCATGATTATAAAAAGAGTCTAAAATGATATGATAATATTTAATATACATAATTAACATTAATAAAATAAAATTAATTCTTTTTTTGATTTATATTATATAATATTTTATCATCAGAAAATTTATCATAAGAAATCCTTGTATATAAATCGATTTTAACATTCAATCTTACTATATTGGTATCCTCAAAATTTATGCTTCATGATACATAGAAACATATATGGATTTTTATAATCCAAAAATGTTCATGAAATAATAATATAATATATTAATTTTTACTATATACACTACACAATGGAATGAAAGTTTGAATATCTCATAAGTCTCATATGAATAATTTGGAGATGAAAAATAAATCAAGTTTGATTTTCATTGAAATTTCACTAAAAACTTATATAATAAAAGAAAATTTATTTTCATTATATAATATAATCATGTAAATACTTATAATATCATATATAATCCACTTATAACTTTTAAATATACAATTATTAAGAATTTTTTATTAAAATCAACATTTTGGGGGGTTTACTATTTCATTTATCATGAGAGTTTTGGTTCTATAATTTTTGTTTATCCATTTATATATTGGTTATATAACATACATAATATTAAAAATTATATTAATATAATATATATTCATTATATATAATGTTTCATCCATAAATTTTCTAGATAAAATAATGAATTACATTGTTCCTGAAGATGGTTGGTTGTACACACAAATGGAAATTGTTTTCATTTTTTGATAGATTTAATGAATGAATGGTAAATAATGATTCAAAATTATAAGATAAATTTTTTATGATATATATATTATAAATATTAATAAAATATATTAATATATATTGGGAAAAAATGGATCAATTCACTTATGAAGGTGATAGTCCACCAGTATAGTCGATCGATGTTATAAGGACCCAACCTTAAACATTACATAATCATGAATTAAGTGAATAACTCACATTAAGAATATTTTCAGGTTTAGTGTTTTATATAATTAGGCCATAAATATTACATTACATCTCAAAAATTTCAAGATAGACACTTCTACTTTGTTTCTATTTTTTCATAAAGTAAAAACTATTGAAAAAAATAGTCATGTCTAGTCCCATGGTTTAGACATCATGGATTTTCCATGATCCCATCTTTTACACTATTTATCTTTAGGTCATATTAAAAACATTTCAAAACATGGGATGAGCATAAAAATATCAATAAGGGTAATATAAAAAAAATAAAACATTATTTCATCATTGCATACATAACTAAGATCTATAAAATACCTCACGAAATCATAAGATTTATGAATAACACATAGAAAACCTAAATCATAAAGTTAACTTGTTGCATTCATAACATACTTATGTTGTAGTTTTCATAGCTACGTAGAGAGTTACATTCAGAATACCCATCATAGTATATTCCCTAAATCACTTTGGAGAAACATTCACGTTTACCTCCATCACTTTACCAAATGCATTGGAGAGCTATCTCGGGCTCACCTTCCCTAGGTTTATCATAGAATAACCTGTATATGTAACATTTCCCAAGAACCATTACATATTCATAACACATAAAACAAACATAAAGGAAATATAACATTTACACATTACAATCACAATATATAATTTAAATATATTGAACTAATCAATCCATTATCAAAACCATTTCCAATACCAATATACGTAAAAGAATTAAATGGTATTTACTTTTCTTTTAAAAATAGTATGGCTTGTTAAGAAAGACAATATCAAATAATACTCACGGTGGATGAAAGGTCGTTTTCACCACTTACGTTAAAAAAACATTCCTTTTTGTCATTTAATAAAACTCTTCGTAGAAAAATATTTCCATTGAATTAAATGAAAAATCAATGTTTTTTATACAGATTATAAAATAATGTCGTGTATTTAAACAAAATATTCATCAATGAAAGGAGATTGAGATGAAGTCCCTTACCTCGTGTCCGACCTGACCCTTCTGTTCTTTAATCTCCTAAATAATATACTAATGATAATTTATACTTCATTAAGAACCTTTTTTATGTTTATTATTCCTTTTATATCTCTTATTACCATGTTATAAACATTATTTAACTATTTTTGTTAATAATGGTTGTTTTGTCAATATTTGGTACTTGAGTCAAAAATTGACTTCTTATAATTACAAGTTGATCACGTAGAAAATTTTTAATTATATCTAGAATGATATTCATGATATAGATATCATATATATCTTATATATCCAGTATATATATATATATCTTTTTGTATGTATTTTTAACATTGCATAAATTTTGGAATTATGATATGAAATGCACCGTTCACGGAGACGGTTAGTTATACGTACGCATTAACTCTACTTTCATGTCGGTTTCTTATATAAATTGAATTAAAACATAATAATACATAAGTATATTATAATTACAGTTATATATCATATATAATATCATTAACATCATCCTTTATATATCCCACATATGGCAGTAATGAGTCAAATGACATTGAGGGGGTCGTAGTCCGCACATCCTAAAATGAAATTATCGCGTTTACCCATAATGGAAAAAATAAAGGTATACTATAAATGAAAAATTCCAAAGCATAAAGATTACATAAACATAATATATATCATATATAAATGAACATTCATATTAATGGCCACCATGAGAGGTGGTAGGAGATAATTGAAAAATCATCATTTCGTGAGGCGTTAGTTTTCCATCCACAGAAACAGTATGTTCATTACACATTAGATGGAGGTGTGTGAATTTTTAGTTAGAACCCTTCTCATAAAAACATACAAGTACATTTAGGATACTGTTTTTGTCATAAAATAAAATAATAAAATTATTTTATGGGTTTTATAAGTAAAATAAAAGAAAATAATTTAAGAGAAACAATTGCATTTAATTTGAGTAACTCCCTTTGGTTTAAACCAAGAGGACTTCTTGATGTGCCTTATGCCTATTTTAAGGCTTATAGGTGGAAGATAGGGATATCTATAGATTATTTGGGTAGTTTTTGGACGAGACAAGGGGATTGAGTGGTGTAATGAATGGGTTATAAGTGGTGTCCTTTTATAAGGGGGGTTGGGGCTCTTTAGGAAAGTGTAAAAATATTATTTTATTATATAATTATTTATGGTTTCTAAATGTCCAAAACTTATTAAAATATAATATAAGATGACTAATAGTCGAAATAAAATCATCCAATAATAATTTTATAGGTTTTGGAAATTATTTTAATCATTATAACATTATTTATTTAAATCATTTATTAATTAGGTAAACAATGCATCATTATCATGTCATAAATAATTTTATTTATTTGAAATATAAAAATTGAAAAAAAATACCATGATGTAGGAAATATTTTTAATTTTCCAATGAATATTCATTGTCAAAATGATAACTTATATATCCCCTATTAAAAAATTAATTGTCTAAAAGATATTTTTTTATGTAATTTTTGTCTTTACTTTAAATTAATTAATATAATGTGTCATTATCACTCTTAAGTGACTCCATGGGGTCCCAAAATATACCCAAGGATTCCCATGGTTTTATATGACTCATCTATTAATGTTAGGACAATTTTTAAGGTAATTTTTTATTATTATGATATTCTTCTTACCTTAAATTATCGTATTTACCTTTAACCACGGTAAATAAAAGTCAAAAGTTACTATTAACCAAAAATTATTTTCATATTATTGAACCAAATTTTACTTACTTATAAAAACCATGTATGTTGGTTTCTCAAAATTCAATTCACGGAAGCGGTAAAATTTCAATTAAATGAAAAATTCGGTTTTTTAACTACTACTTAGGGGTTTCACTAGTCATCAAAAATTAATGTTTTTCTGAAAACTACCAAAATTACAGCCTAAGATATATTTAATCTTCTAAATTCAAAAATAATTTCTATTTTATCAAATTCAAAACATAAAATTTTGATTAATTAATTTAAAATTAATTCTGATTGTCAAAACAAAAAATCGTGTTTTTAAGAAATATTAACTATCAAAAGATTGACACTTGCTTATGTCATATTTCAAAGTGAAATTACTTCCAATGACCAACAATGAATTAAATGTTAAAGATATAATCTAACTACACTTTAAAACCAATTAATAAGATAATATAACCATATAAATAAATTATATTAAAAGGATTTTTTGAATTAAAATATAGTATTTTTCACAATTTATTAAAAAATGAATTTTATCAGAAAATATTAAAAATTTAACCAAAGTAAATTTTGATGTCCTGATTCTAAAGAAAAAATTTTCTGTAGTCAAATAGAACATATAAAAGTGAAAAAAAAACTATATTTAAAGAGGTTTCACCATCAAAAGGCGGCAAATCAACATTTTAATGTAAATTATGCTTAAAATTAGATTCATTCACATTTTAAGCCTCTAACTTTTATTGGTTAAATGTAAAACCATTTAACAAACATTTATTATAATATTTTAGTTAGTGTTATTCATTTCTTCTAGTACAAATTCTAGGCATTAACAACCATTTAAAATATTAATATTATATTATTATTGTGCGACGTAAGATTTCAAAGAAACCCATTGTTGTGTATCGGGTATGCCATCAAACATAGCGTCCCTTTTAATGTAAAATATAAATTTAATTCACAAATATTAATAAATATGGAAAATGTATTATTTTTTATTTACCTGGGATGTTACATCCTTCCCCCCTTTTGGAAATAGAATCCTTGAAATTTTATTCACTTATTAAAAAGATGGGGGTATTTACACCTCATAGCATTTTCAGATTCCAATGTTGGCTCTTCAACTATATGTTTTTTCCAAAAAACCATTACTTGGTGAATCACCTTATTCCATAGCACTTGCACTCTTTGGTCAAGAATTTGGATTGGTTTTTCCTCATAAGGGATATTATATTCCAACTGAACTACCTCTAGACTTAAAACATGAAATGTATCTGGAATATACTTTCTCAACATTGAAACATAAACAACATTGTGTACCTGGGATAAACATAGAGGTAAAGCCACTCTGTAAGAAACTGATCCAACTTTATCTAGGATTTTATAGGGTCCAACGACCCTTATACTCAACTTTATTTTCTTTCCAAAACGCATCACACTTTTCCATGGAGAAACTTTGAGAAAGACAAGATCACATATCTCAAAAGAAAGATCCTTTCTCCAGTTATCTGCATAACTTTTCTACCTTCTCTTAGCTGTTCTCATGGGATTCTAAATCAACTGAACTTTTTCTTCCATATCTTCTACCAATTCTGGTCCCATTAGCTTCCTTTCACCTACAACATCCCAAAAATATATATTTCGACATCGCTTCCCATATAATGACTCAAATGGATCCATCAGTATACTGGAATGAAAAATGTTATTATAATAAAATTCATCCAATGAAATATGTTGGTCCCAAATTCACTATAAATCAAGTGAACAAGAACGTAGCATATCATCCATGGTCTGAATTATACATTTCAATTGCCCATCTAATTGTGGTTGAAAAGCTGTATTAAAATTTCATTCATTACCCGATGACTTCTAAAGCCTTTCCAAAAGTTAGAAATAAAACATGGGATCACGATCAGATACAAAGGAGTGGGGAACACAATGAAACCTGACTATCTCTTTAACATACAACTGAGAATGTTGATCTAGAGACAAAGTATCTCGAATAGGATTGAAATCAGTAGATTTAGTCAACCGATCAACAATAACCCAGATTTCATTATTACCTTGAGATGTATTTGTTAATCCCACAACGAAGTCCATAGATATATTTTCCCATTTCCACTCTGGCACTGGTAAAGACTGAAGCATCCATTTCAGTAACTACTTCTCTTCTTTAACCTGTTGACAAGTAAAACACTACACAGTAAAATCAGCAATATCTCTTTTCATTCCATCCCACTAATATACTCCCGAAGATCTTTGTACATCTTAGTACTGCTTAGATGAATTGAAAACGGGGAACTATGAGCTTCACATAATAACTCTTTCTTCAACTGTGAATCACAAGGAACACATAATCTCTTTCCACACCTCAAAACACAATAATTATCAACGTCAAATTCAAGAAACTTACCCTTCTTAACCATGTCTACCTTTTTCTGCAGCTCACTATCTTCCTTCTCTACTTTCTTTATTCTATCTGATAGAGATGATTTCACTAACACCTAATTCAAAATAGAATAATTTCTAGCACCAAAAATTTCTATTCCAAAGTTAATCAAATAAAAAACCAAAGTATCTCTATCCAAATATAGCATGGTTAATGAATCGTTACTTTTTCGAATCAAATCATCATACACTTTATTTGCTTTTCCCTGATGGTAAAGGATCATGTAGTAACAATCATAGATTAATTCCAACCATCTCATCTGTCTCATGTTCAATTATTTTTGAGTGAATATATACTTAAAACTTTTGTGTTCAGTATATATTTCACATTTTAATCTATAAAAATGATGCCTCCAAATCTTTAAAGAAAAAAACAACAGAAGCTAATTCCAAATCATGTGTATGGTAATTTAACTCATGTGGTTTCAACTAAAGTGAAGCATAATAAATTACCTGATCATTTTGCATAAGGACACAACCAAGTCCTTTCAATGAAGCATCACTGTAAAAAACAAACTCACCATTTTGAAAAGGTATTTCCAAAACTGAAGCATTCACCGATCTTCTTTTCAATTCCTGAAAACAATCATCACATTCTTTTATCCAAACGAACATAACACCATTTCGAGTGAACTTAGTCATTGGAATAGATAACCATGAAATCTTTTCATCAAAACTATGGTAATAACCTACTAAAGCAAGAAAAATACAAATCTTGGTTATATTTGTGGGTCTTGGCCATTCTTTAACAACTTTTGTTTTATTAGGATCAACAATTATTCCATTTCTTGAAACAATGTGACCAAGGAAAGAAATTTTCTATAACCAAAACTCAAACATGCTAAATTTTCCAAATATTTTATTTTATTTTAAGGTTTGAAATACAACCCTTAAATGAATTAAATGATCTGCTTTACTTTTAGAATAAACCAAAATATCGTCAATGAACACAAAAAAAAACTTATCCAAAATTCATGGAAAATTCTATTCATAAGATCCATGAACACAGCAGGTGCATTTGTTAAACCAAAATGCATAACTTAAAATTCATAATGTAAATATCTAATATGAAACGTGGTCTTTGGAATTTATACATCCTTTACATTCAACTTATGGTACCCCGACCTCAAATCAATATTTGAAAAACACTGACCTCCCTGGAGCTGATAAAACAAATCATCAATATGATGAAAAGGATACATGTTCATAAGAGTGATGTTATTCAATGGTCAATAATAAATGCAAATTCTCATTGAACCATCTTTCTTTTTAACAAAAAAGATAGAAGAACCCCATGGTTATATGATAGGTTGAATGAAACCTTTATCTAATAACTCCTGCAATTGCTTCTTTAACTCTAAATGTTTAATTTGAGCCGTTCGATAAGGGGGTTTTGAAATTGGATTAGCATCAGGAACTATGTCAATAGTAAATTCTACTTTCCGATCAGGTATAATACTAAGAAACTCAATAGAAAAAACATCAAGGTACTCATTTACCACTAGAACATCATTAATCTGAATAGTTCTTTTGATTTCAACAATATGTGAAAGGTAACATTCATTTCCATCTTTTACTAGTTTCTCAGCTTCCTGACATGTTATCAAAAGTAAGGGTTTATTCCTGTACACAAATTGAAAATATTTTTGAAAATAATCCTATTTATCTCTACAGTAAATCTTACCATGATAAACATAAATCCAATCCATACACAAAATAAAATAAAACTCTACTAGAGGAAAAACAATAAGGTTTGCAGGTAGATTATTTCCGCACACCAGGATAGAAATGTTCTTATAATTTTATTTTGTTTCATCATTTCCTCCAGGTGTTTTTACCATAAATTCAGGATTCGTATCATGATATAAATTCCCAATTTACTAGAAAACTTCTCAGAAATGAATGAATGTGTAGACCCCGAATGAAACCACACATTGGCATACTCTTAACAAAAAGACAGTGTACCTGATACTACTTCATTCAATGGCTCAACATCTGTTGAAGTAGTTGCAAAGGACTTCACCACCCCTTTATTCTTGTAGTCTGGTCTCTTTCCCTCAGTTGAGTTATTAATTGGACACTCATTTTCATAATGACCCATTTCATTTCACTTAAACATTTTGCTGATTAAAAATCAGATTTTGACTTACCATTATCCTTCTCTTTTTTAGGGAAATTACAAGCCTTATGTCCCATTTTACCACATCGGTAGCACCTACCAAAATTCAAAAGACATTCCACAGCATGCTTTTTACTACAATTTTCACAAACTGAAAAATGAATTTTCTTACCATTAGACTTTTTTGAAGAGTTGTTCCTTTTTCCTACCACCTTGACCTCTTATTCTTTTGTTTATCAAAGAATAACTGATCATCATCAAACACTATTTCTAGATTCTCTGCACATCAAAAAAGTTTATCATAAATTTTGAACTGACAAGAAGCTAAAGACCTTCGATACGTTGTCTTTAATATTGAGTGAAAATGGATGATTTTACTATCAAGATCTCGAATAAAATTTGGAGCATACCTTTCCAGTCGAGTGAATTTTTCTTCTATAAGCAGCCACTGGGTCATCTTCCTACCTCAATTCTAGGAATTGTTTTTCCATCCTAAGACGAACCACTATAGGAAAATATTTATCAAGAAACAAAACTTTGAATTCATTCTAATCGAGGGCATCAATATCCTCACTATACCTGATATTTTTCACCATAGACCACCACTAATGAGCTTGAACTTCAAAATGGTAAACATCGAGACTATCCTTTTAGTTTTTTCGAACACCCCATGTCATCAAAAAATTTCTCCAGTGCTTTAATCCACCCTTCAACTAGAACAGGGTCAGATAATCCTCTGAATGATGGGAGATGTTGCCTCATGAAATGCTCTACTTCTGACATGTTCATATGTGGTTAATCTAGCTGGTCTCTTGCATGGATACCACCACCATTTATAGCCTAAGTCATTTTTTCCATCACTACAACAAAATATTCAGTTCTGATTCTAACTATCTCAGGTTGCTGATTTAGAAGGTTGTCTTCCTCTTGATGTCATCCCAATATATCTTCCATGTTTCCTCTACAGAAAACCATTCTGAACACAGAAATATCTTAGGCAATGTAATAAGGTAATTTGTATATTCTATATCATTTCAATATTAACAAAAATAATTTATGGATATTAATTTTTTAATACCCTAACTACTATAGTTATCTAACTAACCTTGGATACCAACTATAAGGACCCGACTTTAAACATTACATAATCTTGAATTAAATGAATAATTCACATTAAGAATATTTTCAGGTTTATATTTTTATAGAATTAGGCCATAACTATTACATTACATCACAAAAATTACAAGGTAGACACTTCTAGTCTATTTCCTTTTTTTTCATAAAATAAAAACTCTTGAAAAAAAGAGTCATGTCTAGTACCATGTTTTTTACAACATGGCTTTTCCTTGATCCCATCCTTAACCCAATTCATCTTTAGGTCCTCTAAAAAACATTTCAAAACCTTGGATGAGCATAAAAATCTCAATAAGGGTTATAAAACAAAGAAATAAAACATTAGTACATCATTGTATACATAACATAATCTCTTTAGCATACCAAGTGAAATCATAAGATTTATTAATAACACATAGAAAACATAAATCACAAAGGTAACTTGTGGCATCCATAACATACTTACATTGTAGCTTTCACAGCTACACAGGGAGTTACATTGGAAATACCCATTACGGTATATTACCAAAATCTTTTAGAATAAACATTCACATTTAACTCCTTCACTTTACCCAATGCATTGGAGAGATATCTTGGGCTCACCCGCCCTAGGATTATCACTGAACAACCCGTATACATAACAATTCCCAAAAACCATAACATATTCATAACACATAAAACAAACATAAAGGAAAGATAACATTTCTACATTTCAATCACAATATATCATTTGAAAACATTGAAATAATGAATCCATTATCAAAACCATTTTCAATACTAATATATGTAAAAAGAGTAAATTTTATTTAATTTTTTTAATAAAACTTTATGTCTTGTTAAGGAATCCAACATCAAATAATACTCACAGCGAAGAAAAGGTCATTGTCATTGCTTATGTTAAAAAGAAACATTCCATTTTTTTGTTTAGTAAAACGATTTGTAGAAAAAAACTTCCCTTTTAATGAAATGAAAATTCAAAGTTGTTTATACAGAATATAAAAGAAATTAGTTTATTAAAACAAAATATGCCTCAATGAAAGGAGATTGAATGAAGTCCCTTACCTCATGTCCGATATGACCCGTTTGTTCTTTAATCACCAAAATAATAAACTAAAGATAATTTATAATTTCTTAAGAACATTTTTCATGTTTATTATTCCTTTTATATCTATTATTACCATGTTATAAACATTATGTAATCATTTATGTTAATAGTGGTTGTTTTTCCGATATTTGGTACTTGAGTCAAAAATGGACTTTTTATAATTACAAGTTGTTCACGTGGTCAAAATTTCATTACATACAGAATGATATTCATGATTTAGATATCATATATATCTTACATATCTATTATATATATGTATTTATAACATTACATAATATTTGGATGTAAGAAATGAAATGCACCGTTAATGGAGACGGTAAGCCGTATGTACGCATGAATGCTACTTTAATTTCAATTTACTATTTTAATGGAATTAAAACATAATTATACATAGTTATATTATAATTTAAGTATAATATCATATATAATATCATTAACTCCATCCTTTATACATTCCACATATAGAACGAGTCATATCACTTTGAAGGGGCGATAGTCTGCACTTCTTAAAATGAAATTATCATGTTTACCCATAATGGAAACCATAAAGGTATGATATAAATGAAAACTACAGAAGCATAAAAAACATAAACATATTATATATCATATATAAATGCAGTTCCATCTTAATGGACACCATGAGAGATGGTATAATATAATTGAACAATAATTGTTTCGTGGGGCGTTAGTTTTCCATCCACAGAAATAGTATGTTCTTTACCCATTAGATGGAGGTGTGTGAAAGCGTAGTTTGAATAATTATCATAAAAAAAATCAAAGTATATTGAATATACTAGTGTTTTTATAAATTTAATGAATAAAAATAGTTTAGGGGTTGTACGTGTAAAATAAAAGAACAGAATTTAAGAGAAACTGCTACCTTTAATTCGAGTAACTCCCTTTGGTTTGAACAAAAAGGACTTATTGAAGTGGCTTATGCTTAAGTTAAGGTTTAAAGGTGGAATATAGGGATATTGATAGCTTATTTTGGTAGTGTTTGGATGATACAAGGGGCTTGAGAGGTGTGAGGAATGGGTTTGAAGTGGTGTCCTTTTAAAAGAGGGAGGGGGTCTTTAAAAAAATGTGAAAATATTATTTTATCATATAATGATATTCCATTTATAAAGGTCCAAAACTTATTAAAATAGAAAATAAGATTACTCATGGTCGAAATAAAATCATACAATAATAATTGTATGGGTTCAGATATTATTTTAATTTTTATAATATTCATTATTTAAATCATTTATTAATGAGGTAAACACTGCATCATTATTGTGTCATAAGTAATTATATTTATTTGAGGTCTAAAAATTATAAAAAAATACCATGATGTAGTAAATATTTTTATATTTCCAATAAATATTTATAGTCAAAATTATAACTTATATAACCCCTTGTAAAAAAATTTACTAAAAGATATTTGTTTATGTTATTTTTTCAATACTTTAAATTAATTAATATAAAGTGTCATTATGACTCTTATGCGGCACCATGAGATCCCAAAATATACCCAAGGATGCCCATGGTTTTCCATGACTCATAAAATAAAGTTATTACAAGTGATAAGGTATTTTTCTATTATTATGATATTCTTTTTACCGGGAATTACCCTGTTTACCTTTAACCGACGTAAATAACAATCAAAAGATACTATTCACCAAAAATTATTTTATTCTTCTGGAACCAAATTTTACATAATAATAACAACCATGTATGTTGAATTTTCAAAATTTAATTAATATAATTGGTAAATTTTAATTTTAATTAAAAAGACAGTTTTTTAACTACTACTTAGTGGTTTCACTATTCATCAAAAATTGAAGTTTTTCAGAAAACTACCAAAAATTCAGCCTAATATATATTTGATATTCCGAATTAAAAATGATGTCTATTTTTTAAAATTAAAAACATAAAATTTGGATTAATTAATTTAAAATTAATTCCCATTGTCGCCATAAAAAAGGTATTTTTAAGAAATATTAACTATCAAAAGATTAACACTTGTTTATATTATATTTCAAAGTGAAATTACTTCCAAAGACTAACATTGGACTAAATGGTAAAAATATAATATAATTACACTTTAAAACCAATTAATATGATAATATAACCATAAAAATAATTTATATTAAAAAGAAGTTTTGAATTAAAATACAGTATTTTTCATTATTCATCAAAAAATGAATTTTATCAGTAAATACCAAAAAATTTACCAAAGTAAATTTGGATGTCCTAATTCTAAAAAAGAATTTCATTTGGTCAAACAAATCATATAATTGTCACCAAAACTAGATTTAAGGATGGTATTCCATTAAAAAGCGGTAAATCAACCTTTTAAACTAAATTAAGCTTAAAATTAGATTCATTCAGATTTTAAGCCTCTATCTTTTATTGGTTAAATGTAAAAACATTTAAAAAACATGTATAATCATATTGTAGTTAGTTCTATTCATTCCCACCAATACAATGGCTACGTATTTACAACCATTTAAAATAATAATATTATATTATTATTGTGCGACGTAAAATTTCAAAGAAACCCATTGTTGCGTATCAAGTACGCCAGCAAAAAAAGAATCCCCGTTAAAGGAAAATTAATATTTAATTCATAAATATTAATAAAAATGTAAAATGTCTTATTTTTTATTTACCTGTGATGTTACAGATGTTACCATTTTCCAATGGATAGTGAGAAGGAAGAATACTATTTTTAAATCAACATAAAAATTATTTGTATTACCCATAATGATTGAACTATTTTAAAATTTATAATATTTATTTAGATGAGGTAGAATAAGAAATAAATTGAAAGAGTTCAGGTAAAATTATTTCCTCATCTTCCGTAAGAATTGGTTATATCCCTTCTAAGGATGCATGGAATGGTATTTTAAGATAAAATAAACATTAAATTCAAGAATATAGATGTTTATAAGATAATTGGGTCATAATTGGAAGATCTATAAAGCTAAAAAAATTTGAATAGAGAAGGATAGGAGGTTCCATTTATATGTGAGGGGGGGACTAAAAAATAAATTAACGTATGAAATTAAAATAAATTATTATTCACTGAAATTTTGTACTGAATATGTATAACTGGGTTTTATTAGTAGGATTGGTCTATATAATATAATTAATTAATATTTGGAATATTTTAGTTTATGTTTCCATCCTTATCTCTATGTTTTAACCTTTTGTTAACCTTTTTGACAATTACCATGATATCAGGGTTTTGTACTCTTTAGGGTTCAAGAAAGTTACTATAAAAGTTATATAGACCAATAAGTGGAATACGGTTGATATCAAAAAAAATATCCCCTTCAATTTTCATAAGATACTATGTTTTTTAAAATAAGAAATTATTTTAAAAAATTATAATATATTATAATATTTCAGTATTGTCATTTCATGAAATAAACAATATATTATATTATAATATGACATTAATTAATATATAATGGATTAAAAATGACATTTATTAAAATATAATTAATACTTAGTCTTAAAATAATCACCTAATAAAAGTTATACTGTTTTAGATATCATTTTAAACATATCATATGGGTTTACCCATTGGTTTAACAATTATATTCTTAACCCTGGTAATGACTTTTGAAATATTAATGGTATATAATTTTCCATATAAGATAAAATTGGATCAAAAATGACCAATGGGTAAAAAAAAATTCCATTTCTCATTATAATTTTATTCTTTAAATTCTTTTATTATTTTTAAATATAGTAATAATATATATAAATATATATATATAACATAAAATACTATTACTATAAGTTTAAGAACTACTAACATAATTAAGTATTAAAAATAATATGACAGTAATGTAATTTGAATATAAATATTTTGACAATTTATAATATGTTATATACATCATAAAAAAATTTGGGAACCTTAAAATAAAATAAAAAATGTTACTTTCAGGTTTTCTAAAATCATTTCTTATATTTTCTTACTGCGTTCATAAGAAATGTTTCAATGTTTGATAAGCATTTAAGGTAATTATTTCAGATATAAAAATTAAAAATTATTTAATATAATTTATTGAATTAAATAATATTTAATATAATCATTTCTAATCAAACAAAATTTTATATTATCCCCCTACAAAAATTATAATTATTAAATGGGATAAATTGATATTTTTTACATTATATTTTACATATATATTTTAATTGTAAATATAAAATCCAAAAATAAAATTTCATATTTTTTAATATTTAATGATTTTTTGGTAATATATTCTCATACAATAAAATAAAGGCATAAGTTTAATGAGTATTAAGCCTTATCAAAATATTTATTACCATAATTAACTGATTTTACCATTATCATTCTTATAAAAACTCAATATTGTTACTAATAATAATGACTAAAAATGACAAGATGATAATGAAAAAGTTTAGTCCTTATAATTCAAAATAGGCATAATATTATCATGATTAAATTTGTAACAGTTCAAAAAATTAATTTAACAGAGAAGAAGAAAAACACAATACAAAGAAGTTTTTTAAAGAAAATTTCCATTTTATATATGATCATGATTTTATACAATATTAAACATGAAATTTAATTCCAATGGATGTAATTGGATTCATAAAACTACTATAAAAGTAATTTTACTTTTAAATAATTGTAAATAAAAATTCATACTTTTGAATGATTGAATGAAAATTAATGTTTATAAAAAAATTATTGTTGTTTACTTATCAATAGAAAACCAATATATTTAGAAAAATCCCAATATTTCAATCAATGATAATTTTGATATTATGATTTCAGAAACTATATCATTTTATAAAAATATTATTTTTTAAAATTATATAAATTATTTATAATATTAACTCATAAATAAATAAAAAACCATTTTGGAGGAAAAATAATTTCAAAAAATAAAATTAATTAACTAAAAAAAGATCTTATATTCAATTAAATTATCAATAAATATTTATTTATTACATCATTTAAATATATTTAATAATTTAGTTACATTTATTCATTCCTTCAGATACAATTGAAATTTTATAATGGTAATAAAATAATGATATTTCATAGCTCATTAAATCTTATTGTTGTGTATTTTATAGACTATGGAACATATCATTATTTTAAAATATTCTGGTGTGTTATTTTTATAAATTAATTCATCATATAATAAATAAGAATTTTATTTCCATAAATGATATGAAAAATCTATTATATACAGAAGTTAAGAAATATTTTACTTTAAAATTAATTTATTATTGATTCAGGGCCCCATTTAGATATCCTTAAGACTCAAATTTGTTTCCACCTAATGAGATTTATCAAATCATAAAAATATATCCCAAAATTCCATAATGTTCAAAAAAGATAAAAACATATAACGACCAATTATTAGAAAAAATTAAAATTAAATATCATTTTCATAATGCATAAAACATTATATAAATTGATATCCAAAGGTCATAGTAGTTTAGTGTCTTTGAAAAAATGGAATGATAAACACTTGCACATATGTGTGATACATTATCTCTCACTATGTTATTCATGACTAGAACTAATCTTAGACACGTCAAAAATAATAAATATCTTCATAATATATAGAAGGAAACATAAAAAGTGGTGAGACCGTATGCATAGTATGTGTAAACAAAAGAGATATGTATGAATAACCATGGTCATAGGGGTATGATAACGTGATTATTACATTAAAATTGATTAACCTATATGTAAAAGATCATATAAATGAATCACAGAATAAATATTTGAAATTTATAACACATTAATCATAATGAAATGAAGAATAGAATCCTTGAAAACATAAAATAAGAATAAAACATATAATTTTGGATTACATAATCATGTGATATCATTCCCTATAAGTCATGAATCACATTTAGAACTTATAAAGGCACTTTAGGGAAACCCATATACTGGGCGGGATACAACACAATCCAAAATTTAGTGTTTTTCATGTTAGGGATCGAGTTTCTTCAACTTCCAAGAGTGTATCAGGTTTCCCCATCATCCCATAGAGGATCGGGTTTCCCAATCTTATATCACCTTGGTGACTAAACCTACCGGTCTAGACACACCAACATCCTCAGTTGTAATCTTTTCCTAGTAATGGATCTATTTTCCCCATAATCCCATATTGTATCAAGCTTATCGACTTTATTCCCATCATTATCTCATTAGATAAAAATATTTACCCAATCCATTAGAGGGATAAATAGGCCCCACCCATCTCATTATAAAATCATTCATACATATTCTACATGATAATAAAACCATTATCATATCATAACCCATCAATAGAGATGGACATCACAAACATACTATTATATTCCAATGAAATGAAATAGGTAATAATAACTCTTAATCACATCAAATCCAATAAAAAATAGATATGTTTAATAATAATTTAATTGAAGAATAACCCATGAAAATTAGAGGGCTTCAAAATCATATATCTCATGGAAGAGACCGAAGTTTCCTAAGCACCATTCCATCAATACATAAAACATTCAAGAAAGAATATGAATAGAGCATTTGGACCATTTAATAGAAGTGCAAGATTAAAATAATTTGATGTCATCATAGATGGAAAATAACATGGAATGATATTTTGAAAACAGTTCTTATAGAAAATATCTTTTCTTATTTGAAATATGTTCTTTAACAGAAAAATAATTTTTAAAACAATTTTCATTCACATAAAATTGAAAATATATAAAGAAATATATTCATGCATTCTGGAAACATTTTTATTTGAAAAGATATAAATGGATCATGAAACTATTTTGAAAACCATTTTCCTTGAAATCTTATAAAAGAAGATCAAAAATGTTTCAAAAACCATTTCTATAAAAAATGAAATTTTTTTGAAAAAACATTTCCATGAAACCTTATGAAGTAATATTTAAAATGTTTTGAAAAATGTTTTCTCCATGAAAACATAAAATAATATTTAAATCAATTTGAAACCATTTATCCCTTGAAGACATATAAAACAATCATGAAATAAAAAGTAACTTTTTTCTTGAAACACAATTTTAAAAAATGAATTCCTAGAATATTAAAAAAATATTTTAAAACTATAACATCATAATTTTATAGAGTAAGCTTCAATGGATTTACAGTCGTGAAGGTGGGTAAATCAGTACATTTCGAACATTCCTTTCTCACTGTAAATGTATAGAAAAGTAGCTCAACTAAAAATTGACAAGAATGTGCCTTTATAAAAAAACATTTTATTTTAATGGTAAAACATTTTTAAATATGTCCTTTAATGATCTTAGAATAATATTTTATTTTATTTTAAACCATTTAGAAATCAAGGTTTTGAAGGAACGCAGACGTCCAACCAAAGAGAAAGGAAATGTCAGACATTCATAAATATATTTTCATATTTATCTTAAATAAAATATTATTAAAAAAATTAGTAATACATAAATAGATATTTAATCAATATAGGAGAATAAATATCATGAATTTTATTGAGGGATGCATCAAAATGTTTCATCAATGGAAGAATAATCCTAAAGAATCCCAATAAACGATTTGACTGTATCAATAAACTGTTACCACATGGTAACATAGGATCAAAATATCTATATTGAAAAATTTAATTAGATTCATCTTATAATATAATGAAAATAAGGATATTCATGATATAAAATTTTAATAAAACCTCAAAAGAAATAATATAGGATCAAAACAAAACATATGTCTAAAATAAGGTAAATTGAAGAAAAACATTCATACCGTTTTGGTATGTTTTGAAACACAAACCCCATGAAATAATGATAATAGAATAGATTTTTATATACCCCTAGATTTAATAATATGAGTCATATAATAAATTTTTATTCATTATACACACCACAAAAATGAATAGAGTGGTGATTAAGTCATATATATCACGAAAATAAAAAATCAGATAAAATCTCATTAACTTGTGTCTTGAAAATCTTCATACTAGTTCCAACATCAGGCATAATAAATGAAATTTGATTATGCATATTTAAAAAAACATATTAATATATAAATTACCAAATATTATTTTATTACTTTAAATTAACATATTGTTAACAGTTTAATGTTATGGTTACACATTTGGTAATATTCTCTTTTTTCCCTTCTGTCTTAATTTGTTATATTATTTGTCCTTATACTTATAAAATTCTTTTAAGAATATAAGACATGTTGTAAATATCATTTATATCTTTTATACCTTTTTTATAAAAATATATATAATATTGTATAAATAAATGGAATACACCATTTGAGGAGATAGTAGGCATTACATACGCATGAAAGTTGCTTTCGTCTTATTGATGTATTGAAAAAAAATTAAATGACATATACGTGTAGGTATATATGTATAAAAAATCCATAAAATAGAATTATTATTTCATATAAACTATATAGGTTCGCTAAACATATCCTAAATGCATTCAAGGTAGTGTGTGAAGCAATCACATTTCTTTGAAAAGGAGGTAGTGTGCACTTCCTCAAAAGAAATTATCCAATTTACATAACCTGGTAAGAATAAGGGTATGTTATAAATAATAATAAAATAATTACTAATAAATGATAAAAATGATATATTTCACATATAAATTAATTTTCCAAAATAATTTACATCATTAGAGGTGGTAAAGTAAAAATGAGAAATCATCATTTCTTGAAGCAGTGGTTCTCTATACACATAAACACTAGGTTAATTACCCATTATATAGAAGTGTGTAGTTGTTTTTGTCATAAAACATAAGTAATATCATAAAATTATATTAATTATTCTTTTTTGGTTATTAAATAGATGACTAATAATATTTAATGTAGTGTATAATGGAAATAAATGAAAAGATCTTGAGGGATGGTGTTACCACTTAATCGGGTAACTCCATATTGTTTGCACCAAAGAGATTCCATGGAAGACATTCTACACAAAATTATGAATCAATGTTAAAATTGGTGTTTATGTTAAGTGGGGTTGTTATATATTTTTGGAAACTAAGTGGTTGCAGAGGTGTGATGAAGTGGGAGAGGTGGTGGCCTTTTATACGGAATGGGGAAGGAAACACATGACATTTTTTATAACAAGTTAGGTGTACCCACATTTATATTTAAAATAAGTAATAAAAAACAATATCAAATCACAAATGGAAGGTTTATGGACTAAATATGTCCATAAAATAAGTTTTTTACATGTTTATAGGTCTTTTAGGCCCTAACATTAAAGGTTTGTTTCCTTATAAATCATAATTTTACCTTAATCACTATAATAAATTTTAACTGCATTAACAAAAAAAAATTGGAAATAAATGAATTCAAAATAACTAGAAATTATAAATTATTCTTATTCAAAATATTGAATACATTTTTCAAAATTCCAATCACAAAAGTGATATAAAATAATTTAAATTTAATCCCATAAATGGGATAATATTACGGGTTTGAAGGTAAAAAACGTCCAAATGATTGATATTTTTTTATACTCAATTTCAATGGTAAATTGGCTATTATGAATAATACTAGATTAACTGAAAAAAATAAGATCTAATTAAAATTTTGAAACAATTTAAAATTTAATTTAACATTATTTTAATACTAGGTGAAAGTGGAGTTTCGAATTAAAAGTTAATATTTTCAACTATCTCTTATAAAATGAAACCTTATTGATTAATACCAATAGATTATCATAACATATTTTGTGTTTTTATCTTTAACATAAAATGATTATTTCCACCTATAAAATCTTTAACTAATCATAAAATTGTATTTAAAATGTGTTATACATTAAAAGTTTGTAAAAGTATCTTTATCAAAATATAGGTCTTCTAAGAATACAATTGGGGTTTTTCTTATCTTATGTATACCATATCTATTGGATGAAAATAAAAAAAATATTTAATACATAACAAATATATTAAATTAAAATTACTGAAAAATTGTAATTAAATAAATTTATTATGGCCAAAGGCCTCTAGGGCCATAAAAATAAAAATATATCTTTTTTATTCAATTGGTTCTAATATTATGATTTCTAATTAATTTGAAAACTATGAATTAATATTATATTTCTGTAAAACTAATATTTTAATAAGGTATTTATTAATATTAATAAACACTATTTTAATGTTTAGTTTGTATCTTATAATACTATATTATTGTTCTTTCAAACACTCTCTTGTTTGTTATGAAATCCATCGAACAAAGTCATTATTTCATGTAATTCAAGATGCCCTTAGTGTCACGTGTAGATAAATCTAAAATATGTGATATGTGTCGTGAATGATTCACTTTTTTTTAAATATAACATAAATGAAACATAGTGATATAACACTATAGGAAAAAAGAATTTTTGCGACGGGCTATTTGCGACGGGGGTAACAACCCATCACAAATAACCGATTATTTGCGACTGGATTTCGTGTCTCGTCGCAAAAGGTTTGGCGCAGGTAGTGCACCAAACCGCATGATGGTTATTTGCGATAGGACCCGTCGCAAATACCCGGCGGCGGTTAATAGTTTTTTGCAACAGGATGTCCTCCCGCTGCAAAAGGTGTGTCGGCAGGGACTATTTGCGACGGGACCCGTCGCAAATAACTTATTAACCACCGACAGTAATTAATGCGGGCGTAGGTATTTGCGACGGGTCTCGTGGCAAAAGATAGAATTTACGATGGGTAACCCGTCGCAAATAATCTAACCTATATATACCCTCATCCGTTTCTCTTCTCATTTCTCTCAATTTCCAGATCTTGTTTCTCTCTGAAATCTGATTTCAGAGGGAAAATTTTTCTTAAGTTAATTTTTTTTTGTCACGAAGAAGTTGTGAAGCCGTTTACATCAATAGAAAATCATGTTTAAAGTTATTTATGTTTTATTTAATTTATTATTTATTTCAATTTTTTATGTTAATTTTTATTATTGTTGATTAGTTGTAAATAAATTGAATTTAAATTGTTTTGTCCTGACTATTTATTTGTACTAATAAATTGAAATTTTTAGTATTAATTTTTAAAAATTAGTAGTAATTAGTAATTATTAACGATAATTAGTAATGTATATAATTAATTTGTAGTAATTAATAATAATTGGTAATAAATTATAATAAATACTAATAATTAGTAATAAATATTAATAATTATTAATAAATAGTAATAAATAGTAATAATGAGTAATAAATAGTAATAAATTATAATAATTAGTAATAAATTTTAATAATTAGTAATAAATTGTAATAATTAGTAATAAATTGTAATAATTGGAAATAAATTGTAATAATTAGTAATAAATTGTAATAATTAGTTATAAATTGTAAAAATTAGTAATAAATTGTAATAATTAGTAATAAATCATAATAATTAGTAATAATTTGTAATAATTTGTTATAAATTGTAATAATTAGTTATAAATTGTAATAAATTGTATTAATTAGTAATAAATTGTAATAATTAGTAATAAATTGTAATAATTAGTAATAAATTGTAATAATTAGTAATAAATTGTAATAATTAGTAATAAATTGTATTAATTAGTAAAAAATTGTAATAATTAGTAATAAATAGTAATAATTTGTAATAAATTGTAATAATTAGTAATAAATTGTAATAATTAGTAATAAATTGTAATAATTGTTAATAAATTGTAATAAATTGTATTAATTAGTAATAAATTGTAATAATTACTAATAAATTGTAAAAATTAGTAATAAATTGTAATAAATAGTAATGATTTCTAATAATTAGTAATAAATTGTAATAAATTGTATTAATTAGTAATAAATTTTAATAATTAGTAATAAATTGTATTAATTAGTAATAAATTGTAATAATTAGTAATAAATTGTAATAATTAGTAATAAATTGTAATAATTAGTAATAAATTGTAATGATAAGTAATAAATTGTAATAATTAGTAATAAATTGTAATAATTAGTAATAAACTGTAATAATTAGTAATAAACATTAATAATTACTAATTAATTGTAATATTTAGTAATATTTATTAATAAATACTGATAATTGGTAATAATTACTAATAATTTGTAATAATTAGTAATAATTAGTAGTATTTATTAATAAATACTAATAATTAGTAATAAATAGTAATAATTAGTAATAATTAGTAATAATTAGTAATAATTAGTAATAATTGGTAATAATTATTAATAAATTGTAATATTTATTAATAAATTGTAATAATTATTAATAAATTGTAATAATTTGGAATAATTAGCAATAATTAGGAATAAATAGAAATAATTAGAGATAAATAGGAATACTTAGGAATAAATTGTAATAATTAGTAATAAATTTTAATAAGTAGTAATAAATTGTAATAATTAGTAATAAATAGTAATAATTAATAATAAATTAGAATAATTAGTAATAAATTGTATTAATTTTTAATAAATTGTAATAATTAGTAATAAATTGTAATAATTAGTAATAATTTGTAATAATTAGTAATAAATTGTAATAAATTGTACTAATTAGTAAGAAATTGTACTAATTAGTAATAAATTGTAATAATTAGTAATAAATTGTAATAATTAGTAATAAATTGTAATAAATAGTATTAAATTGTAATAATTAGTAATAAATTGTCATAATTAAGAATAATTAGCAATAATTATGAATAAATCAGAATAATTAGGAATAAATTTTAATAATTAGTAATAAACTGTAATAATTAGTAATAAAAATTTATAATTACTAATAAATTGTAATAATTACAAATAAATTGTAATAATTACTAATAAGTTGTAATAATTAGCAATATTTAGTAATATTTATTAATAAATACCTATAATTACTAATAATTAGTGATATTTTTTAATAAATACAAATAATTAGTAATAATTTGTAACAATTAGTAATAAATAGTAATAAATAGTAATATTTAGTAATATTTATCAATAAATACTAATAATTAGTAATAATTAGTAATAATTAGTAATTTTTTATAATAAATACCTATAATTAGTAATAATTTGTAATAATTAGTAATAAATAGTAATAATTAGTAATAATTAGTAATAATTAGAAATAATTAGTACTAATTAGTAATAATTAGTAATAATTAGTATTAATTTTTAATAAATTGTTATATTTATTAATAAATTGTAATAATTATTAAAAAATTGTAATAATTAGGAATAATAAGCAATAATTAGGAATAATTAGAAATAATTTGGAATAAATAGAAATAATTTGGAATAAATTATAGTAATTAGTAATAAATTGTAATAATTAGTAATAAATTGTTATAATTAGTAATAAATTGTAATAATTAATAATAAATTGTAATAATTAGTAATAAATTGTAATAATTATTAATAAATTGTAATAATTTGGAATAATTAGCAATAATTAAGAATAATTAGCAATAATTAGGAATAAATTGGAATAATTAGGAATAAATTTTAATAATTATTAATAAATTGTAATAATTAGTAATAAATTGTAATACTTAGTAAGAAATAGTAATAATTAGTAATAAATTGAAATAATAAGTAATTAATTGTAATAATTAGTAATAAATTGTAATAATTAGTAATAAATAGTAATAATTGGTAATAAATAAGAATATTTGGTAATAAATAGAAATAGTTAGTAATAAATAGGAATAGTTAGTAATAAATAGTAATAGTTAGTAATAAATAGGAATAGTTTGTAATAAATAGGAATAGTTGGTAATAAATAGGTATAGTTAGTAATAAATTGGAATAGTTAGTAATAAATAGGGATAATTAGTAATAAATAGTAATAATTTGTTAGGAACAGTTAAGAACAGTTAGAAAAAAAATTAATAAATTTTAATAAATTTTAAGAACTTGGCACAATTTCTAGTGGATTGTTGGCACTCCTTTTTCTCGATGACTTTTCTCCTTTCAACTCTCACCGACTCAAAACATTATGAAAAATGTGCTGCTAAAAAGGTATATTCAATCTCGTATGCATGAGATTGGATATGCATTCTTAGGATAACAATTTTTATAATGTTTTCAGGCGATGATAGTTCAAAGAAGGCGATTCATCGATGAAAAGGGGGCTCTTTTGTCCCACGGCTCATTTACTTGCATCTTTCTCACAGTGAAATCACAACAAAGAATCTAGTCAGAGTTACGCATATTCATTCTCGTGTATATGAGAATGAATATGCATATCTCGGATCAGATTTCTTCTTTGTGATTTCAGTGTGAGAAAGATGCAAGTAAATGAGGCATCGGACAAAAGAGCAGTCGTCAATCCACTAGAAATTGTGTTTCCCTTAATTAATGGAAATTATTAATAAGTAGTAGTAATTAGTTATCTTTTTTCAGATAGTGTTTTTATAATTTCAAATTATTCAAAAATAGGGATGATTTCATATTTTGTAGAAAAATATGGAACAAGGAAGTCGACATCAGTCATTATTAGATGATCGTGCTTGGATAAATCAGCACAAAAATTCAAATAGTTCTGGTTTAAATCCTGTATATATAGAGGGTGTTGAAGATTTATTAGCATTTGTATCATCAAAACCAGAATATGTTTCAGAAGGAACAATTAAGTGTCCTTGTAAAAAATGTGCTCTGAGAATGTTTGACACATTTGACAAGGTTGGGGGACATCTCTTGCGGTTTGGTTTTCAACCAGATTATGTTTTTTGGTATCAACACGGTGAACGCAGTTCCGGATAAGATACTAATAATTTATTCTGGATCCATCACGGTTCAAACATTTATTACATGATGTTGCGGGTCCATCTCTTCAACAAACTGAAACTGAAGATGATATCGATTTAACTCCTGAGTTGGCACCATCTGAATTTTATGAGTTGTTGAGGTCTGCTGAGGATGCATTATATCCTGGTTTCAAGATAATTAAATTAGAATAGGTTAAAAAATTTATGGATATTAAATCAGATATTGCAATGTCAAACAACTATTTTGATCAGATATTTTATTTGGTTAAAACACTGTTACCTGAAGGAAATGTTTTGCCTGAAAATTAATATGAGAGCAAGAGGCTGGTTTGTAATCTGGGCCTTAGTTTTCAGAAGATTAATGCATGTGAAAATGATTTCATCTTATATTCTGGTGAAAATTATTCATTGGATAGTTGTCCCACATGTGGAAAATTAATGTATAAAGAAGCTCTACTAGGGAAGTCTGGATCGAATCCTGTAAAACAGTAGAGACATTTCCCCCATACACCCAGGCTGCAACATTTATTTATGTCTCATAACATAGCATCAATGATTTCATGGCACAAAAACAATATTTCAACTGGTAAAAGCTTTAATCATCCATCTGATGGTGATTCATGTAAATATTTTGATTGTTTTCATATGTCTTTTGTTTTAGAAGCCCGAAACGTATGATTGAGTATTTATACTAACGGTTTCTATCCGTTTGGTTCTTATGGTAGTCATTATTCATGTTGTCATGTATTTATAACTCCGTACAATCTACCACCATGGATATTGATGAAGGAGCCCTATATCCTTTTGACCTTATTAATCCCAGGACATCCAAAAAAGAATATTGATGTTTATTTTAAACCATTGATTGATGAGTTAAATGCATTGTGGATTAATGGTGTTAGTATATATGATGTATCTGCGAAACAAAATTTCACATTAATAGCTGCATTGATGTGGATGATTAGTGACTTTTCGGCATATGGAATGTTATCTGGCTGGAGTACACATGATATGAAATCATGTCCTTACTGTATTAAAGACAAAAAATATTTTATGCTCGTTAATAGAGAAAAACATTTCTATTTTGACTGTCATCGTAGATTTCCTCCAACCGATCATCCTTTTCGAAGTAACAAATCTCTTTTCAAAAAAGGAACAATTGAAAGGGATGAACCTCCAAAAATGATCTCAGGTACAGAGTTAAAATCTATTGTATTTTCATTACCTCCCATCACATTTGGGCCAATAATAAACAAGCAGAAAATTCATGGCTTTGGGAAAGAACATAATTGGATAAAACGAAGCATTTTTTGGGATCTCCCATATTGATCTGATTTTTTGGTCTGCCACATGTTGAATGTCATGCATATTGAGAAGAACTATTTTGATAATTTATTTCATATAGTTTTGGATACACCAGGTAAGACCAAAGATACAATAAAAGCACGATTCGATCTTGCCCGAATTTGCAGGTGACCAGAACTTGAACTATTTGAAAATGTCAGATCACAGAGGTTAATGAAGCCAAAAGTAGCTTATACACTGTCCAAATAGAGTCTCTTATTATTTTGTCAGTGGATTGCAGATTTGAGACTTCCAGAAGGCTATGCTTTCAATTTGGGCAGATGTGTTAAGAATGGTCATATTACCAGATTAAAAATTCATGATTTCCATGTTATAATGGAAAGACGTATGCCAATTAGATTTAGAAGTTTGTTGAATTACATGATTTGGGATTTGATAACAGACATATCATTTTTTTTTTGAAATTTGTGCTGTGAAAACAGACTATGATGCACTAAGAAAACTTGAATAAGATGTTGTTGTAATTATATGTAAATTGGAAAAAATATTTCCGCCAACTTTATTTGACTCAATGGAACATATGATATTACATTTTCCACATTAAGCTAAATTTGGAGGTCTAGTACAGTTTCTATAGATGTACCCATTCGAGAGATGAATGCAGTAATTGAAGAAAAAAGTACATAACAAAGAATCAGTTGAAGGCTCAATTGTTGAAGCTTATTTGCAAGAGGAAATTGATTTTTTTTGATCTCACTATTTTGAATATGAATATCCCTCAAAACAAAACTGTATGGGGCAAAATGAAGGAAATGTTAATAATGAAATGGAAAATCAATTATCAGTTTTTAATTAGCCAAATATTGGCTTAAGTGGAGTTCAAGAATGATGGATTTCAGATGATGAACATCACATAGCTCATACATATGTTCTGTTCAACTGTGAAGAAAATGACATCATTTGTACGGTGAGTGCTTCTATCAATTATTTTATAATTTTTGTTACAGTATGTAAACTTATTTTATTTGTAGGATATATGATAATCATATCAAGAAACAACTTCCACAAATTACAGCATCTTCTCTTGAAGAACATAGACAAAAAAATCTCAATGGTTTTAAAAACTATTAATATAAATTATTGATGGAATAATATCAATTCTGTTTACTATTTATTATATTGATAATTGTTTTAAAAAAATTCAGGTGTCTCACCATGATGATAAAATTTATAAGCGACTATGTATATTGAGTAACCCACCATCCAAAAGGGTTAAACATTATAATGCATATGTGGTGAATGGTTTTAGATTTCATACACGTGCATATGGGGAATCAAAAAAAACAATGAACACTAGATTTTGTTTGAGAGGATCAAATCACAGAGAAGATGATGTTAACTTTTATGGCATTCTGTATAAAATTATTGAGCTATGTTATCTTGGAAAGAATTACAAAACGATGTTTAAATGTCGGTAGTTGGATACCGAGAGAGGCATTCATGTTCATCCGACTCATGGAATCGTCGATATTAAATATAAAAGTCTTTTTGCAATAAATGACCCATTTTTACTAGCTCAATAGGCACATCAAATTTATTATACAAAGTAATGTGCTACTTCAAGAGACCTGAGTGATTGGTGGAGCATAATAAAAATGAAATCTCAGGAAAATCAATTTAATCAAACAGAATATGGTTCTTCTAAAGTGGAAGGAATTGAAAATTTTCAAGAGACTACTCAAAATCTATCTTTTTTCACAAAGAAATGTGAATATCAATGATGGCAGCCCACAATTAAGGGTTGATGGTGATGAAGATGTTAATGATGTAACAGATGAGTTTGAAATGACAAGGGATGGTGAAAGTGAAACTCATATGGATATTGATGATGTCGAGGAGGAATATGAAAACATTGACATCATCAGATATAAAGATGATGATGAACGTAAACATTGACATAGTTAAATTCTGGTTACGATCATAACTAATATATATCTATATATGATAGTTATTTTCAACTATATGCTAACAATAATCATTTTGTGTTTCAGATGGATCCTGATCTATTTCATGAGTTGCAAGAGGCTGATATACCTTTGGATGAGGGGGATGTGGGATCATATAACCCTCAGCCTATTGGTGGTTCAGGAGGTACGTAGAGGGGGCACGGTCTTGCGTGACTGATGATTACTGACCCTATCCCCAAGCGATGTCCACGTCTTGGCTTCAATCCATGCACACGATGGTATGATAACCTATATATTTTAGTTAGCTTTTTCATTAATTTATTTATATATATACTAATTGTTTGATTATTTATTATTTTTTCACAGTTTTATGCATGTAGCTGTTGGACAGGGGAGCGCTATCTTGTGTAATTTTTTTTCTCAGCCGTGGATCACATGGGAATAGATTTCCGTTGATGTGCAGCTCTCCATGTACAATCATTGGCTAGTACATAAATAAATAATATTTATTTTGAAATTTATTTTATTAATAACTTCATATTATAAATTATTTGTAGGGTTTACGGTATCCCATCGACGATAGCATGCGTAACGCTATTCATGCAGCATGGGAGGTGGCTATGCGTGAGCGTTTGCATCATTTTTTACCCAATTTGAGAAAGACGGCCATTAAGAAAGCAGGAGCAACAATATTTGATGAGTCGTGTAGAGCCCACCGACCAGAGTACATTTCATCTCAGGTTTGGGATGGATTATGTGCACACTAGTTGGGTGGTGATTTCAGAGGAGGTATTTATTGGGTCAGCAGAACCGGGGGAGACAGGAGGTGATGCATCGAGCTGGTAGTCGTACATTCAGTACGCATAGAGAGCATCTGGTAAGTATATTTTTTTAAAAATTTATATAACCTTAAATATAAAAATATTATTTTATATTTCTATAGGTATTCGAGCATCCCAATATTATGGAGTTCGACGTTTATTGGAGGATGTATAGTGATCCAGCCACTAGAGAGATTAGAGGTGATCGCCAGCGTCGGATTGTGGTTAGTATTATTTTTTCAGTTTGAAAATTAACTGCATATAATATTTTCACAATTTTAATTTCAAACTGGAATTCAAGGAGTCATATGAGGCTGCGACCTCTCAAACACAGGCTGAGGGTCAGGATGAGGCGATTGATCAGACCAGTGCAAACCGTTTCGACAAGGCGGCATAGATGCAGGTGACTCAGTATGGCTTTGAGAAGGGCCGAGTAGTTGGTATCGGCTCTCATGTGACTCATGGTACTTATTATGGTACTACTACAATGTCAGCTTCTAGATCGAGAGGATCTCATAGAGAGGCATCATCTTTTGCCTCACAGTATCAAGAGCAGTTACGATCTCAGAATGACCTTATAGAGAGTTTACAGAAGCAGCAAGAAGAGATGCATCATCAGCAGCAGAAGCAGCAGCACAAGGAGGAGATGTGTCGATGGTTTCAGTAGCATTAGGAGCAGATGGAGTACATGCATCGTCTAACTCGTAGTTTGGGGATGGAGTTTCTTCCACCATCTCCTTCAGCTCCTCCACCTCCTCTAGAAGACGACCCCCCAGTGATTTTTTTTTATATTAAAAATATTTGAATTTTACATTTGTTGTAATATGAACTATTTTTAGTTTCTGTATTTTATATTGGTGTGAATATTAGATAATTTAATTTTTAATATTTTATGATTTTTTTTGTGAATATTGAAAATTTTAATAACTGTAATATTTTTTATTTTTTTATTTTCTTAATAATATTAATATTATTGTTTCATTAATCATAATTTTATTAAATATATTTTTTCAGTATTATATTTTTTAGCATTTTTTATTTTATTATTAATAATAATAATAATAATATTTTATGATTTTTTTTATATTTTTTTATATTTTTTTGTGAATATTGAGAATTTTAATATATTTTAATTTTAATTATTTTAATAATAATAAAATTAATTTTTCAATAATCATAATTTTATTAAATTTATTTTTTTTTTAATTTATTTATTATTGCGACAGGATCTGTTGCGATGGGTTCCCGTCGCAAATAGTCTAAATAAATTTTTTTTGAAAAAAGTATTCACGATGGGATTACGGGCCAGTCACAAATACTTTTTTCGACGCCGTTCTCTGTGACGGGTTATTTGCGACGGGACCCCATCGCTAAAACTAATTTGCTACAGGATCCCATCGCAAATACCTGTAATTCTAGTAGTGTAATATAAAAAACTTTATTTAGTTTTGTGTGAAATGAAAATTATCAAAAACATTAAATAACTCGGAAAAAATATATCATTAAATCATGGGGTGTTACAATATACCCCCCCCCCAAATAAATTTGTTCCTTGAAATTCATCTGTGTTGTTAAAGATATAATAAATTGAAGTTTTATTAATATAAAACCACATCATAAAAATGAATATAAATAATTTCCTCAAATGGGAATGTAGGAACCATAATGTCTTCAAAAAATAAAATATAACTTGGCTTCCAATTTGGATACAATAAGTTGGGAGAGAATATTTTACTTGCATTAAATGAATAAATATTTATAGAGAGTGATTGTGGTAATCAATAACAAAAAAAATGGATGATCAAAATAAATTTAGGGCCTAAAATTTCTATAACATTGATGATTTATAAGGCCATCAGTTCAACAAAAATTATTGTATTAGGAAAAGAAATAATTTTGATCATTATCCTATCTTTGATTAATTATTTTATAAAACAATAATATAAGGAATAATAAATACATGATATTTTTCTATTAAAAATTTTCATTCTTTTGTTTTTCATTTATATATTTTTAATTCATCTGATATTTTAGGAAATGGTTATCCTGAAATTTACATTGATGCCAAACGAGCTAAAATTCATGTCTGGTAGATCCAAAAACCTATAAATTAATGAAAAGTATGATTATTTATCTCTAAATATATACTTTAAAATAAATATGGTTAATACCTTAATCTGTTTACAAAAAAAGAAACACTAATATCTCATCATAAATATTAATTAATCAAATATAATTTTACATTAACCAAGACATCATGATGGTCAGTGGTAGGTGTGAAACCCACACATTCTTTTAGTTATGGGTTCAAGACCTGAGGCCTTGATAAACTAGGGTAGTTTTCACCTAACATATGTGATGTCATTTTCTAAAACCAAACTAATTTAGTTTAAAAAATAAATATTATGTACCTCTTAGGAATAATTTTAATGACTACATATCCTTGTAACAATGGTATCAAATAAAATATAAATACATAAATACAACTTCTGATGTTTATGTTAAAGTCTTTATGAATGGTTAACGTTAAAATACTTTTGAAAAATGAATAACCAAAACACTATAAAGAAATTAATAATATCATCTTTAGACTGATCCCCTATATATCACAATATATCTCTTGGTTCTTACATTCCAAACATGTGAATAGCTTTATAAAGTATTCTCTTGAAAAAATAGTAATTAACTAAATTAGCATAAATCCTTATTTAAAAAAAAGAAGGATTCCATATTCAAAAGTTTATTGAATATATTCCACTAATCCAAGAATCATTATAATTCATCCATGATTACATGGACCACTTATTCAACCAATCAATTATTAGTTCCAAGGTAGATTTTGATATCCAATTTACATTATCCAAATCACTCATCTCATTATCTATACCTCCAAATGGCCCTAAGGCCTTCTTTTCTTATTTTATTAAAGATAATCCCCCTTTTAAGGGTTAAAGGGGAACCCGTACATGACCCGTAGGTCCAAGGCACAAGGCCTGACATGACCCGCAATACATGACCCGAAGGCCCAGAGGCATACCATGCCCATTACATGACCCGTAGATCCAGCCCACTAGAACTTCCCCTCCCCAGCGTCTTGCATCATTGATTTCCTTAGCTCCCCACCTTGCATTACTGATCGGCAACATTGCCCCGTACAAAGTTGCACGGTGCCTGGTCCTGATAGAGGCTAACATACCCTCTCATTCTTCTAATCTGGTTAGCTCTACATCTGGTGGCTGCTACTCATGTTGCTCTAATCCTCTTCTGGGGCATGTTCTGTGTGAAATGGGATACTCCATGGTCTACGTGACCTGAAGGCCCTGTGGCCCGAAGGCCTTTGATGACCCGAAGTCCCTGGAGACCCGTAGGCCCAAACCGGTGGCCCGAAGGCCCAAATCAGGTAAATAGTTCTGGCTACTACAGTACCGAACAGTAACTGCTACATTACTGCTACAGTAAAGAAGAAATTCGCCTCCACCTAGTTTTGAACTCGGGTCTCTTGGATTCCAAGCAGGAGCCCTTACCACTCGGTTTATCAACATCTTGATCACATTAATGGTTAACTTCCCCCAATTGAAATATCAATTTTCTATTTCTTCATCACCATTAATCATATATTTTTAATCCATAATGATAACATATACTAAAAATACATATATATTTCATGATTCATATAACAAAATCTTCAAATTCTAAAATAAAAGTACTTCATTCATTCATCAATTCTTATACCTTAATTAATGCTTCATCATCTAATCTCTTCATTCCTCTTTCCAATAATATGAAATTTTAATCATGTATTAATGTTCCTCAAAATCTATCTAATAATGCATCTGTTATTAATTTAAATAACTCTGGAAGAACATCACATACCTTCCACATGACTTTTGCAGTCACATTATCTCTAAAAATATAACCAATACTCATACCACATTGCTTATTCTATTTATGGGATTTATAATTTCTAACTCAATTTCAATAATTCCCATATATTACACATTTCAAACATTCAATTTTAACAAAGTATCTTATATTTCTCTCTATTGAGTAATCCTAAAAATCATTGGGTGAGAAGCAGATATCATAGAATAAAACTACATAATCCTAAAAAAATATTTTTAGGATTTCTAAATCATGAAACGTACCTTTTAATAGATGACACATTAGGTTTATACTATATTATTTATAGTCATATTATATTCCAATAATTAATAATAGTTAGTGAAGTTTTTATGAATTTACTAAGCATATCCCTCATGTGTGTCAAACCATGTGTGCAGAGAAACCCTTTATCATGTACAAGATTACCCTAAGTCAGACCTTTGACATATTGTTAGTGTTGTTACCACAAAGTATATATACTATAGATCTATATCAACTTGTAGAATATTTAACATGTTTATTTAAAGTAAACCACTCAATCTATACATTACCGAAATTACAAGACATACTCTTAATTCTTTCTCAATCCTTATAGTCATGTAATTTGAGATTTCACTATGGTTCTATCATCAATTTTTCTGAATGGTTAACTAAAAATTCACTCATTTACTAACAGTAAAGAACAAATATTGACTTAAATTAAAAAATATATATATTTTTTAGTAATATTTAAAACATTACAAAAAAATATCCCCAAAGAACATATTTGATTAGTGCTTTTGGAAACAAGGAAACTTATAGATCGGTATATATGTGGGAAAGATTATCTCACACTAGGATCATCATCACTAAAACTCTTCATAGAAACATCAAATATAATACATATAATCATAATATTTGAAACCAATCATAAAAAAGAGTGAGATCATATGATTAGTATGGGTACAAAAGGGTGACATTTAAGTATAAAAATGACCATAAGGGGTATGAGAAAATGTTCATAACATTATAAGATCATAACCTTCATATCAAAGATCATAAACATGAATCATGAAATAAATTATGTACATTCATAAGACCTGAATCATAATGAAATGTAGAAAATATGTCGTGAAACCATTAAATTTTCATAAAACATGAAATTATGGAGTACATATAAATGTCATATCATTCTTTATAACTCAAGGCATGTTGCTAGAAATTTTCAAGGAGCATCATGAGAACTGTAATTACTAGATGTCACACACCAACATCCATTTTTGCGGTCTTTTCCTCCTATGGGATTAGTTTTTTCCATCATCCAATAGTGGATCCGATTTCCCCATATTCCCATAATGGATCAATTGTCCTCATATTACATATTCATGGTGACTACACCTACTGGACATGACACACCACCATCGGTATTTATAGTCAATTCTATGTATGAGATTGGATTTCCACATCTTCTCATAGTGAATCAATAAAATCGACTTGTTTCCCATCATTATCACATGAGGTATAAATCATTACCCAATGCATTGGAGGGAGATATAGGTCTACTCATCTCATAATTAAATAATTCATTCATGTTCCACAAGATACATAACCATATTCATATACTAAACTATAAAAATAGATAGATTTTATAAACATTCAATCATAAATCCATGAAATGAAATGGGTAATAATAATTATTCATCACATCATAACCAATGTAAAATATATAGTATTCATAAAAATTTCCTCACGGAATAACCTGTGAAAAGAAGGGGGTTTCAAAATCTTATAACCCACGGATGATAAGAAGATGTCTTAAGAATAATTTCACTAAAAAATAAACCAATCCAGAATGAATATGAATGGATTATTTAGATCATTTCCAATAATCGAATCTATTACATCAATAGATTTTATCTTAGGTGGAAAATAACTTGGAAGTGTATTTTTAAAACATCTCACGAGTGAAATATCCTTTCATATTTGAAAAAGGATCTTTAAATAATAATAATCTTATAAAACTATATTCTTTAAAATAAAAATGAAAACTTCTGAAAAAAATTTTTTAATAATTTTTAAAACCATTATCATTGAAAAATAAAAAAAAATATTGAATTTTTTTAAAATCTATTTTTCTTGAAACCCTAAAAAAGAGATTGAAAATGTTTCGAAACCTAGTTTTATGAAAATATTTTCAGAACATATTAGTAAAACATTATAATTTTTGAAAACCATTTTACATAAAAAATTATGAAATAAGTATGAAGATTTTTTTGAAAACAGTTTTCTTGAAAACTTATCAATGATGCTTGAAAAGGTTTTAAAAACCCTTTTCCCTTAAAGAGTTAAAATAAAATTTAAAATTTTTGATAACCTTTTTCCCTTGAAAACAAATAACAATTATTGAAATTTTTTTGAAAACATTTTTCATGGAAACCAATCTAAAACAAAATATTCCAAAAGATTGGGAAAAAAATTTCATAAAAAAATTTAATCTTGTAAATGGATCATTAATGGAACGACTTAACGGTAGGTAAATCCATAACTTTTGAACATTTTCTCACTATAAAATGTTTAGAAAAGTTCCTAAATCAAAAAATGAAAAAAAATATTCCTTTTTAAAACCCCTTTTGTTAAAAAGGTAAATCAGGGGTAAAAAATTCCTATAGATATCGTAGTATAATAGTTGAATATTTTTTTAAACCATTTAGAATATATGGTTTTGAATGAACAGAGGTTTCCAATGAAGAGAGAAGTAAAGTTAAACATTTATAAAAAAAATCTTAGTTATCCTAAATACCAAAGAGTTGAAAATGGAACCAATAAAAGAATATATATTTAATAAATATATGATATTAAATATCATGACTCTTCTTGAGATATGGTTCATAATATTTGATCAATGAAATCATAATCATAAACAATCCTGATAAATAATGGGATTGTTCCAATAAACATTCATCACATGGTAACTATGGATAATACTATCTTTATAAGAGAATGAAGGTACATGAAGCGGAAAATATAATGAAAATAAGGATGTTCATGATATAAAATTTCATATACACCTTAACAAAAATAATTTTGGTGAATAACAAAAAATATGTATTAAATGAGGAAAATTGAGACCAAACAATCTTACCGATTTGGTAACTTTTAAAACAAAAATCCCATGAATGAATGATAAAATAATAGATATTTAAATACCCATAAATTTAAATATAATATTAATATATTACATAAATTTTTAGTATAAAAACCGCATAAATTAAATGAATGGTCAATAACAAATGTAACTCATGGAAAAAAGTGAAATAAAATTCCATTACTTTGTGTCTTGACTCTCGTCATACTCATTCAAACCTCCTGTATAATAAATGTATTTTTATTGAAAATATTTTATTGAATTATTATATATATTTAAAAATATGGTTTTATTAGTACTTCATATTAAACACTTGTTACTGATTTCATGTTTAGGTTACACTTTGAATCATCTTTTCTTAGTTTTTCACCTGTATATTAATTTTTTATATCATTGGTCATTATTATTATATAATGATTTCTAGAATAAAAACCATGAAATAAAAATCATGTATATTATTTATATTTTTAATATTATAATATATATAATATATATACAATAAATTGAATACACCATTCATGTAGATGGTAGGGTGTACCCACACATGAATGATGCTCATGTTTCCTTTATGTATTAAAAGAAATAAAAGTAAATGAAATATATTTATATGTATATATGTATATAATATAATTAAAGTATAATTATTATTTCATATATATCATATAGGTTCATTAAACATATCCTTAACATATTATATGTTGTGTGTGAGCTAATCACATCGCTTTGAGGGGGTGATAGTCCACACTTCCCCAAATGAAATTATCGTACTTACATAAGTGAAAAGTGTATCAGTATGTTATAAATTAAAAAAATTAACATAAAGATACTATAAATACCATATATATGATATATAAATATATTTTCAATCATAATGTCCATCATTTGATGTTCTAAATTAAAAATTAAAGATCATCATTTCATGAGACGGTATTTCATCGTACATGTAAATAGTATGATTATTACCCATTAGGTGAAATTGTGTGTAAGTGTAGTTAGAAACCATAGAATAAAAAATACTATTATATTGAGGATAACTGTTTTTTCATACAACCTTGGAATAATAAGAGATATGGTGTGGAGAATGGGGAAAAATGATCATGAGGGAGGGTGTAACCTATTAATCAGGTAACTCCTATTGGTTTTCAACAAAGTTATTGCATTTAATTTTTTATGCCAAAATAGATCCTTAAAGGTTTAGGGGGGTTAAAAGTTAATTGGGAAGATAATATACAAAACAAAGTTGTTTTAGATTTGTGGGGAAGTGGAAGATGTGGTTTCTTTTTTTAGGGAAGGTAAATAACACACTAGACATCTGTGATAACAAGTTAGGTTTACCGATATTTTTCCTAAAAAATAATCACAAAAATAAACACTATAATGTTTATAGAATATATATTAACAGAAAATGTGTGTTAAAAAAGTGGATAGTCAGTTAGTCTCTTAATATTTAGGATTATTTCCTTGTTAAGATTAATTTTACATTAATCACTTTAATTATTTGTAATAGAATTCACTAATATTTTTTGTCACGAATTAAGTTGAACATATTTTAAAGTAAATATAATTAAGATAAGAAATATTCAATACATTTTTAAAAATTTCAATCATATATTTGGCATAACATAATATAAAATTAATCATATGGATGGGATGACACTGGGTGTTTTTAATGTAAAAAAACAACCAAAATGTTTGCTATGTTTTCATACCCAATTTTCATGTGAAATTGATTCCAATGAAAAAAATATGACTAGTTTATAAAATAATTATATAATTATAATTTTAAAACACTTTTAAATATAATTTAACCATATATATAAATTATATTAAAAATATTTTTTGATTGAATATTTAATATTATTAACTTTTCATTAAAAAATAAATCATCATAGAAAAATAAAAATCATTTATTAAAACATTGTTTTTATGATTCCCTTTCAGATGTGAATTTTATTTTTAAATATAAAATCTAGAAATATTAAAAAATGGATTTGAAATGGGTTCTCCATTAAATAGAAGTATGAATACCTTTATAAAAATAAGTGTTTTTATGAAAAAAAAGGGTTTGTTTTTATATTATGTATATCAAATCTAATTAATGAATGTAAGAAATATTTTATTGGGTATAAAAAATATTTATCGCATTAATATTACTCAAAATTTATAATTAATTTAATATATTAATATAGAATTCCTTTGGAAGCATAAACATAAAAATATATCCTTCATATTCAATTGTTTCAATTTACATTAATATCTAATTAATTAGAAACCTATGAATTCATATTATATTTTTTTTCAAACATATATTTTCATATGTTATATAATCATATAAGTGAAAAATAATTTAATTTATTGGTTATATCTTGTAATAAAATATTTTTGTTATGTGAAACACGGTCTAGTGTGTTATGCAGTCTATCCAAGAATGTTTTTTACACTATATAATGCAATCTATCCTTGATGTTTTATGTAGATAATTATATAATTGATGATTCATGTATTGAATTACTAACATATTTAATGAATAAAATATTCCATACATAGTGTATTAATATAAAATGAACTATTTTTAGATTTACCTGAAATGAAAAATATGAAAAATATTAAATTATTTTGAAAAAAATATTTTAAAAAATCGTTGGGTGTTACAAATCTTTCTGTATGTATCAACCCAAAATGTAGTAATTTTTATTTCATTGGAACTATATACAAGATATCATTTCTTGTTAGAACAAATAGATTATAAGTCCCAGTATATTATATACCTACTTGAATCTAACATTACATTTCATGACATGAAATAAAAAAACATAGTGAATGTAAATACACTGTATTTTTTAACCCATTCATAGACTCATTCTTAATATCCTTGGGAAATTAAAACAATTAAAACGTGATCCCAAATACTCAGTTATGTTGATATACAATTTTAATATATCAATAATAAATAATTCATAATAAATATTAAATGGTAGATAACTGATACGTATTCTATGTAATAAGTTAATTGAGTAGGATGACTAATATAGTAGTATTAAATGAAGATAAAATAATTTCATTTAATAATTTTATCAAGTATATTATCCATGGATATTATTAAATAAAACTTGGATACTAATGAAAAAATTAAATAATAATGGAATTCATAATCCCAAATAAGTAAATTATATTGTATAGGCATTGTACAAAGAATGGGTAATATATTGGTGAGTATAAAACTGAAAAAAAAAATTAATTTTATTTTTAATAGGTTCTTAACCCAAGGAATACTAGTTAATGGAGGATATATGAAATTTTGATCCCTACTCACCACTTAATAAGTATTATTTTTTCATCATATGAATAAATTATACAATGAAATCAATATTCCCTAAAAATAAATAATAGTCCATATTGGATATACTACGACACAGAATATTAATAATTTATCTATTAAAATTGATCACAAATAACATATAGAAAAAATAAGGATGGATTCAATACAATATCTATTTAAAGGAGAAAAAAATATAATGGGTTGTTGTCATTGATGAATAGAATCACTATAAAAATATCATAAAAACATTTATTTTTGGAAAATAATCTATTAAATTTGATATTACTTATATAAAATTTTAAAATATAATAAATATCAATGAAATAATAAAATTTGATAACAAAATTGTAAAATTTAAATAGAATATTCAAAACATTCAACACTCATGATTGTGGAAAAATCCATTCATGTTGTAAAAGTTTTGAAACATTTCTTTCACTCTTTTTAATAAAATGTAAAAAGGTACCTCATTCATAAAAATATATGATGATTACATATAAACCATTTATTAAAAGTAAACCATTGGGAAAAAATTCATTAATATTTCAATTGTGACAAATAAATATATTCTCATAAATAATTTGTGGTAATTATTGTTATTGAATTAAAATATTTATATCTGTGTAGAAAAAAAAAGAAGATTTTCCTTAAAATTGATATATATATATATATAGTGAGTATTTAAAGATTGGAAAATAAAGGGAAATTTATTAAATTATATAAATAAATGTAATAGATCAAAATATATTGGGTTTAATATAGAAACATAATATAGTTACCATATAGGATACATTTAAATAAACATTCATGAATATGGTTAAGATTGTAATATAAACAATAACTACATTGGTAAATTTTTTATTATAACACCAATGAAATGAATAAATTCAAATAACACATTAAAAACATTAATATAAAATAAATATTGAAATATCATGTCAATGGTAGAGTATATACACCATGTGAAAGAAATAATTTGAGAATGGGGCATATGTCTCATGGAAAGTAATGTGTGACAAAAAACCATTACCTTAGGTGGGAATTACATGATATGGGTTTGAGACTCATGTATAATAAATAAGGAATTATTATTAATATATTAAAAAATATTAATTATTTATATCATAACATAAATTATTTAATTATAAATTTTTATCATCTCATTTTTAATAGTTCTTTATTAAAATCTCTATTCCGGGTGATAAATGATTAATCTTCTATGTATGTTTTGGATTTTTAGTTTTGGTCAATGTATATTTATGAAGGATAAGAATATATATAATTTTATTCTTGACATAAATTTATTATATATTAATTAAATAAATCCTTATTACATTCCATGTAAAGAGTAAATGAAAAACATTTCACATCGATTTGTGGATGTTGTGGTCTACACGTATGCAAGAGTGACACTATTGTTTTCCAGTGGATTGGATGTTCAGAAGGAATATATATGACATATTAATCTTATACATATATATAAGTCAAAAATATCATATTTATTAATTATTTACATCTATTTAATAATAAATTTACACTATTGATGAAGAATGGATTACACCGCTACATAGAGATGGTAAGTCGTACATATGCACGAGCATTGTTTATGACTATCAGTGGATGTAAAAGTGATATAAAATGGATATAACATGATCTTAATAAGATAATGAAAATTTTATTATTCTGTAGTTATTATTATATAATCATTAAAATATATTTGATTAAATTTTAATAAGAATTAAATTTCAATGAGTCAGTAAAGATGGTTACAACTTCTTTGAAATAGCTCCTATAGATATAATTTTAATAGACCTTGGGTTGGAATAATTAGATGAAAAAAACTTCTAGAAAATTTAAATTTATTTATGTAAATAAATTTCATGTATTGGCCGATATTGGATTCTCAATAGGGTGAAAATAAGAGAGGGATGAGGTTCCTGTTTATATATGTGGGGAGATGCACTTTTAAAATTTCTAAATAGTTTAAAAATATAATAACACCATTATAAAGAATATTATTTACAAATTAAAATTTAATAAATTATATTGCATTATATGGTTTAATTATCATCAAAAAATCAAAATTTCGATAGGTATCTGTTTTATTATAAACATAGTGTTTTATATAACCCATTAGTTGTGAAATTTTAACATTTACCGCAGTAATTAGTTTTTCACTATTAAAGAGTTATATTTTTTCTTATATAGTAAGAGTTTGAAAAAATGGAAATGGAATGAAATTTTCAAAAATATAATTTCCTAGTATTCCAATTAGAGGTTTATTATGATTTTTAATTAACATAATAAAATATTGTAATTCATAAAATATCAACAATGTATATTTTAACCCCATTTGTATAATTAGACATTAATGACATAATGATGAATATATAAGTAGAATATATATTTTAAAAACATCAATAATAATTCATATATTTCAATAAAAATCTTAGTTTACTCAATCTCACTAAAAAATATTATTTTTTCAGTTTTAAATCTATTTTTTAATTAAATGAATAAATACTATATTAATAATGAATAATAAATAAAGTTTATTATTTAATCACTAAAAAATATAAATAAATTACCTTGATTAATTTTTTATCATTACCATAAATTTTTAGAACTGAAAATTTCCTGTTTTTTCCTTATAATATTAATATATAGTTATTAATGTCATGAGTCTAAAATTGTGTTTTTATTTTTATTATTCAATTAATATGAAGGTTCTTATCAATTAACTATGAAATCATGTGGCCATATATTCCATAAATAGAATTAAATGGTAATAATAAACACTTAATATAGAAATGTTCATCTTTTGTGTCTAGTTTGAGATCGTATCTTCCAGATTCTACCAAATTAACTCATTTTACCCTTACCAAGGTGACAAATAATTTACCAAGGTTACAATTCATAATGAACAAAAATAAAAGGGTCGTATTTAAAAAATTCGGACATAATAATTCCAAATATAGAAAAAATTATTCAAGGTACTATTTCTATAATTGGATGAAATTAAATAAAATAAAAATAAAAAAATAAAATTAAACAGAGTTTTCTGAAATATTACATATTTATGTATTGAAATGATCTTATACCAAATTCAATAATAAAATATATTATAATAAAAATAATTATATTATTAATAGTATTGTAGAAAAAATTTTATTTGAAAATATTTTTAATACCTAATGGATCATTTTTAATTCATGATAAAATAATTAAATATTCATTAAAACCCTATAATATGCACTATTCATCATAAAATGGTTATTTTTTATAAAATATCAAAAATGCACTATATGATAATTTTTATAAACTACATATAAAATTTCTATAATTTATATCAAATAAAATTTTTAAATCTTTTATAAATTAAAAATAATAATTTTTAAAATAATATAATGAAAGTAATTTTTTAGTAAAATGTATTACCAAGAATAAAATTCCATTACTAAAACATTAGTTCATAGTTCATATTCATTAATCTATAATTTTTTATTCATTAGGTCATATATATATATATATATATATTATAATTTAGGTAATCCTACTCAAACCTACAATTCAATTTCTACGTTATAATGGTAAGATTTAAATAATAATATTCCTTGGTTCACTTATGCTTGACTTTGTGTATTGTATAAGCTATAAAACATAGTGTTTTTAAAAAAATAGAGGTAATACTACATATTTTCATGAATTCATATCTTTTATAATATCCCAAATATGGTTTTAATTTTTAAATTAATTAATTTTTTATTTGGAATCCTTGTTCTGATGTTCTGGGTCCTCTATGATCGATTTTTTTTGAAAAAAAATTATGTTATTCCTTTTCACTATTAACATTTTGTGAATATAAATTTTAGGGAAACAATGAATATGGGTTTATATTTTAGATATATATATATATTTTATATTGGAAACATGGATTAACAAAATATACTGAGAAATCATTCAATATTCCTATGTGTGTTTAGTGGCAAGCATATGGTTGGTGTTTAATTTGGTTAAACATTGAAGAAACTATTTATTCTATATAGATTTTTAAATTTATGAAATTACCTATCTACACTCACTAATTTATAACCCACTATATTCCATTCTCCACTCATTCAATAACTAGGCCCAAACATGCGTACCCATTCTCTTTTCCCCATTATTTATCAAATATACTTTGGTTATTTTGTATATTTATTATGATTTTTTATGTTATTCTTCAATAAATATTCTCATTATCCATATTTTTAATATATACTCAGTTCATATTTACTTATAATGAAAATGGAGAACTATGGTTTTTAGTGGATCAATTTTTTTTACAATTAATATTTCTTAGGTTTACTCATCTTTCTTATGGTTCCTTCAATCCATCTTGAGGTGGAATTGCTTCATAGTGAGTTAATACGAGGATAATGAGGTTGGTTTCATTATGAATGATTCTTTTGTTATGGATATATGACTAATTGAAAGTTTATATTGACGGTTTTAATTTTTTCTAAACCATGTTATAAATATCCAATGGTTTTTATCAGGGGATGTTAATCGTCTATGGTTGTCATTGAAAATAGAAGGGGGTTTCACTTTAAAGTAGTGGTTAAAATGATTGGAGAATACTATGAATATCCATTATTGATATAAATTCGCATTTTTTACATAAAATTATTTTCTTATATTTATTGAAGTTGTTTTAGGATTCAAAATACAATTTCATGGATCATTTATATAATTATATGTGTGTTTGGTCTCATTATTTATACTTTTTAATCAGTTGGATTTAATAAATGACTTTGTATTGATTTTTTTATTATTGAACTAATTTATAATTACATTGTTTCTAAAATGGTATTTTAATTACCAGATGAAAACATTCTAAATTTTTCTCAAATGGGATATCCTTTAATAAATTCCCTTATTATTTTTTCACAATTAGAATCCTATTTTGTTTATTTGATGATTTCCCCCAAAGGGTATGTTTATATTAATTTTAGTTCCTATTGTAATATGATAGGAAATTTAATTTAAGGTTTTTGAGAGGTTAAGGTGTGATTATTTATTTAATTGATGTAATTTTTTTATGTGATGATTTTTGTAGGATCAAAATATGAGTGTAGATGCTCAATTACAAGAGTGGGGGTGAATTTTATGTTTAAAAACGTTCATTTTTAACCATAAGGAAAACTATGTTTAACAATGTTAAACAAGGTATATTCAAAAGACCTCTTTTAGTTCTAAAAAATTTCTAGGTTCTAGAAATGTGGGTCTGGAAATGAAACTTAAGGAATGTTTACATGGAAAAGATTCTACCTTAAAGCGTATAGAATCTTTCTTATCAATGTATACAAAAGAACATGAATGTATAAGAAGGTTATACTTTCTTCCTTTATCAAAATACAGTGGAAATAAATGTAAAACAAAACAACAAACAAGTATGAAATCTTTTAACCCAAAGAGTTGGGTATCCAACAACCTTGGATAAAGGTCACATGATTTGTACTTTCAAGAAAATATGTCTTACCCACACCAGGGGAAGCCCTCAATATGAATATCAGAATCTGTCTTGCTATCCCTACAAGCCCTCAAACATTAAGGTATTCTGAACCTCTATCTTCCTATCCCTGGAAGTCCTCTAACATTAATGTAGTCGGTACCTTTGTTTTCATATCCCCATAAGTCCTTGATTGTACACAGCAAAAATCAGAGTTACATGAAGCATGTTGAATAAGATGTTCAGTACGCACATGGAATGAGAGTATCTCTCTCTATAAATCACTCAAGCAGCATACAATATCTAGAGTCTGAATTTTAGATAATTCGGAGTCTGAATTTTAGAGAATTCGGAGTCTGAATTTCAGAGAATTCAGATTCAGATTTTCAGAGAATTCGGAGCCGGAATTTCAGAGAATTTAGAGTTTGAAACTAGACTAATCTATAACCAAGGATTTTTAAAATTATGAGGTTTTAAATGTAAAATCAAATTTTACCCTTAAGAATAAAAAGTGTTAGATTTAAATAAACTATAAAATGAACAATGAAAACATAGGTAATGATAAAATTTCCTTAGGGAAGGATAATTTTCCTTATTAATATAATTCTTAGGGAAAATATAATTTTCTTTAAGATAGAGTGTTTGTGATTTTCAAAACAAATAGGAATGGAAAAGTCATAAGGAATCCTTATTGACTCAACGATCTCCCCATTTTTGTAAACCACAACAATATTTACAAAAAATAATATAAAGATTTATTGGTTTTCTTTATGGACTTAAAAATAAAAAACTTATCTTCCTTTACATATGAATCATGGTGAATACGACTTACTCCCCCTTAAGTTTTGAAATCCCTATGGATCGTATTCTTGACTTCCTTAAAAATAATTTTCCATTTTATGTATAAGAATATCTTCTTTGATGAAACTCCCCCTTACTTTGGGAATTCAATTCCTTACATAGTATTCTAATAACCATTACTTTCTCCCCCTTTTTGATTTTCAAAAAGGAATAAAAAAATGCAAAAAACAATATGGTACGTGAAATATTAGTACTAAACAACAAAATATATGAAGAAAAACCAAAATTCCATTATGATTGAAAGAATTTGTAAAAATAAAAAAAATACATCAAAAGGTCGGAATGGGTTAGAATTATCATTCTTTATCCTTTAGCATTAACTTCTTTACAATAGTTTTCATCTTCTTTATCTACTTGTGATCTTCTTCCACACACTTGATCATCTGATCCTGATCATTATTTTTCTTCTCTAAGGCTTTGTTCTTATCTTCTTGAGCTTTTAGAATAAGTTCTTGAACCTTCCAAACATCTTATTTCCTAGAAAGCTTTTCATCAATATTTATTCTGAGAACCCTTTACCTCTTTCAATTCAAAGACACTGAATTAAGCTTCCCATTCAAGTCCTTGACTTCTTATTTTTGAGTTTTCAGTTCGAGAGAAAACTTTTCCTTCAAATGCTTAGTGAGATCATTAAAATTCACATCTTTGGAGTCAAAATAATCCTTTACACATTCTTGAAAATCATCAAAGACTCTCATGTATTTTGTTGTCTTCCTTGACCAATTTGTAATATTGTTGCATGATCTTTTATAAGTTTCATAACCAATGAAGAATTATTTGAAATCAGCCTTGATTTTGACAATGTTATCCATAAACATGGAAACTGAATCTGATTTCTAATTTATCGAATGCTGAAGTATTTGGAATCTTAATTCAATACTCAGGAATAAATGAATGGTATCAACCAACTTCTTTAAATATTTTACCACAAAATCATTTCCAAGAGAGGATGATTCTGAATTAGAGTGTTTGGTTGGAGGGGATTCTTTTTATATCTCTTCATCTCTCCTCTTCGACGAAGCACCGACATCTTTATTTTTCACCATATATTTCTTATGTGTATCAACCAACACCTTCTTTTTAATATCAGCTCTCAGAATGATCTCTTCTATTTTATATGATTCATGTTAACTATCTGATAACTAAAAAATCTTGTCTTCCTCAATGTTTTTTTTCTCAGCACCTGCCATAATGTCCTCTGGCTGAATGAAGTCGTGATTAGTACTCTCTTCTTTAGATTGATTATTGACTTCTTCTCGAACCTTATCTTCATTTCCAGGAGTAGAAAGTTTTGAATATTCTTCTTGAGAAGTTCATATTAATATTTTCTTAGAAGGACTCTCCTTATCATGATATTCCTTTACTTTCCTTATCATGTCATTTTTATCACCGCTTCCTTATTCTTTTCTTTCATCTTCTTCCACTAATTCATGTTGAACTATTTATTCTTCTTGTTCTAATTCATAAATCACCAATTATTTCCTGGAGACACAGGAAGTGATTCTTGAAAAAACAGTTTTAGTAAATGGTGTTGTTTAGAAGCTTTCTCTGTAACACCCCGATCTTCCACGATACACTTCTCATTCAATAATGCAATAGCTTTCATTGTACGAAACTTCGAGTTCTAACACACCGCGACTAATCAAAGTAGCCGTTATGAATAGTAATACCCACTTTTTAAAATTATAGAAATTTTATATTTCAAAATAGACTTCATTTTTGTATTCTTAATATCGAAATTATCCCATGTTAATTTTTTTGTAATTTTCTGAGAACTTCCATTTTTTATGAATAGTGAAAAATACTTAAAAACAACTTTTTTAATAAAAATAATTTATAGTGATAAATTATACTATTGAGTTGTTTTAGAGTATAATTAGAATATATTTTTACCATTTTATCCAATGGTGGTCATTAGAATTAATTTCACTTTGAAATTGGACATAAACAATTGTCAATCTTTTGATATAAATTGTTTCTTAAAAACACGCTATTTGTTGTGACAGCGGGAATTAATTGTAAAATTAATTAATGAAACTTATATGTTTGGAATTTTGTAAAATATACATCATTTTTGAATTCAGAATATCAATTATATATTAGGGTGAAATTTTGGCATTGTTCTGAAAAACTTCAATTTTTGATGAATAGTGAAACCACTAAGTGGTAGTTAAAAAACTGATTTTTCGTTTAAATGAAATATTACCACTTCTGTGGTTTGATTTTCAAAAATCCTACATACATGGTTGTCATTAAGAAGTAAAATTTGGTTCAATGAGATTAAAATAATTTTTGGTGAATAGTAACTTTTAAGTTCTTAATCGCGATTAGAGGTAATTAGTGTAGTTTAAGGTAAAAATAATGTTTTAATAATATGAGATGAGCTTGACACATGTCCTAACCTCATTGGATGTGTCATTTCCGACCAAGACAATCCATGGGTCAACTTGGGGACCCCATGGAGCCACTTTAGTTGGAAAATGACATAAATACCTTTTATTTAATGTTAAAGTAAAAAATGACACAAACATGAAATGTTTTACTAAAACAATTTTTATATGGGGTTATACAGGTCCTATTTTTGACTATAAATAGTCATTGGAAAGATAAAAAGATTTCCTACATTATATTATTTTTTTTATAATTTTTATAAATTACATAAATTAAATTATTTATGACATCATGATGATGCAACGTTGACCTCATTATTTAACGATTTAAATAAAATGAGAAGATAATGTAAAATCCAAGGCTTACACTTGTCCAAAGCCTATTGGATGAGGAGATTTTGAACCCTTATCACCTTACCCTCGAATTATACAAGTGTGGGACCTTTAGAATCCGAAAATCATTGTATAATAGAATAACATTTCATTACTTTCCAAAAGTGCCCCTCCTCTCCACTTATAAAAAGCCCCCACCACTCCCACCTTATTCACACCTTCAAGCCATTTGGCTCGGCCAACCTCTGCCCAAATACTCTCCCAACACCCCTCACTTACTCCTAGAAGCCTCACTTTGGGCAGAATTCTTCCCAAGGAAGCCTTTATCTCAAATCAAAAAGAGTTACCCGATTTTTAGGAGGTTAAAGAACGGTTGAGTCAAGTCGGACATGAGGTAAGGGAATTTCTTAACCCAACTTCCATTATTTGGGTTAATCTCCTACTTTCAAATTATGTCATGATATTATTATGTCCTATTTTTTATTTTTACATTCTTTATGTGTACCTATAGTGAATACACATAATAGATCTATTGTATTTTAAAAATGATCTTTTTAAGAACTTCGTCTCAATCTCCTTTCATTGAGGAATATTTGGTTTTATACACAATTTTCTTTTATACGGTGTATAAACCCCTTTGAATTTTACGTTTATTCAAAAGGAATCTTTTTTATACTAAGTGTTTTACTAAACGACAAAAAGGGAATGTTTTTCTTTCCATACATATACGGCGACAATGACTTCTCCGCCGTCGTGACCATTATTTGAGTTTCGGCTTCCTCTACAAGCCATCACTTTTTTTTAAATGAAAAATAAATACAAAGTTTTAAATTTCTTTTATTTTGGTATTGAAAATGGTTTTGAAAGAGTTTTTATTATATCAATGTGTTGTATTGAAATCTTGTGATTGAAATGTGGAAATGTTATGTTTCCTTTATGCATGTTTTATGTAATACGATTATGTTATGGTTTATGATATGTTTAAACCCATTCATATGAGGAATGAATTGGACTTAGTAAGTGACGGGTGGAGCCCGCTATAGCTCCTCGATGCATCGGCAGGTCTCATGAGACAAACTAGTGTCTTGGCACGAGGCCTTGACAAAAATCTGATTTGTGGTCTTGGCACGAGGCCTTGTCTACGTGGTTATGATAGTCTGGCATTATGCATTCCATCATTATGAAAGTGGTTATTGATATTGCATGTGATTATTCGACCAGTAGAATATCCATGTGAGTAAGTAAATGGAATTATTTAATTTTATTTTTGCCATATTATGCTGAAGTTTAAGTTTAAAAAGGCTTTTGTTTTAGTTATGCATTGCCTTAAATGTTAATGTTTATTTATGAAATCTTCCGCAATATTGTTATCTTTACTGAGCATCTGAGCTCACCCCTATCAATGTTTTAATATTTTCCAGGATGTGAAGAAGTATTTTATGAATGACCTGCAGGGATTGTCAGAAGAGGATATGAGTGTGGTCTATGGAGACTTTGTTATTGTAGTTTTTCATTTTATGATGTAATGTAACATTTATGAATGTATCTAGTGTTTCCAAGGCTACTAAACTAATCGGTCTTTCGAGACTTGATCTTTTGTGATCATGCCAATGTTACGAAGTAATACACCGACTCTGGGTAGCTGGGGTCTGGGCGTTACAGTTGGTATCAGAGGCAGTTTAGTACTAACCTTGGAAGCTAGATTTAGATAAACTCTGATTAGAGCACATAGCCCGAAGATAGACTTTGAGGATTAGTATAGAAAAACTTCCTAGAATTTTGGTATTATAGAGATTTTGTGAGTTTTCCGAGCAATACATCCCTGTTTGGATACAAGCAGGTAGAGGCGGCTCTGGCACAGATGTACCTAGAGGTAAAACCTGAAAACACCGCTTTGAGCTAGACTCGAATGGGAACTGGTGCACGACAACGGGCCTTGCTGCACTCTTGGTTACGACACTCCCGGGGGATATGCTTAGGATAATTCACATTTTCTTTACAAACCACTATAAAGGGTTATGATTATATACTTCCTAAAAGAAAACATTTTTTAAGATTATGGATTATATCCATAAATAGTTCAATTTATTATAAGTGTTTTCAAGTTTGTTATTATGTATTTCGATTCATAAACTAACCTAGTTTATGGCATTGTATAGAAATGGCGCCCAGTAGAAGGAATGTGAACTCCATCAATACGTATGATCCAAAGAGTAAGAAGGATCATATCTTTCATGGTATTAAGACAACATTTAGAAGGGAAATATTCTCCCATGTGTTATCAACATATGAAGAAATAGTATCATGTGTTAATAAGATAATTAGAGAATTATCTGAGTCTTATGGATTTGAAGGGATGGAAGAAAAGAAAAGGATGGAAGAGAGAATGATGGATAAAGGGACGAGGGAAAAGAAGAATTTTCCAATATGTGATAACTGTGGGAAGAAACACCTTGGAATTTGCCTGAAGGGAATGGGAGTTTGTTATAATTGTGGAGAAAAAGGACACCAAGTGCGTGAATGCAAGCGTAAGAAAAAGGTTTCAAATGTACAATGCTTCATCTTCAAGGAGTGGGGACACTATGCAAACCAATGTTCAAATCATCAGAGTATGCCCCAAATGATGTTATTGGATAATAATCAAGTTATGATACTACCACAGATGAGGAGGAATGATTAGAGTTCTTATGTTGTTATTAAAGAATTTTGTAATTTGAGTGTTGTATCAATGATGTACTGGTTATAATAATTATGGAGTATATAAGGATTGTACTGCAGTACTATTTCATCTAGGACTTGAGATTGTGTGGAACCAAGAAAAGTGACTCCACAGTAGGTTAAATTTTTAGAAAATATATGGTTGAGAGAAAGATAAACCATAATATGGTTCTGATACCGAGATAGTGATTTTGGAATAATACATGATTGATTTGGATAAATTATGTTGGATATTCTTAACATCCTTGAAACTGATTAATGATTTGTATACATTTTTGGATAGAAGGAGTATATCTAGTTTTCTATAAGGAATAAGGTATCATGAATGTAATCAATAAGGATTTATGGTAATTCAGTATGTTGCAGTGTTTTAAAAGAATACATGATGAAGGTGTTCACATGTTGTTACACAGAAAAAAAAAGAGCTTCATTATGTTTACCTTCCTCATAAAATTTGGACTGTGAGTTGGACAGAAGTATTTTGGATAACTATAAAGGTTGGAATCGATTATATTTTACATTGGATACTATTGTTAAGGTTATTTTTTGATATTTATAAAAAGAAAAACACGCAGACTGAGTGACAACCCATCGCGTCGGAAAAAGCTGTGGAAATCGAACCCACAACCATAGTGCGATTGGGATTAATCGCCTACCAATGGACTACGTGAAGTCCCTGGTTATTAAAAAATAGTTTTTCTAATCTAAATGGTATGTTTTAATATTTGGAACCTTATACAATTAGGATAAATAGAATATTTTTGAGTTCTATTACCTTTTAGAGTGAAAGATGGGTTTTTGGTAAAAATTTATTAAAGAATGAAAGTCTACATGACAAGTATGTATATTCCCTTACGTTCTTAGTAAATCTCCTAAATAAATTCTTTAACTTTATAAAAGGTAACTTAAAACAAAAACTTTGCCGGTTAACTTTTCCAACTGGGGATTCAATGATCGTTTAACCAATCACAAGTTTGTGATTTTCTTATTGTTAACTTTCTCCCAATCCAGTTTTCTACAACTCTCCATCAGACCTTGATGGTTTGTTTTTCTTCCATATCCATATTTTCATAGAATCCTAGTATGGGCTATCTCGGGTGACCATTGTACTTATCTTTCTTTCTTTTAAAGTTATATTTTTTTAACCTTATTTCCGATGTGGGTTTTCTACAAAGGTATTTTCTATTTTCAACCTTTTATTTTCCAAGAAAAATTTCTAATTGCGAGGACGCAATTTATTAAAGGAGGGTAGAATGTAACACCCCGAGCTTCCACGATACACTTCTCATTCAATAATGCAATAGCTTTCATTATACGAAACTTCGAGTTCTAACACACCGCGACTAATCAAAGTAGCCGTTATGAATAGTAATACCCACTTTTTAAAATTATAGAAATTTTATATTTCAAAATTGACTTCATTTTTGTATTCGTAATATCTAAATTATCCTATGTTAAATTTTTTGTAATTTTCTGAGAACTTCCATTTTTTATGAATAGTAAAAAATACTTAAAAACAACTTTTTTAATCAAAATAATTTATAGTGATAAATTATACTATTGATTTTTTTTAGAGTATAATTATAATATATTTTTACCATTTTATCCAATGGTGGTCATTAGAATTAATTTCACTTTGAAATTGGACATAAACAATTGTCAATCTTTTGATATAAATTGTTTATTAAAAACACGCTATTTGTTGTGACAGCGGGAATTAATTATAAAATTAATTAATGCAACTTATATGTTTGGAATTTTGTAAAATAGACATCATTTTTGAATTCGGAATATCAATTATAGCTTAGGGTAAAATTTTGGCATTGTTCTGAAAAACTTCATTTTTTGATGAATAGTGAAACCACTAAGTGGTAGTTAAAAAACTGATTTTTCGTTTAAATGAAATATTACCACTTCTGTGGTTTGATTTTCAAAAATCCAACATACATGGTTGTCATTAAGAAGTAAAATGTGGTTCAATGAGATTAAAATAATTTTTGGTGAATAGTAACTTTTAAGTTCTTAATCGCGATTAGAGGTAATTAGTGTAGTTTAAGGTAAAAATAATATTTTAATAATATGAGATGAGCTTGACACATGTCCTAACCTCATTGTATGTGTCATGGCTGACCAAGAAAATCCATGTGTCAACTTGGGGACCCCATGGAGCCACTTTAGTTGGAAAATGACATAAATACCTTTTATTTAATGTTAAAGTAAAAAATGACACAAACATGAAATGTTTTACTAAAACAATTTTTACATGGGGTTATACAAGTCATATTTTTGACTATAAATAGTCATTGGAAAGCTAAAAAGATTTACTAAATTATAGTATTTTTTTATAATTTTTAGAAATTAAATAATTTAAATTATTTATGACATCATGATGATGCAGCGATGACCTCATTATTTAACGATTTAAATAAAATGAGAAGATAATGTAAAATCCAAGACTTACACTTGTCCAAAGCCTATTGGATGAGGATATTTCGAACCCTTATCACCTTATCCTTGAATTATACAAATGTGGTACCTTTATAATCCTAAAAGCATTGTATAATAGAATAACATTTCATTACTTTCCAAAAGTGCCCCTCCTCTCCACTTATAAAAGGCCCCCACCACTCCCACCTTATTCACACCTTAAAGCCATTTGGCTCGGAAAACCTCTGCCCAAATACTCTCCCAACATCCCTCACTTACTCCTATAAGCCTCACTTTGGGCAGAATTCTTCCCAAGGAAGCCTTTGTCTCAAATCAAAAAGAGTTACCCGATTTTTAGGAGGTTAAAGAACGGTTGAGTCAAGTCGGACATGAGGTAAGAGAATTTCTTAACCCAACTTCCATTCTTTGGGTTAATATCCTACTTTCAAATTATGTCATGATATTATTATGTCCAATTTTGTATTTTTACGTTCTTTATGTGTACCTATAGTGAATACACATAATAGATCTATTTTATTTTAAAAATGATCTTTTTAAGGACTTCGTCTCAATCTCCATTCATTGAGGCATATTTGGTTTTATACACAATTTTCTTTTATACAGTGTATAAACCCCTTTGACTTTTACGTTTATTCAAAAGGAATCTTTTTTATACTAATCGTTTTACTAAACGACAAAAAGGGAATATTTTTCTTTCCATACATATACGGCGACAATGACTTCTCCGTCGCCGTGACCATTATTTGAGTTTCTGCTTCCTCTACAAGCCATCACTTTTTTTTAAATGAAAAATAAATACAAAGTTTTAACTTTCTTTTATTTTGGTATTGAAAATGGTTTTGAAATCATTTTTATTATATCAATGTGTTGTATTGAAATCTTGTGATTGAAATGTGGAAATGTTATGTTTCCTTTATGCATGTTTTATGTGATACGATTATGTTATGGTTTATGATATGTTTAAACCCATTCATATGAGGAATGCATTGGACTTAGTAAGTGACGGGTGGAGCCCGCTATAGCTCCTCGATGCATCGGTAGGTCTCATGAGACAAACTAGTGTCTTGGCACGAGGCCTTGACAAAAATCTGATTTGTGGTCTTGGCACGAGGCCTTGGCTACGTGGTTATGATAGTCTGGAATTATGCATTCCATCATTATGAAAGTAGTTATTGATATTGCATGTGATTATTCGACCAGTAGAATATCCATGTGAGTAAGTAAATGGCATTATTTAATTTTATTTTTGTCATGTTATGCTGAAGTTCAAGTTTAAAAAGGCTTTTGTTTTAGTTATACATTGCCTTAAATGTTAATGTTTATTTATGAAAGCTTCCGCAATATTGTTATCCTTACTGAGCATCTGAGCTCACCCCTCTCAATGTGTTAATATTTTCCAGGATGTGAAGAAGTATTTTATGAATGACCTGCAGGGATTGTCAGAAGAGGATATGAGTGTGGTCTATGGAGACTTTGTTATTGTAGTTTTTCATTTTATGATGTAATGTAACATTTATGTATGTATCTAGTGTTTCCAAGGATACTAAACTAATCGGTATTTCAAGACTTAATCTTTTGTGATCATGCCAATGTTACGAAGTAATGCACCGACTCTGGGTAGCTGGGGTCGGGGCGTTACATTCTCAGTATCCCTGAGAAGGGATTGACCGATTTCACATTCAGAAATTTTCATCCTCTACTTCTTTTCTTTTTCTTGCTTCTCAAGATTTTCAGTAGACTTCAACATCAATGCATTTTCCTCAGAAGAGTCCAGGACAAAACTGGGCTCCCCTTCCTTCTTATTCTTTTTGTCTTCTTTACACTTAGAAACCACTTCATCAAGATAAGTCTTTTGCTTAATTTTATTTGGATGTGCATATTGAGTTTCCTAAACAGTGGGAGATTTATATTTCTATTTAGGTTCCTTTTCCTTCTTCTTCATTTCCACCCTTCATAGATGTTTCAACCACTTCTAGTTTCAATGATAATGCTTTGATTTCAGATTTAGAGAAATTGTAGAATTATCCTGATTCACTAGAAAAATAAACCTTCATTCTCATGAGAGTATCATCACTCAACTATATTACTTTGAAATTACATGTCTTATAACTAGATGGGATTTTTAACGACTCAAGGAAATGAACTATAATCTTAGAGAGTATAGCCTGATGCATGATTATTTGAGACTTCAAATTTCCATTCTTGATATTCTAAATTGTAATCAATATACTTCACCAAATTTATCTTCTTGAGGTTCACCAGGAAATCCATAATATAGATTTTACTTTTCATCTGTGAATATTTATTCCCATTTCTCAGAATAATAAATCCTTGAACCCATAATTCAAGAATCTAGAATTTTGTAGATAGATGAACAATCATCGGAGTCCTCCCTTCTTTCAAACCAAAGCACTCTAAAGAATTTTCCATCTCAAACGATCCTGATACATCTGGTAATTTATGGGTGAAAACTTTAGCTACACCTTCATATGGAATTCCAATTAGACTAGCATCCTTAGTGTAGGAAATGGATATGGTCTTTATATTACTCTTGAAGGAAAACCTTTCTCTCCCTCCTTCATTAAAGAAACATACTGACTCATAGAATTGAATCAACAACTCTAGATAAATCGGATAATTTGCCTTAGGTTATGATACACAAAGGCTCTTGCATCCATTTATCTTGGTATTCTTTGAAATGAAAGAATCATACATAGCAATGAATTTCAGATTGACTAACCTCTCTCTGTCTAACTTCCATTTTGAGATTTCTTTTACAGATAACATTTCATTCTGAGGAGAATCTTGCACAGACATTCAGAATTGGGAAAACCCTTATGATTTAGAATAACCATAAGTAGAGCGTCAAGGATTCAAAACGCAATAGCATTGAAGATCAAGGTGGGACAACCGTTGGGGGTCCTTATATAGGTGTTTTAGGTGACAATTCAACTTCCTTGATTGATCTAATGGTTGAAAAACACTTGATCAGATCTGAAATTTGATATGATAGCCAAAGAAGGAATTTGGTAGGTTCTGATCTTTTGAGGGTTTTAAGATAAAATGTTTGGATTCAAGGAAAAGTGAATCTGAGAAATGAAAATACCAACACGTAAAAAAGGTAATTACCAAAATTTATGAAATGAACCATACCTCTTGTATTGTAAGGAAAATTATCCATAATTATGAAAACTATTCTTGAAGAACATTAGATTTCAAAAAAAATCTACATAAGAAAATTTAGATTATAAAAATTTTGATTATGAAAATTTTATTTACAAAAAAAAATTTACGAAAATTTTGATTAAGAAAATTTTGATTACTAAAATTTTGATTATAAAAATTTTTATTATGAAAACTTTTATTACAAAAAATTTTGTTAAAAAAAATTGATTACAAAAATTTTGATTACGAATATTTTTTATTAAAAACATTTGACTACAAAAATAAAATTGACTAACAAAAAATGTACTCCCCCTATGAAAATGTGTTTCTTACTATTAGAAGGTAGGTTTTAGTAAGAAGATAATATGGAATATTGAATTATAGTTATCAATAATAACTTCTATTTAATGTATTCAAATCTATCGTAGGGCAAAGATTTTCAGAAAATATCAGCAAGTTGATCTTGTGTTCCAATAAATTGAATAATGATATCTCATTTTTATGGGTGATCCCTAGGAAAGTGATGCCTGATGTATATGTGTTTTTCATGTGACTGATGTTCATGGTTTTTACTTAAGTAAATGGAACTAGTATTATCACACAATAACTGTGTTTTGGTCAAACTCATACCATAGTTTGTGAGTGTATGTTGCATCCACAACACTTGAGCACTACAACTTCCAACTGCTATATACTCAGCTTCAGCAGTGGAAGGTTATAAAGAGTGTTTATTTTTTTAATGACCATGAAACTAATGAATCTCCTATAAAATTAACTGTTCCAGATGTATTTTTCTTATCCATTCTACATCCACCAAATTCAGCATCCGAAAAACTTTTTAGAAGAAAATAATTTTCATATGTATAAAAGACTCCTAAATCCATGGTTCCCTTTAAATAGTGAAAAATTATTTTCACTACCTTTATATGAGATTCATTAGGATTATATTGATATCTTTCACATAAACATACCAAAAACATTTATTTTGGATGACTAGATATCAAGTATAGTAGACTTCCTATCATACCTCTAAATGATGTTTGATCTACTTGTTTATCATCTTCATCAAGATCAAGTGAATTCAAGGTACCAATGGGAGTACATATACTCTTAGTGTGGTCATATCCATACTTTTTAAGATGGTATTTAATATACTTATGTTGAGATACATAAGTTTCTTCTGGTTTTTGAGAATTTTTAAAACCTAGGAAAAATGTTAAATCGCCCATCATACTCATTTTAAACTCACAATTCATTAGTTCCACAAAGGAATCATATAAGGATTATTGAGATGAACCAAAAATAAGGCCATCAACATAAATTTGAACAATAAAAACATTTTTCATATCTCTTTATATAAAGTGGTTTGGATCAGAATTTTCTTTAACATAATTATTTTGTAACAAAAATCATGTAAGTCTATCATAACTGGCACTAGGGGATTGTTTAAGTCCATATAAAGGTTTTGTAAGTTTGAAAACATGTTTAGGATGTTTTTTATCTTCAATACCAGGAGTTTGTTATACAAAAAATTCCTCTTGAACATATTCATTAAGGAAAACACATTTTACAACCCTTTGATAATTTTTTAAGTAAAATATTTCTACAAAGGAAAGTAAAATATGAATAGATCCATGTCTAGCTACTCGATCATAGGATTCTTCATAATCTATTATGTCTTGTTGATTACATCCTTTAGAAACAATTATAGCCTTATTTTTTACAGTGATTCCATTTTCATAAAACTTATTTCTGAAGACCCATTTTACTCAAATAACAAAATATTCCTCAGGTCATTCAACCAAGGTCTAGACATTATTCCTTTCAAATTTATTTATCTCATCTTGTATAGATTTAATCCAGTCATCATCACCAAAATCTTCATCAATTATTTTTTGTTCTAATTGAGAAATGAATGCTAGATGCCCTAATTCTTTTCTTAAGGAACATCTAGTCTTTACGGGTTTATTTAAATCTCTAATGATACTATCAAATGGATTATTCTTAAGAAACAACAGATTTGGGTTTTGTAAAATGTGTTCATCAATATATGGTAAGAAATATTTTGGCATAAATTCTTTAGAAACATTTTCCTGAAAATTTTCCCAATTAGAAGAATATTCTATCAAGGGTTGATAATTAGTTTTTGAAAGAACATCTGAAAATTTAGGATGAGAATGTTTAAAAATAAAATGACCATTTTCATCAAATCTGACATGTATAGTTTCTTCAACAGTACAAGTACTTTTATTAAAAACAGTATAAGCCTTAAAAGTTGTGGAGTATCCTAGGAAAATTCATGCATTATATTTTGGTGTGAATTTATGTAAATTATCTTTAGTATTCAAAATGAATACTTTACAACCAAATACATTGAAGTAGGAATGTCTAGCTTTTCTACCATTCCACAATTATTTGGGAGTTTTATTAAAAAAAATATCGAATCAAAACTCAATTTATAGTATAAGAATTAGTAGATACAGCTTTATGCCAAAAGTTATTAGATATATAATATTCACTCAACATGGTTCATGTTATTTTTTGAATAATTTTATTTCTTATTTTAACAACACCATTTTGTTGAAGAGTTCTTGGTGGTGAGAAGTTAGGAGTAATGAATTTTTCACTACAAAAAGTTTCAAAATCAGAATTTTGATATTCTTCTCCATGATCACTATGAATAGTTATCCATGAATGATTTTTCTCATTTTTAACATGGGATTTAATGATTTTAAAATAAGAAAAATCTTCAGATTTCATTCCTAGAAAATAAACCCACCTAAATCTAGTGTAATCATCAAATAGTACAAATACATAATATTTTATTCTAATGTAACCAGTTGGTGTTAGACCAAATAGATCCATATTCACTAACTGTAATGCATAAGTAGTTCGGACTTCACCAATTGATTTAAAACTTTATTTATATTGCTTTCCATGTTGATAAGAATCAAAAAAAAATCAAGAATCATATCAAAGCTCTGGTAGATCCTTAAAAAGTCATTTCATAGAGAGTTTGAATATGTTTTTATGATTACAATGTCCAAATATTCTTTTCCATAACCATGATTGATTATCCCTTGCACTAAGGCAATGTAGATCTTGGCTCCTAATGTCTTCAATGTATAGTGTGTATACATTCTGTTACCTTTTGGCAGAAATATTAAACTCTTCCTTGGAATTGTGTACTAAACACATGCCATTCCTAAAATTCACAAGGTAACCTTCATCACATAATTGAATTATGCTGATGAGGTTGTTCTTAAGTCCATTAAAAAATAAAACTTTTTAAATCAATTTTTTCCAAGATGAACAATGTTACCTATACAAAAAATTTCTTCCTGAGCATTATCTCTGAAAGTTACTCTCCCTCCTCTCATCTTGATAATATTTTCAACAATATTTTTATTACTATTCATTTTTTGGGAACATCCACTATCCATGTACCGTTTATTTCTATTGTTATATTCTTTATTTTTATGAAAATAAGAGTGTTCGAGTTTCGGAATACAAATTTTTTGGGATCTGAAAATTTCAGAAAGCAAGATTTTAGGAATCCACATTTTCATAGAAAAATAATCTTTATAAAATCTGAATGAGTGATTTTTATTTAAAGAACAATTTTTTTTTCGAATTTCCACCACACTGACATTTAGTTCATAAAGGATCACATTGATAAACAAAATAGTTATTACTAAAAACTATCTTAGAATGAGTATAACCAAATCCACAACTATTCCATAGAGGTCAAATTTTGGAATAAATCTTGTCAAAGTATTCCTTACCAAAGTTAATGTTTGTCAACCACTTCCTCAAGGAAATTATTTTTGACTTTATATAACTAACCATGTTTTTACCCTCCAAAACATTAGTTTTAGAACTATAGTTAGTCTCTAAAATATTTTTCTTTGAAATGACAGTTTCAAGATCCTTAGATAGTGTATCCTTTTCATAATTAACATCCTCATGGTTTTTGGAAGTATTTTCAAAATCATAAATTTTCATAACAAGGCCTTTAGAAAGATCTAATACTTCATTAGCTAAAATATAAATTTTATAATTTTCCTTATCAAGCTTTTTCTTGAGTTTAGAATTTTCATTCTCATGAAATTTAGAAAACCTGGATACTTCATTATATGTAGGCAATATATTATCTTCATCAAAAGAAGATTCTTTATCTGAAGACTAATAGTATTTATCATCAGTATAATTTTCATTCAATGGTACATTTGTTATAAATTCAGCATTGTGTACCTTGTCCATTAGAAAATGATTCTCAATGGGTAATTTTGCTAGTATACCAAGATTCTTCTAATTAGAAGATTCATACTTAGAGGATTCATCAGAAGAGTCACCAAAAATGGAACTCTAGGTGTAATTTTCTTTTAATACATTATTAGCATTATCTTTATAGTACTTATTTCTATTCCTCTCAGAATTATTTTCCTTTATATTCATTTTCATAAGCATTGGAAAATATGGCTTGTAAAGACCCGAAAATTTCAAGGAAAATTTTTTCTTAATTTTCTTTGGAATTTTACAAGAACGCGGTTTCTGACGGCACTTGATTCCGAGGCCCGGAGTGCCCGGAATCAACTTCCAAAGTTTGGCTCGGGTACGTTCAGTGAACGAGTGAGTGGGAATTTCTATCTTTTGAACCGGTGCTCGGAATTGAAATCCAATGACACTGATGAACTCGCAACGCCGGTAATTGCTTAAGGGGACCTTTACCACGGTTGTGTTTTAAGCGGGTTGAGATTTTGTTTTTGGGGTTTTAGTTTAAAATAAATAAAATTGTGTGAACAATTTTATTTTATGTCTTTGGGAGTTATTCTCTCCCATGGGAAGTTGTTGGTGGAGGCCATGACCAACCAACTTCCCATGAGTGGATACTTGAAAGGTGGGGCCCACACGAGCCCCAACCTTTCACATTCCTATAACTCTCCTTTAACCCCCCATTTAATCTCCCTTTCTTTAACTCTTGAACTTCTCCCCCTTATTAATGAAAACTCTTCTCATTCCACTCCCCCTCTTAAGTGCATGCCAACACTTTTTAATTAATGAGTTCAACTTCTTAAATTAATTAAGTTATTTGAATTTTGGAATTTGAAAAGCTTTGAATGTGTTAATAAAATAATGGGAGACCTTATTTTATTAGGTTGCTTGGTTAAGTGAGGATTTTGAGAGAGTAAGCTCTTAGTTTTGAAGAACTCCATCACCATCATTGAAGAATGTCGAGACTTCGACAAAGAATGTGATGAACACCGACCCTCCGACGGAGAACACGAAGGCACCAACGACGTGCCTTCTCTTCTTCTTTCTCCGCGTCAAGGGAGGAGGCATCACCGCGGGGAACGTCGCCATCGACGACGGCGTTCACTCCGACGACGACGGAATTGATACCGTTCTACGGCGACACAACCATTCCACGACTTTGTCAACAAACGAAGGACGACACGAGGTAGGGGAATTTATTCTTGGAATTCTCTTATCTTTTGAGAAAAGAATGACGAACGCGGACCAACCAATACCGGGTTGATCCGCGGATCGTTCGATCATGCGGTTTGATGTTGAGGGTTATTATTTAAATTGCTCGTGTTTATTGCCTTGACGAACTTCGTGAAATATGACCTTTTGTTATTGAATAACGCGAGGGGGGCCAGACCGCACAAACACGGCCGACCCTCCTCCTTATTTCATGTTGGATTATTTTGTGGATTGAAACAGGAATGGTGCGGTGTCATCGCACCGCGCAGAAACGTGCGACAAGTAATGCGCGGCGCCGTCGCGCCGCGTCGTGAAAAACAAACAAAGGCGCGACGTCGTCGCGTCATGGCGAAGAAACCCGAAGACATCCGCGGACGGAGTCAGGCCACGGTGAAGGGGCGCGGCGCCAACGCGTCGCGCCGGAGAACCACAAAAACGGTGCGTTTTTTTTTGACATGCGGTTTGACGAGCGACGACGAAGCAGGCCATTTGGGCGTTTGAATCCCTTTGCAGTGAAGGTGGGGTCCCGGGGGGACCATAGGCGAAGACGGCAGAAGGAACGGACCACCGGAGCGCGTTCGGTGGTCTGCGGAAGGCGGCGGCGGCGCGCCGCCGGAAAGGAGGCGGCTGGCGGTTCGACGCCGGCCTCAATCAGCGGCGAAGGGCGGGGGAGCCGCGCACCCCGCCGCTCCGCGATTCGGCTCGGCCCCGCTGGCCGAGTCGCGGCCGGCCGGTCGGGCCGAACCGAGCCGGAACGAGCCGGACTGAGCTGGGCCGGGTTGGGCCGGGCCCAGCTGGGTCGGACCCGGGTCGGTTCGACCCGGTTCGGGTCGTCCCGGTTCGGCCGACCCAGGGGGGGTCGGGCCGGGTCGCCCCGGGCCGAGACCCCCGTTTTCGGACCACTTTCGGTCAAAAGCCCGTAACTTGAGCTACGGGCCTTCAAACGACTCACCGTCAGCGGCAACGCGATCCTTGGATCGAGACGGTCGTTTATGTATATTACACTCAAGGTTTCGGAGAACTTTGGGTTCAGCCTGTTTGGTTCGTACACGAAACCAATCGGGCCCTCAGAGCGGAAATGCTCGTAACTTGAGCTCCGGACGTCCGAATGACGTGCCGTTGACTATGTTGGATTCCTATTAGTGAGACGGATCTTTTGTCTTACTCCGCTCGAGGTTTGGATGTCATCGGAGTGCGGTTGGGTTGGTTCACTCACGAAAACCAACCGGGCCCCTGGAACGAAAAAGCCAATAATTCACAGACCGGGCATCCGATTGACGCGCCGTCTGTTTCGTTGAATTCCTCTTGATGAGACGGAACTTTTGGAATACTTCGCCCGAGTTTTGGACGCAGTTGGAGTATGGGCGGGTTGGATTGTACCCGAAATCCAACCGGGCCCCTGGAACGGAAATGCTGATATCTTTCAGACAGGACGTCCGTTTGACGAACCGTCAGTGGCGTTGTTGATCACGTTGAGAAACGGTCCCAATGTGTATACCCTATGAGAGTTCGGGGTACAGTTGAGATACGGCCGGGATTGGTTCACTCACGAAACCAACCGGGCCCCTGGGATGAAAAGGCTAGAAACTCACAGACCGGGCGTCCGATTGACGCGCCGTCTGTTGCGTTGAGACCCCTATGACGAGGAGAACCTTGGGATACTTATTCGTGGGACTTTGAGATACTTGGAGTATCGACCTGTAGCTCATGGAGCGGACCCTTCCAGAGACGAGCGTGCGGAGTACGGAGACTGTGTAGCTGGCTGAGACCTGACGACTACTTGACCGACTCGACTTGGAGTGAGTCGACTAGCCCAGTGGATGGAGCACTAATTTCTGAGGTGAAGACCCATGGCGGACGGAGCACTACCTGTGTGATAGTGCAGACCCGCAGTACTCGTCTGGAGAGTACCTCAGTAGGCTACTAGGGGGTGTGCACTACTGTGTTTGGGTGACATACCTCGGCGGGAAGCACTACTGTGTCTAGGTGGCTGACTCGTGGTACTCGACAGGAGGAGTACTTCAGCAGTCTTAGGTTGGTGAGCAGTACCTCGGAGTCGTGACAGGACCACTGTACACTCCAGAGACGGAGCTCTTTAGCAGTTACGGTTTCGATAATGAAAATCCTGGTTTGAGCTGAGACTTATGACCTTTTTGTTTACCTCATGATTGAGATGGGTCACTTGATAACTTAGGTATATGTATGGGCATATACCTGGGTAGTGGTTATCCTTTGATTTCATGATCCTTGTGTTTCCTCATGATTGAGATGGGTTACTTGATAACTTAGGTATATGTATGGGCATATACCTAAGTAGAGGTTATCTGTTGAGATCTTCTTTGTGGTTATCCTTGTTGGATTTAGAGAGACCTTGAGGATCTCGGGGTCCCTACTGAGTATCGTTATACTCACCCCTGCACGGGCTATGCCCGCACCTCGTTGTGTTGGTTGCAGACGACGGGCAGTGCTGACAGAGGCCGAGTATTCAAGGAATGGACGGTACCCGGAGGTAGACTACACGACGAGTCAGTACCCGGAGGTGGACTACAAGACAATTCAGTATCCGGAGGTGGACTTCGCGACGAGACGACACACGGAGGAGGTTGACAGACGAGATCATGGAGGAGGCTATCTGTACCTACCCTTCAGGTAGGATCCGTGGTGGACGACCAGGAGCTGCGCCATCTGTACCTACCCTTCAGGTGGGATCCGAGGAGGACGACCCAGGAGCCACTTCCATCCTTCCAGCTGTTTGTCTTTTTCTTTTGTACTTTCATTCAGTTGTAGCTGCACTTTCAGTTGGGTTTGTATTCTGGCCCATTTACTTTTCAACACTTCCTTTTGTACTTAGTGTTTTGCTTCCGCTTGTACTCTATGGTGTTTTGTTTACTTTTATAAAGGCAATGCCTTCCCAGTTATCAGGATTTTCGCCTTTGGTGCTAGTCGCCAGCCCCTGGCCTATGGAAGGCGGGCTTGGGGTAGTCACGGCACGGGCCCCGAGGATGGGTCGTGACAAATTGGTATCAGAGGAGTCGGTTCTACCACAGAACTTATAACTCTGATATTTTCTTTCTGTGAAGCAATAGTGTTAAGGGTACCGAGTGTGGTCTTCAGTTCAAGGAGTCCAGTGTTGGTGCGGGCGGCCGACGTATCCATACACCAGGACCTTGACAACTGATTTCTGACTTTGTGCATGAAAACACTGATTGCGTGTGTGTTTTCAAAGGTTTTCCCTTAAAACAGCTCAAACCAGGTCAGCTCACCAGGTATAATCGTTTGACCATGTCACATTGTTTCTTTCAGGATGCCTTTTCTCGGATGACCAGCTAGAGCCCAGAGGGATGTGCGTACTGACAGCCTGTCGAGCGACGAGGCCTCAGTACAGGGGCCTTTTCCAGTTGAGGCACTAGCGGAACTACTACCCATTGGTCCACCGATGCCACCAGCCCCAGTAGCAGAGGGTGCACGTCGCTTGAGTGCACTGCACGAGTTCCAGTGCCAGAGGCCACCCAGGTTCCAGGGAGGGATGGACCCGCAGGCGGCTGAGGATTGGCTGGAGGCTGTGGTGAGAGACTTCAGGCTAGTGGGGACGCCGGCAGACTTCATGGTGATCTTTGATGCTAGCCTCCTTCAGGCAGTAGCAGGCAGGTGGTGGAGCCACTTGTTTCAGTTTTGCGACGGGATGGCCTTTTCATGGGAAGACTTCGAGACCTTCTTCAGAGTGGAGTTTGTGCCAGTAGCTCTACACCCCGAGCGTGTATAGGAGCTTCTGCCTTTTCCGCGTGTTTTTCGATCAGTAGCCGAGTCATTTGTGGGCAGTAGACAGATGATGCAGAGGTCCAGGAGGACCAGACCAGCAGTTGGACAATCTCGGGTTTTAGGACCGGTGGTGTGGGGCACCCGGGGTGGGTTCAGAGCTAGGCGTGCCAGAAACAGACAGTGTTACTCATGCGGCGGAAAGGGTCACCTGGCACGTGACTGTCCGACTTCTCGTACAGTTGATCCGCAGGCGTTGGAGGAGCCACCGAGCCAGAAGCAGCGACGAGTTCTTGAGCAACAGCCAAGCAGTGGACAAGGCAGTAGAGCTCCGAGAGCAGGTGGACAGGAGAGGAACTAGTGGATACATCCCTTGTACTTCTAGTTCCATGTTGCTGTTGTATTCTTGCCTTTGTACTATGAGCTGCAATAATAAAAAGACACTTATCTTTGTTTGTTTTCCTATCCTTTTGTTTGGTTGATACTGAGTGGTCCTGGTTAAAACTGTTGACTTGACCCTCACTTTTGAGATTTCTACTGGAGGAGACCCAGTGACCTCACACTGATGCCGACAGTGTGACTCGACCCTTGGAGGCGAGAGTGATAGTTGGATCTCTTAGTAGTTGCGTCGAGGCCTTACGACGTCATCCATGGCATGAATGCGTCATTCATGTTAGGATTGACTGTATTAGGCAATGGGCATGGTTCATTGAGGGGATGAGACCGAGTTTCTCTTTTCGGAAAAATAGAAATTTTAGCAGCTCTTTCAGATCATAGGCAAAGCAGGTGCAAATCATCTAGGAGCGGATGAAGACTACACAGTGTAGTAAGAAACAGAAAACCAGCTCCAGTCTTAGATACTCGAGCGTGTTAAATGTTAAAGAAGAGGAATCTTAAAGGAGAGATGAGTCTACGAAGCAGCAGACGTGGTGGCAAATCTAGGAGAGCAGCATGAGGTGGTGTACATATTAACATGGTACAACCACCCGCCTTAGTTATTCCCGCCAGGCTCAGGGAGTTGGAGGGCGGAGGAAGAGTGTGGCTGCATGTGGTCAAGGAGTGTGACCCAATGGCTCTAGAAATGATTCAAGGGACAGTCTGTGTCCACTACTAGCTGTTGTAGTAATGGAAGTCGATATGAATCATTCCTTTCTTTCACAAATCTTGTTCCGGACCTAGAGTTTCTGGTAAGTCGTGGACTTGACCCTCACGTCTGGAGATACCTTGGGAGGAGACTTGATAATCACACTTACGCCGACGGTGTGGTCAGACCCTCGAGGTGAGAGTTCCAGTTGGAATCTCTTGGTGGCAGCGTCGAGGCCTTACGACGTTAGTTTGAGTATGGAATGGGCAATAATTGTTCATACTCAAATTGACGGTTTTAGGCAAACGTTGGGATGGGTTTTCCTTGGTCGTCGAAAAGGAAACCCCAGGCAGCACAGGATAACTCTTTCACAGGAGGGTGCGACCAATCACTCTTGAGTCGGTCAACCTTACCCTCGTAGCGGCAGTCGTTTCGAGTTCCAGTTCTAACAGTAATTGGAGACCTCTAGAGTTCGAAGATGACGATCACGTCCTTATACGGGCCTCACCTCGACGAAGTTTATGGAGTTGTGGCCAAGGCGGCAAGTAAACTCTGAGGTTCAACAGACCTTTCTAGGTCCACATCTGGGTAGGTGAGGTGGTTTACCGCTTGACCCATCCACCTTAGTTGCACCAGGTGCACGACGACTTCCACGTATCTCAACTGAAGAGATACATGCTCGACCCTTCGCATATCATCGACCATGAGGAGCTGGACGATGGTGATGAGGTGTTTTCCATGGAGGTTCTAGTGGGGATCGAGGATCAATAGGAGCGGATCCTACGAGGACGATCGATTCCTCGGGTGCACTTACTCTGGCAGTATGGGAACCTCCAGGTAAGCACATGGGAGTGGAAAGCTCAGATGCGTGCTCTGTACCGCTTTTGAGACCCTAGTTTTTGTTGAAGCTTTACGGGGACGTAAAGCCCTGAGGTGGGAGTAATATAAAGACCTGGAAATTTCAAGGAAATTTTTTTCTTAATTTTCTTTGGAATTTTACAAGAATGCGGTTTCTGACGGCACTTGATTCCGAGGCCCGGAGTGCCCAGAATCAACTTCTGAAGTTTGGCTCGGGTACGTTCAGTGAACGAGCGAGCGGGAATTTCTATATTTTGAACCGGTGCTCGGAATTGAAATACAATGGCACCGATGAACTCGCAACACCGGTAATTTCTTAAGGGACCTTTACCACTGTTGCGTTTTAAGCGGGTTGAGATTTTTTTTTGGGGGTTTTAGTTTAAAATAAATAAAATTGTGTGAACAATTTTATTTTATGTCTTTGGGAGTTATTCTCTCCCATGGGAAGTTGTTGGTGGAGCCCATGACCAACCAACTTCCCATGAGTGGATACTTGAAAGGTGGGGCCCACACGAGCCCCAACCTTTCACATTCCTATAACTCTCCTTTAACCCCCCATTTAATCTCCCTTTATTTAACTCTTGAACTTCTCCCCCTTATTAATGAAAACTCTTCTCATTCCACTCCCCCTCTTAAGTGCATGCCAACACTTTTTAATTAATGAGTTCAACTTCTTAAATTAATTAAGTTATTTGAATTTTGGAATTTGAAAAGCTTGGCATGTGTTAATAAAATAATGGGAGACCTTATTTTATTAGGTTTCTTGGTTAAGTGAGGATTTTGAGAGAGTAAGCTCTTAGTTTTGAAAAACTCCATCACCATCGTTGAAGAACGTCGAGACTTCGACAAAGAATGTGATGAACACCGACCCTCCGACGGAGAATGCGAAGGCACCAACGACGTGCCTTCTCTTCTTCTTTCTCCGCGTCAAGGGAGGAGGCATCACCGCGGGGAACGTCGCCATCGACGACGGTGCTCACTCCGACGATGACGGAATTGATACCGTTCTACGGCGACACTACCATTCCGCGACTTTGTCAACAAACGAAGGACGACACGAGATAGGGGAATTTATTCTTGGAATTCTCTTATCTTTTGAGAAAAGAACGACGAACGCGGACCAACCAATACCGGGTTGATCCGCGGATCGTTCGATCATGCGGTTTGATGTTGAGGGTTATTATTTAAATTGCTCGTGTTTATTTCCTTGACGAACTTCGTGAAATATGACCTTTAGTTATCAAATAACGCGAGGGGGGTCGGACCGCACAAACACGGCCGACCCTCCTCCTTATTTCATGTTGGATTCTTTTTTGGATTGAAACGGGAATGGTGCGGTGCCATCGCACCGCGCAGAAACATGCGACAAGTAATGCGTGGCGCCGTCGCGCTGCGTCGTGAAAAACAAACAAAGGCGCGACGCCGTCGCGTCACGGTGGAGAAACCCGAAGACATCCGCGGATGGATTCGGGCCACGGCGAAGGGGCGCGGCGCCAACGCGTCACGCCGGAGAACCACGAAGACGGCGCGTTTCATTTTTGATGTGCGGTTTGACGGGCGACGATGAAGCAGACCGTTTGGGCGTTTGAATCCCTTCGCAATGAAGGTGGGGTCCCGGGGGGACCATAGGCGAAGACGGCAGAAGGAACGGACCACCAGAGCATGTCTGGTGGTCCGCGGAAGGTGGCGGCGGCGCGCCGCCGGAAAGGAGGCAGCCGGCGGTTCGTCGCCGGCCTCAATCAGCGGCGAAGGGCGGGGGAGCCACGCACCCCGCCACTCCGCGATTCAGCTCGGCCCCGCTGGCCGAGCCGCGGCCGGCCGGTCGGGCCGGACCGAGCCGGACCGAGCCGGGCCGGGCCAGGCCGGGCCCATCCGGGTCGGACCCGGGTCGGTTCGACCCGGTTCGGGTCGGCCCGGTTCGGCCGACCCAGGGGGGGTCGGGCCGGGTCGCCCCGGGCCCAGACCCCCGTTTTCAGACCACTTTCGGTCAAAAACCCGTAAATTGAGCTACGGGCCTCCAAACAACTCTATGTCAGCAGCAACGCGATCCTTGGATCGAGACGGTCGTTTTGGTATATTACACTCAAGGTTTCGGAGAACTTTGGGTTCAGCCGGTTTGGTTCGTACACGAAACCAACCGGGCCCTCGGAGCGGAAATGCTCGTAACATGAGCTCCGGACGTCCGAATGACGTGCCGTCGACTATGTTGGATTCCAATTAGTGAGACAGATCTTTTGGATTACTTTGCTCGATGTTTGGATGCCGTCGGAGTGCGGTCGGGTTGGTTCGCTCACGAAAACCAACCGGGCCCCTAGAACGAAAAGGCCAATAATTCACAGACCGGGCGTCCGATTGACGCGCCGTCTGTTTCGTTGAATTCCTCTTGATGAGATGGAACTTTTGGAATACTTCTCCAGAGTTTTGGACGCAGTTGGAGTATGTCCGGGTTGGATTGTACCCGAAATCCAACCGGGCCCCTGGAACGGAAAAGCTGATATCTTTCAGACAGGACGTCTGTTTGACGAACCGTCAGCGGCGTTGTTGATCACGTTGAGAAACGGTGCCAATGTGTATACCCTATGAGAGTTCGGGGTACAGTTGAGATACGGCTGGGATTGGTTCGCTCACGAAACCAACCGGGCCCCTGGGATGAAAAGGCTAGAAACTCACAGATCGGGCGTCCGATTGACGCGTCGTCTATTGCGTTGAGACCCCTATGACGAGGCGGACCTTGAGATACTTCTTCATGGGACTTTGAGATACTTGGATTATCGACCTGTAGCTCATGGAGCGGACCCTTCCAGAGACGATCGTGTGGAGTACGGAGACCGTGTAGCTAGCTGAGACCTGACGACTGCTTGACCGACTCGACTTGGAGTGAGTCGACTAGCCCAGTGGACGGAGCACTACTTTCTGAGGTGCAGACCCATGGCGGACGGAGCACTACCTGTGTGACAGTGCAAACCCGCGGTACTCGTCCGGAGAGTACCTCAGCAGGCTACTAGGGGGTGTGCACTACTGTGTTTGGGTGACATACCTCGGTGGGAAGCACTACTGTGTCTGGGTGGCTGACCCGCGGTACTCAACAGGAGAAGTACTTCAGCAGTCTTAGGTTAGTGAGCAGTACCTCGGAGTCGTGACAGGACCACTGTACACTCCAGAGACGGAGCTCTTCAGCAGTTACGGTTTCGATAATGAAAATCCTGGTTTGAGCTGAGACTTATGACCTTTGTGTTTACCTCATGATTGAGATGGGTCACTTGATAACTTAGGTATATGTATGGGCATATACATGGGTAGTGGTTATCCGTTGATTTCATGATCCTTGTGTTTCCTCATGATTGAGATGGGTTACTTGATAACTTAGGTATATGTATGGGCATATACCTAATTAGAGGTTATCTGTTGAGATCTTCTTTGTGGTTATCCTTGTTGGATTTAGAGAGACCTTGATGGTCTCGGGGTCCCTACTGAGTATCTTTATACTCACCCCTGCACGGGCTATGCCCGCACCTCGTTGTGTTGGTTGCAGACGACGGGCAGTGCTGACAGAGGCCGAGTGTTCGAGGACTGGACGGTACCCGGAGGTGGACTACACGACGAGTCAGTACCCGGAGGTGGACTACACGACAAGTCAGTATCTGGAGGTGGACTTCGCGACGAGACGACACACGGAGGAGGTTGACGGACGAGAGCGTGGAGGAGGCTATCTGTACCTACCCTTCAGGTAGGATCCGTGGTGGACGACCAGGAGATGCGCCATCTGTACCTACCCTTCAGGTAGGATCCGAGGAGGACGAACCAGGAGCCGCTTCCGTCCTTCCAGTTGTTTGTCTTTTTCTGTTGTACTTTCATTCAGTTATAGTTGCACTTTCAGTTGGGTTTTTATTCTGGCCCATTTACTTTTCATCACTTCCTTTTGTACTTAGTGTTTTGCTTCCGCTTGTACTCTGTGGTGTTTTGTTTACTTTTATAAAGGCAATGTCTTCCCAGTTATCAGTATTTTCGCCTTTGGTGCTAGTCGACAGCCCCTGGCCTATGGAAGGCGGGCTTGGGGTAGTCACGGCACGGGCCCCGAGGACGGGTCGTTACATGTCTTGATATGAATCTCTATTTTTCATTCATATTAAGTGGCTTTTGAGTATTACTTGTCATTTATTTCTCTCTTTTTGAATCAATAATGAATGTATTTCTTCTCAACTATCATGTTCATCCTTAGAGAAATATTATCTAGTTCATTCTCACTATGTTCGCTTTCACTTGATTTAGATAAAACAATGACATTATTTGACTTAGATCTTGTAACCCTTTCACGAGTCATGAATTTAGTAGAAGTAAAGGATAAATTTCTACTACCATCTTTCTTCTAATTTATATCTTTAATTCTTTTCATTCTTGTCTCATGTTGAAGAAGAGTTCCAAAAAGTTCATCGAGAGTAATTTGAGATACATTCTTATTCTCATTAATAGATATTCTCTTATATTCCCACTCATTAAGCATGATATCTATAATCTTTTCCACAAGTGCCTCATCATCTAAACCTTTGTCACCCATAGATTGTAAACAGTTAATATTAGTCATAATTCTTAGTTTCACCTTGAATACTATTTCTCCATAGAGAAATATAAATCCATGATATTCTTCTCTAAGCATATCTCATCTAGTTTCTATAACTTTGGACATACAAAAATGAGTAACCTCTAATTTTTTCCAGATACAGTTAACAGCTTCCCAAGAAGAAATATGACTATATATATTCCTAGTCATAGAACACAACAAATTATTGTGTACCATGTAGTTTAGTTGATATTCTGACTTTTCATGATTGTTGAAATTTCTGACTTCCTTATCCGGAATCTTGTAATATCCAATAAGCATAGTAAAAATATCTAATCAAGTATTAATAAAAAAAAGTCATCATATGTTCTATCCATTATTACAATCATTCCCATCAAATATAGGTCGTCTAGTAGGATTTATATTTCTGATCAAACTAACATTCATTCCTTCCATCTAAATGAAAATACCTTTCTATAGAAACTTATTAATAGTAAAAGTTTGTAAACAAGGATAAAATTTCTTATGTAAGGAAAATATTTATAAAAATGAAATCTTGAGTAAGAAAACATATATGTGAATATAAGTATTTCAGATACCTCTTATGATACCAATTATAGGATCAACATATGAATATAGAATCTTAATTAAAAGAGGGGGGTGAATTGTATGATTAAAAACATTCATTTTTAACCATAATGAAAACTATGTTTAACAATGTTAAACAAAATAAATCCACATGATCTCTTTTAGTTCTACAAACTTGCTAGGTTCTGGAAATGTGGTTCCGGAAATGAAACATAAGGAATGTTTACAAGGAAAAAATTCTATATTAAAGCATATAGAATCTAGCTTATTAGAGTACAAAAAAGAACATGAATGTATAATAAGGTTATAATTTCTTCCTTTATCGAAATACAATGGAAATAAACTTGAAACAAAACGAGTAATAAGTATGAAATATTTTAACCCAAAGAGTAGGGTATCCAATAACCATGGATAAAGGTCCATTGATTTATACTTTCAAGAAATTATGTCTTACCCACACCAGGTTGAGCCTTCAATAGGAATATCGGAATATGTCTTACTATCCCTACAATCCCTCAAACTTTAAGGTAGTCGAAACCTCTATCTTCCTATCCACAGAAGTCCTCAAACATTAAGGTAGTCGGCACGTTTGTCTTCCTATCGCTGGAATTTCTCAATTGTACACAACAACAATCAGAGTCACATGAAGAAAGATGAACAAGATGTTCTATACGCACAAGGATTGTGAGTATCACTCTTTTGAAATCACTTCAGCAGCATGCAATATCTAGAGTGATCAAGTCATTGAGCTCATTCAAATGAGATCTTATTTATAGGCACTTCTCCAATGGTCATCTCCCTACTCCAATGGTCATATTTTTTCTTGAATCTTAGAGGGACCTGTACATGTGTCACTCAAACAACGGTTAGTTAGAAACAAATTGTATGATATAGTTTCATAACCATAATAAGTGTGAGAAAAATAAGGTTTCTCAACCAAATATATTTTTCAGAATCAAAGAAAAAATAATTTTCAGAGTCTAACCAAATAATATTTTGGAGACTATAAATCATGGATATTATGATTCTGTTTTCCACAGAATTCATAACCTAAATTCTACTGATTTTGGAAATTGAATTCCAAATAATTCAGAGTCAGAATTCTGAGGAATTCAGTGTCTAAATTCTGAGGAATTGGGAGTCTGAATTTTGGGAAATTTAGAACATGATTTCCTAGTATTCGGAATCTGAGTTTTTTAGAATTTTGAGTCTAAATTTCAAAGAATTATGAGCCTGATTTTTAGTGAATTCATAGTCTAAATTTCATAGAATTCGGATTTGGAATTTCTGAGAATTCATAGTCCTAATTTCAGAGAATTCAGAGTGTGATTTTCAGAGAATTCGAAGTTTGAATTTTAGAGAATTCAGAGTCTGAATTTTAGAGAATTCGGATTCTGAATTTTACAAAATTATGAGTCTGCTTTTCAAAGAATTCGGTATCTAAATTTCAGAGAATTCAGAGTCTAAATTTTAGAGAATTTTGATTCTGATCTTCAGAGAATTCAGAGTCTGAAAACAGAATACTCTATAATCAGGTACTTATAGGATTCAGAGGTATTAAATGTGAAACCGAATTTTACCCTTAGAAATAAAATGAGACGGATTTAGAGAAACTATAAAATGAACAATTAAAACATAGGTAATGATAAAATTCCTTTGGGGAAGGAAAATTTTCCTTATTAAGATAATTTTTAGAGCAATTATAATTTTCCTTAAGATAGAGTGTTTTTGATTTCCAAAACATAGAGGAATGAAAAGTATAAGTAACCCTAATTGACTCAATAGTTTTTTCATCTAAACTCCATTTATATATATGGAAAAACTAGTACAACTTGGTTGAAAATATTGGGAAACAAAATACTCTACTATTTGATCCCAATATCACTAGTTTCTGTGAGGTTAAACTCTACTACACATAGGGTTTTTACCATTGGATTGGGCAGTTAGTGTGATACAAGGTGTTGCAGGATATTTTTTGATATGTGGCTCTAGTATCTTGTTATTTATGTTATGTTAATTTTTCCATAATTCGAGCATATGGATCCAAGGACCCATAATAATCATAATTTCATTGTACATATTCAATATTATTTATGTTACCTTTATGCCACATATTTTTAAATATCATAAAAATAGTTTATAATTAGGATCTTTTTATAATGAAATGTGTTTCCCTTTCAATAATTTGTTCTTTTCATATTTTGAAATGTAGTTTTAAATTTCATTTATAATTATTGATGTATTTGTTTGGAGAAAATGTTTTATTTGATTTTATATTAAAAAATTTGTAATATGGATTTAAGAATGATGGTTTAAAAGCATGTGACTAGAAAAAATATTTCAACAGAAAAGTAAATATTACTTTTTATATGTAACTCCATGTAGTAAGAAATTGTTATTATTTTAATGATTATGCATAAAGTGTGGGTAAGACACCAATTTGGAATATCTTATCATGAATATTTATATTTCATATAGGGATAAGTTTTAAATATATTTTATGGTTGTTTTTTTCATTATTTATATTGGAATGATTCGTTTAGTATAGACGTTTCACTTATATAAGGAGATGGGTATTTTTATTCAATTGTTATTTTTGATGTTAAAATTTATGATTATTAGCCATGTTAACCTTCATTCCATTAATTTGATTTGTAGTTTTCTTTGTATATTGATGGATTTATTTATCATTTTGGTTAATTTTTTGAGTTACAATAATCCTCATTTCCATGGTTGGATTTTGATTAACTTTTAAATTTTTTTTAGGCTCTTCATGGATCTATTGTTTATGGAGTGTTTATTTCATACATCGAACTTTATGTTATTTGTCCCTTTGTAATTTTTTTAAGGAAATAGTTCCCATTGTAGTAAATTTTATTCCTATATTTTTGTTACCAGACTGAGGTAATCAGGATCTCCCCTATAGACATGTATCAAAATACCTTGGGTGCACGAATGAGGGTTGGACTAGGTTACATTATAATGTTCTCTAACACCACATTATGTTGTGAAACATAAAACGTTACTCAACTAGACGGAGATCATTATAAGATTTCATGATATTGATATTATATTCCATGAATAACTGATTTAAAATAATTAATAATTTTACTAAAATATATAATTTAAATCATAATTGATATTTTCACTATATTACATAGAAAAAATATAAAATGGTGAATTAATGTTAATATAATTTTAGAAAATATTCAGTTAAAATAATTTATAAAACTTGATAATTATTATTTTTAACATCATGATGCAATGATTCAACATTATGAGGTCACACATAGACCTTATGTATGACTCTATAAACTTTGTGGAGGCACAATCTCAACCTTACTCCTAAATATTTAATCTTTTGGAATAGCCTAGCAGAACCTTATAAATAGATTTTCTAAACAATATTTCCAATAATTTCAAAACCTTCTAACATTTTTATATAAAATTGGAAATTTTGTATGACAACATTGTAATCTAGGGAACTATTTTAGGTTTTATATATATTTTTTCATATTTATTAAACATTCATTAATTAATACACTATCTAGAATAACATTCAACATGAATTCATCATTACATTATCTAAAATCATTATCCAAAGCATCATGGTAGGATTGTCATTACCTCAACTAGTTCCATATTCTATGAACGTGAAATTATATTATCTATAAACTTGATAGATTCATTTCAACATTCATAAAATGTTATTAAAGAACATCTAGAAAATAGGTACTTGTAATTTGGATGAATATTATCACATTTATAAAATTATATAATTAAAACATCATTTAGGTAAATATTCATATGATCTTATACTCATGATAATCACAACAATAGATATTCTTAGCTAACATTCTAAAATTCAAAATTACATGACCCAAATAGATATATGATCCACCATCTAGTAATTTCATTAAATAATATTTTCCAAGTGAATAGATCTCCAGACATATAAAATAGAAGAACCTATATACACTTATCAAATATTTTACAAAATGTCATCAATATTAACTCACTTTATATTTCACATTATTTTCAAAATGATTAATATAAAATATATATATATATCATAAATTTAATAATCGTACTCATCATTCTTTTGGATCTCATAAAATCCCATGGATGAACTTCATTTACATTAAATTTTCAAGATGAAATATGTTGGTAAATTTTTTAATGTCTAATGAAAATCATCTCACATGTTGATTAACTACATAGGAACACCAATATCAACCACTAATAAGATATATATATATATGGAGGATCAAACTATAGAGGGAGGTATGATCATTCCTTACTAGTCCATGGTGTTTTTATGTTTCATTGCTTCTTGTAACCTCCACTAATAAATTCATCCTATAATAACAACAAGAATTAATTGATTATCATATTTAAATTAAAAAAACATACTTTAATTACATTGATTTTTATTGATTGAAAATATAACACCAAAACATATTGCATTAAAAACAATCAATTTAAAAGACATTAAATATTTTAGGGAAATGTATAATCGGTCTAATTATACATATATCACATTTATTATTAATGAGATGTCATTCATAGTTTAAAATTTCATAAAATTATAACCAAATTGTTTACCATGATGATTATTTGAAACTTATTATGAAATTATATTTTTTTTCAACTAAAAATAAACCATAAAAATAAGATATGTTGACTATGAGTTCAAATTTAGATGTAAAATGTCTACCTTCTATAATAGTTAAGTTTTTCTTGGAAAAAATAAATCCAAAGTTATGTTTGATATTTTTAGTTGTGATATTCAAGGTTACCTAAACAAAACTCACTATGTATTGTGAGAATATGTTTTGGTTTGTGACATAAGTGAGACATGGGATATTTAATCGACACATATATTATTTTCCATAACATATCATAATTATAATATATAAAAAATGAAAATATAAGAAATATTTAGTCATAAAAATTACGAAAATATCTTGATAAGAGATAACATAGGAAATGAAATAACATTTTTATTTCATAAGAAATGAAATAACATTTTTATTTCATAAGAAATGAAAATAAAATGAAATATAAATTATCACAACTTACATCACCACGTTTCTTGACGAGAAACAACATTTTATTTTTTAAAATATGAGATATTTTATATTTTAGTTTGTGTAATTTAGTAAAGAGGATCATATCCATGAATATTTTTTACCGTATCATAAAATATATATCCCCAAAAAAAGGAAAACAAATTTCAGGTCAATGAAAAAAGAACCAATACATTTTTTCAGACATAATTATTTATAAATGGTCACTTAATAAATATATTCAAAAAATCAATACTTACAACTTTTAAAATCAAAAAATGGAAAATGATAAATCCCCACAAATTATAATATATTATTTAAAAGAATCGTGTTTCTTTTTTTAAATAAAAAATCATAGAGTTTGTTTTATGTTATATGAATTATAATCTATGTTAATAACCGAGTGAAATTTTTGAACATGGAAGGTTGAGATTTGGATTGTATAAAAGGATGTTGATAAATCACATTCACTATTAAAAATACATCAATATAACCAATATAAATAAATGAAGAACACTTTTTCCTTTACAAATGTGGATTCTGGGTGTGAAGAGGTAGATCCCCAATTAGTAGTGTAGTTTTTATTTAACTTCATTATGTTTGTTATGAACTGTTGCTCCCCCTAATGTTTATCATTTTTTATAGAGAGATTTATCCAAGGGATTGATTTGAGGGGTGAAACCCTCGATCTTATTCAAATATATATATTTGTACTACTACCATGATTTATTCTTCAACATTTTTACTATATGATTATAGTTTATGAAATGAGTAGGGATTTGGATATCAGCATTATTTCATTTTTATTTATCAACTGTAAATATTATTTTATTATATGTTCAAAATATATTTTCTTTCCCTAATACATTCAATATATGTTTTAGTTAGAAGGATATAAACTAAGTATTTGGTGATCACAATAATGTAACTGGTGTAAAATAATTCACTATCTACTAAATGACAAATACTACACTAGATCCAGGTAATTCTATGTATTAGAATTGATGTTACTACTAAGTCACCATTCACATGATGAATTTTTTTTATTGAGACTGTGACGTAAGAAATGAAATGATTAGTGTACTCGTGGGTCATAAGGTTCATTGGCCTATGATAAATAGATAATTTGGTTTATCATATTGAATTATATTGATTTGGGAAAATGTGGAATGAAGAAAATTTATTAAACATGGATTAATAATGATATTATGAAATAATAAGAAAATCATATGGATCGCCACTATTTATATTATTATTTTAATCATTTTTATATTGCTTTATCTTCTTAAGAACAGAAACTATTTTTCTATTTTAATTAAAAAATAAAAAACTACAATAAATAAAATAATTTTATGAAATAAATATTTCATGCTTTTATACATCGTAAAGAAAAAAATATGTATCTTCATATGATGCATTCCAAATCCATATTAAATTTTATTCACTGACTTGTGATAGACACATAAAACACAATTCATAATTTTTTTTCTTATACTATAACATTTGGAAAATTTTTATTAAAAACAATACACACATAAGACCTATCAAGGAAGGCTCGTTGAAAACAGGCTATGGAGGCCTAAAATGATGGAGACTAAGGGAGTCCCCTCTAATAATATTAACCCATATTGGATTAAGACTTTGAAGGTCATGGATAAATATGATCTCCGCTCCAGGTGTGTCCAGCGAGGCCAGGTAGTCCGCTGCCTTATTCCCCTCCCGCTAGGTGTGAGACACGTTGGTATTAGTGTCGAGGATATTGAGGCACTTGAAAATGATGTAGACCATTGACCAGGGGGTAGCACAGAGGCCGTGAAGGGCATTGTAGACCATCATAGAATCAGTCTCCTCCTCTTTTGCTAGTTCCAAACTCCTCTGCCTGCAAATAGTTAGACCTTCTAACATAGACTTTTCCATCACCAACAACGAAGATCACTAGCCCAGTCGGGTGGAAAACGTGAAGATAACCGAACCAACGCTGTCACGAACGATCCCTCCACCACACATAGTTCCGGACACACAAGATCCATCAGTGTTGATCTTTAGGCCCCGCTGGGGGGAAACCATCTGACCCAGATTCTAAAATTTGGACAAATGACAGGATGTGTGCCAAAGGATACCTGCATGAGCCACTGCAAGGTTGGAGCCCCCTTCCAGTTACTGAGAAATTTAACAATATTGATATGCAGGCTTTTAATCCTAAATACAATCGATCTCCCGGACAATTCCACCCCTTCATGGGTCCTCTTATTTCGTGCTACCAAAGATACCAACAACCTGCATTCAACACCAGAGTGTGGGCCCTTCTGTCCGGACCCCTCTTCTCTAAGCCATGGAAATAGTGGGCTAAGAAAGGTTTCTTTGCCATGTCGCAAACAGAAAACATCGTGAACTCGCCGAAAAAACGCCAAACCTCCTTATCCTATTCACTCTCAGAAAACAAGTGCTCTGAACTCTCTTCCTGATGCGTCCTGCAGCAGACACACCTAGACGCCATGCTAACTCTGCATCGTTTAACATTATCATCTGTGGGGAGAGAATTATGCCGGACTCTCTGGATAAGAAATTTATACTTCTTGCAGATGTTCTTATCCCAATGAATCTCATTCCATTCATCCCCATCACCCGACGCGTGAGCAGAGCCCGACGATAATCCTTTGACGTAATGAAGTCGGAAGAAGACAGAGTAAACACACATCTATCCGGGGCTGAGGATAACTTAATGAGATGAATCAAATCTGACTAATCCCGATTCAGAACAGCATTGATAAAAGGAGGGTGGAGATTGGCCTCACGAAAGGAAATGGTCGTGGCAGGACACCCTGGAAAACCAATGAGCTCCCCATACCAGTTATCGTGCCAGAAGGAGATCTCGCCGGTCCCAACGATCCAATGAGAATGAGGACGAAGAGAGTTAACGAAGAGCCCAACTGGTAGTATAGCTACTGGAAATATAGAAGCAACTCTTAGGCTTGTTGATCACATGGTCTGTCCAAAGACAATAGAACTCCAGGCCATTATTCAGGCTCTACACTGACCTACTTGACACATTGATGAAGACGATGGAGTCGTCTGCAAACATAATGTGTGACACTCGAGGAAATCTCATCCTTCTGCGATAAGGCAGTATGTCACCGTTGTTGATACTGCGTTGGATATGACGGCTAAGCACATCTTGAGCGATGATGAAGATACTCGGGGAAGGAGTATCCTTTTGTTTTAAGGCTCGCGTTGCTTTGAAGAAGCCAAAGGTTTTCCCCATAAATGAGATCGCCATCCGGGCAGAGTTGAAGCATCTGAAGATCATATCAATATTCGAAGATGAGAGGCCCTTACTTGCCAGAACCTTGTTGATGAAGCACCATTCAATGTGGTCATATGCCTTGCTCATATCTAGTTTGATTGCCACATTTTAGCTGCAAGACATCACATTTAAATCTCTAAACATTTCCTGGGCAAGGGTGATCACCCCCTGAATGAACGTCCCCCTCACGAAGACATGCTGCTTCTTTGAAATCAAACTAGAGAGGCGCTTGGATAGCCGAGTGTGGATGATGCAAGCAAGGATTTTGTAAGGGACATTACACATGCTAATAGGCTGGTAGTGCTCAATGGAAGGAGAGTTGGATTTGGGGATGAGCACCACTATGGTAGCGCTAGCAGCACGTGGCAGGGGCCCTCCCTGAATGAAGTCTGGATCACCTCAATTACCTCAATCTGCACTATTTCCCCAGAGGCTCTGTAGAAGGCTCTAGGGAACCCATTCAGCCCTGCCGTGCTTTTTGGATTGAGGCTCTGCATGGCATGGCGAATCTCGTCTTCTTGAGGCAAGGCCCCCAGGACTTCATTGTCACAAGCAGAGAAGCTGGAGATAATTGCATCAAAAGGCCTCTCGTCTCCTCCAGGATACCCCCTCGGAAAGAGCGGGTTGGGGCCAGCAAGACGGTTTTGAAAATGGGAGCTCGCCAAAGCCCCAATATCCTCACTGTCATAAGAAAAAGAACCGTCCACCATATCGATATTCGGATTCACCCGCCTTCTTATTTCCTTTAAACAGGCATAGAAAAAAAAGTCGTATTACGGTTCCCCTCTTTGAGAAACTTAACCCTTTCCTTTTTTCTAGCATGTCGTTCTTGTCTCAGTAACATGTCCGCTAGGATCTCTTTTCTGGTGGACAGGTCCTCAAAGATCTGTCCATCCCAATCCTCTTCAAGACACTGTTCAAGACAATCAGCATCCTGCATGGTACTCTCCAGGTCCCTCTCAAAGATGGCAATAGCCCCCGACCACACCTAAAGCCTTGGTTTGAGCCGTCAGAGTTTGTTTTGAAGGTCTGACCATGTGTGACCTTGGGAAGGTTCGCTCCAGGAGTCTCTCACTAGGTCAGAGTAGCTAGGGGAGTTGGCCCAGTGTTGGTAGAAATGAAACCGCTCGTGATGGTTGGGCCTGAAGGATAGAGAAACCAAGAGCGGGGAGTGATCCGACAAACCGCGCAGGAGGTGCACAACCCCAGTATTAGCATACGTGGATACTGTGTGCATGTTGGCCAGTCATCTATCCAAGCGGCTCCACAAACTTCGGTTTCCCCGCTGGTTATTACACCACGTGAAAAGATCCCCTGAATACCCCAAATCCATCAAGCCCTTGCCTGCCAAGAATTGAGAAAAATCAAGGCTTGACTTCCTATTGAAAGGACCCCTGCCCCTCCTATCCTCGAGATCCACAACAACGTTGAAATCACCCCCCCACAATCCAAGGGGAGGTGCCCGGGTTGAACACGTTCAGACCATTCCACAACGTTAAGCTCTGCTGAGAACCGCAACTACCGTAAATAAGAGGAACATAGATGGAGTAGTTTTCATAGGACACCTTGACAGTGATGAACTGGTCTCCCACGGGAGTTAAAACCATGTTAAATCTTGTGTGCAAGAAAATCGAGATATGCTTGTTGGACGGTTCACCGTACATAAAGCCATGCAGCGTGAGTTTCCTGGAGAACTCACAAATCCTTCTAGCCTGCTTTATATGTTCAAGAATGGCCAACAGGGAAACCTTATGTTTAAGAATCATCGAGGCAGGGAAATCTGTCTTGATGCAAGCTCTGATCCCACAGGCGTTCCATATATGCAGGGGTATCATGGATAAAGGAGGGTTCTAGGATTGGCCCCAGACTCCATGGCCTTCTCAAAGTTGGAGGACATCCGCCCTGATTGTCTCCTGGACTGGGATCTAGTACATAATCCTGCCCATTTGGGTGTGGTATCTGGTGTGGGGGGAACTGATCTTTGGGAGCACATGAGTGACTTACGCTTAGGCCCCGGTAGAGAAAGCTACTCCCTACTCCAGCCGTCCTCCATCCAAAGGGGAACCACCAAAGGGGACGGAGGCATTCCTTCCCCCATAGAAGGGGATCCATCGAAAGAGAAACCTAGAGGCACCACCGCCAAGGACTGCTGCTCCTTATCCCAGCCTTTATGTGAAACAGATAGAACCTTGGGGGGGGGATATCAACGAGGCCCTGGGGAAGAGCTAGATAGGGTAGAGGGACGGCTGCCCGGGCTCGGCTCAGGCACTTCGGCATAAACGACACTAAGTCCCAGCCAGGCGCAAAATCAACCTCCCTCACCAGGCCAGGGGGTTGCGGGGAAGCCGATGCTGCTAGAAGAACCAGGGTACCTTCAGCGCCTTGAATGGTCTCCGCATGCTCTCTTGGAAGGACCCCAGGAGACGGGGCCAAACGAACACCTCTGCCTTGAGCTCCCCTGGACGGCCGCTAACGACCTACCTGACGAAGGCGCCTATAAACCTGCACTGGGTGCCCCTGAATAAGACAGCGGGAACAGTAGGGAACACGGGGTAAAGAATATCTTGGACCCAGCAAAAGGAATCCCGGACCCTAAGGTCAAGCTTGACTGGCACTGGGAGAGAAAGATCCAGTTCGACATAGAGCCGAGCCACGGATACCTCCTCGCAGCTCCTGGTACGAGCGTCCGGACAGAGGAAAACGCCTATGGAGTCACCAATGGCCTTGAGCAATCCTTCATTCTGGAAGGGAAGAGGGAACCCCGGCAGGCTGATTCAAACGGCCACAGAGAATCTCACTTTCCCTCGGTGAACTTCCATCGACCACTTAGACAGGCTAAAGCGCCATCGACCCGAAGACCAAGGGGGCCGCCACCATGCCTGGATGAAATCCTCCTGCGAAGCAAGAACAACACAGAAGGAAGAGTGATGGAGAATGGAAATCATCGCCGGAGAAAGAAGCCCCAAGAACCCACAAAGCGCTGGAAGGATGCAAGGGAGGGTTTTACAGCCCCAAAACGGGCTATAAGGGTGTGCTGTAAACTCGCCGTAGCCGCCTCAAAAGCTGAAGCCGGAACATCCAGACAGATCCGAGATCCTGCGCGCGACGACTGAGGAAACCCCAGAGAAACAGACGAGAAGCAGGGCAGGCCACGGAACACAGAAGATCCGCAAAGTGCATCACGAAAGGAGGGCCGAACATCATCCCTAAGGGCCGGCCTGAGAGAGGTGAGAGACGCCGTCGGGGCCACTGATGCCCGCTTTGGCGAGATCTGAGGAGGATCCGCAAGCCCCTGGGGAGAGGAAGGGTGAAACGTAAAAGATGAAGGATAATGATGTAAAACATGAATCCGTTGGAAAACTAGTTGAAAAATTAATCAATATCATATAAAGAAAATATTTCATTAACATTAAATATTATGCATGTAAAGGATAATATATAATATATAAAATATATTTTTTAATTATAAAATTACATTGAAAAATTATAGTGAGGAAATGATATCCGTATTTGTATCATTTTAGAGGGTCTTATCACATTTAGAAGCATAATTAAAAAAATTTACCAGAAAAAATAATAAATATATCATCCTTACACTTGTGATCTAACTCAACAAATTTTTTTGATACTTTGGATGAAAGGGATGAAAGAGATAATCCTATATACAATGTAGCATGTTTCATGGGATAATTTAGAGGAGAGTGCCTACTAATATATGTAACAACTAATTGTTTCCTATAATAATTTTTAAAATAAAAAGAGATAATATTTTTGAAATTATATTGAGAGAATATAAATTTTAATAAATAATTGATATTTTTATTTTACACTAACCCCCTTTTTTAATATATAAAAAATATAAATCTTTCAATGTATGAGTTTAAAGAATATTACACACAGATGGAAGTTTATTTTTGACGAGTGAATAGAAAAACCAAATTTCCTATACATTAAGGATGATGTAGATAATGATATTGATCCATCAACCTATATAGAAAATATTTCTCAAAAAGAAGAAATTTTGTCACTACATGGATCATAATGTTCGTACTCAAGGAATTATTCACTACCAAAACCTGTAGAATAATTTCATGTATTTTATAACCCCTTAGTACTATATGATTATTATTTAAAAAGAGGCAGCACAATATTTCAGGGAATATGAGGACCTATAAAGAAGATATTTTCTAAATCTATGCAGATTCAAGATAAAGTGGTCTAAATTAAAGAAACAACGTTAATTATCGGTTAATTTTATTTTTTGAATGTATATATATATATATTGTCAAAAACATATTGGGAGCCATCCCAACAATTAATTTCAATATTTTATTGTTTGCATATTTTGTGTTTTTTTTTCTAATTTAATAATATATATATTTTTTGGTTCCAAATAAAAATGTACAAAACCACAAATTTCTATGTTTTTACAATAAATAGTTTTTTTCTATACTATATATTTTTTTCACTTCACCCTACCATAAAATATATTTAAAACATAAAAAAAATAATTTCCTGAAATAGTGGAAACTGTAATAAATAATGTTGGGGTGGGGATGAATTTCTTATTATTAATTCCTATTGTTTTTTAGTTTCATTTTTTGATATTAATTTTGTAATTTGAATTTTAATATTAATAAAAATATTATATTTTTATGATACCCAGTTGATATCTATAAATTTTCACTAATGATATAATTTTTGATTTATAAATCATGATAATATAGTATTTTTTTTATTCTAATATTTTAGTTTTAAATATATAAAATTTGTATTAGATGAATTATCGTTTTTATTAGTTTCATATTAATTTTTCTAATATTTTAATACATATTAAAGGGTGATATTTTTTATCCCAGTGTTAAATTATTTATAAAAATGTATATATTGGTAGTCTTGGTTTATGTATAATAAATAACATGAAATATTATTATTTCAAACCTAAAAATCAGGTTCAAATTAAATTTAATGTGTTTATTTTTTATATTCAATCACATTTCAATACATTATTATATCCTTAACATTTTGACTTCTAATTAATCCCATATAACCCATAAATAACCAATTCAGTGATCTATATTATAAGAAAAGTCTTTCCTTTCCTTCACAACCCTTAGTGTATTTCATGATTATGTCTTTGCAGAGTATGAGAAAAATGGATTTTATATTATTTATTGAGAAAAAATAAATATTAATAATGAATATGTTAGGTGGTTTCATTAGTTTTGGGTAGAAATCCTCATGAGTTATTTTTTTTCAAAATATTATGTTTTATATTATTGTATAGAAAATTTCTCAAAAAAATCCAAAATAATTCTAAAAATAATACTTTTTAAAAATTTGTAGAATAAAGGATTAATAATATATTTTTAACCATTTTTTATTTGTTAAAGAATGATACATGAGTGTTAATTAATTGAGTAGGTTTATAATATTTTAAAGTGAAATTAATAGAATATTTTCATGGTATTTAAATCATAAATAAAAATTGTAATTTTAGAGAAAACCTCCTTAATGTTCTCTTTAAATTTTTAATTCATTACCCCTTATAGATTTTTATATTCATAAAACATCCTAATGATTATTTTAGACATAATAATTTTTAGTTGGTATTTAGGTACAAGAAATGGCTAAAAATATACTACGAGAACATAATGCGCATTGTATCACTTTTCACTTAATTTAGATCATAATAACTTCACATTAACAAAAAATAATTTTTTGCAAAAAAATTGATGATATCTATCAATAGAGATACCATATATCACATTCATGAGTATATAAAATTTATTTACCCAATGTGTATACTCAAGAGACCAATTAACTCATACATAAATCCATTTTCATTTTTATATCATCGTCTCATAGTTCCAACACAATATTTTCTAGGTTTCACCTAATCTACCAATAATATATATTGTAATAATGTAAAATAATTATTTATTAAAATTTATAATTATTTTTTATTTCAATTGAAATAAAAATAAAGCTTCAAATAACATATTATTATAAATGAAAATTTAATTTATTTGATGAAAAATACTAAAAAAATTAATATGGAAACATAAAAAAACAAAAATAATGTGTGATTAAGTTACAACATACTCCAGAGGAACCCTTTATATATGGTGAGAAAATCAACATAATTTCGGAGAGGAATTATCTCAACCACATTAGATAGTGACATTATAATTCCATTATGATCTAGAGGAATTTTCTCAACCACATTAGATACTAACATTATAATTCAACGACTATGAGAAAGAATGATAAACAATGGAATTTTAGTAGAGGAATCACCATAAATGAAAAATAAATGAGGCCACAAATTCTCTAAATACATGTGGAATTTAAGGAGGTGTAGAGGTGGAACTTTCATTGATAGCCTAGTTCGGCATGCACTCGAGGGATTAATGAATGAATGGTGTGAGCATAAAAATAAATGGGGGGAAATAATATCATTCTACATCATAATGGGACACCCAATTACATCATTAGTTGAAAACCCATTCACCAACCATGTGGATAGAAATATCCCAAGACATCACCCTCACACTTTTTTCCACATGGTTTACCCAACCATGATCCCACCATGGAAGTCAACAAGGAAATTAAATTGGAGTTTTTTAGGGTTCTATTGAAACTATTTTTATACCATGTTCCAATATACTAATAAATCATGGCATTTGATTTACCCATGAAGTTTATCCCAATTCAGTAGTAAATGAATGCAATGAAAAATACATTATAAATTTTTTATATTCATCATTATTCTCTGAACCATCACATGTGAACTAGTAGAACCTTCTTGTCCTAGATCTATATCCACAAGAATCTCCCTGGAATGCTCCAAAACATTGAATTTTTATCTAAATCTAAATTTTAAAAATGATATACCACCCAAAAGGGGTTATGCTTATTATACATTATGATTTGTTAAAATAATACAATATCATTGTAATTCCTTCGACATATCATTTTGACCATTTGATAAAAACGTCCAGTAAACTCTTTTAATGGGTAAAATATATGACTAATGTTTTTTAAAGCATAGTGATATTTTGTAGTCATATTAAAAATGTTATACTATTTGAACATACTATTCAATCTAATTTAATTAAAAAATTCAAATGTTATGATGTTAATAAAATATATTATATAATTATAAATCATTAAATATTCAATATCACTAGTTTGTAATTATTCCTCATCAAATTTTATTAGACAATACTTTGTTAACAATACATAACTAATTTGATTAAAATTTTTATTTACCAACACATGATAAAATATTTTACGATATAAATTGAAATTCACATGGAATTATTGTTGTTTAATATTATGTTCAGTATCCTTTAAACATTTGTAAGTGAAAAAATACACTCACTAGAAACATAGAAACACTATTATCTTAATAAAATCAGGGTAAAAAAAATTATTTTACATAAAAAAATAATTTTTGTTTTATTATTCATAACATATAAACTATTGTAATTCATATTTTATATAGTATTATATAAAATGAAAAAAATAAAAAAATTATTATATTTATTATATTATTATACTAAAATAATGCGGGATTATATCCATCATATTTTAAAAAATAACTTGGTAAATTCATTTTTCCAAGATACAACACTTTTTATCCATATCCCCTTTCCAAAATTTTGTTATAATATAATAAATCAAACAATATTTTTTACTTTAAAAATTGTCAAATATTATTTATAATAACCCTTTTTTATAAAAAAAATCTATTATCAAATAATACAAATAAAATCAAAATTTACATCCCATGAATTTATTCTTTTAAGTATTCAAATAATAAATTATATACAGTTCCATGATGAATAAAATATACATAATAATCATTTGAATACCTAATATAGTCTCCTCCATTCTTCTATTATTTTGAAATCCTAATTATTTGAATGATATAATTAAAAAACAGAAGGTATCATATAAAGGTCAAAATAAATGAATCAAGTTCTATTACAAAAATACATTTTGTGGAATTTTCAATGCATTTCTTAATATTAACTATATTTTAGGATAATAAAATATCATATTGAAATATTTAAAATTATTTGAGAAACCTACTTTATGATTCAATGACCAAGACTTACAGTTATTGTACCCTTTATATTTATTAGTTTGTCCTCTTACAATTTATTCTTTCAACTCTCCACATGATCATATACTTATTATGATTTGATCAACTATCCTCAATATTTTGAGGCTATTGGGTAATCAGTAATTGAAATCATTCATGTTTTTGAAATAATTCCATCAATAATTTCATCCTAAATTCTATAGTCGAATCCTTAATGAAAACCATCAGTCTCTTAAGTAATCAATATTCCCAATCATGTCATATACATCATCAATGACTAATGATCCATTCTAATCATTTCATCTAATGAATTTTATACCTAATTTTAATAATTTCTTAATTATTGTAAGAATGTTGATCATCATGATTAATAATTTCAACTTTGTTTTAATAAGAAAGTGGTTTCAAAGACATATATAATCTTCATTATTTCGTAGGAATGATTCGTTTTCTTTTATACCAGTATTTGAAGATACATCCACTAAGATTTCCATTTTAAAAATTATAATAAATGTTATGTTAGATGATTAATATTAAATTTAATATATATCATATTCATGTATCATATATATTTCATGTTTTATTGTTATTTAATATGAACTACTATTAAAAGTTATACCACTAAAAATGATGACTCCTTTTAAAACCCATCATATCAATTTGTGGTATTATTCCAAAATTTCACAATTTAGTGGCTCTATTTTGAATTTCACTCATTTCATAGCTATATTTGTTAAAAATCTTTTCAATTACTTAATATGTGACTCCCTAATAGTAAGGAAAACTACTCTTTATCCAAATTCATCACATGGATAATCCCAATAATATTTTTATATTATCCAAACTATTAGTGTTTCCAACATAGTATAACACATATAATATGTCAAATATTGGTACCTTATCATATTAGGGTAACTCATGTTATTTATTCCTTATAGAAGATAATTCATGGAATCCAAAAATTTATCGAACATACTCGGTTGGATGATCATGGACTTAATAAGTGTTTCATTCAAATGAATCAAAAACATAATATTTCTATTTTTATTTTAATCTCACTACATTATCACATGTATCTCCATTAATTGATTTAAAAAATTAAATTATTAAATTTGAAATCCCTATCCCTTTCACCAAATTAGTATATTCCAATCATATTCAAGTGTATCAGTTTACATATCTGATAGATTATGTTATTGACACCAATTTAATGTTAATAAAATTATTACATACCTGAACACATCATATGAATAATGTACATGAATCCCATTCATGTAACGTCTAATAGTTACATAACATTAAAAATCTACATGAGTTTATTCATGGAGCGATAACTATCCAATATCTTGTTTTCAAGATAAATCATAAACTCTTAGGCCTATGATCAGTTTGATCCGATGTCCATTTACCCATTTTTATTTACTCAAGAGTGGATTAAATTACATCGTAATTCTATCCCGCAATATGTAGAAAATATAATCAACTATCTTAATTGAAAATCAAACCCTAATTAAGGACAATGTAAATAAATATCAAAACAAAATCTAGTTTCATGGCTAGTATGTATCTCTGTAAATGCTTGTATGATAATTTAAATAAGCAGTTTGGATAATTAAACCATAGAATACACCAGATAATAATATAAACACTTTATACTATAGAATAAAACAAGGTATAATAAAAAATATGAATAAAAAATATTTTTATTAATAAAATAAACATTTATAAACAATTCATAAATAAATAAAATTTTAATCATTTTACTATAAAAAATTCATTATGATCATTCCATTAATTAAATAAATACGAACATTTCATATTTAATTTCATAGGAACACTTTAATAATATAAATTTACATTATATTTAAAAAAATGTATTAAATTATATAATATGATATTCTTTTTGAATAATATAATAATATAAACCTTACAAATATTATATAATCATTTAACAAAATTAAATTAAATTATATATGATTATATCAAATGAATTGATCAAAATAGAAAAAACATTTGGAATGGTTTAAACAATATCTACGTTGTAATTCATTATAAACCACTTTTTTTTTTACTATTTATGAAAAAAAACCAAAATCAATATATATAATTTAATATTTCCCTAAGTATATAATTTATAATAATAAAATAAATTATTCACCATGTATATGATATTAAAAAGGTATTACATCTTCTACAACATTTTTTCTCATTTTGAGTTCCCCTTTTGACCTGGCATGATCCTTGAAATTTTTATAAAAAAATAACTATATTTCATTTTCTACCTAATATAACCAATTTAGTGTCCACCATAACATGGACTTATCATAGGTGAAATATCTTAATATATGATATGAACACCCATTAACAAGAGGTGAATTAATTTATTTTTATTTGTTATGACATAAAGAATAGATGTATTAATCCAAATTTTAAAAATACAATTGGACGATGTTTTTGGATATATTTTGGTAGTCTTATAGAATCTTATACATGTTAAAAAGTTACCATTATTCTACATATCCATGAAATTTTCCATCACCTTTTCAACACATGATATTACATAGTATATCACCATTATGGAGGATATCATTCCATATTGAATAGCCTGGCAGATAGTGGTGACTATACAAAATATTTTTGGATTGGATTGATTCATATATATCAATGATATACATGAAATAATTCATGATTTTATACATTTTAAAATAATATCAAACATTTTATATGAATATGATACTATAAACATTAAAATAAACATGAATCAAGACTGTGTTCGATGGATAATTAAATAGTTTCATATGATTATCATTTTCCATTATCTTTATTAATTTGATAATTAGATCCAAATGAGATGGATATGAATCTAATAACACTTACCACTTTTAGAGGTGAAAATCACATAATCATAGTATAAAATAACAAACAAAAACTTTTAAACGATAGGATATTTTCATTCTTCTTAAAACTAAAATGAACATAATGAACCCCATATTACCATATTCTTTAATTATGTTAAAAATACATGCTTTATTAGATTAGATTTGTCATGATCATCGATATTTAACCAATGTTATCCTTCCTTATATGGAATCAATAATTTTGATGAAACTCCAAAGGATTTAGAAGAATTATTTCTTACTCAATGATAGATATAACCTTTACATTAAAGAGAGATACATTTCTAGATTTTATTGCTTATGGAGTTCCATATCATTGAAATTCATATTGATCTGAAACAACTAGACTATACAAATATTCAAATAAAGTAAAAAAAAGCAATAAAAAATATTTTCCCATTTATAGTGGAATGTTACATAAATGAAACAAGCTCCACAACTCTATAAATAATGACTCATAATCTTTAGATAATTTTTTCATTTAAACAACTATGCTAGATGATAAAAATCCACACATTGTCATAATTTTTTTGAGTAGTGTGGAATGATATTGGGAGTAGAATCAGAATGTTATTTCAAGTTTTATTTCACATCAAATAAATATACCATGAATTACACCATTACATAGTTTCCTATAATATTTTCTAGTTCACACAAAATTTTACATCCCATTTTTTAACTTATAAAAAATTGGAAAATATTAAGGCAAATGTTTAGTGCCAATCCCTGATACAATATGTGAATCTGAGTCATGGTGGTCCTAATTCTTGATATGATAATAATATTAAATTTGTTATATTAAATATTAAATATTTTTTAAAAATAATAGAATAACTGTCAAATGGAGTTAGGGATGGGAAAACAAAGACTGGTGTTGAATATGTAATTTGTGTTTTACCATAAGTGGCATCTAACCTTGGAGAGAGTCAAACAATTGGGTTAAGTGCAATAATGGGTGACTATAATAAATAAATAATTAAATAATTTATTTATTATTTATTATTTATATATACATAATGTTCTTTATAAATATATGTATATTGTGAAATCAAAGGTTTATCCACATAAGCATAAGTATTTTTAAATGATATTATATAGGGAATTGGTGGACAATGGGATCATGGATCAATAATTGGGGTACCACATGTATAACCAATAATAGTGGAGTTTTAAGATCTCATCAATGACTACAACATTAAGAATTATTCATCTATGATTGAACCAAACATAGTTATTATATAACCCATTTATTGCTTTGAGGTACATTTTATTCTTTTTATTTTCATTTGAGATGTTTTCGAGAAAGAAAGTGAAATATGGGGAAAATACTGATTAAGAGGTTACACGCCATGTAATCCTATGAAAACACCATTTTAGTATGTTGATATTTGATGAGAATACCTGGTGTGTGGGATTTTTGGCAAAGAATAGGGGAAAACCAACTACATGTTGTGTACATCCTAGTACACTCCATGTAGTCACGTCGGTAAAACCTAGAATGTATGTCGGCAGATAACAACTGCCAAATGAACATTTCAATAATATACATGTCATGTATATTGACATACATGCAATGTTTTTTATCACTTAAAATAGTAAGTAGCCTCGTTATTCTATCATTTGGATAGAGTGGTCACCAGGTAGACGAACAAGCAGAGCCGAGATTCATTCCTTCTCTAGTTTCATCATCTAGAATCCAATTTGAACACCATTGAATCCATTGGAATCCTCTAGGTGAGTGCTCGATTACTCTTGAGACGTTATTCCTAATTTCTATTCTCAAATAAGTTATTTAATAGTTAGTTAATTTCTTTGTTTCATAGATCTACACCATTCTAGATTAAATTAGAGGTCGAGGTTGGATGAGGAGGGTTATACTACAATGAGGTTGGTGGTCTTGTGCCTTTCATTAAATGTTGGGTTGTTTATATGTGTCGTAGTAACGTGCACCCATGTTAAGGTCGTCGCATGGTTGATAATTTGACCCGTGTTAATACCTAATGACAATTAGGTGACTGAATAAACTAATTAATGCTTGTTTGAGTTTTTTTGTTTTATTAAGGTCCAACCTTGGTCGTGTTATACCTTAGATGACAATTGTTTAGCCATTTGGCCTTGGATGTCGATGAGAACACCATTGTTTCCCTTTGAAGGGAAATTTATAATGAAAATTTTCAATTATTTATCTATCATGTGAATATATTTGTTGAATCTTTGTGACAATTTAATTCAGATGTCAGTCTTTTTATATAAATTTTCCCACGTGAGTTATTAAATGCTAAACCCATTCCATAGTTCAAATATAATGTATTTACTGATAAATGAAATGTTCCCACACGATTTGATTGTTGAAAACCAAATAATAGTGCAGACTTCATTTATTATTTTTCCTATGAATTTCCTAGGTTATAGGTTATTTTTTTAAATATGTAATAGTGTAATTTATAGTGTTTTTTAATATGCTGAAATGCTGATATACTTGGCTTGATACTGGAATATGCTGAAATTCTTATACACTGGGCTTTCCCCTGATTCTAAATGTTGAAATGCTGATACAACGTGCTCGACCCTGATTTAAACAAAGTGAAATGCTGATACACTAGGCTTGTCCCTAATTTTAATATGATGAAATTCTTATACACTGGTCTTGGACCTGAGGCATATGATAAAAGCACCGGATTGGATTCAGTCTTCATTTATTTTTAATTAGATAACATCATAAGGAATATTTTGTGTGTAATTTATATAGGGAATTAATGGGCTTAGGTTGGACACCCAGACTTATATAATTGGATGAATTTGAATTTTTTAAAGAACAATAAATAATATAAATGAACGCCAGTGCAAGTAAGATTGTTCACTTTTGAGTAATTCATAGTTTATTTCTTTCATTATTTCACACTACTTAATAAATATAATCACTAAGATATGGGCAGTGAGCATTGGTGGTTTCCTACTAGGATTTAGTCTCACACCCTGTTTGGGCTAAAAAAATTATATTGTTGTAGGTATTGATAAGAGAATGCGCCCTTATACTGATACATAACTTGCTTCATAGGATCCAGAAATCATGGGACCATGCTAAGGAATTCAATGCTTTGGAGTGTTCTTTTTTATTTCTGATCCTTGATAATATTATTTTATCTGACTGTAGTGTATCATGTTTTTTCTGTTTTCTTAGAAATAACATGTTGCATCGTCTTTATATAGAATATTGCTTGGTTATTTATCTTATTATCCTTACATTGTTTACTTCATTTATATTCTTTTTACTGCATCCTCTATTATATATTATTTATGAGCTATGTTACACTCTACAAATGAGGGAATAATTTTCTATCTATCGTTCTTATGGCCCTCACTGCTAGTTGGAAACTTATAGTATTTAAGGAAATGTGCTTGAGGCCATTAGACCAACTGGGTACGAGGATCCATTTAGTGGCATCTGGATATGGTACATTACAATGTTATATCAAATGGTTTCTTTTTAGCATTTTCTTACTATTTGGTGACATTATAAAGGGATAGTAAGGAAATAGGTAGTTGGTAATAAGTTGTGCTCGGGAATAGCTAACCCATGTACAGGGGAAATCCATGCTACCTCAAATGTTGAAATTTTTATGGTTTTTCGATTGTTACAGTTGATTAGATTTCATCATTGGGTGACACACTTGTGTTGTGATATTAGTATTTATAAACATTTTGTTCTATTTTGGTTAAAACCGATGAGATGAGGGTATTCCATCTCAGGCATCATACATTCACATGTTAGAAACCACATGACATGCATTCATGCCATGCCATTTAGATGTAATGTAGATTTCATGATGTTATGATAGAGGTCATGCTAGAAATTCATGATGTTGTGATTTATATTTTGATAGAAATTCCTTCTATTTTGTTAGTTGTATTGGTACTTACTATTGTTTGGATTGAATGGATGCCAAAAATTAGTTCCTGAGGTGTTTGAGCCCTCTTATATAGGAATTTTTTTGACCATGATTCAGTATTTTATACATAATTATATAGTTATATTTGGTATGGGGATGCCAAAATTTTATTGGCATACCACTTGTTGGTTTTTCTACGTAACAAGGGTTTTCTGGGAAATCTGGATTTTCTGTCTTGGAAGACTCAGTTTACATGACATGTAGTTTCACCAAACATGATGTGTGTTCTTCCTATTCGGGGAAGATGGTGATCCATGTTTTAAGACATGCACGTTGCGTAATATATGTGGACATCATGTAGTATATGTACACTCCGTGTACTATATGTACACACCTTGTGGTAGCATACTGTGTGTCCAGCCATGTGAGACATAACATGGGGTTGTGGGTTTCCTAACTACACAACCATGTACTTCCAATGCATGTCGTGTGGGATCACTCAGTCAGAACCCATGTGAATGTGGTCATGTGGGAGTACATGCCTTGGTGGGGGAGCTGTGTATACACCATGTACACATCTTAAAAGCTGTGTTCATAGAGTTAATACATGCACAGGTTGCCTAGACTACACAGGCATGTAAATACATAAGGGTACACACCGTGTATGATTTTTACATGACACGTATACGATTTCTAATTTTTTTGAGGTTCTTTTCCTGTTACATTTTGTAATTCTTGAATAGAAAACAATGACAATGTGCTCGAACTGAGACAAGTGCTTGACCATGAAGAGTCATTCCACCCCAAGGACCTCAAGAATAATTCCATGAAAGTGGATATGATCATACCACAGAGGTGGTAGGCCATGTGCTACCAATGTATCCTCTAGATGTTTTAGTCATGGTACTAGATGTTATTCCAGATATAGGTGAATATGCACAATTTGGTGAAGTAATTATAAGGTTTATGAAATCATTTCATGGAACAACACATGCTGAAACATCTATTACAAAGCTGAAACTTATATTCTAGCAGCAACATCCACCTACATTTTCAAGGGATGGGGAACCATAGGCATGGAATCATTGATGGGATCAATGCTGACTATCTTCGAGCATCTAAAGACGCCTCTTGAAAGGATGTTCAATCTCAAGACATATATGTCATGTAATTATTCCAAGAGATGGTGGGATTAACAATCAGGAAGGGTGTCATTAGGATATGAAATGGGAATAATTCCAGGTGTCCTTATATGATAATTACATTCCCGAGACACTAAGGGTCGACCAAGCCCAGGAGTTCATCCACCTTAAGTAGTGCACACTATCAGTTATGGACTATTCTTCCCTGTTTACCGAGATTCAGCGATTCACCCCAATTCTGATGGATGATGATGTATCTAAATCTAGATGATTCATGTATGGTCTCTGGTTTGACATCCAATCATAGATTAATGTCTTCAAGTTACCTTCAATCTCTTCTATTTTGAACCAGGTTATTATTACCGAGTGCAACCTTCATGAATCTGGAGGTGTGAGCTTGGGCATCTTGACACCGAGATCTGGTACTATTTCCACCCGCATTAATAAGCATCATCTGGAGTTTTCTCATTGTGAAATTATCAATCAAAACATATATCTCGGTAGTTATTTGAGGTGATACTAGTGCAGAATGGTTGGGAAGAAAAAACTCAGTTCGTTATGGAACCTGTCTAGTGTCGAGCTTGCAGTAAGATGGACTATTTATAGCATTTCAACCAGAAGTTTCCACCAACATCTAGTGGAAGAGGGTCTCCACCAACTCTACTTTTAGGATTAGGGTCCACAGCTTATCACCAGTCATAGAACTAGAATACATCATGCCATTTGGGCCAAGGTGGTGGTCTTGGCCATGGTAGTCCGACCCTAGGATCTTAGCAACAACAGGGTGGGTCAGCTCAGGTTATCCAAGTAGTGTCATAGGGACACGGTATAGGTCAGACTTATATAGTTCAACAGACCATGTAGGAGCAAGATCCTGAACCTTATACTATATGATGTACTTTTCTAGTCACCTCTATTATAGATTTTCTACTTTTTGATAGTAGCGCTACACATAGATTAATATATGTGGTCATTGTGGAGAGCCCTGGGATTTGTGATTATTCTTATTATGATGTTATGATTCTAGAAAATCTATTTGGTGTTAGAATGATAGGTGTGAGACAGTGCAAGGAGTTCCCCCATAAGATTGGTTGGTGTATCTTTCTATGGAACCATTATGTATTGGAGATGAAGATCTTTGATTTTACTGTCAAGAATGGGTTGGTTGGTTTCTTTTGGAGCCTTTTTTGATTACTATCGCCACAAGAGGATTTTTACGTCACCAGAAGGAATATATTTTCTATATAAGGGGGAATGGTATGTAAAGACGATCTGAGCTAGGCCCAAGCATCATGGATTGGGCAGGATGACAACCTAGATTGCGAGTTTATATCATGATGAACATGGAACATGTTAGATAGATTTCTGTCTAGTGGTTGATCATTTGAAGGATGTTTTTCTGGAGTAATTTTCAGTATTAACTCTAGCTAGAGAGGTGGAGTTCACTATCGATCTAGTACCATGAGATATATCTGTATTAATTCCCCTTTACAGGATGGCTACCACAGAGTTGAATGATCTTAATAGATAGTTAAAAGATCTGGAAGTTAAGGGTGTTATTCAACCCAGTACTTCTCATTGGGGTTCACCGGTCCTTTTTTTGGGAAAAAAGGTAGATGATAACCTTAGGCTATGTGCGAACTATCGAAAACTAAACCTATTTATGGTAAAACCTAATATCTATTTCCATGGATAGATAAATTATTTGATCAGCTTTGAGGAGCTTGAGTGTTCTTAATGATTTTATTATGTTCAGGATATCAACAGGTGCGTGTTTGACAACCAAATATTCCTCTTACAAACATTCATAGTATGTATTATCTATTATAGTATATGGTTATGCCATTTGGTCTCACAAATGTGCCAAAAATTTTCTTAGAAATGATTAATTGAGTGTTCCATATGTACATCGATTCTTCTTTTGGTGGTCATTGAGGATCATATCTTGGTGTATTCTCACAATCGACATAACAGTTCCCAAAAACTTGAAATCATATTGAATACCCTGATAGAGCATCAGTTATATGTAAAGCATGAAAAATTAAACTTTTGGATAGATTAGATTCACTTCTTAGGTCACTTCATCTCAAAGGTAGGAGTTTCAGTAGACACAGAGAAAGTGAGAGTGTTAGTAACCTAGGAGAAAGCCAAGATTGTTTTTTAGTAGAGTTGTTTATTAAGGATATATGGTTACTAGAGTAATTTTATACAAGACTTATCATGCTTGGAAGTGATTCCAACGGGCTTGACTATGATGGGTGTGAAGATTGTGTGGTTATATTCTTGTGATACATCCATTTAGGAGCTGAAATAGAATATGAATTCACTGTAGATACTTTTATTTCCAGAGTTGAGAAGGAATTTCCATGCATACTATGATGCATCAAGTATTTGGTTGGGAGTAGTTCATAAAATGGGGGGTCGAGTTTTTTGTCTATGGGTCTTGGTAGTTGAGGCCACATAAGAGGAATTACCCTACACATGATCTGTGATTTTTAATTCCTTGTGATGTTGGATAAATTAGTTATTCGGAGAGAAATATATGTTGTACATGGACTACAAATGCCTCAAGTACATCTTTACTCAGCATAATCTAAATTAGATACATCGATGGTGGGTATAATACCATCATTCCATTGATTTTGAGCATCCCTATACACCTTGGAAAGGTAATGCAGTGGCTAACGCACTGGGTAAGAGGACATAAATATAGGTATTACAGGAGGCCAGTGGTTAGTGGAAGCTTATGTTGTTGTTCTATGATATGCATCTAGAGGTGATAATAGATATGGGTATAATTCTATATCTTCTTTGGTTGTTACATCTAACCTACTGGACAGTGTGAGGATGAGGGGGATATCTTATTCCGAATTCCTACTTCTATAGGAGAGTGTGGAAGATGAGGACCCACCTCCTAGATAGATGATAGGTGTGTATGTGGTTCTGTGTATCCATGGATGTGTGTGGATTAAAGGGGATATACATGAGGATATGATGTGGGAGTTTCATGCTTCATATTGGTTAGTCACCCCATAGTCACCAAAATTTACTGTGACTTGTTCTATCACTAATAGTAACCATGTATGAAGTGATAAGTAGATTGTTTTTTTAAGAGGTGTTCCACCTATCAGCAGGTGAAGGATGAACATTAGTGATTGGCTCGAATTTCGTGTTGGATTTATTGATAGGATTACCGATGTCACCTAGATTCAACGATTCTATTAGGGTTGTAGTTGATTGGCACACAATGGTCGCTCACTTCTAGCCGATCAAGGATACCTTTGGTGTTGATGATCTCAGAACGTTGTATATCTGAGAGGTGATGCAAATTCTTGGGGTTCCTCCATCTATCATTTCAGAAAGGCATTCCCTCTTTACGTTTTATTTATAGAAGAGTTTTCAGATGTTAGTGGGTATATAGGTTCTTTTGAGAACTGCATACTTCCCTCATACTGATGTCCAATCAGAGTGTACGATACAGGTGCTGGAGGTAATGTTGCATTCATGTGTTATAGACATTGGGGGCTCTTGGGAGAAGCATATTCCCTATGCCGAGTTTTCTTAAAATAAAATTTTATACTAGACTATACAGATGGTACCTTATGAGGATTTATATGGTATCTAGGTCTTTATCACCTATGCTAGTTAGAGTAAGATGAGTAATCTTTACTGAGAATAGGTCTCATGCAGGAGACATATGATTAGGTCCAATTGATTCAGAAATGGATGACTACTATGTAGTCTTGTTAAAAATCTTATGTTGATCGCCGTATACTACCTCTGGTGTTTGAGGTCAGGGATTAGGTTTTCTTGTGTCATATAATAATGTTGGGACACAAATGGAATATGAGACATGGTAATATTTCACTGTGATATGTCAGGCCGTTCGAGATTCTGGAGAGGGTCAGTTTGGATGCCTATCTGTTGCAGTTATCTCAGAGGTACTGATCCATGAATGACACATTCCATGGTTCTCATCTATGATACTATCACTCAGACCCATCTCACATTTTTCAGCCGGAGGAGGTTGAGTTTCAAGTCGATGCATCCTTTAAGAAGCATCTGATTTGTATAGTTGACAAAAGCATGATTATTATCTAATACCAGACAGTTCCTCTCATATGGGTGTTATGGCTTCAAGGCTGGGTACATGAAGAGACTTGGGAACGTGAGGCCAGCATACTTGCTCAGCTGTCGAAGTTATTCCCAGATACTTATTCACCATCCTTTTAATGGAAATTTGGCAACAAATTTCTTTATGGGTGGATGTTTGTAAGAACCTTGTTCTTTTTTTGAGGTACACTTTCTTCACTTCCTTTTCGTTTGAGTTGTTTTTGAAAAAATAAGGGATATAGAAGAAAAATATTGAATCAGGGGGTACACAATATGTAATCTTATGAAAACTCTATGATTTATTTCCACATTTGAAGGGAATATAAGGAATGTGGGCATGTCAGTGAGGAAGAGGGGAAAACAAACTACACACTGTGTACTACCTAGTACAAGCGATGTAGTCACGTCAGCCAGTCCCGAAAATTAGGTCAGTATAAAATATCCTCCAAATAAAAAGTTAAATGATATACATGATAGGTATATAGACATATAAGTTGTGGATTTTATGTTTTTTTTCTTAAAATAGGAAGTATCATTCTCCTTTTGTCATTATGATAGAGGGGTGGCAGGGTGGATGAACAAGCTACACCAAGATTCTTTCCTTCTCCCATTTCATCATCCAGAATCCGATTCAAACACTATGAGATCCATTAGAATCCTCTCGATGAGTGATAAATTACTCTTGATCCATTCTTCCCAATTTTAGTCCTTGAATAAGTCATTTGAGTTTGATTGAGTGTCCTTGTTTCATAGATCTACACCATTCTAGCTTGAAATAGAGGTCAAGTATGGACTAGGAGAGTCATACTAGGATGAGGTAGGTGGTCTTATGACATTCGTTAGACTTTGGGTCGTTTATATGTGTTGTAGTACCATGCCCCCACATTTAGGGGGTCTCATGGTTGAGAATTTGACATGTTTTAATACCTAATTATATTTAGTTATTTAATTAATTAATTGAAGCATGTTTCATCTTTTTTTTTTTGGTTTGATTAAGGCATTCGTTGTTGGTTTTTTATCCCTTGGATTACGATTGTTTTTCCATTTGGCCAAGGATACTGATGGGCATGCCTTTTTTTCCTTTAAAAGGTTGTATAAAATTAAATTGGTCAATTAAATGATTTCCATGTGATTATGTTTTTGATGCTTTGTTATTTTTTAATACCCATGTTTATCATTGTTATATAAAATATTCCACATGAGTTATTAAATGATAATTCCAAGAAATAGTTTAATTAGGATGCGTTTCTTGAAAAATGAAATGTTCCCACATGAGTTGATGATTAAAAACCATGTAATAGTAGATATTGCATGTGTTGTTTATTATATTAATTTCCCACATGAGAGGTTATTTTTTTAACCATGTAATAGTGTAATTTAAATATGTTGTTTACTATGATTAAATCCTGATAAACCATGATTGAACCTGAAATATACTGAAATTATTATACACTGCACTTGTCCCTGATTATAATATAGTGAAATGCCGATACACCTAGCTTGTCCCTGATTCTAATATGCCTAAATACTAATACACTAGGACTTTCCCATATTTTAGTATGTGGAAATGATTATACAATAAAAATGTCCCTAATACATATTGAAATGGAATGAATTATGATGCATCTTCCAACCCAAATAACATGCTTGGATTTGGTCTTCACTTCTATTTATTTAGATAACCTATAGAGGTATCTGTTGTTCTTAATTTATATAGCTGATTGACAGGATTTGGACAGACCCCAATACTTATATAATTTGATGAATTTGAATTGATTAAAAAATGTGAAATAATATAAATGATTCCTAGTTCATATAGGATTGTTCAATTTTGAGTAATTCCTAGTTAATTGATTTCACTATTTTACACTGCTTGTTTTATATAATCACAGATAGATAAAAACTAAACTATTGTGGTTTCCTACTAGGATTTAGTCTCACACCTTATTTGAGTCATGTTTTGGTCCCACACAGATTATATTATTTCATTTTTTGATAAGGGAAATCACCCTTCTACAGGTACTTGACTTTCTTCTTACGATTAGGAAAGCATGGGACCAACCGGAGGATTGCAATACTTCTGCGAGTTCTTTAGTATTTCAATTCCCTGATTCGTATATTATATTAGACTATAGTGTATCATGTTTTGGATATTTTCTTATAAATAACATGATGGATCAACTTTTGTATGGGATAATTCTTGGTTATTTATCTTATTAGTCTTCCATTTTTTTCTCCAGTTGTATGTTGTTTACTACTTCCGATATTATGTATTATTTCTCTGCTATGTTACAATCTTCTAATGAGGGCATAGATTCCCCAATATCACACATAAGGACCTCTATTCTAGTCGATATCCTCTAGCATTTGGGGATATGAGCTTGATGCCATGAGGTAAACCGGATACGAGAATCCTTTTAGTGGCATCCAGATCTGGGACGTTACAGGTATGACATCTTTTTTGATTTCATTTTTATTTTCATTGTTTATACCATTTAAATCCAAGTAAAATCCACCAAATGTTTGATTGATGGTTCATTCATTATTACATGTTCGGGTCCGTTTTCTGGGGGTTTATGGGAATTGACATTATTTGATTTGTTTCATATGTTATCATTCAAATGGAACTAATTAATGCCAAAATGAAAAATTGATGAGTTTAATTCCACTTGTTGGACATTGTGTACGTATTCCCATTATTAGATTCATATTCATTGATCACATACTATATATTCAGATTTTCATAAAATACAAGCTAATTAAACATTTAATAACCATTATTTAATATAATGGAGTGATACTGCAGGTATGGTTTTATGATTCCATGATATGATGTTTTATTGGATGACTCTAGTTTATTTTTACATCTCATATCAGGATACCTGAAATAAGGTTGGCATAGCCAACCACTATTATAGATCTATGGAAGAACCAATGTGGAATTAGGTGGAACATCATAATTGTCATGATTCAAAGAGTGTTATGGAGTTTCTATGAAATTTAAAACTACATCACATGTACTTTTTAACAAAATATGTTATGTAGTACAACATACATATCTCTAGAGATTACATTTAGAGAAAAACATTAGAATCCATGTGATATATACCCCATGAGAATTTTCCTTATGTAGGTGGCTTTTTACGCACACCTACGGTACATTTTCATAGACATGGCTAGCCACATAGGCATGTATTGGGTATATAGGAATGACTTGATTCTTTAACATGACCATGTACATAGGCACACCCATAGTACACTGGCATGGCCCTATGTACATGGGCACGAGATGTAATACACCGACTTGTGTAGGTGGCATGGAGAGGGAAATATCGATCACCACATACTATGTATCTAAAAGAACAAATTTTCAATTTAAAGAATCACATTCAATTTGGGATTTTAAGATCCATTTAGTTCTATAAATATAAATATGTTACATTTATTCTTATTATATGTTGTGTACTTCCTTCCGGGTTTTTTGAGTAACTATATCTCTTCAGTGTGTACCTTAATCAGTTGGATATTTTTACCTTAGTATAGTTCTGTGAGGGTAGTGTGGAAATACACACTAATAATTGGATTTTGATCACCCAAATTGGGTATTTTAAATATTATTTTTATGGAATCTATTACTGACACTCAGGTAGGGATTCTATATAATATTATTTCCCTGGGTGGGGTTTTAGGTATAGTCATGACCAACATTTGTGGGCATATGATCCCGTACTTAGTGGTTTATTACATATATAAATATTGGTTTCACCAATTATTACATGGTGTGATCCATAATTTTTTATTGATCTCATTGAATTTTTAGTGTGTACTTCATTCATGAGGTCAAATAAGAACTACCTCTCAGTTGAGCGCCATTAGTGATAGATTGGCATGTATATTGTGATCCATTTGATGTGTTTTTCATTGATGCCTTGAGTAGAATCATGTGGACAGAGGTTTGGTTGATATCTCTTTGAGAGATGGGGTCTATCATAATAATAATTTTAATATTCATCTTATTTTTTTGTCTTATATTAAGATTAAAATGTCTTCCTCATGATCATATGACAATTCTCTTGACACATTCTATTTGATGATTTCATGGATTCGTACATTGTATTCTTATACATAACATTGAATGGGATGAATCAATATTTTTTATAAAGTTTGTAGATGAATATTAATTTGAATGTTTTCTAGGATGACCAATAGTTATTAGATCATTTTTTACTATACCGACTATGGTTGGAAGTTGTGTTTCATAAAACAAGGAAGGATTCCTTCATATCATGTTTGACTTTTTTTATATATATTGGTGATATTGTATTTATAACATTATGATTTAAAGAACATTTTTTACTTTGATGTTGAGTACATGTGATGCATTAATTATTGTACTAGATAAATTTAAAGCTTTTATTACTATGATGGTTTATTGGGGGCATGTGTGGGTGCTGGTACTTTAGGATGAGGCCTCCCATGTGTGTGATATGCCTAACTAGAATAGGTCGCCATCCTAGTATTTAATTGAATTCATGGTGTGACTCACATGGATCATAAGCATCGATGTGGGCCTGAGTGTCATATATCGTGATATAGAGGTATTATAGTAGTGTTCATCTAAGGATCATTTTATTTAAAATGACTAGCACTGATATTGGTTTTGGGACTAAGGATATATTTTTTATACCAGGTTATTTATTTAGGATGTGGAAAATAGTGTTGTTGTGGAAAACCTTATATTAATTCACAAGGGCATCAAATGATTTATTATGGACTTGGTATATATAGGAACTGGTTGAAGGAAAAATATAGTTTCATATATCACCGAGGAATGGATTGTGGTTTAAATTTCATTCTTGAGTCAACTCCCCAGATATACTCACATAATATGTTATTTCATGATTTTATTTCTCTTATCTCCATAAATCCATCCTCCTATAATTCCATAATAGGATGGTGAGGTTTATTTTTTTATTGATGAGTATTCTGTGCATAGTTTTACATAGATGGTAGTAATTATCTTTGGTTTTCCATTTTTTCCACCACCAATTGTGCAACAAGATTCAATGTAAGTACTAAATGATAAAGTGTTATGAATAACCTAAATCCATGTTTTATAGTGGAAATTAAATCCCATGTTTCTGGGATATTTATATCCCAATTTATTTGTTTACAAGCTAGAGGTAATTACCTGAGTGTTATAACTTATGTGGACACCACCAGATCAGATACAGATCCTAGTATTAATTATTAATTAGAGATCCATTGAGTGATTATTGATTTTTTTGGATCAAAAAAAGGATTACATGAATTTATACTATTAATATTTCCAAAATATCATTAAGTAGAAGTTAAATTTAGCCACATTTGTAGAGGTAAATATCCAGAAGTTCTGTAGGTTTAATAAGGGATAATTCCCATAGAAGAGTATTCATTGAGGACCAAAATCATCCAGGGATACTATATAGATATGGATATTGATCTTTAATTTTGATAACAACTCATTAGTAAGGGAAAATATTGGGATATCATGATTTTATTGAAATCACATTCTATTCCCACATACAGGGGAGTGCGTGAATATGTATTTTTGATGGTGTACTTCCTGGGTGGGAAAATTTTGATAGTTATAGATGATAGTGGGAACCTGGGAGATGAGATATTAGAAGACTATATCCAATGAAAAATATTGTTATTTGGAAAATGATATTATTTAGGATATGATCTATGTGTAGGGGTCTGCAGTTCTGGTCTCTTAAGATGGTTCTTTCATTAATAGAGTGGTCGTGTTTCTTTTATAACAGTTGGAGATATCTCACTCAGAATTTTCCAAACCACCATGTAGCTTAATGATAGATGGTCTATTTAAATCTATTGAAGATATAGTTTCAGGATCATCGAGGTTCATATGTTGTATGAAATTTCAATAAATTTGGGAGAGAAGCTAGAGGTGGAATATCGTTTGACTTGTTGTCAGCACTACTGTAGTTTTTCCACCATATGTACGTGGATATTAGGCATAGGAAAAAATATAGTTAAAGGAATTAGTGGATTATGACCTAGAGGAACCTGAAATTATTATTTGTATTATATTTTTATTATAATCCTGAGATATAGTTTTTATATACACTTTTGTGTGCAACTATTTTCATTCCATTTCTCAAGTTCGAGACCTATAGATTCCAGTTGAGCACATGACTTGAACACTGTCTTTAGAGGCTTTTAATAGAGGGGGTATGTAAATCAAACACTTATATCAACATAGATACTTTACTTTTATGGGAACAAGATTCTTATGATACCAATATATAATAGTGATGACGCCTAACAAAATCATCTTAGCTATGAATTATTTATACAATGTCTATTCCCTTATTCATTACTTCAGGTAGGGGATGTGGTGTGCCAGTGGTGATGTAATATTATTTTACAACATGGTTGATATTGTAAACTATATAGTGTAGGATATGGTCATACCTTTGATTATTCAACTGATTTATAATTAGGTATCAATTATTATCATTTAATAGTGGATGTTAGGGAAATTTAGCTATTTATAGTGGTGGTGGACTATAAGGATGTCCTTCCATAAGACCTCTTTGGTTTACCTCCTTGCCCGAAGATATAATTATTCCTATAATTTGACCTTGGGAATACCTAGATATATATTCCATCATACTATATATATACCATAGGGATTCATGAGTTTACCGTACAATTAAAGGAAATGTATATGAAGGGATATATTAGAAATGTGTTACCCTATCGGTAGCCCAACATCTGTTTGAAAGGAATAAAGATAAGAGATTGATGAATTTTGGGGAATACCATCCCCTAATCTGGGTTACCATTAATATTAAATATCAACTACTTTGGATATTTTTTACTATTATAAAATTTTTTATAGGAGAGATGGCTCTTGAAGATTGAACTAATATCATTTTATCACCATCTTTGAGTACATAATGATTGTACAATGCAGAAGACATTATGATATACCTAACATAAATATGAGAACTTGACTATTCCTTTTATATGTATTAATGAACCATCTATGTTAATGGGGATCATGAACTGGATCATTCATACATTCATAGACATGTTTTTTGTGGTCTTCATTAATGACATCCTAGTGTGATTGGTTTCAGAGGATGAGTGTGTGAGACACTTAAAAATGCTATGGGACATACATTGTATCCGAATGGGAATCTCTAAAAGTTTTTTTTCTAAGATTCAAGAGTCCCACTTTATGGGACATATCATCTAAAAATAGGGTGTAGTAATAGTCCTTGTAATGATTGAGGTATTTTTTTCTATAGATCCACCAATGAGTGTGACAGAGGTGCATAACATTCTTGGTTTGGTAGGATACTATAGGTGATTAATGCATGATTTCACTAATATATTGGGACCATTTAATAATTGTACTCCAAAAAGGAAATCATTTTTCTATAATGATAGGTTTTAGTAGGTGTTTCTATAGTTATAGTAGAGGTTGAAATTTTTTTCCCATCTTTAGATTCCTAAAGGTTGTTGTGGATTAGTCGTTGCTCTAAGATACCACATTGACCATGGTTTTTGGGTCCTAATACATATATAGCAGGTGATTAACCGTGGGTACTAATATATTTGACCACATTTAAAGAACATTGAGACACATGACCTAATGATTTTAGTGTTAGTCTTTATTCTAATGATGATATGAAACTACATAATGGGTGGTTATTTTGTAATCTATTCTGAAAATAAAAATCTTGAGTATAACTTATCCTATATGAATCATAACTTTAGACATAGATGATTGAATGTATTCCTCCATGATTGTGACTTTTAGATAGTATACACACCTTATGAAGGGGAAGTTGGTAGAAAATTGTATCTTTATAATATCTAGATTATATTTCTTTACCAATTCATTATGGAAATTAATGGTATTGCATTTTCCCTTTTAGTTTAGGATAATGAACGATACCTTTAGTCAAGGGTAGTTATCCCACCACTATTACTGTATGTTAGCATGTCTCTTCTTGGATACATTTATAAGGAGATTAGTCATATTTAGATACAAATTCACATGACTAGGATGAATTCTATGAATGTGAGGATTATGTCATCCATTTCAAAGAATAGAAGATCATGCAAGTAACATTATTTAAAGATAATCAACGTAATTTTCATACATTCCACATGGTGGTGCATCCAGGATTGTAGAAGACTTATATGACCTATGGTGAGAGTTCAAGTGACTAAGAACGAATAAGTGTGTAAAACATTAGTCTCTAGATGCCTCACTTTTTAGTAGGTGATGATTTTGGACTAGGTTATAGTTGGTTTAGCATAACCCCATGAGGTGATAGAGTGGATGTGGGATGGTGCATATTTGGACTTTGTGATAGTGATTCCATGAAATTATTGGGGACACAATCATAACAAGATGTGTATAGACTGTGTCTCCATATTTTCACACCTCCTATCTATCTATGAGTAGTCATGATTAGAGATCCTAGGATTCCATTATTTTTAGTAGATAGACTAGATTCATAGTGTTACACTATTGAAAATTTTATTTTGTGATTCTCACATCACATCACTATTATAGAGAGGAATGCAGGATCCCTTCATTCAATAGTTGTATTTGAGAATACTATTTCACCCTCATCTAATGGAAAGAGTGATCAAAAAATTTTGTAACACCCCAAGCTTCCATGGTACGCTCCTCTTTGAATAATAGAGCAGCGTGTGTTGTACGCAACCTCGAGTTCTAACACACCGCGACTAATCAAAGTAGCCGTTATGAATAGTAATACCCACTTTTTAAAATTATAGAAATTTTATATTTCAAAATGGAATTCATTTTTGTATTCCTAATATTGAAATTAGCCTATGTTGATTTTTTTGTAATTTTCTGAGAACTTCCAATTTTTTATGAATAGTGAATAATACTTAAAACAACTTTTTTAATCAAAATAATTTATTGTGATAAATTATACTATTTATTGGTTTTAAAGTATAATTATAATATATTTTTACCATTTTATCCAATGGTGGTCATTAGAATTAATTTAACATTGAAAATGGGCATGAACAATTGTCAATCTTTTGATATAAATTGTTTCTTAAAAAACACGCTATTTGTTGTGACAGTGGGAATTAATTATAAAATTAATTAATAAAACTTAAATGTTTGGAATTTTGTAAAATAGAAATCATTTTTTGAAATCAGAATATCAAATATAGCTTAGGGTGAATTTTTGGGATTTTTCTGAAAAACTTCAATTTTTGATGAATAGTGAAACCACTAAGTGGTACTTATAAAAACTGATTTTTTCGTTTAAATGAAATTTTACCACTTCTGTGTTTTGAATTTCAAAAATCCGACATACATGGTTGTCATTAGGAAGTAAAATGTGGTTCAATGAGATTAAAATAATTTTTGGTGAATAGTAACTTTTAAGTTCTTAATCGCGATTAGAGGTAATTAGTGTAGATTAAGGTAAAAATAATGTTTTAATAATATGAGATGAGCTTGACACATGTCCTACCCTCATTGGATGTGTCATGGCCGACCAAGACAATCGATGGGTCATCTTGGGGACCCCATGGAGCCACTTTGGTAGGAAAAGGACATAAACAACTTTTTATTTAATGTTAAAATAAAAAGGTCACAAACAAGAGTTGTTTTACTAAAACAATTTTTAAATGGGGTTATACAAGTCATATTTTTGACTATAAATATTAATTATAAAGATAAAAATATTTCCTACATCATGATATTTTTTTAATAATTTTTGGACATTAAATAAAGTAAATTATTTATGACACTATGATGATGCAGTGATTACCTCATTAATTAACGATTTAAATAAAATGAAAAGATAATGTAAAATCCAAGGCTTACACTTGAAAAAAAACAATTTGATGAGTATATTTCGAACCCTTATCACCTTAGATTTGAATTATATAAGCGTGGTACCTTTAGAATCCGAAAAGAATTGTATAATAAAGTAACATTTTATTACTTTCCAAAAGTGCCCCTCCTCTCCACTTATAAAAGGCCCCCACCTCTACCACCTTACTCACACTTTCAAAGCCTTTTGGCTCGGACAAACTCTGCCCAAATACTCTCCCAACTTCCCTCCCTTACTCCTAGAAGCCTCACTTTGGGCATAATTCTTCCCAAGGAAGCCTTTGGCTCAAATCAAAAAGAGTTACCCGTTTTAAAGGTATTGTTTTCTCTTATGTTCTTTTGTTTTATTTTGCTTCTCCAACCCCATAAACTCATTTTATTCCTTTCTTTTGTAACAAAAAAAGTATCTATAATATACTAGGATGTTTTTATGATAAGTATTTGGTTTACACTTACACACACCTTTGTCTAATGGTTAAAGAACATACTGTTTCTGTGGGTGGCGAAATACTGCCTCATGAAATGATGATTGTTCAAATTCTTTTAACACCTATAATGGTGGCAATTTTGATGACACTATTTTCATATATGATATATATATTATTTTCATTTTTTCCTTATCCTTATGTATTTCTCATTTATGGAATACTTTATGATTTCCATTATGGGTAAACACGATAATTTCATTTTAGGAAGTGCGGACTACCGCCCCCTCAAAGTGATTGAATCGTTAATGCCATATGTGGGATGTATAAAGGATGAAGTAAATGATATTGTATATGATATTATACTTGAATTATAATACAACTTTATATAATTATTATTTCATTCCATTAAATACGAAATAGAAATGAAAGTAGCGTTCATGCGTACGTACGGCTTACCGTCTCCATGAACGGTGCATTTCATTTCTTACCCCTAAATGTTACGTAATATTATGAATGAATGTATATACTGGATATATATGATGTATATGACATCTAAATCATGAATATAATTTTGGAGATAATGGATATTTCACCACATGAACAACTTGTAATTATAAGATGTTTATTGTTGACTCAAGTACCAAAGATCGACAAAACGACCGTTATTAACTTAAAAACTACATAATGTTCATAACATTGTAATAAGTGATATAAAAAGGATAATTAAATTTAAAATTGTTCCTAATAAAGTAGATATTAACTCTAGTTTATTATTCAGGAGGTTAAAGAACGGTTGAGTCAAGTCGGACACGAGGTAAGGGAACTTCTTAACCCAATTTCCATTCTTTGGGTTAATCTCCTACTTTCAAATTATGTCATGATATTATTATGTCCTATCTTGTATTTATACTTTCTTTATGTGTACATATAGTGAATACACATAATAGATCTATGTTATTTTAAAAATTATCTTTTTAAGGACTTCGTCTCAATCTCCTTTCATTGAGGCATATTTGGTTTTATACACAACTTTCTTTTATACGGTGTATAAACCCCTTTGACTTTTACGTTTATTCAAAAGGAATATTTTTTATACGAAGCATTTTACTAAACGACAAAAATGGAATGTTCTTCTTTCCGTACATATGTGGCGACAATGACTTCTCCGCCGCCGTGACCATTATTTGAGTTTCGGCTTCCTCTACAAGCCATCACTTTTTTTAATGAAAAATAAATACAAAGTTTTAACTTTATTTTATTTTGGTATTGAAAATGGTTTTTAATGTCTTTTTATTATATCAATGTGTTGTATTGATATCTTGTGATTGAAATGTGGAAATGTTATGTTTTCTTTATGCATATTTTATGTGATATTATTATGTTATGGTTTATGATATGTTTAAACCTGTTCATATGAGGAATGCATTGGACTTAATAAGTGACAGGTGGAGCCCGCTATAGCTCCTCGATGCATCGGTAGGTCTCATGAGACAAACTAGTGTCTTGGCACGAGGCCTTGAAAAAATCTTATTTGTGGTCTTGGCACGAGGCCTTGGCTACGTGGTTATGATAGTCTGGCATTATGCATTCCATCATTATGAAAGTGGTTATTGATATTGCATGTGATTATTCGACCAGTAGAATATCCATGTGAATAAGTAAATGGCATTATCTCATTTTAATTTTTCCATATTATGTTTATGTTCATGTTTAAAAGTCTTTTGTTTTAGTTATACATTTCCTTAAATGTTAATGTTAATTTATGAAAGCTTCCGCAATATTGTTATCCTTACTGAGCATCTGAGCTCACCCCTTTCAATGTTTTAATATTTTCCAGGATGTGAAGAAGTATTTTATGAATGACCTGCAGGGATAGTCAGAAGAGGATATGAGTGTCGACTATAGAGACTTTGTTATTGTAGTTTTTCACTTTATGATGTAATGTAATGTTTACGAATGTATCTAGTGTTTCCAAGGCTACTAAACCAATCGGTCTTTCGAGAATTGATCTTTTGTGATCATGCCAATGTTACGAAGTAATGCACCGACTCTGGGTAGCTGGGGTCGGGGCGTTACAGTTGACATCAGAGGCAGTTTAGTACTAACCTTGGAATCTAGATTTAGATAAACTCTGATTAGAGCACATAGCACGAAGGTAGATTTTGAGGATTAGTATAGAAGAACTTCCTAGAATTTTGTTGCTGTAGAGATTTTGTGAGTTTTCCGAGCAATACATCCCTGTCTGGATATGAGAAGGTAGAGGTGGCTCTGGCACAGATGTACCTAGGGGTAAAACCCGAAAACACCACTTTGAGCTAGACTCGAACGGGAACTGGTGCACGACAACGGGCCCTGCTGCACTCTTGGTTACGACACTCCCGGGGGATATGCTTAGGATAATTCTCATTTTCTTTACAAACCACTATGAAGGGTTATGAGTATATACTTCCTCATGGAAAACATTTCTTTTTATGATTATGGATTATATCCATAAATAGTTCAATTAGTGTTAAGTGTTTTACAAGTATGGAATTATGTATTTTGATTCATAAACTAATCTAGTTTATGCCATTATTTATAAATGGAGCCTAGTGGAAGGAATGGAAACCATATCAATGCACGCACTACATGTAGGGATTTCCCTCCTACTCAATAAAATTATTGTGGAGTTGGAGATACAACTGGTGTTGATCAACTTATTACCATTCTGGGACAACTCACTCAGGTTATGAATAATAACCTTACTCGTATGGAGCACCGTGATCCGCAACATGGAGGATCAATGTTAGACCGCTTCATGAGGCAACAACTGCCAACATTTAATGGGGGTACAAATCCATTAGTAGCTGAGCAATGGATAAACTCCTTAGAGAAAATATTCCATGCCTTGGGGAGTAGCGAAAGGGAGAAGGTTGTCATGGCAGTTTACCGCCTCACTGGAGATGCCGATCAGTGGTGGTCGCTGATTCAAAACACAAAGGAAGATGATGACATATCGAATATGGAATGGAGGGAGTTCAAAGAGCTTTTCTTAGAAAAATACTTTCCTCGTGATCATCGAGCAGATATGGAAAGTCAATTTCTGAGTCTGAGGCAGAAGGAGGATGAGAATGTCGCAAAGTATGAGGCTAACTTTACAAGGTTAGCGAGGCATGCTGCAGATTATATACGTAACCCAAGAAGTAATATTGATCATTTCTTTGATGGGTTAAAACCATTTCTCCGTCGAGCTTTAGTATCACAATCTTTCTCAACATACTAATATATTGTCTCGTGTGCTATCAAGACAGAAAAGGAATTCTCTAAATATTATGAAAATAAAGTAAAGCAAGAGAAGAAGAGAACGGTGGAAAAAGAGATAGATAAAGGGAAAAAGGGAAAGAAGGATTTTCTAGTATGTGATAATTGTGGGAAGAATCACCCTGGTACTTGCCTAAAAGGAATGGGGGTTTATTATAAATGTGGAGAAAAAGGTCACCAGGCTCGTGATTGCAAGGGAAAGAAAGAGGCTATCAATGTTGAATGCTACAATTGTAGGGAAATGGGTCATTATGAAAATGAATTTCCTAAGCGTCAGGGAAACTTACCACAGAAAAGGCCAAGGGATCAAGGTCAATCATATGCTGTGACTACAGTTGAAGCGGAATAATTAATGTATTGGTGCTTTTGGACTCATGGATTATATTATGGTTATTAGAATAATGTGATATATATATAAGGATTGCACTGCAGTACATGTTGATTTCATTAAGGTTTTAATATGATAAAGGTAATCATATTTTTGTATGTGACAGTAAGAGAAACTTTACTTTGTTTAGGGAATCTAATGTTACAATTGATTTTGGAATTTAAGGACCCTTTAGATAGAGTCTGGAAGGAGGTATTTTGGATAACTATAAAGGTTGGAATGGATTAAGTTGATCTTTGGATAGTATTTTTTAAGGTTGAAACATTTATGAAGATTATTTTTGGAATATTATAATACTATAATTTTAGGAAAAGGACAACCTGTAGGGTGGGGTATAACCCGTCGCGTCGGACAAAGCTGCAGGAATCGAACCCACAACCATAGTGCGACAAGCCTTTATTACCTACCACTAGCCTATAGGAAGTCCCTGGTTATTACAAAATATATTTTTTCCTAATCTAAATGGTATGTGGTAATATTTAGAACCTTATACAATTAAGATAAATATAATATTTTTGAGTTCTATTATCTTTTTGAGTGAAAGATGAGTTTGTGGTAGAAATTAGTTGAAGGATGAAACTCTACTTTTCAAGCATAAATATATATATATACCTACCTCTTATTCTATGAATAAATTCTTAAACTTTAGTAAAGGGATATTAAAACAAAAAAATGTGTTATCCTAATACCTTATGTCTTGTTGAACTGATAATATTTTAAATCAACATAGATTGAAGGATTTGAGGCCCTCAATTTTACACTTGTTTTTGATTGATGACCTCAATCACTCCCTACAAATATTTACGTTTTTCCTTCAATTATATGTCTCTAATTTCCACCAATGTTCTCCTTATCGAGATCATAATTTGGTGGTGACTTTTTCATTTCCATTTCCCTCTTATTAAGGCTAAATTTTATTAACCTTATCTCCGATGTGGGTTTTCCACAAAGGTATTTTCTATTTTCAACCTTTTATTTTCAAATAAAAATTTCAAATTACGAGGTCACAATTTATTGAAGGAGGGTAGAATTTAACACCCCAAGCTTCCATGGTGCGCTCCTCTTTGAATAATAGAGCAGCATGTGTTGTACGCAACCTCGAGTTCTAACACACCGCGACTAATCAAAGTAGCTGTTATGAATAGTAATACCCACTTTTTAAAATTATAGAAATTTTATATTTCAAAATGGAATTCATTTTTGTATTCCTAATATTGAAATTAGCCTATGTTGAATTTTTTGTAATTTTCTGAGAACTTCCAATTTTTTATGAATAGTGAAAAATACTTAAAAAAACTTTTTTAATAAAAAAATTTATTGTGATAAATTATACTATTTAGTGGTTTTAAAGTATAATTAGAATATATTTTTACCATTTTATTCAATGGTGGTTATTAGAATTAATTTAACATTGAAAATGAGCATGAACAATTGTCAATCTTTTGATATAAATTGTTTCTTAAAAAACACGCTATTTGTTGTGACAGCGGGAATTAATTATAAAATTAATTAATACAACTTACATGTTTGAAATTTTTTAAAATAGAAATTATTTTTTGAAATCAGAATATCAAATATAGCTTAGGGTGAATTTTTGGGATTTTTCTGAAAAACTTCAATTTTTGATGAATAGTGAAACCACTAAGTGGTACTTATAAAAACTGATTTTTTCATTTAAATGAAATTTTACCACTTCTATGTTTTGAATTTCAAAAATCCGACATACATGGTTGTCATTAGGAAGTAAAATGTGGTTCAATGAGATTAAAATAATTTTTTGTGAATAGTAACTTTTAAGTTCTTAATCGCGATTAGAGGTAATTAGTGTAGTTTAAGGTAAAAAAAATGTTTTAATAACATGAGATGAGCTTGACACATGTCCTACCCTCATTGGATGTGTAATGGCCGACCAAGAAAATCCATGGGTCATCTTGGGGACCCCATGGATCCACTTTGGTAGGAAAAGGACATAAACAACTTTTTATTTAATGTTAAAATAAAAAGGTCACAAATAAGAGTTGTTTTACTAAAACAATTTTTAAATGGGGTTATACAAGTCATATTTTTGACTATAAATATTCATTAGAAAGATAAAAAGATTTAATACATCATGATATTTGTTTAATAATTTTTATACATTAAATAAATTAAATTATTTATGACACCATGATGATGTAGCGATTACCTCATTAATTAACAATTTAAATAAAATGAAAAGATAATGTAAAATCCAAGGCTTACACTTGTCAAAAAACAATTGGATGAGTATATTTAGAACCCTTATCACCTTAGACTCGAATTATATAAGTGTGGGACCTTTATAATCCGAAAATCATTGTATAATAAAGTAACATTTTATTACTTTCCAAAAGTGCCCCTCCTCTCCACTTATAAAAGGCCCCCACCTCTACCACCTTACTCACACTTTCAAAGCCTTTTGGCTCGGCCAACCTCTTCCCAAATACTCTCCCAACTTCCCTCCCTTACTCCTAGAAGCCTCACTTTGGGCATAATTCTTCCCAAGGAAGCCTTTGGCTCAAATCCAAAAGAGTTACCCGTTTTAAAGGTAGTGTTTTCTCTTATGTTCTTTTGTTTTATTTTGCTTCTACAACCCCTTAAACTCATTTTATTCATTTATTTTGTAACAAAAAAAGTATCTATAATATACTAGTATGTTGTTATGATAAGTATTTGGTTTAAACTTACACACACCTTTGTCTAATGGTTAAAGAACATACTGTTTCTGTGGGTGGCGAAATACTGCCTCACGAAACGATGATTGTTCAAATTATTTTAACACCTATAATGGTGGCCATTTTTATGACACTATTTTCATATATGATATATATATTATGTTCATGTTTTCCTTATCCTTCTATATTTCTCATTTATGGCATACTTTATGATTTCCATTATGGGTAAATGCGATAATTTCATTTTAGGAAGTGCGGACTACCGCCCCCTCAAAGTGATTGAATCGTTAATGCCATATGTGGGATGTATAAAGGATGGAGTAAATTATATTGTATATTATATTATACTTGAATTATAATACACCTTTATATAATTATGATTTCATTCCATTAAATACGAAATAGAAATGAAAGTAGCGTTCATGCGTACGTACGGCTTACCGTCTCCATGAACGGTGCATTTCATTTCTTACCCCTAAATGTTACGTAATATTATGAATGAATGTATATACTGGATATATATGATGTATATGAAATCTAAATCATGAATATAATTCTGGAGATAATTGATATTTCACCACATGAACAACTTGTAATTATAAGATGTTTATTGTTGACTCAAGTACCAAAGATCGACAAAACGACCGTTATTAACTTAAAAACTACATAATGTTCATAACATTGTAATAAGTGATATAAAAAGGATAATGAAATTGAAAATTGTTCCTAATAAAGTAGATATTAACTCCAGTTTATTATTCAGGAGGTTAAAGAACGGTTGAGTCAAGTCGGACACGAGGTAAGGGAACTTCTTAACCCAATTTCCATTCTTTGGGTTAATCTCATACTTTCAAATTATGTCATGATATTATTATGTCCTATCTTGTATTTATACTTTCTTTATGTGTACATATAGTGAATACACATAATAGATCTATGTTATTTTAAAAATTATCTTTTTAAGGACTTCGTCTCAATCTCCTTTCATTGAGGCATATTTGGTTTTATACACAACTTTCTTTTATACGGTGTATAAACCCCTTTGACTTTTACGTTTATTCAAAATGAATCTTTTTTATACGAAGCATTTTACTAAACGAAAAAAAGGGAATGTTCTTCTTTCCGTACATATGCGGCGACAACGACTTCTCCGCCGCCGTGACCATTATTTGAGTTTCGACTTCCTCTACAAGCCATCACTTTTTTTGAATGAAAAACAAATACAAAGTTTTAACTTTCTTTTATTTTGGTATTGAAAATGGTTTTGAAAGTGTTTTTATTATATCAATGTGTTGTATTGATATCTTGAGATTGAAATGTGGAAATGTTATGTTTCCTTTATGCATATTTTATGTGATATGATTATGTTATGGTTTATGATATGTTTAAACCTGTTCATATGAGGAATGCATTGGACTTAATAAGTGACGGGTGGAGCCCGCTATAGCTCCTCGATGCATCGGTAGGTCTCATGAGAAAAACTAGTGTCTTGGCACGAGGCCTTGACAAAATATTATTTGTGGTCTTGGCACGAGGCCTTGGCTACGTGGTTATGATAGTCTGACATTATGCATTCTATCATTATGAAAGTGGTTATTGATATTGCATGTGATTATTCGACCAGTAGAATATCCATGTGAATAAGTAAATGGCATTATCTTATTTTACTTTTGCCATATTATGTTGAAGTTCATGTTTAAAAGGCTTTTGTTTTAGTTATACATTGCCTTAAATGTTAATGTTAATTTATGAAAGCTTCCGAAATATTGTTATCCTTACTGAGCATCTGAGCTCACCCCTTTCAATGTTTTAATATTTTCCAGGATGTGAAGAAGTATTTTATGAATGACCTGTAGGGATAGTCAGAAGAGGATATGAGTGTGGACTATGGATACTTTGTTATTGTAGTTTTTCACTTTATGATGTAATGTAATGTTTACGAATGTATCTAGTGTTTCCAAGGCTACTAACCTAATCGGTCTTTCGAGACTTGATCTTTTGTGATCATGCCAATGTTACGAAGTAATGCACCGACTCTGGGTAGCTGGGGTCAGGGCGTTACAAATTTAGTTTCTGGAGGACATAAATAAGGATTTAATTTTAGAATGTGGATGTAGTTGTGAGGATCAGCTACCATTGGTACAGTTTTCATAAAAATAAGCTAATATTACACTATCTATATGGAATTGTTTGACGCCTTGTAATAGAAACCATGTAGGTCACCACTATGTTGGGTTTCTCCTGGTGAGGTATCACTTATGTGATCATAGTTGGTGTGAGTGATGACAACAAAGGTTAAGATCATCCTGATGAATAAGAATAGATCCCAGATCTATCATATGTCCTATGTTGACTGCTGATAGAGGGGTTTGGAGTTTGAAGAGGGAGACCATGTGTTCGTGAATGTTTCTCATTGACATTGAATGAAAATATTTGGATGGGGTTTCATGTTTCTAATGAGATTACTTGTACCATTCAATTTATTATGTAGGGTTAGTGGGGAGGTTTATAAAATTCTCCTATGCTGTTTTTAAGCCATGTAAAGGACATCTTTCACATTTTAGAGATGACGAGGTATGCAAAAGAACCATCACTTGTTATTTAATGGGGTTATCTATACATTTAGGATGTAAAAAACTTTGTAGAGTACCTACTATATATTAGGAATTAGTATGATAATCTCATTTGTGGGTGAGAGACTACCATGGTGTCTTTCTGGTGGAAGCATGAGAATCTTTTGGAGTGAACCCAGAGCTAGATGACCCAAATTTTATTCTTGTAGCCAAATAATTTCCAAATTTTTTAAGTATTTTTAGGATGAATATTTCATAGGTTGGGATAATTAAACATTCATTTTTCTTCTATTAAATTCTATGGAATATATTTCGGAATATCATTGTATTTATGTTCTAATATGGGTGGAGATTTTGAGTCTTGATGAGCCTCAATGATGATATATTAATCATTAAAAATATATAATAGAACATGTTATTTTTTTATTGTAAATAATAGAATGACTAAAAAATGGTTTCTCTAATGGGGAATCATAAACTAGCATTTAATCTGGAGAGTGGGTTTTACCCTAATAAAGATGAAACTCTGGAGTTCATCAGGAACATGGATTAAATGCGATCATGGGTGAAATAATAATGAACTAAATAAATAAATTTACCTATTTATTATTATTACCCTTTACCCTAATATTAAATTTAATTAAATTTTTATAACCAAATCATACGAATTTCTAATTATCCCATTATAATTTTAGAGTAGAGCATGGGGTGAATTATTGGATGTCTGGATCACAGATCAATGGTTGATGTACAATAATGATCAAAAATGATAGTGGGGTTTTGGGATCCTTACAATTTCATTGAAATGATACATTATTCATAATTTATCTATCCATCCTAAGGTAGGTAATTTTTTTATTTGTTATTTACTTGTTTTTTATCCCCTTAAATATATTTGTTAAATCATCCAAATGTTTGATTCATACCTAAATCATTTTTTTTGGGTTTTGGATTATGTTCCTAGAATTTATGGATATTGATATTATTTTATTTTGGTTCTTCATTAATAATTATAATTGAAGAATGATTGTGGAGGACATGAAAAAAGGAGAATGATCATTCAACTTGTTGAGATCTGTGAATTTATTTCCCCTATTCTTCACGCATTCATCACTGACGTCCTGTTTCTCCGTCATTCCAAAAAAATACATAATAATTTATAATTGGGCTATAGTCATTCAACACATCAAATTGATACTATTGGTTCAAGTTCACGATCAATTGAGAAATCAAGGTGACAAAATTATAGTTGATGGTTAGATATGTATTACACATAGATTCAAAGATCACTAATTATAGTTTTTGTTGGTTAAATGAGGTGGATTGACTATAGATGAACCTCGATCAGATCAAAGTCCAATAAAAATCCTCCAATTATGAGGAAGGTGTAGTGAAAATTGATATGAAATTTATTTTCAAATTAAGGTATGCATTAGTGTTGGTGAGATGTTTATAGCATTTTCGAGTTTCAATGAAATTCTATACTACATAGTGATAACTCCAGAAGAACACACATAGTGTAGACCCTCATATACTAAACTATGGTTTTTTCTTAGAAACAAAATCACATTCCATATTAAGTGTTTCATGTGACATCTAATATGATATTATTGTCTCGTTGTGTTCCCTCGGGCTACATGGGAATGAACACATACAAGCACATGGGAACGATTGGTGTACATGGGGACATCATTATACACAAAACTTTCTGGTTAAAATAGCATGAAAATACAACATATGAACAACCTGAAGGGCATGGTATTGGTAAAAAATTTCACAATCATAGAATTGTAGCCCCTTATGTTCTATGTTGATATCAACATTCCATGTAACTTGTAGAACACATCCGGTATTATGAGAAACACATTTCATATGCTATAAAGAGATCCTAGAAGTTCCAAACATATAGATAAAATATGATTATACCTTTAACAAACAACATTCTTCTATGTGGGTATAATGAGGCCCAATATATCCTTATCATAGACCCATATATATGATATGTTTTCCCTCGATCAATCCTCAAAAGGGTAGAGTGTGGAATTATGCCCATAGAATAGGTTTGTTATTGAAAATAAAGAGTATTTGAGTGTAACATCCAGATATTTTTAAAATAAAACACTATTTGATTAAATATACTACTAAATACAATGTGACCTTTATGAACTAACGATTTAACATAATTTTGTCTATGTTGTGTTTTGAATTTCGAAAAACGGACATACACTGTTGCGATCAGTATGTTATTTGGAGTCTAATTGAACATACTTAAGTTTCTGTGAATAGTAACCTACCCTCATGTACAGTAATATAACCTTATGAATAGTAATGTACTCATTTGATTATTAACATGAACATTAAAAATATTAATTCACCCTTAAAATAGTTACTTGATGATAATGAATAGTAATGTACCCTTATGAATAGTAACTTGACCCTAACAAATTGTAATATAGCTTTATGAATATTAAATTCACCAATGAATTTAGATATATAATTATTAAATCTTATAAGTGTCAATATGATATAATTATTTCATAATATAAGTTAATAAATATTTCAATAAAATTACTGAATAAGTTTTCGTATTTTTGAAATTCATGTATATTTAATTAAAAATTATGATTAATTTAATAATTTAAATTTAAATTTATTTTCATAAAAGGTATTCCTATATAATTATTTTTATTAATTTTGATGATAAGATAATTTTTAGATATCTTATGTAATTTTTCAATGTGATAGAAGATAATTTTATATTTTAATTTTTTTAAGTAAATTATGATTGTATTTAAAAATTAAATTACTCTTGTTTATAAAATTATTTTCAAAAATTGAATTTCATTTTTTAATTCTACACATCTAAGTATTATTAGTGTGATGTATTGAAATTTTTATGAAATTCATGAATTTTTTATGAATTGTAAAATACGACAAATTATGATAAATACTAAATACTTGATTTACTACATAATACGTGATGAAAGGTTGATATAAGAACACATGGTTAAAACTCACATGATATTATTACTATATTTTCTCATGTAATCATTAAAATTTATCTTCTTTTGTAAATACAATAAAAAAATGATTAAAATAATGTAAAACTCTTCAACCCCTCTACTATAAATACCACCCACACCCCCCTCTTCCTCCCATACCACTCAAGCATTAAGACTTGCCTATGTTAAACCCAATACTCATCCCAAGTATCTTACCCACAGAAATGGCCATATGGTCTAACCAAAATTCCAAAACCAAAGGCTCAAGGAGGATCTCAGGGAGAAGAGATCAAGAGGTAAACATCCTCTTTTATTTTCATTCTTTTATTGTCATTTTCTTTCCTATTTATTTTCTCTCCTAACCAACCATTTTCCAAGAGGCATGAATGATCCAAAATATTTTATATATACTTTATGTTATAGTTTTTATGTTTTATTGACCATTATACTTCTTCTTCACACCCACTTATTCTATAAATTAAAACATCGTTCGTGATACGTTGAATTACCGACATCATGCATGATGTGATTTAAATTTCATTTACATCATTAAAATATGATCATGAAACCATTTTTATTCTATAACCTGAATATAATTTATTGATTATATCTTATATAAGGTTTTGGAATTATTTTTGACACATGTTATTATGTTATAAAACAAAATTAATTCATCAGGTATGAAGAATCCTCAAAATGTCCTAAACAAATATCAGTAATGTTTTAAATTATAAATTATGAACAAGTCATTATTAAAAATGATAAATAGTATAAAATATGGTATTGGAAATATGTAAATTTCATTCCATTCCAATTATGGAGTTTTTCTTCCAATCAACAATTATATTCTTCCTGAACCGATCATGGAAACCATGTGAAGAATTTATCTGAAAATAATGGAATTAACAAAATATTAAAAATGAATGGGTGGAGTGATGTTTTAAAATGATAATGAAAGGTGTTATAAACCTGAATATGATTATGAAAAATATCAATAACTATATTTTAATCTTTATACAATAGTTTTCAACAAGATTTAGGGATGTCGAACCTGAGGTAAGGGTCCTCTTTTTCTCGCTTTTATTCAAGAATCTCTTCTATGTTGTGCTCTTTTATTTTTAATTCCTAAAGATGGGGTATGTTTTAGAAACATTCCCATACTACCCTTATGATTTATTAATTATTATATTTCTATTTATCTCTCATTAATCTCTTTCATGTATACCCAATACCATGCAGAAATTTTGTATGTGAATTCTAATCCAAATTTCCATTCTTTGGGTTAACATTCAACATTAAGGGTTTTTATCATGTTAAGATGACTTGTGAAATTTAGTTTTATTATATTATTTTTTATTATGTTTTATTATAGTATATATACATATTTCATTCATTAAATAATTTATCCCTTTAATGATAGGGTATTTTTAAAGGACATTCCTCTTTAAATTCTTTTAAATGTCTCCTTTATGAAATCTAAATATATTGTTATTTTCTTATGACATGAGTGTACTCTTATGATTTCAATATATTCTATTACCATATTTTTACCATTATATGGTTCTTGGATAATATTATTTGATTATCATTTGTGTAGATTTTATGTTCTAAAAGTGATTTCTACGAAAAAAATGTTATTCTGAAATGTGAATGTGTTTGTTCAAAGGTGTAAATGAGTTAGAAAGTGTTTTATTCATGATATTTACCTTGGAAATTTTTTATGTTGGGTTGAGACCATTATAGATCATGATATGACTATTGAGAATCATTATAGCTTCATATTTTTTTTGGTTGAGCACATTGTAGCTCAGGATATGTTCAGTTGGGCCCATTATAGATGAAGTATGATGGGTGAGACCCATTATAGCTCTCTATTGCATTGGGTACTACGGGTATGGAAGTTGACTGAATTTGTTTCCATGTGTAAGGGTGACTGTAAGAGTGATACGGTAAGAATTTCCTAAGGTAACTAAACCATTTATCTATTCATGTATATGAGTTTTCAAGAAACAGATTTTCAAAGGGTTTTCATGTTTTCAATGGACTTACTATTGTTTATACTTTATGTACCTTACTGAGCTTCTAGTTCTCATCCAATGTTTTTAATATGATTTTCATATGATTCCATAGATGTCTAATGAATATTTAATGTGCCAATATAGATGAGTCTAATAAGTTATATTGTAAATATTTTTGTAAACTCTGATTCAATATTTGTTAGTTGTTGTCTAATTCTCTAGAACCTATATAAAAAAATGTCCTCATTTGTATAATGTACCGTGTATTTTATAATTATCTATTATACAAGAAAATTATATAGCATTTTTGAGTACTGAATCTAGATGTGTGAGTTCAGGCATTTGCTGTTGGTATCAGAGGAATGGTCTTTAAAAATTTAGAGATTAGACGTTGACATTTTTTTAGAAAAATTTATGTGATATTGTGTACTTTTAAGCTTCTAGTTAATTATGTACACATAAGAAAATAGTTTTTCTTAATTATCAATAATTAAATTCAAAAATATAAGTACAATTAATGAATTATGAGGGCACAATTAATTTAAGGAGGGGATAATGTAACATCCCATGATTTTTAAAAGGAAATACAATGTTTTTAAATTAACTAAAGAATACTTCGTGACCATGATAAACTAAGGATTCAACATAATTTTGTCCCATCTGTGTTCCGAATTTCAAAAAAATGGACATACACAGTTGCGATCAGCATGTCTTTTTGGTATCTAATAGAATGAGTATAACTTTGTGTGAATAATACCCTACCCCTATGAATAGTAAATTTACCTTTTGAATAGTAATTTACCCTTATGAATAGTTACATTACCCTTATTAATATTATTTCACCCTTATGAATTGTTAGTTTACCCTAATGAATTGTAATGTACCCATTTAAATATTAACTAGACCCTAATGAATAGTAAATTCACTAGTTAGATGCCCCTAATAAGAGATTGCTATGGACCTTACCAAAACTAGTGAGTCATTAGAACTAGATAATCAGATCTTTTAATAAGCATGTTTATCTCTACAACATCATTCAGGTTGACATGGTTTCATTTTAGAGGATTCCAATGGTACTTAGAAGGAAGCCACTAATATTGGAAATGATGTGGTATGGACCATACATCATTCACATGGTTTACCCTAATGGTGAATACTCATTGGTTACCATTAATGGTTAGAAAATTACTCCTCCAACCAATTCCAAGTTCCTCAACTAGTATTTTGAAGGAGAACACATTTTACCCCTTCTAGCATGATGTTAAAATTCACTTAATATTCCTTCATGATGATAAATTTCATTGTTCAATAAAAGGTGTGAGATCTATGGCCTTATAGAATGATCCTTTTCATCAAAGATACAATATGTAATACTAGCTAACAAAATCATCCTAGTTGCAAGAGATTAAACTATAAAACAAACTTTTTCCTTACAACAAGAAATTAAACTACATTGAATTAAAAGAACTACATAAGGAATGATTTCTATCCTCGTGGAATATATAGGAACAACTACACATTTTAACTATGGATTGGATGGAAATTAAAATATCCAGCCCCATATCTTGAGTTCTTTGAGGGAGTGTGTGCTATTTTATTGAGAATCCATTGTCTCATTCAAATTGTAATGCTTCATGGAACCACACTACAAGTCTCCATATTGGTAGCTTCACCTTGTGGTCTGATCTCTACAACCATAAACTAATATCTATGTCATACAGGTAACACAACATTGATCAATGATGCCCCATCTCACATGACATTAAAATGTTTTTCCAACATAAAATACATTAAAATGAATTGAATTTATCATCATATGAGAATGAACATAAAAGTAAAGTGTATATTTTTGGTTGCATGAAATTAAAATACCTCACCCCACATGATGTTTAATTGTGGATTTTTCAGGTTTTCATGATGATGAAGTAAAAAACTACATCTTTATTTTATGCATTATGATAAAATGAAAAACACATCGATGAACTCATCTAAGAGGGAATCACCTTGGAAAATGGTATCTAACCATTTCATCTCCCAGAAATATATGTTCCTGGATTCCCATCCAAATGGGATGTGTACAAATTCCTAGACATTTTGTCTATGGTATTGCATCAAATTCCTTCAAATAATCGACCTAGGTTTCTACCAGGAGTACATAGTGAAATGGACATTAATGGTCCTCATCACATGGGGATATAAAAACTATTTCATGTACCTCACTTAATAATATTCCTTCTGATATATAATATTTAATCCAAAGTGCTGGGATTCACTTAAGGGAGACTTTACTTTGACCGTAGTAGGTCTGGGAAAAAAATTTATGTTTTGTGACTTTTTAAAAGAAATAAAATAAAATAATTTTATCATTTTATTTTCTTTCATATCCTCTAAAGGAAAAAGAGAGTGTGGGACCAACGATATGTCAAGAAATTAAATGGATTGGCCTTTCATTCATATATAATAGTATTTTTGGAGAATTGGGAATATTTATAATTAATGATACCCCTTTAATTCCCAACAGCGTTAAACACCCTCACCCACTCTTATTTATATGGAGTTTAGGAAGGGGTGTCGGCACAACATTGTGATGAAATGAAGTGATGAAGGAGTACTGAGATAAAAAACCCTTGGATGACGGAGCTGTTTCCAGTTAGTGGTGGCGAGTGACAGCAAACCTTGAACCGAAGGACGACGTGAAAGCAACATATTTGGAAGCCTATGGTGTGAACAAAGATCACCAATCCACCTTTAAGCGCGGATGTTCTACAACAGGTTTAAGAGGTAGCGGTTTTATTTTTTTGATTAATTAAAATGAAATCATTGAACCCTTTAATAATCCCTCATGATTACAAGCTAACGTAGAGGGCTCGGGCCTAATGAAACTGACATGGACCCTCAGCTACCTTGATATCCATGTGCTCTCTGTGGAATACATCCAAAAAGGTGGCACCGACCATTTACAATGGAGGTGGCTCGCCATCACCCACCGCAATAGAAGGATGCAGAACTAAACCACAGCGGTCAGCGAAGCAGCTGACAGTGGTCGTCCATGGAGGAGGTGAGGCACGCCATCACGCACCGCCAGAGGAACCGGTCACGACTCCTCAGCCATAGTGGATGGAAGAGGTGGCCAACACACCGGCCGGCCGCGAAAGAAGAGGGAGGCGTGATCTGCGCACCGCCGGTGGAGCCGCAACTCCAATTCCATGGAAGCGGGATCCGCGAGTGACTTGGCAGCACCAATAGGTGCTGCTGCTTGGTCTTCCGAACAGAAGGGGGCCAAACCTCTTCAACGCCTGCTTGGGTGGACCACACTGCTAGTGTGCCTTGCCACACCTCGGGCAAAGACATGCACTTCCTCAGGCCAGACAGTTTCCCACCTAGGGCTGAGCCGCACTCCACCTCAGACCGGAATCCACCATGCCTCAGTCCAAGTAATGCTCCACCTCAGGCCAGACCGTGCACCACCTTGGGTAGGGCCGTGATTCACCACGGGCCAGGCCGCGCGAGTCCAGGGCGTCGCCCCATTGCGGGCCAGGCCATGGCCCCTTGTGGGCTGGACCAAACCTCAGCCCAGTGAGCTGATCCCTCTGTGGCCTAGCCCAACCAAGTCTGACCCAAAATGGATCGGTTCGACCTGAACTGGTTCGGTCCGAGTAGTTCAGACTGGACCCGAGCCCAACCGTGCCCAGGAACACTTAAAGGGCCATATCTTGAAAAACGAACATATGTTTGATGAACTGTCTACGGCGCTGGGAACCTTGTAGTGAGATGGTCCTTTTGGTAGACTCCACTTGAGTTTTGTAAACAGTTCAAGTACGACTGGTTTGGATTGAACCTAAATTCAACTAGTCCCTTAGAATTAAAACACTTATAACATACAGACCAGATGTCCGATTGACGCACCGTATGTCACATTAGAACCCTTAAAACATGGAGGTCCTTTAGGGTTACTATATTGTGGATATTAGTGGTAGATAAGGTATGACCAATATCTCAAGAGGTAGATTATATGGAACTCGAGCACACCAGTGCAAGGAATCCTTTGGCAGGCTGTAACGTGAGGAAAAAACATCGATCTTGTGTGGGTTAGCACTTAGCGAACCTATGTGGGTCAACAAGGGTTAGTTACCTATCGATACTCTATGGATTAGTGGGGGTTAGTTACCTATATATCTTGTGTGGGATAGAAGAAGAGTTACTTAATAGAATAAGATGATCTTTCCTTATGACTAATTATCTGTACTTCTGTACTTAAGTTATACCTAGTGTGAGATGAGTCTTCTACCTTCGTGGTGTTACCTGTGTGGTACTTCTAGCATCGTGTTATTACCCATGTGGTACTTCTACCTTCGTGGTGTTACCCTTGTGGTACTTCTTTCTTCATGGTGTTACCTGTGTGGTACTTCTACCTTCATGATGTTACCAGTGAGGTACTTCTATCTTCGTGGTGTTAACTGTGTGGTACTTCGACCATCATGGTGTTACCTCTCTTGTACTTATACAATCGTGGTGTTACCTATGTGGTAATTCTATCTTCATAGTGTTACCTATGTGGTACTTCTATCTTCGTGGGGTAACCTTTGTGGTACTTCTATTTTTGTTGAGTTACCTGTGTGGTACTTCTATCTTCGTGGAGTTACATTTGTGGTACAACTAACTTCGTGGTGTTACTTGTGTGGTACTTCTATCTCAGTGGTGTTACCTGTGATGTACTCCAAACTTTATTATTTTGTATTCGTGTTGTTACCTGTGTGTTACTTATATCTTCATGGTGTTACATGTGTGGTACTTCTACCTTCAAGGTGTTGTCTACGTGGTGTTACCTGTGTGGTGCTTCTAGCTTTGTGGTGTTTCCTGTGTGGTCCTTCTACCTTTTTGGTGTTACCTGTGAGGTACTTCTATCTTTGTGGTGTTAACGAGGTGGTACTTCTAGCTTTGTGGTGTTACATATGTGGTATCCTTCCCTAATGTAGGAGATGTGTATATCTTGATAACCTATGTATATGCATCGGAATATACCTAAGTAGAGTTGTTGTCTTTATTTGTGGTTTTTTCTTTGTGGAACTCTAGGAGAACTACAGGGGTCTTGGGGTCCCTACTAAGTATTATTATACCCACCCCTATACGGTCTTCTCCCTCACCTTGTTGGGTCTTGTGCAGATGACGAGTAGCTGGGCTGAGACTTGAGGGAGCGAAGATAAGGCAGTACACAGAGGATACAAGATGACGCGGAGTGCTGTGGAGACGATCTATACCTACCCTTCAGATAGAATCCTTGATGGATGATCCATGAGATGTTTTATAATTTTCCGATGTATTTGTACCTTTTAGTTTTACTTGTACTTTACAGTTGGTCTTGTATTTCCACCCCCTTTACTTTCAGCACTCTTTTACTACATCAGTTAACTTCATGGTTTCTTTTTGTTGCATTCAATTATGTGTGGTTTCTTCTTGTTGTGTTCTTATACTGTGTGTCTATATAGGTTAAAAATTCAATGCCTTCCCGTTATAGGGATACACCTTACCGGTGATAGTCTCCATCCCATGGTCTATATAAGGTGGGATTGGGGTAGTCACGACATGAGCCTCAAGGGGCGGGTCGTGAAAATGTGGTTTTAGAGGAGTCAGTTCTACCGAAGAACTAGGACTCTGATATTTTTAATATGGCAATAGTTTTAAGTGTTATGAGTGTGGTTTTATGTTTGAGGAATCAAGTGTTGTGGCAGAGGCTGACCTATCCATACACCGGTACCCTGAATTTTGATTTCCAACTCAGCGCACGAAAACCCTGATTGTGTGTGTTTTTGAAAAGTTTTTTTTATGATTTCTTTGAGTCAGCTCACTATGTATAACATAATTACTGTTTTTCACATTTTTCTTATCAGGATTACACCACATAGACATCCAACTCAGTTTCCTGAGAGAGTACACGATGATGGACCACCGAGCGATGAGGCTTTGGTGCAGGGAAATCTTACTTTGTTGGCACCTTCGGGTGGTGTTCCTGGAGCACCACCACCTGTTGGATAATAGTTACCACTAGACACAATGGCAGGTGGTGCATGTCAACTGAGTGTGTTGAACGTGTTCCCACGGTAGGGGCCTCCTAGGTTTCGAGGCGAGACAGATCCCCAGGCAACTGAGGACTAGCTGGAGGTTGTGGATAGAGTTTTCCTCCTAGTTGGGACACCAGCAGATCAGATGGTGATCATAGCTTCTAGAATTTATCAGTGCATTACCATGAAGATGGTTTTCATAGTTATGAGGCATCAATATGTGGACTGTTGTCGATATGGTACCTTCATATAGTGTGGAAGCTAAATCACTGCTCATTCGTCAACAGTTACAACAGGAGGTACCAGTAAATGAAACTTGTAGGCCTAGTGCCTAACACATGTTTCAGAATCATATACCCCTTAGGTTACTAGGAAAGACCGACTCATAGGAATCTAAGAATTGGGATGAGGTGGTGGCTGAGTTTTCATATATCCAGGGCACCATTCGATCAAATGGTGGACCTAGAAGAGAGACTTCTACGTGGCTCAGTAGGATGATGACCGAGTATAGATTCCCCTGATAATGCGAAGAGATGACTTTTTTTATGGACATGCTTGAGATCCATTTTTTAGATAAGGGGGTCTCTATCCATAAATAGCTATGGGATGAGTGTTCCCTAGAGCTTCTATAGCTTCAGCAGGAAGACATGTCGGTAACTGAGTATTCATCGAGGCATACCAACCATCCCAAGTACTCTCTAAATAAATTACGTTCAATGCTTCAGGGGTCATACCTTTGAGCATGGTTTGATTAGGGACATATGATGCAACACTATTCATCAATGCAATCCTACATATGATAGGGTGCTATAGAGAAACTTTGTGGTTGAAAGTTCTTTAGCTGAGCGGATGCAGCCCGTGAATGATAATTGTTGGAAAGACGGAAACTGATGCCAGTCTCAGAGACTTGGGCCTGTAATTTTTTTTGGGAAGAGTATTTTATAGGGATAGATGAATCTGTAGGTTAGAAGATGTGGAAGTGGAACTAAGAGGGCAGAATGAGGTGGTATACAATTCGACATGTTTTAACCCCCACAAAAAATGTGGTCCCCACCAGGCTTAGGGAGCTGGATTACAGGGGAAGGGAGTAGCTGCATGCGGTCAATGAGTGTGACCCCAGGGCTCTAGGAATGATTAGAGGTATGGTCTGAGTCTACTACTTGCTTACATATTAATATACATAGGTATCGATCTTTCCTTCTTACCGTGAATCTTGTTCAAGACCTCAAGTATCCAGTAAAACCAAAAACATGACCCATACGTCTGGAGATTCCTTTGAAAGGACACTTGATAATCACAATAATGCTGATGGTTTGATCTGACCATTGAGGTGAGAGTTTTTGTTGGAGCCTCTTTGGCGGTGGTGTCGAGGGCTTACGATGTTTGTTTGGGTATAGACTCGTCATTCACATTTCATACTCATACTGACTGTATTTGGTAAAAAGGTTATGGTTTATCTAAAATGTTGGAATGAGATTTTCCTTTGTTGGAAAATAAAAAAGGAAAACCAGGTAGTACAGGATAAACTCATGAAAATGAGGGTGTAGCCAATCACTCTTGAGTTGGAAAACTTTACCCTCGTGGTAGCTGGAGTTTTCGGTTTTCAGTTCCCAATAGGAGTGGTAGAGTTTTTATCATGATGCTTCACTTATCAGCAAGTGAAGGCTGCATAGATCCAATAGAAGTCTTATGCCGATAAGGGGTCAATGACCTTTGGAGTTCGAGGGGAGAGACCATGTCCTCCTACGGGTATTACCCCAATGAGGATTACAGACGTTTGGCCGGGGTGGCAAGCTATCTCTAAGGTTAATCGGACCTTTCTAGATTATCAGGAGAGTGGGAGAGGTGGCATACCGTCTATTTCGTTCCCCACAGATGCACAAGGTGCATAATGTTTTCCATGTGCCACAGTTAAAAAGATGCGTGCATGATCCATCACACATCATCGACCACAGTGAGCTTGACTTTGATGATGGGGAGACATTTAGAAAGGATCCAGAAGAGACTGAGGATCAACAAGAGTGAGTCCTTCATGGGCCGTTGATACCTCTGATGCACATTCGCTGGCAGCACATGAACATTTATAAGAGCACATGGGAGCGGGAGGCATAGATTTGTGCTCAGTACCCACTATTTTATTTTTCAGTCTATATTGTAGCTTTCAGGGAAAAAAATCCATAAGGTGAGGATAATGTAAAGACCCATATTTTCCATGTAATTTTTTAATTATATGGAATTATTTCAAGATTTCATAATCTGACAACATGCGATTATGGGCCCAAGAGTACCCGGAATGATCTTTCAAAGTTTTGTTAAGATTTAATTAGCGTGCGTAAGTAGTTTTCCTGAAAAAGTGGAATAACACTTGACTGGTTACCCGAATCAGAAATCTGAGGGCACTGTTGCATTCAGGATGGCGGTTTTACAATAGGCACGACTTAAGATTAGTCGGAACAAGCCTCCTGTGAGAAAACCCAAATATGGCATAACCGTAAATAAAATTATTAAATAAAGTTATTTTATTTTTAAAATGATTATAACTAACATACGGTGACTCACATTAAAAATATTATACCACCAATGAGCTCATGGGGGTATTATTTCTTTTGGCAGATACAAACATTGGTCGGAACGGGCCAACTATAGAAGTTAGTTTTTGGCCATAAATAAAATTATTAAATAACAATTAATTTAATGTTAAAATACATAACTTTTAAATGGTAACTCGGATTAGAAATCTGAGTGTGCCGTTGTGTTTGCTAGGGCGTGTTTCTCTTAGGCAGATCCTAAAATCGATCGTCACGGGTGGAGGGTGGATGTTAATACTTTATTTAACTTTTGTAAGGTACGTTCAGTAAACACGCGAGCAGTGTTTTCTAACCTTTGAACCGGTGCTTGGATTAAAAATATAAGGGCACTATTGAATCTGCATTGCTAAGAATTGCATAAGGGAGACTTTACATTAACCACAGTAGGTCTGTAGAAAAAGTTATTTTTTTGACTTAAAAAAAAAACATTATTATTTTATTTTCTTTCATATACTCCAGTGGACAAAGGGAGTGTGGAACCCGCGATTTTTTAAGAAATTAAATGGATTTACCTTTCATTCCTACATAATAGTATCATTGGAGAATTGGGATGCTTCCTAATTAATGTGCCCCCATTAATTCCCAACACCGTTAGACACCCTCCTCCTCTCATATTTATATGAAGCTTGGGGAAGGGTGTCAACACAACTTCATCAAGCAACAAAGTGCTGAAGGAGTACCGAGACACCGAACCCTTAAAGGATAGATCCAGTTCTGGTGAGTGGTAATGAGCGACACCAAACCCCGAACCGAAGGACGACATGTAAGCGACATCGTTGGAAGCCTATGGCAGGAAGGAAGACCACCGATCCACCTTTAAGCACAAAAATCATCTAACGGGTTTACGAGGTAGGGGTTTGCTTTTTATTATTAATTCAAATAAATTTATTGAACCCTTTAATATTACCTCATGATTTAAAGCTAATGCGTAGGGCTCATGCCTAACAGACCCGACCTAGACCCTCCACTACCTTGCTATCCATGTGTTATTCATAGAATACCGCAGGCGTGGTGGCACCGACCATTTATAATGGAGGTGGTGTGACGTCGTACGCCACAAGAGAAGGCCATGATAATAAAATGCGGCAATCAATAGAGTGACCATCACCGGCCGGCCGTGGAGGTGGTGCGACGTGCCGTCACATGCCGCCGGAGGAACCGGTTGCGACTCGTCAGTCACAACAGACGGAAGAGGCAGCCAGGTGTGGAAGAAGAGTGTGGCATGACCAGCGCACCGCCGGTGGAGTCACGACTCCAATGCCGTGGCGGCGGGACCCACTCGGTTCCTGCGGGTGACTTGGCAGCGCCAATAGGCACTACTTCCTGGTCTTCCAAACGGAAGGTGGTTGCACCTCTGTGGTGCTAGCTCGGGCAGTCCGCGCTGCCAGCGGGCGGTTCCCCCCTCTTATTGGGCCATGATCCACCTCGAGAAAGACCGCATCCTAGCTCGGGCTGGGCTACGATCCACCTCGGATCGGACCGCTCCCCACCTCGGGTCGGGACATGCCCTACCTCAGGCCAAACCGCACCCCACCTTGTGTCGAGCCGCATTTCAGCAGTGGCCGGGCCGCATGTTCCCAGCATGTCACCCCCTTGTAGGTCGGGCCAGACCTCGGCCTAGCGGGCCGAGCCCGTCATGGCCCCGCCCAGCTAGGTCAGACCCAAAACAGGTCAGGTTAACCCGAACCGGGTCGGTCCGAACAGGTCGAACTGGACCCAGGCCTAACCAGACCCCGAAGCACATAAAGTGCCTTATCATGAGAATCAGACATCCGTTTGAAGAACCGTCTATGACACTAGGATCCTTGGAGGGAGATGGTCCTATTTCTATACTCTTCATGAGTTTTTGAAATAGTTGAAGTATGACCGGGTTGGATCGATCCCGAATCCAACTGGGCCCTTGGAACTAAAACACTTATAACTTACAGACCATCCATCTGATTGACGCACCGTTTGTCACATTAGAACCCTTAAGACATGGAGGTCCACTGGGTTACTCCTTTGTGGATATTATTGGAGGTAGAGGTATGATCAATATCTTGAGAGATATATTCTATGGAACATGAGCACATTGGGTGAGAGGAATCTTTTGGCAGGCTGTAACGTGAAGAAAGAACATAGATCATGTGGGTCAGTGCTCAGTGATCCTATGTGGGTTAGCATATACATATCCTATTTGGGTCATATCCTATGTGGGTCAGCACTCAGTGATCTTGTGTGGGTCAGTGCATACCGATCCTGTGTGGCTCGGATCCTGTGTTGGTCAGTGGGGGTTATTTACCTATCGATCCTGTGTGGGTCAGCGGGGGTTAGTTACCAATAGATCCTATGTGGGTCAGTAGGGGTTAGTTACCTATCGATCCTATGTGGGTTAGAAGCAGTGATACTTAATATAATAAGATGATCTAACCTTACGTCTAATCATTTGTACTTTTGTACATATGTTATACCTGGTGTGAGTTGAGTCTTTTACCTTCAAGGTGTTACTTGTGTAGTACTTCTAGCTTTGTGGTGTTACCTATGTGGTAATTCTACCTTCGTGGTGTTACCTCTGTGGTAATTCTAGATTTGTGGTGATACTAGTGTGGTAACTCTACCATCCTGGTGTTACCTGTGTTGTACTTCTACCATAGTGGTGTTACCTGTGCGGTACTTCTATCTCTATGGTGTTACTTGTGTGGTACTTCTATCTTTGTTATGTTACCTGTGTGGTAATTCTACCTTAGAGGGGTTACCTCTTTGGTACTTCTACCTTCATGGTGTTATCTATGTCATACTTCTATATTCTTGGTGTTACCTATGTTGTAATTCTATCTTGATGGGGTTACCTGTGTGGTACTTCTATCTTCGTGGGGTTACCTGTGTGGTACATCTATCTTCGTGGCGTTACATGTGTGGTACTTCTAACTTCGTGGTGTTATCTATGTGGTACTTCTATCTCGGTGGTGTTGCCTGTGTGGTACTTCTACCTTCGTGGTGTTGTCTTCATGGCGTTTCATGTGTGGTACTTTTATCTACGTGGTGTTAACTGTGTGGTACTTCTATCTTCATGGTGTTACCTCTGAGGTACTTATAACTTCATGGTGTTGTCTTTGTGGTGTTACTTGAGTGGTACATATATCTTCATGTTTTTACCTATGTGGTACTTCTACCTTCATGGTGTTACCTGTGTGGTACTTATATATTCGTGGTGTTACCTGGGTGGTACTTCTACCTTTGTGGTGTTACCTTTGTGGTGTTACCTTTGTGGTATTCCTCTCTCATGTATGAGATGAGTATATCTTGATAAAAAAGGTATATGTATGGTCATATAACTAATTAATGTTGTTGTATTGCTTTGTGGTTTTTCATTTGTGTAACTCTAGGAGATATACAGGGGTATCGGGGTCCCTACTGAGTATCGTTATACTCACCACTTCATGGGCTTCACCCGCACCTTGTTATGTCTTATGCAGATGACGAGTAGCTAGACATAGATTTGAGGGGGTGAGGACCAGACAGTACACAGAGGAGACGGGCTAACACGGAGTGCTATGAAGATGATCTATACCTAACCATTAGGTAGGATCCTCGATTGATGATCCAAGAGTTGTTTTATACATTTCAGTTGTATTTGTACCTTTCAGTTCCACTTGTACTTTACAGTTGGGCTTGTATATCTGACCCTAATACTTTCTGCACTCCTTTACTACAACAGTTTACTTCGTGGTTTCTTTTTATTGTGTTCTAGTCTGTGTGGTTGCATCTTGTTGAGTTATTGTATTATGTGTCTGTATAGGTTAAAAAGGAAACACCTTCCCATTTTAGGGATACACCTTATCAGTGATAGTCGCCAACCCCTGACCTATTAAAGGCAAGCTCGAGGTAGTCACAGCATGGGCCCTGAGGGACGGTTCATGACATTCTACCTCAGAGCATCCCTACATTTATAAGATAATACATAGGAATATATTCAATGATATATTTAGGAAAGCCCCGTGTTTCGAATTTGGTTAAGTGCTACCCCACTTTTTATATTCCTATCATAGGTTACACAATATAGATGGTGTATTTCAAGTAAGGTTCGCAGTTATCTTCCATAATTAAAAAATTACTATTGTGTCCCAAATATCGGAAATTGTGTTTCATACCTCATCCCATATCTTTATTTCCACTCAGTAACATCAACACCATGGATGATACCACTATATGTCCCTTTTCAGGTTGAGTAGTACAATCTACATCATTGGGACATCTGTAACTAGACTTTCCTATTTCCCTACTACATGTATCCATGTATCATAAAAATAATCTCCTCACCTTATTTACCACACTGAGCATGGATCATGTATGATTATTGGTTTTGGTTGGGTTTGTACTTGAAAGGAATAATCACACCATCCTATGGTCCAGAATCTGTCACCTTAAACTATTAGTTTACGTCATAGGCTAATAAAGTTAAACTGAGCATCTATTTCCAAGTTGTATGACATAAAACTATGTGTGGGTTTTCCATAATCGATATTTAGTGATGTGTGGACATCTTTTTTCCTCATTAACGTTTGGTTACTTCATGGTGTTGTACTATACATTTCTTCTTTAAAATCCTCATCCTACGTTCTGAGCTCTATGACCATAAAATAAGATCCCCAAAATCCCCATTTCATGATGTAAAAATAAATAATATCCATCAACCTAATAATATGATGTTAAACTACACTTTATGAATATGATATATAGGATGGTAAAATAAATAGTGCTATGATGTCTTCACCTGAGAATACAATTCTCTTTGGGAACGACTATCTTTTATACCCCCTCCAAAAAATACATGGGGATTGATTCCCATACTTATGAAATATGAAAGGATGCCTAAACATCTTTTCCATGTTCACAACTATTGAATCATGACCCCTTTACCCTTATTGGTCTCAGTTCCTTCTTTGGGAATGTGTTCTCTGTGATAGGATTCCTTGGTCCTCATTCGCATCGGGTTATGGTGGCCGCACCGTGCAACTTCCTAACAAATAAACCCCACATCTTCCATTATTTATTACATTAAAAATTCCTTAATCCATAAACTACATGATCCATGATTCCCACCCTTCTGGGATATGTAGTAATTCCCAAACCATTATTCTTTGGGCCATTATGTAATTTCATCCCTTTTTCCACTTGGCCGCAGTATCATTTAAGTGTGTGTCGTGTTGTTTGAACTTATTTTTTCCTCATTCTCCCCGGATTCCCTCATGGTCCCACGTTTCCCATATCAACCCTTTTCATCCAAAAATCTATGAGAAGAAACAAATTAATTTACTGTCCTAGTTCACATGATTATAAACTACATCAAAACATCAATATTCTCATTTAAAAGGGAAATATCTTCTTTTGACACTGAAAATTTTCTATGAATTCATTTTAAACCATGTCTGGATTGATTCCATCCCATGAAAGGTACATAGTGATGCCAAGAAATATTCCCTCTAGGCCTAGCTGAAGAATCATAAATTAACCTTTTTGGAACTGTTGTCCTTGGATCCCCTTTGAGAATGTGTGTTGTGTTCTGGGTCTTTTTACTCCTTATACATGTTGGGTTATTTTATGTACCACAAATTTATCCTTAGGGATTCATAGGTACTAGAATCATGATGGTAAAATGTGTGACATTTTGTTCCATGAAGTATGACAATAAATTGAATGGGTACATCCCCAAAACACGAAATTAAAATGGACATCATGATCTAACAAATATGACCATAATATTTTTGAGAAACCAGGGTCATTCATACTAGGTTTAGTTGGGTCTTACCACTAACGTGACTTAATGATTTGGGGTGAGAGACCAAATTTTTTGAGTTCCATGTGAATATCTCCTCGACCTTTCTCCAAACATTGAATCTTTTCGAGTTCATATTTATACTATATTTTACCTCTAAAAGGACACTCAATTGGTGATGGTATCATGGAACTTCATCTAACCACTCATATTGGGACAATTATTTAATAGATTTCCAACAACAAATGGATGAATAGTGTTTTGAATATGGTTAAAAAGTGATTTCATATTTGTATGCCCCATCATAAACTAGTTAAGTGGTTGAACCTATGATAGAAACATGGTTATCATTGTTCTTTCCCTTCAATCATCCTTTTTATAATCCAAACCATGGAAGTTAAACTTATCTCCTTTCCACTCCCTTCAGTTCCTAGGGATATCCCACATCTATAGTGTTGTCCCTTTATACATCTACACATGTTGAGTGGGAATATTTGTGTGGTTGGAATTTTCCATTTGGAAATTTCCCTTCCATTGTTTTATCCAATATGATGGTGAATAATAACATCACAACATGTTTCCCACACCGAGCATGGCTCATGTGGTGTAAGGAGTCTTGGTAAGTTTATACCAAAATAGAGAAGCTTGGAAGCCTTATGGTTTGAGTTCTATTACCATAACCTAATATCACTTCCATACAAGAAACCTAATATTATATTGTTCTAACACATCCCACATGATATAAAAAAATGCATCCTTATCGCACGACATTAAATATCACAAGATAGTCTGGTCAAATGACCATAAACATTGGCATCATTTCCTTACTTCACGATGGAAAACAACACAACATTATGGTGATATCACATGAATAAGCATCACCACTGGAACTACCCCGAATGGCCTGAAGGCCTTATTTTTTTATTTTATTACAGATAATCCCCCTTTTAAGGGTTGAAGGGGAACCCGAACATGACCCGTAGGCCCAAGACACAAGGCCCGACATGATCCGAAATACATGACCCGAAGGCCTAGAGGTATACCATGCCCAATAAATGACCCACAGGCCCATCCCACTAGAAATTCCCCTCCCTAGCTTCTGCATCATTGATTGCCTTTTAGCTCCCCACCCGAATTGCTGATCGGCTAGCATTGCCCCATAAAAAGCTGCACGGTGCCTGGTCCCGATGGCAGTTGCCATAACCTCTCATTATTCCAACCCAGTTAGCTCTGCTTCTGGTGACTGCTACTGGTGCTCTTATCCTCATCTGGGGCCTGATCTGTGTGAACTAGGCTACTTTATGGTCTCCAATGGCCCGAAGGCCCTGTGTCCCGAAGGCATTTGATGGCCCAAAGGCCCTGAGACCCGTAGGCCCAAACCAGTGGCCCGAAAGCCCAAATCAGGTGAATAGTCCGACTGCTACAGTACCGAACAATGCCTGCTATAGTGCCTACTATAGTACTATTATAGTGCCTGCTACAGTACTGCTATAGTACCCCAGAAATTCGCCTCCACCCAGTTTTGAACCTCGGTCTCTTGGATGCCAATCAGGATCCCTTACCACTTTGGTATAGGCTCGTTGGCTCACCATTGGAACTAGACATCCCTTTCTACACCTATTAGTACCTACACATGGATTTATTCCCATAGTAATGCCTTAACTTTTCAACTTGGTCTAGCCACTCCTAAAAGACAAACAAAATAACAAATAAAAAATATTTAATTCCTCTTCTCTCTATCCATGAGTTAGACCTTTATGTTGAAATTGAACTTCAAAAACTACAAGTGGCATGATTACTATCCTTTTTTAAAACATTGTGACTCTCAAGAAATCAATCATGGGTCAAACCGCAACATTACTTCCTATTTTCACACAGGACCTTCATTGTCTTTATCGCATGATGTTAAAATGCACTGGATTCCCGAACTAGGTGCGGCTTGATTTCCCTCCTTATGGGATACATAGTGACATCTAGACACATTTATATTGGGATCAACCACAAAACATGTGGTTAAAACTCTATTACCTTAAACTATAAGCCCTATAGTCCAAACACTATGAAATTAAACTATGAAATCAATGTTTTGAACGCATTGCATTATACAATAACCATATATAGATAAAGATCAGGATGCTCCATTACAATCATGGGATGTTTCAATATCCTCATCAGAGAGAACAACACCTAATGATGTGGTTATTCAACAATAATATGATAAAGAATAATATATGTCTTCATTCTCATCCTTATGTGATACCTACCGATTCACAAATACATTGCCTCAGTCCCATCAATAGTTTTATTAATATTTTGTCATGTTATCCATTTTTATTGTATGAAATCATTGAACATAACTAGGATAATTATAGGGGTTTGTAGTATGATTCCCAATCTCCTAAAGCTTCATTCATTTCTTGGTTTTTCCCTCACCACATTGCATATTCCTCCTTTCCATCTATTCCTTGGTATTTTTATGGTGTGAGAGCCTCTTTATTCTTATTCATGTCGGTTTTATCCCCTCCATTAAATGAAAAAATTATATGAATATATATAATAGTCCACATGACATCACATTAAATTGTTGGTTAGGGTCTATGCAGTATGAAGGTAAACTATGTGAAAATGTACTAATCTCATGGCGTTTAACTGTGGAATGTCTTAGTCACATTCCAATAAACTGTACCTTGAATTTTCCTTATTTTCATTCCATAAAACTTAAAATCATCAGAAGCCATCATCTATGAGGTCATCTCCAACAATTTTGGTCATCTACCACATTATTTCATCCTTAGTTGTAACTCAGCATTTTAGATGACGCTCCCATGAGCAATTTTATTGATATTTGTTCAGGATGATGCACCTACAACAATATTATCCAAGACATGGTGTCATAATTTCAATAGTGGTAGAATCCTTTCAAAAATTCCACCCACCCACTACCATTCTTGGTGTTACCCTTAATCCAGATCCTTGTCCTCTTTTGTTTCTAAAGGTACCCCCAATGGTCTGGTCCCATGCCACATTAGCTCACCTACCATTCGCGGCCAATGCACCAGAATACATTGGATGAAATTTCGAGTTTGGTCATGGGATTTGTATACAATTAGTGTTTGGTTCTATTTTTTACCCATTTCATGATTGGGGTACATATACAGTGTTTTGAATAGGGATTGGAATTTTCCCATACCAGCAATCCATAAGCATTTTGTTTTAAATTTTGGGCAATGTGATTCAAACATCTAATTTATCCTTTGTTTAGTTTTATTCTGACTCCCCTTGCATTATAACACATTTCAACTAGAGAACGTTTGTAAAGACAAAATTGGATGTTTTGAGAGCCATGTTCTCCTATCACAGCATCTGTCAACACGAATACACTGGTTGGTGATACAACAGTTGTAGACCCTGAGTATTCGATGATTTTATGGAACTCTCTATCCCTTGTTTTTTATTGTAGTAATGGCCCATGTGATTTTATGGATTGATCAATAGTGTATTTAAAAATATGATCGAGGGGTAATAGTTAAAAAAATTAAGAGAAATTTCAATACACCTAGGAAATAATGAAATAAAATATATTCGAGAAGCTTGAAAAACATGGCCCCTATAGATTTACCATGTAAATGGAGGGCCTAAACTCTTCCACCATATGACGTGACATTTCAAGTATTATCTATTGTTACCTAATATCCCTTTCTTATTCATATTCCATAGAGCAAATCTCATCATCTATAATTAGAATCTAGTTATGTTTAACTATAAGGACATCCACTTTGATTCTTGAATTTCTCAAGTACTTTTAGGACTCCACTAGATAGACCTTTAGTCATGGGGCAAGTTTTGATTGTTTAGTGATGAATGCATGGAACTAATCTATCTTTCCATCTAGACACTGGATCTCTTGTACTACCTATGGATATTTCCATATTTTTTTATTATTTCCCTGGCACCAGGATGCATCAAAATAATGAGTGCTTTTTGGATATTCTAAGAATCATTGTATCATATGATAATGTTCAAATATTAATCGTCCATAACTCTAAAACATAGGTCACATAGATAATAGTGAAGTCCTATCATCCAGATTATCCACTATAGTTGTGGATTTTTTTTGAAAAAACTATTGATCAAATTCCATGATTGGTGTTAGGTATCAAATTTTTCCCCAAACAGTTTTATAGTCAAGTATATATCACTTGGGTAAATATGTTCATACTCTAGGAATGCATCTAGGGTTCAGCTGTATAATATTATTCTCGAATTATTTTAGATGTATCAGAATCAATTTCTTTTGTTTGATCTTCATCACATGATCTAACGTCAATAAGGTTGTCCCTATTATCCCTACCAGCGACACCCCTAGTAGCCGTGATCTCCAATCACATGTGGTCATGGATTGATTAGAAAGGAAATCTAGATCCATAAAAACTGGAAACCTTCTTAGAAAAGGGTCCCCAGGTCCTCTGTCCATTTTCACAAGCAGAGCACCCACCACACTGATGACTGTTCAGGCAACAGTCATTTCTTTCAATCTGATTGAGAAAAATAACAAGAATGACACTGTGATTTAAAAAATCTTACAATGGTAAAGTGATGGATTCTATTTCACTCTTATTTTTCATTTAATAACTGGAATTATTGGTTGTGGTCCCCTGTATATGATCAGGGTTTTGAATAGTTCCAAAGAGGCCACACATGTCTCTACATCACTACTGGACTTTATTTCCACTATTAATTTGTTCTTCTGACCCAGTGCAAAGTTTTCAACACCTAATGGCCTGCCTCCACCCCCACGATGAGAGGAATCTTGTGAAATTTTCTCCTATATGTAATATATTTTAGTTGAAGAATCTAGATGAACATGGAGGAAATAACTGCTCAAGGGAATGATTTCATCTTACCTCAAGAGAAATAACATATCATCCCAAATATGTTTCATATAAAGACACTACATAGAAGTCCTACAAGGGGATCCCTATATCAGAATCTTCCGACCACTACCCATTTGATTTCTCGAGTAGTGGAAAGCACAGTAACTACTCAACAACTGAAAGTTGTGGTGGAGATATAAGTTCTAGTAATGCATTCACCATATCCTTCATTGGACATGGAGTGCCTAAAGAGTACACCTTGTTCCCTATCTCAACCACATACCTCTCTCACTCTGCCTAGGATACAAGGAAGATAGATGTTTCCAAACCAATTTCTGAAATATCTATCCTAAACTGGTTGAGGTGATCCCACAATTCATAAGGATTGAAAAATTTCTTATTGATATCATAGTTCTACAAATCCTTGTGGTAGACAACATCTTCAGTAATATACATGTAACGTAGACACTTCTTGAAGGCCTGGGTATGTATTGTATGGAACCCTTTGGATGTTTCCCCATTATCCAGCTTCAACACAATAGGAACCACTGGGGTTATTATAGCTACCCTTCTTCCACTGCTGGCTGATGAATGTCTTGGAACTACTAGATCTACTATTGCAGCTCCATCACCTTGATATGTGTTAACCCAGCTGTCATGGTGCACTCCTGCCATTATTTTTCCTTGACCATGATGTAGAGGGGCCACTCCATCACTAGCATGTATGGTTAGTTCTTTTATCATTTCTCCTAGGTAGGCCTCCTCCATGCACATTACATACTCCCCAACTAGCCCATAAGTGGCAGTGGGTAGAGGTATCTCATTCCTCATCTTCCCATCTTCAATAACATACATGATACAAAGATGCCTCATAAAACTATGGTGATCTTAATTATGTACCCCTAGGTACACCTTCAATGTCAATCACTGAAACATCTGAACATCCTCGCGAACCGCTTTGGGGATTATGGATCACAAATTGTCCCACAATCCACTCATGCTACCAGTAATCCACCTTTAATGTCTATGAGATATGACTACTTGTCATCATTTCCTCTATCATCATCATATAAAAACCATTTTTAAATGTAAAGGGATGGAAGCTGAATTCATCTACCCTGTAGATCTTGTTCAACAATATTTCCAAATTTATCTTGAACTGAAAATATCACACAATGTTTTAAATGGAATATTGAAAGTATGTCTAATGAGGGTAAATGGGGTTCATGTATTCCTATCCTCCCATGTTCACTAACACCAAGTCATAAAATAAGTGAAACATACTCATATTTTCATTGTATTATTCCCCTCACTGCTATGACAGTTATCCTTGTACAACATTTATTGAACTAGAAATACAAGGATAATGTGTAGTCCGGTTTCAAGTGCTTCATCCATCATGAATGTTCTCAGATGCACACCCATATAAAAATCTATTACTCAAAAATCAACCAAAAAATTATGAAAATATAGACCCATCCATCTTGATAACTTATTGATGCTTGGTAATGATGTTATACCCCCACATCTTCCATTGGGTGTCCTTTAATATTCATCAATAAGAACATTACTTGCACCGTTATGCCCCTCTTGGAAAGGTATGTGGTATTGTGGGAAGTTTCATGGGTGCCTCCTCTAACCCAACATGCCTCTCAGTGGAAAAGTTTAGGAAATTATAAAACCTCTACATAAAGTGGGCATCCATTATCATTTTCTTGTCATTATCTACACCGAGAACAAGGTCCAGTTGCATCTTCACTAAATGTGGAATCTTCTCATGATCCTACCATGTATTCTCCATAGGGATAGATTCGTTTTACATTTCTCCCAAAATGGGAATCCCAGAAATATTTTGGAGGTATTATAGGATGATGGTGACCACCCAATGATGCAAATGGAACATGTTGGTCCTTGATGAACATATACTCATCAATTAAAGAATGATTTTCTTGAGTTGGTATATGTGGTATTGGGAAGCCCATTCCACTTCGTATAGTCCTACTTGACTCATATATACTCCAAATTCTGAAAAGGATGCACATACCCAGTAGGAGTAGGCCAATTCCTCTATAAAACTCACGCCCATTCATAGGTCCTGATCACCCTTCCATCCATTGTCTGTGTTTCCTAACCCCACCTTAAATATTTTATAATATTGTGGTGGAGATTTCATTACACCCAACACTTTACCATCAATATCATTGACATAGTTGTATAGGATCTTCTAGGGTGGTAGGAAAATGATGACTCAAGACATGATCATTGACATCCCTAATCCACTAGTACCAATCCAGTGCACCTCTGAACTAGAAATCTAGTCCATCGTTGATTTACTCTAAGATGAATACGCCCTCCTTTAGACTGAAGCCCTACAATGGTGATCTCTTGATAAGAGGATAGTCCATTTTCAGTTTTTTGTTAGGCTAATCAGAAACATGTGATCAGATTAACCCAAAAAATATTTCTTAATAAGAATATTTTTTGTCAGATACTCTCTTAAAGGATAATCTTCAAGGACCTCTCGACTAACTTCTTGGGCGACAATAAGTTTTGGGGATTTTTTGATTTTCTTGAGTTGGTTCATGAGGAATGTCTGTAAATCTTGATCACATAGAACCAGATAACATATTAATGATGGAATATTTATGTAATGCATATCAATAATAAATATTGATTCCCCAGTTCTTTAATAATCATTCATATAGAAATGTTCTGATGAGCCTGGTTTATGATGATCCATTTGTGGGGATAATTGCTTCACAAAAAGGGAGATCATGTGCAATATGTTCGTAGAGATTTTGTATGGATAATGGGCCCATCAAAACCTAATTATAGTAAAGGGGATACCATGAATTTTAGTGTACTTTTCACACCCAACCCTCATGGAGGAAATTACCCAGTGCACATCGCATGCCTTCATCGTGGTTCAACTTCACGACCACCTAGTTTTCAGTGACTTGCCTCAGAATGTAACCCTCCTTTTTCTATTGGCTCCCATTATGAGTGGGGGAATTTTGGTCTTCAAAATACATTCCCATAGATATAAAATGGATGTCCATGGGTGATTGAGATGGAATCTAGGATCAAACGATCCAAATATCAAGAAATTGTTCTGCTTGACAACACAATTTTGTGTATCCTCGATCCTCAAGAATGTGTGAGGCATTGATAGTAATATATGTGATTAAGAAAATCCACCAAAATCCACAATGTATTTTTCTGGTCAGATCCATGATTCAAATGATCCCCATGATCACCACAAAGAAATGTTTATGGTCAGCTCTGTGAGTCTGACGATCCACACACCCCTTCATAGAGATCATTAATTATTCGCGGCGTTCCTATGAGAATTACAAGATACCATTGTCTATAAATATCAAGTTTCCCCCAGTCAAAAGAACTATTACTCATTCCTTTCCCCATATGAGCTCTATTTTTATGAATCTCTTGATCATCTCAAACTAGAGAGAAAAAAATACCATGGTACTAAAGCATCGAGAAGCCCTATTTTCTATGCTCTAATTTACCCCTACATATGTTAGGTATTCCCTTTGTCGAGGACAATATCCTTAATGAAGGAGTATGGTCCTCCAGTGTAATTGAGCCACTATATTTCAGAGGGACCATGCCCCACCCATAGTTTATGTCTATTTTAGGTATACCTGGGAATCTAACCATTCATAATACAAAACCAAATGTCCCATTTTGACTGGGTGGCTATAAATTCATAGGACAGAACTCCCCCATTGGAACTACATGGTCTTTGATTCCTATAAAATTAGGATACATAGGAAGCCTCGCCAAGGTTAAATATCAACACAATCATTTTCATATCAGATCCATCTCACCCATTTCATCCCACTTCAATACTTCATCCATTCCCATTTAGATTCTCAATTGGGATACTACATCCTGGTGGGATCACACAATCCATACAAGAAACTAACCATGCATATGGATCAACCAAATGATCCATTATCTCAAACTTATAATAGTGGGTTCATGTCATCTATATGTATGGCCTTAATATGTAATCCCCAATCAACCTATTGATGATCCTTCTAGCACTAGGGTAGATAACCAAGTGTAATACCCACATAATACACATCATCCATCCATGATAAATCCACTTTCAATTAGATGTTATCCATGTATAAGCCCCACCCCATGACCTATCGAACTAAAAGGATTTTTATCTCTTTATTCTATAGAAGATATGTAGGAATCCCCCATGAGGTTCAATATCAAAAAATGGTAATACTTGGTATCCCACTCATTTGGTCCTACCTACATTGATCCACCATTAGAGGTGTGTAGATCATCCTTAAGGGTGTAAAACCTACCAACCATCCACGTTCATCCCTTTAAGGATGTACCAATCTAATTTACCTTTATAAGTGTTCTGACCAGTCTAATCCATATCCACTAGTCGTTAAACTCACAACATTTTATCTGTTAAACATGAGATGCTAAGGAAAACCATGGATACCTAACTCTGGAATAATATTTCATGTGATCGATGTAGGAATCCTCAGGTTTCTTTTCCCTTGAGAAGACCTATTATGTGGTAGAATACAGGTTCTCTATTTTTTCAGCATCCATACATGTCATCGATGCCCAACTGGACTACTCTCCTTATAATATTTTTTTACCCTGACTTGACCATTTTGAACTCCATGATAGAAGAAGCATAATTAACATGCATCCAAAAAGATAATACACTAGGAATGAGTTTCATGAACAATGTCCAAATCTATAAGTAGATTCATACTAGATGATGAATTGCAAGGAGGAATACATGGAATGAGGGAATGACATCACATAATCTATTTTATTAAAGGAGAATCTATCTCAGAAGAAGTGATGAACTCCATCCACCATTGTGAAGTTGGAATGCATGGTAAAATACACCACCAGGGAAAGCTAATGATGCCTAGTAGCCTGCCCCATTTGAATTCATCGAAAACAATATAACATGCACAATAAAGTAAAACATAGATCTTACTCATACATATATTAAATGAGATTTTAATTACCTATCCCAAATATGGTGGGGGATGATCAATACACAGGCCAGATCCATATATAGACGTGGGTGGAATATTATTCATTATCATTTCAGGGCCCATGAATTAGTGATCTGAATGATTCTACATATCATGTGATGTCAGTAATCAAGATAAACATATTTTTCAAATGAGAATCACATTACACATGCTTGAACCATACATATAGGGGAATTGTTGTTTCTACTATTATATATGGGAAAATTATTATAGATTTGTTCATCACTACATATCATGTGATGACAAAAATTAACCCACACGTTTATCTAAAAACCCATACAGTTTATCTTTTTATGGAAATGACATCAACCATGTAGCTTCATTTTAGGAAATTGGGACTCAATGCGAGATTTTATGGTATTTCATCCAAGATCATTATAAACTTGTTTGGAATTGATATTACTCATATGTGGGAGGACATCCCTTTCTAAAATTCATTTACTCATGTGAGCTATTATTGGGGGGATAAATAAATAATGTAAAAGGTTCCCCACAACATGGATGAAATTGAAAAAAAAATATCAGGGTATTTTTCATCATTCGGTTGTTGTACTGGGATGTGAAATCCATGAATCCCTGTATATCTCATTAGAATGAGAATAAATCCATACATTTTTCTAAAAAATAATTTAAATAATATTTATGTAGATTATCATTCAGCCATGTAGTTTAACATCATGTGGTTAGGATGTGGGTAATGTTCCCTCAATGAATAGTAATATTGGTGATATATATAGTTTTAAGTCATGGGATAATAAAACCAGTCATCCTATTTATCATCATTTGGTATTTATATGGGTCACCCAATATGGAGGAAAATGAATATTGATGTAGGGCCCAAAAAAACAGGTTTGGCCATCACTACATATCTTATTATGGAATGAAAGAAGACACACATATCTCTTGGATGAAGAGATTCCATATGTGGATCTAAATTTAACATAATTTCATGGGACATTTTTCATCCATTTTCATAGATCTAGCTTGTGTATTTTGAATTGTTAGTGATATTATAATTCTTATGTAATTTATTTTCATTTAGTGAGGACTTAATCTATCCAGTTTATTGTAATAAAATACGGATAGGGGTCACCAAATGTGAATGAAGAGGGACATTGGTGACCCATGTAGTTTAAATTTATGAGGTATGAATAAAGGGGGAAATGAAGAGTATCATATTCTTACTCGGATATTTTCTATATTGTTTAAACACTTTTGATTAGAATGATCTCCATACAAATTAATGTCATGTGGTTAGTATTTAGTTTTTTATGTAGTTTATAGGATTAAATCCATGACTGAATCCATGTAGTTTAATTTTATATGATCATAATGAACCTATTATGTTTATTTTTATGCATCATGATGAGAAATGATTGATACAAAAAATAAAAACTATTTCTTGAGAAATATTTCATTGGTGGGGTGATAAATGTTCCCATCTAATACAACTAGTGAGTAAAATCCATTGTAAAAGACCTTTTGTATGATATAAGGACCATCCCATTTGGGTTTCATATTCAGAGTCTTCATTCCTGGTATATGTTGGTTTTTAAGGTCCATCACCAGTTATCCATGTAGGAATGAATAGATGTGATGAATTTTATTGAAGGATCATATCACCTAATTCTGAGGGACTTCAGTGTTGTGCAATGTGTGCAACCAGTTTTCATCATGATTCTCCATTTCATCTAGCTTCTTCTTCAATTTCTCATCATTATAATGTTTTTTTAAATCAATATTTGGAGTGATAGAATGTATAATTCTATGGATAACACTACCTCTGTCTCTTATACAAATGAATATAAAGATTCTTATGTAGTATTATGGGTTGTGGTTTAGTGAGTCAATAAATTAGTTAAGATCTTATATAGACACTATTTCATCTCCATATTCACTATATTCTATATTAAATTTTATAGGGTCTTATAGAAGGACCCATTGTATCTATACTCCACTTCATTATAGCGATATGAGTGAATTGAATTAATGTTTTTCACCTAGTATTGTTTCAATGACTTCATATAATATAAATTGGGTTCTTTGTATATTAATATTATTTGAGGGACCATGAACATGATGATGATTGATGTCATTAATAAATTGCTGATATTATGTTCTTGAAGTTCTTTGATGGGTATGTTATCATCCCATTTAGAGAAGCGGTTGTTAGCATTAAGTATATAATTGAAATTCTTAGCTGTGAATGGGTGATATTTCCCCACCACATCCACTCCTCATATGGAAATTTTCTAGGAATATATAGTTGTATGTAGATACTACATGGATTAGTGGCTGAATTTTTCATGGATATGGAATGACTGAAATTTCCTATTGAAATACTCTATATTATGTATTGCAGTATTATAGTAGTAACTCAGCCACATGATTTGGTGGGAGATCCTTTTTCGAGATTGATGATCTCTATAGGATCCCACATGGACATCATTCATGATTGCAAAAATTTCTATATTTTTGATACATCTGAGGATTATTCTATTTATTCCATTCCTGTAGAGGTATTTCTATTAATTTGGACCACCCCATGGGGTAATGTTCCCATTACATCATCTAAACTATTTACATATGGTTCGATCAATACATTGAGTCCCATTTTGTGGGTAATCAAATATGGGATTCATCCACCTTGAAGTGGAAATGGGTTCATTATACTCTTTGGATGTATTATCCATATTAATTTATACCATATATAATTTTGTGATCAAATAGGACATCCTTTGGTGCATGATATTGAATATCTTGGCCTCCTGATTAGAGTTTCCCATGACTGTGGTTGCATTATCCAATACATCAGTGTGAGAATTCAGTAATCAAGGAACATGATGGAACATAAGGCCAAATGGGAACTCTTTTAGTGTTCCCAGATCCTAACAAGAGTAATGGGATAATTCTTTATTTTTTGATGAAATACCATCCATTTATTCAATTTATCACTGGCTACAAATCATATTTAATGTTTATGTATTCCTTATGTAGTTATAAAAAAAATTCATCCCATTGATGAGGGTCTGGTATTGTACCTCGTCGTCATTATAGCCTATGGTTTTTGATAAAGAGTAGGGGAAATTTATTTTTTTAGGCAAATAAATATAATCAATATGAAAACATGATTGATTATCCTGTTTTCAATTATCTTATTGATAGGACATCTGGATAAATCATCAAAATACATCTCCCATGTTAGGAGAGTTTCTTAGGAATAAGAAATTTATTCATCCAGATGATCGATGTCAACAGATGTGCACTCTAGAGTTGGATGTGACATAAGGAAATTAGAAAAGACATTTCTATTCACTGAATTTGATGGAACAAAAAACAATAAATACTATTTTATAGAGAAAGCACATCAGTCCAATCACCATCTGAGCATTGGATGACCAAGAATGTACATTAGTGGGTCAGTAAAGGATACCATTTAGACTTTATGGGGTTACTTGTAATACCTCATATTTTAAACTGCAAATATTATTTTGTGGTATTTCTTATTGATACTAGAGTAACATTTATCATAATACAATATCATTTAGATGAGTTAGTAGAGTCTTTTATCACTCCCCACATCATTCTTCTATGATATCAGGGCGCCTTATGATAGTTTAATGGGAACCAAAAATAAGAAGAGTAGATTTACTTCCACTAGAGGAATCATGATCGATTGTTGTAGTAGGTACTAATTGAAACTCAAGAAGATTCATGGAAGTAATTTTCCCATTGATAGGTGAATCCCTTGTTCATTATCTTGGTAAAATAGAATAATTTTCCTACTAAGATTCCTATGATGCACCATATGTAAGGGAGGTTCTAAGGGAGAACCATTAATTATTTTACATTCTTGGGTGGTGAAATTTCATGAATATTACTAGTATATTCATGTTTTCCTCGATTTTGTGGGGGTGTACCATAATTTCAAGGAACTTCCACAATTTTACCCCAGAAAAACCTTTTAAAAAATTCATCTTCAGAAAATGCTACCTTAGTTTGATGGAGACTATTTGATGACCCATGAAAAGATCAAATCACATTGAATATTTAACCACTAGTGTATCGACGTAACATTCATCTATTCTACCAAATAACGTCTTAATGATATGATTCATGGAACATTGATATGTGGTGATAGAATTCACTATTCCAAAGGAAATGACTAGATTGAAAAAGATCTATTGAGGTTATCTGGAAAAAGTGGCTTCCAAATAATCCATGAAAATATTTAACCAATTGTGCCATAAATACCCATCAATAATGGAAATGTCCTGAAAGAGATTAATTTAATTGATCAATAGTTTTGTGATCCATAATGGGAATTTTTCCTTTAGGCAATGTTGAACAAGGTCTCTAGAATCGATGAAGACCATAATCATCCCCTTCTTCATTTGGATGGAGAAAATTTATGCGATCCATCATGGGTATTTCACATATTTATCAATTATGAGGTTTGAAAAGCTTTAAAATTCCTCCCTACAATGGAATCATTCAATAGGTGCATCATCTTGGAATCCTACGTAATTACTTGATTGTAACTATGTAATCAATATGGTGCATATTGACAATCAGATTCTTCCATATATTTTTGTATAATTCCAATAGAATTAATATAATTGTTTATATAGTAATTCTATATAAATATATTTCTCTATGAGATGAATGGAATAATTAATCTGTGCAAGTTTGGAGTCTTCTTATGTTCCCATATTTACGTACCTAAGCACATCAATGGTAGTTTACAAGCCTTCCTCTAATACAAAATGGGTGTTCCTAAGGTCATCCTCATCTTCTTCCACCTTTGAGTTTGTGGAAGAATTTTTATAAAATTCCAAATATCTGATGGCTTATATTAAACTATATAGGTGAGAGATTCCGTGATAAAAAATTGTATCATCCCATACATATAGATTCATCACAGATAGATTCAATAGATGATATTCTTTTACACTATTACAAAAAGATAGAAGGGGTGGACATTTGAAATCATTTCTATTACCACATCTAGATTTGGGGGGTGTACATAGTCGTTGTCAAGCATAATCACATGATTTGAAGTTGTGGGTCAGTAGTCGTTGGGGGAAACACCATATATATCATCATCCACTATTAGTTTTTTTCTTCAATTTTGAATAAACCTTCTTTAGAATATATTGCTTCAATATTATTTAAGGGAAAAATATCACCATGTAGTATACTTAAATTTACATTGATGGGGTATTTCAAACATTGTTGGAATATTGAGATAACCACCACATAGTTATGGATCGAAGTCCATCCATGAATAAATTTTTTGGTGGAGTCTTACTGGATAACCATAAACTCAGTGTTGGATGGGAGCTACAAAAATTTAGTATTTAGAATAATATGCACTATATGTTTTTTCTCACCCATATCATACTCTTGAATGGTCATATTTTTGGGAGACCAATACCCTTCCCTATACCCCAAATATTAGAAAGTTTAAATCTAGATGAGGTTGATAGAGGACACATTTATAATCATATCCATTCATATGTTGACAGTAATTATTTTAATAGAAACATATAGGGGCCTAAAATTTCTCAAGATGACCTATTTCTGATCTCACTCTATGAACGATATAGAGACCCGATAGTCTAAAAGCATATTCTGCACTTGATAATGTTTTTTTACAGTGAATTCTATCTAAAACTCCAATTGGATATAAATTTATTGAAAAAGTTCCTCTCAATTTTCTATTGAGATATGGAGATCATCCAATACTTAGATATTTTATGGGACAACTACCACCTGTTTTAGAAAGTCATAATTTTCTCCAGAGTGTGTTGCTTCTTGATATCATGTTTCTCCTTACAAAATGGATTTGGGATAAGTATATATGAGGTAAATGGTGTTAGTGTAATTTATTTGGTTTAAGTATCATCTCCTTCTAGTTGTATAGTTATTTTCAACCTTCCACTTTGTCTAGTTTGATCAAATAATCTCACCCCTGAAGGATGTCATATATGATGATGAGGAATAGATGACCATTGGACAGATCTAGGAAATCATTGATTATTTATTATTATTGGTCAAAAACCTTAAAATAAGTCCCAATTTAAAATATTTTATTTGTGTATAAGTGGAAAAAATACTAGTTCTATCTATGCTTGTGATATCACATATATCATCAATTCCACTAGATGTGACATCCCCTTCCCCAGTTAGGTGTGAGAAACTCATACTATGAGGAATAATCATCATCAGAGAAGATTTATGTCAATTGAATAAACATAAATTTTCTAATTATGATATATTAATATGATGAGGTTTCCTTTACGAGGGGTGGTTCCCATGCATCTGATGTTTCTGGGAATAAATATACATTAGTCAAAGATTGCAACGAAGTAGTAAATGACACTTCCTATTATTTATCTTACAGTATCTGATGGTCACATCCATCATAGGGGGACATATATGATGTCACCTTCCTAGGTGGGAAATTTTTTTCTGGGTATGGGAAGATGTTATTTCATGGTGGCATGAGTTTGTTCAGTAATTTTTTAAATCATCTTGTTTTTGAACTTATGCACTTTCGTATTGTAATTGGGAAATGTTTATGCAAGCCACCAAGCATGAAATGCTTTCAAACATGACATAAATGGAATTAACCAAGATATATAGAATTTATTTAATGAAGAATGAATAATGTATGTTATGACCTAACCTCGTATAGAATAGGTAGTAGTTGGGATGGTTGGTGAGGCTGACCTTGTGTGGATTCATAGGTAGTAGCATCTTCAAATAAATATTACTCATTGAATCCATGAAATAAGCAGGTTTTTCATCATTTCATAAGTTGCATAATTTATTCATATGTTCCTAAAATCCCCAGTGACCTTAATTTCTTATGTATTCTAGATGAAGGAATTTTTTAGGATGTTTCCACTGAACATGAGGCATTGGGTGTTTGGTACCTACATAGTTGGATGAATGGGCACATCTATTTGTTTCAAAATAATAGAGGATATTTACTCCTTGAAATTAATTTTTCATTGTGATGTGGTTTTGAGTATAGATTTGGATTAGGTTCGATAAATAGACTGTTCCATATGATGTTCCATTTAAACAAACATACATAACCAGCATGGGAACTATATTAGGATCATAAGTGTTTGTATCTCATTTTTGATATTTTCATCAAAGAGATCCTTTAATTTTTCATGCGTGAGAGAGATGATGTGAAAATCAATTAAACCCTTCCATATGGAAATGATTTTTGGCATCGATATGGAAGTATGACATACCAAACAAAGGTTTCCCTTAATAGTGTCTATAAAAACCCACCTTTTCATGGTTTCCTCCTGTTTATATCATGGGCCCATCATTGGATAGGATTATGATACAAAGTGTGTCAGATGTTTTTCAAGGTCGAAAATGTTATCAAATGTTGGAGAATGTGGAATATATGAAATTGGGTGGATCTAATGATTATTCCATCCATTCGGGATATAGATTATTCTTGAGGCATAGGTGTGAATCACCCTTTAATGGATTCCATTAGAGTAGACAAGGACTCCATGGAAATGATTAATTATAGAATTCTTGATGTATAAGATACCTACCATCGACCATTAGTGGGAAATTATTAACAATGTGGTATCATTTTCATACCCCATTGATTCTCAACCCATGGATTAATTATGTGATTAACCTTGTGATGGATAGGTTTTTTACATAATGGAGAGAAATCATGGTCCATTTCTCCATCCTCATTTATGAAGATTATATAACTCGATCTAGAGCTAGTTTGACACTTAGAGGACACTATTTCATGTAGATTATCCTAGAGATAAATGATATTCATCTTTCCCAATGGATATTATTAGATGGGAATATTTCTACAATGTATCTCATCCTTTAGTTTTCTAAGTTTTTTTTTCTTATTTTCATATTGTAATATTTATCCCACCATCAATGGAATCTCAGTTCTCCTGGGTGGTGATTAGGATATAGAAAACCATTTCCCTTTATTAATGTTAGTGTTCCACTATAGTGTTGGTGACTCAATATTCAAAGGTTCTTGGTTGTGGAGCCTCATCTAGTTTGGGTTGTGTTGGTGCCTACAAAAGTTTAACTAGCCAATTCATAAATGAAGGAAAAACCAAATATGGGTATTAATTCCCAAAAAAAAAATGGAAGTATAAGATGATAGATGTTCATGGATAAAAAAATGCTCTAGGAGACTCAGGATTTTGTGACTAATATATATGTCATGTGAATAAACCATGTATATAGTGATTCCTATATAAAATACCATGTCCCCCCCTTTAAAAACCCCTAATTCATTGGATAATGATTTCTAGATAAAAAGTTGTTATGAGAAGGAATTAAAATAAGCATTACAAACCATACAGATTATTAGATGGTGGGTAACAAACCAACCCAGGTTACCCTAATATTTTCTACTAGAACTGATCTTCCACATTCTCGAATATCATTACCGATCCCCATGGGCTATTGACAAGCACCTAGGCATCGAACAATACAATAGAGGGAATGATTTCTCCCAATCCAAACAAACACATTCCAGATTTGTATAAATAGAATGAAAGAGACAACATATGAATAATCTAATATATATTTCATAACTATAAAAATAAAATAGAAAATAATGACTAAAAATTTATCCAAATATAAAAAACCCAACTGCAAGGATCAAAACAAAACAGTTACTCTATGTGATGCCATCGATGAACTCCCACCATCTCTCCAGCAGATACCCTAAATAATTTTACATGAACTCACTTCCTAAATATTGTTCCTTTATATTCCCTACATTAGAATACATATAGTGGTCAACACAACACCGAGGAGGTTCACATAGAGTTTACTAACATGCATTTTTGATCCCACCCTAATTATCCACTTCACATCTCTGTATGAAAATTCTTGTATTATTATTTTAAATAAAACATTACATGATATGTTATAAAGAAGTTTTATAGAAAACATGGTATACAATTCTCTTTTTCATATCTATAAAAACGGTTCAACATGCATATCAAGGATAACTCAGAATTCTAGGTAATAAAAGATAAAATAAATCAACACAAGTATCAGTACCAAGAATCCCTATAGGTAAGACTAAAATACTACTCCAACATAATAAATCAAGTGCACAATCTAGTTCCTAGAACATATTCCTAGGATGGTGATGAATACTACATGTGTAAACCCACCTAAAAATTCCAATATGAATCCCCTAGTAAATAGGACTTTAAAATAGAATAAATTAACATGAGAAAACATACTAATAATCAGTAAAAATGGATGATGCACCGATGGTAATCCTTCAACTTAAGTACCCCAAGGATAACCTTGTGCTCATTATTAGAAATGGATTTCAACATTTCAAAACATATCATTTCCTTTTAATTTATTGAAAACCATGGAGAAAACATTTCCCTTTAAATACCTTTTTCAAAACACACATATAGTCTTACCAAATCAATAAATCATTTTATAAATAATAAAAAAATAAGGCTTATTATCATAATCTATAGATGTATCCACATACCATTATGCTCATGTCGCACATTCCCGCAACTGGATCCACCAACAATGAAAACCCAATGATGACAATGAAAGACCTAGAATCCAATAAAAATATCATTATTGATTGAATTGGAAATGGGAATGGTCAACGTAGGAGAGAAAACCACATACCTCAAGAAGTAATTCCCACCACACTATGATGGAAAAAGGAATAGCCTTTAGAATGATATTTTTTCAATAGATCATTGAAAAAACCAAGATAGAACACCACCATGTATTGATATATCTCATAAAAAGATGCAAGGGTGATACCATGATTAGAAGAAAGAAATTAGTTGAATGATTACACACCTAGAGATATGAAAAACAATCACAGAATAGATCATACACTGAAAGGATTAGTTCGAATTGAATGGTGTCACCAAAAATTGATGGAGACGAGTCTTGGTTCGAGAGAAATGGAAAGAAGGTGGTTGAGTGGACAACAAAGACATTATATTCACCCTTATACAACTATAATCATGGAATTTCATGGTGTTTAATTCATTTACATGCCATAAGATTGAAATTATATAATCATACAAAAAAACCCTTTTCCATGGATTTAAAATCATTTTTTATAACATACAATCTGAGAAACCATCATTCAAGACATGTAACCTCTCACAACATGACTCATTTCATGACATGCAACAAGAAGCCATTTCTTGTTTTGTGAACCAGATACATGTCATGTACTCCTCATTTAACCTGCAAAAAAATCTAGTTAACCTAGAAAGTGCAACACATATTTGACATCACCATTATATGTATCCTTCCAATTCCTTCTCGGTCCACTACAAACAACTAGAAAAGCCAGATCCTTGATGGGGTCATAGATGTACCTGATATATTGGTAATAGGATGTTACAAACTCTCCACTATAAATAATTTCCACCCCTCAGAAATCATGAGGAAGTTTTAAGCCCTATAAATTAATGGGGCCATTAATCCCTCATCAAAAAATCACATTACCACGTCTCATGAGAAATAGATCACATTTTCCCTAGAACTATGACAAAAGAAATTGACTTTTCATGCAATACTTTCACTTGATAGTCTACAATCTCAACTGGTTTCTCTATAGTAAAAACATTTGTATCTACCTCAATTTATTCCAATATGAGAATGTGATAAGGGTTAGGGTGATACTTCCTGAGACGAGTCATGTGAAAAACATCATGAATACCCATCAATTGAACTGAACATTATATCTAATAAGGAACATATCTAAGCATCTCATGTGACATAAAATGGTCCAAAAAATATTGGGGCCATCATTCCATATTTTACAAGTTTATGGTGACCCAACCAAAGATAAAATATCATGAAAATTCAGTCACCAATGAAAAAATCTAAAGGATAATGCTTTCAATCAACATATGATTTCAGACGACTATGGGATGTTATCATATGCCAATGTGAATCAGGAATAATTATAGAAATATCATTAACCAAAATTTTCCCAACTAAATATATTTCACCCACCACATCCCAAAAATGTGGTTATCCCCACTGGAAACCATAATATGCCTGAATGGGATCCACTGGGATTGATGACTGATAAATATTGTTATAAACAAAATCAATCAATTCCAGATTCCTATACCATGATCCTCTGAAATCTAATAAACATGAATTAAGAATATCCTCCAAGATATAGATAACACACTCCATATAACCATATGTATGTGGATAGAAAGCTGTGATCAACATGAATTGAGTTCCCATTGCCTCTTAAAGAGTCCTCTAGATCCTAAAGGTAAACTCAAGTATCCCTATCTAAAATAATGGATGATGGACTCTCATATGACCACACAATCTCATTCACTTATATATTACCAATATCCTAAACATTAGTGGTGTATTTGATCAAAATAAAATGATCATAATTTTTCAAATGATCAACAAACTCCCATATAGAATTCCTCCATCAGAGAAATTGGGGTAATCCAATTAATAAAATACATGTATACCTCATCCAATTTCCAAATTAGCATCGAAAAAAGTTAATATAAACCAGAAGGTTTCAAGTGCTCTACCATTATCTATTGGAAGGTTTAACAATGAAAAACAAACATCATGATATCAAGTTTCATACCTGGACACCTGAATCTTACCCTCATGTCATAATAAAATATTTTAGTGCATAGATGAATGGAACCTTACGAGTTGTGACAATAAAACATGTGTACACTTCTTACAGATATCGGGATGAAAATCTATTTTTGGATGTTGAGATTACCATATGAAGAGATATACCTTCCATAAATAGTCTCCCCACCATAAAGTCTTTATTGATCCTTCTAAAAATCATCATCCTAAAAATAAATCTATAAAATTGACTTTAGGATGGTTGATTATGACTGAACACTATCAGAACCATGGATGAAACATCCTCCTGAGCATCCATGTGCAACTGAGTGAAAATCACAACAACATTCCACTCTTCATTAAATTCCAAAATATCATGTGATTGTACATTGCTACTAATAGTGTTTACAATTGAATTTCCCTTTTACAAGGTGTAGAAAACATCAATGTGAAATTCATCCTGGTATTCAACACAACATATCTATCTAAGATTCATGTATTTTTTAGAAAAGGTATATCTTCAACTTTTAGGATCAGAAAAGACAGTGAAACTCTACCTAAAAAGATAGTACCACCAAAATTTGAGTGCATACATTAATTCAGAAAGCCCTAAATTTTGAGTGGGGTAATTTATTTCTTGAAATCATAGATGAAGAGAGATTCAAGCTACAAAATAGTCATTCTGAAAAGACACACATCCCAAACTAGTACCTGAATAATTATAGAATATTGCATATCCCTTACAAGTTTTATGTTAGATCAAAATAGGATCCAATGTTAGAAGTAATTTTAGTTTATAAAAATAAGACCGAAACTTTACACCCAATGTGAATTTAACCTCTTTAATATTAGGATTAGTAAAAGGTGACACCAATATAGAGAAATTTTTAACAAATTGTTGGTAGTAAATTGCATGACCAAAGAAGACTCCAATTTCAAAAATGTTATGTGGTTCCTTCCAAGAACTGAAAATATTCACATTCATATGGTCAATAAACACGCCAAGTTATGAAATCCTGTTACCTAAGAACATCACTTAATTAATCTATAATCTACACAACAAAATATTTCCTTACAAATGATGACTTCTTAGAATTACCTAAACAAAACTCAGATGGATCTCATTCTCACTTTCAGATTCTGAGTGAACTAGAATATCATCCCTGAACACTACCAGAAATGTGTTAAGATATTGATGAAATATCTGATTCATGAATGAGAGAAAAATTGTAGGATAATTTTTCTATCCAAAAAGAATCACAAGATATTCATAATTGCCATACATGTTTCTAAATGTAGTCTTCTATATATCAGACAGTCGATGTCTGAGCTAATTATAACCCAATCAAATATCAATCATGGAAAACATATTTATTTCCATTAACTAATCAAAAAAATAATACACATATGGAAACTAATATTGGTTCTTAACCGATACCAAGTTAAAATTTCGATATTCCACACATAAATGAAGTGAAACATATTTTTTTAGAAAATAGCACAGGGGCTTCCCAAGGAGAAATTCTAGGGTGGCCGAAACACTTTACCAATAGTTCATCAAGATAAGTATTATACTCTTTCAACTCATCTATCACCATAAGATATAAATGTATTGATATTTTCTATGCATCTAGCACTTGTTCAATCGTAAATTCTACCAGGATCTATGGAGAAAGACCATAGAAGTCATCTGAAAAAACGTCATGAATGTCTTTAACAATAATGATAATATCAACGACATGAGATACATAATTAGTATCCAACACAATAGTAGACATCAAACATCTGAGCTCTAGGAGTGAATTTCCTACTTGACCAATCATTAGGTCCCACCCCTTACCACCCTCAGAAACACACAAGATCTCACATCGGTAGAAGGAAACAATACACAACTAATGATATAAATCAACATTATCTCAATGAGAAACAAGACAATCAATACCAATAACGAATAAAATATATCTCAGTAAAGAATGAAAAAAATCCCAGACCAACTCCGTATCAGCAATCTTTAATGAAAAATAAAGGCACTAAAACCCCTACTATTTCCTCTTATAGATAGGTATCTCAATCTCCATTGTAAAGAACAAATGTTCCATTGGATTTTTAAGAATACCAGAAAATTATGAAGATATAAAAGAGTGGGAGGAACCAGTATCAAATATAGAAAATGCCACAATAGAATCAATGAGGGTAAAACCTCTCACTATTGTTTGACCTCTATTGACTTCCACTAGACAGTCATCTATTGCGTGAAAATGGTTCACTCCTAAGGCCTATGGCTAGAGCCCTATAGACAAAAAAGATTCTAACATTACCAAATTATCCTTTGGAGTATAAAAACCTTAACTACAATGAGTAATATTCCTAAATTGACAAGAGAAATGTAAGGGACCAGTTCAGACATAAACATTGCATAACATCATAGGTATATGACAAGAAAGTCTTGTCAATGTATCCATTCCTCACAATTAGGAAGTCATAGGAACATTTCTTGCTACAAACAATGTTGTAGGGGAGGATAACTACTTATTCCCTCTACCACCACCTTTTCGATGATCCTTCCACATCCTTTTAATCCCATTATTTCTACTAAAACTAAAACTAGAGGGAAGAGATGTGTTGGAAAAACTATCCATTAATTATTTATCTATCTCTTCCTTCATAGGTATGACTATGATACCTACATAGGTAGAATGATTCAACATTAACACATATGATCTGATATCTAGTCATTACCACTTCAGGTACTTCTAAGCATTTATCTAGTCATTCCTCACCATGATCGAAGTAAAAATAAACAAGCTCAACAAATCAGTTGGTGTATTTTAACATCAATTTATCTCCCAATTGTAATTACATGACCTCCAGATACATTTATAGCCATAGGGAATCAGGAAAAAACATCTTAAAAACATGGTTTTGAAACCCATCCAATCATAGTTTAGATGCCTATCTACCCAGACCATTGAATCCCACAATTTATTATCGGAACCCTCATGCAAAAATGATGCACACTTTACCATGATATTCTAAGGTGTCTCTCGAAAGTCTAATAATTAATTGATCATATCCATCCCATTCTCTGACTCATGAATTTTAGTCATTAAATAAATAGATGATGGATTCTAAATCAAAAAACACTATGAGAAATATCAATCTCTCCATGTTATTTATTATTCATCAATAACTATGTTTTAAACTCATTGTAAATCCTGATCTGTAACCCATACTACCCATATGATATTCTAGATTAAATTTTGATCTATAGGTGGATTCCCTTGAAGAGTAGTAGTAGGAAATTCATGAGGAGATAATGGAATATGTATTGGAGGTGTAATGATCCACACCAAAACATAATAACAATAAAAAATAGAAATTATCTCAGTTGAAACTTGAAAACCCATAATATATATTTAATATTTAAAAATTTTCATATATTGAGAAACCCATCACAACATCCCATGGAAAATGGCAGCTCTTTATGACTAGAGCATGTCAGGAACTCATCGTCACATACCACCCATGTCCCGAAAATCCTATATCCAGTCTAACAGACATCCCAAGACATGGATGGTTGAGTAATGTCATTCCATATTACCATTATTTAATGAAATGACCTAGGTAAACCTTAAATATGGATCCTGAACCGATCCACCGCATTCTTAAATTGCATTTTCAATCCCCACGACATAGAGATAAACACCTAGGCATCGAACAACACCCTAGATGGAATGATTTTTCCCGATCTAAACAATCACATGGAATACATATATACACATAACTAAATAGAAATCATATGAAAATGAAATATAAATGACATAATAGAAAAAAGTTAGCAGAAATGAACATCTGAAAATGTAGCCAATGCTCTAAAAACATTTCCAAACATAAAAACAAAAATAAAATAGCCACTCTATTTAATGTAGTGGATGATATATCACAATCTCACCACTAGATACCCAAAAACAGCTAACATTAACCTCACCACCTCACTATGAATCCTTTGTTTTTATGTATTGGAAGATATACAAAGGTCTACTCACCATCGAGGAGGTGCACGGGGAATGAGCTAATAAGATTAGTAGGATCCCTCCCTGGTGTCCCATATCAAGTATCTATATATCAATTCTTGTATGATTATTTAAAATCAATCATGGCATGATAATATGTATAAATGTTTTATATAAAACATGGTAAACACTTCCCTTTTTCACAGTTCTAAACAAATTCTGGTAAAACACACATATCAAGGATGACGTAGAGATTCATACAGTACAAAAAAGAAATAGCAACATAGGTATCATTACCAAGGATAAATATATGTCATACTAATAGACTACTCATACCAAAATGAATCATGTGAAATATCCAGTTCCTAGAACATGGGTCTAGGATGTAGAAGAATACCCGATTCATAAACTCCCCTAACAATGTCAATATTCATCCCCTAGAACTAAGAGCCTAGGAAAAATTGGAAATACCCTTGAATAAACATCATGATAATCTCATAATATGGATTATGACCTCATGATAAACCTTCCACCTATGTACACAAGTTGACCAATGTTCTCATTTTCAAAAATAAATTTCAATGTTTCAAAAGTAACTATTTTAATTTTATTTATCAAAAAATAAGGAAAATCAAGTTCTCTTCAATAAATTTTTTTAGAGACACGCCAAAAAATAATTCCAATTTGATAAATCAATTTATAAAGTAAGAGAAAATCATGATTATTGTCAGTCTTGAGACAAAACCACCTACCTCAATGCTTCGGTCGCACACTATGACATCAAAATAAACCAGCAATTAATACTCAATGATGAAAATAAAGGTCCTAGGATCCAACACACAACAACATATTGATTTAATTGAAAAAATAGGTGGCTAAGATGACACCACATACGTCAAAAATTAAATCCAACTGCACCACAATAAATAATGGAATAGACTATGGAATGAGATCACACAATAGATCTTGGAAAAATCCTAGAGTGAACACCAACATAGATTGTAAGATCTAATAACATGACTCAAGGACTCTACCATGATCAAAAGCATCAATAAAGTGTAAATATTACTCGCATCAAAAGACACACCATGATCATAATGTAGATCTAACTCTAAACAGATTGATCTAGGGAAATGTGGCCTCTAAAAATTACTAGAGATGAGCCTTAGTTTGAGATAAAATGAAAACAGGTGGTCAAATGGAAAAAACCATAGGGGTTTCATAAAAAATCTTTACAGGGGAATTAAATGACGTGTAATTCATTTACAGATCGTAAGATCCACACTATTTAAGTATGGTAGAGATCCCATCACATCATATTAAAAATATGTTATTTAAAAGATACACAATATGAAACAAATATTATGACCTGTATCCTCTAATATCATGAACCTTTTCAGGACATTCACCCAATATTTATTATATGTCGTGTAACCTAGTTACATTGTGTATAATTCTCCTTAAACCTATAGAAAAATATGGTCAATAGAAAGTCCATAAAATCTCGGAATTCACTATTTTAGGAATCCTCTCAATTCCTTCTAAGTCCACAACAGACAATGGTAAAAAGGATACCATCATGAGGTCAAAGACGTACCTAATATAATAGTAAAATGATGATACATGGTATATTCCAAACGAACTATCAAAAAATACATAGAATGTTGGAGGGAAAATCCAAAATATTAGAGTCTCTCACAATAGTAAAGGTCATGTCACTGATCAGTAATGGAAAGGGTGATTGTCCTTGACAACATCCAACCAACCTTGTAAGACCCCTAAACCTTTTAGAATAAAAAGAAGAAATATAGGGGAGGAGTCGAGAATCTCACGTAGTTGCTGAACATCAAAAGAAACACCCATGGAGATCTAAAAGACATCGTACGACCCTAGAGACATATCCCCCTCATCTTGTAAAATCCCTTCTATTTATCATCCTCATCATGTAAAAGACATCGATTATATCTAGGAAAAATGAACTACCCCTTTTTCAACATGATGAAATATGAATGGGGTTCTCCATGAAATACTCACACAACCTCATAAGACCTTATTTGGTAATGAAAAATATCACCAAAAAATATATTAATTTTCCTTGACAATACTTCTGAAACCTCGCATGATACTTGAACATTGTAAAATAAACTACGAAAATGACATGGAATGTTGATGGTGACTCTCATGGACATAAAACTCCTAAAATTATATATGTATGTTCATGACATGGTCTCCGCAAAATTCTTCAAAATTCAACCTAATCTCTTCAAGGCTCCATGAAAAACCATCCATGTCTCATAAAGAATCCCAGAATAATCACACATGATCACATGAGGGGTAATCAATACACATCATGATCTCACAAAGGCCCATGGATATTTCAACATGGAAAAATAGAAATCCTTTGGTCTATCATTCACAGTAAAAATTAGCCCTTAAATTGGAGAAAATAAAATAAATAATGCATTGATGGATTATACATATGGCCAGTGAAAATTAGATAATACCCTCAGCATAATCCATGGTAGAGACTTGTGAAGATGTTTGGTACAATATCTCTTCACTGCTTATATTTTTGATTCGTGAAATATACCATAGAAAAAGTGCACAAAAATTGTTATGGAGGGGCATATAATTCACCACACTAGAATGAAATAATTGATCTTCACTTATATGTGGATGGAAAAAATGTTTAAAAATTTCACTAGTTCTATATTTTATTTCTTGGAGCTGCTGATTTGATGACAAAAAAAACCTTCCATAATGTAATATAAAATATAGTATCTGGATCAATAGTGTTCCTAGTATAAATTACATCACGTGATCACTCATTGATCACAGAACAGACTTTTGGAGGGACTCCCATGAGACATCCTTCACATATCATGTATAATATGATACTTATAATAAACTCACACCATATAAATCGAAGGCATTAACCATATAAAATTTAGAACAATGATTAATGGAATAAGACATAGACTAATAACATGGTCATTCACCCTCATTCACTTCATGTGAACAATCCATGACACATGAAAAAAACAATTCATTTTAGCCATATCTCATTAAAAACCATCAGTATATTATTTGGGTTATGTGAATTCATATGGACATGTTGAATAAATTCACATTATACCCCTCAAACATTCCACCCAAATCTCATGAATCCCTTCAGGATCGACATTAATGCCCCACAATATCCTTCAGACATGTGGTTGGAATCATATAACGAAAACACTCATGTTTGTTGAGTCATGTGGTAGTTCATGGGCATGACGAATAGCTCTAACGATTCCCTTTTATAATTCCATCCATGTCTCATGATTCCATCTGTACATGTCATCTAGGAAAGGTGATGTCATTCCAGACATGTCAGAATTATTATCACAATTCACCCTATCACTGTCAGGTATCACTTGTGATGACACCTAGTAAATTCGACTAGAACATGAGACACCCTCTAGACATGATTAATGGGGTCATTTGGTGGATTATAGAGAAAATCATCTTTGTATTTTGATGTCCGTCAGACGATTCAACCTTGGTCATGTGATAATCCTTAGACATGCCATCTAGGATACAAGATGCCACTTGGACAAGGTAGTTGGACCGTGATATTTTCCTTGGACATGTAAGGGATACATTCTTCGAGACATAAAGTAGGTAATTGTGGCATCTTGAGATGATAATCAGAACATACCACGAAGGCAAGCAGTCCATATGAAAAGGGGCATCCTATGACTTGGTCACCATGATCATCCTCAATGTGTAATCCCAAATGATTTGGAAATCCTTAGAGTATATTTCCAAACCTATTTAACTATGTGAACTCAGATTCATTCCATAACAAGGATGCTTAGGGAACCTTCATATATTCCAATATCCTTACCACCCCATCCACGATTCATCATTGTGCATAAGTCCTACATCAATAAGAAGTGAAACAAATCATTTACCTACCCCTGTTTCTCACACTTAGAATAGCTCATATTGGGATAAGGATATGGAATGATCATATCATTTGTATCATATACATTTACTAGGATAAAATAATCATATGACTTGATTAATTAATTCACCCTCTGTGTGTAAGCCCTGATGATATGGCTAGCCTCAGAGTGTAAGCCCTAAAAATGGGAAATATTTTGACTATTATTCCTAGTATACGTGGGATACATGTGATTCCTTCATAATGCAAGAGAACAACATTAAAACACCCCATGAGATGTCTTAACATACAATTTTAACATTATCATGTAATGGAATTGAATATTTATATAGATTTATTCTCTTCAATGAGTACAGATTATGTGGGCAGAGGGAATTTCAGTAATCATAACATCTTCAATAGAAACCTCTATGAAGACAGGGGAAAAACTAGTGTGTAATCCCTAATTAACTAAACTATAATGAAATTGATTCCATCCATATTTAGGATATGTATGACACCTCATCAATACCAATGTTCAATATTATGTATCCCTAGGATCTTCCTAGTACATAATTCCTATATCTATGTGTAATGAGGATGTTCATAAGCTATACCTTGTTTGGACCCTGAGAATAGCTCACACGGGCTTTGGTAATCACAATAAATACCATATTGGAATCATGAATCTCCCACATATAAAGAAATCTCATAATATAATCCCTAAAGTTTGTAATGATATAAAGTTCCCCTAATATGAGGATATCTATATAGGGGACCATCCCAAATGCATGATAAGATTTTGATATCTTTGATTCCCTTAATAACTAGGATCCATAGAACATCTCCTCATGATTGGAGCAAAAATATTCAGCACCAAACCTCTAAAATTTATGAAGACATGTCTTGGGATGGTGTGGTTTGCAAGATATGTATTTTTAGTCATGAAGACAATAAGGAATATGGAATTCGATCAGTGCATCATCATATGAAAAATATGTTCTCAAATAGATATACATGGGTTACATAATTTTCATTTTATTAATGATCATTCAATTATGAAAATGTTGTATTTTCAAAGCAAGGATTGACATATTTCATAAGATCCTTGACTATAAGGGATAAGAGACTAGATTCATTCTATATTTTCCATTTGTTTCATATGATATTAAAATGACAATTTCATCCTAAGGTTCAACTAATCATTCTATTATTTAGATGATTCATTTTAGGTTCACCATTTTTATTTTCATAGGTAATGAAAACAAAATGGACCAACGCATGGTCATCCATTCAATGTTTTTATTTGAGATATTCACATCAATTTCACAAATTATTTTTTTGATAGGATCGGTTTGGAGAGATAGATAATTATGGGGAGTTCAATTTCTTGTGTTCATTTATATTTGGTCCCCATTTTTCTTCTTTCTTGAATCTGTAGATGGTATCAACATCGATTACTAGGTACATACCTACATTCCAAATGTAGGTGGTCGGTAGGGGTTTTGAACCCAATGTAACTTTGGAACATACTTATTTTGAGAGGACATATAGATACCATATCCTTTTTCACATAATATTACATGATTTAAATCATAATTTACTAACATTTACAAGTCATGGTCTATAATATATAGTGTTATTGAATGACTAGGAATATAATTAAATACCAAGAAATCAAAATAAAGACATCTTTTATTTAATATTTATAATTATATACTAATTTTTTTGAGCCCTTAAATCTTAATAGGATAATCATGAGAATAATGAACAAACATATGAGCTAAAAATCCCAGTAAGGGAATGGACCTATCAATAAAGAATAACACATGGGTTATAAGGCATTCCATCATGATATAAAAAGTCATGAAACATGAATAAAAACAAGGAATTTTAAAATTTATAATTGGGTATCATGTAATCATGTTATCATAGGAATAAGTGTTAAACATCCAACATTACAAAAACATGATTCAAGAAAAACTTCCTAAACCATTTCACACAGAGGATCAAGAGTTAAGGATTACTTCCAAGATAATTTCACATCGTGGACCAAGTCTCATATAAGAATTATTTTTTATCTCTTTCCCAAAATGATGTCTCATGAGACTAAATGTTATCAAATTCATTGGGGTGCTATCTAGGGGATTCAATAAAAACATTTTCAACCATATGCATTCTTCAGGAAGAATCATACATTAGGAACAAACATAAGAGTTACCTATGAAAATAAATTGGTATCATACTCTTGTAATAATGAATAAAAATTGGATTATCATAATGGTTTCAATGAAATAATACATTAAAATAATACATGTACATTAGTATTGGTAAATAGTCATTACAAATGACAAGTGTTGTAAAACAGAAGTGGAAACCTATAAAAATTATTCTTATGGATATTTAGAAATGACTCAGTTTAGTGTTTTTAAGAGAATATTTGAACTATTCTTTAAAAAGGAGAAGGTATATTTTTTTTATAAACCCATAAATTAAACAACATAGTTTTTTATGACTAAATAATTTATTTTAGAAAATTGATTTTGGATAAAAATGGATTATGGAGTGCACATGAAAATAGGTGGGAAATTTGGAAGGTCCTATTAACCGGGCTTGCTTATTAAGAAGAATTGAGAAGGGAACCTTTATAAAACAAGGATTTCCCAATATATGATGGAATTTATGATATGGTTTCATGATTTGTAACATTTAAATAGAATTTATTAGAACTATATAAAAATAATTTATAATTACATTGTGGTAATGTGATAGAAATTGTAACATGATGGAAGAAATTTAGGTTTGAAAAAATCTTCAAACATATGTTTGAAAGCGTTCTTCAAATGAACATAATGTACTATATAATCAAAATAAATCCATTAATTATTTATTTTATAACATTTTATATTTTTATTTGACTTATTATTATTTAATTACGTTCCTTTTGGGTATTTTTGATGAGTTATAATATACAATTTCATCATTCGGGAGTGCTAGTTTCATGAGTATTCATTATAGGATCACTTGTATACATGAATGAATGATCATTTAAAATGGTAATAGTTGTTCATTATTGAAATTATAGGTTTTCAATTAACCTATAAAATATATAATGGTCATATATATCAATGTTTTCTCAAATAATATGTTAATTTAATAAATAAAATGATAATGATAAAAATTTAATTTCTTTACATATTTTTGATTATCAAGAAAACATTGTGTTCTATAAATTAATATTTCATCTATATAATGGTTTTAGAACACTAACTAAGGATTACTATAAATTTTAAAATACAAATTTTCAATTATAATGGATTTATTTCTAGCCTTGATGTGGGTCTTAGAAATCAAAAAACCATTATTCGTGAAAGTGGTGAATTGACAAATGATAGTTGACGTTTCCATTTTTTTGAAAAAAGTGAAAGATAATAGAATTGATGGTAGATATACATAATAAATAATAACATTATAGTATATTAATGATACTATATATTTCATTTCACATTGGAATTTTAATGTGAGGAGTGGATAAGAAATTAAAATTAATTGAATCTAAATTAAATGAAAGCGAATACAGATTTTACCTCTTGAATTTCTTCACCTAGATAACCTCTTTAGAAAATTGGGATTGTTTTTTATATAAATTAACATTCATGTGGGGGAGATTATAAGGAGAGTATTGGAAATAATTTTTATATTATTCAATGATTAGATGGTGTAAGGAGAATTGGTGGTGAGGGGAATTGTCTATTTTGAAGGAGAGAAGTGTTCTTTTATTATTTTGTTCATTATTTTATTATTTTGGATCATGAATATCAATTGTGATGAACCAAATATCTATATATATTAAATAATTAATGATAGTTTGATATTATGGTCTTATATATTACATAAACAAGTCATGAATGAATAATTCATTTATTTAGCTTATATCGAACATTATCATATTTCACTATTCACCAAAAATCATATATTTTAGAATAGCCACTAAAATTTACCATAAAAATTTTAATGTGATAAAAGTATAAAATATACTATATTATATGAAAATAATTTTCTAATTAAGGGAATTGAGTTTTCAAATAAAATAAATATTTATTTGAAATGTATCAATTTTAGAATTTTAATTGATTTTATAACAAATTGAAAAAACAATTAAGGTCTCATAAAATTATATTTTAATAATAGGATAAAATATTAATAATATATGAATCTGTTTTACTAAAATAAATTCACTTTTAGAATAATATATTAAAAATAAAATTGTAAATATGAATTTAAATTTTACAAAAATACCAATATTTTATTTATGTTTTTAAAACATTTATTTTCATACATCTGGATATGAATATACCATATTTACATTTTTAAGGTCCTCAAATGTTATCTACGTTTTTCGGTGTGATTACTTTATATTTTAATCATTACTATTTCTAAGGTTTATATTACCATTCCAATGTTTATGTTACTAATCCATTGGTATAGGTTCATAAATTACTATAAATAACTCTTATTTCATTCATTCTTCATTTATATAGATTGAAATTTTTTTCACTATGCGGTTTTAAGAGATTAAATTTATATACCATAATTATAAGAAAGGAAATTTCCTTAATTGAATTATGGGTCATTATAGGATGGGAGGTCGGGCTCATCGCACATTTTTAGTTGATTTTTTCCCACTCATGGACTCTCATATATATTTAAAATATGTTTTTGAATATCCTCCTAATCCATATACAATACCGATTACCCTAAAAATGAACATATGTTTAATCACTTGAATATCCTAAGGGGAGTATTTTAGTGAATCCATATTTATGTATCTGAGGTTCCCCATCAATTTCCTATAACCTGTAGCTACTTGTATGAAGATGTCATATACAGAGTCTATAAGGACCCAACTTTAAACATTACATAATCATGAATTATTTAAATAATTCACATTGAGGATAATTTCAGGTTTAGAGTTTTAGATAATTAGGCCATAACTATTACATATCAACTTGAATATTACAATGTAGAAACTTTTACTATATCATATTTTTCACAATAATAAAACTCCTTAAATAAAAAAAGAGTTCTTTTCTTGATATAAATATTCTTGAATACTTTATATCTCTTACCCTTCCTTATAAACCGTGAAAAACATTTCAATAACATGCGATGAACATAAAAAGCTCTGTAAGGGTTATAAAATAAGGAAAGGAAACATTAACCCATCAATAAATACAAATCTATGATACTATACTTTTCAATCATAACATAACTTACAAAATCATAAGATTTATGAATAACACACAAAAATAAAAAATCAAAAAGGTAACTTGTGGAATTCATAAAATAATTACATTATAGCAATCACAGATACATAGGGAGTCACATTTGGAATACCCATCATAGTATATTCCCTTAATCTCTTAGGAGAAACATCAACATTTACCTCCATCATGTTACCCAATGCACTGGAGATCTATCTTGGGCTCACCCACCCTAGGTTTATCACGGAACCACCCATATACGTAAACAATGCTTAATAATATTAACATATTCATAAAACATAACACAAGTATAAAGGAAAGATAACATTTCCACATTCCAAACACAATATATCAAATTAAGATATTGAAATAAACAATGCTTTATCAAATCATTTTCAAAACCATTTAAAACATTTAATAAAGAGTTTTTTGAATCAATGTGTCCCATAACACATTAAATCTTTTAAAGGAATTAAAATTTTAAAACATTAATTTCCATATAAATAATTACTAAAAACCATTTTGAAAACATGGATATTAATGAGAAATATTTAGAAGAATAAATCTTTTAAACAATATTTTAGTTAAAGAGTTCTTAACCGAATGAGATATACTTCAATACAAATAATTGAGGAATAAAATTCAATCAAAACATTATAATATCATGAGAATAAAAGGATTTGTTACATAACATGCCACAGGATAGTATATACATCTTATAAAAGTCTATTGGTGCATAACGATGATGAAGTCTCATTGAAATGTAAATTGAGACGAAATCCATTATAAAAATGGTATCCTTAGATCAAGGATAAATAAATTACATAATAATGTGTGAAAAATATATATACACACAATATGATTGGATATTCAGTGTAAATCAATCATAGTAAATTCACACATGTTCTTTTTAATAAAAATCCAATGACTTGGATGTTTAACTCCATGAATAGAAATTGAGTTAAAATTACTCTTATTAAGTTCATATCGATGGCTTGAGAATTTATCAATGGAGTTATTATATGTATAAAAAGTATATCCACACAAAGGGGATTGGAAATTACAAGATAAATAAATAAATAGTGATTCCACACATAATATTAGCATTATATAATTATGAATTATAAGATTAACCCATGGAATGGAAATTGGTTTAGAAGGTTCCCGTACCGATTTGGTAACTTATGAAACATACAACCCATGAAAGAAGGATCATAAAATGAAGATTTAAATACCCATTAATTGAAGTATATTACACACTGAATACAATCATGGGAAGTACATAAACCACACAAAAGGAAATTGTGGCAAATATAGCATGAATCTCATGGGAATAATAAGTGAGATGGAAATCCCTAACCATGTAGTAATTAATCGAGTCGTATGACCAAAAGTAAATAACCACCAAATGATTCAGAGGATTTCATGAATATAAATATGATAATGATAATATATATCAAATTTTAGTACACAATAAACCACATGAAATAAATTAATGGCGAACAGTGGAAATACAACATAATTGAAAGTGATATAAGAAATCCCTTACCTCGTGTCAGACTTGACTTGTTTGTTCCTTTTTCATATTGAATAATATATGTTGACCTCGCCTGTTTTGATAATCCCAATTATGCTTTCACATACTTTAATAATCCCAAATAATTTTTATCTATATATTAATTCCTTCAATCTATGACATTCTATTTGATAATAATGTTAAAATAATCTTTGAAATATGTTAATCAATGTTTATCTATGGTTATATGAATTTTGATATAATTCTAACTTAATCGAATATGTTTTGCATAAATCAGATAAGTGTTAAGTCACCGATATGCTTATAGCTACTTATACAGATCTATTGGTACTTAGTATACCGATAGACATAGTCACTGATAAGCAAAGGTCACTGATACATAGAGCTACCGGTTTGAATAAGTCCATCGGTAAGCACATATCATTAATAAATCAAGTCCACCGATGCAAAAAAGCTACCGATAGAATATGAGCTACCGACAGAACAAGTCTACCGATATAATCTTAATCACAGGTATAGAACAAAGCTACCGATACAGACAGTCACCAATACAAAATGAGCCACCGATACAAGAGAGCTACCGATTGACAAAGAGCTACCGATATAAGAAGTCACTGGTACATAGAGCTACTGATACACAAAGTAACAGCTACTGATACAAGGAGCTACCAGTACAAGGAAAAAGAGCTATCGATAGGTGCTCACAACTATACAAAGTCCACCATTACACATCTACCGACAGAAGGCTACAGATAAAGACTGACTAGTCAAACTCTATACTCTCAATATTATTTATTTATTAAGAAACAGTAATATTTGATGTTTTTAATGCAATTAATGTTATTTAATGATAGTTGTTGGCATGTCAGGGAATCGTACCTCATACCTATAAAAAGGTAATCATTTCCTTTTACCAGAGCTGAAATCTATAAAAGTAAGAAAAAAATCCAGGCAAAAAGAAACTAAGAAGGCACGTGAAGTGTGTGGAAAATCAATGGCTGAATACCGTTGGAAAGTGGTGCATTCAAAAATAAAAGAAATGATACATTAATACCGGAAGAATACTGGACATACACGAAGCCATTCATTCTAGAGGAGAACACAAGCTGCACCATAGTCAAGGAGTGAAGAACTACAACGATCTCTTCATGAACTCAAGCTGATCAAACTAAACTTGAAGAAAACGACCCTCTGTTTTTCAGAAAAAAACCAGAGAAGGACTCATAGATTCATTTATATCAATCCAAGGAGTCCAGAGCTTCACTCACAACACACAGAGCACTCTAAAATCATCTCTATCTCTCTAGCTCTACTGTGTTTCATTCATTTACTTTTTGAGCAGTGTGTGTTGTATTTACACACTGAATCCTGGAATGAACTGGAGGATACTAAATCCTAACTCCAAAATTCTTACAAATTTCTATATCCCACTGTGAATTGTGGAAGAGTTCAAGTAAGACCTGGGCAGCCTGTGTGCTGTTGTTTTGTTTTCCCACGAAGAATTATGGTAAAGGTCTTAGTACCTGGACAGTCTTTGCACTGATGTTTACCCTGATCCAGGGTGTGGATCAAATTTATATAAATTTTTTGAGGACTATGTCTCAACTTGATACTGAACCTCTTGATTATATCTACTATGCATCTTAGTTTAAATATAATTTATATTATATATATTTTCTATTCTGCTGCTAATTAATTTGAAATACAATTTTCTTAAAGTTACTTTGATAGTTAAATTAGTAAGTGTTTATACTTATTGTGAACTAGTAATTTAGTTTCAAAAATTAATTTAATCTTCTGATTAAAATAACTGAGACCTAATCAATCTTTGAGAAACTAATTGAACTTTTACAATCTGTATAAATTCACTACAATTTAACTTGTTTTTAAATTGGTGGATTCAAAGAGATATCTTTTTAACATAAATTTTAATTGGAACTAAATTCACCCCCCTCTTGAGTGTCCACTCCGACCAACATTTGGTATCAGAGGATTTTTTTTGTTTATCGAAGTCTACAAAATAATCTATTTTTCCAACTGTGATTTTAGTTGTATCTTAAAGATCTTAAATTTCTGTTATTTCTAAATTTTATATCTTTAAATATTTTTTCTAAAATCTAACTATGGATAATAGATTAGAAGGTGATGCTAAAAACATTCCACCCTTATTTAATGTTAAAAATTATGCCTAGTGGAAGATTAAAATGAAAATTCATTTATAGAGTATGAGATTGGATATCTGGACTGCTATAGAAACTCAATATAAGATTCTAGACACTGAGAGAACTACTTGGGATGAAGCTACTAATACTGCCTAAAATAATAATTGTAAAGCAATGAATGCCTTGTATTGTGCTTTATGAGATGAATAATTTAATCGCATATCTGCTTGTAAAACTGCTTATGAAATTTGGGACACTTTGGCTATTTCCCATGAGGGAACAACCAATGTCAATGAAATGAGATTGAATACCTATACTATCAAATATGATAATTTTAAAATGATGCCTAATGAGCCTTTTTCTGACATGTATCTTAGGTTCAATGAGATTGTCAACACTATGAGCTCTCTTGGTAAAGCTGTTCCTGCAAAAGAACAGATCATGAGAATATTAAGATGTTTACCAGAATGATGGAGAGGCACATCTGTTTCATTTAGATAATCCTGTGATATTGGTACTTTTCCTATTAAAGAATTAATTGGTAAGATAATGAGGTATGAGGAAGAACTCAAAGTAAACAAGGAATAAGATGATGAACTGAAAAGAAAGTCAGTGGCTTTTAAGTCTACTGCCTCAAAGAGTAAGGATTAGGAGAAAGTTCACATACCTACTGAAAGATCAACAAGTGAAAGTTCAGACTCTGACAGTGATAATGAAATGGTTCAGATAGCTAGGAGATTCAAGAAGTTCTATAGGAAGAATAAATTTTCAGGAAATCAAATTACAAAGGGAAATATGATAACAAAGGTCATTGGAAGAAGGAATCGAAGAAGCCTGATAAAAGTGATGAAATTGTCTACTATGAATGCAAAAGGAAAGTACATGTAAAAGCAGACTGTCTAAAATTAAAGTTCAAAAATAAATATGACTACAAGGATAACAAGTATAAGAAATCTATGAATGCAACCTGGAGTGCTTCAGAAGATAGCACAAGTGAATCTGATGTTTAGGACTCTAAAAAGAATCGTGCTAACATGTGTTTTATGACAAACACATCTGAGGGAATTTGCATGAAGAGTTCTCACAAGAAGGTATGGTACTTGGACAGTGGATGTTCAAGGCATATGACTGGAGATTACTCATGCTTCAAAAGCTTAATCAAAGTTTATGGAGGCCATGTCACCTTTAGTGATAACTCTAAAGGAAATATCATTGGCCTAGGCTAGATTGGTAACACTGACTCAGTTTTAATTTCTAAAGTTTTATTTGATGATGGACTTAAATATAATCTGTTTAGTATTTCTCAGTTATGTGATGATGGTTTTAATGTTAAATTTGAAAATGATTCTTGTAATGTATTTAATTCCAAAAATGTTTTAGTATTTTCTGCATTGAGAAATGAAAATGTTTATGATGTTGATTTGAATTATTTAGCTAAACAAAAAGTTACTTGTTTAAATGCTTTTCATAAAGAATCTTGGCTGTGGAACAGAAGATTAGGACATTGCAAAATTCATTCACTTAGAAATTTGACTAGAAAGAACTTAGTTAGATACCTACCCAAACTTGAATACTATTCAGACAAAGTTTTTAATCCTTATCAAAAGGGAAATCAACATAAAGTTTCTTTTAAATCAAAGAAAGAAGTTTCAACTTCTGAACCTCTTGAGTTGTTTCACATGGATTTGTTTGGACCTTATAGTGTTTCTTGTTTAAATGGGAAGCACTATGTCTATGTCTTAGTAGATGAATTTTCTAGATATACTTGGGTATACTTATTAGCTCACAAAAGTGAATCTTGTTCTTACTTTATTAAATACTCCAAGTCTACAGAGAACCTTAGTGGACTTATGATTAAGACTTTGAGAAGTGACCATGGCCGTGAGTTTGAAAAATCATGAGTTTGAATCTTATTGCTCACACAATGGATATTGTCACAATTTTTTTTCCCCTAGGACACCTCAACAGAATGGTGTAGTATAAATAAGAAATAGAACCCTTCAAGAGATTGCAAGAACTATGCTTAATGAGTATGACCTGCCAATTTATTTTTGGGCTAAAGCTATAAATACAACTTGTTATATTATCAATAGAGTCTTAGTTAGACCAATTCTCAATAATAACCCTTATGAGTTGTGGAATAATAGGAAACCTAAGGTAAGTTACTTTAGAGTTTTTGGTTCCAAAGTCTTTATTCTCAAAACAAAGGATAATCTTGACAAGTTTGCACCCAAAAGTGATGAAGGAATTTTTCATGATTATTATTTAATTAGAAAAGCCTATAGAGTCTTTAATAAAATAACCAAATGTGTGGAATAATATGTTCATATCATGTTTGATGAAACTGATCCACATGAACCTAAGTCTTCTCTTGAAAATCTTGAAGAAGATTTGTCTATTCTGGACCTTAATGATAAAACCAATGAGCCTGTTGTAAAGACATCCAGTTCTGGACATATTCCAGAATATGATTCTATAGAACCCGAACATAGAGAAGATCCTGAAATTTCTAGTCCTACCTTTACTAGATCAACTAGGATTCTAAATAATCATCCTTTAGATGCCGTTGTTGGTAATCTTGATAGAGGGACATAGACTAGAGATTGTCTAAGAAATCAGGTTGAACATCAAGCCTTTCTTTCACAGTTAGAACCTAAAAATGTCAATGACGCAATCAATGATGAATTTTGGGTAATGTATATGCAATAATAATTAAATAAATTTGAAATAAACAAATTTTGCGAATTAGTTGACAGACCTAAGGACACCTTGACCATATGTACTAAATGGGTTTTTAGAAACAAAATTGATGAGTTTGGAAATATAGTTAGAAACAAATCTAGGTTAGTTGCTCAAGGATATAGTCATGAGGAAGGTATAGACTATGAGGAAGCCTTTTCCCCTTTAGCTAGATTAGAAGCTATTAGGATCTTACTTGCCTATGCTGCTCATCTGAATTTCAAGTTATATCAAATGGATGTAAACAATGCATTTCTAAATGGTTTTATAATTGAGGATGTTTTTGTTGAATAAAAACCTGTATTTATAAACCCCCATTTCCAAAATCATGTTTTTAAACTTTCTAAAGATTTATATGGTTTAAAATAATCTCCAAGATCTTGGTATGATAGACTTAGCAATTTTCTTATTTCAAAAGGTTTTACTAAAGGGATTGATGATCCAACTCTTTTTAACAAAAGAATTTCTAAAGATGTTTTGATAGTACAAATCTACATTGATGACATTATTTTTGGATCTTCTAAAGATTATTCATGTACTAATTTTTCAAAGATCATGAAAAATGAATTTGAAATGAGTTTAATGGGAGAACTCAAATATTTTATTGGATTTCAAGTTTTTCAAAATGAAAATGGTGTTGTTTTTAATCGAAGTAAATATTCAAAGGATATTTTTAAACGTTTTGGTTTGTATGATATTAAAGAAAGTGATAATCCTATGAGTACTATCTGTAAATTGGATGCAGATAAATCTAGGAAACCAGTGGATCAAACAAATTACAGAGGTATGATTTGATGCTTACTTTACCTTACTGCTAACCGACCAGATATTATGTTTAGTGTGTGCATGTGTGGAAGATTTCAAGCTAATCCTAAAGAATCACATTTGCTTGTTGTTAAAAGAATTTTCAAATATCTTAAACATACTGAAAATTTAGGTTTGTTTTATCCGAAAGGAAAATCTTTTGAATTAATGTGTTATTCAGATGTTGTCTTTGCTGGTTGCAAGTTGGATAGAAAAAGCACATCGGGAATATGTCATTTATTGGGAAAATCCTTAGTATCATGGTGTAGTAAGAAAAAAAATTCTATAGCTTTATCTACTGCTGAAGCAGAGTATATAGCTACTGGTAGTTGTTGTGCAAAAATTATGTGGATTAAACACACTCTTTTGGACTATGGATATGATTTTAAGCATGTTTCAATAAATTTTGATAACACTAGTGCAATTAATATCTCTAAGAACCCTGTATCTCACTCTAGGACCAAACACATCGATGTAAGGCACCATTTCTTAAAAGATCATTACAAAAAAGGTGATATTACTCTTGATGAACATTAATTAGCAGACGTTTTCACTAAACCTTTAATTTCAGATAGGTTAAGTTACATTAGAAATGAGTTAGGAATGATTAACCTTGACCGGTAGATACCTCACTGATGTGATACCTCACCGATGTACCTCACAGATGTGATACCTCATCGATGTACCTCACTGATGTGATACCTCACCGATGTGATACCTCACCGATGTACCTCACTGATGTGATACCTCACCGATGTACCTCACCGATGTGATACCTCATCGGTATACCCTATCGATAAGTATGAGCTGTTTTAAAATTCTATCTGCCGCCATAATCTATATTTTTTATACTTTACTTTTTATATTTTAATTATTTATGATTTCTAAATGATAAAACTAAGTCTTAATCACTTCTCAATCCACTGAACCTTTCCTTTTACCTCAAGACTTAGCTCCCAAATCTCTCAAAAACCCTAAGTTCCTTGAACCAAAAATGGAAGAAACCAAACTCCCTACTGTTAGAGATGACATTGATGAGATGAATGCGAAGAAGAAAAAGACATACCAAGAAGGAAGTAGTAATATTGGTAGAACAAAGTCAGGAAGGCGACCAATGAACCCGCATTTACAAAATAGAGTCATTGTGATCAAAACAGAGCTATGCGTGGAATGGCTGTTTTCTAGTAGATCATTGGTTCTCGAGGTGATGGAAGATCAGAAGTGGGTAGAATTATTTTCGAACAACAATGGACCCTACTATCTGAAGCTGGTGAAACAGTTCTATGAGTTTGTAAGTTTTGAGAAATTAGAAGATGAGAATTGAATGATTTCACTTGTAAATGGAAAGGAGATATCTTTTTCATATGTTGAGTGGGATGAATGCCTAAAGGTTCCACACGAAGGTGGGTCTAGATATTTATCGAAATTAGTACCACCTACAAGTGACATATTTGATTATGATATTGAATTAGAGGAACTCAACAGTAGTGGCATGAAAAGACAGGTGGTGGCTGCTGAAATGGATGTAGAGAACAGATTGCTGTTCAAGTTTGTTCAGCATGTTTTAATTCCAAGGAGGGGAGACTTTTCAAATTTAATATATCAAGATATCTATCTGATACAAATTTTCAGACATGGTGTGAAAGTAAATCTGTGTAGGCTACAAATGATTCAAATGGAGGATATGACCAGGACAAAATCAAAGACCAATGCCTTATTCTTTTCCAAGTTGATTTTTGTTATGATTAAATTAAAGGGGGTAGCTGAGTCTCATGATGAGATAGTGGTAGTAAGGAATATTTTTTGTATCACAAGCACCTTTTGAAAATACATGAAGATAAACTGGAATACATAGAGAAGAGAGTGGGTTAATGATGACAAGAAGCTATATGATAAGTTCAATCTTGTGGATCATCCTTCAAAGCCTATGGATGTGAGGGATCTAGGTCTAGGACCTAATGAATAAGAACCTGAGTACAGTGATGAGTTAGATAAAGAGGAGACTTCTACGGCTGATGGAAGGGATCCAGACTTGCCCCCACGTCCTGTTGTAGAAATTATATCTTCAGGAAAGGAAACTTTATTAGAAGAAGAAATACCTGTTGATGAGGAAGCCTAGCCAGCCCCTAAGAATAAAGAAGAAAGAGAGAATGAATCTGAATCCTCTGATTCTGTCTGCTTAAGTATGAGTCCATTGATTAGAAGCTCAGTTGTGCCTGTTAAGGATGTAGTGGGTGAGATGGAAGGACCTGTGCCTAATCCAGAGGAGCCTCTTGCTGTTTCAGAGATGAAGTTGATTGTAGAAGATTCTTCTGAGGAAGAAAGACCTACTGAAATGCTTTTGCTGTACAAGAGAATGCACCAGTTGAGGGGGACCATCCAATTAGGTTTGGAAGTGTTTCAATGGAAGTTGAAATTGAGGATTGGGCAGAAGAACAAGGTTTTGTGGTTTATGGATTAGATTATCCAGATTCTGATAATGAGACATACCTCAATAGACAAAAAATCAATTATGATATTCAGACTGAGTTGTTACCTGAAGATGTGGTCAGAATGCATAATCTGGATAAGCTCAAGTCTGATCTCAAAAGTAGTTTTGTGGAAGAAATAAGGAATATGGAAGCTTCACTGGTGTGATCTATTCAATCGATTATGAATGACTCTATGTCCAGTATAGTATCTGAAAGAGCACCTGTTGTGGTTGAAACTACTGATATGATCACCAAGGATGATCTGGAATCCTTAGAGAATGAGCTGAAAGAGTCTTTTAGTGCCTCTGTTGCCGAGTTAAAGCACTGCTTTGTTGAAGAGATGATCAATTTGGAAAAGTCTTTTGAACTCTCTCTTGGATGTAATGTATCAACCTTTGTGGAAAAGATAGTGGATGAAGTTACATCTTTCCAGACTCAAGTATCTAGACTGTCATAGGATGTTGAAGTTCAAAATAAGTATGTCATCTCTTTAGAATCTTATATGAGTTCTAGACATCAAGAAAACAAGGACTTAGCTTATGTCAAAAGTTTTGTGAGCCACATGGTATCAGTATTTGAGGGATTTAAAACCTCCATGAAAGATCTTGTTCGCACCCAGGATTATCAAGTGAAAAATCGTATCAGTGGGTTGACCAAAAACTTCAAAGAAACAGTAACCTTCTCTATTTTTTCTCTTGCCTCCAGACCTTTAATAGAACTGAATCAGATTCGAGCTTTGATGAAGGTGGAGCTTGGTTCAACATCAACCAGTGGCTCTGTGGACTCATCTGATCTGACCAAAATGGTAACTTCTACTAGAGATAAAACTAGAGAGATAATGAAGATTGTTCAGGACTATATGAGAGAAGCTTCTGCTTCTCAAAAAGAGGTGAAATACAAGGTAGATTACTATTTACAAAGGGTTTATACCAAGCATCAACTTAACAATCATTTCAAGCTTATGTTATAAAACATGAAGCTACCTCCTGTCAATCAAGACTTCAGGGAGCAAGTAAGAAAGATAAGGGAACTGACTCCAGCCTTGGAAAAATTCATGGAAAACAAGGATGATTTCATTTCTTCCATGGAAAGAGGAGGAGGAATCATTATGGATTTCAGAAATCTCTTGTTGCCTTTCTTGCATGTCAATTCTAGACCAGTTATTATACCTCTAGCTTTACCTGCATCTACCTCTACTACTTATCCTGTTTAGATGACTCCTGCCCAAGCCATCAGAAGCCTTACTCCGATGATCACTTAGAGAGCTACATAATACATACCAGGAACAATTTCAGTAGCTCAACCACCTCTGATCATTTCTGGTGTTCCTAAGCCTCCACCTGCCTCCACCTCACCTGAATCCTCTTCTGATCCCAAGGTGAAATCTCATTCTGAGGATGTGGATTGATCATTGGTTAGTATTTTTGATAGGAATCACCTGTATTTATTTTGTTTATGTATTTCCTGGTATCTGTTTTCTCCAAGGAATATATATGCTCTGAATTTATTTTACTCTTTTTTACTTATATTCTCCTGTCTTTCCTTCTTGTCCCACTTTTTTATTATCACAAAGGGGGATAAATACTATCTAAGGGAAACATATATGGGAGAGGAATAACATCTTTTATGACAAAGGAGGAGAAATACTATCTTTTTATTTCCCTCTGGTACATTTGTTTTATATTATATATTGTGTTCTCTGAATAAAATTGGATTTAATACACTATCCTTTGATACATTACTAATTATTCTGGGCTTATAATATCATAAGTTGTGATTATCAAAAATGGGGAGATTGTTGACCTCGCCTGTATTGATAATCCCAATTATGCTTTCACATAATTTAATAATCCCAAATAATGTTTATCTATATATTAATTCCTTTAATCTATGACATTCTATTTGATAATAATGTTAAAATAATATTTGAAATATGTTAATCAATGTTTATCTATGGTTATATGAATTTTGATATAATTCTAACTCAATCGTATATGTTTTGCATAAAGCAGATAAGTGTTAAGTCACTGATATGCTTATAGCTACTGATATAGATCTACCGGTACTTAGTCTACCGATAGACATAGTCACTGATACGCAGAACTACCGGTTTGTATAAGTCCACCGATAAGCACATACCACTGATAGATCAAGTCCACCGATGCAAAAAAGATACCGATAGAAGATGAGCTACTGATAGAACAAGTCTACTGATATACTCTTAGTAACTGGTACAGAACAAAGCTACCGATAAAGATAGTCACCGATACAAAACGAGCCACCGATACAAGAGAGATACCGATAGATGAAGAGATACCAATACAAGAAGTGACTGGTACATAGAGCTATTGATACACAAAGTAAAAGCTACCAATATAAGGAGCTACCGGTACAAGGACAAAGAGATACCGATAGGAACTCACTACTATACAAATTCCACCATTACATATCTACCGACAGAAGGATACTGATAAATACTGACCAGTCAAACTCTATACTCTCAATATTATTTATTTATTAATAAACGGTAATATTTGATGATTTTAATGCAATTAATGTTATTTAATGATAGTTTGTTGGTATGTCAGGGAACCGTACCTCGTACCCGTAAAAAGGTAATCATTTCCTTTTACCGGAGCTGAAAGATATAAAAGGAAGGAAAAATGCTAGGTAGAAAGAAACTAAGAAGGCACGTGAAGTGTGTGCAAAAGCAGGGGCTGAATACCGTTGGAAAGCGGTGCATTCAAAAACAAAAGAAAGGCTACATTCATACTGGAAGAATACTGAACGTACACGAAGCCATTCCTTCTAGAGGAGGACACAAGCTGCACCTTAGTCAAGGAGTGAAGAACTATAATAAGCTCTTCATGCACTCAAGCTGATCAAACTAAACTTGAAGAAAATGACCCTCTGTTTTTCAGACAAAAACCAGAGAAGGACTCAGAGCATCATTTACATCAATCCAAGGAGTCCAGAGCTTCACTCACAACAAACAGAGCACTCTAAACTCATCTCCATCTGTCTAGCTCTACTATGTTTCATTCATTTACTTTTTGAGCAGTGTGTGTTGTATTTACACACTGACTCCTGGACCGAACTGGAGGATACTAAATCCTCACTCCAAACTTCTTACACATTACTATATCCCACTACGAATTGTGGAAGAGGTCAAGTAAGACCTGGACAACCTGTGTGCTATTATTTTGTTTTCCCATGAAGAACTGTGGTAGAGGTCTTAGTACCTAGACACTCTTTGCACTATTGTTTACCTCGATCCAGGGTGTGGATCAAATTTATATAAAATGTTTGAGAGTTCTAAGTCTTAGCTTGAGACTGAACCTCTTTGTTATATCTGTTGTACATCTTAGTTTAAATCTAAAGTATATTATATATATTTTCTATTCCGCTGCTAATTACTTTTAAATACAATTTTTTTAAAGTTACTTTGATAGTTAAATTAGCAAGTGTTTATACATATTGTGAACTAGTAAGTTAGTTTCAAAAGATAATTTAATCTTCTTATTAAAATAACTGAGACCTAATCAATCTTTGAGAAACTAATTAAACTTTTACAATATGTATAAATTCACTACAGTTTAACTTGTTTTTAAATTGGGGGATTCAAAGAGATATCTTTTTAACAGAAATTTTAATTGGAACTCAATTCACCCCCCTCTTGAGTGTCTACTCCAACCAACCATATACAAAATTTAATTTCTAATTGATCAAGAAACTTTTTAATTTTTATTATTCTTTTAATATCACTTATTACCATGTTATAGATTTTATGCAATCATTTATGTTTATAATGGTCGTTTTGTCGATATTTGGTACTTGAGTAAAAAATGAACACCTTATAATTACAAGTTGTCCATGTGGTCAAGATTCCTTTATATATAGAATGATATTAATGATTTAGATATCATATATATCATATATATCCAGTATATATATGTATTTATAATAGTACATAACATTTGGAGATAAGAAATGAAATGCACCGTTCATGGAGACAACAAGCTGTACGTACGCATGAACGCTACATTCATTTATATTTCGTATTTTAATTGAATAAAAACTTAATGATACATAGTTATATTATAATTACAGTATAATATAATATATAATTTCAATAAATCCATCCTTTATACATCCCACGTATGGTATGAATGAGTCATATCACTTTGAGGGGCGGTAGTCCGCACTTCCTCAAATGAAATTATTGCATTTACTCATAATGGAAAGCATAAAGGAATGATATAAATTAAAAAATAGAAGCATAAAGAAAACATAAACATTATATATATCATATAAAAATAAAGTTCCATATTAATGGACACCATGAGAGGCGGTAGGAGAAAATTGAACAATCATCGTTTCGTGAGGCGTTAGTTTTCCATCCACGGAAATAATATGTTCTTTACCCATTAGATGGAGGTGTGTGTAAGTGTAGTTATAATACTTCTCATAAAAAACATCAAAATATATTTATGATATAGGTTTTGTTATAAAATAATGTAATAAATAGATTTTAGGGTTTGAATATGTAAAATAAAAGAAAATAATTTAAGAGAAATTGTTACCTTTAATTCGGTTAACTCCCTTTGATTTGAACAAAAAGGAATTATTAAAGTGACTTCTGCCTAAGGTAATTCTTATAAAAGGAAGAGAGGGATATTGAGATATTATTTGGGCAGAGGCTGGACGAGCCAAGTGGCTTGAGAGGTGCGAGTAATGGGTTAGAAGTGAGGGATTTTTATAAGGGGGAGGAGGGGCTCTTTATAAAAACTTGAAAACAATATTTTATTATAAACTTATCTTCATTTTAAAAATTTCCAAAACTCATTAATTTGGAAGATAACATGACTCAAAGTCAAAATATAATCATCCAATAATAATTGGATAGGTTTTATATATTTTTTAATCTTTATAATCTTATTTATTTAAATCATTTATTAATGAGGTAAATACTTCATCATTATTGTGTCATAAATAATTTATTTTATTTGATTTCTAAAGATTATAAAAAAACCATGATTTAGGAAATATTTTTATATTTCCAATGAATATTTATAGTCAAAAATTTAATTTATTTAACCCCATGTAAAAATTAATTTATTAAAAGATATTTTTATGTCCTTTTTGTCATTACTTTATGTTAATTAATCTAAAGTGTCATTATCACTCATAATTGGCTCTATGGGGTCCCAAAATAGACCCAAAAATTCTCATGGTCGTATATGACTCATCCAATAAATTTAGGACAAGTGTTAAGGTATTTTTTTTATTACTATAATATTATTTTTACCTTAAATTACCCTATTTACCTTTAACTGCAGTAAATAAAAGTCAAAAGTTACTATTTAAAAAAATTATTTTCATCTTATTGAACCAAATTTTACATACTAATAATAACCATGTATTTCAGGTTTTTTAAATTCAATTCATTGAAGTGGTAAAATTTCATTTAAATGAAAAAGTCAGTTTTTTTAACTATTACTAAGTCGTTTCACTATTCATCAAAAATAGAATTTTTTCAAGCAAATACCAAAAAATCAGCCTAAGCTGTAATTGATATTCAGAATTCAAAAATGATGTCTATTTTACCAAATTACAAACATAGAAGTCGCATTAATTAATTTAAAATTAATTCTAGTTTTCAAAACAAATAGCATGTTTTTAAGAAACAATAACTATCAAAATATTGATATTTATTTATGTCCAATTTCAAATTGAAATTAATTAAAATGAAAAAAATTGGATTACATGGTAAAAATATATTCTAATTAAACTTTTAAACCAATTAAAAATATAATCTAACCATATAAATAAATTAGATTAAAATGAATATTTGAATTAAAATAATGTATTTTTCACTATTCATTAAAAAAATGAATTTTATTATAAAAATACAAAAAAATTACCCAATGTAAATTTTGATGCCCCGATTCTAAAAAATTATTTAATTTTGTAAAATCTAACATATAAAAGTGACCAAAACTAGATTTAAAGAGGGTTCTCTATCAAAATATGGTAAAACGACCCTTAAATATATATTAGAGTATTTATGCTTAAAATCAGATTCATTTGCATTTTAAGCCTATAACTTTTGTTGGATAAAAGTAAAAACATTTAACAAACATGTATAATAATATTGAAGTTAGTTCTATTCATTCCCATCATTAAAATTACTAGGCATTAACTACCTTTTAAAATAATAATATTATATTATTAGTGTGCAACGTAAGATTTCAAAGAAACCCGTTATTGCGTATTAGGTAAGCCATCAAACATAGCATCCCCTTTAAAGTAAAATTAATATTTAATTCAAAAATATTAATAAATATGAAAATTTTATATTCTTTATTTACATGGGATGTTACATCCTCCCCCCTTTTGGGAATTGCGTCCTCACAATTTTAAAATTGGGCTTGGAATCTTCATTGAAATTCCTACATCAAAAAAAGTGTTAATAAAAATATCACATTAAAATAATTGAAGAGAATTACAAAGGTCACCTGAGACAACATATAATATGATTCCATGAAAAAATGGATTTGGAGAAGAAAAAAAACCATCATGTTCTGATGGAGAGTGATAGAAAAGGTGGTTAGGAGAATGTTAACCCCCAAAAAATCACAAATTTGTGATGGGTTAAACAGTCTTTGATTACCAAGTAGGAAAAGTTAACAGAAATTTTTTTTGTTTTAGGTTACTTTTAATTGAGGAATCTATTTATGACCCTAACTAAAAACACAAGGAAACATACTTACTTGTCATGTAGAGTTTTATCCTTTATTAAATTTATACCACACATGCATCTTTTCTCCAAATGATGAGTATTCAAACTAACTTTGTCACATTAAAAGCGATAGAATCAACTTCTAGAGTATCACATAATCCACAAAATATAAAATATATATTTCCCCTATTTTTAGACATCAACCAAAACCAAAACATTTAGTAAAAGATTAGATAATTCCCAAAAGGATAAACTTTTACATAAAGAATAACTTCTCTTAATCACCAAAATTTGTCTAACAATACCCAAAGATCAATAAAGACCATTCAATAAACAGTCGTCCATAAAATTATTTGAAATAATCCAAACTAATATTGAAACCCAAAATTCAAAATGATTTAATACCATAGTCTTCCATAGTAAATCATAATATTTATCTCCAAATAACATCGACTACTCTTAAAGTTTCATACTGAAGTGTAATTAACCAAATCACATATTCTCTAAGATAGGTTAGTCATTTCCATAAATAACCCAAATCACCATATGTCTATAACAAGAACATTGAGTCTTACAAAATAAAATATCAACCATTACTCCACAGAAGAAAAGATAATTATTCCTTGAATAACGTTTTCATATATCAAAAATCAGAGTTACACATACTATAAAAAGTCATCAGATGTAATCCCATATTCAAAAAAGACTTAATACTTTTAATCATTTCATCATCTTAAAATCTACCATAAATTCTTAATCCCATATATGTTTACTTATTAAAATGTTCTTCATGATCCATTAACCATTATTTACCAACTTATTTTGAAATAATTCTTTCCTACAAAAAAAATCATGAATCATATCCTAAGATTCAATAATTCCAAAACATCATCTAATAAATAATTCATACATTTCATTGGTTATTGTCAGTTTCCTCATATTTAATTGTAATGAAATTAGGAATTGGTAAATATATTTTTGTATGATCTTGCTGATCCCATTCCTGAACCTTCTTCGTAGGAAATCTATTTGTATAATGACCACAAACACCACATTTAAAAAATTGAATTAATCCATCAGGAAGAACTTCTTTCCCTTTTCTAAATTCAATAGGACGATTCCTTTTTCCATGGCAGGTTCTTGCTTTATGACCTTCATTTCCACACCTACAACATCTTACCGCCCCTTTGAAGAATTTTCCTAAGTGTTTATTTCCACATCCTTGACACATCAATTTTTGAACATATATACCTTTATAATTATTACCTGATTATCCCTTGGGAATTATTTCACGCATATACAATGCCTTATAAAAATCCCCAAGGTTCATGTGCTCAATCATGACTCCAGATAGTTGGTTGATAATAACCACAATATTTCTTATTCAAGCTCCCATTTCATTCCGTTGCTCATTTAGAAAATCATCACAATTTTCTTCACATCCACTATTACGTTGGTGCCTACTAGATCCATCCATTTACTAAAACAAAAAAAGGTAAGAGTGAGTATATCAATAAAAACATCATATAATATCTTATAAGGAATGTAAATAATAAGATATACTTATTCATGTTATCTTAAATTCATTAAATTTATCTAAGATAACTATGACTCTTTCAAATATGCTATCCATTATAGTTATGTCACTTGTGCTTAAATAACACCCAAACCTCTAAAGTTATCTAAACCAACCTTTGATACCAACAATTAGGAACCGATGTTAAACATTACATAATATTGAATTATGTCAAGAATTCACATTGAGGAACTTTTCAGGTTTACAGTTTTAGAGAATTTGGCCATAACTATTACATATCAACTTGAATATTACAAAGTATAAAATTTAACTATAACTAATTTTTCACAAAAATAAAACTCCTTAAATAAAACAAGAGTTCTTTTCTTAATATAAATCTTCTTGAATACCTCCTTTCTCTTACCCTTCCTAATAAACTGTGAAAAACATTTAAAAAACATTAGATGAGCATAAAAAGATCAGTAAGGGTTATAAAATAATGAAAGGAAACATTAACCCATCAATAAATAAAAATCAATGAAACCACAATTTTAAATAATAACATACCTTACAAAATCAAAAGATTTATGAATAACACACACAAATCAAAAATCCAAAAGGTAACTTATGAAATTCATAAAATACTTACGTTGTAGCTATCACAGCTACATAGGGAGTCACATTTGTAATACCCATCATATTATATTTCCTAAATCTCTTAGGAGAAACATTAATGTTTACCTCTGTCACGTTACCCAATGCATTGGAGAGCTATCTCGGGTTTACCCGCCCTAGGTTTATCACTGAACCACCCGTATACACAAACGATGCTCAATAACCATAACATATTAATAACACATAACATAATAATAAAGGAAAGATAACATTTACACATTCAAATAACAATATATCAAATTAATATATTGAAATAAACAATGATTTATCAAATATTTTTCAAAACCATTTAAAAAATTTAATAAAGAGATTTTTTGAATCAATGTGTCCCATACCAATTTGAAGCTTTTAAGGAAATTAAAATTTTAAAACATTAATGTCTATATAAATAAATACTAAAAACCATTTTAAAAACATGTACATTAATGAGAAATATTTATAAGAATAAACCTTTAAAACAATATTTTAGTTAAAGAGTTCTTAACCAAATGAGATATGCTTGAATAGAAATAATTGAGGAATAAAATTCGATCAAAACTTTATAATATCATGATAATAATAGGATTCATGATATAATATTCCAAAGGACAGTATATACACTGTATAAATGTGAGTTAGTGCATAATGACGATGAAGTCTCAATAGAATGTAAATTGAGACGAAATCCCTTATAAAAACGATATCCTTAGATCAAGGATAAATAAATTACATAATAACATGTGAAAAATATAAATACACTCAATATTGTTGGATATTTAGTGTAAATAAATCATAGGACATTCACACATGTTCTTTTTATTACAAAACCAATGGCTTGGATGGTTAACTCAATAAATGGAAATTGAGTTAAAATTACTCTTATCAAGTTCATATCGATGACTTGAGAATTTATCAATGGAGTGATTATATGTATCAAAATTATATCCACACAAAGGGGAGTTAAAATTACAAAATAAATAAATAAATAGTGATTCCAAATATAATCATAGCATTACATAATTAAGAACTAGAAGATTAACCCAAGTGATGGAAATTGGGTTAAATGGTTCCCGTACCGATTTGGTAACTTACAAAACATACAACCCATGAAAGAAGGATCATAAAATGAAGATTTAAATACCCATAAATTTAATTATATTACACAATGAATACAATCATGGGAATTACATACACAATACAAAAGGAAATTGGGGAAAATATAGCATTAATCTTACTGGAATATAAAGTGAGATGAAAATCCCTTACAATGTTGTAATCAATCGAGTCGAATGACCAAAAGTTAATAAAAACCAAATGATTCACAGAATAATATTAATATAAATATTATCATGATAATATATATCAAATGGGAGTAAACAATACTTCACATGCAAAAAATTAGTGGCGAGCAATGGAAATCTCACGGAATTTAAAGTGAAATAAGAAATCCCTTACCTCGTGTCCGATTCAACTTGTTTGTTCCTTGCTCTTACTGAATAATAAACTAAAGTAAATTTATACTTGATTAGAAACCCTTTTTAAGTTTATTACTCTTTTTATATCCCTCATTACCATTTTATAGATATTATGAAATCCTTTAAGTTAATAATGTCCGTTTTGTCGATATTTGTTAGTTGAGTACAAAATGAACACCTTATAATTACAATTTGTCCAAGTGGTCCAGAGTCCATTATCTCCATAATGATATTAATGATTTAGATATCATATATATCATATATATATCCAGTATATATTTGTATTTATAATAGTATGAAACATTTGTAAATAAGAAATGAAATGCACCGTTCATGGAGACGGTAAGCTGTACGTATGCATGAACACTACTTTCATTTATATTTCATATTTTAATTGAATAAAAAATTAATGATACATAGTTATAATATAATTACAGTATAATATCATATATAATTTCAATAACTCAATCCTTTATACATCCCACTTATGGTATGAATGAGTCATATCACATTGAGTGGGAGGTAGTCCGCACTTCCTCAAATTAAATTATCACGTTCACTCATAATGAAAACCATAAAGGAATGATATAAATTAAAAATACAGAAGAAAAAAAAAATCATAATATATATCATATATAAATACAGTTCCATTTTAATGGCCACCATGAGAGGTAGTAGGATACAATTGAACAATCATCGTTTCGAGATGCGTTAGTTTTCCATCCACAGAAATAGTATGTTCTTTACCCATTAGATGGAGGTGTGTGTAAGTTTAGTTCTAATACTTCTCATAAAACATCCAAGTATATTTAGGATACAAGTTTTGTTATAAAATAAAGGAATAAAATGTTTTTAGGGTTTTAAGAAGTAAAATAATAGAAAATAATTTAAGAGAAATCGTTACCTTTAATTCAGGTAACTCCCTTTGGTTTGGACAAAAAGGACTTCTTGAAGTGCCTTATGCCTAAGGTAAGGCTTCTAAAAGGAAGACAGGGATATTGAGTGCTTATTTGGGTAGAGTTTGGATGATCTAAGTGGCTTGAGAGGTGTGCAGAATGGGTTAGAAGTGAGAGTTTTTTTTAAGGGGGTGGAGGGGATATTTAAGAAAACTTGAAAATAATATTTTATTATAAACTTATCTTTAGATTCAAAAGGTCTGAAACTCATTAATTTCGAAGATAAGAAGACTAATAGTTGATATAAAATCATCCAATAATAATTGTACATGTTTTATATATTTTTTAATCTTTATAATCTTATTCATTAAAATCATTTATTAATGAGTTAAACACTTCATCATTATTGTGTCATAAATAATATAATTTATTTGATGTCTAAAAATTAAAAAAATACCATTATATAGTAATTATTTTTATAATTCTAATTAATATTTATATTCTAAAAGATAATTTATATAAACCCATGTAAAAATTAATTTAATAAAAGATATTAGTTTATGTCATTTTTGTCATTACTTTAAGTTAATTAATCAAAAGGGTCATTATCACTCATAAGTGGCTCCATGGGGTCCCAAAATCGACCCAAAGATGATAATAGTCGTAAATGACTCAAAAAATAAGGTTAGAACAAGTGTTAAGGTAATTTTTAATTATTATAGTATTCTTTTTACATTAAATTACCCAATTTACATTTAACCGCGGTAAATAATAGTCAAAAGTTACTATTCACCAAAAATTATTTAAATCTTATTGAACCAAATTTTACTTACTAATAACAACCATGTATATTGGATTTTTTAAATTCAATTCACATAAGCTGTAAAATTTCATTTAATTGAAAAAGTTTGTTTTTAACTACTACTAAGTGGTTTCACTATTCATCAAAAATTGAATTTTTTCAGAAAAATACGAAAAAATCAGCCTAAGATATAATTGATATTACAAATTCAAAAATGATGTCTATTTTACCAAATTCAAAACACATAAGTAGCATTAATTAATTTAAAATTAATTTCTGTTGTCAAAACAAATACCGTGTTTTTAATAAACAATAACTATCAAAATATTGACACTTGTTTATGTCAAATTTCAAAGTGAAATTAATTACAATGAAAAACATTGAAGTAAATGGTAAAAATATATTCTAATTACACTTTAATACCAATTAAAAAGATAATATAACCATATAAATAAATTATATTAAAAATCGTATTTTAATTAAAATACAGTATTCTTCATTATCCATTACAAAATTGAATTTTATCTGAGAAATACCAAAAAATTACCTAAAGTAAATTTTGATGTCCCTATTATAAATAAGTATTTTATTTTGTAAAATTGAACTTATAAAAGTGACCAAAACTAAATTTAAAGAGGGTTCTCCATCAAAAGGTGGTAAATCGTCCCTTTAATGAAAAATAGAGCATTTATGCTTAAAATCCGATTCATTCACATTTTAAGCCTCTAAAATTTGTTGGATAAAAGTAAAAACATTTAACAAACATGTATAACTATATTGTAGTTGGTTATATTCATTTCTGTCATTAAAACTTGTAGGCGTTAAATACCTTTTAAAATAATAATATTATATTATTAGTGTGCAATGTAAGATTTCAAAGAAACCTGTTGTTGGGTATCGGGTAAGCCATAGAACATAGCATACCCTTTAAAGTAAAATTAATATTTTATTAAAAAATATTAATAAATATGAAAGTGTTATATTCTTTATTTACCTTAGATGTTACAGAGTCACTTTGTAATTTGCTTCCCCAAAGGGAGGAATTTAGTATGTTGATGATGAGATTGACCGATTATGATGTTTTTTACATATCCAATTTATTTTAATAATAAAAGTCAATATAGTTCATCAAAAATGGGGAGTTTAATGTCATGTTGAAATGAAATATGCATGGGAACATAGGCATTGGGTATCTAAAATCTAGTCTCGGGATGATGTCAAACATATCATAGTTACGGATGGAATTCGAGTTATTGTATCACATCCCTAGGAAAACACCCATTGTGGTTTTCCCTATATAGAGGGTTTAATATCATGAAAATCAATATATATTACACAATATGGTTTCAATATCTGGTGGGAATTCATGATGAGAATGATATGAACTTCTGAACTACCTATGAACACGTGATCCATACTCTATGTGAGAAACAAGGGACCTCAAGTTGTTTGTCTCACTGTATATGGATGTCGGACTTATGTAATGGAAGATACATATGGATGTTTAATATGGTTCTTGATCCATGGGAAGGTGTCTTACATATCTATGATATGATAGGAATCATATTTATCATGTTTTATAAGATTTAAATTTCCTCAGATAGATGAGGTGTAAGGATCAACCCATTGGGAATGATTAGGTCTCGATGGTTGAAATGTAGGATAGATGGGACAAATTACACTATATTGGATTCCTATTTGATATTTGGAATTTGGAAGGCATCCTATATATACTAATTATTTATAGAATCTAATTTATAATTGTTTAGTTAAATGGCTATTAGAAAAGGTGGCTTCCCTTATATGAAGAAATTATATCATTCCACAAATTATAGCTTACGAACTGAGGATTCAATTAAATAGGGGACATATCAAAATTTTCTACTATGTTGGGACTACAGTTTGAGGATTCCATTGTATATGGAGAAGCTTATCATGTCCTAGGATGTATGGATGACCTAGACTAGATCACTAATAGACCTTCTTACTTGTCTATCTGAGATGAATCACTCGTTTTATGTTACTTGTTCGAGAATTTTTGGGCATGTCTAGTTGTATTGAGGGAATTTACACAAATAATGTCACGATCTAATTTTATATTTTGAGGTACGTAACACAATATGGATAAAATATATAATAGTCATCACATGATGAAGGATGACTTCTGTGGAGAAAATCACAAGAACTGGCTGGCATGTCCTGGAGGCTATCTTTTGATATATCCCAACTTTTTCAAGAGGAAATCATATGATATTGGTTGACATCCTCAGTAGGAATCATGTAACCTAGATGGATTTTACTACCATCATTGAAAAAGTTGTCTTACCATTTATTTGGATGTTATTTAAAAATATTGTTATTCCTAGAGGGCGTCACATGATTTATGATGACATGTCTAGAAGATGTCACTAAATCTTGCTGATGTTCCTAGAATATATTGAGAGATCCAGACGAAATACCCTGGTTCCATCACAAGGATAAGTTGTCACATACTAGTCCTTCAATATTATTTGAAAATCATGTCTAGAAGATAATAGAATACATTGTTGGTGAGGCCATAGGGTTTCATACGACTCAGGTGGGATGACTTGGGGAACCATGCGACTTGCTTTGGGATGTCCAAAAGACCTCACATGATCCAAATAGTATACTGAAGTAGCATTGCTTGATCTAGGATACCTATCATGGTATTGATCCATTACTCAGGTGGATCATGAAAAATAAATGTGGATCATCTTATATATGCTTTATATAAGTATCATGTTTTTAGTCATTGTTGTATCCTGTTATTCCACATATTCCATAGATGTGTTTAGTGAAAGCCGGTTTATGTATCACATGATACAGTAGATATGTGATATTTCCTCCACAAAACCATCTAAAAGTCATATTCATGAAATATTATTGGTCAAATTAATTTCATGTGCATGTTTCCTGACAACTTAGGTTGTTCTAGAACATTACTTGAGAGAAAACCATTCAAATCACAATATAGGATGAAATATGAAATCCGATATAGGTGAATAAGTTTAAGGATCCTAGGATGTATTTTTCAAGATGAGTTAGGGGACTTATAGGCCTCTCCACCAGGATTATATTGTTATTTCAACATTATGTATTGTATGGATCCATAATGAAGTGTGTGGAGGGGTGTGTTGTCTCCCATTTAATAAGGTCATCTAGGGGGCGTCACTTGTTTTTCAGAAACAAAAGACCATCCTATCAGCACCTTGTTTATTTTATTGTGTCCAATTAAAGGGGTATTTTCACTTCACATGGACCTGAAAAAGGGATATCACATTATACATAATAAAAGTCTAAGATACATTACAATATCAGGACTCCTTTTGAAATATTTTAGTGTGATCTTAGGTGAGATGTTCACGATCATCCATGCGATAAAGAGGCTTTTCAAGGGGGCCTTCATAAAAAGAGACAGACATGTCGAAGTTATTTTATAATGTCATTGTAGCTTGTTTATGGGGACTCTACATGATAAATGGTGATAACACATGGTATATAATGATGTTCTCAAGAAATTAGTGTATCTCCCCCTCGTAAGAAGCACCCATCATTTGTCTTTTTTTTCCTTATTTTTTTTACAAGGGTTTGGGATCGGGAAATGGTCATGTGAGTGTTATCGATGAAAATAACACTATCCACTAATGATGCATCCCATGATCGAAAAATGGTTATGTAGTGATTCTCATGAATTTGAAGGTGAAATCATTTTATTACAATTTCAAGACAAAGGGTGAGCTCAATAATTCTTGTAATTTTATGAAGGCCTTCACATGTCAACGGTTATATGAATGTGGGATCTTGCAAACACAAGAGGGAAAAGTTATAAGGGCATTCGTTGTGTCTTGTGGGCTATATGGGGTGTATCACATGATTCTTATAACCGCAATGTGATCCATCCTTTTTCTATTTTACTCATTATTTTATAATGTTTTTTGTATTTTATCATGTGCCTATTGGATGGTATGTTTCATGGAATGGGAGAGAATATATATTTTTTGTTGTGTGATCTGAACATTCCTTAAACTCTTAATCGATATCATATAGACTCATTAATGGGGATCCATGAGGTCTCCTATAATCTTTGCAAGCACGAGATCATTCCTAGGACCATTAAAAGATCATATGACTGTGTATCTTTTATAAATTAATGTGATATAAATGATCATGGACATATAATTATTCCTTTTTAATTATGGGTAAAATAACACCCAAATTCATAAATTTCTTCCCCTATGGATTTTCCAATGCTTATATAGAGGGAGAAAATAGAGTCATTCTTCAACAAATATTACTCTCGCAAGAAAAAAATGAAATGAAGAAAATGTTTCTCATCATAAATAAAAATGAATAATAAAGTGTTTCTAAAAAAAGTTTAAACATTAAAGGGTACCTGTGTATTTTGTGAATTACTTATGAAACTGTGAGTGCAATATTAAGTATTTTATTAATGGGATTAATCCATTTCTTAGAAGGGAACTGGCCTATAAAACCTTTTCATTATATGATGAACTAATTTTATTGTCCACTAATATTGAAAATTAATTCTCTAGAACCAATTTGTTGAAGGGAAATCATGAAAAAATAGTTTCATCGATCATCAAGAAAAATTAAATTTGTCAAATAATAATAATAAAACAATGAGATTTATATATTGTGAGAACAATGGAATATATAATTCTCGAAAATCATTAATGGATTGGGAGTTTTTTATATGTGTTAATAGATGGTTCATCAAGAAATGAATATAAATAGAAGGAAAAAACATTTATAATTATAGTTTTAAATATATATAGAGAGGGTATTAAGAAAATGAATCAAAAAATTGTCAAGGAAGACTACTATAGAATATGAAAAGGGGATAATTAAAATATTATGAAATCTCTTTAGATTAAGTGGATGTAAAAAAATGATTTTAGGTTATATAAATTAATCATAGCATCAAAATAATTTAATTCTTCATTTGATAATGGATCCCTGAACTCATTTATATTATCCTAGTTTTGTAGATAAATTAAATATTTCCCATGAAAAATAAGTAGGGAGTTATCAATCATAACTCATAGTGGATGTATCACTCTAATAAAGATTTTTTATGGAGTCCCTATTATTAAACTTAAACTTTCTTTATTTATTGATATTATTATCATAACACTTGTTGACTTTGATAAAATTATTTGTATGAAGTATATTTATAAATATTACTCCAATAATAATTTTAAAAAACATGGAAATTATGATTTGTTATGTAGATATAAAATTTATTTTCTATAAAGTAGATACATGATTATCTAAGACATATCTTGATCAACACCTAGTATCTCTACATAATGATATTATTGGGGATGGGGAGTAAATAGAATATTGGGATATAAAAATTAATCTTCAAATTGAGTATGTACCTATTATACATTAATAATATTTTTTTTTTATTTCTTGTGGAATTATTCAAACATCACCCCAAGTGAGATGTTGAGTTTTAAATTAATTGAAAACCTTATACAAGATAGATATCAAGGACTCTTTATAGAAGGTCTACTCTAATATTTGATGATTTAAAGAAATCACTATACATGTTGTGTGAAAAAAGGTTTATTCACCCTGTTGTTTCAAAATGGAGAGCCCATATTCCATTCATTTATAATAAATTTGTATCCATGATGTAGTGCATTGATTATTGGAAAATAAATGAAATAATGATACACAAAACATATTTTATGCCTCACATTAATGGGTTATTCAATTAACTTCGTGAAGCCCAATTTATTTCATAGATTTAACATTATTCTGGGTATCAATAATTATGAGTAAATAAGGAATCAATTCTAATGATATATTTTTTAAATTAGGTATGGACATTATGAGTTAATATTAATGCTTTTTGGATTGTCTAATTAACTCTATGTTTTTATAAATATGATGAAAAAAATTATTAAATGTATATCTTGATGATTTCTTATGGTATTAATTAATGATATATTATTGTATTCTGAAATCTATGAGGTCCAATAGAATAAATATAATATCAATCTTGATACTCTTATGAGTAAAGAGTCATATGGGAAATTTAGTAAGTGTGATCTATAACATTAAGATATTTCTTTTCATGGAAATATTCCATAAATGGATGGAATACCAATTAATCATGGGAAGGAAATATTAGTCATATAATCAACTAAAAAATTGTGAATAGTTGAGTTATGTAATTTCATTGGTCTAGAAAGTTACTATTGGAGATTCCTTTATTATTTTGGATGATTTTATAACCCATTAACCACACTTATACGTCAATAGGTTAATGTAAATTGGGCAATAGAATGTGAGGAGTTTATTGATTAACTGAATATGATATTATTCAATGCTTTGATTTTGACTCCCAAATTAGGAAATGATGGGATTAGGATATATAGAGATGAATTTAATAAGGTAAATAATTACATATTTTGTAAAAATGTTAAAATTATGAAATTTACATCAAGGAAACTGAGTAATCTTGAATAAAAATTACCTCCCATGATCTGGAGTTTGATGTTATTGTATTTTTTTGAGGATATAATGAAATTATATATTTAGTGGAAGATTAAAGATATAAATAGATCATAAATTACAAAAAACACATATATTTGAAAGAAAATTTTAAATATTAGACAAATAAAATAACTCTAACTACACTAGGATTTTGATATATTAATACACTACTACCCATGGAATGTAAGTAAGTTTGATGATGCATTGGGTAAGAATGCTTATAAAGTTTTGGCCCAAATGTGTATTGTTAATGATACTATGTTCATGAATCTTGTAAATATGAATATGAAAATCATTAAGAATGAAGATACATCACTACTTTTTAAAATTATAATGAAAATTTTTTATTAAAAAGAAAAAAGTTATCATTCAAGTGATGATAAATGTTAAAAGAAAAATAAATCACTTAATGGCGGAAAATTTTAATTCCTAATTTTTAAATACAATGTTATATAAAGTTAAGTGTGATTATGTGTCTCACCTATACTTCAGAAAAAATGGAATTATTGGATGATTCTCATAGATTAAATTTCAATATATATCTGTGTAGCCTAATGATGTATTGCAATTTTAGGTAATAGTTTTAGTGGATAAAAATTAAGTGTGACACTTCTTACATTGTATCAATATTCTTTGTTCGTAAAAAGGTCAAGGTAAAGAGATGTTATCCTATATGTTTAATGTGACCTCTATCTATTGATATGTGGAATTGGGTTGAAATTATTATCAAATATTTCATAGGACTACCAAAGAAACATAAAATGAATTATGCAATATGGGTTATCTCTAATGACCTAAAAAATATAAAAAAAATACCCTCTATTAGATAATATTTACCTATTGTGTTCCTCTTAGGGATATATTTAAATTATTTTTTATGACTTCAAGTTAGACCTCTTTTATCAAGCTTTTTGTGATCCTCATTATACATGGAAATTCTGGATCAGCTATTAGTAGGATATTGATACATATATTTAATTTATAAATACCTACCATCCTTATAAATATGGAAAATCAAAAATTACTATTTAAATAATGGATTACTTGTTTAGATCATGCTCAATTGATTTTCTAGGTATATGGTGTCAATATTTTCTTTTACAATAGCTTTCCAATAATAATAGTTTATATTAATGTATACAAATGGTGTCTTAAAAATAATTATATGGAATGGAATTTCCTACTTAAACATGTTGGGATATAGTTAGTGAAATTAAATATGTAATCCCAAAAAATGTTTAATACTAAACTACACGGGTAAAATCTATTTAGGCTCATATTAAAAAAACTCAGAGTATCAATAATAGTTATGCCAATAAGACAATAACTGATTTGGAATTATAAGTTGAATATCATGTTTTGTTGAGAGTATATGCATGGAAGTGTGTCATAAGGATTGGTAATAATGGGAAATAGATCCCTAATTATATTATACCATTGGAAAGTATTTAATGGATTGGAGTTTTTGTGTTTTGTTTTTCAATGACACTATATCTTTCAAAGGTACATGTTGTGTTACATATAGTATTGTAATAGAGGTTCATGCCAAACCCAATGCATATGATTACCTCTGATGAATTAGAATTGTATAAAGATATATATTACTATGAATAAACAATATAAATTCTTGAAATTAGAAAGAATATATTGATTAATATAATGAATCAATTGGTAGTGGTCATTTGGATAAATTACAAAATAGAAGAAGATACATGGGATCTAGGGGATGTTATAATGTTGAACTACCCACATCTCTTTAAAATATAATATCCATTATATTTTTAGGATGAAAATTTTTTAGGATAGAAAAATGTAACAACCTGCTACATTATGATTTATTCCATTTTAAATATATTAAATCACAATGATATCTTGCAATTGACACAACCCTGAGAATAAAATAAAAGTGACACTCCGTTTAAATATTATTTATACATGAAAATTATAACCATTAATTGAAAATAAAATTCATTATTAATATAGAATTTATAATGATACATATATATTTTACATGGATTCATTTTTTATCTATTAATTTTAAATAAAAATTAGAATCATATTAAACTAATATATTTTTTGTTGAAAGACTGTACTTTTTTGTTGAAAATAATTTTGTCTCTCCTTGTACAGTTATAATAAGATGATTTTTTTAAAGTTTAACAAATTCTATTTTGTTATATGAAATTATTTTTTGAAAAATTCACATCATGATTATCTTATGTTTATTTTTTATATTTTTCTAAAGAGTATCATTTATTGATTAATAGTGAATTATGTTGATATTTATTGAAAAATGAGTTTTCTATTAAATTATTTTCAAATTATTTTATAATTTAATTTTTAAAAGTAAAATTAATAAAATTTTATTATAATATATATAATTTATGTCTCTAGAATAAATTAAATATTGAATTTATATATTAAATCCTTTTTATATTTATGTGAATTTTCAATTTGGGCTCCCTCTATTGTCAACGCTCCAGCAAAAAATACTTTTAAATTGGATTGTGTAATATGTGTGAATTAATTTTATAAATATGGATTCCATATTTTGAATCACGATATATTATATTATCATATATTTTAATCATAATTATTTTCCATTATGAATAATAAAATCGGTAAAAAAATAATTATTGTGGTTAAGGAAAAAGCTGCTATACTAGGGGGATAAACTATAAATATAATGATTAAAATGACCTTATCTTTATTTAAACACCCATTTTATGTCCATATTTCAGTATTTTCATCTCTAATAGTTAATTATGGATAATTATTTTGGTAGTGTTCATCATAAAAATTTAGTTGCAATTGATTCTTTTCAAAAAAAACCCCATGTTTTTCCTTTCCCCTAATTAAAAAAGGAAACACCACATCCTCCAATATTCATACTTCCAAATCCATTTTTTCAACCAATAACTACCCATATAAATTTCTCACACTCATCCAAACCTCTTATATCCAATGTTTTGATCATAAATCCATTATAGTAAGGATATTAGTTTAAACATAAGGAGTTCATCAAAAGAAGTGGTAACACTCTTAAAAAATAATTTTTATTTTATATATTCTTCCATATCCTTAATGTTTTATTCAGTGAATCTAATATAATAGAAAAATTATGTACCATATACTAAAATCTTATTGTTTTAATGGATGAAAATATATCCATATTACAACAAGATTCATTTAATTTTTAGTTTATTGAATAAATGGAATGTGTTATCACATAGTTACCATTCTATATTGGGAATGTATTATTTCATGATCATGTTATTGATTAAATGGAATGTAATTTTACATACATACAACTCCATGATGAATAAGATATATTTTATGAAGATATATTCTCTTTTTTGTAACCCTTAGTGAGATTATTAGATCACCAATAATTTTTCCTTTTCTATATGATATGAATAAGAAATCTCTAAATTAGATTCAAACATTTAGATAATTATATATTTATATATATTATATTTTTTTATTCCCAATTTAAAATGGGTATCATGTATGTTTATTCCTTATAAAAACTACTAAAATACATAGTCATTTTTGTCTTCACCCTCTATAGCTATGAAAATGTAATAATGTACACACTGTCTTAGGGATATTAGAGTAAGGCCCCCTACACATACATGATTTATTTATTCTACATTGATACCATTCAATGTTGTGTTGATGTACATGTTATGTAACATTCTTTCTCTAGTAGTTTTCCTATCATATCACTTGGTTTTGAGAAAAAAACCAATAGAATATGTTATTAATTTTTTACATTTATAACAGAATGGTAGGTAATTCTTCACTACACTAGGAAATCATTATAGCATTTTCATTTGATTAAATCCATTATATTTATAAATATGGTGATATGGTTTGGTTGATTTTAATGGGTATGGAATAATGTAGTATCAAATAGTGAGATTATAACTAAAGGTCTTGTATAACACATTGAGATTTTATGAATGTATATATTCAAATAAATTAAATTTTATTGATAGATTTTGTTGTACATAACACTATATTTTAACAAACTGTGATATATTATTAAATTATTATTTAAAGATGAATGATACAACATAACTATTAAAGATTTAAATAATAATGGTAAATACTATTTATTAATTTTTATTTATAATTTTGTTTTAAAAATAAAACATACTAATAATAAATTTATTAATTTTTAGAAATTTATTTATATGTTTAAAATATTCAATTTTATTGAATTTTATTATTCATTTTTATGAACAATAATAAAATTTATTTAAACCATTATAATATTAATTTTATAATATAAACATTAGTTTTTAAATTCAAATATGAAGAAAATTTATGATGAATGTTTTAGATTTTTCATAAAATATTAATTTTTTTATGAATAGTGAAATGAATATTTTTTGTGAAACCTACTTTCCATTTAGTTAATTTATATGGTAAAATTTAGTTTTAAAATGGTTTTAAAAGAATAATTATTTCTATTAAATATATATTATTATAATTTCTATTATGTTAAACTGTTTCATATAGACTTTTTATATTAAAAAATTTCCAACTTTTGAACATGTTCACTTTGAAAAATAGCTTTCTCATTGCATTATAGGGATTAATATTATAATAAAAATTTTCAATTTTGTAAATAAAATTTAGAAAAGTAGAATAAATATGTAGAATAATAATAATTTTTGTTATCAAATAATTAAAAAATGATTTTTATCTATAAATAATATTAAAAATAGAAATACAATTATTTACCAAGGTTAAGATAAAACTGTGTTTACCATGTTCTAAACGTAAAATATAATAGATTAAAATTACCCAAAAGTTTTACAACACCCATTTATAGAAATATATAGACATTATATATTATATTATAAATAATTTTCCATTTTTGAGGCATTTATTGATAAAAAATTTAGTAGACCTTTTTCTTTAAAAAAATATTACAGGTATGCCACACGCCTCACTTATAAAATATCACATCCCCTCCCATCATCTTCACACATTAAAAACCATTTTATTTGGTGAATAACTACTCAAATAATATTAATAATTACATCCTTCTTCATAGGATGCTTATGGTTTCCGTAAAGCTTATCTAAATATCCTTTTCGTGATAACAAAATAAAACTGTCAGAAGAAGAGATAACACCCCCAACTGGTCATTTTATTTTATTTCTTCCTCCACCTCTTATATTATTATTATAACATTATGATATAATAACCAAATTAAATTTCATATAATGATATATTTATGATAATTTCACGATCTAAAACTTTCTCCCCATCCATTAAATGGTGTATGAAACCATCATTCATGCGCACTACAAACTATCACCTCACTAACAAATGTTATTTCTTTTTTTAGGAACACATATCGCAGACAGATATAATGATGTAATATTTTATTTTATATGATATTTTTGATATTATTATACATTATACATTTTATTATATCATATAAATTCATATTTTCTTTTCTATTGTAATATAATATTGATGTTGTTGTGTACGGTGGACTACCAGCTCATGAAGTGAGGAAATTGATTCACACCTTATGTGGAAGGTAATATGGTTAGGAATAATGAACATATGTGACACATATGGCATTATAATTATTTTATAATGGTAATAAATTATATCATTTTCATTGATTCAATCTATTAAGAAAATTGAATTAATATTCATTCATATGTACACCATACCGTCTTAATGAATAATGTATTTAGCTTTCTATTTCAAAATATTATGGATTAAACTAGGAATATATATTATGAATATATATGAAATTTATATCATGGATAAAATTTTGGTAATTATGGAACCATAACCAAACCGAGAAGAAAAAAATTAAAAATATACACAAAAATAAAGTCATTATCACCCGTAATGTGACATTAAAATGTAATTTTTAATAATGGGATAATAAAATTTCATATGAAAATAATATTTGGTTTTATATATATAACTATGGTTCTGTTAAATAGTTATAATGAAAATATATTTTTTATATAGGAATATAAAATTTTTATTAGTGAATTCAATACATAAGGTAAGGGATATATAGTAACTCTTTAATTTTTTGGATACATAAAAATTGAATAATTATTTTATTAGTATGAACTATATGATACCCTATAGAAATTTTTTATCATTAATAAAATTTTATGATATGATAAGATTCAATTAATGTTATTGTATCACATGGATTATAATTTATTGGTACCAAAGTGGTAAGAGTTTACTGTTATAATCTCAATGTTTATCCGGAATTTTCAACCTTATACAACCAAAAATAAATTATTATTCTCTATATCTTATGAAACTCACTAATTATCATCTCTACTTTTTATTTCTAGAGAAAACATGATTTCCATTCATTTTTCAATCATCATACAGTCATGGGTTTAAAATTATTTTTTAACGATATGTCTTATTTATTTCTCTTTTCAGTCAATAAATGTTTTACATATAAAGCTATGATTTCTATAAAGTATTTGATTTTTTATTATTATTAAAAATAATTTATAATGAATTTTTTATGTAAGATATTTTTTCATAAAAAAATAACTGGATTCTGCACAAATTTTCCAAACAAATAATAGTTTCTTTTTCTAAAAAAATGAATGGAATCATTGTTTCAACATGTATGAAATTAATTGAATTTCCCCCCATCATGACCATAATTTTAAATGATAATTCATTTATAAATTTTCAATGTTATTTTAAAAGAATTTTTTTTTCAGAAAGTTTTATTTTTTACCAATTGATTTCTAAATTACAATGGTTTTTTCCCACTGAAATTTTTTAAATGATTTATCAATAATCCTTTATAATTATTCAATGTTATTATCAAAGAGAAATATTTAAAAAATGTTTTATGTTTTAAAAATAATTTTTCATTGGGGAAATTATATTTTCATCAATTTATGTTTTAAATGATCATTCAAAATTATTTTCCATCTATGATGAAATATGATGTTGTTTCTAATGATTTAATGGGTATATGATCCATGGATAAAATTATAATTATATATTTGAATGGTTTATGTTTATGATGAAATGATGTTTATTAGAAACTTTTATCTTACATGGGTTATACCCTGAGAAAATTATTATGAAATAATTTTTTCTAGATAGATTATTCTCTAATGAAATAATGTCATTTTTATGAAAACTATCTTTTATCCAAAGGATAAAATTTGATGAATTGTTTTTGAAACACATTTCATATCATGGGTAATGATATGATGAATATTTATGATATTTTCGAATGTATACCTATTGTTTTAATTCTATAATATTTGAGACCTATATCTTCCTATAATTAATTTGGATATGATTTGTTTCTAGTGAGATATATAGGATTGTAATGGGGAGTGAACACCATTTAGTAAATGTCATTGTCCATTTCATTTTTTTGGGAGTAAACATTTACTCCTATGATGGGTTGGAGAGATAACCCATTAAATTATTATATCTAGGGAAGTTAGCACTAAATACTATGTAAATGATTTTAAATTAGTTTCTACATTCCAAAAATCAATTTCTTTTGACATTGTTATAAAATCGCTGCTTGTGTTCATTGATTCCATTATGATCCCTATCTTTTGAAATACCTATATTTATTCCATTAATCAATATTTTTATATTTCAAATGTTTGTAATGTTTTTTCAATTTAATTATCTTTTTATAATACCCTTAATTTCATATAATTTTTAATTATGTCCCTTGTTTACCCTTACTGAGCATTTGTGATAACACTTTTCCAATATTTTTATTTTCCCATAATTTTAAGAAATATATTTCGCATGTAATGCCTAAAATGTGTGGTATTTATGATCAATGTATTTGAAGATAATTTATTTTACCTATTAACTAATTTTATATGTTTCCGTGATTCCGAACACATTATACCTTTATGATCCATAGGTGTGTGTTTGTAGAATGTAATGAACGTTCCTAAAAATTTGTAATTTTTAGGTAAAAAATCATGGGTCGAAATAGTTAGTATCAGAGGATAGGTATAGTATACTTTTTGATAATATGATGAGAAATATTTGGTAAGATTCCTATTCTTAAGGGAAATGATAATTAAAAAGATTAGTCAAATTATAGGAAAATGATAGGGAATTTTTAAAGGATAAAATGAATTGGTTCTATGTAATTACATCCCTTTCTGGATATTTTTTTTTGTGGATATATCATAGAGGTATATATGGATAACTAATATAAAAATTGTGTAATGAGATATATTTTATTATCACTAGAGGAACAATAACAAACCTTTTTTCCCACATAGTTTTGACACTCTCATGGGTTATTCCGTATAAATTCACAAAATCATTATAAACCATCACAAATGACTTAAATAGGTGATGAATTTTAATATGATTGTATAAAACTCTATATTAATTAATTAAATATAATTCAACCTAATAAAAAAAATTATAATTATTTATTCATGATAATGTGGTTTTAAACAATTATTATTTTTTCTTAAAAAATAATTTTTAGTTTTATCCAATAGATGAAACACAAAGTAACCATATTAATGCTTGTTGTAATAGAAAGTATAATGATTATCATCATTAGTAGAAAAATTATATAGGATATAAAACATTAAATCTATTTAATATTATCGCTAATCATTATCAATACATGAATCATGTCGAACATCTAAATGATAAAATTTTTGAACACTGTTATGATGAGTCCATCATGAGGCATCATCCAACATCAATAATTTGACCCAATGTTCTTATAGTTATTGATAAATGGACCAGTACCACTAATAATATATTTTCCATTCAATAATGTTTAGAACATGAAAAACCCATTTTTGATATCTATTATTTATAAATTTATGTTGATTTTAGGTGGTTTATCATTAAGCAAACCTAGGAATATGAAAAAATTAACTCAATGGATTGGGATGAGTTAACAAACTTTTTTGAATAGGTAAATTAATTATATTATTTTTATGAATATAGAAAACATATAAGACCCTTGGTATATACATTAAATAATTTTATTATAAGTCAATAATTTGAAATTAGTTGACATCGATGATCTTTTCATTTTTATACATTTAGATAATTAGGTCTTAACCCATACATAACAACCTAAATATCACAATGTAGACACTTATAATCACAATAAATTTTTCATAAATAAAAAACTTTTAAATAGAAACACAGTTTTGTTTCATGTTTAAACATCTTAAATATTCCTAGATCAAAACCATGACTCTATTTTCCATTAAATCCAATGAAAATAAATTCAATCTTGGGATGAGAATAAAAGATATATAAGGGATACAAAAAGAATGAAAACTATTCACCTTGTGAAAAATGAAATCTAAGAATACTTTATTAAAATTTAACACTTTTCACCTTTTTGAAGTATTAAATATTCTTCATTTAATATAAGCTAATTTCATTCCCTTTAATAAGAAAAATATTACCATAAAACACATATAATGAAACATATACCATATAATGTAATTGTGGTACATAATCATACATAATTAGAATAACCATGTGATCAAATTCCATACATTTCACTCTTACAAATGGAATATCCATATGGCTGACTTCAACACCCAAAGCATTGAAGGATATAATGTATCCACATGTCCTTGATTTATCATAGAACCAAAACTATTTTATTTATCATGTAACCACCCGTCTTTATTTTATCATTTAACCACTCGTTAAATGTCCATGTACTATTACATTATCATATCACATAAAATATTTCAATTATCCAAATTTCACTCATAAAATTTCATTTTCAATAGTATGAAATCATTTCAAGATATTAAAATAGTCAATCTAGTTTCTAAACACTTTTCAATAACAAAATACACAAAAACGGAATATGTGATTTTATTTTTATTTTAAAATCACTAAATCTCATAGATGATGACAAATATCAAATAATAGTTACAACAGAAGAGAATTCATTGTCACTATATACATTTAAAATACGCATTTTTTTATTTTTTAATGAATGTAGAAAAATTTGTATAAAAATATTCCTTTTGAAAACAATTGAATGAAATTAAATACAAAAGGGGTTTATTATACATTGCATAAAATAAGTATGTGTATATTATCAAAATATTCCTCAATGAATAGAGATTGAGACGAAGTCCTATACTTTGAGTCTGACTTATCTCATTCATTAATAACCATCTGAATCATAAACAGAGGCTAACTTCTACATTCTTTGGAACCTTTTTCACATTTATTGTTTCCATTTTGTAACTTACTACTACATTATAATAATTAGTTTATTATTTGATTTCATGTCTGATGTTTTGTTGATACTCAGTTCTAGAGTAAAAAATGATCATTATAATAGCCCATATAGTCATAATTACATAATATATTGAAAAATTACCATTAAATTATTATCATTTTTATACATAAATTATAATTTATAATCAATACATGAGTATGTTTACGAAAAATGAACAATGTTATAATCCTTAAGACCATAAAACGTACGTTCAGATGAGTAACATCTTAAATTTTCATAGATCATTATAGAAGTAAAGTAATTATTATAATTTTTTAAAATAATGAGAATTTAATAATTTATATCATAATAATAATTTTAATATACTTATATATATATTATACTTGTGATATAATAAATAAAAATAAGTCACATTGTCTCGTGGAGGTTATAGTTCACACGTACGCATGAACGATGTTATAATATTTATGAGCTTATATGTAAGAAAATAATTGATATATTATTATCTTATTGTGATTAATATATCATGAATATCACATAAAAACATTAATTCAGTTATTATAACTAGTCATGAGTGATGGTTATATAAAATGAATTTGACCAGTTCATAGAGATGATAGTTTACACAGACATATGAACTATTAATTCCATTCCCATTTTAGAGGAGTTGAGATGGATTTAATTTATTATACCAACATAAAAAAATATTAGTATTTCTAGGATACTAGATTTATTATCTCATTATTTTTGGAGGATATTTGAAGTAAGTGGAAGAAGAAATAAAACAAAAAAACAAAACAATGATACCTCTTCTTCGGATGATCCCCTTTATAAAAAACCATAACACCTCTAAGAATAGTTTTATTCCTAAAATAACGCTTCAATAATTTTTGGAGGGATAAAATTGATGGTTTTTGTAAGATCATGTAGGAAAAAAAGTCTTTGTAAGTGTGAGTAATAGAGAGGAATGTGTGCCTTTTTATATGAGAGGGGAGGGGCACCATTGGAAATATAGGACATAATGAATTAATAAAAATTCAATATTGATTCCAAATTGTACAAAAATAATTTATTTCTATGAAAGGATAAGTATAGTTCTAAATCACATCATCTAATAATTTTTATATACATATGGATTTTATTTTAAAACTTATATTTTTTGTTTACAATAATTATTCTTTTTTATATTTAATTGTGCAGATAAGATTTAAAATATTAATTGGATATAAATTTTACTTATATAAGGAAGGTTTCCAATAAATGGATAATTTATGATCTTTAGGCCTTATAATACTGAATTTTTTATTTTTAAATATTTGGATTATTTTTATATAATTTAATAAAAAATTATTTTTATAAAATATATATATTATCTAATTTGACTCTATTCATTTCATTGAATTTGAGTAAAATCAAAATAGAGAGATAACTATAACAGAATCCATTGAATGAAGATAAAATATTTCACAGTCACATATAAATATCTTCTTATGGAATAAATTATTTCAAATTATAATTAGTTTATAATTATTCGTATCATTTATTTGATTCTTCATATAATAAATCTACTATTCCATCATCATTGTGTCATCATTAAATTTAATTAAAAATTTGAAAAAAATTATAAATAAATAACTATGATGTAGGTAATCTTTTTATATTTATAATCACAATTTATAGTCAAATATTTCACTTATATAACTCCGTCTTAAAATTGTTATAGTAATAAGAGACATGTTTATGATTTATTTTCCTTTAAATTTAATTAAATAATGTAAATTTTATAATCACACCCACATGGAATCCAATGGACATAGACTAGGAACATGTATTGAAATGGTCATCCATAACTCATCCAATAAAAACAGGACATGTTTTAGTATATTTTTATATTATTATAATTATGTTTTTACACTTAATTACCATATTTACATTTAACCTTGGTAAATAAAAATAATTACTAATGTAGCTATTCATAATATCTATAAATAAAATAGAACTAGTAACATACTTTGGACCTTATGAATTAAAATATGGAATCAGATTCCCAAATTTAAAACTCATAATTGGATGAAATTAAATAAAAATTAATCTCTTTGACAGAATAATAATACATGTTTTTTAAGTAAAATGTTAAAATGTTTCTATAGTTTTTATATCTAATTTCAATGTAAAATTAATTCTAATGACCAAATTTGGATTAAATTATAAAATCTTAATGTAAATAAACTTTTAACAAAATCAATAGGACAATCTAACTATATAAATAACTTAGATGAAAAAGGCATTTCGAATTAAAATGTAGTGTTTTTCACTATTTATTAAAAAAGTATTATCATGAAATACAATTAATTTATACAAAGAAAATTTATAAACCCCACATCCATAGAAAAAGTATTTTTTGTAATATATAACACATTACTATGTCAAAACTATATTTAAAAGGGGTTTCCCATCAAAATTTTGTAAAACTATATTGGTAGAAAACACTCATTTTATCAATAAAAGTGCATTTGTTCATATAAAATGTCTAGAAAACATATATGGTAAATTTTAAACATCATAATTTATTAATATTTCAGTAAAATAATTTAATAGGAATGATTTTACTATTTTATAAACACTATTATTATCATTTAATCCCATCCTTTATATTCAATTGGTTTCTAATTTCATTTTCTATTAATTTTCTCACCAATGAATCATTATATAAAATTGTGTAAACAATATTTTCATAATTTAGATAATATAATTCATTATTTCAATTATAAAGGCTACATGAAAACTATTTTTTTTATAATAATATTAATACTATATTATTTTGTCGTATTACTCAGTCTTTTGTACAACATAATATTTTGGAGAAACCAATTATTGCATGTGTGGTATTCTATTTGACATAACATCCCTTTTAAAGTAAAATTTATATCTAATTCATAAATATTAATAAGTATTATCATTTTTCAATTTATAATTACATGGGCTATCACATTCATCTCATATTTTTGAAATTGTGTCCTAATTTTATATTTGGGTTCAGTAACTACATTTTCACTTTTCAAAATTACTTTATTAAAACCCCACATCAAAAAAAGAATCAATAAAAAATCCACATTGAAAGAACATATGATAATTAAATAGGTCCCTTGTGATAAAACATACTAGTATTCCATGTAAAAAAACATGGATATGGATGAAAAAATAACCATCAAGTTCTAATTAAAAGTAAAAGAAAACATGATCAGGAGAAAATTAAAAATATAAAAACCAAAATCCTATGATGTTAACCGGTATTTGAATTCATTGTAGGAAATATAAATGGAAAAAGATTTTGTTTTAGTATCCTTTTCAAAAGGTTTATTAATAATTTTACTAATTATAATAAGAATATATTGAAACATAGTTACTTATTAAGTTGTATTTCATCCTTTAATAAAATTACACCATAAACTCATATTTTTTTACAAACATTTATTATAAAAGATGACTTTTTCATGCCTAAAACACTCGAATTAACATCTAGAAAATCACATAATCCAAAAAAATTAACAATCTATTCATCCTATATTTAAATAGTAACCAAAACCAAAAAGATTAGGATATGATCATATACTTTCCCCTAAAAGAACAAACCATTCTATAAAGAAGGACTACTTTTAACCTCAAAAATTAAAAAAATAATACCCAAGCTCATCATAGAAAATTTAACAAATATCTATAAAAAATTTAAATAATATAATATAATATAAGGCAGAAATGTAAAATTTAGAAGTATTTGATCACACATTCTCTAAGAAAGTTTTTTACATTTATCTCCAAATAACATCAACCATACTAAATGTCTTATACCAAATTCAAATATTCCCTAAAATATGTTTACCATTTATATAAATAACCCAAATCTTCAAATGTAAACAATTATATAATCCAAAATTAATTCCAAAAATAAAATCCCACATTAGTTTTATTTACCTTAATCAAATAAATTCCATATAATAGTTATCATCTTCTGAAATAATATTTATTAATTCATTTGAAAATAATTTTCCAATCTCAAGGTTATTTATTTTATAAAATATATTTATCCTTGAAAATCATTAACATAATCCATAAAATCAATTGACAAAAATGAATATATTATACTAACAATGTCCTTTACAATGCCACTTGTAGGCGATGGAGCCCTGTCTCACATTGGTTGTGGGTTTGATTCTTACATCCCTCTCATTTGTGAGTGGTTTTCACTCGGCCTTTGTGTTGTCCTTTTTTAAAAACTGTATAAATATTATAAAATTACCATTATGAGTTAAAATCTTAATGAAAACCATAACATTTTTTACAAAAACTCTTATTCTATATCATTCATTTTTCATCCCAAAAAGTAAAAACCGATAACTACCACAAAAAATAAATGTCTTTAAAAATACTGTTATTAAACATAGAATTTCACAACATAAGACTAAATAGTGTTTCAACGAATTTAAAAATTTGATAGACCATAAAATTATAATCCCATGATGATATCCATATCTAAATAAAATACATCCCAATCTCAAATTTTGTCTAAACCATCCTATTAATGTAACTACAACACCCTAGAATTAACCATTATAAAATATTGATATAATTCCATAATCTGAAGTTAATTGACATCAAGGATCATTTCAGGATTATAGGATTATATAATTAGGTTATAACTCATACAAAACAACTTAAATATTTTGAATTATACACTGCTACTCACTATCCATTTTTCTCATAAAACAAAAAATTTTACAAGAGGAATATGGTTTTGTTCCATGATTAAACATCTCCCTGATCCCATCTATGACTCTTTTCTAATTTGTATCATGTGAAAAAAAATTCTTAATTGGAATAACCATAAAAATATCAGTATGGGGTTCAAAAATGAAAACTATTATCCTTGAGAACACATTTAAACCATAAATACATTATCATAAAGTAATACATTTTACCATTATGAAGTAGTAAATACTATTCATAAAATATAAGATAATTGATTACCATTTCTAAATAAAAAATTTATCATACATCCCATAGAAATAGAAATATATCATATAATGGAATCTTAAGACATAATCATAACTAAATGTAATAACCATGTGGTTGACTTCTATACTCGTGACTCTTAAAAATGGAATAGTCATACGTTCAACATCAATACCCAATGCATTGGAGGTTATAATGTAACCACTTGTACATGAATTATCATGGAACCATCAGTCATTGGATTTTCATGTGACCACCCATATTTATTTTTATACATACCCACCTGTCAAATTTCATTGTACCATTGTATAATCATATAACATAATAAATAGAAATTATCAACATTTCACTCATTAAATTAAATTTTCAATATCAAGAATTTTTTTAAGACATTGAAATTTTCAATCAACATTAAAATTAATTTTCAATAACAAAACAAAAAAAGGGAATAAGTTATCGCTTTTTACTTTTAAAATAATTAGAGATCATAGTGGAAGCCAAATATCAAATAACCATTACAATGATAGAGAATTCATTATCGTTGCATGCATTAAAAAAACCATTTTTTCTATTTTTAAAGAATTAAAAATGATTCCTATAAAAATATTTCTTTTGGAAACTATTTAATGAAATTAAAAGTCATAGGGGTTGATTATAAACCATATAAATGAAGGCTGTGAATATTATCAAAATATTCCTTAATGAATGAAGATTGAGATGAAATCTCTTACCTTGAGTATGAATTTTCTCATTTATTTGTTACCATCATGAAAAATAAACATATTCTAATTAATAATTTATATATAAAAATTTTCTTGTTTATTACTCCATTTATTTCACATATTACTATGTTATAAAAATCAGTTAATTATTATATTTCATGTCAGACGTTTTGTCAGAATTCAGTTCATGAGTAGAAGATTTACATAGTACTAGTCCATGTGTTCATATGAAAATCATATGAAAAATAATATTCATGAAATTTTTATCATTTTTATACTTAAATTATAATTTTAAATAAAACCATGAAGCATGGTTAGAGAAAAATGAATGAGGTTATAATCTTGGATACTGTAGGCTGTATGTACGCATAAGTAACGTCTTCATTTTTCAATGATCATTATTTATTTAATTTAATAATTATTGTATCTATAAATAATTATAATATAATATTAAATATAGTATTAATCATTTAAAAATACTTATATATATCATACAAGTGATATAATGAATAAAAATCAATCACACCACTTTGTGGATGTGACTATTCACTTGTACGCACAAACGATGTTATTGTTTTTATGAACTTGAAAGTAAGAAAATAATGTATATAATATGTTATTATAATTATTAGTATGTCATGAATATCACATATTAACAGAAATTCCATTATTATAACCATTCATGAGATATTGATACAAAAAATGATTAGATTGGTTCATGGAGGTGATAGTTCACATGTATGCACAAACGACTAGTTGCATTATTATTTAATAGATGTTGATATATATTGATATGATTATATAAAAATAATATAATCTTAGTATATTGAGTATTCTATAGTTATTATGTTGTCAAGGATTGAGAAGATTTTAAGTAAGTGGAAGATTAAATAAAATTTAAATACTTTAAGAAAACGATATATCATCTTTGGTTGATCACCTTTGAAAAGCTCCATAATACATGTAAGGTGGGTGTTATGACTAAAATAATGCTTCAAGAATGTGGGTATGGATTCTTTTAATTGTTTTGTGTATATATTTTCAGAACCATTAGGCTTTTGAAGATTTAGTAATAGTGGGAAATGTGTTCTTTTTTAAAGGAGAGAGGAGGGGCACCATTACTATTATCAAAAGTATTAAATTAATATAAATTAAATTTTGATTAAAAATAGTAAAAAGATTATTTATTTCAATGATAATATGTTTATAGTTCTAAATAATTTTATCTAATAAATTTTATATGTTTATTGATTTTATTTTGAACTTTATCTCTTCAGTTTACCCTTAATTATTCTCTTTAAATTTTATTTTTTATAACAAAAATTAAAATGTTAAGACTATAAATTTTACATATATGGGGAAAATTTCCCATTAATGGATAATAAATGAAATTTTATACTATATAATAGTCACTTTGTCATTTTTAAATGCTTTTATGATTTATAAATAATTTATTAAAAAATTATTTTTATAAAATACCAATAGTGTCATGTTTTACACAATTAATTTCATTGAATTTAAATAAAATCAAAACATTGAGATAAATTCAAAAAAACCAATTAATGTAATTATAATATGTCTTAGTAACCTAAAAAGTGCCTGTATGTCATAACATATTTTAAAATAGTATTTATTTTAATATTAGGAATATCATTTATTTGATTCCTCCTTTAATAAATCTAATATTGAATCATCATTTGGTCATAAATAATTTAATTATTCTCTTCTTAAAAATTATAAATAATTAACCATGATTTATATATTCATTTTTTGTTTCTATGTTTTATTTATAGTCGAATCTATCACTTATATTACTCCATATTAAAATTGTTTTAGTAAAAAAGACATGTTTATGACATATTTTCCATTACTTTAAATTAAATGTTATCAATGTCATTATCACATCCATGGGATTTTTAAAAGACAAAATCTAGGCCCAAGAATTGACATGGTCGGCCATAACTCAAAAAATATGATTAATAAATTTGTTTGGAAAGTGTTATATTATGATAATATTATTTTACCCTTAATTAACCTATTTTCCTTTAGCCATTTTGAATACAAATAATTAGTAAATGTACTATTCATAATGTCTAAAAATAAAATAGACCAATGTAAATATTTTGGACCTTATTATTAAAAATATTGAATCTATTTTTCCAAATTCAAAACAATTAATTTTTATAAATTAATAAATAATTAATCCCATTGATGGAATATGAAAATAGGTTTTTAGTGAAATGTTCCAAATCTGACATCATTTTTATATCCAATTTAAATTTAAAATTGATTTTAATGCGAACAATAAAAATAAATGATAATATAATAATGTAAATTTAATTAAAAAATAATTAAAATGACAATAAACCTCAATTAATAACTTCGGAAGAAAAATGTTTTACATTGAAATGTAGTATTTTTTAGTAATCATTAGAAAAATAAATATTTTTAAAAAAATACAAATTTTTTTTCCAAAGTAACATATTCTTCCCCGATTACATGTAATAGTGTTTTTTTTAAATTGTACTTATAAAACTCTGAAAAAATAGATTTATAATGAGTTTTCTATCCTATGGTAGTAAACCATCATTTTTAGGAAAACATTTCTTTTATTCGTAAAATTGTACTTGTTATTATTTAATGTCAGGAAAACATATAAGATTAATTTTAAAAACATATTGAATTTATATTTAATTAATATAATCCAAAAAGTGTGATTTTATTATTTTATAAACACAATTATTCACAGTTAAACACATCCTTAATATACAATTTGTTTTTATTTTCATTTCTAATTAATTTTCTAAACAATAAATCTTTCTTTAAATATGTGTAAACCTTATTTTCATAATTTAGTTAATATACAGAATTACCACTATTCTAATAGACATTCATTAACTACAACTTAAATTATAATATTAATAGTATATTATTTTTCAGTATAACAAAATATTGTGTGAAATTATTGATTTTAGAGAAACCAATTATTGCATGTTGGGTGCGCTATAATACATAACATCAATTTTAATGAGAAGTTAAAATTTAATTAATAGATATAAATAAATATGGTAGAGTCAATTAATATAATTACCTAGGATGTTTGAGAACATGTTCCTTGAGATAAATCAGATTGATGATGAATTAATTGGTACTTAGGATGATTATATTAATGGGATTATGACATTAGCATCTAATATAATCATTTAACCAGAAATTAAGGTTGATCAATTCATCATTAGATTAAAGGGACATCTCTGACGGGATTGATCCAAATAACATTTGTATTTATGCTAATACTATTTTATGTTTTATCATTATGTAAATGGAGGTTGATGTTATATATATATCTCATGGTTTTGATAAGAAGAAAAAATGGAATTCCATGGAAAATATAAAAACCATGGAGAGAAAAGGTTGTGATTTCTATTACGCTCAATGTGTGGGAAGAAACATAGAGGAAATTACAATATGTTCACTAATAAATTATTTATGTGTGTAATGGGAGGTCATTAAGAAATCAAATGCTGATATGATGGGAAAAGTTAGATACTATTGGAAATAAATGGAATGATTTGTATAATTCACTATGTACAATAAAATTTATCAAATACATGTACCATAGTCAATATTCTTGCTGCTTAACAAAACTTAAGGGTAGTGATATTGATTGAAATCTGCAACCTCTTATACCAAGAGGTAGTGGGATTTCTAGGTGGATAACTTTTCCCATTAGGGGTGTGTTATCGATGTGGTTAAATGTAAACTTGTAGTACACCCGATTTGAAGTATTTTACTTTTGTTTATTATTTTTTATGTGTTTTACGTTATTGGGATGAGTTGGGAAGAGGTTGGGTGAGTTTGGAATGGATTTGAATGAGTTTGGAGGCATCTCTTAAGGAGCACCATTTGAGCACGGTTAAGGGAAATCGTGCGGGTTCTTAAAGTAACCATGTAGGGGGAGACAGTAGGCTTCACACAGCCTGTGCACAGTTTTCCAAACAGTGTGAGGCAATAGTGCAGACCCCTCCTCTCAAGACATTAGCGTGCGTATAGTTAGCACACGGTTTGTCAAACCGTGCAGGCTAACCGTGTGGCCACTTAAAATAGGGTTTAGTACCCCCGGTTTGAGGTATGTGACCTTTATTTGTTTTTTTATTTGTTTTATGTGCATGGGATGAGTTGGGATGAAGTTGGGTGAGTTTGGAATGGTTTTGAATGAGTTTGGAGGATTCCCTTAAGGATCACGGTTTGAGCACGGTTAAGGGAAACCGTGCGCGTTCTCCAGGAAACCGTTTAGGGGGAGACAATAGGTTTCTCAAGGCCTATGCACAGTTTTCCAAACCGTGCGAGGAAACCATGTGGACCCCTCCTCTCGAGACACTAGCGTGTGCACAGTTAGCATACGGTTTGTCAAACCATGCGGGCTAACCATGCTACCACTTAAAATAGGGTTTTAAAACCCAATATCACTCGGGATTGCCTCATTTATCTCCAAATCCTCTCCCACTCAAGCCTCACTCAAGATTTTTGGTTTTCAAGGGTTGGAGGGGCTCTCCCACTCGTTTTGTAAGTGATTCAATGGGGTTTCAAGGCGGTTTGAGTGTGGTTTCTCCCAGGTAAGTCTCTTCTCTTGGTTTCCTTATGTTTTCCTCTATATCTACATACCTCTCTTTCTTGGTTTTTTAGATCTACACTTGTTGTGTGTAGATCTAGGGTTTTGGTTTCCTTGGATGTTAATTTTAAGTCTTGTGGATGTTAGGGAAGGAGATCTAGAGAGTCTTCAGTGGTGCGTTCGCCAGTTTTGATAAGTAGTTGCTTATGGGTTGATTTCTTCGGAACCCTAAAGGTAGGTGGCTTCTCTCTCTACTCCACTTAGTTATAACTAGTGGTTTTGGTTGCAATTAATTTTTGGTGATTAAAATTAATTGTGTTGTTGATGTGCGAAATTTGATGGAAATCCCTTTGGGGACAGTTTGGGGATTTTTAGGAAAAAGGGCTTGTGGCGAAATGATCTTGATGGGATTTTAAAATTAGTTGTTTTGTTGGTTTGATTAAGATGATTTGAGAAAATGGTTTTCAACAAAAAGGGTTTTTTTTATTGAAATGTGGTTGGGTATGGAAAATGATTGAAGGGTGTTTTCAATAAATGTTTGATTTATTGAAGTGGATTGACATGTAATGGAAATGGTGAATTGCGTATTATTGTGGCCTTGGAGGGTTACATGCTTGTTTATGGATTGTGTTGGTTGTGGGGAAGTGGTTAGGAAGTCTCACTATAAAAGGTGAACGAGTTGGGTGGGAAGTCCCACCGTTACCATCTTGGATTGTCAGGTAGTGGGTGGGAAGTCCTACTAGCTGAAGACGGGGTGAATGAGTTGGGCGGGAAGTACTACAGTTATCATTTTGGGTTGTCAGGTAGTGGGCGGGAAGTCCTGCTAGCTAAAGATGGAGTGAACGAGTTGCATGGGAAGTCCCACTATTATGGTTGCTTAGTTGTGTGTTGCTTTGCATAGAAGGAATTTGTTGTGGAAATGTGAAATGGTTGAATTGGTTTCCTTGTGTGGTATGTTTGGCTTACGACATGATTGTTTGGGTTTCCCTGTGTTTACTTCGTTTGGGAAAGATGGATTGGTAATGGTGTGTTGACTTATGGTAATGTATAAACTTGTGATTATTTTATATAAAATGGTTTATAAAAATATGCTAATGGTTTTATCCTAGTGGCGTGTGTAGGGAAGTCATTTAGAGAAAACCTACTGAGTAGTTGTACTCGCCCCCTGCTTCGACACTATGGTGTCTTTGCAGATGTCATATACCGGGATATAGGTAAAGGTAATGCATCTCATTACTAGTAGTTCGTGGTGATGCTTGTGATGTGTTGGTGGAGCTTGGAGCTTAGATCTTGGCGTGGAGCTGTGGTGGTGTCATGGCTCGTGGTATTTTGTAGTTTACTCTTCTGCATAGTACTATGATATTATGTTTGATTATATTGGTTTTGGGTTTTATTGTAGAACAACTTGGTTGTCTTTTGGGAATACATTCTTGAATGTTTTATTAACATGCATCATATAGTGGTTGTAGTGATGGTTTGGTTGGTTTTGTCTTAAAAGAAAATCGTTCCCCAATTTGTTCTTAAAGCCCTCGACATTTATTTCCAGCCTTTGGTGCCTTGGGAGCATCGCTTAAGGCCAAGTAATCCCTCATCGTCTCTTCAAGCCAATGAGGTATGGGCGGGGTGTTACAAGTGGTATCAGGTTGTTCGGTCCTTTAGAGTTGATTCTTGGATTTGGAGTTGACATTTGTTGTGGTATATTCCTTGATTCGGGATGGTAGCAAGGCATAGGAATGTCAGAACATGAAATGTATAGCATAAAAGGACATAGATAACCATTTTATTCTGAACTTCAAGTTACTAGGGAGTTGGGTACATAAGGGTTTTGGAGACACTTATAGGCATCATATATCTCATTATCGTGGGTGTAGCCAATGAGATGAGCATGGAATGCATAGTAGAAATGAATTCCCTCTAGGATGAATATTTCATTGGGCATAATGATTTATGCACTCAATTGAGAAATGGTTTTTCAAATGTGTAAAATTGTAATGTGAATAAATTTGGTATTTTGAAAACGGTTTAGTTTTCAAAAATGGTGAAAATGGGAAATGTAGAAAGGTGGAAAGCCTCGTTGTGATAGTGTTGTGTAATGTGATTTGAAATGGAATTTTTTGATGCCTATAGAAGTGAGACTCATGGTTGTTTGTTTTCTATTTATAGAAATGGAACCGGGTAGACATCGTTGAGACCAATCAGAGGAAGCTACCGAAAATGTAGTTCCACCTGAGCCCCAGGTGAACCAGCAGTTGGCCCAAAGCATCGTTCAAGCTTTTCAAACAGTTCATTAAGGACTTCAAAATAGATACACCTGTTATGATATCTATCATGGTCAGAAATCCAAGTAATGGAAGCATGGTTGTCCTCATGAGAGGAGGTGTGAACCCCAACACTGAGAGAAAGAACAATATAGAAACCTTTTCTCAATGACATAGAGTACATCAAAATCAGACCACTAGATTGTAAAAACTTCTTTCGAGACCCAAGTCTAAGACATGATGCTTTCAGTGTGGTTCAGTAGGCCACCTAAAAAGGGATTGTAAGGCACAACCTTGAGAATTTCATAACTGCAATCAGATGGGGCATCTTCAGCGATATTGCCGTCATGCTCTGAGGTTGGGTGTTCGTGACACTCCTCCGCAAGGGATGTTTTAGATAGGTAATAAAGAGCAGAGAATGGAAAGCACACATCTATTTGAAGCTGAGCAAGTTGTAGTGGATGATCAAACGGGACCATCCACGGTGTGAGGTACAGTTCTTTTAAATTCCATGTTTATGCAAGATTTGTTTGATATGGTTGCTTCCCATTCTTTTCTTGCTTCTTGTGCTGTTATTTTACTGGGTTTAACTCTGGAGATTATGCCTTCGTTTTTGAAACTTCAAACTCCACTGGGTCAAAGAGAGTGTCGAGCCTTCTTGTATAGAGCATGTTGTATCGTTTTGGACGATGTTGAGATAATGTGGAATTTCTCAGTGCTTGAGATGGATGGGTATGATGTAATCCTAGGAATGGATTGGCGGTGGCATTTAAGACCCACACCGACTATAATGCGTGGAAAGTGGATTTTACAACACATGATGGCGTTAGACATCTCTTTAGAGGAGAGTGGCATGAAGGTTAGGGTGCAAAAGGTTTTTTGGCACCAGCAGTGGGCACGTTATTTTATCAGTTGGAGGTGTTGTCATTGGAATCAGTAGAGGGTGTTGAGCAGAGTTCTCTTCCGGTAGTGGTGGATCAATTCATGGATGTTTTTACCGAATACTTCTCTGGGTTACCTCCCATAAGAGAAGTGGTGTTTACGATTTATATCCTTATGGGGACCAATCATATCTCACTTTCATCATACCGGATGACACCTACTGAATTGTGGGAATTGAAAGTCCAGTTGGAGGAATTAGAAAACAAAGGGTTTATTCATCCTAGCATGTCTTCGTGGGTAGCACCGGTGTTGTTTGTGAAAAATGCGGATGGAACTTTGAGACTCTGTGTTGATTATCGTCAACTTAACCAAGTTAAAATAAAGAACATATATCCAATTCCATGAATTGATGATTTATTCGACCAGTTGAGGGGAGCCGAGTGGTTCTATAATATCGACCTGAGGTGGAGATATCATCAATTGCGGGTGAGGAAGGAAGATATTCCAAAAAAAATCTTTCAAAAATAGATATGGCCATTATGAATATATTGTTATTACCATTGGTCTAACGAATGCACCAGCGGTATTCTTGGTATTGATGAATTGGATATTTCAGATATATCTGGATTAATTTGTAGTGGTGTTTGTAGATGATATTCTGGTGTATTCTATGACAAGGGTGGAGCATGATTAACACTTGGAAACAGTGCTGGGGATCTGGAGGGATCATCGGTTGTATTACAAATTGTCAAAGTGTGACTTTTGGATACAAGAAGTCCATTTTTTTGTCCATGTGATTTCTGAAAGGGGTGTTTCAGTTGATCTGGAAATGATAGAGGCTGTTATCTCATGGAAACTGCCAAAGAATGTGTTTGAGGTATGAATTTTCTTCGGTATAGCTGGGTATTATAGGCGTTTTGTTCATGATTTTTCACGTTTGGATTTACCAATGATAGCTTTAACAAGAAATAATGTTACATTCCAGTGGAATGAACACTGTCAGTAGTGTTTCAAAGAGCTAAAGGGTCGCCTTATATCAGCACCAATCTTCGTTTTGTCAGAACTAGGAAAAGGGCCCATGGTGTATTGCGGTGCATAGAGATTAGGGTTGGGGTGCATTCTCATGCAAGGAAATCATGTGGTAGCGTATGGCTCACGATAGTTGAGGGTGCATGAGAATAACTACCCATCTCATGATTTGGAATTGGCAGGAGTGGTCCATGCTTTGAAAGTGTGGCGTCATTATCTCTTCGGTGAGAAATTCACGGTATATACAGGTCACAAGAGCTTGATGCACATTTTCTCACAAATGGATTTTAACTTGAGGCAAAGGAGATGGATGGAATATCTCTAGATGTTTGATTTTGACTTGTTTTACACACTGGGTAAGGGAAATTTGGTGGTGGATGCATTAAGTATAAAGTCATATGCATAGGTGGTGAAACATGAATCAGACCAGTGGTAGTTAATGTCGGTTATAGCTGACATGTGGTTGGAATTTGAGGAACAGGGCAATAAAGTGGTATTATTTCCTGTTTTGTTGATTCCTGACTTTTTTTACCTGGTTAAAGTGGCGTAGATATATGATTCTGAGTGTGAGACCATGAGGTCGAAACTCAATGGCGGGGAGACCATTGAGGGTTGGAAACTGAATGGAGATTTTGTTTTGTGTTTTCGGAATCAGATGGTTGTACCAATTGCATCTTAGAAGGATATTCTCAGGGCGTATCATCATTCTAAATGGGCAGTTCATCCTAGAATTCAAAAAATGTATAAAGTGTTGAATGTGAAATTCTGGTGGGCTGGTATGAAAAGAAGTGTGGATGAGTTTGTTTCGAGATGCTTGACTTGTTAGTAGGTCAAGGCAGAGCATCAAAGGCCAACATGAATGTTGTAGTCTTTACCAATCCATGTTTGGAAGTGGGAGAAAATAGTGATGGATTTTCCTACAGGTCTCCCAAGAATGGTCAGAAAGCACTATTCCATTTGGGTGATAGTGGATCAACTAACAAAGTCAGCCCATTTCATCCCGATTTGTGAATCTCATATGGTGGAGGATCTATCCAAAATCTATATCCGGGAGGTGGTAAAGAGGTATGGTGTTCCAGTTTCGATTGTATCAGATTGAGATCCGAGGATTACATCTTGTTTTTGGAAATCCTTGCAGCAAGCCCTTGGGACACAGTTGACTATGAGCATGGCATATCACCCTCAAACAGATAGTGAATCCGAGTGGAAAATACAAACATTGAAGGATATGTCGTAGGCTTGTGTCGTGGATTTTTGTGGCTCATGGGAGGAGCACTTTTCTTTTATTGAGTACTCATACAATAATAGTTATTAGGCATCCATACATATGGCTCCATTTGAAGCATTGTATGGGCGGCCGTGTCATTGTCCACTATGCTGGGTGGAAATAGGTGAGTCCCCGATGGTTGGACAGAGCCTTTTCGAGGAGACTACAGAGAAGATCAAGTTGATTAGGAAGAGAATGTAGACAGCTCAGAGTCATTGGAAATATTTTGCGGATCATCTTCGACGGTCGTTGTCATTCGAGGTGAGTGATCATGTTTTCTTGAGGATCTCTCCTAGATTGGGACATCGTCAATTTGGGAAGAAGGGAAAGTTATCTTCGAGGTATATTGGACCTTTTTAGATTCTTGAGCGGGTTGGTTAGGTGGATTATCATTTGTATTTTCCACCTAGGTTCAGTGCGGTGCACAATGTGTTTCATGTGTCGTAGTTGAAAAAGTATCAGCTGGATCATGACCATGTGATTTGATGGGATCATGTCGAGCTAGAGCTGGATGCTTCATTGTTTCATGTGTTAGTGCGGGTTGTGGATAGGCAAGAGAAAGTCCTGCGTGGTAAAAGAATCAGTTTAGTTCATGTTTTGTGGAAACATGGTCAAATTCAAGAGGATACTTGGGAGCATGAGAAAAAGATGGTCGAGCAATGGCCCGAGCTCTTTCAGAAAATGGCGGGTTCACTACATTCCAAGGACGGAAAGTCCAATGGTGGGGAGAATTTATTACCCTCGGTTTGAGATATGTGACCTTTTTTATGCTTTTTATGTCTTTTAAGTGAATGAGATGAGTTGGGAAGAGGTTTGGTGAGTTTGGAATGGTTTTGAATGAGTTCGGAGGCTTATCTTAAAGATCATGGTTTGAGAACGGTTAAGGGAAACCGTGCGGGTCCTCTAGGAAACCGTGCAGGGGGAGACAATAGGCTTCACACAACCTGTGCATGGTTTTCCAAACTATGTGAGGAAACCATTCGAACCCCTCCTCTTGAGACAGTAGCGTGCACACGATTAGCGCACAGTTTGTCAAACTGTGCGGGCTAACCGTGTGGCCACATAAAATAGGGTTTTAAAACCAGAGTTCACTCTAGATTTCTTCATTCATCCCCAAATCCTCTCCCACTCCATCTTCACTCGGGATTTTCAGTTCTCAAGGGTCGGAGGGGCTCTCCCACTCGTTTTGGAAGCGATTCAAAGGGGTTTCAAGGCAGTTTGAGGGTGGTTTCTCCTGGGTAAGTCTCTCCTCTTGGTTTCCTTGTGTTTTCCTCTGGATATACATCCCTCTCTTTCTATGTTTTCTAGATCTACACTTTTTGTGTGTAGATATAGGGTTGCGGTTTCCTTGGATGTAAATTTTAAGGCTTGTGGATGTTAGGGAAGGAGATCTAGAGAGGTTCCGGTGGTGCGTTCGCTGGTTTTGAGGATTAGTTTCTTGTGGGTCGATTTATCCAGAACCCAAAAGGTAGATGGATTCTCTCTTGACTCCACTTGGTTAGAACTACTGGTTTTGGTTCTAATTAATTTTTGTTGCTTAAAATTAACTGTGTTGTTGATGTACGAAATTGGATGGAAATCCCTTTAGGGATGGTTTGGGTATTTTCGGGAAAAAGGGCTTGTGGCGAAATTCTCTTGATGTGATTTTAAAATGACTTGTTTTTTTGGTTTGATTAAGATGATTTGAGAAAATGGTTTAAAAAAAGGGTTGTTTGATTGAATTGTGGTTGGGTATGGAAAATTATTGAACGGTGTTTTCAATAAATGTTTGATTTATTGAAGTGGATTGACATGTAATGGAAATGGTCAATTGTTTATTGTAGTGGCCTTTGAGGGTTAAATTATTGGTTATGGATTGTGTTGGTTGTGGGGAAGTGGGTGGGAAGTCTCACTAAAAAAGGTGAATGAGTTTGGCGGGAAGTCCCACTGTTACCGTCTTGGGTTGTCAGGTAGTGGGTGGGAAGTCCTGCTATCCGAAGATGGGGTGAACGAGTTGGGTAGGAAGTCCCACCATTACTGTTTTGGGTTATCAGGTAGTGGGTGAGATGTACTTCTAGATGAATATGGGGTGAACGAGTTGGGCGAGAATTCCCACTGTTATGGTTGCTTTGTTGTGTGTTTCATTGCTTAGATGGAATTTTTTGTGGAAATGTGAAATGGTTGAATTGGATTCCTTGTGTGGCATGTATGGCTTACAGCATGATTTTATGGCTTTCCCTTGGTCTACTTGGATTGGGAAAGATGGCTTGGTAATGATGTGTTGACTTATGGTAAATGATGCACTTGTTATTATTTTATATAAACCATTTTATAAAAAGGTGATAACGGTTTTATCCTAGTGGCTTGTGTATGGAAGTCATTTGGGGAAAACCTAATGAGTAGTTGTACACACCCCCTTCTTTAGAACTATGGTGTATTTGAAGATGTTGTATACCTGGATACAGGTAAAGGTAAGGAATCTCATTGCTAGTGGTTCATGGTGATGCTTTTGATGTATTGGTGGAGCTTGGATCTTGGCGTGAAGCTGTGGTGGTGTCATGGATCGTGGTGTTTTTTTGTTTAGTCTTCCACATAGTACTAAGTTATTGTGTTTTATTATATTGGTTTTGGGTTGTATTTTAGAATAACTTGGTTTCCTTTTGGGAATACATGCTTGAATGTTTTATTAACATGCATCATATAATGGTTGTAGTGATGGTTTGATTGGTTTCGTCTTAAGGGAAAATCATTCCCCAATTTGTTCTCAAAGCCCTCAACATTTATTGCTAGCCTTTGGCGCCTTGGGAACATCACATAAGGACAAGTAATCCCTCACCGCCTCCTCAAGACAATGAGGTAGGGGTGGGGTGTTAAAAAAAGTATCTTCTACTCTATAACCGCTAATGGCTTATTTGACTGTAGATTAACACATTTATTTGTATGTGAATAATATTTTTATGTGTATCAACATTCCACCCAAATGATTATATGTTGAATTAGATGTTAAATCCATGAATGGTAAGGTCATTGAATCTCATATATGACATTCCTATCCAGATGAAGTTATTTATAAATGTGTATCATTCAAATCTTATCATTCTCCTTCTAATAAAATTTTATTTTATCATAGGAATGGATTGAATTTTACTACATAGATCCCATATTAATTTATAAGGATTGGAAATGACATTTGATAATCTAAAAAATTGTTATCATTAATAATTGTGATTTTAAATATGAACATCCAATGGAAATCACATCCATTGTATGGATTTTTAGTATTATTCAAAATGGGTATTAATATCATATGGTTCCAAATAAATACAACAATGCTGAAAAAAAATATTTTTTGGTAGTATTTTTTCTTCATTTTAGAGGAGTTTCCCAATCTTCCACCAAAATTTAATGTTCAGTTATCAATATAAACACATACTTGGTTTCATACCAATTTCAATGAATCCAAATATAATGTCCCCAATTGATTAATATGAATTGAAATTGAAAATGCAGTTGATTATTTTCAAGGGATTAATTCATCCATGGTTTTCACTATTGGTTGAACCTATTTTTTAATGAAATATGGATTGATGAGATTCTATATTGATTATTTTGAGATGATAGATATTATGATCAAGAAATAGTATAATATATCATTTATTCATGATTTATTTGATTAATTATGTATAGATCAATAGTTTTAAAAGAATGATCATCAATTTATATGTGATGAATTGAAGGTTAAGATGGTGGATATATCCAATACAACATTCCATTCAAGGAATGAGAAAATAGAATATAAAGAGGTTCCATTTTATCTTACTAATGCCCCATAATATTTTTATATTTGATTAATAGTCTTTATATATTACATTTATTAGATTGTATAGTATTTATAGTTGGAACTCAAATCTATTCAAAGAGAAATAGAGATTATGAATATCATTTGAGAAAAGTAATAAATACCCTACAGAATGAGAAAAAAATGTAAAAACTACAATTTAAGTATTTTGGCTATAAAATGATTCATTTTTTGGTTCATATAAAATCCATATAAGGAATATAAGTAGATTAAATAATGATAGTTGATAATGAGTGTTGGAATAGTCCAACCACAGTGAATGATATCCATATTTTTTCTTTTTTATTTGGATATTATTGAATGATTGTAGATAATTTATCAAGACCATATTATCTACTTAAATATATAACCTAAAATGGATCCATATTTCTATGGGTATTTGAATCTGAGGGAAATTTCAACAATCTAAATATATGATTTTTTAGTTAACATGTTCTTTCATTAAACTACATTGAAGAAGGATTTTAAATCTATCGTGATCCATATAATAACATACTTAGATTTTTTATTATGAACAATTACATGGTTATAGATTATGCATCATGAAAATTGAAGGATCATGAGAACAATTTCCCAACCAATGATTTGGTGTTTTCTATTTTATTTTTTGATTAAAAACATTGGAGTTATTATCATTTTGGAGGAATGTTTTATATATATACTAATCATAATTTTTTAAATTGTATAATCACATATAACAAGTTTTTTATGTACATGAGTAGTATATTTGGATTATTAAATATTAGTAAAACAAATTACATTCCAATAATGGGTAAAAACAAGGTGGTATATGTATTGATTGAAAAGGATCATGATATATAATCTTTTATGATGATCATAAATGATCCAATATTTCATGATTTTCAATGAAAGATAAGGATAGAAATGTTTATTATTTTAATCATAATCATGATAGAATTATTAGTTTTAAGAACAATTTATGTGCTTCATGCATACTAGATATGAAGAAGGATATGTTAGTGTAATAACATAGTAAATTATATTTTATTTGTCAAGTGAGTATGAATATGTATACAGATTTGAAATATTATTTTTAGTGGGATGTAATGAAGAGTAATATATTAATTTTTATACATATATTCATAGTATTTCTACTATTTAGGGATGATAGATTAATGTTTCGGTGTATGTTACATCCATTACCAACACCAAAATGGAATAGTGAAAATTTCACTACTTTATTTGTCAATATAATCCCAAAAAAATCTAAATGGAATATTATAATATTTATTATAATTTATATCCATAAAAAATTAATACAGTTTATAACTATAAATTAAAAATTATCCCTTTTTTATCATTCTAGATTATATAATAAAAAAGAGGTAAGATTCAATGGAGTACCACATTCCATTTTGTCTAATCAGGATTTGGGGATTACCGTGATATTCTAGAGAAGTCTTCATGATACTTTAGATACAGAGTTATGATTTAGGAAAACATAAAATCCATAGATATATTGTTTGTTTGAGATAATAATTAAAAACCAACAGAAAATTTTGAGATAGTAGTCAATGTAATTCATGGTATTTTGTGATTAACATGTTCCCCAAGTTGAATTTTCATAGAAGAATATATTTCACTCGATAAGTATGATGGATACTTATGAATCCATCTATAAAACTTGGACTAGATTTCCAAAGTTATGGATTGAATATAGTGAAATACATATATTGGGGAAATAATAGTTAAAAAATTAAAATATATTGTATTATTTATTAAAAATACATTAGGGAAGCTGATATTTGGTAGAAAAGTTATGTTGACAGTCACCGAAGTGATCTATAATTTGAAGAGTGTCAGAAGTTGTGTCTAAGAATTTATACATTGAAGAAGGTAATGATATTTTTTACTATTGAAAATATAATCCTGATGTATAATAGTCCCTTGTAAATTATTTATTGTATCTAAATGGTATCCAATAGAATGGAACTTCCTTTAATCCTCTCTCAATTCTATGTTGTGTTCAATGTTTCAATCATGATGATATTCATAAATAACACTTCTCATGTAATGATGATAGTGGTAATACCTTATGAGAATAATATTCCCTATGAGGAATGACATTTTTAGATACTTGATAATACACTTAATATTATATGAAATAATTAAACTTACATTTTCAATGTTCTGGGGAAACCCATCATTTTTATAAAGATACATGGGAACATTAGCATACAATAGGTGGACGTATCCTCAAAATTTCACATCATACTAATAAATTTTAAATTATGAATTTATTTTTTGAGGGATATAATTTAACACCTTGAATTTTTTGAATTTATTATTTAGTAAATTAAATTTCTTTTATAGCTTGCGTTACATTCAACACTGAGTCTTAACAAATCGTGATATATTATTAATAGTATTATTTAAACATACTCAGTATAAACAAGCCATTAATTTTTTATATGAATATACATTAATAATTATTATATATTTTCAATTTTTTTAAATAAATTGAAAAAATATTGATAAAAAGTAAATAATTTTTTAGAACAACATTTATATGTTTTAAAAATAAAAATATATCAAAAATATGTTTTTATTCTATTTTATGATGATTTAAATTTATAATTTTTAAAAAAATTTAGAAAAAACATTATATTAAAAAATAATTTTTTTATATCCTCATGAAAATATTATATTAGTGTATTTTTTTGATATTTTAAAAAAAATGATGAATTTTTCCTTAAATAGTGTAAATATTTTTTTTTGTAAACTGCATTTTTATATTTAATTTATATTGATTTATTTGAAATGGGTTCAATATTATAATTATGTAAATTATATATATATTAATCATATTTATGACATTGGAATCTTATTCATATTTAATTTCGATATAAAAATGTTTTAATCTTTTAATGAATTTCACTTGAAAACATGTTTTCTAGTGAGACCTACTAGATTATTTATAAATTATATTTTTCAATGTATCAAAATTTAATTTTGAAAATTTTATTATATTTTAGGAATAATAATAATTTATATTATCTAATAATACCAACATAATTTTTTACCATAATTAAAATTAAAGATATTTATAAAAATTTACCACAGTTAAGGTAATAATAAGATTACATGGGAGTTAAACTAAAAATATAAACATTAAAATGACCCAAAAAAATACAGTTATCTCATTAAAAAATATTTTGAGCATATATATATATTATAATATCATTGATGGACCATTTTTTATATTTTTTTATTAGAAAATATGGTACATATTTTTCAATAAAATACATTACATATGTTCCACTAACCTCACTTATAAATGGCCACCTCTTCTCCTCTCCAGTTAAAATTTAAAAAACCATTGGATATTTAAATAAATTATCATATAAAATTAATAATTACTTCCTATAAGCATATATCCTTATATTTTTCATAAATCTCACCTAATAATAATTTAGGTCTAAACATAAATAAGTTGTCTTAAAAAGAGATAACACCCCTAACTAAGTGTTTTATTTTATTTCTTCCTCTTCCTAATTAAAAAATTATTAAACCAGTATAATATAATATCTTCATATTATAACATATAAATAGATATTTCTATGATATGGTAATGACATACAATAATTATGACTTATATAAAATGCGATTTAAAATGATAATTTTTTTGCACAATGGAAGACAGCCTCGCGAACCGGTGTTATTTATTTTGCATCACCACTTATAATGGTAGTATATAAAGATAGATTAAATAATTTTCATGATTTAATACATTATTATAATTATATAATTTTTTTATCCAACATATATTCTTACAATCCATTCTATGAGAATATGATTACAACCCTTGTGTGTATGGTCATCAACCACCTCGTGAAGCGATGTGATTCATTCACACATTACATAGAAGTTAATAAGGATGGTTTTATTTATAATATGTGATATATATGAAATAAAAATTATTACATTATTAAAATATATTATTATTATTTTCTTTTATTAAATTATTCTATAAAATCGGAATAGTATTAATGCGTATGTTATACTTACCGTCCCCATGTATGGTGTATTAGAATTTCTATCTCAAAATCCAATGGATTACTAAAAAATATATAAAGAATATATATGAAATTTATATTCTCATTTAAATTCTAGATATGATTATTCCATAATCAAAGTGTTCCTTAATAATAAACTAGTTAGTTCTCGAAACGTGAATTTAACTAGGAATTTATAATAAAGGGAAAAAAATTTCATAAGAAAATCATAAATAGTGTGATATATATAATTACAGATATCCAAAACATTTATAATATAATTTATTTTATTATTTTTGGGAGACATGTCAAAATTCAAAACTTATTACTTTTGTTTGGTGTATATAATGCCCCATTATCTTGATATATTGTCAATATGATTTTTTTGATATTATATGATTAATGTAATCTAAATATATTATGGGAAATAAGATTCAAATTTTCCAAATTGGTAATAGGTTTTTGTAACAATATTATCTTTTATATGTATTATTTATGATCACACATCAAATAATTAAATTTAATGATTTTTATCTCTTGAGTCTCATGAAATTTATTTTGCACTATTTATTTTCGGGTAATAAATTTTTTCCACTAATTTTACACCCATTAATTAAATATTCATTCAAAATTGTGTTTAAAAAAAATGATAATTATTTATTTGTTATATCTACACGTTTTTAAAATTTAAAACCTAATTTTCTAAAGAAAAATTCAAAAATGTTCTCATAATTATTAAAATATATTATTAAATATATTTTTAAACTAGTGGATATTTTTTAAGGAAATATTTAAAGGAATATTCATGTCATATTCCAAAAAATAAAGGTTTGGAATTTGACTAAAAATTTGAAAGGAGTCATTTTTAAATTTATATGACATGAATGAAATTTACCATCATCAGGACCACTATTTTATATCTGTTATTATTATCTTGTTTACTAGAATATATTCAAAAAATATATTTTCAAAATGATTAAATTTTTAATATTTTATTTCAAATATGAAATATTATTTTTTAAAAGAAATTTTATAATTAAATTTTATGCCTCATTTATATGTTTTCGAAGTTATCCTAAAAGAAAATGATTTTTAGAATATTTTATCTTTTAAAAAGTTTTTTCAAAGAGAAAATAATATTTTCCCATAGGAAATGTTTTCAATGATTACGTGAAATCATATTCTGTCCATAATGACATTTATTGATAATACATATGTCTTTTTGTGGACATGATACAAGGATAAAATTATTTTACATTTTCTAAATGGTTTGTGTTTATTATGTTATAATGTTTATGAAACTTGTTTCACTTATATAGTTTAAACCATGATGAAATTATTAAGAAATAAAATACTTTTAATTGGTTATTCTATTAATAAATTAAGATATAATTATGAAACATATCATATTTCCATATATTATTATATGATGAAATGATTATGAATCCCATTTCACTTCTTTTTTTTATCATATGATGATTGTTTTATGTTATTGTAGAATACATACGTATGATATTAATTTTATGATATATGGGAAAAATATTTCCCTCTATGGAATTGGGATAATATTTGTATATTGTGATATAGATAAGACTAGAATTGGGAGTGAAACTAGTTTAGTAAGGTATTTTGTCTGTTATGATGGTCTGGGGAGCGAACCTTGTCAACTTTGATGGTTTTTTGAGTGAACCAATTCCAAAATAAAATCCTTGGTAGTGATCCATGAGTTATATGTAAATGATTTTGTAATATTATGTGTATTCCAATAATCTATGTATTATGGAAATGGTTTTCTCTTATAGTTCTAATTCACTGATTCCCTTATTTTTTGTGTCTTATAAAATACCATTATTTATACCAAGACTCACGATTATGAAATTTTATATAGATGGTTCGATATTATAATTTTATTCCAAAGTAATCATAAATTTTTTTATTTGATTATTATATAGGTCCCTTGAATACACATACTAAGACTCTAATTTTACCCTTTATAATGTTTTATTTTCCTAGGATGTGAAGAAAAGTTTTTTGTATGATAGTTTTATGAAGGGGTCTAGTTATGAATTATATAGTGGGAGGTGATGCAGTTCACCTTTATACTAATTGTTCACGTTTCCATGTACCGAAACATACTATTCCATTACAAACTTAGGAATTTGTACAATGTAATGAGTGTTTAATTAAAAATAATTAATATCATTTAATGAAAAGGTGGTGTCTCAATTACATGGTTCATCTATATATTTCATAGGCTTCATATAAAATAACTGATTTAAGGAATGGTGTGAAAAAATTGGGTAATTTTATTAATATATCAATTTAATGTATAAATAATATTCATGATAAGATTTTATGTGTTCACATTCATTATAATAATTTTATATTATTATGAAAATCAAAAAAATTTAAAATATTTATTCCAACTTAACGGTTTTCCATGTATTATATGGTTTTTTATAAAAGTAAAATTTAAAAAATTTCATAGATTAATTTTCTAAAATATAATTCTTTTTAAATATATGAATATAATATATATCATTGGGTGTTTTTTTAGTTTTTTTGAAATGGATTTTTTAGGTTAATAGTGGATAATACCAATTTTTATTAAACTTCCATTTAATATAATTTTTTTTAAAAGTCTCAATATTAATTTGTTCAATTTTAATGTATAATTATTCTTATATGGTTAATAATATTCTATTTAATTCAAATAAAAATAATTACTATTCATGAATATATTTTAAATTCAATTTTAGTTTTAAAAAGTCATGTTTTATTAAAAAAAATTATTGTGTTTTGAAATATTATATTAAAGTTAATTGATATTATCTATAAATATTAAATAATTTAAAATTAATTTCATATTATGAATTTTGAGGTCCAAATTTATCAATGAGTTTAATTTAATATGTGTCATAATGAATAATAACAATAATAAATTGTTACCACTATTGTATTGAGTAAAACTTTTTATTTAGGAATAAACATTGCAATAAGGTCCCAAAATATTATATTATTTATTATTGGATAATATTACTTCTAAATATATAACCATATATTAAAAGTATTTTTATTTAGTCCCAATTCATGATGAGTAATACATTTTTAATTTCGAAAAGTTAAGGATATCTACAAGAGTACCACTCCCTTTATTTATTAAATAGAACATCCTATATAACATTATCCCATATATATTATTACTGTAACACGAACAAGACCTACCCAAATATCTCCAAAACCATCTCCCCCCACAATTAAATGATGTTATGGTTTCACCAAAATTCCAACACAGAAGTCTTATGGCATATATAAGGTTTTTTGAAGAATTGGTATAAATATTAATCAAATACTCTGTGGTTTATTTATCCATATAACACATTTAAACATATCATAAGAATGATAATATAATAAAACATGTATATAAATTATACAAAATGTTTATTATTTTTTTGTAAAAAACCATTTTCCTGTCATTTTGTAGCCTATGTGAAATGAATAAATTTCTTATGAATACATCCGGGCTCCCACGTCTTCAAAATTATTTGTTTGATTTCTCATCACAGAATCACATATCTCGTTATTATTATAAATTAGTTGAATATATATTATATTCATGAAATTATTATAATTTTTTAAATGATAATATATTACTTAACTGAATACCCTTCATTCCTCTTCAATATGATAATGTAACACGTGAAATCTTGTGGGATTCCACCTTTAACATATGATGTGATTAATTTTTCATATTCACTAGTAATTGATTTTTTTATAATTATTTATATGACATAGAAACATGATAATTATATAATGATAATTATTATTTAATGGGACTCCCATCGTTGGCACTCAATAGATATGGAATCCAATTATAAAAGATGATATTGATTCCATTGAGAAGAATATATTTAATGATATTTTCCTTGTGAATATTTTTCTTATAGAAATTCGACAAAGGTTAAAACACAAATTTTTTAAAGAGAGGAAAAAGGTCTATGATTCCATGAATGATGTAAACATTAAAAGATTTTTTAGTTTTTCACACAACTTAATTTTGGATCATGATGATAATCATTATGAAAAAAGTTTTTCAATTTAATTTCCCTTATAAATATATAATTGTTTCATATTTAGTAATATAAAATTATATAATGAACAAAAACCATAGGATAAAAGAAAATACATTTTATTATATTAATTTCAAAATTAAATTTAGAGAATAAATACCAAAATAATAATTAAATATATTAAAATATGATAAAAAATAGAACATATGATAATAATAAGAAAATTTGGATTTTCTAGACCACATATATTCACACTCATTAATAACACTGTAAAAATGAACCAAAATATGAGTAACATAATCTTTATTTTTGAAAAATAAATTAAATATAACATTAATTGAAAGATATGTGAATTAAGAATTAATATTATAACAAAATATTTATATATTATAGGAAACCCATATGTCAATTTCAAATTTTACCATTGGTATATAAATCTGACTATTGGAGTTGAAATCGGATCATTAAGAACATTATCGAAACCAATTGAATAGTAATATCCCCAATGGAAATGTAAAATAATATTTTCGTATCTTGTAAAAAGATACTATGGAATATTTATATCTCAATACAACATCATATTGATTTAAATTAAAAAAATATGTGTTTTATTTTTGAAATTCGTATATATATTAGTTTAATTTTTTATAAAAAATATTATAATCTAAAAAAATTTATTTTCATAATACTTTTTTATAAATTAATGTTAATAGGTAGTATATTTAAAATATAGTAGAATGAGACCATGAGAAAATTTTTAATGGTTCTGAAAATTGATCATAATATTAAAATTAGTATTCGTATAAAAAAATAAATATAAAATTTGAAAAAAAATTCATATATTTTGAATTTTTTCATAAAATGGATTTAAATTTTTTAATATAAAGGTTTAAAAAAATATGTGTTTCCTTTTTATATTTATGAAAAATTGTTGAATTTGTAGTGAATAGTTATATATAGTAAAATGGAATAGTTAATGTTATAAGAAATATACAAGGTTAATTACATAAGATATAATTTAAGAACCCATTATTTTGATCCCATATAGTACATTTTTTGTATACAAACTATATTAATTAATATATGTAGTGTTAATCAAAAATATTAATCTAATGAATAAATATTCAAAAAACACTCCTCACCTACCCTTATAAAAATAAGCCTCTACCTATCCTTCTAGTCAAATATTTATATCCTTAATGATTAGAAAATTTTTGACTAATAATATTCACAATCATCTCCCACACATATTAATGTTTTGGTTCACATCAAAATACATATTCTAGGTGACATAATTTTTTTTCCAAAAATATGACATTAAATATTTTATATTTCCACACTACATATTTTTTATTGTTTTATTTCTATACCATATCCCCCTACTTCATAAAATATTTCTTAATAACTCCACCATTATATAAAGTAATGAATTTTACAGTGAAAATTGAATATCTACCATTCAACCCCTTTAATTCTCCTCTTTTTCTAAAAATGAAACTATTATCCAAATCATTTTTCTTCAACACCTCCCTGGATGGTGAGTTTTTTCCATCCATTTTCAAATTTATGAAAGGATTAAATACAACTATATTTTATTAAAATTAAGTAAATATTTATATTATATTCTTTTTTCATTTTTAACGAATTAATGTCAACAACATATCCTTAAAAGTAAATGGTTTATTATGGTCAGAAAAACCACCAAAATAAACATACCATATAGCATTAATGTTTTAATAAATGAATTTTAAATATGTAGGAACAAATTGGGATATTTGGGAAATTTTAAAATTATGTAATGTTTTTAATATAATTTTATTTCTCTTTATTTTTCATGTTCAGATTTGAAAATAAATTCAATAATTATTTATAGTTGATCCTACCATGAAATCACGAAATGTATTCCATGAGAATAATGAAATTAAACCAAGTATCTCATTAATATGGTTTAAAATGAAAAATTTATATAATTTTAATTCAAATATGGAAGGTTAAGTTTCTAAAATATGTAATTAGATAAGTTAATTTTATTAATTAGGACTTTAAATGGATGTTAAAAATATTTTTGGAATGTGAAGTAGGGGATCTCTCTGAACCACAAAATTTTTATTGGGTTACAAGTTCTATCTATTTACCAAAACATTTCTATTTATTATAGTTTTATAATACTTATATTATATATATATATATATATATATATATATATATTCCTCACATATTAACATAATTTACATTACCATTATTTTTTAGGGATATACATTTTTTAAAGGTTCCCATCACAATTTCATTTCTCATGAAAACCCGATTAAAGATAACTTATCTATATCTTACCCCATATCAAGTTCCCCTCCATGAAATATATTATACAATACTTGGTTGATAAAAGTAACCATTTGACTATAGAAAAAAATCCTTTATAATTTTATGTAAATTAATAATCAATTTCTCTATATAAATCCCCCTTACCATTTTCCCTAAAATCCCACTTCATAGGTAAATTTCCAAATATTCATATATTGTCTTTTAACACATTCACTTATCTTGGAAATTATTTATCATGAAACATGATTATTTTTCATCTATAATCATCCATGAATTTTATGTTCCCTAATTTCTTGGAATCCATTTTGATATTCCATTTGTAAATTCTATAAGATGTCGATTTTTAATACCATTTATTTCCATAAGTATCATTTATGATTCTTAACTATATTTTATTACATATGTTTCACACATATGATATTATAATTCTAATGATTAATCCAAGAAAACATTCTAATTCATTGGACAATGTTTTTTCTCATAATATGATATTAATTGTATTAGGAAGTATACCTAATCTAGAATTGAAATATTTCCACCATTTGATTATTTATTATATATTTCCCTTGAGTTATTTTACATAATTTTTTTTATAAATTCTTATATTTATAAGATCTAATTATTCCATTTTATTAATTTTTTCAACCATATGAATTTTCAATATCCTCACCTTTCATGATATCATGTTATTCCTTTTTAAAAACATGATACGCTTCGTAATCATGTTTATCTCATTACTAGGATTTATCGCTCACCCCATTGGTTTATGTCATACCTAGGTTATCCAATATTATTTTAGAATATGAACAATATTTTGGAACACATTATGACTATTTAAATAAAAAATTATATTATATTTATGTTTTCATTATATGCAGCTAATAAAACAAAGAAGATATGACTCTTGATGATTGGTTTCTATATATTGGATAGTTATGTTATAAATTGTGTAATAATATGGGTAAAAGGATTTCTACATTGTAGTTAGTATTAGAGGAATGTCTATTTTCTTGGGTTTAAGAATATAATAATTTCGTGATAATAGTGTGGAAAAATATATGTATAAGATAATACCATGAAACATGGTTGATCTATGGTTCGAGTGGTTTTTATGAAATTGCATAGATGTTAGGATTCTTAATGTGGATGTTTCTCTATAATAGTTTTACATACCGTTAATAACTCAAAAAATGGTGGATTGGGTATTAACACAATCATCACCTACTACAAGAATCATAGTCTATAATACACACATGAATTGACATTCCCAGGGGTTATTATTTGGAAAATAAAAAATCTCTAAATAAAAAAATTGTAATAAGTTAACTATAGTGTTAGGTTTGAAAATATAACAAAATAATTACCATTGATAACAATGATTGAAACATATAGACTCAAAAGTTTGTATTTATATATAATTTATAAGTTATTCCTTTTATATTGATAATTTATATTTTTATATGATTTTTAATTTGAATAATGTCATACCTAATTATTATTTACATTAATTTATTTGATGGTGGGAAATAGGAGGAACTATGACATGAACCAATTTGATATGAAATGTTATGATTTTACTAATAAAATTAATTTCTTGATGGGAGAGGGAGATTATAACATCATGGAATTATTGAGTCATCAAACTCATGTAATGAATAATGACAACAACAGATTGGAATTACTACATTATCCTATGAAATAGATTGTTATGGTAAAGTCCATTATGTAAAAAATGCCTCCCACATTTAGTGGAAATTTAGAAAAAATCATCACATAATAATGAATTAACATCATTGAGAAGAAATTCATTATCCCCTAATTATATAAACAATATAAAGTCATACATTTTGTTTATCTCATATAGGGGTTAACTAATTAGTGGTGGAAGGCGATCAAGGACACAAATTATAGTGAAGAAATTAATTCCAAGGAATTAGAATGAATAAATAAACCATTTTTAAATAATTTTTTTCCACTAAAATATCGTCCTTAAAATTAATATGGGATTATTTATAATGATAAAATATAAGGACTATTATACAGGGGATTATAAGGTAAAAAATGCGAGGATTGCGTAATAGACCATTATAGTTTTCATCAACATTAGAAGTAAGATTTATCCCTTTTTAATTTTAATAAGTAATAACATAAGTATTTGTTTTTTGATTTAAAAAAATGAATTATATGAAGATATTATCTTTTACCATATATTTAATGAATATAATTATGTTTAATTTAAGAGGATAAAAAAATATTCTACAGTAATAAAATAACCCAACCACCCTCATATAAAAAATTTTAAAAAAATTATTCCTTTAAACACTGTTATATGAACTAGAAGATGGCATAATTGATGGAAAAGGGGCCTCATGAGAATTAGTTTGAAAGAGATATGATGAAATAAATTAATTTTATAGAAATAATGATGGTTATAATTAATGAATATATAATTATTTAGTTCTTAAATTGAAATTAAAAATTGCATTATAGATTGAAATTTTCTAATCTAGGGGTTTTCTGGAATAAAAAAACAATAGATTCTATGTACTAGAGATATTGGATGTCAGTAATATATCACTAAAACATTGGTGGAACATAAAAATTATGTCATTATAGGTATACTAGGTATTCTTTGATGAATATAATTTTTTTTATTTGATTCTAGTTTTAAACATTCTTTTATTCGTTTCATTTTTAGATGATCTGTTGAAATTCCATATCAAAAAATGGTGCAGGATAAATATATGATAATAGAAAATTTATCAACTTGTTCATCACATGTATTTAAATCATCCTCATTCAATTTTATTAGAAAAATATCACAAAAAATTACATGTATACTTCCTTTCTTTGAATTTGACTATATTTTATTCATGGATTGGTTTTACTTATTTACATAAAACATTAAATTTTAGGAGAGGGAGATCAATATTTAGATACACATTATTCCTTTTGTTATATACAATTGTAAGGAGGATGGGAAATCTCCCTTATAATTTTTATCTAAGGATAAGATACTATTGCAATTTAAGTATGAAAAATAGAACAATTGATTGATAAAATGAATATAATCAACCTTGATGAAATTTCCATAATGAGAGACTATAATGATTCATTCTAGGAAGAGATACTTATTCTTACTCATGACTAAGCAGATGATTCCTCAATTTAAATTATACGTTGATCACCATCCATATCCTAGACTAATTCAACAATTTCCAATATTTAGTTGGACAATCTGAAGAACCTTTTTAATGAAAATATGGAAGTATTTTTATATACATGAGTGCTTCATTTTGTGTTATGTCAATAAACTTCATTAATAATAAGAATTAGTCAATTCACTTGTTCTTTTATTATGAGATCACATTAAGACTATGATAGAGAACATATATCCCTTGCTACATATTGATGTTTTTTTGATTAACTACTACTAAAACATTGAATCATAATGGTGGATATTTGGTTACAATATCAACAATTTAATGAAAATAAGGAATATATTAACATGAACACCTATAGAATAAGGTATGGGAAATACGTGATCATATAAATTACCATCAGGCTCAAAAATTACCCATCAATATTCCTGGACGCAAATAATATATTCTTCATATATTATTTCAAAAAACAATTTGATAGTCTTTCTATATGATATTATAATACTAAAAGATCATTGAAGAGCATAAGGACTATTTTATTACTATATAAAATACACTTTACAAGGGATATATTATTTATATATTACTGAAAGTTTCAATTATTGTTAGAGGATTTATCATTATTTGAAAATATTATAATCCATTAAGGGATATCTATGGGTACTTTTAAAATAATAAAACTCCAAGAGTTTCCCATACCAATGTATATAATATAAATGAATAGTTTCATTGATTATATTGGTATTAAATATTATTTTTGAATAATTTTCTTTATTTTCAGACACATTAGAAAAGATGAATTTTCCAGGTGTGAAGATAGCTATATTTATCAATTTTTTGATCGTTTCATGTAATTAAAAAAATGGTATCCCTACACTAGTTCTCACACATCCTATAAATAGGTAAAATTTAATTTTTTATCATGATTCTTAAATTAAGGTCTTGGGATATATATTAATACAAAATGATAATGTGATAGCCTATGCATCAAAGAAGTTTAATTTTTATGATTAAAACTACAGAAAATGACCTTAGAGTTTGCTATGATGATTTTAGAGTTGATGATTTGAGATAATTACCTATGAGAGAGAATGAATTAATTATAAATAGATTATATGATTTTTAAAAATATATTCACATAAAATTAGGTCGGTATTCACCAATTAAGACTATTAAAGAATATCAATGATTATGAATTCTTGATCAACCCCCATTCATGGAAGGCGAATAATGTGGTTGATGATTTATATAGAGAGGATCCAACAAAAATATCCAGGGTGATAACTGAAAAGGATGTGGTCATATGTATCATGAAAATGATATCCATGGAATTCATAAAGAAAAGAACATCATCATTTCTTTTTTAAATGATTACAAAAGAAACCCCTATGTAGAAGATAATGGATTATTGTATAGATAGGAAAAAATATCAAATGTGTGTGAAGATATAAGAAAAGGGAAATCCAAAGAGATAAATATTTGAGGTGAAAGAGTTATATGATTTTTTTCATGACATTGTGTACCCCCAAATCCTATGATAAGGAAATATATATTTATTGTTTCACATTGGATGACCATCTTTATCCACATACAGAGTATGAAGATGTATCAATAACTATGAGGTCAATTTTTTTGGGGAAATATGAATAATGTGAATAATAAAAATCCATCATGGTGTTGGTTATTATACAAGGTGATGGTTCAAAGGGAAAATTCTAATGGGATGATATAACCACCACTTATACATATATTAAAATCGGTGAAAATCACCATGTATTTTTTCAATGTTGTTTAAAATATATCCAATGGTAATAATGAAATATGGATTTTTTTGGATCTTCATAGTAATGTTATATAATAAATAAAAATAAAAATGAATTTATAATCTATAAATATTCAAGGATATACATTATATAATTTTTGATGCTTTATAGAACACCACCCTTTGTTATATCTGGTAATGATTAAAAATTCACTTCCAATTTATATAACTACCCACAAAATTATATAATAATTCATTTCAACATCAAAATGTATTATCACATTTAAAATTATGGATAATATAAGATTAATACCTAGAAACTATAAGATACATTGATGGAATACTCGATGGACTTCAAAATAAAATGGGATTTGCATCTATTTTGGTTGAACATCCATACAATAATTGATTTATCACATGTTTTTAAAAGGAAAAATATGTAAAAAATTTAGGGAATATATTGAGAAGTGAAATTAGTTGAGAATAAATTTCTGAATTCAACCATCTAGGACCTAAAATGGGCGAACAAATGGTAGAAAAAGTCTAAACAATTTAGCAGTACATCAAGATATCTCAGAGTTGAAAAGGGACCTACTTATAACTAGATGAGAGACCTAGTGTTTAAGGATATTGATAAAGCGTTCCATTGAAAATATATATAGAGGAGATTCATTTTATTTGTGGTGAATTTAAATATGAATCCCATATAAATCATCCCCTTTAGGATTCTTGAACACATAGGAGTTGTGTCTTGTCAATTGGTCCACTCTAAACCTCTGTTTATGTATTTGATGTATTCCATGCATCCTAGTTAATGAAGTACATACTATATACAAAAAATTCACATAATTCATTAGTATACTATAAAATTATATCACTTATAATGAGAAATCTTTGATGAACATAGACTGTAGAGATAATGTTCAAAGCAATAAGCTGACCCAACTAGTCTGAGTATAAGGGTGAAACCATAATTAATAGGAGGATACATGTGAATCGAAGGAATATAGGAAGAATAAGTTCATCAACATATCATCATCATATTTTAAAAAAATTAAGGGATGAATTTCTTGGGGGGGCATTGAGTGCAATGACTAAATGTTTTTTAAATCGAATATCGCTATTAAGTATATAATAATATCATATATATTAACACAATATTATTTTATGTCAACATATCCAATGATAATACCATTTAAATGTTATTATATTATTTTAAAAATTAAATTTCTAGATTAATGTGGTTTATAATAAATGAATGTTTTACAATAGGATAATTTGTTATAAATAAGTTATTAATAATACGAATATTTAGATCTTCCAATCACCTAGAATAATTCAACTCAGGAAAATAACAATCGAAATGATGGAGAATAATAGTAATGTAATAATAATTTTTAAAATTAATATATATATATATAATTAATATAATATATATATATAAATGATGAATAAATAAAATATGATGCATTTATAGAAATTTTGGAAGGTATGTAACACTTAAAAATCACACCATTAGAATAGTAATCTAACAATTAGAATAGTAATATAGAAGTCAGTATTAGTATCCTAAATATTTTAATAGAATAATACCATATATATTGTAAAATCATATTTAGTTATCTCATAAAAGGATAATGTGACATATTTATATCATGATGTATGTAAATTAATGTTTTAGAATTGTTAAAATAAGCACGAGTTTTTCTAAAAACTATATATGCTTTAATTGTTTTTTATTAGAAATATACTAATTTTCAATTTCATAAAATTTTTATATACAATAATATTAAGATTTATTATAACTATAATCATATTTTCTGTGGCACTAAGTAATTTTTTATGAGGTTGAATAATTGATTATAATATTCAAATTGGTACTTTTACAAAATAAATAAACATAATTTTATAAATTAAAATTTTCATTTTTGGTAAATATTTTTCATAATATGGAATTTAGTTTTTGAGTAAAATTTGAAAAAATGTTATAGTGGTTGTATGTATTTTTTGTAAAATAGTTGAATTTTTGGTGAATAGTAAAATGCAGTAAAATATGGTATTTCGAATTATAATTAAAATAATTGATTTACATCATATATATGATTTAAGAACACATTATATCAAATGAAAATTATAAATATACTATATATATTTTATAAAATTATATATATTTGTACTCTTGTGCAAAAATAACAAACTAGTGAATTTAATATTCAAAAAAACCCTCCCCCTTCTAAATACCACCCTTGAAATTCCCTTCTCCACACATAAAATATTCCTTAAATATGGAAAAATTACAGAAAAATTTTCATCCAAATACTCTATCCCACGTCATATTTCTACTAGTCTCTCAAAAATACAGATTCCTTGTTCTATGGGATTTTTTTCAGTTTGACGACATTCTAGAGGTGATAATCTCAAACTAATAGTTGTAAATTATTTTATACTTATTCATTATCCAAAAATCCCTTATATAAAATGGAATAATAACTACATTATCATATATATATATATATAAATTATAGTTATAATGTAATACTTTCCATCAAAATTCAGCACTTCTTCAATTAATCTAAAAATGATACCATTTTCCATATTTTTTTGCTTATCACCTATATGGATGATGTGTTTTTGTCTTCCATTACCACCATTATAGTTGGTTTAAATTAATATTTAATGGTTTAAAATTTTATTGATATCTATATGATATATTTTCTCACCTATTTCAATTAATACATGTCCATAATAACAAATAAAATGAATCTAGGATTTGATGCCCTATAAAAGTAAAAAAATATAGTAACCAAATAACATTATTTTTTTAATAAATTAATGAGAAATATATTAGAAAATATATAGATATTTATAAAATCTAAAAATTATATAATTTCATGAATATAATTTCAGTTTACTTCATGAGATATTGTCCCATTTATCAAGGAATTTAACAATAATTCATATGTTATCTGATCTTGGAAATAAGAAATGAATACCCTTTAAAAATTGAAATTACACTTTATATATCATTGAAATATTTATAACTAAAAAATAATAATTATTTAAAGAAATAAATATTAAAATTTTCCGAATTATATAATTAACATAGTTATTTTGTTTATTAATTATTTTAAGTGAAATAATAGGTTGGTTCAAGAAAATAATGTAACAGACCTCCCCAAGCAACCATGTTTTCATTAGGTTATGATTTCACGCAATTGGACTCAGATTATATTTAAATTTTATATATTTATTCCTATTATATCGTATATATAAATATATTACCCACACATATATACTTAGTTTAAATCACCAAAAATTTATTGAAATATAAATGCTTAAAACATTCCCCCCTAAATATAAATAATTTGGAAAAACTAATTTATTTGAACTTCTCTTTCTCTAACCCAATTTCAAAAACTACTTCATAAATTTTTTATCCATAATTTGTTTTATAATTTAACCTTTTGATTTTGGAAACACATTTTAATATTTGTTTATGGTTTTACCAAAAATAATACTAGATTTACCTTTTTATGGAATCATTATCATTTTCCATATAATCCTCTTTAAGATGTATATTTCAGAAGTAACATATCAACTCTTATTCACATCTTCAAAATAGATGGAAAAAATTTCTTTATAACCATGAATATCATTAATCTATAAACAATATTTAATGTTTTAATTCCTATTTTCATAGAGACCATTATTATATTCAATCTATTTACTATATAATAAATGATTATACAATGTATTTCATTCCACGTGTAATATTTATGTTTTTTTATTATGTATGGTTCCTTATTTGGAATATATATGAATGTACATGTAATTATGGGTGTGATGAGATAGTGGTCCAATGAATTGTTTAATTTTTTTTGTCTCTGGAGATGTTATGATTGGGATTTGGGAGTAAAACTAATTAATGATGGGATATTTGAGACCATGTGATATTGTCTTTTATGTTATCCTTGACTTATGAATATATTAGGTTTTATATATTTTCCAAATTCCTATGTTTAAATTATCTTAACATTCCATTATTTTTATATTATTCCTCTACATTATTTTTCATTATCATTATACTTTATGATATCATGTTATTCCTTTAGAATCAAATCTTTTGAATCATTATCATGTTTATTTCTATACATTGTTTTTAACTCACACCATTTTTTATGTATTCTACAAGTCATACTATGTAGTTGTATGATGATATTAAAATAATTAATTTTTTATTTTAGATTCATTTTGTTGTTTTTTACACAGTCTCACAAATTCATTAGGGCCATTGATCCTTAGTTTGTACTTATATTATATTTAAATTTAAATTAATGTAATAATATTTTTATAAGGATTTTTTCAAAATAATAAATATAACATGTTATAAACTGGATAAAAATTTAGAATTTATTTTCCCTCTCTTGAGTTTAAAATATATTAAATGGTCTTGTGGTATTGTGAGATTGCATTTAGAGTGATTATTTAATTTAAAATAACATAGATAATTAGATATCAATGTGACATGCAATGTTGAAGAATCCCTCAGATGAATAAGATGGTAAGAAGAATATATTGAATTATTTTTATTAATGTGTAAGAAACAGTATGGTGATTACCACTTGAAATCATGGAACTTTTTATTGGGTGGTATGTTGGGAAATATGGACATTTATTACAAAGGAAAACATACATGTAAATTTTTTTGTCACAAAATTATAATATGGTAGTATAGTCTTATAATTTCAATGGGATGGGATATTACAAAATTTTGCGCTTAAAAACATTAAGTATGGAAATGATCAAGGCTATAAGAAAAATGGGGTGGAAATTTCATTCTATAAAACCTTATGAAAATTTATGACCATTAATTTATTTGGTGAAAGGTATACTACTTTTTTAGACAATTTATTCCAATGTATTCTATGGTTTGGGGTCTACTAATTATTTTATTTCATGAAATAATTATTTTAATAATGAACTATAAACATATGAAATAGGTATTTATTTTTTAAAAAACACCCTCTATTATTTTTAAACATAAAATTATTTATATGTTTGTTCCTATATTTATCATTAGAGTGTTTTTTCATAAATATAATGGTTTATTTCCAATAGTTATGTTTGTTTTTATTTAATTTATATATTATTTTTCAGTTTCGCATACAAAGATTGATTTAAAAGGTAATATAATTATATTTAATTTTCAAAATGAGATTTAAAATATAAATATTGGATAGATAATATCTATGATAAAAAATATTGAATGTGATAAATAAATTTAATATGGAAGTGAGAATGTTATTTCATATATTTTTGAATTAAAATTAATTTTATTGTGTAGTGACATGCTTGTAGTAAATTAATATATGGATGTATATGTTGATTATTTTATTTGTTTTATTTCAAATTGGATTGATGAATTCACTATTTACATTGTTTTAGAAGATAATTTAATATCATTAACCCCTATTTAAGAGATGTATATTATTTATTAGAATAAATTAAATATTTTAATGAGTTTTTAATAAGGATTAAATTTTCAATTTAACATCACCATAAGGTGATCCAGTTTAGTTTTTGTAAGTAAGGATGATTCTATTTTGATTTTCATTAGTTAAAGAGACCTCAAAAACATCATTATTAAGAAAAAGTATCCATATAAATATATAGATAACATGTTTGATATGATTTAAAGAGTTCATATCTTTTGGAAATTTTTTCTCAAACATAGAAAACCTTCGAAGAAATTAATGGAATGGGTTGTTTTTTAGTATAATGATTCATACAAGGTATGTCCATTTTGAATTTATGATTATTTCATTTCTAATGAAAAATAAAAAAATATGTATTTATCTTTATTATAAATTGTATATTCCTTCAGTATATGAATATATTTTTATTCGTTTAAATTAACAAAAGTTTTCATTTTTATAAAAGTTATTAAGAACATAAGAAAAATATATGGATTATTAAACTTACATTAAAATACATTATGATGAAAGGAAAAGTATTAAAAATTTAAATATGGTTATAATAGATTAATTTCCTCAGAAATATTATTTGAAAACCCAATATAATTGTTTATAATGTAAATACTTTGGTTCTTAAAGAGTGTCCTAGACATAAAAATTTCAGAATAATTACATTTTTTTCTTGGATTAGAGGGTTACTAAAAAAGGGTTGTTAAAAAAATTCAGAGTTTTTAATCTCACTAACTATGTTAACATTAAAATTATTTAAATTCCAGTGGTAAAAATATTTATATGATTTTTTTCAAGAATTGAAAAAATGTTAATAATCCAGTGTTGGATATGCTTTCTAGAAAAGGTTAGTTTGTTATAGATAAAGATAATCCATTAAAGGGACCAGTTTTTGTCTTGATTCAATATTATGTCATAATTTCTTTTGATTCAGGATAGTTTAATATTTATGAACATAATTACCCTATAAATGATCTTGGATTTGTTATAATACTATTTACTTAAAAAATATAAACATATATTAATGGTGTCAAGTTTGAAATACATATTTACCTGAAAATTAAAAGTATATATTCAATCATAATGATTTGAACGTTAATAATTAAATTTGGAAAGAATATATTAGTTATTATTATTACATTATTCATTATTATCCATAATATAATATGGTATCCAATTACGCAGTTTGGAATGAAAAATTTTAAGTATCCATTCTATGTTTGGAAATTGATCCTTGGGATACTTATTTAATTAAGGGTGGATTTGAAATTATTAATGAAATACCTCTAATTGTTTTCATGATATACTGTATACATCTTCTAAAAATAGAATAAATCATTCTCATAAAGATTATCATGGTTTTAATGAATGTTTAGAGTTTTTTTATGAATGTTATAATACATTAATTTAACATTAAAATGATCGTGTTAAAAGAATTAGATGGAGGATATATTTTTCATATAATACATAATTTAGGATTAAATAATTAGGTGAATCTTATATATTTCTATTTTATAAAAATCATTTAGAAACTATGATATATATATATATATATATATATATATCTTCATGAATATTACTAGCGAGAATGAATAAAAAAGTATGTTACTTATTTTAACCTATAATTTATTAATTATGATAGGTTTAGCTGGGAAAAATAAATAATGGGGATAATTACTTGTGATTCAGTGGTAAAAATTAAATGTGGGAATATATCTATGTATTTGTTGGTGGTATTAACAAATATATCTTCATGTAATAATGAATGTTTTGTTATTGTTGATTTACTGACATAATATTTAAATTTTACTCCTATTAAAGATACAATGTCTTTGGATCAGCATCTTGAACATTATGGTAAGGTTATATTTTTGTAACACTATATTTATATCATTATTATATTTGAATATGCTTCAATATATTCCTAAAATTCAATATAATGGACTTCATGATTCATTAGGCGGAGAATTAAATTCCAACACATCATTTTATCCATAATTAGAGGGAAAGTCATAGCACACGATTCATACATTAGAATATATAATTTTACATTTATTATTGTATTACCAATGATGTTGCAATTATCATATTTCAATAGTTTAATTTTCATATAATAACATTTTACACTCCAATATATAGATGATTCATTTCAATGAAATACATAGAAAGTGATATTGATTACTATCATTTTGGGATAAATAGGGAGAGAGGAAATTGTCATAACTAGAACCAATGTATGAAATTGATATGAAGGTAAATTTTATTTAGTATCATGTGAGTGTATCTCATATCATGTTTAAGTGTTATGTAGATTCTTGGAGGAAGAAAATTTCATTTTAGTTAGTATATCATGGCGTTCATAAAATATATCATATCAAACGTGTTATGTGATTTGGTTAAAAGGTATTGTTTGGTCTGTAGTTAATTGGTCCAATTAAAATTCTAAATATATGGGGTTTTTTTCTAAGTATATTTTACTTAAATTTATTTTATAATACATGATTTGTTTCTTATTTCACAACTAACAAAATAAATACCTGATGACTATCTTTCTTTGGGCCATGAGAAAATATAATGGAAGGAAAATCCATAATATGTGGTAAAGTGGGAAAGTAATCTTGATAATAAAGTGAAGGTGTTATAGAATATGGAAACTCATATACATAATGTCTTTTGTAAGAACCACCTTATGAAAGAAGAAACATGGCATCATTAAAAGTATATGATGGAAAATTATCCCTATATGTTAATGTAATGAGTGAAAATGTGCGGTAAAAATTTATTTAAGAGGAGAGGGATGTGAATACCATTTAAATATTAAAAATAAATAAATTTATATATTATATATTATATATTATTATATTTTATGGATACACATTCATTACAATAATTTTATACAATTTCTTATATTGAAAAAATAAATATTTTTATTCCATGTAAACTGTTTTCAATGTATTTTGTAGTTTTATTTAAAATATAAATATATTAATTTTAAAAATTTAATTTTAGAAAATTAGCTTAATTTTTTATATCAAAAAAATTATAGGATTATATTTTGGTATTTCATTCAAAATACATATTTTGGATGAATAGTGAAAATTACAGATTTTTATAACAATAGTCCTTTATATCATTCCATTAAAAAATTCTTAAATATATTTTGGATTGGTTTTAATGTAAAATTATTCTTCTTTTACAAATATTAATACAGTTAATTTATTTAGAATCATCATTATACTATATTTTGGTATAAATTCATTTTCTGGCTTAAAATGCATTTATCAATAAAATTGTTGTTCATGCCATTTTTAATTCTTATATAGAAATTAATTTCTTCTAAAAATACATATTAAATAATTAAAAATTGATTTAGATTATGGAAGATGGACATTTTTAAATTTTAATTTTCATTTATGGAAAAAATGTATCATAACCATATAAAATTATTATAACTACCATAAAGAGTAAAACTATACAATTAGGGTTAACAAATGTTTTTAATGTCCTAAAATATTATTTTAATTATTACTAGATGATAGAATTTTAACCCTTATTTCTATAAATTTTAAATTTAATTGAATTAATTATAATTTATCATTAGTAATACAATTATTGAATTTTAATGTTAGGCATATTTACATCATTGCCATTACTCTCTCTTATATAAGAGAAATTCTTCTCGTTGATTATTTATAAACAATGAAAACCATAGATCCACCAAAACCTATTAAAATACCACCCCATTAATCTAAATTAAATAGTTTCTATTCTTATCCAAATATATTTATATATGTATTATTATGAAATCCATATGATTTTCCATAATGAAGTTGTATTACTCCCTACAAGAAATCAGAACTATGACAATATACCTATGCAAATAGTATGATGTAACTGGTGGTATATGTATTTATTTTTCATTTACAATCAATGGTTTTTGAAAATCAATGGTATTGGAAACCTATACCAAGGGGTTGAAAAAAATCATTACTAGGTTTATCTTTTGGAAAACAATACCAATGGTGTGATGAAACCTATTTTCTAGATGTAATGAGTATTTATGTATAATAATTATAATAATAATAAATACAAAAAAATTAATTATTCATTATAATATATATATATATATAAGAGTTTAAGTAAAAAATATTATGTGGTATTAATGTGTTCATGTCTTTGGAAAGTAATGGTGGGTTCCTAGGTTCAAATATTAATATCCGAATTTTTTGAAGTAGTACACATGTAATAGCGGTGTCACAAAACCAATGGAAAACAACATTCCAATAGAAATACATATTCCATAGTTTCATTGGTCCTTGGTATATAACACATATAAAAAATCATTTTAAATCCATTTTTATGTATTTCCTGAGAAAAAATCACCCATTAACTCATCAAACTGTTGGTATAGGCTATATACACAGTTTTAGGCCCATTATCAATAGTTCCAAACCATTGGTATAACCTTTTTCAATAATTCTTCTTTACCAATGTATGTCATGTTTATTTATTCTTCTACATATTTTTACCATATCATATCTATTGTGATATAATAACTCTAGTATCTATAAAATAATAAATTGATATTACTTTTATAGTAAAACCATTTTTTCTACCTTTTTCTACCACATGAGAAACATAAAAATTAGTTTTGCATATGTGTAGACTACCAAATCAATGAAATGATGATTTTTTTTCATTATAGATTCAAATATATAGTTATTTTTAAGGATTTAATCAATATATATTATATTCAGGATATATTTCTCATTTTAGAGTGAAAATAAATTTGTTTCCTTCTTACCCGTTCCAGTAATGGTAAATGATAACATCACCCACGTGTACATATAGATTGACATATCCGTGTAATGATGTGTTTTGTTTCATCAACCCAACTAATTCATGGTAATAAAATTTTATTTAAACCATAATGTTATTAATTATATTGTTATTAATAAGACGAACATAATGGAACCATGACACCTTTTACCATTTTTAGTCTACCAAAGTTGGGTCAATGTAAAGAACTTATGTGATGAGTCGCAATCGAGTTAAGGGATTTTCCAAAAAAATTGTTTAAAAAGATTTATCATTTTATTTATTTTTATTTTCCTCAATATAAATATTTTATAAAATCATTCTATAATGTAATTATAATAATGAAATAACTGATTAATGTGATTTAAAAAAACAATATTCTTTTTATTTAATGAAAATGTATATTTTTAGCACCTTTTATACATGTTGTTTTAAAAAAGTATGGAAGGAATATACTTTTAAATCAATGGATTAATATGAATTTCTAACAATTTTGACCATTATTCAATATGAATATTATTCTATAAATTCTTTATTTATTTTAGATAAATATTTTCAATTATTTTGGGAATTACTTTATACATATATTTTCAATATAAAGTGTTATTTTTATAATTATTATGTGATATCCTAAAGTTTATTTTCTTATAGTCTAAAAACATAATTAATATATTTATAACTATGGAGATCATAGGATTTATTTATCTCATTCATGTTTTAGTTCTTTTAAAAGTTTTATTATCATAGGTGGGGTTGATCTAACCCTCCAATGAATTTTTTAATTTGATAGAATTAATGAGAAATAAATTACTCTATAGAGATAAAATTTAATTATATATGAATAATTATCAATTATAGTTATAATTATAATGGTTGAATTAAATAATATTTCCCAAGTATCATATTTTACATATATATCCTTGAAAATTAGTTTTTATAGAAATATTCTTACAATCCATGATAATGAAATGAGAATATTCGTTAATAATCTTTAGGATATATTTGGGGATCCGAGGAATGATTTTTAAGGAAATGTTTTTCTTCAATTCTCTATGTTTTAAAAATCCCCCTTTGATATTATTTTTCCTTCATTGTTTCTTAATTAATTTTTTTTCGAAAAATTATTTGGAAAAATTAAAATTTCATTATTTAGTAGTCCAATATATTATCTCAAGTATTATTAATATAAATGTGAAAATATTATTATGTATTTTATAGTTCTTCATATTTACTAATGGGGTAATTTATATTTTTTATAACTTAATGTGAATTTTTACTCATCTTAGTATTAAAAAAAAATATTTTGATGGACTAATGATTTATAAGAACTATAGAAATGTTTGTCTCCCCATTTTAAGGATTTATTTTATATGAATTAAAAAATTTATTGAATAAAACAAAAGATTCAATTTATGGAACATGTTATTGAAAAATATAGTCATTTTTAGATGTTTTAACATTGTGTTGTAAGTGTTTGATATATAATATTTATAACTAATTATAAAAACTATAAAAATAAATGATCACGATAATGTAATAAAGTGAAATACTTGTTTTTAAACTCACAATTACATTTTTGCAAACGTATAAACACTTAAAAATTGTACCACCATTTTTTGAAATTTTAGAAATGGTTTAGAACCACCTTGATCAGAAAAAACTGATGGTCGCCCATATATTTCATCAATTATTCATCCCCCCTCCATAAGAATGAGAGAGGGACCTCTGTCTATGGAGTGTGTAACCACACATCCTACACACCTTTCCACCAATTATTTATGGCTCACTCATATGGTACATTAACCACATAGATATCCATATTTATATTATTGAGGTGTGAGTACCATACTAGGATTTTATAGGGATGACATGGATGTTATGATATCTAAGTAGTTAGGATTTTTTATGGAATACGATATTTGGGAATTCATAGTTACCTTCATGGTATGAATTTGATTTGGATCATGAATATATTTATTCCATAGTTAATTGATGTTATAGTCCCCACAAAGTAAAAATTTCTTTTTATATTCTTTATTTATTTTTATATCAGGGTTTCTGAACTGAATTTTTGTTCAAAACTTTCTTTTTTTGTTTTTATAGAAATATACTGGTTATTTTTATAGTCAACCCAATATATCCCATCATTCCAACACATGTTGTATTAATTTTGATAGTTAATTATTTGGTGGTGAACATAATGGATGCTGAGATAGGGGAGTAAAATATTAGTTTTTATCAAGGGTGTTTGATGGTGAGAGTAATAATCAATATTCATTTCATGAGTCCTATTATGAGGAAGTGAATTTCATTATGATGGGAATGTCATATATTATGATGTTATAATATTACATTTAAAATTATTTTTAGACTTTTAATAGGATTTATTATTCTAGATAGATTTTTTTAATGTATGAATATTATATTATTGTATTGTAAATAATTCATTTTTTCTTTATATTGTGTACATTATTTTATAACATAGGATTTATGAGAATAATATTCTATTATCATACTAAATCCTTCTATATTTTTGATACTCTTATTATTTTCAAGGTTTATTTTCTTACAATTGGATGTATATTTGGTTTCAAAAACTTCTTCTAATTACCTACCTATGTTGGGTCCCAATTTGTTGAGTCATGTCATTGTTTTAGTAGGGATGGTTTTTCATTGAAAAATTTATATAATTATGTGTCTTGTGTGTATTTTCATGTGGATATTAAGGTATTGTTTTCAAGGATTTGTTCATTTCATTAATATATCATGTAACATAGTATGGGATAAACATCAAATGTATACATTCAACATGAATTATAATTTTTTAATTATGTAAGTACCCTAAAATAGCATATATATGGGAAAGGTTTCATTCAAACATTATATAACATGTTAGTTGTAATTTTATCCTTGTTCCCCTTGTGTATTGTCACTCACATAGGCCTCAATGAACCATGGGAACAACATGTAGACTATATGATTCCACCTCATAGATAAATGAATATGATTCATAGATAGATTCATTAAATGATTTATCAATAATTATAAAATATAACTTTTCATAAATTTAAATATGTTGAATTGAATCAAGAACCTAATTGAGGTTTATTTTTAATTTTGAGAAGATGTAAAACCCTCCACACATTATGAAAAGAGTGTTACATCCACATGATCCACATAGGGTAGTTCATACAGATCAGGATCACACAACTCAAATTGATAGAGTGTTATAATAGTTAAAATATTGTAGGATTACTATATTTCTGAGTAAGAGTAATTATCTATTGAAAAATTAATGTTGGGAGTTAGTGGATTGTGCTCATCATCTGGTCCAGACAACCATTAAATTGATAGTGACTATTGAATTATATATCCATATTATTATATAATGATTTATTAAACCTATAACATGGATACCATAAAATGATAATATTTTGAGTGGCTTTTTAGATAAAATATATATAATGTTATATTGAGGATGTTTTGACTCCTAGAGATGTCAGAACATCATCCTGTCAATGATATTATGTTTCAATATGTAAATTGTTTCACAGACCTCATGAATCAATCCCTCTATATGAATTATAAATGATATTTGGGATATTAGAAATAAATTATGATCCATTGATGTGATACTCATTTTGGTGTCATATATCAATACATCCTTTTATATGTTAGAATAGTAGAATGATATATGGTCATATGGTATGAATTGAATGATGTGGATTTAACCTTTACCCAAATCATCCAAATCCTTCTCTATGTTGTCATCCTTGAGCTCAAGGAAGTGGAGATATTCTAGATATGGATAGTGGTAGAGTCTGCGGATTCTATAAATTGTCTATCAAACATTTTGAAACTGGTGTAAGTTTTTCATTTAATATTGTATTTTTTTAAATATTTAGATATTCATTATGAATTTGTGTCATAAACACATAAGCTAAAGACTCATACTAATGGTTACCATATATTCAGCCATATCTTTTACTAGTGATATATTTATCTTTTTAGATTTATATTTTGTTCAAATCAGAACATGAAAGTGATTAAACCCCATTAAAATATCATAGGTATTGAATGACTATTCAAGGTCCAAGCATGTTTGTATTGAAGTAATTTCGAAGTATTTAATAGAAAGGTAGACGAGTCCATGATCACCTTTACTGGTCAGAGAGACCATTAGTATGATATCTAGGGTTATACCTTAATAATATATATCCAATATCTCACATGTTGGTTGGATATTTATTGCGTTCATAAGAAGTTATCATGTATTAACTTATTATATTTGTGGAGGAGTGAAAATATATTTTTGATAGTATATTTTTATATTTTATTTCTTAAATATATGAAATTAAACATCAATATTTTTCTTGATAACATAATAATATAATTCATAATGGATTTTTTTGGTAGAAAAAGGTGTATTAAAAATATATTTTTGAGAAATAATTTCACTGGGGCCAATATATCCCACAAGGATGATCGCGCCTCTTTAAGGAAGAAGGTTATTGTGAATTCTAAGGACATGTAATAAGTATAATAACATTGAAAAGGTAGAAATAAAAAAAATCTCTTATAATCAGGATTAATGAAAACATTGAATATTTGACAAGAGGGATGTAAATATCTATGATCATACTCAGGTATATATATCACAAGTTTCAGAATCAAAATAAGAATACCTAGATTGTAATTATCAGGTTTTCATGTAGTAATTATGAACTCCTTGTGATTTTATTCATCCTAATTAATGATTAAATAGTGTTTATTTGACCTATGAACTAGGTGTTTTTTCTTAGAATGTTTAATAATATTTCATACTGAATAAATCCAATTTTTGGGTTAGAGGAAAATCGTGGAATGTCTTTCATGATCATACTAGTATTTACCCAATAAAACAATCTGTAAAATATTCATTTGAATAATGAAATCTAGAATTATGAAGTATGTTACGTGGGACACAAAATCTCATTGGTTGTATTTATATTTATCCTTTCTATAATAGAGGATGTAAAATCTGCAGAGCCACCCATGAATGTGTTTTTGGTTTTAGAATTATTATTATTTTGAGTTTTTAATCCCAAAAAAGGTTAATACACTAGGAGTTGGGTGAATTGGGGAAATTTAATATTTTAAATGGACCTAATAAATGATTTTGAACAAATATTAGTAGGAAAACCTACCATTGTTATCATAAATAAAAATAGGTAAAAGATGCAAATTAGTACATAACAGAATTTTAAATGGATCATCAAAATTCATATTCTCCCGGAAACATATGATTGAAATAAGTGTATGTACAAGAAACACTAAAAGAACATATTTTTTATTATAATTTAAAGTGACACTCTAACCCACTAGTTTTAAAACATCATAATTTCCATATCTCACTACTCTAAATCACATAGACATCTCACTACTAATCCAATATAGTTTACCTCGATATTCCAGGAATGAAGAATAAAATTACACAATCAATGGGGTACATATCCACCACTCCTTCATCCTCATGATGAAACTCCTAGATATTCATCATCTTAAAAAAGTATTAACTTTTAACTTATCTTCCCTTTTCCTTCTATCATTCCACCATATAAACTTTACTATCATTATCTTAATTAATCCACGATCATCCTCCAAATTGTGTAAAGAAATATATCACATAAAACTGGAGGGAATCTCAATGATTCCCCTTTAATTTATAATTGATTCACATTTATTCAGATATGAAACTCCTATAAAAATAAACATTTAATTCTAGATCACATTTTCCTATTTGATGTTAAAAAATAAATAAATGTTGATAACATTGATATCTAAACATTAAAATTGAATTAACATTATTCCAATATGACCATCATCTTCATAGCATAATAAATCATTTTACATGAATACACATCTTCAAGTTATTTCTAAATTTTTCCCCACCATTTCTTAACAACCTCCTTTATAGTGAAAATACATTGACCAATGATGTCTCCCGTTTGGAAACCGATATTAATGGAATTGTGTTATAATTAGAATGGTCATTTACCTAAACCTATTTGAAATGAGACTCATTCCATGACCCAAACCACATTTTTCGGGTAAATTAGAATATATCCACAATAACTAATTCCAAACCGACTCATACCCATTGTAGCAGGAATTCTCATCCATATCTAAAAAAATAAAAACATTCCTATCACAGGTCACATTAACAGAATGAATCTTCAGTAATAATTTCAAAATATATAATAGGTTAGCATTATATAAATCATTACAGTTTTATCTGTTATAGGATATCAACCTATAGGTTTTAGTTATTCTTACACATCCATATACTAACCTTACATATGTGACAATTTTACCATTTGTAGGTTTATTATGGTGTGGAAAATTTCTCATGGCACAATCAGCCCTTGAACATGAAAAAATCATTATAAATCATGATCTATAGTGGTGTGATTAATATGGTTATGGAATTATTTTTATCCTACATGAATAATATCAAAAAAATTCTCATTAATATTATAAACACATCCAGTCAATATAGTATATAATTTTTATCTCTCATTGTACCTCAATTGGAGTACCTAAATCATCATTTTCAATTAAAAACCCCAAAATACTATATTTTTATTTTTTCCCATAATAACCTCCACTATGATTCTTGATAACCCTATAATTGAGAAAAAATATATTTGGATGAATTTATTCACACCAATTAACAAAACAGAATCAATGAAAATTGATATATATAGTGTATCGACGATTCAAAAATATTCATCTTTATTATAACATGATTCAATAATATTGTGAGAAATAATTGTTAAATGTTAATTTCTATATAAATATAAATTTCCATCATGATTCTCCCAAAAAAGAGTACATCAAGCCCTCTCCCCTTATCTTTTTTATGATGTAGACCACATTTTTCAAACTAGATGAATAATTACATCCATCTATGAATCTTGGAAAAATTATATTTCTTTTTCATTAATCTTAATGATCACATCACAAAACATTTACAAGAGAAAGATATAGATATAAAAAAATAATTCTTTATAACACCATACCATTCTATTAATAGAAAATTCTATTAGGGAGTGTGGAACCTTCCTCAAGAAAAACTAGTTAGATATTTATTTTTGTTCATAAAATACAAAATATTACTTCTAATATCTTAAATGGGTGGTGATTTATCAATTATATTCGTAAAATGATTTTGGGTTGACACATACCTCTATATCAAAAAACCATTTTCAACATTCCCTTATATGAAATGATACATTTTCATTATAATGTTTTTTCATTATTAATGTGGAAGACTTTCTTCTATCATTTAACAAACACGAGTTATCACACATGGTTGAAATATAATATCTAACGTCAACTCCAACATCCTCAGGTTTTTTCTTAATATATAATAGTTTTTTACATGATTGAGTTTATATAATTTAAGAAAAATTCATAGTGAAAATTGAAATGAAATATTTATTCTTGATTGATGAAGAATTTATAAATTATCCTTGATATAATGCATCTATAGATTTTTTTCTTTTGATAACCCACTAAACCATTCTAGTTTGTATTGATGAATTACCAAAACACCATTAGTGAACTATCACTATAAAATAGTAAAAATTCCACCATGTTTTTGATATACCATATCATTATTTTTTTAATTATAGAATTTTTATTTATTTGGTATTTAATTTATACATTATGTATTTTAATGTGTTAATATAATGTTAGGACATATTTTTTTCAAATAATATTGGTTCCTAATGATTTTCCTATACCTTATCACATAAATATTTCTAATAATAATACATTTTAAAATTCCCTTAGGGGATATAGTCTACTATCATCACAATGGAATATACCTCTCTAAAACATTTTAGTTCCACCTTAAAAAATTATAATTGTGAAATTAATGTTCCAATCCTTATGAAAAATTCAAACAATGGAAAAATGTTCAATCACCAATTACATACATCTCAAACTAAGACATCATAAATTACAAAAAACAAATCCCATTATACATCATTTCATAATTTAAATATTATTTCACAAATAATACTTTTTAATTTTCAATATTTATGTATATATTACAATCAAATCATACTCACTAGAAACTACTTTTTTTTATATTGAACAAGTTTGGACTAACATTCTCTATTTTCATGTTTCATGCTATATATTTTATTCATAAATTGGTATAACATTCTATTATTATTAAATTTAAGATAATAATTTTATTTTCTATTAAACCTCATATTAATGTAATCCATTAATGATTGTTGATTTGATACTATTTTTGAATAACATATATACACTTTTAACTACAATGGATAAGAAATGATGGATAATTTTAATCCATTCCACTAGATCATGTGTACTAGCTACATGAATTCACTCAATTTTGGAATATTACATACACACCAGTTGTATTTTTTTTCAAATTAATTTTACATCCTCATTTAACTGGTTATGGAAATCCAATTTCATTCCATTAATTTTTTTTAATCTCATCTATTTCAAAATTTTAAATGTTATTTTCTTCTCAATTTGTTCGATCTCACTATGCATATACGTGATGAAATTCTTATCATTAAAAAAATTAATAAAATTATTTGGATCTACATGAGATAAGAATTATGACTGATATAGAGTCTGCATCCATCTCATTTTTAATAGATATATATAGTAAGCAATGCTTTTTTATATATTTATCTCAACCTATATTAATATAGTATTTATAGCTACTAATGGTTTCATATTTTTTCAATCATAAATATATTCTTCATTTTAAATTTCAGCCCCATTTGATCACCATGTACTATATAATTACTATATTTCACCACTATGTTGATGATAAATATAATCCTTTACGAGAATAGGGATTTATTAACATTCTATTATATTCCCAATTTTTAATGATTTTTATGCCTTTATCTTCCATGATTTTATAAAAATTAAACCTTATTTTCTATGAGATTAAAACATTTGATGTCTATATATATTGAGATCCATGCACTAGAACCATAAAAATATTCAATATCTAGATTCATCCTATAACATATTTCACAAGGTTTCATATCTTCATTTATACACAAAAAAACACTACTATAAGTACATATTTATGTGAATACTACTTCATCTAAATAAATATTTTTGTTTTAAAATTAATTAAATAATCGACCATGTTATATTCTTTATTTTATACTCCAATAAAAACCATTTTTAGAGTTTTTATCATTTATATTTATCTAATAAATAATATTTTTCAGGATATATTCTTCCACCTAACTAATGTTAAATTACATTTCATTATTTTTTCCTAATTTCTAATTTTCAAAACCAATCATCTACTCTACTAATCACATATAACATGTAATATACTTGATTAATTTATATTAATGAATGATAAACATATTAAATTCCATTATTATATTATAATTTATGAATAATTCATATAACTATTTCATATACATTCGCATATATTATATAATTACACACATTTCAATGCGCATGATCTTAAGAAACCATTTTTACATTGAAAAATTATTTTTTATGTTTTTTTTGAAAAACCATTAACTGTTAAAAAGTATCACTTGTGTGGGTTAAATCAAGTGATAGTTTATGTATACTATATGTTCCATTATTCATAACCACTTTTTTCTAGGCTTTTGGATGAATTGGCCAACACTTTTATTCCATATCATGTTATCTTTTTTCTTGGTAAGAAACCATGTGTCTTCTTCACCCTCAATGAAGAAGAGTATTAAATGAGTGTGATTTAGTATAATATAAACGGTATTATATATTTATTTTAACATGAAGGCCTTCTGGATGAAATTGATCAAATATTTAGTGACACAAATTTTCAAGGGTTTTTGGAAACTTTATGGACTATTTTTAGACCAATATATAAAATGAAAAGTGATTATGATTATTGGTGTTCCTAGAATACATAATTGAAATATATTAAATATATTAAATAACACGTGTGTTCTATATTATAGACAAAATGTGGAATAACATTTAATTGGATTCCATGGTTATAAATATAATGACACCATTGGTTTTAGAACATCATTTTGACTTAGGAGTGACATAACCATTGTAGGTGCATGGTGTCTATGAATAATTCATCTTAAGAAAAAGTGAATAGATTATTTTATTTTTATTCATTGATGAAGCAACCTAGACCATACCAAATAAATTATTCTATACAAAACATTTATGGGTTATCTTCATAAACCTATAATTTAGTGATAGTATTAGTGAGCCATTGGAGGAGGTTCTATTAAAAAATGATAGCCAGTTCAATGAAAAATAGATCATGTTTAATGAAATATATTTATCTCGCGAATTACAATGATGTAACATAATTTTCCATTAATGATCAATAATAATAAAAGTAATATTTTTTTTGATTTGATTTATACCATTTTATTTTTTATACAATGAAAATGAATCGACCGATCAATGGATTGATTCTGACATCAGTAATTTTTTGGTATCATTTTTCATTCATGTATTTATATGAATATTTATATATATATTATTGGTCTTAATTCATTATTGTAAAAGACCTATTGAAAAAGATTGATCATGACTGGGGTTCATTCCACTTTTTCATCTTTCTTGGCTTTCTCCTCTTATTCTACAAGCATTCATCATTGGGTTTAGTTTCCCAGTGCTTCAACCCAAATAACGAGGAATTGAATGTTGTACACCAGTCTCATGGCACAATGATTTTCTATCATAGATCTGGAATCATTATAGAAGAGGAATCAATCAATGAAAATAGTTATGAGAAAATCCGGACAAATTGGAGATATTCTAAATTAGGTTTTTGATTAGAAATTATGGAATCATTACTTGAAATAATTTCCTGAAAAAATTTGTCCTAATGTAGATATCTATGAATGAATGGCCGATAAAACCCATGTTCCATGATACATGGGTGTGATTGATAGTGGCATAGAATGATTTGCGAAGAATCCTGATGAACATGTGGCTTCTAGGAATCCTAATATACATGGTGTGTATTTAGGAAAACTTAGAATGTGGGACACATGGGAAGTCTATATGGTTTTTATTGTGAATATAAACATAAAAATTTGTTTGAATTGGTCATATGGTGTGTGAAACTCCCTTGAAAGATCAGTGTGTACATTGGAGAGCATATAGAATGATCTAGGTGTACATGGTCATTGATACATACTATACTCCCACATGTAAAAGGCCACGATAGGTGTACATGGATGAGATGTGTACATGGGAATAGGTAGAAGTACATGGTCATGGAAATTCCATGTAATCTGATATAGAAATTGGAATGGTCTATGATACATGGGAAGGACAAGTTCTGAAGGGGCATGTCTTGTACTTCTAGTACATGCCATGTGCTATTTCAATGTTGTCTGGATGCTCAGGTCATCATCATATTTGAAATGTTTCATTAGGATGTGTTTCCTATATCTTCTCCCCAAGGTTTTGTATTGAATCAAATCATAGACTTTAGATAGTGATAATTTTAATATTTATTAATGGTTATAGTTGTCTGGAAATATTTAGTTTGGCATAATGTGAGATAATCAATCATCTTCTGGTCATATGTTGGTTTACTAGTATCATCGGGAAGAACACTACATGAGTTATTATCTCCTACATAGAGGTTCATTCATTATTTATTTGTTTGTATACCTAATTCCATTTTATGTGATATACATATTTCTATCTCAATCTCCAATATTTTAGTGTATACTTATTATAGAACAACCCGATGAACTATAAATCTTCGATGGATTCAATCAGTAATACCTGAATACTGGGGTGTGTTATCCCAGATAAGTGTTATGTAGATTAATTGAGGATAAATCAAATGATGGTATTATAGTAATGACATTACCCTAAGAATGTGTGTCTTTTTTGAGTATAGAGGAATATTCTTGATTTTTATGTTATAGACATATACCTATTCATAGATGATAGTTATTTTTTTGTAATATTCTTTGTGTTATCTAAGTTTCCTTATCTTTATTGTTATACTCACACCTCCATGGGATTTCTCAACACATATCATGACATTGGTAGATGCTTAATCTTTTTTGGGATTCATATAGGGGAGTAGACTAGGTGCTTCTTAGTGAACCGAATTGAATGAGCTCTGTTATTGTGGTCATCATGATAGTATTCCCCATCATTACTTTAATTTTGGTCATGTTTTCATGATATTTTTTTGGGATTTTATTTTCCCATGGTAACATTCAATTAATTTTTTTTTCAGTCTATGGTTTATGGATTTAGATGAATTTATGCATTGTTTAGCATCTGTTTTATATTTTTGCATTGTATGGTCTTGGATGTGTTTGTGTTTACATGAATATTAGGATAAGGCCTCCTATTCTATTGATATGACTAATTGAAACTATTCACCAACCCCTTGAATAATAGACTGAGTCTTGTTGAGTCATAGCATAATCCTCATTAGGACGAGTCTTGGAAGAGTGGTATTAGAGGTTTGAGATCTACCTTATCACTAGATACTATGATATTTTTTGGGGAAACAATATTGGACTTATCTAGATTATTTTACAGGATAGGGGATTTGTTTTTGGGAAGTTTAGGGTTTATCCATACACTATAAATCCAATCAACATTCTTTTGACATGAGATATGAGAAAACCAATTTCAGGAAGAATTATGGAACATGAATTATATTGGAAGGGGTTTTTGATTCCATGACCTTTGTGGGTGAGACCTCCAAATGTACTCATTTATGGAGGTACATATATTCTATTTCAGGATGATTATATTAATTATTCAAACTAGGATTCAGTATCAGGATTATAGGGATAATACATTATGTGATAAGGAATCATCAGATGGACCTACCTAGAGATTCTTACTCTAGGTGGTGCACTAGTTATACCGACATCTGTTGAGTAGTATATTATACAAACATTACTAGAAGATTCGGTGTGCAATGTGATCACATTCCATGAGTTTTATAAATAGTGACCCTCAGGTTCTTAGGCGAGCCAGAGCCATAGTATGTTGAGTATTGTATTCAGGAGGTAATTACATTTTTCCATCTAGTTATGAAACTAGATGATCATATGGTGGTTCTAGTAGTGAGAATTATCTTAATCTAAGTACTTAAATTAGGTGGCTTAGTGAACCAATCATATCACAATTTGACTCTAGTATAGTCAATGATTATGTTCCTTTTAAAGATGATTTATCTCCATTTATGATGATGTAGTTATGAATCTATGTGCTTACACAACTCCTGCTAGGAAGCTTTATTATAGGTAAATATTTTTCAAGGTTTACAATCATATTGATATACTCAATGGATATGGTTCGTGATTAGTGATTCTGAGATATGAAATTATATTGAGGACTATATAGATACATATGAGCTATCATTATACATATGTTCAATCCATCCTATATAAGAGTGTTAGAGAGATATTTGGTGGTTTCTATTTTTTGGATATGAAAACCCAGAAGATTTTTACCAACAGTGGGCACACAAGAGAAGATATTTCTGTAGCATGGATCTGATTTTAGTCTCAGGGAACTATACATGTGAGGAATTTTAAGAGAGGTCCTATGATATAGGTTCAATGGTTCATGGATCATGAGAATGGTCTAGTAGGCATATGTAGAGGCAGTGTTACTCATGTGATGATAGGAGACATCTTTTACGAGATTATCTGACCCACTGTATATATGATAGGGAGTCTATGGATGGTTATTATAGGAAGAGGATATGGATGGAGTAGGTTGGTCACTAAGGTGGTGGATATATAAGTGGACATATGACAGATGTTTTAGGAGTTATAAACATTTAATTGAAACCACCACCACCCCAAAGTGGTTTAATCCAGGCATAGGGAGCTAGAGGATATGGGTAGGTGCCATTGTTGGTGGTCAAGGCATATGACCAAAAGGCATAGAGAAGGATTTGAGAATTTATGTGTGACATTTATAAATTATTTTTAGTATTCAAATAAATAATTTTTTGTCATTATTATATTTCCAATCATCTGGTTTGAGACATATATATTCTGGTTGAGTATTTGGTTTGACCCTTGGGCTTAGAGACTTCTCCTATAGAGGGATTATTTATTACACACTTTTTCCAAAAGTGTGGAATTCATCCTTGAGTAAAGTGTTTCTATTGGGATATCCATGAAGAACCAATGATTCCTTCTTACATCATCATAGGTATGGACTAATGATCTATAGGTTCTGCCCAGATTAAAAATTTTAGGTAGATGGGGATGTGTTTCCATTGCTTTTCAACTATTTTTCAATAGTGATAAAAATAGAATCCCATGTAAATTAGGATATAGTAATTTATAAGAGGATGAATTCAAATACCCATCCATTTTATAACATGACCCATGTTGTATTTGATTTATGAGTTTTCAGTTCCCTACAGTTGTAGAGGAGTATTATGAGGTCTTTCTTTATGACATTCCTAGATTACCTACCCACCATGATATAAACATATATTTTGATATACACATTTGGAAAAACTTGATATCTATTCCACATTTTATATGTCTTTTATAGAGCTTCATAAGTTGTGGGTGAAGTTGGAGGACTCATAGAGAAAAGGATTTGTTAATCCTAATGTTTCACATTAGGTAGCCCTAATGTTCTTCATCAAGATGGTTCACTAAAAATTGATGTTATATTTGGACTAAAATCACATGAAACTGGTGAGTATAATGAGTTATTATGTACTAATTAGGATCAATGAACTCCTTGATTATTTGACAGGGGTGAGTTTGTTCCTAAATATTGAACTCTTGATAACAAATCATGAATTGGGAGTATAGGGTGAGGATATACCATTGATGAAATTCAATTGTTTTCATAGTCACTATGAGTACATGGTGATTCCCTTTGTAATGATGAACAACCCAATATTGTTATATGGAGTCATAAATTGGGTCATTTAGCCATTCTTAGTCCGGTTTGTGGTAATCTTCATCATCAATATCCATGTGTACTCGTTTTATGAGGATGAGCACTCGAGACATGTGATGATGGGTTTAAATGTACTCAAAGTGAACCAGTATTATAGAAGGTCTCAATGTTCAAGTTAATTGTTATAGATTTACACTTTTTGGGACATGTTATCCAAAATGATGGTGTATTAGTATAATCAGTGAAGGTTGAGGTAGTTATAAATTTGTATCCACCCAAGAGTGTTATGGAGACGAGGAGATTACTTGGGTTTGTAGTATTTTACCAAATATTCATACATCAATTCTCAAATTGAAAATTATATAATTTTTTATTTTAAAAATAGTTGCTTTGAGGGTAAGAAGTAACCACAAAATAGAAGTGGGAAGCAAAAAACAAGATTCATACCAAATTTGAAAATAAAAAAACTGACAACCACTCTATTGAGGAAATGAGAAATGATCCTTCACTAACATCTAGTATTTTATCCTACAATCATCCATCCTGAGCCTATTGAACCATCAATGTCCTCATCTTCACCCATCACTACCAGTATTTGTGACCATAGAAAGGAAACCAATGATTAGTTCAAAATTCTTGAAAACATCATATATCCCCACTACTATCATCTCAAAATCTAAAGGTGACATTAGTGACATTGAAAGAAATCCTTCTGTCTGCCACATAATAACAATCCACATTGAAGATAAATGAAGACCACTATTGTTCAGATCAATGACTGGACTCACCTTCTGAATCACAATGACTGAACGAACACACATCCCATAACCTCCTTGAAAATATCACAATATTCTGACAAGGAGAGAGGCAAAGACACATGAATCTAATGATAAAGCATAGACATTGACTCAATAGCGAAGCATCCCCACCAGGACCTCCCACCCAAACCCTCAAAGAAATCACCTTCCTAAATTTACACCTAAAACTACAAATAAGAAAAAAAAAACACCAATAGGAAGAACACCAACAAAGATGAGGCTTGGCGTAAGACATGGACTTGGGAAACCGATGAGACATGAATCACACTTCCCAAACATTACCGAGAAGAACCGGTGTCCCAAGTCAGTGTGGATTCAGAAACCAGACCCTCCATGAGGGTAGAGTAGGGGAAGATCCAATGAGGTCTCCACTGGGGGGGCAAGGCCACAAAAGGGGTAGATAGGAGTGAAGGAACAAAGTGTAATCATGGGGAGAAGTAAGGGAGGGATAATGGGAAGGGAAGAAGAAAGAAGAATGTAGAGGGAGAGATGATGTCAGATAAGGTGCATATGCATCCCCTCGATAATGACCAGAGGAACCCTAGTTGATGATTAATGGAAGATAGAGCCACATGAATTATCTAGGATAATAAATCCCATGACAATTTTACCTTAAATGGGAATCCATTTGTGTTGATAGAGTGGTTCCATGAAAATTTTCTATAATTGAGGCCAAGATTAATGAGTAATCCCATCTTGATATTTCCAAAAGAGGGAGTTTATTACATAGTGTTGTGAAATGAATTCAGAATAGATTTTACGTGTGTGTTTTTTATAGAGAATGGAGATGATTGAATATATTTCTTGTCAAATATAACCACATGATAAGAACTTTGTAATGAGTGATATTGTGATATCTGTTGTAGCCTTTGCAGTGAATATGTGGTGACAATACCTGATGGGCGATTGGTTTATCATCTATTATGACCCCGAGATTCTCAAGTTTTTATTCTCACAAAATAATATTATATTCATATAAAGGAAATGAATAGTGTAACTTTGATATTATGACATTCATATTATCATGAATACTTGGAATGGAAGTGTGGTAGAATATTATAATAGCATGAGATCATATCCTTAGTTTCTAGAAGAGGTTTTAAAATAGTTGGAAAAATTTCAGTGATCTATTGTGGATGGGAAGGGAGAATTTTTCCTCCAATATATGTTTGTTACCCCTATGTTTTTATATAGAGTAAGGGAGGAAAAAAATGTGGATTATGACTATGACATGCTATGTACATAGATATCCATTGTACATTTTTTAGATGGATTTGGTTGATATTGGGTAGCATGTAATTATTTTTCGAGGATACATGATGGTAACAGTGAAATTTTCATAAGGAGGTTCATATAGAGTTTCATAAATCTAATTTAGTGATAAATCTATGTAGGGAAAAGATATACCTAAACCTCTGATGTTAGTTTCTCTGTCAATGGATAAATAATGGAGTTCAAAATTTTTCACCCGATGATATAATTTTCAGTAAGTGAAGGATGAGAACCAGATTCTAGTGGATTTAGCACAAAACCTGGAGGTTCTTCTATTAATGTAGGATGAGAAATCCATATACTAAATTTCAAGCATACCACATACATTTAAGGGACATGATTTCATTTTGGTAATCGTAGAAGGACTCACTATGTCCTCCCACCTCCAATATATCTAGAAGAAAATTTTAGTAAATAGGTTAACACACATATCTATGTAGAATATAGTACAAATACATTGAGTTCTCTTTAAAACCAATTATTATAATTATTATTGTATCATATATTATTTATATAAGGTATTTTAGGATGACTTTGGGAGTTAATTTATTTTGAGTATGTCCATTCACCACCAGACTGAATACTTGACTTAGCTTACAATTCATGTTATAGAGGAAAATCTCTTAGCATGCATTTTGTAATTTAGATATAGTTTGTAGGATAACCAACCAATGAAGGAGTTTGTGTAAAAAACATATAAAATTTTACAGTCGATATTGAAAAATTCAAAGCCTTATTTTGGCAACCTTATTGGTCACCACATTGTTAGAATAACCCATGTGAGTCAACACTTATTGGCCAATAGTTAAGGAGAGACACTATAGAGAGGGTTAAGATCATATAGTAGAGGATGATTACATTATAGAACTATCATAATTCCTATAAATACAGAATAAGGAGTTTATTGTTGTTTTAGGGGTGAGACCACGTGTTCCTATAGATTTATCCTTTACTTGGATTACAAATGTTTTGGATGGGGTAGAAAGCTATATCTGTGATTCCTTGCCCTATTCTAGATACTATGTAGAGTTAGTGAAGTGGTGTAACACCTACCTCTACATCTAATATTAGACGAGGTACCTGATGTCTTCAATGTGTTACAACTAAGGTGGTGTGTGCATAATCTGTCACATTTTATTGACTTGGGAGTGGTGGAGATAAAGAATGGAGCTATATTTTTTGAGTACCTAGTAGAGATTGAGGATCAGAATAAGTGGTTCTATTTTGGGTGAGATACTATAGTAGTGTGTTTCTAGTTGTATACTGATAATATTCTAGAGAGAACACTGGAAGGGTTTGGCTTAGATTCCCTCTCTATACCACACCTCATTGTGTTGACGTTTGTTTTCAGTTTTTAGGATGTATATCCCCATGGTCGTAAGAATAGAGGGAATCAAATTTATTTTTTTTTTTAAATTTTTTATGTTTTTTTAGAAATTAATCATTATGATGAGGATCTTTAGGAATAGGATCAGTTGAAATATGAAAACCATATCGAATATCAACATCTTGTGTGGAACGAAATCAACTGATCTTGAAAAAAACAGTAATACACCTTCATTATTCATCAGTGATAAATACAAACTGATATAGGGTGTGGTTTTTGATGGATTAATCCACATTTTATTACTTCTATAATAAACTCAATTTAGTCTACCAACTTATTGATTCACAAATTATTATTATTTTGTGATGTGATTACTTGAGGTGATTTTTTGTGATATATTTTTATATATAGTATGGTTCTCCATTATTTATTCTAATGATTTTTTTTAAATGAACCTAATCAAATCAAATATCTATTACCATGTTTCTTTATTTCTTGGTTTCACCCCTTATTTTATAAGTATTCATCACTGGGGAAATGATGGTTGTGCACCTGTTTCATTGTGCAATGATTTGATATCGCATATCCAGACTCAGTATGACTTGTAGATCATTAGAAAATTGTATTTATGAGAAAATTGGAAAATGTTGGAGACATTCCAAGATGTTATTATGAAGAATGATGAAGCTATCATAATACGAAGTGATATCCTGAATACCAAAAGTTGTCCTTTGGCTTTCAGAGATGGAAAGGCCTATCGATCCTAAGATCAGATTTCCATGCGCATGATGTATGGAGTCGGTGATGGATTCAGGAAGCCTCATGAGGAACCTATAGGTTTATGTAAATTTTCTTATGCATATAATGTCTTTCAATATTACACATTATGTGGGACCCCTATGTGGAGATTAGGATTTCTGTAGTGATGTTAAACATCATGCATTGGGTGAATTGGTCATGTGATGTGTGGCCCTACAATGGATGGATGGATATAATGTTAGAGTGTGCATTGTAATGAATTGAAGTACATGATAATGGAAATTCAATATACTCCTACACATTCTTGATAAGTATTGATTCATAAGGGCCAAGTTATATACTTGGAAACAGGTAGAAGTACATGAGAATAGACACACTCTATACATTAACACAAACATGGGAACAAATTGTGATATGAAAGAAGGATGGAAGGATATGGAAGACACAATATATTACTAGTACGCACTATGTACTACTTCATAACTGGGTTGGAGCCCTTTTCCTCTTCTAATTTAACATGTTTTGTTAGGTTGATTTCCTTATATCCATTATCTAAGCTTTATAACGGGACTGCTTTAAATACATTGTATATTGGTCTCTTAAACATGACTTGTTGGATATAGTTGTATTGAATCCTATCGTGAGGCTGAGATTGAGATCCTATATCATCTACTCCTAGGCGGAGTACATTGTATCATCATGACAAAAAATTTTCAAGCAACAATAGTCTACATAGTAGGTAATTTCATAATGTGTTATTTGGATACCATACAGCTATGTGTATGATCCTCATATGCGTATTGTTCCCTTCAATATTCTACTATATACCTCTTGTAAAAAACATAGGGACTTATACATATCATATAGATTCCATAAGTGCTATCTGACTTGTGGAGTGTTCATCCTGATGAGTTTTATGATGAATCATCAAGCAAGAATCCTAGTATAACATCAAGGGTTTTACTTTACTTTGAGAATATGTGTCTTTTTTTAGTATATCTGAACTTTTTTGTTTGTGTTGTACAAATTTACCTTTATATAGATGCCTATTATTATTTTGTTTTATGATTAGTAATTTTTGGAGTTTCTAACTGGGTATTGATATAATCACACCTACACTAGTTTTACCCTCAAATGTCATGTCATGGGAAGATGATCAACTTTTTGACAGAGTTCTAGTGGGGCAAGGACTAATATTTCATTAGTGAGACATATGGAATGAGGTTTATTACTTTTTTTATTTATCTGTGTCACCTATATCTACTTTTAGGTTGGATGTATTTTTTGAATCTTTTTTGTGGTATTTTATTAGACCCTATTTAAATTCCATGACATGATTTCATACTCTGGTTGAGGGATCTATAAGTATTCATGATTTTTTATTAGTTTTTTTACATTTCAACATTTTATGGTCTTTGGGATGTGTGAATATATATATGTACATAAGTATATGACCTCACATTTTAGTGATATTGCTACTCGGTGCTAGTCTTTATACCCTATCCAATTGGAGGTGGGCATTGGGATTCATGGATTATGCCACATATGGTATTTTTTATGACAATATAAACCAACTAAAATATTTTACTTATAAAAATATGACCATGGACATTAACTACCTTATCCCTCATGTGCATCATGTTTTTTACCTCATGTTTGAGATCTTTCAAAGACATTTATACTCAAACCATTATCTTTTATAAAAACAATAAAGAAAAACATTTCTATACATAATTTAAATAATTATATGTTTATTAACCATAAGGGGATATGTACATATTATATCCATTATCTATAATCAAATTGGATCAATTACCCTTAATCACATATAAACCATTTTTACCTTATAATATTTTTATTTGTTTATCCAAAATGAATTTCTCTTTCACATTAGGTATAGAATAAATTTTTTTATCCTTTACATATATATGAGCCACATTATATTATAGGTAAATTGATTACTTTATTTTTCCAATCCACATTAGGATTCTACCAGTGTTGGAGATTTTACTTTTCTTGTTTCTTTTTACATACATCATTATCAAATAAATGAAAAATTAACAATATTGTTTCCTTAAATATCCCACAAAAAAATTAATAGCCAATAAACAATATTTAATGTAGGAATTTGTTATCATTTTTTAATTTATCTTGGACCTAAAAGTTATACTCTAGTATTTTAGACTTCAATTGATTATAACCCACCTTTTGATGAGAATAACGCCAATTTTTTTTATATTTTGAATTTCCTAATTCAATGGTCCATCAAAATATTTGGTCATTTGAGAATCACCCATACCGATCTCTCTTTGAGGTATGGGTTCTTATGGGTTTTTATAAACCATGATTTCTATTTATTTATTAATCCCCACATCAATTTGGCATTTATTTTTGAATTGCTGATTTTTTTATGCATCCTATAAATTATCATTTGGTTCACCATATTTTATCTCCAAATTATCCATATATTAATAATTCTAATTTTCAAATCCAATTACATGATTCAATATTAATTTTTAATGCACAAAAATTCACTATAAATCAACTAAATTTATCGGAAGATCTTCAATATGTTTGAATATATCCTTCACTATATTAAAAATGATATTGATAATTTTTCCCTTCTCCCAAATTATGATTTTTTAAACAATATAATTCATCAATTTTTAAATATTTATATAATTTATATATTCAATTTCAACCATAAACTAGAAATTATCTACATTTTTTTCAACAATAAGTGGTCTGAATTATGAACAACCTAATTATCATTCATTTATTTTTCACTTCAACCATTTATTTCTTATAGATAAGCTTCTACTTTGACTATTATACCTACTCCTACCTAAACATTACAAAAATTACTATCACTTCCCTCTAGTTTTGGGTTTTTTATGATATACACATTGAATTTTTCATCAAGGTATTTGAAATTATAAATTTCAATCATAATTTTAACTTCTGTGATATAATTCTCAGGTGAAGGAATTTTTTTCATTTTGAATAATTTATAAGGTAAACTCATCGTTTATATCCCATTATATTATGATTTTATTATGAATGATTTATTAAAATCATCATATCAATATATTTTTAGAAACATTTTAATGAGGTCCTCATCCTTTCTCAATTGAATGTATTTCAGTGGAATTAAGGAATTTAATTTCACTTATGCTCTTTTCAAATTTATGGAAAGGAAATATATAAAAAAATTATTTTACATATCATCAAGATCATTCTCCAATATGAATTTATTCATTTCCCATGAAATAATTTCTCAATAATTCTATATTTCCTTGTATTCATTATCAATTTTACATATCAAATTTATAATGAGAGTGTTATAAAAACTATCAAATGTGACATAATTAAAATTCTTATATTTGAGAAATGTAATTTATGTATTTAATAACAATTAAATTATCTAAAGACTCACTTCTTGCAATTTATATCATCGGGGTTTTCTATAAATCAAATAATTTTATCCAAAATAACTATCAAACAATATGGAATTCTTCAATGAGGTCATCCAGATGCATCTTCAAAAGCATATACTTTATGTAAATTGATATGGTTTCCCTACATGGTGTGTCATTACTTAAATGACATCACCATTGTATATATTTTATTTGAAAATGATCCTCGTAACAAATATTGTATATTGGATTCATAATCTATCTCTCTTCAGTAAATCATAGAAAATATTCCACATTCCATGATGTTTGGGATCCCATGTATGAATTTTGTGTAGAAATAAATTATGAATTACTATATATAGTGTTGAATATGATTATTCTATAATTGAAAACAATTTACATCATTTAAATTGATTCTCTTATGGTGTATTAATTCTATGATGGTTTCTAAAATGATATATTTAACTACAAAATGTTTTCTCTATTACCACATATTAGTCCCAAATAATTTAAACACATAGAGAGGGGGAAGAATTAGGGAATAAATATTTCATTATAATAGCCTCACCAATGATCTTGTTCCACTATTTGAAAGTGAAATTCACTCTATCATGGGTAATACAAGAAAATAATTCAATTAAAGGGAGTCATAAGTAATTTTTTTACTATTGTTAATTAAACTACATTAACATAACACAAATTCAATGGCAATTTTTTGATCAAACAAAATCACTATGAAAATGAGTAATTTCAAATAATTTGGAATATTTCCACCAAATATCAAGGGTTTTATCTCTCACTAATTAGAGAATTCATTTTCCTAAATAACTACAAAATTTTGATACTAATCAAATGGAAATAAACTAAATATTTTATAATCCATGAATTATAGTTCATTATAAATGGCACATCAATTAATATCTATTTAAAATTTGGGTTTAATTACCTCAATCCTCACAATATTCAAACAATAAAAACACTTAGATTAATATTATTTATTCTTTATTTACTTCTATTATATATATATAATTATATGTTTCTTCTGTGACCCTTAATCAATGTTCCCCATTTTTATAGAGATAATATCACTCGAAACCTGTAAAAATCTCATTTTTATGCATTTAATTATGTAAAATTTAAAATTATTATGATATAAAATTTTTAATTATCATTTATCCAATTGTGAATTAGTACTAAAAAATTTAATCCACTAAAAATTCATAAAATACTGTATTACTGAAATATGGACACCCTTCATTACCCTAATAGATCGCCTCATGACCATCAACCTCATAATGAAATGCATTCCTTTACTCGAAATCAGAACTAATTTATAAATACCAATTTTAGATACAAAATGCGTGATCACCACCTTTTCTACATTAATCCTATCAAATTTGAGTTTTGGGATTATACCCCTACAATATTATTGAGTGGATAACTAATAGGAAAAGATTTTATAGATATGTTCATGAAGTAAACCTCCTCGCACAGTGAAGAAAGATATTTATTGGTAGAGAAAAATATCAATTTAAACTACTTCATAGTGAAAACATACTTTTTGTCGGATGATTTATCTTCATGCTACACATAGTGTAACAATTATCTTATATAGAGTCAACTTTGTGGAATAAAATTTCATTCACAATACCAACCACTAGATTAGGATAATTATATGTGTTAATGTTTCATTATAAAAAAACCTAATTCTGTATTGTTTTTTACTAGTTAATATAATACATTTTTTGATTTATTAAAAAGTTCCCTTAGGATCCCCTTATATAGGTTTAGATTTTATCTTTCATATGTCCATTGTGTTTTGGTGTCATTCCTAATAGTGACTGACATATTTATCTAGAAATCATATTTATTATGTTTTATCACTTATAGGGGGATTCACATGGTAAAATTGTGATTTAATTCATATAAATATATCCCCTAAAGCATTCTCCAAAATCATTTAAACACCTCAAAACTTCATGGAATTAATTCTTTAGGGATTCTGGAATCCCTTTAGATGTCTATGCATCAACCTCATCAATAAACAAAACCCAAGAACACATTAAAATTATTTTTTCTATAAGTTATATTAAGATTAGTACTATGATAATTAATATAACCTAAATAGAAAGACTATTAATTAGGCAAAAAACGATAGAAAACATTTAGGGAGATAATTTAGAGGTTTAATAATGGTCAATTTATATATTTTCAGAGGAAGGATATGAGTATGTGGTTTTATATGAGGGATCTATTTGTTGGATTGGACTATTTTTGTTACATGAGAAACCTGTGATTTATTATGTGTATTTGTAGATAAAATATAATGATTATATATATAACCATTGATTTTATAATCCCAGTGATATAGTTTTCCTTAAAAAACATAAATATACAATATATGATTATTTTAGGTAAAAATTAATTATAAAACAAAAAATTATATTTTACCCTAGTAAGATCCCACAACAAAATAGATGAAATGGATTGGATTCTTATAGGATTAAAAAATAGAGAAATTTATACACATAAATATGGAAATATGGTGGATTATTTTAATTTTATAAATCCCATTGTCAGCAGGATTATTAGCATGTTTCTCGATGATGATGATTTCTAATTTATTGGGTAGTTTTTCAACCCCATTATTTGATATTGTTAATTTCATAGTCTAATTTTTTTGTGGTAGATTCATTATGGTAAATAATTAGGTGAAATTAGTTACATTGTTTTATAGGTTGTGACTATGGTTGTTTGAGTTTTTTATTCCATTGAATTATGATCTTACTTAGTAAAATTATGTCCATAAAAACAAGTGAGGGCCAAAAATTTTGTATTGTACCTACTGGTTCACAAATAAGATAAAATTGTTTTTTATAGTTCTTATAGGAGTGGAAATAAATTTTATGATTTTCCCATATTAAAATTTAATTAAGTAGTGACAACAACCCAGTCATTGCATCTTTGATGGTGGATGAGATCCTAATTGATGATGGGGAAATATAGGTTCGGCCTTTGCAAAACTATAAGGAATGAGAATAATTAAATTATTGATAATATTTTTCTCTGAAGATGTAATTTTTATATTTTTATTTAGAATTGGATAATTAGAATTTATTGATAGACCCTGTAGTGACATGATATCTTTGAATATATTTTCTCTCTCTATATTAGTTCATTGATCGATATAGTATTTTACAATCAAAACCAATCCAAAATGATCCATGATACATTTGATTAATTTTATTAATATAAAAATAATATATCCTATAGTAAATAATATATATATATAAGGAAAATTATAAATGTAATTTAATATTAATATGAATTGATATTTTTCTAAATAAATTTTTATGTATTCCATATTTTATAATATTTAATTAATTCAACCTATTTGAAATGATAATATTTAAAATTAATTTATATCAACCAAATTAATTTTTATATGAACTCAAAAAATATAATTTTCTAAAATATAAATTGGTATGAAATAAAATTGGAAACACATAATGATAAAAAATAAAATTCATAAATAAAAATAAATTATCTTTATATGTTATTTTTTCTTTTAATAGAATAAATATTATAATTTTATAATTTTAATCTTATAAAAAGTAAATTATTTTATAATTCTGAATGAAAAAATCCATATTATGGTTTGTTTATTTTTTGATTTTTGAAAAATAGTATATTTTTAAATGAATAGAGAAAAAATATGCTTTTAACTGAATTTTAAATTTTATGATATCATCAATATATGATAAAGGATTATATGATTTAACAAACTATTAATTGATTAATTAAATATTAAATGATTTAAACTATGTATTATAAACTTTTATTTGGAACTTATAAAACCTATGTCTAACATTTTATATCATAACTATCATTTTATTCTAATTCAAACAATATTTTTTTATTAAATTTAAATAAATAATTTCTTATGGGGATATAAGGTTTTTTCTTTTTTTTAAATCTACAAAAAAATTTTTTTTTTATAATAATAATATTTTTATCATGAAGTTCAATGAAATTGAAAAACATATACTATACATATATATGATGATTCAAACACACCTTTTATAAAATCTGTTTTTATGTGTTATGTGTTCTATTATAAATACAAAATTTTATATACATTTAGAATTTTATAGGATATAGTTATATAAGAATTTTTTTCATACTATATGATATGTTATGTTTTATTGGTATGAATAAGAATATAATTACTATGATTAATAATAACAACCATAATAATTAAAAAATTATAATTTTAAATGTTTTTAATTAACATTGTGTAAAATGAGTAGTCATTGAATTCTATTGAAAGAAGAAAGAGTTAGGGATCATGAAAAAATTTCACCAGAAATTAATTCTCACTAGATGATTCAGGAACATTATGGATCCTCAAATATCAGAGGTAGGTGTGGAGAATATTTCTGATGATTACCAAAGGAATGTGGACCAGGGTGCTAGTTCTAATCATGAAAGGAAGTAGGTTTAGGTCATGAAGTTAGTTTTAGTTGTGCATTAATGGGTCTGTATAGAAAATTATCGCTGTTTAGACATGGATATAGATGAAACTTATGTATAGGATCCAGTTGATGTGGATCATGGTGATAATATTGCTAAAGCCACCGCCATTGGTGTTGTCACACATTGGGGTGATAATGAGTTTATAGCTTTCATTTCTGCTCCCATGAATTGGATGTCAGCTCTATTCAAATTTTCTATGGACTGTGTCTATCAAGTCCTCTTTTAAGGATTATAAAAATATTTTTTTTGATCCCAATTGAGTGTGTCTAAATTAGTTTTTTCCTAAATATTATTTTTATTTGGAAAATCAGAGTGTCACAGAGATGTATTTTTCACTCTTCAAGAAACCTAAAAATTCACAATCCGAATGAGAGTTTATGGGTACTAATACTCCTTCTAATTATGGGGATTGAGGTGATGGTGACCCATATGATATAATGTTTTTTGGTTTTGGGAATGGGTTTTATGACTCTTCTTATTTTATTTTTTCTTCACCTTTGCTTTTTTAATAAATTTAGGGGGGGCCAATATTCTTGGTCACAATCCTTCATTGTTATATACAAAATAATTTTTCAAAATATTAAATATTTTATTTAAAAAGATAATTTTTATATTATTTAGTAATTTATTTTGTTTAAATAATGGTAAAATTTTGGTTTAGAACACTGAAATTTTTTTAGAGTAGATATTTTATATTTTATTAAAATATGTATTACATAGACGAAACTAATTAACTACATACGAATGAAAATGAAAAAAATGTAAAATCATTAATGGTAAATGTTTCTTACTTGATTAAATACATTTTAAAATGGCATTTGTTGGATTTGAAATACTTATCCACCCCCAAATTATTTTTTTCTCTATTTTAGATCCTATAAGCATTAAATAGTGTCATTCCATTATTAATAATTAATTTGACATCAAAAACTGAACTTTTCATTCATATATTTAGTGATCACATCCCCCCACTCAATGTTACAAAAAACCTTCAAAATATTCAAGAACCCCAACCCATTTTCTCATTCTTATAAGTCCCTTGCAAGAACTTATAACCCTAGTAACCACTATTTATCCTAATCCCACCATTTTAGGATACATTCAAGAAAAATATCATTGTCCCAAAGTTAATATCACTTAATTCAGGCCCCTTTAATAATAATAAATATATTTTAAAATACCATAACCATTGTAATATAATTTCCATAGTATCATTGGTATACCAAAAGGTTATTATATTAATGGGACATCTATAAAAACAAAATAAATTCAATTGCATATTTTTTGGGACAATATCCTCCACAAACCGACACATTCAATTTATAATAAAATTCTATATTCAATAGTAATAAGGATGAAATTAAAAAATTAATGTGAATTATATTATATATTTTTACTATTAAGAGATAAATTATAGTCCACCATCATTCAATCTCATTCATTGGGAAATGGAAATGTTAACCATGCATTGTGTGGGATACCACCATCATGAAATATAATATAGTTTTTTACAATATAGATTTTCATTATTTATAAAAAATTAAAATAAATTATTTGAAAATATTTTTATGAAATTAAATAGTGTTATTATGCTTTGGTTATAATGAGATAATGTCAAAATAAATAAATTTATAAACATACCCACCCGTCAAATTATGGTAAGTTCATGGCTTGTTCTATATAACCACATATATAAATTATGTAACAATACACTTAGAGGTATGAATATGGGAAAATAAATTGCATAATTAATATAAAGTAAAAAATAGTTATTTAATTATGGTTAATTAATGGTGATATTTAGTATTTATCATATTATTAAAATATCACATTTGGTTTCTAAAAATAACAAAATATGGTTTCACATATTTAATTTTCACAAAAAAAAATAAAAATCATTTGGAATAAATATTAAAATAATAAATATATTTAATAAATTCACCCCACTACGATAAATTTTTCTGTAGTAAAAAGGTGTTTTTCAAATAATGGATATTTATTTCCTACAGGGTAACTCAAGAGGGCATAAATTCAGTCTCTAATAATTTTTTTTGTTAAAAATTTATTAAATTATGAACCATCCAATTTATTAAATAATAATAGTTATGTAAGATAGTTCACTTATATAATTAGATATTTATAAATCTTTTCAATGATTTATTAGTACATAGATAAAATAATTTTGAACATAAATTAACATTTTAATTAATTATACATTATTGAATAGCTTATATAAATCATATATTTATGATAACTTTGGGAATACGTGTAACGCCCCGACCCGGGTTACCCAGAGTCAGTGAAATATTTTAATACATTGACACGATTACAAGGAATCAAGTCCCAAAGGACTGATTAGTTTAGCAGTTTAGGAATATAGATTACATACATGAGTGTTACATTACACTTTATAACATACAAAACAACATAAATAATCCTTTATAAACACCATTATTCCCATGGCTTAACCCTGCATATCAATCATAATACACTTCTTGGAATCCTGGGAAAATAAAACATAGAAAGGGGTGAACTCAAACGCTCAGTAAGGGTAAGAAATACGGCAGAAACTTTCAAAAATAATAATAAAAATTTAAGGCAATGTATAAAACTAAAACAAAATCCTTTTAAACTTGAACTTCAGCATAATATGGTAGAAATAAAACAAAAAAATTCCATTTATTTATTCACATGGATATTCTACTAATCTAATAATCACATGAAATATCAATAACCACATTCATAACAATGGAATTCATAATTCCAGACTATCATAACCACGTAGCCAAGGCCTCATGCCAAGACTACAAATAAGATTTTATCAAGGCCTCGTGCCAAACACTAGTTTGTCTCATGAGACCTACCGATGCATCAAGGAGCTATAGCGGGCTCCACCTGTCACTTACTAAGTCCAATTCATTCCTCATATGAAAAGGTATAAACATAACATAAACATTCGTATTAAAACTAGCATACGAAATGTAAATACTTTACCAATAAACCATGAAAGGTATAAAAATAACACATCCACAGTCAAACAAATAACAAAACATTCAACACAATATGGAAGATTTGTATCATGATAAATCAACTTCAAAACAAGTTTAAAATCCATTAAAGGATTTCGACATTGATGAAAATTATTTGTAAAACTCATTGAGAGAAATACCCATTTTTCATGAAAGAATTTAAAAGTCACATAATTTGGAAAAAAATTCGTTTAAAGACATTTTTGAATCAAAGTGTCCCATACCACTTTGAAACTTTTGAAAGGAATTATCATTTTAAAAACATTCATGTCTATATAAAGAAATTCTAAAACCATTTTGAAGACATGGACATTAATGAGAAAGATTTAGAAGAATAAATATTTAAAACATTTGAAATGATGTTTTAGTAAAAAGTACCTTAAAATAATCCGTTTGAAAACCCTTTCATAAAACATGAACATGGATAATAAATATTTCCCAGTAGATACGTACGCAAAACAACCTCGGATAATAATGAGATTGTGAAATTAACCCTTACCAATTTGTTAACTTACGAAACATACACCCCATCAAAGAATTATCATACAATGAATATGTAAATACACATATATTAAAGTGTATTACACAAGGAATAAAATTATGGTCAGTACATACACCACACAAAAGGTAATAGTGACAATATGGCATGAATCTCACGGGAATAAGGAGTGAGATGAAAACCCCTTACCTTGCACTTTCCTTTAGTCGAGGGTACATTTAGCCTCCTGTATGAAGACTATAGTATGTTATTAAATTATAACAGAACCATATTAATATTTATGATATCATAAATTATTCATTTATGACTTTATACTACCCATTTAAAAATAATTTCCATGTTATATTAATATTTCGGGTAATAATTGCTTTCTTTATCGTACGTGTTTTAACTTGTTACTCTTGATTGTATCACTTAGATCACGATTTAAATACTTCCAGAATATAAAACATGATTTATTTATCATATATATTTATAATATAATAAATTTATAATAGACGTATATATTAAAGGGAAAACACCATTTATGGAGACGGTAGTCCCTACGTACGCATAAACGTTGTTTCCGTTTTCATAAAGTATTGAATGGAAGTAAGTGAATAATATATATTTAAGTACATAAATACTTATATATATAAATATATATATCTCCAGTATAATTATTATGTCATATATTACATACTTATTAGTAATATATATTTTTAAAATCATCGATGAATGGTGAACTTGGAAATGAATCTTATCGTGTCGTGGAGACGGTAATTCGTACATACGCACGAGCAAAAATATCATTCTTTTGATTTTAATATAATATATAATTGGATGGTATATAATATATAAAGAATCCTTATAATGTTATATTTATTATTTACATCAAATACACATCATTATTATACCCATCAAAATAATAATGTATTGAATAACAATTACCCCACGACGTGGAGACGGTAAGCCGTACGTACGCAGGTATGGTGACATGTCATTCAAAGGGTAGATAGAATAATGAATTTGGTTTTACCATAATTATAATAACATAATCGTATATAGAATATTCTAGAGTTATTATTTTATAATTGAAACAACAAAGAAAAAGGAAGTGGAAGAAGAAAGGAACTTGAAAGAGGGTGGTGAAATCATTACCTCTTCTTCGTGTTCTTCCTTTTGATTTGATCAAAAGGGCTCTATAGGTTGGCTTTATGATAAAAATAATCCCTATAGGATAAAGGGAGGATATTTCATAGGGTATTTGGGTAGGGTTTGACTGATCCAAATGGATTATAAGGTGTGAATTAGAGAGAAGGGGGAGTGCCCTTTTATAAGAGTGGTGAGGGGCACCTTAGGAAAAAACATAAAATATTATTTTATAATAAATTTATATTCGGTTTTTAATGGCTCAAAAGTTTATTATTTAAAGTATAAGGTGGGGATAGGTTTAATAAAACTCAACCAATAGATTTTAGACAAGTTTAGGTTACCATTTTAACCTTATCATTTAGATTTAACTCTAAGTTAAATAATTTAACTTTTACCGTGTCTTCTTGTATTCTTACACTATATGGTTAATAAACATACTATATACTGCCAATAGAACCCAAATTGGTTCATTAATGTCATATATATTATTATATAAGTCTTTTGACCTAACCTTAGATTTTTAGGACCATTATATCAATTAATAATATAATATTTGTTTTAAAAACTAATTTATGTCAATTTTGACACTATTTGGAATTTGTATTTTGTTAAAATAATAACACATGATTACTTCAAAAAAATAAATTGAATAAATACTAACATGTCATATTCACCTATAAAATTCGTGGATGTCATAAAAACTTTGAAATTATATTTATTTTAATATTTATAATACAATTAATTTGATTCTTTCATGAATAAGGTAAATATTGCATCATCATTGTGTCTAAATAAATTTATTTCTATAATGTCTAAAAATTATAAATAAAATACCATGATGTATGAAATCTTTTTAACTTTCTAATTAATATTTATAATCGAATTTAGATTATGAAAAACCCTATATTAAAAATGTTTTAGTTATTAAACTTTTATTTTAACTCTTTTAACTCTTCTTTGAATTAAATAATAATAAATGTACGAATCTAATCCAAGTGGACCTAAATGATAATATATTATTATTAAGGTTGTTTTTGGTCTAGATAAACTTTTCCAATATAATTAGGACATGTGTGAGGATAATATTAATATCATTTTGTACCATTAATTACTCTGTTTACTTTTAACCTTGGTAAATAAAAGTAAAAAGTTACTATTCACCAAAAATTATTTTCATCTCATTGAACCACATTTTACTCCTTGATATTAACAGTGTCTCTCTGATTTTTGAAATTCCACCCACAGAAGCGGTAAAATTATGTTTTATGTAAATTTGCAAATTCTCATAGGAGGTGGGTAAAAGACGGTGAAAAGTTTAATAAACTTTTTATATATCTAAAATTATTCTGAACTAACTCCAATGAATTACATTGAACTTATATAGGTATTATGTATCTATTTTGACCTTAATTAAAATTAAATTAAATAAATAATTATTTAAATAAAAATTCGGTTTTAAACTATAACTCAGTGTTTTTTCATTATTCATCAAAAAATGAATGTTTTCAGAAAAATACCAAAAATACACCCTAAGATAATTTCGATATTCTGAATCCAAAAATGAAGTATATTTTACCAAATTCCAAACATAGAAGTTTAATTTATTAATTTAAAATTAATTCTCGTTGTCAAAACAAAAATCGTGTTTTTAAGAGATAATAACTATCAAAAGATTGAGACTTGTTTATGTCCAGTTTAAATGTGAAATTACATCCAATGACCAAAATTGTATTAAATGGTAAAAATATATTCTAAATATTCCTCAAAACCACTAAAACTCATAATTTATCACTGTTAATTATTTCTATAAAAAAGTTATTTTTAATTAAAATTTAGTACTTTTCACTATTCATCAAAATATGAAAGTTATCCGATAAGTACCAAAACTTTATCGAAACTAAATTCTTATGTTCTAATTATAAAGAAGAAGTTTATTTTGTCAAATTAAATATATTAAAGTTTCAAATATTGGATTTAAAAAGGCTTCGCCATTAAAAGGAGGTAAAATTGCATTTTTTTTGAAAAATACTTCTTTTATCTGAAAAAAATGTATTTGTTCTTACATTATGTCTAAGAAACTCATAATATGGATTCTAAAATTATAAGGATTATATAAAGTTCAAAATTCAGTTAATACTATTCATAACCGCTCTTGAATGGCATGTTTGGTAAGTCGTGGTGTGCCAGAACTCGGTGTTGCGTGTAGTGCAAGTTATTGAATTACTTTGAAGAAATAACGTACTATGAAATCTTGGGGTGTTACATTCTTCCCTCCTTCAATAAATTGTGTCCTCGCAATTTGAAATTATTTTTTGAAAATAAAAGGTTGAAAATAAAAAATACCTTTGGGAAAACCCACATCGGAAATTAGGTTAATAAAATTTAGTCTTTATAAGAGGAAAAGGGAAATGAAAGGGTCACCACCAAATTATGATCTCGATAAGGAGAACATTGGTGGAAATTAGAGACATATAATTAGAGGAAAAATGTAAATATTTATAGGTATTTATTGAGGTCATCAATCACAAAAAAATTGTAAAATTTAGGGCCTTAAATTCATCAATCTATGATGATTTAAAATACAATCGGTTCAACAGAACATATGGTATTAGGATAACAAATTTTTTGTTTTAAGATCCCTTAAATAAAGTATAATAATTAATTTCTTCATAGAATAATAGAAGAAGAAAAATATATACTTGACAAGTAGAGTCCAATCCTCTAACTAATTTCTACCACAAACTCATCTTTCACTCTGAATGATAATTGAACTTAAAAATAATATTCTATTTATCCTTTTCGTATAGGGTTAAAAAATGAATTTATAATTCATCTACAAGATTTTTTTTAAAAAAACACTACATTATTCAATCTAGGACATCACGTGGGCCAGTGGTTGGTGATACACCATTGTCGCCCTTCGGTTGCAGGTTCAATTCTCACAGCCTTTCCGGACACGACAGGTTGCCGCCCGACCTCTAGTTTGTCCATTTATGGCAATCCAAAAATAATCTCAAAATAGATTTATCCAAAATACTTTTGTCCAGACTCACAATCAAAAATTTATAAGGAAGGTAAACACAATGAAGATCCTTTTTACCCCGTAATAGCATGTGAATACCTTCATCATGTATTCTTTTAAAACACTGAAACATCCTGAATTACCATAAAACCTTATTGATTACATTCATGATCCCACATTCCTTATAGAATATTGGATATACTTAATCCATACAAAAATTTTGTAAACTCCAACAATGATGGAATATACAAACCTTTAATCAGTTTCAAGGTAGTCAAGAATATCCAATATAATTTACCAAATCAACCATACCTTTTACAAAATCTGTACCTCAATATTAGGACCATATTAAGGTTTATCTTTTCTTCAACCATGTAATTTCCAAAAAGATTAACTTGCTGTAGAGTCACTTTTCTTAGTACCATAAAATCTCAAATCCTCAATGAAATAGTAATGCAGTACAATCCTTATTTATTTCCAGTACATCATTGATACAACACTTCAATGAAATAATTCCAAAATAACAACATAAGAACACTAGTCATTCCTCTTCATCAGTGGTAGTATCATAACTAGATTATTATCCAATAAAAATCATTTGTGGCATAGTCTGATAACTGGGACATTGGTTTGCATAGTGTACAAACTCCTTATAGATGAAGAATTGTACATTTGAAACCTTTTTCTTACCCATGCAGTCAAGTACTTGGTGTCCTTTTTCTCCACACTTATAACATACTCCCATTACCTTAAATAATTTTCCAAGGTGATTCTTTCCACAGTTATCACATATGGGAAAATCCTTCTTTACCTTCATCCCTTTATCTATCCTACTCTCTACCATCCTTTCCTTCTCTGGCTTCCCTTCAAATCCATAGGAATCTGAGAATTATTTACTTATCTTATCAACACATGATACTATTTCTTCATATGATAATAATACGTGGGAGACTATTTCCCTTCTAAATTCTAACTTAAGACCATGAAAGATATGATCCTTCTTACTCTTTGGATCATGTGTATTGGTGGAGTTCTCATTCCTTCTACTGGGCGCCATCTCTAAATAATGGCATACACTAGATTAGTTTATAAATAGCAATTCCTAATCCCAAACTTGTAAAACAATTAACATAAATTAAACAGTTTATGGATATAATCCATAATCATAAAAATGTCTTCTTTGAGGAAGTATATACTCATAAACCCCTCATAATGGTTTGTAAAGAAAATGATAATTGTCCTAAGCATATCCCCCAGGAGTGTCGTAACCAAGAGTGCAGCAAGACCCATTGTCGTGCACTAGTTCCTGTTCGAGTCTAGCTCAAATCGGTGTTTTTGGGTTTTACCACTAAGTACATCTGTGCCAGTGCCGCCTCTACCTGCTCGTATCCAGACAGGGATTTATTGCTCGGAAAACTCAAAAAATAGCTACAATACCAAAATTCTAGTAAATTCTTCTATACTTATCCTCAAAGTCTATCTTAGGGATATGTTCTCTATTCAGATTTTATCTAAATATAGCTTCTAAGGTTTGTACTAAACTTCCTCTGATACCAACTGTAATGCACCGACCCCAATTACCCAGAGTCGGTGCAATATTTTAATACATTGGCATGATTACAAGGAATCAAGTCCCGAAGGACCGATTGGTTTAGTAGTCTTGGAATATAGATTACATACATGAGTATTACATTACACTTTATAACATACAAAACAATATAAATAATACTTTATGAACACCATTATTCCCCTGGCTTAACCCTGCATATTAATCATAATACACTTCTTGGAATCCTGGGAAAATAAAACATAGAAAGGGGTGAGCTCAAATGCTCAGTAAGGGTAAGAAATACAGCGAAAACTTTCAAAAATAAGCATAAACATTTAAGTCAATGTATAAAACTAAAACAAAATACTTTTAAACTTGAACTTCAGTATAATATGGCAGAAATAAAATGAAATAATTCCATTTACTTATTCACATGGATATTCTACTAATCTAATAATAACATGAAATATCAATAACCACTTTCATAATGATGGAATGCATTCCAGACTATCCTAACCACATAGCCAAGGGCTCATGCCAAGACTACAAATAAGATTTTGTCAAGGCATCATGCCAAGATACTAGTTTGTCTCATGAGACCTATCGATGCATCGAGTAGCTCTAACTGGCTCCACCCATCACTTACTAAGTCCAATGAATTCCTCATATGAAAAGGTCTAAACATAACATAAACATTCGTATTAAAACTAGCATACGAAATGTAAATACTATACCAATAAACCATGAATGGTATAAAAATAACACATCCACATTCAAACATATCACAAAACATTCAACACAATTTGGAAGATTTATATCATGATAAATCAACTTCAAAACAAGTTTAAAATCAATTAAAGGATTTTTGCATTGATGAAAATGATTTGCAAAACTCTTTGAGAGAAATACCCCCTTTTCATGAAAAAATTTAAAAGTCACACAATTTAGAAAAAAAGTAATTTAAAGACATTTTTTAATCAAATTGTTCCATACCACTTTGAAACTTTTGAAAGGAATTAACATTTTAAAAACATTCATGTCCATATAAATAAATCCTTAAACCATTTTGAAGACATGGACATTAATGAGAAAGATTTAGAAGAATAAACATTTAAAACATTTTAAATGATGTTTTAATAAAAAGTCCCTTAAAATAATCCCTTTGAAAACTCTTTCATAAAACATGAAAATGGATAATAAATATGTCATAGTAGATACTTACGCAAAACAACCTCGGATAATAATGAGATTGTGAAATTAACCCTTACCAATTTGGTAACTTACGAAACATACACCCCATCAAATAATTATCATAAAATGAATATGTAAATACACATATATTAAAGTGAATTACACAAGGAATACAATTATGGGCAGTACATACACCACACAAAAGGTAATAGTGGCAATATGGCATGAATCTCACAGGAATAAGGAGTGAGATTAAAACCCCTTACCTTGCACTTTCCTTTAGTCGAGGGTACATTTAGCCTCCTGTATGAAGACTATAGTATGTTATTAAATTATAACTGAACCATATTAATATTTATTATATAATAAATTATTCATTTATGACTTTATACTACCCATTTTATAATAATTTCCATGTTATATTAATATTTCGGGTAATAATCACTTTCTTTATCGTACTTGTTTTAACTTGTTACTCTTGATTATATCACTTAGATCATGATTTAAATAATTCCAGAATATAAAACATTATTTATTTATCATATATATTTATAATATAAAAAATTTATAATAGAAGTATATATGAAATGGAAAACACCGTTTATGTAGATGGTAGTCCGTACGTACGCACAAACGCTATTTATGTTTTCATATAGTATTGAACGGAAGTAAGTGAATAAGATATATTTAAGTACATAAATACTTAAATATATAAATATATAATATCTCCAGTAGCATTATTATGTCATATATTACATACTTATTAGTAATATATATTTTTATAATCGTTGATGAATGGTGAACTTGGAAATGAATCTCATCGCGTCGTGGTGACGGTAATCCATACGTACATACGAGAAAAAATATCATTCTTTTGATATTAATATAATATATAATTGGATGGTATATAATATATATATAATCCTTATCATGTTATATTTATTATTTACATCAAATACACATCATTATTATACCCATCCAAATAATAATGTATTGAATAACAATTACACCACGACGTGGAGACGGTAAGCCGTACGTACGCACGTATGGTGACATGTCATTCAAAGGGTGGATAGAATAATGAATTTGGTTGTAATATAATTATAATAACATCAAAATATATAAAATATACTGGATTTATTATTTTATAATTGAAACAATAAAGAAAAAGGAAGTGGAAGAAGAAAGGAACTTGAAAGAGGGTGGTGAAATCATTACCTCTTCTTCGGGTTCTTCCTTTTGATTTGATCAAAAGGGCTCCTTAGGATGGATTTATGATCAAACTAAGCACTCTAGGATAAAGTTAGGATATTTTAGAGGGTATTTGGGCAGGGGTTGGCTGAGAAAAATGGATTAGAAGGTGTGAATTAGAGAGAAGGGGGAGTGCCCTTTTATAAGAGTGGTGAAGGGCACCATAGGAAAAACTTAAAATATTACTTTATAATAAATTCATATTCGGTTTCTAATGGATCCAAAGTTGATTATTTAAAGTCTAAGGTGGGTATAGATCGAAAAAAACTCAACCAATAGATTTATGACAAGTTTAAGTTACCATTTTAACCTTATCATTTAGATTTAACTCTAAGTTAAATAATTTAACTTTTACCGTGTCTTCTTGTATTCTTACACTATATGGTTAATAAACTTACTATATACTGCCAATCGGACCCCAATTGGTTCATTAATGTCATATATATTATTATATAAGTATTTTGGAGGAACCTTAGATTTTTAGGACCATTATATCAATTAATAATATAAAATATGTTTTAAAAACTAATTTATGTCAATTTTGACACTATTTGGTATTTGTTTTTTGTTAAAATAATAAAAACAAGACTAATTCAAAAAAAAAATACATTGAATCAATACTAACATGTCATATTCACCTAGAAAATTCTTGGATGTCATAAAACCTTTGAAATTATATTTATTTTAATATTTATAATACCATTTATATGATTCTTTCATGAATAAGGTAATTAATGCATCATCATTGTGTCATAAATTAATTTATTTCTATAATGTCTAAAAATTATAAATAAAATACCATGATTTAGAAAATAGTTTTAGATTTCTAATTAATATTTATAATCTAATTTATCTTATGAAAAACCCTATATTAAAACTGTTTTAGTTATTAAACTTTGATTTTAACTCTTTTAACTCTTCTTTGAATTAAATAATAATAAATGTCCTAATCTAATCCAAGTGGACATAAATGATAATATATTATTATTAAGGTTTTTTATGGTCGAGATAAACTTTTCAAATAGAATTAGTATATGTGTGAGGGTAATATTAATATCATTTTTACCCTTAATTACTATGTTTACTTTTATCCGTGGTAAATAAAAGAAAAAAGTTACTATTCACAAAAAATTATTTTAATCTCATTGAACCACATTTTACTCCTTGATATTAACCATGTCTCTCAGATTTTTAAAATTCCACTCACAGAAGCGGTAAAATTATTTTTTATGTGAATTTGCAAATTCTCCTAGGAGGTGGGTAAAAGACGGTGAAAAGTTCAATAACATTTTTATATATCTAAAATTATTCTAAACTAACTCCAATGAATTAAATTGAACTTATATGAGTATTATGTATATATTTTGACCTTAATTAAATTTAAATAAAATAAATAATTATTTAAATTAAAATTTGGTTTTAAACTATAACTCAGTGTTTTTTCACTATTAATAAAAAATTGAATGCTTTCAGAAAAATACCAAAAATTCACCCTAAGATAATTTAGATATTCCGAATCAAAAAATGAAGTCTATTTTACCAAATTAGAAACATATAAGTTTCATTTATTAATTTAAAATTAATTCTCGTTGTTAAAACAAAAAGCGCATTTTTAAGAGATAATAAATATCAAAAGATTAACATTTTTTTATGTCCATTTTAAATGTGAAATTACGTCCAATGACCAAACTTTTATTAAATGGTAAAAATATATTCTAAATATACTTTAAAACCACTGAAATTACTAATTTATCACTATTAATTATTTCTATAAAAAAGTTGTTTTTAATTAAAATTTAGTAATTTTCACTATTCCTCAAAATATGAAAGTTATCCGATAAGTACCAAAACATTATCGAAACTAAATTCTTATGTCATTATTCTAAAGAAGAAGTTTATTTTTTCAAATTGAATATATAAAAGTTTCAAATATTGGATTTAAAAAGGCTTCGCCATTAAAAGGCGGTAAAATTCCATTTTTTTTAAAAATACTTCTTTTATCTGAGAAAAATGTATTTTTTCATAAATTATGTCTAAGAAACTCATTATATGGATTCTAAAATTATAAGGATTATATAAAGTTCAAAAGTAAGTTAATACTATTCATAACCGCTCTTGAACAACTTGTTTGGTAAGTCATGGTGTGCTAGAACTTGGTGTTGCGTGTAGTGCAAGTCATTGAATTACTTTGAAGAAACAACGTACTATGAAATCTTGGGGTGTTACAATATGATTTTATTATTCGGGTTTCTATAATAGATGAATATAAGTGTTAATATTATATGAAAAAATAGATAAAATACTAGTGGGAATAAATAAAGTGTTTATTATAATTCCATGACCTAATCCTCTCTAGTAAGAAATCACATAGAACCACGTTGTAATTTTTTTTGTAAAAAAATCTATTCCATAACCTAGATATAGTTTTACAAAAAAAATGGTACTATGAAATTATATTACATACAAAATCATTTTGTGTAGTTATTCATTGTATTAAATTGACTCTAGGTCACAAATGCGATCTTCCATAGTTATACTTGTGATTAATGATATAAAATAATAATTAAGAGTATTAGGAACTATCCATTATATTGAAGGAGTATGTGTTTAACAATAAATAAAATAAAATATAACATGGCTCAACATTTAAGTTAATAATAAAATTAGAAGGGAATTAAATGTTGTAGGATTAAATACATCTCATTTTAGTTATCTCTGTTGGGCGGAGAAAAGAAGGAATGATGGCAAGAGGGGGGGTGAATTGCCTTTTAAAAAAAATGATTAACAATTTAAAAATCAAAGAGAAAGTGCAGCGGAAATAAAGAGGCAAGACACAAGAATTGATAACGGAGTTCGGCCAAAAACCCGGCCTACGTCTCCGCTCCCAACTCAACCGTTGAGAGATTTACTACCGCTTGCTTTTCAATGGTTGTAGCAAGAAACCCACTAGCCTTTTTACAGGTGAAGGCTAGCTCACCTATTACAGCTTGCTTTTAATGGTTATGCAAGAACCCACTTGCTTTCAATGGTTGAGCAAGAACCCACTAGCCTTTTTACGGGTGAAGGCTAGCTCACCTTTGATTCAATCCTTTTAAAAGGAAAGGCTTGATTAACCTCTTCACACCTTAAAGGTGATGTGAAAACCCAAAAGAAAGGATGAGAGAAAGAGTTGGGGTTTGTAGGCACAAACCCAAATTTAAGCACAAAATGAATAAACAATAAAAACCGTAATGAGAGAAGCCTTGGGAGCCAAATTAATGATTGGAGTTGAAGAAGTGCTCTCCCAAGCTTCTATGGTGGTGCTCCTTGGATGTGGAATTGTGTTGGAGCAATTGGGGTTCCCTTGGAAGAATCCGCCGGAGGTTAGCCAAATGATGGAAAATGTGTCTGTTGGCTTCCGTATGGCTTGGTTTTGTTTCTGGGGCTTCAAGGTCCTTTATTTATAGAGGGGGAACCTTCATATGGCCGTTGGAGGCCTTTGGAGCCGTTGGAGAGGCTTTCGGAGCCGTTGGAGGCCAAGTGGACAGGCTGGTCAAAAGCCCAACGGCTAGTTTGACTGCCTCCACCGGCTGACCGGTGCTAGGCCACCGGTTGACCGGTGTTTGGAAAATGGAGAGTCCTTCGGGCTCAGGTTCCACCGGCTGGCCGGTGAGGAGGCCACCGGTTGGCCGGTGGTGAGGCAGTAGCTACCCCTTCTGTCTGGGTGCCACCGGCTGGCCGGTGCTGAGGCCACCGGTTGGCCGGTGTGGAGGCAGTGGCTGGACTCTCGGTCTGGGCTCTACCGGCTGGCCAGTGCTGAGGCCACCGGTTGGCCGGTGCTCTGGACAGTGGAGAGCCTTTCTGTCAATGGTCCATCGGCTGGCCGGTGTCATGCCACCGGTTGGCCGGTGGACTGAATTTCAGTCCATTGTTCTTCCTTTGCCACTTCCGGCTCCTGAAATCATGCCTAGTAACAAAAACACTTGAAAACAAGATTAGATAAAAAGGAGGGTGATTGTGATCATGAAAATCAAACCACGAGGGGTACGAGAGGTACAACAATCTCCCCCTATTTTGATGATCACAATCACCAAAACAAACAATGTAAAAATGAAATGAAAGGCATGCTTTGAAAGATTTTTCCCCTAATCAACCAAGAATTTCTCCCCCTTTGTGATTATCAAAATAGCACGGGGCATAAAACTTGATTGAGGGAAAATGTTGAAAAACAAGATGGAGATTTTAAACCAAATGAAATTTTTGAAATTTGAATTGAAAGTTTTGAATCAAAAATTTTGAAATGAAAAATTGAATAACAGTTTGAATTGAAAGTTTTGAAAAGAAAAATTGAATAACAGTTTGAATTGAAAGTTTTGAAAAGAAAAATTGAATAACAGTTTGAATTGAAAGTTTTGAAAAGAAAATTGAATAACAGTTTGAATTGAATATTGAATAACAATTTAGAATTAAAAAATTTGAAACTAAGTGTTGAAATTGAAAGTTTGAATCGAAAATTTTGAAATTGAAATCAAAAGGGATTAAACGATCCTAACTCCCCCTAAATAAAAACAACAAATCACCGGGGAGAGGTGTTTGAAACCGAGACAAATTTCGGTCCGGTGAGACTCGCTAAGAGGGATTTTTCAATCCACACTTGTCTTGTGGCGGGTCTTCTCTTATAAAATTCATCGCTAAGGAAAATGGTTTTGGGCCTACCATACCTGGCCTACGTCTCCGGGCATTTTTGCAATCACATTCATAAATCATGTGCCCGGGTTTTTTGCAATAATTAAAAAATTTAAATTGGGAGCTCCCCCTTACAAAAATAGTTGGATCATGGGAAGAGGAAGCTTGCTTGGAATATCCAAGCCCTTCGGTGGTTCTAGATAAACGTTGGGAACCGAGGAGTTTGGTTAAATTTTGTTCCCCTTGGGTGAACTTGGCTAAGGATTCCCTTAAATCTTTGATAGTTGATTCCATGGAATCAATATCGGGAAGATTTTGGATTTTGAGGGTCAACTCTTCCTTCTCTTTGAGAAGTTGTTCTTTTTCGGAAGAGAGTTTTTTGAAATTCTTTTTTAAAGAAACAAATTTGGAAGAAAGTTCGTGAAAACCTTCCTCCAATTGATCTCTCGCATGTTGGAGATCCTCATAGGAAAGATGATTGAAATAATTAGAAGAGCAAGAGGATGAGGAGTCGGATGAAGTTACCTCGTGAAATTCCATTAGGCATTTGTTACCGTTGTCACTCGAGGAGGAGGAGGAGGATGTGGAGCTATCACTCCAAGTGACCTTGAATGCCTTCTTCTTTTTCTTTTTCTTGGCCTTTTTCTTGCGGGATGGGCAATCGGGCTTGTCATCGCCTTTAGTACCTTCATGGGTTACTTCTAAAAGATTCCAGATATCATGAGAAGATGAGCAAGTAGAAATACGATTAAATTCATTACGGTCTAACCCACAATGAAGAGCATTCATGGCTTTGCCATCAAGCTCAAAATTTGCAATGTCTTCGGGGGTCCATTTGGATTCATCGGGAGAAGAGAGAGTGTAACCTTGCATGACAATTTTATAAATAGGGTATCCTATGCTTCTAAGAAAAGTAGTCATGCGGGTTTTCCAATAATTATAGTCGGTTCCATCAAAAAATGGAGCACGACCCAAATAAAAGCCTTCGGAGGCGAAAGAAGTTGAAGCCATCAAAAAAAGATCTTGAATTTGAAACCGGTTAGGGTATTACTCAAATTTTGCCTCTGATACCAATTGTTGGGCGGAGAAAAGAAGGAATGATGGCAAGAGGGGGGGTGAATTGCCTTTTAAAAAAAATGATTAACAATTTAAAAATAAAAGAGAAAGTGCAGCGGAAATAAATAGGCAAGACACAAGAATTGATAACGGAGTTCGGCCAAAAACCCGGCCTACGTCTCCGCTCCCAACTCAACCGTTGAGAGATTTACTACCGCTTGCTTTTCAATGGTTGTAGCAAGAAACCCACTAGCCTTTTTACAGGTGAAGGCTAGCTCACCTATTACAACTTGCTTTTAATGGTTATGCAAGAACCCACTTGCTTTCAATGTTTGAGCAAGAACCCACTAGCCTTTTTACGGGTGAAGGCTAGCTCACCTTTGATTCAATCCTTTTAAAAGGAAAGGCTTGACTAACCTCTTCACACCTTAAAGGTGATGTGAAAACCCAAAAGAAAGGATGAGAGAAAGAGTTGGGGTTTGTAGGCACAAACCCAAATTTAAGCTCAAAATGAATAAACAATAAAAACCTTAATGGGAGTAGCCTTGGGCGCCAAATGAATGATTGGAGTTGAAGAAGTTCTCTCCGAAGCTTCTATGGTGGTGCTCCTTGGATGTGGAATTGTGTTGGAGCAATTGGGGTTCCCTTGGAAGAATCCGCCGGAGGTTAGCCAAATGATGGAAAATGTGTCTGTTGGCTTCCGTATGGCTTGGTTTTGTTTCCGGGGCTTCAAGGTCCTTTATTTATAGAGGGGGAACCCTCATATGGCCGTTGGAGGCCTTTGGAGCCATTGGAGAGGCTTTCGGAGCCGTTGGAGGCCAAGTGGACAGACTGGTCAAAAGCCCAACGGCTAGTTTGACTGCCTCCACCGGCTGACCGGTGCTAGGCCACCGGTTGACCGGTGTTTGGAAAATGGAGAGGCCTTCGGGCTCAGGCTCCACCGGCTGGCCGGTGAGGAGAACACCGGTTGGCCGGTGGTGAGGCAGTAGCTACCCCTTCTGTCTGGGTGCCACCGGCTGGCCGGTACTGAGGCCACCGGTTGGCCGGTGTGGAGGCAGTGGCTGGACTCTCGGTCTGGGCTCTACCGGCTGGCCGGTGCTGAGGCCACCGGTTGGCCGGTGCTCTAGACAGTGGAGAGCCTTTCTGTCAATGGTCCATCGGCTGGCCGGTGTCATGCCACCGGTTGGCCGGTGGACTGAATTTCAGTCCATTGTTCTTCCTTTGCCACTTCCTGCTCCTGAAATCATGCCTAGTAACAAAAACACTTGAAAACAAGATTAGATAAAAAGGAGGGTGATTGTGATCATGAAAATCAAACCACGAGGGGTATGAGAGGTACAACAATCTCTAGTTGTTCTTTGCTCCACAAATTAGACATTGAAACAACTTAAATTATTTTTCATAGATGGGTCCATAAAATTGTGTTTTTTAGGTATTCTGGATAATTTCTAAAAGTATATAAGGTTAACTTGTATGTTATTATTTATTAATTTATATGTCTATATATTATTTTAAATATTCTATATATTTATCATTCAAGAGTTTTTCATCTAATTAAAAGAAACTCCATCTCAAAGCATGTATTTCAGAATATTCATTGTAGCCTTAAATTCACTAAAACATTATAATATGAAATGATAATTTTCTATAGAAATTAAAAAATGCTTCAATACTTAAGAGATACTAAGTTGGTTATCATTCACTTGGGAAAGTCCACTTTGTTATATGTTTAATAGGCATGGTCATTTGGAATGTCAAATAGTAATAGTCATATGGAATTAAATATATGTACAATAAATACACTCTTTCATGTGGTAAGCTAAATTATTATGCGGTAAGTACTTTTCATAATGTTATATGTATGTATCTTCTCATGGTTGGTACATATATTCTATTAATATGTATATTCATTAGTGTAGTCCCTAAGACACTACATTTTTTCAGTACACTACTTAGAAAAAACATTCTTACCACAAAACAATAAAATAATTTCATCATATCGAAGGTATTTTTTTTTCAGTGTGTTAGATTTTTTTAAGTGGTTAGATCTACATGATCAGTTTTCCTTCTTGGTTAGTATAATTGTTTCATGTTTAAGGTATACCCTATATTTTTTAAACCTAGAAAATTTTCATGATTTTTTAAATAAAATTCCGAAAAATAAAAATATGGGCATCATATATAAAATTATAAAAATGGTTTGGGATAATTAAATTAAATATTTTTTGGTCTATGAACAAAATATCCCCCTTTTTTATGATCATTAATCATTAAATTGAAAATTAAATGAGTGTAATACATAAAATTAATTTTTTAAACTAAATGAAAAAAATATATTTCAATATCTTAATTACATGTTTACTCCACCATTGTGATGATAAAAAATAATATCAAAATGGTAAATAATGTGATATAAAGTATAAGGTGAACAAAAATAATAATAAATAGTTGTATTTCATTTAAATTGTATAATATATTACGAAAAGGGTTAAATATAGCCCCTTTTAGAAATTATACTCAGAATATGAATTTATAACATCCCTTAAATCCGAAGTATAGATATGAAAATATCCATTAAAAATAGAGTAATGGATAGAATATATAAATTCATGAGGATATGTGGAAGGATGGTATCCAATGACTATACATCAAGAAATACACATTAAATGCTCATGTTCATTTTCTAGACACATTACAAAGGTAATTATTGTAAACTAGGTAGCGGTAAGAGCTGGGTAAACATGAATTGATGTAGAAGAAAGCTTAACTATATTAGCCATCAAAATATAAGGATTCATCATCCTAGTCAAATCAATGATAGTTTGAGGTCCATCCTTCCTTTCCTGATTAATTTTCACTCTGTATTCCATGGTTTTTTACAACACTAGGGTTAGAACCATATGATAATCAAATGTATATTTAATATCTTGGATCAAAGGTGAAATCATAATATTGATAGAAAGAGTTCTAAATATACCCACAAAATATTATTTGATGGTGATTTGAATTAGGTTGAAATCTGTTTCTTTCATGATTGTTTCCCTTCATTCCCTGCATGTTTGAAATCATTCCATTCCAGTCATAATGTTTTAGTAGAAGGTTTTGGAATTCCATTAAACAAAAAATTAAAATCTTATCTATTAAATAATCTAAATAATTATTCCTCTACTGATGTTTGGACTGGAGGAGTATGAGGAGGAGTAACGGATATAAAATCATGAAATAATAATCATATATACCTATTTTGTTTCTTAAATATCATATTAAATAAATCTACCTATAATGAAATCATCAATTAATTAAAATCATGATTCTAATTTCTAATTAAATCCATCATGAAATGAAATTTATGATGAATATGGGAAATTGATAAAAGGTTATACTTAGATATATCTACCTCTCTCATTGGATCCAAATAACTTATATAACTAAAAAACCCATCATTAAAAACATCAATAAGATTGGATGTTAATGCATCCAAATAATCTTTCATAAATTACAAAATATTAAGGATAAAGAGAAAAAATATATTTATATAGATCATAATATTGATTCGTACATGCTAACATAGTTTCATACCACAATGATCTAGCTATTTAAAACTAATCATAAGATATATCACTAGCTTCAAATTCTTCTTAATGACTAGCATGCTCAGCATCTTCAACATACTTAGTACAAGAAAGGACTTACTGATATTCCTCAGGATATTTATTTGAGTTGGAACAAAATAAACATCAAATGTTTGACCAAAAGAGTGTATTGAAGGAGATCTCTCATGTATATTAAGTGATAATAATATTAACACTTATGAATCCTCATATAACCATTTGAGCTGAGGGATGGTCGGACCGACATGTGCATGAGGGAATCCCCTATTAACATCATCCAAATATGACTCTGAATTGTCTAGGACTAATATATAATATCCTAGAGACATCTTCATATTAGTAGATTCATCTGTTATAGACGATCTTGGAGTACTTAATATAATAAAAGATTTGTCTTAGATAACTTTATTCTCTTCATCTTCTCTACCAGTTTCATTAAACTCATCCAAGTATGGTTCAAAAACATATCTATTAACATAGAACTCCATTTCTAAAGGATCTATAGTTTATAATATTACCACATAATATGGTAAGGGTACAGAAAAGTTAGGTGGTAAACACTACATAGCAGGATATGGTCTCCTATCATTATCATGTACATCCCTATCATTTATAACATGATAAACTATAAATTCTTATTCTTCTTTGACATCTTAAACATTCAAATATTCTACACTAAGAGACACCTCAACATCAATTGAGTACTCGACAACATCATCTAGTTCAAGACATGGAATCACTAGATCTCTTTGTCTTGTAGGATATGTTAATGGTCAAAACTCTAACATATCTTTCTATGTAATCCACCCATTATGTATTCCAAGGGTCCAATTTACTATCTTTTTCCAAAAATTATTTATCTAAAAAATAGACCATATAAAGATGTCATTTTTCCTTCCCAATTGGTATTAATTCTTTAGAAAATATCATGGTTGATATGTGTTATGGGTCATGAAATACTCAATATTTTGAATAAGTCTTACATAACTATACATGTTCCTCATTATATACCTTGAAAACATCATATGAATTATATTTACACCAAAAAAGTATTAATTGATCCCAATACATTAGAATATGGATTTTAAATTTTTATGGAAAAATCAATTTTTTTTATTAACATAGCTAGTAGCCTTCACTAAACACTATATTGAATATTTATTGGTCTTATGTGAGTTATTTTCCTAGTCATCACTTCTATAAAACTTTGAAACATAAAATTATCATGGTGTATTGGATAATAACATTGGAAATCATTAAATTCACCCTAATGTGGTACCATTAAATAGTTTACACACTTCTTTGATAAAAAAATTCAATTACAACGTACATCGATATATTAATTAAGTATGTATTCTCTCAACAAATAATCTCTAAAAAAAATATATTTACAAAAAATTATTTGGTCAAACGCCTTATTGTTCCCATTAATCCAATCATCTCATCCTTCCCACTGAATTTTGATTCCACAAAATAAATTTTCAAGATTGATGTCATTATGCATCAACTTATTTCTCTGTAAAAACATTTTAGTTGAATATATGTTGATTCTGCATCATAGCTATAACACCTATGTTATATGTTATTTTCATTGATTCCTTTTCATGTCGAGCTTCGATAGGTCTAGGTTATTTTTATTTTTTCTTTCACTACATTTTTTTGTTCTAATATACGAATAAATGTCTTAGTTTTACGTAAGAGGTACAATATTTGAATTATTTAGTTGAAATGAGAAACATGAAATATTATTTGTATCTTCAAAATGGGAAAGGATTTTTATGAAAAAGTTTTACACCAATTTAAATTCTTATTCACATTTTAAAATTCAATCATTAAGGATAAAATAAAAAAACATAAAAAATATAATGAAATCACTACAAATATAATTAACCACAGGCAATATATGTATACTAATAATGGGATTATAGTAACAAAGATGACACAATATGTATACAGTAGTACATCTAAAATTACATGGTAGTGACCATGTGATAGATATTAAAAAGTAGGCATAGTGAAAATCTTGGACGTTTTTTATGTTATTTATATTAACTGTGTGAACACAGACTCACAATTATATAGTTAAACATTCGGAATCAACATCATAGTAAACTCAATAAAAAGTCCAGAAAATTATTTTTGAAATCAATACAAGGTTTAAAATAACTGGAATGATTAAAACTGATTTGACACAATAAGATATATTATTTTATACATATCTCATGTTTTATTTGATTTATTATCTCTACATTCAATGTATTAGTAAATATATTATTTATCAGATATTCTATAATAATGAAATAAATATTTATATCACCCATTTGATATTCATCTCTAAAATATATATGTATTATATAAATTTTGTTTTTTTCCATGAATGTGATAAATGATTAAGAGAAATATTTATTTCACATGTATTATCACACATTTTTGAAAAATGTATAAATTGATTTACACTGTCTGGTGATGGGTGTTTTATCCATATAAATTATGAAAAAAACTATATATATATATACTCAACATCAATAGTGGATAGTGAAACACACTTTTATTTTTTACTACACTATGAATCTAGAGATATGCCTAAAAAAGTGAAGTTTTCCAGAAGTACAATCTATATCTAAAATAAAAATAAAAAATATTTATATGAATAGCTAATTAAGAAACATTTATCCTCTAGAATAAAATAGTAAAAATATGGTTTCATTTATAACGTATTTAAAAATTATTTTCATAGAATGTAAATGTGATTCATTGGGATATTATTGAAAATGGGTACACATAAACACACTAAATGTAAAATCTAGTTGGATAAAAGTTATATACAATAAACATACTATCAAAAAAAATTAACTACTTTGTTCAATAATTGATTTAAATTATACATAATGTATTTTTAATATTAAGAAATTCTTTTTTTGTATAATTTAAAATGCATGAAATAATTTTATTTCACCTATTAAACACATTTAAAATTAAATTTTCTTCATTTTTTATAATTCAGTAGATAATAATTTTTAGATTAGCCACATATAATATCAATGAAATATGATTGTACTATTAAAACAAATATTTAATTTATTGTAATAAATATAGTATGTTTAACTATTACATTAGAAAAACCTTTTGAAATATTAAATTAGATGATCCTATTATAATAGGATTAGATATAATTTTTTAAACTATAAATTTTTTTGGATAATATAAATACATGATTTGGAAAATGAATTTTTTGAAATCCAACAGAGTTATCTACAAATACATCCTCAATTATTTATATATTTATGAATTATCTATTAAAATCCATTTAATTTAATTTGGAGTAAAAATATTCTATATAGGAAATCTATATTCTGAAAGACTAAATTCATGCTATTTGGGAAATGGATTCTTCTTGCTAATACCTTCCTTAAAACTATCACATTATGCAAACATTAGTTCTTTATTTACAATTATTATCCCTAAATAATCTATGTTGTTTCAAAAAACATCCATTATTTCAATGATTAGGATGTTGTTGGGTCATTCTGCAGGATCTTTATTTTTTTGTTCTAATTGATTTTTCTCTTCATCCATTCCCACTACGAAGAATTCCTCATTTTTAGTTCAGTGATGTTCTTAGCTTCATACTATGAAACAATGTCTAGACTCTAAAACTTAATTATATTAGATTATATAGTCTATTTTATTCAATAAATATACTTAAATATTTAACCAATTAGATGATATCTATGAATTATTATCATTTTAGGATAAAAGTATTTGATAATTATTTTCTTCTATTGGTTTAGGTTCACTCAGATCTATAGAGCTAGGTGATTTTTCAATTGTAGGATTCAAATATTAATAAATAGTATCAAAATTGATATCTAAATTATAAAGTAAATCATAATGGAGTTTTAAATAAGTATTACTTTTATGTGGATATTTTTCATCACATATTTCATATACAATTTCATCTAAAATATTGACCCTTTCAATAAACACCCTTAATGAATTATAGGATATTGAATAATCAATAATTATTCATTCATCACTTTTGGATACAAATTTTTTTAAATGCAACTTCATATTTTGTATAATGAATTTATCTACAAAAACTCTAATGTATTTAAAATTTTCTTTTCTACCATTCAAAAACTAAAATTGGTTTTTATTTAAATGTTTTATAGAAATAATTTTATTAATAATTTATAAATATTTTTTCACAACCTTTTTTTTAAAATTAAATAGATATGTCATATTCATTAATCATAGTTCACATAATTTCCTAAATATTTATGTTTCATCATTCAACTAAACTATTTTTTAGGGGCCTAAGAATTTTTATTGTTGTAGCTATGTTTTGAGGATACTTTTTTAAAATTCATATGTTCAAACTCATGAATATAACCAGTTCATAATAAAATAAATTTAAATCCAAAGAATAATTTTATAGATTTTTTATACATTGACTAATATTAAAAAAATCACATTTTTTAGATAGAAAAATGGTTTATTTATATCTTTTAATGTCGTATTATAGAACATATGCATATTTTGTATGATTTTTTCCTGAAATTATATAGTGCCTAAAATAATCCATTTTAACAAAATATAGAGTTTGAGAGGTTGATACTTCTTTCTTTGGTTAAAATAAATATTGTCTTGTTTCAAATTTTTTAGTGGTTATAAACTATGTCATTTAGAAATTCTAGTTTATGCACATTATTAACAAATTCATTCCTAGTTAACATTATTAGAGCATTTCTATTTTAATAGTCATGCCTTTTAAGTTAATGTCGGGATTAATTATAAAATTAATGTAAATAATTTTTTTTAAAATATAATTACATTAAGTAAACATCATAACCAGGTATTAATGAAGTTAAACAAAAAATTAAGTTAAAATAAAAAATTTTAAAATAATTATTTTTAAACACAACCTGGTTCCCAACATCACATAACTACGAGATACTAAGAATGTAATATTTTAATAATTATAAAAACAAAAAAAATAATTAATGATTTAAAAAAGTATAATTATTTTTCATTTTACATCGAATTTTTTTTGACATATCAATCATATAATTTGATATGGGTTTTGATGGTCCTGTAATTACCATTCATTTGAACCAAACATCCAGTGTGATGATACCATATTTTCTAACTATACTCTTTAAGATGTTTTGGTATACAAATATTTAATAATGAAATGATTTTGGTACTGATTTTTTATTAGGAGTTTAATTATTAGTAATAAAATATTTTTGAATCCAAATTTCCTTATTTGGTTTCCCATAAAATGATTTTTCAAATTTTTGAAATAAAATAAATTAAGTCTATACATAAAATAATAATTTTTATAAATAGAATATGTTCAATTAGGGATTTTTATATAAATATTCTAATATAAATGATGGTATCCAATTATATTAGTTTATTTTTGTGTGGTTATTTACCAAGAATTATTTTAAGAATTTATATATAATTTTTAATCTTTCTATACCGTTTTTTAACTTCTTTATTTACATATTTAGTCATTTTTTCCATTAATAATTAATCATACTTGTCATTTCTACAAACAATTGAATTTTAAAATTAATTATCAAGTAATAATGTTTCTTTATACATTATAATTTTTACATAATTTCATTTCATTTTCCTTCAAATATATTATTGTAATGAAATATATCCCCAATAGACATATTTTCATAAATTTTAATTGTATCATATTCATTACAAATTAGAAATGGATATTAAGGAATCAAATTGCAATATAGATGTGTTTTTTATGAAATACATGTTTTCTCTATCATTTTTGTCTTCTATAAATGAGTATGATTTCTATAGAATATATTGATAGGAACTTCAAGTGTATTTCATATTCCTTTTATAATAATTTTATTTTCCCACATACATTTTATTATATTTTATCATTTTAAAAAACTTTTATGTTTCATTTCCATTTTCACATAGAGAAGGTTATCTCATTACTGAATTTTTTCTTTTAACTCACTTTTCTTAATTTTAATTTAAGTCATAATTACTTTTATAAATTTATTTCTTTAAGTAAATCATCATTTTGGATATATTTTTGAATTTATTTTCTAGGTGCACCATTTCTTCATTAATATCTGTGGGTGATTCTTCATCACTCAAAATTTCTTATTTAATATTTTCATTTAGGATTGAGTCATATGTGATAAAGGATAAAAACATCCTATAGGATACATATGCTCCCCATTATTTACATGAAATTACTTTTCCTACCTCATAATATGTCCAATTAGATCTTTTACTGGAAACTATAACCATACTGTTCTATGATAGAAACATAAGCTCCAAAACACCAATCAGGTAAACATCATAGAATTCACATCAATAGAACAATATTAGTAACATTATTTCCCTATGAATGAAAAGTTTCCACAATCTCATTATTGATGAGATACTTTTCAAAAGTAAATACATTTTGATTTATTCTAAATAATGTATATTTAATTATATAATTATTCATATTCATATCATAAATATTTCATGGTTCATTATGAGAAACAACTATTGTGTCCAAAATTATAGATGTAATAAAAAAGTATATATTTTAATAAATTTATCATCCACTAAATAAGAAAAAATATATATTAATTTCTATATATATTGAATCATAAGACGATTTTATAAAAAAAATCCAATTATATTATTTTTGTTTTGGGTTTTTCAAATTTTCCCTCATTTTTTGTCAAATTATAAAAAACCCATGTTCTCTAAATAGTTATCTGTTATGATGTTTTACTGAGAAATATTGGTCCCATTATATTGGGTGTCTGATTAGTGGAAGCTCCCTCAATATTAGTAATATCTATAAAAAATATAATTTAGTTTTAATATTAAATTTATGTACTTTTACTGATTAATTGAAATGGTAAAATGTATTTTGACAGTAATCTAATACAAAATTAATTCCCATTATACAACTCAAGAGGGGGAGAATTGTGTTTACAAAAAAAAAATTAAACCATAAATTCCCCAATTTTTAAAATACACCTAGTTAACTAATATAGAATACATATATAATAAAATCATTATAAAAATTTCTAAAATATTAATCATAACATATTTAAAATTATGACAATATATTAACTATTAAAATTAATTTTCCTATCCAGATTGATAATATGAAATAAAAAAATAGTTAACATTGATAATTATATTTCTTATTTATTTTAAAAAAATATAGATAAGTTATAAAAATATATTAAATAAAAACATGTAATACCACATTAAAAATAAATAATAGATTAAGTCTCAAACTGAGACCCAATCCATAACACATTGAAATCAATCCAAGTCGAGTCGGTCAAGCAGTCGTCAGGTCAAGCAGTCGTCAGGTCTCAGCCGGCTACACGGTCTTCGTACTCCGTATGCTCGTCTCCGGGAGGGTCTGCTCCACGAGCTATATTTCGATACTCCAAGTATCACAAAGTCCAACGAAGAAGTATCTCAAAGGACCGCCTCATCAAAGGGGTCTCAACGCATCAGGCGACACGTCGATCAGACGCCCGGTCTGTGAGTTATTAGCTTTTTCGTCCCAGGTGCCCGGTTGGATTCGTGAACGAACCAACCCGGCTGTATCTCAACTGTACCCTGAACTCTCATAGGGTATACTCATAGGGACTGTTTCTCAACGTGATCACCAACGCCACTGACGGTTCGTCAAACGGACGTTCAGTCTGAAAGGTAACAACTTTTCCGTTCCAAGGGCCCGGTAGGATTTCGGGTACAAACCAACCCATCCACTATACAACAACAACCAAAACTCGGGCGAAGTATGCCAAAAGTTTCATCTCATCAAGAGGAAAACAACGAGACAGACGGCGTGTCATTCGGACGCCCGGTCTGTGAGTTATTGGCTTTTTCGTTCTAGGGGTCCGGTTGGTTTCGTGAGCGAACCAACCCGACCGCACTCCGACGGCATCCAAACCTTGAGAGGAGTAATACAAATGATCCTTCTCACTTAGTGGAATCCAAAAAAGTCGACGGAACGTCATTCGGACATCCGGAGCTTAAGATATGAGCGTTCCGCTCCGAGGGCCCAGTTGGTTTCGTGTACGAACCAACCCGGCCGAACCCAAAGTTCTCCGAAACCTTGAGTTTAATATACTGAAATGACCGTCTCGTTCCAAGGATCGCTTATCAACTGACGGTGCGTCGATCGGAGGTCCGTATCCCAATATATGGGCAAAAGACCAAAGCATGTCCGAAAATGGGGGGTCTGGGCCCGGACCGACCCCCCCTGGGTCGGCCCGAACCGGGTCGACCCGTCCCGGCCCGGCCGGCGCGGCCGAGTGGAAGCCGCGGGTGGGGGTGCATGGATTCCCTCCCCCTGCTGCTGATTAAAGCCGACGACAAACCACCGTTGCCGGCCTTCCAGCGGTGCGCCGCCGCTGCCGGTCACCGGCGCCGCCGCGCAGGCGGGGCGCGCCGCCACCGCCTTCCGCGGACCACCGGACGCGCTCCGGTGGTCCGTTTCTCCTGCCGTATTCGCCAATGGTCCTCCCGGGACCTTACCTTCACTGCGAAGGGATTCAAACGCCATAGCATCCGGCTTCTTCGTCGTCCGTCGATCTGCACATCGATAAATAATCTACGGAGGGTTGTCGGGCCGTGTTTGTTTGGCCCGTGTCCTCCGCGTTAGGTGTTATCAATTGTCTAATAATAAACACATGATTTTAATCATTGACGAGGGTATAATTTATCCAAAATAAATTATACGAACACCTTGCAATCAAAAACCCGCGCACGCGAGTTTAAAATTTGAATGCGCGGCGTGACGATGTCGCGCATACTTGCCGCTCGATCCCGCGCAGCGTGATGATGTCGCGCATCCTTGCCGCTCGATCCCGCGCGGCGTGACGGTGTCGCGTCAATTTCTTTCGATCCACAACAACAAGAAAAACAAAAGGGAGGGGGACGACCATGTTTGTGCGGTCCGGCCTCCTCCCGTTAACTGATATCATGCGGTCCAAATAGACGCAGATAAAAGACAGAAGAGAATCACGTATAGAAAACACGTAAAATCCCTACCTCGGTTCCAAGAGCGGAGTCGTGGAAAGAGGATTTTAAGATGACGTCAGGGTGCGTCTGAGGAGGAAGCGGCGTCTCCTCACGTGTTGCAGTGAAGAGGAAGGAAGGAACGTCGTCGTTCTTCGTGGAAGGATTGTGTTCTTCATTGGAGACCGATTCATTCTTCACGTTCTTCGTCGTTGAAGAAGATGTTCTTCAAGCCTCCCCAAATCCTCCCAAGAAACAAAGGAACTAACCCAAAATAAATTAAGCCACACTTAATTTATTAACTCAACATAGATTTTGAAATTCAAGTGTTTGAATTTCAAGGACTCACATTAAACTCACTCTATTAATGTCATAAGTTATTAACTTAAGTTAACAATATTAATGGTGAGTTAAGGGGGTTAGAGGATATGAAGGGGTGGGGTTCGTGTGGGCCCCACCACCCTCATAACCTCCCAAGGGAGGTTGGGTAGTTACCCAACTTCCTTACAAAGGATTAAACACTTAGAGTAAAATAAAAATTGTAGAATTATTATAAAATAAACTTCCACAATTTTTATCATCAACTCTTGTGAAAACGCAACTCCAGAACAGGTGTTCCTAAGAAATTACTGGCGTTGCGGTTCCATCGGTGCCCTCGGAATTCGATTCTGAGCACCGGTTCAAAAGATAGGAATTCCCGCTCGTTCGTTTACTGAACGTACCCGAGCTAAACTTTGGAAAATGATTCTGGGCACACCGGGCCTCGGAATCAGGCGCCATTAGAAACTGCGTTCTTCTAAAATTCCAAAGAAAATTAAGAAAAAATTTTCCTTGAAATTTCCGGGTCTTTACAATTATAATAATTCAAAATTACCTTAACACTTTTCCAAAACCTTATTGGTTGAGTCATTTACGACCGTGGGCATGTTTGGGTCGATTTTGGGACCCCTTTGAGCCACTTGGGAGTTATAATGACACTTTTTAGATTAATTAATTTAATGGAAAGGCAAAAATGATATAAACAACCATCTTTTAGTAAATTAATTTTTATATGATGTTATATAGGTAATAATTTTGACTATAAATATTCATTATAAAGATAAAAATATTTCCTACATCATGGTATTTATTTTATAAATTTTAGATATCAAATAAATTAAATTATTTATGACACAATAATAATGCAGTGTTTACCTCATTAATAAATCATTCAAATAAATAAGATTATAAATATTAAAATAACATCCAAAACTTATCCAATTATTATTAGATGATTTTATTTAGACCATGAGTCATTTTATTTTTGACTATAATTATTTTTGGACCTTTATAAACCGAATATAATTATATAATAAAAAAATATTATCACACTTTCCTAAAGAGACCCTCATACTCCTTATAAAAAGCCCTCACTTCTAACCAATTACACACACCTCTCAAGCCTTTAGGATCGTCCAAAATCTTCCCAATTAAGCTTCATACATCCCTATACACCTCCTAGAATCCTTACCTTAGGCAGAAGACACTTCAAGAATTCCTTTTGATTCAACCCAAAGGAAGTTACCCATTATCTAATGGATGAAGAACATACTGTTTCTGTGGATGGAAAACAAACGCCTCATGAGACGATGATTGTTCGATTATCTCCAACCGCCTATCATGGTGGGAATTAATATGAAAAAATATTTATATATAATATATATTATGTTTATTTTCTCTTTATTCTTCTGTATTTTACATTTCTATACTACCTTTATGGTTTCCAGAATGGGTAAACACGATAATTTTGATTTGAGGAAGTGCGGACTACCGCACCCTCAAAGTGATATGACTCATTAATGCCATATGTGGGATGTATAAAGGATGAAGTTAATGATATTATATATAATATTATACTGGAATTATAATATAAATATGTATCATTGTGTTTTAAGTCCATTAAAATAAGAAATTGAAATGAAAGTAGCGTTCATGCATACGTATGGCTTACCTTCTCCCTGAATGGTGCATTTCATTTCTTACCTCCAAATGTTATGTACTATTATAAATACATGTATATACTGGATATATATTATATATATGATATCTAAATCATTAATATCAATATGGATATAATGAACATTTGACTATGGGAACAAATTATAATTACAAGAAGTCTATTTTTGACTCTAGTACCAACTATCGACAAAAAAGGACCATTATTAACTTAAATGATTGAATAATATATATAATATGGTAATAAGTAATATAAAAATAATAATAAACATGAAAAAATCTCTTAATCAAGTATATATTACCTTTAGTTTATTATTCAAAAAGAAAAAGTAACAAACAAGTCAAGTCGGACATGAGGTAAGGAATTTTCTTATCTCACTTTTAATACCGTGAGATTTCAATTGTTTGCCACTTATTCATTGCATGTGGTGTATTTAGTACTGAAATTTGATATATATTATCATTATTCACATTATATTCATGGTATTATGTTATTAGTTTGGGGGATATTAACTTTTTGTCATACGACTCAGTTGATTACAACGCGGTAAAGTGTTTAATCTCACTTTTTATTTCGGTGAGATTCGTGCTATATTTTCCACTATTTCATTTTGTGTGGTGTATGTACTGTCCATTATGGTATTATTTTTATAATATAATTTCATTTATCTGTGTTTACATATTCATTTTATGATCCTTCTTTCATGTAGCGTATGTTTTTTAAGTTACCAAATCGGTAAGGGAACATTTCACCCTCCTCTTTTTAAAAGACTTCTTTTTATTATGTCTTTTAATTTACATATTATTATGTCGGGATATGTTCTTATATAGCATCATTGATGTAAAAATTATGTCCAAGTGATGAGATACCCTTTTTATATCAACAAATCATTTTCTGAATTTTAACGTTACGCCGTTAGACTGTTGAATTTTTACGAGGGAACTTCTTAACCCAATGTCAATTCTTTGGGTTCAACTTGTACTTCTTGAATATGTCATCCTATGAATATGTTTGAATGACCTCTGATTATTTTACACTTAATATACACTTATTTTGGGTGTATTTATATTTTCCACATATAATTATGTGATTCAGTTATCCCTAATTTAAGGATACCATCTTTATATGGGATTTCATCTCAATTTACATTTCCACTAAGACATCATTGTTGTTATGCACCAATTCACTCTTATATAGTGAATATACTGTTTTTTGACATATTATATAATTAATACCTTTATTCTCATGATATTATAATGTTCTGATTAAATGTTATTCCTCAATTATTTATATTCAAGTGTCCTTTTTTTGTTAAAAAAACTCTTTAACTAAAATATAGTTTTAAATCTTTTAAAGATTTATTCTACTAAATATTTCTTATTAATGTCCATGTTTTCAAAATGGATTTTAGGATTTATTTATATAGACATTAATTTATTCAAATTATAATTCATTTAAAATCTTCAAAGTCATATGGGACACTATGATTCAAAAATCAATTTTTAAATGGTTTTGAAAATGATTGGATAAAGAATTGTTTTTTTTTTCAATATCTTGATTTGATATATTGGAATGTGGAAATGTTATCTTTACATTATACATGTGTTATGTGTTATGATTATTTTATCATTATTGGGCATTGTTTAAGTATACGGGTGGTTCCGTGATAAACCTAGGGTGAGTGAGCCCTTGATAGCTCTCCAATGCATTGGGTAACATGACGAAGGTAAACATGAAGTTTCTCCTAAGAGATTTAGGGAATATACTGTAATGGGTATTCCAAGTGTAACTCCCTATGTAGCTATGATAGCTACAATGTATGTTTGATATGGATGCTATAAGTAAACTTTATGATTTACGATTTTTGTGTGTTATTCATAAATCTTATGATCTCGTAAGGTATGTTATGATTGAAAAGTATAGTTTCATTGATTTGTATTTATTGATGGGATAATATTTTCCTTCCTTATTTTATAACCCTTACTGAGATTTTTATGCTCATCCCATGTTTTTTAAATGTTTTCCACATGATATAAAGATGAATAGGGTCAAGTATGAGATCAAGGAAAAGTCATACTGTCTAAAATATGGAAGTAGACATGTTTCTATTTAAGAGTTTTTATTTTGTGAAAAAAATGGATACTGAGTAGTAGTGTTTACATGTAATATTCAAGTTGTTATGTAATAGTTATGGACTAATTATCTAAAACTCTAAACCTGAAAAGATACTCAATGTTAATTATTCATTTAATTCAATATTATGTAATGTTACATGGTCTGGTCCTTATAATTGGTATCAGAGGTCGGTTTAGACAACATTAGAGATTGGGAGTTTTCGTTAGACACATGGTTAGCCCCTATGTCTATTATTTCAGTTAAATCCTTGTTTTATAACTTTTTCAGATCAAGGAACGTCTGTTAAAAATGGAAGGAATAAGATCTCAAATGGAATTCCTATCTCTTCATGATGACATTATTGGAAAAAATATTGAAAAGTCATGTTCGGATGATTCCGAATCTTTTTCTAGCATACAACTCACTTGCAAGAAGTTGTTTGAGATATCAAACACCTACAATATACATCATTATCATCGTGGATCATGTGTTGTATTTAAACAAATCCTATTTTCACAATCTTCTCATATTTTCATGAAAGGTAAATATTATAAAGGAATGTTCAAATATTTTACCTTATCAGAAGATTTTGAAGCATATTATGATATTAAAAAATGTGCTAAAGAATGAGACCCTTAAGTAACCTATTCATATTTTCTTTTTCAATATAGTCTCCCAGCACATACCTATGGTATTTTAAAAGGAAGATTAATTGAAAGTTTCAAATCAATTTCGGTGCGAATATTCTATAGAAATCATGTTTTATAAGGTTTTTTGAAATTATATGTCATATATGATTATTTTCCAAAACTGTTTTTCTGTGAACACCCATATAACCCATGTTGTACAAGGTGTATTTGGATGGAGGAAGCAAATGATTTTGAAGGATATCTAAATCATTTTTTCAATGCATGGAACCTCTACCTACGTGAACACGATTATGATGAAACCAAATGGAAACCATGATCAAAGTATGATTTTCTTCATTTTGGGGATCATTTTATTTTATCATATGGTGGTGAAATACGACTTCAATAATTAAGATGTTGAGATCATAATGAATTTTGATGAAAATGAGAGGTATAAGGAAACCACTGAGGTTAAAACATGTTAGGGTTATTTTTTGAGTTTTATATAAAGGAAAAACCATCACATCTGGTAAGGCCGCATGAATTGAACCCACAACTGAATGGTGACAAGGGCACATCTCCCAACACTTTCCTACTTGAAGTACCTGGTTAATATGACTTATTATTTTAGTATAATGTATTTATGGAACAAGAATAAGTTGATCTTTGGAATTTATGTTTTATCAAATGGATATACTTAGTATAAAAAATGATTTAGGGATCAAGTGATAAAGGTTGTTGTGGAAGATGTTCTCTCATTTGAAGAAACGTTATATGCCTAAGGAAGATAGAATACTATGGGATTTCAATTGTGGAATAATGGTTGAAATTTTAGTTTGGAAGAATCTATGTTTTTATTGTGGACATATGATGATTTTGTTTATTTATGAAATTGATTAACCTATCATAGAGAAAATTTTATTAGGTTAATTACTTTTCAATATGAGATTTTATGAGTACTTGATATTATTTGGAGATGAATGATATGATTTATCTTGGAAGACTATGTAATTAAATCCATACAGTATCTGGGTTTCATTAATAGTTTGGATTAATTTTGAAGAATTTTATGGACAATTGTTTATTGAATAGTCTTGGTTGTACTTTGGGTATTGTTTTGCAAATTTTGGAGATTAAGAGTAGTTTTTATTTTTGTAAAAGATTATCCTTTTTTTGTATTATATGATCTGACACTATCCATTTTGGTTTTAGTTGATGTCTAAAGACACGAGAAATATATAGTTCTTCTTTTGTGGATTATATGACTCTCAAGAAGATGATTCTCGTGCTTATGATGTGGCTAAGTCTTTTTGAATGCTCTTTTTTTGGATAAAAGATTATTTTTTGGTAGAAACTTATCAAAGGATGAAACTCTACTTCATGGTAAGTATATTTCCTTATGTTATTATTCTATATAGTAAATGAATTCCTCCAAATTATGAAATGTATTATAAAACAAAAATGTTGTTGGTTTACATTTCTTACTGGCTAATCAAATACCGTTTAATACATCATAAGTTTGTGATTTTTTTGTGGTTAACTTTCTTCTAATCATGTTTTCTATCACTCTCCATCAGAACATGACTGTTTTTTCTCTATTCCATATCCATGTTTTCCTACATGAAATCCTAGTATGGCTTATCTTAGGTGTCCATTGTACTTTTTTTTCATTCTTTTAAAGTGATAGTTTTACTGACTCTTTTTCGATTTGGGAATTTTAATGATGTTTCCATGCCCTGTTTTAAAATTGCAAGGACGCAATTCCCAAATGGGGGTAAGGATGTAACATCCGATATAAATAATGAATAATAAACTTTTCATATTTATTAATACTTGTGAATTAAATATTAATTTTACATTATAGGGGACGCTATGTTCGATATCGTACCCGATATGCAACAACATGTTTCTTTGAAAGCTTATGTTGCACACTAATAATATAATATTATTATTTTAAATGGAAGGTAACTCCTAGCCGTTTTATTGACAGGAATGAGAAAAACTAACTAAAATATGATTATACATGTTTGTTAAATGTATTTACATTTATCCAATAAAAAGTTAGAGGCTTAAAATGTGAATGAATCTAATTTGAAGCATAATTTACATTAAAAGGCCAATTTACGCCTTTTAATGGAAAAGCCTCTTTAAATATAGTTTTGGTCACTTTAATACATTATATTTGACCAAATAAAATACTTATTTATAATTGGGACATTAAAATTTACTCTGTGTAATTTTTGGAATTTTTCTGATAAAGTTCATTTTTTAATGAATAGTGAAAATATTGTATTTTAATTCAAAACTACATTTTAATCTAATTTATTTATATGAATATATTGTATTTTAATTGGTTTTAAATTATAATTAGAATATATTTTTACCATTTAATCAAATTTCGGTCATTGGAATTAATTTCACTTTGAAAGTAGACATAAACAAGTGTTAATCTTTTAATAGTTATTGTTTCTTAAAAACACGCTATTTGTTTTAACAACAGGAATTTATTTTAAATTAATTAATTCCAATTATATGTTTTGAATTTAGAAAAATAGACATAATTTTTGAATTTTCAATATCAAATATAGCTTAGGCTGAATTTTTGGTAATTTTTTGAAAAACATCAATTTTTGATGAATAGTGAAACCACTTATTAGTAGTTGAAAAAAACTGACTTTTCCATTTAAATGAAATTTTACCACTTATGTGAATTGAATTTATAAAATAATACATACATGTTTGTTATTAGTAAGTAAAATATTGTTTAATAAGATGAAAATAATTTTTGGTGAATAGTAACTTTTGACTTATTTACTGCGATTAAAGGTAAATAGGGTAATTCAAGGTAAAAAGAATATTTTAATATTTAAAAATTATTTAAACACTTTTCCAAACCTTACTAGTTGAGTAATTTATGACAATGGCCATCTTGTTTTATTTTTGGGACCCATTTCAGCCACTTGGGAGTGATAATGACACTTTATATTAATTAATTTAATGTAAAGGCAAAAATTACATAAACAAAAATCATTTTGTAAATTAATTTTTATATGGTGTTATATAAGTAATATTTTTTACTATAAATATTCATTTAAAATATGAAAAGATTTCCAACATCATGGTATTTGTTTTATAATTTTTAGATATTCAATAAATTAAATTATTTATGACACAATAATGATGCAGTGTTTACCTCATTAATAAATAATTTAAATAAATAAGATTATAAATATTAAAATAACATCCAAAACATGTCCAATTCTTATTGTATTATTTTATTTCGACCATGAGTCAACTTATCTTATAGTCTAATGATTTTCTAACCTTTAGAAACCGAATATCATTATGTAATAAAATAATATTATCACACTTTCCTAAAGAGCCCCTCCCCCCTTATAAAATGCCCTCACTTATAATCAATTCCACAAGCCTCTCAATTCTTTAGGGTCATTCAAACTCTGAAAAATTAATGTACCTACAACCCTATCCATCTCTTAGAAGCCTTACCATAGGCATAAGGCTCTTCAAGAATTCCTTTTGATTCAAACCAAAGAAAATTACCCAAATTAAAGTTAACGGTTTCTCTTAAACTTATTTTTTATAATTTTACTTCTCCAACCCCTAAAATCTTTTTATTACTTTTTTATAATGATACCAGTATCCTAAATATACTAGGATGTTGTTATAATAATGATTAGAACTACACTTACACACACCTCTATGTAATGGGTGAAGAATATAGAGTTTCTGTGGATGGAAAACTAATGCATCACAAGACGAAGATTATTCGATTATCTGCTACCAACTATCATGGTGGACATTAATATGAAACTATATTTATATATAATATATATTAAGTTTATTATTTCTTTATGCTTCTGTATTTTACATTTATATCCTACCTTTATGGTTTCCTTTATTGGTAAACACGATAATTTTATTTGAGGAAGTCCGGACTACTGCCCCCTCAAAGTGATATGACTCGTTAATGACATATGTGGGATGTATAAATGATGGATTTAATGATATTATATATAATATTATACTGTAATTATAATATACCTATGTATAATTTTGTTTTAATTCTATTAAAATAATAAATTTAAATGAAAGTTGTGTTCATGCGTACGTATGGCTTACCGTCTCCATGAATAGTGCATTTCATTTATTACCTCCAAATGTTATGTAATATTATAAATAAATTTATATACTAGATATATATGATATATATGAGATATAAATCATGAATATCATTCTGGATATAATGAACTTTTGACTATGTGAACAACTTGTAAATATAAGAAGTTTATTTTCGACTCAAGTACCAAATATCGACAAAATGACAGTTATTAACTTAAATGATTGAATAATATCTATAAAATGGTAATAAGTGATATAAAAAGAAGAATAAACTTTAAAACTGTTCTTAAGAAATTATAAATTAACTTTTTTTAATATTCAGGAAGAACAAGGAACAAACAAGTCAAGTCGTACATGAGGTAAGAGATTTTCTTATCTCACATTTAATTCCGTGAGATTTCCATTGTTCGCCACTTATTCATTGTATGTGGTGTATTTAGTACTGACTTTTGATATATATTATAATTATTATCATTATATTCATGGTATTATGTGATTCATTTGGTGGATATTAACGTCTGGTCATATGAATGTGTTGATTACAACGTGGTAAATAGTTTAATCTCTCTTTTTATTCCTGTGAGATTCATGCTATATTTTCCACTATTTCCTTTTGTGTGGTGTATGTACTTCCCATGATGGTAATATTTGTGTTATATACTTTAATTTATGAGAATTTAAATCTTAATTTTATGATCCTTCTTTTATGTGGCGTATGTTTTGTAAGTTACCAATTCGATAAGGGAACCTTTCACCCTCCTATTTTTAAATGAATTCTTTTTGTTATGTCTTTTAATTTACAACTTATTATGATGGGATGTATACTTATATATCCTTATTGATGTAGAGTTTTTTTCCAAGTGGAGTGATAGATTTTTTATCTCATCAACTCATTTTCTGAATTTTAAAGTGACGCCGTTAGGCTGTCGAATTTTTACAAGGGAACTTCTTAACCTAATTTCAACTCTTTGGGTTAAACTTGTACTTCTTGAATATGTCATCCTATGAATATGTGTGAATGACCTATGATTATTTTAAACATAATATACAATTATATTGGGTGTATTTATATTTTTCACACATAATTATGTTATTGATTTATCCTTAATTTAAGGATACCATCTTTATAAGGGATTTCATCTCAATTTACATTTCCATTGAGACTTCATTGGTGATATGCACCAATTCACTCTTATATGGTGAGTATACTATCCTTTTAAATATTATATCATGAATCCCTTTATTCTCATGATATTATAATATTCTGATTAAATGTTATTTCTCAATTATTTATATTCGAGCGTCCCTATTTTTGTTAAAAAACTTTTTATTTAAAATATCATTTTAAATGTATTAAATATTTATTCTTCTAAATATTTCTCATTAAAGTCCACATTTTCAAAATGGGTATTAGGATTTATCTATTTGGAAATTAATTTATTCAAATAATAATTCATTTAAATGCTTTAAATTAGTATGGGACACATTGATTCAAAAATCTCTTTTTAAATGGTTTTGAAAATGATTTGATAAAGCATTGTTTATTTCAATATATTGATTTGATATATTGGAATGTGGAAATGTTATATTTCCATTATACTTGTGTTATGTGTTATGATTATGTTATGGTTTTTTGGCATGGTTTACATATACAGGTGGTTTCGTGATAAACCTAGGGTGGGTGAGCCCGTGATAGCTCTCCAATGCATTGGGTTACGTGACAGAGGTAAAAGTTATGTTTATCCTAAGAGATTTATGGAATATACTATGATGTGTATTCCAAGTGTAAATACCTATGTAGCTGTGATAGATATAATGGAAGTTTGATATGGATGCCATAAGTAACCTTTATGATTTATGATTTGTGTGTGTTATTCATAAATCTTATGATTTTGTAAGGTATTTTATGATGGAAAATTATAGTTTCATTGATTTGTATTTATTAATGGGATAATATTTTCCTTCCTTATTTTATAACCCTTACTGAGATTTTTATGATCATCCCAAGTTTTTGAAATGTTTTCCACAAGACTTAAAGATGAATAGGGTCAATGATGGGATCAAGAAAAAGTCATGCTGTCTAAAATATGGTACTAGACATGTTTCTATTTAAGCATTTTTATTTTATGAAAAAAATGGATACTGAGTAGTAGTGTTTACATATAATATTCAAGTTGTTATGTAATGGTTATGTCCTAATTCTCTAAAACTCTAAACATGAAAATATCCTCAATGTAAATTATTCATTTAATTCAATATTATGTAATGTTATAATGGCGGGTCCTTATAGTTGGTATCAGAGGTCGGTTTCGATAACTTCATGGATTGGGAGTTTTCTTTAGACACATGGTTAGTCCCTTTGTCAATTATTTTAATTAAATCCTTGTTTTATAACTTTTTCAGATCAAGGAATGTTAGTTACAAATGGAAGGTGGAGGATCTCAAATGGAATTCCTGTCTCTTCTTGATGACATGCTTGTAATAATTATTGCAAAGTCATGTTCAGATGATTGTGAAACTTTTTATAACATACAAATCACTTGCAAGCAGTTTTTTGAGATATCAAACACCTCCACTATACCTCTTTATCATCATGGATCATGGGTTGTATTTATACAAATCCTATTTTCACAATATTCTCATATTTTCAAGAATTGTAAATATTATCAAGGAATTTTCAAATATTTTACCTTATCAAGAGATTTTTAAGCATATTATGATTTTAAAAATGGTGGTGAATAAGGAGACAATAGTGAAACCTTTTTATATTTTCTTATACAATATATTCTCTCAGCACATACCAATGGTATTTTAAAAGGACAATTAATTGAATGTTTTAACTCAATTTAGGTCTGACTATTTTATACAAATCATGTTTTATCAGAGGTTTTGAAATTATATGTCATACATGATTGTTTTCCAAAACAATTTTTCTATGAACACCCATATGACCCATGTTGTACTAGGAGTATTTTGATGGAGGAAGAAAATGATTTTAAAGGAACTCTAAATCATCTTTACAATGCATGGACTTTCTACATACGTGAACAAGATGACGATGAAACCACATGGGCACCATGATCAAGGTATGATGTTCTTCATTTTGGGGATCATTTTATTTTTTCATTTGGTGGTGAAATAAGACTTCAATAATTAAGATGTTGAGGTCATAATGAATTTGGATGAAAATGATAGGTATAAGGAAACCATTGAGGTTAAAACATGTTTGGGTTATTTTTGAGTTTTATAAAAAGGACAACCCGTAGGATGGGTGATAACACGTCGCATCTGGTAAGGCCACATGAATTGAACCCACAACTGAAGGGTGACAAGGGCGCATTGCCTACCACTAGCCTACTTAAATTCACTGGTTAGTATGACTTATTATTTTAGTAAAATATTTTTATGGAACAATAATAAGTTGATTTTTGGAACTTATGTGTTATCAAATGGATATACTTAGTATAGATAAATGATTTAGTGATTAAGTGATAAAGGCTGTTGTGGAAGATTTTCTCTCTTTTAATTAAACACTATATACCTAAGGAAGATAGAATACTATGATATTTCAATCGTGGAATAATTGTTGAAATTTTATTTTGGAAGAAATTATTTTTTTATTATAGACATATGATGATTTGGTTTATTTATGAAACTGATTAACCTATCATGGAGAATATGTGATTAGGTTAATTACTTTTCAATATGAGATTTTATGAGTACCTGATGTTATTTTGAGATGAATGAAAAGATTTATCTTGTAAGAATACGTAATTAAATCCGTATGAGATTTGTGTTTCAATCTTAGTTTGGATTACTTTTGAATAATTTTATGGACAATTGTTTATTGAATAGTATTGGTTAAACTTTGGGTATTTGTTTACAAACTTTAGATATTAAGAGTAGTTTTTAATTTTGTAAAATATTATTATTTTAGGGCATTATCTTATCTCACACCATCCATTTTGGTTTTTTTTGATGTCTAAAGAAAAGGGAAATATAAAATTCTTCTTTTTTGGATTATGTGATTATCAAGAAGATGATTCTTGTGCTTTTGATGTGACTAAGTCTTTTTGAATTCTCTTTGTTTGGTGAAAGGATTAGTTTTTGGTAGAAACTTATTAAAGGATGAAACTCTACTTGAAGGTAAGTATATTTCCTTATGTTATTATTCTATGTAGTAATTTAATTTCTCCATTATTATGAAAATGTATGTAAAACAAAAACGTTGTTGGTTTACATTTCCTACTGGGTAATCAAAGACTGTTTAACACATCATAAGTTTTTGATTTTATGGTGGTTAACTTTCTCCTAATCACGTTTTCTATAACTCTCCATCAAAAATTGATAGTTTTCTATCTCTTTAATATCCATGTTTTCCTATATTAAATCCTAGTATGGGTTATCTTAGGTGACCATTGTAATTTTATTTCTTTCTTTTAAAGTGATAGTTTTACTGACTCTTTTTCAATGTGGGACTTTTAATGAAGTTTCCAAGCCCAATTTTAAAATTGAGAGGACGGAATTCCCAAAAGGGTGGAAGGATATAACATCCCAGATAAATAATGAATAAGAAACTTTTAATATTTATTAATATTTGTGAATTAAATATTTATTTTACATTAAAGGGGACGCTATGTTTGATAGCGTACCCGATACACAACAATGGGTTTCTTTGAAATCTTACGTTGCACACTAATAATATAATATTATTATTTTAAATGGAAGTTAACTCCTAGACGTTGTATTTGAGAGAATGAAAAAAACTAACTACAATATGATTATACATGTTTGCTAAATGTATTTACATTTATCCAATAAAAAGATAGATTCTTAAAATGTGAATGAATCTAATTTTAAGCATAATTTAAATTTAAAGGCCGATTTACACCTTATAGTGGAAAACCCTATTTAAATATATTTTTGGTCACTTTAATACATTATATTTGACCAAATAAAATCCTTCCTCATAATGGGGAAATCAAAATTATCCTTTTGTAATTTTTGTAATTTTCCTGATAAAGTTCATTTTTTAATGAATAGTGAAAATATTGTATTTTAACTCAAAACTGCGTTTTAATCTAATTTATTTATATGATTAGATTATATTTTTAATTGATTTTAAAGTGTAATCATAATATAGTTTCAACATCTAATCCAATTTTGGTTATTGAAATTAATTTCACTTTGAAAGTGGACATGAACAAGTGTCAATTTTTTGATAGTTATTGTTTCTTAAAAACATGCTATATATTTTAACAACAAGAATTAATTTTAAATTAATTAATTCCACTTATATGTTTTGAATTTAGAAAATTAGACATCATTTTTGAATTCATAATATCAAATATATCTTAGGCTGATTTTTTGGTATTTTTTTGAAAAAAAAATCAATTTTTGATGAATAGTGAAACCACTTAGTAGTAGTTGAAAAAACTGACTTGTTCATTTAAATGAAATTTTACCACTTCTGTGAATTGAATTTAGAAAATCTGACATACATCTTTGTGATTTTTATGTACAATTTGGTTCAATAAGATGAAAATTGTTTTTGGTGAATAGTAACTTTTGACTTTTTTACCGCGATTAAAGTTAAATAGGGTAAGTCAAGGTAAAAAAACATTTTCATAATTCATAATTACCTTGACACTTGTCAAAAAATTATTGGTTGAGTTATTTACGACCATGGGAATCTTTTGGTCTATTTTGGGTCCCCTTTGAGCCACTTGGGAGTGATAATGACACTATAGATTAAGTAATTTAATGTAAAGGTAAAAATGAAATAACCAAAAAAAATTTAGTAGATTAATTTTTATATGGTGGTATATAAGTAATCCTTTTGACTATAAATATTCATTGGAAAGCTAAAAATATTTCCTAAATCATCGTTTATTTTTATAATTTTCAAATATCTAATAAATTAAATTATTTATGACATAATAATGATGCAATGTTTACCTCATTAATAAATCAGTTAAATAAATAATATTATAAATATTAAAATAACATCCAAAACTTTTCCAATTATTATTGGATGATTTTATTTCAACCATAAGTCATCTTATAGTTGACTCTAATAATTTTTGGTTCTTTAGAAACCGAATATCATTATATAATAAAATAATATTATCACACTTTCCTAAAGAGCCCCTCCTCCCCCTTATAAAAATTTCTCAATTCTAAAAAATTCCACACACCTTTAAAGCCTTTACACTCATCAAAAATCTGACCAATTAATCTCCCTACATCCATCTTCTCCTCCTAGAAGCCTTACCTTTGGCATAAGGCACTTCAATAAGTCCTTTGGATTCAAACCAAAGGAAGTTAATCAAATTAAAGGTAACAGTTTCTCTTAACTTATTTTCTTTCATTTTGCTTCTCCAACCCCTAAAATTTTTTTATTCCTTTATTTTATAACAACAAAAGTATATTCAATATACTAAGATGTTTTTATAAAAATTATTCTAACTAAACTTACACACACCTCCATCTAATGGGTGAATAACATACTATTTCTATGGATGGAAAACTAACACCTCACAAGACGATGATTGTTCGATTATTTCCTACCGCCTATCATGGTGGACATTAAGATGATAGTATATTTATATATGATATATTTTATGTTAATTTTTTATTTATGCTTCTTTATTTTACATTTATATCCTACCTTTATGGTTTCCATTATGGGTAAACACGATAATTTCATTTGAGGAAGTGCAGACAACCGCCCCCTCAAAGTGATATGACTCATTAATGACATATGTGGGACATATAAAGGATGTAGTTATTGATATTATATATTATATTATACTATATTATAATATAACTATGTATCATTGTGTTTTAATTCCATTAAAATAAGAAATTTAAATGTAAGTAGCGTTCATGCGTACGTACGACTTACCGTCTCTATGAACGGTGCATTTCATTTCTTACCTCAAAATGTTATGTAATATTATAAATACATGTATATACTGGATATATATGATATCTAAATCATGAATATCATTCTGTATATAATAAACCTTTTACTATCTGGTGAACTTGTAATTATATGAAGTCTATTTTTGACTCTAGAACCAAATATCAACAAAACGACCATTATTAACTTAAATGATTGCATAATATCTATAACATGGTAATAAGTGATATAAAAAGAATAATAAACTTTAAAAAGGTTCTTAATAAATTATAAATTAACTTTAGTTTCGTATTCAATAAGAACAAGGAACAAACAAGTCAATTCGGACACGAGGTACGAGATTTCCATTATCTCACTTTTAATTCCATGATATTTCCATTGTTCGCCACTTATTAATTGCATGAGGTGTATTGAGTAAAAAAATTTGATATATATTATAATTATTTTCATTATATTCATGGTATTCTGTGATTCATTTGGTGGATATTATCATTTTTTCATATGACTCAGTTGATTACAACATGGTAAAGGGATTAATCTCACTTTTTATTCCCGTGAGATTCATGCTATATTTGCCACTATTTCCTTTTGTGTGGTTTATGTACTGACCATTATGGAACTATTTGTCTAACATACATTAATTTATGAGTATTTACATCTTCATTGTATGATCCTTCTTTCATGTGGCGTATGTTTTATAAGTTACCAAATCGGTAAGGGAACCTTTCACCCTACTCTTTTTAAAAGACTTCTTTTTGTTATGTATTTTAATTTACATCTTATTATGTTGGGATATGTTATTCTATATCCTTATTGATTTAAACATTATGTCCAAGTGATGTGATACCCTTTTTATCTAATCTACTCATTTTCTGAATTTTAAAGTGATGTCGTTATGATGTTGAATTTTTACAAGGGAACTTCTTAACCCAATTGAAATTCTTTGGGTTAAACTTGTACTTCTTGAATATTTCATCCTATGAATATGTGTGAATAACCTATGATAATTTTACACATAATATCCAATTATATTGGGTATATTTATATTTTTCACACATAATTATGTGATTGATTTATCCTTAATTTTAGGATACCATCTTTATAAGGGATTTCATCTCAATTTACATTTCCACTGAGACTTCATTGTTGTTATGCACCAATTCTCTCTTATATGGTGAATATATTGTCCTTTGACATATTATATCATGAATCAATTTATTCTCATGATATTATAATGTTCTGATTAACTTTTATTCCTCAATTATTTATATTCAAGCATCCCTGTTTTTGTTAAAAAAAACACTTTAACTAAAATATAATTTTAAATGTTTTAAAGATTTATTCTTCTAAATATTTCCCATTAATGTCCATGTTTTAAAAATGGGTTTTAGGATTTATTTATATGGTCATTAATTTATTTAAATGATATTTCATTTAAAATCTCAAAGTGGTATGGGAAACTTTTATTCAAAAATATCTTTTTAAATGGTTTATAAAATGATTTGATAAAGCATTGTTTATCTCAATATCTTGATTTGATATGTTGGAATGTGGAAATGTTAACTTTCCTTAATACTTGTGTTATGTGTTATGATTATGTTATGGTTATTTGGAATTTTTTACGTATACGTGTGGTTCTATGATAAACCTAGGGTGGGTGAGCCCGTGATATCTCTCCAATGCATTAGGTAATGTGACAAAGGTAAACATGATGTTTCTCCTAAGATATTTAGGGAATATACTATGATGGGTATTCCAAGTGTAACTCGCTATGTAGCTGTGATATCTACAATTTAATTTTTATATGTATGCCATATGTAACCTTTATGATTTATGATTTGTGTGTGTTATTCATAAATATTATGATTTCGTAAGGTATGTTATGATTGAAATGTATAGTTTCATTTATTTGTATTTACTGATGGGATAATGTTTTCCTTACTTATTTTATAACCCTTACTGATCTTTTTATGCTCATCCCATGCTTTTGAAATGTTTTCCACAAGACCTAAAGATGAATAGGGTCAAGGATGGGGTCAAGGAAATTTCATGCTGTCTAAAATATGGAACTAGACATATTTCTATTTAAGAGTATTTATTTTATGAAAAAATGGATACTGAGTAGTAGTGTTTTCATGTAATATTCAAGTTGTTATGTAATATTTATGGCCTAATTCTCTAAAAATATATACCTGAAAATATCCTCAATGTGAATTATTCATTTAATTCAATATTATGTAATTTTATAAGGTCAGGTACTTATACTATTAAATATATCAAAAAATTGGATTTTATGGAACACATTCACTAAAATTATTACAATAAATTATTTTTCAACCATTCTATTCAATAAATATGTTTCCATTTAATGTTCCAGATTCACATTAGAATTACTTTTACATGAAATCATCATGAAATTATAGTGATATTCCATTATAAAAAATGTTTGATCCATATAGAATGTGTTTCTTTCTATTTATAAAAATTTAAATCCATTCACGAAACATTCATGCCCCCAACATCCTTTTGTGATACTCATTATTTTTTTACTGGGAACTGTTTTTCACATTGAATCCTTTATAAAACATTCAAATATGTGAAAATTCCATTAATAAAATAAATGAATATTTATCATTAACACCTAAACTATAATTCACAAAGCATTATTTTAAATAACCTAAAAGAAGAACGACATAAAAATTTCAAAAATTCCATACCTTTAACATATTTTCATATGGTCATGTTGGAAATACTCAGTTAACATTAAATCCTTCTATATAGATTGATCCTCAGGATTTTAAAAATTATTTATCAGGTCCATGTGATTTAAAAAAAGAAAACATTCAGTCCATTTCTTTATATGAAAACCATTGTTTTGAATAATTAATCACTCTTAATGGGTATGTTTTTAGAAATTATTGTTAATAAAGAAGGATTTTTGTGATTTATGAAATGTTTATGTGTTTTATATGACCCCCATTTGAAGAATAAAATATTTAATATCAGATATAGCTCTTAGTATATTTTTTAAATAACATGAAAGAAATATATAGAGACTATAATGAATATTTCTCATGGGAATGGTAAAAATATATTACTAATTTAACTATTATCATTGGAATTTTCAATAGGTTAATGTAAATTTTTTTACTACATTGTATGATTAATCCTTTTCTAAGACAATAATGGAAATTGTAGAATATGTAATTATATTTAATGGTGGGATTAATGAGGTCCTCTCTATGTAATAAAAGTACATAGGTAATTTTTTTTCAAATAAAAAAATATACTCATTTTATTCACATTTCATATTATATGTATTTGGATAAACATTATTTAATTTAAGATAATATTGTAATTATATTTTATATATTATATCATTCCATTACATCTAATTGGAATTTAAAATTCACCTCTAATTTTATAGAAGGACCTAATAAGTTAGAGGATAATTAATTAAAATTCAATACAACCATTCAAAATCAATATAATTGGTAGTTCGAGTGAATGATTTAGACTTTTGTGTATATGTTTCATGATTTTTCACTCGATTATCATGAATGTTATGATAAATATTTTATTTTTTTTATTATTATTTTAATAGCATATTTCATTCCAAAATATAGATGGATCCTTTTGAGGTATAATAAGGAATGTGATGTTATACATGATCATATTCTAATAAATTCATGGAATGAAAGTTTATGGGACACGATTTGGATAAATAAATGGTTGTACATGTGAATATGATTCAGAAGAATATGAGTATGGCTCAAAGTAGAAATAGGATACGTTGATGACTAGAGTAATGATATTCTATTCAAAGTAGGTGATCATATATTTTCAAAATTATATACCTAGAAGGTAGATATATTTTTTGGTAAAAGGGAAGTTTTTGTTAGTGGTTCATTAGACCACATAAAATTCTATATAATATTGTATTTTGTTCTTATCGACTAGTTTTAAACCAAGTTAATCAAAATTATGTGATGTTTTTCATGTTTGATTATAATGAAAATATTCGTCTGGTTCATCTCTTGTTTTCAGCCACAAAATAATTTAGTTGGAAGAAAACCATTCTTATGATAAAAATCCATTCTATATTATTGGCTATAGTGATCAATTTTTATGGTATATTATTACTCAATTTTTTAATGTATTCTAGGAAACCCATGTGATCGGAGAACCAACATTGGAACCATAAAACTATATGAGGGGCGTATATTCCCAAAAGATTAATTTGGTAATAAAATAATGATGACATAATTTACAAATGGAGAAAGAATTAAACAAACTAGTAAAAATTATAATAAATCAGTTCCAGTTATTATTAATATTTATTAATATGTTTTTTTTATATTCATATTCAAAATAATATTTTTCGGTGAAATTTCTCTAATAATTTATAAAATAATTCCTTCTAACTAATATTGGTTTCTTAACATTATGTGGTTTTATTTTAAAATATAATATAATTTTTTTAATTTTAATTTTACAAAAATTATAAAATAATAGAATTCATCATTTTTAAATTATATTTGGATAAAATTTCAATAATTTTATGATGAGATTGATTTTCAAATAAATAATGAAAAAAATTATATTCTTAAAAACTATATTTTTTTCTTGAATTTACAAACATAAATTTTATTTCAAAATGAAGTAAATGTAAAATTAGTACATTTTGGTTATGAAAAATTCAAATATAATAATCTGAATCAATTTTATTCTTCATTTTTTCAAATAAATATTTTAGATGTAACTTTTTTTAGGAAAAATAATATTCATCATGTTTTGTAGGATAAATTTTATAAAAAATTCTAACACATTGGTGAATTAAATTCGATAAAATATCAAATATATTTATTATTATTATTATTATTAGGTGATATGGTATGCTTAATTTTTTTACATAATAAATTGTAAAAATAGAAATAATATTTTCTCATAGATAAAGTCAAAACTAGTTTTTCAAGGGATAAAATGATGTGATAAGAGCTAAAATACCCTAAAAATGTATCTAAATCATATTGGATGGAAATATGTAGACCAAATATTATATAATCTTTAATAATGGTTTATAAAGGACACATTTTACATGAGAAATACTATTATATATTTAACTCATTTGAAAAATTAATTATGTGTTCTCTCCCACAATTATTAATGGATACCCCTTTAATTCACCTCTTCACACATAGAAATAATTTCTTCACCCTATATCTAAACAAACCAGTTTCCATCATTCCTAAACAATTTATTGGGGACTTATATTTTCAATAACACTAAACTTAGAGTGATTAAGCTTTTAATATTTGGATGTTTTACAAAGAAGATGGATAGTCTTTAACTGAATTATTTAGTTATATTTATGGATATACCTCCTTCAAATATATTCTAAAAATTGTGATATAATAATATCAGTATCTATTATATAATGATATGAAAATATTTATTTTTATTAGATTTTATGTATCTCTTAATTAATATAATGTTAAATTAAACCATCATTCATGTGCATGATAAAAAACTTCATTCCATCAATTCCTCTCATCACTGGTTCTAATAAAGTATTTAATGCATATATATGAAATTAATATATATTTGATTTTATTAACATTCCATATTTTTAATAATATAAACCTCATTTGGGTTTATTTATATATTACCACCTACAGAAAGCAATGAAATACATTTTTCATCACTACCTCCTAATGATTGATAATATAAGAGAATTTAAGGATTAATATAATATTAATTATATAAAGATCATTTAAAAAATATTTAATTATTATTATCTTCAATTACTCATGTAAATTTAAAATATTGAATGATACACAAGCATATGATAGGCCAATCATCTACAGTTAGAATCATAATTATTTTTCATAACAATTATACATGAATGGTTATAAATGATTCAATAAAAGGGAGAAATAGTAGATTTTTCTTTAGTATTAACATATATATTATGGATTAATTACATCTTTGATGATGTTCAGTATAAAAAAATGTTTCTGAAAACATGATCTAAACATCTTCAAAACACTATACACGAACATAACATTATTAATAAATTGATTTTATCATTGAAATAAATGAGTTAAATGGTTTAATAATAAGTAAAAAATTATAAATAATGTTCTTAAAAAGGTATATAATTGAAAAAATTATCATAAATGAGATAATGATCATATATGACCTATCAAACTCGTTGAAATATAAAATATCATAAATACCTAATTTAAAATGACTAAAAAATTTATTTTCCAAATATTTAAATTTCAATTACAATGTCATTAAAATTATTTTAGTTTATTTATCTATATAGAGATGAATTATTTATATAGAGAATTTTATGTTTCATTCGACTTTATTTAAAAGTATTTAAAGGGAATATTTTTGAATATTTTATACCAAACATTTTTAATTTATTTAAAAATTGAAAATAAAATGTCTTATTTTAACAAAAATGATGTAATAAGACATTTCAATTCGCATTAGTATTATTTTAATTTTGTATTAATTTGCAATATTCAATGTTTTCTTCAAATTTTAATGTACTTAAATTTTTTGATTATGTTATAATGGGATTCAAATTGGATTTCTATGTCAATTTCTTGAATTGTATTTCTTATAGGTGAAAGCAATATTGTTTTGGACAATAATAATGAAAATTATATCTTTTAGGTTTAATGATTATGAAATTTTTATGTAAATTATTTATAACAATGGGTGTTTTAGATATATATCATAATGATGAATGAGAGTGATATATCTCAAAATAACAAGTGATCCTGATAGAGATCATCAATACCTTTTGTTATGGGATGGAGTTAACCAGTTTCGCATCTCTGATAAGATATTATTGAACATTATCATATATATTATTATTTTTATAATGGTGATAATATGAATGATATGAAATTGATATCCCCTATTATCTATATTATTTATCAAATCATACTATGTTTTTTGATGGAAATATTAAAATCTCACAAGGAAATATAATGACATTATGTTTAATGAACATTTATGAAAAAAAATTGGATACACTATATTATATTAAAAATAATTAATGAGTTTTTCATGATTGAAAATAATCACTATGAGTTTTTATTCCATTATTGTTTCATATCAATAATTTTAATAAATTATTTGGGAATTAATGTTGATTTGTTGGAAAAGAAAATTTTAGTTTTAAATTTAAATTATATAATGGATAAAGAGAATATTTATAAGTTTTATTCATAAACAATCTATTTTAATTATTTATTTTTAATGTTCCTTATTCATATATTTTTTCTCATCCCATGTTTTAAAATTTATTTTATATGGGTTGAAGGATTAGTTGTGACAGTAACATTAGAATGATGACAAGTGTAATGATTTATCAAGAAATTAAACATTATTTTTCATAAATGTATTCAATTGTTGGGGAAATGGATACATTTTGAATGATCACACATAATAATGGTATATTATAATTTGTAGTATCTATTTCCGCAGTATCTAAATATAGAAACCAAAAAGTCCTTAAATAATCCATGAAAAATATTTCGGCTATAAAGAATCCATTTAAATATTGTTTAACTTCTGGTCAATATGATACATTTGTAATTCCTAACCATCCTTTTTGGGTAGGAATAACATTTATAAGAATTATTTTCCATTTTATAAACCATGTTTTTTTATTTCATTGATTGAATGTTATTTACCTAGATTCAATATTTTTATTGATTTGGGAATTTATATAATTATTTGTATGTAATTTTTTTGTCTAATGTAAAAACTATATACATCATTGAATGGTATCTACTAAGAATAATAATCAACAACATTGGATAACCGTATACAATATGTTAGGTTATTATGTGATAAAACAACATATAATTTTCTCTATAATGTGTTTTATTTTTCTTTCTATGCATGGACTTAATTTCCCCCCTGTCTATTCAAAATTTTCCACTATTACATCAGTAAAAGAATCACTTATTATTATTTTATTATTTTTTCTACCATGGGTGATTGAATAATATTAGGTAATACTTCATCCTCAATTCATGACTAGATATTATATTCATACTCTAGACCTCTACTTTTTTAGGTTCCATAGTATCCCATTAATAAATATTTCTCTAGCTCCTTCATCTAACATTATAGGGAATAACTTTTGGTTATCCAAATGATGATGGTATTTTTATCTAAGGTCTCAAGGACTGATGGGTTTACATTTCAATCCTTCTCATCGAATGATTGTTAAGACACATAAAACTATCTCAAGTGGGTTCATGTTTCCATATTTGGTGGTAATCCTTCATTATTAGGTTTCATTATGAAATTACACTCTATACGGGGTCTGTATTCCCCACTTTCCATCTTAGTGCTAAACCAAAGTGGATTTTTCATCAATATGATCACTTATAAAGAAATATTGAAAGTACTGTAATATGAATATATATTTTGTAGGAACTATCAGTTCTAAATTTTCCTGTGGATATTGGATTTCCACATGGGGATGGATCTTTATTCAGTTTAGGTTATGGTTATTCTTTTGTGAATTCCACTACATTTTCTCAATACTTCGTCTTTTGATGGTATTAAAAAATCATTAGGGAAAATATATTTCACTAAAAACGATATATTTAACATATGGAACACATTTTGATATATGTTTTTGTAGACTATGAAATCTCAAATCCTCACTGAGATGTTTTGCAGCATTGACTATGAGGGTCCATTTCTTGGCATCAAGAGGTTATTTTTTATTCTTGAATTTGATTGCATTGTAACTTCTACCATTATGATAATACATTCTCTATCCGGATATAGTTTATTCTTGATTACAAGGCTTATCATTATACGATATCATTAATATTTCTTAAATATTATTTACTCCATGATATCAATTTAGAAAAAGTGAAGGCTTCATTGGTTATTTATAGTGGGTTTTTAGAGTCTGGTGGGAGTTATAATGGGGATGGTGGAGAGGTTTTTGGTTTCCCCATGAATATGTATGATTGATGATAAGGTTATGTTTTAACCCCCTCATGATTAAATTTATCTTCTAGTTTGTTTTTTTTTCAGGATAGTGGTTCAACATTTTAGGATCCTCACAGATAAATCCAAAGGGTAGGCATCCGGTATATATATTGATAGTGGGCCATATTTTAAATACTCTTAGTTTTCTTCTTCTTTATTGGGTAGAGTTAAGGGTGTTGTTTTAGATTAATTTTTTATTTCAATATTTAATTTCATTCTTCTATGTATATGTATATTTTGGGAATTGGTTTTCATTTATCTATTTCATTTATTGATTCTATTGATAATGGTGATGTACTATTTGATCATGGGCATCCTATTTATATTATCCATTTTCTAAGGCCCCATTCAATCCTCATAGTGGGTTAGTAATAATTTATACACCTAGATCATATACACTTCCTAATCAGGATTTTGATAGGGTGCCAAAATTTCATAGTATTTTTACTCATGTAAAATACTTTTTAATTATCTCGTTCTTGGTGTTGAATAGTAGGGGATTCTGGTGTCATGTTAAATATGATATAAATACTAATTGTTTCTATTATAACATGAACAAAATACATTATATCCTAGAACCAAAATATAAGTTTGATTCTATCCATACTTTTATGAATAATATTTTTGGTGGTAGTAATTCTCGGGAAGTATTTATTAAAAACTGTATTTGGATAGTGTTGAAGAGACACCCAGTGAATGATAATATTGATTAATCAATGAATAATATCAATAACAAGGTTTGTATAATTAATTATTATTTCATTATTAAATTCATTTATTATTAATGTGATCCACTGTATAGGTAATCTCTTGGGAAGAGGTTAATCAGTTTCAATCTAGGATATCAGGACTTTTATATTAGTGGTGATTTAAAATTATTATTTAATATGAAAAAATGATATATAGTAGGATATATTTGAGTAATGTCATTCAATACATCATTTACATTAGAAAGAGTAATAATATGTTGTATAAAATATTTATTTGGGATATTTTAACTTGTTGAAATAATAAGAAAGTCCCGTTTAGAACAATAATATGTAAACATGAATGGAATGCCCATTTATTAATATTTTCTAGTATTTAACCACCCCAGATCCCTCTTAATCCATAATTCAGCCTTTGTGAAGTATATGACTAGTAATATAATTATTATTTAGTTCCTTTTGTGCTTATGTGGATCTGGGATAACGAATTTCGTAAAACTTTTAAAATTCCACTGAATATTCCCTTTTAAGGACGTTCTTCTACTATATTTTACAACTAGATTCAATATATTAAACATGAATTAATTATATTGAGAGGAAACTTACCTTATTTATAATCATGATTTTATGATTCAAAAGAATAGGTTTTTCCATATCCATCCAAGTCTTCATTACTAAAGGGTTGATGAAATTTTATTTCACCACAAGTCTAATAAGGATATAATCACAATGAAATTATTTAATTTTAAAAGGGAAGTGGAGATATGGAGAGATCATTAGACCTTAAGATATTGTAAATAGATAAAAATAATTCCCTTTTCATTGAATAATAAAGTAATAACAATATACTAGGAGCACTAATTTGATGCTCGAGGAAGGTATCTACTTTAACAACATAAATGAGGTTGAAAGATATGACTTCAATCATTTATATGATCTTTTGTTTTAATCAATATTTTCTAGAAAAGGGATTATCTGAGGTAAAATTAATCAGTGTAGTTATTCAATGATAATATAATTATTAGGGGGATAATATAAGTGAATAATTGATAAGGGTTCCTGGGGATGAAGAAATAAAGGAGTCCACATTTCATTTTTATCATAACAGTTCTCTTAGATGGGAGGGGATTCTTTTGATTTTTACACATCCCCAAGGAACATTGTCACATCTGACCTAATTAAAAAATTTAGGATTTCTTTATGGGGGGTCTCTTCCAAGAATTCCCATCTAAACTACCATTTTTATTACAAATGTGATGGAAACCATTTCCTTTGGAATATACTGACTAATGTATCTTTTTAATTTTCCCTACAAGGTATTGAATACCCTAAAAAATAATGGTATCTCCATTATAATACCCAAGAATATATCTACTAATCAAAATAGTATTATTATGAACATAATAATTCAATGAGATAATCATCTATAATAATTAAATGGTTGGAGAGATAAAACAAAAAATAATTGAATTTATTATAATGGTGAAGCATTACATGGATAATGCATATAATAGGGTTGAGTGTAATTTTATTACCATATATTTTTAATGCTTTTTTTTGAAGAGTTTTGGGACCTATTTTTTGTTTTAATTTATCCTTATTGTTTTTTTGTATCAAGGGATGGTTGTTCATATTATTTACGTCCACATCAAATATTCTTCAAGGAGACACATTCTTGTATTCTCTTGGACATATGCATCCAAACACATTATGAAAAAAATCAACTCAGGTATTGTGAAGGATATGATTCTCTATTAAGATTTAACTTTGGTGTCTTTTGAGATTCATACCTTTTTTATTAATGATTTGATGTCCTTCATGAAAGGGTCCTCGATATCAATTCTAGGGTTAAACCATATCATGGATGAATATTGAATGTGCATTGGATAATGGACCAATAAAGTCAAGAGTAATATTTTTCTATAAAAATACATATCATGTTAGTGTTGGAATAAGAATGAGGAAGGGATAAAAATAGATCATTGTTACTTTACGATAGAGTACCATGGGGCCCCCATTTCCCTAGGTAGAAATAGGATCAATAATTTTGAGCCTTTGTTGAATTATATCACAAAATATATATTAAACAGGAAGAGTAGGTTTTTATCCTTCAGTGTGTAGATTAATTTAGTGAACAATGTACACTCCTTAATTATAAGAGCTGTCATGTTTTTTTTTGGAACCCAATGTGGTCATTATATCTATTCAAATATTTTGAAATAATATTATATATTAATATCATAATTAATAGAGGTTTCATAAGGTAATATGGGGATGGTGGCCAAACACATTGACGAGGGGGAATTAATTTGAATACAATTTAATAATATTTCATCCAATGAAATTCTATACTATTATGGTAGATCCTGGAAGTATGAATTATTTGGAAAGTTATCATTTGTGATAAATGCATTCATTGGGATGAAACATCCTCTAAAGCTCAATATGAGAATTTATAACATTATCTTTACATGTAAGGACACTTGCTAATCCATTAAAAAAATGAAATGGATATATGGGATGGATGAGATTAGTTTTTGGAATTAAAATTATAACAGGAATTTTATTTTATTTTTGGATATCCCATAATTTTTTTTCTCATTTGGATTATATTTATTAATTAGTACATTTAGTTTATACATATAAACTAGAAAAAATCAAGATGTGAGGATATTCATTTTTTGTGGAGGATAATTGGTGTGTTTTGTTCCTTATTGGGATAGATCCATCAGAGAGGTGGAATTATGAAATAGCTAAGATTTACAATAGGGCATGATTTCTTAGACCCAAAGAATATTTGTGGATAAATTCCTAGGAGTTCTATTCTCCTTGTTTTAATATTAAATAATAATGTTATTCCCATCGATGGACTGTTTCAAAAGAAGGTCATTCATTTTTCCACAAAATTTAGTTATTTAATTTCTTGTAAACATGAAATAATCAACAATATATTTATTAAAATATTGTGGAAAATTTATATGTGTAATATGAAGAGTGGTTTATTAATGGTTGTTTTACATTTAGATAATAAACATGGTTTCTGGTAATAATGGTTGCAAGGAGATAGTGTCAACACTGATGATACTACATTGTTTCATATCCTTGTTGTGGGATACGTGGTGTTCAGGAAATCATGGATTAATGTGAGAATATATGGATGTAAAAAAATAATTCTAGGTATAAATTTTACCATTTTATCTCTGATGAATGATATTGGTTGACTTATTTTGGGGAATAAAATTCATAAAATTTTTAGTTCCCTCACAATGAAGTCTTATCCACATAGGGATTCTATAATCGGATGTGGTCACTGTGTGTTCTTGAAAAATCATTATATTGACCTGAATCATAACATGGATGGGTCTTATAAGATTGGTATCATGGGAGGTATTAGGTGGGTTAAAAATAAAATGGGTTCTATGGAGATGCCTTATAGTGGTTTTTATGGACATTGATGTTCAATTCATTCTATGGAAGACATCCTTCATAGTGGATTACTAATTTTAAGAATTTATAACATCATTGTTTTGGGGGTCGATATAGATTCCTCCTAAATGAACTGGTCCCTCCTAGGTTAGGATGAATCTCATTAGATAATTACATATCAGATTAAATAATGTAGGAATAATTGAATAATCATGTTGAAATCAAACATACTAGGTAAGAGGGAAATAAAGTAGTATATTTTATGGATTCTCATGTATCATAGAAAGTTTCATTCATTATTTACTAATTTTTTTAATTATATTAGTCATATTAATAAATAAATCATGTGTTCATTATTTTTATTAATGAAATTTTACATTTATTCCATATATTATTCTTTTACTCTTGATATAAAACAAACAATATTTTTTTGGGTTATTTATGATTCAATTGATTTCTTATGTCACACATATGTAAAGAAGATTATGTATGGGTCCAATATCACCTTCTAAATAATTTGTTACAATTTTTATCACATGATATTTGTCACTATAGTTGTAATGAGTTCTTTCACATATGGTTAGAATAATGAGTCCTCTCATATGATTCCATATTTTTATTCTTATGCCACCTTTACATGTACATTTACATTATAAGATCTGATACATTCTAAGTTAATTACACTTTTTATGATATTTCACACTTGAATATTGTTCTATGACTTGTGACCTATTCCATATTAGGTATAACATTCATATGTATCCTGATAATAGACATATTCACCATATTTAGATAATTTATGATCATATATTGTCATCACCTATGTTTACCCCTAAAGAGCATCTCATATCATCACTTAATTATGTTTCAATATGACCATTTTTCAAATAAAATAAATATTAATAATATTTCTAGATAAAGAAACATGTGTGGGGAATGTATGGGTTATGTTGAATGCTTATTATGGATTATAAAGTTTTTTATATTTTTTGGATAATATTAATTAGGTAAAAATTAAATTTAGTTTTCTAGAAAATGTTTGGTCATAATTATCTAAACCTGTAAATTGAAATGATATTAGGAATATATTACAATGAAATATTATATTTAATACTTGTAATTATGAGATATTCTGGTTTGTGGGATATCTGGACCGTAAGGTGATTATTTTATTGAATCCATTATGAGGAATTTCATAACTATTATTGATGATCCCAATGAAAGAGATTGATATGGATAAAAATTATCTAAATGATATTCTCTCGAGTCTCTCACATAAAAGTTTAGGATCATAGTACTCTTTCTAAAAGGTCAAAATATCAGCTAACCCATTCACAGTTAATGTGGATTTTTCAAATTTTCACTTCAATAAATATAGATAAACAATTTTGTAGTGGTAATGAATTCTGGGCACAATTAACTAAAAATATCCATTTAATACAATATTAATCATACATCCATGAATTTGTATGGATCAAACATTATATGATAGACCACTAGGGATTTATAGAAATATAAATGAATATATTATAAGGAGTGTGGGATTCAAGTAATGTTTATATACTAGTATGGTTTGTTCTTTTGGCCTCCATATCCATATGAGTGTTTGAAAACGTACATCACACTCTTATATGGGGACCTTTAATGAGTTTTTTAGTTTGGAATCCCAGTTTTTTTCTTTTTCAGGATGAAATGTTTAATAGGGGGAAAATATAACATTTTTAGTTTTCCCTTAAATATGAATTAGTAAATTCATTACCTATAATACTAGTTTTGAATAATAATGAAGAAATGGTAAATATGCTATAGTAATTGACATCAAATTTATTTATATTTTTCATTTCACTAGTCATGGATCAGGGTGTGTACCCAGTGTAATTATTTTATAAAAAATATAAGTACATTTATTTCTTTGTATGTTTTTAAATTTAATTAAAAATATGAATAATTATCCAATAAATAATATTTTCTTCATCACATAGATATCATCTAGAATGTAAATTTTATAACTATATTTTTACTTAGGATAATGGGTTTTTTGTAGTCAATGTATATTTCTTTTTGAAGCCATGGACTACACTAATTTGAGACATTAAAATTTTACATACATAAATTCTTAACTAACATAATAAATTTTGTACTAATCATATAATTAGATTATAAATAATCATTTGCATACTAAAATCTATTGGAACTTTTTAATGATTATTCTTTGATCTATAGATGTATTCTCAAACCATGAGGTGGAATTTTGAAGTCATGATGATCCTCCATTGACATAAATATTTATCTTCAGTTTCTAAACACATTCATCAGGATTATTGTATTCTAATTTTTATTCCTGATCATTATTATTATATATGATAACTTATAGTACATAAAAGTTTTAGTTGTATTGATTTCATCATTGATTGATATTTTTCAATGTTAAGAAAATGAATAATGGGGGGATGGATCATCACCAACCCCTATTCTACATTCCCCACATATAATGGCCCAATGGTTTATCAATAAAAATTAAATTCTTATAATTATATTATAATCACCTATGATTATTAATAGATCACACTAAAATCCTTATAAATTAATAATGAGTTAAATAATTGGTATCTTTTTATGTTAAGTATTGTATAGTGATGAAATAGAAACATGACATTAAGAATAGTAATATGACCCATATGAATAATAAACTAACCATTTTAATAGTAACCCCAAAACATAAAGTATAAATAAAAACATATCCATCATATATGTGACACTATGATATTAATATATCTTAGTTTATGCAAATATATTTTTTATGAATTATTAATAGTGTTGGTATTTTAGTAAGTCATTTATATTTAATTATAATTTTATGATTAATTGAAAAATTTAAAAGAAAATTTATTTTCATAAAATGTATTTATAGATAAGTATTTTTATTAATTATAAATATAAGATTATTTTAAGAGACCATAATTAATTTCTCAATCTTTTTGAAAAGCAGTTTTAATTTTAAAATTTTTATTTTTCATGTAAAATATAATATTAATTAAATATTAATTTTATCATATTTAAAAAACTATTTTAGTAAAATTGAGTTCATTTTCTAATTCTAAATGTCAATAAATGGTTAGGGTGACTTTTAAGTATTTTTGTAAAATATTTAATTTTTTGATTAATAGTAAAATAAAAATATTTACAAAAAATTCTAAATAATTGAATTTCTGCATCGTTCTTGAATCATAGATGATGTAAGTGGACATTGGTTAAAAATAAAATTCTATAGCTATTGTTTTTTTAAATGAATAAGAACTATTAATAGTCGTGAACAAAAGTATTAATCTAATGATTAAAATAATTGGCAACCCCTCCTCTCCTCCACTACAAATACCACCCCTTTTTACCTCTTCTATTCACTCCTCTCTAGCCTTATGCCTAGTCAAAATTAAAATAATATATATATCCCTAATCCCATCTCCCACATAAAAAATCTATATACTTCTTCAAAATACCAAATACTCCCCATTATGGAGGCTCTCAAAGAAGATATATCAAAGATGTATATTCCTCTTTTAATTTCATTTATTTTCTTTCAAGTTCAATTATTTTTGTTCCCTAAACTCATTTCATCCAAATTGTTATGATAAATCTTGTACCATAAATATAATTAATTTTTTTTATGATAATTTAAAAATTTATTATAATATCTCCTTTCCCTTCCTATTATACTATAATTTAAAATATCATTAGATATGTGTTAGTTATCAAATTCATGGACCATTGGTTTTCACTTTCTGTTAAAGTATTCAATTCTGAAGATGAAACAATTTTGATGGTTGAACCTAAATATAATATATTTATTATGTAAAACTTATGTGTTTTTCATTTTTTGTACTGATTATATTAATTTATAAATAAAAATTAGTTCGATGTGATTAAAAAAATCCAATTTTCAAAAATAATTATAATTACAGTTTCATATAATGATTCATCTTCACTCCAAATAACCAAATGAATTTTACAACCATGTAATATTATGGATGTTCAATAATAATTTAAAACTTCAATTATATAAATCCATTTACATCATTCATATTTATCCTTACATATATATATGTAAGCCAATTATGAAAAAAAGGAAGAAAATACCCCAAAACAATGAAATTAAACCTCATAAGCCTTTTATGAAGACATGAATGAACATAATAAGGTAATTATAAATCAATATAATGAAGAAAAGTTTAATTAAATATTAATTAATGAATTTTATTGGGTTATCCAGGACATTTGTATCATGTGGAGGACACCATTAAACTTAAGGTAATGGATTCTACCTGAACCTTAATTATTCCTTCAGGTTTACTTATCTTTCTTTTTACCTAAAGGAAGTCATGTTTTCATTTTATGTACATATTAAAAATGAAATTTAAATTCTCAAAAATTATGTCTCATGTTACAATTGAAATTCAATTTCATGGATATACATGTTTTTAGTGGTTACCTCCTTGATACTTATCAAGAAACAAACATGTTTTAAGGGACCTTCCAGGATTCATTCCCAATTTAAAGTGAAATATGTCATGTATTTTAAGAAATTATTCTGTTAATAATATCATTAGTTTTTTATTATGAAATCCTTATTGGTACACTTATAGTTTCATATACAAGATAATTCCCTTTTCTATTTAAAGGATCTTTAGTATTTTCTTTAAAATCACACCAGAACCTTTGAATGCTAAACATTCATAAATTATATTATTACATGTTATCACTTCTGTTTGACATCACATAACAAGATATATAACAATTTTACCTTGTTAATTTCTTAATTCATTTATTTCAATGACAGTTGTATGTTATTTCCATTTATTTTTCATTATGACATGATTATGATACCCATTTCTTTCCATGGGTACCCTTAAGTTTATGTATGATAGATTATGTATTATTATATATGTTTAATGAGTATTCAATAATATGTTATGATAAGAGCTCCTTGATAGCTCTCCAATTAATAGTTTATATTTAGTCTCATGGAATGTTATGCAGAATGGTCTTACTGGTTATCCTTGACTCATGCTACCATGTGTAACTGTCTTAGTGTTAAATTTTGAATTGTGATTCTTCTGGTAAAATGAGCCTTAACTCATGATAATGTCATTTTTAATGTAATTTCACATTATTATGGCTCCATTTTTATATGATCCCATTTTTATATTTTATGAGTCCATATGTTCCATGTTTTTCTTATATAATTATGTCATGCTTTCTATCCTATGTGATAAATCTATATTATTATGCTTATTCCATTACTGGGATTTTAGCTCATCCATTTTTTCATGTTATCCCCATGTTATACTATAATGATATATGAGCACAATAGACATTAGGGTTTCCTTATGAAGACTAAATACATAAATGTTTTATTGAGTCTGATGTTTTTCAATTTTATGTACATTTTCCTCTGAGAGTGTAAAATTTATGATACTTGGCTTATAATAATAACCATTATTATGACTTAAATCATGTAATTTTGTATGTAATGGTTAGTTTTTATATATTTGGTAAAAAAATTATGGACTTTTTATTTTTGGATATTAGGAATAAGGAACATAAGTATGTATCTTAGAGATGAGACTAATTATAATAATGAATCCCTAAAATTTTTCAATGTATAAAGTAAGTGTTTTATAAAAAAAAACATCCTTGTTTCGATACAAACAAGTAGATGTCACTTTGGAAAAGATGTATCTATCGGTAAAACCTAAAAACCCAACTTTGACTTAGACTCGTGGGGGAATTGGTTCACAATAATGGGACTGGCTGCACTCTTACGTTGAAACTCTCTGGGGATATGATTTGGTAATTTCATAAGCATAGTAAAAACCATATTCAAGGGAACATAAAAATCTCATAATAATAAATGTGAATAAAAAGATCATGGATAACCAAGATTTAATCCTAGCGAATCACAATTTTGGATATAGTTTTCCTTTAAGAGAATATCCCTTTATGTTTCCTTTTTATTCCTAATATATAATTATTCAATCCCTCTAATTTTAATTTTTTTATATAATGGAAGAAAATAGAATAACATGTACCAAAAATTAATGTGATAGGGATTGTGATGATTTTCATAATTATATTCCCAATAGGATAAAAACATGTGCTCAAAACATTATTAAAGTACTTGATCATCTGGCTCATGTTATGAATAATTAAATTAATAATGTGGAACTCCATCCTCCTCCAAGGTAAGTGAATACTGTCATAAAATCATTCATGTAACAAAGGTCCTTAGTGTTTAGTGGATCTTCTGATCCCCTGGTCATAGAAAAATTGAGTAACTCCACTGAAAAGACATTCTTTATCCTCAAGTTCTCCAAAGAAGAGAATGATGTTTGGGCGGTCTATCGGTTTGATGGGGAATATGATTAATGGTGGGATCTAATAAATAATACTAAGTCTTAGGAGGAAATTTAATCCTTGTATTTATAGGAATTCATGAAAATGATTTTCAATAAATATTTTCCTCGTACCTTATATCATAAGATTAATAGAGAGTTCCTCACAGTTAATCTGAAGGAATATATGTCCATCAGGTAATATAAAGAAAAAATCACAATGAATGCAAGATACAACACTTTTTATTTCAATAACACAAAAAGAAAGTTGGATCGCTTCTTTATCATAATAAAGAAGACTACATAAAAGTGATGGTGATTTGAGACATCAATAGTTCTGAGGAGATTTTCCATTGTTCCCTCAAGGATGAAATGGAGATAATTTAATCACAATGGATTCATCAGAATGGGGGAAAAGTACAAAATTTAGTCTAATATAGGTTCTTCCGTAAGTAAATCCCATGATGGAAAGATGATCGATGATCCCACGTGTCAAAATTGTGGAAAGAATAATCTTGGGAACTATCTAAATGGAACAAAAAATTACTTCAAATGTGGGAGAATGGGACATCTAGATAAAAACATATAAAGGTATATGGATAATCATAAAATTGAGGAAGAAGAAATGATTGTTTAGATCAACACTCATCTTGTAGTGAAGTGTTAAAATTGTAAGGAATATTGGAATTATGTGAAAAATATACCTAATCCCATTGTTGTTGGAATAAATCAACAACAACCTTTAGGGTAACAAGGAAGTGATTTTTCTATCACTACTACTGAGGTGTTTCTTGAAAATAATGTGGTGAATGGAACATTATTTATTCATTCCAAAATATTGAGTGTATGATTTGATTATAGTCCTACACATTCTTTCATATCTTGAAATCCTAGTAGAACAATTCAAAAACCACCTCAAAATTTGGTGTTTGAGTTATTTGTGACCATAGAGGATGGAGAAATTTTTACATCCAAGGTTTATATCTCCACCGTGATAAATGTTTGTGGACTAAACTTGGATATAAATCTCATCATGCATCTTCTAGTGGAGTTCGATGTTATCTTGGGCTTGGATTTTTTGTCTTTATATAAAGACCAAATCAACTGTAGAGATAGGGAGATCAAATTTCACATCCTAATGAATTCTCTAATTAATTAAATTTTTTTGGTGGAAGATGAATCTCCATTATAATAAGTATCCCATGTGTGGATATTACATCTTTATGATAAATAATGTCTATCTCAAATGATTGAGACAATGGAGATGATAATTCATGAATACTTTCCCATCATGAGGGATTTCACTAATGTATTCCATGAAGAATTTTTTGGTCTTCATCCTGATAAAGATGTTGAGTTCTAAATTGAACATATTCTTATATCCCTACATATAACAAAGGGTTCTTATAGAATGTCCACCGTTGAGATGGAATTTTAAAATAAGTAGCTAAAGGGTAATCAGAAGAGGGGATTCATATGCTCGAGTGCTTCACCATGGGGTGCACCAGTCCATTTTGTTATAAATAAGGATAGATCAATGCGCCTCTACATTGATTATCCCGATCTTAATAAAATGAAGAAAACGAACAATTATCCCTTCCTCAGATTGATGAATTCATCAATAAGGTACGTGGGGATAGTTATTTCTTTATAGTGGACATTCATCAAGAAATCCCGAATCAAAGAGGAGGAAGGAAGATATTCACAAAACTACCGTTAGAACGTTGTATGGGAACTATAAGTTCACAGTGATTCCCTATAGACTCAATAATGCCCCATCAATATTCATGGATATAATGAATAGAGATTTTAGATATCACCTAGAAAATTTTTTGGTAGTCTTTATCGATAATTTTCTATTCTACTCTTTGATAAATGAGGAACATATGGAGAATTTGAATAATGTGATGATTACTTTGTGATGGTAGAAACATTATGAAAAGTAAGGTAAATGTGAGTTCAATATGGATGAAGTATCACTCTTGGATAATGTAATCACTAAAAAGGTATATTTTTAGACCCTTCCATGAAAAAGGCAATCAAGGAATGGCCTAGGCCAATATTTGTAAGGGAGACCCATAGCATCCTTGGTCTAGCTAGGTATTATTGGTTATTTTATAATAACATAAGATGATTTTCAACCCCAATGACTAAGCTGAAACAGAAGGTGGTATTGTTTTTATGGACTTAATAATGAGATGAAATCATTATGGATCTCACAAAGAAACTTATCACTATGCCATTACTCACACTCCTAACATGTGGAAACCTCATTATGGTGCATAATGATGATTCAATTAAAGGCTTAGGCCATGTTCTGATTCATAATAATAAATTTATAGTCCATGCCTCAAGGCAGTTAAAATTAAATGAGAAAAACTCTCCCATGCATGATCTAGAGTTGGGTGTTGTAATCTTTTTCATTGGAAATATAGCATAATTATCAATATAGAGAGAAGTGTGAGATATATACTAATAAAAAAAGTCTCAAATACTTATTCACATAGAAGGTTCTTAAAATGAACAAGTGAATATGGTTAGATCTCATCATGGATTATGAATTCTTAATGCACTACCATCCTAGTATGGAAAATAAGGTGGTATATGCTCCTAGTAGAAAAGTTCATTCATCTTTATCAATGTAAATAATTAAAATGGATCAAATCATATTAAATTTGATGTGGATGGACATAGGAATCAATATGTGAGGAACATCGTCAATACTTTATCAAATTATTTCTCAACGATAACTAATGATGAAAATAAATGATGATAAAATATAAGATATTGAAATTTAGAAATGTGTTTAAGCTATCAAAAATGGGAAATCTGTTGACATCAATATTGATAAGGAAGGAGTTTTATGATTTGGGTCAAGATTATTTGTACAATTTGACACCGTGATAATGAAAGAGCTTTGAAATGAATGCATATAGCTCAAACTACTCTATTCCCCCAGGGAGCACAATGATGTATCAAGATCTCTGATAAAACTATTGTTTGGACAAAATGATGAAGGATATTGATGAATATACATAAAAGTGCACAGTATGTCAACAATTGAAGAATAAAATACAAAAAGTCTAATGGGATGATACAACCACTATCCAAACCAACATGGTAGTGGGAGAACATTACCATGGATTATTTTACTAGAATTTCAAGGACATTTATACGAAACTATGATATATGGGTCATTATAGATCATCTTATAATGATAGATCAGTTTATCAAAATTTGAGAGGACTTATCATTGGATCAATATTCACTCATATATATCAATGATGTGGAAAGTCTTCCTAGAGTACCACAATCTATTGTTTCTGATAGAGATCTGAGATTTTCCACAATGCTCAGGAAAGTCTATAGCATTCTCTAAGAACTTATTGAAAATAATTATGGCATATAATCCTAAAAATAATGAAAAATCAGAGTAAACTATTTAGACTCATGGAGGCATGTTGAGAGCGTGTTCTATGGACTTTATAAGAGGATGGTACCAACAGCTTCCACTGGTCTAATTATTCTACAACAATAGTTTCCATTCCAAAATCAAAATGGCAGCATATGAATCCATTTGTGGGAAATGGTGAAGAATACCAATGTGTTTGTTTTAATTCGATGAGTGTAATATGGTAGGACCTATAATGGTCAATAAAATGGGTGCGAAGGTGAAAACCATTCAGCTGAACATCAAGGCATCCCAAATTCAACAAAAGATTTTAACAGAAAATCATTGACCAAAACATGAGTTCAAAGTTAGATACAGGTTATTCCACAACTTATCTCTATGGAAGAAGCTAATGAGTTTTGGTCAGAATGGAAAGATATGTCCCAATTACATCGGCCCCATTGAGAATCTAGATCTTATTGGAGATGTGGCTTATTGACTAGCATATATATCTACCATATCTGAAGTACACAATGTCTTCCATGTATCCCTCTTATTGAACTACATACTATATTCTTCACATGTAATTTCTTCAGAGTTGGTACAGTTAGGGAATGATATATCTTACAAAGAGTATCCATAAAATATATTGGAACATAGAGATGACATTTTATGCAACAAGATCACTCAACTGGTCAATTTAATTTTGGAGAACCATAATTATAATGAGGAAACATTGGAACTAGAGGAATTAATAAAGTAAAATTACCCACACATTTTTAATGCATATCATGTAAAAAAAAATTTTGAGGTTGAAATTTCATATTAAGGGAAGAATGTGACAACCTAATGGTTTTTAATTAAAAATCACTTTCTTATAATTATAGTATAATCACAAAATTTTAATTATAGAACACATTAAAAACATTATAAATGATGAATGAGTGTAATAAAATGTATAACTTGAAGTTAAAGAACATATACCGATGAAATGATAACATGACCCGTGGAATAGTAATGTGACCCTTATGAATTGTAAATGATCCAATGTAATAGTATCCTCTCCAATTAAAGTATAAATAAAATTTATCCACATTATATGTGACACTGTGATATAATTCTCCCATAAAATATGTAAACAAATTATTTAAAAATTATAAATAGTGTGTTGGTATTTTTTAATTCATGTATCTTTAATTACAATTTTATTATTAGTTAAAAAATTAACAAGAAAATTTATTTTAATAAAATTTATTCATAAATAATTATTTTTATGACTTATGACTATAATAAAATTTTAATATTCCTTAATTAAATTCTCAAGGTGTTCGAAAAAAAGTTTTAATTCTAAAATATTTATTTTTCGTGTAAATTAATATTTCAATTTAAAAAATAAATATCTCATATTTAGAAAATTATTTCCATAAAATGGAGTTCATGTTTGGATTCTACCCATCTAAAAATGGTTGGGTTGAATTTTTTGTATTTTTTTAAAATACAAGATTTTTTGGTGAAAAGTAAATTACGATAATTTAGGATGAATGAAAAATAAATGAATTTCTACATAATGGATGAGTTATGGATGATATAAATTTCCATTTAATTGAACTCATATGTTATATTTTATATTTTGGGTAAGATGGATAATGAATATTCATATTCTTGAACAAAAATATCAATATAATTATTGAAATAATGGGAAATCCCTCCTCCCCTCCACTATAAAAACCAGTCCCCTTTACGTCTTTGCATCCCTACTATAAAACCATATTCCTAGTCCAGATTTTGATCAAATATCTCCATAATCCCATATCACACGTTAATAAGAATTTTTTTATTCATATTACTAAATACTTTCCCCTAAATAGGTTCTCAATGAAGATATATTCATGATGTAAATTCCTTATTTCATTTATTTTAATTCCATTCATGTTCCTTTATATCTTTTTCTATCCAAACGTCCATTAATCCAAATGTTATGATAACTATAATACATTACATGTACTAGAATTTTTGTTATGATTATGGAATAATTATTTACCATATCTCTATTACCTTTCTTTTATACTAGAAATGAAAACACCATTCGAGATGTGTTAGTTTATCACATTCAAGGAAATTGGGTCTTAAATTTCTATTACAATATTATATTCTGAAAATGAAACCACATTAAAGGTTGAACATGACTACAATACATGTAATATGTATAATTTGATGTTCTATAATCTATTTTATAAATGATATTAATTTATAAATCCAAATGTGTTTGATGAGATCAAAAACATCCAAATAACCAAAATGATTCTCATTAATGTTTTATATAATGATTCATCTTTACTAAAAATAACCAAATGAATTTTATAACCATGTAATATCTGGTTTTTTTAATAATAACATAAAAATTCAGTTATGGAAAACCATTCTCATATTACATGTTTGTCGTTTCATATTTATAAGTAAACTAATTATTACATCCAAGGAAACAAATGATCCCAAAAAAATGAAATTGAACCTATTAACCCATCTAAAAGGTTATGAATAAACTTAATACGAATATAAGAAATCAATTTCATAATTAATATTCTTGGAAAACATTATTTAATTAATTTAATTAGTTTATACTTACATTAAGATCATGTTATGCATACCATTATACATAAGGTATGTGATTCTACCCGAACCACCATTATTCTTTCGGGTTACCCTATCGTTCTTTTTAACTAAATAAAGTAATATTTTCTTTTTATGTAAATATTATTAATGATATTTACAAGATCCCAACTAATTTATCATGGTCCACTCATCATTCTATTTTAGGGATATACATGTTTTTAAGTGTTTCTCTCCTTGATACTTCTTAAAAAAAATAATGCTTTATGGGAATTTCTTAGATTCATTCCCAATTTCAAATTCTCTATCATCTATTTTAATCAATAATTGTCATTACAAAATTAATAATTTTTATTATGATACCCTTATCTGTTAGATTATTGGATTAAATAAATATTTATTCCCTTTTTTATTTTAAAGGCATTTTAGTATTTTCCTTAAAACTGCACCAAAAAATTTTAATTCTAAAATTTCTTAAATTATCTTCTTAAATGTCATCGCTTCTATTTGACATCACCTTCTAGGATATATGCTTATTTTACCTAGTTAATTTCAATGTATTTCTTAATTCCATTCCATTTTGGACAGTTTAATGATACTCCCATTTATTATTCTTTATGACATGATTATGATATCCTTTTTTCAATGGGTACATATGTGTTTATATATGATTGATTATGTATTATTATATATGTGTAATGAATATTCATGAACATGTTATGATTGGCGAACCAAGATAGAACATCCTTATATTTGGAAATGTTTATTCTCATGAGATGTTATGTGTAATAGTCTTGACAGTTCTCCTTGACCTGTGTTTCCATGTGAAACAGTATTGGTGACTAGCCTTGACTTTTGATACTTTATGTAAAATGATCCCCAGTTCATACTATAGTCGGTTTTTATGTTTCTGCCACATTATTATGACTATGTGTTTATATTATCCCATGATTACATGTTATGATTCCATATGTTCCACATTATCATTATATGATTATTTCAGGATTTTAAACCCATGCTCTTATGGTTTATTATTATTCTTATTCCCATAATGGGCTATTAACTGATCAATTTTTCATGTTATCCTTAGGTTATACTATGAGGATTTATGAGAACAATATATTTTAGGATCTCTATAAGAATATTAAATGAGGAAATGTTTTGTTTAGTCTCATGTTTTTTAGTTTTATGTGGCTAGTCTTCCAAGACACTATAAATTATGATTCTTGAATTTTAAAATGATGATTTTTTATTCTTAAAATCATGTAATGATATGTGTAAAAGGTTAGGGTTTATGTACCAAACATCCCTAATAGAAAACCCACTAGTTATGTATACAAGTTGGTGCTTCCCTCAAGTTGTACCTACGGTTTTCCAACTATGATCCCAACCCTATCACATTCCCCCATTGAGAATAACCCTAAATAACCATTGATATGAATGATAGATTGATAGATATGGGGTTTTTTGTAATTTTATGAGTACCCATAGTGAGGAAATTTTGGTTCACACAAGATTGTAGAGATAAGATTGTGGCTGATAAATGGTCGGTCTGTGATTTATGCTTATGGGGTAGTGATAAACATTTTATGTGAGGATGAAAGCGTATTTGGAGAAGATATATTTAATTTTGAAAGGATACATGTCAAAAAATAGATGTATTATGTTTGAGATAATGTGAAAATATGATTGGTGATTACAATAAGAGATCCATACTGTTATGGATTCATATTTTTTAATATTTAACCACACAACATGGGATCTTCAAAGCACATGTTTTCTCTCTTTTTGACCTATACATATGGTAACTGGGAATATTTTAATTATAACATAATATTTCCCTCCAATTAAACACATTATGTCTCTCATAAATAGATAATTAGGTTTTATAAATTACATTCAAAAGATATCAATTGATCACATATAGTTTCTGGAAATAATGACACAAAATGTTTTATTATTTAATGAAACCTAATTACCTTTGATATAATTCCAGCATCCCTGTCTTCTAATCATATGATTTAGTTGGGGAACACCGCAATGGATTCAATAGTCACAATTAGGGAGAATTAATTTTGACTTGTTTTACAGAATTCATTCTTTTTTACCTTTTCCACGATTTATTAAAATATTCTATCACTTGTTAGGATGAGTGTAATCAGTATAAAATGAAAAAATTAAATTAAAATTGATAGATAGGATTTATAAAACATTAGAGAAAAAGACATAATCAATTCAACATCAGGTTATCCCCCTAGTTACTGATTCATCTGTGTTAACGTCGGATTAGAATTGGAGAATATACCATTCCCAACAAAACTGAGTAATATATTGTTCCCTATCAGATGTTCAATATAATATTTAAATTTAAAACCTACACAATTGATCAAAATAGTACCCCACTTTTCCCTATTTTACTGTTTAATAGTACAGGATGATCTTTATGATGAATCAAACTATGTTACAAACATATTATTATCCTTCCTATACATCAGATTACTATTGATGTATTCATGTAACATAGAGTCACACTAGAGAGTTATAATTCTATTCAAATACAATACATTGATGCAAATGATCTTTGTTAAATTATAAAATATGTTTGAATACCTTTAGTTAAAATAAACTATATAAAAATCGAGGAATTGATTCCAGTATACCTTTAAGAAATTCATCCACAAATAATCAATTGCTGACTCTTTTTAACTATCCATTAATTGTAAAATGGAACAGAAAATCTTAAGACACTAAATATGAAAGATATTTTTTTGTTAAAAGACTATCCAAATTAGACAAAAATTTCACTATACACTATTCTTGAAAAATATATTTCATGTGAATTATAAAATCCACATTCATATATGATACAATTCATAGTATTTAAATTAATTACTAAAAATATATTGTAACATGAATATATTCATATGAACTACTATATATATTTAACTCAATAGTTATTGTCAACCAAAAAATATTTTATATATCATTCACAAAACTTCCCAAATTATTGAGCATATCAATATTCATATTTAATGTTTCATTAATTCCCTATAGTGTTCATGTATGAATATTATCAAATTTATAAATAAAATTCAATCTTGAAATCCTTGATAGCTGATGATACACATTTTTATTAACATAACTCAAGTACATCCACCATGAATGAGAATTTATTCATGCATGGTTTTATTCATGATCTTCATGTAAGTAAGGTTTTATGAGTTGAATTTTTTTCCACTTCATGTATCTGTTTTTAAAGAATCTGTTCTTCATGTGACATTTAAGCATCTAGAAGAATTTCATAGTAACTATATTAAATAACCTATAGTGTGAATAACATTAATGAAGGATTAATGAACCTTTTTCTTCATTATATGGTCATTAAGGATTAAAAAGTCCCCACATAAACAACTAAAACCCCATTCATGAAAAGGAGAACTTGTTAATTCTCTTATGGTTTTCATATCTCTCTTAGATTAAAATTTTTTCCTTTTAAAGAAGAAATTTTTTGGTATTTATAAAAATTCTAAACCATCTAACTACACAACCTTAATAATCTAAAATTTACAAATGGAAAATCAATATGTTCAACACAACTTATTTATATATGAAAATGAAATACCCTATCATTTCCCAACACAAATATCATGTTCTTTAGAAAATAATGTTAGAATTATATATATTCATCATCTCCGCTCATAAATATGATAGAAAACCTTGCACTATAAATATGAAAAAGTGAAACTATATTCCAACATATGTTACCTACTGTACTAACTAAATATACATATTTTTATTTGAAGAAAATGTCAAAAATAATTATGTAGTATTTCAACGATCTATATGATATTCCAAGATTGATCCCATCACTAATGAGGGATTAGTCCAATATCCAATGTTGTGACCATAAACTCCAGTTCACGTGAAAAACTTAGGATAGTCTTGAGGTTGAAGATAATATATCATTTCATATATCGACCTTAATTAATTGGATCAAACAACTTTTATTTGTTATATTTTAGTAAAAATAAACAACATTGTAGCACACTATGGGATCCAAAAATGAATATTAATTCAACTTATCATTACATAATAATACATTCCATTATAAATAGTGCCCAAGGTAGCATCAGGGTCAACACCCTGACACACTTCCACTCACCCACATTTAGTGTTCCCCACATTATTTCCCCTTTTAATGCTACCCATGTACACGCTATGGGAACTATGCAACTACTAGTTAGATTTAATCATCTGTTTACACTGTACATGTGTTATGCATCATCACCTAGCACAATGGGTGCCTAGGGTTGGCCTAAATAACACCTAAACAATGCCTCACGTGTCCCTTGACTATCCAATGCTTGGAACATTTTACAATTAAGGATAAAAAAATTTAGGAAACAAATATTTACAAGCCAACTCATAACAATATGAAATTCACCACACCACCTCAAACAATATTTCCATTTATCAAAATTGTCCTTTTAAATCTCACTAAATTGCATCATTAATTTCTATTGAATCACATGATTCACATGTTCTTATCAACATCACCTTCACAATTCCTCACATATCATTTATATTTTTGAACATTATGTCAATTTAAAGACACTTTGAATAATTATCTATAAACATAAATTATAGAAACAATTTTTATAATTCAGACATTTGGATTTTTATATTTACACTAATGATATCAAATTCACATCTACATTATTCAAATAATAATAATATATTGTTCTTAAGATCGAATCTAAAAGCATATTTGTTACATGGGATTACACAATCTATTAATACATTCCATGATATTTGAGTACGCCTAGAAATCATTTAAATTTAGGAAACCTATTGTTTCTGGTTACACAACTTAACTCAAAATGGGTTGTACAATCTCGAGTATAACCTAGAAATTATACACCATGTATCAGATGGAGAATCACCATTTATAAATAAATAAATTTCTGAAATACAAGCGTATAATTTTATTTTACTCCATTCATTGACACATAATTATTTGTATAAGTGAAATCTATGTGTTATCATTTGACTAGAACTTCTCCTAACATCATTCCTCTATGAAAGAACTAGACAATTTCATAGTCTATTTTGAGTGCTTTTCCTCATAGAAAATGGTTTTCTATTTATTTTTAATATTTTATGAAATTTGTTAATTATCTTATATTTAATTAGTCCCCTAGTATTATATTCCAATTATTAGATCTCCTTAATCCCCTATATGTTCATAAGCTAACATGTAATGATTGATTATTTTGGAATACATTATATTTCATTCCAAATTATTAATATATTCAATAGCTGATTTTATATGAAATGCCAATATAAATTGGCCCATTCAATATTTGATTAATATTATTAATATAATAAAAATATAAAATCATAGAAATGAAAAGATGAATAAATTTATAGAATAAGTAAAAATTTTCAATTAAATTTAAAATGATTCTTTCTTTCTCAAATAATTTTTTAACATATTTTATAATATATCCAAATAATTTAATTCCTAAAATTTTAAATGATAATATATACTATTTTATCATATCGACTAATGTATTATAATTCAATAAATTTGAAATTAGTATGATATATTATTTAGAACACATTATGTATAAAAAGTAAGTTCTTCAATAAAAAGAGTTTTATTTAAAATATTTATTACCATTTAAATAATTAAATTTATCAATTTATAATATAAATTTTATAAAATTTAAATTATTTTTAATTATAAATTTATCAATTACCATAGCGTTAAATTTTGGTGTTTTTTCAAAATATCTTTTTATGTGAATAGTGAACACTATTTCATTAACAAAAACTATAATAATTATAAATTGATCAATATATGGGAAACACATAAGAATTTATAAAACATTATAATTTACTACCTATTTATTAATGGAGAAAGATAGGAAATTTTATTTGTTATAGTTTAATTTTAAAAAACTAGGTTATATATTTTAGAACATAAGTAACATTTCAATCCAATTTAAACACAAATTTCAAACTTTATTCTAATTTAATATTTTAATTATGATATTTTTTTTACATTGTAAGAAAAATAGATTTGATATTTTTTTAATAACAAAATTTATATAATTAAAGTAATTTAACTGAATTTTGTTACTACACAAAAATTTCATTGTTGAGGAAATAATTTTTCTAAAAACAATGTTTATGTTTTATGTGTGGTAATAATATAAATATATTCTATAAACATCACAAAGATTATTTGATAAATTTTTTATCATATCTTAGCTAAAATTTATTAATTTATTGAAAAATTTTAACACCATTCTTTGTCATAAATGTTTTATTAATTTAGTTAAATTTATTTACCATGATAATAAAAAACTATTATTTTGAAAGTATTATTTTATAAGAATTGTGTATTTTTTGACTATTAATATAAATTATTCCCCTCTCAATAAATGAATACAATATAATTTAAAAACCATTATATATATATTATTAGAAAATTAATTAGTAATTAAAAGTAATCTCTATTAAAAATAATTAATGGTAAAGATAATATTGTTTATACAAAAATATTTCTTCATATTACATTTTGTAATTGAAAATTTAATTTAAAATTATTTAAAAATGGAGTTGGGATAAATATAGGTTTAATTTAGTTCCACCAAGCCCAAATTTTTTGATATTTTTTATTTCATGTATTTTTTAAATTGAATTATACATTGTAAAAAACTAGTTACTAATGTAGAATATAAAATGGTAAAAATTAATATCCTTAAGGTAAATTTCATGAAATATGTTTAAAACATGTGTCTGAATAAGAGTTAGGTTATATTAAAACATTATCCCACCTCATAATCTGTTATTTATCACTTTTTTTGTCTTTCAACCCCTGAATAGTGCTCATCCATTATTGAAAAATAATATGTGTTCATAATAGAACCCCTTTTAACTTATTAAAGGGGGTCACTTCCACCCTCTATATTTTATGCATCAAATTGTAAAGTTTATTTAAAACCATCTCAATATTCCTCTAATATAATTACATGGAATGATCTCAATACCAAGGTCAGCATAAAAATTTGAAATCCTTAAATAGTTAGGAATCTTATTTAATGTGTGGAATCTATTATTTCACTTTATTGTGTATCATACATGAGGGGTTTTCTTTTGATTATATATTGGGGATGTTTGTGATGACCTAATTAATGACAATGACTTTTTTAATTTATGTTTACTAGAAAAGTTCTATGGATTGTCATGATTTTACTTCATTGATATTATTGTGATACCAAAAAAATAAAATAAAATATTTATAAATTTGAGATGATCAAAAAATAGGCTGAAAACTCTTGGGGTATAATGTAATTTAATCTATAGACATCCCCTCAGACTAAATCCATACACTCATCCTCTAGGGGATTTTTTTTAGATGACTTGTGTTGTGGATTCTAGGGTTTTTTATTTATTAACACCACCATGGAAATAAAAATTGGTTAACCACATATAAATGGATAATAAAAGGGTTTCCCAAGGGATTTATACTCCTGTGATAATTCCAATAAAACATAGAGTATTTTGAATAAATCCACTTTCTTAACTCTATAAAATGATATTTGATGTGTTGAAATGTTTGGTCAAGATTTTGGGTTGGTGATGTGATATTTTCACGTAGTGTATTTATAATGACCCATCCTTAAAAAATTACATAATATTGAATTAAACAAATAATTCAAATTGAGGATCTTTTCAGGTTTAGAGTTTTATAGAATTATGACATAACTATTACATCACAAAAGATTACAGAGTAGAAACATCTACTCAGTTTCCATTTTTTTCATAAAATAAAAACTCTTGAAAAAAAGAGTCATGTCTAGTGCCATGTTTTAGACAGCATGACTTTTCCTTGATCCCATCCTTGACCCTATTCATCCTTGAGTCCTGTGAAAAACATTTCAAAACATGGAATGAGCATAAAAATCTCAGTAAGGGGTATAAAAAAAAGAAAGAAAACATTAGTTCATAAATAAATATAGGACATAACATCTTTTACTTACCTCATGAAACCATAATATTTATGAATGAAAAATAGAAATCACAAATAATAAAGGTAACTTGTGGCATCTATAACATACTTATATTGCAGCTATCATAGCTACATAGGGAGTTACTTTGTAATACCCATCATAGTATAGTCCCTAAATCTTTTATGAGAAACATACACATTTACCTCTGTCATGTTACCCAATTAACTGGAGAGGAATCTCGGGATCACCCAACCTAGGTTTATCACGGAACCACCCATAAATGTAAATAATTCCCAAGAACCATAACATGATCATAACAGAAAACATAAGCATAAAGAAAAGATAAAATTTCAACATTGCAATATAAAAATATCATTTCAAGATATTGAAATAATAAATCCATTCTCAAAATCATTTTCAATACCAAAATTTGTAAATAGAGTATTTCGTATTTATTTTTCCTTTTAAAAACATTACGGCTTGATGAGGAAGCCAATGATCAAATAATACATGCAGCGGTGGAAAGGTCATTGGCACCGCATACGTAAAAAAATATTCATTTCATTTGTTTAGTAAAATGCTTCCTATAAAAAGATTCCCTTTGAATGAATGAATATTCAAAGGGTTTTATATAGCGTATAAAAGAAAATCGCGTATTAAAGCAAAATATGCCTCAATGAAAGGAGATTTAAATGAAGTCTCTTACCTCGTGTCTGACTTGACTCGATCTCTCTTTAATCTCCTGAATAATAAAATAAATCTAATTTATAATTTCTTAATAACATTTTTTAAGTTTTCTATTCATTTTATATCACTTATTACCATGTTATTAACATTATGTAATCATTTAAGTTAATAATGTTAGTTTTTTTGATATTTGGTACTTAAGTCAGAAATGAACATATTATATTTACAAGTTGTCCATGTGGTCAATAGTCCATTATATCCAGAATGATATTCATTATTTAGATATCATATATATCATATATATCATATATATCTACTATATATATATATATATATTTATTTATAACAGTTCATACCATTTGGAGGTAAAAATGAAATGCACCGTTCATGGAGACAGTAAGTCGTACGTACACATGAACGCTAGTTTCATTTCTATTTCTTATTTTTATGGAATTAAAACATAATGATACATAGTTACATTATAATTCCAATATAATATCATATATAATATCATTAACTCCATCCTTTATACATCCCACATATGGCATTAATGAGTCCTATCACTTTGAGGCGGCTGTAGTCTGCACATCCTCAAATGGAATTATCACGTTTACCCATAATAGAAACCATAAAGGTGTTCTATAAAAGTAAAATACAGATAAAAAAAACATAAAAATAAAATATATCATATATAAATATAGTGCCAACATAATGGCAACCATGATAGGCAGTAGGAGATAATCGAACAATCAACGTTTCGTGAGGCGTTAGTTTTCCATCCACATAAATAGTATTTTCTTAACCCATTAGACAGATGTGTGTCTAAGAGTAGTTAGGATCCTTCTTAAAATGGAATCATATTATATTGATGATACTTGTTTTGTTATAAAATAAAGTAATAAAAAGAGTTTAGGGGTTGGAGAAGTAAAATAAAAGAAAAGAAGTTTAGAGAAACTATTACCTTTAATTTGGGTAACTTCCTTTGGATTGAACTAAAAAGACTTATTGAAGTGACTTATGTATATGGTAAGGATTCTAGGAGGAGTATAAGGATGTAGATATATTAATTAGGTAGAGTATGGATGATCCTAAAGTCCCGAGAGGTTTTTCGAATTGGTTATAAGTGAGGGATTTTTAAAAGGGGGAGGATGGGCTCTTTAAGAAAGTGTGATAATATTATCTTAATATATAATGATATTTAGTTTCTAAAGGTCCAAAAAAATTAGACTCAAAGATAAGATGACTCATAGTCGAAATAATATCATCCAATATGAATTAGACAGGTTTTGGATATTATTTTAATCATTATAATCTTATTTATTTAAATCATTTTTAATGGGGTAAATACTGCATCATTATTGTGTCATAAGTAATTTAATTTATTTGATGTCTAAAAGTTATAAAAAAATACCATGATGTATTAAATTTTTTATCTTTATAAATAATATTTATAGTAAAAATTATTACTTATATAACACCATATAAAATTAATTTACTGAAAGATTGTTTTTATGTCATTTTTCCTTTACATTAAATTAATTAATCTAAAGTGTAATTATCACTCCCAAGTGGCTCAAAGGGGTACCCAAATATACTCAAGGATGTCCATGGTCATACATTACTCATCCAATAAGTTTATGAAAAGTGTTAAGGTAATTTTGAATTATTACAATATTTGTTTCTATAAATTACCCTATTTACCTTAACCGCGGTAAATAAAAGTCAAAAGTTACTATCCACCAAAAAACTATTTTCATCTTATTGAACCGAATTTTTCTTACTAATAACAACCATGTATGTTGGATTTTATATATTCAATTCACATAATTGGTAAAATTTCATTTAAATGAAAAATTCAGTTTTTTTACTACTACTCTCTGGTTTCACTATTCATAAAAAATTGAATTTTTTCAGAAAAATACCAAAAATTCAGAAAAATATTTATTTGATATTCCGAATTAAAAAATGATGAATATTTTTCCAAATTAAAAACATAAAAGTAGAATTAATTAATTTAAAATTAATACCCATTGTTAAAACAAATATCATGTTTTTAAGAAACTATAACTATCAAAATATTGACACTTATTTATGTCCACTTTCAAAGTAAAATTAATTTCAATGACCAACATTGGATTAAATGAAAAAAAACATATTCTAATTACACTTTAAAACCAATTAAAAAGATAATATAACCATATAAATAAATTATATTAAAACACAGTTTTGAATTAAAATACAATATTTTCACTATTTATTAAAAAATGAACTTTATCGGAAAAAATCCAAAAATTTACACAAAGTAAATTTTAATGTCCCAGTTCAAAAAATTGATTTTATTTTTTAAAATAGATTGTATTAAAGTGACCAAAACTAGATTTAAATAGGGTTCTCTATTAAAAGTTGGTAAATCGACATTTTAATATAAATTATGCTCAAAATTAGATTCATTATATTTTAAGACTCTAACTTTTTATTGGATAAATGTAAATACATTTAACAAAAATATATAATCATATTGTAGTTAGTTTTGTTCATTCTCACCAATACAATGGATCTGAGTTAAATACAATTTAAAATAATAATATTATATTATTAGTGTGTAATATATGATTTCAAAAAAACCCGTTGTTGCGTAATGGGTATGCTATCGAACATAGAAGCCCCTTTAAATTTAAATTAATGTTTAATACAAAAATTTTAATAAATATAAAATATGTGTCATTCTTTATATACTTGGGATGTTACATCCTTCCCCACTTTTGCGAATTGCGTCCTCGTAATTTTACTTATCAAAATATGTGGGGGTATTTATACCTCATAACATTTTCATATTCCCATATTGCCCCTTCAAACATATGGTCTTTCCAAAAAAACTTCACTTTGTGAATTACCTTATTCCACAACACTTGCTCTCTTCAGTCAAGAATCTGGACTGGTTGTTCCTCATAAGAGATATTGTCTTCCAACTAAACTACCTATAGGCTCAAAACATTTGATGGATTTGGAATATACTTTCTCAACATTGAATCATGAAAAACATTGTGTACCTGGGATAAGCTTGGAGGTAAAGACATTATGTACGCAACTGACCCAAAATTCTATAGGATTTCATAAGGTCCAATGAACCTCGGACTCAACATTCCCTTCTTACCAAAACACATCGCACTTTTCCATGGAGAAACATTTTGAAAGACATGATCACCTACCTCAAAAGAAAGTTCTTTCCTTCAGTTATCTACATAACTTTTCTGTCAGCTCTATGCTATTCTCATGTGCTTTTAAATAAACTGAACTTTCTCTGCCATCTCTTCTACCAATTCTGGTCCCATCAGCTTCCTTTCACCTACTTCATCCCAAAAATCTGAAGCTCGACAAATTTTTCTATATAATGCCTCAAATGGATCCATCAGTATACTGGAATGAAAACTGTATTATATGAAAATTCATCCAAATAAAGATGTTGGTCCCAACATCCCTGATAATCCATCGAGAAAGCACGTATCATATCCTCCAAGGTCTGAATTGTTCGTTCTAATTTCCCATATGATTGAGGATGAAAAGCCATACTAAAATTTAATTCAGTACCCAATGACTTATGAAGGTTTTTTCGAAAGTTATAATTAAACATGGGATCATGATCAAATAAAATAGAGAGGGGAATTCCATGCAACTCGACTCTACCTTTAACATACAACCAAGAATGTTGATCTAGAGTCAATGTATCTTAAATAGAAATGAAATGAGAAGATTTAGTCAATCGATCCACAATAAACCAGATTGCATTATTGCCTCAAGATGTATTTGGTAATCCCACAACAAACTCCATGGATATATTTTCCTATTTCCACTCTGGAACCGGTAAAGGCTGAAGCATCCCTTTCGGTAACTGCTACTCTGCTTTGACCTGCAAACAAGTCAAACACTTCATAGTAAACTCTGCAATATCTCTTTTCATTCCATCCCACCAGTAATACTCTCAAAGATCTCTGTACATCTTAGTACTTCCAGTATGAATTGAAAACAGGGAAATATAAGCTTCACATAACAACTCATTCTTCAACTGTGAATCACAAGGCACACATAATCTCTTTCCAAATCTCCAAAAACAATCATTATCAATATTAAAATCAGGAAACATACCCTTCTAAACCAACTCCACCTTTTTCTGTAACTCACTATCTTCATTTTGTGCTTGCTTAAGTCTATCTGATAAAGATGATCTCACTAAAACCTGATACAAAAAAGAAGAATTTTCTTCCCCAACAACTTCTATGCCAAAGTTAATCAAATTAAAAAACAAAGGATCTTGTTCCAAAAATAACATGGTTAATGAAGTATTACTTTTTCGACTCAAAGTATTATCCACATTATTTGCTTTTCTAGGATGGTAATGGATCGTGCAATCATAATCCTTGATTAATTCCAGCCATCTCCTCTGTCACATGTTCAATTCTTTTTGAGTTAATATATAATTTAATATTTTTTGATTAGTATAGATTTCACATTTTAATCCATAAATATGATGCCTCTAAATTTTTAGATAAAAAACAATAGCAGCTAATTCCAAATCATGTGTAGGGTAATTTAACTCATGAGGTTTCAACTGATGTGAAGCATAAGCAATTACCTGATCATTCTTTATTAGGACACAACCAAGTCCTTTCAATGAATCATCACTATAGATAACAAACTCACCATTTCTAGATGGAAGTTCAAAAACTGGAGCATTCTCTAATCTTCTTTTCAATTCCTAAAAACAATCATCACATTATTTTGTCCAAATGAACTTATCACCATTTCAAGTTAACATAGTTATTGAACTAGATAACCATGAAATTTTTTCAACAACCCTCTTGTAATAACCTACCAAACCAAGAAAACTACAAACCTCGGTTATATTTGTGTCTCTTCGCCATTCTTCAACAACATTTGTTTTAGTAGGATCAACAGTTATGCCATATTTTGAAATAATGTTACCAATTAAAGAAATTTGTAACATCCAAAACTCACACTTGCTGAATTTCCCATATAGATTCATTTCATTTAAGGATTGCAACACAAACCTTAAATGAATTTCATGTTTTCTTTTCTTTTGGAATAAACCAAAATATCATCAATGAACCCAACCACAAACTTATCCAAGAACTCAAAGAAAATTTTATTCATAAGATCCATGAATATAGCAGGTGCATTGGTTAAACCAAAAGACATAACTAAAAATTCATAATGGCCATATCTTATAAAAATGTGGTCTTTGGAATGTATAATTCTGTTAAATTCAAGTTATGGTACCCCAACCTCAAATCAATCTTCGAAAAATACTAAGAACCTTGGAGCTGATAAAAAAATCATCAATATGAGGAAAAGGATACTTGTTCTTAATAGTGATGTTATTCAATGGTATATAATCAATAAAAAATATCATTGAACCATCTTTATTTTTAACAATCAAGACAGGAGCACCCCATTGTGATGTGTTAGGTCGAATGAAACCTTTATCTAATAACTCTTGAAATTGTTTCTTTAACTCTAAAAGTTCAATTTGAGCCATTCCATAAGGGGGTTTTGAAATTGGATTTGAATCAAGAACTATGTCAATAGTAAATTCAACTTCCAGATCAGGTATAATATCAAAAAACTCATTAGGAAAAACATCACGGTACTATTTACCACTGGCACATCATTAATCTTAAGAGTACCTTTGACTTCAACAATATGTGCAAGGTAACATTGATTTCAATCTTTTACTAGTTTCTGAGCTTCCTGATATGTTATCAAAAGCAAGGGTTCATTCTATTATCCAAACTATAAATCATTCTAAAAAGAAACCTATTTATCTCTACAGTCAGTCTTATCATGATAAACAAAAATCCAATCCATACCCAAAATAACATCAAAATCTACTAGAGGAAAAAATAATAAGGTTTGCAGGTAGGTTATTTCCGTACATAAGGACATGAATGTTCTTATGTTTTCTTTTTGTCGCAAAATTTCCTCCCGGTGTATTTACCATAAGTTATGTATTCATATATTGAGATGGAATTCCCAATTTACTAGAAAACTTCTCAGAAATGAATTAGTGTGTATACCCTAAATCAAACAACACATTGGCATAATCTGAAAAAACAAATAGTGTACCTGATAGAACATCATTTTATGGCCCAACATCTGCTGAATTAGTTACAAAGGATTTCAACACCCCTTTCTGCTTATAGTCTGTCTGCTTTCCTTCGGCTGAGTTCTTTTTTGGACACTCATTTGTATAATGACCCATTTCATTGCACTTAAAACATTTTACTAACTATATATCAAATATTTTCTTACCATTACCCTCATCTTTTTTAGGTCAATTACGAGCCTTATGTCCCATTTTACCACATTAGTAGCACTTAACAAAATTCAAATGACATTCCCCAGCATGCTTTTTACCACAATTTTTACAAACTGTAAACTTATGTTTCTTACCATCAGACTTTTTTGGAGATTTCTTCCCTTTCTCTTACCACCTTGACCACTTATTCTGTTATTTTTCAAAGAACACATGATCATCAGCAAACTCCAATTCCACCTTCTTCGCACAACGAACATGTTTTTCATAGATTTTTAACTCACAAGAAGCTAAAGCCCTTCTATATTTTGGAATTAATCCTGATTAAAAATAGTATATTTTACTATCAATATCTCATATGAAATTTGGATCATACCTAGCTAGTTGAGTGAATTTTTCTTCATAAACAGCCACTGAGTCATACTCCTACTTCAATTCTAGGAATTGATTTTCCATTCTAAGACGAACCACCTTAGGAAAATATTTATCAAGAAACATACCTTTGAATTCATCCCACTCAAGAGAATCAATATCTTCACTATCCCCGATATTTTTCCCCATCGACCACCACTGATCAGCTTCACCTTCAAAATGGTAAACAACGAGACTAACCTTTTGATGTTCTGAACAAGACATGACATCAAAAATCATTTCCAGTTCTTTAATCCACCCTTTTGTAAGCACCGAGTCAGATTATCCTTTGAATGATGGGGGATGTTGCCTCATGAAATGCTCCACAACTGACATGTTTCTCTGTAGTTGATCTGGTTCATCTCATTCATGGATACCACCAATATTTATATCCTGAGTCAACTGTACCATCACTGAAATAAACTATTCAGTTCCGATTCTGACCATCTTAGGTTGCTGATTTGTAAGGTTGTCTTCCTCCTGATGTCGTCCCAATATAGACGCCCTGTTTTCTCATTGGAAACCCATTTTGAAGACAGAAATATCTTAGGCGAAGCAACATGGTAATCTGTAAATGCTATATGATTTAAATATTAACATGAATTATTTTATGGATATTAATTTAAAAATACCCTAACTCCTAAAGTTATCTACACCGACCTATGATACCAACTATAAGGACCCGACCTTAAAACATTCCAAAATATTGAATTAATCAAATAATTCACATTGAGGATATTTTTAGGTTTAGAGTTTTAGAGAATTTGGACATAACTATTACATCTCAAAGGATTATAAAGTAGACACTTCTACTCAGTTTCAATTTTTTTCATAAAATAAAATCTCTTGAAAAAAAGAGTCATGTCTAGTTCCATGTTTTAGATAGTATGAATTTTCCTTGATCCCATCCTTGACCCTATTCATCTTTAAGTCATGTGAAAAACATTTCAAAACATGGGATGAGCATAAAATGCTCAGTAATGTTTATAAAACAAAGAACGAAAACTTTAGTTCATAAATACATACAGAACATAAAATCTTTTACTTACCTAATGAAATCATAAGATTTATTAATGACACATAGAAATCATAAATTATAAAGGTAACTTGTGGAATCAATAACATACTTACATTGTAGCTATCACAGCTACATAAAGAGTTACATTGGAATACCCATAAAAGTATATTCTCTAAATCTCTTAAGAGAAACATCAATGTTTACCTCTATCACATTACCCAATGCATTGGAGAGCTATCTCAGGCTCACCCACCCTAGGTTAATCATGGAACCACCTATATACATAAATAATTCCCATGAAACATAACATGATCATAACACATAACATAAGCATAAAGGAAAGATTAAATTTCCACATTGCAATAATAAAATATCATTTCAAGATATTGAAATAATAAATCCATTCAAAAAATCATTTTTAGTACCAAAATATGTAAAAATAGTATATGGTATTTATTTTTCCTTTTAAAAACATTACAGATTGTTAAGGAAGCCAAAGATCAAATAATACGTGCGGCAGCGGAAAGGTCGTTGTCACCGCTTACGTAAAAAAACATTAATTTTTTTAGTTTAGTAAAATGAGTTTTATTAAAATATTCCCTTTGAATGAAATGAAATGTCAAAGGGGTTTATACAGTGTATAAAATAAAATCGTCTATTAGAACAAAATATGTCTCAATGAAAAGGAGATTGAGATAAAGTCCCTTACCTCATGTCCGATATGACTCGATCGCTCTTTAATCTCTTGAATAATAAAATAAAGTTAATTTCAACTTCCTTAAGAACCTTTTTCAAGTTTTCTATTCCTTTTATATCACTTATTACAATGTTATAAGAAATATTTAATCATTGGAGTTGCTAATGTTCATTTTGTTGATATTTGGTACTTGAGTCAAAAATGAACATCTTATATTTACAAGTTGTCCATGTGGTCTATAGTTCATTATATCCAGAATGATATTAATTATTGAGATATCATATATATCATATATTTCATATATATCTATTATATATATATTTATAACAGTTCATATCATTTGGAGGTAAGAAATGAAATGCACCGTTCATGGAGACGGTAAGCTGTACGTAAGCATGAACGCTACATTCATTTCTATTTATTATTTTTATGGAATTAAAACATAATGATACATAAGTATATAATAATTTCAGTATAATATAATATATAATTTCATTAAATCCATCCTTTATACGTCCCACATATGGCATTAACGAGTCATATCACTTTGAGGGGGTGGTAGTCTGCACTTCCTCAAATGAAATTATCATGTTTACCCATAATGGAAACCATAAAGGTATGTTATAAAAAGAAAATACAGAAGAATAAAGAAATTAGAAACATAAAATATATCATATATAAATACATTTACATCATAATAGCCACCATGATATAATGTAAGAGATAATCGAATAATCATCGTTTCTTGAGGTGTTAGTTTTCCATCCACAGAAATAGTATGTTCTTCACCCATTAGATGGAGGTGTGTGTAAGTGTAGTCCAAATAATTCTTATAAAAACATCATAGTATATTGAGGATACTAGTGTTGTTATAAAATAAAGTAATAAAAAGAGTTTATAGGTTCGAGAAGTAAAATAAATGAAAAGAAGTTAAGAGAAACTATTACCTTTAATTTGGGTAGCTTCCTCTGGTTTGAACAAAAAGGACTTATTAAAGTTCCTTCTGCCTAAGGTAAGGCTTCTAGGAGGAGTAGAGGAATGTATGGGGATTAATTGGGCAAAGTTTGGACGAGTCTAAAGTTTTGAGATGTGTGTGGAATTGGGTATAAGTGAGGGATTTTTATAAGGGGGGAGGGGCTCTTTAGGAAAGTGTGATAATATTAATTTATTATATAATGATATTCAGTTTATAAAGGTCCAAAAATCATTAGAGTCGAAGATAAGATGACTCATAGTCTAAATAATATCATCCAATAGGAATTGGACAGGTTTTGGATAATATTTTATTCATTATAATCTTATTTATTTAAATATTTTATTAATGGGGTAAATATTGCATCAATATTCTGTTATAAGTAATTTAATTTATTCGATGTCTAAAAATTATAAAAAAGTTACCATGATGTTGTAAATCTTTTTATTTTTATATAGAATATTTATAGTAAAAAATATTTATTATATAATACCATATAAAAATTAATTTACTAAAAGATTTTTGTTTATGTCATTTTGCCTTTACATTAAATTAATTAATCTAAAGTGTCATTATCACTCCAAAGTGGCTCAAAGGGTTCCAAAAATAGACCCAAGGATGCCCATGGTCGGCCATTACTCATCCAATAAGGTTATTACAAGTGTTACGTAAATTTTTAATTATTAAAATTTTTTTTACCTTGAATTACCCTATTTACCTTTAACCTCAGTAAATAAACGTCAAAAATTACTATTCACCAAAAATTATTTTTAACTTATTGAACCACATATTACTTACTAATGACAACCATATATGTTGGATTTTCAAAATTCAATTCACATAAGTGGTAAAACTTCATTTAAATGAAAAATTCAGTTTTTTAACTACTACTAAGTGGTTTAATTATTCATAAAAAATTGTTTTTTTTCCAAAAAATACCAAATATTCATCCAAATATTTATTTGATATTATAAATTAAAAAATGATGTATATTTTTTCAAATTAAAAACATAAATGTGTCATTAATTAATTTAAAATTAATTCCCACTGTTAAAACAAATAGCATGTTTTTATGAAACAATAATTACCAAAAGATTGACACATGTTTCTATCCACTTTCAAAGTGCAATTAATTCCAATGTCCAAAATTGGATTAAATGATAAAAATATATTCTAATTAAACTTTAAAACCTATTAAAAATATAATCTAAACATTTAAATAAATTAGTTTAAAATGTAGTTTTGAATTAAAATACAATATTTTCACTATTCATTAAAAAATAAACTTTATCAGAAAAATACCAAAAATTTACCCAAAGTAAATTTTGATGTCCCTGTTTTAAAGAAAGATTTTATTTGTTTAAATATAATGTATTAAAGTGTCCAAAACTATATTTTATGAGGGTTCACCATTAAAAGGTGGTAAATGGACCTTTTAATGCAAATATGTTTAAAATTAGATTCATTCATATTTTAAGCCTCTAAATTTTTATTAGATAAATGTAAATATATTTTAAAAACATGTATAATCATATTGTAGTTAGTTTTCTTCATTCAATCTAGTACAATGGCTTAGAGTTAACTACCAATTAAAATAATAATATTATATTATCAGTGTGCAACGTAAGATTTCAAAGAAACCCATTGTTGCGTATCAGGTACACTATCGAACATAGAAACACTTTTAAATTAAAATTAGTGATTAATTCAAAAAAATTAACAAATATTAAATATGACTTATTCTTTATTTACATGGGATGTTATAGTATTTTTAATGTGTAATTAGGGGAATGTGGGAAGATTTTTTGATGGTCATGAGTGTGGGGTGTTGAGGTGGTGGTTGTGTGGTTGTGCTTTTGGGATAGTGGGGTGGCGGTTTTCTCATTGATTTTGGGGTGGTTATGTGGTTTTTGTGGGATCATTCTTTTTTGGTGTTGAGGAGGAGGTTTTTTTGGTCATTCATTTGGGGTGGTAAGGTGGTTTTTGTTTAGTTATTCATATATGGTGGTGATGATTTGTTATTATAGGTAAAATGAGATTTTTGTGACATGTTGTTGTGTAATTCTACATTCTGGCGTAGTAATTGAATAATTAATAAATAATAATTGTAATTTATGGGGTCTCATTTGTATAATGGGATAAAAATTGAAAATTAATAAATAAACTAGGGGTTTACTGGTTTAATGTGGATGATGATAAATAATGAAATGAATGGGATTCATGATGGAATTGGTAAGAGGTTTGAGATGTTTCACGTGGATTGTGTGGTCTTATGAATTTATAAGGTTGCAACAATAGTGGGGATTTTTTGAGTTTGTTAGAGTTTTATTTTGAACCCAAATGTAGGGTTTTCTATATTCATATATGCACACAATTGTATATTATTCTTATTTTTATATTCACCCAACCCACGTCATTAAATTTGGGATGACACCTATATTGTTACATGCTCGTGTATTTTAGAAAACATATGAGGATGACAGATTGATGGGTATTATTTCTTTCTAAATCTATCTTTTATATGAGGTAGGTATCACAAAATACATGATTTTCAGTGTTATGATAGTGCAATTGATGGAAGTTGGGATTGGCCAAGTGTCTTTGGGAAAGAATAGAAGGGTTTGTGTTTATGGGGAACCATGACCAATATTACTTCAAAGAAATATTATGTATCGTAGGTGTCTGTAGGAAGGATTATATAGGACAATGTGGATTACAATTGGGGTCATTCATTGTTAGAAGATGGAATCAGGTTGATTTAATTCATGTTTTTTGTTATTCCACTGCTATAGTTATGGTTGTGGATGTATTGTGACTCAAGTGTTTTTCAGAAAGACACGATGTGTCCTTTATTATAAGGCAGTGAGCCAATGTTTCATTTGAAGATATGTGTTGTGACTTTGTAAAATTGATAGGATATCCATGAAATTCAACAATGGGGTGTGAATGTGGAATACCAGTAGGAAAGCATTATGGGGTAACTTTAGTAGTGTGAATAATGTTATTTTATATCATTTGGATTAAGTTATTCAGTGAGCATGACTTGGTGAGGTTCAGATAGATAGTTTAATTTTTTAAGTGTTTTTTGTTCTACTATTTTCTCATAGGTGAATTAGTATGAATCATCCACATTATCATTAGAGACATTGGTTTTCCTATACATTATACTCGTACGGATATCATACATATATATAATGAGTTTTTTGGTTATTGAGAGAAATATTTGGATACTTTTGTAAATTAATATTATAAATCTATTGGCAGATATTGTGTTCCCACATTATCATTTCTTTTGGGTGTTTAATTTAGGGAAATATTAGTATTTTTTTATTTATACATGTAATTGGGAATATTTTTTTTTATTTTTATATTATGTCATTGAGTATTTTTTGAATGATTAATCTCATATCATAATATTATATTATTATACAAGTAAATGAGTCCCATTTAATGAGTTTTATACCCTTAGTTATAATTTCGAACATCGGGACTACTGGATGTGGGAATTGGTAATCATTATCTACCTCCCCTCATTTTTTTATATTTTCAGGGTGGAGGTCATGAAATTTGAAATAATATTCCTAATATATAAACCATTCATATTGTATCTTTTGAAGAAATTTGTTTAAAACTAGAAAACAAGACATGGTTTAAGCCTATAACCATATGGTTGAATAAAAAGTCCAATTTTTTTCAAATTTGGATGTTATACTATTAAAATCCATATTTTCATCTTTTAATAATAGAATATTTCAATATTTTATTTTCTTCACAATATTTTATATCTAAATTGAAGTTTATTTTTAGAAATCCAACAGTCCTCTACCCTATGTAGTAAATACCACCCCCTCTTATCTTTAAAGGGGGTTGGAATTTTAGAATAGAAGTATGATAATATAATGAAAATAACCAAAGAAAAGATAATTTAGTACATTTGATACACTTTTTTCAAAAACATAATAATATCATAAATTTTATCATGTTCCATTTAATTTTTTTTCTTGTGTAATCATATATGATTTATTATATTTTAATTTGAATTTTACTAAATGACACATAACTTTCTACTATAATTATTCTCTACCTTCTATTTTTTAATATTAATAATCCTAAAATAGTTTAAATAATAATGATTACAGTTCCACCTTTCACAATATTATTCATTAAAAAGAGTATTTTTACCTCCTTTCATTTGAATATCTTCGGTGCATAATTTATTTCTCATCTCATTCATTTTTTATTAAAAAAATTACCATGATGATCCCAAAAAGATTACTAACCATACTTATCACTATGTAAAACATCGATTGTGGATATTAATATTGTTCGGATGTAATGTGATTGGGATATTTAACTCATTTTATTTTCTATAAATTAGCATTGTTTATGGGAAACTATATATCTCATGGGTTATTGACATGCCTTTTTTGACATTTAAATTCCAATGATTATCCGAACCAATAAATACAAAGGGTTTCATAAAATATTGAACCTTACATAATTGAAAATTGATAAATATTAGTAACTTGATTGAGGATTTAATTATATCAAATTAGGTGAATTTTGATCGAAACCATCTTGTTAAGTGGACGTCAATTAAAAGAAATATTTTGAAAATTCATAGGATGTCATAAGATTACATACCCAATTATGAACTGACCCAAATATTTTCCAAATTATTAAATAAAAATTCATCCATTACTTAAATTTTATAAACCCTAAAACAACCCATTAAATATACAATAAGAAAATTGAGTCCAAATATATTACATTCACTTTAGATTCTACCCATGGAACACCATACACATTATAGAAAAGCAACACACCATTCGTATTTTTATGGATTAAAATCATATATTCATAAATACACATTAATGATAAGGTTTGTAATATTAGTAATTTTTAGAGTGGTTCAACGAGCATTGTTTCAGTGGTGATTTATATAAACATGATCTTCTATCATAAAGGTTTTATAATGATTTATAGTTTCTAAATATCATATTGGTGTTGTTCAAGGGTAAAGCCTTGTGATTCCATCTCCATTGAAAATTTCGACAAATGGGATTGATATGGTATGATCCTACTGGTCGAAGCCATCACTTCTCCTTTATGTGACAGTTTCATTATATTATATCCCTTAATATATACTAATCACAATTGGGACTATAAATCTATAATATAAACAATTTTTTTATGATTAATGGTCTACTAATATAGTTAGTAAAATTATAGCTATATTTATTAATAGTCATATATACAAAATGAAAAATAGATCATGTCATTTCTATAATTACATTACATAATAAGGAATAAATTCATATAGAATGTAATTTAATTTATGAAATTCATGGTCATTACTAAGGTTTTCCTAATAGGATGATCACATATAATTTCATTCCATTTCACTGATAATACATTACAAAATTAATTTTTATATGTTTTTTATTTGAATTAATATATAATAAATTTGTGAGTGAATAAACAACATCTGTTTTGTATTTTTCACAGTATAGTGTTTGAAGTGTTCTGTGGATATTCTCTTTGGATTTGGTAAAGCTTTTAGTGCATCATAGTTTCTAGGTTTGTTTTTAGGAATCAATCTAATATAAATCAAATTTTACAATTAACGATTGATTTACTTATTAATAATACATACCTATAATAAATATTATTTTCTTTCTATGTAGTTTCTTTGGGCCTCATGTGGGTTGATGACGTTTGTTGGACATGGATGAACATCATATAGAGTATAATGGAAAAATTGAAAGGATTCTATGTCAACGAATATGAATAGTAATCCCTATGTATTATAATGTCATTTATAATTTTATTTATTTAGCATGTGAGGTATTATATCTAATGTAAAATAGATATGTTCAAAAATAATAATAAATTTTAATACATTTAAATTCAAAATAATTAGTTGAAAAAAGTGTCAAGTGAAATGGTGGACCCTCTCCCACTAGACTTATGTTTCTTCTAACAATGGAAGAGTATGTTTTATATATGAATTCATTTTAAGGAAATACCCTTAGGGGAGATAAAATTAATGAATTATGTGAAAGAGATGTATTTTCCATAGTGTGAAGTTCCCTTTGGGACCTCCAAATAGAGGCAAGTGATGGGTTGAGATTGATGTAGTAGGATTTATCTATGTGAGAATCAATATATGAATTTTATCCCTTGGGGTTGTCGAGAAGATCACTGGGAAACATTTCTTCCCTAATGAGATATTTGTTTTCTAGGTGCATAGACCCTATCATTATTGATGGTTTCAATGGGTGTGAGGATCAGTCTTGGTAAAATTTTAAGGGGATTGTATTTAGAAAATATCCCATATATAACGATTCCTATGAAGGAAATTAGGATTTCATATGATTATCATACTTTTGAGTGATGTTATTCCATCATAATGACTATTGTGGATATAATATTTTATTATTAGTGTAACACCCTAAAATTTTGGAATATATATTTCTCAAAAATAATATAGAGATTGATATCTTATTTCACATAATAAACGAGAATAAAATAATGAATAGAATATTTTATGAATATTATAAATATAATATATGAATAAAAATTTATTTAAAATAAAATATTATAATTTATTAGAATTTCATTCAAAATATGATAAATAATATATTATATTTTAGGGGAGGAATTGTTTAATAAAACCAAAATTCAATTATATATATTTAATTTTATTTAATAGTCATATTTAACAATTTTATAATATTAATTTTATAAAATGTGCTTTAGTTTTTAATTCTTTATATAAAAATTACATTACTCTGTGTTTTTTGGATTTTTTTTAAAATAATGTATTATTACATGAACAATAAAAAATAATTATTTTTCTCATACCATAAAAATTTATTTAAATTTAATTAAAAACATTTTTTATAATTTATATGTGTTTAAAATATATAGAAAATAATTTAATAATATTATTTTGTATTTACAAAAAGTATTTTTCAATTTTTTGAATTGTATAAAATATTTTACCTATTTTTATTTTCATATATTAAAAATCAGTTTTCAATGCACATAGAGAATAAATAGAAAAAAATTATTTTTGATTTTATATCATCATTTTTAGGTTATTTAAAAATTCCAATTTTATTTTTAGTCTTGAAATGTGATTATTAATATAAATTTCAATATTCACTACAATGATAATGTTGTTTTCTTTAAATAATCACTTTATTAATATTTTTTAGTTTCTATTCAAATAATTAAATTAATTTTTATTAAAAATTAATAATATAATTATTAAAATGGGATATAAATACATTAACACTTCTTCAATTGTAAATAAATAGAAAATCATATTATGGCCACCTAAAGGTAAAATACCATTATTTCTACAAATGATTATTTATATATATTAAATATTTAAATATAAAATGTGAAGTTAAAATTACATAGAATTTAAATAGAATATATGAAGATTAAATTTTAATTTATAAAATATTTTTTTATATATAAGATACTCCATATTTAATATTACACATGAACTGTTTGGATAAAAAGTAGTTACTAAGGGATAAAAATGAGAAAACATGGAAATATGATGAAAATGATTGAAAATGATTGAAACATGTGCTAAATTGTGTGTTTGATGGTTTTATGAAATTATTCAACTAGAAACTCCTTTATATATCACTTTTGGACCTACTGTACATTGGATAGTGTCATGAAATTACTTAAAAATAATGGGCATTCACAAAAGTTCACATTTTAGCAATTATAAAATGAGAACACATCAACGACTTCATAATATGCAGAATAAATTTAATTTTATCCTAAAAAATTCAATTTTCATCCTTATATTAACATCTTTCATTTCTATAATCAACATAAGGCAATTATTTTTCCTTATCCCTTTATTTCTATGTAGAATTTCTGGAGAATGTTCATGGTCCCAATGTGAGTATTATATTATCCACATCCTAATCTTCAAAATAATTCTTTTTCAAAACTACAATTGACATAGTTGTATAATTACCTATGTATTATTTTTATACTTGGATGTAAATATATTAATAGAATAATCATTATTTATTCCATATTAACCCCATAAAAAATAATAACTTCAACAGAGTATTGTGCATATCATTTCCTCCATCAAAAAACTTCATAAATTTTTCATCATAGAACTTTATGGTTTGTAATAAGGATTTATTTTATGAATTAAAATTCCAATTAGTTAAGATTTATAATTATTAAATGATAATTTATGAAATACCTTCATTCGATCCCATCCAATGAGAAATTGAATCATTATTCTATTATATGATAGTCTACCTCCTCCACATATGAAGATAATTGTTTATCATCACCCAACATAATTGATAATTCTACGAATTAATTTCATTAATATTTTTGATATTTATATAATTTTTATTCTTAATTAAATGTTATTTTACATTATATAAAAACTCATATTTCCTCATAAAATCATTATAAAATAATGTTTTTTGGTCAATTTTACCACCTATGTGACTAATGTTATATTTTTTTATCATTAATTAATAATGAATTGTATAAAATTTTAATATCATTTATTAATAATTTATTTATTAATTTATATTATTTTGGAATGATTTCATTGATATCTATTATACTTATTAATATGTAAACTTTCAATTAGTAAACACTCAAAAACAAGTTATTCAATTGTTCAATTTTAAAAAACTATATTATTATATTAAACGAAATTAATAAGTGATATAATGAATAATTTGAACATGATGGATTTATTATATTTTATAGGTATTATTTTTTTAATTTTTATGTTAATAATATTTTCAAACTCAATAAAAAATAGGCATGAAACACCCAATTCTATTTTATAGTGTCTGATAATGAAAATAAACCATAACTGACTAATATATTTGTAATAAATGGTGGATAATGAAGTAAATGAATGAATATATATATATATACAATGTTTTTTATTAAGTGATTTAGATATTTATGTCTTTTTTACTAGAGGATAGAGTGAATAGTATTAAGGAGGAAATAAGGTAAACATTTCATTATCACATTTTCAAATCCATTAGACAAGTTTGATTTTGATCACCATAATTTCCATTATATGGTGGATTCAATATATAATTTTCTTCAATAATAGTTAATATATTTAATTTCATGATATTTAAATTCCCATTTCTTCAATTACATATTGTTTTCCACGATTTATATGAGTACATATTTTTAATGGTTTTTGTTAACACAACTCCATTTAATTAGTCAGAATGTATATTAATAATATTATTTCTTCAATGATTGGTTTGTTCCAATATAATAATTTTCCTACTATAATGTACATTAATACATTGATTAAATTTCAATATTTATTCAAATCAATCTATTTTATGAGTTTCGTACCCTTTAAATTTTTATCTTTATTGAGAATAATAATCTTCCTCTTCAATGATGGAATCACCTCCTTCCCTATATAATAATTTCTCACCAATATTATCCATTATATTATTAATCCACATTCATTTTTTATATAATGTTCCCTTTCCATTATCTGTTACCACTTTTCAGTGGTATATTTCCTACCTCATAATGAAATTATGGTTTTTAACAATAGTATTTGAAAATATTACAATGGTTTCCCATCATTTCAAAATAATATATTTTATGTACCACTAAAATATTTTATAATAATTTATTTTCATTTTTTGGGATCCATTATTGATGATTATTTTCAATATTTTTTATTATTTTCAATATGATATCGCTATCATTTGAAAAATGACTTCCAAAAGTGTCTAAAGCTACACTGTATATCCCAAAGATAAAATCATTTTCTGAAAAATCATTTTTGATATCACCACAATTTTCACCATTATATATATATGTGATATATTTCAGTGAAATAAATTTATAGTAATCACATAAGAAATTTTAATTTGAAATAATATTTTGGGGGAATTATTTTAGTGTATAATCATTCCACATTGCTGAGGTTAATTATCATGACACCATATTGAACTCATAGAAAACACACACACACACACACATATATATATATATATGTGTGTGTGTGTGTGTGTGTGTGTCTGTGTGTCTGTGTGTGTGCTATTAATATTTTTATGAATTGTTTATTTCATGTGGCACACATATGTATGGATGAATGACTAGTAGGGTACGATATTTCCCTTTGATTAATTGTTATAGTTTATTTATCATAAGATCATTAGGGAACATTATTTTTTTTATCCAAAAACCAAGGATCCAGAAATATTTTTTTGTTGAAGCCAAGGAATTTACAAGAGTATTTACCTAAAAAATTTTACACAAGAGGATATATCACAACCGAAATGGAAATATATAATAATTTCATCCAATACCAAAGGTTTATTTTATAATTATCCCAATAATAATAAGATACATTTGTGATCATACCAAGCCTAATATGTGATTAATATATTATGGATTATCTTTGGAATATGATTTCATTTATTTAGTTCATGCCACACTTCTATGTTATAATCTAGTTCCTATTATTTGTTTCAATGGTGTATTATTATCATCTCATGATTTTAAAATATTTTTCCATGGTTTATATTTATTTTTTTAGATTACATTTCCTTATATCATGAGTATTTTTCAATAAATTATTGTTCCATGGTCTACCTAATAAAAAAACATCTCTTGGCCATTAATTGTCATATACTAATTATATGACCCATGATTACAAAATTATATGTCTTCACATACTTATTATTTATACCCAACACTTTCATATGATTCTTTTACACATGTTATTAATATATGAAAAACATGTGGCGTGTTTATAAGGGATCCTAGAAAAGTTAGATAATGTAGTAATGTTAACATATATTGTAAAATAAATTAGGTTAGTTTTCTAGTCTACAATTAACTTTAACAAAAAAGGTATTATATTTGAGTGTTATTATTGTGATTTTAAATACTAATTTAAAATTTTATCTTGTTTTTCATGGATAATTTCACTTGATATCAATAATACCAATAAAAATTATGATTTTATTCATAGGTGCAGGGAATGTGGTTCTGAGTAACTATAGTTTGTATCGATGTGGTCTTAATTTTATTTTTAGTATTAGATTTATTATTTATGTGATAATGAGAAGTGAAAATTAGTGAAAACCATAGGGTCGTGTCTACTAGATAAGCCGAAGTATAGGATATTATTTTTATGTTTTAGTAAATTATTAATTAGTTGGCTATCCTTACAATTTAAAACATGACATGATAATAAATAGTGGTGGTTGTTGTGGAACAGATGAAACTATAGATAATTATAATAAAAAATTCATTTTTTATTATTAAATAATTCTTCACTTTGGTGAATAATGAGTGGTCCTAGGACAATAGAACTGGCTAGAAAATATCTAGATATATTCCCTACAACATCCTCAATATCTGTTTGGAGTATTGTGGATGGTTTAAATACCTAAAATTTTTAGTTAGAGAACTAACTATGGTGATTACTATGGTTAACATAGAATGAACATAAGATATTCATATGTAATTGTATATATTTCATTATGTTTTTACTAGTAATTGGTTCATAGTTTTCTTTTTCTATATTTAATAATATCTCATTTAAAAATACCCTAATTTAATAAGATGGTTTCAACCTAAAGAAACTAATTTAAGAATATGTATTTGGGAAAATGTGGATATTTTCCTAGTAACCAATATGGTGGGATAGACATTGATTTGAAAATCTTCATCACACTTTTATTTTAGTTTAATAACAATTTAAAAATACTAAATGATGCTCCCAAATGAAACTAGAAATTATTATCTTTCTATTATGATTTTCATGTGAAAATTAGTATCGACATTAAGTGTCTCTCAAAATCCACTAATTTATGAGGAATATATTAATACAACAAAATATTTTTTTTGTAATTTACGAAGATTAGAGAATGAAAATAATTTTTTAGTACTATTTTATTTTTAAGGTGATGTTGATCAATGTTGGACCCTAATCAATAACATGAGTCTAAAAAATAATTATATTCCATGAAATGGGATGATTTTAATGAGGCATTTTTAAATAAATATTTTTACAAAACATTTCACAAAAAAATAGAGAAAAAATTAATAATGTTGAATGAAAAGGAAGATGAATCCATTAGTATTTATAATTAAATCATCATAATACATTCATGGTACATCTATAGTTTTACCATTAACCATGAAATAAAGTATGATATTTTATTTTGGGGGTTCAACTCGAATATCCAAAAATCATTGGTTATAAGATATTTTATAATCTATGAAGAGATTTTTTGAATTTAACTAAAGGTGGAAATATAAATTTTAGACTCTTAGTAATGTCATGTTAAAGGGGATAATAAGTGAAAAAATTATTTCATTTGAAATTTAAGTGGTAAAACCATTTAAGAAAGATATATTATCTTTTTAACATGTTGACAATTTGGAAAGATAAATAAGGGGACTATATCCAAGGAAAAGGTAAGTGATTTATTTTTGGAAGAAATAGTGATTATACAAAAATAATGAAGATATATGAAAAGATTAATTATTATAATCAATAGGGTAAAATCATAGATAAATGAAAACACCCATTTGAATGAATTAATTATGAAGAGAAAGGGAATTATGAAAATAGATGCACATACTTTGGGTTTTAAGGCAATGAGTAAAATCAATATCAAACTAATTTAATAGAATAAGTAAAAAGGTATAAAATAAACCCAAAATTTGTATATTGTGATAACAATATTGGTATGTATAATTACTAAATAATTATCTATGACATCAATATAGTGGATAAAGTTTTTGGATTCTTATTCTAGTATGTCTAGTATATCAATTTTTTTTATAAAATAATAAAATAAATACCCCAGAAATTTCATATTAACATGGAATAAAATCATGCATTATTTAATCTTAATATGTGGTTTTGTGGATAATGCTTCATGAATGACTTATTATCTATCCTTTACATGATTTTTATGTGATTTTGTAAATTTATTGGCTAACTAATTGTATAATCCATAGTAACCATCAAATAAGAAAAAAAAATTTATATTTTAATCCTATATATGATCATATATTAGTGTGAGTATAACTATGATATCTCATATGAGATTAATTATATTATAGGATATAATATACCTGATCCTGAAATTGTTTAACTAATGTGACTATTGAAAAACTCATTTTTATGACAGAAATATTTAAAGATAAAAACGTATTTCTAATGTTTTTCATAAACAACCTATATATCATAAATTCATTATATCTAGTTTCACTGATAGGTGATAATTAAATTTATGAATAATTAATTTAATAAAGTGGGAGAATATAACACCCTATGATTTTGGAATATTATTTTCTCTAAATTAATCATGTGTTTGATGGATTTGTTCACATAAAACATCAATCAAATTTGATACCCAACATACACGATGAATATTATTATGAAGGTGGACATTGCCTCATGAAGGACTCAATAGAATTTTGTTCCCTCATCTTCTCATTAAAATATTAATCAATAATAAATAATTTTAAAATCATTTAATGGTTAAAAAGACATTTTTTACAAAAATTGCTTTTCAATATATTAAATTATTTAATTTAAAATTATATTTTATCCTTTTTAGATTTTTATTGGAGAATATGGAGCCTAAACTTATTTTTATGATGTAAATATTTTCTTAGGATTGATAACTTATATATTTAGAAAAATATAAACTACTAGGGTAAAAACATGTAACCTTAAAGAGAACCAAGATAGTAAAAAATAAAAATAAAGTATTAAAAGGATTGAAACATGTTTACAATAACTAGTAAAAAGATTTTTAGAGGATTTATAGATCTTATTCCACCCAAAAATAAATTATTTATCACTATTTAATTCTTTTTCTCACATAAACATTTTCACGACAATATTAAATAATAATGGGCATTGTAACAACCCCATCTTGACGTACATAGACAATAAAGTTCTTTTGTGGAATACTTAATACATGACACAAAAAGATTCCCAATGACGGTATTAGATAAGTGTATTTGGAAACTTGGAACTTAGTCTTCTAATTATGGTGAAAGATATTCAACATCTCCCATAATGATATTCCATATTTTTCCCACCTAAAACATTTATTTATATCCGGGGAAAATAAAACATAAAAATAGTGAGCTTCACCCTATGATCTGGTATGATAGAAATACCCTTATTCATAATAAATGCTCATCCAGTAAAAATGCATGATTAATGTGGATTCTCGTTGCCATTTGTGAATCCACTTCGATCCAAAAAAGTCACTTCAATAACACAGTGCAAGACATTGGTATGAAATGATTATTGCGTATTTTTGGTAACAATTTCCAACCTCACCATACTTTGGATTTATTTTGGTGTTCCCCTCTACCAAGATGGATTAGGGTTATTATTCATGGGGATTCAAAAGGAATTTTGGGCCCTACACATTGTGGCTCTATCTTCAAGAATCAAATTGGTTAGATCATTTTTTATTCAATGGTTGCTAGTGAATTTTTTCTTGACTAGATGGTAAAATTATGAGAATGCTTCATGCCATATTTTTTTCCAAAAAAATGGTTGAAAAAACCTATGGATTGAATGTGACTCGACCACCATTGTGAAAGCAATTTGGTATGGTGTGATACATATTATGTGGCTGATCACCACCCATTGGATGGACTGTATCTGTGATCTACCTGACATCAGCTTCATCATCACTCATATATTCTATGAAGATAACATTGTTTTTATGGTCTTGTGATCAATGGAGTCAATCAAGTCATTACCTAGTTTGATGAACTTCATCCGGACTTACTTCCATTTCATAATAAAGATTGTAATATGTTTCCATCTTTTAGATTCTTGTAATTATTTTCCTTTATAATAATTGTGCCTTGGTTTTCTGCCCAATCACCATCTTGTTCAAAAAAAGTAATGGTATACATGGAGAATGTAAAACAAACCATAAACATTTGAATGTAGAACCATGAACATAATGTTTAAACTTCAATATCTTGAGTCATGAAATAAATCTTGGTAGTACGTAAGACATAGATCGTAATGGTTCATTAACCATGATATAATATAATTTTCAAAAAAAATTAATTGTGGAAAACTAATAAGAACATTATATGATTTCCATAGTAGCCAAGACATTGCTTCCAAGATAATCAATATGGACAATCTTAATTACTGAATCGGGTTTACTTGTTGTTCGAGCCATGTATTACTGAACTAAATTTACTTCTCATTTCATTCATGTAAATCTCATGAGATATAAATATTTACCCAATGAATTGGAAGGATATATAGGTCCCACCCATTTCATAATTAACTCATTCATATAGGTTACAGAAATACATAAATCATTCATCATAGCATAACCCATGAAATGAAATGGGATTATTAAACATCATGTCACCATAATATAATCCATATAAGATAAATGGAATTCATAAATATAATTCTATAATAAACAAAATCATATCAATGTAATAATAGGGATAAAATCATAACCCTATATCATCTTAGATGTAAAATAATTTTGGTAAGACAAATGAACTTAATTCCTCGGGAAAATATCCTTTCTTTTTCAAAAATGTTTTCTCTTCTCAAAATTACACAAAATTTTAAAACAAAATAATTTTGTTTAAAATATACATGAAACAATGTATAGTATTATACATGGAAATAATCCATCAGAAAGGAAAAAAAATTGGTCATTCCTTATAATATAGAAAAAACATTCTTTATGTACTTTTTCCAAAAAAAAGTACCTAGTATGGTAAATGTAAGAAAAATTCCATCGAAACCATTTTTTAAAAGTACTTATGGTTAATAATTACATTAAACATACATAGAAGAATAGAAAAAAATTTATGCGAATTTACTTAGAAAACATGTAAATGGAAAAAAAATATACCCTAATAAATACTAACATATAAACAATCTCGGATAAAAATTATATTGAAAAATTATCTCTTAACTTGTAAATTTAATTAATGGAGGGTGTGTTAAACTATTTTATAATGGTTTAATCATGTTATTAAATTATACTATCACCATATCTATACTTATTATATAATATATTATCCTGTTATATCATTTTTTTAATAGTATTTAAATATTATCAATATTTATGGTTTTGATAGCTTCCTTTTCCCATTACCGTTATTCTGTGCGATTCATGTTTGTTAATCATAATATTTATTTTATTCATAAAAATAAATTTATAATTATTATATTAAATCATAATATAAAATTTATAATCATTATTGAATTATTTACTTGGTGAACGAATCACCCATGGTCGTGGAGTCAATAGGTCGTACGTATGCACGATAGACAAAATAATTCTCTTGATGGTTAAATGGTGTATAATTTTATTGTATATTAATTCAATTGAATCATTTAAAATGTTATATTCATTATATAAATCCATTATAATCATCATTATAAACATCCTAATAACATACTTTTGAATAAAAAATTACACCATGACGTGGATACGATAAGTCGTACGTACACATGAATGGTGATATTGTTATTCATAGGATGGATACAAGGATGTGTATGGTTTCCCAAAAATTATAAAAACATATCATAATTTATAATATATTTTATTTTTTTACTTTCGAATGGAATAATAATAGAAAGGATATATAGAAGAATAAAATAAATTTAATTTAATTGGTAAACAATTCCCTCTTCTTCGTTGGAATTCAATTGGATCTCTCCTTAGGGACACTAGGGATGGAATTTTTGGGAAAACAACACCTCCTCAAGTTAAATAATAATATTTATACGAGATTTTTTTAAGGTTGATTGATCTAGAAGCCTAACTTCAGTGTGAAAAAATGTGGGAGGAATGCCTTTTTGTAAGGTAGGAGGAGGTAATTTAAGAATGTACTTAAATATTATTTTATTATAAAGTGATTTTGGGATTCAAAAGGCCCACAACTCATTTCATTCAATGATAACATTAGGATTTTTATAAATACACTTATCCAATAGGTTTTATACTTGTTTAGTTCTCAAATTTAAAATTATTTGTTAGCTTTAACCCGTAGTTAACTAATTTAACTCTTACCATGTATTCTTTTATATTCATACTATATGGTTAATGTATTTAATATATAATGAAAATAGAACAAAAATTTCTTCATTATTGTCATTTTAATATAAGTCATTTTTTATAATATTTTTTTATGACTATTATATCATTTAATAAAATAGTATTTGATTTAAAAACTCATTTATGTCAATATTAATACTATTCATATCATGACTTTTTAAAAATCCACAACAACTTTATTATTTAAAAAAAACATTATTTTTTTAAAGATAACAAGGACCAATCATCTATAAAATTCTTCGATGTAATAAAAATTTCAAAATAAATTTATTTTAATATTTATAATCTCCTTTATTTAAATAATTCATTAATAAATTAATCACTACATTATCATTGTGTCGTAAATAAATTTATTTATTTGGAGTCTAAAAATTATAAATAAAATTTCATGATGTAGGAAATATTATTATATTTTAGATTTCAATTTATAGTTGAATTTATATTATGTATAACAAAATATTAAAATTGTTTTTTTATGATGACAAAAGTTTATGTCATATTTCTCTTTACAATATATACATTCTTATAAAATGTCATTTTCACATTCATGTGGTTCTGTGGGGTCCCAAAATCGACCCAAGGATTTCCATGGTCGTAAATACCACATAAAATAGTATTAGTACATGTTTTAGGGTAGTTTAATATTATAGAAATATTATTTTTTCCCCTTATTTATAGATTTACCATTTAACCATGCTAAATAAAATAATTACTAATGTTACTATTCATAATGTCAAAAACAATAAATGGTATCTATTTACACAATTTTAACCTTATGATTACAAATATGGGATCTATTTTTCAATATAAAAACATATAATTTCAATTAATTAATTTTAAATTAAATCTCATTATTAAAACTAAAAAAAAGTTTTTTAAGAATTAATAAATATCAATCGATTGACATGTGTTTACGTTTAATTTAAAAGAGAAATTATATAAAATCACCAACATTGGATTAAATGATAAATATTTAATCCAATTACACATTAAAAAAAATAAAAAGACAACGTATCTATATAAATAAATTAGATGAAAAGGTAGTTTTGAATTACAATGTAGTATTTTCACTATTCATTAAACTTTTAATTTTATATGAAAAATACCAAAAATTCATAAAATGTAAATTTTTATATCCCTATTCAAAAAAAATTATTTTGACCAATTTTACTAATAAAAGTATCAAAAATATATTTAAAATTTGTGTTCCATCAAATAGAGGTAAAACATCATTTTTTTTAAATGCTTCTTTTTTCAGAAAAATGATTTTGTTCACATAACATATTTTAGAAAATGTGTAAGATGAATTATAATGATATATAAAATTAAATATATGGTTATTTTTATTTATAAAGGCTTGTTAATATACTATTAAATAATAATATTTTCTTAAAACATCATTGTTAATGAATATCGGTATCGCGTACAACACAAGCTATCGAGAAAGCTTGCCCTTGCGTGTAACACAAGAAAAGACAATTTTTTATGTTGTGAAATATTCCTTTGGTGTTGCGTATAAGAAAATAAAAATATAGTTCATTGTTACATTGAACAAAATCTATACTCAGTGTTGCGTGAAATAAATTCTATCAAAAGAACGTGAAATTGTCTGCAACACAAGCCAATAATACTATTGTATATACTACAGGATAATATAGTGTTGGGTATAACAAAAGATAATCATAGTTTAGCATAAAACATCAAATAAACTAAAAGAATCTATCTCATAATATCTTGGGTTCTCAAATTCTACTGCCCTGAAAATGAATTTCAAACTCAAAATTCGTTAAGGTAATAAATAGTTTTCTTCTTGAAAGTTTCATTTATGGATACCCATGTCATTAAAATTTATACTAAAACATCATTTTAAAAAATGTAATTTAGAAACATAATGGTTACCCAATGTAACTCATCATTGGGTCTCCATATAAGAGAACATAGGTGGTAATTGAAAACCTGGATATAGTAGAGAAATTTAACAATCATGATCTGATGTATAGTGATAGTGAATAAGGTTTTGATAATGTTAACTAAAAGAAATCCATATATTTGTGATGATGCAAGGGATCATATGATTCATCAGATAAGAAGGTATAGGATAACATTTTTTTTCAATATCTTTTTCCTAAAGTTGATGAATTTTTAGATAAGGAAAAATATGTACATGATTTCAATACAATCTCACCATTGGTCATTCCCTGATTAATTTTCACTTTAACTCTTATTTATATAATTGAAGATGAATTTTTCATTCTTTATGTGTTAGAATAATGTGATATAATGATTGTCCATTTCATCTATTTCAACAAAATGGTTTTAACAGGTTATGAAATAGGCATAAGTCCACCTATAGTGAGATAATGCATTAATCAAACAATCATCAATTGGAATATAACTTATATTATCCATCAATGGATAACATTACAATCATTCCAAAAAATGAAAAAATAAAACATTATAAGAATGTGAAATAAATCTAAAGAATATTTGTCTCACATATATCATTTGGCAGTTCATGGTTTTCATCTTCCAAACATGTGAATACCTTAAACATTTATTCTCTTTAAAAATTATAATAACATCAACTATCTTTGAACAATGGTGAAAACATGAATTATATAAAAATAAAATCCTTATACACACGAAAAATACCAAAAATCCAAACCATGATATCACATCGTCCTTATATCAGTCATGAGCTCATCAATACTATAAAAAATCTCATTATCTCATTATCCCTTCATTATGTGAATATCATGTTCTTTCCAAAAATATATCAATCACTTTTCATGGTTACAGGTACCGTATAAGTTTTGAAAACCACAATAAACCAATATATAGATATTCCAATATTACATAATACTATAAATGAGATTCCACAACACTATATTGGAATCCCATAACATAAACACTTAATCATTCCACCACTTCATTGTCATACTCAAATTCATTAATTGTTATTTCATGTGACATCCCGTTATCATTTTCCTTATAATGATACTGACGTATATCATCATAAACCCTCATATTAGGGAATTGGATAGCATAATTCCCCATTTATTTTCTCTTGTAGCATTGTTGTGTTAGTGGTGCATTCTCTGTAGTCATTTCTCTATTAACATCATTAAAAACCTTTTTCCCATTACATCAGCAATAAAAAGATCTATGACCTTCTTCTCTACATTTGATACATTTTCAAGTCCCTTTAATACAATATCCACCATGATTTATTCCACACATTAATTATTAGTAAACATTCATCTTATTTTCATAGTTTTTTTAGATTTTTACATCATCTCCTTCTTTCGTTTCTTATCAAAACCATGAGATGGATATGTGACATCAACTTCTAGTTCTAACTTGATTTCCAACACACAATATATTCATAGATAATTAAGTCTCTTATAGATAATTCCCTTCAAATATATGGTGTTAATAAACTGAAGAATCTATCAACTTTACTTTTATGTTGGATGATAAATCTAGAAGCATACATTGAAAGCCTTGTAAAATTCACCTTGTATGTACCAACAGATTCATCCTCCTTTTTTTAATCTCAAAGAACTAGTTTTCCATATTTTTTCAATTAATACGATGGATATACTTAATGAAAAACAAGTTCTTGAACTTTTCCTATACAATAGAACCAATTTCATCCAGCTTCCTTGTATTTTTAATTATAGTTCACCACTGGTCTACTTAATCTTATAAATGATAGACAACCAAAATTACATTTTCATTTTCTAAACATCATAGGATGGAAAATATATATTCAATGGTACTGATACATTATGAAACAATAATTGGATCAGAAGACACACTGAATGAAGGTGGACATTGCCTCATGAAGGACTCAATAGAATGTTGTTCCCTTATCTTCTCATTTACGATTCGAAAATGATTCATATCCTGTTTAAGTATAGAAATAAGATTTTTCATTAAATATCCAATAACATTTTGTTTTTTAGGAGGAAAATCATTCCATTTAACAATGTGTTTATCTTTTAAACTATTCCATTGGGTTCCATCCATCGTCTAAAAACTAAAAAGAATAGTGTGAGAGGAAGCAATCATAATAGGAAAACAACATGATCAAGGGGTGTACATTAAATCTCCAACATCATAGATTTAATCATAGGTTATTCATGATAGTTACCATAATTATAGGACTATATTCTATAGTTATTCCTAACCTTAGGGATATTCATAGACATACCATAGAAATATCTCTAGGGTTCTTACTAATGTTTTTACGTACTAGTTTCCAAAGGCTGACTAAAACTTCATTCTGACACCAAATCAGATGAACCCAGGTTAATGTAGATGGAAATTAAATTTATTTTGAGAAATAATCAATACATGAAACAAAAATACACCTAAGCACAATATTATCTTAGAGTCTTTGGAAACTCAAAACATAATCTTCTAATCAAGGTGAAATATTGTCAACATCTCCTATAAAGATATTCCCCTTTTTTTATACTAAAATACATTCATTAAATTATAGGGAAAAGAAAACATAAAAAGGGTGATCTCAAATACTCATTAATGTTAAACATGGGGAACATAATAAAAACCATAAACATTTGAACATAAAAGAATAAACATAATGATTAAACATAAACATATTGAGTCAGGAAATAAATCATGGTTGTACTTAAGGAATATATCATAAAGAAATATTGATGATGATTGAAAACAATTGTTATAAAACATCTAATTTTGGAAAACTAATAATCACATAATATTATTTCCACATTAGCTAAGGCATTGGTTTCAAGACCATTATAGTGGACAAATTCCTTTACTGAATCGGGTTTACATTTCATTCCATCCTTTTATTACAAAACCAGATTTACATGTCGTTACATTAATTTATATCTGATGAGATATAAATATGTACCCAATGCATTGGATGGAGATATAGTTCCCAACCATCTCATAATGAAATCAATCTTACTGGTTCCACAAAAAACATAAATAATTGATCATAGCATTACCCATGAAATAAAATGTGATTCCTAAACATAATGGCATCATAACATAATCTATATAAGATAAATGGAATTAATAAATATAATTCCATAACAAACACAATAAAATAGATGTAATAATATGGATAGAAACACATCCCTATTTCATCTTATACAGAAAATAATTTTGATAAATCAATTGAACTTAATTCTTGAGGAAAATATATTTTCTTTTTCAAAAATGATTTCCATTCTCAAAATGCCACACAATTTTAAACGAATAGATTTTTTTAAAAAAATTGAAACCATTTAGAATATGATTCAAGGAAATAAGGCATTAGGAAATTGTGAAAAATTGTTCCTTCCATATAAATTAAAAAAACTTCTTCTCATACTTTTGCCAGAAATGTTAAAAAAATTGATCGTATAGAAAACATAAGAAAGATTAAATCCAAACAATGTGGTAAAATTAGAAATGGGTAAAAATGACATTAAACGTACATAAAATTATAGTACCATTTTATGAGAATTTTGTTAGAAAACATGGGTTTTTATGATAAATATACCCCTAGTAAATACTTGCATATAAAGAATCTTGGATAAAAATGATATTGAAAAATTATCCCTTACCTCATACTTTTCATTAGTTGAAGGTATTATCACCTACTCTATAATGGTTAAATTGTGTTATTAAATTATACCATATCCATATCCATATTTACGATTTCATATATGATCATATTATATCATTTTGTTAATAGTATTTCAATATTACCATTATTTCAGGTGTAATCTGCTTCATTTTCTTATTTAGGCTTATCCCTATAAGTGACGATTTTAATCATATGATGTATTTTATTAAGGAAATTATGTTCATAATTATCATTTTCAATCATCCTACAAATTTTATAATCATTCTTGAATTGTTAACATGGGGAATTGATCACGTTATGTCATGGAGACGGTAGGTTGTATGTACGCACAAGCGACAATATCATTCTCTTGATGGTAAAATGAAAAGTAATTGGATGGTATATTAATTATAAAAATTAATTTATAATGTTATATTAAATATTTACATCTATTTTATCATCATTATAACCATCCTAATGTTGTGTTTTTTAATAACAAATTACACCACGACGTGGAGACGGCAAACCGTAGGTACACACGCATAGTGATATTTTTATTCCTAGGATGGATAAAAGGAGGTATAAGGTTGTACTGTACTGGTAAAAACATCTCATCATGTAGAATATAATTTAGTAATTACTTTATTATTTAATCATCATATAAAGAAGCAGTAGAAGAATTAATGAAATTTAATTGAATTGGTAAAGTAATTACCACTTCTTCATTGCACATCCATTGGATCTATTATTAAGGACACTGTAGATGGACTTTTTAGAAAACCAAGACATCATGAAGTTAACTAAGAATGATTATATGAGAATTGGGTAGGGGTTGGTCGAGCTATAGGGAACTAGGTAGTGTGAGGAAATGTGGGAGGAGATTTATTTTATAATATAGGAGGAGGGGAACATTTGGATAGTATTGAAAAATTATTTTATTATAAAATGGTTATTTTTTTAAAAGGTGAAAAATAACTTAATTCGAAGATAATATGTGGATTTTTTAAAATCCTCTCAACCAATAGGTTTTATACATGTTTAGATTAATAATTTAACCTTATATTTTATCTTTAACACTTAGTTAAATAATTTAACTCTTACCATGTCTTCTTTTGTAATAATAATTTATGGTTAATATAGTTAATATAAAATACCAATAGAACCTCAAGTGGTTCATTAATGACATGTTTAAAATGATATAAGACATTTTTATGAATCTTAGATTTGTAGTACTATTATATCATTTAATATAATAGTATTTTTTAAACTCATTTAAGTAAATTTTTATACTATTCATATCGTGAATTTTTAGAAATCTATAACAACATGATTCTTTCAAAAATTCATCATTAATTCAAATATAATAAGTAATAATAATCATTTAAATTTATGGATGTCATAAAATTTTTCAAAATAAATTTATTTGAATATTTATAATCTTATTTATTTAAATAATTCATTAACAAGGTAATCACTACATCATCATTGTGTCATAAATAAATATATTTATTTGGTATCTAAAAATTATAAATAAAATATAATGATGTAATAAATTTTTTATATTTACAATGAATATTTATTTTTTTATTGATGTTATGTATAACCACATATTAAAATTGTTTTATTAAAAGATAGATGTATTTGTCATATTTCTCTTTACTTTAAATCAATTCTTATAAAATGTCATTTTCATATCCAAGTGGTTCCATGGGGTACCCAAATCAACCGAAGGATGACCATGGATTGAAAAATATATCATCCAATTGGATTTGGACCTGTTTTTGGGTATTATTATTATATTATTATTTTTTTACCATTATTTAAAAGATTTACCCTTTAACCATGGTAAATAAAATAACACTAAATTTATGATTCATAATGTCCAAAAATAAAAGGCACCTATTTAAAAAATTTGAAACAAATGATTCCTAATATGGAATCTATTTTCCAAATTCAAAACATATAATCTAATGTAATTAATTTAAAATTAATTATCGTCGTCAATAATAGAAAGCAAGTTTTCAATAAGTAATAACTATCAAAATATTGACATTTTTTATGTCGAATTTAAAAGTGAAATTACATTCAATGAAAAAACGTGGATTAAATGTTAAAAATATAATCCAATTACACATTAAAACCAATTAAAATGATAATATCTATATATAAATTAATTTGAAGAAATGATAGTTTTGAATTAAAATGGAGTATTTTACACTAGTCATTAAAATTTGAATTTTATCATAAAAAAACAAAAAATTCAACAAAAGAAATTTTTTATGTCCTTCTTCTAAAAAAACAAGTTTATTTTCAAAAATTTAACTTATATATGTATCAAAAACTAGATTTAAAATTGGTGAACCATTAAAATGAGGTAAAACTATATTATTAGAAAAATGTTTCTTTTACACAAAAAAATTGATTTTTTTCTCATACCATGGCTAGAAAATATGTCAAATGAATGATAATGTCATATAAAATTCAACATGTAGTTAATATAGTTTATAAAGTCATGTTTATATCCCATTAAATAATAATATTTAATAATATATCATTGTTTAGTAAAACTCAGTATCACGTACAATGCATGCTATTGAAAAAGGTCATTATTGTGTGTAATGCAAGAGAAGACAGTTTTGAGTGTAGTGAAACCTTAATTTGGAGTTGCATATAACATAATCCAAATGTGCTTCATTTATACAAGGAATAAAATATATACTCAGTGTTGTGTGAAACAAATTCTATCCAAAGAACTTTAAATTCTATGCAACACAAGCAAAGAATATTGTTGTGTATACTGGATGCTAATATAATGTTGTGTATTGCACATGCTAATCTTAGTGTAGCATACAACATCAAATAAATTAAAAGAATATATCACATAAAATCTCAGGGTGTAACAGGTATTCAAAAAGGTTTCCTTTTCATCAAATATAAAAGGGAACACTTCCACCACATCATTCTATGCCTATTAAATTGATTTACATCATAAAAATATGAAATGTTTTCCCTACTATAAGACAAATTCATATTCGAAATCATATATTCTAATTTAGGAAGAATAATTTGTACATTTACATGGATTTATTCAGTTGAACGTTTGACGTCTTAATGTGAGTATTACTAATTCATTATCATTTTTTTTATAATATTCTTTCAAAACATATCATTGCCATAGTAATAAAATTAACTCAATAATTATAGTGAAACTACTAATAATTTAATTCATATAAAAAATTATTTATTCCTTTCTAAATATATATTTAAATAAATGAACACCCCACGTGTGTTGTGCAGACTACTACATTCATGAAACAACATGTTTTTCTTTTTCATAACTGCCATTCATGGATGGTGAAAAAGGTATTTTTGATGAATTATTATTATGAATAAATCAAAATAATAATTATTATAAAATAAATTATCTTATATAATCATTATATTTCATTCACTATAAAATGGATAGTACCTCTGACATTGGGTACAAATATAAATCTATGTGTAGAACCCATATAAAAAAGTACAGAAGATATAACAGAAGCTACTAGAATAGTACCTCTGATAGTGGAAGGTCTGGGATCTTGCTCCGGTTGGGTCTGCTGCACTGCATATACCTACCCAGTATCGTGACCCATTGACACAGCCTAGCTACCCTGAGCTGACCTGCCCTGTTGTCTTTGTGATCCTGGTGTCTGGATACCTCGGCCATGACCACCACCTTGGCCTGAACGCCTTGACGTATCCCAATTCCCTGACTGGTGAGAAGAAGTTGGCCTTGCTCATGTACGCAGAGTCTTCACATAACCCCTCTCACTAGACACTGGTTGGAACGCCCTGTAAAAGCGCTGCAGATGACCCATCTTGCCATAAACTCGGCACTCCACTAGATCACGTGGACACTGAGGTCTCTTATTCCCCTCTTTACCACACTAGTAGCATATTACCTAGACACCTAAAGAAATATTCTGGCTAGTACTGTCACCATGAGAGAAATACATCTACTTCTTCCTCTTACCTGTAGAAATAGTACCAGAAACTGGTATAGAACCCACTAGCCTGCACCACTAGCTTCCCATTGGTTCCGTTCAGTAATCAGTGCCTGGTTCACAATAGCATGTACTGTAGGCTACCTGAAGATGTTCACCAGTGGTCAGATGTCATATCGAAGTTCATCCTCAAAGCGTCGAGCCCTCAACATTTCATCACCCACTAGAGTAGGTGCAAAGCGATGTAGCTTGGTTAAGTGAGAAAAATAATCCATCATTGACATATCACCCTATTGTAGATTCATGAACTCTCGAGATCGATCTACCCTCAACGTCTCTGGAAAGAAGTAGTCATAGAAGACTGCCTGAAAATTTTCCCACGCCATGTCTCTATGATGTTTCGTCTTGGTGGTAACATCCCACCACATCTTTGCAGAATCACACAACATATAAGTAGTGAGATTGACCCTACACCCTGGAGGTGTCTCCAGATGATCGAAAATAGTCTACATAGAACCCATCCAGGACTCTGCAGCCTGTGTCCACCATCCCCTTAAAACATAGGCAGATGCTGCTGCAGGAATATACGTGTCATCTCTTCCATAAATGTGGAAGTCGGTGGTGATCCCTGGAAGGTCTGCATAAACCACATAAAGCCTTCATGGAACTGTGCCTCTACGCCTGTGTCCGGTATAATGTCATGTGCCACATCTGGCTCTATTGAAGGATCCATCAGTAGCCCGTGGCCAACCATTTTTTGAGTATACTCATTGTCGCTCTCCTGGAAAACAACCTGAGGTCGTCTTTGAGGAATGACTCTATAAGGTCAAACACACGCCTTAGATTAAGACCTTAAAATACTAAGAATAAGAAAAAGGGAGTGTAATAAGGGAACATGAGAATGAAAACATTATAGTTTTACAAAATAAGACTACACGACGTGTATAATCACTACACGGTGTGTTCCCTTAAGTCTTTCACATGGGTGTGTATTTCAGCCACAAATGGTCTTGTAACATCTCAAACACACAGCGTCTTGTCCACACACACAACATGTACATGAATTTTCTTCACCTTCCCAATTACTTCTACATGGATTAGCAACATAGATCTCCTTTAAACAAGACTACAGGGCGCGTATAAGGTCTACACGACGTGTACTAGACGAGCTTCACCGACCCGTGTTGTCCGCGACAGGGTCGGGTACACAGCTCAGACTACACGGCGTGTTCCAAATAGACATAGAGTTTACTAATTAGATTACAGTAGCTCATGTTGTTAGTGACACATCCAGCTACTCAGTTGACTCTACATGGCATGTTACACCCGCAAACGGCCTGTACACCTCCCCGTTTTCCCAGCCACCGGGCCAAGTCCACACGGCCTCTCACCAGTCAAGACTACACGGTGTGTCCCTCAGGTACATGGCGTGTTTAAAAAGAGGTAACATTGACCCATTTTTGTTAGTTACATGTCCAGATCCCCAGGTCAAGCTACACGGCGTGTTCGTCATTGAAACAACATGTATAAATGAAAATTTCCTCTGTCCATGTTGTTAGTTACACGGGCGGACACAGGGTCAACACAACACGGAGTGTATAATAACTACACGGTATGTGCTCTCAATGTTTCACTATCCCATGTTTCTACTTACATGGCCTATGACATGGGCCTAGGTCTGATAATGGGGAAACTATGCCCCCATTTGTCAAAGTGTAGCATAGAAGAAATAGATATCAACATACAAAGGTGGAAGCAGTAAACACTACCCAACTAAAATGGATAACAGTACTGAAGTAAATAAATGACCAACAATCATATATAATGATGTAATATGTCCCTAAGTCTAAGAAAGAATCTGAAACAGGGTACACTGCAGTCTAAAACAATACAATACAAGGAAAAAAGACATCAAAGAAATGTAAAACAACACAGTAGGAACTTAGCAGCATTGCAAGCTGAAGCTCAGTCTGATGCTCTCTACTCCTCTGCAACAATCAAGTACTTGTATAGGGAATATTTCACTTATCTACACCTAAGACAATATAATCTATTTGGAAAAAATACATTACCTAAACAAAGTTTGAGAAATAAATCCCAGTAGGCAACCACCAAAGGCCTGTGCACAACTGTCAGTGAAATTGTGCAACAACAGTGTGCAGTAATAGAAATGTAGTAAACTAGTAAGTACTCAAAAGCAGCTACTCCTACCAGTTCCAATTCCATTTAATTATTATTTAACCATTCAGGATAAGTGAATTATAAATTCTTGAGACTCATCCTTAGCCGATAATCTCCTAAATAGTGTCGTAGTAAAACAACAACAAACTATCTAACAAGTACAATGTAAAACAATACCAAGCATGTTCTTTAGCTTGGTAGGTATAACATGTAAAATCACCACAGTGAGTATACAAAGCAAATATAATCCTCATACTTAAAAAAACCTTACCCTCAGGTAATCAGAATCAAAAACCGCAGGTGATTTCCCATAGGCATAACAAATATTTCCCTCAGGAGTACAAGATAATACCCTCAGGCACGGAATCAACTACCCACAGACATAAGAAAAGATTCCCTCAGGCTAAACAGAACACTTTCCCACAAGCATGATAACACTACCCTCAAGGTAAAAAGGAAACTAGGACAATCTCAACACATAAGAAAGAAATTATATATATTTTCTCCCAAGAAAAATCAAACATGCTAAATCACTGTATACCATTGGGTAACCTGGACAAACGGCTAAACAAGGGAACGCACCCACAGGGTGGCCCTGGATCCATGAAATGATCCCAAACAATAGTTGTGAAAATTCATTAAATTACCTAAACAATTGAAGGAATTTAATTAATCAAGCCTCAGCCATATGACACCCCAATCATGGGTTCATTGCACAATGGTACACAAAAACAACATGACAGTTGGAATTAAACATCAGACCACCTACCTTGATCTCCACTGATCGATATACATGAACGGCGCCTCTCGAAACAACCGATAATGGAATAGATCAGGGATTAAAAACTATACATTCAACCTCAAATAACTTCCCCTTAGAAAATAATTGGTAAGAACAGCTCAAGGTGAAGGGAGGTATTACCCACACGGTTCAAACAAGATCAATGGCGGAAGAAACAGATTCCCAGTGTGCGATCGAGAGCTCCTCTAAGCTCCAACCTAACCTTCTGAGCTCCAAATATGACCACTACCTCCATTTCCAAATGAGGAGGCTACTACCCATTTTAAGCTAAATAAAAAAACTACACGGTGTGTACTCTCAAGTACATGACGTTTAATTTTCATCATTTAACTGTTCCTTTGGCTACTACATTTCACTGCCATGTTGTTCATCTGTCAACATGATTACATGGCGTGTATATATGAATACAAAGTTTGTATTTTCATTCCACTAGCGGCTACTCCCACCACCTTACTATTCACCTGCTAACTAATTACATGGCGTGTAAATACCCAATACAGGGCGTGTAGTCAGTTTTTACACCCTTCATCACCAACAGGCCCACACACCCTGTGTACTCATCCCACACGGCCAAAGTACATGGCGTGTCAAAAAGTACATGACGTGCACCCATAAAATTTGGGATTTTCCCCCATTTTTATCATTTTATCAATAAAACATAAGGAAAAAGGAAAATAAAAAACTTGTACCTCAAGATTAAGAACCGGGTTCATACATGTTAAGTGGAATATGATAACGTTGTTGGTTGAGATGCAAATTATGGTTCTGGAGAGTAAATATTAAATGACTATCATATCAGATTCAATGGATTATACACTCATCTTATAGATCAGGGATATGCAATATATGTATCTGAATTTCTTGGACATGGGAGAAATCCACGAAGGTGGGGTGTCAACTTCCAATTATTTCATTTATGAGGATGTTTTAAATTATATCAATAATCCAATAGTTGTGTTTAAAACCATGATATTGGAGATTGTGTGGGAATTTCATGCCTTGAAGTTGGTGGTACATCCAAGTGTGATCAAAATGTAACACGAACTACAATGACTATATTAGTGGCCATGAATGAATAGGAAGATAGAATTGTTTGGGACACTATGCTACACCTATCCGTAAGTTGTGTTAGGGAATCGATGACCTTGACGTTTTCCAAATCTATTACCCTTTCCAAAATTGAAGTTAGAATATGTGACCTTGGATTCTGTGGTGGTTCTGCTAAATACACTTCAGAAGAATGACCCTATATATATTATTCTAGATTGACTATTGAATGTAGTTCATTTTTTTTCATATACATGTGACTTTCTTTGTAGAATAGCTTGGCAATTTGTATGACCAAGTGATAGTTCATCTGAATGTGGTGAAACATAATATAGTTTTAGATCAAGAATCATGCTTTACATCATGATTTGGAAAGGACTTGTAAAAATAATTTTTTACATGTGTATTATTGACTACTACCTTCCATGAACATACATATGTGAAGTAAGAGTGTTTTGTACATGTGATTAAGGAGGTGGTTTGGGTGTGTGTTCTAGACTATGGTGGGTCTTTGGAGGAGCACTTGGAATTAGTTTAGTTTTCATATAACACATGCTATTAGTAAAATATAAAAATATAACCATATGAAGATATTTTTGTTAGGACATGAAGATCACCGTTATGTTGGATATAAGAAGGTGATTCAGATGTTTTTGAACTATGTCTCATGCTTGAGATGTTGGATCGTGTTCAATTGATTCAAAAATGTATGACTATAGCTCAGAGTATGAAGAAGTGATATTCTAATAAAAGGAGAAGAAAAATAGAGTTTAAAGAGGGTGATGGTGTATTCTTTTTGGTGTCACCTCGATTGGTTCCAGACATGATTTGGAGATAGGCCATATTGGAGCCTATGTTTGTTGGGACATTCAAGATTCTAGAGAGAATCGATCCAGTGATGTACTAAAAGGATATTCCATTGAAATATACCTATATGTATGATGTTTTACATTTATCATAAATTATACAGTATCACCATGTCCCTTTTCATGTTATTGATGAGGTTGATATATAGCTTGTGATAGATGTGTCCTTTAAGGACTATCTGATACATGTGTTGGATCACAATGAAAATGTGTTTTGGGGATAAAATATGTCAACATTTAATGTATAGTGTAAAAATGGGCATGTGAAAGAGGAGACATGGGGGAGAAAAATTGATATGATGCCTAAACATCCTTATAATTTTGGATGCGATACATAATGAATATTGGTAAGTCAACTCTTGGAATCACTATTATAATGTGTAGATATTTTAAGATACCAAAAATTTTATAAGTTGTCTTAATATTGATCCTATGTACTCATTTGTTTAATATTGAGTACTTTTCAATTTGGTTTTACATTGGAGTGTGTTTGGGTAAAAAATGATAAAAAATAGAATAAAGTGGGGTTATACATGGTTAGCACATGATTAGAGAAAACGGTCGGCCGAACTTCGGAAATTGTGTAACCCAATACAGAGAGGGTTCTCACATTTGGTGCGCAGTTTTAAAATATGTGTTCCCTAAAAATAAAAACCATGCACCCCTAAAAGTACAAGTTCATGTTTGGAGAACTATTTGAGAATCCTTTTCCCCCAACCCAATAAACCATTCATGACTTTTAATATGGATTGATAATTAATTTTAAAATCCATGGAACCCACAAAACAAACCCATTTTTAAATCATTTTACCATAGTAGGTTTTACAAATTTTTGGAGATTTTATGAGGGTTGTATTTTTTTACCTCCATTCTTTGCGATTGGATGCCCAGATCGAAGATCTTTTCCTCTCTTTGTAGGATGATCCAATCCCATTGTTTTCCTATCAACCATTAAATCTATCCTTCTTTTAGTATATTTAACATTAGTTTAATCTATATCTATAAATATATTTGTTAAATCGAGATATAGGCTTCTGAATCTATATTTATAATTAATGAGATATTTATATTTTGATCTTGATTTAGGCTTTTTAGATTCGGACCTAGAACAATGTAGTTGTGCTAGTTGATTTTGGGGATTTGCATAAGATGATCGTTCATAAAATAATCTAGGTAGGTATACTATAATTTTAATCCCCTAGTCATTATTTGTAATATATTGTCTAAAATTGAAGAATTTATATATTTTTTATCAATTTATTTTCACAATATAATTTATTAATTTTGTGATTTAATTAATTATGTAATTGTGAAATGGTGGGATTTGGGAACAATTAACCGTGGAATTAATTTTGTGATATATATGATATTAAATGAGATAATTAGTTTTTGAAATAATTATGGGGTATTAATATTATGGTTAGATAATAATTAATTGTGGAATTATATGGTTGATATTTATAATATGTATTAGATAATTAATTGGTTAATTAAATGTGAGATATTCAAATTGATAGTTTGCATATTTAATGGGTAATTAATTATTGGATATTGATATTTGTAGAAGAATAAATTATTAATGATTTAATTAATCAGTGGTTGAGTTATATATATTATTGTGTTATAATGATATATATGATTATTGAATGCTGAATAATAACCTTATAATTTAGCCATATTTTTTGAATGTTGACATGCTCATTCAATTATGTTTTATTAAATGGTGAATGGTAACTCCAATAAACCTACTGTCGCCATTTTTTTTATTTTAAATTACTTAACTATTTTATGGACCATGATTGATCTCATTATTTAAGGTAATCGATATTTATGTTTTTGGAGCCTTTTTTGATATTTCATGGTTATCCTGTACAGTTACTAGTAACCATGTAATGGCCTTGTAGGTGTCTAGGTGAGGTAGGGAAGTGGTTCATGGTATATTAAAATGTGCAGTGAGCATGCAGATGGGTATGGTGAGTATTCTGTGCTAAGTTTCATGGTTGGAGCATGTTTTGGCCAACTATTCATCTAGATATAGATAACCATGTGGGGATCCTGGCCTATTCGGTTCAAAACGCAGGGTTAGCACACAATCTAGTATCTAGTGTGCATCCTATCCATGTGTTCAAAATTTTCAATGTGACATTTTTTATTTTCTATTACTTTTTCTTTTTCAGTATTTCTCATCTCCTCTTTTTGTTTCCACCTTTTACATTGCGCATGAGGTTCACCTCCACTCCTTGTATGCATTCCCCCTCCCTCACAGCTTCCCCTTTTTTTAATAATTCCTCCTTGTTTCTTCATGGATCATGCTCAATTATTCTATGTATGCTTGTATGCCCTTATCTCCTCCTCTTATTTGGCCAATTTTTCATCTCACCATTTCCCTATTCAAATTAGCAAAAACCTATATTTTGGGGCTAATCCAGATTTTTGTTTCTCTTCGATGTTAGGGTTTGCAGGAGACCTCCCTTTTTGATTTCATGTGTATTATGGAATCTTCTACCAGAGGTGAAGTAGATTGGATCATCTTGGATCATCAATAATTCTTAATGTAAGGGTTTTATTCTGATATTGTGTCTCACACCTTCTATTTTTGTACCTTGATGATATAGGGTTCCATGTAATTAATTTATAATGTTTCTAAATCCTTAATGTGTTGCATTCACATATTTAGGTACATGTCTAAATATAAATATATCTTTCCTAAACATTCCCCCCAAGGAATAGGGAAAATGTTCAATGATATAAGGTTATATATAAATATATATGATTTCATGTATGCATAATTTTAGGGTGACATTACTCAAGGGATTCAAGTGCTGAAGTGTTCCAGTTTGAACTTTTCCTATGTGAGGTAGGTATCACTATGAAATTAGTTTCCTTTGGAATTTTAATTTGATTTTGACTGGTATCTCTTTTGATGAAATCATAAATAAATTTAATATCATTGTTTTTATTTGATCCCATTTGAGCATTCATTGGTCATGGTATAAATTGTTGATTTTATTAATCCTTGTTTTATGATTTAAATTGGATTATTTAATTATTCTAGGGCTTCCATGAAATGTATTTGGGTCATTTTAATGGTTTAGAAGTGAGACAATGGTCCATGTACCTCTTTGGTTTCATTTGGGTGAAAATGATATTGTAAATGGAATTTTGCTTTAAATTTATTTGTGACCCCAAATGATTTAAAATAAGGTTTTCACATTAATTGAAAATTGTGGGTTGAAATGGGAGTGGTGTTTAACCCTTTTTAAAATTAGTGGTTGGCTTTATTAAAATAGTGTTTATGGAAATGAAAAGTTTTGTTCCATTTTTGGTTATTTTAGGGTAGCATGAAATGCATTATGAAATAAATTATTTGGTTGAACCTCCCAAAAAATTAAGTGTTGTTTTATAGAAAATATAGAGGAAGAAGGGTCTTTGACCATACTTTGGATTTTTTAAGACGGAATCATTTGAGTGTTGGGGGTTGGGAAACATTGATATACTTAGAGGTTTAGGTTTTAAAATTAGACATTCTTTTTGTTTTTGATGGGATTCCTTGTTTAAAAAGTGGGTTTGGTTTTTATAAAGTGTAGATCGAGTTTCCCCTTAATTTATGTGGTTATTCTTGGATATTCATAGCCTTCCTTGGAATTTTGAATGAAATTTTAGATTTTTTAAAATGTATTTTAAAATTTAAATGAAATGAGTGGGGGATTGTTGTCCCATGTAGTGTGATGTTGTATTCCCTTGTTTAACCCTAATGTAGGAGACGACGATTTGGTAGTTTATGTGATTGATGCTTGTCTTGTTATAAATGGTTGGGTTATTTGTCTCTCTTATTATGATTTGGGGTACCCTCGGTGTGAGATAATTGATTATTTTATTAACTATATAATTAATAGAAACCCTCATGATCCTAGTGGGATGCATGGATCTTGTCGGGTTTGGGATTGAGGCTACCCATGGGGAGTGTCTTGTTCATAAACATTAGTTTAGGTGGTCAAATAATAAAATGGTGGCTCTTAAGCAGTTAATAGGGGTTGTTATGTTCAATAGGATAATGTGTATGATGAATGGATTTAATGGGAAATGGAATAATTGGTTCAAATGGTATTAAATGATATTAATTTTTATTGTGTTAAATAGATGGCTTGAAACAAGGGAGGGACTGTTATAATATTAATTGTTTAATGGTGAAAGGGTTGAAAAAGGAAATGATTTTATGGGTTGTGACATGATAATATTTGATGTTTTGATGATTCATGGGTTGTGACATGATAATGTTTGATGTTTTGATGATTTATGAATTGTGAATATTATATTATTGATTGGATATGGTTGTCAAATGGTATATGGGTTAAAATGTTGGGAATGTTCGGACATGTCATGTCAAATACCAGTTTGATTCATGGAACTATACTCCATATTTTCTGACATGTGATTAATGGTTTTTGGACGATGTATTGATTCTCCAATCCCTGGTGTATCATTGTTTTTGTGGGAAAGGACTGACGATCCTAAAACCAATGGTATAGGCATGAAGATCCATATCGAGGATGTGATAGTCAGGCATACCGTTCTAATTCTCGGTTAGATTCATGGACTGATGCTCCATGTTGGACAACATGTGGCCAAGATATTGGGATGATCATACAAGGCCTTCTTGATCCCAAGATATTTTTTCTACCATATAAGGTTTTTTTGTCATCATATATATCTCATGAGTTCCATGTTTGAATTTATGTATTGATATTTGTATTCCCATTTTTCATTGAGTATTTGAATATGATTATGTATTTATTTAATTTCTTATTGGATATTTGATTATTTTGTGCATAATATGTCTTGGGTGTTTATTTGTGTCTTGTTGGAAAATGGTCTAACGTGGTTATTTTCTCCAAATAATTAAAATGAGGTGTTTTGGGATATGATAATTCTGTGAATGTATTATGATAAGTCTTAGGAACATGTCTTGTTATAAAATTCATGTGTTGGGATTTGTGAATATAAGGAAAATATCTTTAGAAGTTTTCTAAACATTAGGGTTGCTTTTCCTAGATATGATTATATTTTTAAAGCCTACTTTCTACCATATTTTTAAATAGTGCATTGATGAATTTCCTTATGAATCCTATTTCATAATTTCAGTTGGTTTTAGTGACCTACTAGCTTTTTGATAAAGCATATATTATATAGGTTCTCTATTGGATTCTTTCTTTCCCTTTGTGCCTAGTTTGGAGATGAGTGGCATAGATATTTTTTGTTTCTTGGCCTGATTCGATTATTTTATATGTTTTAATTTTTTTCCCTTTACATAGATTGGTTTTCATAGCCTCTTGTCTGATGTGAACTTATTTATTTAATTTGGTTTATTTATTTTATTTCATTTTCTGTTTTTTTCTATTTTTGGTTCCATTATCCCCAAAATATTTCTGATGATGCTAAGGCACTAGTTGCCAACCCCTGGGGATCAGGAATACCCTTCAAAAGTTTTGGCATACAAGATCAGGTATTAAGTTGGATAGAATCTCAGGTTGGGATGTTACTAAGCGGTATCATATCCTATTTTAATATTCTTCATAGGACCTTGGTTTGGTTTAGCCCATGTTATTTTTTGATGTTCCAGTAGAAGGGAGACTATGGGTGTTGAAGAAAGAGAGGTAAGCACATAGATAGTCTAGATAGCCCTTGATTATCCTGGGCCTCAAGAATCCGAAGAAGGTGGGGTTTTGAATAATTGATTCATGTTTTTCTAGGATTCTTTGATGGTTTTGAGGTGATTGATGTTCTATCCCCATTGAGAATGTGTCTCATATGGGAGGATGATCATAGACTTGGGTTGTAAATGAAGAAGAACATGATATACATGGTAGGAACACATTTCAGGGGAAACCATGTGGTGTCCATGAAGTCAAGTATTCCTCTTATATTTAGTGTGTTTCATGGTTGACTTGAGGTGCCCCAACCATGGGTCCAATTCATAAATAACTCTATTTCCTTTCGGGATGGCATATTTTGGACAACACTTGAATTTGGGGTTTTCAAAAGCAGGTCCCCGCACCTTGGTGGAGTATTGAGGAGTGTTTTGGAAACTATTTTTTGTGATTATATGTGTATTTTATGTAGTTTTTTGTGTGGGATTGTTTTTGAAAGAATTGATTGAGAAATAAAATGGATTTTAAGGGAAACATTTATTTCCAATTTTTTTTTGGTGGAAAATGATGAATGGTGATTTTACATGGATTATTTAATAATTTTTATAAACAATTTCCTTCTTATGATATGTTATTTTTAAAAAGAAGGTAATTTTGAAGGGCTATACATGTGTACTTCGTTTTCATAATGAAATGAAATTTTGGACAATCATTAATGTGGTTATCTTTGTTGGGTAAATTAATGAATCCATAAAGTTTTTCTAGTTTTAAAGTGGAATGTCTGGTTTTTGGAAAATATAAAGGTTGAAGGTTATTTTTAAAGATTTATTTGTGAAAGTGATATTCTTAAGGGAATGTATCATTTGGTAAAGATTTTTTATTCCTCTTCTAAGGGTTATTGTGCACCATGTTATGGACTGAGATTTTTTTGATTATTTTATTTAGAAGAAATATTCATGTTGTGTTATGATTCAAGGATCATTGATGTCCATGTCTAGTGCAATTATTATATCCCCTAGAATGGTTGATTGAGTTTCTTCAGATCCAATGCTTATACTTGCTCCAAGCAGAGTGGTGGATTTGAAACCCTCCATGTGGGAGAGGTTGAATTTTGTCTTTTCTGTTTTAGTTGAGTTCGTTGAAGTTAATAAATAAGGTAATATTATATTTTGGTGAATGTGATATTATTTTTTCATCTAGAGATGTAGTGCTCAAGATCTTGTGAATGTTGCACCATTTTCATATTGAGCTATTTAGGAGCTAATTACTTTGGTTAAGATAGAGTACCGGGTTTCTCGACCGAGTAACTAAGGTGTTGGATCCACCAACTGAGTTTGTTATACTAGCTCGCATTTTACTATTGCTATTTTGGATGCACTATGTGGGGATAATTCACATTTTGGACCCTTGATTATCTTTGTCATTTGTGACCCATAGTGATACCTCTGGTCATATTTTAGGGATTCTTGTGGTCGTTAATCAGAAAGGCCGAGGTCAAGCCCCTTTATTAAAAATGAAAACAAATTAGGAGTCCCTTTTGAAGGGTAAGGGAAGACCCAGTACAAGTCTGTAGGACAAGAGACGCATAGCTATTGACCAAGCATCTAGAGGAACAAATCCCAATTAAAGACACACAACCAAAGTCAAGCGGCAAAAAATCTCAGTGGAACAATGTCCAAAATAAGTGAGTGTAAAAAATACCCCAAAAAAACCTACCACAACCCATGTCCTAGAAGACCTATTCTAAAAGCCCAAGTCTTGATCAACACCACAACCCACACGGTCTGGAAGTCTTTGGAACTACGGGTGCCATTCCAGTGATTAGGGAGCCAACCAGATCACTGTCGTGCCACCGACCGTCCAACCAATCCACACTGCCGCCATCGAAGTGCAACACCACCATCACCACTCTCCACATCCATGCGAGGATCTGTCGACTAGAAAACCCATTACAACCAGATCTCGTCTGAAACCAGATCTGTACCAGATCTGAAACCATCAAGGTTAGCCAAGAAAAGCCCATGCTTCCAACGAGATCCCACATTGTCGGCAGCCCCGCCCACACCTCCGTCGCAGTTCGAAAACCATCGTCCGCAACCCCACTGTCTGAATCAAGCCCACACCTCCGTCTGGGATAGATGAATTCCATCCGTAGCACCGCAAGCCGAATCAATATCATGCCTCTGTCACAACTCGAAGACCTATGGCGACAGCTCACCGAAATCATATGCACCACAAGACTCCACCAAAGATTCCCAGGGGGTAATCGCCACCGAGAAGCTGCAATGGGACCGAACCCTATGGGAGGAGAGATCTTGGCTGAAGTTAAGGCTTCTAGGAGGAGGATAGGGATTTAGGGAGATTAATTGGGTAGAGTTTTGATGAGCCTAATGTCTTAAGAGGTGTGTGGAATTGGTTAGAAGTGAGGGATTTTTATAAGGGGGAGGAGGGGCTATTTAGGAAAGTGTGATAATATTATTTTATTATATAATGATATTTGGTTTTATAAAGGTCCAAAAATCATTAGAGTCAAAACTAAGATGTCTAATTGTCAAAATAAAATCATCCAATAAGAATTGGACAAGTTTTGGATATTATTTTAATATTTATAATCTTATTTATTTAAATGATTTATTAATGAGTTAAACATTGTATCATTATTGTGTCATTCATAATTTAATTTATTATATATCTAAAAATAATTAAAAAAATACCATGATGTAGGAAATAATTTTATATTTACAATTAATATTTATAGTCAAAATGATTACTTATATAACACCATATAAAAATTAATTTACTAAAAGATTTTTGTTTATATCATTTTTTCCTTTACATTAAATTAACTAATCTAAAGTGTCACTATCACTCCCAAGTGGATCAAATGGGTCCCAAAATAGACCCAAAGATTCCCATGGTCGTAAATTACTCAACCAATAAGGTTTGGACAAGTGTTAAGATAATTTTTAATTATTACAATATTCTTTTTACCTTGAATTACCCTATTTACCTTTAACCGTGGTAAATCAAAGTCAAACGTTACTATTCACCAACAATTATTTTCATCTTATTGAACCACATTTTACTTACTAATAACAACCATATATGTCGAATTTTCAAAATTCAATTCACATAAGTGGTAAAATTTCATTTAAATGAAAAAGTTGGTTTTTAACTACTACTAAGTGGTTTCACTATTCATCAAATATTGAAGTTTTTCAAAAAAATATCAAAAAATCATCCTAAGTTATATTTGATATTCCAAATTGAAAAATGATTTATATATTTCTAAATTCAAAACACATAAGTGGAATTAATTAATTTAAAATTAATTTCCATTGTTAAAACAAATAGCGTGTTTTTAAGAAACAATAACTATCAAAAGATTGACACTTATTTATGCCCACTTTCAAAGTGAAGTTAATTCCAATGACCAAAATTGGATTAAATGGTAAAAATATATTATATTTACACTTTAAAACCAATTAAAAAGATAATCTAAGCATTAAAATAAATTAGATAAAAAATAATCTTTTGAATTAAAATACAATATATTCACTATTTATTATAAAAATGAACATTATCAGAAAAATTCCAAAAAATACACAAAGTAAATATTGATGTCCCCATTATAAAGAAGGATTTTATTCGGTCAAATAGAATGTATTAAAGTGACCAAACCTATATTTAAATAGTGTTTTCCATTAAAAGGCGTAAATTGGCCTTTTAATGTAAATTATGATTAAAATTAGATTCATTCACATTTTAAGCCACTAACTTTTTATTGGATAAATGGAAATAAATTTAAAAAACATGTATAATCATATTTTAGTTAGATTTGTTCATTACTACCAAAAAAAGGCTATGAGTTGACTTCCATTTAAAATAATAATATTATATTATTAGTATGCAACGTATGATTTCAAAGAAACTCGTTGTTGTGTATCGGGTACGCTATCGAACATTGCATCCCCATTAATGTAAAATTAATATTTAATTCAAAAATATTAATAAATATGAATAGTGACTTATTTCTTATTTATCTGGGATGTTACATCCATCCCCCCTTTTGGGAATTTCTTCCTCGCAATTTTAAAACTAGGCTTGGAAACTTCATTAAAATTACCACTTAGGAAAAGAGTCAGTAAAAATATCACATTAAAAGAAAGAAATAATAGTACAATGGTCACCCGAGATAACTCATACTAGGATTATATGTTGGAAAACATGGATATGGAAGAGAAAACAGAGGGTCATGTTCTGGTGGAGAGTGATAGTAAACATGATTAAGAGAAAGTTAACCACCATAAAATCACAAACTTATGATGTGTTAAACAATATTTGATTACCCAATAGGAAACGTAAACCAAAAAATTTTTTGTTTTACATTCCTTTTCATAATTTGGAGGAATTCATTTACTATATAGAATAAGAACATAATGAAATTTACTTACCTTCAAGTAGAGATTCATCATTTAATAATTTTCTACCAAAAACTAATCTTTTCTCCAAACAAAGAGCATTCAAAAAGACTTGGTCACATAAAAAGAACAAGAATAATATTCTTGAGAATCACATAATCCAGAAAAGAAGAACTATATATTTCCATTGTCTTTAGACATCAACTAAAATCAAAATGGATAGTGTGAGATAAGATAATACCCAAAAGGATAATCTTTTACAAAAAGAAAAACTACCATTAATCTCCAAAATTTGTAAAACCACACCCAAAGTTCAACCAAGACTATTCAATAAAAAACTATCCATAAAATTAATCAAAATTAATCCAAACTAATATTGAAACCCAAATATCTTAATGATTTAATTACATAGTCTTCCAAGATAAATTTTATCATTCGTCTCCAAATAACATCAGGTACTCATAAAATCTCATATTGAAAAGTAATTAACCTAATCACATATTATACATGATAGGTTAATCCGTTTTATAAATAAACCAAATCATCATATGTCCACAATAAAAACATAGATTCTTCCAAACTAAAATTTCAACCATTATTCCACAATTGAACTCCCATAGTATTCTATCTTCCTAAGGAATATAGTTTTTCTTAGAAAGAGAGAACGTCTTCCACAACAACATTTATCACTTACTCACTAAATCATTTTTCTATACTAAGTATATCAATTTGATAAAATAGAAGTTCCAAAAATCAACTTATTCTTATTCCATAAAAACATTTTACTAAAATAATAAGTCATACTAACCAGGGACATCAAGTAGGCTAGTGGTAGGCGATGCTCCCTTGTCGCCCTATGGTTGTGGTTTCGATTCATGTGTCCTTACCAGATGCAACGAGTTTTCACCCATCCTATAAGTTTTCCTTTTTATAAAACTCAAAAATAACCCTAACATGTTTTAACCTCAATGGTTTCTTCATACCTCTCATTTTCATCCAAATTCATAATGATCTCAACATCTTAATTCTTGAATTATTATTTCACAACCATATGATAAAATAAAATGATCCCCAAAATGGAGAACATCATACCTTGATCATGGTGTCCATTTGGTTTCATCGTCATCTTATTCACATAGGTAGAAGGTCCATTCATTGAAACAATGATTTAGAGATCCTTAAAAATCATTTGCTTCCTCCATCCAAATACACCTTGTACAACATGGGTCATATGGTTGTTCACAGAAAAATAGTTTCGGAAAAAAATCATGTATGACATATAATTTCAAAACATCTAATGAAGCATGATTTATATAAAATGTTCAGACCAAAATTGAGTTAAAAATTTCAATTAATGGTTCTTTTAAAATACAATAGGTTTGTGATAAGAGACTATATTATAAATGAAAATATAAATAGTTTGTGCAAGGGTCTCCTTCTTCAGCACTTTTTGTAAAATCATAATATGCTTCAAAATCTTGTGATAAGGTAAAATATTTAAAAATGCATTTATAATATTTACCTTTCTTGAAAATATGAAAATATTGTGGAAATAGGATTTGTTTAAATAAAACCCTTGATCCACGATGATAACGAGATATAGTGGAGGTGTTTGATATCTCAAACAACTTCTTTCAAGTGAGTTATATTCTAGAAAAAGTTTCACAATCATCTGAACATGACTTTGCAAAAATTATTGAAATAATGTCATCAGGAAGAGATAGGAATTCCATTTCAGATCCTCCTCATTCCATTTGTAACTGACTTTCCTTGATCTGAAAATGTTATAAAACAAGGATTTAACATAAATAATAGACATAGGGACAAACCATGTGTCTAACAAAAACTGTTAATCCCTAAATTTGTCTAAACCGACCTCTACTACCAACTATAAGGACCTGACCTTATAACATTACTTAATATTGAATTAAATGAATAATTTCCATCGAATATCTTTTCAGGTTTAGAGTTTTTGAGAATTAGGCCATAACTATAACATAACAAATTGAATATTACATTGAAACAACACTACTCAGTATTCATTTTTTTCATAAAATAAAAACTCTAAAATAGAAACATGTCTAGTTCCATATTTTAGACAGCATGAACTTTCCTTGATCCCATCCTTGACCCTATTCATCTTTAAGTCCTGTGGAAAACATTTCAAAAACCTGGGATGAGTATAAAAAGCACAATAAGGGTTATAAAATAAGGAAGGAAAACATTAGCCCATTAATAAATACAAATCAATGAAACTATACTTTTTAATCATAACATACCTTACAAAATAAAAAGATTTATGAATAACACACACAAATAATAAATGATAAAGGTTACTTATATAATCCATATCAAACTTACATTGTAGCTATCACAACTACATAGGGAGTTACACTTGGATTACCTATCATAGTATATTCCCTGAATCTCTTAGGAGAAATATCTCATTTACCTCCATCACGTTACCCAATGCATTGGAGAGCTATTACGGGCTCACCATCCCTAGGATTATCATGGAACCACCCATGTACATAAACAATGCCAAATAACCATAACATAATCATAACACATAACACAATTATAAAGGAATGATAACATTTCCACATTATAATATATCAAATCAATATATTAAAATAGACAATTCTTTATCAAATCTTTTTCAAAACCATTTAAAAAGAGATTTTTTAATCAAATTGTCCCATACCACTTTGAAGATTTTAAATGAATTGTCATTTGAATACATTAATGTCTATATAAATAAATCCTAAAACCCATTTTGAAAATATTTCCATTAATGGAAAATATTTAGAAGAATAAATCTTTAAAACATTTAAAATGATATTTTAGTTAAAGAGTTTTTTTAACAAAAAGATGGACGCTTGAATATAAATAATTGAGGAATAACATTTAATCAGAACATTATAATATCATTAGAATAAAGGGATTAATGATATAATATGTCTAATAACAGTATATTCACCATATAAGAGTGAATTGGTTCATAACAACAATGAAGTCTCAGTGGAAATGTAAATTGAGATGAAATCCATTATAAAGATGGTATCCTTAAATTAAGGATATATCAATCACATAATTATGTGTGAAAAATATAAATACACAAAATATAATTATATATTAAGTGTAAAAAATAAGAGGTCATTCACATATATTCATAGGATGACATATTCCAGAAGTACATGTTGAACCCAAAGAAATGAAATTGGGTTAAGAAGTTCCCTTGTAAAGATACGACAGCCTAAGGACGTCACTTTAAAAGTCAGAAAAAGAGTTGATGAGATAAAATGGGTATATCATCACTTGTACATAAATTTTATATAAATAAATATATATAATAACGTATCCCAACATAATAATTTGTAAATTAAAATACATAACAAAAAAGTAGTTTTTTAAAAAGAGGAGGGTGAAAGGTTCCCTTACCGATTTGGTAACATAAATATCATATGACACATGAAAGAAGGATCATACAATAAAGATGTAAATAATCATAAATTAAATTTTATTACACAAATATTACCATAATGGGATGTACACACACCACAGAGAAGGAAATATTGGCAAATATAGCATGAATCTCACGGGAATAAAAAGTGAGATTAAACCCTTTACCGCGTTGTAATCAACTGAGTCGTATGACCAAAAGTTAATATCCACCAAATGAATCATAGAATACCATGAATATAATGAGAATCATGTTAATATATATCAAATGCCAGTACTCAATACACCACATGCAATGAATAAGTGGTGAACAATGGATATCTCACGGAATTAAAAGTGAGATAAGAAAATCCCTTACCTTGTGTCCGACATGACTTGTTTGTTCCTTGTTCTTCTTGAATAATAAACTAAAGTAAATTTATACTTTCTAAAGAACCATTTTAAATTTTATTATTCTTTTTATATCACTTATTACCATGTTATAGATATTATGAAATCATCTAAGTTAAAAATGGTCGTTTGTCGATATTTGGTAGTTGAGTCAAAAATAGACTTCTTATAATTACAAATTGTTCATATAGTCAAAAGTTCATTATATAAAGAATTATATTCATGAATTAGATATCATATATATCATATATATCAATTATATACATGTATTTATAATAGTACATAACATTTGGAGGAAAGAAATGAAATGCCCCGTTCAAGGAGACGGTAAGCCGTATGTACGCATGAACGCTAATTTCATTTCAATTTATTATTTTAAGGGAATTAAAACACAATTATAAACAGTTATATTATAATTACAGTATAATATAATATATAATATCATTAACTCTATCCTTTATATGTCCCACATATGGCATTAACAATTCATATCACTTTGAGGGGGCCGTAGTCCGCACTTTCTCAAATGAAATTATCGTGTTTACCCATAATGGAAACGATAAAGGTAGGATATAAATGTAAAATACAAAAGAATAATTAAAAGATAAAGCAAATATATATCATATATATATAGTGTAATTTTAATGGCCAACATGATATGCAGTAGGAGATAATTGAACAATCATCGTCTCGTGAGGCGTTAGTTTGTCATCAATAGAAACAGTATGTTCTTCACCCATTAGATGAAGGTGTGTGTAATTGTAGTTTTAATAATTCTTAAAAAAAATCCTAGTATATTTAGGATACTTTTGTTGTTATAAAATAAATGAATAAAAATATTTTAATGGTTGGAGAATTAAAATAAATGAAAATAAGTTAAGAGAAATTGTTACCTTTAATTTGGGTAACTTCCTTTGGTTTGAACCAAAAGGACTTCTTGATGTGCCTTATGCCATAGTTAAGGCTTCGAGAAGGAGGCGATGGATGTAGGGAGATTAATTTGGCATATTTTGGATGATCCTAAAGGCATTAAAGGTGAGTTTAATTGGTTATAATTGAGGGCATTTTATAAGGGGGAGGAGGGGCTCTTTAGGAAAGTGTGATAATATTATTTTATTATATAATGATATTCAGTTTATAAAGGTAAAAAAATCATTAGAGTCTAAGATAAGATTACTAATTTTTGAAATAAATTTATCCAATAAGAATTGGACTTGTTTTGGATGTTATTTTAATATTTATAATCTTATTTATTTAAATGATTTATTAATGAATTAAACATTGTATCGTTATTGTGTCATAAATAATTTAATTTATTCGAGATCTAAAAATTATAAAAAAAAATACCATGATGTATGAAATATATTTATCATTCTAATTAATATTTATAGTCAAAAATATTACTTATATAACACCATATGAAAAATAATTTACTAAAAGAGTTTTGTTTATGAAATTTTTGCCTTTACATTAAATTAATTAATCTAAAGTGTCATTATCACTACCAAGTGGATAAAAGGGGTCCCAAAATATACCCAAAGATGACCACGGTCGTAAATGACCCATCCGATAAGGATTGTACAAGTGTTAAGGTAATTTTGAATTATTAAAATATTCTTTTTACCTTGAATTACCCAATTCACCTTTACCCGCGGTAAATAAAAGTCAAAAGTTAATATTCAACAAAAATTATTTTCATCTTATTGAACCAAATTTTACTTACTAATAACAACCATGTATGTCGAATTTTTGAAATTCAATTCACATAAGTGGTAAAATTTCATTTAAATGAAAAAGTCGGTTTTTTAACTACTACTAAGTGGTTTCAGTATTCATCAAAAATTGAAGTCTTTCAAAAAAATACAAAAAAATTCAGACTAAGCTATATTTGATCTTCAAAATTGAAAAATGATGTCTATTTTTCTAAATTAAAAACATATAAGTGGCATTAATTTATTTAAAATTAATCCCCGTTGTTAAAACAAATAGTGTGTTTTTAAGATACAATAACTATCAAATGATTGAAACTTATTTATGTCCACTTTCAAAGTGAAATTAATTACAATGACCAACATTGGATTAAATGGTAAAAATATATTATAATTAAACTTTAAATCAAATTAATAAGATAATATAACCATATAAATAAATTATATTAAAACACAGTTTTGAATTAAAATACTATATTTTCACAATTCATTAAAAAATGAACTTTATCAGAAAAATTACAAAAATTACACAAAGTAAATTTTTATGTTCCCATTATAAAGAAGGATTTTATTCAGTCAAATAGAATGTATTAAAGTGACCCAAACTATATTTAAAGAGGTTTTTCCATTAAAAGGCGTAAATCGACCTTTTAATGTAAATTATGCTTAAAATTAGATTCATTCACATTTTAAGCCGCTAAATTTTTATTAGATAAATGTAAATACATTTAAAAAACATGTATAATAATATTTTAGTTAGTTTTGTTCATTCCAGCCAATACAATATCTAGGATTTAACTTCCATTTAAAATAAAAATATTATATTATTAGTGTGCAACGTAAGATTTCAAAGAAACCCATTGTTGCGTATCAGGTACGCCATCGAACATAGAGTCCCCTTTAATGTAAAATTATTATTCAATCCACCAACATTAATAAATATGAAAATTTTATTATTCCTTATTTATCTGGGATGTCACACTTTGCATCCTGAATATGTTTGTGTATTAATTAATAGTATATTGGTTTCTTCATACGGGCCTTAGTAGTTTCACCCAATCAGGCATAACAATTTCACCCATAATATTCTGTTGGTGGTATTTGTGTTTCATTTTATTTTTTCTTGTGAAACTACCTCATTATTAAATGTTTTATGGTCTTTTATGACTGTAATAGTTGGAGGAATACCTTCTCCCAATGAGACATGAACATGTAATAGTGTCAGTTGATGTAATTATTTTCGGGTTATGACTATAATTTTTTTATATTCCATAAAATTGAAATGTTGTTGAAGATGTGTTGATGATGATTTCAAATAGTGATTCCACATGTGAATCACTATATTTGTGTACTATTTAGGTAGAACTATCAGTGATGCATCTTGATATGGGAGATGTTGGAGGGATATGTTGTCATTATATGATGATGTGGTTGTCTTCATAGGTGTAGTATGTGGATGAGTCCTAGTTGTGGTATTCTTTGGTATAGGATTCAAGAGATAAATATTTTTTTTGAAATTCCCATGATGGTTTTTATGATGATAGATATCAATGATTTTATTCCAGGAAATGATTTTTGTTCCTCAGATGATGTGTGAGATCATTATTCATGAGATATATATCTCACATATATAATTAAATGTGAGTGTTAATAATATGTAACAAGATTTTGGAGGATTTATTATGTGTCCTAGGATGAAGACTTCAGTTTCAAGGTTTTTTTCAAAATGCATGGTCTTAATGAAGGGGAATTTCGAGCACCATTATACAGGTGGTTTACTCTAGACATTACAAATCCCCCATTGGGAAGTTGTAGGACATTTCTGGAGACTTTATTAAAAATTTAAATATAGATGAGGGTAGAAATTTGGTAATATGTGGAATAATGGATCATTTGATGGAATAAAAATGTTATTTACATATTAGGAATCAATCTTAGTAGAGGATTTTTGAAGATAGTATCGGTAGTAAGTGAAGAAACTTAATGGATTTCTAAGGATAATCATCTTTGATCATGATCCTTGTTTTACCTCTAGGGTGTCCAAGGGTCTTTAGTTTTATTTTGTCTCTAATTAATTCAATTACACTAATTTATATATAATGTGGGAATACTAGATAAAGTGGAGCATCTAGACTCTTAAATACATCTTTCACTCTTTTTTCCTTGATTTTTTATGTTTGTGGATGATTCAATTACCCTTCATTGATATTTATTAAAACAATAGTATACATTAAACCATAATTATGGCTTCATTATCATATTTTTATGGTAAACCTTTCAATTCATTATTATGTAGGATCATAGTCATAGGGGTAAAAATTCAAGGGCCGAAACTGGTACATATAATGTAAGATATGGCACTAGTAATTCATGAATGGAGTACCACAGAGCTAGTTCATAAAAAATCACATGAATATCATAGTATCAAGCCATTTTTGATTGATTTTTGAGATCATATGTTATGAAAAGTTATTCTATATCATAGGATGAAAATAGTTTTTCATGAGAGTAAGTTTTCTACTAGCTCCATTGGTCCATTAAAAGTGTTGGCTCATGTTGGAGTTGTGGCATATCAGATAGCACATCCACTATTGATGTCCTGGATTTATGATTTTTTCATCTATTATAGCTCAATTTTTTCTTTATTGATTACTATCACATCTTTAATTACCTTGAGAGTGATTTTAATGATTATTTGATCATTGAAGAGTAGCCATTAGAGTTTTAGGACCTCTAGAAATTTTTTTTTCATGGCCATGTTATTCCCTTGGTTCACATATTTGGGAGGTAGGGTGAAATGGTGGATAGTACCATGGTATGTGATCCATTGATGTGAACTCATTACCCCATGTTGTTTTATGAGTATCCCTTTTCTTGTGAGGTTCCTCTTTTTTTATGTATACATTTTTAGTTCATGAGATGGTTTACAATCTTTTTTTGTTATTGGTTTATGATTCTTTGAGTGGTATCTCCCTCAAGAGAGTTTTTAGGAGCTATTTTTTTCATGGTTTCTTGTAGTTACTATGTTTAGGTGGTTGAGACTCATTGATATTGAGATCTTTAAGAGGTATCTAGCACATTTTATTTTCAGATGAACCATATTTTATTTTCTCTCGAATATTGGATACTAATTAATTAGGATGGAAATGTTTTGAGTGGTATCTAATATAAGGGATTAAATAAACCTACTATGAACCATTTATGTTTCCTAATCCCATGGTTCCCATAGGCAGGTTATAGTATGTCTTTATGTGTTTATCTACTAATATTTAGAAGCATATATAATTGAAAATGGGTATGTGTTTCGTGTCGTGAATGTGACATTCATAAATTCTATGAAGCTAGTTCACATGGTACCCCATTATGTGACTTATTTTTATGCAAAATGGATTGAGGTGATGTATTCTTTCTAGGAAAATTAAATCTAAACATATACATAATTTTAAAGGGTTTCATTCCATGAAAATGTGTGGAGTAGTGTGAAATTAAAATTAAATGTTCCTCATGCTATTGTGTAACATAGTGATTCTCTCCCAACCCCATGTTAAAAGCATCTCTCCATCCAGATGCCTTGGAATGTTATCATCATAGATTGATTCATGGAGTTCTAACTTCAATCTAGAGTGATTTAAGGTATGTTCTACCTCGTCACACCTGATTCATTATTCATGATTATCCCACTTCATCATTACATGTGATAGAGGTTTCTCTATATCATTCAAATTGAGTTTTATTAATTTTTTGTGGGTGTGATTATGTCACATATCATATGAGGGATAAAACTTCATTCAGGGGAGGTGATTGGGATATATGATGTTACTCTATTCACATTTTATGAACAGTAACACCTTTGAGGTATGTGATTCATCAGCCCTATTTATTTACATGAAATAGTAATTTTATTATGGTTTATACCTTTCATTTGAAATGGAATTAACCTAATAGTGATTGAATCATATTAACATGAAAATTATTTTAGTGATAAAATATTGTTTCTTTCTACCATGTAAATTTTTTTCCTATTGATTTTATAGATATTTATATATATATATATATATTGTTATAATTGTGTTTGGTTATTCTATGGATCATCATTTAATCTTGGATGGAAAATGGTATAGGATGTAAAGGAAGAATTAATTGATAATTAATTAGATAGTGAATAAAGAGACATGTTTAATTAATTTAGCATTTCTATCATTTTTTAATGATAAAAAAATGTGATTTTGTATGTTTAATTAAATATATAATTATATTTATTGATATAATTTTATAATGAATTTTCATGATGTTAATTATTGTTGATAAAAAGAATTCAAGGAATCATAACGAATTATAAATACCACAATGTATGTTGAAACATGAATGTATTATTGTAATCATGTTAAAATTAATTATTTACATAATTTGGTATCTTTTTATATAACGATTCATTTAGTTTCCCATATATGGAAGCAATGGATAATGAATCAGTTAATTTACGATTTAATAAGAACTTGTATTGTAATAATTATAATTTATAGGTCTAGGGAATCCCATCTTCTTGAGAAGGTCGAGTACCATGAGTTTCGAGCCATGCGATCATGTTTTTGTTTTAAGAATTAATTCATGGTTTTATAGCCAAAATTTTACTTCTTGTATGTGCATTTTTTCTTGATCCTTTTTTGATGTTATCTATATGTGGACATCACTATGCATTGAGATATGAGGTAGGGATGCCCAAATATGATATTTTCCTATGATGGCTAATGTAATGTGGGTAAGGAGGCCAAGATGTTGTGGTAGCAGTTGATGCATATAATGAAGACATGTATCTGAATACACATGTGGGTATCGACGATATCATCAGATATAAAGGAATTGGTTGAAGCTTTGATTACCCATTGAATTGATCCTTATTATATATATTATTTCTTATGAATATTCTTAATAGCTGGTGTATAGGGTTTTTGTTTTATCTGCATTCATTTTCCCACTTTTTAATGAAGCTAGGTGTGGTAGGTTGAATTTTTCCACTTTCATGTATCATAGAATGGTTTTCCTAGAGTACATGGTTTAGGGAGTGCTGATAATAAGAAAAAAAATAATTATTAAACAATGGAGTAGATTTTATTAAAATTATTATTTTTTAAATAATTTAATATTTATGAACTGTAGACTCGGTTGGGTTTATTCTTGGAGACATGGACATTAAACTAATGATTAACGTAATGTATTTTTTCATAATGTTATAAAAAATTAAATGGATAATTAATTAATTATAAAAATAAAATTATGAATATAAAATATTTAATTTAATTTATATATTTTAATTTCTGATGTTTTTATAGGATATATAGACTTACTAGTAGTATCATAGAATCTGAGCGACATCAACTGTGATTTTTACAATGGTAAGGTTTTTTATATAGTGTGGTTATGATCTATATTATATCATCTATATGCTACCCCACTAAGGCCAGTTATTGATATTAACACGTAGTGGACTCTTGGAGGGTGTTTTCCTTAAAATTCAAGTTAGATAAGGATAACCATCTACCCCCTCTGTCCCATCTCTATTCTCCCCATAGTTTCTTATGATGATATGAAGGGATGCTAGTTTTCCCATATATGTGTTTATAATGAACTAATGGATTGAGGATATCTCAAAAAAATGTATCCCTATATATAGTGTCTAATGGATTTCTATAGGTATGAAATGTATTGGTTGTGAAGGATCAATCTACATACTCGGTGTATGGGATGTGACGACTTGTGGCATAATACATGTTGTATGATAAACGTAATTTTTATTTTGTTGGATTCAAGAAACTAATCAGTTTCTATATACATATATGTGGATATGATGATTTTTTGATTTGATGAAGGAGGTTCAAGGAGTGGTTCTTTTCATAGGTGTGTTTGGGAAGCCCTATTTTGGAGATGGACAACTTAGGATGTGTGTGAATGTTTAAGAGTCTAAAACCGGTGGAGAAGAAGGATTGGAGCACCATTGATGTTTGATTATTATATTATATGATATATTATATGAAATACTTGGTCAGAGTTATCAATAGTGATCTAGGGAACATAGTCTACTAGTTTAGGAGATGAAATAGTTTCAATACAGTTTGATTTTATATAGAATTCTTTATTGGTATTATTCATGACATGATAAGTGGAGGATCCAACTATGTATTATGTTATAGTCACCCTATGTTTATATGAACTATTTTTTGTTCAAATGGAGTATGTTCAAGATCGATATTGATATTACTAGCTCATGGTTTTTTCAGGATCTGATTATGCTTCATGGTCACTGTCCTATTTACCTTTTGGTACTATCATTTTTTCCTTTCAATTATTATATTACTATATGGAATTGCATATTTTCACATGGAATTATTTATATATCATTCTTCACTTGTGTTTATAGGTGTATATATATTATTACTCCATTTAATTCATGTTTTTAGAGAGTAATTCCATCCATATGAACAATTATTATAACCTCAGTGTTGGTTTCCAACCAAGGGCACCGTGGAAGTCAAAATTGAGAAGTATGTATCTCTCTTTCTCATTATCAGTCCAGGATAGATATACTATATGGTTATGAGGTTATGATAATAAATACATATAAAAATATCTAGTTTGTAAAATATGCTAGAGGATGGTTTTTATGTGTCTTAAATGGTGAGTAATTTCGCTAAATTATTACATGATGGTTACTTTTCATTTAGGATTTTTCTACGGAAATGAAAAGACTTATAAATATATTTATGAATGAATATTATTATTTATCAAATGAATGGAGTCCACTAAATTCTTTCAACGTGATGGGATTGCACATATTAAATCATAAATCACATTTTCACGTTTTTTAGGCTTCCATTACATAACGATGACAAATATAATGATATTATTTATGTATGTTTTCAAGAAATCAATGGAATTGAATTCAATGAAGTTATTTGATCAAATAAATATATAGATAGGATTGAAAAAAATAGATATATTACCAATGGAATAGTTGAAATAAATTAAATGAATGAGAAAAGTCTACCTCTAATGGATTACCGCTATATTTCAACTTCTGACAGTATATATGATGAATCTGAAAAAATTGTATAAAATTATTTTTTATTATTTAATATTCAAATTACTAATAAATCTTTATTGGTATTTCTTGATATTTGAGTATCACATTATTTTATTGATATTGTATTAGACTATTTATTTATGTGAGTGTACTTAATTCCTCACTATAAAAATTTTCACACAACATTGGTGGATAAGTTAATGTAGGGGTTTAAAAAACCATCATTTATGAAATTAATTGGTGGTGTTGAAATTTTATGGGATTTTTTAGTTATTAAAACCATATATATTACCCAATTACAGAGTTGGATTGTATCATTATGTGCAAGAATCAGAATTCATTATTATAGTTCTTCGGTTAATATTTCTTTATATTTCATTATACATAAATTCAATGTCTATGAGATGTTTAAATGATCAAATGTGACCACATATTCTGTAATTTTTACTTTTCAGTTACCTTCTGGTGAAATAAATTATTAAATATTACAGATTAAGAACCATTTTAAAATCCATGTGGTAGTTAATAGATATTATAACATATTTAAAATTCATTTTTTTAATGTAAATCAAAAAATAGACATTAGATTTTCTATTACTCGTATCTAAAAAAAATATTGACGTCTCCACCTTAAAAATGTTTGATTATGGTGGAATAGTGGTAATTGATGAAAATGTTGGAATAACTAGAAGAACTATTAAACTATTTTAATATTTTTTGGGTAATGCTTGTTTTATTTTCCATGAAAAATAATATTATAATTTTATTATGCATTGATAATTAATTAATGAACTGGGTGACATTATATAACGCTTACCAATTTCCTAGAATTATTTTCACATTAAATAGTCTAATTGTACTCAATAGTTTTATAGAATTATCGTGTTACATGGATAACATAATTTGAATGCAATAGGTACGGACACACCATATATATCTTTTGAATTTTATTTTAGACATTTTAATTGATTATATATGATATTTTGTTCATGAATTCTCAATCGGTGTTTATGTATTTGAAATACTAAATTTTATTCAAATATTTGTAATATTTTGATGTTTTATTTATTGTTTAAGATTTTATTTATTCATGATTAAGGGAATATTATGAGAGGCCCAAAAAAATGATTAAATTTTTATCGAAATACATTGAACAAAATTTTAAAAAATATCATTTCTCAGTTGTGGTTTAATCATATTAAGATATATGTAATATTAAATAACTTTATAACTAAAAATGTTTTTGATTTTAAGATGAATTTTGGAAGTTAAGTTCCATTTATAATTGAACCTCACATTATTTTGTGATTTATATGTTCTTTCTTGTTTCTCAATTAAATAAATAAAAAATATAAGTAAATATTTAATTTTATTTTCATATGGTTTACATAGAGTTTGATGCCACTATTTTCGATGCTTTTTTCAGGGTGCGCCTCCGTTTTCTTGAGGACGAAAGGCGTGTTTTTTTCCCGCATTCCTGATTTCCAAAGGAGGGAGGAATCTGCTCCTTGTTCAAGGAAGTTTTCTCTTTGATTGAAATGGGATGATGGGATGTTAGTTCTTCCTTCCCTGGATTCCTCCTCAGAACATGTCACCTAGTCCAGGTCACCCTTAAAGATTTAAGATGTTTGTTCATGAAACTCTTCTTAGAGCCATATCTTCAAGGACACCAGTTAATTACACTTCTCCTATCGGGACATTCCAAGGGGTCCGGTCAGGGAAGCAACCTTCAGTTCAGGGAGTAGTCATGTTGGGCATCACTAGCATGTCTGAGTGCTGGAACACTAGCACGTCTGTCTTTTGTCCTTTATTATAGGGCTTCTCGAGGGTGCAGGAGCCCGAGGTAACCCACATCGAACGCGGGGAATCGTATTCCATGGGCATGTATATGAGGTTTTCCTCAGCTTTCCATGTTTAACATAGGGTATTCCACATGTTTAAAATCCTGCAGAGATGGATCAGACTGATAGGAACACTGAATAGAGTGGATTAGATGGGTGCAACCCCTGGAGGGAACACCGATGTTGGGGCCAACGTGGGGTTGGATTCACGAATGATGTTTAATGGAATGGGAAATGGGGTGGCATGATCCCAACGAGATGTGGTATCCTGGGTGAGAATCAGGATGGATGATGGAAGGTTCCATGAATTGGATGGAGAATGAGATGGGGTCATCTCAAGGATGAAGGTGATGTTGGGATTCAGTCTCAGAGAGGTTTCTTACGTATCCTCGTGGTAGGGAATCAAACTCCACATAGTTCATCTGACGATAGCTTACCGCTGATTGGGGTTTAAAAGGCTTACCGCTGAATGGAGACACAACATCTTACCGTTGAATAGGGATGTCAATGTCTCACCATTGGATGGGGTCACAATGGCTTACCGCTGGATGGGGTCGCAACGACTTACCGCTGGATGGGGTTGCAACGACATACCGCTGCATAGTGGTGTCAACGACTTACCATTGGATGGGGTCTATAGTTTAACGTCATGAAGGGCGGGGTCAAACCAATGAGAAGTGGGGTTGGAACAACTAATGTATATTGGGATTGAACTTCATGGAGGCTTTCTACGTACCCTGGCTTGGAAAATATCAAAGACCTCGTAGTTCGGAATGGTGTGGGGCATACACTCCAGGCTTCCCTAGGTGTTGGTGAACTAATGTGAAGGGGATCAGAGTGACCAATGGGTGGTGGGCTTGAACCTCGTGGAGACTTCCTACATACCTTGCCTTAGCAAGGATTAAAGACCCCATAGTTCTGGTATGGGTGTGGGGCATACACTCTAGTCTTCCCAAGGTGTTGGTGAACCGACGTGAATGGGGTCAGAGTGACCAATGGGTAGTATGTTTGTTCTTCATGGAGGCTTCCTACATACCTTGCCTTAGCAAGGATTAAAGAACTCGTAGTTCAGTTATGGGTGTTGGGATTACACTCTAGGCTGACCAAAGTGTTGGTGAACCAACGTGAAGATGGTCTGAATGAACGGGTGTTGGGCTTCAACCTCAAGAAGGCTTCCTATGTACCTTACCATGGTAAGAATCAAAGACCTCGTAGTTCAGGTATGGGTGTGGGGCTTACACACTAGGCTACCCAAGTTTTTGGTGAACCGGCATGAATGGGGTCAGAGCGACAAATGGGTGGTGGTCATGAACCTCATGGAGGCATCCTATGTTCCTTGCCTTAGTAAGGATCAAAGACCTCATAGTTCAGGTATGGGTGTGGGGCTTACACTCTAGGCAGCCCAAGTTGAATGTCATGGTCGGTGCTTTCTCTAAGCCCACATGAGTCATTCTTGGTGTGAGAAACAAGAGACAGTAAATAACTGAAGATCACATCACGAAAGGTGTGTCCATTGAAAATGGAGTGGGGATTACATGTAGTTAGTGGACCAAAGGGAATATAGGGGCTTACGCGTGGTCCACATACTAGGGTGACAGAGATTGGGACTTAATATGGGATGGATTCCTGAATTGTGACAAAGAGCACTGATATAGGGACTTGTCACCCAGGAAGAGAGGAGGAGTATGGATGCTACCTCCTACACGAAAAGCTAGGGGCTTACACCAGGGTGGCTACCCTTTCCCTACGGACAGACACCGCTCTGATAAAGACAATCTCATTCCATGTGAGGAATGATATCACTCTCATGGAGACCAGTGGGTGTGTAGAATGTCCAAGGTGGGGGAACCCTGCATCTGACGTGTGGGGAATGGACATAGTTTAACGTCATGTGCTGAGGGTGAGGGAGCTTGGTAGTTTAACGTTCTACAGATCGGACGAGGTGGGTTCACTCCACACCCCTAGGACTTACATAACCAGTACCCTCTGCACCATAGTGAAGAGAAGGGACAGACAACGTTGTGGATAGAAGGTTTTATGGAGAGAACCAATGGGGGGTCCACGTTAGCGTGGCTCTGTGAAGAATAAATAGCCATTATCTTGCCTATGGGAAGAAGCATGAGGCGAAGCAACACAACAGGCAGTATCGTCCAAGGGACATTGAAGTCACTTCGAACGAATCTAGAGGGTCATACGAGAAAATAGTATATGGCGATGGTGTTTTGGGCGCAGGAGGTTCCCAAAAATGTTGCCTGGAAGAGGGTCATAATGGGCAGACAAAAAGGGGGGCTTGCGTGAAAAAGGAATAATTAAGCGAAAAAGGGTCGGGATGGTGCGTAATTGGGATGCTTGCGCAAAAATGGTCGGGGTGGCGCGCAATGGAGCTATGTGCATGAAAAAGGCTGGGGTGGTGTGGAATCGGCCGCTATGCGTGAAAACGTCCAGGGCGGCACGGAAAGAAGGGAATGCAATTTGGAAGGAATTTCACACAGAAGGATTGCACGCAATTGGAAGGAATTGTAGGCAATTGGAAGAAATTGTGTGTGGGGGACGGGACTTGATGGTATCTGGATGGGGATTAAGACCGAGTGGTCTCGTGCCAAGGTGGACCGCCGGGTGACCTGGCGTGAAAAAATAAGTACCTCAGAGATATCTTTTGTGTGCATGAGAGGTGAATTTCCTGCCAAAGAGATGGTTCTGATTCACCAGCTCGGAAGTCAAAGAGGAGACCTCATTTTTATAGGTGCTCGAGATCACAGGTTCGTGTGAAAAAACGAGCCCGCGGGAAATATTGTGCGTGGATGTTTGCAGCGCGCAAATTCAACCATGCGGGGAAACTGCACGTAAATTTCTGCACCCGCGGTTGGTACGTGGAAAACATCCACGCTGAAAACATCCGTGCAGAAAACTTTCGCGAATCTCACAGTTTTCCGTGCGATAGCCATTTTTTCGGGCACCATCGATTTTTTTTCTCGCGGCCCCCCTGGAATGGATTGCTTGTTCCAAAAATGGATTTTCTTTTTCGGGACAAAAAATCCTTCAGCCTTTGAGAATTTTTAGGAATCTACAAATTCCCCCCTTAGAACTGGATTGGAGAGTGGATGCAGTGGTCGGATTCTGGGCGAAAAGCGGACATGCAGAACTGCCTGGGACCCGCACGTGCTTAAATTATAGTGGCACCTAAAAACTTGGTGTGAAAAACCGAAGGGGGCGCGTAATACACTTTACTTGCATGCATGAAAACCCACCTCCACACCTAAAAAATCTCTCATGGGTCCCTCATTCTATTTGGATTTTCTCATGCGATAAGTTTTGAGCTCTAACACACAAAACATTTCCATTCTTTGCATGGAAAATCATTCCGGTTTCACGTAATCCCCTGATTTCGGCTATAATTTTACACACAGACCTGGGGATTTTTGTACCGACCCATATTTATTCACGCTGGATCCAGATTTTTCATTCCAACCCTGAATTTTTCGTGGCAACCTCTGATATTTCATGCGGACACCCCAAGACTACATCGGAAGAAGATGGCCACTAATCGGACTGATGCTGAGAGAGAGGTTGCGTCCACTGCTCGAAGGGATGATATGGTTTCCAGCCCTATGGTACATGGTTCTTGAAGGATCGTATCCAACAACCACACTCTCTTCAATATGCTCACCCCATCTCGGAAGGAATACACACTGTCTGACAACTTTCCATTATGGGACTTCGGTATCTTGGAAGAGGTACCCGTGCCAAGATTTGAAGTTGACACACCATGGTCATGGGTGACCCGTGAGGATGACCTAACACGGTGCAATATCACCAAAACGACCATTGTTCTAGAGAAATGAGACATATGGACGTTTACTTCCGGAATCCCAGGACCATGACCATTTTAGGGAGTGACCCGGTTGCAGGGGATTCTTCAGCACATTACGCAGGTACCTTACATCAGAGTGTTACTAACTAGACAAAAGTCTAGCTGTAGGATTGGGATCAGCAGTCTAGAAGAAATTTTACCAATGAATGGGCATGGGCATATTGGGTATCCCGGATGTGTGACCAGTTTGCGGTCGAACTGCGGCACATCAGTTTGTTCGTGGCGGTGTGGATGTTGTAGTTTCATTTCTACCATCAGCATGATCTTGGGAAAGAGTTGTTTACTCGATGGTCCCCCGATACTAATACCTTATATCTTCACCATGGAGAAGTTTCCATTAGCCTCTGGGACATTAATTTCATCGGGGGTATCCCTTTGGATGGGCACCAGTATAAAGAATTCCTCCTGACAAGGAACATCTTGGGAGACGGATCACGAACTTCTATGCTGACATGGAACATGTAGGAGCTGGCTAAGGAAAGGCTGGGGGTCAAGGATTTTTTGAAAGACATTACTAATATGAATTGGTTTAGCGAGTTCCCGTAAATAGATACAGACTTCAAGATGCCGGGGCGAGGGAGACGATGCCCAATCGCATCACAGAGGAGAAAAAGCAGATCGTACTAGAGGATCCTGGAGGTGGGGGAATACCAGTCATGGGGCTTCAGCATAAATGGGAGTCCGGACCTGAACTTTCAGTACGCCAGGTTTCATGAAACATTCCAGAGTGGGTGGCTTCTACTGGTAAGGGACATAAGGATGGGAGTTCGTCTTGCGAACCTGGTGATGGCTGGAATCATGGCTACTAATCAAAGGATCAATCAGGGAGTCCCTGTGTTGGCTCGTCTGTATGACATTTTCAGACGCATTTTGAGAGGGGTCACCGAGGAGGATCTTTAGTCTCTTCCAGATCTTTTATGGCTGGGTCGAGGCTCATTGCGGTGGGTATACATTCTCGAATGTCATTTATCCTCCGGGTAATGGCATGCGACCTTCCTTTCTAAACATTGTCGGGGTCATTTTGTCGATGATAAACAAGAAGGGGGTAAGGATCATGATCGACATTTGCAGAAATTTCAATTTCATCCCATTCCCCACTCCAACTAGCCAAATGATAGGTAATGGGAATGGCCCACAAAATCAAGGGGAATGCTTACAAGGCATCAGAGGTGGGGTACTTGTGGCCCAGATTGATGTGAAAATCTTCTGTGAGCCCTACATGCCATAAAGGTTCTCTAGGTAGTTTGGATGCCTCTAGCGGATGTTGAAGAAGCTGTATACATGTGTCTGGGAAGAGAAGAATCTATGCATTCTTCACCGAATGTGGATGATGTTCATAGCCCAGGGCTCTGGCCATTTAATTACCTTTCCCCCCACCAGAGTTGACACTGGCCTCTCAACATAATATGCAGAACATTGGGATATAGCGTACCCTAAGGGAATTTTGCAGAAGCGAGTCCGGTAACTCAAGGTAGCCAGTGTAGAACCTGGGGAGCGAGAGAGAAGAGAGAGTACTATTGGGAAGGAATGGTCGGATGCATGTCAAGCAACTAGGCCCACACAGGCTAGGGTTTTAGTAGTAGTGATGTCACATGGTGTGGTTGTGCCCTCGTCGCCCAGGGGAGAGGAGCTCGTGGAGCAGCTAGGGAACATCCCGGGAAGCAGATAAGGCACCAGATCTACCCTTCCGATGGCGCGATCTTCCAGAAGATGTGGTAGTCTTGGTTGACCCTATGACAGTCGATGGGCACCGAATCCCTCTAGAAAAAGATAGTACGAGATGAAATCCAGCTGCCAGATGTCAAACTCATTCAAATTGTCGACAGGTTGAACATCCATCGATGACATGCGTACCTGACGGCCATGGATTCTTATGCATGTCAATGGGTCTTGCGCGAAGAACCATCTTTGTTGGTGAAGGTATTGCTCGGCCAGGAGAATGATCTAGAAAAGATGTCGTCCGAGGATGAAGACAATGATGAATATTTGGAGGGCAATGAGATGGAAGAGGAGGACGCAGAAGGAGATGGTGAAGGAGGGGGTGATGGATAAGAGGATCTTGAAGGTGGAGGGTCTCATGGCGCGTCTCACTAAGGGAGTCTTCGAGAAAGTGGAGAGATTATTGGCTCTGATATATATATATATATATATATATATATAACTTAACTACTTGAGGTATGTATCATCCCTTATGTATCTTTTTCCTTATTCATTCATTTTTTTGAAACCCTTAATCAAATCTCCTTATCTTATTCAGGGGCATATTGGCACTGACCAAGAGGCTCCATTCGAAGGGGGGTTCTAATAGGACAAGGTGGGGGATCCAACACCCATTATTGAGCTAACTAGATTTGAGGGATCCCCAACAATGACAGCTCCTATAGTGTCTAGAACACCTGAGGCTGATGCTTTGGGATCTGGTAAGTTCATTCACTACCGACTGGCTGTGCAGTCATTGCGTGCGCGCAAATTTAAAATTTATAAACCCTACAAACTACTAGTACTGTGGTAATAAGGGTGTCGAACCACAGAAAATGACTTATTATGTGCTCGACCAAATTAAAACTAAAACAACAAAAAGACAAAATAGAACACTAACAAAAACTGTACGCAAACATTGAAACAAACACTGATAGTGAGCATGAAAATGAAAGTGAAATGGTGAATTTAATGGCTTGAACAGAGAACAAACAGTAATGATTATTTTAGGGTCCTTGGGTGGCTTTGAACAGATGAAAATGATATTATCTGCTTCTGCTTAGTTTAATTCAATTACTCAGTGCATGGAAAAATGGTGTTAATCCACTACGTTGTCACTACAGTGGATCTACACAGCTCGATTAACTTCCTTGAGCCTCGATCTTCCAATCTTGACCCTTGGAAAAAATCTGCTTAAATTGGAGAAGAGATGCATTGTCCTTTTCCAATTCTCAGTACTTCGATCAATGATCCACAGTGAAATGATTCATTACCGCACCCGTCAGTTAAGTAATGTGAAATGATACTCAAAATAAACAGAAGAGAAAACCGAGCAATGGAATCACAATGAGCAATCAAACTAATAAAACATGATGGATATATGGATGATTAGTTCTCTACAGCTTGATTCCCCTAATCTATTTAACTACACATTAAAACAGGAAAATAGATAGAAACAAAAAATGAAATAAGAAGCATCTCCTGTGAGATTTGTCCTCTCTCCAGCTTCATCTCTGATACTGATCTCCTGCTCAATGTCTGTCAGCCTCTATTTTGGTGATGAGATGGATCGAGGGATCTCTTGATGGAATGATGGATGCTCGTCTCCCTGGAATCCTCCTGCTCCTCGTCTCCCTCTGCCCGTGATGAATGCTGATGACCCCTTCGAAGTCTCTCGAATCTTATCTAAAGTGTCACTCGGCCTCCAAGTGGAGCTTTCACTGTGTTGCTACCCCCCGCGCTGGTCACTGGAGCAGTTGCTCCTAACTGAATGAAAATGATGTGCGCGCACCGAGCCACCCTCCCTCTGCACAAAATGCATGTGATTCAGATACGAAATAAAAATGACACTATCTTTTTATATACTATATATTTAACTAAAATAAAAATACTAATATCTAATATTATTATTATTAAAATAACAACTATTAATAACATACATGAAATATAAGAAGTTGATATTATATATATAAGCTTATTTAATTATTATTATTATTATATTGTACATAATATATGAATTATAAAAAATAATGTACATCATTATATATTATTAAAGTTCTACTAATTATAAATATTATAAATGTTGTTATTAATATTATTATCTATTATATATATGTGTGTGTATGTATTATTATATGTTATAATAAAATATAAAGATAATAAAAAAATGAAAATTACAGAAGTGGAGAGGGGGGTTCATGCGGGTGCAAGGAGGGAGAAAATAGGGGGGAAATAAGGGGTGCAATGGGGTTAGGGCAGTGGCGCAGCGGCTTGAGGTTGAGGGATCGCGGCGGCTCTGGCTGGCGCCGCCGCAGCAGGGCGCGGGAGAGGTATGGAGGGGGTTGCGACGGCTGGACAAGGTGGCAGGGTCTCCAGCGGAGGGGAGAAGGGGGGTAGGGTTTGGGCGCTGGCTGTGGTGGTTCAAACAGGGGGTGCAGAGGGTGATGCGGCAGCTTCGGAGAGACAAGGCGGCGCAGCGGCATGAGGCGGCCTCGGCGTGCAGGTGATGCGGTCCGCGGCGGAGCTCGAGCAGAGGAGGCAGCCAGTTCGAGTGAAGGGATGAAGAGGTACGCGGCCAAGCAAGGGAAGGGGGCGACGAGGTGATGCGGTCGGACCAGCGACAGGGTCGTGGTGGCTCGGAAGGAGGTGCGGTGAAAGGTGGAGTGCGGACAGGAGTGGGAAGTGGAGAGGATGGGGGTCGGCGAGGAATAGGGGATACAGCTGTGATTATTTACTCGTTATGCTTTGAATCTGCTTCTGTTGAGGATTCATAATTCTCTGTTGCGAGTGAATTTGGTTGCTGCTGGAATGGTGTGTGGATGGTTGTTGCGTGGTTTGGTGATGCTGCGGGCTACTGGAACAGAGGTGTGGCGATGATGATGGAGCATAGTGGAATGATGAGGAAATAAAACGGTAGCTTGAATTTAGTATCAGTGAGAATTGAGAGGGGGAGATGTATCAGTGATAAAAAATGGCAGTATAATAGTGAAGAGGTGAGGCAGAGCCGTATCGGTGAGGAGTAAAGGAAATGGTATCGGTGAGGAAATGAATCGGTGAGGTAAAGATGCATCGGTGAGGACGAGCGGGGGTGTATTGGTGAGGTTTAATGTATATGTGAGGAAAGAGGGGGAGGGTGAGGTGGACACTGTATCGATGAGGTAATAAAATATGGGAAGTGGTGAGGTTTTGGAGTATCGGTGAGGAAAGTCACCGATAAGGGCGGGATTGTGCGACCGTAACACCTGTGAACAAACAAAACAAAGAAAATTAAATAAATAAAATAATTTAATGCAACTAAAAATAAATAAATCAATAAATAAATTAAATTAAATAGAATGGAATTAAAAACTAAAAACACAAAGTTAAATAATAAAATTAATAATACTTTATTTAAACAAATGAACTAATTTGAGTTAAAATTTATTAACATACATAATTAAAGAACAAATTAAAATATTTACAATTACTTGCTTAAATTAATTAACCAATTAATTTAAGAAATAATTAAATTAAGAATAAAAATATTAAACAAATAAAATTAAATTTTTAAAACTAATTAAATTATTAAAAGACTATAAAAAAACAAAAAGAGTTATTTATTTACAATTTAAAGAATAAAGCATTAATTAATTTAATAAATGAATTAATAAACTAACTATAATGAAAAATTATAAAAATAAAATAATAAATAAATAAAAGTCTATTTCACAAGACTAAATTAATTTAAGAATTATTTAAAATGACACTGATGTACATTAAAACACATGTTTTAAACTAATAACGGATTATTTTACACAACAAGAACAAAAACACAACACTTATCAAATATTGACTAAAAACAACATTTTAATATAAAAAAGTCAATAGAAAATACAAAAAGGATGTGGCAAAGAGTGTTAAAACATTGTCATATCAAACTCCCCCACACTTAATGCTTTGTTTTTCCTCAAACAAATACATGCATTTGACTTCAAAATAGTAAGATGATTTGTGAGTTTCAGTTCAAAAAGTGAATGATTAAACTTTAATATCCAGAAGGACAGGACCGAACAATGAATCTAGTTTTTCAAAGGTGTTCAAGAATGTTGTCCTGTCTAGCTTCAAATACTCACTGAAAATCAAAAACCTCACAAACTCATACACTGTCAGGTATGTTATGCCTCATATGTGTAATCATTAACCGTCCTACTTCACCTTCCAATTCAAGTACTGATTCATGGAGTGTTGACAGGTTAGATGAAATGGAACTCAAAACTTAACCAAGTGAACCTTCCATTCTCACCTTCCCTCAGGTTCCAAAAATTAAAGTCCATTAATTTGATCACTTTATTGATTCAACTCAAATGCAAATTAACCAAGTGAATTGCTCCCTTCTTCATATGGGTTCAAAATTCCCCTCACCTTAATGAGTTCATTTTTGACAAGGGCACTTTATTTTACTTTTTCCCAGCCATATTCCATGTGCAAAGCACTGTGCATAGCCCTTATTAAAATTGAAATTGGCTTTATTTATTCACATAAACGCACCCAATGCACCTTATCTCAGATACTCACCGTGGGATCCCATTTTCCCGTTTTACTCCAGTTACAAAGGACTTAATTAATAATAATTCGGATTGACTTCCTAAAGTGATTGAATATTATTTAATAAAAGAGTGAGTCCCCTGGGTTCCAGTGAGAACATCAGGTTACTCTAAGTCATGATCCTTACTCCACAAAACCTATCCTGTCACACTCCCATCCTCAGTTCGTAAACAGACATATCCATAGAGACAGTGAACAATTGCACTCAGCAATCATTCATACTTAACACTTTCTGACTAAGTTCCACTCTCAACATACAGCAAACAATTATCCACTAAACATGACATAAATTAAGTACCATTGAACATCCAATGACCATCAAGTGATGAAAGAATTTGAAAAAATTTAAATGAATTTTGAAACATTTTTTTGAAAAAATGAAAAAATTTGACCATTTTTTAAACAAACTCAGGTTCAAGAAGGGGGAATTCGACATGACTCTAGAATGCCCCCTCTCCCCCACACTTAAAACCCAGCATTGTCCCCAATGTTGAATCTCAGGGTAGGAGATAGTTAAAGTTCAAAACAGATGGACATTTCACCTGAAAAAGGAAAATGGAGGGGTATCAATGAAGTTCAAAAATTTTCTTTGCCACACAAAAAGTGAAAAGAAAATAAAAAAAAACAAAAGAAAACAGAAGAATCAGACCCCACCAACCATCACCAGCAATACGTATAGTTCTATTTCTAATCTGTTCATGCTTTAAATCAGTGTGAACAGACAAAAGATTTTATCAATTTACTTCAAATAGTAGCAAGATTAACAATGATGTGCAGCAGTAGCATAATGACATTGGAAGTAGTGGGTGCAAGCATGTTGTAGAAATCATCTCAAAATACATTTTCAACTAAGTAGATATTAGCAGCTAACAACCAATCATGAAGCGCAATTTACTTTTCACAGAAAACCAGGGGACTCCCCCACACTTAATTCAAAGCATCACACAAAATTAATGAGCAGATTGAAACAACTTGTAGACTTAAAATAGTACTTCCCTGAATGTGCAGCTTCTTAATTTTTTTATGCCTCCCTTTATTCGCCTTATGCATGACTCTGGCTACTCCAGTTTGTCACCTACATGATGAAACAATTTTACATTAGTGTTAAAGATTTAAAGCTCAAATAAAAAGCAGCTACAAAGTGTGAGATTGGGAGTTTTATCCATTAATCCAGTGTTCTCTGACGAAAGCCTCCTTCCACCATGAATGTTTCAAAGGTGGCTACCACTGAAACATGACTCTCTTAGCAAACCAGGACCACCAGACTACTTGCACCATATGATAAGGAAATTAAGACATTATTGTTCACCAAATAGAGAGACAAAAAACTGAGCAAGGAGCATTTATTCAAACTAAAAATTTAAAGCAGAAAACAAAGTAAACCATGGGTTTCCTCCCATGCAGTGCTAGGTTTAAAGTCCCTAGCCATACCTTATTCCCCTAAATATTTCTAACCATGATCATTTAATGGGAAAGAGTTGTCAATGGTGTGAACTTCACAATTGTCTAAGGAATCAAGAGAAGGACTACTCAAGACATTTTCATCTTCATAACCATATGGAATTCTCCAAAATATATCCATATCACTAAGAGGATTCATGTTGCCCAGCTCAACTGTGTCTCTAAAAATCAGTTCATTAGTGCTTAAAAAGTTCAATAGTTTCCCATGAAAATAATCGATCAGATCAGGAATACTTCCAGAGCTTCCACCACACTTAGTGTTTTGTTTAAACCCAAAAATAGAAGAGGAAACAATGAAAAAACCCTCAGCAAGTCCCAAATTAGCTCACAACTCTGAAAACTCAGAAATCTCCCAGAAGAAGTTATCAAATTTAGCTTTCAAAAGGTTATTCTCAATGTCCATAGAGGACTCAAATGATGTGAATCTTTCAAGTTCAGGTATGAAATCATCACTCACAACATCAAACTGGGAAGGTAAGAAGATATCAAGGAAATGCACTTGTTCATAATGGCAATAATCAAGTTTTTTAGCAGGGCTCCACCCAGAGCTTTCTCTAGCTTCAGGAACTCTTAGACAGTCAACTTCACAAGTGAAAATTTCATAAACATGTTGAGAAAGTGCACGAAAAAGTTGTGACTCACTCTCCAGAATGGGTTCCAAAGAAAGAATTTTTTCATCAACAGGAGGGTGTGGGGAAAGAGCAGTAGACAGGGAAAAATTTCAGTGGGTTGGGGAATTAGTATCTCTGTGACCTCAAGTGGGAAATACCCATACTCAGCTCTAACCTTAATTTTGTAACTTTTATTCGCAGCCACATCTATCACATCACAAGTAACCTCATGTTGGGGCCTTTCAAACACCAAAATTTCCTCCACATCATCTACATCTTGGAGGGTGAGTTTACCTTTAGAGCCATCAATGATGGCACCACTAGTAGCAAGGAAGGGTCTTCCTAAGATGATTGGAACCTTTTCATCACATTCCATATCAAGGATCAGGAAATAAGTGGGAAATTTGAGTTTTCCTACACTTACTAATAAGTCATCCACTCTCCCATAAGGGTGTGTGAGTGACCTATCAGCAAGATGAAGACAAACATAAGTTGTTTGGATATCCCTAAGACCCAGCTTTGTGAACAAGGATAAAGTCATAAGATTGGTACTTGCTCCTAAGTCACATAGACAATTCAGTTGCCCACTTCCTCCTATTCGACACTGAATGATAAATCCACCAGGGTCCTTTAATTTGGGAGGAATATTTTTTTGGACAATTGCACTACACTCTGCATTGAGATCAATTTTATCCAACTTATTTCAATCATTCTTGTTCTTCAGAAACCTTTTTGTGAATGAAACATACGAAGGGATTTTATCCAAAGCTTCTAAGAAATGCATGTTGATGGTGAAGCTTCAAATCAGTTTCAAAAATCTCAGGTAATCAGGATCATCAATTTTCTTCAGTCTTCCAGGGAAGGGAATGGGAGGTGCATAATGTTTCAGAAAAGGTAGATTATTCACCTTCTCCTCAAATCCCACTTTCTTATCCGCTTCCTTAATCAATTACCACATCATTTTCTTTGGTTACTTAGCTGTCTCTAGTGTGGGTTGCACAATCTGTTCAGTTTGAAACTCACTTTCTAGATTTACAGAATTGAGATTTTCCATATTTTCATTTCCAATTTTAGCTTGAACACTGTTTTCCTCTTGTCTAGGTGGTTCCTTAACTGGTTCCTTAAGTTTAATCCCTGACCTGGTTGTTACTGCCATCACATTTTCTCTTAGATTGGGGGTTGAAGTGCTAGGAAGCTTTCTCTTTTCCTTAAGAGATTGATTCTTAGACATTAGACTCATTTGAAGTTCTAAATTTTGAATCTTAGAATCTGTTTCCTTCTTAAATAAGCTGATCTCACTCAACACTTGTTGCAGCATCCCCTTTAACTCCCCTTGAGAATTAGAAGATTCAGCCTCATATTGATTCTGGAAAATTTGTTTGGGCTATGGGTGGAAAGTTGGGGCAATGGGATGCTTGTTTGGGGCAGTGGGCTGCTTTGTGACCCCTTGTTCATTCAATGATAGATTGGAATGACCTTGATATCTAGAGTGGTATGGATTTGAGAGTTGATCATGGACACCTTGATTCCTAGACCTCTAATCAACAAATTGGTCATTCTCGTCACGTGAAACTGGGAGATCAAAGTTTGGACAACATATCTGAGTGTGACCAAACATCCCACAATGATAGCACTACTCCCTAAGGACCCTATCATCAACAACAGCTGCTTGAGGATTTGTATCAGCCCAATGGATGACTCTCTTCCTAGTGCACTTGTGTTGAGATTTTTTATCCAACATATCAAACAATTGTTTTAGCTCATCAGCAGTGGAATCAAAGAAATCACCTTCACAATATTGATCAACTAAGTTCTGATTGTAGGGGGTGCGGGAATTATAGAAAGTCTCCATAAGAAGATGGGAAACTAATTGATGGTTGGGGCTCTGTCTAAGAAGACCTCTGAACCTTTCCCATGCTTCATGAAAGAGTTCCCCCTCATCCTAGAAAAATTCATTGATCTTATGCCTAACCTCAATGGTGGTGTTCCTGGGATAGAATTTAGATACAAAGGCATTGCACACCTCTTCCCATGTTTCAAAGATTTCATCATCTAAATTTTGAAACCAAGTCCTAGCCCTCCCCATTAGACATAATGGAAACAACCTCAGCCTCAACTCCTCCTCACTAAGATCTCGCAGAGGCAACTGCTGGATAGAACCATAAAAATCTCTGATAAACTCTAAGGAGTCCTCTGTTGGAAGACCATTAAATGATGGCAGTTGAGAAAGATGAGACTGTTTGATCTCATAGCTCCTAGGCCTAGGGGACAATTTGATACATGATGGATTGTTTGAAATAATAGGAATATGAAACTCCCTAAGCTTAGGTCTCTCAAGGGTAGGAACTAAGTGTTGTGGCTCATTGACATTTTGATTTCCAGCAATGTTTTCCAAATTCTCCATTTCAAGTTGCTTTTGTTTTCTAAGTACATAACAATGCTTGTTTATTTTTTGATTTGAAGTTTCAAGTTATGACTTAGAAGCTCTAGTGTGCATGCAACTTCAGCAACAATATTTTCTTGAGATATTTTTTGTACAGTTTTAAGTTTTGTATTTTCATTTTTGTGTTCTATTTAATAATTTTTTTGTGTGTTTTTTTTAAAACATGGTCGCACGTGCCCTCCCCGGTAATAGTTCCAAAATTTGGCCACGCAGTGGTTGTGTGCACGCAAATTTAAAATTTATAAACCCTACAAACTACTAGTACTGTGGTAAGAAGGGCGTCGAACCACAGAGAAGGACTTATGTTGCACTAGACCGAATTAAAACTAAAACAACAAAAAGATAAAATAGAACACTAAAAAAAATTGTACTCAAGCATTGAAACAAACCCTGATAGTGAGTATGAAAATAAAGGTGAAATGGGGAAATTAATAGCTTGAACAAAGAACAAACAATAATGATGATTTTAGGGTCCTTTGGCTGCATTGAACTGATGAAAATGATATTCTCCGCTTCTGTTTAGTTTAATTCAATTACTCAGTGCATGGAAAAATGGTGTTAATCCACTACGTTGTCACTACAGTGGATCTACACAGCTCGATTAACTTCCTTGAGCCTCGATCTTCCGATCTTAACCCTTGGAAAAAATCTGCTTAAATTGGAGAAGAGATGCATTGACCTTTTCCAATTCTCAGTACTTCGGTCAATGATCCACAGTGAAATGATTCATTACCACACCCGTCAGTTAAGTAATGTGAAATGATACTCAAAATAAACAGAAGAGAAAACCGAGTAATGAAATCACACTAAGCAATCAAACTAATAAAACATGATTGATATATGGATGATCAGTTCTCTCCAACCTGATTCCCCTAATTTATTTAACTACACATTAAAACAGGAAATTAGATAGAAACAGAAAATGAATTAAGAAGCATCTCCCGCGAGATTGCTCCTCTCTCCAGCTTCAGCTCTGATACTGATCTCCTGCTCAAATTCTGTTGGCCTCTATTTTGGTGATGAGATGGATCGAGGGATCTCTTGATGGAATGATGGATGCTCGTCTCCCTTGAATCCTCCTACTCCTCGTCTCCCTCTGCCCGTGATGAATGCTGATGACCCCTTCGAAGTCTCTCGAATCTTATCTAAAGTGTCCCCCGCCCTCCACGTGGAGCTTTCACTGTGTTTCTACCCCCCTGCTGGTCACTGGAGTAGTTGCTCCTAACTGAATGAAAATGATGTGCATGCGCCGAGCCACCCTCCCTCTGCAAAAAATGCACATGAGTCAGATACGAAATAAAAATGACACTATCTTTATATATACTATATATTTAACTAAAATAAAAATTAAAATATCTAATATTATTATTATTAAAATAACAACTATTAATAACATATATGAAATATAAGAATTTGATATTATATATAGAAGATTATATTCTTATTATTATTATTATATTATACATAATATATGAATTATAAAAAATAATATACATCATTATATATTATTAAAGTTCTACTAATTATAATTGTTATAAATGTTGTTATCAATATTATTATCTATTATATATATGTGTGTGTATGTATTATTATATGTTATAATAAAATATAAAGATAATAAAAAAAATGAAAATTAAAGAAGAGGAGAGGGGGGTTCGTGCGGGTGCAAGGAGGGAGAAAAAAGTGGGAAAACAGGGGGTGCGGCGGGGTTGGGGCAGTGGCGCAGCGGCTTGAGGCCGAGGGATCGCAACGATTCCGGCTGGAGACACCAAAACAGGGCGCAGGAGATGGATGGAGGGGGTCGCGACGGCTCGGCAAGGAGGCAGGGTCTCCGGCGGAGGGGAGAATGGGGGTAGGGTTTGGGCGCTGGCTGTGGTGGTTCAAATAGCGGGTGCAGAGGGTGATGCGGCGGCTTCGGCGAGACAAGGCGGTGCAGCGGCATGAGGCGGCTTCAGCATGCAGGTGATGCAGTCCGCGGTGGAGCTCGAGCATAGGAGGTGGTGGGTTCGACTGTGAAAGGGAAGCGTGGCCGGCAACGATGGTGGTTCCTCGGGTTTGGTTTGAGATGGCGCAAGGGGAGCCGAGGCGAGGTCAAGGGGTTTGGGGTTCGGGTTCTGGTGGAATTGAGGAGCAGAGGTGCAGTTTGCGGCCCACGGTGGCTAAGGGATTTCAAGAAGCAGCAAATCAGATCTTCTTATTTAATATTTTGATTTCCTGGTTCGTGTTTTTCTACTGTGATTATTTTATCATTATGCTTTGAATCTTCTTCTATTGAGGATTCGAAATTTTCTGTTGTGAGTGAATTTGGCTACTACTGGAATGGTGTGTGGATGGTTATTGGGTGGTTTGGTGATGTTGCGGGCTTCTGGAACGGAGGTGTGGCGATGATGATGGAGTAAAGTGGAATGGTGAGGAAATGAAATGGTAGGTGGACTTTAGTATCGGTGAGAATTGAGAGGGGGAGACATATCGGTGAGAAAAAATGGTAGTATAACATTGAGGAGGTGAGGCAGAGCGGAGTAAAGGAAATGGTATTGGTGAGGAAATGAATCGGTGAGGTAAAGATGCATCAGTGAGGACGAGAGGGGGTGTATCAGTGAGGTTTAATGTATCGGTGAGGATAGAGGGGAGGGTGAGGTGGACGCTGTATCGATGAGGTAATAAAAAATGGGAAGCAGTGAGGTTTTAAAGTATCGGTGAGGAAAGTCACCGATAAGGGCGGGACCGTGCGACCGTAACACCTACGAACAAACAAAACAAAGAAAATTAAATAAATAAAATAATTTAATGAAACTAAAAAAAAATAAATCAATAAATAAATTAAATTAAATAGAATGGAATTAAAAACTAAAAACAGAAAGTTAAATAATAAAACTAATAATACTTTATTTAAAAAAATGAACTAATTTGGGTTGAAATTTATTAACATACATAATTAAAGAAAAAATTAAAATATTTACAATTACTTGCTTAAATTAATTAACCAATTAATTAAAGAACTAATTAAATTAAAGAATAAAAATATTAAACGAATAAAATTAAATTGTTAAAACTAATTAAATTATTAAAAGACTATAAAAAACAAAAAGAGTTATTTATTTACAATTTAAAGAATAAAGCATTAATTAATTTAATAAATGAATTAATAAACTAACTAGAATGAAAAATTATAGAAATAAAATAAAATAATAAATAAAAGTCTATTTCACAAGACTAAATTAATTTAAGAATTATTTAAAATGACACTGATGTACATTAAAACACATGTTTTAAACTAATTATGGATTATTTTACACAGAAAGAACAAAAACACAACACTTATCAAATATTGACTAAAAACAACATTTTAATATAAAAAATTCAATAGAAAATACAAAAAGGATGTGGAAAAGAGTGTTAAAACACTGCCATATCACTGACCATACGTTAAAGATGGTATTTACAATCAGAGAGCTCTGTTGATCAGGGAGTTAATTTTTTGTGCAGTAATCATAGCCTTGGAGGCTCACTGGGCTGTTGAATCCAGGTCATCTATGATTGATTCAATGGAAAATGTGTCGTCCCATTCCGGACACACCTCTCAAACTGAGCCGGCCCCGACAGTCGGTGAGTAAAGAGCATTGGACATCAGTGGTACTCATGTCAGGGCAAGGCCGGAATTTGGCGAGGGAGCTTCCGAGACGAAGGTGAGAGAGGAAGGTCGCCCAGGCATTGAAGAGCCTAACCCCATGGGAGGGGTACTAGAAAAATACCCTACTGCTAGTCTCTTGGATTCCTTCCCTAACTACCAGCCTGTAGATCCCGAGGAGATAGATGATTCTGACTTGGAGGCAGCTGAGGAGAGATGGATGACATGGCCCAAAGGGTGGAAGTGTATCAAGTGATTTATCATCCATACCAAGACAGAATGTCTAAAACGGATGGGATCAATCCAAACCTTTCTATGCATTCATTGTGCTGGAGGGTTGGATGCTCATCATCTCCATTTGACAGTCTGTGAATACATGGCTGAGAAGCTGTGTGAGAGCAGCCGACGGTCTGACATTGCCTGGTATCAGAAAGATTCGAGGAGTTCCCAAGAATCCCAAAAGGCAGAACAATATGCCCAATGCCTTGAAGAATAGATGAAAGAAGATGATGTATTTGTTGCCAAATGTTCTGAGCTTGTGAAGCAATTGAGGGCCTAACTAGTGGATTCCCAAGAGCAGCTAGTGGAAGCGGGTCACCAAATGATCGATCTTCAAACTGAATAGGCATAAGCACAAACTAGGTAAAGCACAATGCGTTCTGTGGCCACTTACTAAGAGAGGGTCCCTAGGGGTTGGGAAGCAATCTTGGAGGCCACAATCCAAAAGTTAGTGGTGCTAGAACAATCTATCCAAGATGCTGATCCTTAAGGCCCTGTTTTGGTCAAACTCATAAACTAATTTCTCCTTACTACATCTTATTCTAAACTTCATGTATGGATAGGTGTATGTATAGATTCATTTACTTATTCATTTGGTTTAATGCATTCAACTACAATCTTAAAATAAATAGAAATCCATTACTAAGCTCACATGGGTCGCACCCGATGTGAGAAACATGGGATGTTTGTACCATTACTTAGTTTGAATATAGGAGTGTCAACCAAGCTTTGGGAAACCGAGTTTCTAATGACCAATTCGGATTCCCAGAAAGAGAAGATAGAGAAATTACTGGAGAATTAAGTTCTTAGAACATTCGAATTACCGTTTTCATGATGTACTCTTGTGTACGAACGGAGTAACACCAGAGGCGCTGGAATAAATCTGAATAGGGAGATGAAAGATGTGAATAACATTACCCAATATTCGGAACATTGTGTTTATGGAATGAAAATTAAGAATGACTGTTGACTGTATTCGAAACACAGTATCCTTATTGCGTTAGCCTGAAATGGGGATAACAAATTAGGGCCGACAGGTGACCATGTTTGAAACACGGGGCCAGACTCGAAATGTCATCCATTAGTCTTTCAAAACGTTAGCCTAGGACAGTAGGCGAGCCATAGGCCGTACATCTATACTGTTAGGGGGTTCCTCTAGATGTGAAATATGGAGAGGATCAGAATAAAGGGCATGCAAAGCGTGGATAGTGGAGTAATGGGTTGTTCGATTAGATTCCAACACTCTTAAAATTACTCCACCGTGGTAGAAAAACATTAGGTGGGTACATCAGTATGATTAGGTATCAATCATTCTTCTAAACCGAACCTCTATGACGAGGAAACTATCACCTCCCACCTTTATCGTGGGGCATCCCGAACTTGTTCAGGGTAAAGCTGCAATTTCATGGTTCCCTAAAGGAGCTCAGGTCAAGGGACCAAAATAGGAGGGGGACCAGATTTGTGATTCTTGGGCTGGACCCAAAGGCAAGATGCTTGGGAATTCTTATGTATCCAATGATGATGGGAATCAATACATTTATAGATCTGGGATATGTCGTTCATTTTAACATCTCGCGGTAAGGGCGCAAAGTGGTCTTAGTTAATGTTCATAGAGGTCGGACCAGGGATTGTAGGAAACGCGGTAGACACATGGTGGGGTAATTATAATACCCAATTTGAATGAGAACATGGGGTTCCGACCACCACATGTTCCCTGAGAAGGTTTTAGTTCGAGGGACCAGAAATGAGAGTTAAGCTGGGCCCAAGGAAAGGTGCACGGACGTTCCTACGTACCCCATGAAGATGGGGATCAAGCTGCACATAGTTCTAAGATAATGTTGTGCGGGTCTGGCCCTTGCACCAAAAGGAGTAGTATTTGATAGATCTTTATTGTCCTTTAGGATGAATGGTTATTTTTGTGAAGCGATGGACCTAGGATGGAAGGTCCAGGCATCACCACAGGAATCAAGCCATATACAAGAATTGAAAAATGGTATGGTGTGTAATAGATACCAAACATGACGTCCCCTTGGGTGAGTACATCAAATTACAGTGCTGTTTTTCATCATGCATCCAAGACGATATTGTCTCAGTTTAGGGTCATGTGATGGGACCAGCCATGTATTTTAACATCGTGCAGCATAGACGTAGTAGAGACAAGGCTAAAGGGGGAATGTGAATGGTCCAATAAAGCATACCTCATGTGAATGAGGATGAGGTCCACACCCCACCGTGCATGATTCCGAGAAAGAAACCTTGGGCCAAAGGGCCAAAAAGTGGTAAGAGGGCAGGAAGTAGGAGAGACTGGCTCTCAACTAAGCTGCCCCCGAAGATGAGATTCCTGAGTGATCCTACGCATCCAATGAGGATTGGAATCAGGATAAACATAGTTATTGAAGGTTCCTTTTAACGTCATTCAAGACAAAATATAGATTAATGTCATGCAGGAAAAGAGGTAGGATGGACTAGATCCTAGGAAAGGCGTATGTGGCATAACTATTGTAAACCCGACGTGAACGAGGGTAGAAGACCATACATGCCACACCACGTGGCCCTATAAGGGTGGGGGCCAAAAATGTAGAGTAGAATAGATAAATTAGTGGAACTAACCTAGGCCCAAAGACGAGATGTATAGGCATTCCTATGTATCCCATAAGGATGTGAATCAAGCTGTACATAGTTCTCACAAAGGGGAAATATGAAAATATCCTAGATTAAGGTCTTAGAACTTAAACCATGGAGAAGCAGGACTATACCACGTAATGGTGGACCTTAACCCAACCCCTAATCCTACGTGAGTCGAACTTGGTGTATGAAACAAGGGAGGACATGGTATTTGAAATACGTGAAATACATGGAAAGAGGAAACTGGTGGAGCCCCGAATGATTTCCTTATCACAGATTTTTCCTCCTAACATATGGATGTGCACTGAGGAATAGTGCCAAGAGTTTCAAAGTTCTACTTGGTCATGATGAGGTGGAGAAGGATGTGAATCATGTAACCGACATTTTGGGCTTAATGGGGTTGGCATGACAATGGAGGATAACTTTTGACCATGTTCAAAACAAAACATCCATACCACTTTAGCCTGAAATGTGGAAAAACAAATGAGCATCAACTGCTGACCATATTCACAACGTGGGACTTGTATCAATTTGTTGTCTGAAACCCTCGAGGATGTTTTCCTGTAATGGTAGGATACCCCTTAGTCCTAGAATGCATGCCATTTGGGGGTCCCTCTAGGTGTGAAAGATGATGGAAGCCCTAATGAAGGGGAACACAAATCCTGAGAAATGGGTGAAAGCATGTCTAGGTAGAATCTGACATTCCAGGTGCTAAACCATAGTACCCTTGGGAAGATTAGTGAATCCCCAAAGAGGACCAAGGGGCTCATCTTGAGAGAGGAATAATTGAAAAGACGAGTCTTGCGCAAGGGGATGGAAAACTATCATGAGGAGGAGGTAAATAGAGTGGTTGTTACCAAACGTGACGTGATTGATGACATAATCCCATACCACACCATATATTCCTTTATCTAGAGGAATACAGGCCCAGGGGCCAAGATGAGTGGAAGATTTTTAAGAGATGGTGCTGGACCCGATGCCTAGATGTTCGAGAGGTCCTACGATTCCCATGAGGATGGGAATCAAGCCACATATAGTTCTAGAAGGGAGTAATGTGTAGTCTATCATCATATAGTAAGGATGGAAAGAGGTATGATACCCCACATACAAGAGGTGTATGGAACGACGAGTAACCCAACATTAGTGGGGACATAATCTCATACCACACCGTACAACCCTATGTGAGAACCTGGGACGACGGGCCCAGAAAGGCCAAGGGGCCTCAGGGTGGGCCTTGGATGGAAATTCCCTGCCAGTTTGTAGTTTAACATCTTGCAGTGAGGACATAGAAATGGGTAAGATACCCCAAATAAGGTAGGTTTATGGTGTGACGAGTAACCCGATGTGAATGAGGACCTAATCCAATATCACACTGTGCAATCCCATAAGGGAGAACTTGGGCCGGGGGCCTGAAAAGTCCATGGGGCCTGATGCCAGGCCTTATATGGAAAGTACCAGCCAGTTTGCAGTTTAACCTCTTGCAGTGTGAATGCAGAAAGGGGTAAGATACCCCACAGAAGGGAGTTGTACGGCGCGATGAGTAAACCGATGTGAACGAGGAACTAATACAATATTACATAGCACAATCCTATATCAAATAACCTGGGATGGGGCTCTAAAAGGCCAAGGGGCCTGAGGCTGGGCCTCAGATGGAAAGTACCTGCCTGTTTTTAGTTTAACATCTTGCAGTGAGGAAACATAAAAGGGTAAGATACCCCAAACAAGGGAGGTGTACGACACCACGAGTAACCCTAATTGAACGAGGACCTAATCCAATATCACACCATACAATCCCGTAAGAGTTAAGACTTGGGCCGGGGGCCCAAGATTGGGAACGTGAAGTGCGACAAGGCTTGTGCTCACAGTATGGATGGTAAATGATAGGAGGGATGTCTTAAGAGGATATTAGTGGCATGAAGAAATAGCCTGATGTGAATGAGGACATAAGTCTGCTCCAAACCACACAATCCTAAATGAGAACTCGGGCCAGAGGCCGGAAAAGGCCAAGGGGCTAGAAGAGCCCAAGGGGCCTGGGGCTTGGCATCCCGACCAATGGTAGCCATACAACCTCTTGGGTGGTTACCACCTCATCCCAGCTCTTATGCCCATGTGATCAGTGCTTGGTGTGGGCAACAAGGAGCCGGACAGGGCTCTCCCTATCTATAGGGGTCTAATAGTTGGCATCCCCCAAAGGGATTTTGTCGCTTGGTGGTACAACAAGGCAGAATGAACCAATACACTTAATGTTATGGACATCGTTGGGTGTCTCTAATGAAAATTGACATCTGTTGACCATGTTTGAAGCACAATGTCCCTATAGTGACCTGGACTAGGAACAACAAATGAGCCTCGACCGCTGACCATATTTTCAATGCGGGACTTGTATCAGTTTATTTCTCAACATCCTCGAGGGCAATGGCCCAAAGTGGTAGTAGATCCCTTGGGCCTAGAATCTCTGCCATTAGGGGGGCCTTATGGATGGTAAAGATGATGGAGTCCCATTCAAAGGAGTGGGTGAAGTATAGTTGTACCCATATGTGAAAGTAGCGAACACCTCCAGTGAGTGGGACATATGGAAGGATCAAGATGAGCTTGATGTGATTTGGGAAAAAATCATGCACCACACCATATGTCTTAACCCGAGGAAAGATTTTGGCATTTGGGTGGGGCCAACAGACAAAATGTCTGGGTGTTCCTACGTATCCCATGAGGATGGGAATCAAGCCGTACGTAGTTCTTGAAGGCCATGCAGTTTAGTGTCCTACAGTGAGGACGTGGGAGGATAGAAGAATGAGGAGAGTTCATATGGTGTGATAATCGTAACCTTGGCATGAGTGGGGATAAGGAAGCCTATACCATACCATGCGAGGACCCTCCGAGAGAACTACACCTAGGGGGATAGTCAAAGAGAAGTGTTTGGGGGCTGGGATCAAGAAGAAATGCTTTAACGTTCCTACGTATCCCATGCGGATTGGAATAAATCCACACATAGTTCTAAGGTTGCAGTTTAACATCTTTCAGAATGACATACATTTTAACATCATGCAGGAAATTTTATAGTTTACATCCATGTAGGACCAAATATTTTAAGGTCATGCGGGACCGAACAGTTTAGGGTCATGCCGGGCAATCATGTAGTTTAGGGTCATGTGGGACCATCCAGTTTAAGGTCGAGTAGGACCATGACGCTCAAGAAAAGTATTGCCTGAGGAACTTGGCATTAGTGGGAGGAGTTACACACTCTCCATCCATGGTCACCCGGGAGTACGCACCAATGGGGTAAACCCTGTGAATTATATAAGGTCTTTCCCATTTGGGCTCCAACATGGGTGTTTTCCTACCAGGGATCATTTGTGTCTGGAGGGCCAATACCATATCACCTTTCAAGAAGGAGCAGAGATGAACTCTCTTGTTGAATTCCCTAGAAATCTTGTTCTGGTGTCTTTCCAGATTGTACAGGGCACGATGCCTATTTTCATCAAGTGCTTCCAATCCAGCAAGATTATTTTCAGATACTTTTTCTGGCGCCTGCTGGTCCTAGACCGATGTGTGTATTGAAGGCAGCTGGATCTCGATGGGTAGTATGACCTCAGCTCCGTACACTAGGGAATATGGAGTCACCAGGGAGGAATTACGATTCTTTTTCAATAAGCCCATAGGACGTTGGGGAGCTATTCCGACCAACTCTTCTTGTTCTGACCAACTATTTTCTGCAAAAATTTATAGAGGGTTTTTTTTGAATGCCTTGATCTGTCCATTTTCCTATGCATTATAGTGGGAGGTATGGTTTGAATGGATGTTGTACTTGGCATATAACTTCATCAACTCAGCTGCTCATAAGTTGGTGCCGTTATTGGTGAGAACAGTGTGAGGGAATCCATAATGGTAGATGATTTTGGAGCTCATGAAGTCAACGATAGAACGAGCCTTGGCCTCTTTGAGAGAAACTGCCTCTGCCCACTTGGAAAAGAAATCTGTAGGGGTCATGATGAACCTGAACTGGAGAGCTGTCACCGATGGATATGGTCGTATGACATCGAGCTCCCACACCGCAAATGGACAAGAGTACATGGTGGATTGGAGAGGTTCTGGTAGCCAATGCATAAAGTTATCATGAATTTAGAACGCATGACACCGTTTGGAAAACTCGATGCAATCGTGGATCATGGAGGGCCAGGAGTACCCCGATCTCCAAATATGGAATGATAGCTTTGGACTAGTCTGGTGGGTGCCGCAATAACCGGCATGAACCTCCACCATGACCTAAGAAATCTTGACTCCTTGGATGAAATGGAGGATAACACCATCAAATCCACACTTGTAGAGGATCTGCTCAAGACTGGGACCACACTGGAGGGTAAACTGCAGCACACGACGTCATATTTTCTTGCGCTCAGCCCGATCTTCTGGGTGGTAACCATTTTAGAGATACATGATAAAGGGGGATCTATAGTCATGGGTCACTTCAACCACTGCATCTGATGATCCTACGGGTCCTAACATGGAGGCTCCAATGGTAAGATTTCTTAACCTTAGGCCATCTTCATCATCTGGGGTGACAGGAGTAATAAATATTTGATTGCTATATGTATAATCAGGTCATCCTGCTCGGGTTCCACAAGTGATGTAGCTAGTCCAACCAAGGCATCCGCTTAACCGTTCTGAGATTGAGGAACATGAGTAACTTTCGGATGAGATGGGAACTGGGCCATTAGCTGGAGAGTGCACTCTAATAATGGTACGAGATCTGGCTTTCTAATGTTGTATTCACTGTTTATTTTCTTGATGACTAGTTCGGAATCCCCTTTCACATGAAAATGGGGTACATCGATATTGAGGGCCAGCTCAAGGCCAATGATAAGATCCTGATACTCCGTTTCATTGCTGGTGTAGCTTTTTGATAACAAGAATGAATATGGTAGAATGACTTGAGTCGGGGTAATAAAGATAATACCCAGGTCTACTCTATTGAGTCTGGGATCATTGAGCCTCCTGCCAGTGGGACTCTGAGAAGCACCATCGAAGTGCATCTATGAGAACATCCTCACATGGTCCACTGAGGGGATTGCCTCATCGGGGAAATCAAGATCCATGTACTGATCAGTGGGAGTTGGATGGGTAGCAAGGATGTATGCCAGTTCTTGCCCCTAAATATCCTTTTGAGGTACGGAACTGATGTCAAACTACTGGAGGATTACCACCCACCGTGCTAGTCGGACTACTTCAGTGGGTCTACCTAAGAATATAGTTGTACCTCATGGTGCACCAAGTAGTCTCGCAACTTATGCATGGAAAATACGTTTGAAAGATAGCTTTTCTAGATAGAGGAGTATCTAGTCTCCGTATTGATGAGCATACGACTGAGGTAGCAGAGACTGTTCTCCGACCCCTCATTGTTCTTTTGGGTGATAAGGAAACCGAGAGATCGTTTTAGGGTAGTCACATAAAGGATCAGAAGTTTTTCAGATATGGGTGGCATCAAGACTAAAGGCTGGAGTAGATACTGATTGATTTCCTCAAACACGGTCTGTCACTCTTCATCCAATTCATAGGCAGTTCATTTCTTCATGAGCTGAGAAAAGGGCTTCAACTGGCCGACCAGATTAGAAATGAATCGGCATATGTAGGCTATGTGGCATTCGAAACCTCGAATACCCCGAATATTACTGGGGAGAGGCATCTTGGTGATTTCCTTAATCTTCTCTGGGTTGATCTCAATGCCCCGGTACCTGAACAAAAATCCAAGGAACTTCCCAGAGGTGACCCTGAAGGCACATTTCAATGGATTCATCATCAAGTAGCAGGAATGGAGGAAGTCGAACACTTTCTTTAGGTCCTTAAGATAGTCCTGGAGCTGGTGAGATTTTACCACCAGATCATCTACATATCATTCAACATATGTCTCGAGGATTGGCTTGAATATGCGATGCATGGACCGCTGATAGGTGACACCAACATTCTTTAAGATGAAGGGAATTACCTGGTAACAGAACGTACCTTGTGGCACCCTGAATTATATAGACTCATCATCCTCAGGGTCTATTTGGATCTGATTGTATTTAGAGTAACCTTCCCTGAAGGAGAGGGCTTGGATCCTAGCCGTATCATCGATCAATAATTCCGTCATAGAAAGGGGAAAAGAATCCTTCGGATAGTGATGGTTGAGATCGAGAAAGTCGATGTAGACTCTGATCTTTCTTTTCTTCTTCTTGAATGGAACAATTTTTTCCATCCATTTGGGGTATTTGACCACCTTAACAAAGTTTTCCATGATGATATTTTCAACTTCGGCCTTGACCATGGCACCGTGGGAAGGGTGCATCTTTCTGGGAGGCTGCTTGAACTCACAATGATTTGCCGAAAGACAGAGGCAGTGGACGGCTACCTGAGAATATAGTAATGAAATCTCTTCATAACTCTATGATAACACATCACAATGCTGTTTAAGGAAGTCCACATACCGATGTTGCTCCTCGAGGGGCATGGCGGAACTGATCAATGTGGGTCTTTGATCTTCCTCGTTACCAAGGCCCATATGTACCAGTTCATCGACAATGGTGTATATGCCCTCTTGAAAGGTGGGGGGAGCATCCTAAAAATCATCTAATTCTCTTGAGAAGTAGGGATCTTCAGCAGGAGAAGATTCTTCCGGGTCGATAACCCCCTATGAGAGGCAGGTGCTAGCCTGGGCGGCAATGGACAACATATCAGGAGATTCACGTGCTGCCGAAACCATAATAATGAAGGTTGTCGATCCGATCCCATCAGGTCTTCAGCCCAAGGGGCCATGATTGATGATATTAAAGTAATAGTGGTATATCGGATTGACCCGGTTGATTCCAGCCTAGTTAAAGAGGTAAGTATTATGTACTGTTTTTGCCATGGGGCAGACATCCCGATACCTTACCGGTGTAGGAGGCTCTGGGATCACGTGGGCCTGATTTGTGTATGAGTATGAGGTGATCATACACCATCGCTTAGACTTGGAAATATGATTCTCCTTTATACTAGAGACAAAAAAACATTGCCCCATGTCGGGGGTTGTGGCCTCCAATCGATGGATCAATAAAACGTAGGCATCATTAAGACCTGCCCATGGGTCAGTTGGAACTGCGACAGGTTCGACCTCACTGGATTGAATATACTTGTACTCACTCTTGTAATAGTTGACATCCAGGTAGTGTACTTCACAAGAGGAAAAAGGAGACATGTCACCTTGGAGTACTCATACTCAACCATTGAGTGAGTACTAGAGGCACTAGTGAAACGACGAGGGAACTACCACGTGCAGGTGAAGCCATGGTCTTCCCATCAATGCATTATACAAGGTGTCTTGGGAGACAACCATAAACTCAGTGCTGGCCACTAGTCCCATGAACTGGGTCTTCAAATAGATCTTACTGACTGGGGTCTACTTTGTCCTATCGTATCCCCAGATTCTTAAATTGGAGGGAGTCAGGTCATCTTCAGAAAATCCCAACTTCCGCAGTGTCTGTGTCGGGATAAGGTTAATACCGGAGTCGGTGTTGACAAGATAGCGGAGAACCTACACACCGTTAAAGTGGCTGGTGATGTACAGTGGGAAGATGTTCCCCTGTATGGGAGAGATTTCATTTTCCCTAGAGAAGGAAATGATGGGCTGACATTCAGCATTCTCTATCACCTCTGTGTGAAAGGCTTCCACAACCGCTACTTCCATCTCAAATTGGAGGGGGCTTCTTTAAAGCCTCGGTGAGGTCCTCACACATATTTAATGATAGCTGAAGGGCCTCGAGGATAGAGATCATGTATATAATGATGGAAAGATGTTTGAGAACATCATACTTCTACACCAGGTGTGAGATACTGCTTACAGGAGGCCACTATGTGACAGGAGGCATGGAAGGCAATGCCGGCCTAGACCGACAACTAACTTGTGCTAGGCATATGATTCTACTCACTAGAAGAATCCCACAGAGTAGCTACCAGATGAGGTCTGGATGACTGAGACCGGCCCATAGCAGGGCGATGCTGGTCATGACATGGTCGAAGTGGATTTTACTGATCCAGTAGCAGAAATGGTGGTGGAGGCGGTCCCTACGACATTGGATGAAGAGGCAACACATGCAGAGCTCTGCACTGGGCCTGCTGTCTGGTCTTAGTGGCATGCCCAGCTTAGTTATAGGTGCCAACTGATGTGCCTCGATGACCCATATAGATGTGGTTCCAACGACATTGGCATCTGCTGGGGACATTGGGGAGGTTCTCTTGGAACTACCCGTCGCTGGGAGTCATATAGGGGTTTACCAACTCCACGGTATTAACCGAGCATACCTTTGACTGTAACATGAAGATTCATCCATTACCTGGAGGATTTTGGTAGAAATACCCATCTTTGGAGGCATGAATTTGCTGAGAGTACATGACGATGATGGCATTGGTGGGGTGCGTTGTTTTCCCTTGCGCCGCCGATGCTTGCTCTTCTAAGAAGAGGCCGACTGAGATGACGATGCAGAAGTGGCGCCTACAACCTCTGAAGTCTCCTGTATATAGAGGCGTTCATGAATGATAGAATGGGAATGAGAAACCATTTTTTGAGCCATCCAATCATCATAATTATAGGATTCGCGATTAGAAACCTAATTCCACTCACCCTCACTATAGATGTTGTTGTCTGGCCTTATGATGACGCATGCCACTTGTGTAGGGGCCGAGCCCAACCGGACTATCTTGTTATCAACCTATTCTTGAAGCCAGTTTTTGAACACATAGAACGTCTTGAGGGTGTTTCCCAGGATCTGGTGATAGGGGAAGTAGTTGGGGCGATCAGTGAGGTTTTCCTCTTCTGGCCTTCAACATTCAGGAAAACACACAATCTCTTATTCCAAGGCAATTTAGAAATAGTCGGGGACTTGATTATCATTGAACAAGTACATCTAGTTTCTTCTGTTTGGAAAGGGGGGCCTAGGAGCCTAGCCCTGATGAGGATCAGGAGAAGCCTATCAAGGAGGTTTGGCCTGGTTGTCCCGCCTAGGAGGTGGCGGCGCATTTCACGGGGGAACCTGCCGATTCTAATGGGGACGCTGCTGGGCTGGAGGCAGTGCTTGTGGTGGAAGGCCTCTGCAAGTTTGTGGGAGCGGCTCCATTAGTAATAAATCCAGCTGTCTGGGGCCCTCTATTTGTGCCACCGCATCGATCTTGGCTCTAACTTCCATCCTTGCAGGAATTACCGGAGGCAACGAGTGTGCCTGCCAGTCCTGTTGTAGGGCTTCTTCCAAGAACTGGGCCTTATCGGAGAAGTTTCTAAATCCTTTGGGGTAGTTCTGGGTTATCAGAGAGGGAACGAGCTCCATCTTGACATTTCCTACACACATCGATTGTAATTTCTCATTGATCAGTGGCATGTCAAGGGAATATGTATGCCCTTTCCACCAGGCGATGAAGTCTATGACACACTCATTAGGCCTTTGTTTTCTCTTTAATAGGTCTGCGATGCTCGTTTTCCACGGGGTAGAGCTAAACTAGTAGAGGAATTTCCTGTGAAGGACCACCCAATTGGTTACATATCTTATGGGAAACAAGATTTACTAGACGAAGGCAGGCCCCTCCAATGTCTGAACAAAGTAGTGGAGCTTGGTATCCTACTACTGTGCTAGAGTCCCGATCATGGGCCCACACCTTGAGTTGAAGTTGTCCAGGTGCTATGGAGGGTCCCCCATCCCGACAATGGGGGAGAAGGTGGGATTATTGAAACTCGGAGGTGCCGGCATATCATCCACCCATACTGGATATGGATTTCCATCAGGCAGGATTGCCACCTATCGTGATTCCAAAGCCTCAAGGCGGGCAATGAGTGCCACCGTTGGATCATCTGGATGGGGGTCCCTATCATGATGGGGATCCATAACCATGACCATGTTGGCGGGTATTTCAACATGGTAAGCAGGCCCATCATCTCCTGGAGCGGCATTCAGCATGACCCTCGGGGTAGTTGGGGGAGCCCAAGATGGGTCCCTTGGATTGTCGCTCCATTCGGGAGGGTTTAGAGAGACATAACGTGCCCTCTTTCCATATTTTGAGGCCTCAACCCTATCTGTGTGGGTAGGACGGTCAGGATTTCCTAGAGGCAACATGATGAGGGGAAGTTGTTCCAGCCCCTACTACCCTGGCTTAGGATCACCGTAGTCTGGCCGTCATTCTGCAGTGCATTCATCCAAGAGGGTATCGAACAACTTCTTATACTCGGCAAGTAGCTTGCGCAATGTGGCCTTCATAGGGTATTCCTCCATCTTCTGCACTCAGGATGACGGGTCGGAGTGCTTAGCAGCTCCGACATTCTCTTTACCCTTACCGAAATTCTGTTTGAGTACTAATGCCTCGGTGGGCGCAGGGAGACCTAGTAGGTTTTTTTTCTTGCTAGTAATCCTCTCTGATGGGTCCAATAGTTGTTTCACACCCTCGAAGAGTAAGTCCCCATCAAGAGGCTCCAACTCATCCTCATCATCCACTATGTAGATCATGTTTACTGTGACCCTTCCTGGGGGCATGTCCTCGATATCGCCTACCGAGTTAGGCTGCCACTGGATAGGACTGAACATGAGGGTAACATACTGCCCCCAGCTATAGATTTGTGTGTGGAGGGATGCCTCCTTGATGATCTTGTAAAGTATATTGAAAATCTGAATGCATTGCTCTTGGAGGACCTTATGGTGGCCTGGTGACTCGGGGTGCTGGGACAAAGGGAGCACAACCAGATTGACTAGACGACATTGCTCGCCAATGTCTTCAAAATGTGTTTGGCTCCTATTATAGACCACTCGTTGATGGAGATGGTGAATGTGAATCACCTAGAGGGTTTGGAAGAAACATTCAATCTCTTCTGGGGTGAGGGATTCCGACGCATGAAAATTCGGTACTACCACGGGCCAAAACATCTCGAGGAAGTGGTCCGATTTGAGGATGTTCCATATGATACTCGACTCAGATTCAGGGTATGGCCCTTGATGGCCCCATTCGTCAACTGGGGTTGGCTGAGGCATCGACAACAGTACTGAGGTAGACCACTTGGATGGCAGGCTGGCCGGTGGTGAGTACGACAAGCGGGTAGACTGGCCGCTGAATCTCAGTCATTCCTACAGAGAGTGTAGCAACCTAGCTGCTACATCGCGGTAAGATGGGATGACGACCATAGTTTATGGCTTAGGGGATAGGGCCACCGTTGATAGGTCGTGTTGCTACTCTCCTGCCATTGGTCCCCAGAATTGTTCTCCGTGATCTCTTATCGAGGTTGAGAGTGCTTCTGGTGACGACGGTCGTGATTTCACAACCGTGAAATGTGAGGTCACCATATTTTCATCCTCCAGGATATACCAACATAGGGAGGTGGTAATCCATTGGACCTTGCATTATGAGAGTACTAGATAGATGTGCCACATTCCTGCCCCAGCCCTTGACTCGGATGATCAAGAGGAGGGTTCCCGAGCTGTGTCGTACTACGCTTCAGAGTCTGAGAGGTGTTCTGGTTTAATCTCTATCTGGACCTTCCCAGAATTATTCTTATGGTGGCGATGACTCTCCTTCCTCCCGTGGGTGGCTCCTCAGGACATGGTTGATTTCTGACATAGGGTCCTTTGGCTGCACTAGTGCTGAGGCGGAGAGGGTTTCCACCAGAGTATGTCGGTGTGCGAGGAGCACGAGGACCAATGTAAAAGGGGATAAGGGAATGACTTACATAGATAACTCTGGAGTGGGAAAGACCTCCTCTAGAACTGGTAGGAGCATGGGGAGGACCTCCATGCTTGTTTCCCCTGGTGACCACAATATGAGAAGGGTCCTTGTACTGGTCTAGTTGAACACAGGTAGGACCTTTGTGTTGGGTTCTAGTGAGGCGAGGCCGGTCTTCACCCCTCTGGTTGCCAAGGTGAGGTGGACCTTCACCAGCTGTTAAGAGGACACGGGGAGGATCCCCATGTTGAAGAGAGACCGGATGTGCAATGTCCTTACACCGGTGGTTGGGGACAAGAGAAATGACTCCATACCCCGTGTAATGGGCGTGAGAGAGACTTCCGTACCTAGTGTAACTACTGTGTGGAAGACCCTCATTTTGATTGAGGGTGGCATGGGGTAGACCTCCATGATGAGCCTCTAAGTGGGTAAGGCCCGTGATCTCCATGGTAGTGGTACGGGGAGGACCTCCATACTGGGTGGAATCATTTTGGGTTAGTTCGCGACGACCACTGCTTGTGTCGGTGACCACGAGAGTTGACCTAGCCTGCTCGTGGGGCGGTTGGGGCCTCAATCCTGGCCAGGCATATAAGTTCCCCTTCTATGTGTATATAGGGAATTGATGGTATGTGTCGGATGTGTCTTAGGTCATAGTAGCTGTCGACATTAATGCCCCTTGGGGAGCGTTCTCTTAATCTTGCGCCCGACGATGGCATCAGTTTGGACGAACCAGAGTTGGTGGTGGAGCTACGTGGCTTGCCTGCTCCTCATCCAGAAAGGCCGGGTCATGATGCTGCTGTGGCCGGGTGGGAGCCCTCGATGGGATCCCCTGGAATTGGAATCTGATGGGGGTGGCCTAGAAGTCACCTACCTCATTAGCGTAAGGTAGGGAGTCATAAAATCTTTTCGTAGAGAGGCTCCCAAAACAGATATATATCTTTGTGGGGAGCAGCGGCTCCCTACACGGCCCTTGGGGGTGGAATTGACGACGGGGCTCGAGTGCCTCGAAATCAAAGTGGGCCATATCCCACGTAGGGATGACCCCCTCCTCCTCCTAACGGTGTACGAGGTCATTGATTACCCTTCGTTGATAACCTTAGATGGGGAGATGGGGCATGGACGCCACATGGCCATGGGTGTGTAGGTCGTCGTGGAAGCGGTGGAACCATGTGGGACTGCTGTGTTCATGCTGCCCCTACCCCTGCGTCAGTGTGGAGGCGGTGATCGTGTTCTGAGTGCAGAAACATGATTCCTGAGAAGCAAAGGAATTAACATGTCAGTGCTAAAAGAAAAAGTAATTGAAGAACAATGCCCCAGAACCATCCCGTTTTCCATGACTGGTAAGAGGGGTCCACGCTGACAACGTCATAGATCAGGACGTCCAACGTTCTACTACCCCAACTTCTAGTGAGTTTCATGCCAAGCCCACTATTTGTTTGGAGGGACCCAGTGTCAGATAACTAGATCCAGTGACATGTCAATCCACTGATACCTCGAGCATTACTAATTTCTATACTATGGAGAAGAAGTTTCATGTCGAGTACCCCATTTCTGTTTCCAACGCTATCGCTGGGGCGCACGTCCATCTGCTTGAGGATGAAAGGCGTGGATTTTTTTCCCTACATTCCATCTTTCCAATGGTGGGAAACATCCACTCCTTGGTTAGGGATGTTTTCTCCTTGATCGAGACATGATGATGGGATTTCAGTTCTTCCTTCCTTGGATTCCTCCTCAGAAGTCATCACCTAGTCTGGGTCTCCCTTATAGATTTAAGACATTTGTTCGTGAAACTCTTCCTAGCACCATATCTTCATGGACCCCAGTTAATTACACTACTTCTGTTAGGAAATTCTATGGGGTTTGGTCAAAGCAGTAACCATCAATCAAGGGAGTAGTCATGTTGGACAACACTGGCCTGTCTGGGCACTGGAACACTCCGGCATCGGTCTTCTGTCCCTTATTATAGGGCTTCTCGAGGGCACGAGAGCCTGAGGTATCCCAAATCGAACGTGGGGAATCATAATATAGGGGCATCTATCTGACAGTTTTCTCATCATCCCATGTTTAACACAGGGTATGTCACAAGTTTAACGTCTTGTGGAGATGGACCGGGATGATCAGAACACTGACTAGAGTGGATAAGATGGGTGCAACCCCCGAAGAGAACACCGATGTTGGGGACAATGTGTGGATGGCTTCCTGAATGCTATTAAATGGAATTGGAAATGGGGTGGCATGATCCCAATGGGATGTGGCAGCCCGGGTAAGAATCATGATGGATTATGGAAGGTTCCTTGAAGTCAATGGAGAATGAGATGGGGTCATCTCGAGGACGACATTGATGTTGGGCTTGAGACTCAGAGAGGATTCCTATGTATCCCCGTGGCAGGGAATCAAATTAAATGTAGTTCATATGACGATGGGTTACCACTGATTGGGGTTTCAACAGCTTACCACTGAATAAAGACACAATGGCGTACCGCTGAATAGAGATGTCAATGGCTCACTGTTGGATGGGGTCATAACGGCCTACTGCTGGATGGGGTCGCAACGACTTACCGCTGGATGGGGTCACAATGACTTACCGCTGGATAGTGGTGTCAACGAATTACTGTTGGATGGGGTCTATAGTTTAACATCATGCAGGACGGGGGAGAACCAACGTGAAGGGGGGTCATAACGACCAATTTTTTTTGGGCGTGAACCTCATGGAGGCTTCCTACATACCCTGCCTGGGAAAGGATCAAAGTCCTCATAGTTCAGAATGGTGTGGGGCTTAAACTCTATGCTGACCAAGGTGTTGGTGAACTGATGTGAAGGGGGTCAGATCAATCAATGGGTGGTGGGATTGAACATCATGGATGTTTCCTACATACCTTGCCTTAGCAAGGATCAAAGAACTTGTAGTTCAAGTATGTGGGTAGGGCTTACACTCTAGGCTTCCCAAGTTGTTGGTGATCCGACATGAAGGGGGTCGGAGTGACCAATGAGTGGTGGGCTTGATCCTCATGGAGGATTCCTTCATATCTTGCCTCAGCAAGGATCAAATACTTCATAGTTTAGGTATGGGTGTGGGGCTTACACTCTAGTCTGCCCAAAGTGTTGGTGAACCGACGTGAAGAGGGTCGGAACAACGAGGTGTTGTTCTTGAACCTCAGGGAGTCTTGCTACGAACCTTACCTTGGAAAGGATCAAAGAACTCATAGTTTATGTATGGGTGTGGGGCTTTCACTCTAGGCTACCCAAGGTGTTGGTGAACCGACGTGAAGGGGGTCGAAGCGACCAATGGGTGGTGGGCCTGAACCTCGTGGAGGATTCCTACGTACCTTTATTTAGTAAGGATAAAGACCTCATAGTTCTGGTATGGGTGTGCGGATTACACTCTAGGATTCCCAAGGTGGATGTCATGGTCGATGATTGATCTAAGCCCTTGTGAGTTATCCTTGGTGTGATAAACAAGAGATAGAAAAGAACTGATGATCAATTCACTAATGGTGCGTCCGTGGAAAATGGAGTGGGGCTTACACGTAGTTAGAGGCCCAGAGAAGAAACAGGGGCTTAAATGTGGTCCATAGCCCAGGGTGATAAAGATTAGGACATTCTCCAGGATGGAGGCCCGACTGGTGACAAAGCCCAGTGGTAGAGGGATTTGGCACCCAGGAAGAAAGGAGGAGCAATGATGCTACCTCCTACAAGAAAAGCCAGGGACTTACACTAGGGTGGTTTACCTTTCCCCATGAACAGACATCGCTCTGATAAAGAAGATCTCATTCCATGTGAGGTTTGATCTCACTCCCGTGGAGACCAGTGGGAAAATAGAATGTCCAAGGTGGGAGATCCCCATGTCTGACGTGTGGGGCATGGCCACAATTTAACATCATGTGCTGAGGACGAGGGTTTTTGGCAGTTTAACGTTCTATAACTCGGATGAGGTGGTTTTAGTATGGACCGCTAGGACATACATAACCAGTACCCTCTGTAACTTGGTGTAGAGAACGGACAGGAAACACTATGGCTAGGGGCTGTTATGGGGTGAAACATTGGGGGGTCAATGTTAGTGTGGCTATGCGAAGAAGTAATAGCAGTTAGCGTGACTATGTGAAGAAGCATGATGCGAAGCAATGCAATGAGCGGTATCGTCCAAGGGAATTTGATGTTACTTCACACGAACCTAGAAGGTTTTTCGAGAAAATAGTTTATGGGGAAGGTGTTTTGGGCACCAGAGACACCTGAAAATGATGCTTGGAAGAGGGAAATCATGAGCGCACAAGGAGGGGGGCTTGCGCACAAAAGGAACAGTTGAACGAAAAAGGGCCGGGCTGGCCTGTAATTGGGATGCTTGCATGAAAAATGTCATGGCGGCGCAAAATGGAGATAAGAGCGTGAAAAAGGTCGGGGCGGTGCGGAATCGGCTGGTGTGCATGAAAAAGGCCAGGGCAACACGGAAAGAAGGGAACACAATTTGGAAGGAATTGCGTGGAGAAGAAAGGATTGTGTGCAATTGAAAGGATTTGTGCGCAATTGGATGTAATTGCACATGGGGGATGGGACTCGATGGGATTTGGACAAGGATTAAGCCTGAGTGGTTTTCACAAAGGAGGACCCCTGGGTGACCTATCATGAAAAATTCAGTACCTGAGAGCCATATTTTGCGCGCACATGAGGTGAATTTCTCGCTAGAGAGATGGTTCAGATTCTTCGGCCAGGAATTATAAGGGGCGACCATCAATTTATATGTGATCAGGATCATGGGTCCACATGGAAAAATGAGCCCGTGTGAAATATTGTGTGCGGATGTCAGTATCACGCAAATTCAACCACGTTGGGAGGCAGCTCGTAAATCGCCACACCCGTGGTCGGGGCACAAAAAACATCTGTGAAGAAAACTTTCGCGAATCCCGCAGTTTTCCACGCGATAGACATTTTTTTGTGCACGCCTGATTTTTTCTTCATACGGCCCCACCGGGCCCAAGGAATGGATCACCGGTTCCAAATATGGCTTCTCTTTGTCGCGCCAAAACATCCTTCATCCTTTGAGTATTTTTCAGCATCTACAACCACATATATAGATAAAAAAATGAAATTTATTTTCTAATTTTTTTTTTCTATATTGAAATATTATTTTTCTATTCTAGATTTTATGGAATAAATTTGTTCAATAATAAACATCTAAATGGGAGGATCGTAAATAGAATCAATTTAGAATTTAATTTACTAAAAATATACCCCAATAACATTATAGAGGTCAAAATTAACATAGTGGATAGAATTGTAACACCCTCAGTTTTTTAGTTTTCCTTTTCATTGATATTTAATTAATTCCTATATTAAATTTTGGTTGAAATATAAAAAATTTCAACTATAGATGCTTTGGATAGTTAAATATACATTCTCGTAAACTATGCACTATTGGAATTCTATAATTCTAAAAAATTCATGTTTTATGTATGGTTAAATGATCATATGCGATGATAATAAAATATAGATAAAAAATTATGAAATAAATAATTCGAAGATGATTAATGTTTAAAAAATCATGAATGAAAATAAAATTAATTTTGGATTGATATATTGATATAATTTGAAATAATTTTTCCAATATCGACCACCATTAATAGATTAAGTCAAATTTCCATTTCTTTAATAATATTTTATCATTTTTCTATATATCATTGGATATATAGGATAAAACAATGCTACTATGATTATGTGGAAACACCAATACATCAAATGCTGACAATAAATTCCATGTTCTTAGGAAACATTTGGGGGATAATTTTCATTAAATATGGAAAAGGAGCATGAAATGTAATAAATAACTTCCAAACCACTACATGATAAAGGATAAAAATAATAAATCTCTAAATAAACCAGATATGGAACAATATTAGAGTGATAATATATGATTGAGATAATGACTAGAGAAGAACAAAATATATCAAAACTTGAAGATCCCAATGCATAATCTATGCAAGAAACAACTAATCGGCTCCAAGACCCAAACCACTTCAGATGCCATAAAATAGAGAATCAATTATATAGAAATATCTTTCATTTATATTCTTTATGTATCATAATATTGTATATCAAAATTTACTAAAGTAAATAAGTAAGGTGTGATTGATAACAAATCAAGAATTCCTATGGAATTCTAATCTCACAAAAATAGGAAAAGAACAGGTCATCACATTTTATATAAAATAATTTCAAATAATTGAAATATTTTAGAATAATCCATAAGTGAAATAATTTTGAGATAATAATAAACATGATTTTTTCATCTCTTAATTATTGACATTAACTTTCCCATGTTCACACATAGAATCTCAACCAGATACAAAAAACCATACATTCATTAATGTTGTTAACATTGATAGTTTTTCTCAAGGACCATATCCCATCCAGAATTGATTGTGAACTTATTACCATACCTATACACTTAAATATACACCAACCCAGCCATGCCAAATTCCTTAAAAAAATATGTAATATAAAATATTCATTCCTTTCAAATCATTTGATCAAAAAATTAACATAACCCAAAAAATATTCCATAATTTTATTGTTACAATTTTTAAATTATATCCTAAAATGGTTTATTCAAAAACCAAAAAATTAACATTGTTCTAAAACATATACCAAAAGGTTTCCTTTAATGAAAGAACAACATGTTTCTATTTAATATTCAAGAAACCATAAGTAAAAATATAATCTTTATAGTTTTAGAAAAAGTGTAGATGAAAGAGAATCCATCTACCTCAAAAAAATTGATCATCTCAAAATATTTAAGATGACACCACAATTAAATCCACTTACTTTCATTCCTGTATCAAAACCCATGAAATCATGAAAGGAAAATTACACAAACACGTAAATCCGTGTATTGAAATACTATTTTTTAGTTTCATTCATGAAAACCATATATATCCCAATTATGAATAATGAATGAGACACAATCTGTGAACTTCATAATAACATGCAGGAAGATCCATTATATATATATTTTTAGAGTCAAATGAATGAAAAAGAATTTCTATGAGTGCCTTGAAAATGAAGAGGAATGATAAAAAATTTAAGAGTAATTAAAATCAATAGATGAACTAAACCTATATAGTCTGAGACTATTTTATGGAACTTATTTCAATTTAATTATTAAATTCCTCAATAGGTCTCTTATAATAGATAATCCAACACCTTGATTTATTTTTATTGGAAAACCATTTCATTGGTATAAAACTTTCCCATGATTTATGAATGATAGAAAAGGTCTGTTTATTAATTAAAGGATACCTACATATTGTTCCCTAAAATATTTACATCAAATACCTACTTATTGAATAAATAATGCATGTACAAGGCTCTAGAATCCAAGATCATGTTTATTACCCCTCTTACACTACTAATTCATTATAAATATTAATCCAAAAACTCCATGCATAAAAATCACAAAATAATTTAATAACACAAACAGATGGCGAAACATTCTCCCTAAAATTTTTGCTAAATCCCTCATGTGGCAATTGCATCCCACGATTGGTTGATGTTCTGATACCCTCCTCATATAATAGTGGATTAACTCCATTTAAAAGATATTCTCTATCCTCCACTACATAGAATAAGGGAATTTTGTGGTGGGAGTCTATAATTTTACTTGTGAAGCTAATAATTAGTGGACACTGAAATAGAATATAATGTCCTTGGATTAAATTGATTCCATTTATTGGGAGGAATAGAAGAATTTTTTTTCAATAAATATTTTCTTTGAACCCTCCACTTCAAGATGGAATGATAGTATCTCAGACATTAGAAGAAGGAATATGAGTCCATTGGGATATATGAAGAAAATATCATAAGGCTTCTAAGATACCCCTCCGAATATGTCATGAACATAGAAAGAATGGATGATAATTTCTTTAGTAGACAAAAGATGAGACTATGAATAGTGTTGGGGATTCAACAATTCTATAGTTATGAGGATATTGTTCATTGTGACATAATGTTGAAATGGAGATCATAGAATCTCAATGATCTCATGAGCCCAGTAAAAAAAAGTGAAAAACGGAGTCTAATATGGGTGATTTGGAAGATAAATTTCATGATAGAGAGATGATCGAAAATCTCACATGTCAAAATTATGTGAAGAAGAATCCTTTGAATTTCCTAAAGGGAACCAATAATTGATTCAAATGTGGATTATTGGGACATATAGCTAAAAACTGTTGACGAGATGTGAAGAATCCCACCAATTTGGATCAAGAAATGATGGTTCAGATCCACACTTAGACTTTAGTATTGTTTTAAAACTACATGGATCATGGATATTATATATACCATTTCCCTAATCCATGGGTTATCAGAAGAAATCAGCAACAACCTCCAAGGAAACAAGAGAGGTCATATGATATCACTACTGCTGAAGTGGATCTAGAAAATGATTTGGTGACTGGTAGATTGGTTTTTTATTCATGAATAGAAAACTTACTATTTGATTATTGTTCTACTAATTATTTAATATCATTAAAGTGTAGAAGAACTATTCAAATACCACCTCAAAATTTGGATATTGGGTTATATGTGCGAACAAAAAATGGAGAAATTATTGTATCTAAATTATATAAATCCTCACTAATTAACGGGTGTGGACTAAATATCCCATAAAATCTCTCCATAAAACCATTAGGGGAGTTAAATGTTATCTTGGAAATGGATTTAATCTTATTATATAAAGACAACATCAACTATAGGGAAAGGGAAATCACTCTTAAAATCCCGAAGCATCCACCAATTCATTACAAGTGCAAGGAGGAAGATTAATATCATTTTGAAATAGTGTCGCACTTACTTATATTAATACCTTATGAGAAATTATTTATAGCTCAATTTATTGAGAGAAAATAGATGAAACTACTGAAATCCATTCCTATTCTGAGGGATTACACTAATATATTCCATGAAGAATTGACTGGTCATCCTTTTTATGCATTATGACAACCCTGCTTTCTATTACAACTTAAACATGCTTTATTACATATAACTTCACTTGATACAACAAAGAAGATCGAGAGGTTTAGTGTCTTTGGGGCTTAGGATCATTACATAAAAACTTTAAACTTGAAATACAACATCTTTATTGAAAACTTCCTTTACATGACCACTAAATTCCTTCGTACTTAGCATTGCATGGGATAACCTGAGGACATGCATAAGAAAAGGGTGAGCTATAAAGCCCAGTAAGGGAGTACACAATGAATAACATGAGGAGTTCAATACATGTTAGGAAATAGGAATATCAATATAGCATAAGAGTAACATGAACATAAAGGCATGATAAATCATGATAATCATAACATGGAAATGTGGCAACAACACTTAACATTGAATTAGCATGAGCCAAGGCTCATTGCACATAGAGCATGAGTAAACCCTCATTGCACTTGAAGCACAAGTAAACCCTCATTTCACTTGAATTATCATGAGTCAACACTCATTTCACATGACGTATCATGATACTATACTTTAACCAATGCATTGGAGCGCTATAAGGGCGCACCCTTCTTAAACATTTCATTTCATGAATAAGTGTGCCACATGGATCATAAAACATGGATTCATAAAACATAATCATTTATTCCACGATAAAGGAATGTGGAATTCATACATGAAACTTTATAATCATTAAGTAAATGTGCATAAAGGTGAATACCCTTGCTGGAGAAATGGGCATGGTATTCACTACACAATGATATTGGCTTAGAAAATCGGTGTGATTTCGGCAACGTAACAGCGTGACATAAGAATTCATAAAAATGGTTGATGAGAGAGAAAGGGGTTCCTCATCATATTTACATGTAATGGACAGTAAGGAGGTAATATAGATACATTTCCCAACAATTGAAAAGGAATTTAGATTCATGATACAAAAGTATTGCTTGAATATAAAAGAGGAGAAAAAAGTTCTTTTCAGAATTTCGGCATAGTAACGGGTGTACATGGGAGGAATTTAATGAGAGAGAAAGGGGTCTCCCATAATTCAAAAAATAAGAGGGCAGTATGGGGGAGGTGCAAAACCATACCCCAACATTCATAATTGAAATTAAAAGGGCAATACAACTTAAAGAAAATTGACAAAAATGAGAAAGGAAGAAAAAACCCTTACTTGGAAGTGTGCTTCCAAAGGCTAGAGAGAGTCTTTTGAGATGATTATTGGGAGCTTGGGGCACCTTGAGAGGATTCTAGAGAGAGTAGGGCATAGGTTGGACGAACTACAATGGCTTTGAGTGAGGAGGAAGTGGGAGCTTGGGTGGGTTTATATAAGAAAGGTGAGGGAATTCTTTATTATTTAGGTTTGGGACCCCTTATATTAAAATAATCCAAACCACAAACCATCCCATGGTATTTGCCCATGGTTTCTGGAAAAGGAAAGAGGAAAAAAATATTTTACAAGGCCAAGTTCTGAACTTATTAAAAAATTAGGGTTGCTTATGTGGAGGTGAGTCACACTCCCATGGAAATTAATTTAAAAAGGCAAAGTGTTGAATAAGTCTTGAGGGCTCCATTAATGCTTTGAAAAGTAAGTCAAACAAACCCAAAAACTCATTATTTTAATGATAAAACACATATGGGCCGAACATAAGGATTATTGTATTTTATTACATCACCATTGGGTCATTATGATGTCATAAAACACATTATATATTTAAATGGTATTTAATTTTTACCCAAAAATTTGACTGTCTCAGAAAATTATGAAAAATTCACCGTTGGATAATTTCGACGTCCTGATTCCAAAAATAATATTTATTTTATCTAAATAATTTTATAAATATGTGAATTTTCACTTTTAAAATAAAAACCGACATTTATAAAAAAATTCACGGGTTTTGACAGAAATGGCTTTCAAACCTTAGTAAAATTTTTAATTGCATTCATAAAATTATAAGATAATTTATATTTAATAAAAATTAATTTAATATTAATAATAATATTTTATTAAAATATTATTTAATTCAAAAATCCTTTAATTTAATAAAATATAATTCTTAATTAAATAATAACTAAAAACACCATTTGTACTTTAAAAACTAATTACAATGTATCAAAAATGAATGGAAATTATATTAATTATTATATACAAAAATAATGTACATGAACATGGTGCTACTTATTTGTTACATAACCCCTTAAAATATCCGCATAAGACCTAAGGGTAAGGTGTGCGATGGTGACAGACTCTTGGGGCGACTCAGATAACATCGCTCGAGTGGTAATCTCTATCAACTTCCACTTTTCTCGTAGACGGTCCCGTTCAAGCTTGACATAATGAAGCTCAGCTTGGGCTTGGTCAAGGGCGAAGCCTAAAGACGCCACCTCTTTTCCAAGCTTTGACAAATGGGCTTCGTAAGGGGAAATTCTACTGGATGAGGCCATCGCTTCCTTTATCTGAGTAGAAATGGGTTCGTTAAAGCCTTATATTTATACTACTCAGATGATCACTTTTCAATGGCTATAAAAGTAATGGTCCGAAATCTTAACATAAAACTAAAGAAGTTGACATCTTATAAAAACATTTTTCATAAAGAAACATTTAACTGGATCAAGAGGTATTTTCCATTAATGAAACTTTGGGTCGTTACAATATTCCCCCCTTAAGAAATTTCGCCCTTGAAATTTTCCTTTTCCCACAGTAAAAAAAATGTGGGTAACTCAGCTTCATCATATCCTTCGACTCCCAAGTTGCTTCTTCAAACTTGTGGTTTCTCCACAACACCTTGACGAGGGGCATTGTCTTATTTCATAGAAATTTTTCTCTATGATCTAATATCTTCAATGGTTTATCCTCATAAGAAAGATCATCTTCCAATTGTACCACCTCGGAAGAGAGTACATGTGAAGGGTCCGGTATGTACTTCCTTAAGAGGGATACAGGAAAGACATCATGCACCTTGGCCATAGTAGGTGGAAGTGATAGTCGATAGGCCACAGCCCCAACACGATCAAGAATCTCGAAGGGGCCGATGTACCTTGGACTTAACTTCCGTTTCTTTCCAAACCTCATGACCTTCTTCCACAGAGATATGCGTAAAAACACCATGTCTCCGACTTTAAACTCAAGGTCTCGTCGACGATTATCTGCATAACTCTTCTGTCGACTTTGGGCTGCCTTGATATGTTGCTGAATGGTTTTCACCTTCTCCACCATTTCTTCGACCATTTCTGGTCCAAGCAGCTTACGTCCACCGACCTCATCCCAACATGCCGGTGTTCTACACCTTTTCCCATACAGGGCTTCATATGGTGCCATTTGGATTCTCGAGTGGAAACTATTATTATAAGAGAACTCAACTAGAGGAAGATGTTGATCCCATCCTCCTTTAAAGTCCATTGAGCACGCTCTCAACATATCCTCAAGTTTTTGGATAGTCCGCTTGGATTGACCATCAGTTTGAGGATGATAGGCCGTACAGAAGTTCAGTTCAATATTCAGAGCTTGTTGAAGACTCTTCCAAAACACAGAGGTGAATCTTGGATCTCGGTCAGAAACAATAGATAGTGGTACTCCATGCAACCGTACCACATCCCTGATATATATCTGTGCCAGTTGATCCAAAGAGAAATCCTCTCGAATAGCAATGAAGTGTGAAGTCTTTGTAAGACAATCCACAACAACCCAGATTGCATTGTTGCCTTTGGATGTCCTTGGAAGTCCAGTGACAAAGTCCATGGTGATGTTCTCCCATTTCCATTCTGGTATGAGCAATGGTTGCATCATCCCCTTAGACTTCTTCCTCTCTACCTTCACTTGCTGACACACTAGGCACTTTGATGTATATTCAGCGATCTCCTTCTTCATATTATCCCACCAAATGTTTTCTCGGAGATCTCGATACATCTTTGTGCTCCCTGGGTGAATAGAGAAATTTGAACTATGTGCATCATCCAAAAGTTCATTCTTCAGCTCCGAACTTGATGGAACACATAGTCTTTTCCCAAACCGCACAATTCATTCTTCATTAACATTAAACTCTGAGGATTTTCCCTTTTTGATAGCTTCCACTTTTTCTTGGATTCCCGCATCATCCTTTTGAGCATCCTTTAACCTTTCCAAAAGAGATGGTTGAGCAATCATTTGTGAAAGGATTGATGATGTTCCCTTCTTTATGATTCCCACATCCATCTTCATTAAGTCTAAGAAGATTGGATCCTTCTCAATTCTCATCATTGATAGAATCGCTGGATCCTTTCTACTTAGGGCATCTGCCACCTTGTTCGCTTTCCCAGGGTGGTAATGTATTGAACAGTCATAATCCTTGATGAGCTCTATCCATCTTCTCTAGCGCATATTAATCTCTTTCGGTGTGAATATATATTTAAGACTCTTGTGGTCAGTATATATCTAACATTTCTCTCCATAGAGATAATGCCGCCATATTTTCAAGGCAAAGATCACCGCCTCCAACTCCAGATCATGCGTTGGATAGTTTTGCTCATGGATTTTCAACTTCCTTGAGGCATAGGATATCACTTTATCATTGTGCATCAGCACACATCCTAATCCCTTCTTCAAAGCATCACTGAATACCACAAAAAGCTCCCCACTTGTGGGTAAAGTGAGTACGGGTGCAATGATAATCCTCCTTTTCAACTCTTTGAAGCTTTCTTCGCATTCATCACTCCAAGAAAACTTTACTCCCTTTCGAGTTAGCTTGGTAAGAGGGTTGGACAATCGTGAGAAATTTCTCACAAATCGTCGATAATATCCAGCTAACCCCAAGAAGCTATGGATATCAGTTACCGATGTTGGCCTCGACCATCCCTCAATTGCATCTGTTTTGGAGGGGTCCACAGATATCCCATTGCTTGTGATGATATGGCCCAAGAATGAGACCTCCTTCAACCAGAACTCACACTTGCTGTACTTGGCATAGAGATTCTTCTTGCGCAAAGTCTCCAGTACAGTTCTTAAATGCTCCTCATGGTCCTCCTTGGTTTTGGATTATATTAGAATATCATCTATAAAGACTACCACAAATTTGTCTAGGTAATCTCTAAAGACTCTATTCATCAAGTCCATGAATATTGCTGGAGCATTGGTGAGTACGAAAGGCATTAATATGAATTCATAGTGCCCGTACCTTGTACGAAAAGCAGTATTGGGTATATCTTTGTTCTTCACCCTTACTTGATAATATCCCGACCGCAAGTACACCTTGGAGAAGCATTGTTCTCCACGCAGCTGATCAAACAAGTCATCGATTCTTGGGAGAGGATACTTGTTCTTTATCGTGATTTTGTTAAGTTAACGATAATCGATGCAATGCCGCATTGACCCATCCTTCTTCTTGACGAAGAGGACTGGTGCACCCCATGGCGATGCACTTGGGCGTATAAACCCTTTATCCAGATTCTCATGTAGTTATTTCTTCAGCTCTTCAAGCTCAACAACAGCCATTCTATATGGATTCTTGGATATTGGTAGCGCCCCAGGTATAAGTTCAATTGAAAACTCAACATCTCTTCTTGGAGGAAGACCGGGAAGTTCCTCGAGAAATACTTCAGAGAATTCCCTCACAATAGGCATTTATTCAAGGGTGGTTTCTTCCTTGGACTCAATCATCTGAGCCAGATATGCATGCTCATAAGGCAGTAATATCCATGCTTGAGATTATGGATCTAAAGGAGATTCATCTTCCTCATGACACTTGTAAAGAATCGGGGGTCGATTCTCCATATGGAGTGTGATTTCCCTCTCCCGACAATTTATGTTGCCTCTATATAAGGAAAGCCAATCCATGCCAAGAATTGCATCAAATTCCACCAAAGGGAGTATGATGAGGTTCGCCGGGAAATTCAATCCACAGATTATAACCGGGGAGGACTTATACTCATGGGATGCAATGATTGCCCCATTTTCCGTACTCACTGACATCTTTACTTCCATGATTTGTGGTGGTGCTGAGATTGTTCTACTAAACTTTTGAGATATAAAAGAATGCGTAGAACCTGAATCAAAAAGTACGTTCGCTATTATTGAATGAATAACTAGCGTACCTGTCACCACTTCGTTGTCGGGGTTCACTTCGGCAGAAGTGATGGCAAAAGCTCTTCCTTGCTATCTTGGAGGTTGCTGGTTGCCTCCGATAACCCTTGGATTTGGGCACGGATTTGAAAAATGACCTGGTTCTTTGAATTTGTAGCATTGAACAATACGTTGAGGTTCGAACGAAGTGTTCCTCTCCTCTATCGCAGCCGCGGGTCCTTCTTGCTGATAGTTAACAGCTAGGTGCCCTTTTCTTCCACACCTGAAGCATTTTCTTGTCCCCCTAAGGCAATTTCCAGGGTGCTTCATTCCACACTTTTGGCAAGTGGGGTGCTGGAACTTCTTAGCGCCATTGGATTTATCCATCGGACCACTAGCATTGAATTCCACCTAACGCTTCTTGTCCCCATGATACCCCTGTGATTCTCCGATCTCCATTTCAACCTTGAGGGCACATCGGACAATTTCCTCATAGCTGTCAAAGTCACGGATCGCTAATGCTTTCCGCAATCTAGGCTTCAGCCCACCAAAGAAGTGGTCAACCTTGAATTTGGGGGTAACGAAAAAGCCAAAAGTGTATCGTGAAAGCCTTGTGAAGTTTTCCTCGTACGCTCCCACAGATTCTTCATCTTTTTTCTTGATGGAAAGGAAGTCCCTTTCCATCTTAAGACGGAGGGTGCGTGGAAAATATTTATCGAAAAACATCTTCCGGATATCCTTCCATTACAAAGCCTCGATCTCCTCCTCAGGCTTTGTATTTTTGATCAATGTCCACCATTGATTAGCTTCAACCTCCATATGATAAGCTGCCAGGAGAACCTTCTCTTGTTCAGAACATTGAAGGATAGATAAGATCTTTTCAATGGAGTTGATCCATTGCTCAGCGATCATGGGATCAGATGATCCACTAAAAGTAGGAGGCCTTTGTCTCATGAAGCTCTTGATAGCGACTTTTTATTTCTTAGGGGGGGGGGGGGGGGGGTTGAACGTTCCTCTTGACCCGTGTTTCTATTAAAAACTTGAGTTAGCTGAGAGAGAAGCATGACAAAGTTCGCGATTCCCGCTCCCATTGGATTGGGCATCTCATTAGTACAATCATCACACTGATCTTTACAATGGTTGTTAGCCCGGGTTCTCATATTACCGGCCATTGGTTGGAATAAAAGGAAAGTTAGGGGTAACACATAAAGGGTAATCCAAATACAAAAGTTGATGACTTATAAATAAACTTTAATCTCTTTAACTCATGAGTCTATAGGATTCAATCCAGGCTTTTCATGATCTTCCTTCTAACATATATTCTTAGGGGAATTTTTCCCTTAATAAGGGTTCATACTAAGATTGTGAATTTATCAAAAAATATCCCCTGGGAGTTTCGTAACCAAGAGTGCAGCAAGGCCCGTTGTCGTGCACCAGTTCCCGTTCGAGTCTAGCTCAAAGCGGTGTTTTCGGGTTTTACCCATAGGATACATCTGCGCCAGAGCCTCCTCTACCTGCTCGTATCCAGACATGGATGTATTTGTTTGATAAACCACTTAATTAGTATTTAAAAAAACTTAGGGATGTTATTATTATACTTAGTCTTGTATCTAAGGCTTTACTAGGGTTTCCTAATCCCAAAAATAACTAAACCTATCCTTTGATACCAACTATGACAACCCTGCTTTCTATTACAACTTAAACATGCTTTATTACATATAAATTCACTTGATAAAACAAAGAAGATCGAGAGGTTTGGTGTCTTTGGGGCTTAGGATCATTACATAAAAACTTTAAACTTGAAATACAACATCTTTATTGAAAACTTCCTTTACATGACCACTACATTCCTTCGTACTTAGCATTGCATGGGATAACCTGAGGACATGCATAAGAAAAGGGTGAGCTATAAAGCCCAGTAAGGGAGTACACAATGAATAACATGAGGAGTTCAATACATGTTAGGCAATAGGAATATCAATAGAGCATAAGAGTAACATGAACATAAAGGCATGATAAATCATGATAATCATAACATGGAAATGTGGCAACAACACTTAACATTGAATTAGCATGAGCCAAGGCTCATTGCAAATGGAGCATGAGTAAACCCTCATTGAACTTGAAGCACGAGTAAACCCTAGTTTCTCTTGAATTAGCATGAGTTAACACTCATTGCACGTGACATATCATGATACTATACTTTACCCAATGCATTGGAGCGCTATAAGGGCACACCCTTCTTAAACATTTCATTTCATGAATAAGTGTGCCACATGGATCATAAAACATGGATTCATAAAACATAATCATTTATTCCATGATAAAGGAATGTGGAATTCATACATGAAACTTTATAATCAATAAGTAAATGTTCATAAAGGTGAATACCCTTGATGGAGAAATGGGCATGGTATTCACTGCACAATGATATTGGCTTAGAAAATCGGTGTGATTTCGGCTGCGTAACGGCGTGACATAAGAATTAATAAAAATGGTTGATGAGAGAGAAAGGGGTTCCTAATCATATTTACATGTAATGTACAGTAAGTAGGTCATATAGATACATGTACCAACAATTGAAAAGGAATTTAGATTCATGATACAAAAGTATTGCTTGAATATAAAAGAGGAGAAAAAAGTTCCTTTCGGAATTTCGGCATAGTAACGGGTGTACATGGGAGACATTTAATGAGAGAGAAAGGGGTATCCCATAATTCAAACAATAAGAGGGCAGTATGGGGGAGGTGCGAAACCATACCCCAACATTAATAATTGAAATTAAAAGGGCAATACAACTTAAATAAAATTGACAGAAATGAGAAAGGAAGAAAAAACACTTACTTGGAAGTGTGCTTCCAAAGGCTAGAGAGAGGCTTGTGAGAGGCTTCTTGGGAGCTTGGGGCATCTTGAGAGGATTCTAGAGAGAGTAGGGCAGAGGTTGGATGAACTCCAAGGGATTTTAGTGAGGAGGAAGTGGGAGCTTGGGTGGGTTTATATAGGAAAGGTGAGGGAATTCTTTATTATTTAGGTTTGGGACCCCTTATATTAAAATAATCCAAACCACAACCCATCCCATGGTATTTGCCCATGGTTTCTGGAAAAGGAAAGAGGAAAAAAATATTTTAAAAGGCCAAGGTCCGAACTTATTAAAAAATTAGGGTTGCTTATGTGGAGGTGAGTCACACTCCCATGGAAATTAATTTAAAAAGGCAAAGTGTTGAATAAGTCTTGAGGGCTCCATTAATGCTTTGAAAAGTAAGTCAAACAAACCCAAAACCTCATTATTTTAATGATAAAACACATATTGGCCGAACATAAGGATTATGGTATTTTATTACATCACCATTCGGTCATTATGATATCATAAAACACATTATATATTTAAATGGTATTTAATTTTTACCCAAAAATTTAACTGTCTCAGAAAATTATGAAAAATTCACCGTTGGATAATTTCGACGTCCTGATTCCAAAAATAATATTTATTTTATCTAAATAATTTTATAAATATGTGAATTTTTACTTTTAAAATAAAAACTGACATTTATAAAAAAATTCACGGGTTTTGACAGAAATGGCTTTCAAACCTTAATAAAAATTTTAATTGCATTCATAAAATTATAAGATCATTTATATTTAATAAAAATTAATTTATTATTAATAATAATATTTTATTAAAATATTATTTAATTCAAAAATACTTTAATTTAATAAAATATAATTCTTAATTAAATAATAACTAAAAACACCATTTGTACTTTAAAAACTAATTACAATGTATCAAAAATGACTAGAAATTATATTCATTATTATATACAAAAATAATGTACATGAACATGGTGCTACTTAGTTGTTACATAACCCCTTAAAATAGCCGCATAAGACCTAAGGGTAAGGTGTGCGATGGTGACAGACTCTTGGGGCGGCTCGGATAACATCGCTCGAGTGATAATCTCTATCAACTTCAACTTTTCCCGTAGACGGTCCCGTTCAAGCTTGACATAATGAAGCTCAGCTTGGGCTTGGTCAAGGGTAAAGCCCAAAGACGCCACCTATTTTCCGAGCTCCGACAAATGGGCTTCGTAAGGGGCAATTCTACTGGATGAGGCCATCGCTTCCTTTGTCTAAGTAGAAATGGGTTCGTTAAAGCCTTATATTTATAATACTCAGATGATCACTGTTCAATGGCTATAAAAGTAACGGTCACAAATCTTAACGTAAAACTAAATAAGTTGACATCTTATAAAAAAAAATTTCATAAAGAAACATTTAACTGGATCAAGAGGGATTTTCCATTAATGAAACTTTGGGTCGTTACCTGCATAGGTTGTGTTCTCAATTTAAAATGTTCCTAGATACCTATCTATATTATTTAATACTTATAGAATGGCCATTGTTGACCTGAATAAAATGAAAAGCAGTTACAGTGGAATATAGAGAAGATATGTATACACCTAAGTGCCTCACCATGGGGTGAGACATTCTTCTTTGTTAAGATGAATGATGGATCAATGCACCTCTACAATGATTATTGTGAGCTCAATAAATTCAAGATAAATAACATGTATTTTATTCCTCAGATAGATTACTTGTTCTATCAGCTATGTGGGTACATTTATTTCTCTAAGGTGGACCTTTAGTCTAGATATCACCAATTAAAGGTGAGAAAGTAAGACATTACCAAAAAATCCATTTGAATGAGGAATGGACACTAGGAATTTTTATTTATTCCCATAATAGTCACTAATTCTTAATAAATATTCATGGATTTACATAATAGAGTCTTTATAGATTACCTCGATAAATTTATGGTAGTCTTTATCAATGATATTCTTATTTACTCCATGATCAAGGGGAACTTGATGAGCATTTTAATAATATTCTAAAGACATTGTGAAGGGAGAAACTATATGGAAAGTATAGTAAATGTGAGTTCTAGATAGAGGAAGTATCATTATTGAGGAATTATATGACTAGCAATAGAATATTTTTGGAGCCTTCCAAGACAAAGGCTATTGAAGAATTTCCCAAGGAAACATCTATAATAGAGATCCATAACATCCATGGTCTATCTTGGTATTACTGATGATTTGTGAAGAACATTTCATGACTGTAAAACCCCATTAACAAGATGGAACGAAAGGGAGTGATGTTTATCAAGACTCAAAAAAGCGGGGAAGGCGTTAAGGATTACTAAAAGAGGCTTATAACATCACCAATACTCACATTTCCAATTATTAGAGAACTACTTGTGATGTTCAACGCTATTTTAAAGAAGGGGATAGGCTATGTTTTGAAGAAAAATGATAAAGTGATAACCTAATACTCAATGAAGTTGAATATCTTTGAGAAAAACTATCTCACACATGATCTAGAGATGGAAGTTGTGATCTTTGTGCAGAAAATATAGCGACAATATCTTTATCAGGACAAGTGTGAGATATATATTGATGAAAAGAGTCTCATATATATATTCACACCAAAATAGATTAATATGAAACAATTAATATGGTTATTTATCATTAATGAATATGATTTCACAATCCAATACCATCCCATTAAAGAAAATAAGGTGAAGGATGCTCTAAGTAGAAATAATCATGCATATTTATCACTGATGAGATTTGATATGATCCAATCTTCTTAGGTTTGAAAATGATGGACATGGGAATAATTTAGTGAGGAAAATAATAAATCCTTACCAAATGGTTTCTCAACAATCCCTTATAGTGAAAATAATAGATTCTCAATGAAATGAAGTGGAAATTCAGAAAAAGGGGTCACTATTAGAAATGGGAAATCCTATGAGATCAAGATTGAAGAAGAATGAGTTGTATGATTTGGTTCATGATTATGTATACAATTTTAACCAGATATAATGAATGATATTTTCAATTATGCACATAGCTCATCCATTACTATTAAACCAGGGAGCACAATGATGTATCAGGATCTCTGAGAGATCTATTGGAGGGTCATTATGTAGAAGGTGGACACTGAGTATACATCAATGTTCCTCATATGTCAATACATGAAAGATGATATAAAAAAGTATAAGGGGATTATATAACCACTACCCATACCATAATGTAAGTGGGAGAACATAAACATGGACATTGTCACAGGACATCCTTGAAAATCTAGAGGAAAAAAAATTCTTTATGGGTCCTTATGGATTATCTTAAAAATGTAGCTCACATTATTTAAATTCAAGAATACATTTCATTAGATATAGTTAAATATATATATATATAATATTTGGTTAGGATGAATATAGTACCAATGACTATTCTATCAGGTAGAGATCCATGATTCACTTCGATGTTGTTGAAACGTCTGCAGCATGCTCTATGAACTGCACTGATCTTCAGTTTGGCCTATCATTCTCTAATAGATTCCCAATATGAGAGACCAATTCAAAAACTGGGAATACATGTTGAGAATGAATTTTATGAACATCAATGGAGGGTGGGATGCCCATGAGCCTTAGCCCAGTTGTTGAGGTATCCTTATGTGAATCCACAAGACCTAGGTTCAAAACCAGGAAGAGGCATATTTTCGGGGGTGCTGTAGCAGTACTGTAGTAGAACTCTACACTGTGCGGGTACTGTAGTAGAACAGTACACTGTAAAGGTACTGTAGTAGAACTGTACAATGTACATTAACTGTAGCAGGCGTTGTAGAAATTACTGTAACAGGTACTATTTGGTACTGTAGCATTTGGAACTATTCACCTTGGACCACCAGTTTGGGCTTGGAATCCCTAAGTCTTTCAGGCCACCCAGGTCTTTTTGTGTTAATAGGGATTCTGGGAAACCTTTAAGGAATTTGGGCCACCTCAAGGCCTTCAGGCCACATGCAGTTTCCCCAGACAGACTCTACAAAAAAAGAGAAGCCCTAAAAGAGGATTCAGAGTAGGTGTACTCACCAGAGCAGAGCCAAATGAATTTTTTAGAATGATTGGGTATGGATATGCCATCGGGACCAGCCTGTTCTTATACGAGAAGCCTATTTAGATGACCATGCGAAGGTGGAGAGATACTATCATGATGTAGATGTAGGGGAGGGGCAGTTCCTTATAGATAGTCTGGTTGATTTACCTAAGACCTTCATGTCATGTAATCTTCTAAGAGTATGAGCCATGTATTCTATGAGCCTACAGGCCTTGTAAAAGTTCCCCCTCATCCCTCGAAAGGGGGGTTATCAAAAATAAAATAAAACTGAAGGCCTTCAGGCCATTTGGGCCTAAAGGATTGTGGGACCAATATCATCTAATGGTCAAATTCCTTTATAATAATAGTTTCTAGTCCAACATCTGAATAGCCCCATATGTATCCCTTTATGGGAAAAGGTGTAGAAAACCATCTTGTTGGGATGATTTCTAGGAGAAGAAGCTTCTAGTACATGAACTGGTCAATAAAATGACGAGGAAGGTGAAAACCATTTAAGAGACATCATGATAGCCCAAAGTCAAAAAATGATTTATGTAGACAATCGTTGACAAGACCTTGAGTTCAAAGTTGGAGGAATGGTAATATTATGAATATTCTGATTGAATAAGGTCATGAGGTTTGGAATTAATGGAAATCTAAGTCTTGGGTCGATCATCCCCATTGAGTTTCTAGATCATGTTAGTGTTGGGGCCAATAGACTAGCACTTCCAACTACCATGAATAAATTACATGATGTATTCCATGTATCCCTATAAAGGAAATACATTATATATCCCTCTCATGTACTCTTTGTATAGTTAGTATAGTTGGAAATTGATCTTTCTTATAAGGAGTAGCCATTGAAGAACCTGGATCGTAGAGATAATGTTCTACATAACATGACTACTCGCCTAGTAAAAGTAATGTGGTTGAACCATTAGTATGGAGAGTGAAGATGGTAACTTGAGGAAATGATGAAGGAAATATAAACTCACCTTTTTATGGATTATAATGTAAAATTTAATTTGGAGGAAAAATTTCATAAGCGGGGAATAATTTAACAACCCAATATTTAATCAATGGAATTACCTTCTTATAATTATTCCTTAGAGTATAATCATATAAGAATACAAATAAATAACCATAAAAACCTTAAGAATCAATAATGAGTAAAATAAAATGTATCTCTAGAAGCTAAGAAATATATACAAATAAAATAGTAGCACGACCTTTGGAATAGAAATGTGACCCTTATAAATAGTATATCATCCAATTGAATAGTAATATCAATAAGAAAAAATGGTAAATAAAATTTATCCATGTTATAAGTGACAATGTGATATAAATATAACATAGTATATGTAAGTAAATATTTTAAAAATTATTATTTAAATTTTGGAATTTTTGTAGGACATGTATATTAAATTACAATTTTATGATTAATTTAATAATTTAAAATAGAATTTATTTTCAAAAAATGTATTAAAATATATCTAATTTTATAAATTATGACTATAAGATAATTTTAGGAAACCTTAATTAACATTTCAAAGTGTTAGAATAGTTTTTTAATTTAAAAATTTATATTTTTCAAGTAAAATATGATTTTAATTAGAAATTAAATTTCTCATATTTAGAAAATTATTTTCACAAAATGGAGTAAATTTTTGAATTCTACACATGGGAAAAAGGTTGAGGATAATTTTTTTGAATATTAAAAGATGATAGTTTTCCGAATAATCAAAATATAAGATTTTTTGAGTCATGTATGAGGTTCTACTAAGATAATCACCTTGGGATATAATTAACTTGCACATATTATAGTTTTTATTCACAAAAACAAAAATCAATATTATTTCCTATCTTGAAAAAAATAATAAAATAATGAAAAATTATTTAGAGAGCCCTCTTATCCTATACTATAAATACCACCCATCATTACCTTCTCTCCTCACACCTCTCGAGCCCTAGGAATGTTCAAAATTATGCTAAAATTTTACCCCAAGATCCTCCCCATGTCCACATTCCCTTGGTCTCTTAAAAATTAACCAACCACTACCCTAAAGAGTATATCAAGGAAGATATATTCAAGAGGTATATTTCCCTTTTCATTTATTTTATTTTCTTTCAAGCTCCTTCCATTCTTTTTCTTCCATCGCCTCCTTTCATCCAAATGTTGTGATAATTCCAGTACCTTACTTGTACTCGAATGTTTTTACGATAATGGAATAATTCATAATCATATATATTTTCCCCTTCCTTTTAAACTATAAATGAAAACACCATCTCAGATGTGTTAATTTATCACAATCGATGATGAAGGGTTTTCAATTTATTTTACCATCTTCAATTTTTGTCATGAAAACCACAGAAATAAACACCCCCAAACAATGAAATAGAAACTCTTAAGCCAAAAAAAACATGAATAAACATAATAAGGCTATAATAAATCTATTAAATGATTATTAGGTTCTGGAAATAATAATTAATTAATTTTATTTGGTTATCCTGGTCACTAAGATAAAGTTAATATCTCTTTCATACTTAAGGTAAGGGATTCTACCTGAACCTCCATTATTCCTTTGGATTGCTCTATCAATGTTTTTTCTGAAAGGAAGTTATATTTTCTTTTTTATGTACATATTATAGATGTTATTTACATTATAGAAATTCATATATCAAGGTTCATTCACCATTATATTTCGGGGATTTACATGTTCTTAGTGGTTTTCTCCTCAATACTTCCTAATAAGCATTCCCGTTTAACTGAACTTCTTGAATTTTTAACGATATTAAATTTAATTATATAATTTTTTTTAATAAAATATTGTTTTTATACAATATTTCATTTTATTATGAAAACCTTCTCGTTTTTATTATAGTTTTATATAAAATATTATGCCATTTTTGATTTTAAATTCCCTTTAGTAATTTCTTAAAGACCGGACTAAAATCACTTAATGCTAAAATTTCATAAATAATTTTTTTACATGTTATCACTTATTTTTTACATCACATACCATGATATATTATTATTTTACCTTATGAATGTCTATTTTTGTTCTAATTATTTTCTTTTATGGACAGTAGTTTCATACACCCATTAATTATTCTTTATGACATCATTATGATACCCATTTCTATCCATTGGTACTAATATGTTTACATATTATTGATTATGAATGATTTTATATGTGGAAATAATGTTTATGAACTATTTATGATGGATTCTACAAGATATTTCTCTAAATAATTGGTTAATGTTGTGTCTCATGAGATGATATATGCAATGATCTTGGTGGTTAGCCTTTACTTGTGTTACCATTTTCAAAAGTCTTGGTGGTTAATCTTGACTTCGACTCCTATGTGTCCAATGAGCCTTGACATGAAATAAATTCATGTTTTATGCTACTTAAAAATTTCTAGGAATCCATTTTTATTTGATCCTATGTTTATACATTGTGATAATATATGTTTCATGCCCTTTTATATTTTTATGGCATGCCTTATAACCCATGTTCTAAATATTTATTCTTATTTTTATTCCCTTACATGGTTTTTTTTATTAAATACCATTATTCATGTCATCCCTAAGTTATAATATGAATACATATGAGAAAAATGGATGTTAGGATCTCTTTATCAAGAATAAATAATGAAATGTTTCATTTAGTTTCATTTTTTCGGTTTTATGTACCTACTCTGCCAAGAAACTAGATATTATGATCCATGTCTTGTAATATTATGATAAATTCTACTTAAAATCATGTAATGAAATGTGTAAAAGGATAGGGTTTCTATATTTTTAGACTATATATTAATTTGAAAATGATAATCTATTATCAAGGTAAAATACATTCCAAGGAATTTCTATAATGACTTCCAAAACTAGTTTGTCATCATGTAACCCCCTTAGGACACAATTGAAACAGGAACACCATGAATTTGAAAAATTCCAGAAACCCATACTTATGATAATTATTCCACCATACTAGATTCATGAATATATATATTTAATAATATTTTTCCTGAGTTAATCCACACTCACCCATATAAAATCATGTTTTCAACCATGTCTCGACATGTGTTTTACAAAACTGCGGTCTATTTTTCCTTAATTACCACATCAAAATCTGTGAAGAGTGAAATATTCCTACTAGATAATTCTTCTATTGATTAAACATCTAACTAGTGAGGAAATTCAAAAGAAACTATTCCACTATCTCTATTTATTCAACACACGAAAACTATTATCTCAATTCTTTATACAAATTCTAGAATCTATGTTGAACATATCATCTCGTACTGTGGTAGGATAAAATGATTTCTTCCTGAAAAGTCAAATTTTTCAAAATTCAATCTAAAAAATGTAACAATGAACACCCATCAATCTTATATCCATCAAATCTCTCATAGATGTTTAGTTCTAATATCATATCTAGACATTCAGGATCATATTTTTGAGAAACAAATCACGATAAAAAAAATATAGAAGAAGTATATCCCGAAATAAAACTACTACATGAACGTGGTGGGTATAATCTTCATGCATCTTAATTAAATATGAAATCTTCTACCATTATTTTTGAAACATATTTAACGAACTAATTATGTTACTTCCAAATTAATGCCCCCACCACCAAATTCCCATTATGTATTTTATAAATGATGTAAAAGTCAAATATATATAGTTATTCCATCAATATTTTTTCTTTATATTCAAATCCCTTTGAGAGAAATTGTTCTCCAATATTTTATGGTTTTTTAAACCATTTGTTTCTGGACTAATTGATAATGATTCCATGTCAATAAGTCATGAGCTATTACATCTAATTCCAAACTGTATTTTTGTTTGTGTATCAAATGATCCAATATATATTATGATCCATAAGAAATAATATGATATCAATAATTGGGAACAAAATTCCAGAAAAACCCCGATGAATCATAATAAAGAACATACCCTTGTACATATTGTAGAAACATCTTTATAAATGGTGATTTAAAATGAACCGTAAAAGCATGGAATGATTTGTGGAACTCATCACTCAATTGAAATGGAATACCATTTTTTTATTGTTATCATATATTAGTGAAGTCATGACATATCATGAAGAATGTGTAAATAGTATACTAGAAATCCATGTAAAATATATATCTTAATGATACACTTCAATGGATTATAAGAGATAAAAAACTCTATCATTTTGGGATCTATGAAAAATTATTTTTCAAATATCACATGAACATAGAATAATAACACTTGTATCCAAGAATAAAATATTTAAATACTCTGATTAAGGCTATTTTCTTGAATGATAACCAACTTTATATCAAATTGTTTCTCTTGATCAACATGTTCTATGAATAAATGATAATTAAATCAATAAATATTATTAAAATAGGATCAATATACCTCTAAAAGATCTAATTCATCAATTCTATAAACACTATTGGTGAATTCATAACACCAAAGGGAATAACCACAAACTCATAGTGACCAAATATTATTATGAAAAATTTCATTGGAATATACTCATTCATAACTCATAGATTGTGTTACCTAAATTGTAAATCAATTATAGTGTTCTAATTGGCTCCCATAATTGGAAAAAAAGTAATCAATACTTTTAATTTCTATGGATTCTTTCTTTTAACATGGTTATGATTATGTAAATCCATACAAAATCAAATATTATCATCCAAACACTTCTAAAAAATAATAATTATTTCTTATATAGATATACAAGGTAAAATAAATCATTTTATTTCCTTATATTACAGTCAGTAATTGAATTCCTAAAATTTCATTAGTTCCACATTTAAATATATAATTGAAATAGTAATGGTCCTTATTATGATATAAATTATAAATTAGGATACAATTTATGGTGGAAATTGAGATAATTTTTTTAGAATGAGATCATGAAATTAAACCGTGATGGATGTAAGTTATTTATTTCTAATTCCTTCCGTAGATTCTAATTTAACTGATATAAAATTACAGGTTATTGTCCCAGACATCCATACTAATTATCATTATCTACACATATTCACATAACAATATCATGTTAAGTGATACAAAATAACATTAGAATATGTGAAAGTTGGTTTCTTACCATAATATTTAATATATTCATTAAACCGTGTAAAAAAATAGATTCCCAAAATCTGGACATAGATATTAATATATTGAACTTGGAATTCCCAATCCAATTATTCCACATCGATTATTAAAGAACAAGAATCACATTTTATGGATTAACACACCCATTTACCAAAAGGTGTTTTTTGTTTCCATATAGAAGGAATCATTGTAACTTATCTCCATATATGATCAACCACACCTGAATTAATATAAGAGTGGGACAAAAATGTTATAAAAAGTAATGTACAATGGCAGAATAAAAATAATTTAAACCTCTCACAATTTAGGTACTATATTTTTCATTCACAACTATCATTACATCAATAAAAAAATTCTATATAATCATCCCTAATACTTGCATTTCGGGTCAGATTACACAACCTATGAGGTTTCTCTATTCCTGGGATCACATTGTCCCAGTTTATTATATATAAGAAAATTATTTTGACATGATCATACTGTAAATGTATGTGATATGTAACAAACATGATATGGATACATTGAACTATAAATTGAACCATTTCGAAAAAATCATTATAGACGTCCCAACTAGATAATGTTGTTATAACATCTAGATGCTGTTAAAAAATATGACTTCTTTTGAGATGTTGACAGAAATTGGAAACCCATTGGAATTAAATTTGTTCTAGTAGTAAAATTACTCAATCACTTTATTTGATTCTGAGATGCTACACTAACATGTATGTAAGTGTACTCTTCTAATTATTTACAATTTTTGATTTCCTCACTAATCCAATGGTTATAAATATACTTCCTCCACGAAAATTTCCAAAAAATGTCCTTTTACAATAATGTACCCCTATTCAACATTTCTTCATAGTTCATAAAAGAGTAAACTACTATCTTAGATAGAATATCCTTTTTTAATAAATAATCAAAGATATTCTATTTTAGGGATTCAAAAGAGGTAATATCTATAGAATATCTTTTTATTCTCATAAAAAATTCTACATAATCTATTATTGAAATATTTTTTTGCTTGTGAATAATTTTATTTTACATTCTATACTAAATGTGTTGGGATAGAATTGATTATGGACCAATTCCTTAAACATCACCCACAATGGCCCTTGGTTTTATATACATTTCAATGATAAATCCCGCCAATATCATTCATTATCCTCCAACATATATGATTGTAATGTTAACTTAAGTTATGCTAGGGTTAAATGTAAATTTAAAATTTTCCCTATTAAGTTAAGCCACAATTATAGTTTTTATGGTTCTCAATCCCATAACAAAATTAAGGGATTATTTTTATAATATGTTAATGATTAATTCAATTTAGTTTATTTACAATATGGAATACAATTTTCCATGGCATGAAAATATTGTATGATTCATTTTATAATATTTTTTGTTATCATTTGGCTCAAGTAGAACAAAAATCTTTATATCCTCTTCAGGCTAATTTCTATGGTGTATACTTGGTGAAATTATTTATTTATGTTAAAAAACATCACTTATATTACTAAATATTGTAAAATAAGGAATAGAAAAATATGAAAACCCCATTATAAATTATAAGGTATAATTATTTCCAAAATATACAATTTTATGCATTTCGAAAAATCATTAGAATGGTAGATGAACAATGTATCCCTAGAGGTAAGTCTCACTATAATGCATGAAATACAAAACTCATCAACTAAACACATAATGATGAGTGAAAAAACACCTCTGAAAGTTTATTTGAATAATTTTATACCAGGAACCCCATGTAACTAGAAGTTCCACATAAAAATGTTAATCCATTTTATTATTATTAATTTTATGTTTTTACATTCAAATCTCTTTACTACAATTCAATGTGGGATATGGATGAACCAAGACTGATACATTTTAAAAATATATCCCCATTTCATTGGTTTAAGAAGGGGAACAATTTTATTATCATTAGGTGACACCCACAAGAAACAAATGGTTAGTAATTATTGTATGAAGATTATGAAAAATTATGGGATGATATTCCCTTTGACAGATAAAAAAAGAAAGAAAAAACATAAATTCTACTCAACTACATGATAAGAGATTAATAGAATATAACTCATAATAAAACAATATATAAAACAATATAATAGTGACAATATATTCGAAATAAAAAATCCATACATGGGAAAAATATAACTATACTCAATGAATCCAATATCGAATCAAGGAAAGAACTCAAAACCATAACAATGCTCTGAACAACATGCCATGACACAGAATCAATATGCATCACTATATAAATATGATACCATTACCATCAATATGTATCAGTATATTATATCTAAATTCCTACCATTGATCCCAATAAGTGGGCTAGTAATAAATCATTTGGATTTCCCTAAACAAACACTATTTCATAACACACAGACAAGATCAGGTTAATACATTTTATATAAATATTTGGAAAATGGTTAATCTATTTATACTAATCCATCACATAAATAAATTTTAGAAACCAATAAACTAGAATATTTACATCTAATTTGTTTCAAATAACATTTCCCATGTTCACACACAATCATCCAACCACATTCACAAAGCCATAGACTTTTGTTTGGTTTTACAATTGATATTGGTGCTCCACAACCATAACACATCCAACATTGAATGTGGTAGTTTCAACTATAGCCATACATCTAAGCTCATGATACCCCAATAATGCTAATAGATTTCACAAAAAATAATCCCTCCCACAAATACAATTCATAAAACAATTTCCATGCAGAAAAAACCATTGTATAATTTGAATGTCATCATTTTAAAATAATAGTCTGAAAATTGTTTTTGAGAAGCCAATAATTTTCCACAATTACAAAATACGTACACAGAAATTCCCTACCATGAAATCATGTAGTATTTATATGGAAAATTTTAGAAAATATATTCACCAAAACTAATCCTTCAAGTTCAATAATAAGTTGAAATGAGAGAGAATCTAGCTATCTCAACATCATTTTTCATCACGGAGGATTTAAGAAGAAACAACGTATTCAACATCTCCATTCTATTCCTCCATAAAAACCCAATAAAACCAGATAAGGACATAAATATACACACACATATATGTATTCCTATATGATTTTATGGTTCTATTAAATATAAATCATTGAGATATGAATTGATAAGGATGAATGAGACAAAAACCACGATCGAAAAAGTAGATCACCCAAATATCCATTAAAAACATAGTTTAGACATTAATGTATCATAAGATTTTACAATAATTCCCATTAATTTAAGAGTAAAGAACATCTATGAAATATTAATTACAATCACCAACCATAGTAAAATTGTATACGCTCAAACTGTTTTATGGAATAAATTTTAATATACATTGTGAATTCGTTGAGTGATAACATATCTTGAAAAACAATACATTTCAGTTTATTTTTTTATTAATATAACATATTTATAATATAAATATATCATATATAATAATAATATCATGAAAAGAGTCTTTATAAAAGAAATTATTCTTACAACATATGATCCGACATATTTTCATTGTGAAGTAATTTTACGACATAAATAATTCCTACATAAAGCTCCAGCTGTAGGACTTTACATTATTCCAGCTCTTATAATCCAAACCCATCGAGAGGCAGACACCACAGTTTCAATAATGAATGAAAAAAATTTATATCTCAAATCTGGGTTGGTACATATATCTTTCCTGATTTTAGAACCACTATAAATTTTTTATATAGATATAACTTATTTATTGGATATATTATCACTAGATAAGTGAAATGTGGAATACGTTTTTCAAGAATCTCTTTATTTGTTTTCCAAATATTCCATAATAAATTTAGTATTATGGATACCATAAATATATAATGGGGGATATTATTACACATTGAGGAATAATGTTATTATATATAAATTAATTAATCTTCAATAAAAATCATATGTTTTAGATTCCAAGTAAATTTGATATGACAGATTCAGGTAGTTAACAACATATTTTTTCAATAATAGTTATTATTAATATATTTTATGTCAAAAAATTATGAATCATTATTCAAAATATGATATTTATTTTAAATTATATATATTAACTTAAAATATAGTTTCATGAAAAACTATTTTTCTAATAAATTATATAATTCAGAATCAACAATGATTTTAAATCAGAATTTGATGTTTTTTAAATAAAAATATTATTTTTAAATGTGATGGATTATACATTTTGAATTAATTATAATGAAATAAAATAATTTTTTTAAAAATAATTTTTTATGAATTTTGTTCTTAGATTGGTATATGAAGATATTTTATCTTGGTTTAAAATAAAAACAATGACTATGAAATCATTTATGAAATTTTTCAGTATGATATATTTCATGAAATATTTTCTAATGGATGAGTATAATAACATGGGTTTGTAATAAATAATCAGAAATGAGAACATTGATCTTGAGACCTCAAACATTTTCTATTTTGATTCACTTTAGTATAATGTTTAGTAATTTAGTGGTTTTTAAAAACCTAACACATAGATAATAGTGGACACTGAATAATATATTTTTTTAGAAAATCTTCTGGTGTGAGTAATATTTTTTGGACCATAGTCTTTAAGATAACTCCATATCCATACCATAGAGGGTATTTGATGTTGTTTCATTCAATTATGAACATATGCACTAATGATGGATATTTTTAAACAATATCATTGTAATATAAGGACTCATTTTTATTATCTATTTTGTTACCTTATGAGTTTGTAATTTCAATATACAAACACCCACATGAAAAATGTTTAGTTAAATATTTTTATAATTGGGTTCCATTTATTATAATTTTTTTAATTTAATAAATTGATTGCATAAATTGGAAACCTGGGTGTTTTATGAAAAAGTATTTTCAAGAGAGGAAAACATGGATACTATTTTTGTATTGGTAAAATTATTTTTATAAATAGTTATTTTTTATATAGTAATTTTTTTTAAATATACTGAATTTCATCAGTGTTCATAATTATTTTGAATATTTTACAAATAATTGGAATTATATTTTTTATTTACATATTCACAGAAATATATTTGACTTATTAATTAAATCCTACTATAATGTGTACTCAACACCTTCATTGACACATGGGTGTATATGTAGACCTTGTTGGCCATGATTCTAGTTCCATAAATACATTAGTCTTTATTAATTGAATATTAATAATTTTAAGGACCCATAACCCAGTTTCCTACAACCGATTCCTTATATTAATACATTGGAATGATTAAAAGAAAATTTTATTCAAAATGAACTAATAGTTTAATTATTTTGGAAAACAAAATACAAACATAAGTTCAACATTACAACTTGAAATGAAATACTTAATACCAATTCAATTGGAATCATCTATCAATACTATATTATCCTTGCATGTAATGAATTATATAATCATCTTAAAAACATCTGTAAAATAAAATGTAAGAATGTGGTGATCTCATATACTCAATAAGGGTATGTAATAAAAATGATGTTAACGCAAAAATAAACTCTAGGTATGGTGGCCAACTAAAATGCCATGCCTTTAAAAATATTATGTTGAATATTATAAAAGAAATGGACGATGGTAAAATAAAGCCATATAAATTACCATATTTGAATGAAAAATAACCATTTATATTATACATAGGTGAATAATAAAATGTTTTATCAATTACTAATACCATAATTATGGAATTCATAATGTCATACATCTGAAACATATTGTCAAGGCCTCAGCCAAGACGTCTAAAAATACTATTGTAAGGCCTCAGCCAAATCCCAGTTCTATTTTGTATCCTAAGAACTAATGATTCAAAGAAATAAAATATATGGAGCCACTCATAACTTTATAAGTCAAATTCATTCCTAATATGAAAGGGGATAAAATAAACAACTTGAACATGTTAAATAATTTTCCCGAATCCAAAAACATAAATAATAACCATTCCGAGTTGTATGGTGAATGGTATCGAAATAGAACATCAAAAATAAAACTAATAATAAACCATTTAATACAATATAGTATAAGATAACAAGAATCTATTATTCTCAATAAATCTTAAAATTGAACATTGGTTTTGAAATATACCCAAATACTCCCATAAAGGCAGTAATGAATTTTGGAGAGCAATACACTTCTACTTTATAAAGAAGATGTATTATGGAAAAATAATTTCATAAAACTATAAATTAAAAATGGTGATTTTAGATTATTAAAAGGAGCAGTTTTAGAAAAAAAATTGTCTTAAAACATATTATAGAGGGAACTTGAAAATATGTTAGAATTTGAGATTTTTCCTTGAATCAGGGTTCTTTATTGGGAAGAATTGAAAATGATCTATATAAAAAATTTAACTCACCTTAAGATAAAGAATGTTAATGATTAATAAACATACATAGATCATTAAAAAATAATTTATGATGAGTAAATAATAATAAATAACAATATAATTTCTATTATGAGAGATAAAGAGTTACCCAGAATAAAATGGTTGTTCAGGTAGAAAACATGTACCTAATGTCCAAACTTGTTCGGAACTTGACCTTAACGACCTGCATAATCTAATTAAATCTATTAATTATTTAATTTATAATTTAATTTAAATTAAATTTATTTATTATAATTTCATTAAATTAATTTATGGCCTTTTTATGAGTTATGATATACAAATTTGTCGCTCTAGAGCATATGTTTCCTTCGTTATCACGATCGGTATACTTGTATATGAGTATAGAGGTTCATGATAAATTGGTCTAATTATTCATAATTTAATTTACAGGATTCTAATTATCATATATATGATTAAATGTTTATATAATCCATTTGGTTATTTTTTGTTTGGTTTAGTTATTTGATATAACATTAGTGATAATCATTTAGATTATATTGGCTATATTTCGATTGTTACAAAATAGTTTTTCCATATGAATTAGTATTATGTATATATACAAGTTCCAGAACATTTAATAGGTTATATAACATATATTATAGTTTTGTTAAACCATAAAAATGATTTAATGACCATATTTGAAGGATTAATGGGATATTTATGGTTCATTGGTGACTAAGGTTGTGAATTGAAACATCCAGGACGAGGATTTTGTTTTTGAATCAAAAGAGAGATATATATAGTATTTTGACAAAAGATAATCCATTATCATGATATAATTCCATTATATGGATTATAATTTAGTTATCATTATCATATTGAAAAAATAGGTGAGGAGAAGAAAATAAAATAAAATAAAATGAAAATGAAATTAAATGAAAAAGGACGAGGGTTTACCTCCTAAAATATCATCCTTTGGAACATCTTTAAGGGAAGGGGTTTTTTATTTTGTAAATAAAAAAGATATCATGGACGTGGGTAGATACTAAGAAATAGTAGTTTGGATGAACTTTGAGATTCTTTGAGGCTTGTAGGAGTTATTAGAAAAGTGGTTGAGGGGTTGTTTTTATGGCAGAAGAGATGGGTGATTTTTGAATACCTTATTCTTTGTATTATTATTTTTCTCAAGACAATTAATAAAGTTAATTAATGTGTCCAAAAAATTAATAAGAGGATTTATATTAATGTAATGTATTCTTACATCAATGAAGACTCAATAAATATTTTATTTAGCTTTAATGAATAAACATCACAAACTACTGTATTTTTCTATTCACCAAAAAGTCTATATTTATAGAAAAATCCCAAAAATTCATCATTAACATTTTTAATCATGTAGAATTAAAAAATTTACTCCATTTTATAAAAATAAGTTTTTAAATATGTTAAATTAATTTTTTTTATTAAAATTATTATTTACATGTAAAATATTAAGTGTATATTTAAAACTGATTTTATAATACGTTCAAAAATTAATTGATCTCTCATAAGATAATTATAAAATTATAGGGAAAAAATATTTATTTTAAGAATAAATGTTATGAAAAAGAATTATTATTTTAAATCAATTTATTAATTTCAAATTATAATTAAATATTTTTTTTCTCACAAAAATACCAACACTTATTCAATAATTTTTAAATTAATCACCCTCATTTATAAGGTCCTTAAATTTTATATATACTTACATGGGTGAGGTTAATATTAATAATGATGTATTATAAATCATAAGGTTCATGTTAATACTAAACAAAAATGTATTTTGATCTTATCTGACTCGAAATATCTTAATAATTACAATAGTGTATGTATATTTTTTAAAATTCTAATCAAAGAGGATACAAAATAATGTTTAATGTCTAGGATATAATAACAAGGTTTTGTTGTTTATAGAATAGGTGTTTCATGAATTACAATTTATATTAAATTTATTTGTAAAACTTTGGAGTGTTACATTCTTCCCCCCATAAAAAATTTCTTCCTTAAAATTTCCAAAATGTTGCCTCATAAAATGGTTAAGGGTGGTCTTCCTTATAAGTTCTATAGGATCGCACATTGCGTCATTAATTTGTTGATTTTTTCAAAGTATCATCACTATAAAAGTTTTATGATTCCCTAATATACGTTCTTTAGTGTCCATAATCAAGATAAGCTCTTCATAGTATGATTCGTTAGGTTCCATTTCTTTACCTTCAGAAGTGCGTACATGTGTTGGGTCTGGAATATACCTCTAAAACAAAGATTCTTGGAACACATTTTGTACCTTAGAGAGGATAGTTATCCTATCTAAATGACCATATTTATCTCTAATAATACCTTCAATTGTAATTGAACTAATTTACATATGGATCAATTTCCCTTTCTTCCCAAATCAAAATAACACTCTTCAATGGAGATACTTTTATAAAAAAATGATCTCCTACTGAAAATTCCAAATAATTCCTTATATTATCTGTGTAGATCTTTTTTCAACATTGGGATTCATTGATATGGGTTTGAATAGTCTTTAACTTCACTCCTGTATCCTCCATATGATATGGTCCAACAAGATTCCATTAACCTACTTCATCCCAACACATTGTTGCATGACATCTATATTCGTACAATGGTTCATATAGTTCCATTTGAATACATGAATGAAAATTTTTATTGTAGGAAAACACCACCATACGTAAATACTGATCCCACATAACTTTAATTCCATGTGAACATGATATCAACATGTCTTATAAATATTGTATAATTCTTTCTGATTTCCTGTCTATTTTAGGATGATAAGTTGTACTCAATCGAAGCTCAATATCCAAATCATTTTGAATAATTTTATATTATATTATTGTAAACCACATATCATAATTAGAAACAGTTGAGATTGGTGCTTCATAATGTCTTATAACTTCATTGATATAGAGTATTGTAAGGCGTTGGGGTTAAAAATCCTCTTTTATTGTGAGGAAATTTGCATATTTATTATGTCAATCAAAAATTACACATATTTCATCATTCTTTCTTGGAATCTATGGTAATTCACTTAAAATATTTAGATTGATGTAATCCCGTTTCCATGTAGGAATAAGTAGAGGTTTTATGACTCCTCTATGATGTTATCATTCCTCCTCCACCTATTGATAGACCAAACATCTTGATACCTAATATGAAATTTCAGATTCATGTTGTCCCACCTAAAACATTCTATAAAATATTTATAAATATTTTTTCTCTTAGGGTTTATAGAGGAATTATAACAATGATAATCATCCAATAACTTTGTTTTTGTCTTGGTTATAGAGGGAACACATAACCTTCTCCAATATTTTACTATCCCATCATCACACAACAAATATGAAAACTTCACATCATTCACAACATTAATTTTATTTCTAATATTCTCATAATAAAATTGAGAAATTTCAATTATTTCCATTAATTTTTTTAAATCAAATGAAAAATAATGATGCTTCTCATTATTTGATAATTCCTATATCTATCCTTTCTAGATCCATGCAAATAGAATCCATTTCAATCCTCATTTTGTAATGAACTCCATGTTCTGTCCCACTCAATGCATCAACCACCATATTTACCTTCCATGGATGGTAGTATATTGAAAATTCATAATCCTGTAGTAGCTTAAGTCATCACCTTTGCATCATTTTGATACATTTCTGTGAGAATATATATTTAAATTTCTTATGATATGTATTTATCTCACATATTTCACCATAGAGATAATGTCTTTACATCATCAGAGAAAAGATTACAGTTTCTAACTCAGGTTCATGAGCTGGATAGTTCTATTCATGTATTTTTAACTACCTTAATGCATAGGAAATAAATCTTTCATCATGTATAAGGACATAGTAAAGTTCATTCTATTCTGCATTACTAAAAATTAAAAATCCATAATTTCATAATGGCAGATACAATACAGGATCACTCAATAACCTCTTATCCAATTCTTCAAAAACTTCTTCACATTAAGTTGTCTATAAGAACATATCATCTTTACGATTAAGCTTGGTTAATGGGTTAGTTAATCAGCAGGAGTTTTAAATGAAACACTAATTATAACCTTCTAAACCAATAAAAATATATGCCTCAGTTATGTTTGATGGAGTAAGAAATTCCTAAACTACCTTTTCATTTGTAGGAACAAATATTATTATGTCCATAGTGACAATATGTCTATGAAAGGAAACTATTTGATCTAAAAATTCACACTTGATAAATATCCTAGATAACTAGTTTCTTCTTGGAGTCTTCAAAATAATGCTCATGTGATTATCATGATCTTTATTTCTTTGTAGTATAACAAGATATCATTAAAAAATAAAACAAAAAATTCATCAAGATATTCATTGAAATCACTATTCTTCAGATCCATGAAAATATATGTTGAATTAGTCACTCCCAAAGGAATTAATGTAGAATAATAATGACCATGCATAGTTTGAAATCTGATCATTGGAATATATTATTTTCTCATTGGCAACTAATGATATCCAAATCAAAGGTCAATCATTTGAAAATATTGGTCTCTATGAAGTTGTTCAAACAACCCATAAATGAAAGGAAGAGTTCACTATTTCTTTATCATAATATAATTGACATACCTTTAGTAAATGCATAGCCTCATAGATCTTTCTTTCTAAAAAATTGTAATTTACATTTCTTGTAATAAAATTTCTTATCATAAAATGAAATCTAGCTTATACAAAAAATATATATCATATTCAATAATAGTAATGATTATATATTCATCAACTAAATCAAGTTTATGTGTCATAAGGGGGAATTTTCAACACATATTTTTAAAGGATACATCCCTTATGAGTTTTGATTAACAACTCTTTTATTAAATCAAATTTGAAATGTCTAATTTATGTAGCAAACTAGGATTATATAAAAGAATGTGATGATTTAGAGTGAAATAATTTGTTGGATATGTTTGACTAAATGATTAATGTACATTCCACCACATCATTTGGAATATTAACTTCAACAGTTTTGATCACATAATCACGGCCATTCTTGTTTGTCCTTTTCTATTTAATGTTTCCTTGAAGCTTAAGAAAGTTTTTTCCATAATATCCCATATCTTTACAATTATATCCTTGATCATTGGTATCTTCTTTCTATACCATGTAATCATGAGATTGGTGGCCTCTTTTATCACATTTGTAACATAATCATTTTCATTTTATACAGGCTTTGGGGTGTTTCTTTCCATAATTATCACATTTTTGAAATCAACCCTTTTTATTCATCCCTTTATCCATTAATTACTCCATCACCATATTATTCTCTTAATATTTTATAACATTTTTTAATTTAAATAATTATTTATCTATCTTGATTTCACATGAGACAATTTCTTTGTATGATGAGAAATTTGGGATAATAGTGACCTTCAGAGGAATGGGTTTAATCCATCAACTAATCAATCCATCATTACCCTCAGATTATATATGTATCCCATGGAATTTATTTCTATCCATTTAAAATTGGCTTCATACTTCTCAATGTTTTCATCCCCTCTTTTTTCAAACCTAATAATTTCCTCTCCATATCTACTCACTGTTCTCATGTAAAATATTTTTCTTTGAATATTTTCTTACTGTCACTCCATTTCATTTCGTCAATTTCTATATTTTAATGACCCTCTAATTCTAATTGTTTTGAGAGTAAAACAAGCCATTACATGACCTTAATTGACTCCCCAATACTTGAAAGTCTAAAAATAAATTCTAATTGATTTCAATTACATGTGGGGAATTAATTAACCATTTATAAATAAAACCATTAACCCAAGAAACTGTAACCAAACAGATCACTATATGATGCATGAAAAAATAGAAAGGAAACACAATAGTTAATTTCATATTAAAATTACTCAAAAGTGTAAAGCATTAGAATACAAAACAATTATCAAAGTAAATAACACATGGACAACTAGAGATTTCATGAGGACCACCAGAGTCTGTGATCAACATGCTCCAAGCTCCACAATCAATGAACATTCCATGTATCATGAGAACAAGCTAAAAACAAGTGATACATTACATATTCCCATGTCCCGGAAGATACAATCCGTAAAATAAATAACATGAAAAAGAAACAGTGAGTATAAAACTCAGTAGGTTTTCCCCAAAGACTCCCCTTCTCATGAAACAAGGATAGAAGAGTTAATGATATTTACATATGACATTTTAAATAAAAAAACTTCTCAACAAGAGTATATAACTAAATATATACAAGTTACCAAAACCATTTAAAACCCAAATCATTTTAGTGAAAATGAAAAAATAATCTAGAAAGTTATTTATCAAGAAAAATAACTAAACAATGATATAGAACCACATATAAGTATTCTTTTGGCATAACTATTCCATTCCACACATCCACAAAATCAACCATGCATGCTACGCGATGACAATTCTACAGTCATAAATTGTTTCTCGTTGATATACCAAGTCATCACTAGGTAATTATGTCTCATGATCCATTGACATTTGGAAATGAGAATAAAAATATATTTCAACCAAGCCTTGTACATAAAATATGAACAAAAACCCCAATTATACCAAAATATCATGCCAAAAAACATTTTAATAAAAACACTCATTTATTTGAAAACCATTTCCAATAAATCCCATTTCAAAGCCAAACCATTTAAATAAAAATACATTTCTATTGAAACCAACTTTCCCACCAATGCATTTAGAAGTTCCAGAAAGTACATAATTTTGAATTACCACATTAACTTCAATTAACTAAAACAAATTTCACAACAATTTACCAAGATCACAAAATTTATTAAAAACCAATAAACATAACTAAATAAGATTTATTAAATTATTTCCACAATGGATTTAAATCAAATAAACAAATTTAATACTAAGAAAACCAATTCTATAAAAAGGATTCAATAAAGAATCCACCACCTTAGATGGTTTTGATGAAAATTGACTATATAAAAAGAACGATCCAACAACCGGGTAGTTTCTCCATAAAATATCCATAGTTATCTTCTATTAACAACAAAAACCCCTATATCATCATATATAGTGTACCCCAACATAGATATACCCATAATAGGAATGGGTCTAAAAAAGAAAGTGGATATGAGAATTTGATAGATGTATATCTAGGAAGACGTGAGATGAGCGACGATGAAAATAACATACCTTGAGTATTGGGCTTGAAAACAATAACAAATGGCTCCAAATTGGTTAATTAGATCTTGGGAGAGGTTTCCCAAACTTCATTAGATATAAATATTGAATTATAGCTATTTATGAGAAAAACAATCAACTGGGAGAAAATAGAGTGACATCTTAAAAAATTGGATCTAGATTGGACTCTGTGTATGGTTAAACAACACAGTTAGAAAAACAATTGCACTAACCATGCATCAAATTCTTTATTAATGAAACCCATTCATGGACTCCTCACACGGTCTCCCTAACCATGGACAAACTTTTCTAATGATAGTGTCTCAAAATTGAAAGAGTGATCAGTTTATCCTTAGGCATATGCTCTGTTTAGATTATCAACGTGCATCTCATTGACATATAATTTATCCAAAAAAAATATTTAGACTACAACCAACTCTCACATCCTTAACCTATACACAATATAATCATGGAAATCATCATGAAGGGTTACATACCCAAAACTAAGGAACTAAATTCTCCCCACCACTGGGTTTTTCATCCATAGAAATCCCTAAAAGAGTTCCTACTATTGTTCATTCATTTCATTATCACATTCCCAAGTCTCTTCCAGAATCTGACCCTGTTTCATAAAACCTTTACTAGACCTATGCTTTTTCAATTAAATTCTTTCTCTTTACTAACCACAAATCACAATGGTATGTGTAACAATGAAGCATCCGCTCTAGGTCAACATGATCCCTTATGATCTTATGGTGATGATCATGATGATATATCTTCTACTAAGATATGTGGAACACATTATGCACCAAAATGAACCATGTTGGAAATTTCAACTGATATTCCAACTCTCCAACATGTTCTAGTATATCAAATGTTCCAATATAACAATGATTTAACTTTCCCTTCATTCCAAAATGATGAGGTACAATCCTTAGATTCATCCTCATGAACACATGATCACTCATGGAAAATTACATCGGCCATCATTGATGATCTGTAAAAGAATTATGATGACTATGAGTTATCTTCATACTTTTTCTAGTCAAATAAATTATCTCTATTGTTTATTGTACAATACTAGGCCCAACTAGTAAAGTCTCACATGATTCCTCCCAACATAGTGGAGAAGTAAAAGGACTCCAATACAATGCTTCAAACAGTGATATATGTATGGACACGTGATAGATATTATTAAATGAGAAATCCACTAAGGGAATATGCACCTCCCCTGAGCCACCAAAATATATTACTCAATTCTGCAACATTTCATTGACCATTTTATCAATATTTGGGTTTGGATATCCATATGTGAATGATAGGCTATAATCATAGTGAATTGAGTCCCAAGGTATCTCTATAAAGAATTTATATAATTGAGATAAGAACCTTGGGTATTTGTTTGAGATTATATAAACTGGTATTCCATGTCTTTTTACCACTTCTCAAAAAAAAAAAAAATTGGATGATTCCTCCAACTTATGAGTTTCATGAATAGGTATGAAATGGGCTGAATTGGTAAGATGATCCACTATCATGCATAGGGAATCATGCTTTTGGACCATTCTTGGGAGACCTGTAACAAAATACATTATTATCTTCTTCCATTTCCATACTATAATCCATAGATATTTTAACATACATTCTTATCACAAATGTTCTATATTATCTTGTTGACAAGTTAATCACTTTGAAATGAACTCATCCACAATCATTTTCATGATGATCCCCCAAAATCTTCCTTCATTGCCTTGTACATCGTATGTGAGTCTGTATGTACAACCTATCTAGAATGTTAGTATGCATAAGGAAGTTGTTCCTAATAAGATTTAGGTACAACTATCTAATCTCAGAACCACATAACTGAACACCCATCAAGTTTCCATCCCTCAATGGCGTCCCCACCAATCAGTTTTGAACTCATTACTAGGAATTTTGCATCAGATTTTTGTAACTTGTTCACCATCTTTACCATATCAGGAACCATATAAACAGGAAATAAAACTTCAACATTACCTCTTTCTTCACATTCTACAAGCATTTTTTATAATACCGAAATCAAATTCCAATCATTTTAATATTATTTTCCAATTGAGTTCATGAAATTCTACTTAATGAATTAGCCACCTAATTTCATTTTCCATGTGTATACATCATGTTAAAGTCAAACATCACGAAGTAATCCATCCATCTACATTTCCTCAGATTCAAATATCATTACGAGAAAATGCGGCTCAAAATATTGTGATCCATGAACACAAAAAATTTATCACTAAAGAGATATTGACATGAAATATTTTAAGCATTAGTTAATGCTACTAATTACAAGTCATGTGTTGGGTAGTTCTTCTCATGAACTCTCAACTTAGATGAACCATAAGAAACCACATAGTCTTCATGCATGAGAACATATCACAACCCATATCCCGAATCATCACAGTACCCAATGTACACCTATCCTGGATCTGGAAAATCCAAGATATGTTCCAATTTGAGGCTAACTATCAGCTCTTGGAAATTCTTCTAGCATTCCACATTCCATTGGAATGGATCAATCATCATTTTCGAAGCTGTCCTCGGGAAATATATCCATGAAAATTCATGAAAAAATTCTTAGTAATAACTGTTTGAACAAAGAATGCTTTGTATCTCAAAGACATTCTTCAGTGGTTTTCAATAGATCACAGATTTAATCTTTTTAGGATCAACTAAAACACATTTTTCAGAAATTACATAGCCTAGAAAGAATACCTCTTATTTAATAAAATCACTCATAGATAGATTTTAATACAACTGATGGTATCTCATGATTACCAAGACTATCACCATGTGTTGGTCATGCACAACCCCTATCCATGAATACACCTAGATTTTGTCCAGAAATACCTCAACATAAGAATCCATATATCACTTAAATATCTGATTAATCAAATCCATGAAGTTTTTTTTGAATTATTATGACCAAAAGGAATTACTACATATTCATTTTGTCCATATCTTATTCTGAATACTATCCTTGGAATATGTTCTTTCTGAACATGCCACTAATGATATCCTGATCGGAATTAAAATTTAGATTACCAGTGATCTCCCCTAAATTAAAAAAACAAACCATCAATGTGTGGTAGTGCATAAAAATTCTTTATTGTATCTTGGTATTCATACAATAATTTATAAACACTAAATGATTTTCATTATATTTCTTTAAGAACATGACTGATACTTCCCATAGAGACATACTTTGAAAAATTAAACCTTTGTTTTCACACTCCTCCAATCTCAATTTTAGTTCCCAATTATGTTAGTTCCATCTTATAGGATGGAATGTAAAAATGTATGGTACCTTGAAGGATATAATTTTTTAACCACACTTACCATATATGTGGTAACCCTGAGATTTTTTTGGGAAATATGTACATGAATTGATCAAAAAATTCTAGAAAATAGGTGTCCTTGATCTCTTCCATTGATTCTATGGTCAACACTTCCAAATGACGAGAGTTCATTCCCACTACTACTACGAACAAACCAGTTGCACTTGTCTTTTAAACTCTATTTTCTCAGAAGAGATGCTCGATGATTTCCTCAGTTGAAAAATACCCAGTCCTTCTTTAATAGTTAATGTGAGATTTGAAAAATGTTAACCAATCCATACATGAGATTACATCATAGAATTAAATCTCCAAAACTGATAATTCCCTCTTTAGTTCATATTTATCAATAGTTAGTGAACATGCTATACACACAAAGTCTCAACATTATCCTTCACTAAGAGGAGTTTTATATTTTATCATAGAAGGAATCATCTCATGTTTTAAACATAAATGGTCAAAAAAATAATATGAAATGAATGAATGTGATGCTCCAAGGTCAAACAGAAATTTCATAAAGTTATATTTCAAAATAATCATACCTATCACCATTGGTGGTCCATCCCGATCATCCACAATCATCTTCTTGTCTCTATAAATTTTTTTTTTGTTGTTGCACTCTGATCCTTGTTACCTTGATCATATTTCCCATTTTCAGGAGTCATGGAATTTTGAGAATCACCAGGGCTAGCTCCTCTCTGTTGATGAGACTGATTCGATTGGCCTCATCCCATCGAAGCATATGTTTCTTATGATGTCAAAGATGTGTATCGAGCACCTAACTTCGATGAATGATGATGAAAACACATAATATATCCCATATTAATGTATTTAAGGCATGATCTTGGTGGTGTCATACATTATCACTTCATGGGGTGATTGGAACCACATTCATAGAATTATACTTGGCTCTTTGGTCATGGTGGATGGTTTACGGATCCAGCTTTTTAATTCTGTGTTCTTCTCCCACCTTGGAAATATTTTAACCTCTTCCACATTCACCCAATATTTGAGTTCCCACCAATTCCCAAAGGTATCATTAGAATTCCTCATTCCATTACTCCTGAGATGTCATACTCATTCACTATTTATTTTTTACCATCTTTATATTATTCATAATACAGAGCACCAAAATAATCAATAAAATCACCTAAATTTACATGGATTCATATTTTCATTACTTAAATGCCACAATTTATATATCTTTGGGTGAAAGGCATACTAAATGTAATGCCCCGATTCCGGAAGCCACCCAGAGGCACCCCGTACCCGGTTGGTCACATGGCCTCAGGCGCATTTCCACGAACGCCAGAGGATGCCAACTAGCTGCGAGAGCCTTGGGTGTGATAGTGGGGAAACTATGCCCTCATTGGCGGAGTACACAATGGAAGAGAAACAAATAAACAAAAGTGGAAGCAGTAAACAATCTATACACATGTGAATAGTGGAAGACTAATAAATAAACAACTAGATCAGAAAATATATGTAAATGATGCATGATACATATATGTCTAGGAAAATGGCCAAAGAAGTCATAATGCTGAATACGGTACTAAAACAAAGTACAAAAGAAAAACAGATAAGCAAATCCTCAGCATCACAAGCCTCGGCTTAGTCCCATGATCTCCAGCTCCAGTGCAATTAGGAACCTGAAGTAGAAGGGTGCTTACCCTTATCTTTACCTGCAACAATATAATCTGTTTGGGCCCAAAAGCATGGCCCATACATGGTGTGAGACAAAGTACCAGTCGGAAACCACCTAATGATTTGTGCCTATCAGTCAGTGAATTTATGACACGTAAATGTATAGTAAATAGTAAACAGGGAAGTACTAAACAATAAATGATCCACAGTTTCTACCATATAATCTACAAACAAGTAAGAAGTCAATCAAGCAAGTAGAACAAACAGGTAACCTCTGGGTAGTTCTCAAAGCCTAGCCCCTATGGTTCAACCTATAAGTACTAGAAACCCTCTGGGAAGCACACACAGTCTCACCCCTCTAGTTCAGATAAAGAATGGACTCTCTGGGGAAGCACTCACCGTCAATTCCCCCTATAGTCTTGTATCGTACTAAAGACGCTCTAGGGAAGCACTCAACGTCTCATTCACCCTGTGGCCCACATCGAGGAATTACAGACACTCTGAGGATGAACTCAACGTCAATTCCCCCTATGGTCTCGCATCATATTATAAGACACTCTGGAGAATCCCTTACATCCATTCTCTCTATGGTCTACTACACTAGGTTCTCACCGCCCTGTGTAAAATCAGTAAGTATCACATCACGTAACGACCCAAAGTATCCTCAAGAACTACTTTGATAGCATCTAAAACATCTCCGCATAGAAAAACATGCATGGGAAAAGCATCCAAAGCATAGTAAAATTACCATTTTCAAAAAAAATAACGTCTACTCAAGCATATAAGCAAATAATGCAAACAAAAAGGGAAAAACAAGAAACACACAATACCCCGATCAAGGGTATTAGTGGAATTTGCACAAATACTCAAAGACTTCCTACAGAAAGGAAAAAACCACATACCTCAACGTTAAGGGATCGATATACTTGAACCTCGATGATTTATACTCCTTGGAATGTCGTAGATCTAAGAAAAATGCCCAAAACTCTCAACCCACGCTAACTTGAGAAATAGGAGGAATTGGGAAACAAATATCTAGGAGAAGGAAGATCTTTCCACTGCTATTCCAACGAAATCGACAACGGTTGATTCAGATAATGGATGGAGGCTCAGGGGTTCATTGAAGGTCCACAGCCAAAAGGATGCTCTCAATCGAAGAAACTAGAGAATAAGACGTTTCTGGGGTTAAGATGCGACCCTGATGCATTTAGTGAAAAAAGAAAGTACATAGCATGTACTTTTGGGGTACATGGAATGTACTAGGCTTTTCTATACTCTGCTTTAGGCGGCCTCCACATCACCCCTATATGGCCGTGTGCATGGTCATGACATGGCCATCACACAGCCTCGAGCGGCATCAAAGTACACATTGTGTACTTATAATGTACACGACGTGTACTTATAAAATTTCCAGAAACTCCTCTTTTCTCAAAAACTCAAGAAAAAGAAAAAAATACATGAAAGGAAGGTCTGGGTTCTTACAAACTTCCCCGCTTAAAGAAATTCGCCCTTGAATTTTCCTATCAAGGAGTAGAAGAAGAAACCTCGAACAGCTCTGGTCACTGTGATCGTACATCGGCCTCCATCTCCCAAGTCTCATCCTGTACTCGCCCATGCTGCCATAGCACCCGTACCAGAGGAATAGACTGGCCAAGAAGAACCTTCATACTGGAATCAACAATCTAGAAAGGATGCTCCTCAAACGATGCATCCGCTTTGAGCACAACCACCTCATGTTGAATGACATGAGACGGGTTTGAAAAGTAATATCGGAGCTGAGAAACATTGAAGAAGTCATGCATAGCCTGGTACCTCTGAGGTAACTGCAACTGATAGTCAATCAGCCCAACTCTCTCCAACACCTCAAATGGCATGACATACCAGGGTGAAAGCTTACCCTGTCTCTGAATCCTCTTGTGTCCCAACCTCGGTGCGACACACAGGAAAACCTGATCCCTAACCATGAAATCCAGAGGTCGTCACCAATGATTAGCATAAGACTTCTGTCAAGACTCTTCCATATCCATCCTCTTCCGAATCAACTCTATCTACTATGAGGTCTCCTAAACAAGACGCGGTCTCATCAAAGCTGCCTCTCTAGCCTCCAGCCAACATAAAGGTGATCGGCATGGCCTACCATATAGAGCCTCATAAGGTGCCATCTGAATAGTCGCATGAAAGCTGTTGTTGTAGGAGAACTCCACAAGAGGCATATTCTTCTCCCAAGAACCTCCAAAGTCTGGAATGAAAGCTCAGAGCATATCCTCAATCACCTGAATCGTACACTCGGACTGACCATCTGTCTAGGGATGGTATGCTGTACTCAAAAGTACCTGTGTACCCAAAGCCTTCTGAAGCCCCCTTCCAGAACCAAGAAATAAAACACGCATCCCTTTATGAAGCGATGGAGTGCAGAACTCCATGAAGACATACAATCTCATGGATGTAAAACTGTCCCTGATCATCAACACTGAAGGTATCCTTGATCGACAAGAAGTAAGCAACCTTCATCAATCTGTCAACGAAAACCCAAACAGCATCATTCCCTAGAGGTGATCTCAGCAAACCGGTCACGAAGTCCATCGTGAAATCGTTCCACTTCCAAATGGGAATGGGTAACTGATTCTCACTCAAATTTACCCAAGAGAAGAAGGTAAGACAGTCCTTGTAGTTTAGCTCGGGTTATCGAATCCACAGGGACCTAAGAAGAAACCTAAAGACACATACATTCTATGGACTGTTTTCGTCTATGAAGTGGCCAACTTGGATTTATTTTGGATGGGTTTTAAAGATATCTAACATATTTAAGTGAATTCAATTTAAAATAATGAGTTGATCCTAGGTTATTGCTCGGGGTGGATTGGACGTATTTTCTTTTTAATGATTTCAATTTCTTAAATTTGAGATGGGTTCATTTAAGGAGATAAAACAATATCATCACTTACTGGTTTAATGCCTACACCCTTTAATACTAATCACATATACACTTGAAGGATCAAAGTTTTGATCACTTCAATGTAAAGGTTCTTATTATTACTTGAAGTGTGTGGCCTTAAATTCAACAAGGACGATCGAGTTTAAAAATCATCAAATAAAAATCCCAATTAAAGAAGTGATTATACATTATTTAGGTGATAAATAACATCCAATCCAGCCCCTTGCTACTCCCTTGGATCAACCCATAAGTGGGTTAGCCCTCCATTGATCCCATGGTTTCAATGGAAGCGGAAAGTAGACTCATGAGGTAGGAAATAGAGAAGTAAAGAAAACAACAAAAATAAAATGATCACTCCACCATTGTGTGAATAATTTCACAAGATTTGGTGTGAATAAATTCACACCTTGATCCAAAGGTATCAAAGTGATATGAACAACAACAGAATAAGAGTATAAGAAGAACTTCTATTAAGAAACTAAAGTGAATTGAACAACTTACAGTGAAAGACAAATTTGAGGCAACAAAAATGCAGCATAACATTACAATTGAACAAAGCATCCACGATTCCAAACTCCTTCACCACCAATGCCTCAAATAAGAATTTGTGGAGCCTTGGGTCGAGCCTCCAACAGTACAAGTCATCCCACTTGAGTATGGTAGGCCTAGGGTGGTGGAAAGTTTGTGGAAAGTTGATTTTTCCACCCTTGACCCGAGGTGGCAGCCAGCTTTCCTTCATCGAACAGACGTGTCTGTAAGACCTTCTAGATTGACGAATCAGAGTGGGATATAGAAGAAGAAACTGGATATCAGGATTTCTTCTAACCTCCTGTAAAATTTGGGCCCATTTGGAGTTGTGGATTCCGAGATATTATCAAAGTAGTGGGCTGTTTTTCTGGGCCGCAGAATCTGGCCCAGAATTTTATCTCTAACTTGGGCCGCCTAAATGACCAACATGGAGGCCTAATTAGCATTAAATCATGAAGGATGATTTGTTCCTATACATGGCTTCTAGCATCCCACGAAATTTGGGATTAATTGGGCCTTTATTTTGGGCCCCACAGTCACATCAGTGGGATGATATCCAATCTTCCTTCTCCAGAATTGCTTCCTTTCATTTCCATATATCTCCATCATCCTCCATGAATTATCCACTGATCCCTGAATCAAACATGTTCATATTTAAGTGTAGATAAATTTCAAAAAATATCAAATTAAAATCTATATAATTGAATTCCTTAAAATCAGATGAATCATTGGGTACTTTAAATGATGTTAAAAAATGTACCACATAATAGTGCATTTTAAGAAGGTATTACAATCATAATGTGAAATGATGTTCAAAGTGTAAAATGCACTAAAATGGTGTTTATGAATAATAAAGAACACGAATATTATGTATATTAACAATTAATATTAGCCTCATTTAGTGGCTAATCACACCCCCCAACTTGAGTTTTACTAGTCCCGAGCAAAATATATCTCAACAATATGAAATTCGAATTCCCTTTTCCAAAAACATTTTAATACACAGTGATCACCAAAAAACCTTATACCAAAAAATCATGAAACCCCTCAAAATATTTTAATACAAGATAGTTTCATAAGTGGATCCCAATCCCAAGCTCATTCCTTTTTTCAAATTCATTGCCATATTTCATTCAATATCAATTAAGTATGAGGATGTGTTGTGCATCACAATAGACATGGGGGTTCATCTTTATTCAAGGGAGAAATTACGGAAGCTCTAGGTGGAATCACATTTCAATATTAAGATGAGTATTCATTTTTTTTTGTATAATTTTTTTTTGTTTTTTGTTGTTGTTTTTTTTGCAATTTTTCCATGGTAATTGAAATTGCACTCAAAAGAGTCAACCCCTGTAGCGAGACATTGCTGATGACTCCCAGACTCAAAGACCTTAGGGAACCAAGTAAAGCCCACATACTCGGGCATCATCTTGAGTTAACTCAGTCAAAAACAAATTCAAATTACTAAAAATAGAGATAAAATTACTAACTCTGGGCCAGACAACTATGGAGTCACGATCCCCAAGTGCCGAAAGTCACACATTAGGTCATTTCATTGCTCTACGCGCATTTTTTTTTAATTTTTTTTTGAATACTCATATTAAACTAAAATGATCACCAAACCTATGATATTTATTTAGGGGACCCCATGAAATCAAACTAATACCCCACTATCCAAGGGACGTGCATTGTGATCTTTTTTTTATTTGGATGAAAATATAAACGATGAAATATCACATTGGACAGCCACACTTTTCAAAATCTATGCTCATGAAATTATACAAGGATTAAAATCAGAATTATGGCAAGCTAAATTATTTGATATTCAGTTTCAAAGTATGCAATGTGTATTACCATGTTCAAAGTTAAAGGAAATTTTCCTTCCATTTACACATTTTTTTCCAATAATTCATTTTTTTGACACAAAATCATTTTTTTTATTTTATCTCCCCCCCCAACTTAAAATAACACTGTCCCCAGTGTTTAAAGAAATGAAAATTTAGAAGGGGGTAGAGGTAGAGAATGAAAGTTCAAAAAGAAAATTGAAAATGAGGATCATGGAATGAAGTCACCTTGTGGTTGAAGTTGAGGTTCTTGCTGCTCCAAATTAGTCCTTTGATCTCTTGGGGGATGTAGGCACCTCCTTGATTGAACATGTATCACCCAAAATAGTACCTAAACAAAAAGAAGAACAAACCAGACAAAACAAACAACACAACGACTTATTTAATTCCAAGTATCATCATTTTTATGGTTTTTCCAGTTTTTCTGTTTTTTTAATCAAACTAATGATACGTTGTCTTCTTTTAATTTTCTGGGTAAGGTATTACTCAGGGATCACACCACATGACACAGATGAATACGATGCTCCCCTTTCATACCCATCCATACTCATAATAGAATAACAGGTCAATATTCTTTTTTTTAAATATAAAAATGATTAATTAATCCTGTTTAAAATATAAAGTTGATTAAAACAACAAAATTATAGGAAACTTGAAAACCACGGGTTTCCTTCCATGCAGCGCTTTGTTTAACGTCGTTAGCTCGACTTGAATCCCCCAACATATCCAATACCAACTTTAAACATTTTAAGGACCACATGTTTCACCACTTCTACTAGGTTGAGATTGATTATATGTTTAGAATTTGTTTCATGCACAAACCTCTGTTCTAAAATGAGCAGGTAAATCCAAGGAATATCATAAATGATGGATTCAATTTCTTTTGTAGTATTTTCTAATACATTATGAATAATCACCTCTTTAGTGGTTTCAAGATAAGAAATGGTGACAAATGGAAGTTTTTGGCTATCCACAATGAATAGAAACTTGAGGGTGGATGGAAAGTCCTTTTGTTCAAGTTCAGGTAGGCTCAAAATTTCAAACATAGGTTGGGACTTTGAATTGAACTCAGTTTCATTTTCAAAATTGCTCAATAGAATTAGTTCCTTTTGAATAGAAGATTCATCCACTAAATTGGAAAGATCAGTTTCAGGAATGGGTATGGACTCAAAGTTTGTGATTTCTCTTAATGGTTCAATGATTTGTGTTTTTGAAAATTCATCAATGGAGTTATACTTAGGAGACTCAATCCATGATGTCAAATTCTCCTCTTTTGAATCCAAAAAGTTAATTTCCTCCTAATTTAAAGTCCCTTCAAAATTTCCTTGATCCTCTTCATCTATCCCAAATCCAAAGGTTGGTTCTTCAATAAATTCATGTGGGGTTTGTGTGAAACTAGACACTTCACATAAGGTTATGGAAGGGACAGTTTGTGTAGGGATGGGTTCCTCACAAGTTTTAATGCTTTGTAGTTCTAACCTCAATTATGAAACCTCAAAATTAATTATCTCCATTTGTTGACATAGTTTTTCAAGTAATGGTTGTGGATCATGATGGTCAAGGGTTTGAGACAGATGGTCTATTCCAGGAGGATAACTATGTTGTTGGAATTCCATAGGAGGATGTTCAGATTGGCCTTGTTGGGATTGGAACTCATAATATATTGGAATGTATTGTGGATCATATGAATAAAAACATTGTGGTTCAGTAGGTTGTTGATGATCCCACAAGTAGGAATTAGGATGGTCATTGTACATCGTACATGGGGTTGAGTGATCAAAGTAGGGAGAGGTTCCCCATGTTTGGATTTGTTCAAAAGGGTTTTCCATAGGAATGAAATTGGGGATGAGATGAGAGAAGTGGGATGAAAAAAAAAGAATGATAGTGTCTAAGATAACTTACTTAGGTCCCCGGAAATAGTGCCAAAATTTGATTCTTTCTCAAATTTACCCAAGAGAAGAAGGTAAGACGGTCCTTGTAGTTTAGCTTGGGTTATCGAATCCACAGAGACCTAAGAAGAAACCTATAGACACATACATTCTATGGAATGTTTTCGGCTATGAAGTGGCCAAATTGGATTTATTTTGTATGGGTTTTAAAGATATCTAACAGATTTAAGTGAATTCAATTTAAAATAATGAGTTGATCCTAGGTTATTGCTCGGGGTGGATTGGATGTATTTTCTTTTTAATGATTTCAATTTCTTAAATTTGAGATGGGTTCATTTAAGGAGATAAAACAATATCATCACTTACTGGTTTAATGCCTACACCCTTTAATACTAATCACATATACACTTTAAGGATCAAAGTTTTGAGCACTTCAAGGTAAAGGTTCGTATTAGTACTTGAAGTGTGTGGCCTTAAATTCAACAAGGACGATCGAGTTTAAAAATCATCAAATAAAAATCACAATTAAAGAAGTGATTATACATTATTTAGGTGATAAATAACATCCAATCCAGCCCCTTGCTACTCCCTTGGATCAACCCATAAGTGGGTTATCCCTCCATTGATCCCATGGTTTCAATGGAAGCGGAAAGTAGACTCATGAGGGAGGAAATGGAGAAGTAAAGAAAACAACAAAAATAAAATGATCACTCCACCGTTGTGTGAATAATTTCACAAGAGTTGGTGTGAATAAATTCACACCTTGATCCAACGGTATCAAAGTGATATGAATAACAACATAATAAGAGTATAAGAAGAACTTTTATTTAGAAACTAAAGTGAATTGAACAACTTACATGTGAAAGACAAATTTGAGGTAACAAAAATGCAGCATAACATTACAATTGAACAAAGCATCCAAGATTCCAAACTCCTTCACCACCACTGCCTTAAAAAGAAATTTTGGGAGCCTTGGGTCGGGCCTCCAACAGTACAAGTCATCCCACTTGAGTATGGTAGGCCTAGGGTGGTGGAAAGTTTGTGGAAAGTTGATTTTTCCACCCTTGACCCGAGGTGGCATCCAGCTTTCCTTCACCGAACAGACGCGTCTGTAAGACCTTCTAGATGGCCGAATCAGAGTGGGATATAGAATAAGACACTAGAGATCAGGATGTCTTCTAACCTCCTGTAAAATTTGGGCCCATTTGGAGTTGTTTATTCCGAGATATGATCAAAGTAGTGGGCTGTTTTTCTGGGCCGCAGAATCTGGCCCAGAATTTTATCTCTAACTTGGGCCGCCTAAATGACCAACATGGAGGCCGAATTAGAATTACCTCCTGAAGAGTGATTTGTTCCTATACATGTCTTCTATCATCCCAATAAATTTGGGATTAATCGGGCCTTTATGTTGGGACCCACAGTCTCATCAGTGGGATGATGTCCAATCTGCCTTCTCCAGAATTGCTTCCTTTCATTTCCAAATATCTCCATCATCCTCCATGAATTATCCACTGATCCCTGAATCAAACATGTTCATATTTTAAGTGTAGATTAATTTCAAAAAATATCAAATTAAAATCTGTATAATTCAATTCCTTAAAACCAGATGAATCATTGGGTACTTTAAATGATGTTCAAAAATGTACCGCATAATAGTGCATTTTAAGAAGGTATTACAATCAAAATGTGAAATGATGTTCAAAGTGTAAAATGCACTAAAATGTTGTTTATGAATAATAAAGAACACGAATATTATGTATATTAACAATGAATATTAGCCTCATTTAGTGGATAATCAGTAACTACTGTAAAAGACCTGATGGTCGCTAATGTTCTGCCTTCACCTACTGACAAGTGAAACACCTCATGAAAAAACCAACAACATCTCTCTTCATACCTGTACACCAATACTGGCAGTGTAGATCATGATACATCTTGGTGACGCCAGGATGAACTGCACAAACTGAGGAATGAAAGTACCACATCAACTCCTCACGTATATCTTCTGGCACCCATACACGTCCCTGGAAACATAAGATCTCAACCTCGCCCACTTCCCATCCAAGAATAGGGTCCTATCCTGACATGCTTTCCCATAGGACTAGGCCATCAGAATATGATAGTTGCTTTATTTGTACCCGATCAAGAAGTGTAGAGGTAACAACTACATAATATAGAAAATTCTTCCCCTGTCTGTCGTGCACCTCCAAATGCATCTCAGATAACAGATCCATAAGATTCCACTCACTACTGGCCTCCTGAACTACTTGTATCTGAGTCCTTCTACTCAACGCATCAGCCAATGCATTGCCCTTTCCCGACGTATAGGCAAGATCAAAGTCAAAATACTGAAGATACTCAACCCACCTACGCTGTCTCGGATTCAGATCATGCTATCTAAAGATGTACTTGATTCTCTTTTGGTCGGTGAAAACCAAAAAGTTCCCTCCAAGAAGATAATTTCTCCAACAACATAAGGCATAAAAAACTACCGCCAGCTCGAGATTGTGTGATGGGTAGTTCCTCTCATGTGGCCTCAACTACTGAGACCCGTACGCAACGACTCCATCTCCTTATATATGTATAGCTCCCAACCTGATACTTGAAGCATCACAATAAATAGTGTAGCTCTTTCCCAGCTCTGTAAAGACTAGTATCAGTGCTGAAGTCAACCTCCCCTTTAGATCATGAAAGGATTACTCACAAGAATCTGACCATAAGAACTTTTCCCCATTCTTGGTCAGACCTGTCAACGGTGATGCTAAGCGTGAAAAGTCCCGTATGAAGCGTTTGTAGTATCCAGCCATCCCTAGAAAATTCTACACCTCAAATACTTTCTTCAGCTACTCCCAGGAAAATACTACTATAACATTCTATAGGTCTACTGATACTCCTGTATCTGAGAAAACGTGACCCAAAAAGTGAATCAGATCCATCCAAAAGTGTCATTTCGATATCTTATCATATAACTGATGCTCTATCAGTGTAATCAGAACGATATAAAGATGTGTGGCATGGTTGTGTCGAGTGTGAGAGTTCACCAAGATATCGTACATGAATACCACCACGAAGGAGTCTAAGTATGGATGGAACACTCAGTTCATTAGTTCCATGAAAACTACAGGCGCGTTCGTGAGGCCGAACAGCAAAACCATATACTCGTATAGACCACACATGCACCTAAAGACTGGAAGAGGTATATATGATGGTCTAACGTGCAAATGATGATGACTATATCTCAAGTCAATCTTCGAGAAAACTCAGGCTCCTCGAAGCTGATCGAAGATATCATCAATCCTTGGCAAGGGATATCGGTTCTTGACTGTCAACTGGTTCAACTTCCAATAGTCCACACACAGCCTGAGGGTATCATCTGCCTTCTTCGCAAACAGGATAGGTGATCCTCAAGGATAAGTACTGGGTTGGATAAAACCCTTTTCCTGAAACTCCTCCAACTACTTCTTGAGATCCTGTAACTCAGGTGTAGCCATCCTATAAGGAGGAATGGACATATGTGCCACTCCTAGCATGATATCAATAGAAAAGTCTACATCACGCTCAGGAGTCAAACCTAAAAAGTCCTCTAGAAAGATATCCCAAAAATGATCCACCACTAGAGGAAATTATAACTACAAAGTACCCTGGTCATCCTGATATAGACTGGCAATCGGGGCTGTAACTCCTCCTAGCCCATGATGCTTGGGTACTTATCAACTCGCCTGGACATTCCACTCACCTGATAAAGAAAAGATCAACCCTCTAGTGATATGAAACTCACCCTGCGGCGATAACAGTCATCGACTGCCTGGAAGAGAACTTGCCAATCCATTCCAAGAATGACATCATAGTTTTTCGTCTCTAGGATATAGAGGTCCCATAAGAAGTGACACCCCAAAACCTCAAGAGGTCACTCTCTGCACTGACGTACACTAACCATTCTAGTACTCAACAGTGTGTCTAGAGTCAAAGTTTTGGCATAGGAAAAGATACAGAGCCCAAATATTTCCACAATAGAAACAGATATAATTCTATGGGATTCAACTGTATCGAAAAGAGCAGAGGATAAAATGGAGGCTACTAAGATCGTACCTCGAACTATATAAGGTCCAGGATCTTGCTCCGGCTGGGTCTGCTCTACTGTAAAAGCCTAACCTATACCACGACCCTGTGGCCCTGCCTGACTGCTATAATCTGATTTGACCTGCTATCGCTGATAGATTGGCGACTGACCACCCCAGCCACAACCTCCACCTCGGCCTGAATGGCCAGAAGAACTCTAGTTCTCAGTCTGGTGAGAAACTGGCAGTGCTGCTCTTGGACGAGGAGTCATGGATGAACCCCAGTCACATACTTCTGATGAGAAAACCTGACAAAAGCACTGAAGTTGACCCATATTGCCCAAAGATCGGAACTCCACTAGGTCTCTCTAGCACTGCATTCTCGTATGCACAGCTCTTCCACACTGGCAGCATACCACCTAGCTACCTAAAGATGTGCCTCGCTGTCTCAGATCACCAGGCGTAAACTCTCTACGGCGCTTCCTGCTGTCAGCTGGTTAAGAACTAACCCTGGAAGTGGAACCGCCCTGGCTCTCATCTCCGGAATCTCTTAGATTTCACTCTGAAATCAGTGCCTAGTTTATAATGGAGGCGATGGAAGTCAGCCTAATGATATTCACCTGTGATCGAATCTCCCGTCTGATCCCATCCTCAAACTTCCTTTCCAAAAACAGCCCATCTGCACTCTAGAGGGGTGTGAAATGCTGAATCTTGGTGAAATGAGTGGAATAATCCATGACATAAAGAGTACCCTGCTCCAGGCTCATGAACTCCCAGGCTCGGTCAGCCCTTAGGGTCTCCAGATAGAAGTAGTCATAAAAGACGCAATGAAACTCTTCCCACCCCATAACTTGTTGATGACCCTCCTGTGAGATCACGTCCCACCATCTATTATAGGATTCACATAGAATTTAGGTAGCAAACTTGACCCGCCTCTCTGGAGGCATCTCCAGATGCTCGAAGATCGTCATCATGGCTTCTAGCCATGACTCTGCAGCCTGAGGTCCACCTTCCCCTGAGAAGGTGGGAGGATGCTGCTGCTGGAAAACCCACGTCAAGTATTCCATAGATGTGGTAGAAGGAAGAGAACCGTGGAAGGTCTGCATCATCCTCAGAAAACCTTCCCTAAACTGTGCATCGGCGTCTGTAGCCAGTATCATTGTTGGTTCAAAGGCTGGCACAATAGGAGGATCTACGGGATGTCCCTGATCAGCCATATCCGGTGTCTAATCACCACCTGGAAACTGGCGTACAACCGGAGGACGTCTCGGTGCCATGACTATGCAAGGTCAAACATACACAAAAGATAAACATTATCATGAATTGAATAACTAAAGTCACAAGATGGAATAGGGAAAAGAAGGCATTCAAATTATGAAAAACATGACTACACAGCGGGTAATTTCCCTACACGGTGTGTTCCCTTAAGTCATTCACATGGGCATGTACTTATACATAAGCCGGTCGTGTAACACCCCAGATACATGGCGTGTTGTCCTAACACATAGCATGTAAATGAATCCTATTCCATGCCCGAGTCCTTTTACATGGTTAATACACACGGATTCTCTAAAACAAAACTACACGGCGTGTTCAAGTCAGACACGACATGTACTAGAAATTCCTTACCTGGATAGTGTTATTAGCGACACGGTCAGACACATGGATCAACACTACACGACATGTTCTATACGGACATGGAGTGTGAAAGAAAGGGTAACACTGACCCGTGTTGTTCGTGACACGGACGAGTACCTAGATTAGACGATACGGCGTGTGAAATTCAGACACGGCTTGTATATGAAAAGATAACACAACCCGCGTTATTAGTGACATAACAGGGGTACCTATTTCATACTACACGACGTGCTAAACTAGTACACAGTGTGTTAATGCAAGATTTTTCATAACCCTATGTCACTGCCCACATAGTCAGTGACACGGTTAAAAAAATTGCACGACATGTATTCATAAAGTACACACCGTGTATTCTAGGTTTTTCCGGGAAGTAGGCTTAGAACTGCTCCAGAGCCCATAAAACACAGAAAAAACACATTAAGGTGCCAAATTCCGATCCGTGAGGGCCCATACTCCCTGTAAATAAATGTTTTTCATCTCATACAAGTCACAAACAAGGTAAATAGGTCAATGATCCACCAAATTCTGGTCAATGAGGGCCCATAACACCTCAAGAACCAAAATTTGTAATCCATTTAAGCAAAGTACTACACAACCAAATCCTCTATCAAACAACAGAGATTATATCAAAGAATATTTCACAACATCATGCATAATCTACATAACATCTATCACAAAATCATTCAATCGCTAATGCATCCTAGATATCTTGGCAAGAATGCATGGCATGTGATTTCTAACAAGTTCCTATATGATGCATGAGATGGAATACCCTCATCTCATCGGGTTGCGACCAAAATAGAATTGCAATAAAAACAGCGGTAATAGCACAAAGAATTTGAATCATCAATGGTGAAATGAAATCAACTGTAAAATTGAAACCAGTAAAATTGTAATAAATGAGTTAGTATGGATTTTCCCTTTACACGGGTTAGATACTCCCGGGAAAAACTCATTACCAAGTACCTATTCTGTCCTATCCCTGGATATAGTCCCCAAACAGTAAGTCAATAGAAAGGAATTTCCTCTGATACCACTTTGTAACACCTCAGTTCCAGAAGCCACCCAGAGGTTCCGCATATACAGTTGGTCACATGGCCTCAAGCGCATTTCCCTAAATGTCAGAGGCTTCTGACTAGCAGCGAGGGCCTTGGGTGTGATAGTGAGAAAACTATTCCCTCTTTGTCAGAGTACATAGTGGAAGAGAAAAAATAAACAAAAGCGGAAGCAGTAAAAAATCCATGCACAAGTGAACAGTGCAAGACTGATAAATAAAAAACTAGAGAAGAAAATATATGTAAATGATGCATGATACATATATGTCTAGGAAAACGGATAAACAAGTCACAATGCTAAATACAGTACTAAAACAAAGTTGAATAGAAAAACAGATGAGAAACTCCTCAGCATCGCAATCCTTGGCTTGGTCCCAGGCTCTACAGCTCCAGTGAAATCAAGAACCTGAAGTAGAAGAGCGCTTTCCCTTATCTTTACCTGCAAAAATATAATCTGTTTGGGCCCAAAATCATGGCCCAAACATGTTGTGAGACAAAGTCCCAGTAGAAAACCACCCAAATATCTGTACCTAATAGTCAGTGAATATATGGCAGGTAAAGGTACAGTAAACAGTAAACCGGGAAGTACTAAATAGTAAACAATCCATGGTTTTAAGCATATAATCTACAAACAAGTAAGCAGCCACTCATGCAAGAAGAACAAACAGCTAACCTCCGGGTAGTTCTCACAGCCTAACTCCTATGGTTCAACCTACAAGTACTAGCAACCCTCTATGATACACACACAGTCTCACCCCTCTAGTTCAGCTAAAGAATAGACTCTATGAGGGAAACACTCACCATCAATTATCCCTATAGTCTTGTATTGTACTAAAGGCGCTCTGGGGAATCACTCAACGTCTCATTCCCCCTGTGGACCATGTCGAGGAACTACATACACTCTAAGGAATCACTCAACGTCAATTCCCCATGCGGTCTCGCATCATATTATAAGACACTATGGAGAAGCCCTTACGTCTATTCTACCTATGGTCTAATACACTAGGTTCTCACAGCCCTGTGTAAAATCAGCAAGTATCGCATCACATAACAGCCTAAAGTATCATCAAGAACTACTTGGATAGCATCTACAACATCTCGTCATGGAAGAGTAGTAATACCATCCTACAACTTGGAATGGAACTGGCAATAGCCTAACAAGCAAAACTAGACCAACGATCACAAACAGGAAAACATGAATGGGCAAAGCATCCAAAGCACAGTAAAATTACCCTATTAAAAAACAATAACCTCTACTCAAGCATATAAGAAAATCAGTCAAACAACAAGTGAAAAACATGAAACACGCAATACCCCGTTCATGGGTATTTGTGGAATTTACAAAAATACTCAAAGACTTCCTACAGAAATGCACAAACCACCTACCTAGATGTTATGAGATAGATATACTTGATCAATGAAGATTGATTCTCCTTGGAACATCGTAGATCTATGAAAAATTCCCAAAACTCTCAACCCATGATAACTTGATAAAGTTGAGGAATTGGGAAATGAAGCTCTAGGAGAAGGAAGAGATTACCGATGCGGTTACAACGCAATTGATGGTGGTCAATTCGGAGAACGGAAAGAGGATTAGGGGTTCATCGAATATTTGCAACTATATGGACACTCTCAGTCAAAGAAACTAGAGAATAAGATGTTTCTGGGGTTAAGAGGTGACCCTGGTGCGTTTAATGAAAAAGAAAGAAAGTACAAGGCATGTACTTTTGGGGTACATGGTGTGTACTAGTATTTTCCGTACTCCACTTTAGGCGGCCTCTATATCACCCCTACATGGCCGTGTGCATGGTCGTGACACGGAAAACATGTGGCCTCGAGCAGCATCAAAGTACACGGTGTGTACTTCAAAAATTTCCAGAAAGTCCTCTTTTCTCAAAAACTCCAGAAAAGGAAAAACATACCTAAAAAGAAGGTCCAATTTCTTACACTAAATGCATTAATTTAGCCAAATACTTAGTGATAATGTGATTTTCCTACTTCAGGAAAAAGAAGTTCATCGTCTTCTAGATCCAGAACATGTGAGGATAATATTGTTTGTTAAAAAATTCCTCAAAATCCTCCCAAGTAAGGTCTTGATCCCCTTTAGCATCCAGTAATAGTTCCCCAAACTAACGTGCTAGATTCTTGAGCATATAAATGGCTATATTTATTTTTATATCTATCATTGTGATGATTTATATGATGATACGATTCACCATGTCCAGCAACACCTCCTCCCATTCAAGTTCTGAATCACACTAGAAGGTTGTTGGATTCTACATCATGAACTGAATGGAATGATCCACATTCCCTGGTTCATCCCTCTAGTTCACCAAATAAAAAACTTGAATATCTTGAATGGTACTATAAACCATCTCTTGGTTCACCTATTTCTTAGGATCAAACACATTCTTTGTAGTTTCTTCGGGGTATTTTCTATGATGCCTACAAGGTTCCATTTCTAAACTAACAACAACTCGTTATGTATCACTCTCTTTCAACTGATGGATTAACATTTGAAAGTATATCACATTGACTATATCAATATTTTTTCCAAAAACAAACTTTTCCATATTCAACAATTTTTGAAAAATCCATCCATTATTTTGAAAATCAACCCATTTTCATAATACACAAAATATCTTATTTTCAAATTCAATGATTATGAAAACAAATACTATAGTTTTCACAAATTTACATGTTTTCCAAAATCATAAATCATTTATCCAAATGAAATATGAATCCTAGTGGGTATTCATTCCTATAAAATTCAGGTAATGATCATCTCATTGGCTAAACCCATGACCATGAGATTCAAATACCATGTAAGTATCTACAGAACAATTATATAACCAACCATATGGTAACCTGAAGTTCAGCATAAATAGATGAGATACATAATTTTATGCTATATATTCCATGTTCCAACTATCCTAATACTTTACAGGATCAAAACCAAAGGAATATACTTGTAAAAATTTAAACTCCAGGACCAAGAAACTGAAATCTACTTGTTAGGAATGCACCGAACATGTTGATACAATTTGTAATAACCTGATAATTCTCATTGGCATGAATGTAAAATTATTAATTACATAAACATAAGCGACATCCACAAGATTCCAAATTAAGGAAATAAATGATTAAGGGATTCAATTACCTGTGTGTGATGATTTAAACATTAAGAATAAAACCAATAACCAAACAAACCATAACCAAATAGCTCACTATATGATTCATGAATAAAAGAAATAAATCATAACAACTAATTTCATATCAAAATCACTCTAATATGAGAAACAATATAAGTACAAATAACTACCAAAGTAAACAGTTTATGAACAACTAAATACTACATGCAGACCACCAGAATCCATGTTCCATAGGCTCCAACTTCCATAATCACTGAACACCCCACATATCATGAGGACATGTTAAAACATGTGATACTTTACCATTTCCCAAGTCCTAGAAGATATTTTCTACAAAAGAACCAACTTCCAAATTAGTGGTGAGTATAAAATCCAGTAGGTTTTCCCCAAATACAACCCTACTAATTCCACTCAGATAGAAGTGTTAGCAACATTTATGTAAAAAAATTTATATAAAATAATTTCTCATGTACAGTTTATATCTAAATATAAACAAGTTCCTAAACCATTTTTAAACAAAAGAATACACGTGAAATTGAAAACCTTTTTCCAAAAAATTATTTTTCAAGAAAAATAACTAATAAATGATTTAAAACCATTTATAAATATTCATTTGGAATTCCCAATCCATTCCACACATCCACACAATCATTTATGAATGTTATGTGATGAGAGTTTCATATTCATGAGAAGTTTGTCATCTATCAGCCTATTCATCACAATATAATTTTGTCCCATATGCTATTAGAACTCTGGAACTGAGAACTTGGTCCTATTTTAACCAAGACAAGTAAATACAATATGAACAGACACAACATGTATGTTCAAGGATCCTGCCAAAAATTGTTTCAATAAAAATACACGTTTATTGAAAACCATTTCCCATAAAACCAATTTTTAAGAGAAACCATTTCACTTAAAAACCATTTTTATTGAAAAAATATATCCACTTTGGCCATTTAGATGATACAAAAAGTCCATAATTTAAACTTAAAACATTAAATTAAAAGAACTAAATCAATTTTCACAACAATTTACCATGATTACAAAATTTCTTCAAAACCATAAATAATCACTAAAGATGATTTATTCCATGAAGTTCACAATTATTTTCATTTAACCAAACCAATATGAGAAAAGTAAAATCTATTCCAGTAAATAGAGTCAAGAGAGAATCCACCTACCTTGAGGGTTTTGATGAAAACCAACAACGAACGATGAATTCTCTAAAACCCGGGTTGTTTCTCCACAAAAATGGCCTTAGATCTCTTCTCATACCAACAACGAACCCAAATATCATTATATTTTTCATCCCCAACATATATCTACCCATAGAATTCATATATATAAAAAATAAATTGGAGAGGTGAAGTAGATCCAAGTATATCTAAGATGATGTGAGAAGAATAACGAAAACGTCACTTACGCTGAGAATCTGGATTGAAGACGCTAAGGGAGGCCTTCTGATCGATTCCTAGGTTTTTGGGAGAGGTTCCCCAACCCCCAAAAGAGATAAATCTTGATATAGGGTCATTTAAGAATAATAAATAGTGATTGGTAGAAATGAACAAGTGATATCTTAAAAAATAGGATCTAGATTTGACTCTACACATAGTTATACAGTAGGATTAGACAAACCGTGTGTTAGCTACTTCTTCAAGGAAACCCTTGGATGACCTCCACACATTGTATCCTTAATAGTGATCAAACCATGCCAATGAGAATACTTCAAAAATTCAATTTAAATGGTTTCTCCTAGAATAAACACATGGTTTATAAAAACCATTCATAGCCCATGCACATCAACTATAACACCACAAACATATTTAGATATCACCAAACTCTCACATCCTTCAACCATACACTATATAACCATGAAAATCATCAGGTAAGGGTTAAATACTCAAATCCAGGGTTCAAATCCATCCTACTACATGTTTTGAATTAATGAACACCACTAATTTTCATCTCTTGATAGATGATAAATTGTGATGCTAAACATCTCAATTTCATTACATCCCAATGCGAGGATTATATTCTTTAAAGAACTTGTACACTCAACTACTAAAAGTGGGATTGTAGTCTCATTAAAAGAATGAGGCTATTGTCAAATTAATTGGTCTAACATTACTCCTCGACATTGTGGATAAGGATTATTTATATAGGTATGGTTGTTTATACCCTGTGTCACATATCTTTGTTTAGATATAATTTTCTCAGCAATAGTCACTACTTCTGAATCAAAAAACTTATTTTTCATAGGACGAATATCCCAACATGGGATACGTGTAGTCAGGTAGTTTTCATTCAATCCACTAGGCACCATTTCTAAATAATGTCATACATTAAATTAGGTTATGAATCATAATATTTAATGTCAAATTAAAAAAATATTTAACATAAATTTAAATTTAATGCATTTTTCAATTTTATAATCATAATCACAATTTCATCATGGAAATATTTAAATTGAAATACTACAGAAACGTTTATAAGTAAAATGTGAATTATCCTAAGAATATCCATTGGGAGTGTCGAACCAAGTGTAGAGTGAGGCCTATTTTTGTGTACCAAGTTACCCCGATTCAGACCCGTAACACCACGTCAAAGTTGTTACTCCTAGGTAAATATGTTCAAAAACCAAATACACTTGTAGTATCTATATAGGTATACATTTCTTAGTAATATCCATATAATTTATACCATACCAAAATTCTAAGATTTTATTGTATTCTTAACCTCAATTTATATCTAAGGTTATTAACCCCTAATCTATATTTTCTAAATATAGTATCTATGTTTCAACTAATAATTCTATGATACCAACTGTATATATATATACCCTAGTTTCTCAGATCCAGTTACTTATATTAAAACATTATCATGATTACAAGGAAGTCATATCCTGAAATAAAAAATAGTTTTGTAGTTTTAGAAATCTAGATATAGAAATAAGATCAACATTACAACTTGAAATGAAATACAAAATAGTAATTCAATTGGAAACATCTATGGAACATAGATTATACCTGAAAGTCATTACGTATATTCATTTTAAAAATATAGGGGGGAAATGTTAGAATGCGGTGATCTCAGATGCTCAATAAGGGTAAATAATACCGAAAAATTTATCATTGAAATAAGTAATATGCATGGTGAACTACTAAAAACACATTCCGTTAAAAATATTCACGAGAATAATATGGATTTAATAAATTATGATTAAATAAATCTATATAAATGATCATAATAGAATGAAACAAAACTATTTATATTCTACAAGTTTCATAATCACATGGATTATCAATTTGAAATACCATAATGAGATAATGCATAATGCCGGACTTTTGAAACATATTTTCACGACCTCAGTCAATACATTTGGAAATACATAGGTAATGCAGCAAACACTAGCCAATTTTATTTCTTTAGTCATATTGATGCATCGAGGTTCTATAATGGTATCAGCCATAACATTCTATTTCTAATTAATTCATTATATTAGAGGGGTTAAACCTAAACAACATAAATGAGTGAAATCACATTCCCCACTCTGAACACATAAACACTAACCATTCTTGGTATATTGGTGAATGGTATGAAGATAGCACATACATAGTCAAACTGATCGTAAACCATTTAATATAATGTTTTAGATAATAAACATAATATATTAAAACCAACAAGACATAAAATTCAACATATGTGTTGAAATAGACAAAAATACCAACATAACGTCATAGATGATGTTCGAGAGAAATACACTTTTTCTTGGAAAAGAAGAGTTCTATTAGAAAAATCATTAACAAGAAAATGAAATAAGTTATTATTTCCATGATGAAATTAGTGGTTTTATAATAATAATGTTTTATTAAAAGTGATTATAGAGATAACTTGAAAATATGTAATAATGTGAGAAGTTCCCTTCAATCAAGCTTGATTATTGGAAAGAATTGAAAAATATCTTTATAAAATCATTAACAATCTACAAAATAAAGTATGATTCTGATTGGTACACATATATATAACATTAGCATATAATATATGAGTAGTAATTAAAAATAATTAATAATTTTACTATAATTAAGAGAGATAAATAGTTTCCCAAATGAAAATGGAGATTCGGGTAGAAAATCATTACATTATGTCCAAAAGTGTTCAGGAAACGACCTTAACATTTTATATAATCAAATTAAATCAATAAATTAACTAAATAATTACCTCTTATATATGTATATTTTTTATTATAATTTTATTATGTTTACTTATGGCCTTTTGGATGAGTTACAAGATAAAAATTTATTTCTCAAGAGAGTTTGTTTCTATGGTTTCCATGATTGGTATAAATTTTATATAAGTATGAATGTTCATGTGAAATTGGTATAATTCACCAAAATTGAAATTAAATGATAATAATGAAAATCAGTAAGATTAAATGGTGATATTATTAGTTTGTTCATATGGTATGAGGTTGAGTTATTTGATAGAACATTATTGATAATCATTTTGATTGTTTTGTAGTTATTTCAATTGTTACAAACTAGTTTTATTGAATTAATTAGTATTATTTATATATACTAGTTCCAAAAAATTGAATAGTTTATAATAGATATATTATAGTGTGTATAATCCAAAAAATATGTTTTTAGTACAATCTTATTATGAAAAATTGAAGAATGATGGTTTTTTATCCAAAAAGTTAGTAAATCATCACCTCCCAGAATATGATTTTGTTTTTTTTAAAAAGTGACCGAGATAGTAGTTTGAAGAAGGATATTCCATTAACATAATAAAATTATTTTTTATAGATGATTATATATTTATAATGATCATTTTAATATATGATTTGAGGATAATAAAATAAAATAAAATGAATTGAAAATGAAAATAAAAGAAAAAGGAAGAGGGTTAACCTCTTGAAATATCCACCTTGAGAACCTTTTTAAGGAAAGGGGTTATTGCCTTGTTTTCATAAAAAATAAAGCATAGACATAGGGAGATGCTTTGGATGAGTATTTGGACTGAAATTTGATAATATTTAAGGCTAAGAGGTTTGAGGAGAAGGGGGAGTGAGGGGTGGTTTTTACAGTAGAAAAGAGGGGTGATTTTTGAATATCATATTCATTATTTTATTATTTTGATAAAGATAACAAATAGTGCGTATTCTTGTAAAAAATAGTTATAAATTCATTATAATTTGAAAAATATGTGATTACATTAGATATGAATCACAGAATAGTTTATTTTTCTTCTAATGTATTTATACCGTAAACTACCGTATTTTATTATTCAAAAAAATTCAAGTATTTTATAAAAATACCAAAAATTCACCATATCCATTTTTTGATGTGTAGAATTAAAAAATGGACACCATTTTATCTATTTAATTTTATATATATGTGAAATATAATTTTTAAATAAAATCAGTATTCACTTGAAAATTATATATTTTATGTTTACAACTAATTTTGTAATACTTTCAAAAATTAACTAAGGTATCATTAAATTAACCTAAAATTATAGGGCAAGACAAAATTTATTTAGGAATAAATTTTACTATAATGAATTATATTTGAAAACAATTCATTAATTTAAATTTATTATTAAATATTTATTACTTACAAAAATACTAACACTTAATTATTAATTTTTTAAGTATTCACTCTCATTTATAGGGTGACTAAATATTATTTATAATTACATGGGTGGGGTTGCTATTTATAAGGGTACATTACTATTCATAAGGGCCCAGTTACTATTCACAAAAAATTTACGATGAACATATCATACTGTAAATATCATTATAATCAGAACTACGCATGTTTGTTATTTGAAAGTCAAAACACAAAGAGGGTATAATTATGTTTAATGGGTATATTATAATTACAATATGTTTTTTCGTAGAGACTCGGTGTTTCATACATTAAATTCAATATTATGTTTATTTGTTAAAACACAGGGTTTTACTTAAATCCTATGATAGAGATATAGTAGGTGAGTGTGGAAGATTATTATATATATACCAATAATCTTTTATTTCATTTAGTTTTCCTTTGTTAATATAGTAACCAGTTTCTATCTTTATTATAATAACTAAAAAAATAAGAGGTCTCAGAGAAAAAATATATACGGAATTTTAAATTATAAGAGAAATTATTTTAGTAAGAGGGTTTTTTAGGTTTTCGAAGATAACATGCATTTTTTTAATATATGGATGTTTTAGTGGAAATTATTAATTGAATTATTTAGGATATTTCGTAATGGAGAATGAAATGAATGTCGAAGATAATGTTTCACAGTACCTGATTACGTACCACTGGATACCTAGTGTGGGGGATATGGTTTTTTGCAACTATATAGGTAGGTGAGATTCTAGTGGGATTCCAAAAAGTAACCCATAGATAAATAAGGAGCCGGTAGGGTCTAATATATACACTGTAGTTGCTAGGTCCATTTTTTGATGGAGGTGCATGTTTTTTTTCAAAGTTGACCCATACCAATTTAAATTGGTAGTAAACCTAGAGGACATCCTTTTTCTTTAACTCATACAAATATATTTACCATTAATAAATCCTTTTATATAGGGTTAATGAGATTTAAATAATGAAACATATCATTATCTGGTTCCTCATCTTCATCTTTAATTATTAATATTAATTTTTCAATTAAATTTTAGATTTTTCAGTTTGGGTATTAATAATAGATTTCACTAGAATAAGTTCAAATATAACCTTAATTTACTGTATTTATGGTGTGGTATCTAGATGATTCTACAAAATTACAATTCTCAATTTCAACCAATTTTACAAAAATACAAATATACACGTGAATATTCAAATGTAATTCATCATTATGTTTATAAATTATTGGTTATTTAATCTACATCTAGTAAAAAAATTTCACATATAATTACTTTGTGTATGGAATGGATATTCCTAAAAATATTAGTTGTTAATTTTTCTTACCAATCATATTTTTTGATTTAAAATAGTTAATTACTAAAACAATAATTACATGAAATTTATTACATATTATTATATTAAAATATGCGGGGAATGTGTCTTTAAGAATTAGTTCATGTTATTGATATTGATTAAAAAAGAGTATGAATAGGGTGGACAAGAATTCATAAAAAGGGAGATTTATATGGTAGTATTCCCCCAATTATATATATCAGACCATCAAAAATATTTTTTAGCCTCTGCATTATGTAACATCCCAAGTAAGTAATGAATAATATATATTCTTATCTATGTCTATTTATGGATTAGATAGTGTTTTAGAGGCTTAAAATAAGAATAAATCCAATCTTAAGCATGGAATACACTAATATTTTTAAAAGATTTTTTTACTGCCTTTTGATGGAAAACCATTTTTAAATCAAACTTTTGACAATTTTATAAGCTCTATTTGTCAAAATAAACTTATTATTTATTATTGGGACATTTAAATTTACATTGGATAATTTTTTGGTATTTTTCTGACAATGTTCATTTTTTAATGAATAGTGAAAAATACTGCATTTTACATCAAAAATGCTTTTTCATATAATTTAATTATATGGTTAGATTATATTTTTAATTGGTTTTAAAGTGTAATTAGAATATAGTTTTACCATTTAATCCAATGTTGTTCATTATAATTAATTTCACTTTGGAATTGGGCATAAACAAGTGCCAATCTTTTCATAGATATTGTTTCAAAAAAACCCGCTATTTGTTTTGACAATGGGAATTATTTTTAAATTCATTCGTGCAATTTCTATGTTTGGAATATGGTAAAATGGATTCCATATTTGTAATCATAAGGTCCAAATTATGTAATTAAGACTCTTTTGTTTTTGGACATTATGAATAGTAACGATGGTAATTATCTTTAATTATCTTGATTAATTAGTAATCAGGTAGTTAAGGGTAATAAAATAATATCATAATAATAAAAAATTACCCTGACATGTGTCCTAATTCTACTGGTTGTGTCATGGCCGACCATGTAATTCCTTATGCCAAACTTAGGGACCCCATGGAATCACTTTTGGGTGAAAGTGACACTTTATCATTTTATTTTTAAAGAAAGGAGAATATCACTAAAGAATGTATCACCCGAGTAAAAAAAATTTAATTTTGTCTAAATAAATTATATCTTGGACTATAAATATTAATTGGAAATCTAAAATTATTTCCTACATCATAGTATTTTTTTTCTAATTTTTAGACATTATATAAATTAAATTATTTATGACATCATGATGATGCAGCGATTATCTCATTAATGAACAATTTAAATAAAATGAAAATATAATGTAAAATCTAAGACTTAAACTTGTCAAAGACCTATTTTATGAGTATATTTATAACCCTTATCAACTTAAACTCGAAATATATCAATGTGGGACCTTTAAAATCAGAAAATCATTTTAAAATAAAGTAACATTTCTTGACATTCCAAGAGTGCCCCTCCTCTCCTCTTATAAAAGGCCCCCGCCTCTACCTCTTTACACACAACTCTCAAGCCATTGTCTTGGAAAATATCTGCTCATTTTATCTCTCCACATCCATCTATTCATCCTATAAGCCTTACCTTAGGCAGAAATCTATTCAAGAAACCCTTTTGGTACAAACCAGGAAGAGTTACCCGATTTAAAGGTAAAGACTTCTATAATGTTCTTTAGTTTTATTTTGATTCTCCAACCCCCTAAACTCTTTTTATTCATTTATTTTGTAAGAAAACCAGTATCTTCAATATACTCGGATGTTTTTATAAGAATTATTCGAGCTACACTTACACACACCAACATCTAATGGTTAAAGAGCATACTGTTTCCGTGGATGGCGAATTTCTGCCTCACGAAAAGATGATTGTTCAATATTCTTCTAACACATTCAAAGGTGGACATTAAGATGTCACTATATTTATATATGATATATAATATGTTTATTTTTACCTTAAGCTTCAGTATTTTTACATTTATGGCATACCTTTATGGTTTCCATTATGGGTAAACACGATATCTTCATTTTAGGAAGTGCGGACTACCGCCCCCTCAAAGTGATTTGATTCGTTAATGCCATATGTGGGACATATAAAGTATTGAGTTAATGATATTATATATGATATTATACTAGAATTATAATATACCTTTATATCATTATGATTCTATTCTATAAAATATGAAATATAAATGGAAGTAGCGTTCATGCCTACGTACGGCTTACCGTCTCCATGAACGGTGCATTTCATTTTTACCTCTAAATGTTATGTAATATTATAAATGCATGTATATACTGGATATATATGATATATATGATATCTACATCATGAATATAATTCTGGATATAATGGATATTTTACCACATGAACAACTTGTAATTATAAAGAGTTTATTTTTGACTCAAGTACCAATGATCGAAAAAACGACCATTATTAACTTAAATAATTACATAGTGTTAATAACATGGTAATAAGTGATATAAAAGAAACAATGAACTTGAAAAAGGTTCCTAAGCAAGTAGAAATTAACTCAAGTTTATTATTCAAGAGGTTAAAGAACGATCAAGTCAAGTCAGACCCGAGTTATGGGACTTCGTCTCAATCTCCTTTCATTGAGGTATATTTTGTTTTATACACAACTTTCTTTTATATGGTGTATAAAACCCTTTTACTTTTACGTCTATTCAAAAGTAATCTTTTTATACGAAGCGTTTTACTAAATGACTAAAGGAATGTTTTTTTTGTCATATGTGTATGCGGCGACAACGAATTCTCCGTCGTCGTGACCATTATTTGAGTTTCGGCTTCCTCTACAAGCCATAAATTTTTTTAAAAAAATGAAAAAAATAAATACCATGTTTTACTTTTATTTTATTTTGGCAGTGAAAATGGTTTTTATAATGTTTTTATTATATCAATGTGTTGTATTGATATCTTGTGTTTGAAATGTGGAAATGTTATGTTTTCTTTATGCATGTCTTATGTGATACAATTATGTTATGGTTCTTGGGCGTTGTTTATGAAGATGGGTGGTTCCGTGATAAACTAAGGGCGGGTAAGCCCGATATAGCTCTCTAATGCATTGGGTAACGCGAAGGGGTTAAACGTTATGGTTTATCCGAAGATATTTGGGGAATATACTGGAATGGGTATTCCAAATGTAACCATGAGGGTTACTCCCTATGTAAGAATGTTATAAATGCCTCAAGTTACCTTTATGTCTTATGATTTCTATGATTTATTTATGATTTGATGAGGTATGTTAAAGTGATTATGTTTTATGAGTAAAGTATGATTTCATTAATTCTTACGTATACATGGACTAATGTTTTCATTTCGTACTTTCATATCCCTTACTGAGCTTTTTATGCTCATCCCAAGTTTTTGAAATGTTTTTCACAGGTCAAGGTAAAGTTACATGATGTGATGATAATGTGAAGGAGGTGTCATGAAAGAATCCATGTTTTGTTTTAAATATGTTTCCTTTAATGGGAAAAGTGAATATTGTCTTTAATGTAACCACCTTGTTTAAATGTGGAATGTAATGCATGATTTGTGATCTAATAATCTAAAACTCTAAACCTGAAAATATCCTCAATGTGTAATCTTGTAATAACTCAAGATTAAGTAATGTTTAAGGCTGGGGCCTTATAGTTGGTATCAGAGGGAGGTTTAGATAACTTTAGGAGTTAGAATTATATTAAATGATTATCCAAAAATATTTTTTATGGTCAAATTGAAATGATATAGAATTTGAAGATTACCATGTTGCTTCATCTAAGACATGTTTGTTCAGAATGGTTTTTCACAGAGGAAACAGGGAAGCAGTGCTAGGAAGGCATACAGAAGGAAATGACCTTCCGAATCAGCATCCTGAGATGGTCGGAATTGGAACTGAACAGTTTGTTCCAGTAATGGCGCAGTTGACTCAAGAGATAAATGGTGGTGGTATCCATGCACGAGATCAGGCAGATCAACCGAAGAGGAACATGTCAGTGGTGGAACATTTCATGAGGCAACATCCCCCATCATTGAGATGATCATCTAACCTTGTGCTAGCTGAAGGGTGGATTAAAGCACTGTAGAATATTTTCAATGTCATGGGGTGTTCAGACAATCAAAAGTTTAGTCTTTCAATTTACCGTTTCGAGGGTGAAGCAGATCAGTGGTGGTCGATGGTTAAAAATATCAGGGACGTTGATGAGATTGATGCTCTCGACTGGGATGAATTCAAAGGTATGTTTCTTGAGAAGTATTTTCCTAAGGATGTTCAACTTAGTATGGAAAAACAATTCTTGGAATTGAGGAAAGAGGAAGACTTAGTGGCTTCTTATGAATAAAGGTTTACTCGATTGGAAAGGTATGGTCCAAATTTTATTCGAGACCTTGATAGTAAAATCAATCATTTTTACTCAGGATTAAAGCCAAAATATCGAAGGTCATTGGCTTCTCGTGAGTTAAAAAGTTATGAAAAGCTTGTTCGATGTGATGAGAAGGTGGAAATGGAGTTTTCCGATGATCAAGTGTTCTATAACAACCAACAGAAGAAGAGAATGAGGTTGCATGAGAAAGGGAAGAATTCTTCAAAAAGGTCTGATGATAAGAAAACTAAGTTTCCAGTTTGTGATAAATGTGGTAAAAGGCATGCTAGAGAATGTCTTCTGAATTCTGGAAAGTGCTACCAATGTGGTAAGATGAGACATAAGGCTCGTGATTGCACTGAGAACGATCAGGGTGATGGTAAGACCAAATTTGATTTACAGTTAGTGAAATGTTTTAAGTGCAATGATATGGGTCACTATGCAAATGAGTGTCTGACAAAGAGCTCGAGTGATGGGAAGTAGTTAGACTACAAGAAAAAAGGGGTGGTGAAATCATTTACAACTACTTCAATGGATGTTGGGCCATCAAATTAAGTGGTATCAGGTACTTTGTTTGTTTTTTCAGATTATTCCATTGTGTTTTTTGATTCGGGGTCTACACATTCCTTCATCTCTGAAAACTTTTCTAGTAAAATGGGAATACCATCTCAAGAAAGTACTCCTGAACTTGTGGTAAAAACACCTGGGGGAAATGCTGAGGCAAAAAAATTTTATAAGAATCTTCTTATCCTTATCCGTGGAAAGAACCTACTTTCAAACCTTAATGTTTTACCTCTAGTAGAGTTTGATGTTATCCTGGGTATGGATTGGCTCTCTATTTACCATGCTAAGATTGACTGTAGAGATAAAAAAGTTTCTTTTCAGAAAGAATTTCAGTTTGTATATAAGAATGAACCCTTACTGTTGATAACATATCAAGAGGCTGTGAAACTTGTAAAATATGGAAATGAATATTACCTTGCACATATTGTTTAAAACAAAGGAACTGTTCAGATTAATGATGTGCTAGTGGTAAATGAGTATCCAAATGTTTTTCCTGATTAGTTTCCTGGAATAATACTAGATTGGGAAGTTGAGTTTACTATTGACATAGTTCCTGATGCTAAGACAATTTCAAAAGCCCCTTATCGAATGGCTCAAATTGAACTTTTAGAGTTGAAGGAGCAATTACAAGATTTTTTAGAGAAAGGTTTCATTCGACCTAGAACATCACCATGGGGTGCTTCTGTCTTATTTGTTAAAAAAAGATGGTTCTATGAGACTTTGTATTGATTATAGAGCCTTGAATAACATCACTGTTAAGAACAAATATCCTTTGCCTCATATCAATGATTTGTTTGATCAGCTCCAGGGAGCTCAGTTTTTTTCAAAGATTGACCTGAGATAAGGGTACCATCATTTGAAGGTAAAGGAAGAAGAAATTACAAAGACCGTGTTTCATACAAGATATGACCATTATGAATGTGTAGTTATGCCTTTTGGGCTAACCAATTCACCTGCTGTATTCATGGACCTTATGAATAGAATTTTCCATGAGTTCTTGGATAAGTTTGTGGTTGTTTTCATTGATGATATTTTGGTGTTTTCTAAAAGTAAAGAGGAGCATGAAAGACATTTAAGTGTTATTTTTCAAACCTTAAAAGAATAGAAATTTTATGGGAAATTTTGAAAGTGTGAGTTTTGGTTGCAACAAATTTCTTTCCTTGGTCACATTGTTTCTAAATATGGGATAACTATTGATCCTGCAAAAACAAAGGTTGTTGAAGAATGGACAAGATCCACAAATGTAACCGAGATTCATATCTTCCTTGTTTTTGCAGGATATTACCAAAGGTTTTTTCAAAATTGTTCCCAGTTATCTAGTCCAATGATTAAGCTAACTCAGAAGGGTGTTAAGTTTATCTGGACAAAAGAATGTGATGATTGTTTTCAGGAGTTGAAAATAAGATTGGTGAATGCTCCAGTTTTGGCACTAACTTCCAGGAATGGTGAGTTTGTTATCTATAGTGATGCTTCATTGAAAGGACTTGGTTGCGTCATAATGCAGAATGATTAGGTAATTGCTTATGCTTCACATCAGTTGAAAACTCCTGAGTTAAATTACCCTACATATGATTTAGAATTAGCTGCTGTTGTTTTCGCTTTAAAACTTTGGAGGCATCATTTGTATGGTGTAAAGTGTGAAATATATACTGATCAAAAAAGTTTAAAGTATATATTCACTCAAAAATAATTGAAAATGAGACAGAGGAGATGGATAGAATTAGTAAAGAATTATGATTGTACAATTCATTACCATCCAGGAAAAGCAAATAAAGTGGCTGATGCTTTGAGTCGAAAAAGTAATGCTACATTTACAACGTTGCGTTTGGAACATGATCCTTTGGTTAAGGATTTGATGAAATTTGGCCTAGAAGTGGTTGGTGCAGGATTTACTTCTGTTTTGTTTTAGGTATCAGTGAAATCTTCTCTATCAGACAGAATTAAGAAAGCCTAGAATCAAGATAGTGAGTTGCAGAAAAAGGTAGAGCTGGTTCAGAAGGGTAAGTTTCCTAAATTCAACATTGATAATGATTGTGTTTTGATATTTGGGAGGAGATTTTCTGTGCCGTATGATTCACAGTTGAAGAGAGAGTTGTTATGTGAAGCTCATAGTTCTCCGTTTTCAGTTCATACAGGATGTACTAAGATGTATAGAGATCTTCAGGAGTATTACTGGTGGGATGTAATGAAAAGAGATATTGATGATTTTACTGTTAAGTGTTTGACTTGTCAACAGGTTAAAGCAGAGCGGCAGTTACCAAAAGAGATGCTTCAGCCTTTACCAGTGCCAGAGTGGAAATGAGAGAATATATCCATGGACTTCATTATGAGATTGCTGAAGAAACCTCGAGGTAATAATGCAATTTGGGTTATTATTGATCGCTTGACTAAATATGCTCATTTAATTTCTATACAAGATACTTTTTCCCTAGATCAACTTTCCCGCTTGTATCTTAAAGAGATAGTCAGGTTACATGGAGTTCCTCTCTCCATTGTATCTGATCGTGATCCCAGGTTTACTTCTAACTTTTGGAAAGGCCTTCAGAGGTCATTGGGTACTGAATTAAATTTTAGTACATCTTTTCATCCTCAATCAGATGGGTAGTAAGAACAAACGATTCAGACTTTGGAGGATATGCTAAGTGCTTGTTCGATGGATTATCAGGGAAGTTGGGACCACCATCTTTCGTTGGTTGAGTTTTCTTGTAATAACAGTTTTCATTCTAGTATACAGATGGCACCATTTTAGGCATTATATGGGAAGCGGTGTCGAACTCCAGCTTTCTGGGATGAAGTGGGTGAAAGGAAGTTGATGGGACCAGAATTGGTAGAAGATTTGGCAGGAAAAGTTCAGCTGATACAAAGACACATGAGAATAGATCAGATCAGGCAGAAGAGTTATGCAGACAAAAAGAGGAAGGATCTCTCTTTAGAGGTAGGTGATCATGTTTTTCTCAAAGTTTCACCATGGAAAAGTGTGATGCAATTTGGTAAGAAAGGAAAGTTGAGTCCAAATTTTATTGGACCATATTAAATTCTGTAGAGAGTTGGATCAGTTTCATACCGAGTGGCTTTACCACCAAGTTTATCTCAGGAACACAATGTTTTTCAAGTTTCAATGTTAAGGAAGTACATGCCAGATCCATCTCATGTTTTGAGTCCAGAGGTAGTTCAGCTGGAAGAGAACCTATCTTATGAGGAATAACCGGTCCAGATTCTTGGCCATAAGGAGAAAGTGTTACAGAATAAGGTGATTCATCAAGTAAAGGTTTTGTGGAAAAACCACATGAGTGAAGAGGCAACATGGGAATCTGAAAATGCAATGAGGGATAAATACCCTCACTTATTCGATAAGTAAATAAATTGTGGGGACACAATTTTATAAAGGGGGGAAGGATGTAACATCCCAAGTAAGTAATTAATAATATATATTCTTATATAGTTCTATTTATGAATTAGATATTGTTTTAGAGGCATAAAATAAGAACAAATCCAATCTTAAGCATAAAATGCACTAATATATTTAAAAGATTGTTTTACTGCCTTTTGATGGAAAACCATTTTTAAATCAAACTTTTGACAATTTTATAAGCTCTATTTATCAAAATAAACTTAGTCTTTATTATTGGGACATTGAAATTTACATTGGATAATTTTTTGGTATTTTTCTGACAATGTTCATTTTTTAATGAATAGTGAAAAATACTGCATTTTACATCAAAATTGCTTTTTCATATAATTTAATTATATGGTTATATTATCTTTTTAATTGGTTTTAAATTGCAACTAGAATATATTTTTACCATTTAATCTAATGGTGTTCATTATAATTAATTTTACTTTGGAATTGGGCATAAACAAGTGCCAAAATTTTCATAGATATTGTTTCAAAAAAACTCGCTATTTGTTTTGACAACGGGAATTATTTTTAAATTCATTATTGCAATTTCTATGTTTGGAATTTGGTAAAATGGATTCCATATTTGGAATTAGAAGGTCCAAATTATGTATTTAAGACTCTTTTGTTTTTGGACATTATGAATAGTAACAACGGTAATTATCTTTAATTATCTTGATTAATTAGTAATCAGGTAGTTGAGGGTAATAAAATAATATCATAATAATGAAAAATGACCCCAACATGTGTCATAATTCTACTGGTTGTGTCATGACCGACCATGGGATGCCTTGTTCCAAACTTAGGGACCCCATGGAATCACTTTTGGGTGAAAGTGACACTTTATAATTTGTTTAAAGAAAGGAGAATATCACTAAAGAATGTATCACTGAAGTAAAACATTTTTAATTTTTTCTACATAAATGATCTATTAGACTATAAATAGTCATTGGAAATATAAAAATATTTCCTACATCATAGTATTTTTTTATAATTTTTAGACATTATATAAATTAAATTATTTATGACATCATGATGATGCAGCGATTATCTTATTAATGAACGATTTAAATAAAAAGAAAATATAATGTATAATATAAGACTTACACTTGTCAAATACCTATTAGATGAGTATATTTCGAACCCTTATCACCTTATACTAGAAATATATCAATGTGGGACCTTTAAAATCCTAAAATCAATTTAAAATAAAGTAACATTTCTTGACTTTCCAAGAGTGCCCCTCCTCTCCTCTTATAAAAGGCCCCCAACTCTACCTCTTTACACACACCTATCAAGCCATTGGCTCGGCCAATATCTTCTCATTTTATCTCTCCACATCCCTATCTTCATCCTAGAAGCCTTACCTTAGGCAGAAAGGTCTTCAAGAAACACTTTTGGTATAAACCAAGATGAGTTACCTGATTTAAAGGTAAAGACTTCTCTAATGTTCTTTTGTTTTATTTTGCTTCTCCAACCACCTAAACTCTTTTTATTCATTTCTTTTGTAAAAACACCAATATATTCAATATACTAGGAAGTTTTTATAAGAATTATTCGAGCTACACTTACACACACCTACATCTAATGGTTAAAGAGCATACTGTTTCCGTGGATGGAGAATTTCTGCCTCACGAAACGATGATTGTTCAATATTCTTCTAACACCTTCAAAGGTGGTGTTTCCGACACTTTCGTCGGGGCGCGCGCCTCCGTATGTGAGGATGTACAACTGTTACCCCACATTACCGCTTTCTAAAGGCGGGTGACATCTGCTCCTTATTCAGGGATGTCTGCTCCTTGATCGAAACCGGGATGATGCACTACTACAAACACGGCCTTTATCAGCGCTAAAAATGGCCTTTATCAGTGCTAGAAAAGCGTTGATAAAGCCAGCGTAGATAAAGGGGGGGGGGGGGGTCCCCTTTATCAGTGCTTCCTTTATCAGCGCTTTCATTTTAGCGCTGATAAAGGACCCTTTTATCAGTGCTTTTAAAAAAGCGCTGATAAAAGTTAAAAAAATTTAAAAAAAGTTAAAAAAATTTAAAAAAAATTAAAAAATACTGCCAATCGGGGGGGGGGGGGGGGGCTTTTATAGCGCTTGAACCCCCCCTTTTACAACGCTTTTCGACCCCTACACTACACCCCACGCACCCCCTCCACCCTTTAACAGCGCTTTCTCCAATATTCCCCATGCACGCGCACCCCTGCCTCCACCAGGATTTGAACTCGAGACCTCCCCCCTGCGCGCCTAAGCCCTTACCACTACTCTATTTTGATTTTCTTTCCAATTCATGATATCTCTCTATATATATATTTATATATTTAGTTATATTTATTCGTATAGTAATATATATTTATATTAATATATATATATAGTTATATTATAATATATATAGTAATATTAATATATATATATAGTGGTATTAATATATATCTATATCTATATCTATATATATTTAGTTATATTTATTTGTATAGTAATATATATTTATATTAATATATATATTTAGTTATATTAACATATATATAGTTATATTAACATATATATAGTTATATTAACGTATATATAGTTATATTAACATATATATAGTTATATGAATATACATTTATATAGTTATATTAATATATATATAGTGATATTAATATATATATTTATGGTGATATTAATATATATATATATATATATATAGTAATACAAATATATATATATGTAGTTATATTAATATATATATAGTTATTAGATTAATATATATATAGTTAGATTAATATATATATAGTTAGATTAATATATATATAGTTAGATTAATATATAGGTATATAAATATTCATATATTGGTATTTTAAATAAAATGGATATTAGTTATTATTTAGATAAAGCTAATATATTCTATATGTAAATATGTTTAATTATTTATTTAAAAAATTTAATTTTTAGGTGTGAATATATAAAAAATATGTACATATAGTTACATATTTGATTATAAATAGCAGTTCATTATAAAAAAGGAAGAAATTTCAAAGACATAATATCAATATGAATGTAATACCTTGGAATAAAATCAGTCCCCGCCAAGAAAAGCCAATAATACCCCCTTAAACGAGTTTGAAAATCCACAAAATATTAAAAAATCCGGGTACCCCGACAAAAAACTCAGTTTTGGAGGCCTTCTGGGCCTCTTTTGGCCTCGAAAAATGCTTTACCGGGGTTCCCCCAATCACAATGACGTAGAGATCGTCGCAAGTTTCGATTTGATATGTGGTAGAGCTCAAACGGACACCCGGATCAAAAGTTATGGCCGTTTGAAGTTTGAGTTGCGTTTTCAACATATTTGGGATCTTTTTTTAATTTTTTTTAATTTATTTAGTCCTCAAATTGTTATTAAATGAATATTAATCCATAATGATTATCAAATTATTAATTAAAAATATTTTTTTAATTTTTTAAGAAGTCATTTTCACTAAATATCTTATATAGTAAGTATAATAAGTGTAAATGTACATTTATACTTATCTAAAATATATTTAAAAATTATATATTATATTTATATAACAATATAACTATATTTATATATTAATATATTAATATATTTTTAATTTTTTTTTGAAGCCGACCCTTTATCAGCGCTTTTTTTAGCACTGATAAAGGGACCCCCCTTTATCAGCGCTTTTTCGTTAGCGCTGATAAAGGGGGGCGCTGCGAAAAACTGTTTTTGTGGTAGTGATGGGATGTCGGTTCTTCCTTCCGTGGATTCCTCCTCGGAACTCGTCACCTAGTCCAGGTCTCCCTCATAGATTTAATACATTGTTCGTGAAACTCTTCCCAGTGCCATGTTTCCATGGACACCGGTTAATTACGCTGCATCTGTCAGGACATTCCAAAGGGTCCGGTCAGGGCAGCAACCTTCAGTCAGGGGAGTAGTCACGTTGAGGCATCAGTAACGTGTTTGAACGCTAGAGAATTGGTGTTTCTATCTTCTGTCCCTTATTATAGGGCTTATCAAGGGCATGGAAGCCTGAAGCATCCCACATCGAGCACGAGGAATCATATGCCATAGGCATGTATCTGAGGTTTTCCTCAGCATCCTATGTTTAACACAGGGTATGCCGCAGGTTTAACATCCTGCAGAGACAGATCGGCCATATCAGAACACTTGTGTAGTGGATCAGATTGAGGAATCCCCCTTGAAGGGATGCCGATATCGGGGTTAGCCCATGGGTGGCTTCCCGGATGCTGTGGAGGGAAGTGGAGTGGCACGATCTCCCCGGGATGTGGTGGCCCGGGTGAGAATCAAGATGGATGGTGGAGAGTTGAATGAACTGGAGGGGGAATGAAATGGGACCATCGCAAGGGCGACAGTGAAGTTGGGCTTGATCCTCAAAGAGACCTCCTACATATTCCCGTGACAGGGAATCAAAGTCCGCGTAGTTCCGGATGGTGCTGGTGAACCGACGTTAAGGTGGAGCTTGGTCCGATGTTTGATGGGCTTGAACCTCAGGGAGGCTTCCTACGTACCTTGCCTTGACATGGATCAAAGTCCTCGTAGTTTGGGTGAGACGTGGGATACAGTTTAACATCATGCAGGACGGGGGTGGACCGACGTAAATGTGGTCGGAACGACCAGGTGATGGGCTTGAACATCATGGAGGCTTCCTACGTACCATGCCTTGACATGGATCAAAGAACTCATAGTTCATGTGGTTTTCATCAGCGAACCGACGTGAAGAAAGGACATTGGTCTGATGGGAGATGGGCTTGAACCTTAGGGAGGCTTCCTACGTACCATACCTTGACATGGATGAAATTCCTTGTAGTTCAGGATCGTCAGTTTAATGTCGTGCTGGATGAGGGTGGAACCTGAAGTGAAGAAATGACGGGCGGTGGGCTTGAACCTCATGGAGGCTTCCTATGTACCATGCCTTGACATGGATCAAAGACCTCGTAGTTCAAATGGATGTGAAGTTTAACGTCATGCGGGACACGGATGTACTGTTTAACGTCATTCTGGATGAGGGAATACAATTTAACGTCATACTGGACAAGGGCATACAGTTTAACGTCATGCTGAACGAGGGAATTACCATGATCGATGATTAATCTAAGCCCACTTGAGTCATGCTCGGTGTGAGAAACAAGAGGCAGCAGTGACCTGACGATCACGTCGCGAAGGATGCGTCCGTGAGAAGCGAAGAAGGGATTACGCGTTAGGTGGCCCATGGTGCTGGGACTTACTCCAGGATGGAGGCCCAAAGTGAGGCAAAGCGCAGCGGGAGAGGGATTTGGGACCAAAGATGGAAGGTGCCTCATTCCCTATCACGCCCGCCAATGACCTTGGTAATGGGGAAGTACAGAGGTTCATGGGTTCTACCTTCCACAAAAGAGGCTAGGGGGCTTAAAACATGGTGGTTTCCCTTCCCCTGTGGACATACGCTACTCCGAAAAGGAGGATATCATCCCATATGATGGTTATTCCGTTCCCGTGGAGACGAGTGTCATAAAGAATGTCCAAGATGGGGGGCCCTGCGTGCGAGGAACGGGGTCGGGTCACATTTTAACGTCATGTGTTGAGGACAAGGTGCTTGACAGTTTAACGTCCTGCAGCTCAGACGATGTGGGTTTACTCTACACCCCTAGGACTTACATGACCGGTACCCTCTTCTCCTTGGGGTAGGGAAGGTACCGGCAAGGCCATGGTCAAGGGGGGGTCGTAGAGAGAACCATCGAGGGGTCCACGTTAGCGTGGCTATGCAAAGAAGCAATATCCCTTAGCGTGCCTATGTGAAGAAGCATTAGGCGAAACAATGCTACAAGTGGTGTTGTCCATGGGACTTTGAAATCACATCATGCAAACTGGGAGGGTCGCATGAGAAGAGGAATTTCCAAGCAAAGGGGTGTGCTTCACGAAGTGGAGTGCCTTGGCCTTATCATGGGGAAGGGGTGTGAATGGGAGGTGCTTCACAAAGTGTAATAGTATTCGCGGAGCACTGCCTCGCGAAGCAGAGGTGCCTCTCGAAGCAAGGGGCTGTGAAGCAGTGTGCTTCGCTATGTACAGCGACCCTGCCTTGGCATGTGGATCACTAGGACATGATGGGTGTTTTGTGAAGCATAAACGCTCCGCGGTTGCCCGGGTTCCCTTGGGAATCCCCGTCCTTCGCGAATGCCCTTAGGCTTCATGAAGTGCATCCCTCTCGGAAGAGGGGATCAAAACGAGACAAGGCGAAGGCATCTCGCAAAACAAAAATACCTCTCGGAGTTCATGATTCCCGGGGCGAAGGGTGCTTCGCGATTCGGGAGTTGAGAAGCCGAAAGGTCGGATTGTCCGTCCACTGGACTCAGGGGGAGCCCAGTATTTATAGGCAAGGGGCCCCGAGAAGCAGATCTCACGTGGCACGAAGGGGGCTGCGGTGCTTCGCGGTAGGCACACGAATGTTAGGGAGTTTGCGGAGCATTACCGCCTCTGGGGCTTCGTAGTGGGCTCGCGAATGTCAGGGCTTTCACGGAGCGTTACTGCCTCCTGTGCTTCGCGGCGGCTGCGATGTTTAGCGGCGCTCCGCGTCAGGGCTTCATGAGGCAGCGTGCAGGATTCTTTTCCTTCTTCCCTTTGCAGTCAATATTTTGGCGCCAACAAATGCCGCCCCTCAGACTTGGAGCCGCAGAGGGTCAGGGGTCTAAGTCTGAGGGAAAATTGCCAAAATTATCGGCGGTTCGTGATGCAGACTCACGAAGGGGCGCGCGGGGATGACAACAGCCGCGCGTTCTGGACGCGCCGCGATGCTCCGCGCGGGCGGGACGCGCCGCAAAGCTCCGGGGTCTCCGCCTATAAATATGGGGGATTACCTCTCTTTTGTCCTCTCGCGAATTTTTTCCTTTTGCGCTCTCGACTTCGTGAACCTCCGCGTACTCCGCATCTGCTCTCCGAAAACCGAGCTTCGTGGAGAACCATGAGTCTCCGACTCTACGACTGCACCAATTGAACTTTTGTGTGCCGGCCTAGACTAGGTTCCGTGGCTTGGTTTTGCGCCCGAGTTTCGCGAGAGCTCTTCTAGAGCAACCTTCGCAACCCGACCCGAATTTTTTTTCCGAGTTCTGAAACCGAAATGGCCCATCGAGAAGCTGTGTTGGGGGTGCTTGCAGACGCCGCCCGGAGGGATGAGATGGCTAACTGTCCGGGCCTTGGGGATATGGTCCGAAGCCACTCAGACCATAATTCGTTGATAAAACTGCTATCAGAGAGTCAGAATAACTATCTATAGTGCAAGAAGCTTCCTTTGTATGGCTTCAGGCTGATGGATGATGTCTTCATCCTTGAGGTGAGTAGGGATTAACCAGCTTGCTGGTTCAAGAGCACACCATGCCAGCGCCAGTGGTTCAGGGTGGCTGATAGTCATGCACGGGAGGACTTCACACCCGCCACTGCTGATTGTCTCTACAACCATGTGAACAATATTGACGGGAAGCCACTGCAATCGGAGACGTCCCCTCCTCTGTACCGCACCATGCTGAAGGCAGCTTTGCAGGATTCGAAGAAGGGGTGGTCCGATGAGTGGGACCTGCGCTAGAGAGGTAGCTTCACTAACGACTGGGCATAGGCCTACTGGGTAGGCGCCTCATGCAAGGTGTTTGGGGCTGAGCTGAGGAGAGTGGGTTTTTATGTGGCGACATGGGCCTCCCAATTCCACATTTACCAACCGAAACAGCTGATGCCGGAGCTGCTGAGCATATGGTCATCTAGGACCAATACTTTTCACCTACACCATGGGGAGGTGGGAATCAGTCTGTGGGATGTCCATTAGATTTAGGGGGTCCCGATCTTGGGGGCCATGTATGATGATTTCCTCCCCGTCATGAGCGCGTGGGAGGATATAGAGCAGATGCCATGACTGGCATCTGTACTGATGGCACTGGTCCCTGGAGAGGACAAGGAGGCAGTGAGAGATGTACACTTTAAGAAGTGGTTCGAGCAGTTCATGAATTTCCTGGAGAATCAAGAGTTCCCCCCGAGGCCTCGAACTTGTCCGAAGGCAGCTCAACGGGGCAATGAGCACTTGTATTGGTGGGTCTTGGAGGACAGAAGATGTAAGACTTGGTGTTTCAGTGTCAGCACTGAACAACAGCCGATAGTCAGGATGTAGGCGTTCAACATAGCCCTTATCTGCGGTTGGATCCTACCGTTGAGGGATACCAACATGGGGGTGCGACCCGGCTCATTCATCATGGCGTCTATGCTGGCCATGGGGTAGCGGGTCAATCTGGGGATTCCAATGCTCGCCAAGATGTACAGAATGCTGCGGCATGTTAGCGAGGGAAAGAAGATACCAAGGATATGCGGGCCCTTCCACATTCTATATGGGTGGATTGCGGCGAAAATCAGAGGGATTTATGAGTATCCAAACCCTATCTTGCCGCCAGGATCAAACCTTCACACCTACATTCTGAATGCGGTCGGGAGATTCCCATTCAAACTAACCATGCCGATGGTGCTGAACCAGGTGTGGAGGGCGAATGAGTTTAACTTCCACCCATTTCCGTTGCAGACGGGGGTACTTACTGACGATGGGAAGGGAACATAAGAGCACTGGACTTATCTCCTGGCCTTTCAAGGTGGAGTTTTGGTGGAACGAGTGGATCGTGAGCCGCTCTGTGAATCGTACACCCCACACCGGTTTGTGAGGCAGTTTCGGTGCCTCCAGCGGGTGACCCCGCAGGTCTACTGGGAGCTGCGTCATGAGGAGCACCCATGTGTGATGAGGCAGATGTGGCTCATGTTCACACAGGAAGACGGGAAGATGCTAATTGCATTGCCTCCATCCACCGCTGCTTTCGGATTGGTGAGGGAGTATGCTATCAGCTGGGAGGAAGCTTATTTGGGGGAGATGCTAAGGCAGCCAACCGTTTGGGTTGGTGACGGCGGGCCTCCTCTATCCTGAGGTTGGGGTCGGAGGGCAGCAAGGGCCTCTCGCAGTGGTAGGGCTGCCGTGGCGGTGAGACCTACACCGGCCGAGGGTGTGGCATCAGCGGCGGATCCGGTGATTCCAGAAGAGAAGGGCCATCCGGAGGGGCGACCGCCAAGGGGATTCTGCAGGATATCTGCTCAGGCTCCAGGGAAGAAGTTGCGCCATATTGACATACCAGAGGATTCCGTATTCCCAGAGGCCTGGGACATTTGGGATGTCAACCGGCAACACCTCATTCTGCCCGAGATGTGGGAGCTCTTGAACTGTCGCGGGATGGTTCTGCCAGGTATAGGCCCAGTCCGAGCTAGTTTCATGGCGTCTCCGGCAGAGGCGGAGCAATATTTGGTTGAGATGGAGGACTACGTTCACTCCAGTGGTGTCCCACACCCAATGACAGACCGGGTGAGGGTACTGCTGGATCGGACGGTTCCGCCACAGCTGTCAGCCACCGATCCGAGGGAGCACTTCCCCCTGATGGAAGAATCATAGGACTCTTCTCGGGAGGATGATGCTAGCGGAGGTATCCCGTTGGAAGAGTGTGAAGTCGGAGATCAAGACTCAGATTCTGATGATTTCGCAGGGGCTCTCGAGGTAGAATTCCGAGATTCTTTCCTCATGGTCTGTTCTCAGGTCATCATGGATTTCTTACCGATGTTTGAACCATGCAGGAGAAACTTGTACGCAGGCCTCGCTCTCACCCCTTGGCGGGTGATGATGTAGGAACTTCATAACCCGCGCCTACGGCTACATCCAGTTCTGCGTCTGGTGGGGTCAGAGTGCCCGAGGTGGCTCCCCCAGAATCTCCAAACCTTCCAAAAGTATACAGAGGGCCACGCCTCGAGGTCCTGTCAGCATCGACTCAAGAGAAGCACCAGGATTTCTATCTCTGTAAGTTTACACTACTAGATTCATTGATGTCATATGTAGATTGTGCCAACTAACGTTTATGTCCCTCTCTATCATACAGTTCTTCGACTGGTATGGACTGCTATGGCAAGGCTGGTCGGGATGTCTGGTGGCATCCCTCCTAGGGGCATGCCAGTGATGGTGGAGATAGTCCCCCCATCTCCCCGAGCTACAACACACACTATCCTTGGCGGGACCACCAGTAGGGTCATGCCCGAGGTTATTGAGGTGGAGTCTGATGACGAGGATCAATTGGCCGACCCAAGTCCCATCACTCTTTCTCCAGCGCCAGATGTCATGCCGGATTCAACGCCAGATGCAGATCCTGCCGAGGACTTCCTGCGGGCGTATCCTGCGTACGAGCCTGCCAATCGCGCAGACTGGGACGAAATGGCCTCCGATGAGGAAGAAACCAACATAGTCCACCGCCGATCGTGGAAGCTAATCACACGCTTCATCAAAGACACCCCCAAGCGCTATGGCTGAACGAAATGGATAGACTTCGCTTGCGGCTGCGCAAACTGTGCACTGGGGGAGTGGATGCCCAACGTCCTAATGTGCTCATCCGTGATCTCATGGCCGAGAAGATCCGAGAGTATGATCGCGGGCTCAGCGTGGGCTGGAAGTAGAGGAAGGCGACAAACATCAAGAAGCTCCAAGAGGATAAAAGTGAGGTCCAACAGCTGCAGGCCCGTGCGGATGAGCACTCAACCCCTCATAATACACAATCTGAGCGGATCTCACGGTTGAAGGCCCACCTGGAAGAGGAAGAAGAGCATATGAGGCAGGATTCTGGAAATATGGATGCCATTCAGGCTAGCATAGAGAGGGCCAGGGCCAAGGCTGATAAACTGCGCCCCGCTGCTGCTGAGGAGGAGCGGGAGCTGAGACAGCGATAGAAATTCCTGGACACCACATGTCCAAGGGTGGAGGAGCTGCAATTCTCTTTTGACGGGGTCAATCCATCCATAGGGTAAGTCGACCCCCCGAGTACTGTAATAATTACAGACTTTTTAATGGTACTTTCTTGCTTCAATTTTTTTCTTTTTAATTCTGTAGATTGCACGATTTCTACTATTTTCATCGGTTCATTCCATCCCTACAATGTTTGTGGGACGTCCAGTGACAATTCCCCAAGCTCACGTGGGTCAAGCCTGATGTGAGAAACAGGAGGTAGTTGCCTCATCGTCCCACCCAAAATAGGAGTGGAAACCAGGTTTCGGGCATCCGGGGTTTGGATAACCAGTCCGGATTTCTGGAAAAAATAGGAGAGACCTGGCCGGAGAAGGGAGTTCTCAAAACAGCTGAATTACCATTTCTTCAGCATGCTCTTATGCACAAATGGTGCAATGCCAGGGGCACTAAAATCGGTCCAAACAGATGGAAATGGGAAGTGTGAATCCTGATACCCAAGAATCGGAACACTGTGGGGATGGAGTGACAATAAAGGACAACCGTTAACCGTGGCGGAGAAAAGATATCCTTACTGCGTTAGCCTGAAATGGGGAAAACAAATGAGGGTCAACCATTGACCATGTTCAAAACACGGGACCAGGTCACAAATGTTGTCAATCAATCCTTTGAGACGTTGGCCCAGGACAGTAGGTGGACCCTAGTTCGAGCATTCATACTGTTAGGGGGTCCTTCCAAACATGACCAGTCTTCTGGAATGTTGACCCAGGACGGTAGGTGAGCCGATGCGGCATGAGACCAGGCCGTTAGGGGGTCCCTTTAGACATGAAAGGGGATGAGGGTCCGAACAAGGGGCATGCAAAGCGTGGAATATGGAGTGATGGTTTGTCCGAACAGAATCCAACACTCATGTAATTACACCACCGTGGTGGGAGTACGCCAGATGGGCGCGTCAGTTTGATTATAGATCCTTCCTTTTTGGGACAAGGTCTCCCTGGTGAGGGGGTATGTTGCTTCCCAATGGGATCTTGGGGCATCCTGAACTTGTTCAGGGCAGAGTTATAGTTATATGGTCCTTTACGAGGGGTCCGGCCAGGGGGCCGGAAAGGGGAAAGATAGGATTAATGATTCCTATGGGCTGGACCCTAGGCAAAATACCAGGGTGTCTCTACGTATCCCATGAGGGTGGGAATCAAGCCACATGTAGTTCTGGAAGCATAGTGTATTCATAGACCAACACTGGTAGGTGAAATCCTCTATGGCAGAGGCTTTGGTGCATCCCATGATTAACACAGGGCATCCTGAACTTGCTCAGGGTAGAACCACAGTTTAGTGTCGTGCATTGAGGACATATGGACTCCTGTAGTTTAACGTCATATGATAGGATGTGGAGTGAAAGAGAAGAGCCTAGGGATCATATTGTGTGGTAGTTATGAAACCGATGTGAATGAGGACTCGGAGTCCAAATCACACCACGTACCCCCGGAGGGAACTCTCCAAGTCGAGGGACCAAGAGTGAGGATTAGGATGTGCCCTAAATAGAGTGGTCGGGCATTCCTATGTACCCCATGAGGATTGGAATCAATCCATAAGTAGTTATGAAAGCGCAGTTTAACGTCATGTGGGACGATGAGAAACCTGACCGCATTGGTACACATCCTACCAAAACAACTAAGCCCACATGAATCATGCTCGATGTGGGAAACAAGAAGTAGTGGTGGGACTTTCCCAACATAGAAAGGGGAAGGTTAGGGTGAGGGGATTCTCAGTGAATACTAGCCCCATAATACTAACACAACCACATGGCGCATCTAGATGCACGAAGAGATAGAGCCGAGTATGTTGGAATTCCACTTGAACATGAGGAAGTGGAAATGTATGAATCATGAGGTTCGAGATTTGGATCACGATGAAGAAGATGTGGAGATAGAGGATAACTGTTAACCATGGCGAAAATGTAGCATCCATATCGAGTTATCCTAGAATGGGGACAGACAAAATGAGGGTCGACTGTTGACCATGTTCGAAACACGGGACCATGTCACAAATGTTGTCAGAGATCCGTAGGGACGTTGGCCCGAAACGATCGGAGGGCCCTTAGGTCCAGCGTTCATGGAGAGCCCTCAAGCCTAGTATCCATGTCGTCTGAGGGTCCTTTTGGATGTGGAAGAGGATGAGGATCCAAATAGCGAGATCACGAAGCTTGGTCATGGGACGAGTGGAATGTCCCTATGAAAGTCCCACTCTCCAGGCTCTTTGTCAAAATGCATCTGAACACGAAAACTAAGCATATTAGATAGAGGGAGTAGAGTCCTTTCCCATAGAGATGTATTAGTTTAGGGTCGTAGAATTCGGACCATCTGGGGAGTGCTTGAGTCGAGGGACCGAACATGAAAGTTAGGCTGGGCCCGCGGGGAAGTTCCCGGGAACTCCTACGTATCCCATGAGGATGAGAATCAAGCCACATGTAGTTTTGAAGAGTGGCAAAGTAAGGTACTAGTGCCAGAGAAAAAGGGGAGTGTGGGCATGGACCTTGCACTAAAAGAAGCGGAGTTTGATAAATATTCTTTTTCCTTTAAGATGAGTGGTTATTTATTGTGAAGTGACAGGACTAGGGTAGCAAGCCCTGGTTTCGCCACAAGAATCAAGCCTTGATAGGCGTTGAAAAATGGCATGGAATGTAACCAATATCCAATGTGATGTCCTCTACAACGAGGTCATCACAATGCAGTTCCATTTTTCGTCGTGCGGCCAGGACGATAACGTCACAGTTTATGGTCGAGTGATAGGACCAATCATGCATTTTAACGTCATGAAGCGCAGACGTAACAACAACGATGATAGGAGAGGAATGTGTATGGTGTCGTGTGACATAACCAACGTGGAAGAGGAAATAATCCCTCATCACACCACGTAGTCCCGTAGTCAGGGTCCTGAAGGCAGGACGCTGAACTCAAGCTAGACCCAAAGACAGGAGGTCTGGGCGTTCCTACGTATCCCATGAGTATGAGAATCAAGCCAGACGTAGTTCTTGGGAGATCTTAGTTAATGGTCTTTAGATCTCAGACCAGGGGAGGATGAAAACTTTCTAGGTAAGCACAGACCTCGGCCCGATCCCTAAGCCCATGTGAGTTAAACTCGGTGTGGGAAACAAGGGGGGAAGATCCTTATCGCAATACCTGAAACATCCAACTAGGGGGGGGGGTGGTTAGTGAAGAGCCCCAAAGGACAACTTTGACACAAATTTGTTCCCCCAACGCGCAAACATGCACAAAGGAATAGTACCAAGAGTTTAGAAACTCCACTTGGACATGATGAGAATGGAGAAGGATTTGAATCGTGCAACCAACATTTTGGGCTTAATGAGGTTGGCGTGGCGATGGAGGATAATCGTTAACCGTGGCAGAAAAACAGTCTCCATATCACGTTATCCTGAGGTGGGAACAACAATCGACCGCTGACCATATTCACAACATGAGATTTTTATCGATTTGTTGTATGAAACCCTCGGGGGCGTTGGCCCGTAACGGTAGGGGAGCCCTTGGGCGTTGTATCTAGGCCGTTCTTGGGGGTCCCTCCGGATGTGAAAGATGATGGACACCCTGATGAAGGGATACAAAAATCCTGGAAAGTGGGTGCAGACGTGTCCGAGTAAAGTCTGATGTTCCAGGTAATAAACCGGAGTACCCTTAGGAACATTGGTGAACCGTCGGAAAGGGTCGACGAAACAGCTCGGGAGGGAGAGGTACAAGGCGTGGTCATTAGAAGACCGACATGAATGAGGACATAATCCCACACCACACCATATAATCCCCTTGTGGAGAGAGAGTAGGCCAAGGAGCCAAGGTGGGATGGAGGTTTTCGGAAGATGGGGATGGACCTGAAGCTTAGACATTTGGGTGGTCCTACGTATCCCATAAGGATGGGAATCAAGACACACGTAGTTCTGAAGGGATAAACAGAGGGAAGAATATCCTAACAAGGAGGTGTATGGTGCGGCGGGTAATGAGAACATAATCTCACACCATACCGCACAGTTTTGAAGGAAAGAATCTGGTCCAAGGGGCCTGAAAAGGCCAAGGGGCCTGAGGGTAGGCCTCGGTGAGGAAGGCCTGAGCCTGGTCCTCGATCAGGATGGCCTGACTAACTTCTAGTTTAATATCTTACAGCAAGGATGGGGGCTAGGGGCCCGAACAGGCCGAGGGGCCTGAGGTTAGGCATCGGTCAGGGAGGCCTGGCCAATTTTCAGTATAACGTCTTGTAATGAGGACGAGGAAAGAGATAACTGCATCTCATCTGGGGAAGTTTTTGGCATGTAACATAACCCTACGTGAAAGAGGATGTAATCCTACACCACGCCGTACATCCCTTATAAGATAATTGGGGTCGTGGGCCCGACCGTTGGCGCCACCCGGAGGGAAGTTTGTCGCTTCAGGATGGGGCAGAACGAATCAATGAACTCGATGTTTGGGACATCTTGGGGTGGACCCGAAGATCCATGACACTATTGAACATGTTCGAAACATATCATCCCTATGGTGACCTGATATGGGAGAAAAAAATGATCATCGACCGTTGACCAAATTCACAACGCGAGACTTGTATTGGCTTGTTACTCGGAAAACCCTCGGTGGTGTTGGCCCGTATCGGTAGGAGAGACCTTGGGCGTTGTATCCAAGCCGTTCTTGGGGGTCCCTATGGGTGAGGAAAGTGATGGAATCTCAGTCAAGGAGTGGGTGAAGCATAGCTATATCCATCCACGAAAGAGGCAAACATCTCCAGGGGGGACGTGCAGCCGGGTCGAGGCTTGCTCGAAGTGAGTTGGGAAAAAGTGTGCATCCTGCCATATGTCTTGAACCAAGGGGAAGATTTTTGGCTTTTGGGCTAGGCCGACAGACGAAATGTCTGGGCGTTCCTATGTATCCCATTAGGATGGGAATCAAGCCATACATAGTTCTTGAAGGCCATGCAGTTTAACGTCATGCGGTGAGGATGTGGGAGGATTGAAGAACGGGAGTGGGAACATGGTGAAACCCTTATAATCCTTGTATGAGCGGGGCTAAGAAAGCCTACACCTCATCATGAAAGGATCCTTCGAGGAAACTATACCCATGGGGGATAGTGGAAGAGAAGAGCTCGGGGCTAGGCTCAAGACGAGGCGTCCAAGCATTCCTACATATCTCATTAGGATGGGAATCAAGCCACACGTCGTTCTTGAAGCATAGTTTAATGTTGTGTTGGACAAGGGAAGAATATCATTTGGGGATATGTACGGTACGTCAGGTAACCCGACGTGAATGAGGACGTATCCCACACCACATCGTGCGATCCCATAAGAGATTCCGAGTCAACGAAGGCCAAGGGTCCTGAGGCCGAGGCTCGGTCAGGGAGACCTAACCGTCTTACAGTTTAACGTCCTATAGTAAGGATGGGGGCTAGGGGCCCGAAGAGGCGGAGGGGCCTGAGGCTGAGCCTTGGTCAGGAAGACCTGACTGGCTTGCAGTTTAACGTCTCATAGTAAGGATGGGGGCCTGGGGCCCGAAGAGGCTAAGGGGCCTGAGGCTAAGCCTCGGTCAGGAAGACATGACTAGCTTGCAGTTTAATGTCTTATAGTAAGGACGGGGGCTAGGGGCCCGAAGAGGCCGAGGGGCCTGGGGCTGATCCTTGGTCAGGAAGACCTGACTGGCTTGCAGTTTAATGTCTTATAGTAAGGACGGGGGCCAGGGGCCCGAAGAGGCCAAGGGGCCTGAGGCTAAGCCTCGGTCAGGAAGACCTTACTGGCTACCAGTTTAACGTCTTATAATAAGGACGGGGGCTAGGGGCCCGAAGAGGCCAAGGGGCCTAAGGCTAAGCCTCGGTCAGGAAGACCTGACTGGCTTGCAGTTTAACGTCTTACAGTAAGGATGGGGGCTAGGGGCCCGAAGAGGCCAAGGGTCCTAAGGGTAAGCCTTGGTCAGGAAGGCCTGACTGGCTCACAGTTTAACGTCTTGCAGTGAGGATGGGGGCCAGGGGACCGAAGAGGCCTAGGGGCCTGAGGCAGATCCTCGGTCAGGAAAGGCTGACTAGCTTGCAGTTTAACGTCTTACAGTGAGGACGAGGGCCGGGGGCCCGAGGAGTCCAAGGGGCCTGAGGCTGGGCCTCGGTCAGGAAGGCCTGACTAGATTGCAGTTTAACGTCTTGCAGTGAGGATAGGGGAGATCTTAGTTTAAGTTCATAGAGCTTCGAACATTTTTTAGTTTATCGTCTTGCAGGACGGTGATGCAGTTTAGGGTCGTGTGGGACTGTAACATGCAGTTTAGGGTCGTGAAGGACTATAATGTGCAGTTTAGGGTCGTGCGGGACCGTGACACATGGTTTAGGGTCGTGCGGGACCGTAACGTGCAGTTTAGGGTCGTGCGGGACCGTGACGCGCAGTTTAGGGTCGTGCGGGACCATACAGTTTAAGGTCGTGCAGGACCAAAGATTCGTAGGTAAAGTACTTCTTGAGGAACTTGGCGTTGGTGGGAGGAGTTATGCGCTCACCATTCGTGGTCTCCAAGGAGTATGCTCCGTTGGGGTAAACCTTATGGATGATGTAAGGTCCTTCCCATTTGGGCTCTAGCTTGGTCGGTTTCCTACCAGGGATCATTAGCGCTCGAAGGGCCAACACTAGGTCTCCCTGCAAAAAAGAGCGAAGGGGAACCTTCTTATTGAAGGCCCTGACTATATTATTCTGATGCCTTTCCCTATTGTGTAGGGCACAAAGCATGTTCTTATCCAGTGCTTCAAATTCAGCTAGACGGATTTCAGCCACCTTATCTGGCGCCTACTGGTCATAGATTGCAGTACGTAACGATGGAAGCTGGATCTAAATGGGTAGGATGGCCTCATCCCCATACACCCGGGAATATGGGGTCGCCTGGGTGGAATTACGAGTCGTCGTCCGATAAACCCAGAGGGCATTGGGGAGCTTGTCCGGCCAACTTTTCTTGTTCTGACCAACCATTTTTTGCAGAATGTTAGAGAGGGTTTTATTGAACGCCTCGATCTATCCATTTGCCTGTGCATGATAGTGAGAGGTATGGTTCGAGCGGATATTGTACATGGCATACAATTTCTTCGGCTCGTCCGCTAGGAAGTTGGTGCCGTTATCGGAGAGGACAACGTGAGGGACCCCAAACTAATGGATGATATTGGAGCTCACAAAGTTGACGATGGAACGGGCCTTGACCTATTTGAGTGGAACTGCCTCTACCCACTTGGAGAAGAAATCTATAGCAGTTAGGATGAACCTACACTGGTGAGCTGTCGCCGGTGGATATGGTACCACTACATCAAGTCCCCACACCGCAAATGGCCAAGAGTACTTGGTGGAGTGGAGAGGCTCCAATGACCGATGCGGGAAGTTGGCATGAACTTGGCACGCATGGAATCTCTTGGAAAACTCGATACAATCATGGATAATATAGGGCCATAAGTACCCCAACCACCATATTTGATGGGACATCTTGGGCCCAGCCTAGTGGGCACCGCAGGAACCAGCGTGAACCTCTTGCATAACTTGATAAATCTCAACTCCTTGAATGCAACGGAGGAGAACGCCATCGAAGCTCTTCTTATAGAGGATCTGCTCAAGACTGGGACCACTCTGGAGGGTAAATTGCAGTGCGCGGAATCATATTTGCTCGCGCTCGGCCTAGTTGTCCAGAAGGAAACCATTTTAGAGATACTCGACAAAAGGTTCCCTCTAGTCGGGAGTGGCCTCAACCGCTGTGTCTGACGAACCTGGGACTCCTGACATAGAAGGTCCGGAGGTAAGATGACTTATCCGCAGGTCGTCGTTGTCCTCTGGGGTGACGGGGGAAATGAATCTCCGGTGTGCCACATGTATGATCAAATTATCTTGCTCGGGTTCTGCGAGCGACGCAACTAAGCCAACCAAAGCGTTAGCTCGAATGTTTTGTGACCAAGGGACATGGGTAACCTCTGGTCGAGAAGAGAACTGGGCCATTAGATGGAGGGTGCACTCCAGCAATGGCACAAGCTCCGGCTTCCTGAAGACATAGTCGCCATTGACCTGCTTGATTACCAGCTTGGAATCTCCTTTCACATGTAGATGGGGCACATCGATCTCGAGGGCCAACTCGAAGCCGGCGATGAGAGCCTGGTACTCTGCCTCATTGTTGGAGCAGCCTTCTGACAACATGAATGAGTATGGTAGGATGGCTTGCACTGGGTTGATGAAGACGATACCCAGAACCACTTTTTTGAGCTTAGGATCATTGAGCCTCCTACCGATGGGGCTCTAGGAGGCACCGTCGAAGTGAATTTTCCAACATGAGATGACATGATCGACTGAGAGGATCGCCTCATCAGGAAAAGCCAAGTCTAGGGATTGATCCGTGGAGGTTGGATGGGTAGCTAAAAATTCTTCCAATGCCTGTCCCTTGATGGACTTCTGAGGCACGAACCTGATGTCAAACTGCTGGAGGATCACCACCCACCGTGCTAGTCAGCTAGTCAACATGGGGCTGTTCAGGATGTACTTCAGTGGCTCTATCCGAGAGACCAACTGTACCTCATGGTGCTGTAGGTAATGCCGTAACTTCTGTACAGAAAAAATGAGCGCAAGGCATCTCTTTTCGATAGGGGAGTACCTGATCTCTGTATCGAGAAGCATGCGGATGAGATAGTAGAGACTGTTCTCCGTACCCTCGTTGTTCTTCTGGGCGATAAGTGCACCGAGGGACCTTTCCAGGGTGGTCACATAAAGAACCAACGGCTTTCCGGAGACGGGTGGCATCAAAACCGAAGGTTGGATCAGATACTGCTTGATTTCCTCGAAGGCAGTCCGACACTCTTCATCCCATTCATAGGCGGCGCCTTTCTTCATGAGCCAGGAAAAGGGCTTACACTTGCCGACCAAATTCGCGATGAATTGGCGTATATAGGCTAAGTGGCCTTGGATACCTCGAAGTTCTCGAATATTGCTCGGGGGAGTCATTTGGATGATGACCTTGATCTTATATGGGTAAATATCAATGCCATGGTATCTAACAACAAAGCCAAGAAACTTCCTAGAGGTGACCTCGAAGGCACACTTTAACGGGTTCATCTTCAGGTGGCGGGAACGGAGGAAACCAAATACTTTCTCAAGGTCTTTGAGATGGTCCTGGCGCTGGCGATATTTGACCACTAGATCATCCACGTATCATTCCACCAGTGTCCTAAGAATCAGCCTGAATATGCGATGCATGGTCCACTGATAAGTGGCACATGCATTTTTCAGGCCAAAGGGCATAACCTGGTAACAAAAGGTACCTTGGGGAGCCGGGAAGGTGGTGGATTCCTCGTCCTCCGGGGCCATCCAGATCTAGTTGTACCCGGAATACCCATCCATGAAAGAGAGGGCTTGGAACCCGACTACGGAGTCAATCAATAACTCGGTCACTCAGAGGGGAAATTCATCCTTTGGGAAGTGGCAATTTAGATCACAGAAGTTGATGCAGACTCTGATCTGCCCGTTCTTCTTCCTGACTGGAACAATGTTGGCAAGCCACTTGGGGTACTGGACTTCCTTGACGAAGTTGGCTTTGATAAGCTTGTCGACTTCAGCCTCAACCATAGCACCATGAGAAGGGTTCATCTTTCTGGGAGGCTGCTTAAACCCACGATGGTTTGACAGGAGGCCCAGGATGTGAACGACTACCTGAGGATCTAGTCCTGGCATCTCACCGTAACTCCAGGAAAACACATCACGGTGTTGTTTGAGAAATTCTACATACCGCTGCTGCTCCTCGGGGGATATGGCTACACTGATCAATGTGGGTCTCGGATCTGCCTCACTACCAAGGTTCACCTGTACCAGTTCATCAACCGTGGTAGAGACGCCTTCTTCAAAGGCGGGGGGAGCATCCTCCAGATCTTCCTCTCCACCCGTGGAGGGATTTCCTACAAAGGGAGCTGCTTCTGAGCTATCAAACCCTGATGGGAAGCTGGTGCCGGCTTGGGCGGCAGTGGTCATCATATCAGGAGACCCATGTGCCACTGAGACCATAGCAATGAAGGTAGTCGATCCTATCCCATCTAGACTTCGGCCTAAGGGTCCACTTTTTATGACATCAAAGTAGTGGTGACGCGTTGGCCTGATTCGGTTGATTCCAGCTCGTCGGAAGAGACACGTATGATGTACTGTCGTTGTCATAAGCCTGAAATTCCGATACCGCACAGGGGTAGGAGGTTTCGGGATCACCTGAGCCTGGTTTTTGTAGGAGTACGAGGTGATTTTCTGCCGTCGCTTGGACATGGGAACATGCCTTCCTTTCGTACTTGAAACAAAAAAACACTTCCCCATGTCGGGGGTTGTGGCCTCCAATCGATGGATCGAGAAGATGTAGGCATCATCCAAGCCTGCCCAGGGATCACTTGTGACCGGGGCAGGTTCATCCTCACTTGATAGGATTTTCTTATCCTTTCTCTTGTAATAGTCGGCGTCCAGATAGCGGGCTTCACAAGAGGCGAAAGGAGACACATCTCCTTGGAGCATGCCTACTCGACCATTGAGGGAGTATTTGAGGCATTGGTGATATGAAAAAGGGACCGATTCATGTAGATGGAGCCATGGCCTGCCCATCAATGCATTGTAGGCAGTGTCCTGGGAGACAATCATGAACTCGGTGCTGACAATTAGGCCACCGAACTGGGTCTTCAGGCGGATCTTGCCAACTGGGGATTGTTCGGTCCTGTCATATCCCATGATTCTGAGGTCGGAGGGAGTTAAATCATCTTCAGACATACCCAGATTTTGCAGTGTCCGAGTCGGGATTAGGTTGATCCCAGAACCTGTGTCAACGAGGCAGTGGCGGACTTCCATGCCATTGAAGTGTCCAGTGACGTACAGTGGGTGAATATGCCCCTGTATGGGAGGGTCCTCATCTTCACCAGAGAACAAGATAACTGCTTGGCATTCGGAGTTCTCAATTTCCTTAGCGTGGAAGGATTCCGCAGCTGCTACCTCCGTCTCAAACTGAAGGGGGATCCTTAGGGCCTTGGAAAGTGCTTTGCGCATTTCAAACGTTAGGAAAAGGGCCTAAATGATAGAAAGCCTTGCTGGAATGCCGACCAGGTTCTTCAGGACATCGTACTTTCATGCCAAACATGAGCCTCTGCTTACAGGAGGTCGTTCTGCATCTAGAGGCATAGCTGGTCCTGCCGGTTGAACCGGTGACTGGCTAGTACTGGGTACATCCCGCTGCCTACTAGTTGAAGCCTAGAGAGTAGCTGCCAGATTATGACCAGAAAACAGAGATTGGCCTGTAGCTGGGCAAGACTGACCGTGATACGGACGAGGCAGCTCTGCCTGATCTAGTAGCACAAACGACGGTGGAGGTAGATCTCAGGGCATCAGATGAGGTTGCACGTGCTGAGCTCTGTGCTGAGCCTGCTGTCTGGTTTTAGTAGCATGCACGACCTGACTAAAAGCGCCCAATGACATGCCTCGATGACCTGCGTGGTTGCGGTTCCACTGATGTTGACGTCGGCTGGGGACATTGGGGAGGTTCGCATGGTGTTCCCCCTCTTCGGGAGCCATATAGGGCTTTACCAGCTCCACAATGTTAACTGAAGCATACCCCTGGCTATCACTCGATGAATCGTCCACCACTGGGCAGATTCTAGGAGGAATCCTCATTTCTGGGGGCATAAAGTCGCCAAGAGTGCGGGATGATGACGACAGTGGTGGAGCACGTTGCTTCTTTTTGCATCGTCGCTACTTGGCCTTTTAGGAAGAGGTCGGCTGTGATGACGATGCAGAGGTACCAGCTACTTCCTCTGAAGGCTCCGGCTGATTTAGGCATGCCCGAATGATACCATGGGCATGGGAGACGGTCTTTCGAGCCATCCAGTCGTCGTACTTCTGGGACTCATGGCTGGGAACCTACTTCTAGTCACCTTCACTGTCGCTACCGATCTCTGACCTTACGAAGACACCCGCTACCTGTGTCGGGGCCGGGCCCAACCTGACTATGTTGTTGTCAACCTGGTCTTGAATCCATTATTTAAACACATAGCATTGCTTGAGGGTGTGCCCTATAATCCGATGATAGGGATAGTAGTTGGGGTGATCGGTGAGATTCGCCTCTGCCGGCCTTCTGCACTCAGGTAAGCGCACAATCCCTTGCTCTAGAGCACTTCAGAAGTAGCCAGGGACCTGATTCTCATTGAACGAATAAGTCTGGTGTATTCTTTCCAGATAGGGGCCCCTGGGATCCTGGCCCTGATGAGGGGCTGGAGGGGCCTGCTGAAGAGGCGATGCCTGATTGTCTCACCTAGGTGGTGGTGGAGCATTGTGCGGGGGAACCTGTCGATTCTGAGGTGGTCGCTGTTGGGAAGGATCTTGCACTTGAGGTGGAGGACCTCTGCGGGGTTGCGAGGCTGGTGCTGCTGGCAGTAATTTCAGCCACCTGGGGTCTTCTATTTGGGCCACCGCTGCGGTTTCGGCTCTGAAATCCCTCCTGACTGGGATCATAGGGGGAAACAAATGTGCCTGACTAGCCTGTTGCAGAGCCTCCTCGAGGTGTTGAGCCTTATTTGAGAAATCCTGGAACCCTCCAGGGTAGTTCTGGGTGATTAGGGAAGGAACCCGTTCCGTTTTAACATTCCCTACACACATCGTCAGTAATTGCTCCTGAGTCAGTGGCATATCGAGGGAGTATGTAAGCCCTTTCTACCGGGCGATGAAATCCGCGACTCGCTCATCAGGGCTTTGTTTTCACTTGAAGAGGTCTGCAATACTGGTCTTTCACATGGTGGAGCTGAACTAGTATAGGAACTGCCGACAGAGATCCTCCCAACCGATCACCGATCCAATAGGGAGCTGGCTATACCAGAAGAATGTGGGGCCCTCCAATGTCTGCATGAAACATCGAAGCTTGGCGGCTTCTTGCTGGGCCGGGGTCCCCAGCATGGGGCGACACCTGGAAGAAAAATGGGCCAAGTGCTGCGGTGGGTCCCATGTCCCGTAGAAGGGCGATAAAGTGGGGTTCCCAAAACCCGGGGGTGTAGGCATATCATCCACCCACGTGGGATATGGATTGCCATCCAGTGGGACTGCCACCTTCCGCATTTCCAACTCTTCGAGGCAGGCGATGAGTGCTGCTATAAGATCATCCGGGCGGGGGTCGTTGTATTGATGGGGATCCCTAATCACAAGTGCGTTGTCAGGTTCTTCGACACGGTATATGGCTTCAGAAGCTCATGGAGCGACTGGAGGAACGACCTGTGGGGCGGCTGGGGGAACCCGGGCTGGATTCCTCAGATTGCCCCATCATTTAGGAGGGTTTGGCGAGATGTATCGCTCCCTCTTACCGTGAGTTCTGGCTTCTGCCCTGTCTGTGGAAGTAGCGTGATCAGGGTTTCCCGGAGGCATCTCGCTGGGGGGAAATTGTTCCTGCCCCTCCTGCCCCGGCTTGGGATTACCATATTTGGGTCGCCACTCTACAGCGCGTTCGGACAAGAGTTCGTCAACCAGCCTCTTCTACTCAGCAAGATATTGGCGCAACGCGGCCTTCTCGGGATCTTCGTCCATCTTATATACAGAGGCGGACGGGTCAGAGTGCTTGATAGTTCCGACGCGCTCCTTACCCTTACCGGCATTTCGATTGAGTACTAGTGACTCGGTGGGTACAGGGAGGCCTATAAGGCTCCTCTGCTGACAGGTAACCCTCCCTGATGGGTCCAGTAGTGGTGGTACACCCTCAGGGGGGTAAGTCTCCATCGATAAATTCAAGCTCGTCCTCCTTTTCAACTACATCAGCTATGTGGACTGTGATCCCTCTCGGGGGCATGTCCACAATGTCGCATAACGAATCGGGCTGCCGTCGGATAGGACTGAAGAGGAGGGCGGCATAGTGTCCCCAGCCACATACTTTCACATGGGGGGTAGCTTCCCTGATGACTCTACGGAGTACTTTGAAACTCTGAACGCATTTCCATTGAAGGGCGCTCTGGAGGCCTGGCGACTCAGGGCGCTGGGCCACAAGGAGTGTGGCCAAATCGATCAGCTAGAATTGCTTGCCGATTCCCTCAAAGTGCTCTCGGCTCCTGGGGTACACTACCCGCTCATAACGAAGGAGGAAGTGTGTCGTCCATAGGGTTTGGTAGAAGCACCCTACTTCCTCTGGGGTAAGGGACTCCGGTGCGCAAAAGTTCAGTGCTGCTGTCAGCCAGAACTTCTTCAGGAAGTGATCCGCTGCGAGAATGTTCCAGAAGATTCTGGGCTCGATCTCAGGGTCTGGCCCCGTATTTCCCCACTCTTCAACTGGAAGCGGCTGAGGGACCGGTAGCGGTTCCGAGGCGGACCGCTGGGATAGTAAACTGCGCGGCGGAGAATACAGCGAATGAGCGGACTGGCCGCCGAATTCCGGGACATCATCTGAAGAGTGAGGTGACATGACCACAATATCACGATACGATGGGCTGATAGCCACAACTTCTGGCGCAGGAACTTTCAGTCACCGGCGATGGGTCACACCGTTTCTCTACCGCCGTTGGTCCCCAAAATAGCTCTCTGTGATCTCTGGTAGAGGTAGAGGGGGCTTCTGGTGACGACGGTGTCCATTGCGCGGTCGGAACCTACAAAATCTCCACAATTTCTTCCTCCTGGATGTACCTGCGGAGAGAGGTGGGAATCCGGTGGACTTCGCATTTTGGGAGAACGAGGCTGGCGCGCCTTGTTCCTGCCCCAATCCTTGACACGGAGGATCGGGGAGAAGGTTCCATCGTTGAGTTGTATTCCGCTTCATAATTCGAGAAACGAGTTGTTTTGACCTCCACTCGGGCCTTCCCAGGACTCTTATTGTGGCGGCGGTGACCCGCTCTCCTGCCCCTAGATGGCTCTTCGGAACAAGGTTGATTCTTGACATGTAGTCTCGGAGTGGCGCTGGTGCCATGGCTGAGAGGACTCCCGCATGAGACAGCCAGGGTATGAGGGGAACCAGGGAAAATGTCGAAGGGTACATGGGGAGGACCTCCATGGACAACACCCATGTGGGCAGAACCTCTGTTGGAACCGACAGGAGCATCGGGAGGACCTCCATTCTTGGTGCGGTTGGAGCGAGGCTGGCCTTCACCCCTCGGGTTTCTGGGGTGAGGAGGACCTTTGCCAGTTGCAGAGAGGACGTAGGGAGGACCCCCATGCTGGAGAGGGACCGGATGGGTAATACCTTCACATCGACGGTTAGGGAAAGGAGGAGGAACTCCGTTCCCCGTATGGTGGGCGCGGGAGAGGCTTCCGCGCCGAGCGTCACTTCCACGGGGCAGGTTTTAATTCGGGATGGGGGTAGCATGAGGCATAAATCTATGAAGAGTTTCGGAGCGGGGAAGGACCACACTTTGTGGAACAGTGGTACAGGGAGGCCCTCCGTACGGACTGACATCACCGCAGATTGGTTCTCGGCGATCACCGCTCGGGACTGCGACCCCGAGAGCCATCCTAACCTGCCCATGGGGCGGTTGGGGCCTCAGTCCTAGTCAGGTGAAGGAATTCTCCTGATCAATGTATATAGGGACTCCATGATGCATGTTGGCGGTGGCTCGAGCCACAGTATCTGTTGACGTTGACTCCCCATGACGAGCGTCCTCAGCTCGGGCCCGACGCTGACGTCGGGTCAGACAAGACGGCCCAGGTGGTGCAGGGGAATAACCTACCTGCTCCTCTGGTAAAGCCGGATGGCAGCGCTGACGCGGCCGGATGGGGGCCCTTTCCTGGAGCCCTTAGGTTGGGACTTTGACAGGGCTGAGCCGGACATCACCCGCCTCATCAGCGTAAGGAGAAAAGTCGTCGAGGCGTTCCAGGGATAGGATCCTGAAACAGTTGAACGTTGGGGTGGGGAGTAGGGGCTCCTTGCATGGCCTTTGAGGGTGGCGTTGATGGTGGGGCCTAGATTCCTATAGGTCCAGGGGGTCCATATCCCGAGTTGGGATGACCCCTTCCTCCTCGTACCTACGTACAAGGTTGTTGATCACCCTTCATTGGATGATCTCTAACGGAAAGAGGGGAAGTTGGCGTCCCGTATTCATGGATGTAGAGGCCGTCGTGATGGTAGTGGAGCCACGCGGAGCGGCTGTGATATTGTTTCCCCCGCCCCTGCATAGGCGAGCGGGCGGTGCTCATGTTTCCAAAGCAGCAACCTGGTTCCTGGGAGGCAGGGAGATCAACTAATCAGTACTGCGAGGAAAAAGATCGATAACCAGTGACCCAGCGTCATTCCGTCCTCCGTGGCCGGTAAGTGGGATCCACGTCAACACGTTGCAGAATGGAATGCCCCATGTTCTACTGCCCCAACTTCCGGTGAGTTTCACGCCAGGCCCGCTATTTGCTTAGCGGGACAAGGCGCCGGATATCTGGATCCGATGACACGTCAATCTACTGACGTCTCGAAGGCTACTAATCTCTATATTGAGGAGAATAATTTCACGTCAGGTTCACCATTTCTGTTTCCGACGCTTTCACCGGGGCGCACACTTCCTTCTGTGAGGATGTGCAACTGTTACCCCCCATTCTCGATTTCCAAAGGCGGGCGGCATCCGATCCTTATTAAGGGACGTCTTCTCCTTGATCGAAACCGGGATTATGGGATGTCGGTTCTTCCTTCTGTGGATTCCTTTTCGGAACTCGTCACCTAGTCTGGGTCTCCCTCATAGATTTAATATGTTGTTCATGAAATTCTTCCCAGTTCCATGTTTTCATGGACGCTGGTTAATTGCACTGCATCTGTCAGGACATTACAAAGGGTCCGGTCAGGGCAGCAACCTTTAGTCAGGGGAGTAGTCACGTCGAGGCATCAGTAACGTGTCTGAAGGCTGGGGAATTGGTGTGTCTATCTTCTGTCCCTTATTATAGGGCTTCTCGAGGGTGTGGAAGCCCGAGGCATCCCACATCGAGCGCGGGGAATCATATGCCATAGGCATGTATCTGAGGTTTTCCTCAGCTTCCTATGTTTAACACAGGTTATGCCACAGTTTTAACGTCCAGTGGAGATGGATCGACCTGATCAGAACACTAGCTGGAGTGGATCAGATTGAGGAATCCCCCTTGAAGGCATACCGATATCAGGGTCAGCACGTGGGCGGCTTCCCGGATGTTTTGGAGGGAAGTGGAGTGGCACGATCTCACCAGGATGTGGCGGCCCGGGTGAGAATCAGGATGGATGATGGAGAGTTGAATGAAGTAGAGGGGGAATGAAATGGGACCACCACAAGGGAGACAGTGAAGTTGGGCTTGCACCTCGAAGAGACCTCCTACATATCCCCGTGGCATGGAATCAAATTCCACGTAGTTCGGGATAGTGCTGGTGAACCGACATGAAGGTGGACTTTGGTCCGATGGTTGATGGGCTTGAACCTCAGGGAGGCTTCCTATGTACCATGCCTTGACATGGATCAAATTCCTCGTAGTTTGGGTGAGATGTGGGATACAGTTTAATGTCATGAGGGATAAGGGCAGACCGACGTGAATGAGGTTAGAACGACCAGGTGATGGGCTTGAACCTCATGGAGGCTTCCAATGTACCATGCCTTGACATGGATCAAAGACCTCATAGTTCCGGTGGTTTTCATCAATGGAATGACGTGAAGAAAGGACCTTGGTCTGATGGGAGATGGGCTTGAACCTTAGAGAGGCTTCCTACATACCATGCCTTGACATGGATCAAAGTCCTCATAGTTCGGGATCGTCAGTTAAATGTCATGCTGGATGAGGGTGAAACCTGACGTGAAGAAATGACGGGCGGTGGGCTTGAACCTCATGGAGGATTCCTACGTACCATGCCTTGACATGGATCAAAGATCTCGTAGTTCTAATGGATGTGCAGTTTAACATCATGCAGGACATGGATGTACAATTTAACATCATACTGGACGAGGGCATATAGTTTAACGTCATGCTGGATGAGGGCATACAGTTTAACGTCATGCTGGACGAGGGAATTTCCATTATCGATGCTTACTCTAAGCCCACATGAGTCATGCTCGGTGTGAGAAACAAGAGGCAGCAGAAAACGGACCATCACGTCGCGAAGGATGCATCCTTGGGAATCGGAGAGGGGATTACGCGTTAGGCGGCCCATGGTGTTGGGACTTACTCCAGGATGGAGGCCCAAAGTGCGGCAAAGCACAGTGGGAGTGGGATTTGGGACCAAAGATGGAAGGTGCCTCATTCCCTATCACGCCCTCCACTGACCTTGGAAGCGGGGAAGTATGGAGGTGCATGGGTGCTACCTTCCACAAAAGCAGCTAGGGGGCTTACACCAAGGTGGTTTCCCTTCCCCTGTGGACATACGCTACTCCGAGAAGGAGGATATCATCTCATGTGAGGGTGATTCTATTCCTGTGGAGAAGAGTGGTGTAAAGAATGTCAAAGCTGGGGGGACCCTGCGTGCGAGGCACGGGGTCGGGTCACAGTTTAACGTCATGTGTTGAGGGAGAGGTGCTTGGAAGTTTAACGTCCTGTAGCTCAGACGAAGTGGGTTTACTCCACACCCCTAGGACTTACATGACCGGTACCCTATGCTCCTTGGGGGAGGGAAGGTACCGGAAAGGCCATGGTCAAGGGGGGTCACAGAGAGAACCATCGAGGGGTCCACGTTAGCGTGGCTATGCAAAGAAGAAATAGACGTTAGCATGCCTATGTGAAGAAGCATTAGGCGAAGCAATGCTACGAGTGGTGTTGTCATGGGACTTTGAAATCACATTGTGAAAACCTGGAGGGTCACACGGGAAGAGGAATTACCAAGCAAAGGGGTGTGCTTTGCGAAGTGGAGTGCCTTGGCCTTAGCATGGGGCAAGGGTGTGAATGGGAGGTGCTTCGCGAAGTGAAATAGTATTCACGGAGCACTGCCTCGCGAAGCAGAGGTGCCTCGTGAAGCAAGGTGCTATGAAGGAATGTGCTTCATGATGTACAACGACCCTGCATTGGCATGTGGATCACTAGTACAGGATGGGTGTTTCACGAAGCATAAATTCTCTACAACTTCCCGAGTTCCCTTGGGAATCCCCGTCCTTGCGCGAATGCTCTTAGGTTTCCTGAAGGGAATCCCTCTCGGAAGAGGGGCTCAAAACGAGACAAGGAGAAGGAATCTCGCGAAGCAAAAATACCTCACGGAGCTCATGATTCCCAGGGCTAAGTGTGATTTGTGATTCGGGAGTTGAGAAGCCAAAAGGTCGGATTGTCCGTCTTCTAGACTCAGGGGGAGCACAATATTTTTAGGCAAGGGGCGCCGCGAAGCAGAGCTCACGCGGCGCGAAGGGGGCTGTGGTGCTTCGCAGTGGGCACGCAAACGTCAGGGCGTTCATGGAGCGTTGCTTCCTTCGGGGATTCGTGGTGGGCTCATGAACCTCAGGGCGTTCGCAGAGCGTTACCGCCTCCTGTGCTTCGTGGTGTCCACGGTGTTTGGCGGCGCTCCGCGTCGGGGCTTCGTGAGGCAGCGTGCAAGCTTCTTTTCCTTCTTCCCTTTGCGGTCAATATTTTGGCGCCAAAAGGTGGACATTAAGATGTCACCATATTTATATATGATATATAATATGTTTATGTTTTCCTTAAGATTCTGTATTTTTACATTTATGGCATACCTTTATGGTTTCCATTATGGGTAAACACGATATCTTCATTTTAGGAAGTGCGGACTACCGCCCCCTCAAAGTGATTTGATTCGTTAATGAAATATGTGGGATGTATAAAGGATGTATTTAATGATATTATATATGATATTATACTGGAATTATAATATACCTTTATATCATTATGATTCTATTCCATAAAATACGAAATAGAAATGAAAGTAGCGTTCATGCGTACGTACGGCTTACCGTCTCCATGAACGGTGCATTTCATTTCTTACCTCTAAATGGTATGTAATATTATAAATGCATGTATATACTGGATATATATGATATATATGATATCTATATCATGAATATAATTCTGGATATAATGGATATTTTACCACAGGAACAACTTGTAATTATAAAGAGTTTATTTTTGACTCAAGTACCAATGATCGACAGAATGACCATTATTAACTTAAATAATTACATAGTGTTCATAACATGGTAATAAGTGATATAAAAGGAACAATGAACTTGAAAAAGGTTCCAAAAAAATTATAAATTAACTCAAGTTTATTATTCAGGAGGTTAAAGAACGATCAAGTCAAGTCGGACCCGAGGTATAGGACTTCGTCTCAATCTCCTTTCATTGAGGCATATTTTGTTTTATACAGAACATTCTTTTATATGGTGTATAAACCTCTTTTACTTTTACGTATATTCAAAAGGAATATTTTTTATACGAAGTGTTTTACTAAACGACAAAAAGGAATGTTTTTTTGCCGTACGTATGCGGAAACAACGACTTCTCCGCCGCCGTGACCATTATTTGAGTTTCGGCTTCCTCCACAAGCCATAAATTTTTTTAAAATGAAAAAAATAAATACCATGTTTTAATTTTCTTTTATTTTGGTAGTGAAAATGGTTGTCATAATGTTTTTATTATATCAATGTGTTGTATTGATATCTTGTGTTTGAAATGTGGAAATGTTATGTTTCCTTTATGCATGTTTTATGTGATACAATTATGTTATGGTTCTTGGTCATTGTTTATGAAGATGGGTGGTTCCATGATAATCTAAGGGCAGGTGAGACTGATATAGCTCTCTAATTCATTGGGTAACACGAAGGGGTTAAACGTTAAGGTTTCTCTGAAGAGATTTAATGAATATACTGTGATAGGTATTCCAAATGTAACCATGAGGGTTACTCCCTACGTAAGAATGTTATGAATGCCTCAAGTTACCTTTATGTCTTATGATTTATATGATTTATTCATGATTTTATGAGGTATGTTAAAGTGATTATGTTTTATGAGTAAAGTATGATTTCATTAATTCTTATGTATACATGGACTAATGTTTTCATTTCGTACTTTCATATCCCTTACTAAGCTTTTTATGCTCATCCCAAGTTTTTGAAATGTTTTTCAGAGGTCAAGGGAAAGGTACATGATGTGATGATAGTGTAAAGGAGGTGTCATGAAAGAATACATGTTTTTTTTAAATATGATTCCTTTGATGGGAAAAGTGAATATTGTCTTTAATGTAACCACCTTGTTTAAATGTGGAATGTAATGAATGATTTATGATCCAATTTTCTAAAACTCTAAACCTGAAAAGATCCTCAATGTGTAATCTTGTAATAACTCAAGATTAAGTAATTTTTAAGGCTGGGGCCTTATATATTATGTGATGGTATTTTTGTTATTATGTAACACCACAAGATGATGCAATATTTAGGTTAGTAAGGTATGTGATTTATAGGTGGAATCAATGAATAGTTTACATTGATTATATTTTTTGGGGTACGATAAATTGAGTTATAAATGGTTAGAACACGTGACTTAAATAAACAATATTCTTTATAAGTTCATGTACAATGTATTTCCATGTTACAAGCTTGTGGTATTATAGTTATTAGATTTTTGATTCAATTTATTACTTTGTAATGGTATGATTTTATTAAATATATTGGTTTCACATTCAGCTCAGGGTTAATGGAGGGAATGTATTCATGCATCCTAAATTTATTTTAGGATCCCATGGACGTGTGAATGATTTTGAGTTGTTAGAAAATGGGATCTTATAGAATTCGTTTTGTGAAAATGTTTCAAAAAAAATGTTTTTAGAATATTTTTCAAAAAAGTATAGGCTATATAAAAGATATAAATTAGTCATTTTTTATATTCTTACTTAAATTATTTGTGGAATGATAATTAACTTGACATTAAAATATGGGTTTTTAAATATTATTATATTATGATGACTATATATACACATGTTGTGTAGTAAATTTCCTATTTTGGGTGAAAAAATGTGCATTGTATGCCATGGGTATAATTCGATGGGGTGGAAAAATGTCTTGAGTATAGTCTAATATAAGAAACCTTTTACTACGGTATAGAGAATAATGCTTATTATAATCAAGGGGTGGGTGATTACAATATGAATTACAAGGTATACTAGAGACTGTATAGTGGATATTGTTAGGTATGACAGGTATATTATGTACACGAGGAGTGATACTTCAGTTGGGGCTTCATGGATTATGATGGTTTGATTAATATATTTCATTGGTTTGATACCTAACTAGTAGACTTGGTTGTTGATCCTCAATATAGTATTTTGGAACTCATGGTAACAATATTTTAGATTGATAGATGGGTAATATGAATAATGTCATCACATGTATGTACTATATATGTTCATAGTATTATTTTGGGTCAATTTGTATTCATATTACCAGTTGTCAAGTGATTATGGATGTGTGTGACTAATTGAATTCATGATATGATTATAGATCATTGGGATTCACTTGGTAAATGGGTATAGTTATTCCATGAATCATGTTGATAGGTTTCATTTATTTTATGAGTTAATATTATGATTCATGTGATTAAGGGGAAATATATAGATGATGTAGTAATGTATTTAATGATTTCCGTTAGATATAGATCATATATAATGTGATTGAGTAATGTAGATAATAATATTTATATGAAATTGGTAGTACAATTATTCATTATAATGAAATTGAGCATGTTATTATGAAAGAATATTATAAATCCACGTGAGAAATTGTTAATCAAAATCGACTATATGGAAGAAGATTAATTTCATTTTTTGGGAATGGTAGGATTTTAGAATAAATCATTCATGGAATGCATTTATTCTTATATTTAATAATGGATGGTTAGAATGAATGGAACATGTAAATAACTATAAAGTGGATTGATATTATTAAAATGACTGATAACCATAGAAAATCATTTGGGAAATGTAATGATGATATGGGACGGTATTATATTAGAATAATTCTCATAAAACTATCATTTTTTCATGAATATTGTGAATTTCGCAATTCTCATTAATGACATTGAGATGGGGGAGTTATGGTGTATAGTATTGGATTATTTTGTTTATCAATCATACAAAAACCTGGATATTTTTGGGTTCTCATAATGGATTTCATTATTCTAATAGACGTTGAGTAGATTGGTTTTGAGATTGAAAGTGTCTTGGTATAGGTTGTCAGTAAACATAATGTAAACCATTCATGAGGTGAAGGGAAAATTAATTGGGGTCAATAAATTGAATGTTTTAGTTATGGTTAGAAGAGGTTTCAGTAGATCATTATAATACCCTCTATATAGAAGAATGTAGTGGTTATTGAGCCTTTATTGGGATGTATGGGATATATATTATAAGTCACTAGTTGAGGATTCTGTTGATGAGCCATATTAGACATATCCTCTCAGACTTTTTAATTGTTTTGGATATTGGCCACCAATAATTATAAATAATATTAATAGGTGATATGGAACACCTTTATTGAATGACACTCAATAATATTATATATTGATCCTGTTAGTGGGTTTTTTTTTGTTTGAATATTGAAAATTGGTGCTAACAGAATGTTGGAATTTAAATTGGCCAGTGATAGTGGAAAGGTACAAGGAAAATTAAAAATTAGGTCCCATTATTATGGTTTTTCATAGGTATGACCCATGTTCTTATATCATTAATATTTTTAACTCATTCTAGATGGAATTGATAATTTGGTTGAGTGAGGGGTGTATCAAACCTGTACGGTGGTAGAATGTGGTAACAATAGGGATATTTAGGAAAATCCTAGAGTTATAAATTTTCCTAAGATTATTAAATATGATTAATTGATCAATGCTATTGAAATATTGTTTTTGATTAATATACAAAGTATGAATCAAATTATAATGTGTAAGTATTCATTGAAAAAATTATAATGATAACGTTATTTGATTAGGGAACTATAAATGTTGAACTATGTTATATTTGAATGAATCAAATTGGTTGGAGATAATAAATGGATAGTTATTTCACTACCAGATTAAGGTAACAACAAGATATGATCTAAAAATTCTAAATGGCGGAGTTCAGTATCGCTAATGGAATTTATCTAATGATTTCATATCAATGACAACATAAACAATTTTATAGGTATCCGTTATTGTGTTTATAATACATGAGTAATTGGAATATTGAATGAATTTATAATAGTGGCATAATGACTAACAAAATATGTAGGTGATCGAGTGTTGTGTGAAATTAATTGAGTCCACCACATAATTTAGAAAATGGTTTGTATGTTTTATGTATTATATTGTGAGGATTTTAGTGAATATTATTATTCTGGATCAAGGTAAGTGAATACATCACTATATCTAATGGGAACACTGTATTAAGAGAATAACTCATGTATCAGTGAACAAATTGGATCCCGGGCAGAGGCTGAAGATACATATCAGGAATAATAGGTTGTATGTAAGGGAGATATGTACCAAATACTTTAATGTATATAATATATATGTGTTATTAATATAAAACATGGCATACATTCTATGTATGTATATTATGAACTTCTTTTAACGTATTCCTTTAAATCTAATTGATCCATTTTCCCATTGTAGTATACTATTAAATAGGTAATTTTATAAGATTAAACATATTTTTTTATTTTTCATTCATTTATTTGATGAATGAATTTATTCATAAAATTTACCCATTGACTAAAATTCCTAAAAAGTGAAAAAAAATCCCAAGGGGAGTAATTATGGGTTATATAATTCATTTTTACTTGAAGCAATGTGGTGTGTATTTATTACTAATATCTTGATGAAATTCCCTGAAACAGATGTACCATTTTATTTTTATCCATTACACCCAAGGAAGTGTAACTTCATGGAAAAAGGATAGATCCATCCAATATGATGAGGGAATCATCTTATCCCATGGATACAAAAAGGAGAGGGGTTATCTTTTTGATACCCTCACTGGTCACTCACAAGACCACATGATAGGGATTTAGATGTTGATAATAAACATTGGTGTATAAAAAACTTGATACATTGGGGGGTTTTCATTTGAAATATCTAATTAATTTAATATTTTAGTAATGGATATCCTCCTGTAATGCATTTTTATTGATTTTATGGATTCTTATAAGTGTAACTAGATTCATTATATATATCAGTTATATTGGAGTGAACAAGTATTTGTATTTTTTAACTCATACTATAAATGAATAAAATGTGAAAAATATGCATTGCGTCAATGAATACATGAAATTCTATAGAAAATTATATACCTTTAGATATAAGACTTCCAAAAAAAGGAAATTGTTGTTTACCACTTCATAGATTGGTCAATATCAAGGATATTTCACTTTATCCTTATGTAGAGTGGTATAAGTAAGAGTTACATCTTTGTACATTTATATTGAAAATTTTAATGTCAAGGATGTTTTGGTTTTAAAATTACAAAGTGGGTTATATCCCATGATCAATGTAGACTAACTTTATGTAGATGAGACTATGTAGTGGTAAGCCCCATTTAATACCATGTAAATTGTTCTTCACAAATTTCAACAGATATAGTCTTTGCCCAATATAAGTGGATTTAAAGGTAATAATTTATGAAAATTGACAACCATTGAGGTATTTTTTTTATTATGGTTACATAGGTGTCCACTCCTTCACCACCCGAATGTGATGGAGGTTTTATAAAGGTAATCACTTTTTGACATTTATAAATTATAAAGAACTCATGTTTTACCTTTATGTAGGTTCCCGAATTAATGGTAAATCTATTTATCACTACAAAAGTCCCCTTTAATGCATAAAGGTAGTTATAGTTGTTTAAAAAATTGAACAAATAATTATTTAATTGGTTTTTATGGTTTATAAATTGTTTCAAAATCACGTAAGAATATTTTTGGGGAATAATAAATTTATATACAATTTATATTAAAATTAGTTATTTATAAATGGGTTTTAATAATTTAAATAAATTTTAATGAAAAAATTACTCCTAAATAATGAATTTTAATATTTAAAATAACATTAATTTCATTGAAAATTATAAAAAATGATAAACTATAGAAGATTCATTATTTTAAATTTTTTGTTGTCCATAATTGACTAGTTTGAAATGTTTTAAATAAAAATACTTGTAAGTAATATTATTCATGCCCAATATAAAGATGTTTTTATGATTTATTTTATCAAGTCACAAATAAAATTATTTATAATATATTTAAATTATAATGATTATTCAAATAATAAAATTAGTATTGTAAAGAGTTTATAATTCATATAATATCTTATATTTATAGAAATTACATATAATGATTAATATAAATGACTTAATATTGGAATTAAAAAAAAATATGTTCATAGTTATGTAATGAAAAATCATTATAATCAAATTTATAATATATATATACTTATACTTTCATCATGAACTACCTATAAATGATTTAGTGATGTTTAAATACATTATTTATTCTATTCATTAATGGTTATAAATATTTGGCCCTAGACTTAAACATTACATAATCTTTAGTAAAGTCAAGAATTCACATTGAGGATCTTTTCAGGATTAGATATTTAGAGAAATATGCCCCAACTATTACATAACAAACCCATAGAAATACAAAGTGGAATCTTCTGACTGAATCAATTTCTTCCATAACATAAAATATTTTAAAAAGAAACATGGTTTATTTTTATGTTTAATCATCATAAAATTTCCTTGAGTCCATCCTTTACTCTATTCTACCTTAGTTCTTGTGAAAAAATTTAAAAAACTGATATGAACACCAAAAGATCTATATATTACATAAAAAAAAAGAAAATAATTAATCTATTTAAAACATGGTAACCCATTTAATTTTCATTGAGTGGAGGAAACAAATAATTGTCACATAAATAAAACTTAATTTTTTTTAAAAATAAAAACCCTAAACACAATAAAAATAAATTAAAAATCCTTTAGCCGATTTAGAGAACCATATATATAAAACCCTTTAAAATCCCTTTCAATTGGAAAAATTATATAAAAAATATCTATTATTATGATATCTCAATGAATTGGAGATCAATAATGGGAATATCCCTTTCATATAAGATATATCGGGCACATCCTTGAGCTATAATGGGGCTCATCTCTTCCCCTAAGCTATAAAGGGATCACCTATGAGCTTCAATGGGGCTTACCCCTCCATATAAGGTGTGTTTAGATAACCTCTAATCAATAATTGGGATCAACTATTCAGATAATCTATATTGGGCCCACCCGTTTCAAATAATTCTTATGTTCTATTTCATGAATAAAAAATGATCTTAAAAACCCATTTTAAAAACATCTTTTAATCCTATATGAAATACATTTCCTCATAAAAACAAAAAAAAAGTTTAAGAACCCTTTTTTGATACCAAGATACCTAAAAAAGAAATAGGTCCTTGTATTCGTTTTGAAAAAATTAAGGAATATGTGGGATTCTATGTATAAAATAGAGGTTATGATGACATGGAATTAGTTATCACCATATACATTAAGATGAAAATTTCTTTTTTCATTTTCCATAACGTTTTACATAATACACATAAAAATATTTCGTTTTTTCAAATAAACTAAATCAAATTCAATAAATATAAAACAAGTCCCTTAAAAACCTTTATAATACATATAATAAATATTTAAATTAATGTTATGAGGAAACATATTTAATAATTAAATATTTAAACATTTATGGTGTCCCATACCACTTTGAACATTTAAATATTAATCTAATTGAATTGAAACATTTACAAAAAATGTAAATAACATTATTATTAATATAAAATGGATATGAAATTTAATAGTGGATATATATACCTTATAAAAGAATAACTATGCATATTATTAAGAAATGTCTCAATGAAAGGAGAATGAGATGAAGTCCCTCACCTCGAGTCTGAATCATCTTGTACATTATTTATCTTCCTGCATAATAAACATAGGCTAAATTATACATTCATATTAAAATTTTTCATGTTAATTATTCATTTCATACCACTTATTATCATGATATAACATTTAGATAATTATTTATGTTCATATAATATGTTTTGATGATATTCTGTACTTGAGTAGAAAATGAACATGGTTCGATATCAATAGTCCATGTGGTCATAAGTCTATCATCTTCATAAAAATATTCATGAAATAAAGATAATTTTTATACATCCATCATACTTTAAAATCAAATGAGTAATTATTTTAATTAAAAATAAACAATGTAATAATCATCGAGACAACAGGTCTTATGTTCACATTAGTTTTGTTTGTATTTGTCATTAATCATTATGATAATAATGAAATTATTATTTTAACTTAACAAAATTATCATAATAGTATTATTATAATAATAATACAATAAATATACTTATATATAACATATAATTGATGTGTTTAATAAAAACTATTCACACAGCTTTGTGTATGTGATAGTTCATACATACGCATGAACGATGTTATCATTTTTATGTTCATGGAATGTAAGAACATAATTGATATATTATAATTTTATAATGATAAAAATTACATTAATACCTTATATAAACATTAATTCAATCATTATGAAATGTCCTGATAAATGGTAGTGAAAAATGAACTATATCAGTTCACGAGATGGTAGTCTATCGTACACACGAACAGAAAGTTCATTTCCCAATTGATGGAATTGGGGAAGGATTTAGGTGATGGTATTAGAATAATAAAATATCATTATATTATGAATACATTATTTATTATAACATCATGGATGGAGGATAATTGAAAGAACTGTAAGAAGAAATAAAATAGAAATTATTAAAGAAAACGACATTGCATCTTCAGTTGATCACATTTGAAGAACAACTTAACACCTATAAAGAGGGTGTTTTGCAAAAATAAATATTAAATAATGTGGGGAAAGACTAAAGAATTTATTTTGGTAATGTATAGGATGAACCAGCAGGTTTTGGTAGTATGATCAATTGGGAGGTATATGTGACTATTTAATGGAGAGGGGAGGGGAAACCTTGGAATTATAAAAAGTATTAAATTACTACATTTTCAATTTTGATTTCAAATTGCCTAAAAATAATTAATTTTTAAGTTAAGATTATTTTGGGTCAAATAAAATTCATAAAATTTAAACAATACATGTTTAAAAAAAATAAATTATTCCATATCATTTTGTTTTAACCCTTATTTTACCCTTTTTAATCTTACTTTAATATCATGTTTTTTACATTTTATGAGTTAATGTAATTACCATAACATGTGAAAACACCATAAAAAATGTTTTTTATGACATATAATGACATATAAAAACCATTTATCTAAATCATATATTTTATTAATTTTTCTTAATTTAATTAAATATTTTATATTTAAAGATATGAATTTAGTCAATTTTGGAACTATTCATCAGTTGACTTTCTAAAAAATCACAACAACTTGATTTATTCATAAAAACATTAAATAAATCCTAAAATGTCACAAAAATCGATATAATCCATGGATAAAATCATATATATCAAATTTTATTTGTTTTAATATTATTAATATCACTTATTTGACTCTTTCATTAATAAATCTATTACTTCTTCATCTTTGTGTCATAATTACATTTTATTATTTAATTAATAAGATTTATAAATAAATAAGCATGATTTATGTTAGGTTTTTATATTTTGATGGACTATTTATAGTATAATAGATCACTTATATAACTCCATATTAAAATACTTTTCTTTTTTAAAACAATAGTGTAACAGTAATGAAAATTGTTTAAATATAATATTATTAATACCTTAAATTCATCCATGTGGCTCCATGTTGTCCTAAAATATACCCAAGGATTCCCATGGTCGGAATACACATATCTAATTAAATTAAGACATGTATTGGGGTAGATTTATATTATTATAATATTATTTTTACCACTAATTATCTAATTTACCTTTAACTATGATAATAAAACAAATTACTAATGTTACTATTCAGAGTGTCCAAAAATAAAAGCGACATATTTACATTATTTTTACCATATTATTCCAAATATGGAATCCATTTTTAAAAATTCAAAACACAAAATTTTCATTAATAAAAAAATTAATCTCATTTATGGAATAATAAAAAAGTTTTTGAATGTATAACGTAAAAAAGATCACATTTTTTCAATTTATTTTTAATTTAAAATTAAAAAATGAACTAAATTTGATTAAATGATTAGAAAATTCATTTAATTATACTCTAAATCCATGTAAATGGATTATCTGTCAATAAAAATATAATAGTTGAAAAGGTAGTTTGTATTAAAAATGCAGTATTTTCACAATTCATTAAAATATTAATTTAAATACCGATATAAAAAAAATTAAACCAAACTAAAATTTGGTTTCTTTATTTAATATAATATTTATATTTATTCAAATATAAAATATAATAGTGAAAAATGATATTTAAAATCAGTTTCCCTTCAAAATGTGGTAAAATTGCATTTTTTTGATAAAAATTCGTTCGTTTATCTGGAAAATTGATTTTTTTCTTATATAATGTATAGGAAACATATAAAATAAAATTTAAACATTTTTTTGAATATATAATATATATATATTATTAATAAAATCCATCAAGGGTGATTTTATTATTTTATGAACACCCTTATTTTCTTTTTAGTAGTTTTTTTCATATAAATAACTCCTTTATATTCATATGGTTTTTATTTTAATTTATAATTAATTTTATATCCAATGGATCATTTTATAAACATATGAAAGAAATATTTTAATATTTTATTTAATTTTATTCATTCCCTTCTTTCTAACAGCTATGCAAAAAAATTAACTTGATATAATAATAATAAAAATAAATGATTTTTCAGTCCAACTCAATATTTTGTGAAACTTATGATTTTGGATAAAACCACAGTTGCGTGTCATATAGATTATAAAAAATATGGTCTCTTTAAGGTAAAATATAATTTATAAATATTAATAAATATAAAATCTCTTATTATATAATTATATTTTAGGTTACACCCTTCGCCCCTTTTTGAAGTTGCATCCTTACAATTTTAAATTTTGGGTCGGTAACTAAGGTAGGAATTTTAAAAATACCTTTATAAAATCCCACTTCTTAAAATGGATTAAAAAAGCTTCCTCATTTATACAAATGAAGGAATGTATGAATTACAACTGAGATAATACGTACTACGGTTTCATATCGAAAAACATAAATATGGAAAAGAAAACTAAATATCAAGTTTTATAGGTGAAAAATAGAAAATATTGTTAATAAATGGTTAAAAATAATAATGATATAATTGTCTAATGGGTTAAATGGTCATAGATTTTGTAATAGGAAATGTATATGGAATTTTTTTTAATAATATTTTAATAGAGTTTTGTTATGCATTTTTTTCCTAGATTAAGATCATGAGTAAATAAACTTAAAAGATAAGTCAAGTTTCATCCTTTAATCAAATTAAACAAAAAAATCATATTTTTTTATCCAAATCATGATTATTTTAGTGGTTTTTAAGCCTAAAACCCTAGAATTATCTTAAATAGAATCATATAATCCAAACATAATTTACAATCTATTCATCTTGTCTTGAAACATTAACCAAAACCAAAAATCACTGCATAAGTTCAGATAAATCCCTAAAAAGGAAAAACATTATAATATGATAAAATACTTTTATATTCCAAAATTCAAAATTAATACCAAAATTCTGTTATAGTCCATTTTAAAAATAATTTTTCTTAAAACATCGAAAAATAATACAACCTAATATTGAAAACTAAAAACTAGAAGGATTTGATCACATAGTCTTCCAAGATAATTTTTATCATTTATCTACAAATAAAATAAATCACTTTTAATGTTCCATACCAATTTTTTTTCCTAATCACATATTCTAAGTGATTGGATAGTAATTTTCACAAATAACTTAATTCCATAAAATTACACAATTAAAAATCATATATTCTTATAAAATACAATTCAACCATTACTCCCCAACTCAATTCCAATATTAATCAATTTAAATTAATCATATAAAGTTCCCAAAATATTTAATGTCTTCCAATATAATATTTTTCACTTAATTCCAAAATTATTTTACAATATCAAGGATATCAATTTGATAAAATAGATGTTCCCAAAATCAAATTATCAAATAATTTAACTTAAATGAATAAACGTAAACTAACAAGAGACTTCAAGTAGGACATTTGTAGTCAATGCAACATTATAACACTTCAGTTTTGGGTTTTATCCCCACATACTTTCTGTATATGATGGGTAGTCACCCGTATTCCATTTTTTCCTTTTTATAAAACTTTATGATTCATAAAAAAATCTCCAAATATTATTTAAAATAATCAAAAAATAACTTGATTTTACCAAAATGGGTATTTTATACCTCTCATTTTTTATCCAATAAAGTAGAAACACATAATTTCCTCAAATGTGAATGTCTCCAAAAATACCATTAGTCACCTTAAAATAACATAAAATATAACCTCAAATGGGATTATAAGAAATTTAACATATAATCAAGCATAAAATTTTAAACACATAATGAAGTCCCTAAATCATTATAGAACATTCTTATCTCAAAATTTGTATAAAACATCCTCTAGTACCATCTATTAGGCCCAAACCTTAAAGACGTCTTAATCATGAATTAATTAAATAATTCACATTGAGGATCATTATATGTTTAGAGAATTAGAGAATTAAGCCATAAATATTACCTAAAAAATCTATTGAAATACATAGTGGAAACTTAAAATTACATCCAATTGATCTATAACACAAATACATTTATAAATAAACTTTGTTTCTTTTCATTTTTTACTAGAATAAATTATCCTTCATTCCATCATTAACTCTATTCTCCCATAAACCTTGTGAAAACATTTAAAAACATGGGATGTGCACAAAATTATTAGTAAGGAACATTAAAAGAAATAAAACCACTAGCTTAGTTAAAACATGGAAACACATTTAATTTTCTTTGAGTAGAATAATTAAAACTTTTTTATATGAATAATACTCATAATTATTTCTCAAAGAAAACTAGTAAAACCAATAGCAAGTAATTACAACTCTTTTATGTGTATTATATAATAATTTACATAAATCCCTTTAAAACCATTTTAATTAGAATAAAAATATGTCAAAATTCAAATATTATTAATACCCAATGACTTAGAGAACTATATTAGGGATCACTATTCGTATAAGCTAAATCGGGCTCACCCGTGATCTATAATTGGGTTAACCCCTTCATATAAGATAAAACAGGCTCCTTCATTAGCTTTAGTGTGTCTCCACTCTTTTTATATGATGTTTTGGGCTCAACTGTTAGCTATATTGGGTCTGAATATTTGTATAAGATATACCAGTCTCACCCATTCCAAATAATTCTCATGTACCATTTCATGAATAAAAAACTCTCATCAAAAAAAACCTTTTGAAAAATTCTTCTAAGCCCATGTGAAAAACATTAACATATAAAAAAATAATAATTTGAGAACCCATATTCAATACCAAGATACCAAAAAAAGGAAAAAGGTATTTCTTTTCTTTTTCAGAATAATAAGGCTTATAGAGGAAGCCATATATCAAATAACAATTATCGAGGTGGGGAAGTTGTTATGGTCTTATATGTTAATAAGATCATTTATCATTGTGTTTTCCAAAATGTTACTTACTATAACCATAAGGATATTAAAATTATAAATTTTATTATGAAAAAAAATTATAGAAAAATTCTTTTAAAAACATTTTATATTAATATAATAAATATGAAAATTCATATCATGATGAAAAATATTTGATAATTTAAAATTTAAATGATGAAGGTGTCCCATATCAGTTTAAACATTTTAACCATAATCTCAATGAATTTATACATTTACCAAATCAATAAATAACATTAGTATAGAAAAAATTAGCATATTAAATATCCTAGAGGCGGTATATACACATTACAAAAAAAAAACGTGGTATATTATTAAGAAGCGCCTCATTGAAAGGAGATTGAAACAATGTTTTTTACTCAATTCTAGAACATCTCATAAGTTATTTTTTTACTAAATTATATACTGAGGTTAATTTATACATTATTGATAACATTTTTTCGTGTTAATTATTCATTTCATATGACTTATTATCATGTTATGAAAATTAAATAAATATTTACATTCATATTGAAGGTTTTGTTGATATTCGGTACTTATGTCATAAATGAACTTAGTATGATGTGAATCATTTATGTGGTCATAATTATATCATCTCCACAATAATATTCATAAAATAAGGTTCCCTTTTACAAATCCATTTTTCATTTTAATCAAGCAATTAATCACTATAACGAAAAATGAACAATGTTATAATCATGGAGATGGCATGCCATATATACGGATGGGTAATTTTTCCATTTTTCATTATTCATCATGAAAATAAGGTAATTTTAATTTTAAAATAATATAATGATCATAATATTATTAAAATAATAAAATCATTTATGTATAATTATATATATCATACATGTTAAGTGGTGAATAAAAATGATTCACATAACTTCGTAGTGGTGATAGTTTATATGTACGCATGAACGACGTTTTCATTTTCATGTTCATGGTAAGTAAGAATATAATTGAAATATTAATCTCATATAATTATGAATTTCTAATTAATATCATATATAAATTTAAATTCCATCATTATAGTCAGTCTTGAGATACAATAATGAAAAATGAATTATATCAATTCACGATGTGGTAGACCACCACACACACAAATGAAAGGATCATTTTCTCTATGATGGAATTAGATAATTATTTCTATGATTTTATTAACATATAAGCATCCTAGTATATTGAGGCTTCATTTCCCACAATTCCATGTAAATTTTCAAATTATATGTGATTATTTCATGACCAGGCGCTCCGATAGAACATGATTCTGTGTCCTGTTGATCCCGGAATAGTTGTTCAATTTTTTTTGATTTTATTATATAGTAGTGCATGTGGGAGGTTTTTAAAACGTCTAATATGGTGCCCAGATTAATAATATGAGGATTTCGTTAAGCCAAAAATGATGATGTTACCCAAGAAACGAACAAACCTTGACCTGTGCGGGTTGAGGTAAAAATTTATTTTCACACATTTTTAGAGAATTTGAAAAAATAATTTTATTATAGAAAATAAAATAAAATAAACTTTTAATTTATTTTAATTGAATTTTGAATTTCATTATAGCATAATAGAAATGATGTTTCATAAATGAAACAACATAATTTTGTTACGACATATCATAACAGAAATTCTGAAATGTTTTTTCCCAATTTAATGGGTTTATTGAATATAAGATCGTTGCCACATTGAGGAATCACTTTGAACTCTTGGATCATTGGAGTTGGTTAACTGGGACTGATGAACCACCACAAATAGCAGATCAAGGAATGGCGAATGCAGCGACACTGATCATCATAAAAAAATGATCCAACTTTGGGTATGGTGTATTGGATTAATTTTCATTCCCCATTTTTAAATATCCATAATGAATGTGAATAATTAGAAGAACGGAATGATTCACTGATTGTGCAAGATTTTGTAGGAGTGTTTCGATTTCGGGGATTCTAATTGGGTTTATCCATGTTATTGTTCTTAAAAATCTCATCCCCACAGGTTTTATATTCTAACATGGAGGGTTCGGGGTGACATGAACAATGATTGGATTCCTCTATTATGGGTGTTTGTGTTTTCTTCGTGATTGAACCCCTGAATTGATGATAATGAAATATTTAGACCATAGAATAGACGATGACAACATGAGAATTCCAGATGCACTCACTAATCAGAAAATGGACCACCAGAGCAGACCTAGTGGCCAGTGGAAGAGACTTTGAACTGAAACAAGGGGTGGCGTCCACATGTGGAAGATGGTGCACTATGGTGGTTGAAGTCTCCATGACATTGGCCGCTGACAATGGCTGGCAGAAAATGCCTGTATCAACAACCAGTGACATAGTCTACAACGATGCGACATCGAGCCACATCACACAGATGGAGTGCCGCGGTCCAATGGGACCGAATCAAGAGGGTCCCACAGCGACCCATGGGGGGGGGTCATATGGAGAACTTACTATGGTGACTGGAAGAATACATGGAAAACACCACCACGTTTAGACGAGACAAGCCATCCCACTCCCAACGGGCCAGGAAGGAGGTGGCAGGCCAGGCTACCTCAGCATGTCAGACCCATGACCCAACAGTTCGGTGCGGGAAATGGACCGGGTTAGATCCAGGTTGAGTTAGACCCAGGTCATGTCAGTGGACCCTTAGCTAAGTCAAGTCAGGATGGTGAACCGGGTCGGAATGGACCAGAACCCAACCGATCCCTTTTCAGAAAAATGATAAAAACATGGAAATTGTACGTCCAATTGATGATATTTTTGTATAATTGGGACCCTTGAGTGGATGAGGTCTATTTGAAATACAATAAGTGAGTTTTCAAGGGTTTTGAGATATTACCATTGTTTTGAGGATTATATTTTTCCAGAATAATGAATGCTATAAGGGGGAATCATTTTACTGGTAGTGATGAGAAAGTAGAGCTGGGAAGACCTTAGTGGCATGACAGATGAATAGCCATGTAGACATGTGTGGAATAGTAGATGAATAGACATGCCGAACTTTGTGTCCCTGTAGATGATTAGTTGGGAGGACCTTAGTGGCTTGAAATAGGAGCAGTCATGCAGACTTGTGTGGCCCGAAAGATGAATAGATATGCGAACCTATGTGGCCCGACAGAAAAGAATCTGAGTGGACCTCAATGGATCAACAAATCATGAGACCTCATTAGGATGACAAACATTAACAACTCATTGGGGATGGGTCCCTGAAAATTAGAAATTGATCAGTATTACCACCGATAATCCTACTTCTATATTTTTTGTTAGAACTGTGTGAGATGTCCATTGCTTCAAGTGTACTTTTCTTTTGCGGAATTTCATTTTGGTTTGGGTCCCAATTGAGTATTGTGTTACTCACCCCTACACAAGATTTACCTACATGTTTCATGTCCTGTGTAGATGATCTACATTTTTTCAGAGACCTTGGTGGTCCCAAATCTGGTGGTGCCCTATGAAATCAGATCGATAGAGTGTACTCTTCTGGATTCTTATTGGTACACTACAACTAAACATCATGAAATGTTTTTTAGATTTATTTTCTGAGAGCATTGAATGTTTTTGTTTTCATCTTCTCTTTTTTGGGATTGAATTCTGGCCCCTTCATAATCAGATTGTACTATTTTACGCGTAGTGGTTTTCATAGTGGCATTCATATATTCTCTTTCAACATTAAAATATGGGGTTGTGAGTGTGCATGTGTATATGTACTCATCTAAAACAACCCACTTATATAATAATGCATTCTGTTCCAGTCGACAGCCCATGTCCTTCAAAAGGTAGACTTGGGGTAGTCATGGCATGGGCCCCAGGGGACAGGTAGTTGCAAATTTGTATCATAGGTGGTCGGTTCAACCATAAAGATATGGTGTTTGTTGTTTTTTGGGGCGACAGTGTTAAATGTTTCGAGTTTTATTTATAAACATGGGGAATCCAATGTTGGCATGGTGTCTAACTTATCATTACACTAGGACCATGAATTATTCATTTCTACTCGGTACATGAAAAACATGTTGCATATATCATATAAGAAATGATAGTGTGTTCTTGTCCTTTTGAGTAATTTTCGTATCACTAGGTATAATCTATTGATAATGTCTCATGATGATCTATTTCTAATGCATCGATGAGTACAAGTAGCTAGTATTCTAGTACGTGACCAGGAGGACGATACAACCAGTAACGAGGCGTCGGTTCAGGGACCAGTGATGGAGATGGCCCCACTTGGTGGTTCACCAGTGTTCCCAACACCACTGGCCAATAGTTCCTACATGCATTACTGGTAGAGGATGCATGAAGGTTCAGTACCTTAGATGAAATTAGAGGTAGATAAATCTAGATTCACCTGTGAGACTGGCCCCTAGATTGATGAAAATTTGCTCATGGTAGTTATGTGAGTCTTCTATCTAGTGAGGACGCCTCTCAACCAAATGGCTATATTAGTTGTGAGCCTTCTCCAGGGCTTTGATAGGGAGATGGTAGAGACTGATGATCTAAACACATGACAATGTGACCCTCATATGGATATACATTGAACACCTCTTCCAAGAAGATTTCTATCCAGTGACATTGTGCTTAGTGTGCGTACATGAGCTACTACACCTACCACAAGGGTGCATGACAGTAGCAGAGTACTCAAAGAGATTCATTGAGCTTTTTCACTACTCTATAGATATGGTTTGAAACTTAGAACTCCAGGAATGGTATTTTTAGTAGGGGATATTCCCCGAGATTAGGGATTCCATGGTTTCTCTTAGCATCCCTACTCAGGATGGGTTGATAGATCGAGCCATTTATGTTGAGAGCTTCATTAAAAAGAAGGATTCAGTAGTTGGAGCTACCAGTGGACACCAGGTGGTAGAGTCCTCTAGTGTATGTAGCAAGAAGATGAATTCAACACCCATATGGGCTAATAATTTTGGGGGATGACCCCATGATGCAAGATCAGTGGTACAAAACCCCCAGTGCAGGGGAGTCGTTCAAGGGGCAGGGTGTGCTACTCATGCGACAGACAGGGGTTCATGGATTTCATCTTTCTAACTAACCACATAGAAGACTTGAAGATGGTTAAGGGACAACAATGGTAGTGGTAGAGGTTAAAGAGAGGTTGTCCATAGGGTGAAAAACCTGTAAGGGGTGCTGGTAAAGTAGTAGATGGTGTTTCGAGGTTCTATATACTACCACGAGCACCCGTAGGTGGTCCGCTATGGTCTATGGGATACGGTGGATAGGGGAGAGGCTAGAAACATGTGATGGAGGCCTACATACATGACACTACAAATATTATTTTAGGTATTATCTATGTAATCTGCACCATAGATGAGGTTTTTATATATATGGTTACCAGTTACTCTTTCTTTTCCACAGACCTTGATCGAATCTCAGAAATTCCAATGGAGTTGTTGGCTTGATCCATAACATTTGAGTGTTCTATGGGAGGGGATTATACAATCACACAATGGTTATGGCAGTGTCAGTTTACACTTAGTGGTGAGATCTTGGGCTGGTATCTTCTAGTAGTAGCATCTAAGACTTATGATGTCATCTTGGGTATGGATTATTTATACACTATTCATGATCAGATCGATTGTATGAGGTGAAGAGTGTGATGTGTCCATGAGGATGGGATCATGTTTTCCTTCATTGGATAGAATGTATATTATTCAGCATAGGACATACATTCTCAGAGGAGGGTAAAACTGATCACTAATCAATTGGATGACCTCACCCTCAGAACGGTGGATGAGAAGACTCCTCACATTCTTATAGTGGTGGATGAGTACAAAAGAATATTTCCTGAGGATGATCTGGGATTACCTCCTCCTAGAGAGGTAGATGTTTTAATTGATCTTTTCCTCGATACATCATCGATATGAACACAAAAATATCTAATGGTTCCCATAGAGCTTCATGAGTTGAGGGTACAGGTTGATGATTTGCATGAGAAGAGCTTCATGAGACCAAATGTATCGCCGTGGACATCCCCAGTTTTGTTTGACAAGAAGGAAGGTGGGATTTTGAGGTTGTTTGTGGAAATTCAATGCCTAAAGAATGTGACCATGAAGAACATGTATCCACTACTGAGGATTGACTTCCTTTTCAATAAGTTGAAGTGAGTGGGATGGTTCTGTAAGATCAACCTCTGGTCTAGCTATCATTATATGTGAATGTAAGATGAGGATGTTCTGATGAAAACCTTTATATGTCGGTATGGACACTATAAGTTCTTGGTGATGCCATTTGGTGTGACCAATGCATCAACAGTGTTGATGGGACTCATGAACCTGATCATTTAGCCTTACATTGACCCGTTTTTTGTGGTCTTCATTGATGACATCTTGGTGTACTTGGCATCCGAGGAGGAGCATAGTGCACACCTGTGGGTAGTCCTGGATACACTCAAAGAGCACTATCATTATGTGAAGCTCTCAAAGTGCCAGTTATTGATTCAGGAGGTACACTTCCTAGGACAAATCATTTTGAAGCAATAGTTGTAGTGGATCTAGAAATGATAGAAGTGGTTCTTGCTTGGGATCCACCTAGGATCATGACATAGGTACACAGATTCTTGGGTTTGGCTGGGTACTATCATTTGTTTGTGCCCTACTTTTCCACGGTAGAGGCATCCTTATAATATTTTTCAAATAAGGGAAATCTTTTTGTGTTGATGGAGAAGTTCCTATCGAGTTTCCAAAAGCTATGGTAGATACAGAACACTACCCCCATATTGAGACTTACAAATGAGGGTATTGGGTATGTAGTTTTGAACGATGTATCAGGGACCAGACTAGGTTGTATTCTAAAGTAGGATAATGTAATGATTTCCTATTGTTCATGGAAGTTTCGGTAGCCCGATCAAAACTACACAACCCATGACCTAGATCAAGGAGAAGTGGACTTTTCATTGAAGATGTGGTGGTAGTACAAGATGGGTTAGAGGATTACTATCTAATCTAACAAAAAAGTATTAGTTATATATTCTCCCAAAAGGACCTGAAGATGTGGTAGTAGTGATGGCTAAAGATCCTATATTACTATGACTTAATGATTGTATATAATTATGGGAAGGTGAATGTGGTGGAAGACATGCTCAACAAGAGATCCATTTTATAGTTACTGAGTGAGGCATTACAGAAGCTAGTCGTGATGCAGATATCCTTTGTGAATGGTTATGGATCCGCGTACTATAAGATGATTACTATTACTCCCCCACTCTTATGATTAGTTAGGAAGGAAAAACTTGTCGATGTTGACTGCATGGCCTGACATGCTTAATTATCATCTGGACAAACTCATGATTGATATTCGAAAGGCATTGATATCATCATCCTTTTTAGTGGATGCACTATTTTCCCAGTGGAGTCATGTGAGTTGGTTTTGAATCACTACCAAAACTCAACATTGGTGGTAAAACCAGGATTTTTAAAGATGTACCAGGACCTATAACATCAATACCGGTGGATAGGCATGAATATGAAAATTATTGAATTCTTTTAGCGATGCCTTATTTGTGAGAAAGTGAAAGAAGACATCTGGTTATTACAGTTTCGACTCAGTCACTTGAGGTGATGGAGTGGATAGGGGATGATATCTTGGTAGACTTCGTGACAAGTTCAACCCATACAACCATGGGGAAGGATACAATCTGAGTAAATGTTGACCAACTCACCATGTCAGCACACTTCATACCCATCCAAGAGAAGAGTTCAATAGAGGGCTTGGGATTACTCTAAATCAGTAGATAGTTTGGCACTATGGGGGTACCATCAACAATAATCTCAGATAGAGACACATTCATTACATGATACTTGTGGAAGGGATTGCAGGAGTCATTGGGAATCATATTCATTTGATCTTAGCTTTTCACCCCTAGAAGAATGGTCAGATGGAGAGGGATATCTAGGATTTAGAGAAAATACATCATTCTTGTATCATGGACTTTAGGTGCAGTTGGGAGATTCACCTGCCACTGGTTGAGTTTTCATACAACAATAGCTACCTCCGCACTATTTGTACAACACCATTCAAGGCACATTACGAGTGACCATGAAGATCCCTGTTATGCTGGGCAGAACCAGGGGAGTTAGCAATAATGGGTATAGAATTGGTATGAGATACCACTGAGAAGGTGAAAGTAATCCAGGGGTGGATGATGAATGCACCAGAAATCATATGATGACAGGATACGAAGGCCCTGGGAGTTTTAGGTGGGAGGACATGTGTTCCTTTGGGTCTCACCGCGATGGGGATTGTAGATATTTGGCATGAGAGGCATCCAATCTCCAAGATTCATTAGTAATTTTGAAATTATGAGTACAGTAGGTGACTTGGTGTACCCGTTATCTCTCCCCCACAAATTCACTGGGTTCACAATGTCTTCTATATATCACAACTAAGGTGATATGTGCATGAACCATCTCATGTCCGTGATTGGGGTGAGTTGGATATCGACGAATGGGTGATGTTTGTGGAGTTCTCGATAGAGATTGAGGATCGAAAAGATCTAGTACTTCATGGAAAATCAATTCCTTTCGTGTGCATACACTAACATCACAAGAATATTCAGTAGAAAAATTGGGATGGGAATGCTCAGATCTATTATTAGTACCCCATTTGTTTGTTTAACCCTTATTTTGGCTTATGAGTTTGTAAATCCCTAATGGTGAGGGTAATGTAATATCCCATAATTCTAGGTAATATTTTTAAACTATGTGGGATTATTTGAAGACCAATAACTCTGAAAGCACCAGATTCAATGGATCAGTGATCTAGGAATAGTTGTTCAACCTTTTTTAGGTATATTTGAAATAGTGAAATGGGGTTGGAGAATCACTCTGAACCATTGGAGCAATGCAATTGTAGAACTATGATTGATGAATGACCATTAAATATAGATCATGGAATAATGAATGCAGTGACATCGATAATGTCCGATAAATGATTGAACTTATGGTTGGTTTTCTTTTTTTTTTATTTTTCCTTCCCCATTTTAAAATATCCATGATAGATGTGAATAATTCAATAAACAAAATGATTCACAGATCATACATTCGTTTTCTAGTGGGGTTTGATCTTGGGGATCTAAATTGGGTTTATTGGTGTTAGAATACTTAAAAATCCCTTACCCATATGTTTTGAATTCTAAAGTGGAGGGTTCAGGAAGTCAAAAACATGGCTTGGATTCCTCTATTTTGGGTGTTCATTTGTTGTTCATGACAAAACCCATAGATTGACAGAATAGAAACATTGAAAAAAAATTAGGGATGAAGAAAAGACTATAATTCCATAGGTGCTCGCAGATCAGAAAAAAGACCACCAGATTGGACCTGGTGGCCCATAGAAGAGACCATTGGGGGCTGCGTGCGAGAGGAGGCATGCACCGACAGTTCACAGTGGTTATGGAGATCCCTGTGACATTGGATTTTGGGTGATTGAATAGGAAAACCAGAAATGTCTGGTGGTGGGTTATCAAGCGATGCGACATCAAGCCACATCGTGTGGCATGAGGAGCACATTATAGCGGGATCGTGGACCAGTCGGTCTCGGATGAACCTGGATCGGGTCATATCCAAGTCGGGTCAGACCAAGGATGTGTTGGTGGGCTCCGTGTTAGGTCGGGTCAGGTTAGTATGCCCGATTCAGACCAGACCCAGACCCCACCGACCTCTTTTCATTAAAACAGTCACAACCTACAAACCGTACGTCTGATTGATGATCTGTTTGCAGCGTTGGTACCCATGCGACGATGATGTCCTTTTGAGATTCTCTATGTATGTTTCTATGTTGGTTGATATATGATTGATGGATTTAAAAATAAATTTTATCGAAATAAAGCATGCTATGAGTGGGAATATGGTGACTAGTAGTGATGAGATGGAAGTGTTGAGTGGATCTCAGTGGCCGGATAGATGAATAGTTGTGCAGAAATGTGTGGACCTGTAGATGAATAGTTGTACGTGCATGTGTTCCTTGATAGATGAATAGTTGAGCGGAACCCAGTGTCCCAACAAAAAATCCTCCAGGTGGACCTATGTGGTCCTTCAGATGAATATCAATGCCGAACTATGTAGCCTGACAGATGAGAAGATGAGTGGACCTTGTTGGCCCGATAGATGAGCAGACCTCAATGGCCCGATAGACTCCATCAACTCATTAGGGATAAGTCCCTATTAAGTACAATTTTTTTGATTTATGAATAATAATCATTATTTCTATATTTTATGTTATATATAAGTGATATTTCCATTTCTTCAGTTGTACTTTTCCTTTGTGGACGTTCTTTGTGATTTGGGGTCCATATTGAGTATTGTGTTACTCACCCCTAGCACGGGCTTTGCCTACACGTGTTGTGTCTTATGCATATGATTAAATATTTGATAGAGACATTGGTGGTATAGACTAGGCAGTGCCTAGTGAGATTAGATAGATGAGGTCTACTCTTACGGCCACCAGTAGCTACACTACACCTACCTGTTAGTAGGGTTTTCTTGCAGACATATTTTAAAGACCTTTGTACTTTCGATTTTTCAGCTAGTCTTTATTGGTCATGTATACCAGACCCTTTACATTCATCATGTACTATTTTACACTCAGTGGATGTATTTATGGCATGGGTATTTTTTATGAATTGTAGGCTGGGGTTTTGAGTGAACATATGTATAGGTACTCAGCTAATGCCTCCCACTTACAAGATAATACATTCAACACTAGTCGCATGGACCTGACCTTCAGATGGAGGGTATGGTGTAGACACGACACTATCCCTAGGGGACGGGTCATGCGTCAAGGATACCTGAATTATTATTTCATTATGATTAGTGGATATTTGAATGATGTGGAAGAAGAAATAAAATGGAAATACATAAATAAAATGATACATCTACTTCAGTTTATGTCATTTGAAGAAAAACTTAACACCCCTATAGAGGGTGTTCTCCCAAAAATAACGATTCAATCATGAGAAAATGGATTATAGGAATGGTTTTTGGAGAAACTTTCCAAAAACAAAAGGTTATGGAAGTGTGATTAACAATGAGGTATGTGTTCCTATATATATGATAGGGGAGGGGACCATGAAATTATCCAATGTATTCAAATTATATAAATTCAATTTTGAAACAAAATGGTCCCAAACTAAATTATTTAGAACATATGATGATTTTGGGTCAAATAATAATCATAAAATTAAAAGTAGATTTTTTTTTATCATTTTTTAATCCTTTTATTTTTCATTAAATCCTTATTTTACCTTTTTAATTCTTATCATGATATCCTATTATATACAATTTTATCATTAAAGTAGTAATCATAGCATATAAAGGCCAAAATAGTGTCATTTATGAAATATTAGAACTTAAATACCATGTGGATGAATATTATATATTTAGAAATTTTATTTTATCTTAAAAAATATTTTATATTTTATGTTATGAATTATATAAATTTTGACAATATCCATCAGTCGAATATTTTATAAAATCATAACAACATGATTAATTAGAAAAAAACTGCATTAACATAATCCTAACATGTCATAGACTTCCATAAAATTCATGGATGGTACCAAATATATATAATATTATATCTGTTTTAATATTATTAATATGTATATTTTTGATTCTTTCATAAATAAATCTCTTACTTATTTATATTTGGTTCATAATTAAATACAATTATATATTTTTTGGAAAATTATATATAAATTACCATGATGTAGTTAATCTTTTTATATTTATAATTAATAATTATATTAGAATATATCCTATGTAATACTCTATATTATAATAATTTTACTTTTAAAAACATAAGTGTAACAATGAAGAATATTTATTTAATTTAAAATTATAAATTCATTATAGTCATACAACTGGCTCCAAGTGGTCATAAAATAGACCCAAGGATTCTCATTGTCTGAATAAACTCATTTAATTAAATTATCACAAATTTTATCATATTTTTATGTTATTATAATATTATTTTTAACTTATATTACACGATTGACATTTAACCATGGCAATATGAGTAATTACTAAAGATACTATTATTAATGTAAAAAAAATAAAGGTACTTATTTACATAATTTTTAACTAATTATTACTAATATGGAAACCATTTTAAAAATTAAAAACACATAATGGGATGGAATTAATTAAATATTAATCTTCATGAAGTAATGAGAAAACAAGTTTTTATAGTAAAACATTCAAAAGTTGACATATTTTTTCTATTAAATTTTAATTTCAAAACGAATACAATGAAAAAATTGTATTAAATTGTAAAAAAATAATATTATAATACCTTAAAACTATATAAAAGGATTATATATTAATATAAACAATTAGTTGAAAATTGATGTTTCTATTAAAAATTCTGTATTTTTCACTATTCATTTAAAAATAAATTTAATTTAAAAAATAAAAAACGTCAAACAAAGTAATTTTTTATGTAAATTTTACAAATTAGAAGTTTATTTTGTAAAATATAACATTTAAAAGTGAAAAATCATAGATTAAAAATTGTTTCTCTATCAAATGGTTGTAAAAATGCATTTTTTTGAAAAATAGTTCTTTTATCTGCAAAATTGTATTTGTTCTTATATAATATATAGAAAACCTAAAATATGAATTTAAATAATTAAAAATAACATATTACTTATATATTTCATTAATAACATCCATAATGTGTGATTTTATTTTATATGAACTCACTTATTTTCGTTTAAATATTTTTTTTTCAGGAAAATGCATTCTTTTTATTCAATTGGTTTTCATTTTTATTAATAATTAAATATATAACCACTAAATCATTATATAAAAATGTTTAAAACCTATTTTTAAAATTTTTGTTCGTATAGTTCATCCTTTCCATTTTAACGACTATGTGATAACTATAACATAAAATAATAATATTAATAATATATTATTTTTCAGTATAACATAGTTTTTTTGTGCGATGTTAGATTTTAGAGAAACCCATTATTGGGTGATGGGTATGATATCAAACATAATTTCCATTTAATGTAAAATCTAATTCATAAAAATTAATAAATATAAAAAATTATTATTCTATAGTTAAATGGGAAGTTACAATTAAATGATTTAGTTATCCATATATTTTATTATTTTTGGAATTTGTTTTCTTATATTAAACATATTTAACATAATATCGATATTATCAAACACATATCTTTGTAAATAGATGTTAGGTTTGATAAATAATTTTATTTTTCATCCACATCGACAATAGTTTATTTTTTCATTATGTAATGAATTTTAATTTAGTTGGTGACTATATTTTATGCATATTATGTGTTAGAATTATCATTAATGGAATTCTCTCTTGAGTAACGTGTCCCTTGGAAGAGTATTTTTGGGGTAAAACTACAAACCATATTAGAGGATTATGCATTATAATAATAGTGAATGGGATTCACTATAATATTATCTAGTTTAATCTTGTGGATATTGTCAATGTCATATGAATATACACCATTAAATGAAGACTTATTGTACCCTCTTGATATAATGTATTAAAAAATGCATGAATATAATTGAATTCATGTTTTTTGTGAATAATTAAAATATGTGGGTTGTGTAAATATTTACACATCAATATAGTTTGACCATATTTATTAGGTAGTGGTAACAAGATTCAAAACTAAAGAATTATAAAAAGGAATAAATTAAGGGAATAATATATAATAATATGACATAATTAAATCCCCTTAAAATACTAATTGTTAGACTATTTAAAAATATGAAATTGTGACGACCATGATCATGAAAACATTTCAATCTTACAAAAACAAGGTGTCTATAGATTACCTTATGTCATGAAATAAGTATTATGTTACTCTATAATTTCATTTTAGATTGGCCATACAAAATGTTATGTTCTTATAGTTACCATCCCACACATCAGGTCTAATTTTGAATGGGTTTGATCAAATTAGGTAGTCATATAACCTAACAAAAAATTATTTGAATGTATATAGAAAAATTTATGTCTATTATAGAACTATGATAAATGAGATCGAAAAATGATTCTGAACTAAAAAATCGAACCAAGCTACAGTTTCCTCATTTGATTCTAGAAGATTTTTATTTCACTTAGAAGATTGATAAAACATCAGTGGTTTAAAGAAAGGTTCATAGATCAATAATGAGGATCCTAGATACAAGAAAAACTTAAATATTATAATGTAATTTCTATTGGATGAAACTATATTGTATTTTAAAAGACTCTAATTTATCATTGATCCATAAAACCATATATAACCTGACCTAAAAACACCATTTTTTTAAGATGATGTTTCGAATATATATGCAATTGGTGAAACTATAAATTTCAAAAACAAATTCACCAATTAATACATGTTAATTTTATTAGAATTTTATTGGGTACATTACCTAATAATATCACTCATTGATCAAAAAATTAATACGATATGATTTTATAAATTGCCTAATTCATTATCCAATAAATCAGACAGATATTGATTTAGGATTTTATTAAATAAATATTACCCCAAAATTTTATCACTCTCCATAATTAGTTCTTCCAGAAATGTAAAATGATGTACAAGGTATGAAAATAATTAATGCAGTTGAAATAGGAATCATTGATGTGAATTCTTCATTAATTCTATTGTAGTTTATTGATCAATATTTAGAAAACATTCAATAAAAATCATATGAATGAAACCACATATGGAGATTTGATGAATTATGTGAGTAGCATTTCTAGAAGAAAAATAGAATATATCCTTCTTAAAATGTATCATAGTGGGAATTATCAATAATGAAAAGGAAAATAAATGATTGAATAACAGGAACCAAAATAAAACAAAAAATTCCCTAAAAATTTATCACGCCTAAAATATAAATAGTCTTCAACAGCATATAGAATAAATAAATTTTATTCCATTATTAATCTTTAATTACTTACTTAGTAAAAATTATATGTTGTCAATTTTTGTTATATTTCATAAATAAAATATTTTCAGGCAATGAGAATTTATATATCCATGATTTATATAATAAATGAATTTTATGGGATATTTGAGCTCTAAGGTTTCTATAGTGCAAGTGATATAATTTATTGACAGGTCCTTATTTATCAATGAAATTTTATAACTTGAACATATCATAGTGATTATTGTGCAGTATGAATGTCTTGATGAATTTAATTTTTAACCAGGTTTCTATAGTTTCAATAGTCTTAATATGAAATCCTTTTCAACACTACTTATTTTTCTTCCCTATCTAAAATTTCCTACAAAACCCAAAGAAAAAATATAGTATTTATGTAAAAATCTAGTTCAAAGGTAAATTAAATCGATACTAAAAATATATATAAATTAAAAATATCAAATTATCCCACACATAAACGATTTCATGTATTTAAGAAAAAAATATCATCATGGATAATAAAGGTAGAAATCTATAATAGGAAACATGCATTACAACAAAAAAAATGAATTTTTTTTTCAATAAAAGGATAGTAATCCAAAATCACCCCTACTGAGAATATCAATAATACCTCAAAATTACATTAATAAAATTACTTTTTCCATTAATTAAAATTTTCAACTTGTACTTAGATAGTTATATTCTTTCTCAAATTTACCTTAACATGAATTTTATCTCATCACATTAGAAAAAATAAATTCGATTTACTACCATAAAAAAATATTCCTATCCCTAATCTTCAATTTGTTTTATTATCTCCACATCATATATGAAAATATAAATTTTAATATTGAGGGATTTTCAATAAGGGTCAAATGACTCTGATGTTGAGTGTGGGTGGGTAATGGATTAAAACATTCTCAAAATGGTAGAATAAAATCTACAATTCATGATAATTAGGAATATTAAAATAAGTATCCTCTTCTATAAATTAGTATCTTCACACTCCTAATATCACTAGTCAAGTTAGTAAATATTCTATAACTATCAAATGGAGGTATTATATTTCCCCTTTTTTTGCATTTTTGTTTTCATGAAAGTCATCCTTATGAATGATCTCTCACCCCACCTTACCAAATATGTTGAATCATGACATTTATCTCTCTAGAAATGGTGACTAATAATCATCCTAATAAAAAAGGTGTGTTTTTTAGAAATTGATTGATCATGAATTTTATTTTTGAAAAACCATGGACCACTTCCCAAAATTCATGTGATGAAGTCGACACACATGACTTTATAAATAAGAATCCTGTTTCCACCAGTACAAACCATTCCACTATACATATTCCAGGTAAAATTTTGAAATCATTATGAAGAGTACAGAATGAGAGGATTAAATGGTTAACTAATAGGGATGAAGTACATCTGAATGTATTTTCCTATTATATCCTCAAAAAAATTATGCAATAATTTCAAGAATTAATATTCCTTTTTAAATTCTCGATTTGATTCCAATACAAGTTCAAAAGGGTTAACATGCCCCAATTATTTCTCAATATATATGATTAGAATACAATGGGAGAATGTACGACCATAATCTTCGTGGGAATTGGAAAATATATAAAAGGGAAAATTCACATGCTATAGTGACTTTTAATAAATAAAAAATAGTTTTATAAATTTATAATCATAATTAAATTATTCAAATCTTCAATCATGAAAAATATATAAATGTAAAATAGATAGAAATTAATATTTTCAATCAAGATTACTTAATTTAATCACCTACATGCAATGATATTTGATGGAAAATAACGATTCAAATACAAAATGTATCCTTCACTAATGATAACATCCAATATTTAATTCATAAATTTAAATATACATCAAGAATAATACCTTAATTAAAATGAATCATTATATGAATTTTTTAGGGAAAGTATGTGGGAGAGTTAGAAATAAATGTAGAATAATTATTCAAATGTACATAGTGAAATATATATAATGAAAATTATAGAAGTGAATGTAAAACTGTCCCCCAAATAATGAGCATGAAATAAAATATACCAACACTAGGGAAATGAAATGTTCATAGGATGTGGAAAACATTTATTTAAAGAAATAGGTAGTTTCACATAGTAGATAAAAATGGGTATCATCCTAGATATATGTGCATGGATCAGAAAAATACTAACCTATAGAATGATGTGTATAGCTGAAAACACTAGAAAAAAAAATAAAAAAACATAAAAAACTAGGTAATAAATCCAAGGATCAGAATATGGGTTTCCTCTTACCAATTTATAGTAGGTTATCATTTGTTATATTTATGGTACAATATAAATCAGAGAAACCCATTGTTCCATCCATCCAATACCTATTTCTAGAACTATAGGTAGTGCACTTGAGCTACAATGATCATTTTGTGTAGTTCAACATATCTGGTTCACGCCCAAATTTACCCAAGAGAAGAAGGGTAGAACGGTCCTTGTAGTGTAGCTTGGGTTGTCGATTCCACAGAGACCTAAGAAGATACCTAAGATACACAACCTAAGGGATGGATTTTTGGCTATGAAGTGGCCAACTTGGATTGATTTTGGATGGGTTTTAAAGATATCTAAAAGATTTAAGTGGATTCAATTTAAAAGAATGAGTTGATCCTAGGTTATCACTCGGGATGGATTGGGCGTATTTTCTTTTTAATGATTTCAATTTCTTAAATTTGAGATGGGTTCATTTAAGGAGATAAAACAACATCATCACTTACTAGTTTAATGCCTACACCCTCTAATACAAATCACCTATACACTTGAAGGATCAATGTTTTGAGCACTTCAAGGTAAAGGATTGTATTAGTACTTGAAGTGTTTGGCCTTAAATTCAACAAGGTCGATGGAGTTTAAAAATCATCAAATAAAAATCCCAATTAAAGAAGTGATTATACATTAATTAGGTGATAAATAATATCCAATACAGCCCCTTGCTACTCCCTTGGATCAACCCATAAGTGGGTTAGCCCTCCATTGATCCCATGGTTTCAATGGAAGCGGAAAGTAGACTCATAAGGGAGGAAATGGAGAAGTAAAGAAAACAACAAAAATAAAATGATCACTCCACCGTTGTGTGAATAATTTCACAAGGGTTAGTGTGAATAAATTCACACCTTGATCCAATGGTATCAAAGTGATATTAAGAACAACAGAATAATAGTAGAAGAAGAACTTTTATTAAGAAACTAAAGTGAATTGAACAACTTACATGTGAAAGACAAAATTGAAGCAACAAAAATGCAGCATAACATTACAATTAAACAAAGCATCCAAGATCCTCAACTCCTTCACCACCACTACCTTAAATAGGAATTTTTGGAGCCTTGAGTCGAACCACCAACAGTAAAAATCATCTTAATTAATTTTTCTTGGCTATAGGTGGTGGAAAGCTTGTGGAATTTGGACTTTTCCACGTTTGACCCGAGGTGGCAGCCAGCTTTACTTCACCGAACAGACGCGTCTGGAAGACCTTCTAGAAGGCCGAATCAGGGTGGGCCATAGAAGAAGAAAATGGATCCCCGTATTTCTTCTAACCGCATGTAGACTTTGGGCCCATTTGGAGTTGTGGATTCCGAGATATGATCAAAGTAGTGGACTGTTTTTCTGGGCCGCAGAATCTGGCCTAGAATTTTATCTCTAAATTGGACCGACTAAATGACCAACATGGAGGCCGAATTAGCATTAACTCTTGAAGAGGGATTTGTTACTGTACATGTATTCTAGCATCCCATAAAATTTGGGATTAATTGGGACTTTATGTGGGGCCCCACAGTCTCATCAGTGGGCTGGTGTCCAATCTACCTTCTCCAGAATTGCTTCCTTTCATTGCCAAATATCTCCATCATCCTCCATGAATTCTATATTAATCCCTGAATCAAACATGTTCATATTTAAGTGTAGATAAATTTCCAAAAATATCAAATTAAAATATGTAAAATTCAATTCTTTAAAATCAGATGAATCATTGGGTACTTTATATGATGTTCAAAAATGTACCACATAATAGTGCATTTAAGAAGGTATTACAATCATAATGTGAAATGATGTTCAAAGTGTAAAATGAACTAAAATGGTGTTTATGAATAACAAAGAACATGAAAATTATTTATATTAACAATGAATATTAGCCTCATTTAGTGGCTAATCTATATCCTAAATGATAAGAAAAACATCTCTTGTGGTAGATGTATCATCCATAAAATTCTTATATGGGAACCCTAGTGTTGCCAATGCATCTTATATATAAAGACAAATACCTCAAGGGGAAGTCCAATGGGTATCCTAGCTTATATATCAATAGAAATAGTAGAGGTTGATTATCAATATATAATAATCTGAATTCATACGTAATGTTGTTAGTGTTAGAGAATCATTTTTATTGAAGAGTATTGTATCCAATTATATTAGATAATATAAATTATTCACAAAAGATAATGGAATATAGGTAATATATTAAATCACCCAAAATTAATAAAATAGGGGAGGGTATATTAGAAGATAACAATTATAAATGTTATGAATCTCTACGGCCAAATTGGGTGGTCCCCATCATAAATTATAAGTGGTTGGATCTTCCCAAATATGGTGACATCAAGGATTGTCTAATGAGAATGTGGATCGACCATAAAAACTAGTGTCATGGTTTTAGAATCATGGTAGGTATCCACATGGGTACTGAGATATAGGTGGGAGGATTTGATATGTTAATAGAGATATTTGATAAATGTTTTGTATCTAGATATATAAAACATGCCTTATAGGATGATAAAAATGTAGGGCCCTTTCACCATCGATCATAACACACCATGAACTCCTATTAGGTAGAATAGTCTCTACTCTCCATATGGATTTGGATTGTGATCACAGATGGGGTATGTCTTAATGGGAGTGGAATGGATCTGGAGGGATGCTTGGAAACATGATGAGTGTGGGTAGATATAGGGGATGATAGAGGATCTTGGAAATGATTAGTGAATAGCATGTTATTGTGACATAATATTAGCTTATGGTTCACCAAAATAATATATAGAAGGAATTCATGGCTATGAATAACCTCAAAAATATTTGAAGAATAATATGGAGGTTGGGATGAAACAAACACCTTGGATCTAGCTCTAATAGGTAGATCTACATGATCATAAATAGTAGCTGAAACATCAGTATATAGGGCCTCACTAGTGAATTTAGTGTAATCAGGTGACCAATCATGGTGATCATACACATTTAAAAGTATCTCGGTATTGTTGGTCAAAATGAGTTCTATAGAAATCATCCTGGCTTGTGATGATAGGTACTAGCAGCTTTGAATTTCTCCAATATTTCGAACCAGATGAGTAATGATGTTCCCCCATAATAACCTTAATATGAAACCACTTGGCACAAATCTCATGGTATTTGAAATGATGTCTCTCTAATATGAGCACATGGGAACCCATGTCTATGGAATATATGACTATCTTGGTGTGTGTGATGAACCCATGAGAGGTGCCTCATGTTACCTAGTATTGGACTATGAAACACATGATGATATTGATATCATAACACTTTAGGGGGGTTCTGTTTGCGGTTGGAGGACCATGATTGCTGGCAGGGTTGTCAGAGATCCTCACTATGATCTATGCTGTATCTGTCTTTCTTGGATCAAGATACAAAGAAATTTTGGTAGGATATGTACTAATTTATGAAGCATAAATTACAAGAATTACCTCATACTCACACAAAATGTACTCAAAATCACATCCTACCAATTTGAAGGTGTCTTCAATGAAAACCCGCTCAAAAGTTGTTTGTAACTCCAATAAAAAGCTCCTAAAATGTCTCTACATGAACCTCCATAATGTGCAATTTTTTTATTTTAATTTGTCCCACGTTGACCTACTGGTCCACCATGATTATATATATTATGTAAAATTCCAATGTTTAGTTTTACTCCATAAGATAAGCCTATAAATTGTCCGTGCATACTTATAGTTGTGTGTCTCTGAAACATATACAGGTATAGAATTGGGTCAGTGGAGTGATACACATTGATTGGTTGGAGTAGGTTTGTGAATTTAAACCAGACATTATGGGATCCTCTAATGGTGGTGTCAAATAATAGGGAAAATGATATGGTGTATTTGGAGTATAGGCATGATCCATAGCCATTGGAGGCTATGAACCTTTAGTTTCATTCTTGGAAGAATGTAGAGCTCCACCATTGTTTTTTCCATGATACCGGCAGGTATGTGTGTATCATGTAGGGTAGTGGTTGGGGAGTAAGTATTATTAGAGGAGGGTGGTGTACAGATGGGAATTGGTGGCATTTAATGGGGATTTTAGAAGGAAAATAAATGGAAATGTGCATACTAGTGATGGAGAAGAGGGACCGATAGACGTGAGGGATCCATAAACCTATGTGTATGGATATAGTAACCCATAAAAATTTATGCCATTAATTGAATATTTAATGATTAAAACGTTTGAGATTTATTTTTTAGGCCTTGTATTTTTATTTCATAAATTTAATACCATAAACAAAATTTAGAAGCACTCAAGATTAGTTCTTCGGCAATGGACTAATAAACCTCTATTATCTTATCCTACCAAAAGATGAAACACATGGGCTGCCCCTAGTTCAACACTTCATTTTTAGACATGATTTAAACATCCATTGAGTCAATTTAATTATATATATATAAAACATTGTTCATCAAAATTTACCATGGTAAGTCATTAATCAATGTACATTTACAATAAAGTATTATACATTTTCTTTTCAAGATTTTATAGTATAATACATGATGAATTTAACAATTTCAAATTTACCAGAACATTTGGACTCTATTTCACTTGGGAATAATTTCAAAAGAGTATTAATCCACAAAACATTATCCCCTGGAATGAAAAAATATCACCTGATGTATCAATAATTCCAGTAATATTTCAATCCAAATAGATTATTTGATTCTCACAATCATATATACCGAATTCATCCAAATCATCCAATTTTAGATGTTTTTTGTATGCCTCCTTTTTCAGTATATATGTTTAAAATTTTAATTTCTCAATACAGGTTATGATCTAATTCAACTGAAAAATAATAGCGGTTAGCATATTAAATTAAAAAATATGTGTTTATTTTTACTATTAGATAAGCTATGTGGTATTCCCATTGTGCATTTTCAATCTTTATACTCAATCCTTTCCAATTTAAAATGACATTATTTTCTATGATTTTATTTATCATTCGATTTGATTTTTTCACCTTCCCACTAATTTGTGAGGGGTAATTAGTTCTATTATATTATTGAATCCTATAATTATCATGTAAAACTATTTTTGGAGTATTATTGAAATGTTTCCCTCAATTAATAATGTGTAATATGGGGAATCTAAATCTGGAAAATACCTTTTTCATTCAAAATGGCCTAACCACATTAGCTATGAAATAGTTGTATCTTCTTATTCTACACAATTTGATACAATGTCAACCAGGAAGAAATTTGAAATACCCCCCCTGGAAATTTTGAAATGGAATTATCAATTCAATTAACATATGTCAAAGATTACTAATTATATGATAGGGTTATGGGTATTTTAATTATATTTCATTGTGGTTCTTGTTTGCTGTAACCTAACCCATTTTTGGAAAAAACATATTGATTAATGGTTGTGTGTGGCACAAATGAATCCACTCTAAACGATTATCACCACAATACAGTACGTCCCATATTTAACACTGATGATTTAAGTATGACATAACTGTAGATTCTTTTGAATTTATTTCTACATAAAGTAGAAACTTATTAATCCATTAGCATAAAACATAAAAAAATAGACCCATCACATTAATAGTTTTATGCATTGTATTTTAATTTCTTCATCGATTGGTAGATTTAATTGTGACGAGGGATTATGGTTCAAGGTATATTTTTATGAAAATAAACCAAATTCTTTATTGCACATTCACATTGAAGAGATTCTCACTAGTAAAATCATCATCAATATTTATCTCTTCTCCATTCATGATATTGGTGAGAGAAAATCTTAATTGATTGTTCATAATGAAATCTTCAGTATCAATAGTGGATTTGAAGACGATGTCAAATTCATCTAGCAGTATCGTCCACCTAACCATATTGGGGTTGGAATCCTTTTTATTCAGATGGAATATCAATGATTCATGGTTAGTGTAAAAATTGACTCTAAATATCATGATTATAAGCTATATTTTTCAAACAAGAAAACTACATAAAAAATTTCTTAATATTTTGTTTTATAATTAAAATAAACATCATTTAAATTTTGACTAGAATAATAAATTTGATAAAACATATTTCCAACCCACTATACTGATATTGTGCCCACAATGAAGTCACTATAATGACACATCATTTGAATGTTTTTTTACTGGACTAGCGATAAATTTATAGGAGTATCCATCAGGATATTTTTTAAATAATTAAATGATATTTTAAATTATTCATTGAATTTAAAATTAATATCCTTATATAGTAGATGTGTTAGATTCTGAGATTTTTACAGAGTCATTAATAAAGTGATAACAAAATATTTTCCTACTCAGAAATATCTTTATTCCATTCATAGTTGTCAGTTTAGGTATGTTTTATATTTCATTTACATTCATTAGGAAAAATTCAATTTCATTGATTGAAATTTTATATATTTGGAATATTCCTCCCAAGACTATGAAATTGAATTAATATAATTTCATAAATAAATATTTCTCTTCATAGTATTGTAAAATGAGTTCCATTTTGTTAAAATCGATTTAAAATGATTATCCATAAATATAAAAAACAACAATTATGATTTTTGGAAACTTGTTTTCCAAGTCATGAGATATATGACACACGAACCCGTGATTTTTTTCATTAGACATTCCATATAAAATCCTTTGATAGGTGATGGGTTTAAAATGATAGATGAAAAATAATCTAGGTTTACAACATTCAAATTCTAACTAGAATATCCATATAAAAAACATAAAACAATAATACATAATCTCTTAATCATTTCATCCTTAAATTGTAGTAGGAAGTGATATTTTCAATTTTCTATATTGATATTTCTATAGTCGATACAAACTCTCCATATATTAATGATTTGAGTATAGATTAATTCAACTTCATTGTGATTAATAAAAGTAAATTCTCTATTACTTTTCACGGCATATAGATGAATCAACCACTAACTATTATACAATGGAAATATAATAAATATTTATAAAAATTTTATAAATTTGTTCCTAATTAAATATTTTATTGGTGGTTTGAGTCACCTCTAAGGATGGTATTTTGTCATAACACTTTCTTACAGTAGAATCATTTGGGTGAATATCAGGGGGTGGATCACCTTGATATCATACACACCCCAGGTTATTTAATTTTAATTCTACATTATGATATTTATCATTTAATATTATTTCCCTTAATTAAGCCATTAGATTACAATTACAATATATGTTTCAAATATTTCTAAAAATGAGTTCATCAATGTGCTCGATGGAGGCCTTCATTAAAAAATAAATAGATTAACGATTGAAGGTGTGGCATTTGGAACAATATATCTCATATAAGGTTTTATGTAATTCCCATCCGCTTATCTAATAAACTATTATTCATTAGGAGATAGAGGAAAATTTTCATCATCAATATAAAAGATATCATATTTTTAATCTGTCATAAAAATGGAATGATAATAAAATTTGTCACTACGTTGGTTGGATGCACTCACTAGACATAAAAATTGTTTTTATTATCCAAATTTGAAGATTATTCGTCCTCCAACCACATTAATTGACCCTTTTCATGTGGTAATAAATGTCTTTCTCAGAAATATGGTTACATTTCAATCTTTTTTTTCAAGGATAACAAAATTAGTTGAGAAGATGATTTTTCCATCATTACCTAAATCATCCGTGATATTTCACCCATGATACTTGTAATATTGATATGTCATCTATAAATCCACCATGATCAACATCATTTATTCAAGTTAAAGTCTCAAAAAATTCATCTCAATTATATAAATGATTGTTAAATGTGCACATAATTATTTTCCAAAATTTCTTTAGTAGATGGAGAATAGGATTGAGAAAATTCTAAGGCTCTCTCATATTCTATGTATTTTTTTGATGAACTACCATATATCAATCTTTCATTATGATAATAACTCCTAATTCCTTGATCATTCATTTATTGGAGAGAATCTCCTTTAAAAACAATTTAATGTTAGGCAACAGATAAACATCTTCTATGAAAAGGATATTAATTTCATGATATTTAAAAATTTCAAAAAATTTCAAATATTTCCCTTATATCTATCCATGTAGAATCCACTATTGAAATAGATTAAGGATTATGCATGTCAGTGGTGCAATAGAGAAAAATTTTATTAATTTATTATATGTTACATGATATATTTTCATATTTCATTAGTTCTAGGTTTTTTCTTTATTATCATTGTGTGTGCTCTCATCACCATCGACATCAATGATTATTTCACATGATTCATTATTTTCAATCCAATTTGACTCACCTTTCCATTGATACTACTATTTTAGTTCTTTTCCACTAGATAGGACCACAACATTAGTCTACTATATCAAATGTTTCTCAACATTATCAGGTGGTACACCTTGTAATCAATATAAAAGGGTCTTAGTGATCTTTCCAACATGGTTCTTGAGTTTATCAAGAGTGGCCCTTTGACTTTAATCTCTTGTTATTTAGTATTTATATTATGGTACAAATTATGGAAAAATATAGTCAGATTATTTTCATGGTTCTATAGGTAATGTGGTCTTGTTATTGTGTGGGATTAAAATTGTAAAACAATTGTTGATTAGGGGATGGAAACAATTTTTCCCTATATGTACAATGGTTTTTTTGGGAATTTTTTTTGTGGTCATGGATATGTAATTTGTTGTGGATACTAAATAATTCCTTTATTATATAGTGGTACTTGACATCTTGTCTACTAATAGTAACCTCAATTTATTTATGTTGTTGTTTATATATAATTTTGTGGAAAAAAGGTTACTAAAATTTGTATGGATGTAGAATGTCATTATTTTAATTACAAATTTTACATTCATTTTATTTAATTAATGTTTAGAAATATAGAATCAAATTCCAGAATCAAAAAATATCGTTCGATTTAATTTCCATGACAAGAGTTGGGAGGGGTCGAGGTGGGGAAGGAATCTGAAAATTTTCATGTTTTTTAATAAGGGATTCAACTTGGGATGAATAATGGATATTATGTTAATCATTGTAAATATATCATCATGGGATCCTTTATCAGTCATTCATAATCTATAATTATGTAAGGCCTCATATGGAAGTCCTTATCCAACATCTACTATTTCTTTCGTAATTATGTCATCAGTTGAGACATCTACCTAAATTCATGAAGCTAGTTATAAGACCTCATATAAAGATTTATGTTATCACTACAAATAATGTCTATTAAGTCAACCATTAAGATTCAGTTACTCAAAATGATTACAATCCTCCAATGTTGACTCATCATCCTATTGAGTGATATTTGTATCTTTTAATGGAGAATCCAAGTACATATAGTAGGGAAATATTTATATATGTATTTTTAGAAAATGTTTCCCATATTTTCATGGATTTAGAACCAAAATAATTTCTTCTCATCCATGGATTATTCATGTATGGAGAAAATAATTTATTTTATCCAAATGGTTCTATAAATGTCTCCATGGTTCTAGAATGTATCACAATCATTAGTGAAGTTTGAGACGTGATGATGTGGATCTTCTCTCAAACGTCCAATGAACTGGAAAATGTTCTGGATCATATGAATAAAACATATAATTATTGTAAAATTATGTTCCTAATTTGGATGCTGGTAAGTTTTTGGAAAACTTTACTTATGGATAGCTAGTTATAGTACATAATGATGTCCCCCATAGAAATTCTAGAAATTCATTCTATTCAGGTGGTGGATATAGATCATTCATGTTATTGATAACATCCATATTTATTTAATCATCCATGATTAACCAATGGAATATAATTTGGTACCTATTTGATTCAATATTGAATTAGAGTGGCTCTTGAAAATATATGATCCCTGACCTTGTTAGAGGGGAATGTCTCATCCACTAGTATAACCAATCATATAATGGAGCTAGTAAGTGTGTGAAAGTTAAATTAAAATGAAATGGTACTGGATAAAAGTAATGAGTTAGGAATTAATAGATTCATATTTAAGGTGATTGTGCAAAACAAAATAGGTGTTCTACTTAGAAATATTTACCAAATATACATGGGATCACACAATGCATTTAATTCTTCATGTGCCTGATGATATTATAAATACGTAAAACCCAAATAATACAACTATGATTTTTTTTAGAATTTTGGATGTATAGGTATGAACCCACAATAAAAATATGGAAATGTCTTGATTCTTTTAAAATATAACCTAGCTTTATATTCTTCATGTGATTCTATGAGCAGGGAATTCAACTATGTATATTGATAAATCCTTATTGAATGAAAGAAAGAGTTCAGAATCAATTTTGGGGAGAATGAACATAGGATAATATAAAATATACTAGGGGCATATCTATTGTCATATAATTTGTTGTTGTTTAAAAATGCCAATTTCTCCTTGGACCAACAGATTGGATGAAACTATATAGGAAACCAAATAGTTGTCAGTATGTGGTTTCTAATCCAGATGAATTCATTGAAAATAAAAATAAAGAAAACAAATCAATGTATTGGTCATAGTTCAGTTCATTTCGATTAGTTTAGGGTTATTCCCTTGGAGTATCTTTTATGGATAATTCAAGATAATGATATGTGATTTTATAATACTTCTAATTAATTATAATATAAATTATCCAGGATTTAATTTTGGAAATCATTAAGGTATTAATACCCCTACTTTTAATCCCTATTTCTAAGTTGTATAACCTCACATGGAAAATATATGGATAAAAGGTAGTGTGATTAATCATAATCAGAAATGTTTCATTGATGTGATATATCCAAAAATGAAATTATATTATATTGAATAAATTTATGAAAACAACAATTACATGTTGAGGAAATAAATGAAATATTATTTTTTAATGAATAATATACATAACAAATAAATAGAAAAAATGATTCTTCTAAAAAGGAATCATAGTGGGATCACTAAAATATAAAAATAATTGTGAAATGAATGAATAAACATGAAATGAAAGAAAATGGGGAAACCCTTAAAAAATATTGTGATGGGAAAATAAAAAGGACACATAACATTATAGTGTAAATATGTTTTACTCCATAATTATTCATTGATTTCTCAATGTCTGACACTTTCATTTAGAAAAAATTATTTTATGCCATAAATTGCAACATTATAGTATTTGGTAATATTATATCTCCATGATTTATGTCTTCAATAAAATTCCACATGTATTCATTCCCAAAGGGTTTTATAATGTAATTAATTGAAAAATATAATATTTACTTATTTATTTGGATCTTTTTAGGTATTGGATGGGTATTACATCTTTTTCTATAGTGAGCATGTTGATATGAATTTATCCCATAAATATGTTGTATAAAAAATAATTCTAAAATTGAGGAACATTTTAGAATATTTAATTTTCAATCAATTCTCAATCATCATTGGAAAAAAACTAACAACCACAAAATCAATGTAGAATACAAGTTCAATGACCAAATAAATGGTCCGGTTATATATATATATATATAAACTAGTCTTTTCACCAAGATTTTTTATGTTTTTGTAATTTTCATTGGGTTACAGTAATCAGGTGACCAAAAATGAATAAGTTACCTAGTCAATTGTGTTGAGTTTATCAGTATGATGTATTGGATAAATAGTCATCTGATCAAGTATCCAAATGTAACATATGATATTATTGGGATATTTTCCAACCAAAATAGTAAAATTATCAGTGAAAAAATAACGTGTCCTAGTGATTAGTGAAATATGGATCATTACATAATAATAGATTTAATGTATTAAAATGTTTTCATTATTTAAGTGGGAAAATATTTAATAAAATTATATATTAAATTGTTTATGATATATGATAATGATCTAAAAAAATATTTTATTTTAAATTAATAACATCATCATATTCAAACTAAATCCTTGAGACTAAATCATAATAGGATAATCATAATGTAAAAAACACATATGTCAAGTTAAATATTAAAAGTTGTTAAGAATTATTTTTTATATGTTTGAGAAATACCATCATGAGTAACCAAGTATTGAATTTTTTAATGAGTGATTAAATATTCTTATGATGAATAGAGTGATTCACTAGATGATTCAATGGAATTAAATGCATGTTGAACAAATAAATCATAATTTAACATGATTTATATGATTGAGTATATAAATGATATTCAATTTGATTAAACATTCAAATTAATTGATGACATTAATTTTTTTTATAAGGACCCTGCCAAAAATATTACATAATATTGAATTAAGTTAATAATTCATATTGAGGATCTTTTCAGGTTTAGAGTTTTAGAGAATTAGAACATAACTATTACATCTCAAAAGATTACAAATTAAACATTTATACACAGTTTCCATTTTTTTATAAAATAAAAACTCTTGACAAATAGAGTCATGTCTAGTTCCAGGTTTTAGACAGCATGACTTTTTCTTGATCCCATACTTGACCATATTCATCTTTATGTCCTGTGAAAACATTTCAAATCATGGGCTGATCATAAAAAAGCTCAGAAAGGGTTATAAAACAAATAAAGAATTTTTTTTTCATAAATACATACAAAACATGAACTATTTTACCTACCTTATGAAATCATAAAACTTTATGAATAACACAGAGAAATAATAAATCATAAAGGTGACTTATGGCATCCATAACATACTTATATTGTAGCTATCACAACCACTTAGGGAGTTACATTGGAATACACATCACAATATATTATCTAAATATCTTAGGAGAAATATTCACATTTAAATCCGTCACATTACCCAATGCATTGGAGAGCTATCTCAGGCTCTCTCGACCTAGGTTAATTAAGGAACCACCCGTATACGTAAATAATTCCCAAGAACCATAACATGATCATAACACATAATATAATCAAAAAGGAAAGATAACATTTCCACATGGAAATAACAATATAAAATTTCAATATATTAAAGTATCGAAACCATTATCAAAACTATTTTCAATACCAAAAATACATAAAATAGTATATGGTATTTATTTTCCTTTTAAAAACATTACGGCTTCTTTAGGATGCCAAATATCAAATAATACTCGCGGCGGCGGAAACGTCATTGTCACCACTTACGTTAAAAAACATTTCTTTTTGTCATTTAGTAAAATGATTCGTATAAAAAGATTCCATTTGAATGAAATTAAAAGTTAATGTTGTTTATACAACATATAAAATAAAGTCGTTTATTAGAACAAAATATGCCTCAATGAAAGGAGATTGAGACGAAGTCCCTTACCTCGTGTCCAACTTGACTCGATCGCATTTTAATCTCTTGAATAATTAACTAAAGTTAATTTCTAATTGCTTAAGAACCTTTTACAAGTTTATTATTCTTTTTAAATCACTTATTACTATGTTATAAACATTATGTAATCATTTAAGATAATAATTTTTGTTTTATCTATATTTGGTATTTGAGTAAAAAATGAACCCCTTATATTTACAAGTTCTCCATGTGGTCAATAGTCCTTTATATCCAGAATGATATTAATCATTTAGATATCATATATATCATATATATCATATATATCATATATAAATAGTATATATAGATATTTATAATAGTTTATATCATTTGGAGGTAAGAAATGAAAAGCACCGTTCATGGAGACGGTAAGCTGTACATACGCATGAACGCTACTTTCATTTCTATTTATTATTTTTATGGAATTAAAACATAATGATACATAGGTATATGATAATTCCATTATAATATCATATATAATATCATTAAATTAATCCTTTATATGTCCCACATATGGAATTGACGAGTCATATCACTTTGAGGGGGCGGTAGTCCACACTTCCTCAAATGAAATTATCGCGTTTACCCATAATGGAAAGCATAATGGCATGCTACAAAAGAAAAATACAGAATAATAAAAAACATAAACATAATATATATATCATATATAAATATAATTTCATCTTAATGGCCACCATGATAGGCGGTAGGAGATAATCGAACAATCATCGTCTCGTGAGGCATTAGTTTGCCATCCACAAAAATAGAATGTTCTTCACCCATTAGATGGAGGTGTGTGTAGGTGTAGTTAGAATCCTTCTTATAAAAAATAATATTATATTGAGGATACTGGTGTTTTTATAAAATAAAGTAATAATAAGAGGTTAGGGGTTGGAGAAGTAAAATAAATGAAAAGAAGTTAAGAGAAACTGTTAACTTTAATTTGGGTAACATTCTTTGGATTGAACCAAAAGGACTTATTGAAGTGCCTTATGCCTAAGGTATGGATTCTAGGAGTAGGAGAGGGATGTAGGGAGCTTAATTGGTCAGAGTTTGGAGGAGACTATAGGCTTTAGAGGTGTGTGGAATTGGTTAGAAGTGAGGGATTTTTATAAGGGGGAGGAGGGGCTCTTTAGGAAGCTGTGATAATATTATTTTATTATATAATGATATTCTATTTCTAAAGTTCCAAAAATAATTATAGTAGAATATAATATGACTCATTGTCAAAATAAAATCATAAAATAATAATTGGACATGTTTTGGAAGTTATTTTAGTATTTATAATCTTATTTATTTAAATGATTCATTAAGGAGGTAAACACTGCATCATTATTGTGTAATAAATAATTTAATTTATTCAATATCTAAAAATTATAAAAAAATACTATGATGTAGGCAATAGTTTTAGCTTTCTAATTAATATTTATAGTAAAAAATATTACTTATATAACATCATATAAATATTAATTTATTAAAATATTTTTGTATATATCATTTTTGCCTTTACATTAAATTAATTAATCTAAAGTGTCATTATCATTAATAAGTTGCTCCACAGGATCCCAAAATAGACCCAAGGATGACCATGGTCGGCCATTACTCATCCAATAAGGTTATGACAAATTTTAAGGTAATCATGAATTATTAAAATATTCTTTTTACCATGAATTACCCTATTTACCTTTAACCACAGTAAATAAAAGACAAAAGTTACTATTCACAAAAAAATTATTTTCGTCTTATTGAACCACATTTTACTTAATAATAACAACGTTGTATGTCATATTTTCAAAGTTAAATTCACAGAAGTGTTAAATTTTCATTTAAATGAAAAAGTCAGTTTTTTTAACTACTACTAAGTGGTTTCACTATTCATCAAAAATTGAATTTTTTCAGAAAAATACCAAAAATTAAGCCCATTTATATTTTATATTATGAATTCAAAAATGATTTCAATTTTTCTAAATTCAAAACATAGAAGTGGAATTAATTAATTTAAAATTAATTCATATTGTTAAAATAAATAGCGTGTTTTTAAGAAACAATAACTATCAAAAGATTGACACTTGTTTATGTCCAATTTCAAAGTGAAATTAAATCCAATGAATAGTATTGTATTAAATGGTAAAAATATATTCTAATTAAACTTTAAAACTAATTAAAATGATAATCTGACCATATAAATAAATTAGATTAAAATGCAGTTTTGAATTAATATAAAATATTTTTCACTATTCATTAAAAAAATGAACTTTATCGGAAAAATCCCAAAAAATTTACACAAAGTAAATTTTGACATCCCCATTCTAAAAAAGGATTTTATTTGGTAAAATAGATTGTATTAAATTGAAAAACTAGATTTAAATAGGATTCACCATTAAATGGTGGTAAATCAGCCTTTTAATGTAAATTATTCTTAAAATTAGATTCAATCACATTTTAAGCCTCTTGCTTTTATTGGATAAAATTATAAACATGTATAATCATATTGTAGTTAGTTTTGTACATTCCAACCAATATAATGATTAAGAGTTAACTTCCATTAAAAATAATAATATTATATTATTAGTGTGCAACGTAAGATTTCAAAGAAACTAGTTGTTGCGTATCATGTACGCTATCAAACATAGAAACCCTTTTCAAGTAAAATTATTATTTAATTCACAAATATTAATAAATATGAAATATATGTTATTCTTTATTTACCTGAGATATTACATCCTTCCCCCCTTTTGGGAATTGCATCCTCACAATTTTACTTATCAAAATAGGTGGGGTATTTATCCCTCACAGAATTTTCAAATTCCCACGTTGCCTCTTCAACCATATGGTATTTCCATGAAACCATTACCTGGTGAATTACCTTATTCTGTAACACTTTTCTCTACGGTCAATAATCTGGACTGGTTGTTCTTCATAAGTGATATTCTCTTCAAACTGAACCACCTCTGGGCTCAAAACATGATATGGATATGGAATATACTTTCTCAACATCTAAACATGAAATACATTGTGTACCTGGAATTAAACTTGGAGGTAAAGACACTATGTATGCCACTGATCCAACTTTCTCCAGAATTTTATAAGGTCCAATGAACCTCGAACTAAACATTCACTTCTTACCAAAAAACATCACACTTTTCTATAGAGAAACTTTGAGAAAGAGTTGATCACCTACCTCAAAAGAAAGATCCTTCCTCTGGTTATTTGCATAACTTTTCTGTCTACTCTGACCTGTTCTAATGTGCTTCTAAATCAACTGAACATTCTCTTCCATCTCTTCTACCAATTCTGCTCCCATCAGCTTCCATTCACCTACATCATCCAAAAATGCTGGAGTTTGACAATGCTTTCAATATAATGCCTCAAATAGAGCCATCTATATACAGGAATGAAAACTGTTATTATATGAAAATTCAACCAATGAAAGATGTTGGTCCCAACTTCCATGATAATCCATCGAGCAAGCACGTAACATATCCTCCATTGTCTGAATTGTTCGTTCAGATTTCCTATCTGATTGAGGATGAGAAGCATTACTAAAATATAATTCAATACCCAATGACTTTTGAAGTCCTTTCCAAAAGTTAGAAGTAAACCTAGGATCACAATCAGATACAATGGAAAGGGGAACTCCATGCAACCTGAACATCCCTTTAACATACAACCGAGAAAGTTGATCTAGAGATAATGTATCTCAAATAGGAAGGAAATGAGTAGATTTAGTCAATTTATCAACAATAACTTATATTGCATTATTACCTCAAGATTTATTTGGTAATCCCACAATGATTTCCATGGATATATTTTCCCATTTCCAGTCTGGCACCGGTAAAGGTTAAAGCATCCCTTTCTATAACTACCGCTCTACTTTAACATGCTGACAAGTCAATCACTTCACAGTAAAATCAGCAATATCTCTTTTCATTCTATCCCACCAGTAATACTCTCGATGATCTCTATACATCTTAGTACTTCCAAGATAAACTAAAAATGGGGAACTATGAGTTTCACATAACAACTCATTATTCAATAGCGAATCTCAACGAACACATAATCTCATTATAAATCTCAAAACACAATCATTATCAATGTTAAATTCAGGAAACTTACCCTTCTGAACCAACTCTACCATTTTCTGTAACTCACTATCTTCCTTCTGTGCTTGATTAATTCTGTCTGATAGAGATGATATCACTAACACATGATACAAAACAGAAGAATTTTCTGCACCAATAACTTCTATGAAAAAGTTTATCAAATAAAAAACCAAAGGATCTTGTTCCAAACATAACATGGTTAATGAATCATTACTTTTTCGACTCAAAGCATCATCCAATTTATTTTCTTTCCCGGATGGTAATGGATCGTGCAATCATAATCCTTGAGTAATTCCAGTCATCCCGTATGTCTCATGTTCAATTATTTTTGAGTGAATATATACATTAAACTTTTGTGATCAGTATATATTTCATATTTTACTCCAAAAAATTGATGCCTCCAAAATTTTAAAACAAGAACAACGGTAGCTAATTCCAAATCATGTGTAGGGTAATTTAACTCACAAGGTTTCAACTTTCGTGAAGCATAATAAAGTACCTAATCATTTTCCATAAGGACACAACCAATCCTTTAAATGAAGAATCACTATAGATAACAAACTCACCATTTCTGGATGGTAATGCCAAAATGGAGCATTCCCTAATCTTATTTTCAATTCCTCAAAAAAATCATCACATTCTTTTGTCTAGATGAACATAACACCTTTTCGAGTTAACTTAGTCATTTTACTAGATAACTGTGAAAATTTTTCAATAAACCTCCGGTAATAACCTACCAAACCAAGAAAACTACGAATCTCGGTTATATTTTTGGGTCTTGGCCATTATTCCAAAACTTTTGTTTTAGCGATGAACTGTTATGCCTTTTTTTGAAACAATTTGACCAAGGAAAGAAATTTGATGCCACCAAAACTCACACATGCTAAATTTCCCATACAGCTTCTTTTCTTTTATGGTTTTAAAGAAAAACTTTAAATGAATTTTATATACCTCATTAGTTTTGGAATAAACAAAAATATCATTAATTAACACAACCCCAAACTTATCCATGAACTCATGGAAAATTCTATTTATAAGATCCATGAATACAGTAGGTGCACTGGTTAAACCAAAAGGTATAACTACAAATTCATAATGGCCACATCTAGTAAGAAATACGGTCCTCGAAATATATTCTTCCTTTACTTTCAATAGATGGTACCACAACCTCAAACCAATCATCAAAAAATACTAAGCTCCCTAGAGCTGATCAAACAAATCTTCAATTTGAGGCAAAGGATACTTGTTCTTAACAGTGATGTTTTTCAATGCTCTATAATCAATGCAATGTCTCCTTGAACCATCTTTCTTTTTAAAAAACATGATAGGATAACCCCATTGTGATGTGCTAGGTTTAATGAAAACTTTATTTAATAACTCCTGCAATTTCTTATTTAACAATAAAAGTTCAATTTGATCCATTTGATAAGGGGGTTTTGAAATTGGATTAGCATTAAGAACAAAGTCAACCGTAAATTGAACTTCCAGATCAGGTATAATACCAAGAAACTAATAAATAAAAACATTGAGGTAATCATTTAACACTGGTACATCATTAATCTGAACAGTTCCTTTGTTTTCAACAATATGTGAAAGGTAACATTCATTTCCATCTTTTACTAGTTTCTCATTTTCCTGATATGTTATCAAATAAAATGGTTAATTCTTTTATATAATCTGAAAATCATTCTGAAAAGAAACCTCTGTATCTCTGTAGTCAATATTAGCATGATAAACAGAAATCCAATCCATATCCAAAATAACATCAATCTCTACTAGAGGCAAAACAATAAAGTTTTCATGTAGATTCTTTCTACACACAAAGAGAGGAATGTTCTTATGTTTTCTTTTTATCTCAACATTTCCTCCAAATGTTTTTACTATAAGTTCTATATTCATATCTTGAGATTGAATTCCCAATTTACTAGAAAACTTCTCAGAAATGATTGAGTGTGTAGACCTTGAATCAAACAACACATTAGCATAATCCGAACAAACAAACAGTGTACCTGATATAACTTTATTTTATGGCCCAACATCTACTGAAGTAGTTGCAAAGGATTTCACCACCCCTTTCTGCTTATTATCTAGATGCTTTCCTTCAGTTGAGTTCTTTGTTAGACACTAATATGCATAATGACCCATTTCATTGCACTTAAAACATTTTACTAACTGTAAATTAGATTTTGTCTTACCGTTACCCTGATATTTTTCTGTACAATTACGTGCCTTATGTCCCATTTTACCACATCAGTAGCACTTACCGGAATTCAAAAGACAGTCCCCATTATGATTTTTACCACAATTTTCACATACTGTAAACATAAGTTTCTTACCATTAGTCTTTTTTGAAGAGTTCTTCCCTTTCTCCTACCACCTCAACCTCTTATTCAGTTATTTTTCAAAGAACACATGATCATCAACAAAATCTATTTCCACCTTCTCTGCACAATGAATAAGTATTTTATAACATTTGAACTCACGAGTGGCTAAAGCCCTTTGATAGTTTGTCTTTAATCCTAAGTAAAAACGGTTGATTTTACTATCATGATCTCGTATGAAATTTGAATCATACCCAGCCAGTCGAGTGAATTTTTCTTCATAAGCAGCCACTGAGTCATCCTCCTGTCTTAATTCTATGAATTGTATTTACATCCTAAGAAGAACCACCTTAGGAAAATATTTCTCAAGAAACATACCTTTGAATTTATCCTAATAATGAGCATCAATCTCCTCATTATCAATGATATTTTTTATCATCGACCACTACTGATCTGCTTCACTATCAAAACAGTAAACAACGAGAGTAACCTTTTGATGTTCTGAACAACCAATGACATCGAAAATCTTTTACAGTGCCTTAATCCACCCTTCTGCTAGCCCCAGGTCAGATGATACTCTGAATGATGGGGGATGTTGCCTCATGAAATGCTCCACTACTGACATGTTCCTCTATGGTTGATCTGGCTGATCTCGTACATGGATCCCACCACCATTTATAGCTTGAGTCAACTCTGCCATCACTGCAACAACCTGTTCAGTTCTGATTCCAACCATCTCAGGTTGTTTATTTAGAAGGTTTTGTTCTTTTTAATGTTGTCCCAACATAGATGCCCTATTTCTTCTACGGAAAATCATTCTGAACACTTAAATATCTTAGGTGAAGCAACAAGGTAACCTGTAATTGCTATATGATTTCAATATTAACATAAATTAATTTATGGATATTAATTTAAAAATACCCTAACTCTTAAATTCATCTAAACCGACCCCTAATACCAAATATAAGGACCCGGCTATAAACATTACATAATATTGAATTAAGTTAATAATTCATATTTAGGATCTTTTCAGGTTTAGGGTTTTTGAGAATTAGGACATAACGATTACATCTCAAAAGATTAAAAGGTAGAAACTTCTACACAGTTTCCATTTTTTGCATAAAATAAAAATTCTTGAAAAAAAGAGTCATGTCTAGTTCCAGGTTTTAGACAGCATGACTTTTTCGTGATCCCATTCTTGACCCTATTCATCTTTAAGTCTTTTGAAAACCTTTCATATCTTAGGATGAGCAAAAAAAGATCAATTTGGGTTATAAAACAAAGAAAGAAAACATTTTTTCATAAATACATACAAAACATGAACTATTTTACTTACCTCATGAAATAATAAGATTTTATGAATAACACATAGAAATCATATATCATAAAGGTGACTTGGGGCATCCATAACATACTTATATTGTAGCTATCACAGCTACATAGGGAGTAAAATTGGAATACCCATCACAGTATATTCCGTAAATCTCTTTAGAGAAACATTTATGTTTACCTCTGTCACCTTACCCAATGCATTAGAGTGCTATCTCAGGATCACTTGCCCTAGGTTTGTTACAGAACCACCCATATACGTAAATAATGCCTAAGAACCATAACATGATCATAACACATAACATAAGCATAAAGAAAAGATAACATTTCCATATGGAAATAAAAATATAAATTTCAATATATTAACGTATCAAAACCATTATCAAAACCATTTTCAATACCAAAAATACATAAAATAGTATATGGTATTTATTTTCCTTTTAAAAACATTACATCTTGTTGAGTTAGCCAAAGATCAAATAATACTCAGAGTGGCGGAAAGACCGTTTTCACTGCTAACGTTAAAAAAATATTCCCTTTTGTCATTTAGTAAAATGATTTATATAAAAATATTCCATTTGAATGAAATTAAATTTCAATGGTGTTTATACAACGTATAAAAGAAAGACTTGTATTAGAACAAAATATGCCTCAATGAAAGGAGATTGAGACGAAGTCCCTTACCTCGTGTTCGACTTGACTCGATTGCTCTTTAATCTCCTAAATAATAAACTAAAGTTAATTTCTAAATTTTTAAGAACATTTTTTAATTTTATTATTCCTTTTATATCACTTATTACTATGTTATAAACATTATTTAATCATTAAAATTAATAATTTTCTTTTTGTCTATATTTGGAACTTTAGTAAAAAACGAACACCTTATATTTAAAATTTGTCCAAGTCATCAGTAGTCCATTATATCCAGAATGATATTCATTATTTTGATATCATATATATCATATATATCCTATATATCTAGTATATATAAATATTTATAACAGTTTATATGATTTGTAGGTAAGAAATGAAATGAACCGTTCATAGTGACGGTAAGCCGTACGTACGCATGAATGCTACTTTCATTTATATTTATTATTTTTACGGAATTAAAAAAAAATACATAGTTATATTATAATTACCGTATAATATCATATATAATATCATTAACTGCATCCTTTATATCTTCCACATGTGGCATTAACGAGCCATATCACTTTGAGGGGGTGGTAGTCCACACTTCCTAAAATGAAATTATCCTGTTTACCCATAATGGAAACCATAATAGTTTTCTATAAAAGAAAAATACAGAAGCATTAGGAAGACATAAGAATAATATATATATCATATATAAATATATTTTTATCTTAATGGCCACCATGATAGGCATTAAGAGATAATTGAACAATCATCATCTCGTGAGGCGTTAGTTTGCCATCCACAGAAATAGAATATTCACCACTCATTAGATGGAGGTGTGTGTAGGTGTAGTTCGAATCATTCTTATAAAAAAACAAATATTATATTGATTATTCTGGTTTTTTTTATAAAATAAAGTTATAAAAAGAGTTTAGGGGTTGGAGAAGTAAAATAAACGAAAAGAAGTTAAAAGAAACTGTTTCCTTTAGTTGGGGTAACTTCCTTTGGTTTGAACTAAAATGACATCTTAATGTGCCTTCTGCCTAAGGTAAGGAATCTAGGAAAAGTAGAGGGATATAGGGAACTTAATTGAGCAGATTTTTTATGATACTAAAGGATTGAGAGGTGTGTGTAATTGGTTAGAAGTGATTTTTTTATAAGGGGGAGGAGGGGCTCTTTAGGAGAGTGTGATAATATTATTTTATTATTTAATGATATTCGATTTATAAAAGTCAAAAAAACATTAGAATCAAAGATAAGATGACTCATTTTTAAAATAAAATCGTCCAATTAGAATTGAACTAGTTTTGGATGTTATTTCAGTATTTATAATCTTATTTATTTAAATGATTTATTAATGAGGTAAACATAACATCATTATTGTGTCATAAATAATTTAATTTATTAGATATCTAAAAATTATAAAAAAATACCATGATTTAGGAAATATTTTTATATTACTAATAAATATTTATAGTAAAAAATATTACTTATATAACACCATATAAAAAATAATTTACTAAAATATTTTTTATGTCATTTTTCCCTTTACATTAAATTAATTAATCTAAAGTGTCATTATCATTCATAATTGGCCCCACGGGGTCAGAAAATTGACACAAGGATTCCCATGGTCGTCCATTACTCATCCAATAAGTCTTGGACATGTTTTAAGGTAATTTGTAATTATTACAATATTCTATTTACCTTGAATTACCTTATTTACATTTAACTACAGTAAATAAAATTCAAAAGTTAATATTCACCAATAAACTTACTGAACAACATTTTACTTACTAATAACAACCATGTATGTCGGAGTTTTGAAATTCAATTCACAGAAGTGGTAAAATTTCATTTAAATGTAAAATTTAGTTTTTTTAACTACTACTATGGGGTTTCACTATTCATAAAAAATTAAAGATTCTCAGAAAAACACAAAACAATTCAGCCTAAGATATATTTGATATTCCAAATTCAAAAATGATTTCTATTTTTCTAAATTCAAAACGTATAAGAGGTATTTATTTATTTAAAATTAATTCCCGTTTTTAAAACAAATAGCGTGTTTTTAAGAAATAATAACTATCAAAAGACTGACACTTGTTTAAGTCCACTTTCAAAGTGAAAGTAATTTCAATGACCAAAATTGGATTAAATGGTAAATATATATTCTAATTAAACTTTAAAACCAATTAAGATAATAATAAATCCATATAAATAAATAAGATTAAAACACGGTTTTGAATTAAAATACAATATTTTTCACTATTCATTAAAAAATGAATTTTATCAGAAAAATCCCAAAAATTTACACAATGTAAATTTTTATGTGATCATTATGAAAAAAGATTTTATTTAGTAAAATAAAATGTATTAAAGTGAAAAAAACTAGATTTAAAGAGGGTTCACCATTAAAAGGTGGAAAATCGACCTTTTAATGTAAATTATGCTTAAAATTAGATTCAATCATATTATAAGCCTATAACTTTTAATGGATAAAAGTAAAAACATGTATAATAATATTGTAGTTATTTTTGTTCATTCCTTCCAATACAACATCTAGGAGTTAACATCCATTTAAAATAATAATATTATATTATTAGTGTGCAACATAAGATTTCAAAGAAACTCGTTGTTGCATATCGGGTACGCTATCGAACATATCAACCATTTTAATGTAAAATTAATTTTTAATTCATAAATATTAAAAAAAAGAAATATGTATTATTATTTATTTAATTGGGATGTTACAGTTTCGATGTGAATTATTCAAATTAATGGATTCATTTTATTATAATCTTCACAAATGTTTCAATAATTTGAATGAATTTTTGAAACATTTACTAGATGTTATAAAAGTGTTGTTAATAGATGAAATATGCATATGATGTCCAGATTTTTGTATTGTATAAATCATATATGTAATAATTGTCTATAATACTTGGTTAAAATATATATAATCTTAAATTATTAAAATTTTTCCTTGGGATAAGAGTGTACGAATTTGATATTATAGTCATGAACCATAGATAATTACATAGTCATATAAAAAAAGAATTTTGAATTAGAATAATCATAAGAAATCATAAAATTGTCAATATATGTTAACAAAAATTATGTCCAAGAAATATTATGTGACCATAACATAAAAAAAATTACAGCCATGCAGAAACATGTGGGGATATCATAACCATAATTACACCCATGCAGAATATTAAGGGAAAATATTAACCAAAATTAGAGCCACACAACATATTATTATAATAACACAACTGTAATTGTACCAAATCACAAAATCAATATCATATGAGATATAAAAAATTGCATAATAAATTTCATAGTGATTTAATACCCCAAAAATCAATCATAAATAAATTTTTTTTCCACATTAAATAAATAATTCATCATATGATAAAAAACCCATAGAAATAAAATTTGTTTCAAATAATTTCCTAATTTATTTATATAATATAATATATAAAGTAGATCAATGTATTCCAAAAATATAATAACCTATATATAGTATTTTTAAATAGAGTTTAGGTCTTTATTAAATAATAATAAATTATAAAAAAATATATACCATGGATGTAAAAATGAAAATTGATTTGAATCCATAAAATAGTGTTTAGAAATAATTTTCTACATAATCATAAAGCAACACACTATAATTGAACATAATAAGTAATTATTAGAAAATGTATTTGAAAACATAAAAAAGTAATGATTGATAATATATCCTTCAAAATAAATAAAATTACTCTAAAGGAAATGATGATTAGAAGATAAAAAATATGATCATGGAAGGAAAACCATTTTAATATTTTAATATACCATTTTTAAGAAGCCTAATCATAAAATGTGTTTATAAAACATCCTCTTATATTGTAAAAATGGGTATATTAAGATATCACGAGGTAATAAAAAATTAGTTTTCAAAATAAAAATAATAAAATTTGATTGAAGATAAATTATTATCCTACAAAATTAATTTTCGTTAAATGGAATGAGAATTATTCAAAACACATTCTTACATTTATGGGGAAGAAAATAATCATGGGGAATGCTCTGAGTCATAATTTAATTTTCCCTATAGATTAAGATGATGTGAACTATAAAATATTATGATGGAATAATTCAATAATATATGTAATAAGTTCATGATGAAACATTATAAATTAATGACATAGTAGTTGAGTTAATAAAATCTCATACAATGCTATTATCATTCTAATTGAATCCCCATGAATGTTAAAACATAAGATGAATACGTAGATACACATTATTTTTATTAAAAAATAATAATAATACAATAATGGTATGTTTATACACTACCCAATATTAGTAATGTGGTGAATTTAGAAAAACTCTTAATAATTAAAAATTGCGTTGAGAATCCCTTATTATAAGGCCCCAGCCTTAAACCTTACTTAAAATTGAATTAAATTAATAATTCACATTGAGGATCTTTTCAGGTTTAGAGTTTTATAGAATTAGGACATAACTATTACATCTCAAAAGATTACAAAGTAGTCTCTTCTACTAAATTTCCATAAAATAAAAACTCTTAAAAATAAACATGTCTAGTTTCATGTTTTAGGTAGCATGACTTTCCCTTGATCCCATCTTTGACCCTATTCCACGCTAAGTCCTGTGAAAAACATTTCCAAAACTTGGGATGAGCATAAAAACTCAGTAAGGGATACACAAAGAATAAAAACTGTTAGTTTATCAAAACAAAAAGAAAACCATGTATACTTTTTCAAAGTAATACTTTTCACCTTTATGAAGTAGTAAAAACTCTTCACTGAATAAAATATCATTACTTACCTTTTTGTAACCAAAGGATTACTATAAAAACCATATAAAGAACACATAACATATATAAAGGTAACTTGGGACATAAACATACTTAAGTGGAATAGCCATACGGTCGACTTCCACACATATCACTTAATGGAATAGCCATACGGCCAATTTCCATTCATAATTAATGGAATATCCATACGGCCGACTTCCATACCCAATGCATTGGAGGTTATAACGTAACCACCCGTCCTGGTATTCACGGCACCACCCGTCATATGGTTTATAACGTAACCACCCGTTAAAATGTCCAAGTACCAATATAAAATCATAAAACATAAAATCAATATAAAGGAATGATAACATTTCCACATTTCAATCACAATATATCATAAATATATTGACATAATAGAATCCTTTATCAAAACCATTTTCAATACAAAAATACATAAAAGAGTATATGGTATTTATTTTATTTTAAAAACATTACGGCTTGTTGAGGAAGCCAAAGACCAAATAATACTCGCGGCGGTGGAAAAGGTCGTTGTCACCGCGTACGTTAAAAAAAACATTCCTTTTTGTCGTTTAGTAAAACGATTCGTAGAAAAAGATTCCTTTTGTATAAAAGTAAAAGTCAAAGGGGTTTATACACCGTATAAAAGAAAGTTGTATATAAAACGAAATATGCCTCAATGAAAGGAGATTGAGACGAAGTCCCTTACAAAGAAGGTATCCTTGGTTTAAGGATAATTCAATTACATAATTATGTGTGACAAATGAATACACCAAATATAAGTGGATATTAAGTGTAAAATAATCAAAGGTCATTCACACATATTCAAAGGATTACATATTCAATAACTACATGTTGAACCCAAAGAAATCGAAATTGGGTTAAGAAGTTCTCTTGACAGCCTAACAGCGTCACATCAAAATGAGTTGATGAGAGATAAAAAGTGTATCTCATCACTTGGACATAAAATTTACATCAATTAGGATATATGAGAACATATCCCAACATATCAATATGTAAATTAAAATACCCAACAAAAGAAGTCTTTAAAAAAAAAGAGGGTGAAAGGTTCCCTTACTGACTTGGGTATCTTTCGAAACATACACCCCGTGAAAGAAGGACAATACATCATTGATGTAAATACTCATAAATGAAAGAATATTACACAATGAGTAAAATAATGGTCAGTACATACACCACTCAAAGGAAATTTTGGCAAATTTAGCATAAATCTCGCGGGAATAAAAGTGAGATGAAAAATCACTTTATGAAAACTCGGCAGCCAAACGGCGCCACTTAAAACTTCCAAAAATGGATTGATGAGATCAAATAGGGTATCTCATCACATTACAACAAAATGTACAGAAATAGGAATATGAAAGAACATCCCCTATCATAACAAATAGGGTCTTAAAAGAAGTGACATAAATGGGAGTACTTAAAAAGAAAGAGAGAGGTTAGATCTCTTACAAAAATTCGGCAGCCTAACGGCGCCACTCAAAACTTCCAAAATGGATTGATGAGAGAGAATAGGGTCTCTCATCACATGAAAATAAATATTACAGTAATTTTAATATAAAATAACATCACAATAACAAAAAAGATGAGCTTTAGAGGGAATGACATAAAAGAGTATACTTAAAAAGAAATAGAAGAGTAAGATCCCTTACCTCGGGTCCAACTTGTCTTGTTCGTTCTTAAACGTCCTGAATAATAAACTTGAGTTAATTTATACTTTATTAAGAACATTTTTCAAGCTTATTATTCCTTTTATATAACTTATTTCTATGTTATAAACATTATGTAATCATTAAGTTAATAATGATTGTTTTGTCGATATTTGGTTCTTAAGTCGAAAGTGGACTTCTTACAATTACATGTTGTTCGTGTGGTCAAAGGTTCTTTATATCCAAAATGAAATTCCTGATTTGGATATCATATATATTATATATATCCAGCATATACATGTATTTATAATATCACATAATCATTTAGAGGAAAGAAATGAAATGCATCGTTCATGGAGACGGTAAGCCGTACGTACGCATGAACGCTACTTTCATTTCTATGTCGTATTAATGGAATTAAAACTATATGAGAGGTATGTATATTTTAATTCCAGAATTATATTAATCATTTAGATGTATCATACATCATATATATCCATTATATATATGTACTTATAATAGTACATAATATTTTGAGATAAGAAATGAAATGTACCGTTCCTGGAGACGGTAAGCCGTACGTACGCATGAACGCTACATCCATTTCTATTTCATACTGTAATGGAAAGAAATAATAATGATATATAGGTATATAATAATTCCAGTATAAAATCATATATAATAACTTTAAATCCATCCTTTATACGTCCCACGTATGGCATTAACGAATCACATCACTTTGAGGGGGCGGTAGTCCGCACTTCTTAAAATGAAGATATCGTGTATACCCATAATGGAAGCCATAAAGGTAAGCCACAAATGAAAAATACAGAAGTTTAAGTAAAACATAAACGTATTATATATCATATATAAATATAGTGACATCTTAATTTCCACCTTTGAAGGTGTTATATGAGTGTTGAACAATCATCATTTCGTGAGGCAGAAATTCGCCATCCCCGGAAACAGTATGTTCTTTAACCATTATATGTAGGTGTGTGTAAGTGTATCTCGAATCCTTCTTATAACAACATCCTAGTATATTTAATATACTGTAGTTGTTACAAAATAAAAGCATAAAAAGAGTTTAGGGAGTTGGAGAAGCAAAATAAAACAACAGACTCAAGTGAAGACTTTACCTTAAAATCGGGTAACTCCCTTTGGTTTGAGATCAAAGGCTTTCTTGGGAAGTCTTCTGCCCAAATTGAGGCTTCATGGAGTAAGGGAGGGAAGTGGAGAGAAAAAATGGGCAGGGTTTGTCCGAGCCAAAGGCTTTGGATGTTTGGGAAAAGAGGTAGAGGTGGGGGCCTTTTATAAGAGGAGAGGAGGGGAACTTTTGGAAAGTAAAGAAATATTACTTTATTTGAAATGAGTTTCGGATTTAAAGGGTCCCATATTGATATAATTCGAGTATAAGGTGATAAGGTTTCGAAATCCACCCATACAATTGGTTATTGACATGTGTAGTTCATAGATTTTACATTATCTTTCCATTTTAATTAAATCGTTAAATAATGAGGTCATCGCTGCATCATCATGATGTCATAAATAATTTAATTTATTTAGTGTCTAAAAATTATAAAAAAACTATCACGATTTAGGAAATCTTTTCAGCTTTCCAATGACTATTTATAATAAAAAATCTGAATCGTATAACCCCATGTAACAATTGTTTTAGTAAAACATGTCATGTTTGTGTTATTTTTACTTTAACATTAAATAAAAAGATATTTATGTCATTTTACAACCAAAGTGGCTCCATGGGGTCCCCAAGTTGACCCATGAGTTGTCTTGGTCGGCCATGACACATCCAATGAGGTTAGGACATGTGTCAAGATCATTTAATATTATTAAAACATTATTATTACCTTAAACTACACTAATTACCTCTAATCGCGATTAAAAACTTAATAAGTTACTATTCACCAAATTTTTTTTTTATCCCATTGAACCACATTTTACTTCTTAATGACAACCATGTATGTCGGATTTTTGAAATTCAAAACACAAAGATGGAAAAATTTCATTTAAGCGGAAAAATCAGTTTTTAAAAGTACCACTTAGTGGTTTCACTATTCATCAAAAGTTGAAGTTTTTTAGAAAATTACCAAAAATTCACCCTAAGATATATTTGATATTCTGAATTCAGAAATGAAGTCTATTTTACAAAATTAAAAACATATAAGTCAAATTAATTAATTTAATAATTAATTCCCGCTGTCATAACAAATAGCGTGTTTTTATGAAATAATAAGTATCAAAAGATTGACACTAGTTTAAGTCCGATTTCAAAGTGAAATTAATTCCAACGACCACTATTGTATTTAATGGTAAAAATATATTCTAATTTAACTTTTAAACCAATTAAAAATATAATCTAATCATATAAATAAATTAGATTAAAAAGAGGTTTTGAATTAAAATACAACATTTTACACTATTCATTAAAAAATGAACTTTATCGGAAAGATACCAAAAATTTACACAAAGTAAATTTTGATGTCCCAATTCTTAAGAAGAGTTTTATTTGGTCAAAAATAATTTATAAGAGTGAAAAAAACTATATTTAATGACGGTTCGCCATCAAAATGCGATAAGTGAACCTTTAGTGAAAACTAGGGCATATACACCTAAAATTGAATTCTTTCAGTATTTTAAGCCTTTATCTTATATTGGATAAGTGTAAAAACATTTAAAAACATGTATAATAATATTTTAGTTATTTATATCCATTCCCGCCAATACAAAGGCTACATGTTAACTACCATTTAAAATAATATTATTTTATTATTAGAGTGCAACGTAAGATTCCCAAAAAAACTCGTTGTTGCGTGTTGGGTACGCCATCGAGCATAGCGTCCCATTTAAAGTGATATTAATATTTTATTCACAAATATGGATAAATATGAAAATTTCATATTCTTTATTTATCTGGGGTGTTCCATCCTTCCCCCCTTTTGGGAATTGCGTCCTCGTAATTTTAAAATTGCGCTTGGAAACATCCTTGAAAGTCCTACATCGGAAGAAGAGTCCGTAAAACAGTCACTTTAAAATAAAGAAAGATAAGTACAAAGGTCACCTGAGTTAACCCATACTAGGATTCCAAGTATGAAAACATGGACATGGAGGAGAAAACATAGGGTCATGTTCTGATAGAGAGTGATAGAAAACATGTTTAGGAGAAAGTTAACCACAAGAAAATCTCAAACTTGTGATGGGTTAAACGGTATTCGATTCCCCAGTAGGAAAAGTTAATATACAACATTTTTGTTTTAAGTTACTTTTTATTGAGTAATTTTTTTATAAGGAAACATAATCACTTATCATGTTGACATTCAACTTTTATTAGATTCCTTACACAAACTCATATTTTCTCCAAAAGGCGAGTATTTAGGGAGACTTGTTCACATTAAGAGTACTATAATCAACTTTTAGAGAATCAACTAATACACAAAAGAGAACAATATACTTCCCATGTCTTTAGACTTTAACCAAAACCAAAACCAAAAAGGCTAGTACAATATCAGATAATCCAGAAAAGGATAACCCTTTATAAAAAGAAAATCTATGCTTAATCTCCAAAATTTGTCCAACAAAACCCAAAGTTCAATGAGGACCATTAGATAAACAATTTGTCCATACAATTCTTCAAAGTAAACCAAACTAAGGTTGAAACCCAAATATTTTAAGGATTTAGTCACATAGTCTTCCAAGTTAAATCGTAACATTTATCTCCAAACAACATCAATTGCTCCTAAAGTCTCGTATTGAAAAGTAATTAACCTAATCACATATCCTCCATGATAGGTTAATCATTTTCATAAATAACCCAAAATCAACTTACTATTAATTCATAAAATCTTATAACTATAAAGAATCAGTCAAACTAACCAGGGACTTCACATAGTCCAGTGGTAGGCGATAAATACCAGTCGCACTTTGGTTGTGGGTTCGATTCCCGTGGCTTTGTCCGACGCGACGGGTTGTCACACGATCTGAGTGTTGTCCTTTTTCCAAAACTATATAATTCTTAAAACATTCCCCATAATGAGATAAAATCTTCAAAAATAAACATAACATATTTTAACCTCAAGTTTATCTCATGCCTTTCATTTTCCATCATATCATATAATAACCCATAATTACCTCAAAAGTAAGGATCATATAAACTCTAATGGTTACCTTTATAATTATTACATGAACTTCCACATAGATTGGTCATCTCATACATGATGCATCACAGAACATACCAAGGTTCAAGTGGTTGATCATGACTCCTTGATTGTTGGTTTAGAACAACCATGAGATTCCTCATTGAATCCCCCATTTTATCTTGTATCTTAATCAGAGAACCACCACAGTTTCCTTCAAACCTATTGTCTCTCTGGTGCCTGATAGATCCAGCCATTTACTAAAACCAAAAAGGTCAGTGTGAGTATATCAACAAAACCATCATGTACTAATGAGGAAGATAAACACTAAGATATACTTACTCATTCATTTAATCTAAAACTAGGACTCTTTCTGAAATCTTAACCATTATGGTAATGTCACTTATGCTTAAAGAATACCCTGACCTCTAAAGTTATCTAAACCGACCTTTGATACCAACTATAAGGCCCCAGCCTTAAACCTTACTTAAAATTGAATTAAATGAATAATTCAAATTGAGGATCTTTTCAGGTTTAGAGTTTTAGAGAATTAGGACATAACTATTACATCTCAAAAGATTACAAAGTTGTCTCTTCTACTAAATTTTCATAAAATAAAAACTCTTAAAAAGAAACATGTCTAGTTTCATGTTTTAGGTAGCATGAATTTCCCTTGATCCGATCTTTGACCCTATTCCACGCTAAGTCCTGTGAAAAACATTTCCAAAACTTGGGATGAGAATAAAAACTCAGTAAGGGATACACAATGAATAAAAACTGTTAGTTTATCAAAATAAAAAGTAAACCATGTATACTTTATCAAAGTAATACTTTTCACCTTTATGAAGTAGTAAAAACTCTTCACTGAATAAAATATCATTACTTACCTTTTTGTAACCAAAGGATTACCATAAAACCCATATAAAGAACACATAACATATATAAAGGTAACTTGGGACATAAACATACTTAAGTGGAATAACCATACGGTCGACTTCCACACATATCACTTAATGGAATAGCCATACGACCAATTTCCATTCATACTTAATGGAATAGCCATACGGCCAACTTCCATACCCAATGCATTGGAGGTTATAACGTAACCACCCGTCCTGGTATTCACGGCACCACCCGTCATATGGTTTATAACGTAACCACCCGTTAAAATTTCCAAGTACCAATATAAAATCATAAAACATAAAATCAATATAAAGGAATGATAAAATTTCTGCATTTCAATCACAATATATCATAAATATATTGTCATAATAGAATCCTTTATCAAAACCATTTTCAATACCAAAATAGATAAAAGAGTATATGGTATTTATTTTATTTTAAAAACATTACGGCTTGTTGAGGAAGCCAAAGACCAAATAATACTCGCGGCGGCGGAAAAGGTCGTTGTCACCGCGTACGTTAAAAAAAACATTCCTTTTTTTCGTTCAGTAAAACGCTTCGTAGAAAAAGATTCCTTTTGTATAAAAGTAAAAGTAAAAGGGGTTTATACACCGTATAAAAGAAAGTTGTGTATAAAACGAAATATGCCTCAATGCAAGGAGATTGAGACGAAGTCCCTTACAAAGAAGGTATCCTTGGATTAAGGATAATTCAATTACATAATTATGCGTGACAAATGAATACACCAAATATAAGTGGATATTAAGTGTAAAATAATCAAAGGTCATTCACACATATTCAAAGGATTACATATTCAATAACTACATGTTGAACCCAAAGAAATCGAAATTGGGTTAAGAAGTTCTCTTGACAGCCTAACGGCGTCACATCAAAATGAGTTGATGAGAGATAAAAAGTGTATCTAATCACTTGGACATAAAATTTACATCAATTAGGATATATGAGAACATATCCCAACATATCAATATGTAAATTAAAAGACCCAACAAAATAAGTCTTTAAAAAAAAGAGGGTGAAGGGTTCCCTTACCGACTTGGGTATCTTTCGAAACATACGCCCCGTGAAAGAAGGACAATACATCATTGATGTAAATACTCATAAATGAAAGAATATTACACAATGAGTAAAATAATGGTCAGTACATACACCACTCAAAGGAAATTCTGGCAAATGTAGCATAAATCTCGCGGGAATAAAAGTGAGATGAAAAATCACTTTATGAAAACTCGGCAGCCTAACAGCGCCACTTAAAACTTCCAAAAATGGATTGATGAGATAAAATAGGGTATCTCATCACATTACAACAAAATGTACAGAAAGAGGAATATGAAAGAACATCCCCCATCATAACAAATAGGAGCTTAAAATAAGTGACATAAATGGGAGTACTTAAAAAGAAAGAGAGAGGTTAGATCTCTTACGAAAATTCGGCAGCCTAACGGCGCCACTCAAAACTTCCAAAATGGATTGATGAGAGAGAATAGGGTCTCTCATCACATGAACATAAAAATTACAGTAATTTTAATATAAAATAACATCACAATAACAAAAAATATGAGCTTTATTGGGAATGACATAAAAGAGTATACTTAAAAAGAAATAGAGGAGTAAGATCCCTTACCTCGGGTCCAACTTGTCTTGTTCGTTCTTTAACGTCCTGAATAATAAGCTTGAGTTAATTTTACTTTATTAAGAACCTTTTTCAAGCTTATTATTCCTTTTATATCACTTATTTCCATGTTATAAACATTATGTAATCATTAAGTTAATAATGATTGTTTTTTCGATATTTGGTTCTTAAGTCGAAAGTGGACTTCTTACAATTACATGTTGTTCGTGTGGTCAAAGGTTCTTTATATCCAAAATGACATTCCTGATTTGGATATAATATATATTATATATATCCAGCATATATATGTATTTATAATATAAATAATCATTTAGAGGAAAGAAATGAAATGCACTGTTCATGGAGATGGTAAGCCGTACGTACGCATGAACGCTACTTTCATTTCTATGTCGTATTAATGGAATTAAAACTATATGAGAGGTATGTATATTTTAATTACAGAATTATATTAATCATTTAGATGTATCATACATCATATATATCCATTATATATATGTACTTATAATAGTACATAATATTTTGAGATAAGAAATGAAATGTACCGTTCATGGAGACGGTAAGCCGTACGTACGCATGGACGCTACATCCATTTCTATTTCATACTTTAATGGAAAGAAATAATAATGATATATAGGTATATAATAATTCCAGTATAAAATCATATATAATAACATTAAATCCATCCTTTATAGGTCCCACGTATGGCATTAACGAATCACATCACTTTGAGGGGGCGGTAGTCCGTACTTCCTAAAATGAAGATATTGCGTATACCCATAATGGAAGCCATAAAGGTAAGCCAAAAATGAAAAATACAGAAGATTAAGTAAACCATAAACATATTATATATCATATATAAATATAGTGATATCTTAATGGCCACCTTTGAAGGTGTTATATGAGTGTTGAACAATCATTGTTTCGTGAGGCAGAAATTCTCCATCCACGAAAACAGTATGTTTTTTAACCATTATATGTAGGTGTGTGTAAGTGTAGCTCGAATACTTCTTATAAAAACATCGTAGTATATTTAGGATACTGGATTTGTTACAAAACAAAAGCATAAAAAGAGTTTAGGGAGTTGGAGAAGCAAAATAAAACAACAGACTCAAGTGAAGACTTTACGTTAAAATCGGGTAACTCCCTTTGGTTTGAGCTCAAAGGCTTCCTTGGGAAGTCTTCTTCCAAAAGTGAGGCTTCAAGGAGTAAGGGAGGGAAGTGGAGAGACAGAATGGGCAGGGTTTGGCCGAGCCAAAGGCTTTGGAAGTTTGGGAAAAGAGGTAGAGGTGGGGGCCATTTATAAGAGGAGAGGAGGGGCACTTTTGGAAAGTAAAGAAATATTACTTTATTTGAAAATGAGTTTTGGATTTAAAGGGTCCCATATTGATATAATTAAAGGATAAGGTGATAAGGTTTCGATATACACCCATCCAATTGGTTTTTGACATGTGTAGGTCATAGATTTTACATTATCTTTCCATTTTATTTAAATCGTTAAATAATGAGGTCATCGCTGCATCATCATGATATCATAAATAATTTAATTTATTTAGTGTCTAAAAATTATAAAAAAAACTATCATGATTTAAGAAATCTTTTTATATTTCCAATGACTATTTATAATCAAAAATATTAATTGTATAACCCCATGTAACAATTTGTTTAGTAAAACATGTCATGTTTGTGTTATTTTTACTTTAACATTAAAGAAAAAGATATTTATGTCATTTTCCAACCAAAGTGGCTCCATGGGGTCCCCAAGTTGACCCATGGGTTTTCTTGGTCTTCCATGACACATAAAATGTGGTTAAGACATGTGTCAAGTTCATTTAATATTATTAAAACATTATTTTTAACTTAAACTCCACTAATTACCTCTAATCGCGATTAAAAACTTAATAAGTTACTATTCACCAAAAAAATTATTTTTATCCCATTGAACCACATTTTACTTCTTAATGACAACCATGTATGTCTGATTTTTTAAATTCAAAACACAAAGATGGCAAAATTTCATTTAAGCGGAAAAATCAGTTTTTAAAAGTAACACTTAGTGGTTTCACTATTCATCAAAATTGAAGTTTTTCAGAAAATTACCAAAAATTCACCCTAAGCTATATTTGATATTCCAAATTCAAAAATGAAGTATATTTTACAAAATTCAAAACATATAAGTAAAATTAATTAATTTAATAATTAACTCCCGCTGTCATAACAAATAGCGTGTTTTTATGAAATAATAAGTATTAAAAGATTGACACTAGTTTAAGTCCGATTTCAAAGTGAAATTAATTCCAACGACCACTATTGGATTTAATGGTAAAAATATATTCTAATTTCACTTTGAAACCAATTAAAAAGATAATCTAATCATATAAATAAATTAGATTAAAAATAGGTTTGGAATTAAAATACTACATTTTACACTATTCATTAAAAAATTAACTTTATCGGAAAGATACCAAAACTTTACACAAAGTGAATTTTGATGTACCAATTCTTAAGAAGAGTTTTATTTGGTCCAAAAGAATGTATAAGAGTGAACAAAACTATATTTAATGACGGCTCGCCATCAAAAGGCGATAAGTGAACCTTTAGTGAAAACTAGGGCATATACGCCTAAAATTGAATTCTTTCCGTATTTTAAGCCTTTATCTTTTATTGGATAAGTGTGAAAACATTTAAAAACATGTATAATCACATTTTAGTTATTTCTATCCATTCCCGCCAATACAACGGCTACATGTTAACTACCATTTAAAATAATATTATTTTATTATTAGAGTGCAACGTAAGATTCCCAAAGAAACTCGTTGTTGCGTGTTGGGTACGCCATCGAGCATAGCGTCCCCTTTAAAGTGATATTAATATTTTATTCACAAATATGGATAAATATGAAAATGTCATATTCTTTATTTACCTGGGGTGTTACACTTATGATATTTATAACATTTGATTCAAAATATAATGAAAGTGAATACATGAAATGAAACATATAATATCATCAATTAATATAGAGTCATAATATAATATTTCAATCATGTATAATATATACCATATTTAAAAAAATTGTCCTATGATACAATTCATGTCTCCAAAAAATAAAATTTTAGGGGAAACACATACCTTAATTCATGAATTTCATGAAATGTATTTAAAATACAGTATAAAATATAAATTTTTTATCTATTTAAAAACATGATAAATACCTAAAAAATATAATCATTATTTATAATCATTTATAAAAACTATATTAGTTATTTATATTTTATTTTCATCATCTGATGTTATTAGTTTTGATTGTTTTTTTAATAATATCAATGACGATGCCTATTCATGATGATAGATTAAAAGTTCAGAATTATGTGATCATAAAATATATTGAAATTTATGGTTTATAAATATTTATATTGTTTTAATTTTATTACATAATATTTTTTCTTTTGATTCCTAAACATGGAGTCAAATACAAGAATATTTTTGTAATTTTTAACAAATGAGTGGTGGAATCTTAAAAATTTGTCGGATTTTTAATTTTTTTCATTCCTAAAAACCCATTATTTACTTATGTTACCCCATATTTCTAGTTACAATTCATCAATATTCAAACATAATATAAATTTAAATAATTTTTCATGTATGTATAAAAACCTCTCCTGACAATAACATATTATAATTCATGGGTGGGTATTGTTATGAAATTGGTTCTTTTAATTAATATCATAATTAAAAAATTGAAGTGAAATTATTTATATTTTTTATGGTTTTGAATGATATTTTAATTGAATTTTATAAATATGAAATTTTAATTTCTAAAAATAATAATTTCACTTTTGTGGAGGCAGTTCTCTATACATATTCATGAGTGACTAATTCCATTCCAAAGAGAAGAAGGAATATAGAGAAGGTTTTATAATTCTTGGATTTTAATAATTTTAAAAATATTATATTATTCCATTAAATACATACATTTAACTAACCATTCATGACGTCAATAAAAAATAAGATATGTCATTAATGTTGGTGGTGGTATTCATGTATGAATGATGACATTTTAATTTTTCTTAATAAATGGGTGTACAATAAAAAAAATTATTACCATAGCATAATAACATTAAGATAGTAATATTAACAATAATAATTAAATTATATTATAATTTTAAAACTAATTTTTTATAAGAACTACAGATAAAAAGAGATTACGGTATGGTTAGTCCTATGGCTGAGAACATGATTTTCCCATAGAGGACTTATTGGAAGTGTAGGACATACGTTTGTGTGTTATGAACATATGATAATGGAATTGAGATATTTTTAATGGGGAACAAAAAATGATAGTCATTAAATTGAAATTATAATTTTAAATTATTATTCAAGGGGTGATGGAAGACCACTTTTTAAGTCAAGTTATGGACTTTTTTGGTAAATATGACATCATAATATAATGAGAGCACATGATTCACATTTTAATAATCCTATAATGTGAAAAATAATTGACGGTATATATCTTTTAGTTGATGAAAACCTTAACCACTCAATTTAAGACATTTTATTAGCAAATTGTATCTCTTTTACACTTGGTCAAAATCATTTCACATTAATTTAACTTTAGCGTGGTGATGACATTATTATCCTTGGTATCACATATTATAACTAAAAATGAAAATAATTTTTTTTCTATGTTTTCACATTATTTTTAAAAATATTGAAACTATTTTATCAAGTATATTTTTTTTATTGAAAATGAAAAAATTTTAAAGTCACTCCACAAAATGCATAAATAATGTTTCTATAAATAAGTTTTATTTATATAAATAAAAAAAATATTAATAAAAAATTGCTGATTTTTTCTCAGAATTAATTGGTTAATTATTACCAAAATATTATTCTTATATATTAATAAAAATGAAAAAATGAATTATCCTTGCAAAAACATTATAAAAAGATATAAAAGAAAAACTAATTTTATTAAGATAAAACATTGCATATTTTTTCAACATATATAACAATATTTTTCTAATTTCAACATTTTATATTTGAATGAATTATTTAACAAAGTAAATTCATTTTGTGTTCATAATAAAAGTTTCATAACCATTAATGACACACATATTTTATGGCAATGTCTTAAAATATAATGTATAGGTATAAACTATATTGTTCACAATTCACCGAAAAATAATATTTTTCTAAAAATTTTGAAATATTTTCCTTACACAATATAGTTATTATATATATATAAAAGATAATTTGGTCAAAATTAATATTATAAAATTTTATAGTTTATCTTATAAATAAAATTATAATAATGTAGTGAAAATTTTTTTATTTGGAAAATAAAACGTTAAAATTGTATGAGTTCTTATTCTTATTTTTTAAATTAATAATTGGATTAGTCTTAAAATATTATTCCTATAAAAAATATTTTATCTATAATTTATTTATTTTAATAAAATTAAGTGAATAAAATTATAATATAAAATAAATAATTTTGTGTCATGAAATGGTCTTAATAGTTATTTAGATACATTGATTGAACTTTATCAGCACATTAGTATTATAAATGAAATTTGATTTTAATCAAAAATAAAAAAATTACAATATGTATATATGAAAAATTTATTACATTTATGTTCAAATTTCTGAATTATTTAAATTTCAACTTACATACCCGGTGAATATATCCTTGAAAAACATTATCATAAGATAATGACATTTGTCCATGGTCAATGGCTATTCAATGAGAATGGCTATTGTAGAAATTTCCAAGAGTTTGAATTGCACACTCCTAATATTTCACTCATACCATACTTATTATAGTCCAACTTTGTCTTGGTCTAAGGAAACACATAGTGAAGATACTTATTTTACAATCGTTGATATGTGAGCCTTATAAAGAAGGCAATTGTTACTAGATGTCATTTCTATTATATCTCATTATATTGGAACAACTATATATATAGTCCAAATTATAATATATATTAGAAAGAAAAATTTTTATAATTTTTTTTAATGTATCACAATTTCATTTCAGTTTAGTCTTTTTATAGAATGAAATATATTATTCATTTTTATGGGAAATTAATACTAGTATGCTAGGTTGTTATATCATCCATAAATAATTTTGTCCCTCAAAATATTACTTATTACTCAATAATGAAAATAGATAAGGGTATATAATTATAGATAAGGAACAAACATATCATTTCTAATGTGGTATCTACCATCCTTTATTATAAAGAGTTTGAAACTCATTTATTCCTTTATAATATTAAAATATAAATATTTTTTTCAGCCATTTATGATTACTACACCTCAAGGATAGATTTTTAGATACTATAATTAATTTTACTTGAGAGTTTATAGTAATCCTTGCAGTGATTGACGATCAATAGATGATTTGAGATATAAAATGTAATTTCCAAATATCAAGGTATAATTTGGTTTTTATGTAGATATATCAAATAAATTTCAAAAAACAAATGAAACTCATTCAATGGAAGAAGATTAAGACATGAAAAATTTTTAATCCCACAAATCATGAAATAGGTAATGATATCATGTGGATTTTTTATTTATAATTTGATAATTTTTTTTGGTGAATCTTAAATGACATATGATATATGTAAATCTAGATTAAATAAGACATAATGCCTATAAAATTTCACTATTATCTTCTATATTCATCTAACTCCCATAGATTAGTTCACTTTTTTTTAATAGAACCCAAAATCGTCACATATAATATGTTGAATTATTATTGGATCCTTTGGAAGAACATTTTTTTTTCTGTTGTGGTCAGTAAAATATTAATTTTTCCTAATCTTCCATATTCATTATTCTATATTTTACATATATAAATCATCTTTAAATCCAATTGAGTTATTTTCCCAGATGCTTATTTTATCATTTTTGGCTTCTATAAGGATAATTTTTTATTCCTTCACCATCTTTGTTACTCTAACATGAATCAGAATGCATCATTTTCTTCATTGTTGTTTATTTGAATTCAACTATAAATATTTTTTTTACAAAATTCATGATATAAGTTTTAGTATAATAAGAATATTTATCACTAAATATTATAACTTGTTTAACTTCTTATTTGGAATTTCCCAACATTTTTCATGGAGGCCATCATTTACATAGTTCCATCAGACCTCATACATTGCTAAAACTAAATTAGGGTTACCATTATTGATTAATAATTAATAAAATAATATAATTTTCAAAAAAAATCTTGATTACAATGTAACATATATATGAAATTCTCTATGAGGACATCAAGTTAGTTTTAGGTTAAACCAAAATGACTCTCGGTTCAATCCAGTTTTAATTATGTTGGGTTATTCATATCATAATTTCTCAATACAATATATCAATTATAATGGTATTTAAATCAGATGTTATGAAAAAATATCACATGGGAGTGTTAAACTTGGTTTTGTAGTTCGGAATCATTTTTAGGCACTGAGTTAAGGTTGATTGAATTCCCAAAACATCCATTTTCAGGTTACTATAAATAGGTTCACTAGTTCTATATCCTACATTCTATTATAATATATAGATAATTTTTCATCATCTAATATGACCATAAAATATATACATTACCAAAAGTTTAATACATTATATTGTACATAGTTTTATAATAGGGTTTTTACTAATCCTTTCACCTCTAAATCCTAATAAATAATTAAAGTAATCCTTTAATATAACAAGACCCTACAATGATACCAATTTGGTGACCGAGACCCACATTCCCTTGTATGGTGATAAAAATAATTTCATTAAAAATTGGTTTTTATAAAAATTTTTATGAACCAGTATAAACATATTTTTATTTTAAACTATTCCTAAATATTAAATATTATCTATGAAAATTTCAAGAACAAAAGGATTATTGAATTTTAAGAATATCCTACATAAGAAAAATGCTTTATGCAATATGAAATAATTTTTCCATTATATAAAAAAGTGAACTTATTATAGACTCATTAATGTTTATACCCATATTATTTTTTCTATTAAATGGAATCATAAAAAATGAGGGTAATCAAATGCTCAGTACGTGAATAATTTTCAACTTGTTGTCATGGGTTACAAGTACTTGGGAAAACATGTGCATGAGAGAAGTATCATATTTAGAGAACATACAAATATAATAGTTTTACAATTGATAATTTCAAGAGAATGTTAATATTAAATTATCAAACATATTCCATCACATTAAACTATTTCAATATTAGGAAATATCCATGATCCCCCAAGCATAAGATTGTGATATAACAAGGGAATGTTGTATAATGTTAAGTATTTGAAATACTTAAAATCAAATCTTATCTGAACTGTATTATTTACCATGCCAAATCTTTTGTTTATGAAATTAGTATAATTACATATATTAAAAATATTTTTCCATATAATAACCACTATTATACCCACATGAAATCTTGTGGGTATATCTTAATCTAAATTTCCCCCATTAAAATTTATATTTTCATTTCTTAACTGTAATTAAACACACAGGAAAATGAATATATCTGAAAATATTAAACATTAATAAATTAATTAGATGGTTGTATAGGACCCAACACATTAATAATCAATACATATATGTTCCACATGAAATCAAATATTCACGATATCAAAAATATCCCATCGATTAAACATGACATATATATTATTTTTAATTGGTATCACATAATTTGATATAAAAAAATATAGATTAATTTCAATTATTAAATCATGAAAACATTATTTCATAGTGGAATGAAGTGGGTCATTCATGAAAAAATTCTCCAGAAATATATTAATATATTTAAAAGGAAAATTAATGTTTATAAATAAAACTATTTTTAGAAAAGCTGTTTATCGTTTTTGTAATAAAATGAAGTGACATGAAAAATTGTAAATTAATTATTGAAAATATTATGGGGCCTTATTTTAAATTATTTATGAATAATTAATTCTCAATAATAGATTAATGAATAGATATAATGTTTCTCGAAACTGAATGTGGTGTTGAATAGTAGACCTATGATCATGGATTGAAGCCCATTTTAATAGTTAAAAATTACATTTTTGAGATCACGAATCATAAAAAAAGATGACAATAATTATTTTGAAAATATGAGAAGGAAAATATGAATTCCACATTCATTAAAGAATAATTTTGACAACATATAAAGAAGATAATATTTGTGTAAATAGAAAATATGGATAAATAATAGAAATTTGAATTTAAGATAATGAGAATTCCTCATAAAAATATCCAACAATTATAAGGAAAAATTTATCATTATGGATTATTTGAATCAAAATTATATTTTCACTATAGATATATATAATGTAAAATATATAATCATTTTTATTAAGAAATAAATCCAATATGAATGTTGTTCAATAAAAAGAATTATAACTTAATGAAATATGAATTATTTTACAACATATCTTATAAGTGTGTTATCATTTGAATCAAAATAACATGAATGGAATAAAATTAAAAGAATTTGTAAATACTTTTAATTATCAACAGGTAAAATATTATATGATATCCATGGGAAGGGTATATTATAGCCATAATTTTTTTTTTCATAATTGTCATCATTCTCAATGAGCAATAATTAAGATAAGAATATGTTATTGATTTCATAACAATTAATTTTAAATGTATTAATAAGAATCATGATATAATTGTCCAAATATCAAATATACACACCACAAACAAATAAATATGTTCTTAATAAAAATCATTCCTTGTTTAAGTATACTTATTATAAAACACTTACCTTAAATATGTAATTCCATGAATATGCGTTAACAACATAAATAAAAAAAATTTCATCCTAAATACCAATTTAATAAATATTTTAATGTTTAAAACATTTAAAAAAATAATTATAATCATCTATTATAAAAATATTAGTTAGATATATTTTTTCCCATCATCATATGGTATTAGTGAATGATATTTTTTGAAAGAAACATTGAAAAAATAGAACAGATGATACTTATAGTGGATTGGGAAAAAATATATATCTTTTTCTAGTCTACAAATGTTCAAATTCTATATCTTGGTGATTTTTGATAGCAACATATATTTTTAGGGGACATATTTAATAAGAGTATTAAGTTTTCTCTTGGTAAAAACCTAATTTATTTTTCTAATCTCCATAGAGGCATAACAAATAGTAATATTTCATCAATAGGTATATTGGGTTTTCACATAAAAAAATAATAGGTAATTATTAGACTATAAAAATTATGATCATAATTGAATGTTGAAACAAATAGCAGATGAAGATATATCTAATGAAAGATGAGTATCATCACACATCAGATCTAGAGGTCCATCTATTGGAAAAGATAATCATGTATGCACAAAAAACTGTAGGGAAATCCATCATTAATTTATATCATATTTTGTGTGAATAATGTTTCATTTATTGTCTATGTACACATCTCTATATCTCATTATTCATACTACTATTCAATTCATATATTATCTATTGTATTTGAACTAAAAAACACTGGAAAATCCCAAAGGATTGGAAGACATTCCTTTTATAAAAATAAAGATACATACTCTTAGTTTTATTATGTACTTTTATAAATATGGAATTAATTTCCAAGTTATATGTGGTATAAAACAACAATATAAAATTTTTTCATTCATGAAAAAAATGTATCCAAGTTGATCTTTTCCTATTTAGATTACTCATTTAATTATGTAAATAAAATAAAAATTTTACTAATCAAAGAGTCAAAAAATGTTAATGAGTATAATCATAATGATCCTACATAAGATAATGTTATCTCTATATTGTAAATTCCTAGAAACAATGTTCTTATTAGATAGTTCACTTTGAAGATGTATAAGATATATCAGTTTAGTTCTTTGACTTCTAGATGATGCAATATGAATAATTTGGATTTACTATTTCATTGATATAATTAGATTTCAGAAGAAAATATGTAACTATCATAATGTAAATGACCTCTACAAATTTATATATGTTTGTAAGATAATTAATTCACAAGTTTGATCTTCATATGATAAAAATTCCTTTCAGATTTTCTATTCAATATAAAATTCTATCCTTGACATATTTATATGGTAATTTATATAATTCAAAGGATAATATACATACCATACAGGATAATTTCTAACCCTGATCTTACATAAGAAAAAAGAATTTATCATATAAATTAGGTTTGAGAACATATATATAATATTCTCCATAATATAATTCTATTTTTTTGTAAAATAACATTGGTATACATTATAAATTACATTAGTATACAACTAAATTGTTGTGTCTATAAATTGAATTTCCATTCACATTTAGATAGATTATATTTCCTCATCATGCACATAAGATAAATTTAACATAAAATTATTAAAAAAAATTATCATTAACATTAAGAAAATATATAAATAAAATAATAAAAAACATAAAACATCATCTCTAAATGAACAATGATTTATAGTCACCAAAAATTTTAAAAAACAATAATATTTTAGAAAAACAAAAATATTATTCAACAATACTTTCCTTCATGATGATCAAGAAACCTTTAATCAAATAATTAAAAAATACTGTTTTATTTAAAATTTATAGTAATGTATACATTGCTAAAGATTTTGTTCCTTTATCTTATAAACTATCATTTGGATTAACTATCTCTTTAAAATATATTGGAATTTGTCATCCAAATTTACAATTTATTCAATAATTAAACATTAGTATTATTTGGGAAAACTTCTCTCTCTTTTTCGAAACCAATAAGAATAATGTAATAAGAACACATTAATTATTACACATGAAAATTTGTAATTAATTATAATTGGATATACTAAATAGAAATGGATTTATGAAATTGATTATAATAAAAGGAAACATCATTAATTGTAAGATAAAATAAATTATAAGAAATAATATTCAATCAATGAATAAAAAGTGAACAATTTAAGAAAATAATAATGAAATGAGATTGAATAAAAATGTTAATATTCATGAAATTGTAAAAAAATGAAGGAAATAAAGAATTTAAATTTTTATAAAGAAACTAAGAAATATCAAAAATTTATCAGAACTCAAACACGAATGGAAATTAGAAAATTTAATTAGGGCCTATGGTATGATGATTAGGAGGATAAAGGTGATGTAAGAATATGTGCATTAACAATTTCCCCATTGGTTGTTCCTTCCATGGAATCAATGATTGAGGAACATTTTTTGGCATCCCTATCATGATATGACATCCTTACATTGTTCGATTGAATACGTTTATAATATTTTTTAGATTGTGTGAGATAAAATGTTTGTTGATTTTGAGGAAAACCTAATTAATGTGGGTGTATAATTCTTGAGGATTTCATCCACAATACTCAAATTAAATATTGTCAAAATTTTAGTGCGATAAAATATTTATTTTCACCTCTATGATTTGATGGTATGATTATTGTAAAGTGTATGTCCCAATGAAAAATATCCTAATATATGAAACAATGCATCAACACACAATTCAATTATTTTAAAAATTTAATTCTTGAAATTTTATTGGAATTTTTGAAAAAATACATCTTTTTCAGAAAAAAATTAACAAAATATTTCAACAAATCACAATTATTTGTAAAAATTGGTGAATAAATTATTCAATACATCTAACTGGTTATTAGGAAAAAATAACTAAAATATTTGATTGTTAATAAATAATTATAATTGTCTAAGAAGCGTTATTACTAAAAATATATTTTCTTTCATAGAATTCACACTTCTCCATTGGTTATCCAAATAATCTTCTTCCTCTAATGATGAATAAAATATCAGGGAGTTCACAAAAATGATTATATATCTGGCTAAAAAATCCATCCAAAACTAAAAAGGTTATTTACAGAGATCCATACATAATTAATAATTGAGTTTGAGTAAAACTCGCATGATTTTGTACTAACAATTATAATTCCTTAATCAAAGGGATTTGTTTAATAAATAAGGTGTTGATAACTCTATGAGATTGATTCAATGGGTTATGGTTATTCTAAGAGTAATTATGATAATCTATATATATAAAAATAAATTATGATGAATATAATGAGAAATATGTTATTAAAGTTATTAATATTACATGTAGGCTATCCAAGTAGTCATTATATGTGTATCTTTAAGTACAACTTCCAATATTGGTTCTATAGAGGAAGCAACCATCGATCCCTTCTGTGGGGATTGATTGAAAGGTTTCATCAAAACATTTTCCATAATTGACATGATGAATTATTCAAAATCATAAATGATAGTCTTTGAAAGAATATATTATTGTGTATAATATATTTTTTTAATGAACACCTAGGGAGTCAACACTATCATCCAGGTGTTTTCAACATCATCCTTCAACAAAAAATTATCTTAGATAATTAACCACTGTAATGAACACTATTATATATTTTTCAATACATTAGCTTGAGACACTAATGCATTTATTCTAGAATTAATTCAATAAAAATAAAGGTATATTTTATTTGTTTTTATCTTAGAACTAATATGATATACATCTAAAAATAAGGTGAAGTTACATTTTGAGTAACTATAAACTCATGATCCCCATCCAATTGTTAACATTCTTTCACAAGAAAAATATATTCAAATTTAGTAAACTCTTAAATATCATATGATCCAATAAAAAATATATTTTTATTGATATAAACTAATAATAAAACTTCATCATGGAATTAAATTTCATCATTACCAGATCTGAAAAATATAATTTTCTTGGAATGGAATGGTTTCTTACATGATTCATCATCAATTCATAGTAGGAGGAAATTATTCAAATAATATAACAAAATAATTTTTAGTGGATATAATATTATCTCTTATATTTATCATGAGACTTTTAATGGTTTCAACAAAGAATAATATTGTTATAGATATTTATAGACTAAATGGTTGAACGACAGCATGTGCAGGCATGCCAACAACCACTTGGCGCTCTTTTGGTTAGACCTATAGAGAACTTCCTTGATTATATCATCACTAATATGAATATACAATAATATGAAAACATATAATTGCTTTCCACATTTAGAAATAGTTATAGTGTAAAATGGGGTTTCTATAGCTAAACTTATGGTAAACTGTTCAATTACATTAGAAATAATTATTTAATAAAATAAATCTTCCACATATTTTATAGGGTTTGTATAATATTTTCTTCTTCTCTAACTAGAAATTAATTTTATTCCATTATGATAAAAAAATATTATTCTTTAAAACTCTAATACATAGATTCATTAAGATGACGCAATGTGTAGTTTTAGTTTTATCTTGGAATATAACATTTTTACAAACTCAAACATCAATATCCTCTGAACTGGATAAAAGTTATCATACATGTATTTAATGTGTCAGATAAACCTCAAAACATATCATGGTATATTTATAGCATTTTTATCAACAAAATTATAACAAATAAGTGCCATGAAGTAGATTTTGACTCAATTGGACATTCCATAGAATATTTCCAATTGAATGAACATATATAAGAATTTATTTTCATATTATATAACCATTATAACATTATAATCAACTCTTGAAGTTCTGATTATCTATTTCATGAACTCCAAAATGATGAATTCATATATTTTTCAATTATAGGTATTAAAATAAATAAAATGTTTATATTGACATTTGAAAACATCATCCATTAATTTTGAAGTCATCAAAAAAATAACGATTGATTGGTGTAGTAACAAAATCGTCCATGTTTCAAAAAAAACACAACATTCAAATAAAATTCAATATATTTCTTTAAAAGAAAAAATAAATTCTATTCTCACAAAAGACACATTCCCATCAATACAGATTAATCACTATTTTTATTAGGATATCAATACTATCAAGCCAACTAAAATCAATTATCTTGATAATTAGAACATTCCTTAAGGTTATTGAATTCTTCGAGATGAATCTAGAGTCACTATAAAAATTAATTTATTCTACAATGATCAAATAATGTCTCCTAGTTTGACAATTTATATATAGAAGGACAAGATAAAGAGTAAACAAGGTATTTGATTGTTTCACAAATTGATGGATGTATTACACATAAGACATATTTTCATGATTTCTTTCGAGATAAATGTGATTCACATGTAGGGACGTGATATATAGTTATAAATATAATAAAAAATCTGTCTTAAAATAATATAATAAAACAAAAAATGTAGAATACAAAAATAAAAATAAAAATAGAAAAAATATAGATTTTAGAATTTCAAAACATGATGAAACTAAATTAAATCACATTAAATAAAACTAAACAAATGTAATTTGTAATTGATAATAACCAATTTATCAGTAGGAAATGACATAGTGATAATGTATTCTTGTATTTTATCTATAAATATAAATTATAAAGAGATATAACTTTTTACCTAAGATCTATGTATAATATATTCCTTTAATCTATGTTATTTGTTTTAGGGGTTTTATTAGATTAATTTAAATATTGATAGCTCATTTATTAGAAAACAACATTAGAATATGTGTAAAAAATGTTTACATATCCATAATGCATTGTTTCTTCCAGAACACACGTGGAGATTAGGTTTCATCAATAATATACTTCGATGAATTTTTTGATAATATTATAGGGTGTTGTTTCTTAGTAGACCATAATATTATGGATTTACATAAAAATGAAAAATTAATTTGAAATAACAATAAACTCTTCAATCAAGTGTTAAATCATATTATTTCGAGTTTTAATGAAATATAGAAGAGATGCATTCTGAAAAAAAAGAATAAAGACTATGTATAGTGATATAAACAGTGATTCTAATTATTCCTCTATAATACTTTTTTTGAAATATATTATCATCTTCATCTATGTCATGATCTATATTTGAAATCAGATGTGTTGAATATGTTTTGTTACTTTCATGTAAAAATATTCAATGTAATTACATTATGAATTTTCATTGGTGTAAAAACATTGTATAATCTCATTGATATATTTAAAACCCAAATAAGTATTTTAAGTCTATCACCAAGCACATTTGAAATTATTTTTGCAAGAGTATCTAAAAATAATTACACATTTTGTTAATTTTTTGACTCCAAAATAACATCATCAACGTATATTTTCACAAGAAAAGTTCATTTTGATGATGGTTTCTTTAAAATAGTGAGGTCTTTCAATCCCACGTAAAATAAATTTGATAAGAGAAAGGAACATAATCATTAATAACTTGATCTTGATTCTTTATTAAGTGTATAAAACTACTTTTATGATTTAAAATAGAATTTCAAAAATGAAGGTCTTCAAAACCATGAGGTTGATCAAACATAAACTCTTCCTATCAAAAATAAATTTAAAATATTATATTTAACATACATTTGTTATAATTTTAATTAAGAAAAATATTCATGAATTATAAATATTATAATGTCTTCTAACATATCTAAATGGGAAAATGTCTCTTAATTATATATTCATTTTTTTCAATAACCTTTTGCAATAAGCCTAGTCTAATTTCATGTCATTATAAATTAAACACCATGTTTTTCCTAAATATAAATTTAATTATATTAACCAAATAGTGAGGGGTATACTGAAAAACTTATATACCATGTTCCACATGATTTTTAACACTTCTTATGTTTCAACAACCCTAATCTCACAATATAAGTATTCTTCTAGTGTTTTAGGTTCAATCTGAGACTAATAGTCAGAAAAATATATAAATATTTGCACACATTTTGTAATCCTAAAACCAATATACATATCTCTTATAATGGTCTCTATAATATTATCTTTTTGATTTCTTAGTATTATGGGAAATAAATTTAATGGTTCCTCTAATTTTTTTTTCTATTATGGGCCAAATTGATCAATATAATTCTCTATATCATCATCTATTTTGTAATAAAAAATATTTTCATGTTCTAGGATGTCCATATAGTAACTCAATTCATCAATTTTAGTTTTCTTTTTATCAAAAGGATTACTTTTATAAAAACATAACATGACTAGATTCATTATCTACCATTATTTTTTGACTATTTTTTTTAATCTATAGAAGTTGTATAGTAAAATAGTAAGATTAATTCCTCAACCATTAGACCAAACATATCATGATTTCCATTTGTGATTATGTAATAAATTTTACATACAACCATAATAAAGTATCATTACTTTTGTTTGTAATTACTTCATAAATTATATGGTTTTTTCATTAATATAACACTTATTGGAACTATATTAATGACATAACATTATATTATAATATATTTTCAAAAAAAAAATTATGTAGATTATATTCCCATAAATAGTCTAAAAAAATTATTTCATGGACCTATTCCTCCATTAAATAGGATCATTCTTTTAGGGTGTCCTGAGGGTTGAGAAAATATGTTTAATACAACATTTTCAGTAATATGAAATAAATTCATGCTTATCATATTCTCCACCATGATAAAATATTAGATTAATAATTTTAATATATTTTTATTTTTAAATTGAATTCATAAATTTAAAAAAAAAACTGATGAAATTATTTGTATCAAGAAATAATCTCACGAAAATATTGAAAAATCATATTCTAAAACGTAAACAAAAAATTATGTACCTATGTTCTCTATTATATATGATCTGAATGGATCCATTATAATAAGTTATAAGGATCTATAAGTGGAAAACCCATTAAGTGTTCTATAATATGTTTATTATTTATTTTTCATTTTTCATGAAACATATAGTTTGTTTTTTTCTAATTTATCCTTTTGTAATGTAGAAATAAAATTTTTCTTATAATTTTTTTCTAATTATAAAAATTGTATTTTCTATGTATTCTATGAAAAATCCCAGATTATTTATGTTTCTGCTTCAAAAAAATGAAATTTTTTCTATACACATAATATGTATAATATATATATATACAGTTTTTATTCATGGGGACATAAATTAAGTGACTTATTTTAAAAAAATAAACTGCATTTATGATATATATTAATATAATATACTTCAACACAATTTTGTGAAATACTAGAAAGGATATTCTTTAATCCTTACACATAAAAAAACTATATATGTAATGATTTAATATTGATTTAAAAAAAAATCAAAAATCAAATACCCTTCTTTTTTCATTTTCAAAAAATGTGACATGACCATCATCAATATTACATTATAATCAGAAGTTAAATTAATCACTACTCTTTTTCCATAAATATTAACAATAAATAATCAATTTTTTATTAATCATTTTGTATAATGTAACTTACAAATATCGTGTAACATATTTTTTGGTAAGAAAAACACTCTTAGTTCTAGTAGTGATATCTAAAAATTATTTACTAATACAAATATAATTTTATATTTCCAAATTAATTTGATAATTATAAAAACCTGTAGAGAAAAAAATTACTTTATTCAGCATAGATTTAGATTTTATAGGAATTAATTTTCAAAATGACCATTTATTCAATATTTACTACACGTAACACTAGACAATGTTTTATTTTTAGTCTTCATAATAAAATATATTTTAGAAAATATGTTTTCCCTCTTTTCCTTAAACTATATATTTAATTTTTGGGATGGTTTTTATCATGATTTTATTTGTAATCCCCCAATAATAAAATAAACTAGTATTAAGCATTAAATATTTGACTTCAATAGGTAAATCATTAATTTCTTTTATTTGTAGCACAATTAGAGATATTTTTATCAAATTTTCCAATCATATATGAAACTTATATATTTAAGACATAATTTTCATTGAAATATATATCAAGGGACTTTTTTAATGTTTTTTCTTTTCTATTACAGGATGAATGTGGTCTTAAAAAAATTAAATAATGTATAATTAGTTTATTATAAGTGATGTTTTTGGATTTAGATCTTGATTTTGAATGGTAAAAAGAATGTACCTAATATGTGAGTTCCATGATGCTCATGCTAGATTTATGATTTCAATTTTAAGTATTAGAAAATGAGATCATATCATTACTGGAGTCCTATCAAGAATTCCATCTAGAATTTATAGTTTTTATAGATTTATTATTATATCAAACCATTATAAAAAACATGATATAATAATTCCTAATATCTTGAAATTGATAGCGTTCAGAAATTATATTCCAAATATTCATACACTCATAAAATATCTACTATTTAGAATTTCACTCACACTTATTATGTTAATTTAATTGGTTTCTGAATCTAATTCTATTTTAATGAATTTTGAATATTCTATTAATCAATGAAATATAACTTTTTTATTTCAAATTTCTTTAGGTAAATTATTCATCATATGATTATGAACTTTTACACTATTATTCATCTGGTCATATTTTAATATTGAAATATTTAAGGAATCATTTTCCTATTCAAAGTTAATTATATCCCCATTCTCAGCTTCTATTTCATATTTATAAATCATGAGCATAAAGATAATATATTTTATTTTGAAATAATTTATAGCTATATGTTTCCTTATTGAAGATTATTTTCCACTTCATATTAGTAGTATAATTCATATGATATTTATTACAATTCCATAACAGTCCTCCTTGGTACCCAAAACTCTATTCATCATCCTCTTTTATTTATGATGTAGTAGTATGAAATGGATGAACTATAACTCTTGTATTATTAGAGATTCATTATATCCTCAGGATACACCATGAATGTGGGATTACTTTTTTCTATCCATTTTGACATATCTCAATCCCATATGGTGGTGATCAAGGTTTTATAAAAGCTCAATAGTGTATGTTACACACGATATTCATTACTTACTCATTTTAGTTTTTTTGCTGGTTTCACTTTTCTTAAATTTATATCATATTTTAATGGATTTGTATTATCCTTATTTATTATAATAATGGTTATTGGATTTATTTATCCGGAATAATATGGCAGTAAATTTGTAATGAACCTTTTCCAAATTTGTGGAAATAATATGAAAAAATATGGGTATAATAAAATTATTATTTATTGAAAATTTAATGAAAATAATTTACATTATAAGAAATGAGTTTGGGATTATTTTTGAAGTTAAGTTGGAGGTTTGAGACATGAGTGTTTAGAATGAAATGGCTCATGCTAAGTTTTGGGTTATTAAGAAATTATAACAGAATTGAATAGTGGTAGCACGATTCATTTGGGGACCCAGTCAGTTTCCACCATGTATGAGAATTGAGATTTACTGGTTTCCCCCATAGTTTAGGACACATAGTGACTGATAGAAATCCACCATCTACCCCATTGGGTACCCAATAGCCAATGGTGAACCATTAATTACCTAATATGTTGAGGGGACTATTATCATATCTACTGTAATAAATGAATTTTCATAACCACCTTCTCCCTTAATTTTGACTAGTACAAGAAAAATGAGAGATTATTTTAGTCCCCCCCAAACCACTATTTTTTCTCATGTATTATCCATTCATTAGTAATAAATTATAGAGCATTAGTGGGACATATTGTGGGAATTTTCCTTCTCCTCTTACTCAGTTATTTCTGGTCATGGTTTCCCTTAGAAATTTAGAAATTTCTTTTAGGGGTTTATTATTGATCATATCTGATGAACAATAAAATATGTCTCAAAATAGATGGTTTCATTATGTATTGTTTAAATGATTATAATATAAAATAAAACACAGTTCCTCTCTCCACATCTATATTGGAAAATCACTAGATGAGATTTATTTGGCATTTAATCATATTTTATCTTAATTTCTTATCCAATTACATGTTAGATAATTTGTATTTTTTCAGGTTGAGTTTCAAGGGTAATGCATTGATCTTTTACATGACATTTAATATTTTTTACTGCCTCTATGTTACTCAATGGGGTTATAATATTTTATTCCTAAATGTGTTCTTACGAGAAATTGTCATAGATGTTTTTGAACTCATGATTAATAATAGTGTAAATAAAAAATGATGAAAAACATATATAAAGGAGGGGTACCTCAAAAAAATACATTATGTGGTCAATATTTTTTTATATATTTCATATTTTCTATTTTTGTGGGAAACATGGCGTGAGGGTGAGAAAAAAATGAGTCAAGGTGACTCGAGTGGGATCTAAGAAGGATCAAGAATGGGATATAAATAGTTAAAACATATTATCTAAGGAATATAAATTCTTTACACATTGGAAGGTTCAAATAATTTATTGGAGATTATGTCACCTATCAATTAGATGGTTTGTTATTCATAGTGATACCAAACGAGTGTTGTAATACAATGCTTATTGCAAGCAGGTTGTTTTTCCAAATAAAGACATGTATAAGATAGATACGTACATATTTTATGTTATTGATAACTCATTTTTGGGTATTTTTTTGTTAATTATAATTTATAATAATGAAAGTGCATGTAGTTGGGGCATTGAGAAAATTTTCTAAATGGTTGTTGGCTAAAATGGAATGCGTTGGATTGTTATTAGCCATGTGAGGCCTATGGTTTTCCAGGGAGTAGTCGAATGGTAAGATTACTGTGTAATATTTTTTATTAGGGTGTCCCACCTAGATTATGATATTAAATTTATATTCAATGTATAGTCTTATAATGGTGATTTTGATGTCATTTGTGTATAAGGAACAATTTTGGGGATGAGAATTCACATTATAGTGGAGAAGGGATTAGTGATGCTAATAATCACTTAAATTTGGATGTTTGGAACTGTTGGTGAGTTCTAGAGAGTTGGAGGTTTGACCCAATTGTGTGTTTCATGGTGTTGGTATTTTGACCTTGCAACATATTTCACAGATTTTGTAGTGTGAAATTGTAGTGTGTTCTAAATTTGATATAGAAATTAAATACCAAACATAAGAATGTGAAGGAAACGCAATAAAAACCCATAAAAAAATTTATAAATATATCAAGTTAGGGTAGAGGTTTATTGAAATGATAAATCAATAAATGGCATGGTTATTTAGAATTTCTCAATTTATAAGTCTATGTAATTGATTTTTTTTAAAAAAATTACTCAAATTAATATATAAAAATACAAATAAGTTTATATATATGAAAATATCATTTTTGATATATATTATTTTACAATATATGAATATTTTTATCAAATTTATTCAATAATTAATGTTAAATTAATTATATATTGAATAATTCATTTAATTTACAAATATAAAGAAACTTGTTTACCGAAATGATGAAATGTTAAACAAATGGATCATATTATGGTTTATAATGATATCATAAATATTAAATTTTTATATTGTACATCACAAGAATCGATGTGTTCTAGAAAATGGTATTTTTGACATCACGGTTTGTTCTGGATTGGGGGTACTGCACCCATGTGGTGTGTACCAGAGAGCGAGAGTGGTTATATAGTTTTGATCCACAATATTCATATGTTTTGAAACTTGTGTATCATTAGTTAATCATAGTAACATGAAAATTTCTTTTGAAGACAATATTCATATATATGTTAACAATAATGAAGTCATTATATGCCGTACAATGTTCATATTTTTATATATAATGTTCAAGGACTAGATGAAGCTAGTTGGGTCGAGCATCATTGATACTCGGTTAGTTATCAATAGTTCTACTTTTTTGTTTTGTGATGATTGTTACATAATTGTTTATCAATTATTATATACACTCTTAAATATGAATTATAGTACATATAAGGTATATGGTTTTAGAAAAAGTATGATGATTGGGTATGTTATTGGTTTCCAGGTTTTATTTATTTATTTTTATATTCATCAATATATATGATGGACCAACTAAGGGCAATCATGAATTATGTAGATAAAATAGCTTGATAATGTGTTTTATGTTGATATAGAATGTTTCACATTAAATTATGGTTATCATTCCACTATAATTACATTTATTATATTTATTGATGATTTATATCTCTATATTTTATTTTTTATTGGGTGATACTAATTTAGAGTGTATATTATTTTAATTTTCTGAATAAAAAACATTCTAATAGTTAGTTTCCTCTTGTTTGATAAGAATACGAAAATTTGGATATTTGAACTAATTTAATCACTATTCGAGTTATTTGTGGTCTAGGACATTATAGTATGACATGTTTTGTCATGATTTCAAAGAAACCATCAATAGATTTCAGAATACTATATATTTTTTTAAATTGAAATATTAAAATTTAATTTAATTTTTTTAACATTAAATACATGGTATAATTTTATCATTTATTATAAAAATGATACCCAAGAAGATTTATTTTATCCCATTAAACTTTTTTTCACATTCAAGTGATTAGAGAGAGAGAGACATGATACCATATTCTATTCACAAGATATCCTTGTCTCTAATCCCATTCAAAATCATTATTATAAGATATAAAAGTGGACACCAATAGAAATATATTTATTCACCTAATATTTACCAACTCCAAAAAGTTCTACATGAACCCTCCCATATATATTTAGATATCTCATAGATGAATTGAAAAACATTCCATAATGTATCAAACATACTTTTATGTATAATTAAATCCAAATTCAATTAAAATTCATTTAAAAATATACAAAACTATTTAAATGAAATTGAAATAAGATAAATAATAAGATTATATTTTTTCAAAAATGTCATTATAAATTTTTTTTTTTAAAAATAATTTTTTCTAAATTAAAAAAGTGTATTTCAATTTATCCACTACATACTAATATTTCTATCCTCATTAATGTCCATTCATTATAACCAAATGATTACTTCATGAAAAATATAATTTTTTTAGAAATATACTTCTGTCCCACTTTAAAATGTTCGTTAATTAATTCATATGATTTACAAAAAATTATATTATAGTACCAAAAGCAGTCACCAAAATAATTTAATATGTGTATGCATATATTAAGAAACCATGAAAAAAATTCCCATATGCTAATGATCAAAACCAAACTATTATAGGTTTTTTCTCATCCAAGAAAATTAATTATGATATATCAGAAAGGGTAATGGAAAATAGTATAGAGGTGTGAGGGATGAATTGACCAGTTTAAAAAAATTGTCTAATAAAATTATAATATAATTTAATTAAAAAATTTATTTATCATTCAATAATAAAACAATTTACATAAGTAATTTTTAGAATTTTCATTCCAAATTATACATGTTCTACTCTTATACCTATCTTCCATATAAAATAATGTTTTTTTAATAAATTAATTTTTTATGGGTAATCATAAAATAATTATGACATATATTTAATATGGAGGTTTAAACAGAACACCTAAATTTTGTTTGGAGGGACCCAACCATATTATAAAATTGAAATTAGACTATGGGATTTAAAACCTTATTGTTATTGAATTTGAAATTAGAGATTCATAATCCAAATAAAGGGAGAGAATTCAATTAAATATAAAATAATAAATAGAATGTGAGATTACATGTGAGAGATAAGAAGTATTGATACAAACTTGAGAAACATGGATGGAATATGAGATCAATCAGAGAATAATATGTTTTTTTATTGAATTATTTTTTAGCATTTCTCTTTTTAGATGTAATATAAGGTGAATAAGTGTTTGTTTAGAACATGAAAATATGACCAGTTTGTGAAAACATGATAGAAAGGGACCCGGTATGCACATCCCGTCATAATTCAGATTAAATATATTCAGGTTAACAATTATTTTTTCCATATAACTATATACTATTAATTTATCCAAAAGACTTTTAATTGGTTTTATAATACAATAATTCCAATTTTCAACCCACTAATGTAATCAAAAATAAAACATCATAATTATCAAGGAGATCAAAATTTCCATTCTTGAACATTAATAAAAAATATATTAAATTCAAAATATGCAGACTAATTTAAAATTTTTTGAAATACACATCAAATAATTTTGATAATAACCTTAATAATATGTAATATAAATTCCATAAATATAATAAGATAAAATAACACATCAATTCAAACATTAATATACATTCTAATTTCATGTAGTGTTTCATTTAAATAAAATTAAATTTATTACATTATATAACAAAATATATGTTTGAATATTTTTAAATGAAGAATAATATTGTTTTTAAAAAAAAATAATCATATTAAATCAACAAATAATATAAAAATTTAAGTATTAAAAACTATAATTTTTATGTATATGCATGAATTAAGAAAACAAAATCTAAATAGATTTTATTTAAACTAAACAAATATTTTTAAAAGTTATATAAAAAATATATATATTCATGAAATCAATAAAATAAAAATTAATTTTTATAAGAATTCATATAATCATATTATAATATATTGTAAAACTCTACAATCTCAAAATTTCATACTTTAACAAGATAAATATTGTAAATAACTGAGTGTGGAAACTGATTAACCATGATGAAAATTCCTAATTTTTTGTTAACCTACCATGAAATAAAATCATGTGGTCAATTCATATGATTTGTGGTATTTATACCAACATTATAACATGAAGTCATGTAAGTTATTATAAATCATATTTAGTGGAAAATTCAACGTTTGGTAACTCTACATACCATATGGGTGATGTTGTATGGTAAAATTCTTTAGTTTAAGGATTTGAATGTCGTCGATTCAATGAGAGTCGCATATCTCATATTCATATTTTTTCTAATTTTTTGGTGTAAGATCCTTTAAGATAATACTTTTAGAAACTATATTCATGGTACATGTAAATTCTTATGTGATCAATATGAAAATTTATGTTCATTCAAATTATAAAACATCCTACATGTAGTATGCTATCTGGAGGAGTGCTTTCTATTTTTATGCGAAACAATGTTTAATAGTTTGATTGGAATATGAGAGTGTAATACCTATCCATCTCAAAAAATATAATCTATATGAAGAAGGAATACCATGATCTTCATGGGATATGAAAAGAAAATAAAATCCATAATGAATATATTTAGTGCAATAAAATGTGGAATAAAATCAATAATGAATTCATAATGTGCCTCAAATTATAATGAAGATGTTTAATGGAATGACATGATGGAGTGAATGGGGTTTTTACTACTCAGTAAATAGAGGGCTTTATGGTAGATATGAGAAAAAACATGTGGTTACTTGCTAACTCATAGTATGTTCAATGAACACAAGTGGAAACATTAAAAAGAATCATATTGTACCCTAAAAATGAATTATATTTAAAATTTATAGATAATATTTTTAACTTCAAAAAAACTATACATTAACATTAAAATAACACGGTTATTTACGTTTCTTAATATTATTTAGTGATTTTTCAGATTATAAAATCATCATAACTTTAATTGGGTATAGTGGAATTAAATTTATATAAATTTTATAATTTTTTAAAAATATTAATTAAACAATCATTCCAACTTTTATATCATGATATATCACCAAAATACAGTAATATTCATAATATAATAATTTTAGAAAAATATCATAAAAAATGTAGATATTTATCTTAATTTTTGAGTAATAAAAAATATATTTTAAACTTCAACACACATAAATTAAACAGAAAAAATGTATGATATTTCAATTACTACTCATTAAAATCAAAATAGATCTATATAAATCATGTTATTATATAATAATATAACAATAATATAAACTGAAAATAGATATATAACAAAAAAACAATGTATCATGTTCGGATTGGAAAAAACTAAACAATTAGACAATATTGATATAGGAAATTATCATAAAGATGCAAAAAATAAAACATTGTTTGGAATTGTAATATTCAAAAAAATAAAAAAATAAATAAAGAACAAAACAAATTTTCCTTTTTATAACTACAAAACCAAAACATGTTTTTATTGAATTCTCCAAATTTTTGACATTTTTCAAAATGAAAATATTAGAAAATAAAAAAAACATGTATACTAGAATAATATTGAAAAAAATACATTTATTGTTTTAAAATATCTCCTATAATAAATTTATAATATAGAAATGTCATATTGAAATCAAAATTATATTTTTAAAATAAATTTATAAAACACAATGATTAAATTAAATTCTCTCAGTTAATGAAAAATAAAAATATTTATTAAAAATGTCCACCAGTTGATTCAATATTATAATATATTCATGAATAATATTAACATTAAAAATAAAATATTAATGGGAACTAAAATATATTTCTATATTATTATTTCTATATTTCATTAATGGGTTCTTTGAAATTGATATAGAAGAATAATTCTTATAATAAATTAATTATTTTTAAAAATTAAAACTATTATCATAAAAAGATTCATTAATCTATAAATATTGAGAGGAATAATATGAAACTAATATATACATGATTTTATCAGTTTATAAACTAAATGTTTTTCATTAACTCAATGAAACAAAAAACATACTAATAAAGAGATGAATTCATGATATAATTTTACAAATAAGTCTATATCGTCAAAAATTATTGTATGAGTAACTGATATCATAAAAGAAGTCTATCTAGAATAGAATAATCCATAAATATTTTTAACAAGTATAATATTATGTTTGATATACATAATTGATATTTCTTATGATATGATTGTAAACATGTAAAAAAAAAATAAACATTATCTCTGGTCTAGAAGTAGATAAATACCACCGAATTCCAGAAATTTAAAAAAATAATTTAAAATTAACAGAATTTTTAGAATAATAAAAAATTGAATACACAACTTATAATATTAAGGATTTTAATTTTTTAAATAGTTAAATACCAAATTTGGTGACCAAATATTTAGAATATTGGATTTATTGAAAAATAGACCATCAACTCATTTATAAATTTTAGTGCCTCATGAATATTTTCAATTCTCCCATACGTCTCAAATTGAACTCCATTACCATAATATGTTAAGAATATTATAAATGAAATTTTTTAATATATGAAAACAATTTCATCAATATATGTTAAAACAATAGAAATATAATTTGGAAAATATTTAACAAATAATGTTTAATCAACCCTGTCTTTAGAAAAATAAAATGTTAAATAAAAAAATTACTTCCAATCAATGTATTCAAGGGAAAATATCATAATACCATTAAATTATTTTGGTAACATAAAAACATTAAAAAGAGATTTTTTAGTTTTCAAAAAATTGGTAGAGAAGAAAAACATCATCAGAAAAAAGACTATTAAGAAACACAATTAACCAGATAAGAGTGTTCAATAAAAATTATGATATCCCTAAATTGATTCATCCTTATCTGGAGGTTTTTATCCACCACAATTTAAATATCAATACTCTTTATAAAAAAAATTATAATTAGAGTTCAATTTCACATTATTATGATTACAATTAAAAAGATAGAACTGTTTAATAAATCTTTCTGTTGTATTATAAATGGAATAAGATATACTATTAAAAATAATAAATAAAAGTAATTTCATCTATTTGAATGTCAATTTTATATACATTAACCTTAAAAATAATAATTAAAAACCTTACAACCAAAAACTCTAAAATAATAAAATTAGACTTTTAGATTTAAACTATTCATAAAGAGTTTCCTTCGAAATACATTTAAAAATAATTATATTCAAAGAGAAAAAAGAAGTAAAATTTACCTGAACCATAAATTATCTTGGAAAATAGTATTCTCTAAATATATTTCTAAACATTTGAGTAAGTGTTAAATTTTTTAATACTATAAAACGTTTTTGTTAGGGTGTTATCAGAGATTAAAAATAATGAATATAACCATTCATTTAACTAATTTTTTTAAATGTATAAATTATATAATTCAAATCCTTTATCATAAATAATTGAAAAAATCATGATAACCATTATAATTTTGAACAAAATCACAACAAATAAATAAATCTTGATATAGTTTCATATAATGGGATAAAAACAAAATTATGAAAATATACTATAATCATTAATAATTAATAAGTTATATCACTTCTCTCTATGTCTCAAAATTTCGGAAAGACCAAATAAATCATTATATTCTAATTATAAATGTACTATGAGTACATATCTGACATAATGGATTTAATGAAACATTATATAATTTCGATTTTCATTAAACGATCATAAATATGAGTTTTCTTTTTTATAGTTGGTATCTATATAAACATCTCATATTTAGAGATACTATTTGATATTGTGAATATAAAATTACATATTCATTTATATGAATTAATTTTACCACTTTACTAAATATGGAAACACATCAAATATTTAACTCTTTTTTCAGAAAAATTAGTAATATAAATATTTTCCATTTGAATAGTTTAAAATAATAAATAATAATACTTAAGAAATAAACCATTTTTATTTTCAAATTAAAATACCATAACATAATTACATAATTTATAAAATGTAATTATATTTTATTTCGAACCGTCAAGAGATAAAAACATTGAAATAAAATTATGAATATATAATTCCAATTTTTTCAAAAAAATTTACATTTCCTTTGGAATTATTTCAAAATATAACAGTTCATCAATCACATTTACTTAATTTATTAAAAGTTAAGGGGGTCAATTCAAATTCCTAGATGATCTACTATTTTTGTACAATATTTAATTCTTGATATATAAATATAATTGTTATTTTAAAAATAAACAACACTACAATCATAGTAATGAAGGGAATTTCTATACAATTAGATTATTAAATTAATTTCTAAGTTCCCACATATAATTTGAACATATATTATATTGTACTCTAAATGTTAATGATTTGGAAATTTGGATGTCTATAAATCTCAATGGTTATTTAAATATCTGATAATAATTATTTCCATAACATTATTTCATGCTACTATTAAAATATGTACATGTCGATGTAAAAAAAATTTTACTTTTCAAAAAATTATTTTGATACATTAAGGGAAAATCCAATAATGTCCAAAAACATATTTATTATTCTTATTATTATTTCAATAAAATCATTTTATGAAAAATTTATTTATTTTGAATACAATCATTAAAATTTTATTAATTATTTTATCTTCCTTATTAAAATTATAATTAATATATTAACTATATTAGAAATCATAAAAACATTATAATGATTAATATATGTATTATTAATTTTTTTTCAATCACTTGTAAAAGAACATTAATTTAAGATTAATTTTTTTCAAAATTTTATTTAATCAAATTATATAAATTCACAAATTGGAAAAAATTACTAATCAATAAATTTCATCATTTAACAATGAAAAATTAGTTTTTTATATTCATAATAAAAATAAAAACATCATAAAAAATAATAACCTCCTTCATATATTCTAGGAGGTACAAGTGATAATTATATTTCTGATTTTTAGACTATTCACTATAATCAAATTCTTCGTAAAAATCACACTAGTTTTCCAAACCATTTTCTCCAACTATTTTTATTTTCCTATAATATTTTGTTTTTTAATGTTGTGTTTTATAAGACCTTATTTATAGATTCAAAAAAAATATAATCTGAGGCATTATGATTAGTACTTTTATTCTTTTCTCCCCTTATTTTTTTCATTACAGTGTTTTTACTAAATGGATTGTAGAAAACTTTCTTTTTCGTTATTTCATATACTCAACTCATATTATCTGAAAATTATTCATTTACATTTTTCTACAATTTAACTTTATAATATTAAGAAGAAGTAAACTTTAACAATTTAAATGACACTCCTTTTATTTTCATTTCAATTTTTTTGCTATGTACTTGACTTCTATTTCATAAAAAAGTAGTGATCCAATCAATTTATCAAGGGTACACTCAATAATATTGTATCAATTTTAATTGTAGACATTTTTTTGTTACATTTTCTTCATTTTTCTTATTAACCATCTATCATGTATTTTATTATCTAATGTTCCTCCAAGAAAATTAATTCCATTCAAAATTCTTTAGATTTAATGAATCTCCAAGTTCATAGTTTCTTCTCAACCTACCATGAAGACTTGGTACTATGTTTGAAGAATTCCAATCATAATTATAATAAAAATGTTTGGAAAAAGGTTAGTAACTTGTAATGTAATTGAAATATCATCAGTTTTCTACACACATACACATGTCAGATCAAAATTCTGTTAATAACATAATATAAAATACTCACAGAATTGTAATTTTTTTTCAAAAAATAGCCCAATACTTTATTATAAGAGTATATATGTTCCAATATAATAGTTCTTATTTTGTTACAATGATGAATCAAGGTTTTATTGTAATCATATTTATAATTTCCTCAATTATGGATTTTTAATAACCATAATCATTACCTTATAAAGAGTATACACATCATTTATGTTCAGTCCGACCATTTTAAAGACAAATCCCTTAGACTGTAATATAGAGTAATGGGTTGGCATGATGAAATATAAAAATATAATCCATCACCAATTGGAATAATTTCTTGATAATATTTGGATTATATTGAAAATAAAAATATTATCACCATTCATTCCACAATAGGGTAATAATTTGATACTAAGTGTTGGAATCAGTAAAAATAAAAGTGAGCTAAAATTAATAAATACTAATAGGTTCTTCCTCTAATAACAATTATTTTCTTAATAGGGGAAATAATAAAAAATATAAATTATCATAATAATGGTACCCCTTTGATATATCTTTTGAGTATAAGAATAGTGATGGAAGTTGGCATACAGGGTTGTGAATTGACCACATTAAAAATTCTAAATAGACAAATTTATTTAAAATGTTATTTAACTTGAAAAATAAATAAAAAACATATATAATTTTTATAGTGGTTTGGTTCAAATTAGAAATAGTCCACTTTTATACATTTATAATGTTTGCAGGATACTTTGTTAAGAAAAATGACATTGGAGATGAATCATAACCTGATTTCAATGTACATTTATTAGTTGATGTATAACTAAGACAAAATGATTTATTTATACATAGTTACAACTAAATTATGACACTAAATATGTAATAAAAATGTTGTAATCTAAATCAGACTTATGTTTTAATCATGTATTCAATCCCCAAATAATGAAGAAGAATAATTTTTAATATAAAATCATAAAAATAATGTGATATCATTTGTAATTAATGAGATCTACTATTATAAAAAAAAGAAACTAGGATAAAATATAAAATAAATTGGAGGTTAACATGTATTGGTCCATGAGTATTATGTGTAGATTTAACCAAAAGGAAGAACTAAAATTGTAATTTTTTTATAAAAAAATAAAAATTTGGTCGTACGTGAAATTGATTGTATAACTCGTAAAAGTTTCATTTAAATATCATTCATTTCACAAAATTTATTTTTCTCATAACATTGAAATTTAATTGTGTCTCAAATAAATTATAAATGATATGTAAATCAATCATTCAAATCTATAGTTGGGTAAATTTATTGAAATTCAAAATTCATAATTATACAATAGAGGGAAAAAATTTAGTCTAAAATAATCAAAACAAAAATTGATTAAATTAAAAAAATTACTGACTAATTCAAACTAACTTTAATTAAATGTCATATAATAAAAATAGTAAACATAATAATATGTCAATGTAAGTCCATAAATATCACAATATAAAATAACCATTAAATTAAAACATATAAATACAAAATTATATCAAAAAGTAAAAAATTATTCCATTTTTAGTTATACAATATTAAATACAAAAAAATAATTTTGATTATGTTAAATGTCAATATATTCTAAAAAAATAATAAGACTAATAAATCTTGTAAAAATATAAATATTTAAATATTCTTACTATAAGTATTATGTATATGTTCCAATAAATAAAACACTTTTAAAATATTTTTAAAATTCTATAAACAATAATTGTCAAGGACACAATTGAATATATATGTATTTTATAAATCACCAAAATAAATATATAAAATAAATATATAAAATAATTAATTCATGTTATCTAAAATAATAATAAATATATATTTCATCTAATTTCATATTTTAGTAAAATAAATAATGTATAAAACCTCTCTTGAATGCTGAGTCACCATGAAGTAAATTATCTATTTGTTAACATATAATGAAATAAAATTATTTGGTTGTTTCATTTGTCATTTGGTCAGTATAATTTATCTATAATGAGTTGTAATTTAAGTTACCATGATACATGTTTGGTTAAAACATCAATGCATGGTAGTTGTACTTATCATAAGGTCTATATTGTTTTCACAAATTACATACCATGATAATGTGAATGTAGTAGATTAAATGAGAGTCTTGAATCACATTTTGATGAAAATAGTTATTTGTAGCATATGATCCACCATGATATGACTATTAGATACTCAATTATTGTCTTGAGTATAATGGAATTCCATCAATATAAACTCTAATGTCTATTCGAACCGTAAAACATCAAACATATAATATAAAAATTGTGACCTGCATGTGGTAACAATGATGATTATGAGGTGTAGCCACAGTTCGGTTCTATATCAATAAGAAAAAAAAGAATGAAAATTGTGGCCTGCATGTGGTAATAGGGTGATGTTGAATCCCTCATGAATAGTATATGAATGAAAAAATACAATGATGAATGTATAATGATGGCATGTCATTACTATAATTTTCATTCACAATTATGGTGGTGGGAGATCAATAATTTAATTATTTCACTGCTACACTATATATATTGATCTTCATAATATTTAAATGAAATCATAGATGACATCATGTAAAATCAAGGTCGATTTAGAGTTTATATGAATTAAATTAAAACTAATCACGTGGAAACATTAAAAATCACCATGTAGTAGAATTAAAAATCATCATGTATTAACTGCATATATAAAACCATATGATCACATAAAAATAGATCATGTGGTGTGTAACATCCCAGGTAAATAATGAATAAAACATTTTCATATTTATTAATATTTATGAATTAAATATTAATTTTACTTTAAAGGGGTTGCTATGTTCGATAGCGTACCTGATACGCAACAAAGAGTTTCTTTGAAATCTTACGTTGCACACTAGTAATAAAATAATATTATTTTAAATGATAGTTAACACACATCCGTTGTATTGGCGGGAATGGATAGAAATAAATAAAATATGGTTATATATGTTTTTTAAATGTTTTTACCTTTATCTAATAAAAGATAAAGGCTTAAAATACGGAAAGAATTCAATTTTAGGCGTATATGCCCCAGTTTTCACTAAAGGTTCACTTATCGCCTTTTGATGGAGAACCGTCATTAAATATAGTTTTGTTCACTCTTATACATTCTATTGGACCAAATAAAATTCTTCTTTAGAATCGGGACATCAAAATTTACTTTGTGTAAATTTTTGGTATTTTTCTGATAGAGTTCATTTTTTAATGAATAGTGAAAAATGTTGTATTTTAATTCAAAACCTCTTTTTAATCTAATTTATTTATATGATTAGATTATATTTTTAATTGGTTTTAAAGTTAAATTTGAATATATTTTTACCATTAAATCCAATAGTGTTCGTTGGAATTAATTTCACTTTGAAATCGGACTTAAACTAGTGTCAATCTTTTGATACTTATTGTTTCATAAAAACACGCTATTTTCTCTGACAACGAAAATTAATTATTAAATTAATTAATGCAAATTATATGATTTAAATTTTGTAAAATGGACTTCATTTTTGAATTCGGAATATCAAATATAGCTTAGGGTGATGTTTTGGTATTTTTCTGAAAAACTTCAATTTTTGATGAATAGTGAAACCACTAAGTGGTACTTAAAAAAACTGATTTTTCGTTTAAATGAAATTTTACCACCTCTGTGTTTTTAATTTCAAAACTCTGACATACATGGTTGTCATTAAGAAGTAAAATGTGGTTCAATGGGATTAAAATAATTTTTTTGGTGAATAGTAACTTATTAAGTTTTAATCGCGATTAGAGATAATTAGTGTAATTTAAGGTAAAAATAATGTTGTAATAATATGAAATGAACTTGACACATGTCTTTACCTCATTGGATGTGTCATGTCCGGCCAAGACAATCTATTGGTAAACTTGGGGACCCCATGAAGCCACTTTGGTTGGAAAATGACATTAATAACTTTTTATTTAAAGTTAAAATAAAAAGGTCACAAACATTAGTTGTTTTACTAAAAAAAATTTTACATGGGGTTATACAAGTCAAAGTTTTTGACTATAAATATTAATTAGAAATCTAAAACGATTTACTAAATCATGATATTTGTTTTATAATTTTTAGACATTAAATAAAATAAATTATTTATGACATCATGATGATGCCGCAATTACCTCATTAATAAAAGATTTCAATAAAATGAAATGATAATGTAATATATATGATCTACACATGTCCAAAACCTATTGGATGGGTGGAATTCGAACCCTTATCACCTTATCCTCGAAACACATCAATTTGGGACCATTAAAATCCGAAACTCATTCTAAAATAAAGTATCATTTCTTTACTTTCCAAGAGTGCCCCTCCTCTCCTCTTATAAAAGGCCCCCACCTATACCACCATACCCACACTTCCAAAGCCTTTATATTGGCCAACCCCTGACCAGTTTGTCTCTACACATCCCTATATTACTCCTTGAAGCCTCACATTGGGCAGAAGTCTTCCCAAGGAAGCCTTTGAGCTCAAATCTAAGAGAGTTACCCGATTTTAAGGTGATGTCTTCACTTGTGTTCTTTTGTTTTATTTTGCTTCTCCAACCCCATAAACTCTTTTTTTTAATTTCTTTTGTAAGAACTCCAGTATCTTAAATATACTAGGATGTTTTTATAAGAATATTTCGAGCTACACTTACACACATCTACATCTAATGGTTAAGGAACATACTGTTTCTGTGGTTGGCGAATTTCTGCCTCACGAAACGATGATTGTTCAATCTTATTTTAAACACATTTAATGGTGGACATTAAGATGTCACTATATTTATATATGATATATATTATGTTTATGTTTTCCTTATGCTTATTTATTTTTCATTTGTGGTTTACCTTTATGGTTTCCATTGTGGGTAAACACGATAATTTCATTTTAGGAAGTGCGGCCTACCGTCTCCATGAATGGTGCATTTCATTTATTAACTCTAAATGATTATGTGATATTATAAATAAATTTATATTATAGATATATATGATATATTTGATATCCAAATCAGTAATTTCATTCTGGATATAAAGAACCTTTGACCACACAAACAACATGTAATTGTAAGAAGCCCACTTTCGACTTAAGAACCAAATATTGAAAAAACAAACATTATTAACTTAAATGATTACATAATGTTTATAACATGATAATAAGTGATATAAAATTAATAATGAACTTAAATAAGGTTCTTAAGAAAGTATAAATTAACTCAAGTTTATTATTCAGGACATTAAAGAACGATCGAGTCAAGTCGGACCCGAGGTAAGGGACTTCGTCTCAATCTCCTTTCATTGAGGCATATTTTGTTTTATACACAACTTTCTTTTATACGGTGTATAAAACCCTTTGAATTTTACTTTTATAAAAAAGGAATCTTTTTATACGAAGCGTTTTACAAAATGACAAAAAGGAATGTTTCTTTTAACGTACGCGGTGACAACAACCTTTTTCGCCGCTGCGAGTATTATTTGGTCTTTGGCTTCCTGAACAAGCCGTAATGTTTTTTTTAAAATGAAATAAATACCTTATACTCTTTTATGTATTTTTTTATTGAAAATGGTTTTTATAATTGATTTTTTATGTCAATATATTTAAGTGATATATTGTGATCAAAGTGTGGAAATGTTTTCTTTCCATTATATTTGTTTTGTGTCTTATGATTTTTATAATGGTACTTGGACATTTGACGGGTGGTTACATGATAAAATATATGACGGGTGGTACCGTGAATACCAGGATGGGTGGTTACGTTATAAACTCCAATGCATTGGGTATGGAAGTCGGCCGTATGGATATTCCATTAAGTATGTATGGAAGTTGGCCGTATGGATATTCCATTTAGTGATATCTGTGGAAGTCGACCATATGGTTATTCCAATTAAATATGTTTATTTCCCAAGATACCTTTATATGTTATGTGTTATTTATATGGGTTTTATGGTAATATTTTGGTTACAAAAGGGTAAGTAATGATCTTTTATTCAGTGAAGAGTTTTTACTACTTCATAAAGGTGAAAAGTATTACTTTGATAAAGTATACATGGTTTACTTTTTGTTTTGATAAACTAACAGTTTTTATTCTTTGTGTATCCCTTATTGAGCTTTTTATGCTCACCCCAAGTTTTTTTAGAAATGTTTTTCACAGGGCTTAATGTGGAATAGGGTCAAGGATGTGATCAAGGGAAAGTCATGCTATATAAAACATGGAACTAGACATGTTTCTTTTTATGAGTTTTTTTTATTCAATGGAAACTTGGTAGAAGTGTTTACTTTGTAAATCTTTTGAGATGTAATAGTTATGTTCTAATTCTCTAGAACTCTAAACCTGAAAAGATCCTCAATGTGAATTATTCATTTAATTCAATATTAAGTAAGTTTTATGGCCGGGACCTTATAGTTGGTATCAGAGGTCGGTTTAGACAACTTTAGGAGTTAGAAAATTGTTAAATTATAAATTAATTTATGGTATAATTGAAATGATATAGCATTTGAATATTACCATGTTGCTTCACATAAGGTATTTCTATGATAAGAATGGTTTTCCATAGAGGAAACATAGCAGCTTTTCTGGGAAGGCATACAGAGGGAAATGACCTTTCAAATCAGTATCCTGTGATGGTCAGAATCAGAACTAAACAGTTTGTTGTAGTGATGGCTCAGTTGACTCAAGTGAAAAATATTGGTTGTTTTTATTGATGATATTTTGGAGTTTTCTAAAAGTAAATAGGAGTATGAAAGAAATTTAAGGGTTATCTTGCAAAACTTAAAAGAAAAGAAACTATATGGGAAATTCAGAAAGTGTGAGTTTTGGTTACAACAGATTTCTTTCCTGGGTCACATTGTTTCAAAAGATGGCATAACTGTTGATCCTGCTAAAACAAAAGTTGTTGAAGAATGGCCAAGACCCACAAATGTAACAGAGATCTGTAGTTTTCTTGGTTTGGAAGGTTACTACTGAAGGTTTGTTGAAAATTTTTCACGGTTATCTAGTCCAATGACTAAGCTAACTTGGAAGGGTGTTAAGTTAATCTGGACAAAAGAATGCGATGATTGTTTTCAGGAGTTGAAAAGAAGATTGGTGAATGCTCCAGTTTTGGCACTTCCTTCCAGGAATGGTGAGTTTGTTATATACAGTGATGCTTCATTGAAGGGACTTGGCTGTGTCCTTATGCAGAATGATTAGGTAATTGCATATGCTTCACGTCAGTTGAAAACTCATGAGGTAAATTACCCTACACATGATTTGGAATTAGCTGCTGTTGTTATTGCTTTAAAAATTTGGAGGCATCATTTGTATGGAGTAAAGTGTGAAATATATACTGATCACAAAAGTTTAAAGTATATATTCACTCAGAAAGAATTGAACATGAGACAGAGGAGATGGCTGGAATTAATCAAGGATTATGAATGTACAATTCATTACCATTCGGGAAAAGCAAATAAAGTGGCTGATGCTTTGAGTCGAAAAAGTAATGCTTCATTAACAATGTTGCGTTTGGAACGAGATCCTTTGGTTTTTGATTTGATGAAATTTGGAATAGAATTTGTTGGTGCAGGATGTTCTTCTGTTTTGTTTCAGGTATCACTGAAATCTTCTCTATCAGACAGAATCAAGAAAGCACAGAAGCAAGACAATGAGTTGCAGAAAAAGGTAGAACTGGTTCAGAAGGGTAAGTTTCCTGAATTCAACATTGATAATGATTGTGTTTTGAGGTTTGGGAAGAGATTATGTGTCCCTGGTGATTCACAGTTGAAGAATGAGTTGTTATGTGAGGCTCATAGTTCCCCGTTTTCAGTTCATCATGGCAGTACTAAGATGTATAGAGATCTGCGGGAGTATTACTGGTGGGATGGAATGAAAAGTTATATTGCTGATTTTACTATGAAGTGTTTGACTTTCCAGCAGGTTAAAGAAGAGCGGTAGTTACCGAAAGGGATGCTTCAGCCTTTACCAGTGCCAGAGTGGAAATGGGAAAATATATCCGTGGACTTTGTTGTGGGATTTCCGAAGACCCCTCGAGGTAATAATGCAATCTGGGTTATTGTTGATCGCTTGACTAAATCTGCTCATTTCCTTTCTATACGAGATACTATTTCCCTAGATCAACTTTCCCGTTTGTATCTTAAAGAGATAGTCAGGTTACATGGAGTTACTCTCTCCATTGTGTCCGATCGTGATCCCAGGTTTACTTCTAACTTTTGGAAAGGCCTTCAGAAGTCGTTGGGTACTGAATTAAATTTTAGTACAGCTTTTCATCCTCAATCAGATGGGCAGTCAGAACGAAAAATTCAGACATTGGAGGATATGCTACGTTCTTTCTCTATGGATTATCAGGGAAGCTGGGACCAACATCTTTCTTTGGTTGAGTTTTCTTATAATAACAGTTTTCATTCCAGTATACAGATGGCACCATTTGAGGCATTATATGGGAAGCAGTGTCGAACTCCAGCATTTTGGGATGAAGTGGGTGAAAGGAAGCTGATGGGACCAGAATTGGTAGAAGAGATGGCAGAAAAAGTTCAGTTGATTCAGAAACACATGAGAACAGCTCAGAGCAGGCAGAAGAGTTATGCGGATAACCGGAGGAAGGATCTATCTTTTGAGGTAGGTGATCATGTTTTCCTCAAGGTTTCTCCATGGAAAAGTGTGATGAGATTTGATAAGAAAGGAAAGCTGAGTCCAACGTTCATTGGACCATATGAAATTCTGGAGAAAGTTGGATCAGTTGCTTACTGAGTGGCATTTCCTCCGAGTTTATCTCAGGTACACAATATTTTTCATGTTTCTATGTTGAGGAAGTATATGCCAGATCCATCTCATGTTTTGAGTCCAGAGGTAGTTCAGTTGGAAGAGAACCTATCTTATGAAGAACAACCAGTCCAGATTCTTAACCGAAGAGAGCAAGTGTTGCGAAATAAGGTAATTCACCAGGTAAAGGTTTTGTGAAAAAACCATATGGTTGAAGAGGAACCGTGGGAATCTGAAAATGCTATGAGGGATAAATACCCCCACTTATTTTGATAAGTGAATAAAATTGCGAGGACACAATTCCCAAAAGGTGGGAAGGATGTAAAATCCCAGGTAAATAATGAATAAAACATTTTCATGTTTATTAATATTTACGAATTAAATATTAATTTTTACTTTAAAGGGGTTTCTATGTTCGATAGCGTACCCGATACGCAACAAATAGTTTCTTTGAAATCTTACGTTGCACACTAGTAATAAAATAATATTATTTTAAATGATAGTTAACACATAGCCATTGTATTGACGGGAATGGATAGAAATAACTAAAATATGGTTATATATATTTTTTAAATGTTTTTACTTTTATCTAATAAAAGATAAAGGCTTAAAATACGGAAAGAATTCAATTTTAGGCGTATATGCCCCGGTTTTCACTAAAGGTTCACTTATCGCCTTTTGATGGAGAACCATCATTAAATATAGTTTTGTTCACTCTTATAAATTCTATTGGACCAAATAAAACTCTTCTTTAGAATCGGGACATCAAAATTTACTTTTTGTAATTTTTTGGTATTTTTCCGATAAAGTTCATTTTTTAATGAATAGTGAAAAATGTTGTATTTTAATTCAAAACCTATTTTTAATCTAATTTATTTATATGATTAGATTATCTTTTGAATTGGTTTTAAAGTGAAATTAGAATATATTTTTACAATTAAATCCAATAGTGGTCGTTGGAATTAATTTCACTTTGAAATCAGACTTAAACTAGTGTCAATCTTTTGATACTTATTGTTTCATAAAAACACGCTATTTTCTCTGACAGCGGGAATTAATTATTAAATTAATTAATGAAACTTATATGTTTTGAATTTTGTAAAATGGAATTCATTTTTGAATTCGGAATATCAAATATAGATTAGAGTTAAGTTTTTGTATTTTTCTGAAAAACTTCAATTTTTGATGAATAGTGAAACCACTAAGTGGTACTTAAAAAAGCTGATTTTTCGTTTAAATGAAATTTTACCGCCTCTGTGTTTTGAATTTCAAAAATCCGACATACATGGTTGTCATTAATAAGTAAAATGTGGTTCAATGGGATTAAAATAATTTTTTTGGTGAATAGTAACTTATTAAGTTTTAATCGCGATTAGAGGTAATTAGTGTAATTTAAGGTAAAAATAATGTTGTAATAATATTAAATGAACTTGACACATGTAATAACCTCATTGGATGTGTCATGGCCGACCAAGACAATCCATGGGTCAACTTGGGGACCCCATGAAGCCACTTTGGTTGGAAAATGACATTAATAACTTTTTATTTAAAGTTAAAATAAAAATGTCACAAACATGAGTTATTTTACTAAAACAATTTTTACATGGGGTTATACAAGTCATATTTTTGACTATAAATATTCATTAGAAATATAAAAATATTTCCTACATCATGATAGTTTTTTTATAATTTTTAGACATTAAATAAATTAAATTATTTATGACATCATGATGATGCAGCGATTACCTCATTAATAAAGGATTTAAATAAAATGAAATGATAATGTAATATCTATGACATAAACATGTAAAAAACCTATTGTATGGGTGTATTTCTAACCCTTATCACCTTATACTCTAAACACATCAATTTGGGACCATTAAAATCCGAAAATCATTCTAAAATAAAGTAACATTTCTTTACTTTCCAAGAGTGACCCTCCTCTCCTCTTATAAAAGGCCCCCACCTCTACCACCTTACCCACACTTCAAGCCTTTGGATCGGCCAAACCCTGCCCATTTTGTCTCTCCACATCCCTCTATTACTTCTTGAAGCCTCACTTTGGGCATAAGTCTTCCCAAGGAAGCCTTTGAGCTCAAATCTAAGAGAGTTACCCGATTTTAAGGTGATGTCTTCACTTGTGTTCTTTTGTTTAATTTTGCTTCTCCAACCCCCTAAACTCTTTTTATTAATTTATTTTGTAACAACTACAGTATGTTAAATATACTAGGATGTTGTTATAAGAATATTTCGAGCTACACTTACACACATCTACATCTAATGGTAAAAGAACATACTGTTTCTGTGGTTGGCAAATTTCTGCCTCACGAAACGATGATTGTTCAATCTTCTTTTAAACACCTTTAATGGTGGCCATTAAGATGTCACTCTATTTATATATTATATATATTATGTTTATGTTTTCCTTATGCTTATTTATTTTTCATTTGTGATTTACCTTTATGGTTTCCATTGTGGGTAAACACGATAATTTCATTTTAGGAAGTGCGGACTACCGCCCCCTCAAAGTGATGTGATTCGTTAATGCCATATGTGGGACGTATAAAGGATGGATTTAAAGTTATTATATATGATGTTATACTGGAATTATAATATAACTCTATATCATTATTATTTCTTTCCATTAATGTATGAGATAGAAATGAAATTAGCGTTCATGCGTACGTACGACTTTCCGTCTCCATGAATGGTGCATTTCATTTCTTATCCCCAAATGTAATGTACTATTATAAGTACATATTTATAATGGATATATATAATTTATGTTACATATAAATGATGAATATAATTCTGGAATTAAAATATACATACCTCTAAGTTAGTTTTAATTCCATTAATATGATATAGAAATGAAAGTAGCGTTCATGCCTACGTACGGCCTACCGTCTCCATGAACGGTGCATTTCATTTCTTACCTCTAAATTATTATGTGATATTATAAATACATTTATATGCTAGATATATATGAAATATATGATATCCAAATCAGGAATTTCATTCTGGATATAAAGAACCTTTGACCACACAAACAACATGTAATTGTAAGAAGTCCACTTTCGACTTAAGAACCAAATATTGACAAAACAAACATTATTAACTTAAATGATTACATAATGTTTATAACAAGATAATAAGTGATATAAAAGTAATAATTAACATGAAGAAGGTTCTTAAGCAAGTAGAAATTAACTCATGTTTATTATTCAGGACATTAAAGAATGATCGAGTCAAGTCGGACCCGAGGTAAGGGACTTCGTCTCAATCTCCTTTCATTGAGGCATATTTCGTTTTATACACAACTTTCTTTTATACGGTGTATAAAACCCTTTGACTTTTACTTTTATACAATTGTAATATTTTTCTACGAAATATTTTACAAAATGAAAAAAAGGAATGTTTCTTTTAACATACGCGGTGACAACAACCTTTTCCGCCGCCGCGAGTATTATTTTGTCATTGGCTTCCTGAACAAGTCGTAATGTTTTTTTTAAATGAAATAAATACCTTATACTCTTTTATGTATTTTGGTATTTAAAATGGTTTTTATAATGTATTTTTTATGTCAATATATTTAAGTGATATATTGTGATCAAAGTGTGGAAATTTTTTCTTTCCATTATATTTCTTTTATGTCTTATGATTTTTATAATGGTACTTGGACATTTGCCGGGTGGTTACGGGATAAACCATATGACGGGTGGTGCCGTGAATACCAGTACGGGTGGTTACGTTATAACCTCCAATGCATTGGGTATGGAAGTCGGCCGTATGGCTATTCCATTAATTATGTATGGAAGTTGGCCGTATGGCTATTCCATTAAGTGATATGTGTGGAAGTCGACCGTATGGTTATTCCACTTACGTATGTTTATGTCCCAAGTTACCTTTATATGTTATGTGTTCTTTATATGGGTTTTATGGTAATATTTTGGTTACAAAAGGGTATGTAATGATATTTTATTCAGTGAAGATTTTTTACTACTTCATAAAGGTGAAAAGTATTACTTTGATAAAGTATACATGGTTTACTTTTTGTTTTGATAAACTAACAGTTTTTATTCTTTGTGTATCCCTTACTGAGCTTTTTATGCTCACCTCAAGTTTTTTTTGAAATGTTTTTCACAGGACTTAATGTGGAATTTGGTCAAGGATGGGATCAAGGGAAAGTCATGCTATATAAAACATGAAACTAGACATGTTTCTTTTTATGAGTTTTTTTTATTCTATGGAAACTTGGTAGAAGTGTTTACTTTGTAAATATTTTGAGATGTAATAGTTATGTTCTAATTCTCTAAAACTCTAAACCTGAAAAGATCCTCAATGTGAATTATTCATTTAATTCAATATTAAGTAAGGTTTAAGGCCGGGGCCTTATATGGTGACTTGTTATCCACAGATTAAATGATTTTTGAGGCTATAAAAACACCCAATTTAGATGTCTGTCCATTTTAACTAAATGTAAATAATTTATTAGAATTGATAGTAGATAAAATAACTCATCATTAATTTCTATATAATGACATTTCAAAAAAAATTATTAACATATAAAAACTCTAGACTATAGGAATATATAATTTCATTAATACGATGATAGATGTCAATTTTTGGAAGATGTAAAATAAATTTGAGATATCTTTAAAATTTTAAAAAATATAGATCAATTTTTCATTGATATGTCTAATCATATTTTTTGATCAACATAGCTTTGTAACAAATGTTATCGAGAATTTTAGAACAAAACCACAATCCAAAAAATATTATATAACCAAAAAAACATGTAACAAAATTAAGCAATAACATAATTAGAAATTGTAAAATATATTTCCTTGAAATTATAATTGATATATAAAAAGTAAACTATTTTGAGGTATTTTAGATTTTAAGACATAAAAAAATTAAAAAACATGAAATGTATTTGACAATACATGAAACATCCATTCATTAACACTCTGATCTAGATACATAAATAAATCATCATATTATGGATTCATAGTTAGCACAATGAAAATTATTATTTAATTGTTAACATTCACACTCACACACTCCACCACCTTCTGACCACGTTGAACAACCATAGTATTGTATTTTTTAAAACATTTAAGTGATTTTTCTAGTGAAATATCATGAAATTTAAATTTGAAATACATGTTATTTTAAAGTAATTTTAGTGAAATGATTATATGATTCAGAACCATCAATTTTTTTTTCAAATATCCCATTTTTACTAAATTTTTTTATATAAATATTAATAAAAACTAATCCCACCAAAATATTTTCTATTAAACAATTATTACACTAATAATATATGATTTCATCATATACTATTTAACATAAATTACCCATAAATTTTTAAATAATTCACATTAATTAGAAATCCCAAATGTTTATTTATATACAATAATCATACCTAATTCAAAATTTTCTAGAAGAATTAATTTTGTACAAAAAATATTTCAAATTATATAGAAACATATTATATAATTAAAATTATTTATAAATAATTAAATAAAAATTATATAAAAAATAAAAAACACACATAAGAATTATCTTAATAATAGAAATTTTTTTAAAACACCTGCATAAATGAGTTATCAAAAAAATCATAAAATATTAAAAGATTACGTGAGTAAGAATTTTGATCATTTCATTCCTAAATATATAAATCCCAATTCATTTAATATATTTATAATAATTGAGATATGTTATCCCAAAAATATATATAAGAGGGTAGTGAAGGAAATAGAGAGATATAAGAAAATTGACGATCCAAAATCTTTTCCCTTTGATTCTATATTAACTCTCTCAATCACACACACACAAAGATATATATATATATATATAGAAATGTTAAATATTCCATTAAATCACACTAAATGCACCCAAATTAGATCAGTGTCAATTTACAATCTTCAAAGAGGCTATTATATTCCATCTTGGTGTTTTAAAACAAACTTAAAAATGTGTTTATTTATTTAGGGGTTTTATACTAGGTTATTTATCTATGGATTAATTTTGAATTCCATTCTGATGGATATTTTCTAAAATACACAATTATAATAAAAAAATTAGTATTCATGCATCAACAATTCATTAACTACTATTGCAAATTTCTAATATTCAAATTTAACATGTATGACAAATAAACTATATATTTCTTGGGTATTTACAAAAAATAACCTAAAATATATACTACAACCTAAAATTAAAAAAACATAAACCAATTATTATATTATAATTTAGCTTTACAAATATTCTATACCTCATTGTAATTCCTAAGATAGTTACTAACATCATTATCATCAAATAACACTATCCACTATATCTATATAGTATCTTACACTTGAAATGTTTTTTTTCTAAATAATTTAATAGTTCTATAAATTCAAAAATAGGTAAATACTTTTTCCATTGGGATATTTTGACACTAAACCATAATAATCATTGGATGGTCCAAATAATTGGTATTTGGCTCCAGCCCAGAGTGACGTTGCTGTCCTGGATCAGCTCGGTTCCCATCATCAGTGATGCTCCATTGACCTATTGTTGATCTTCCAGTCCTGGGTGATGAAGAATCAGCTCCATGGTCCATTGTTTATCATCCCCTTTGGGTTGATACAGATGTTGTTAAAGGGTGACTTGTGGATGCCGAGGGGTTTTTCGGTTCCTGCGGCACTTTTCAGTGGGGGAGTTCAGATTATCGGATTCCCCCTTTATGTTTCTTTTTGTTGTGAATATCTTTTGATGTGGTTTGTTGGTCTGCGGAGTGTCGATTGGTTCATGGTTGCGCTGAGGTGGATGCAGAGTGGGGCACGACGTCTAGACGACATGTCTTTCCTCCTTCTGCTTCTTTTTCACCCTTTGTGGATGAGCTCTTTGAGTTATCTCACTTCACTGGAGGGTTGGGAGAAGTCCGACTGGTGTTCGCCGGCGAGATTTTGGATTTGGGCTGGTGTCGACAGTCGCACCGGTGGGCGCTCGAGGAGAACAATTATGTGGTTTGACCTTCTTTACTAACGTTCGTGTTCCCTAATCCATGGTACCTCATTCTTCTTTTCATGATTTCATCTCCAGCTATAAATGTATGTCATTTTGAATGCTTGTTTGGATTGTCTATCCATTGTGTTTGAAGGTTGTTTGATGTGATGCCTTGTATTGTTTTGTGGGGAAGTGAGGAAGTGAGGAAGTGAGGAAGTGAGTAAGTGAGGAAGTGAGGAAGTGAGGAAGTGAGGAAGTGAGGAAGTGAGGAAATGGTGAAGTGGTGATATGGTGAATTCATGTATGGTTTCTCACTTTTTCTTCAGAAGTGTTTATATTTTAATAAGAAAATAATTTTTAGTCAACAAACCATTAATCCGAGGATAATTATTTCCCAACAATGTAGACCGTCATTAGAAAAAATAATCATTAATCGGAAAAATATACAGGTCATTATCGTTATTTAATATAAGAATAATTTCTTAATATTTCAACATTATATATGACATTAAATCACTATTAATTTAATATTTATATCATTAAGCTAACTAAATACAATAATTATTAATTATATAGTCTTAATCCTATATATTGTATACTAGAAGTGTTGGTTTTATACAGATCAAATGCTTACAACTGTTATTATGTTAATATTTGAATATATATTGATGACCTTCCCAATTCATTACAAATTAAATAATGCACACAAGATGATAATTTAAATAATAAACATAATTTATTTCTTGTTTTCATTCATTAGGGATTATAATAGGTAATCAAATTCAATTTAGTTCTAACAATATTTTAATGTCCTTCACAAACTCTATATGTGAAGTGGTGATCCCCATCTAATATTGCAGACTATAGAACTCGATTGTGTATAATAAATTCATTGATATATATATTTATATTTATATTAACTAAATGTGCTTCAATAATAGGTAATAATTATGATAAATTCATATTTTAATTAACCATCACTCAAATGTATTTATGATTTTGACGTGATTTAGTTAGTCTCTTCAAAATGTTTATATAATATCATCAACACATACATGTAATATTTATAAATAGATTCAATAACATAGTTATAAATTTATTATTCTATTTTAACTGCTAACAGATCATTCTTCAGGATATATTCTTAGTTATCTCTATCTTCATACTAACACACCAAAATGGTTTCTTGATTTTATAGTGAATTTTTGTTATCCCTATATGCATTGTTCTACTCAAATGATGAATGTTCACCAAGAATAATTTCTTTAAGTTCAAATGAAATACTAATCATCCTTGAAAATAAATATTCAAGTCTTGTTTCACACACCAATTATAAATTATATTTTCTACAATTTGAGGTCTCACCTGACCATGATCATAAAACAAATCAATAAATATGAATGTTTCATTGTTGATATATCATAAAATTTCACATTATAAATAGAAATAACTATTTACTATTAATTTAATATAATCTCCATATTCAAATAAAAAATCATAAAAATTAAATACCACCCTAATTTTATATTACATAACATCATGAGTTATAATATTTTAATGCTAAATATCAACTACTGAATAATGTTTTACAAGAAACATAATAATGATAAAATGAAAAATATGAAAAAAATATTCTCACCTTTATATCCTCAAATTATGATTCTATTATGGGAATATTCACTTTAAAAAAATTTGATTATTATATACCATGAGCATATCATTGAATCGATAATGTATCGTAACTCAAAAATTACATGCAAAATAATTCTTCTAGTTTTTTTCAACTATCAAAATCTATATTCTATTATTTTATCACTTTTATAAAAAGTAATCCAAAACCATCTCTATGAAGTCACATTGTATCCCATTAAGCTAACATATAATTAAACTCATATAAGAACTTATATGGAAGTAACATTTTTTATTCTCTTTAAAGTATTATGAACATTTCAATTTTATATTCATACATTACTTAATGTTCATTTGATATCTTTATAGGTGAATCCAATATTGGAAAATCTAGATTATACCTCAAATCACATCTATGTTACCCATGGAATATTCATATTTTATAAAACAATAGGACACTAGTAATGATTTAAAATATTTAACATGTTTAGTTTAAGATAAATTATTATATCAATAATAAAATTCCTTAGAAATATTTCTAATTTTATAAAAAATAAAATTTTAAAATATTAGGTAAAAATAGTTAATAATAAAAATGCATAGAAAATATTTATTTATCACTATTGATCCACATATTGTTTTTTATAAAGGTTTATTTCATCTATAAAAACTACCATAAATGTGATCAATTTTAGTAGGGATAATCAATTTCCAAACACTATTGAAAAAATCATGTAAAACAAAATTTATATTATTTTAAAAAAATTAATTAAAAAAAACAATAAGGAAGAATAAATAGTTTTCATTGAATAGTCAAGTTTCCTCAGCATTATTATTTTATATCATATATGAAGATGACTATTTAGATTATAAATATGACATTCCTCAAAGATTATACATATGTTGGGAAAATCATTATATGCATAAGATTTATTTCCCACATCCTCATTGTTTGTTAAAACACTATACAAAAAATAGAAGTGATAACTGAGATATTTAGTTTAATGTTTTTTAGAGTATGAATAATGACTTTTATGAAACTATCTAAAAATAAACATATCATATTTAATGGTATTTTTTAGAGGATATATAAATAAAAATGTTTCATAAACATTTGAGAATTCATCATTCTAAATATAAAAACATTAAATATTTAAAGAAAATAAAATAAACATTTTCCTTAATTTGTATAATTTAATAATGAAACTTTTAACAATTAAAATCCTCGTAAAATAATTTAATAATAATCATAGTATTTTTAAATAGTTGTGATAATTTTTTATGAACATAAATAATATACAATATTCATTATGATATAGTGTATGTATAATCATTAATATGGCCATGACATAAGAACCTTGTAACAACATGAGTTTTTATTTAATTGTTTTTCTACAATGAAATAATTTCCATTTATATTATTAATTTAACTAAATAAAAAAGTCCAAACAAATGACATGAAATTATCTATCTCAAAAGGAAACACTATCATGTCCAATGTTACATGAAACACCGAGTTTTTACGAAACATAATTTTATAATTATAATTATTTAAATTAGATAGTTTTAAACGAATAGATAAGTATAGTTAAATGATTAATACACTACGACAAAATGAGGATTTGTCGGCGGTTTTGAAAAGCTACCGCTAAATTGTGAGTCTGGAAACTATTCGCGGCAGTTTTTTAATTTTCTTTATATTTTGTATTATTTTTTTTAAATTTTATTTATTTATATATTTATATATTTATCTATTTATATATTTAATTAATTAATTAATTAATTAATTAATTAATTTATTTTATTTTAGTTTGTTTTATTTATTTTTAGTTTAGTTTAGTTTAGTTTATTTTATTTTATTTATATTATATTATATTTTTTTCATATTTTATTTATTAATTTCGTATTTTATTTATTAATTCCGTATTTTATTTATTTTTTTCGTTTTTATTTTATTTACTTCATTTAATTCACATTACTTCATTTACTTTATCTATCCATGCATGCTCATGCCCATGCCCATATTTATCTATTTATCTATTTATTTATTTTAGTTTAGTTTAGTTTAGCTTAGCTTAGCTTAGTTTAGTTTAGTTTAGTTTATTTTATTTTATTTATATTATATTATATTATTTGTTTTATTTATTTATTCCGTATTTTATTTATTTATTTCATATTTTATTAATTTATTCATATTTATTTTATTTTTTTCGTATTTTATATATTAATTTCGTATTTTATTTATTTTTTTCGTTTTTATTTTATTTACTTCATTTAATTCGCATTACTTTATTTACTTTATCTATGCATGCATGCTCATGCTCATGCCCATGCCCATGCCCATGCCCATGCCCATGCCCATGCACATGCACATGCCCATGCACATGCACATGCCCATGCCCATGCCCATGCCCATGCCCATGCCCATGCCCATGCCCATGCCCATGCCCATGCCCATGCCCATGCCCATGCCCATGCCCATGCCCATGCACATGCACATGCCCATGCCCATGCCCATGCCCATGCCCATGCACATGTACATGCAATTTAAAGAAATATTGTGTTTGGTGAGATTTGAACCCCTAACCTCATGCATATTTTCAAAAGACTTTACCACTCTAGCAAGCTCGTCATGTGGTAAATAAACAAAATTTAATATACATATATATACTAATTGAAAAAACATATAATACATAACTAATAGATATAAACTCAATAATAATTAAACCATAAGAAATATTCAATAATTAATAACTAATAATTAATAATTAATAATTATTGATTTATTAGTTATTTATTGAGTTATTTATTATTATTCACTGTTTATTATAATAAATAACAAATAAATTATAATAATATTTACATAAATTATAAAATTATGTAAATAAAATAATAAAATAATAAAATTACGAAATTAAAATAATAAATAATAAATAATAAATAATAAATAATAAATAATAAATAATAAATAATAAATAATAAATAAAAAACAATAAATAACAAAAAATAAACAATAAACAACAAACAATAAACAATAAATAATAAATAATAATAATTAATAATCAAAAAATAATAAATAATAAATAATAAATAATAAATAATAAATAATAAATAATAAATAATAAATAATAAATAATAAATAATAAGTAATAAATAATAAATAATAAATAATAAATAATAATAATAAATAAAAAATAATAAATAAAAAATAAAAAATAAATAAAAAAAATAAATAAAAAATAATAATAAATAATAAATAATAAATAATAAATAATAAATAATAATAGATAATAAATAATAAATAATAAATAATAAATAATAATAATTAATAATAATTAATAAGAAATAAGAAATAAGAAATAAGAAATAAGAAATAAGAAATAAATAATAAATAATAATAAATAATAATAAATAATAAATAATAATAAATAATAAAATAATAAATAATAAATAATAATAAATAATAATAAATAATAATAAATAAATAATAATAAATAAATAATAATAAAAAATAAAAAATAAAAAAATAAAAAATAAATAAAAATAAATAGTAAATAATAAATAATAAATAATAATAAATAATAATAAATAATAAATTATAATAAACAAATAATTAATAATAAATAAATAATAATTAATAATAAATAATAATAAATAATAATAAATAATAATAAATAATAATAAATAATAATAAATAATAATAAATAATAATAAATAATAAATAATAAAAATAAATAAAAATAAATAATAAATAATAAATAATAAATAATAAATAATAAATAATAAATAATAAATAATAAATAATAAATAATAAATAATAAATAATAAATAATAAATAATAAATAATAAATAATAAATAATAAATAATAATAAATAATAAATAAAAAATAAAAAAATAAAAAATAAAAAATAAAAAATAAAAAATAAAAAATAAAAAATAAAAATAAAAAATAAATAAAAATAAATAATAAATAATAATAAAAAAATAATAAATAATAAATAATAAATAATAAATAATAAATAATAAATAATAAATAATAAATAATAAATAATAAATAATAAATAATAATAAATAATAATAAATAATAATAAATAGTAATAAATAATAATAAATAATAATAAATAATAATAAATAATAATAAATAATAATAAATAATAATAAATAATAATAAAGAATAAATAATAATAAATAATTAATAACAAACTATAAATAATAATAAATAACAAATAACAATAAATAATAAATAATAAATAATAAATAATAATAAATATAGTAAATAATAAATAATTATAAATAATAAATAATAAATAATAAATAATAAATAATAAATAATAAATAATAAATAATAAATAATAAATAATAAATAACAAATAACAAATAACAAATAATAGATAACAAATAACAAATAACAAATAAGAAATAAAATTAAAAAATTAAAAAATAAAATATAATAAATAAGAAAAAAGAAAAAAGAAATAATAAATAAGAAATAAGAAATAAGAAATAATAATAAATAATAAATAACAAACAATAAATAATAATAAATAACAAATAACAAATAATAATAAATAAAAAATAATAAACAATAAACAATAAACAATAAATAATAAATAATAAATAATAAATAACAAATAATAAATAATAATAAATAAATAATAAATAATAAATAATAAATAATAAATAATAAATAAGAATAATATTAAATAGCACATAATTTATAATTATAATTAAATAAATAATAAATAATAAATAATAAATAACAATTAATAATAGATAATAATAATAAATAATAAATAATAAATAATAAATAATAAATAATAAATAATAAATAATAAATAATAAATAATAAATAGCAAATAATAAATAATAAATAAGAAATAAATATAAATAATAAATAAATGTAAATAATAAATAATATATAACCAGTAACAAATAATAGATAATAAATAAATTAAAGTATATTATAAATAATAAATAAGAAATGAAACACATGAAATAGTATGAAAAGGCGTGATAACGAATGGAAAATTATGAAAACGCATGAAAACAGATGGAGAAGCATGAAAAGGAAGCATTAGAAAGCATGAGAACGCATGAAAACTCATGAAAACTTTGGAAAACCCCTTAAGAATTCAACACAATCATCATAATAACCCACAAAAAACCATTGATAAAGACAACAAGTCATAGAAACCCAAATAAATAGTAATAAATGGATTAACCGTTAAAACCTACCAAAACGGTCATAAAGTGACAAAAACATTGGAATCACATTAACGAGATAAGTTATGATCCGAGAGTTCATTCCAGATCCGTGACCATTCAAATCAATGATCCTAAAACCATCTTCGAGATGAAAGGTGAAATATACCGAATAGACCGGCAGATCAGATGTTAAGACCATTTAAAAAAAACTGACGGGGAATGGGTGCTAGAAACGAGGCATCGAAAAACATAACAAACCCAATACCCACTAAAAAGGCCATAACTTATGATCCAGGAGTCCATGTGGGCGCCACGACCAGAGAAACTGAATCTCATAAAACGAACTACGATCTGGCAGGTGGAGGAGTCCAAACTGGCATGCGGATCGAAAGTTAGGTCCGTTTGAAGACAAGTTCGACGGGACACCGTTGAAGAAAATGGGGTTTCAGAGGCCTTCAGAGGGGTTTTGGGGTCGAAAAACACCACAAAATCTTTCTTTTGTGAAACTAGTGCGTAGATATCTTTGCTGGCTTCGATTTGATATGTGGTAGAGCCCAAACGGACACCCGGAGGGAACTTTATTGTCGTTTGAAGTTGGAGAACTTTTTTCAGCTTTTTTATAACTCCCATATCATCTGCACCTTATACCTTATCATGGTTTTGATTATACGTTCCTCTATATCTCTTCATGAACTTCGATTTGACTGGTCGTGGTGCTTCAACGGACACCCTGATCAAAAGTTATCGTCGTTTTAGTGATTTTAGGGTTTCTCATGTTTTTTTTATTTTCTTCCTTTCATTTTGTGGCGGTTTACCCGAACCACCTCTATTTCATGGCAGTTTTTTTTTAAAAAACCGCCACTAATCCTCAAAAAAAAATTTAAAAAAATTTAAAAAAAATTCCACACATTTCGCGCCGGTTCTAAAAACCGTCGTGAAAAAATCACTGCAAAACGCCTGTTTTCCTGTAGTGATAATAAATACTTTTAAAATATTATTTATAACATGTTTATATAAATAGAAATATTCATACTGGAAAATAGAGTACTTTATAATGTCTATTTATAATTAAAAATACAATTTTCTCAAATGAAATCCTTCTCATGTCGTTATATGAAAACAATAAAACAAATTTTATACACTTGTTGTAATTAAAATTTATAAAATAAACATCATTTTTAATTAAAAATTTTAAAATTATCTGAGGGTGAATTTTTTGGATTTTTATAAGAGGCATCATTTTTTTATGAATAGGGTAAAATAATGAATTTTAATTCAAATATTCTATTTCATCTAATTTATTTATATGGTAAAATTATATTTTTTTTGATTCAATGTTTAATTTGATAACATTCATTTTCAAATATTATGAATTTGATAATTAGAACTAATTTTATTTTGAAATTTGTTATAATATCTTGGAAAACATTTGGATGTTTTTAATTTAAAAACTTGCATTGTTATCCCATCTCTAAGACAGAATTTATATTATATTCTTCCACATCTGTGATTTTAATTTTTAAAAAATGATTCCAAATTTTTAATAATCATAATTTATATTGTTTAATATCTTCAAAATATTTTTTGACCAAAAATATTACTGAATATAATTAAAATTATTTAAAACTATTAAGGTATAATTAAGCATTAGAGAGGATTAAAACGTAATCATAAGGGCACAAATGACTTGGATACTTATCCAAGAGCCATTGGATGTCCACATATCAACCCTATCATTCATTTTCTCTAAATTAGTCCATTATGGGATCCACATTATGAAATATACTTCCCATACTCATTGGCATGATAAGATGTTTGAACATTACATGGCCTTAGTAGACTTCCCCAAGAGGTCAAAGGATTGAAATAAATGCAAGGGATTCATTAATAGTTGGGGATGTTTTTTCTTTTTAAATTTAAGAAAAAAAAAACATTCCAGAACCAAATTATCCACATCATGATACAAGATATAAATGATATATAACAAAATTCATACCATTTATATCAATACTATCTATGAAAGACTACCTTAGAGAATGACTAAAAAACTTCCTAGTAAATAGTGGAACACATAACCAGAAAATCATAATGACTCCATAACAAAACTCCATGATCCAACAATTCCCACGCTCAAACTCTACAATTGAACCCATATATCACTATCAACCTATACAAAGGTGTGAAAAATTACCTTTTATCATGTCATAGTAAATTATATCTACAAAAGTAGCAATGTTCTGATGCATGGGTGAGTACTAAAACTAAGAAGATTTTACCCAAAGAAAATCGCTACTCACACCAATCGTATAGAAAATGCCTGAAAATTTATATAATATAGTTTATGTAAAATAATTTTTAAATATTTTATATTAATATATTTGCATCTTCTATTATATATATGTTTTCAAAAAATAGTATAAAGTATTATAAAATCTAACCAAACAATTCTCTAATATAATTTCATAAAATTCATTTTTTCATAATCCATTTCTTTCAACAAAACCACACATGCAACCAAGAATTCCACCTTGATCTCCCAATACTCATGAGTGGTGATCCATTCTATGAATTATACATCACATAGTAGACCATGTTTATGGAGGTTACTTCATGTCTATAACCAACACAATCATTTTTTGGGGGTACTTCAGGACCTTATCCATCCCAATGTATAGGAACACATGCCAAAAAACCATTCCATCAATTTCCAAATCAATGTGTTAAAAATTAATTAAATAAATAATATTTTTTATTCTAAAATATTCTATAAATAAAATTTGCATAAATCTAATAAATATACCAATTTTGAAATCATCATTTTAAAATCTATCCTCATCTCATTTCACCCATAAATTTCAAATTTCCATAAATACTACCAACCATCACCAAAATAGTTTACTCTATGAATTTAATACCAATCTCTCAATATAAATAAAAATTTTCAATTTGAAATCAACCCTTTATATTCGAAATAAAGGAGTCGAGAGGGAATCCAACTACCATAGGGTTTATATAATTAATGAAAACATGGTATAAAAATGTCAATGGAATCGGGTCGAAACTAAAAACCCCACCATAAATCTCCTCCCCCATCATAAAAAGAAACAAATCATAATATATTGGGAATATTGTACAATATATCGATCCACAATGGATAAATATCTATGAAATAAAGAGATATAGAGAATAATATGTAGGGAAAACCAAGAAAAAAACTATAAATGTTGTATTAACATGATAGAAAAGATTCAAATCACCATGAAATACCATCATATCAATTAAAAATGGATAGAGAATGGTTCCCTAACATTATATATGAATTAATATCATGTTAGGGTTATTTTGAAAAAACAATGTGAGGTAAAATCCTAACCTCAACCTACATCCACTTTTTGATGATCTATTTTTAATAAACATGTGGTTAGTTGAATGGTTAGACGAACAGTGCACTAACTATGTTCCAGCTTCTGTATCATGAAGGAACCTCTCACGGTTGACTTACACGATTTCAAAACCCTTCACCAACCATTACAATGTGCATTGTCTCATGAATCATTGTTTCCTCTAGGCTTCTTCAAAGTTTGGAAAAGTCATGCACCTACTCATGTGCCTTATCCTTAACCCATGCCTCATTGTTTATGGTTTCTAATGGAACATTCATGTCTTACCCTAATCATTCACAAACCATTAACCCAAATAAATTCTTAAAAAAAATTCCAAATTTCTTCCCAAGATTTCCAAACATCACCCAAATACTTTAAATTCTTAAAATACATAAAATAAATGTTATCGAATTGAACCCAAAGGGTTCTACATCCTCCCCACCATTGGCCTTTTGGTCCCCATAATGTAAGAAAGCATCATCCATCATAATTTTTTATATACATGATCTATAATTTCATTGTCATGTTCCCAGTTATCTTCCTAAATATGACCATGTTTCTAAAAAACCCGAGCTAGGCTAATTTTTTTACATGAAAGGCATTCTGTTACCAATCTACTATCTGCAATGGAATGTTCTCTATTGATGCATCTAGATTTAGGTTAACATGATCCCATATGATAACATTGTAAATATTAGGCCGATACTTTTTCAACTGAGATACATGGAACATATTATTCATATCACTGAATCATAGTGAAAAATTCAACTGATATGCCACCTCAACAAATTATACTAGTATTTAAATAGAGAATATTTATCAAGGGGTTATTGTTCCATGATTCCCATAATAGTGATGTATCGGATTTATAGAGATCATCAAGAACAATTTATAACTCAATGTGAATTAAAAGGTCCATTGATGATGATCCTCATGCTATTTATGATGATTCTATATCATCTCTATATGTTTCCTGGTTAATGGACACTTATACATTTTCTCTTGGAAATGGATTGACCCAAAGAGTTGTGTCTCACTTATTTACACACAAAAATGTAGAGAATGATAATAATTCACATACAATTTCTCCTAAGGATCTATCTTTATAGATACCTAATAGATTTTGTTAGATGAGAACTCTACTAACAATAACTGCTCTTTCCATGTGCCACCAAAATATGTTAATCAATCCTGGAACATGTATTCAATAATTTTTATAGTACCTCTAGACTGGATGTATCATTGGATGATTATATTCTATACTGATAGTCAATTGAGTTCCAAGGGAACTCTATAAGTATTTATAGAAATGAGATGTAAAACTGAGATCACTCTTTGAAACTATTGAAATTTTTATGCCGTGCATCTATACAATTTCATTGATATATATTTTAAACTAGTCCTCCACCATATAAGATTCATGAGTATGGATAAAATGAGAAACTTGATAAGATGAATCACTATCACCCATAAGGAATATGGTTTCCAAAATATTATTCAAATAACAGTTAATAATTACATAGTTTATAGATAACAACTTATAAGCAGGGATAGGTAATGAATACAACATACCTGATGGCCACTGATGATCTTCCTTAACATACTAACAATCTAAGAATCATTAAACAAACTCAACCAACTTCATTTTCAAATTTACCCACAAAAAAAATATTTTCAATTCCATACAGATCATTTGTATTCTATGAAGAACATCCAATCATAAATAGTGGTGAAAATAACGAAGTTTTACCAATAAAGTCATATGTACCAATATCTGATCTTTTGAACACACCAAGGAATTCCATTCCTGCATACAACCCCCAATAAACTCCATGCCATTAAGTTTTAACGTCACAGACACACATTCGACATCATATGTCTCTTCCTCCATAAATATCTACACCAAACCCAGAATGAAAAAAAACTAGAAAGAGGTCTAAAACTTCCCCTTAGTCTTTTAATTCAATGTGCTAGTTGTCTTGGACTAACTTCTAATAAAACTTAGCTTATTCTTATTTTTCCATCTTTTCATATTACTTTCTTCTTAATGCATATTTCACTGAATTGATTTTATCCGGTGTATATATAATTTCAATGTCAAACATTTGGATATAACTCATCCATCATCATTATCTTAGATTCAAATACCATTTTAAGATAATATGTTTTAAGCTCATATGATCTTTGAACATAGTAAATTTACCACCAATTAGATAATGATTCCATGTATTTAAATCATAGATAATGGGGATAACTCAAAATTGTTTGTGGGGTAATTCTCCATATGTGCTTAAAAATAAATTGATAAATAAGAAAAAACATGATCACTCTACATGAGAATGCATCCCAACAGAGATCCAAAAGCATTACAATACAACACTAAATAACCTTGATTCTGTAGAAATCAATATTGGTGTTGACATAAGGAAAATGTTAATCTCATGAATAGACTTACATCATTTTTTATTCCATTGGAAGGAAGACTTATTATTTTCAAAATACATCACAGTTGATGTTACTTGTGAAAAATCACAACCATACTATCAGTAATAAGCTTGTAGACCAAGGAATGTATGTATCTCATAGTAATTATTTGGTGGTTTCCAAGCGATAACAACCTATACCTTTTGAGGATCTATATAATTTTTTTTCAGTTATTACATGGCCAAGGAAATGTAATTATTAGAGCCAAAAATAACACTTTGATTATTTGGAATACAATTGATGACCCGTTAAGATAACCAACACTATTCTCAAGTGAATCTCATATGTAGCCCATGTCCTTGAATATGCCAATATGTTATCCACAAACAACATAATGAATGAATCGATATACCTATAAAATATCCAATTAATTAATTCCATCGTGACTATTTTTGAATTATTAAAATTTAAATTAATTACCATATATTCATAATGTCCATATCTACTCCAAAAAGAACTTTTTATAATATCATCATTTTAGACTCACAGTTGGTGATATCCTAATTTCATGTTAATTTTAGAGAACAAATGATCTCCACTCAATTGATCAAATAGATCAATAATGTTTAAAAGTGGATACCTATTGTTTATAATTACATTATTATCCTAATGATAATCCACATGAATCCTTAGAAATCCTTCTTAAATTTTCACAAGAATGAGTAGTGCTTCCCATAGAGACCAACAAGGCTAAATGAAAACCTTGTTTTCTATCCCTACCAATTATCCCTTTAATTGAATTAATTAAATTATTTAAAACCTATAATACGAAATGGAAATAGTAAATATAATATAGAGGAGATCAATCATAAAATCTACTTCTCTTATAGGTGTTAACCTTGAGAAAATTTAGAGAATAACATCTACAAACTAATTAACCATTGCAGGAAAATACCCATATTTGATATCTTCCATAAATTCAATGTTCCAAGATGCCATCTGGTATACAATACTTCCAACATATGGTTCCCAAATTATAGTTTCACATTCCCTTATACTATGGTCTCTTTGAAATAGATACTCAATTCCATATACATTTGTAATACATACCTTTCTAGTCTAATAGTCAATGAGAGCTTTAAAAGTTTTAAACTAATACAAACCCTAGATTATATAATATACATCCATCACTAGCATATATAAATCTTGGAAAAGATCAACAACATCAAAACCTATAGATCATTATTTACACATTAAGGATTAAGAGCCATTTTTACCATGAGGATTTGGGAGTTTTAATGTAGATTTCATCATCAAAAAATTTAACCCCAACATTTAATATCACAAGAAGAAATAAATGAATTTAATTAACATGTAGCGAAAAAAATTTTTATAAGGGTAAAATTAAAAAGAATATCACCCTTCATGGTAGATGGTCCAAAATGATCTTCCATGATGACCTCCTCAGCTCCATATAATGGATTTATTGTTTCACTATTCTCTATTTATCTCGGTTGATATTTCACTTCCTTAGGATTCATGGTATTTCTAGAATCACTAATGATTACTATTTTATGTTAATGAGTATTTTCTTGATCCCCACATCACATTGATGCATACAATGCTTATGATGCATGAGAAGTGTCACGAAGACCCTATCTTGGAGAATTGTGAAAATAGAACTCAACATTCCCAATTTGAAAGCTATTTTGGCTTTATCTATGTTCTACCATACAATCCATCTTCATCTATTTAATTAGAACACATTGGAAACATCCCACTTTTATACGATTCATCGATAAAGGTTCACTAGTCCAGTAGTCTGATTGTGATTATTGATCCCACATTAAAAAATAATTGACCCTCTTTCACTTTCTCCAATATTAGAGTTCCCACCATTTCATATGGGTATATAAATAGTTCCTACTCCCATATCTCTTAATATTTCATGTTCATCCATTGTTTCTATATTGACCATATCTTTATAATTCGTATTATTGAGATCAACCATATTTTTCTCGATATCATGTCTCAGCCATGATTCAAGGAATCATGCCTCCAAGGAAACACTAGTATCATCCTTTTGTAAAAATAACAAAAAATTAATTAATTCCTCAACATAATCTATAAAATAAATATTTTCTTATTTCATGATAAATATTTATGTATTTCAATGAATTATGAACATATGGGGATAGAATTTCCTGTTAATTTTTTTATAAAATTTTCCCATGAAAGTCTTTAATCCAATTTAGACTCAAAAGATAAATCCCTCCATTGGTATGAAATGTCCTATATCATTTACATTTAAATATTTAATTTCAACTATAATGGTGAACTAATGTAATCGAAGACACAATTCATCTAGTTGAGCCACACATATTCATTCTCCAGTTCAAAATCACCATAAATATTAGTGGATTGTATTTCTTGAATTATATTAAATTTTCCACTTTCCTTATCCCATCCCTCTTATTCCAACAATCCACAGAAATAAATTCTTGGACAAAACATGGAACTAGTAGTTGATTCACTTGTGGCACAAGTTCATACCCATTTTCGGTAGCTTCGTCTAATGGGTTACTATAATTCCAAATAAGATAGATTCTATATAACCAAAACAAAAACCATTAGTCTCAATCTCTATCAACTGATATCATAGTATTTCAAATTAAACCACAACTTACTACAACAAAATTACTTTCCAAAATCAAATTTTTCCATCAACAATCAACTTTGAATAAATAATTTCTTTTTGAAATCCATTAAATTTCAAAATACCAATACAATTATTATTTAAAATAAATCATTTGAAAACAACAATTACATTATTAAAAAGTAAAAACATTTTAAAATAATCAAAAATCATTATAGAAAATTTTATGTACGCTCTTACTAGGAAGTCATATCTATAATGCATGTCATTCTAGTCTCATTAGCTAAACCCATGAAAATGGGATTCCAAGACCTATATGTGTCTTCAAAAAACTAGTTCACCCAAACCCATAATAACATGATGTTCAAAATAAAATTTTTAGCATTGTATTTTTATTCTCTACATTTTGTCTCCCAAAAATCCTACTCCTTTTTACCAACTGACATATGAAATAAACCAGAATTAATATCAACTCCAAAAGTAATCGAACTGAAGACCACTTGTTATTAAAGGATCGATCAAGATGATTTATTTTTACATTTTCCCTCCTCATTTGATTGAGTATTTTATTGAATGTAACATTAATTTAATTGATATACCCAAGATGTCAAAATTAGGATATTAATGCCAACAGATTCAGTAATTATTTTGGGATGATATTCCCTTTTAAAATTAAACAACCAAAAAAACATTTCATGAAAAAAAAAACGTATACATGATGCATTATATAAATGAAAGACAACTAAATAATTTAAAATTATATCAATTCACACTATAAAATAGTGCCATAGTGTAATCCTAAAAAACCATAAAGAAATATGAATACATAACCAACAAATCTCAAAGACTGTATTTCTGAACTCTATGTTTGAACACGATCTATGATCATACTCTAAAAAACATCCCATATATAACTATGCACTGCTAGAGAAGTGTTACACATTACCTTTTATAGTTCCTTAATAAAAAATGTCTCAAAATTAACCAAAGTATTAAATAAGGTGTGATTGATAAATCATTATTGGTTTTCCCCAAATGAATTCTCAACTCACCCCACTAAGAGAATCCATGTCAGAAAAATTCCATAAAAACATTATATAAAAAAACTAACAATTTCATACAATAATATAATCAATATCTATACCCATGTAGTAATAACAATAAGGTATCATGTAATAAAAAATGAAACCAAAAAATTCTCTATAGAAATTTCATAAAATATATTTTCTCTTATGACATTTCATTCCACATAACCACACATCCAACCATGCATAAAAATATGATCTCCCTATACTCAAGATTTTTCATTCATTATAACACTATGACATCACTTAGTGGACTATTTTGAATGTGTTACTTCATGACCATATCCTTTCCATCCTTTTTATGGGGGTATATAATGCCCCTATCCATCCCAATTCATATGAACACACACCACCAAACTCTACCAAACCATGAAAAACCAAACCATTCCAAATTAATTAAATAGACATAAATTTTTTTAAAAACCATTCTATATTTTTTTTTCATAAATAAAATCATATAAATTTTTTTAAAAAACTATTTTTAAATTAAATCACATTTCTCACAAAAAGTTCACAACTTCCACAAAAATATCCAACCATCACTAAAGAGGGTTTATACCACGATTTTCACACCAACTTCACAAACAATTTCAATGAAAAATGTAAATTTAATATTAATCCTTAATATTTTAAATAAATCAGTATAGAGTTAATCTACATACCTGAGGTTCAATGGTGAAAATAAAAAATTCCACAAACATTTCCACAAAATCCGGTTGAGAATCCAAAACCCCTCCTTAGATATCCTCAATTATCATACAAAAATAAAAATCTCATCATATTTTGAATCAACTGAATTCGATAAATATTCATCAAATGTAGATAAAATAATCTAAGATAAAAGAAGATATAGATCAATGGAAAACAAAGATAAAAAACAATTGTTGATGATTTACCATGTTTGTTGGGCTTTAATGAATAATTATATGCCTCTTGATTTATACATAATTGATGGATAAGGGTTCCCTATCCTTATTTAGGGATAAATCTAATGATTGGGTTGGTTTTGAAAAAAAATAGAGGAAAATATTAATCCTACCCTAATTCGAATTTTTATAGATCAAGTTTATAGATAGTTCATGGTATGTCACAAATTTAGAAAAACTGTGTGCTAAATGTGTGACAGCTTCTGTCTCAAGAATGATCCTCTCATAGTTGACTCGTACATTTTCCAAACCCTTCACCAACCATACCAATTTCCACTATATCTACTTCAATTATTTCTCCCAGGATCCCACTTGGCTTTGAAAAACTGTGTACCAGGTCATGCCTGTTCCGATTATCCCATGTATTACTGTGAATGGTTTTTTTGTAGAAGTTTCACGGTTTCTATTAATCGCGCAACAACTGTGAAACCTTTGAAAAGCCCAAAAACATTCCAAACCTCTTCAGAACCCTCCAAGATGTCACCCAAACTCATTATATACATAAAATATGTATACTAATGGTTAGATAATTTAATTTGGTGGTGCTTCATGTTCCTTGGAGAAAACATGGGGGAAATTATTTTTCCCAAAATTTATAAGAGTTCCACTCCTACTCCAATATAAAATGGCGTGCTACCCCAAATCCACAAAACTATCAACACACTTTGTCTTGATAAAAATATGCCCAAATTTATCCTAAAATCTTCTAATAATCAAAAAATGTGTCCCCTTTTGTAGAAATACATCCACAAGAGCCCTTTAGTGAATAAAACAACGAGTTACCTGAATAAGAGGTAACGTCCTTCCAGAAACAACTTAGTTTTGTTTTTTTAACCAATAATTCAATAATCCTTATTCATTGATTATATAAAAGATCTGATATCATCAAAATATTGAGATTTTTTTTATGTTATGACTTCTATATAAACTTACATACACTTCCATCAAATTGGTAATGAACATATTGTCAATGTGTATAGAGAACATCAACCTCCTGAAATTATGATTAACTGATTTTCCTTTATCACCATTCATAGTTGGATTTTATGATTTAAATTATATTTATATATAATATAAATGAAATATATTATATCTTTTTGATTCATAAATTTATTTATGACCCATGACTTAATATGATCAATCTTTCTTAAATACAATAACATTTTTTATGGACATATGTACTACCACATCCCCAAAGCAATCTGATTCATTAAAAATATACATGGAATGTATTAAAGAAGATTTTAATGAAATTATATGATATATATATATTATATAATATTTCAATTTTAATATATATATATATATATATATGTCATTTTAATTTTTTCATTGAAGAGGACAATAATGGGGAAACAACGTTCATGCGTAAGTACAACATAACATCTCCATGAATGGTGTATTAAATTTCATAATTCAATATACTATGGAATATTGTTATAAAAGTATATTGAATATAAATGATACTTATATCATGTTTTAAATTATGGATATCATTATATATGCATATGGACCATTGATATTACATATTAATACAAATACACTAAACAAAAAATATATTAAATACAGTGAAACATTAACATAGAATTGAGGAAAAGTGTTTAATATAATGTCATAATAAAACCATATATTTTATTATATATAAGAATATAGTCAAGTGATAGATTTATAATAAATATTTTTATTATACTGGATGTTTTTCTACGTATGATTACAGTCAAGACAAAAGGTATTAGAATTTAGTCTCACATTTTATTTCTATGTGATATATGACTTAATCATCACTTACTTATTTTTTGATTTGTATATACATAACATTAATTTATTAAATTTATAATACATTTAATTTATGGTTCAATGACATATAGATTTTATGATCTTTATTTCATGAGGATTAATATTAAAATGTTACAGAATCAATAAAGAAATTTTTATCAATTTGAATTCTTTGAGACACATGCTATGTCATGCAACAATATATTTAGATAAACTGAATATAATTATATTGAAAAGTTTTGACAAAAATAAATTTTCTCTCATTTTAGTTTAAGATTCAAGTAATTTCCTTTTCTTACATGGATAGTATGATCTAATAGTACTATCTAGTAACTGTTTATTGAAACAATTTCATCGCTTATCCGGTTTTTTTATTATTATGCATCAATTGATGAAATCTTATGATCCATCTCACATGAAAAATAATTATTTTTATTCTATTATGTCTATTAAATATATCTCCATGTATTAGTTAAATTTCTTCACTCTTTTAAGATATGAAAATTAAGAATTTGTTTTTAAAAAAATTTGACCATATTTAACTATTCAGTTGGAAATCTATATTAACTAAAAAATAATGTCTTTTTAAAACAAATTCTAAAGAAATTTTCTAAATATTTTTTTGGAAAATTTATTTTCTAAATGTTTTAGGCCATTAAATGCTTCCATTATATGTTTTCAAATTTATTTTCTATGTAAAATATTTTAAAAAATGTCAAATGAATGAGAAATTAATTTTCAATGCAGAAAATAATTTTTCCTCCAGGAATGTTTTTTGAAGATAATTGAAAATTATTTCCAATATATGATGAAATTTTTTGGTCGTACATTTAGATTTTGGTGGAAAATATTAAATGATTCAATTCACATTAATTCTAGGGATGGATTATGTTTTTATTGAAAGATTGTTTGAAACTTGTTTCCCTTTCATGGGATATATGCTTTTGAAACCCACTTCTTTTAATAGATGGTGACATTTTTGAAATGATTATTAAAACAATATATTTTCTCCATAGCTTATGATCATTTTAATTTTATATGACACCCCTTTCATTTCATTGGTTATTAATTGATTATTTATGATTTTTTAGAACATGTATTTATGATTTAATTATGATATTGGAGGGACCTACTTCTCCTTTAAATGTAATAGGTGGAGATTTATATATTAAGAAATATAATAATATTTCCTTGAAAGAGATCCTTGACTATTAATATGGACATGGAATTTAATTATGACTACCAAGATAAAATGAGGAGTGAACGCGTACTACTAATATTGCTACGTGAGTGAACCATGACTACCAAGATAGTATGGGGAGGTATCTCATAATACTATGATGGAAATTGACATGAACTATAACTACTAAGTTGGTTTATAGAGTGAAATCATACTACTAAGATGGCTGTGGGAGTGAACCATGACTACCATGATGGTATTGGTGTTAACCCATGCTACTAATATAGACATTTAAGTGAGGAATTACCTACTATAGAAATCATTTTTATTATTATATGTCTACCACAATCTTATGTGATATTCATATGTTATGGTATCATGGAATATGTTCTTTATTTACATATGATTCACCTATGATGTACTCCAAATCATTATTCCATGATTCATTTATATAATATTTTATATGTAGGGTATGATCCCATATTTTTTTTATCACATTAACAAAGACATATTATCTTGAATATGATTTCATGTCTCCTTTTTTTATCCATACAAATAATTAGATCTCACCCCTTTTTTATTTTCCTTCCCCAATATATGAATATATGTATTATGTATGATGTTTCTAAGAGGGGTTTTATTCCTGAAGAATTTAGTGAGATATATTGTTTCTCACTTTTATATCAATATTTATGTTTATATGCTTCCAACTGAATTAGATAAGTATGGTCTTTGGGTTTCTAATTTTATAATGTTTTATGTATTTTGAAAACATTTTGTAATGATTACTTATGAAAAGAGTGTGTCTCTATTTCTAAGGTTATGTCTAAGGATAGTGACTAGTTTAGGAAATTTTCTTGCTATTTTTTAAAGGATAAAGTGATTGGTATCCTTGAAATACATCCATACTTAAATTCAACATATTTATTTAACTCAAGAATAAATTTACCATGGGATGAAAAATCTAAAAAAATATTTCAGGGCTGACTCGACATAACCTCGTACATGAAAAACGTCTGTGATACACACCTTGTTTAATAATCATAGGAGATATGATTTTGGAATTAAAAAATTCATCATGAACTATCATGATGTTTTTAAATATAAGTGAGAAAGAATTAACCTAGGATAAACCTATATTATCATATATTAATGGGGTGTTATAATTAAAACATCACCTATGTGGGTTTCCATGAATTTATGGTTCCACATAATGATAAATGTTTCATACTCTATACTTCATTGTATAGTATTAGACTGGAACACAGTAGAACCCCTTTAATAGTGATTGAGATGAAAAATGAAACAATTTTCCTCCCAAGAAACAAAATGCTATGGGATATTTAATTATAATTCTAATATATATGCTCACAAAACATTCTCAAGATATGAGTCATTGTAGACTCCCAAATTACCAAACAAGGGAAAAAAATTAAATTGATTCTTTCATGAGAAAACACGATCCTTCATTCAGAATTTATTCTGAACCACTTGTTTCTGAACAATAAGTTAGTACTTTTGAAAAGATGTTATCCATAACCCATTTTTAAATCATTATAATGTTATTATAACTATTTATCAATTACAAGGTGAAATAGAGTAGTGGTAGATGCTAATCAAGAATACAAATAAGAAATATGAAATTGAATCCAATGATTTGGATGAGTTCAAGAACATATTTCTTAATATGTAATTTCCTAATATTTTTCATAAAAATATGGATATATATATTATCATGTTAAAAAAAATGGGTGAAGAAACAATTGGTACCTATTTGGTTATTTTTAAAAGGATTGTGAGGTACACTATAAGAATAAACATCCACCATAAAAGCAGTGTTGATAGTTTATTTAGAGGATTTAGGTCATGTATCAAAAGGTAATTGGACATAAGAGACGGTTTTATATATTATTATTTAATGGATTTTGAAATCATTGTTGAAATATAGGTTGGATTCATATAAAAGTCTCATGGTTCTGAATGTAAAAAGGAGATTGAGTATAATGGGAAATTTAAAATCCACGAAACGAATATGATAATATTTCCACTATTCTCTGAGTGTTGAATTAAGAATAGAGTAAATTTTTATTGTGTCTAATAAATGGTTTATGGTTTCTAGGGTATAACATAAGGAAATTGATTGAAAAAGTTATTGGAAGAAGATAAGGGTTTATGAAAATGGAGAAACAGATCCATAGAATGATCCTCAAATGATCCAGTTCTACAAGTGTAAAGAGAATTGGAATTATGATAACCATTCCAAAAAACCCAGGGCTGATGATTATGATCGATGTCAGCAACCTCTGAAGTCGAGAGACAATGGAAAATATCCTGAAATCTCTATCTTGAAAGGGGGATGTCATAAAAAAATGGTGAAAGGTACACATATCATCCTATCTAAAACATCTAAAGTCTTATTTTATTCATAATATACCAACTATTTCGTACCAAAATAATTTTCTATGTGTGTTAATATTCTAGAAAAATTATTAGATTTAGAATTAGAAGTTAAAAGCCTAGTGGGTATGATGATTTCATCCGATGTCTTTGATTCCTCTCTGGTGGACATTTGTGGGAGTGTTCTTATTCCATATATTGACATTTTAACATTGGATGAATTTGATTTCATATTAAGAATGGATTATATTTTATTGCATAAATATCATATCAATTATTGAGAAATGGAATTTTTGATTAATATTTTAAACCCTTCATTTATCGTCTATAAATTTGAAGATAAGTCTGAGCATCCTGTGAGGATTACATCCAATGTATGGGTATTAATTCCCATTAAAATGGGATCATTATCTCAAATGGTTGGGGACAAAATTAGCATTGACTAAATTCCAATTATTTGGGATTTTTAGGATTTATTCAATAATATTTTTTATCCTTCCACCAAATCAGGAATTTGAGTTATGAAAAGAAAATTTACTTGGTTACACACTAATTTCAAATACTCTATATATAATGGACCTCATTGAGTTACAAGAATAGAATAATCTACTCTAGAAAAAAATGATAAGGGATTCATTTATCCAAGTCTTTCACCATGGGGTGAAGTTGTTTTTTTTCTGAAAAGAGAATTGTGGATTGGTACGATTGTCTATTAATTATATTGAGTTGAAAAACATCATAATCAGGAACACACATCATCTTCCCCATATTGATAACTTTTTTGATCAACTATGCACAGATCAATAATTTTCCAAGATTTATCTTCATTACAGATATCATCAATTGAGTGTCATGAAATATGATATACCCAATATTACATTCCATAGAAGGAATTGGCACTATTAATATCTATTAATTCTATTAACAATTACTATTTCTCATACAATATTACTATATTTAATAAATAGTGTCTTTAGATATCACCAAGTCATGTATTTGGTTTTCTTTATAGCTGATATTATTATTTATTCTAAGAAATATGAATATCATGAAACCTATTCAAAATCATTTTATAGACCCTAAAGAGGGATAAATTAAATTATAAAAATACAAAGTTTTCATTTTCTCTAAAAAAGGTTTAATTGTTCGGTAACATAATCTCATAATAGTGAATAGTAATAGATCCATTAATGAAAAATGTGATTGAACGATGGTCTAGAGCATCCATGCTGATTGAGATCCATATTATTTTTAGTTTAGCATGATATTATTGATGGTTTGTAGATAATTTCTCAGTACTATATAATCCTTTGACAATCTTTATTCAAGCGGATTTCAACATTCTCTAGACATATGAATGTTAAAAAAATTCATGGAAATGAAGAGAAGGATTCTTATTTCCCCTGTGCTTACATTAACATATAGTGTAGATGGGGTTTTAATATATACTAATGCATAAGATAATGTATTATGATGTTCAATTATGTAGAGTAACATGTTTATCACTTATTCCTCATAGTAGTTAAATATTCATAATAAGAACTACCCAACTCTTGATTTTTAGTTAGAAGCATTAATTTTATCATTAATGATATGTAGGAATTATTTTTATACAGAAAAGTGTGATATATATACTGATAATAAAATAACGAAATATATATTAATATATTATAATTTAATCATATTCCCTAGAATATGGATATATTTGATAATGGATTAGGACATCTTAGAATAGTTCCACCATGGGAAAAGGAACCAGGTGGATGATGATTTCAATCAAGATGATCATAAAATTTTATCCGTGATGAGTATAAAAAATGTCCAATACTTCTAGAATTTCTAAGTATGGATCTTGAAATAAATAATGAAGGGAAAATAATATCATTCTAAGTAATATGTTCAATCTTTTATCCAGGAAAATTTTAAGGAGGTGTTAAGGAAAAATGTAGAGCCTCAAAACCATATGAGAAACATTTTTGAGTTTATCATTGATCAGGATAGAATGAAATGGTTAATAAACCATGTATTCTTTCTTACCATAAATTATAAGAATAATAATATATTAGTGGATTCTCATAGTTCTTCAACATATATTCATCTTGGAAGTTCAAAGATGTATTGGGGTAAGAAAAAATACTTCTAGTGGGATGGAATGAAGAGAGAAAAGACACAGTTTTTATCACAGTTCTTGGTATGGAATTATGTTAAAGATGATAAAAAATCTAAATGGATATTTCATTAGTTATACATTCGAGAATGAAAATGGGAGAAAATAACAATGGATTTTTTTGAATACACATATCTTTTAATGGGACCAATTATATGAGGGAGGTATTTGATCTCCTTACTAGACCATCACACTTCATTGATATAAGAAAAGAATTATTACTATATCATCTTGACTAGATATGAATTAATAAATTCTTTAGGATTCATAGAGTACCAAAGTTTATTATATTAGATCATGATTTGAGGATTACCTCAATGTTCCAGAGATGATGTTTGTAGGATCTTGATTTAGAACAATGTTTCCATACTTACTATCATCCATAGATAGGTGTTCAGTCTAAAAGAAAAATTAAATTTCTAGAGGTGATGTCGATATATTGTTCTCTAGATTTCAAAGGATGTTGGGATAAACACATTCCACTAAGTGATTATTCTAATAATAATATATTTCACTCAAGAATTCATATAGAACATTATGATGCACTATATGGGATGAAATGTAGATATCCAATGTTATGTACTATAGTTGGAGAAATAAATATATTGGGTCCTAAGATAACTAATGAAATGGATGAGAAGGTTAGAAACATTATATAGAATATCAAGGTAGTATAATGTGGTCATAAATGTTATGATCATATCCAAAAATAAGATCTAGAATTCAATTATGGTGAGAAGGTATTTTTATAAATATTTTTGTAGAAGATGGTTTTGAGATTTTGGAAGAATGAGAAACCAATCCCAAGTTATATGGGGCCCTGCTAGTTTATTTATCATATCAGTACAGTATCATATATTTTTTTAATTTATTGAAATCTCTCTCAATTCTATGATATGTTCCATGTATCTATCATGAGGATGGTACATACCTGAACTATCGAATGTTTTGAACATAGAGGTATTATCATTAGAGAAATATATTTATTACAAGGAACAACCTGTTTAAATTCCAGATCGTTAAGAGAAATTTCTATGAAACAAACCACTCAGTTGTTAAATATTTTTTGGTGATGTCGCCATATAGAATAAGATATGTTGGAACTTAAGGATATGATAATGTCAAAGTATCAACTTTTTTTTAATCTAATAATGAACTTTGCGGGTGAAATTTATTTTATGTGGGGTAGAATGAAACAACCATGGTATTAGTGGATATTTTTTATCTTGAATCAATTAATTTTAAATGATGTATTTTATTTCACTAAGTCAGAAATTACTTTCACACAGTACCATAGTCTCTTTCTCTACATGAAATACTAACTTCACACACGTTACATGATATATTGAGATTCTACAAAACATTAATTTATTTTGATAATTATTTAAATGATATAGTTATAATCATTCCCTTCAACATGGTAATATTTATAGTAATAACTAAATTTTAGATATTTATTATAATGGTTTTATATAAATAGAACATGTTGATAATGAAAAATATAATTTATTCTAACCCCATTATATGTTTAAAAATTATATTCATTTAAAATGAACTATTTCTCATGTCCTTCTATGAAATGTAATAAAATTAATTTTAGACACTTTTATAAATTTAATGGACTTATGAAGACCATATCAAAAATATAAATTCTATATATTTTATGTCTTATTAAATCATTATCCTACAATGGATGATTTATTGATAGTGTAAAAGACCTATTTATAAGACTTATGAAGACCAGATCATAAATATTTTACACAATCGAGGCATCAACATGTAATTTTTATATGGAGGGGCTCATCTATTTCTATAAATGGATATAGATTCAACCAAATTTAATTCAACCACAATGGTTATTAGAGAATGAATTTATTTTAAATCAGTTGATATCTCAATATTTGGTTCCATTAAATTGTCCATGTTTTATAGAATCCACATCAAATGATTTTTAAATATGAAAATCCATGTAACTTCATACAATGAGATATGTAGAACCACTATTATAGAAAAAATTATCATGACCATGTAATTTCTTAATCTTTGAATTTTAAATGATAGTTTTAATTCATAAGAGTCAGTTGAACATATACATATTCTTCCATAGTACTAAAAATGATACCCCACATTGTAACATTATAGTTCTCAATAAATAATGACTAAAAATGATGCATGCACTAAAAAGGACTCACACTGCTATATAGAATATGCAACATTCAACCAATAAAAACATTACAATATTTTTATTCATTCAGATCCCTAAATGAATATCTCTTACATTCCATGAATGTAATAATATTAAATAAAATTAAAACATCCACATATAATATTTGATTCATGATTGTAAACAATTAGTTTGCACCATGAAATTCACACAACCTTATAAGAAAACTATTCTATGAATATAAATAATGAGTTTTTATCTTAATTGACTCATTTTTTATATAATTTATTTGTTGTATATGACCATAATTTATGATAAATATAATATATAATTGAAAATAATATTCCTTTTTTATCTATATATCCATTTAATATCCAATAGGAATGAAATAGAATCATGTAAAACTATATACACCACTAGCTACCATGTTTATCAATAGAAATTGTTTTATGAGGTTGAAAATATGTACATGGGACCCATAAAATTGGGTATTTGGATGTGATAAAAATTTCATTGGTAAATGTTAAAATGAAAATTTGACTTCTAATTGGAGGCTCTCATCACCATATCACAAGATTTGGTATTTTTTTTTGGAATTTTGAATCATTATTTTGCGATAAATCATATGGTTGATATAGATTTATTTTGTGATTAATTTGTGCAAAGAGGTACCATAAATATTAACCATGATGTTTTTATCTAGGTGAGAATAGTTTCATGACTTCCATTGGCAAACTTGTGGATGATAGTTTTTGTTGCAACGAAAATATCCCTGATAATATGATTTATTTGTAAAGAAATGCATATAATTTTGTGGTATTATATATCAAATTCAAATATTACTTGATCATAATGTATATTTATGTATCTGATTTAAAAATTAAAGGATTTTTACGAATTTAAAAACCAATTATAATGGATTTTGGGAATCCAAGTTGTGTATCTAGAATAAAGGATATTTTTACCAATAAGAAAATATTGACACAAGTATTTTTTTAGTAGAAATATCCCAAATAATGTATTTTTTATCACCAAGATTTTTATCTTAACAAAATTATTTTGTTTCACCAACATAAATATCACAACTAATGTTCATTTTTTATTTTTATTTATATAATCATGACCCAATGATATTCTAGGATTTCTACGAGGAGAATATCAACTCATAATTTTTTTATTTTCGACCATATAATATATAGTATTTTTTTTAATTTTTAAGAGGAGATTCTCAATACATGGTTTTTTGTAACCTAGTGTAGAATAGATTGGAAATAATAACATGAATTGATGGACCTATTCACTAATATAAAACCGTACTATTGTAGAAATAATTTTACACTAAATAATATTTTTTATAATCATTTTCTCACAACAGCAATAAAAAAAATCTTGTATTATATTATTTAGATGAATATGGTTTTTAATGTTGGTATTAAATTATATGGAAATATATAGATGTAATATTTTTGTAAATCAATAATGATACATAAAAAAGGGAGTACATTTTTATAAGTAGTCATTTTGAGGATCATTTTTGAGCATGAAGAGGAGGTATCATCGTTAGGGTATTCTATAAACTAATCATATTTCAAAATCATTCTAGATTGGCATAAGAGAAGTCAATTTTTAAAAAATTTAAAGAAAAATAAATCAATAAATGATTCATGCTAGTAGTGTCTCCACACATGATAATTATTTATCATATTCTATCTCTATATATTATGTGGATGTTTTGAATGTAATTTTATGTAGAATCCAAAATGAAATAATCATTTAATATGAATTCTTATTTTTGATAAATTTTTGATTTTCAAAAAATTTAATTACATATACATACTTTTTTGAAATATTACATGTTTTATTTAATAAAAATTTATTGAAATAATATAATTAATAATTATTGACCAATTTGATAAATCTTATAGAAATAGGGAAAAATAAATAAAGTTCATTTTTTTATATTTCTATAATTATTAATATTATGTATTTTTATAGTGATAAATTGAATTAATCACACTGAATGTGTTATTCTAAATTATCAATTGTGAAAACAAATTACATATCATTGTTTTGAGTGATAAATTTTTTTATAAAACATTTTTTTTATATTTTAGTAATTATGTAATTGAAAATTATAATTTATAATGTATATGAGGTTAATTTTTTTTATAAAATTGATATCAATTTTTTGTTTAATAATTTCATTATATTCTTAAGCTGAATTTATGATTTTTTTTGAAATATTTGAATTTTTTATTAATAGTAAAAAATAACATTTTTACAAATTTCATGATAAGAATGACATAAAAATTTATGAAACCATTTATCTAACAATTTATATATTTAATTAGAGATATTATATATTTAATACATTAGTATTAATTGATAAAACCAATATTTTTTTTCATTTTTTAACTCATGTAATAATTTATTATAAAATAATTATCATGGATTTGTCTTGTAATTTTATTTTCACATGGTGGATATCATTTATGGAATGATTTGAAATTCTGAAAACTCTTATTTCTTTATTTTTAAAGAAATAAATGTTATTGAAAATAAAAATGATAATTTTATCCAAAATGGATCTCTTATGCTTAAAAATATACTTTTACTGAAACAAAATTAAGGGTTCTGTGAACAAATATAAAAATTATTTTTTCACAGTCATATAATATTATTGGATAATATATTTTTTATAATTTATTTTACAATGTTAAGATATGTTTTTATGGTTATTTTTATTTATTTTTCAACAGTATAAATTAGTGAGGTAAAAAATGAATTTTCCCGATAGAGGTAAAATAGGGTACAATCTAAAACTAATGAGAAAGGGAATAAAAATACTAAAAAACTATCTTCAAATGTGTGTTTATGGTTTTTATCCACCATAGACTCTTAAAACCTTAATTTTTTAAAAATTTCATACAGACATTCATTGAAAAGTTTTTTTTAAATGATGAATTTTATTCCCCTTTTTATTTAATAGAAATATGTAATAACCTATTTTGAAAAATGGTAAAGAGATAAACTATTTAAAAAAATGATAAAATTATAAAGGTAAAAAATATTAAGGATAAATAATGGTCATGTGTTTTTCATGAGAACAAATGTCAGTATAAGCATGGGAAAAAGTTTCATCACCCCAAACTAAAAGACAATGTAGTAGTGCAGTACATCATTGATAATGAATCTCCCATGCCAATAATTGTAATTATACTTTAAATAAAATATGTAATGAAACCCCTTGAAACAAAATGACATGTGAATGGAGGATCGATTGATAGGTTACATCATATCTATCTACCTTCTTCCCTTCTCCGTAGAAAAAATTGAAAAATTGATCATGTTTTCTTATATAATACCATCAATTTAAAGGAAATGTGTTATTTTTAATTACTCCTAAAAATGAATAAAAATAATAGTATAATTTTTTAATAAAAAAATTATGATAATTTTTTTTAATTTTTTATGTTATAAAGAAAATAAAAACAATGTCCTTGTGTACGTGTAGATTACGACCACCATAAATAACATGTATTGTTTTCTACCACATACATTCATGGATTATTATTAGAATATAATAATTTAATAAATATTATATTCATTACTATACAAAGATACTATAATGTAAATGTGACATTCAATTAGTAAATCCATCAATTACAAAATTTTATTTCACAAGTGTTTTATGTGGACTTCAACCTCCATGGATGACGTGTTTTATTTTCCATCACTTCATTAAATATCTAATTCAAATAATAAATATTTAACATATTTATATAATAGTTAGGATAAATATATTTCATGAATATGGTTCTTAATTTATGAAAAAAATATCTACAATTATAATGATATCCGTTGTTAATTGTAATTTACTGAAAATAAGCATGTTATTGATTTCATTTTCCAAAATCATAAATAAAAATAAAATTTAATTATAGTAGTAATTTATGAAAAATTATCGACCATATATTATATTGAAATTAATAATATTTTAGTGATGAAATATTTATAAAATAATGGGACTTGATGTAACCATTATAAAACAGAAGTCAGACAATCAAAAATACATACATCTGATTATTAAAATAATAAATTGCTAAATAATAATTGTATAATAAATTATAATAATTAAATAATTAATTGGTTAATATAAATAAATAAGTTTATGAAATAAGTTTATAATATATCTATACTTTTTATACAAAAATTTAAAGAGCCTTAAATGAAGTTCAGAGTAAAGGTAAGAATTTTCCATCTCATAATTCCTTCGTTGATACATGATTCGTATTATGGAGATATTATTGTTCATATAGTATATATACGAACTAATTAGAATATTTTGACTTTATTATATTATATTCTTATTTATTAGTCTTCTGTTTAATTTTTTTCTCTTACAAATGTGTTATTATTCAATGGTTATCAATATCATATGTGTGTTTCATAAATCAAAACACTTTTGTTGAGTAATAAATATTCTTATTTAATGTTATTTATTATATGATACATAAATTATGATGTATTATTTTATTATGCTTTGTAATATATTTTATTTATGGATTTAAATTTCATTATTATAAAATAACCTTAAAATGATACTCATTTCTAAAGTATGACATTTTATTGTTTTTTCATTTGGATTTCCATTCATTGAGGTATGTTTTCATATCACACTATAATTATTATTTTACATATTGTAACAAATGAAATTTTTTTTCTATTCATATGAATAATGTTTATTCCTTCGTATTTACAAATATTTTCATGATTACCTCTTAAAACTACTTTTGATTTAATGTTTATCAAATTTTTATGGTGGTTTATTGTCCCAACATATTTACATCAGTAATAATTACTCTCCATTAGAAATGTCTTTGAATGAATGTTTAATTTTATCATATTATTTTATTATTTTAAATATCCTCCCTCCATTATGGGTAATATCATATCCACATTAAAAATGTACCTTTCATTTTATTTTTTAATATAATTTTATAATGCTAAAAAAAATTTACATCCTAAAAAAATAAACACATTCTCTTAAATGTCTATTTTTACATATTTTAAAATCCATATATTTATTATTTATAATTATAAAAAAAATTCTATTTAATAGTTTTCAAAAATAATATTAATTGGTCTTGTTATGCTATTGTTTTCATTTCTGGAATTTTATTTCAAAAATTATGTTATGATTTTTCATTTCAATTATAACTTTTTATATTCCAGTACACATTTCCATAGGATACAAATTATGTACATTTAATATATTTATTTTTGAAATATAATTATAGATAATTTATTAAAAATTAGTTATTTAAATCTTCAAAAATTATTATTTTTCAATTTCAGTCATAAATTATTCAATTTATGATAATGTAATTAAATATTTTCTAAAGAATATTAAAAATGTTTTTTAACTTTCCTCATAAAGTGAAATATATATAACACATATGGATTTGTGTTTCATTAATAAATATCAATGTTAATTTATGACAACATACATTTGAGTGATTTAATTTTTGGTATGAATTTATCTACATTTGGTATTATGTTATGTGAGACCATTAAGAAATTATATAGAACCCATATTCTTTGTTTGTTTTTTCATTATAAGTTGAATGATTAATATCAAATAGTACACATATGTATTAATGTTTTGGAAACGATCCTATATTTCCCTTTGATGCATTGGTTAAGGTTATACATCTCATGAGACACAAAAGGGTTGTAGGATTGAGAGACCGATGTAACTAATGGTTCATAAGTTTGGGATACCTAATCTACTAATGGATAATTTTTTTGAAAAACCTATGTCACTATGGGTGATATTTTTTGGAACATAAAAAAATATTTAGTCCTAGGATTTTAAAGAACTATTTTTCTAATAGGAACATAGTTTTTGATAGATTAGTTACTAATGGGTCATTGTTTTTTGAAACTTTTGTCACTAATGGGCCATATGTTTTTGATGATTAATACACCATGTAATGATTTATTTTTCAAATACGTATGCCATATATTATTGTTCTGCTATGTTTCAATGGCATTATATATAATTGTAGATGTAATTATACTCCAATGATCATGTTTATTGTCTCATGTTTCCACACTATTTTGTCCTCGTATATGTTTTCTCCATTAATATTGGGTGTTGTTTTCTACTAACGTGTGTAATTAAATTATGAATCCATTATATTTTTAAAGATATTTTTCAAGCCCCATTTTTCTCAAATACTTACAATCAAACTATTAATGATATGTTGATGATATGTTCCCATACTAAAAATTTTATTTTACCCATTTATTTTAATTCCATTACATTTGGTATGAATATGAATATAAATCATGAGAAGTCTAGAGGAAGGTCAAACATGGTTTTATAGTACAAAAATATTTATAACTATTGTTAAATAAGTACCTTCAATAGATTTTGTTCAATGATATTAATCCATGGGTTCTTTGGATAGTGAAAATATTTGTGAAACATAATTTAAAACATATATTAATTACATGAAATAAAGATATATTTATCTTGGTATTCCTCATCTTGTATCAAACAAGGTATTATTTATTTTAGATATTTTCACTAGAAGATATTAGTGACATCTCGAAGGGTATGTCTGATTATAAGATAACATCATTAAATTTTGGGTAAATTAGAGATCGTTTGGTTTCATAAAAATGTAATATTGGTTAACACATATATGTAGGTTGTATGAAATATGTTTTTAGGATTAATGGCACTAAAAAATGTTGGTTGGGTATTAACACAGTCATTACTCTGTGTATAGGAAGTGGGCCTTAATGAAGACATAGTTTGAAACACATATGAGATATGCAATGGAAATTCACAAACACTTTATATGAATTTATAATATAGTTATATAAATTTATGTCTAGACACCTAATAGTGAATAAATATGGATAAGCTAGATTAAAACGTAGGGATTCATAATATTATATATGTATTTCATCCCATTTAATTTAATAGTATTCCTTTTTATTCAATAAGGTATTCTCATCCCCAACATTCCTTTATCTTAATAATAATTAGATCCTAGATTCATTGAGTTAATAATGGATTTGAATTAAAATTTATTTATTATTATAGTGAGAAACCATATAGATATGAACAATAGTTGTAAAGCTTATATTTATCATTATACATTTATTATGAATAATGAATAAAAGTTGTAACCTAATAGAATTTTGAAAACTTACTAAATAATATAAGGACAATGTTTCAAGGAATGATTTGGAATAAATACCATCGATTATGAAACATTAAATTTTCTATGTTCCATGAAAATTGGAAGAATAACATATAAAAATTTATAAAAGGATTAATTTTTTTATTTTTTTGTAATGGAGGACATTTGGTACTCAACTGCTATGAAAAATTTATTGTTTTAGATAAAGTAGTGGAAAAAAATAATCTTTATCCTAAAAAACTACTACTAATTCCTTGATTGAACCCATTTTTTACATGAATTTTATAGATATAAAATGGCCTATTAATTTAACATATTTTATTAAACATGTCAATATTTAATTTTTTTATGTTTTTTGGAAGGATAAAGAGTTATATAAAAAATGATTAAAATGGATATGATTTGACTGATACAAGACTATATAGCACCACACTGCAAAGAGTTGTACTGTGAAAAAGGACATTCAAAGATAGATTTATGTAGTATCAGACACAAGGACCAAAAAATAGAGCTGCAAATTTAATAACAGGAATAACATGATGAAACTAGTTGAAAAAAAATTACACGTCAGGTAATGTTATTCATGATGTGGATTTCAATGAATACAACATGTGAAACATTTCATGAGAAGATTCACGACCCCACTAATTAATTATTCTCAAAAAACTTGATAATGCAAAATCAATCCAAGGTAATATGTCTATTTAAATACTTGACATGTTTTTTAACACTCACATGATGTGAAAATGGATGACATACTCAAAAACATTAATGTGAAACATAATAAATTTGAAACACTGTTAAACCCCTAGGATGAACTATTTTGACGGGAAACCCAATAATTGATCCACTAATAACCTTTCAAGGAACATAAATAACTTTAAATAAAAGGATTATTGTGGATTGAAGAGGATCAATTAACATGGAGGTCTGAATAATGGAATACTAAATTTTATCCTTAGTTTCCTTTTAATTTATTCTCTTCATTTTGTGATGTCTCTCATCTCCCAAATCAGATTTTCTTCCCCATATATGGGTTGGTAGTTTCAATAAATGGATAGGAAAGTGAGAGTCTGGACATATATTCTTTTTTTGAGTATTTATGATTCAATTAATTAAAACCCTTTCTACTTTTCTACTCTCACTTCAATTATTAATTTCATATTAAAATACCAAATGTGGTTGCATTAGTTTTTGATTATTTTAATTTTATTTGCCCAGGTTGATGAAACATTTCACCTACCTCCCAATTTATTTCCTTATAACATGTAATATATTATGGTTGGGTGATGTCTTCATGAGGGTTGTGAGCACATTTTTAAAATTGGATGGTGGATTTTTTTTCTTATTGAATAAAAATTCATATTCATGGTTTTGTTTGTGATAATCCAAATAACCAACTAAAATCTCACTATCACATGAAGGATGGGATACCAACTTAATGATTCATAATGGAATAATCTCATCATTACCCTTTTTCTATGGGGGCGGGGACTCTATAGACGAATCTCTCTATTATGTGCAAGAAAAATATTCAGAGGTAAAATTTGGAAACCCTGATATCATGACACACAGTATATATATACTCTCTCTAGTAATAGTCATTCAAAATTGTTTTTAAGTCAATTAAATAAATATTATTATTTATATCACATTCTAAAAATTAATTTAAACAAGTTTTTCAAAATGAAAAAAAACATGATAACCTTATTTTTGGTTCTCACCTCCATTGGTGATAACCTATATTATAACCACTAAACCATAAATATAATATTATAAAAATTTATTTTTCATTCCTAATGATAGTTTTGTGTAAAATAAAGATATTTTTAAGGATTTAATTCCATAAAAAATTAAAAAAATAGTTTAAATGAAATATAGTTCAAATAATTGTTAATTTGAATTTAATCCTAAATTTAAAGAAACAATAAAAAAATTGTGAAAAACTTTCATGTATATTTTGAAAACATAACCATGTAATTTCAAAGTAAACATTCAATGATAACACAAAAAATTCAATAATGGTCATAAATCCTTACCAAACTCTCTTTGATCTATACACACAAGAACTCAATAATTTAAAAAAATCATCAAGAAATCCCAAAATTATTTATGAAAAAATTGAATTAAAATGATTAAAATTCTACATAAATTTTATTATCATGATCTATAATTAATGAAATTTAGTATTCAAGAATTTACAAATGTATGCTCCAGTTGTAGAACCTGATGAGTCTTAGATAAACTGGAAAAGTGGATGGAATTCCTGTTTAAAATTGATGTAGATAAAATTGAATGGTTTTATAGTCTAAAACTAGATGAGTAACTTGATTGGTAATATCTCCAAATATAATTTATGAAAATATTATTTCCTGCATCCAATATAATATCTATCTATAAGGACGTTTACAATAATCACCAGTTAACTAGAGAGACACAATATGAGTACTAGGATTGATTAAAAAAATTATTCTACATTTCCACACTAGAAAATATATAACCACCACAGACCTGATTTATTCTATCAATGAAAACTTTAAAATGATCACAACATGATCAATTCTTCATTTAGATTATCTCTCATATAGAAATCACTAGTAGAATCTATAGAACTGATTGAGAAGATTGATAAAAAAATGACTCCAATTAAGCACCATAGGTACATGTATTATTGGAGTCCATAAGGTGGAAACATCTAAATGAAACGATTTTATCAAAAATAAAAATACTAAACTCACTAGGTTAGTGATGAAAATTCATGTTATCTATGTACAGAAGAAACTACGCTTGAATCAAGTATGTAATTTAGTCTCTTCTTCTTATCATTACAAGAACCAGTGTATAGATGTATTGGGGAATTATAGTTGTTCTGAAACCTATTATACAAGAAAATTTTATATAATCATCCACATTTACAACATAATAAACCAAGATATTCCTTGAATCAACGAAATCCATACTAAAAAAACCAATACCCAACACAAATTCCCTTCTAACAGAAAAAATATTAGATCCAAATTCCCATTCAAAAACAGTTTTAATAACTACATATACAATAGGTGAATTTTGAGGATCCATAAACTTTTTCATCATAAAATGATAACTAAAAACTAATGTTTGATGTTGTTCATTAGAATGAAAATGTTTAATAATTATTAAAAAATTTAACTATGATGTAATTTCTTAACAAAAATTCATGAAAAGTACTAATGGAAGTATTTCTGAATACTAAGGAATGTGTGATAGTTAATATAACATGAATAGTGAAAATATTCACCCACATGAACAACAACTTACTGATAAATCTAAAAAGAATGACGAGGATTCACCCATCCAGACATACTAATGAACCCAAATTGGGTTTAAGAAGGGAAGGCCATGAAAAATATTTCGAAATAAAAAATGGAAAAAAGGATATCAATGAACTCTTACCATCTACATTATTTCATTCAAATAAGGTTAAAGAGTGGTGGACTTCATTGGGATGTTTAGGAAACCTTATATAAAGAATGGATCAAAATACCACTATAATAGTTCATCCAAAAAATCATAAACATTGTTAAGAATATGAGGGAAATAATATTTTAAAGAATGCGAATGAATGGAAATAAGATAATTAGCTTATAGAGAAGCGTCTCACCACTTATCACAAAAGAAATACCATAAAAATTTAAAGTTACTTCATCAATATTTTAGGAACTATTGGATATTTAAATTTTATGAATGCATTAGGTTATCTAGTTATATTATTAAATTTTATTCCTTTCTCTATATATTCATCTTTGCATTACCAGAGAACTGAAACATTCTCAGGTGGTAGTATAGTTAGTGAACAGATCCTCTATTTTACCAGCTGGAGTTGTAAAAGATGTACTCATATGAGTAAGAGGATTGACCATTCTAGTCAACTTTTAAATACTTACCATGAAAAATGATAGAAAACCAAGACCCTCTTCATTATCCTGGGGATACCATTCTTAATTATACAATCAATTATCATAAATATCTATAAAGGAACACATACAATAGAACATAGTGGTAGTATATTACATTTTAACACTATTTATGTGGGAAAAAATCCTTCTAGTAGTCACTCAAATTATGATAACTCCAAAAAATAAGGTAAATAACCATTTGGGGAATCATGTATGATTCATGAATTCATAGAATTAGGAGAGTATTATTCATTTGAAAATACCATTACCTAAAAACATGACAATCCAAAAATCATGGTAGAATAAGATGTTAAGTCTGAATTCATTCAAATATTTATTAATATAATATGACATCATACATGTCAACCATGATTTATATATAGGTAACCACATCTCAATATCATCCCTAAAAAACCCCACGTTCAAATGTAAATCCACTATTGAGAAATTTAATGTATTTATACTTTATACAATAAGGGAGACTACTAGTGATGATTACCAATAATGTATCCCAATCCAAAGAATAATAAATTCTTGAATATAAAAAGAAATGTAAAGCCATATAATGGGGTTTAGCTGGTATACCCAGAATCAACAACATGTTCTGCACTAATAGAATATTATTATAATTTGATTCCAATTAAGTAAGACAATCAATGAAGAGATTTAGTCGCACAATTTTTACGGATATTAAGATATAAAGGGAAATAATTATTGTGCTTAAAATATTTTACCTAATAAATTATTCATAGTGGTTTGTTCCCATTCATGTGGTTCCAATGAAAAGTGGTTTATGAATTGTCAATAATGAAAAAAATGAATGGATCCCCATTAGATTATAAAGATATTTGAGGGTACACAAATATTATAGAAAGAAAAATCTTGTTACCAAAAAGTTCACTTCACTATTCTTTTCATTGATCAGATTCTACAATGAGTTGATGGAAAAAATTGTATTATTTTTAAATGGTTTCTCTATATACATTTAGTTTCCAATTACACCAAAAGTCTTGGATAAGAGGACATTCACCTCCCATTATTTAACTTTCACTTACAAGAGGATGCCTTTTGGCCTATGCAACACCTCAGGTACATTTCAATAGTATATGGGAGAATTTTCAGATATTCACTTATGGATTCACTTGATGAGTTTTCCAATGATTTTACTGTTCTTGGTAACTACTAAAATAATTTCATAGGAAATTCGAAAAAAAATAAAAACATGAATTGAGAAAAATATTATTTTAATGATTTTTAATTTTCATTTCTTAGTCTAAAATGAATAGTTTTTAACCATGTAGTCTCAGATAATGTAATTATGGTAGATAAATTAATGTTTGTGGTAATAAACTCATTTCCAAATATGATATTTCTTAAGCATAATAAACTATTTTTTGGGAAAAAAGGTTTCTACTAAATATTTACCATGAATTTCAGTAATATTTCTCTACATATTTCAACATTAATTTTAAAATTTTTTAATATTAATAATGATGATAAATACAAAAAATAATTTAATGCGATGATACAGTGGTTGATTACACCTCCAATAATTGAACCACCGAAATGAGACCATTCTTTTGTTCTTCTCTACATAGAGTCAAATAATATCATTTGAGAAACACTCTCCTGATTAATTGATAACAATCCTCATTTTATTTTATAAGCTTCATGTACATTGGATTTTATTCAGATCAAATAAAAAACTATTGAAAATGTTTTCATTGGTGTTTTATTTTATATTTATAAATTCTTATCATATCCACTTGGAAAGAATATTGTTTTTTTCTCTGATCATGCAACTGTTAATTATGAATTAAAGAATGAAAATTCAAATCCATAGCTGTTGATATGGGTACATTTCTTAAAAGAGATCCACATGGAAATCATGGATAAATTGGTAACTAAAAATAATGTTATTGATCAATTTTGTCAACTACCACACACCACTGATGTATAAATTCTAAATAAAAACCCACCCAATAATCCACTACGTGGAGAAACAATTTACATAACGGAAGGAAAATTATTGTGGTTTGCCAAAATTAACAATTAATTAGTGAAATATTAGATACCATATCTTCTAATCTTTAATCAATATCCCAAAAAAAATCTGATTAGAAATTTTCTATTTTCAAAGACCCATTCGTGTTTTAACTTTTAACCATCAAATCTTAAGTAGACTAATTATAGGATGCGAAATTGAATATATTTTTGAATTCTATCATACACAACCTTTTAGTTTCCACGTTATACCTTATTGGACTACCAAAAATGTTTTAGAATAAAGAATTTATATTCCAATAAAATTCAATGATTCTTATGAATTTATTCAGACACAGTAAAACTACCTGTTTTCTAGTAATATCTAAAAAAGATTATAAATAAATTAAAAATAAATTACTTTTTCGGATATTTTTGTAGTGTGGGTCAAAATCTAATGGGACCAATCCCAATGTCATTCATAAATTCATTTATTATTTTATATGTAGATTATGATTCTAAAATGCTTGAAGAAAAGGTCATCTTGACTATTGATGATAATGTTGTTTGTGATTCTTTCATGTATAACATATTATTTAGGTTTAGTGTACCATGATAATTCATCATAAAACCAAGTAAATAATTTTTATAGCATAAATATGGAAGAATTATTGAAAAATTATGGGCTACATCAAAAAAAACTAACACCATACCATCCACATACAAATGGCCAAGAAGAAGACTCTAATAAAGAAATATAAGGCATTCTAGAAAATCACTTAATCCTAATAGAGAGGATTATAACCAATTTTTTTTCAAATACCTTATGAGATTATATGATAACTTATAAGACATCCATAGGGATGATATCATATATATTGATTTAGGTTAATATATTCCACCTTCCTATATGATTAGGGAATAAAGCATATTGGCCGATAGGATAGATTATTATGGACTGTGATAAGGTCGGAAAATAGTGTATATTATAAATTCAGGATGCTAGAGGAAATCACGAGTGATGATTTTTATAACATAAATACATAAAAATATATTAACGATGAAAAATGAAAATATTATTTATCATAGAACCTTAAATCGCGGGGATAATGTGTTATTATATACATCTATACAAAGACAAATTCTTATTAATCATCATTCCAAATAGTAAGGTGACATTAATATTATTAAAGTATTACAATGTTTTGATGTATATATTTTAATGTAAATAATAGAAAACTTGTTAACTATAAATAGGTATAGGCAAAACAAGTTTCATGATTCCATAACTTAAGAACTAGTGGAGAAGATCACAATTCTTTACCCTGATTAATAAAGAAGACCTTCCATGTTGCATCATTCCATTACACTTCAAAAATGTAGTAATTCCATTTTAAATATACTTAAGTAAAAAATAAATTTAAATTCATTTAGAACAATACATTAATTATGTTATGGGGATGGAATATAGTCTAAGATTTTTTTAAAAACATATTTTTTATTTTGAGATAATGAAAGTAAAAAAACTCATATGAGTTGTAACCCACCTTTTATGCTCGTATAGAGATTCAACGTAGTAATATTTTAGCATGATTGAACAAACCTAAATTTTCATTTACTTTTTCTTCTTTTTAATGCCAATAAACAATTTTGATGAAAGAATAGTTAAACTGAAATATATTACATTGTAAAATTAAATGATGTCATGGATGTTCCTTGTAATAAAACTTATGGAATGGGACCTAGAAAACCAAACCGAATCATCATTTATAAAGGATATTTTATTTTACAGTCATTATAATTTTAAATCACTTTATTATTTTTTTAAAATTATATTATTGAACAATCAATGAAAATTTCATAGACCAAATTAGCTTTCTTGATTTACTTGACCGGTCGAAGAGGGATGAATTTTATAAGAATGCCATATGACACGATTTATATTTTTATGTTACCAAGATTGAATGAGTAAATTAGGAAATCTAATAGTTAAATTTAATCATTGATATTTAATTAATTACTAATGCATTAATATAATTATTATATTCATGTAAATGAGTTTTCCATACCATTTTCACGCATTGAATTTATTTAATTTATTTGGACTGTTTTTTATGTTATGATATACCATGGTTGATTGACCTAAATTACATTTTATATTATTAATATTATTTCTAGAAAATATAATTATGATGAATAACTTGATTTTTTTCACACGTGATAGTTGGAAATAAACCATCTAAAACATTAATAAGAAGTTGTAAAAGTTATTATTATTGAAAAAAAAATTCAATGATTGAGGAATATTTTTTTTAAAACTATTATCCATAGACACACCAATAATTTAATCCTTGAATAGACTGTATAATCCATGTATAGCCTCTCTAGGAATGATCTACATTATATCAAATTTTTACCAATTCTTGTAATATTCTATTTATATAGAATTATATTTTAGTGGATATGTTTAATTATACAAGCATGACATATATGTACAATACATTTATTTTCAACAATATATAATATATGAAAAACTAGACGCCCAAATTCCATATCAGTTTTGTGACTTTGGAAACATGAAAAAAATTCTACTATCTTGGTGAAAGATCTTATAAATCTCAAATAAAGGACTTTCTCTTTATTTTTCCTACATAAAACCTTTCTTTAATTCTTGTGTAAATGGAAAAATATGAAAATGGTGAGAATAAAGGCATAATAAGGGTAAAAATGAAAAATATCAAACAAAAAAAAACATAAGTATCTAGAAACATGAACTTATATTTTGAAGATCAGACCTTCTATAACAAATATCCAAATCCTAAGTCATGAAAAAAAATTTGGCAGTTCATAAGGCATAAATCATAATGGAACATAAACCATGATAAAATAGCATTACTCTAGAACATGGAATTTTTGAAAACACAAAAGCATATAATATCATTTCCATGTTATCCAATGCTCATTTTCAAGACCCTAAAATCAGACAATGTCCATCAATGAATCAGGATTACATGTCTTTCCAGCCTTATATTACTAAACTAGGTTTATTTATCATTTAATCCATATATTACTGAATAATATTTATTTTTTGTTTCATTCAGGCTTATATCATGAAATATAAATTGTTACAAAATGTATTATATGAAGATATAGTTCCCTCTCAACATAAAATGAAAATCTTTCATATGTGTTCCACAAAAACATAAATCATTCATTATAACATAACCCAAGGAATAAAATCTGTTTCTTAAACATAATTCCATCATTACATAATCCATGTTAATAAAATTTATTTCAAAAATATCCTTCAATCATAATAATAATTGACCATTACAATAATTGGGATATTATACTTGAAGAATATAGATACAATTAAATGGAAAATAATTTTGGTAAAACACTTGAAATTAATTCTTGAGGAAATTATAATTTATTCCTTAAAAATGCTATCTTTTCTTAAAGCACCATTCAATTTTAAAAGAAAATAATTTCATTTAACGTAACTACGAAATCTTGTATGGGAATATTCTTGGAAATAAGGCATTATGAAATCATAAAAATACATTCATTCCGTATAATTAAAAAAACATTTATTTGATTCATTTTTCAGAAAATTCACAAAGTACCTTATCTGAAAAATTAATAAAATATTCCATCCAAAAAATGTCGTAAAAGTAAAAAATGGTAAAAATGACATTAAAAATTCATAGGATAATAGAAAAAAATTTATGATTTTTTTAGAAATAATGTAAATTGATGATCAATATACTATAGTAAATAATTACATATAATCAATCTTGGATAATATTCAGATTACAAAATTTCTCATTTCCTTAAGTGTACTTACATTTGTATGTATCTAAACCTCCAGTGTATTGATTTAAATAATTTCATTGAATTATTTCAGAATAATTTGCATCGTATATGGTCATATTGTCATATGTTTTTATTAATATTATTACTCATCCATTGGGTGTTAACTTTTTTATTTTTATTTACATGTTTCGTGAGATTGGTTATTCTTATTAGGTTATAATTATATTGTTTATAGATTGATAGAAGTAAAATAAATATCATATTAATTTATTAAATTCCTTTATACAATCATTTTTTAATTAAGATCATGTATAATTAATCACATAACATCTTGGAGACGGTACGTCTTACGTACGAACAAGCGACAATATCATTTATATAATTGTGAAATGGTATGGAAGTGGATGGTATAATTTTTTTTATAGAATCTATATCATGTTATTTAAATACTATATATATATATATATCAATTTTGTTATCATATCCATTAATGTAGTATGGTGATGAAAAACATAATATACAACATTGTTGAGACATTAAGTTGTGGTTCAATTATCATAATCTGGTCTTGGGTATCTTAAATGCATTCCAAGAATAATAAATCAACTCTATGAATATTTGATTATAGTAGGAAAAATAATAATTTGTTTTTCCCCATGATCAAGTTTATAATAAAACCCCGTATTAAAAAAATTGACATTCATTTAGATGTATTTGTTTAGATTTGGTAAATACAATGATCCCTGCAACTTTGGTGAGAAATATTGTGAATAATGAAATATCATTTTTTTATAAAACCTATGATATTTTTTTAGTGTAATAATCTGTTCAAAAACCCATTAAAATAAATTTATAAAATTTTATACATAATTGAAAATAATAATTGATTCATCGATCATGTTGGTGGAGAAAACTCAATGTTAATAATAATCCTATTATAAGGAAAAATATTTTTTTCATAAGTTTGTGTTTTTGATTTGTCTATTTAAATTTTATCTTGATCCTAAATTATATTATAACTACCCTCACATATGTTCATTATCATGATATAATTAAATTTATGATGACTAAATTTATTAATTTGGTATAATACTAATCCCATATATTCTAAAATATATTTTTCTAAATTATTATGACGTTCAATAGCATGCTCCACGCACAAGAACAATCTAAATCAATCTATAACATATTAGATGAATATTATTATGAAAATTTTAGAATAATAAAACCTATATTATCAAAAACATTTTAATCATTTAGAAAGGCTTAAAAAATTGGATTGATGATATTTATATTTTTACAAGGGGATTTTTTTAAGTAAAATATTTTTAAATTTATTGCAATTTCATGTTGATGAGAAATATATAAATTTTAATCATTGAAATTTTCAAATGAATTTAATTTTTTGAAATCATCATATCAAATTTTATTGAGATTATTTTTTGGTTATTTTCTAATGTAATTAATTTTTGAGTGAATAATTATGAATATAGTTTTTAAAGATATTATATATTTTACGAAATTATAAAAATTTGAGCAAGACAAGCTAGTTTAAAAGTAATTCTTATTGATTATATATTCATTTTATTAGTAAATATGTGTATTTTAAAGTGTATGTTATTAACATAGATATACTATGTAAACTATTTTAGAATATAAGTAAAAATTCATTCTAATTTATAAAATATTTTTAATCAAGAATTATATTTAAATTTTAAAAATGAAATATTAATTTTATTTTATTATATGGAATCTATATAAAAATTTATTTTTTATTAAAAAAAACTTATATCTTTAAGAAAAGGAAATTGATAAATTTATATTGTACATAAATATTGATCTTAAACATATTTTTTTTTCTAAAAACAGGTTTTATACATCTTGTGTTCCAATATTAAAATTAATTTCTAAAAAAAATTTACATTATGTTTGATAAAATGATTTTAATTTTTTTATCAAATATAACATATTGCGTTGTACATTTATTTTATGTTTTTAATAATTAATTTTTGTTACCAAGAAAATAGAAGTTCCCATTCTAAAACAACTAATTTTTAAAGAATAATACTTTTATAATTATTGTCTATTTTGAAATTAAATATATATATTTAAAATTAGGAAAATAATTTTTGATTAAAAATATTTTTATTTACATTAAAAATCATGTAATTGTTAATAAATGAAAAACGTATAGAGAAAAGTTATTTATTAAAATGAAGATTTTATAAAAAATGTTATTTAACACATTATATGTTTTAAATTAAATGATAATTTTGATATATTTAGAAATTCAATTAGATTAAATGGATTCAATGTTAGTATTCATCCCAGGAATATTTATTATGAATCAGACTTCCTACATTTTTAGAGAAAAAAACTAGCATAATTACTATGTAATCCTGAGTAATAAGTGGTAAAATGTGAAATATACTATGTCAAAAAATTTAGTAAATCAAATTTTCAATGATAACTTATATATTACTGAATTTTAGTTTTAAATTTATACATACCATTCTCTGTAAATTTCCCCCACATAACTCAACTTAATTTCAGGCAATTTTATTCATCCCTGTTATATACCATTAATTTCCAAAGAATTGTCCATATTTTTCACCTATAGAAATTTCTCAAGTCCTCTTATTTCAAACCACAAATGATGTTAAAAATTTTAACTACCCAATTATTTATAAATGAAAATCCATTATTGAATGAATAAATTCCTTATAAGATAAATCAGTTATACAAAAAAATGCACTACATTGGTTATTATGAACCATTATACATTGTATACATTTGTATATAAAATTCATTTATGCATATTATCAAATGATATTGTATCCTTTTAACAATAAAAAATAAATATTACTATATATAGGGTAATGAAAACATCGAATTGATACCAAAGTATGGAGTGATTTTCTGGACTATCAGGATCAAAGCCTATGAATCCTATTTATCAGAACATTTTAGGGAGACTATTCCACTTAGATACTCTATTACCCAATCCTATGATGCAATTCAAAAAATAAATCTTGACATAACCCATTTATGGTAGATTTTTATAGTTGATGGGATCATGACCCAAATAATGTTTGTTAAACCACCCCAAGAATATATCACAATTACACACCTAACTCTTTTGGAATTAATTGGTCCTATAAATGCCAATGTATCAAGATTATAACAGTATGAATTTTCATATATTAACATTTAATGAAGATACTATTATATTAATACTTTTCATTATTACATTATAATGTGTAGGTAATAATTTTTATAAAAAATATATTTTTATATGATGAAAATCGCATTGTATTTTTTGTATATATATATATATATTCAATAAAGACACTATATTTGACGAATTCAATAACTTTTGAAATAAATAATATATGAATAATTTGTTATTATAAAATATTATTCATTATTCATTAAATTATAATATTATTTTATGATGTAAAATATATTTTTTATAATGGTAAGGAAATGTTTTTTGGAAATAATAATTTATTTATCACTAAATGATAATATTGACATAAAATAAAAAATTACTGTATTTAGATAATTATTTTTATAAAATAAATAATTATTTTGAAATCATAAATCCAAATTATCCAATCGTGAATTTTTCATAATTTTTTCAGATAGTCAATTTTTTGGATAAACTTTGAATATGGTATAAATATATCGAATAAACTATTACATCATAATGACTAAAAATTGTTGTAATATATTCTATAAAATTAATCCTCAACCAAATATATATTTCCCATTTAAAATAAATAGTTTGTAATGTTATTTTATTAATTTTTAATGATTTAATTAGCCCTCCAATAATATTATTATATTTTGAGGTTTTTGAATAAGATCTTTATAAACACGACTTACTTACACATCACCAATGGTATTATTTTAATTATATTTTCTTTTATCCTTATAAAATTACTAAAACCAATCCACCTTTGTATAAAATATGCTATGAAACCCCTAGTGGGTTTTTAGTTTTTATTACTTTATCATATATAGTCCCAAACCATTATTTGGAAATTAATAAATATTTAATCTCTCTTTTTCTATATAAACCCTCCAGTCCTACCATTCTTCATAACTCAAAATTCATTGATCATGTCATTAATCTATCTTTCCCTCACTAGATTCATCATATTTTTTCCCAAAATTATTATATGATTATCCAATAAAAAAGTTGATCAGTGAATACATATATCAATTGAAATTCCTTGGAAAAACTTTAATTGAATAGAAATCTACTCTCTTATTGTATACCCATTATACATCCAAAATTTTCATAGGATTTTCAAAGAGAAATAATTTTAGTTAATATAAAAACCCATATTGACTAAAATATATTCATTTATTTTTACCTATCCTTTATTGATTTGGGATTTGTGTTTATGTAATAGTCACTCCTTATTATTATGGTAAAAATTAACTACAGAAATCTATATGTTGTATGATATATGTGTAACACATATTCATATGTGTGATATTAATGTGACTGGAGTGATCAGAATTATATAGACATTTAATTCATTGGGTAATGTTTTTATCTCATGATATTCTATGTGTGGTGTATGGGAGGTTATTTTAGTCAAACTATATTATGGTGTCTTAGAAGTTATTCTTGACTTATGTTTATGATTGTATGTTTTATGTAATTTCAAAAATTTATATGCTTCTCATATGTTATCATGTTATATCATGGATCATTATTTAGATTTAATTCTCACTGATATTATGTAACATTTATATGCCTCTTGTCTCACATTAATTACACAACATTATGCTATTATTTGTTTATTCCCATACTAATGATTATATATCAAAACTTTCATATGTATTTCACTAGGTTATCCCATGGAGTTTTAGAATAATAGATGAATTTTATGAGTATGATATGATTATTTTCTATAATTAAATTTTATTTAACATTATTCAGTTATATGAGGTACATAATTTCCCAAAGACACTAGGCTTCAGGATATTCTATATGATTTTATTATGTGTACCTTTATATAATAAATTTGGAATTATCTATCATTAAATATATATTTTTTCATATAAATTCACATGATGTAATTATAAATTCACTTTTTATAGATCTCCTCCATAATTTTGGTAGCCTCTAGCCTCAAAAAATAACCTCAAGTCCTAAATTTAAAAGGGATACATCAAGAGAATATCCAATTTCACAAAGTGATTGAATCAAAACCTTTAACTTATTTTCATCGACATTATAATCCACCCTCCTTAAATCACATTAGAAAAATATTTATATAATAAAAAATATATAAATAATATAATTAAATCTTAATATATTGATTTTATAAGAAAAATATATTCCACAATCATTCAAAAAAGTGATAGTGTTTGTAAATTGTGTGTGAGGATTACCACCCCATGAAAATGATTTTTTTTTCATAACCAATATTTTGTGATGGTTATATAAATGATTTTTTGAATATATTTTTATCTATTTGGATATTTATATTCTATAAATTTAAATTAGTCATTTTTAATCAATACTAGTAATAAGAGATCATTGTAAAACCAATCTACAGGTTCTAATAAATATTCCAATTTTTAATTTATCATCATAATAACATCAAATTTATCTAATTATACTTTTTTTAATAATATCATATCAAAAATATCTTCTATAACCATACTCATAAAAATATTATTGCATATTATTGGAGTATTTGTTTAACCACTTACATGAAAAAGGAAATATATTTCATTAAAGTATGTAAGTGGAACATAATAATGGTCATAAATATGTAAATAATTATTTTTTATAATGAAAATATTTTTCTCCTTAATTATTTTACATTGATTAATTTTTTAAAAATCACAAAAACATGTTCTTGGGAGATTTTGAATTTATTATTCATAATGAAAACTCTCTTTTAATGAAGGTATTAGTTACTAATAAATATGGAACATAAATTATAGTTCATTTAACTATCCAATATTTATAAAATATATGTTCAAAATTAATAACAAAATAGATAAGATTAAATGAGTTAAAAACAATCTAGATTACTCAAAAATGATATTTAAAATATATTAAAATTAACTATAAATCATATATGGAATAATTGTAAAGAAATTTTATATAAGTTTATAGGAATTAATGACGTTCTAAAAAAAGAGACTAATATTTTTTATGTTTTTTACACATGTGGTTTGGGTGCAATCAACTAGGAGTCAATTTCAAGTTATTGTTTCCCTATACAAAAAATAATTTCATTATACATTATCTTTTTATAAAAATTATTATTTTTGAGTGGTGATTATGATTACCGATTAATATTTTCAATCATGATCCTATAATTATTAAAGGTATTAGTTTTTTTTATATGTTATTTCCATCATTGGATTCTGACTCAAATTTTTATAAATTTTGGTGGAGGTTTTTTGTCTTAAAATCAACTTAATGTGCCATATCTATTTTTATGCACTATTAATTATTTTATAGGGGTTTATTACTACGTAATTAATTTATTTTACCATAAATATATAATTAATATATTTGAATTAATATTAGGTTTCCGAATTAGTTGGATTAAAATTTAAATGAAACCAATTTCATTAGGTTCATTATTGACTAAACAACATTAAATAAGTTAAAATTATTCAATTTAACATCATTTTTCTATGATGGATTTCATCCACCATAAATTTATATTGAATGGTTATCTCTTAATCTTTTTGATAAATGAGAATATTGATTCATATCATCCTCCTTTATGAATATATATTACATAAAAGGTATATCATTGTAGAGAATAATTTTAATTCTATATAATAATTTTATCCATTTATTTTAAATATTTACTATTCTTTCTAATGTTATCCTTTATATATGGAAATAAAATATATTGTTATCTCTTGTTACCTTCATATTTCACATATTCATATTTCTAAATGATGTTTTCATAATCTATTTTCAATGTGGGGGTTTCATAATGGAATTTTGAAATATTAAAAAGGATTTCCATACTTCCAAATTCAAAATATTTATCTTCCACTTCACATTTATTTTTGAAAACCATTTTATCTTTTTCAAAGGGCATTTATTAATTTTTTTTAAAAAATTAACTGGTTTACACTATTTTAATATGATCTTTTTGAAATCATTATTTCATTTTTGATCTGATTTATTGTAGATTCTTTATAAATGTGAAACATTAAAGAAATTACATTATCCTTTTTGAAACCATTATGTCTCTATCATGTCATAATTAGTGAGATTATTTAGTGTTTTGGTAATTACTTAATTTTTGTTTCTAAAAAGTTACCTCACCCTAAATTACTTTTCAAAATGACCCATAACTTCTAATTTTATAGAAATATTAAAATATATTTCCAAAAAAAACTTATTTTTTTTATTCCATTTTAAATATTTTATATAATGTCCTTATTCCAATTTATGTAGTTTTTCATGAACCACCAACTGAATTTTATACTAAATAATCTTTTGGGGTTGTTGGTTTTTTTCATAAAAATGGTTTACTTTCAAGAGGAAAATTTAGTGATAAGATCTAGAAATGTTTGAATTCACATTATTCTTTTGATGGGACATTTATTATATATTGAACGATTGATTTCATGTGGAATACATTATTAATTTGGATTCATTTTTCTAGTACACTATCACCATATAATGCATTTAGTAAGGTTTAATATCTAAGGATATTATAATTTTTTTAATATCTATAATTAATATATAGAAATGATAATAATTATGTGGAGTCTAATTATTGTTTATCTATTCTCAAAAGGTTTTTTGTAAGTATAATTGTGATTTATCAAATCCCAAAAAAATTTGAATGATTTCATTTGTTTTTTATTATTGTCGTAGTATTTTTCATGGGTAAAATTTTGTTTTTTTGATCACCGAAATAGTCATGAGTATAACTATAGTTACTATATGATCATAAGATTCTACATGGAAAAGATTATATTATAATTTATTTACAATTTTATGGTTTAATATATAGATACCACAATATTAAGTCATGTAGTATTGATTATTCTATGTGGTTTAAGTTTATTATATCACACTCTTATTCTTTAGTACGTGGTTCTTCATTTTGATATTAGATGTTTTTGTTTCCTTACTTATTGAGAAATATTTTTATTTAATGATATTTTTAATATACATTAATCCCATATAAATTTTTTTTTCTCATGATTATAAGATATACATTGATGGTATGAATAAAAATTTTCCCTTGTTGATAATTTTATCTGAAAACTTTTTTTATGTTTTCATTCCCTGGGTTGTAAGGCGTATTGTAACTTATGAGGAATCTATCGGGGGTATATATTGGATTAATTATGTATGAATTCCACAGAGTTTTTTTAATAATATTACAATATACCTAGTCCTAAAACAGACTAATCCTTCTATTCCACATATTGTATGATTATTATGAGATGTAATAATTAAATTAACGAGATGATGTAAATAATTTTATGTTTATATGAGGGGATATGGATATGGAATATAAGAGTAACAGAGTTATCACTATCCACTTCCATGGTTTTTATATCAAAGGATCCACCTTATTCCCATGGTATATGTGTTTTTAGTGGTCTACAACCATTATTTTCCATATAATAGTGAATTTAATTTTCTAATTCCAAATTTTTCAAAATTTTATACATTTAATTATTAGCAATGAAATAGGATAAAAACTATTTCTTTTCATATTATAAATTATAAAATCAATTTTTCAAAAGTTATTTTTTATTTTATCCCCATATTTTTCCGCACAACAAATTTCTCCCAATTATTTTAAGAAATTACCCTTAATGATTCTTAACACATATTTGACACACAATAAATTTAATGGTAATTCCTCCATTACATTTTCAATTGATGTTACATGAGAATCTATACTTTTTTTTGTGATAAATACTTCAAAAATTCTTAGATGTTTATCATAAATAGTGGTATCTAATTTGGCATGACCACTAAACAACTCATAATATATAATATATCATTTTATTATTTATTGGAGAAATATTTTCATTTATTATCACTTAATTTATCAAATTGTTTCATCCTTGGTATAGGAATTACTAATAAAAAGATTTAATGTTAGTGAGGAATAGTTGACATCATGTCATAATTATATTAAATTTTCTTAAAAAATGTCATCCATGAAATATAATAATCATTAAAACCATTATAAAACATATATATTACATCTAAATCAAATTTGGTATAATATTAGTTTATTTTTCTCAGGTAATCTTTTACTCAACCACTTAATTCCAAAAAAATAATAAATACTTAATAATCGATTGAAAAGTGAATGTCATTCTACAAAGAATATACCTCTTGTTTTTCTAGCCATGTTTGTAATAATAGTCCCACTCATCATGAGCTGAGTGAAGATTTATTTTATAGTCAAACCTTATTTTTCATGTTTATTACTTCAAGGTGAATATGTTCTACAACTGAATCAATATTATTGTATCCATATAGTGATGTTATTTATAATAAAACCACATACACGAAACATCACCAAAATTTCATGATATTTTTCTTTACATAGAATCATATATATGATTTTCACATAATTAATCATATATTAATCCCCCAATAGATCTAATACAAACATAATAAACAATAAAACTAATCCTAAAAATAATTAGAACGTGCTATTTTTTAAAATAGGGTGGTGAATTTTTGAAATACCAAAGCACAAATTACTTTACAATAAAAAAGGGGTTACATGATTCTAAAATATGGAATCTTTCTACAATATTTTTCATAGTGGAAGTAAACCAATAGGAAGGTCGTCGAGTTAGTTTACAACATGTAAAATATCTTTTTTAGAAATATCGTTTGCATCCATGTTTTCTACAAGAATGTTATGAGTGAAAATGTAGCTGATATCTAGAAGAAAATTGATGTTGTCCATCCAACATTTTGTAAGCAGTCATGAATGATTAACGACACCATTCCAAATATCCAGGACAATGGTGGTCAGATCAGTTTCAATATATATAATTTTCAATCCAGGTTCCTTAGAAAAGAAAATGGAATGGATCACAGTAATAATTTCATCTTCCAGTGACAAGGAGATTCCACATCAACAAAAGAAGCATGTGAGACACTACCCTTGGCTATTTCTGAAAATAGAACCACAACTCGATGGTCCCATATTTCTTTTATAATCACTATTAACATTTACATTAATCCATACTAGGAGATGGGATTTACAGAACACATAAAAAGTTAATCTTGGATGATGATATATTCCATCCATATGAAGTTATTAGAGGGTCCCAATATCTTTAATATTGTTTTCATAATTTTCCTTATAAATCAAGGTAGCATCCTGAATGGCAATTAGAATCCATGTATGACATGAATTTATATTGGGTGATATATTATTATGAAGAATATAATTCCTATAGTACCATGTCATATAGATAAGATCAGAAACAAAAGTTAATAAATGATTCATGATTTTTTAAGTTTTTGTATACCCACACAATTTTAAATTTGAGAGCTGATTGAATCCAGAAATAACTATCTATAATAAAAAATGTCAATAATATAGTAACATGGAGATAAATATTTAGTATAAGATAAAAAAATATGGTTCCTTATATTCTCTATGTTGGTTAGAAAGATGAAACATAGAGCAAAGTGAAATCCCATAATATTGAAGTAAAATTTTAGTGGGTACTCTATTGTGATAAATAAACAAATAAAGAGAATACCATGAGGTCTAAATCCATGGATTGTAAATTAAAATTAACATAAATAAATTATTATCAGATATTTGAATGTTTTGGTTGTAAAAAATATTAGAGTCTATGATTCCATTATGAGGAGGTTCACAGAATAAGAAAATCCTCAGAATTGTAATGGGGATAATTTTCAATAAAACGAATAATTTTATCAGGAAGACTAAAGTTATGAGAATTTGAATATCACATATAGTTAAACTGGTGTGCTCTGGTAAATTATCAGGAGGCATTATAGAGATTAAAGGAACAAAATTCTAGTTTCAAAACCTCAATTTCATAAAAGAATCTATACTAAACATCCATCTAGAGTCTATAATGATATTGGAAAAATCTTTCCTAATGGATGTCCATAAGGAAGATCTAATTTAATTCATATATAATTTCTTTAACATTCCATGGAATAATTTTTTTAGAAAAATATTAGAAATAAAGATATTCTGAAGAAGATTACAAGTGATTCTAGCTTGTAAAATATCATTAAAGTGTTTAAGTTTTTTAATTACGAGACTACCCTTATCTAAAGCCTTACAAAATGTAGTCCATAGAATGGTCACTTGTGTAAGATCCCAGATCATTGTTTTCATGTATGTTTTTCTTTTATGGTCATTTTCTTAGGAAAAGAGTAATTTCAAGAAATTTTTGAAGTACACGCTGTGTATTTTATGAGTACATGTCGTGTACTCGGTTACCGCGAGTTGCTGTGTAATGGCCGTGTAACAGCCACACACATGGCTATGTGTGGTGACCTGGATGTCACCTAAAGAGGAGTATGGAAATAGAAAGTACATGACGTGTACATAAAAAGTACATGCTGTGTATTTTCGTTTTTTATTAAATTCACTGGGTTCATGTATTATCTCCAGAACGCCCTACTTCAAGGTCTAGTTTGTCAGAGAGAACATGTACGGACAAAAATCTTCTCTGAGCCCCTAAGCGAGTGCCTATTCTCCCAATCGACCATCGTAGGTTGTGTTGGGATCGCCTCGGTAAGCCTATCCTTATTCAAGAGGTTCGTTTCATGATTCCTCCTCTTTCTCAAGTTATATTCGGCTGAATATTTTTGACGATTTTTAGATCTACACGGTTCATTCCACTTACTTAATAAAACATTATTTATGATTTTTTAATTGTTACATATTGATTCCTCACATTAATATAAATAATGAAATATGTCTTAATATTAATAATCCATAATTTAATTTTGATTAATTAATTTAACACTAGTATCATAATTAAAATATTCATACCTTTCATATGCCATTAAATATATCTTTTCAATCATATGATAAAACATTACTCATAAATACGTGTTGATTCTATTCTCATTAATTCCAACTTAAACCTCTTTTTAAATAACAAACATATATTCCACATTTAAACTGTGCCTCAAGAGGTTTTTTCCAAATATTTTTCTCAAAAAAAATTAAACTTCTCAATATTGTTTTTTCACACAACACTTAGTATAGCTTTTTTATATTAATGTATTGATTTATTGTTTATTTTTATGCAACACCATGATTATATTTCATTATGTGTAACAAATATAGTTTATTTTTTTACATGAAACTATATTATTCTTCGCTTTTGTTATACACAATGTCGTGTTTTATCAATAACGTGCATTAAAAGAAAGACATAGTTTTACAAGTATACAATATACTATTAATATTTTTATTAAAATATTTTTATTTTTACAACGTACATATTGGTAATATAGTTACGAATAAGATTAACTAAATTGTGAAAATATTATTTATACATGTATTCAAAATTAATCCAATGGTTTGCAATTATTTGAAGTGAATGTAACAACTATTAGAAAATAATGTTTTTTAAATCTATTTTTCTACGTGATAACAGAATTTTATTTGAATAAATCTAAAAACCAATATATGTGAATGTTTTTCATAATATTTATATATTTTATAGTTAAACAATTATGAAATTTATATAATAAATTTTATTAGAAAATGATAAAAATAAATCATATTTTATGAAAAAAAATTTATATTTCTAAATTGTAAATTTTTCACCCTTTACTAGAGAACATATTTTAAATATAATATGATGAAATTTTATATCTTATAAATGAAAAAATGAACTTAATTTTTTAAATTAGGATTTGAATATTTTATTATGGTGATTTTTTGGTATTTTTTACAGATTTTTTTTATTTTTATTAAAAGGTGATAAACACTAAATATTAATAAAAATAATATTTTTCATATAAATAATTAATATTCATGCTATATCCTTGAGGGGATCAGGATGCGACACCCCATGCCCACCTCCAATTGGATAGGGGATAGTGAATATCACCCAATAGGCTTGTTGATGACATGGTAAGCATTGCATATGTACTTATACATAAGTGCACATCTCCAAGCTCATAAATTGCATAAATGTAAAAACAAATATGTAAAAAATGTATATATATCACTGTCACAAAGCAGCCCGAGTGGACCCTAAACCGGTCACCCATGCCACCCCACGACAAGTCCCGAGAGGTATTATCGATCCTCCTGGTATGGCAACATGCACCAAGGGAAACAATAGAGTACACAAGGAAACAATTTCACCCATATATAAAAAATAAAACTAACAGCGGAAAGAAATTAATAGCCCAAAATACATTTATATAAAAATTGAAATGAACATTATTTGTAAATGAAACTGAATGTAAAACTAAAAAAACAAACCAATGACCAAACCCGATAACCAACTAACTCTATGTGATCCTGCTGATAGCATCCCTCCTTTTTATCACATAAATAGTCATTACATTATACAAAACTGAGGATCTTTAAGGTTTAGTGTCTTGGAAACCAGGAAATTAATACATAAAAACAACAAAAAAGTTCTTCTTAAACACTTGAAAAGATTTTTAATTTGTTCATCCTAAGTTTATTACAGTATCTCATAACCTGGGAGCATACATCAATGAAAAGGGTGAGCAGAATGCCTAATAAGGGAAACAAGGGAAACATTTTACATGAGAACGTGAGATACCTCAAAAGTCATGAAAAATAACTTTAAGGCATGAGAAAGATTTCATGAGGCATATCATAAAAAAATAATGTGTTTCATAACTTGAATATGTGGCTACAACATTTAACATAAACAATAATTTCCGTTTCACCAAGGTCCATCCCCAAGGTGTCATTAAAAATTACCAAGGTTTTTCACCAAGGCGTCGTTAAAAATGGTCATCTTTAGAGATTAAGTCTTTACCCAATGCATTGGAGCGCTATCAGGGAACAAACTTAAATTTGCCTTCGTTATCATATGATCTACATATATCATCATCAAAAATTTCATAATAACCCATATAGCATAAAAGAAATGGGTTTCATTTCATAATCATAACATTTTAAAAACTTCTTTAAAGACATGATCTTTATGTCACTTTAAACCCACAGAAAAGGAAAGAGGGTCTCATGTATGTAAATACCAGAATTTAAAATATAAAATTTTGGTATATATGTGAATAACACTTTATAGGACTGATCTTTGACTATTCACTTAATAAAATAAATGAATTTTAGAAAAAGAGAGAGACATTTTGAGAAGGAAATTCGGCAGCATAACGGCTATGTTGTAGGGTTTTAAAAAACATTGAAAAGAGAGGGGACATGGGTAACCCACTCATAAATGATCCATAAAATAGTATAGGGATAGAATATAATGGATTTTAGAACATGGTAATGAAAATTTAAAGATATACCAAATGAAATGAAGAACATGAAAGGAATCCAAAAATAATATTTCTCTTATGAAAATTCAGCGGCCAAACGACGTCACTTAAACATAAAAAAAATTAATTTACGAGATCAAATAGGGTCTCTTATAATATGAACATAAAATATAATTATGATAGATAAATAGATCATACCCCAAAATAATAAAAAATAACTTTAAAGACTTGACAAGAAAATAGAACTAGAAAATGAGAAGGGTGAAAGAATCCCTTAAAAATTCAGCAGCCTAACGGTGTCACTTAAACCTCAAAAAAATAATTGACAAGATAAAATAGGGTCTATCATCATATGAACATAAAATATCAGTATTATAGATATATATATCATACCCCAAAATAATAAAATGGAACTTGAAAGACTTGAAAAGAAAGTAGAACATGAAAATGAGAAGGGTGAAAGAATCCCTTAAAAATTCAGCAGCTTAACAACGTCACTTAAACTTCAAAAAAATGAATTGACGAGATCAAATAGGGTCTCTCATAATATGAACACAAAATATCAGTATGATAGATATAGATATCATACCCCAACATAATAAAAAATAACTTGAAAGACTTGACAAGAAAATAGAACTTGAAAATTATAAGGGTGAAAGAATCCGTTAGAAAAATTTCGGCAGCCTAACGGCGCCACTTAAACATTCATAAAAAGAAATGATGAGATTAAGAGGGGATATCATATCATAAGAACATGAAAATGGCAGTAAGATAAATATATAATAACATCATCCAACATAAGAACATGGAGCATAAAAGAAATGACTTAAAAGAGAGTATTTGAAAAGAAAGAGAGAGGTATGATCCCTTACCTTAAAACCTAAGTCTTAAAACTCAATGTTTGGGAACATGAGGGCTTGGGGAGACCTTGGGATGACTTCTTGGGAGGTAATGAGACCAGATATTTGTTGGGGGAGAGTTGGGAGTGAAAAATATAGGAGGAAAGAGTGGGTATTTATAGGGAAAGTGAGGTGACAAGGCATTAATGGCCAAGGGACACCTCATTGGTGGTATTGGCAAAACCATGGGATTGCCCATGGTATTTGACCATGGTATTGGCCAATTGGGACACCTCATACCTTATATTACTATTAAAAAGTCTACCATATTTATTACATACTTAATACATCATTTAATGATGTCATTAAACACCCATAACTTAAAAACTGTATTTTCACTATTCATCGAAAATTCAACTTTCTCAGAAAAATACCAAAATTTAACCTTAACCAAATATCAATGCTCTGATTTCAAAAATTAACTCAATTTTATAAAAATAATTTTCTAAATATTTTTAATTTATTTTTTAAATAAATACAGTATTCACTGAAAATTCATTTTTTTCAGAGAAATCCCCAAAAATTACCTTAACATAATATCGATGCTATGAGTTCAAAAATAAAGTCCATTTTATAAAAATAATTTTCGATACATTTTTAACTTAATTTTTAATTAATAAAACTATTCACTCGAAAAACCTAATACTTGAATAATAATTTCTGAAACAATTATTTACCTATTTTATTGAATCACATTACTTAATCAAGGTGCCTATATTATATTAAAACTTTCTTTAAGTGATATTACTAATAAATTTGGTCACATTACTAATCCTAAGCGTAAAATCACTATTCATAATTTACTATTTATCAAAAATCAAGTTGATATTATTGGACTATAAATTTCGTACTGAACACATTTGCATAAGACCATTTTTTGAAAATCATTACACATCATTAATTATTTAAGGTTTACAAAAATATTTTAAAATATCATTTTTTTCAAATTCATAAATAATATACATCCTAAATTTATCGGAACATTTGAAAATTTATAAAATTCACCATAAGAATAAAACACAATTTCATTTATCTCAAAGGATTACACAAAGCAGTTACGGTCTCCTTACATAGCCCCTTATAACCCTAGATTTGGACCTAAGTGTAAGGTGTGCTAAGGTGAGAGAATCCGAGGGCAGCTCGACCAACATTTCACGATTAGTAATTTCTATCAGTTTGAACTTCTCACGAAGGCGATTTCATTCTATCTTCACACGATAAAGTTCGGCTTGGGTTTGGTCCAGAGCAAAGCCCAGTGGTACTACCTCTTTCCCAATTTATGTTAGATGGGCTTCGATTGGCCTGAGACTACTAGATGAGGCCATAAAATATTATTTCTATATTAATTAACCAAGATCACTTGTATTTAGAGACAATAAGTGCAGCATTTAGTTTCCAAAGGTTATACTAACTAACGGTCATATAATAGTCAAAACTCAATAGTCTCATTTTTATTATACTCATGTTATCAAATAAAATATTTTTGTTCAGTATAAAATAAAATAACACAAAAAATCAGGAAATAATATTTATTCAAAATTTCAGGTCGTTACATTCTTCCCCCCTTAAAAAATTGCGTCCTCGCAATTCTTAAAATTGGGTTTGGAAATTTCATTGAATGTACCACCTCAGAAAAGAAGTCAGTAAAACTAATACTTTAAAAGAAAGAAAGGGAATTACAAAGGTCACCCGAGTTAACCCATACTAGGATTCCATGTAGGAAAACATGGATATGGAGGAGAAAACAAAGGATCAAGTTCTGAGGGAGAGTGATAGAAAACATGATTAGGATAAAGTAAACCACAAGAAAATCACAAACTTATGATGTGTGTAAATGTTCTTTGATTACCCATTAAGAAATTTAAACCAAAAACGTTATTGTTTTACGTTCATTTTCATAATTTTGAGGAATTCATTTACTACATAGAATAAAAACATAAGGAAATATATTTACCTTTAAGTAGAGTTTCATCCTTTAATAAGTTTCTACCAAAACTAATCTTCTCTCCAAACGATGAGCATTCAAAAACACTTGGTCTCATCAAAATCACAAGAATCAACTTCTAGAGAATCACATAATCCACAGAATATTAACTATATATTTCTTTTATATTTAAACATTATCCCAAAAATTGAAAGGGTAAGATAAAACAACTCTTCAAAAATAAAGAATCCCATAGGAAGGGAAACTTCTTTAAATCTTAAAAATTCCACAGTACTACCCAAAGTTCATCATAGACCATTCCATAAATAACAGTCCTTAAAATTCCTCAAAATAAACCAAACTAAGATTGAATCCCAATTATAAGAAATATTTCATAACATAGTTTTCCAAGATAGACTTTATCGTTCATCTCCAAAAAACTTCAACCACTCTTATCATCTTATAACAAAAGTATCTAACCTAATCACATTTTCCCCAAGATAGGTTAATCATTTCCATAAGTAACCTAAATTCCCATAAGTTCGCCTTAAATTCATCAATTCTTCAAAATATAAGTCAACCTTTACTCCTCAAAGAACATACTGTAGTAATCTATTTACCTCGATCATATAGGGTTTCCAAAATAGTGAATGTCTTCCAAAAATAATAATCAACTTTTAATCCCCTAATAATATTTTTTTAAGAAGAAAAACTTCACTACATCACCATGTGGTACATAACAATAGATGTTTTCCTTAATGATATAAAACCATCTTAGGTAGTAACTCGATGTTCTTAGAAAACATTAAAGATATGCTCATGGAGCACGAACTAAAATACAACATGACATAGACAATTATTGCGAAGAAGTTGTATGTACTTTAGTCATCATGATCCATCCCAGCACAGGACTTGAATTGTTCCCTTGTACTTGAAGATTGTTGATGCTCATCATGCTTCTCATCCCTTCCAAGAAAGAATTGCCATGGATAATGTCCAACTTCTCCACATTTACCACATTTAATAGTATAAGGTACTTTAGATTGTTCGTTATCTCCATTCATCACATTATCCATTTTTGAAAGCAATTGGATACTTTATGCCCTATCTTCCCACAATTAAAACATCTCCCGGTTCCTTTATGACATTATCCTTGGTGCCTCTTCCCACACTTTTTTTGCAAAAAATAAATTGGGTCTTCTTTCCCTTATCAACTTTATCAGATGAACATCCTTGAGACTTTGTCTTCTTATTCATTGATGAATTTGAGCATTCAACTAGGTACCAATTATGAATTGTGATTTTTGATAGCTGGTTTGGCAGAATCACAATATGTTCAACTTGATCTCTCGTCATCTCTGTCACATTAATAGGGAAATAGTCACATTTCTTATCACATTGGTTGTTGGGACATGTTCTTCCATTTCCCGCCATTAACTAAGAAAAGAATATATAATTAGGGGCTTAAATACTTATCCAATAATCATTAAATGGAAAATTTAAGCATAGAAAGATAAACTTGTATAGGTAAAGTATACCCTAACTTGTGATCCCCTTGGTTCCAATCTAGGTTATCTATAATCATATATTCTTATGTGAATCTTTATTTTATTTTATCTTTGTTCCTTCAATAGTGGTTCATACTAAGCTTATGAATTTACCAAAGCATATCCCCCAGGAGTGTCGTAACCAAGAGTGCAGCAAGGCCCATTATCGTGTACCAGTTCCCGTTTGAGTCTAGCTCAAAGCGGTGTTTTTGGGCTTTACCCCTATGTACATCTGTGCCAGATCCACCTCAACCTGCACGTATCCAGACAGGGATGTATTTGCTTGGCAACCCCTTACTCAATAATCACTAAAATACCAGGAAGATTTCCTATATTTAAACATTTCTAGAGGGTTATTCCTAATGTTTTCATATCACAATTTACACAAATAACTAAACCATCCTTTGATACCAACTATAGCATCCCGCCTTTTTATCACATAAACGTTCATTACATTATACAAAACCGAGGATCTTTAAGGTTTAGTGTCTTGGAAACCGGGATCTTAATAAACACTTGAAATGCTTCTTAATTTTTTCATCCTATGTTCATTACAACATCTCATAACCTGTGAGCATACATCAAAGGAAATGGTGAGTAGAATTCCCAGTAAGGGAAATAAGGGAAACATTTTACATGAGAACTTGAGATACATCAAAATTCATGAAAAATAACTTTAAGGCATGATAAAGAGTTCATGAGGCATATCATAATAAAAATAACACGTTTCATAACATAAATATGTGGCTACAAAATTTAACATAAACAATAATTTCTATTTCACCAAGGTCCATCACCAAGGTGTCATTAAAAATTACCAAGGTTATTCACTAAGGCATCGTTAAAAATGGTCATCTTTAGAGATTAAGTCTTTACCCAATGCATTGGAGCGCTATCAGGGAACACCCTTAAATTTTCCATTGTTATAATGTGAGAAACATATATCATCATCAAACATTTCGTAATAATCTATATAGCATAAAAGAAATGGGTTTCATTTCATAATCATAACATTTTAAAAACTGCTTTAAAGACATGATCTTTAGGTCACTTTAAACCCACATAAAAGGAAAGAGAGTATCATGTATGTAAATACCAGAATTTAAAATAAAACATTTTGGTATATATTTGAATACCCCTTTATAATAAAGAGATTTGAGTAATAACTAAATAAAATAAAATAATTTGAGAAAAAGAGAGAGACATTTTGAGACGAAAATTCGGTAGCATAATAGCTATGTTGTAGGGTTTTAGAAAACATTAAAAAGAGAGGAGAAATGGGTAAACCACTCATAAATGATCCATAAAACAGTGGAGGGACAGAATATAATGGATTTAAGAAAATTGTAATGAAATTTTAAAGATATACCATATGAATTGAAGAACATGAAAGGAAGCCAAAAATAAGAATTCTCTTATGAAAATTCGGCAGCCTAACGGCGTCACTTAAACTTCAAAAAAAAAATGAATTGACGAGATAAAATAGGTTCTATAATCATATGAACATAAAATATCAGTATTATAGATATAGTTTTCATACCCCAACATAATAAAAAGGAACTTGAAAGACTTTACAAGAAAATAGGACTTGAAAATGAGAAGTGTGAAAGATTCCCTTAAAAATTCAGCAGCCTAACGACGTCATGTAAACTTCAAAAAAATGAATTGAAGAGATAAAATAGGGTCTCTAATCATATGAACATAAAAGATCAGTATGATAGATATATAGATAATACCCCAAAATAATAAAAAGTAACTATAAAGACTTGAGAAGAAAATAGAACTTGAAAATGAGAAGGGTGAAAGAATCCCTTAAAAATTCAGCAGCCTAACGACGTCACTTAAACATCAAAAAAATGAATTGAAAAGATCAAATAGGGTATCTCATAATATGAAAATAAAATATCAGTATGATATGTATAGAGATAATTCCCCAACATAATAAAAAGGAACTTGAAACACTTGACAAGAAAATAGAACTTGAAAATGAGAAGGGTGAAAGAATCCGTTAAAAAAATTCGGCAGCCTAACAACGCCACTTAAACATTCATAAAACGAAATGATGAGAGAAAGAGGGGATCCCTCATCATATGAACATGAAAAGTGTAGTAAGAGGAATATAAAATAACATCCTCCAACATAAGAACAAGGAGAAAAAAATAAATGACTTAAAAGAGTGTATTTTAAAAGAAAGAGAGAGGTAGGATCCCTTACCTTAAAACGTAGCTCTTAAAAGTCAATGTTTGGGACCTTGAGGGCTTGGGGGAACATTGGGAGGACTTATTGGGAGGTAATGAGACCAGATATTCGTTTGGGGAGAGTTGGGAGTGAAAACTAAAGGAGGAAAGGGTGGGTATTTACAGGGAAAGTGAGGGGACAAGGCATTAATGGCCAAGGGACACCTCATTGGTGGTATTGAAAAAACCATGGGCTTGCCCATGGTATTTTCCCATGGTATTGGCCACTTGGTACACCTCAAACCTTATCTTATTATTCACAAGTCGACCATATTAATTACATACTTAATACATCATTTAATGATGTCATTAAACACCAGTAACTTAAAAACTGTATTTTCACTATTCAGCGAAAATTCAACTTTCTCAGAAAAATTCCAAAATTTCACCTTAACCAAGTATTGATGCTCTGATTTGAAAAATGAAATTTATTTTATAAAAATAATTTTCTAAATATTTTTAATTTAATTTTTAAATAAATAAACTATTCACCGAAAATTCATTTTTTTTAGAAAAATCCCCAAAAATTACCTTAACATAATATCGATGCGCTAAGTTCAAAAATAAAGTCCATTTTATAAAAATAATTTTCTAAATAATTTTAATTTATTTTTTAATTAAAAAACACTATTCACCTGAAAAATCTATTACTTGAATAATAATTTCTGAAATAGTTATTTACCTATTTTATTGAATCACATTACTTAATCAAGGTGCCTATTTTATTAATACTTTCTTTTAGTGATATTACTAATCCATTTGATCACATTACTAATCCTAAGCATAAAATCACTATTCATAATATCCTATTCATCAAAAATAATGTTGATCTTATTAGACTCTAAATTTCTTACTGAACACATTTTCATAAGACCATTTTTTAAAAATCATTACACATCATGAATTATTTAAGGTTTACAAAAATATTTTAAAATATATATAATTTAAAATTCATAAATAATATAGATCCTAAATTTAACCAAACATTTAAAAATTTACAAAATTCACCATAAGAAGAAACCAAAATTTTATTTATCTCAAAGGATTACACAAATCACTTACGTGTCCTTACATAGCCCCTTATAACCCCAGCATAGGACCTAAGTGTAAGGTGTGCTAAGGTGAGAGAATCCGAGGGCGGCTCGACCAACATTGCACGAGTAGTAATTTCTATCAGTTTGAACTTCTCGCGAATGTGATTTTGTTCTAGCTTCCCACAATGAAGTTCGACTTGGGTTTGGTCCAGAGTAAAGCCCAGTGGTGCTACCTCCTTCCCAAGTTCTATTAGATGGGCTTCGATTGGCCCGAGACTACTGGATGAGGCCATCGAATCTTCTTTCTATATTAATTAACCATGATCACTTGTATTTAGAGACAACAATATCAAAATTTAGTTTCCAAAGGTCATACTGACTAATGGTCATATAATAGTCAAAACGTAACAGTCTCATTTTAATTATACTCTTGTTATCAAATGAAACAACTTTGTTGAGTATAAAATAAAATAACACAAAAAATTAGGAAACAAGATTTATTCAAAATTTCGGGTCATTACACTGATGGTCACTCTCCAACAAAATGATCACACATCACCTAAGGGGATAAAACTGAAGATGAAACCTACACAAGGTCAAAAAATAGAAGAAAACTATTGGTGTGAGTTTTAAAAATCTGTAGGTTAGCCCGATATTCTATTACCAATGCACATACATTAAAATAAAATAAACATAAATTTAATGTTTTAAATGAAAATATATAGGTTTGTTATCCTAATAAGGTCCCATGCTATAAAGAAACTACATGACCAAAACATGTATGTTTTATAAACAAAATTTTTAGTAACAATCTTTAAATGGGTGCAACTTCAAAATGAAAATAGTTTTCAAGAGGGGAGATTTAAAGAATTTACACTTCTAAATAAATCACATACACTGCTAAATTCATCAACTAGACACACCGTATGATGACAGTGAGTACAAAATACCCAATGAGCACAACTCATAGGAAAACCCCTAGGCACTAGTTTATTTTGAGCCCCGTGCACCATATATATTGGTGAAAGTAACCATAATAGATATCTGTTATCATGAACATGAGCCACTATTAGAGTTCATACCCATAACCTAATGGTCCTCCAAAAACGTCACCATCATCGATTAGTTAGTGTTTTTATCATCAATATTGCTATGTGAAACATGGTCCAAACCCCACTGGATTACTAGCATAGTATTACACGTCTGCCAACCTAGATACCTGAGATTCCCATTAGTGCTCAATAAAGTAACACATATTATAAAATACAATTTTCACATAAAAAATCCATTACCAAACCATAAAAACACAAACATCCTACAAACATTCTTCAAATTTGTTTCACGAATCAATAAACCACTAAAAAGTTTCGTAAAACAATTTCAAGGAGTATAACAGGGCCTTGCACATAAAATCCATTCAGAAATGCTCTTTAAGGCCACAAACAGATAAAAAACATAAAAAACCTTATTTCTCAACCCCAAATCCAATTTATATCAATTTCATGGACCATAAAATGGCCCCAAAAGATAGAACATGAAATATATATGGAAACCATTTTTTCAACAAAAAAAATCCAAACATGCCATTATGCCTTTCTCAAAACATACATTTGACCAAGGTATGCATTTTACTTTTGTTAAAGAGGTATATAAAAAAAATTGACAACATAAAAACACATTCATAAATCCCTAAAAACACTTCGGTTACATATTCAAAATACAACCATTTTTATAAGGATGTGAAACATTCCATTTTCCGACAACTCGGGCCAAAACATATTGTAAACCAAAACTAATTTGATTATAAAACCAAATACAAGTTGGAAAGCCATATAAAGACCCAAAAATATCATTTATCATTCTTCTGGTTCATTTATAAATCCAAAAAAATAATTTTTGAATCACACATAATACATCAAAGCCAACCTGACAATTTAACCAACACATGACATGCCCTTTTTAAACAAAAAAATTTATTTTAAGAACTTGACAAGGAATAAAACACCAATTTCATGACATATTTTATTTGATCTAATTTATCATGTTCAAAATACCATAAACTAGGTTCTAAACTTCACAAAACAGCTGCTAAAGATAGAGGAACATTTAATCAAACCCTTTGTGTTCCCTTTTATGACAAAACAACACTATCATTCACAAAACAAGGCTTAAAAAACCATTTTATAAAAACAATAAAATTATACATAGGCTGAAATAATAATAATAAACATATATAATAGATGTTAAAAATTTAAAAATTTAGAAACATAAATGATTGAGTCATGTGAAATGGATATCCTACCTCAAATACTTATTGTAAAGGAAACGCACTCCCAATATCAACATTTGAGGATTTATAAACCATAAACCTTTGAATGCCAGACCCAAATGAACAAAAACCCCATAAAAAATAATTTAATAGTAGAAATATAGATCTATCATGACTTGGTGGATTATGAAACCAAGAAATAATGAAAGGAGGAAGAAGAGGGAGGAGGAAGGAGAAATAATCTCACCTTTTCAACTAGAAAACTCTTTTGCTTTGATTAGATCTGCACCCATAGAGAAAATGGAATGTAATGGAACATCTTGGAGAGTATTCTATGTTCTAGAATATCTAGGGAAATAATATTTGTCAGAAAAATAGTTTTAATTGAATTATTTAAAAATGAAACAATTTACCTTATCAATTCTTGATGATTTGTGGAAACCTGAGAACTTTATACCTAATATGCGATTCAAATGAGCTCCAAATTGGTAAAATAGATAATTGGGGTGAGGATAGGTTTTTTTATTTTTTTTGGGATGTGGAATAAATGAATAATATAAATAAATGAAAAAGATATAAGAGAAACAAATTATTTTTTTTTAAAACTAGAAATAGGCCCACGGGCTGGACCAATACCTAAATAAGTAACCCAAATTCACCATGATTATGTATTTTTAAGGGGTCCAAAAGGAAATGGTTGTTAGAATATATATGTTTAGGAAATGTATGAAGTTTAATAGGTGAAAAAAGATAAAAACAAAAGTATTTATAAGTGAAACAATTTTGGTTTTTAAAACTGGAAATGTGCTCACGGTTGGCCCAAATCATGAAGTAACTACCCTTTCTCCCAAAAATCCTAAATAAGAAATGGAGAACCCAAATTAACTTGAAAAGACATATATGGTAGTTTAAAACTCAAAATTAATCTCAAAAAACACACACAAAAAGGATCAGGGTTTTCAATGAACCAGATCAAAACCATGACTTGAAGTGGAAAAAACCGGTTGTGACAATCCTCCCAACCATTAAAGCTTTCCTCCCCTGGATAGCCATAACACTCTTCAACTGATAGAAAAACACCTAAGGATTCCTTTCCAACATAATCACACCTCTAATCCTAAGTAAATATCATTCCCCAACAATGTAACTTAATACTCTTTCCCAAACAAAACACCAACTCACAACCAATCTCGAAAATCAATGGAAAGATAAAGACACCACATTCACAACCAGGACAAGAACTAGATTGTTGGGTTTTCTCCCAATGAACCCAACGATCACCCAAACCATATTTCACTCCCAAAGTCTAATTAATTGGGGTAGAGGATAGAATGGTCTCCCCAACATTAAATCAAAACTAACATCTGACAAATCCTAAAAGAACCATCTTCGAGACCGTAGTGGATATCCCCACCATTAGAGAACAACTAGAAATGAACAAAAAATAATAATTCAAAATGTATTATATTTGAGCCCAACCTTTAAAATAACACAAAAAATCTCCCAAAACAACCTAAAAACCCACGTTAGTAGCTTTAAAACATGAACAAATAAACCACACACTCCCAATCGGAGGGGACAATGAACTAGGCCAACACTTTCGGCACAGATCCGGACCCCCACTACTCATGAAGGGGAGGGAAGGGGACCCAATAATTAGGCTAGTGAAAAAAGAAAAAAAGGAACTACCCAACAGTCTTCACCTATAAATAGGTATCACTAAGACCGTACCCGATTTTCATTGGAGGTCTACATAGTGACATTGATCAAAAACCCACATCCATAATGGAATAATCATAGACACTGTGTGATGGGTAAGCCTGCGATTCTTATTGAGACAAATAGAAATACATAGTAATGAGGAACCAACATAGATACATAGAAGCTAGCATACCAAAATGGTGGAGGCAGGAGCCTGGTCAAGCTCCCTACACCTCTAGAGATTTCCTGACTGCGTGAAAAGTATCACTTCGAGGGCTACGGCTGGAGCCCTAATTCTTGAAGCATATGGTACACCGCATTCTGGTGCTCAGGATCACACAACTCAAAAAACTCACTTTCTATACTAAAAACCTTCATATAAATAGGATCTCATAGATACATATCAAAAATTTGTCTGACTCTGAATGAGGAAAAGAAAGGAAAATGAATACAGTGAAACACATCAACATCACCGAACACAACTAATATGTCGAAAAGAATTATCACAACCTGGAAGCACTTTAAATTGATCCCAAACATGTCTATATTCCAAAAAACAGGTCGATGCATAATACTAATTAGTGGATTTAACATTTTAAATGAATCCTTAGGTTTATCAATGTGATAGATTTACAATGGAAAACTATCCTTGGCCACATCACAACATCCAACACATCTTTAGAAACCCAATGATCATTATTCCAAAATCCGAGCCACTAACAAGATCACATATTAAGGTACAAAAATTGTCACAAGGAATCATACTGAATAAACAACTCTTCTATGAAATAGAAAAAACTACCCACATATCCATTTATTTATAAACATAGGACACAATTTTTCAGCTCGAAACACTTTTGATAATCAAAATAATATTGTGGGTTTCCTCATTCAGTAATGGTATTTCATCAAGTCTCATCCATATGAACATTTCAATGCCATCCAAGCACCCAACCACCATTCCTTATAGTTAATACTTCCAGATATCACTAAAACCATGCATGTGAGCACCCATGAAAACACCAAAGGATAAAACAAAACAATATCATTCCAAAAAATCATGTACCTTATAAAGGAAAACTAAACACCAAGTCAAAAATCCTTTTCAGATTTCCCAAAACAAGCCACACTTAATCAAGAAACATTTTCTTAAAAAACGTACCCCTTTTCATTTTTAACAACTTTCAAAACAACCATGCAACTCTAAACAACCGCATCCTAGTTTCTGAAATTTAGCATGGTATCTTTTCATAATATTATGGCCATTTAGACCAATACCCTTTCTAGGAAGATAACAGCCACTCAAAAACCAATTTGAAAAACTAATTTATCATATTAAAAAACATTTCAACATCAAAAAACACCCCATTTAAAATAAATATTCATAATCACCTTAAAAAGATTCACACATTCAAAAAACTTTATTCCAACAAACCAAAAGTTTATATTATGGATAATCCCATCCCGTTAAATCATTTCCACTTCCTCCAATTTTTTTTTCTCAAAAACTATACCTTCCAAAACAAAAAATTCAGAATTCAAGAAAGTTCTGAGAGACCCAAAAAAGGCAACTAGTGTTGGTGGGTGACTTGAACACATGATTTGAGGTCATATGTCAAAACACAACACCAACACTGGGAAAATTATTAGGAACATACCTTGGCTCCACATGTATTACCAGGCCTAGAGATCTCACGGAGGCCATTAAAAAAACTCCCCTTGTCATATCCCAACACCAATCAATCAATAAGAACAAAAGACACTAATAAAACTAGACATCCTGTGGAAACATGGGGATCAGAACAAGAAAGAGTTCGTGATGCTCTTCCCAAAAGAACCCCTCATGTCTCAAAAATAATAATACATCTACCATGACATCCCCAAAATAACATGAGTTCTCTAAAAAAGAAAGATTTTCTAAGAGCTGACCACGTATATCATTTTTTCATGAACAAGCCCGAGTCGAACCTGAACAGATCACCTAGGCCGACCCGCAAAAACTAACATGAGGCATTCCAGATCCACATGGGGTGGAGAAAAGTACCAATGAAATCCTTATATTACACAAGGGAATTATTTATTCCATAAATAAATAATCAAAAAATACTAGAATTAAATGGACAGCCCAAAATACATTTATATAAAAATTTAGCTGATCATTATTTGTATAAGAAACTGAATGTACGAAAAAACCAAAAAATTAACTGAACAAACTCGATAACCAACTAACTCCATGTGAAACTACTATTCAGTCTCCAATACAAGGATCACATGTTTCCCAAGGAAATCAAACTCAAGTTGAAACCTACATAAGGTCGAAAAATAGAAGAAGACTATAAGCGTGAGTATTAAAACTCAGTAGTTTAGCTTGATATTATATTTCCAATGTACATCCATTAAAATAATAGAAACATAAATTTAAAGTTTAAAATACAAATATAAAGGAATTTTCTCTAAATGAGGTGACATGCTGAAATAATTTCTAGACAAAAACACGCATGTTTTATAAACACGAATGCTAGCAACAATTTTAAATAGGAGAAACTTCAAAATGAAAATAGTTTTCAATGGGGATGATTTAAATAATTTACAATTTTAGATAAATCACCCACACTATATAATTCATCAACCAAACACATTGTACGTTGATGGTGAGTACAATATAGCCAATGAACACCATTCATGGGAACACCCCTAGGCACTAGTTAGTTCTGAGCCTCAGGTACCTCGTATCTCGGTGAATGTAACCATAATAAATTTCATTCTTGTGCACACGAGCCATCAGTAGAGAGAATACCCATAACCTATTGCTCCCCCAACAAAATTATCAATATATTATAGTTAGTGTTTTCATCTTCAATCATGAAACGTTAAAAAGGGGCCAAACCCCACGCGATCACTTTCATACTACTACACATCTTCCCACCTAGATTCCAGGGATTCCATTTAGTGCACAATAAAGTTACACATATTATCAAATACACATTTCACATACAAATTACATTACCACACCATAAACACCCAAACAGCCTGCAAACATTCTTCTCATTTCTTTCACAAATCAATAAAGCACTAAAATGTTTTGTAAAACTATTTCAATGAGTATAATGAGTCCTTGCACATGAAATCCATTCAAAAATGATCTTTTAAGGCCAAAAACACATCAATAACATAAAAAAACATATTTGGAATCACCAAATCCAATTAATAAATCAATTCCATGGACTATAAAATAGCCCCAAAAGATAGAACATGAAATACCAATGGAAACCATTTTTACAAAAAAAATCCCAACAGACCATTAAGCCTTTCTCAAAACGAACATTTGACAAAGGTATGAATTTAAAGTTTATTAAGTAAGTGTATAAACCCAATTTAAATCATAAAAACACATTCATAAATACCTTTAATCACTCTGGATACATTTTCAAACATAACCATTTCCATAAGGATGAGAAACGAGCCATTTTCCGACAAATCAAGCCAAAACATATAGTAAAACAAAACCCATTTGATTGTAAAACCAAATACAAATTTAAAATCAATATAAGTACCCCAAAATACCATTTATCATTATTCAAATTATTTTAAAAATTAAAACAATAATTTTTAATTCACCCATAACACATGAAATCTAACAGGACAATTTACCGAACACATGGCATGCCCTTTTTAAAAAAATCAGTTTTTTAAGAACTTGAAAAATATTAACACACCAATTTCAAGCCATATTTTATTTGATCTACAATAACATGTTTAATATACAATAAAACAAATTCTAATCCTCATAATACATTTTTGAAAGATATCATAACATTTAAACAAACACTTCATGTGCACTTTTATGAAAAAACAACACTACCTTTTACAAAACAAGGCTTAAACTACCATTTTTTCAAACAATGAAATTTATCCAAAGGTAGTAAAAAAATAATAAACATATATATCAGATGTGAGAAATAAAAAAATGGTGAAACATAAATGATAAAGTAATGTTAAAGGGATATCCTACCTCAAATAATTAGTGTAATGGAAACACACACCCAATATCACCATATGAGGGATTACAAACCCTAATACTATGATTACTATCCACAAATAAAAACCCATAAAAATTCATTTTATAACAGAACACTAGGTCGATATTGACTAGGGGAGATTATAAAACTAAGAAATAATGAATGGAGAAAGAAGAGGGTGGAGAAATGGGAAAGAATCTCACCTTTGAAAAATAGAAAACTCATCGTATTCCATTAGATTTGCACCCATAGAGAAAAGGGAGGGTCTTGGAACTTATTGTATAGTCTCTTAATCTTTGGAAGGACTAGGGAAAGATGATTAGTGGAAAAAAAATAATTTAATGATTTATGTATGAAACAATTTACCTTTTCCATTCTGGACGATTTGAGGAAACCTGAGAACATTCACCCAAATACGCGATTCACATGAGCTCCATGGTGGTAAAATTGATATTGGGGGAGAGGCTAGGTATTTTGTCCTCGGTTGGGAGGTAGAATCACTAAAAAATATTATAAAAATGAAAATGATATAAAAGAAACAAATTATTTTTTTAAAACTGGAAATGGGCCCACGGGCTGGCCCAATACCTAAATATGTATCCCAAAATCACCATGATTATGAATTCATAAGGGGTCCAAAAGGATATGTTTGTTTGAATATTTTATTTGATGAAATTTATAAAGTTTAATGGGTGTGAAATGTGTAAATAATGGAATTATAAACGAAACAAATTTGTTTTTTAAAACTTGAAAAGAGCTCACAGTTGGATGAAATCATGAAGTAACCACCCTTTTTCCAAAAACATCTAAACAAACAATGGGGAACCCAAATTAGGGTGATTATACATATATGGTAGTTTAAAACTCAATATTAATCTCACCCAACACCGAAGAAAATGATCTATATTTTCAATAAACTGGATAAAAAACATGGCATGAGGAGTAAAAAAACTATGTGTGACAATCACAATATCCCAACGAGAGTACACCAAGAATTTAATGTAATGTAAAAAGGTCCAAAATACAGGCCCCCATAAAAGAGTCTATAAACTCATATCCAACCTATATTAAATGTTTATAGGATTGATATATGTATTTGTAGGAATAACTCAGCTTGCCTGGTCTCATAATGATCCTTCCTATGTAAGTCCTCCAAAGACTCCGTAAAAATGTCGATGATTTTAAAATGACATGAAACATGTGTGAAAATCCAGTATAGGGTTCAAAATAATAATACATAGTAGGAAACCTCATAACTACAAATAAATATAACAATAGAAGGAAATAGTCATCTCTATAGAGGTATATGCCTACAAAACATATTACAATAATATAAATATATACTCAACCCAGACACACAGTCAAGATATAATTCATAACCAATACATAACAATTGTAAAATTCATCTTGAATACTCCATGATGGACTCATCTTGGAGAACATACTGCTGAGTCTGAGAGCACTGATGATGTCTCTCAGAGAGATAATTTTCAACAGGTCTCACCATGATAATGATACATATATATATTTAAAGAGAAATATCATAAAACAGATGAGTATCATAGCCAGTTCCATGGGGTGACACCAAAAAAATTCAATATAGATTAACCTTAAAGGTAATCGATGGGTGCCCATTTATTGTTGGTCATGTTAATACTGAGAACTCCACCTAGGTAAAAATGAATTAATAAGGGATCCTAATCTGCGCCTAGCGGGGATTCCAAAAACTCTATCCAGGAAGTCCTATTGAAGGGGTCATAGTCCTAGGAGTAAGAAATAAATCATACCTACCTTTTGGGAAATGATAAATAGAACGAACCCAAAAAAAACATGTCCAAGTTATATAGGATAATAATAACTATCCATTTAAAAAGGGGTACACTGTGTGTAGTAGGGTCACACGTTGTTCCCATCCACCTCGGGTTCCTCTTGGGTACAATAGCTCGTGACATTTCAAATTGTTTCATATGGAAGATGGGCACGTGGGGTTTAGTATGGATTATACGTTGTGTCCTTCCATCTAGGGTCTGTTCGTGTACATAGGCCATGTTCTAGTACATGGTGTCAATCCAAGCATCCCTTCCCTTGTACCAGTACACAAGGTAGATCATGTAACCTATTCAGGCCATGCTGGGCGGGGGAGTACATTATGTGTAGCAACATATGTACTCCACTATGTGTCTGTGTACTTCCCATGTAGACATTGAGTCACTTAGGGATAAAAACATGCCATGTATCTTAGAGTCCATTCTATGTGTATTAGATTTTTCTATAAATTAGATTTTTTCCTCCACTCATGCCTATATATCTCGAGATCTAGATCTGGTGCTCATTTTACCTTGAATCTCTATATAAAAGGTTTGCTAGTCCCTATAACACTAAATCTATAGAATTTGGGCAGTAAAATGGATCAAAAAAGATGATTCTAGGCATTCCTTATCACTGATGAAAAACAAAAATTGACCACACACTGTCATTTAATCCCCCATAACCCACACCATCACACCTCCACACAATATTACAAATTATATATCTTCATTTTCATATCATTGTTCCATGAATCGAAGGTGAAATGATTGGTCTTTAAATGTTGTGGGAAGAACGAAGAACACACACGATGAATGCAAGATATCATGGGAGAAAAGAAAAAAAAATATATATAAGGACAACCCTTGTTCAATTTTCATGCAGATATGTGTTGTTAACTATTATAAAGGTAAATGAATCCAAAATATATCACAATGGATAAATCACCCCAATAAAACAAAAAAGTCATCCAATACCACTATTGAAACCGATCTACATGCTAATATGTTCAAGGATTATTCTGAGTTCATCGAAGGAATCACTAACAGTAGTATGATAATTAAAATAAATAATTATACCTAAATATTTATTCCTCACTAATTATGATCATTCTCAACTACATTTCCATTGGTGAGATCTACCATGAATGGCATTCATCGATCTCTGATCTAATGTTCTGTCATTGCCTTATTAGAGGGATTCTACAGATCTATATCTCTAAGGACTCCAAGGATTCCAAGTTTATGAGCCTAAACCCTGATTTATTAAAAATATTTATTTAAAATACCCTTGTTGATGCATCACTACGTTGAGGAAAAAATGCATTAATTTATTTTATTTATTTAAAACACCAATGATGAATTTCTACATCCAAAATGCACTGAGCATTTTTATTTCATTAATAAGGTAAATCAATTGTTGCAAACAAAATGGTTTCCTTAGATTGATGATATGATAATACTTTTAAAATTTGTTCAAATTTTCTAGAAAACCATTCATGCGTGCTAGGTAATAATTTTCATATTTTTTGAACAATTATCCCAGGCACATGGGGCCTCAGAATTGCATGTCGTCTCGATGAGTGGTCTTGAATTTAATTAATATAATAATTAAAAAACTAGAAAATATATGGAATTAAATTATCACCACATTATGGCCTTACGTCCCCAAAAATCCAATACAAAGGCTACTCAAAATGAAGTGGGTACTATGCATGAATCTGGTCCTCTACCTCTAAAGTTCCCTCCTAGAGATTCATGTGCTGCCACCGAAAATACTCTAAAATAATAGATCAACAATGAAGGATCTTCTATTTCTTATCCTTTTTCTTCAATGGATACTCAGCAAAATTCACACTCTCATAAATATCAATAATTCCCTAGTTGGTGATGTGTGATGGATCATGAATGTTCCTCCCCAATTGTGACATGTAGAAGACTAAGTGTATTAGGTCCAAATGGGGTGGTAGATCTTTGTGGTATGTCACATTTCCACCTCTATACAGTATCAAAAAAGGGATGATAAAACAATGAGTTAATTTTTCTCCCCAAACAAATCAATTAAATCAATATTGAGGTAAACCCCATTGGAACACATGGTCTCCATCCCCGAACTCCAATATCCTATGCAGCCAATCAGCATAAGTGTTTTGATGGATCTTTGTAGTCCACATCCACTCCTTGATGATTTTTACTTTATGCTAGTATCCCACTCCCACATTGGTCATATGAGTGTTGAATATCCTAGGTCAGTACATAAATGTAGGTCTATTAGTGCCTCCCTTAAAAATTCTTCAATGGTGTCATATCAACGGTGGAATGGTTTTTGTTATTGTATGAAAATTCTACTAGTGTTCTGTGATCCTACCAACTATAAATAATGTGTAACATGGAAGCCTACAACATGTCCTCTAGAACCTGAATGGTTTGATCATTTTAACCATTTTTTATGGGTGAATTGATGTTATTAAGAATTAATGGGTCTCAAATGCCTCCTATAATCCCTTTCGAAATTGGGGTGTATTGGGAGAATCATAATAAAAAATAATTGTCTATGGAACTCCATGGAGTTGATGTATCTCCCAAACGTATAAGAATCCCACACTTTCTATTGATCTCATTCTCGGATAGCTATGAAGTAGGACGATATGGTGAGTCCCTCAATAGTCACCCATATGGAATTGTTCCCACATGATGTACATGGTGAGTCTATCACTACGTCCATAAATATTACATCCAACTTCCACTCAGGCACATCAATGTGTTGAGATAAGCCTACTCGAACATATTTCTACGTATTCACTTTCTAACGTGTAAAAAATTGAGAAATAAACAATACCACTCCCTTCTTTATCATCGGCCACCAAAAATGTCATCGGATGTCTCAGTACATCTTCACCACACTTAGATATACCTCAAAATGGGATGCTTGAAACTCCCTCACAACCTCCTCCCAAAAAGTCATTTGTACTACTATACTTATTTTGAATAGAACTATGTGCTCCCAACCATTAGAATATCAATCAAGAGAATTCCATATAGATGTCTAATAAGGTAGGATCTCATAGTCAGTATCCAAATGCAATGCCTCTCTAACTCATTGTAAGAGTTGAGGAGTAACAAACATTGACTAGAGGTAAGCTACTCTAACTCCGCCTAGAAAGGATAACTGTAAAGATGCCAACTATTCTGATGCCTTGTTCAAGAACATCAGAATATAATTCCTACTAAGAGAAACCTTTCCGATGTTCCCATTCCCATGAGTATAGAAAATCTTAATGTCATTGTCCTAGAGGAACTATTAAAATCACTTTTATATCATGTTTATATCCTTCTGTGATATGATAAACTTGAGACTCTTGTGATTGTTGTATATGATAAACCACTATCCTATTAGGATTTGTCTTCACATATTCAACATGAAGACTACTGCTTCTAAATCCTAATCATGGGTTTCTTAGTTATTCTCATGTGGCCTCAAATCAAACAAAATGAAAGAAATAATCACTCGCCTATACATTAGGTCACAAAGAATCACAGATTGTGAAGAATAATATAATACTACATACTCAAAACCATCTTACATCAATATGAAGATCAGAGATCTTCTCATACACTTCATGAACTACTGAAAATCTTACTGGAACATCCCTGTCCACAAGGAAAGCATCACATTTCAACTCAAAGCTATCATAGGTGCTAATATCCAAGAGAAATTAAGTATGAATATATTGTAATATTCCACTAGGACAAGGATTCTTCATACATATATCATAATATTTGGTGGATTCTATGCTGATACTTCCTCAACATTATCTGGGACCATTGCCACTCCATCCACTAAGATAATGTGTCCAGGAATGAGGAACTCAGGAACCCTGAACTGGAACATCGATATATTCCTAAAAATAAGTTCTCTTATAGCATGTCTAGAACTAGCCTTATCTATCTCACATGCTCCTCCTCAGATTCCATGTACACCAAGATATCATCGATGAAGAGTAAAATGAACCGATGTATGTAAATCTGAATGGTCTAGTTCATGAGTCCCATTAAAAAAACTATGGAATTCGTCGAAACATTTGGATTCATTATGTACTCAGAACTTTTATAACAACATTTGAAAGAAGTATTCTGTATAACCTCATATCGTACTCATTGTTGGTGATAACATGATCTGAGGTTAACCTTCATGAACTATCATTCCCCTTCTGACTATTCATAGATACTATTAATCCTCAATAGTGGATACCTCTTCTCCATAGTCATCTTGTTCAGGCACCTATAGTCCACACACAACCTCAAGCACTCTTCTACATTTTGGAAAATAAAACTCTGGTTTCCTAGGGTGAAATACCTTGTTTCAATAATCCTTTCCTCTACAAGTCTTCCAACTAATCCGTTAGCATAGAATGCTCTATGTGATCCATCTGATATACTGGTATATTATAAGTGTTGTACCATGGTGTAAATCAATAAAGATTTTTACTTTCTATTGGGGATGTAATATTAGATCATCATCAAGAATGAAATACTTATACTCTACCACAAATCATAAAAATTGTTATCTTGTAACATCTATTTCACTGAGGTTCATGCTAGAAAACAGATTTGTAATCGGCTTCACCCTCATATGCACGAATCCATCCTAGGTTTCCCCAAATTCCTTTTCACTGATAAATTTAAACATCATTCCATCACTATGGACACAACACACTCTTCTTCTAAAATATTAATTATAGTTATAGAATATAGATAACTAATACGTACCAATAATGTTGTTAGACCTCAATGATTCCATTAATAGGTTTCAATTAGAACTCTTGCCTCCAAGGGTTATGTCACACTATTTGCATAGATATATGAACATTGAGTCTCCTCTATTATTTTTCACTAATTGTATGTTTTGATCCAATGATTCAAATAAAATATTATGGTCTTGCACATAATATGTTGAAATAAAGGAGTGACCAAAATCTATTTCTATCAATACAACATCTAATATAGAAATTATATAGATCATTCCTAAAATCATTCCTAGAGTTCCCGGTCAAATTCCTCAACCATATGCACCTATCCTCATCCTAGTCCTCCAAATCCCTTATCCTAGCATTGAACATCTAGTGGTGGTTATGGAAGAAAGTCAAAACATGCACCACCTACTTCTACTGTCCCAAATCCATTGCTCCATCCTCCGCCATGTGGATATTCGTACTCCTTTCATTGTCTGTACCTCGGTGGTCCATCAACTGTCTCCCTATCAACAAATCTATGTCCTAGAAAATATTTATAAAGATGTCTCCAAACATCACATGAATAGATTCAACTCTCTTTATGGTGACTGGCCCCACCTTCTATGCCCTGAACTCCAGATCCTATATCTTGGGAACTCCTGCTAAAATGCATCCAATGTGAAGGTCCTTATGACTAAAGTCAGCTCCCTACAATCAAGGTATCTTCTCATAACATCCCATCACTAACTTTAACTAGATGTAACTTCTTAGTCAATATTCTATTAGCCACAAATTTCCACTCAAGAACCCACACATAAGTTTGAATGCACATATGGGTTATTTTGGATTGGATATCTCATTGCAGGTCTCACTCAATAGTTGGAGTCTTAGAGTACTGATCTATAAGAATATCCATTGAGTATATTTAATAGTTTGGGAACCATGATGAATAATTCGATACTGTCATGATAACCTATTGGATATGAAGAAGATCCTGAATGCACACACCTCTCAATATAACTGGTTAGATCTCTTCTCTGAAGATGAACTCAAACTCTTTCCCAGAATGATTCACCTCATGGTGAATATAGATATCCAAACTCCACCATCTCCCTGCTGATCCATGTAGAAGGCTCTCTTCCAAGAAAAACATAAGATATGATGGTGTTCTAAATATATTCAAAACATGGGTCACCTCCTCAAGCTTGTCCTCAGACACTAGAGGTTTGGGATCACCTCAAAACATGAGGAGTATATATCACTAAAAAACATGGTGTGAGATCATCATGAACTACCCATCTGCTAGTACTATTAGTAAAAGGAGCTTCTCTACAGGTGGTAGTGTGGATGGTGCACCACATGGATTTATGATTTGGGAAATTCACCCATATATTAAAGTCTCATCACAGACAAGTTCATCTTCATGATCGATCTATTGAATCATAACGAGTATGCATCATGGAGGAATCTTGTAAGTAAATAATATTTACCACAAAAAATGATTATATCTAGATAGTTGACTCAAGAAGGACATGAAAACCACAACACATTCATATATTATGCATATAGCCCTATTTTTCATGTAACTATTTTCTTCTATATCGAGTCGAAAAAATGTTTATGAGGGTCCTGGTGTATGGATATGTCTTCCACAACACCAAAACAGAAGTTCATATCCTAAATTACAAAAACAATAAAATTAACACTATGTCCTCAAAATAATCTCACATACTCTTGAGCTTAATGAAAAATCAATCCCTCTGATACCACTATTTGAGGACCCATCACAGTGGGGCCCATGTCCTGAATCTCTAAACCCACCTCCAATAGAATAGGGAATGTTGAATAGAACTAAGTAGGATTATCAATTCCTTGGGAGGCATTTCATGTGAAACTATACAAAAACACACACCCATACATCTCCATGATAAAAAAATTAAAATGAAAAACTGCTAAGAAAAAAAGTCATGCCTACCACTATTCCCAACTAGAGTACGATAGGAAAGTAAAGTAATTTAAACAAGTCGAGAAAACAATCCCACCAAATTGAATCTATAACCAAATGTCTAATCTATAATAAGATGTAGGAGATTTATTTTACATAGCCAAAGGAACAACTAAACATTCATAGTCCCACAAAATACTATATGGTCCTTTTCGGCCTAGGACTCCTTCAATAGGTAAATCATATGCAAAACAGATGACATGTGCATGCACATACCATGCATGGGTTAGTATAACAATTATCCTTAGGACACCTCAAAACCACAATGCGTCATAATAAAAGAAACACAGAGTCATCTCTAAAGAGGCATATATCTACCACACATATAATAAGAATATATAGATATACTAAACTAGGGCACACTATCTACAGGTAAGTCACAACCACTGCATAGCAGTACCATAAATTCTGCTCCAAGATTCCAAGAGGCACTCATCCGGGAGAACACAATCATGAGTCCAATAGTACTGATGACATCCATCTGAGAGGTACAACTCACCAATTATCACCAAGAGACAAATACATTGATATATTTGAAAGAAATTATGCTAAAATAGTTGGGGGTCATATCTTGTGCCATTGGGTGATACCAATAACACAATCTGGATTAAAACACAATGTATAAGAACCCTGCACGTGTATTTGTGGTCACATTGATATTGAGAACTCCATCTAGGGAATGAAAAATTAATATAGGACCTTACTCTAGGAATCCCATGCGATTCAAAACACTCTATCATAGAAGTCTTGCTGAAGGGATCAATTACCTTAGTGTTTTATATGAATCACACCAACCTTCAAGGAAAAGATAAAGGGACCAAACCGAAATGAAACATCTATATGATATAGAGGTGAAGAAAATCAAGACATGTAAAAATGGGAACACATCGTCTAGTGGGTTAATGCACCATGACCCTTGACCACAGGTACTACACACGCATAATATCTCATGTCCTTCAAAATAGTGTGTGTTAGAATATGGTTACCCCATGTGTAATAATTATTACATTTCATGTCCTTCCATCAAGGGCCCACTCATGTAGTTTATCCATTTTATAGTATATGGTGTCAACCTGTGTAACCTTGACGATGTACCGGTACATGGGGTAGTCAATGTAACCACTATAGGCAATGAATTGTGATGGATTACATGTCATATATGCAACTCATGTTGTCCACACTTGGTTTGTGTAATTCCCATGTACACAATGAGTCTCCCTCAAATGAACACATGCCGCATAGTTGAGACTACATGTCAAATGTATCATATTTTCCTATAAATACATGTTCTTCCTCTACTCCCACCGATCGATCTTTAGATCTCACTATGGTGCTAAATATTCCTCGATTCACTAGATCAATAGTCGTATGGTCCCATAAAAGCGGAATATATGGGATTTGGTCCATCAAATAGCTCAGAAAAAGTTATCGTATGCATTCTTCATCAGTTCAAAATAACTCGTATTGGGAACCCACCATCACCTGATCTACTGTTGAACCCACCATTAAACCTCTATATAGTCATCCCAATTCAGAATCAAGATTTTGGGATCTTTGTACCATGAATTAATGTTGAAATTATTGAATGTTCAAATTTAGGGGATGAATGAAAAACACTGACAAAAAACACAAGATATATGGGGTGAAAAGCACTAAAAATTAAGAGGTATGGACCTTTAATTATGATCTTATAAATCTTAGTGAATCCCCATTATAATGGTAAACAAAACCAAATAATTTTACTAATAATAAATAACAAATCTCCAAGATAAACCCAAAAAATCCTCCCACAAAATAAGTACGAATGATCTATGGGAAAATATATTCATGGATTAGTCTGTGATCATAAAATGAATATAGAACAAGGGAAACATATTTGAAAAAACACATCCTAACAATATTTTTAATACACACTTTCAATGATTGGTCACCAGGTTATTGTTTTTGGTGAGATCAACCAAGAGGGATATTCAGTGTTCTCTGATTTCAATTTACATCAACGCATGACTAGAAGAATTCTTCTCATCTATCTCTCATGGGTTTATATGGGATTATAGGTTTATAAACCTACCCATAGAATACTAATAAAAGGTTAATTAAAAATAAACTTGTCTCTTCATCACTTTATTGATGAAATTAATATAAAATAAATTTTCATCAATTTATTTTATTCATTTAAAACACCTATGATGAATTTCTATAAACAACATGTGCCTACCATTATTAGGTTGTACCTATAGTAAAGTTACTATTCCAAATGCAATGTTGTCATCAAATTTTTGATCTGATTTCCAATTTGGAAAATAATACAATTTTTCACAAAAACTTTACACACATGCAATATAATATTTTTAATATTTTTCAAACAATTCTTAGGGGCATGCCAGACCAAGGAATTGCACACTGTCCTAGTGGTAGGTCTAGAATTTAATACATATAATATTTTAAATATAATATAGAGAAAATATTAGAAATTATGTTTATAGGGTATAATATGATTTGAAAATTGATTTAATGTTTTTATAAATCAGTTGGAATCAATAAATCAAATTTTGTTCATTGGAATAAATTTCACATTAAGATTAGATATAAAAACATTTCAATCTTTTGAAAATTTTTACTTTTAAAAACCACTATTTCATCCCATATATGGGGATAAATTTTAATTAATTTCATCAAAATATTTGATTGAAATTTGGAGAAATTAATTTCATATTTTTAATCATCAATATTTAAAATTTATAATATGTCCAACATATTTTTTTTCCCAAAAATATTATTGAAAGTTATTAAAATTACTTATAGTGATTAAAAGTAAAAATAGCTTAACAAAGGGCTAAATCATAAATATGAGGCACAAAAATTACTGATAAACATCTCCAAAATCCCTTATATGTTTATATTTCTTTAATATCCTTGGTTTTCATGTATTTAGGAAATTATTTTCACAAATTGAATTTATAAATACGTGGCTGGAATTGCCTTTCCTAATATTTAAAAAAATGCCACTACTCTTCTTCTTTAAATGGTACTCACCCTCCAACATATTCACACCTACCGATACCATTAACCTAGCCACAACCTAACTAAATATCCTAAAAAAATATGTCCCATTATCCTAGAACTATTCATTTTTTCATAAATCCATCCAAGTAATCCCTTTATTGAAAACAAAAAAGAGTTACCTAAAGAAGATGTGACATAATTTTTCAGGATCCTTTTATTATTTTCAGTCTAGACCACAAAAAAAATATATCTAACATGCTCATATAATAAAATATGTATCAAAAATATAAATATATGCTGTTATTAAAAGGGTTATACATAAACCAAAATAGACTTCTAGGAAATTTGTAACAAATATATTGTTTTTCTGTACGGATAACTATGACCTCATGAAACTATGTGGATCATTTTCTTACGACCTATTATGGTTGGTAATTAAAATAGAATATATTATTTAATATGTTATATTTTATATTTATCATATATTTTTTATTATTTAATTATTATACAACACATAAATTCATTCGTTCCTTTTTTGAAAGTATGATAATTTCGTTTGTGGATGTGTGGACTACCACCTCCTAACAACGATGTAATTTGTTCACAATCTACATTGAATGAATTAAAGATGGTTTTAATAAACATATATGATATATATGAAATAATAATGTTACATTAATGAGTATATATATATATATTTCTATACATTCATTCTTTTAAAATATTTATTAAATAGAATTAGTGTTCACACATATGTATGACCTACCGTCTCCATGAATGGTGTATTCCATTTCATATTTAATTCATTTATATATTTTTTAGAATATATATATAATGAATATATTATCTTTGTATAATCTAAAACATTATATAAATTATTGAGTCGTTATCAAAGTTAGAGGATCAAGAATAACAAGTCAAAATTTATGTGAAAAATCATGTGGTATTACCCCAAATCTATCAATAATATGGAATTTTAAATAAATTAGTTATAGAAGGTCTAAATAAAATAATAAATTTCATGGTGGAATTTATTATCTTTCACCACCAACTTTATAATAAAGATATATTTATTATAGGGGATGTTTTAATGAGTTCGAATATAGTCAGTACATAGAGTAATGAAATTTCACCTTGCTTTTTATTTCTTTGAGAAAAATGAAAAATTCAAAAATTTCTTATTTTTGAGTATATATTCCATGTGAAATGTTGTATTATTAATTTAAATTATTTTGTGATATTAAAACATTTAATTTATTTTATTATTTCATCAGGATCATGACTCAAAATTCCCTCATATAGTAAGGGGTTTATTGTCCAACATTTTTTTTCGTGAGACTTAGGGCTTATTCTCTTCTCATTTATTTTTTTGTTGTGTATATACATCCATTGAATGTATTATATTATTATTATTGTTAAATATATGGGTATTTAAATTTCCATTTTTTATCTGTCATTCATGGTTTTTATGGATAAAACAATAACAAAACTATAATGTAATTTTATCTCAAAATTATTTCTTTGAGATACATGCCATGTTACACAACTATATTTTACTATGATGTGAATATACTACCATCTGAAACCTTTTATAATGTATGTATTTATTTTCATCATATTTTATTCTCCATATAAGGTTTTTATTTCTTGGTGATTATGATTTAATATTACCTATGTGGTAATAGTTTATTTATATTAGCACATTTTTTCCATGGTTTTTTTATCATTCTATTGATTAAATATTTTGATCCATATCTCAAGAACTATCATGAAATATACTTTTTTATCAATACTCATGTTATCTTCATTTATTGGTACGAAATCTTCCACTATACAGAACATAATATGATTAATAATTTTTTTTATAGAAAACCTAACCTTATTTATATCTTTGGTCATAAATAAATGTTAATAAAGAACTATGATTTCAAAATATTTTTATCAAAAAAATAATTAAAATTAATTTATATGTATTAAATTTTATATTATATGTTTTCATGGGAATTTTTTCAAAATATTTTCGTGCCTATTTTTTTGTTTTCTAGATAATGGTTTCAAAATGATTTCTAGCCTTATTTCCTTTTTTATAATATATTTTCTAATTTTTTTTTCAAGAATGAATGATATTTTAACAAGATTTGTTTCAAATGAAATGTTATAAATGAAATTTTGAATCATTCATTATAATAAATTTATTTTTGGAATGATTTTATGAATGTTATTTTCTATGAAATGATATTTTCCATTAAAAATTTAGAGCATTATCCTTCAAAATAAATATTTATATAATACTAAAAACCTTTTTATAGTTTATTTTCTATGGGGTTATGAACCAATGGTACCATTAATATTCCTTATTTAATGCTTTATTTTTTGATGTAATGATTTTTATGAAACCTTTTTCTCTTATATATTTTATATAATTTTAAAACATGCTTTATTTGATGGGGTATAATGTGAATAAATAATAATGTGACATATCTATTTTCTATATGTAATTATATAATCTAATTTTTAAAATAACGTTTTCATTTTTTTGTTTATATTATGATTTTTTTGAATCCCATCTCTATTTATGGGTAATGATATGAAAAATGATTTATTAACTTGTGGAACATGTACGTATAATTATATTATGTGACTCGTGAAACCTATATCTCCCTATACTATATTTATTATACATAAATTTTTTTCGAGATCAAAGGCTACACTGGATGGCCTCCAAAACCCAATACAAGAGTGTACATGAGAGGAAATACCAAGCCTAAAGAAATAGGGTACACGAGAGTGTATCGCAAGAATAAAACAATATAGTACATTTGAGGGAATATAAAGATCTAAATAAGAAGTTACATAGGTGGTAATCCCAGGAAATAAATAATAGGGTACTTAGAAAGAAATAACATGCTGAAAACAAGAGGGTGCAATGGAGGGAATGCCAATCTAGAGAAAAAAGGGTACACAAGAGTGCATCCTAGTTAGAAAAAATAGGGCTAGCATGAGTTAATACCAATCATTGAAATAGGGTATACAATATGCCATCCCAATCCGGAAACAATAGAGAAGATGTGAGGTCATCCCAATCATAATGTAGGTATACCTTATGTTTAACCAATCCTAACATGTTATGAAGGATTTAGTAGAAATCATTGAATTTGAATTTTCTATTCCTAGGTCAATTCCATACTTTCATGTATTATTCTATTTTTATGATCTCATGGATTTCCTTCATGATTATCGTATAATTCATGCCTTATGAATTTCAAATCATCATTACATGACTCTTTATTATGATCTTTTGTATGAAGGGTATTATATTATAATGTTATAATCATGTTTCCATACCCTTATGTTCATGTGATGGTTAGGTTTCTCCATTATTTACCATTACTGAGAATCTATGATCACACATAATTTTTTTTCCATTCCTTAAGTAATGAAGAAATGTTATACATATTATTACCAAAGGGAAATATCTTTGCTCGAGGCATTGAATATGTTTCCCTATATTCAATGTTTTTTTCCATATTTCCAATTACTCTAAACTATTACAGTCCCCATCATTTATTCTTGTAATATACCGAATAATCATCCAATGTGATGTAAAATCAACATATGTTTTTTCTGGGTTTCAACAGTTTGTATCAAAGGGAAGGATTAATCAAAATTTGTAAACTAGTATGAGAAAAAAATAGTGAGATCACTAGGAATATTTCTAAGAATATTTTAAGGGATGTAGCTAAGGATAAGTATAAGGATGAGTTGAAGAATGGTATAATTTATTAAATTCATTTTAAATGATAGAGAGAGTAGTATCTTGGAAATACATCCCAAAATGGATTCAATTGGATGATGCAGCTCTGGAAAAGATTTAAATATTGCTGATAACCATGAAAAAACAGGTTTAATGAGACTCGAATGACAACTGGTGTATCACAACAGGCCATACTAGACACCCAGTTGGACACTAATGGGTGATATTATTTGGTAATTTCAAAAATCATTATAAACCATAAAAAAGTTCCAAATAGAAGATGTCTTTGAAAAAAATAAGAGAAAACCATTATTTTATATATTAATGAAGTATGTGTCATTATTTAGGCATCCTATAAGTAATCTATTATGGCTATGTAATTTTCTATTTTGTAATTTTTTCTCACACTATCCTTTTTGGTTTTACTCAATGGTAGAATGTAGAAGGGATTGGGTCGACAATGAATTTATAAGATGTATAAACTATGGGAATTATGAAATTTAATCCCCTATGTGGAAATATCTTAATGAGAATTAGGAAGGTGTTACAAGTATTTGTTATATTGTTGAAGATAATGGGACCACAAACAACATGTGTAGGCTATTGTATGTTATTATAGTATTTTTTACCTTAAAAATAAGAATTATGTTTATATTGTAGTTGAGGAACCTAAATACATGATTTAAATTTCATATTTTTGGAAATAGTTATTAAAGAATAAGTTGTTGAGGTCATAGTAATGGTTTAATTATAAAATTTTATGATGGATTTCTATAGGTTTTGGAATTCCAAGATTGTGTTATATGAATCGAGATGTATATAAGAATTGTTTGTATATGTTTTTCATTATGTATATTCAAGAATGTGTTAAATTAAAATGATGACCTTGAAAATTGATTTAACGGAATGGTTTCATTAAGGGAAGGAAACTCTTAAAATGATCCTGAAGATGATAAAATGAAATCTTATATAGATAAAAATAATATGAAAAAAGTAAATTGGATAGTATTTATGACCTTTGTAACACCCCATGATTGGTTTGAAATATTTTTTCCAAATTAATTTAATCATTTTGATATTCATTCTCATTTTAGGAAACATAGAAAGAAGTTATTTTATATATATTAAAGTAGTATATTTAGATTTTTTAAGAAAAATATTTTATTATAATGATTCAATTCATTCAATATAATCATTAGCTTCCTCTATATTCAACACTAAGTTAATCTTACTTCTCATGAAATATTGACTTCTCTCGATTGCTTGCGTAACACGCAAGGCCAAGTGTTAACATAAAATAATATATTTTTCATATATATATATAACAATATATAATCTATCAGATGAATTATATATTATTACCATTATTAACTAACTTATTTAAATATATGGTTTTCATAAAATATAAATTGAATTAATTATTTTTCAATGAATATAAATAACAAAGTTAATTTAAAGGCTATATTTCTATATAATACTATTATTATTCCTACAATGTAGTTTCAATCCAAAAAAATTAAATTATTTATAACTACTATGTGATTTTATTTTAATATATATGTTCTATATCCAATAATTTTTTCTCATAATCATTCAAAATATTTGATAGACATAATATAAGAAAAACCCCAATTTTATAGCTAAAAACCTATATTTTTATAATGGTAGGTTAATAAAATTTTAATGGAGAACCCATATAAAATCCAAATTTTAAAATTTTTATATATTTAATATGTTAAAATAATCCTAATATTTTGAGGAGTGAAATTAAAATTCTAGTTAGGTTAGGTATTTGGTAATTTTCTGTAAATATTAAATTTTTATTGAATAGTTAAAAATAATTTATTTTATTTATGAGCTAAATTCTCATATAATGTATGTATAAGGTTAAATTAAATTTAAATTGTATTATAATTTTATTTATATTATATTTTTATCAATAAATAAAATTTAGGTTATTTTAATAAATTTAATTTTGAAATTGACTATAAAAACATAACAAACATTTGAATGTTTTTAATATAAAAACCAAAATTATTAACCCAATTGTAGGGATATATTTCAATTAATTTCTGAAACATATATGAGTGGAATTTGAAAAAAATGGACTAGATATTTGGAATAAAAATAATTTATAATTTATAATTATTTCAACTTAGTTTTTTTCTAAAAATATTATTGAAGTAATTTAAAATAATTGTAACAATTAATGTTAATGCAATATTAATAAGGGACTAAACAATAATAATAAGGCCCAAAATAACATATACACTTGTCCTAAAGTAATGTTATGGCCGTATTTTGACTCTATCCTCTATTTGATATACCTTGGACCATTATTTAACAACATTCAATTAAAAACATGGGTGGGTTTCTTTCTTTTAAAATATTACCAGAGATCCACTCTACCTCCATTATAAAAGGGCTTCATCACATCAAATTCATGAAGCCTCTCAATACCCTTATGTTTACAAAAAATATACTCAATTAACCCCCCCTGAGATCCTTACCTTTGACCATAGAGACCCCCTTCGCCCGACTAAAATCCAAGGAAGCCTTTTTTATCAAACCCAAAAGAGTTCCCAATAAATAAGTAACACCCCCCTCATGATCCATTCAATTATTTCTGTTCTATAGACCCTCAAATATTATTATTCTAGTATAATATTAAAAAACAAGTATACTAAAAATATTATGATATTTTTATGTAAATAGTTTTTCCAGCACATATGCACATATACATCTAATGGGTAGCAAACAAACTATTTACATGTATACGGGCTAAAACCTCTCTAAACGACTAATGGTCAATTTTCATTTACCACCTATAATGGAATAAATTATGATGGAAACTATGTTTATTATAGTTATATATATAATTTATTATTTCAGTAAAAATATATAATTTTTTTAAACACACATCATTATACTGTCAATAGTTTTTTAAAATGATAAATTTTTTCAAGAAGTGCGGACTACCATCCCTATAAGTGATGTGATTAATTCATACACTATATGGAATGTATTATGGATGTATGTAATATGTAGAAATGATATAATAAATCTATTTATTAATTATATATATATATATATATGTACATATATATATTTCTTTTATTTTTATAATTTCAACATGACTATTAAACCAAAATAGTGTTCATGCGTACGTATAAATTACCGACACCATGAACTGTGTTTTCTATTTGGAACATTGTTTGTTATATGGATTTTTATAAGAAGAATACATTGAATTATAATGATAATTATTCCATGTATTTTAATTCTATAATCATGATATATGTATAAAGACTAATTATTTATAAAATTAATGTACATGTGAAGAACAAATCGAATGTTATCTGAAGTGAAACCTTAACATAGGATGGTGATGGTAAAAAAGTGGGTAATATATGGTCGTAATCAAGTCATATATGGTTTTATAGAAATTAATATATATAATTTTTATAATAAATTTATATTTATTATATAGGTGGTTTCAATGAGTAAAATGAGATTCAAAACTCTTAGTAAGGAGTATTTAATCTCACTTTTTATTTCCATAGGAGACAAGTTATGTTCGGAACTCATTCCTTTTGTGTTGTATATTTACTAAACATGATTGTATTATATTTATTTTATTAATTTATTTATTGGTATTCACATGTACATTTTATGATCCACTATTCATGGAGTTTATGTTTAAAATGATCCCAAATTAGTAAAAACATTTTTCTCAATTTTCCTCAATTGATACTCTGGTTTTTATATGAACCAAAATTCATTTTTAAGTGTATAGAAATCTATATTATAAGTAATTTTAAAAATTTAATTAATTAAATGATATTTTATGCCTCATTTAATTACCATTTCTCACACAGAGATTAGGATCCCAGGATACCAAGTTATTTGATTTTAGCGACAAAAAATAATCAATTTCTGAGATTGTTTATGTTTATACTTACTTTGATTAAATATTATGATATCATTCTCAAGAAAAATAAGGATTTTAATTCTCATTTTTTGTTCAATTTATTCTGATGAATTAATAAATTTTTTTTTACTCTTTGGAACTTAATATAAATATGAATATTTTTTTAATAAAATATAGTCTTTCCTCTATATATGTTCAGAAATATGTGCTTTCATCAAAACCATGTTTCTTAAAAAGGATTCCAATAATATTATAATATTATCCTACTGACATTAGAATATAATTTTACCCATGTGTTACTATTGAAAAAATTGTATGTGAAAAATTAATCTTGTGATCATTTTCTAGTCATGGAACATTTCAATTCTTTTCACATCGCAAAATCAAAATAATTTTTCACCATACATTATATACAGATTCAACCACCATAATTTCTATAAAGATTAATTTTCGTGTCTAAATGATTAAATTATGAAAAAAAATTAATAATATATATTCAATGATTTTTTTGAAATGATTTTAAAAATTCTCTCACAAGATTTCATGTAAAATTTTCCTCTAAACAATTTCATGATTTGTTTTTATTTCTTAAAATTATTTTCCAAAAAGAAGTTTTTAATTTTTTTTTGAGGATTATGTTATATGTTTTCAAGAAATAATTATTTAAATATGATTTTATGTCTTTTAGATAAGTTTCCAATGTAGATTTAATGAAAATGAATTTAAAAAGGTTCAATGTATTAAAATTCATTTTATATAGAAGAAATTATATGTTCATTATGAAATGATTTTTAAATGATATTTAAAAATAATTTCCATTCAATGATAAAATGTTATGATATTACTTATGCGTTTCATGCAGATGATTTAATAGTTCCATTTATAATATTTCTCTAAATGGTTCAAGAATTATTTTATGGTATATGAAACTAGTTACTATTTTACTTGTTATTTTTTTGATGAAATTATTATGAAACTTTTATCCTCTCTAATAATTATGATATGTTTACATGTTTATAACACCTATCTCATTTCATTGGTTATGATATGATTACTTATGATATTGTGGATCAAGTGTGTATTATTTCACCATGAGATGGGTGATACCTATATCCACCATCAATGAATTTTGTAAATATTGATATCTCATTAGATAGAAATGGTTAGAATGATAAAGGAACTTGGTTTAGTATTATAGGGCTGGATCAAGAAAGTAAATTAGTTCAGTAATATAGGGTTTGAAGAAGGATTTTCCCATTTTAGTAATATAGGTCTGAAATGTGGTTTTACCTGGTTTAGTAAATGACTTTTTTCACTAATATGGTCTTGGAGGAGTTTCCTTGGCTACTATGGTAAATTAAATCATCAAATTATTTGTTTCTCACAATTCCATGTTTTATTCATATGTTTTGATTTAATGGCTTATGTTATTTATTTTCTTATGATTCACGTCTTCTGAACTACCAAGCATTATGCCATTATTCATCTATATGGCCTTTTTTAGGAAGGGAACGATCTTCTATTTTCATTATGATTGTCTCATACCTTTAGTCTCATGATTATGCTTATATATCTCCCTTATTAAACCTTACTAAAAATTTGAGTTTAACCCATTTTATGTTTCCTTCCCTTCGATATGAAGATATGTATTATGTTTTTTGTTTCTAATAAAGGGTTTTCATGAATAATCAAGTGGGAGATAATGATTCTCACTTATGTACAGGTATTTAGGTTCCCAAGTTTCTAAAGGCACTAGGATAACACAATTTTTGAGGGTCTGTTTGTATGATGTTTTATATATTACATGATTGGAATATAATTTCTATATATGTCATGAATGGGTTGTTACAAATGGTTTCAGAGTGAGGGTTTCTTTAAAATTTGGAAACTATTAAGTGAAAACATTATATGGACCCCTAGGTATATTTATTAGGATGTTTCTAGGGATGTACCTAGGGATAAATATAAGAATGAGTCAACATTTATGAAAATGACTGGGAATTTTTAAAATGGAAATAGTTAGTGGATTTATAGAAATACATCCCTCTTTGGATAATTCACGTGTATGTGGCTCTGCAGTAGATTTACCTAGGAGTAAAAACTCAGAAAAAATGTTCCATGCATAACTCATAGTAATCTTGTACATGAAGATGGGCTTTGCTACACACCTAGTTACACACTACCTGGGGATATGATTTGGGAATTCGCAAATACTTTATGAACCATCCCGAAGTATTTAAATATATGTTGGTTATGAATAACTTAGGATGTTCTTATGGTTTCATGGATTAAAGAAGGTGTCATTATTTTAAAATACTATATGTAATTATTTTCTTGACATTGTTATTTTATTTTATGATAGTAATTCACATAAAATTATACTATTTTTATTCATATTATGGAACCAGAAAAAATTGGATTAATATTTATTGTGATGATAGATTTATTCATGATAATTCTGGTGGGATGATCACTAGAGTTAAGGAGTTTTGATCATTTTTAATATGTGTTTTGGGAACATGAGCCATAATGTGTACATTAACCAACTATTGGACTCGCCTTGGAAAACAATGAACGATGTTTTCTTAGTTTTTGGGTAACAGAGATCAATAAGGAAGGAATAATTGGTTTCTTATTTCTCAAAAATGATGAATCAATCACCTAAGTGAATTTATTAGAGGAATAAGAATTTTTTTACTATCGAAAATAATGGCACGGATCAAGTGAATGTATTGGAAAAATAAAGAGTTTGGTTAAGGAAATGGATGAAAATATTGGCCTCTTTAAGTCATCATCAAATGTTTTGTGTATTAATTTTGGAATAAATGATAATTATGAAACTAAATTTCCCAATAAGTAATCTACTGAAGTGGTTCATCTAGGTTGTGTGATCAATGGTTACATAAATTATGATGAGGAGAATACATATTAAATTTAAAATGAATGATGTATTTTTTAATAGGATGAGATATCCTTGTCAAAGGCACAATGATAAGGTGGAATAATAATTTTTTTATTTTTATGGATTGGAGAATTAGATTACATGAATGGTGGAATATATATGTATTTTTCAGTTTATGTATTTCACCTTGGATTTATAATAACTTTTCAAACAGTTCTGATGAAATAGAAAAATTAATTAACATAAATTTTATTTAGAAGGAAATTTAGTGATTTAGGGAAAGATAACCCTTAATATGTTCCTTAGGTTATGTTAATGTTGTTTGGAAAATGTTATCTAGGATATGGATGAGTAAATTAGGAGGCACTAATTACTTAGGATCTGATTATTGATTGATAGAAAAAGTGGTCTATGTCATTAGGAATGGTGTTTTAAAATTATTTTAAATAAATAAAATATCTAGTAGCCTTTGGAATAAATACGAATTCCTATTTTTCCCAAAGTATTTATGGTAATTTTGGTTATTACCATGCTTCAAGAGAACATACACTTACTGTATTCGCATGTTTGGAATGTGACAACCAAGAAAATTTTTGTGATATATGTTGGATCAACGATAAGATGATTTGGTGACATTCATTATTTTATTTGGGATTTTAATCTTTTAGAAGGGTCATATGGTTATCTTATTATGGAAAATTTTATTTAATCATAAGACAAAGTTAATAAGATTAATGTGTTATCTCTCTGTATGATGATTTATGCATATTGGATATCTCGTTCAAAATTCTTTTTTTTGATGATAACTAATGAAAAATGTGATTGAATATCATGGATCTTGTGATCTAATAGTACATTAGTAACAAGGAAGTCACCTTATTTTTTAAAGAAACTATTGATGTAGATAAATAAACAAAAAAGGGTAATGTTGTCCTGAAAAAATTCTCATATACCATTTCACAAAAATTATTTATCATTAGGAAAAAGGATCTTGAAACATAAAATAATTATCCTAGTACATTTGTTTTTTATGAATCTGATAGTCCCTTAGTTCATCGTAGATTTAGGGATTGGGGATTATTAACATTATCCAAACCTTGTTCTCTATCTCTCTCTATCAGAACATGATGGTAATATTTCTCTTCTATGTCCATGTTTTCACTTCCCATATATATTTTCCTATGTGGTAAAATTTTTATGAGTTACATTGGGTAACCGTTATGATTCCAACTGTCCCTTTTCAAGGAATTTTTTAATGTAAATTTTTACTATTGGGATTTCTTTGAAAGGAAGTATCTATTGTTAAACCCTTAATAAACCTAGTGAATCTTGAAGATGAAATTTATTTTAATGTGTGTTTAATGTGACACCATGTGATTTTGTGAAATATTTTTTTCAAATTAATTTATTTGTTTTCATATTTTATTTCATTTAATGAAACACTTAAAATAGTTATTTTATATACATTAAATTAATAAATTTGGATTTTGTTATATTCAATACCATGTTAATCATGATATGCATGAAATATAAATGTTAGCAGCCTATATATGTAACACTTATGTAAGCTTATGTCTCATGAAAGACTGACTTCCCTTTATGTCTTGCATAACACGTAAGATAGAGTGTTGATGAACAATAATATAGTATTATAAAATATATAAAAATATATAACCTAGCCATTATACTATATTTTATGAATATTATTAAATAAATAATGTAAATATTTGGTTTCCACAAAATAGAAAATAAATGAATTAATTATAAATTAACATGAGAAAAAAATTGAATATAAATGGTGTGTTTTTATATAAAACTATTATTATGCTCATAAAGTGGATTCAATCATCCAAAATTAAATTAATTAAAATTATTAAATGATATTATATTAATATATATGATATATATTAAATAAAATATTTTTTATAATAATCCAATAGATTTTATTGACATAATATATGAACAAATCCAATTTACTGGCTAAAACACTATTTTTATAAAGGTAATTTTACCTCCTTTTAATGGAAAACCCATTATAAATCCAATTTTAGAAGTTTTATAAATATAATATATCAAAATGGTCTTCATATATATATTTAGAACATTAAAAATAGGTTAGGAAAGATTTTGGGTAATTTTTTGTAAGGTTTCCATTTTTATTGAATAGTTAAAAATAATGGATTTAAATTTAAAATTATTATTCCATCTATTTTATTTATAAGGATAAATTATATTATAAATTGTATCTGTTGTTAATTAGATAATATTTTAATCAATATATCAAATTTTTATCATAGAAATAAATTTCATTTTGAAATTTACTATAAAAACATATAAATGTTTGTATGTTTGTACTATAAAAACAAATATAGTAGAGCTGACTGTGTGATTATGTTTGTATAAATTTCATCCTCTCATGTGATTAAAATTTAGAAAAATTTATTACATATTTGGATTAATAATAATTTATAGTGACTCATATGATCAATTTTTTTTGACATATAGTATTTGTTATGGAAGTTAAATTATTTTCAACAATTAAAGATAAATTAAGCATAAAAATGGACTAAACCATAACCTTATATCCTAGAAGGACGTATAAGCTTTTCATAAATCCATTGTGTATACATATTTATACCATATAATAATTTTTATATAAATTTATCCATTATTAAACCCCATTCAAATAAATTTGGTCGGGATTAATTTTTTATAAATATTACAAGAGATTTCTCTCCTCCTCCGCTATAAAAGGCCTCCTTTACATCAACTTCTTCACATGTCTGAAAAACTGTATGAACATAAAAAATCAAACCAATTCACTCCCAAACATTCCTCCCTTAGACCTTGAATCCTATTCATGGGATGAATCCAATCCATGGAAACATTTTTGATCAAAACAAAATTTGTTACCTGCTCATGAGGTAACACCCCCCTCAAAATCTTATAGTTTATTTCCTTTATCCACTCCGAAAATATTTTATATTCTAGTATAATTTAACAAAAATATGATCTAAAATATTATATAATTTTTTATGTTATGATTTATACATAAAATTACAAACAAATACATCTAATGGGTAATGAACATATTGTCTACGTTTATGTAGACTATCGCCTCCCTAAACAGTGATTGTTCAATTTTTATTTATTGCCTCTCATTATGGCCATTAAGATTTAGAAAATATTTATATATATTATATATAATATTTATTATATATTTAACATTGTTTTATTATCACATAGATGAAATATTGTAAACATAAATTTCATTTAATTTCCATTCATGCTTTGTTTTGTGAGTTTCCCAAACTTTTATAGGGAAATGGGTAAGTTTTTAGGCATGTGCCAAAGCATGAGCCCAATTCCAGATTTAAAAATAAATATTGATTCCTTTATAAGTACATAATTTTTCAATATTTTTTATCCATTATAATTCCTACTTGTCATCCCCATACCTATGAACACTACAAAATTAATTTGGACCATTTAGAAATAAATAATCATGGTGGATTTTAGTTTTTATTTAAGGGATTGGGCCTGCCCGAAATCCCATTTCATGTATCAAAAATATTTTTTAATTATTTAATAACTCATTATATTATTAATATGTATCAGTTATTCCAACTCCTCACCGAGCCCAGTTACCTAAGGCTCATCCCCATTCTCTCCTCCCCCAATTTGGAGCTCAATAGAATCACGAAATTAGGAAAAAATTCCTTGGATTTTACAAATTTCCTAAATTTGAAGAGGTAAATTGATCCTTTTATAACTACTTCTATTTTTACTCTTTTTCCCCATTATAGTTCCTACATGATCTACTGATCCTTGTTCAAAACTCCCTTAAAATTTTAGCTGTTTTAAAATTCAGATTCTGGTGGAGTTTGGGTCATTTTCTTCAAGATTTTTTTTGTAAGTGTTTCCCTATTCAATTCCTTCCTTATCCTTGGGTTTCCCCCCCTCTTCACAAATTTATTTTATTTCAAAATGTTATGAATCATACCTTGGGATATATTTGGGGTATTTTTTCGAAATCTTATAGTTTACGGTTCATTTTTACTTCCTTGTGGTGCGACGGATGTGCAGTTGAGGTTCCACACCAAGATTCAAGGGGTTTAAATCAAAAGGTAGGTGGTTCCATGTGTAAAAAATTATTTATGAGTTACCTTGCTATATTTACACATTTTTTATATTCCTCTTATGTTGGGTGTGGTGTGAAAACAATTTATGATTGATTTGGTTAAGTGCTAAATTTTATAGTTGTTTTTTAACTTGAAATTGGGGTTTTTCATGTGTTCCTCATGGGGTATTATTTGGGTGTATTTTATAACTTATGGAATTGTTTTAATAAATATTTCTTGGCCTGAAAATTATGGTTTGGTAATGTATTAGGGTCATATTGTCTTAAATTTTTTTTTGTATAGTTTTGATGTGTAAACCATTGTTTTCCTTCTTCAGAGCATTGTATGAAAATGTGTGTTTTCATTTTTATCTATTTTTTTATTATTCAAGGTTATTTTATAATACTTGAATGTGGTTTTATAAATGTATCTAGGGATTCCAATTCTATTTTGGATAATAATTGGTATGGTTTTGGTCTTAAATGGGGGGTTTGAAATGGGTTTGGTGTGTAGGACATAGTTACACCCCTTGAGTTTGTTTTATGAAAATTGTGATTGTTCTGTTTAGTTAAAAAAAGTGGGTAAAAGGGTGTATATGTACTGTTTGGGGGTGTGTTTACCTAATATAGGGTTTTTAATGGTAATTTGGTTATTTAAGATGTCAAATTATGTTTTATTTTGTTTTATAAAGTGCTGAAATGTTTTAGAAAATGGAAACATAGAAGCAAAACATTGTTGATGGCTATATTGTGAGAGTGTGTTGTGAAAAATGAATTTTGTTGATGAAAGAGGTATTATATGATATTTTAATGGGCTGTTATGTGAGTTATAGTGTCTTGGAATGGTTTATAAATTTTTTTTAAATGATTTGTGGAATTGTTAAAGAAATGTTCAAAGTGTTGTGGGATATTTTGGTGTAATTAGGGTGTCAGCCAATTCCCTGTAGGATACCACCACTAAGAGATTCCATGCGATAAACATTCAATGACGAAAAGCATGCATGTTTTCAAAAAAATGTAATTTCTAGTTACAATTTCCAAAAGATGAAACTTAAAAAAATCAATTTTCAAGTGGGATAATTTAAAGAATCAAAATTTTTAAAATAAATCTCAAAGCTACTAAATTTTCTAGACAAATATAACGTATTCTGACTATATGTATAAAGGATATAATGAGCACAATAAGTAAAAAATAACCCCTTGGAACTAACTAGTTGTGGGTCCTAGGTACCTTATATCTCCGTGAAAATAACAATCACAAATATTCATTCTCTTGCACGAGCCACTAGTGTTGAACATTCCCATAACCTAGTGGTCGCCAATAATCATCATCATTGTTTAGTTAGAGTTGTTAGCATCAATCTTGCTAGGTGAAACTGAGGCCAAACCCCATGGATTCACTAGCATACTAGTAAATGTCCACCCACCTAGATACTCGGGTTTTACTTTTGTGCTCGGAAATGTTAAAAAAAGTCAAGAAAAATACATTTCACATGAAAATATCATTTCCATATCACAAATTCACCAAACAGAACCATGCCGACTAACCATGCGACCGACCCACCCTTTTCAATTTTGGGGTCCTTCTGTGGCTACCCTTGCTGGTTGTTAATATGGTATGCTCTTATGGTGGGGATACCCACTATGAGTATCATGTGTTTTATTTTGGAAACGTCTAATGGGAGTCTACCCCCTTGTACCAAGAGTACGTTCAGGCCTCCCCCAGTTAGTGTCTAGATTCTGTCTCAAGAAAATTTGAGTTGTCTCTTATGGTGGGGAGCCCATTTTTGTCTCCCCATACTAGTAACTTATATGGGTCCTTCGTATTGGATTGGTAGTAGGTAGTATTGTTTGGATCTATCTAACTACCTACACCTTCCTTGGGTAAATGTTGAGAGTGTAGAACGCCCAATGGTCTCGTCAAATCAACGTAAGTGTAACATTGTTCGTTGTTGTTGTTCATTTGGGTAAATTTTTGGAATCCTATTTGGATAGTGTTTGAGGACTTTTCTTTTTGTATTAAATATTAATATACTTTATTGTTTCATGAAGGTGGTGTAAATTTGGTTTATGAGAGAATTAATTTTTTTAATTGATCACTGGAGGTGTTTTGGCTTCTAGGGGTGAAACCAGGCAAGGGAGTTTGTCTTGGTTTCTCAGTATGGTTTTGTTGTTGTTTTGGCCTTGTTTTGGCTTTCTTGGGATAGAAAGTTTTCTTGGTGGGTAGAATTGTCACATAGATGACATATTGTAAAGGTAAATTTCATTTAATTTCCATTCATGCTTTGTTTTGGAGGATTTCCAAACTTGAATGGAGGAGTGGGTGAGTTTTCATGAATTGGGCCAAACCGTGAGCCCAATTCTAGATTTAAAAATAAATTTTATTCTTTTATAACTCCTTCATTTTTCTCCATTTATAATATATTACAATTCTTATTTGTCATCCCATGACCTATGAAAACTAAAAAATTAATTTTGACCATTTATAAATCTATAATCATGGTGGATTTTAGTTTTTATTTAAGAGATTGGGCCTACCCGAATCCCATTTCCATCATTAAAAGAAATTATTAATTCCTTAATAACTCATTCTATTTTTAATTTGTTTCATTGAGTCCAACTCCTACCAAATACCACTTACCTAAGGAGATCCCCCATTAACTCCTCCCCCAATTTGAAGCTAAATAGAATCTTGAAATTGGGAGAAACCTCTCAGGATTTCACAAATTGCCAAGATTTGAAAAGGTAAATGGATCCTTTAATAACTCAGTCTATTTTTACTCTTTCACCCCATTCTAGTTCCTACATGATATCCTAACCCTTTTTAGAAACTCCCTTAAATTTTTAGGTGTTTTGAAATTCAGAATCTGGTGGAGTTTGGGTCGTTTTCTTCATGATTGTTTTGGGTAAGTGTTTCTCTATTCAATTCCTTCCTTCTCCTTGTTGTTTCTTCCCTATTTCATAAATTTATAGAGTTTCCAGAAGTTAGGGTTCTTAATTAGGGTTTTATTACGTTTATTTTTGTTGTAATCTTATGGTTTAGGGTTCGTTTTCACTTCCTTTTGGTGAGACGGAAGTGCAGTTGAGGTTCCACACCAAGATTCAAGTGTTTTGACTCAAAAGGTTGGTGGTTCCATGTGTAAACAATTATTGATGAGTTATCTTATTGCATTTACTCATTTTTAATATTTATTATATGGTGGGTGTCATGGGAAAACTGTTTATGATTTATTTTATTAAGTGCTCAATGTTATAGTTGTTTTTAAACTTGAAATTGGGTGTTTTCATGTGTAACTCATAGGGTATTATTTGGGAGTATTTTATAACTTATGGAATTGGTTAATTAAATCTTTTTTGTCCTAATTATTCATGTTTGGCAATGTATTAGTGTCATGTGGTCCTAAAAATAAGGTTTTTGAATAGGTTTCATGTGTAAAACATTGTTATACTTTTTAAGAGCATTTTATAAAAATGTGTGTTTTCATTTGTATCACTTGTGGTATTATTCAAGGTTATTTTATAACACATGAATGTGGTTTTATAAATGTATCGAAGGCTTAGAAATCCGATTTTTATAGGAATTGGTATTGTTTTGATCTTAAATGGGGGTTTTTAAATGGGTTTTGTGTGCAAGACATTGTTACACCCCTTGAGTTTGTTTTAGGAAAATTGTGAATGTATTATTTGGTTAAACAAAGTGGGTAAAAGGGAGTAATGTACTGTTTGGGGAGTGTGTTCACATAATATGGGTTTTGTAAAGGTAAGGAGGTTATTTCTGATGTCAAATAATTTTTTATAATGTTTTATAAAGTGCTAAAATGTTTTAGAAAATGGAAAAGGAGAGCTGCAAAACATTGTTGTGGGCTGTTTTGTGTGAGTGAGTTGTGAAAAATTAATTTTGTTGATGAAAGAGATATTATTTGATATTTGAGTGGGATGTTATGTGAGATATAATATCTTGGAATGGTTTATGAATTTTTTTTAAAGGATTTGTGGAAGTGTTAAAGAAATGTGAAAAGTGTTGTCAGCTATTTTTGTGTGATTCGGATTTCAAAATCATTTTGAATGAAAAGTGGACTTTTGTTAATTGTGTGGTATACATGTGGGATGTTTTGTGAATTTTTGATATGGAAATGATTTTCTCATGAGAAAATTATATTTCTTAAATTATTGAACTTGTTTGAGAACAAAGGGAAAACCTAGGTTTCAAGGTGGGTGAATGTGTACTATTTTGCTAGTGAATCCATGGGGTTTGGACTTAGTTTCACTTAGCAAGATTGACACTAAAAACTCTAACTAAACTAGATGATAATGATTGGGGACCACTAGGTTTTGGGTATGTTACCTACTAGTATGTCGTGCACGAGAAAGAATATTTTTTATTGTTATTCTCACCGAGATACGAGGTACCTAGGACCCACAACGAGCTAGTGCCAAGGGGTTATTTCGATTTCTTGTGATCATTGGATATTTTATACTTACCATCGGAATATGGTATATTTTTTTTGGAAAATTCAGTACCTTTGGGATTTATTTTAAAATTGTTGATTCTTTATATTATCCCACCAGAGAACTGATTTTTTTAAGTTTCATGTTTTAGAAATTGTAACTAGAAATTACATGTTTTTAAAAACATGCATGCTTTTCGCCTTTGAATGTTTATCACATGAAATTTCTTAGTTGTGGTATCCTACTAGGCATTGGATCATACCCTACTTACACCCCTAGGTTTAAGTAGACTTGGATATTTCTGTTGTCGTAGGTTGGGTACAATTCATTAGCTCTAGTGGCTCGAGTTTCTAGTAGGTCCTTGGTGGTGAAGTCTTGTGGAGATAGTTTGAGGGCGGTGCCCCTTGCCATTAGGTTTCTTGGGATTTTTTCTTTTGGTTTTGTAACTTTGTTATTATCTTGTTGTGTTGTTTTATGTTTATAAACTTAGGTAAATCATTCCCAGTTCTCATTTTATGATACCCGGGCACTTGTGCTAGCCCGTGGGGATCGGAAATGCCCTTCAGGCATTGTTCTGGGCCGGGTCGGGTGCCGGTTTTTATGGAAACCAGAATCAGTTTGTCACACTTGGGTGTAAGTAGACTTGGTTATTTTTGTTGACACTGATTGGGTACAATTTTTTAATTCTATTGGTTAGTGTTTTGAGTAGGTCCTTTGTGGTGAAGTCTTGTGGAGATGGCTTGAGGGCAGTGCCCATTGAAATGAGGGTTGTTGGGAAGTTTTATTTTGGTTTTGTAACATTCTAGTAGTCTTGTTGAGTTGTTTTAAAATATGTAAATTAGTTCTGAATTTTTGTAAAATATTGATTGGTTTGAAAAATCCAAATTCGTTTTATTGGATTATTTTGTTGTTTTAATTTTATAAACATGGGTAAATCGTTCCCAATTATCATTTTTTGATACCCGGGCACTTGTGCCAGCCTCTAGGGATTAGGAATACCCATAAGGCCTTGTTACAGTCTAGGTAGGGTTCCCATTTTGATGGTAACCAGATTCGGTTCGTGACATTAATTATTTTATAATTCACACATTATAGTTTCCATTTTTTGTTAACATGATATTTTCGTTTGAGAAAATGTAGACTATCGCCCTCTCAAAGCAATGATATTTATTCATACACTACATGAAATACTTAATGGATGTATGTAATAAATATTTATTATATTAATGATATAATAAATATAATTTAATAATCACATATCTATTATATATATGACTTTTACTTACATTCTTTCTACACGATAATTGAACATAAATTGTGTTCATGCATACATACATCTTACCATCTCAATGAACGGTGTATTCCATTTGATATTTTTCTATTATATGGATTATTATAATACACATATAATATATATAGATGATATTTATATCATTTTTTAAATTCTATAGTCATGATATATGTTTAGGATTCAATGCTTTAACAAATTAAGACACAGTCTTAGAACAAAGAAAGTGTAATCTGAAGTCAATCATTGTCATTGGATGGTTAACAAGTTGGTCATATAAATTCATAATAACGACATATATAGTATTAGATATCATAATATTATTATGTAAAATATTAATAATGAATTTATATTTATTATATATGACTTTTGAACAAGTACAACTAGTGTTGAGACTCAATGTATGATGTATTTCATCTCATTTTTTATTTTGGTGAGACACAAGTTATGTTAGCCGCTCGGCTGGTGCCTTTAAATTCCATGAATATATTATATTTGTTTTATACTTTAATTTATTGGTATTAACATGTCCATTTTATAATCTCTATATCATGAGAATTATGTTTCAAATGTTACCAAATCAAGAAATAAATTACCTCTGTTTTCCTCCTTTGAGACACATGTTTTTTATGTACCTAAATTATTTTATGAGGTGTCTATACATCCATTTCACTTATTATATATTTAATTTTCATATTTTAATGATATTTTATGATTCATTTAATTTATGTTTCATAGATGGAGTGTATTATCCCAACATAATCTGTTATAATATTTTAGTGAGAGTATTTATTCATTTTTGATATTGTTTATATTTATACATCCTTTGATAAAATCTTATGATAAATTTCTCAGGAACATTCATGACTTTCCTTATAATATGTTTTATCAATATATTATAACTTATTAGAAAAAAATTTCAACTCTTTAGAACTTAATATAATTAAGAAACTCTTTGGAAAAAAATATGACCTTACCTCTCTCTTTAGTCAGAAATATATGATTACATAAAAACCGTGATTTCTAAAATGGATTTCAATAATATTATAATATTCTCTAGAAAACTGTAAAGTACAATTTTATCCTAATATTATATTTTAAGAAAAATGTTATTTTAAAGCAATCTTCTTGTAATACTGTAGTTGAGGAACATTTCAAAGCATTTTACCATGAAAAACGAATTTTTTTACTCATATAACATGTAAAGATTTACCAACCCTCATTTCATTGAATATTTGTTTCATATTATTTTAAATTAATTTTTATTTAAATTAATTTTCAATATTAATTCACCTATTTTCATGTAAAATTGGTTTCAAAACATTTTAATTCTTTCTTCATATACATTCATGGTTTTTTCAATGAAAATATTTTTCAAAATTTTTTGAAGCTTATTTAATAAATTTTCAAGGATATTTTTTTTAAAAAGATTTAATTATATTTTATAATTACTCATGATATATTCTATGAAAATTCTTTTTAAATGGTTTTATGTATTTAAAATCCTTTTATAAATAATTAAGTACATGTTCCTGAAGAATTTTTTTTAAAAGATCTTTCAAAATTATTTCCCAAATAAGATTACATAGTTTGATGTTAGGCATGACTTTTTTGGAATTATATATGGGTTCCATTAAAATTAATTATCTGAATAGTTTGGGATTGATGTCATGATAATTATGAATATAGTTTCTCATTCACATGTTACATTTTTGACGATATTATTATGATATATGAATATTTTCTATAGGTTATGGTAGGATTGCATTTTTATGGAACCCATATCTTTTCGTGGAGTATGATTTGATTATTTTTGATATTATATAACATATATGTGTCATTTCACTATGATATTGGTGGGAACTCTATCTCCAACCAATGCATTGGGTAATGATTTATATATCATGAGATAGACATGGGTTGATTGAGAAAGGAAATCAGTTCAATATTATAGCTATATAATGTGAAAATAAATCAGTTTATTAATACAGGGTTGAATGGGGGTTTACCCAATTTATTAATATTTGGATGGAATTGTTGTTTACCCAGTTAATTTACGGAATTTCCCACTAATATGGTCATGGATGTGATACAATTGAAACTATGGTAAATTATAATATATTCTTATATGTTTTCCATAATTCTATGTTATATTCCTACGTTATGATTTCATAGATTATGTTCTCTATTTTATTATGATTCATGTCTTCTGAACTGCCATGATTTATTCCATGATTCATGTATATGATCTTTGTTATGCAGGGTATGATATTCTATTTTCATGATCATTTTCTCATTCCCTTATTCAAGGGATTATGGTTATATATCCCTCTTATTTACTGTTACTGAACATTTTATCTCACACCATTTTATGTTTCATTTCATAGAATATAAAGATATGTATTATGTTTGATGTTTCTAAGAAGTGTGCTAGTAAAGAAAAACCATGTTAGAGATAATATAGCTCACTTATATACAAGTATTTAGGTTTTGATGATTCCAAAGGCTCTAAATTAACACAATCATTAGGCATCTATTTTTATAATGTATTAAGTACTATGAAAATGTAATGTAATATATATATATATGTTAGGAAAAGTTTTTATGGTTGTTATCAGAAAAAAGGATTAGTTAACATTTATAAATTAGGATGAGAAAACTTATATGAGAACTCTTGTTATATTTATAATGGTATTTCTACAAATTTTTCTATGGATATGTACAAGGATGAGTCAATGATCAGGAAAATGTCTGGTAATTTTGGTAAAGGATATAGTGAGTGGCTTCATATAAGTACTTATTTTCCATGAGTATTTGGTTTTATTATATAATAGTTAATGATCACAATATGATTTTGGTTTTAGTCAAAGGTGGGAACCATATGGGACTATATTAACACGGAATGTAATGGAATATTTTTTGAAGAGAAATCAAGTGTGATGATTAATGGTGTGAAGAATATTGTGATCATGTAGATTTAGTTTTCAAGAAACATTATCAATAATATATACCTTACCTAACTATTAGACTCACCAAGTAATAGAAAGAAATATTTCACTGAGAGTTCAGGTAATAGGTACTATGTAGGAAAGAAGATTATATCTCCTTTTTGTCAAAAACATTTTCTCATTCCATTGAGACATTTCTTTAGGGGATTCTTCCATCATTATTGAAATGTTGGATGATGAATATTCTTTCATCCATGATATTCCTGAAACTATATTTTTCTCTTATATTCTTAATTCACAGAATCGCATATGTTTAGTTTTTTAAAAATATAATGAGATATCATGTTCCAAATAATTACACGATTTCCAATTCTATATTCATCCCCATTTAGATACTTTTGAGGAAAATCATTGTATTATACATCACATTATATATTATCATGGTTAATTCAAGTTATATCCATTCATAGAAACCAAAAAAATTATTATTTGATGAAAATTATTGTTGGCGGTATAATATATTCATGAAAATAACTTATAAGATGCATAAATATTGACATGTTCCATTAAATATTATTTAATTTTATTTTCACATTGCACATAAATAGTCGTTATATATCAAAATCATTAAAAATGGTTTATATAGAAAATATTGGATATCCTAATATTATAACCCAGGAATGTTAAACTAGGTCTTCAGTGAGGTAATATTCAGCACTCACTTGAATGATGGATGGTATCTACAAGACCAACACTTTTTGGGTCTAGAACCATATGTATATTTTTTCAAATTACATCCAATTGTAGAATCTAGATAATGAATAATTTTGGGGAAAACTACTCTCATTTCATTACACAAACATAATATATTATCTTATAATTTGTCTTATCCTATGTTTTATGACTATTTTTTCCTCATAGTAGTTTCCTTTAGTTAATAAACATTACTCTAATAATATCAATTGTGACCCCAAAATATTCATTCATAATGTATAAATATTACTAGAAAAATATTCATTACAAATCATTACGATCCATGATAGAATCATTGTGATTTAGATTCATTGGAAGCATATGTTCATAAATGAATATTATATAAATTATCTAAATCATTTACCATTAATATTATCACATCTAGAACACATGTTATATTTAACATACATTAAGCCTTTCCCCATATCCAAGTGAAGGGAATCATAAGAAATGGTGAGCTCAAATTCTCAGTACGGGAAAATAATAGTGATATCAGTCGATGATCATAAGTGATAGTAAGAAAATTATAATAGAATAATAACATGATCTTAGCTTTAAAATATCATATCAAACAATTCATAGATCGTAATATAGAAACATGACATAATGTTTTTTTCAATCAAAATACATAATATATAACCGTAAAAAATAATCAATAATCATTCATGATTAATGAGTACATATTAGAGGTATATTAGCAAAGATCTGGGAATATTCATAATAATATAAAATCATATCCTTAGTCAAATTTCATTTCCAATTCTATCATAACATATTGAGTCCCCTACCCATTACATAATTACCTTAATTATTGTTAACTATAATGACTTCCTTATTACTAAACAAAGTTCAATCCCAATTCAGTTCTTTATTATGTGTTGGTGTAACTGTATTTACACATTCTATTATAGGGACATGTAATTATAATCCAACATATAACATAATTAAAACTAGAAATATGTGTTCTATAATATCATTAATAATTTAACATATCATTAAATCAAAATTCATAGAATGGATATGGGTTTCATTAAAATTTCATAAATATAATCAGAAATAAAGTTAAAATATAATAAGAATGGAAAACCATTATCACCAGTAAATAATAAGAAAAATAAAAATTCATTATTAACGATTAAAATAATATTAAATTTTCACCGCAACAATTATTGCGGAAAATACCATTACATTTTGAAATCACATATTTATATATAAAAAATATAAATATTAAGGAATTTTTTTATTGAAATAAACCAATGAAACATATAATGGATTATTGAGATAATAGATTTTTCATTGTAGTAGTAAAATCTATTCATGATGTATATGTTAATCAATAATTTCCATTCATATTTTTGGTAAAAACTTAGAAGTACTGTTTTGTTAATTAACTAAAATAATCATAAATAAATTTTAATGATTTACGTTCCGAGTTATTTCCTTGAGGTATAAATATATTTAATTTTGCTATAATTCTTTGGTTTGGGCCTAATGTTACTACCTAATGTGGTCAATGATGTTTCAGTGGTGTCATGAACTTGTACAGATCCTAGAGGCCAATATTTTGGAAAATTCAGTAATGCTACAAAGTTATTAGAAACTATGATTCATAGGACATATATTTTGGTAAAAATATTGGGGGTGGTGCAAGGAAATATCTAGGGCCACCGGGTTGGATAAAACCCTGCTACCATGGGCACACACACATGTAAACCATATTAAATTATTTGTAGAGTAAAATTCTATTGTTTTAATGTGATTTTCCAAACCATGGGTTGAAACCATCAGATAACCATCCTATGATTGTGATGGGAACATGATTGATGCATGGTTTTCCAAACTATATAGACAAACCAAGAAACCACATTAATTTGGGTAAAATGAAATTTTCCAATATAAAAAATTTAATAAACTAATATAATTTTCCTCCTCATTCATGTGGATATCATCCTTCGTCTTTAGAGAGAGTATAATGAACCCAAAATAGGGATTGCCGGAATTATCCATCCATTATATAATTCAATCATCATTCATATTGTTAGATCTGTAGCAGTGAGTTCCTTATTCATCACGCACCTTTCTTTATTTTTATTCTTGACAACATGGTTATTTTGGAGCAATTTATTATAAATAATTTCTAGGTTCATTGTTCGTTCATCAATTTTAATCTAATCTAGGTCTAATCTAGAGCCAATAAAATATTAATTTTCTACAATGGTTATATGGTTGGTGTTATATACCTTTTCCATCAGTTTCTAGTAGTTTTATACCTCACTGTCATTGTGATGATTGCTGGGCCTTTGGGAAATTTTTCCATTCCTAATTGAATGCATTGATTTAATTATTAAATCCTCAATAAGTTTCCCACTTAGTACCATGTGGTAATTGGATTATGTCACACTCAACAAGAGCCTGATTTGAGGAGGGTTCAAGTATCTTCCCCATGATATGAAACCACTTTGAGAGTGTGTGAGCTCTCCAATCTTAGTGGGAGTTCGAATGAATTGAATGAGATATTAGGATATAGTTTTATGGATCCATTTCCCTGATATTACAGTTACTAAAATTATTAAATGGGTCGAATAGAAAATATGGAATGAGTTTGATGAACTCATAGATTTTCTATGATTATGAAATGGGTCAAAATAAATGGTTATGATTATATAGGATTTCATGAGACATCTTAAATTATATATCATGGATTATATTGGATTACATTTAGATTTTTACTCTATGGATCCTGATTCTATTTGATTCTTTGTAAAGTTCTATTTCTGGGATTTGGCTTACATGGAACACCATAGAAATACTCTGTGGTCCTGCTCCTTGGGAGCTGCGAAATACATTACTATGTTTTCTATAGAGATACCCTATGTACCTAATGAGGATTCGGTAGTAAATTTATACCTTTTATATTTTCCATGTATGAATGATAATTAAATACCGGACATAGGACACTAAGGATTCCATAGTCCTTTTATAACGTGGATCCAAATTATTGGGTGTGGCACTAGATTAATCAGCATTGGCGGAAGTGGATGTTTTATCATTCTTTATAGTAATCCATTTTTTAGGACTACTAGTTTATAGTGAGGCATTTTATGCTAGACAATGTCAAATTTACCTACATCATGGAATAATTGTGATATTGTTTAATCTTCTCCACCATATATACAAATACTAAACATGTTATATAAAGCATTGGTGGTGGCCTACTGAGTGTTATCTCTCACCCTATATAGGTCATTTTTGGGTACCAAGATAGAATTCAAGGATACATATATGTATTGGGAAATTCAACCCATTTAAAATTCTTGGCTGATTATTCTTAGGAATATGGGAACACATTACCAATCTATTATCATGATTATATCTAAAAATAGTTCTAATTTGTCATTTTTTACTTTTGATGCCTATATTGTATTGTATTAATTTTCTTTGTTTTTTAATTATTTTTTTTATTAATACATGACATAGATCATATTATATATGGTTCTACATTGTATTTCATTATTAATACTATTATATAGATTTTTATTTAATGTGGCTACGAATTTTTATTATGCTCCCACTTATTGATTCACTTCTGACACTGTTGTGTTACTTGTATCATGAGGGTATAGTATCCCAACCATAAAATTGCATGCTCCTACTTCAAGTCATCATCCCATGGAATACAAGGAGGCATTCATGAGGCTATGTTACTCACTATCTTAGGGAACCTATTACTGGATCTTGGGTAGAGGCATTACAATGTGGTATTATAGGTTTTTATTCTAATACTTTATTATTTTGAGAAAACAAATGTAATGTTTTGAATGAATTCGAATGTATTCATAAGTCGTTCTATGGAGTAGCTTACCAACATTCATGGTAATTACCCTGATTCCAATAGTATTGAATTTTTGTTATAAATTATACATATTACAATTGATTTGATTCCACTATTAGGTTTCAAACAAAAAATGTGATATAATAATTCCAATGATTGAGGAACTATATTTTATCCTTGGCCCAATACTGCAAGGTTGAATATATCACGCATCATTTTAGGAACCATACATGATTAAAATTATACTAATATTCCAATCTATATAATGATTCATTTCTTGAATTGACTACATTTAGTATGTGTTCCTTGAGTTATATTCCTATTATTTGACTAATGTTTTTTTAAGAATATTGAGTTATATAGTTGGTACAAAAGATTAATTTTTGGACTAAATAATTTTTCTCTTGATAGGTTACATCAGACAACATAAGTAGACAATTATTGAATATCAATTCCTATACTATTGGCCACAGTGAATGGATCATGTTTTGGTTGGGAATATAAGGATGAAATAGTTAAATTTATATGGAATGTGAGACATTATAAATTTGCAGTGGTGATGTATATGATTATAAAATTTAAGGTAATTTATTAATAGATGATGAATAAAATTAATATAAAATGACTTCTATATGTGAAGGTCACTATTAAAATAAATTTCTAATTACACTTGATAGTCCATATAATGGGACATGTGTTCTGAAATAAAGAGCTCTACTTAGACCTAGCCTTTGTAGTAGGCTGTAGGTAGTGACTCTTATGTTCTTTAAAAATTATTCTATTACACATTCCTAGATTTTAGAACATGAAGAGTGGTCTGTATGGGTTATATGGATGTGTTTACAATCTCCAATGTTTATATTTGTGATCTGGTTATTACTGAATACTTTTTTGAATCATTCACTTGAAATTTGATGAGATATTACACCATTCATTTTATATTCATGTTTTTGGAATTTAAAGAGTCATTATACCATGAAACCAGACAATTTTACTCTAGGAGTGTAGAAATAAACCCAACTCTAGAGGTGGTTTACTATAGGCCACCATTGGAGCCTCTAGTAGTGCCTCTTGAGTCACCATCCATTGTATTTTATATTGGTGTGGATTCCTAGTTTTGAGATGAATTATTGCACTTTATTTAGATTATTCAAGGATCCCCACAATTAGAAAATACTATGGAAGATCTAAAATTTGTGTTCCAATAGCATAATCCAACCAATTTTCATAGGATGGTGGTCCAAGTCTGCTGAGATGGGCCTTGAGACAGTCTTTTTGAATTTTAAGAATCATGAAACACCTGCAAAAAGAGTGTTAATATTCAAATAAATATTTTTCAGGGAGCCTCCTAAGATATATTTATTTTATATAACAGGATGATAGGCTTTGATATATGGTCTTCAAGGATTTATAACCTGGATTTTATTATTACATCATACCATAGAATTTGAGAGCTAAATGTTCTAGTGATATTATGTAACTGGAGTATGGTATGATGATTTTTATGGAGTATTCAACCCTCTTTACCGAGCATCACCACTATGTACATTTTTATCCCATTGATTATCTATCTAGAAGAGAGATTTTATTTAAGGTCTCAATCATACCATTGGGTTATATTTGAACAAATTATTCTTGACTACTATAACCCAGATAGTGAATAGAGCACAGATTATTGAACATAATTTAAAATAATAGGGGTCCAGAGAAGGGTATTTCATCTTTAAAACCTATTTTTCTATTTTCATCTAAAAAGATAATTATTTTAAACTTATTAAGATTTTGATGCAAGATATATTGTGAGTATTGGTAGTTCAACATTCTATTATCAGGGTGGAAGGTAGAGAAACATGTGGGCTATAGTAATAGAGACCCAATTGTGTGTTGAGCTTGTGGAAGGATTATCAATATATAGTTTTTTTTGTATGAACATACATTTATTTGTTAGTGGGTTGGGGTAGAAAATCACTCTATGGTATATAATGTGATTTATAGTTCCACGTATGGTTGGGATATTTAGTTCAACTAGTAAATCTGGTCAAGGAGGTGGATATGGTTAGGGTACCTAGACACATTTTGAACTACGATAATAGAGTGGGACATCTCATGGTAGACATGATATTTCATAGGTCCACAGAATAATCCAAAGATATTCATTACAACTTGTACCACAATAGAATAGTCATTATACGTCTATTGTGATAGGTTTGATCTTAGAAGAAACTACTCGGGTATATATGCAATTTTTTACATTTACTTTGCATTATTTTGTATTGGTGTATATTTTGGAGAATCTAGGTATTCCATTTCAGTTTAATGATTCTATTATGACACTCAAAACTCCAATGGAGATTTAGTCTAAGGATATACGCTAGTATAGGGAGTGGAACATAAGATATGCATGATTTTTTTTCTTATAGAATAACATTATCCTCAATATTATAGCATCTTAATTCATTTAAGGAATGTATTAGTTGGTTTATGAACATGAGCATGTCGATTGATATCATCAGATGAAATACTTAACATCACCAGAGGGTACTATGTATATCCACATGGGTGAGTGGGATGTCTTGGAATGTACAAATGAGATAGATTACTTAAGGAAAAGTGTCATTACATTTTATATTTATACACTTTTTCATTTTAATAAAGTAATGTGATTGGTTTAATTCCCATCACTAGTAAATTGACTATGTGATGTATTCCAAAATGAATTTTTAGGCTTTCTTACAGACGAGAGGTGGAGTTCTCTATTTATCTAGTTCTAATAGGTACACTAATATCCATTACTCCTTAAAAGATGGATACTAATATGATGAAGGAGATCAATATATAGTTACATGAATTATAAATAAAGGGGTATATATGAAACAATAATTCTCCAAGGGGTTCTCCCATCCATTTTTTGAAAATGGTTTATGGAACCCAATGGCTAAGTTTGGACTATTTTAAATAGAAATAATTGATGGATATGAACTTGTATCCCTTGAGTCGGATAGATGATCTGTTAAACCATCTCTAAGGTTCATGTATTTCCTAAAAAATTTATTTGAGGTTAGGTTGTCACATGTAGGTGTTCATACAATAGCCATAACACGTAAAACATTTCAACGATGGTATGATCTATATGATTATCTGGTTATTCCTTTCAGTCTTTGGAACACTGAAGCAGTTTTCATGGAATCTATGAATCATTATTTCCACCCATATTGGGATTGTTTCATGGTAGTATGTTTGGATAAAATATTTTTGTATTATTATACCCGAAACAACTATGAAAAATACCATCACGTTATTTTCAATACACTGAGAGATCCAATGTTTTCTACCAAGCATAAAAAATGTGAGTTTTGGATAGATAAATTCACATAATATGTCATAACAAATGATAGACTATAGTATCAATTCACCCAAAGAAGTTGTTTGTTGTGGTTTCATGTGATTTTCCCATGAATTTTTTTGATATTTTGATTTCTTTATGATTTCCTAGAAATTAGAAGAACTACATCCATGAATTTTCACATATAGTTATGCCACTTATGGGTTTGACCAAGAAGGGGGTGAAATTTTTATGATATGAATCATTTGAAAAATATTTACATGAGCTTACGTGTAGGTTGAATTCAGCACTGATCACAATTCTTCCAAGGACTGTTTAGAGATATATAATTGATAGTGATGAATAAAATATTTAGATTCAAGCTATGCTAATACAAGGGTATATAGTCATGGTTTTTGGGTCTCTCCATTTAACACATCAGAAGTTGAATTATTCGATACAAGATCTAATGATGGTAGTCATAGTTGATGCCTTGCATGGTTTTAGGAACTATTTTATAGGAGAGTGTTTTTGGTGTTCATATTCCAAAAATGTATTAGGTACATATTTACACATTGTAACATAAAACTTTGACAAAAATTATTTGATGTGTTTATATAATAGTTCTACATTTAGCCAACATATACTCATGGTAAAGGCAATGTAGTAGTGAATTCTATGATCAAGAATTCTTAGATATAGGAATAAAATTAGGCCAAAAGTGAGTGAATACTTATGTATTTATTTTTATAGATGAAAATAGATGTGTATGATATTCATAGTAAGATATTCTATCATTTTTGGATGTGACACTAAATATTTTGGATAGGGTGAGAATGGGTCATATGTCAGAATCTAAGGGCCCATTACAATGGGAGGGAATTATATGTGATGAGCCACATCTTATATTGATCAATGGGATGGATAAAATTATACATATACATGGTCACCATATGGTTCTAGTCGACATAATTGAGGGGATAATGAGAGAGGTTCATTCCTCGTCTTAGGTAGTATATACCCAAATTTCCTTGTTGTATCATAATTTGAGCCGGTGATATTGTAGGTTGGGTATGAAATGAGTGGTTGCTAGTTTTTCATGAGGTGATTCACATAATAGCAAGTGATGGATGAACACCCAAGTTTGGATAGATATTAATAAAAGATACTAGTTCCTTAGTGGAAATGGGATGATGTAATGATAGATTTTGTGACTCGATTACTAATCTTAATCCATGGTATTAATGTTATACGGGTCATTATTGATAGGATAATGATGTTTACCACTTCCTGCCAACTCAGGAAGACCATAATAGAATATTATATTGGAAGGATTACTATTTGTGAGATTTTATGAATTTATGGGGCTCAAAATACATTTTTATATGACTAGGATCCTTGGTGTACATCTCAATTCTAAAAAACATTACATAGGCCATTAGGTACACAAGTTATTTGGTGAAAGACAAGTAGACCTCTTCAGCGTATGTCCAGTTGATTAGAAATTGGATAGATACTACACAGTCATCAGATATCATATATTGATCACCTTCGTTTACAATAAGATTTTGTGGTCAAGAAATATGAATTTTTAAAAATATCACCACATATGAAGAAATGATAGATTCTGAGGTAGGTAAATCTTTTTCTATGATATGAATATACTTTCATTATTTTTGAGAGAGTTGTTTCTTTTCCCATAAATTGAAATTATCTAATAATTACAAAGCCATGAATGGCTTCTTCCACGTTTTTCATCTAAAAAATTACCACATATATTTGTCTCACACACTTCCTACATATTATGTTGAGTTATATATAGATGTTTAATTTTAAAAGAATACATTACATATGGTTTATTAGAGAATGAAAAAGGATTTAGAATGGCCACTTCCATTAGTTTGGGTGCTACGGTAACATGACTGTGTGTACTATAGTGCATGGGAGGGAGAGGTATATATATTTCATTAGTGGATAGAAGTAAATTCACATAATTTAACTCCCTTAGAAAAAAAATATATAACAATATTTCTTAAGAGGGTGAAATTATATGATCCTATATTTTTCCTTATGGTAAGAATCTATTTAATTTTAGTTTAATTACTTAGTTTTTTCTTCTTATGAGTGCCTAATTTGGTCAAATGAGTTGTGTGGTTTCTATACGTTCTATATAGCTTGAAGGATATTTTTCTGGCAAGGAAGCTAGGCCACATGGTTATTAAAAACAATTCCACCTAGAATATATGGTTCATAGAACCTGTGAAGGGTGGTCAAAGTATTTGTACTGGGATGTATAGTTTGATGAAACTAGGAAAATATGACCATGTGTCTATGAGATCCACCAACAATATTTAGTAGAGTAGATTCACCTAGTTGTTCCTAGTTTTCCAAACCTTGTTCACGAACCAGGGGAGGTTTCTCCTTGTAATGTGAAGGGTGCATGATAGGTATACGGTTCATCTAACCATGCTGTAAAACTAGGCAGACCATTTATTTTTGACAAAACATTATTTTCACCATTAATAATTATGAAAACATAATTTAATGTTCATTATCATTCTATTGGACCACCTACTTCTACTTGGGAGAGAATCTAAAGACCCCAACTTATGTATTGATGTAATTTCTTCATCCGAACACTGATGCAAACACTGCACGTCTCGTTCGATCTGCTATAGTGAGTTTTCTATTAATCTTATGCCTTTATTCATTTTTATTTGTACTGGTGGGGATGTTTTTTGTAAGATAATATAACCAATATCTTCAGTGTTTTTCAGGTTTTCTATTATTATCCAATGTTGTTTGAGTTACGATCAAAATCTATATGAGCATTCTACCATTTGAAGATTTAATTTTTTATATTCATGTTACCATATTTTACCTTCCATTTTATATTGATATTTGACATACATAATTTTGTAAATGTTTCTTCCTTTTATGTTTTTCTTACTCATTCCTTCTATATTTTTATTTTCTACTTCTAATTATTTATAAAATACATATAAAATTTATTCATATGGAAACTTATTCATTACTCCAATCGTGATGGTGTAGTCTCCCAAACAATCAATTTCCAACCCTCACAACTAGTTATCATACTCTATCGTATTCAGAGGGATGCTTGAGGCCATGAGACCCACTAGCTCGAGGAACTATTTTGTGGCTCCCTAGTGAGGATATTAAAAAAGTAAAAACAGGGTTAAAAATAAATTAAAATAATTAGTATAGTGAAATCAATATTGGAAATATTTTAATTAAAATATGGATATATAAGAGATGATTTATGATAAAATGGTAAATAATTGTGAATTTTCAAAAAACAATTATTTCAATATCCTGAGTTAATAAATAAAAGTTAAAGATAAGAAAATATGAATCCCTCATAAATAACCATAGGGGAAAAAATAAATATTATTTTAGATATATTGAGCACATTATTGTATAATTCATAAATTTAATCATAATTAATTTTAGAAAAATGTTATGTTAACACAAAATCAGTACAGCTAGAGTAAATTTAGATTAATGACTAAAATGAAGGAAATAACATCAAATGAAAAATTAAATATTATGAAAATAAGTGTATTAATGATAAAACATATCCCAGGGGCCATATATTCAACACATAAAGGAATGTAGGTTTATAACATAACATATTTCACAAAGACGACAATTTCATTGTAAACCATTAAACCTATCTAACATTCAAATAAAATAACCATGGACAAAATATTGATTATTTTAACATTAAATTACATGAATGAATTAAGAAAACATATATAAAATTTCAATGTATTATTATATACATCCCATTAATATAAGTAGTTTCATAACATAATACATGTCCCAACAATATAATATTTTGGTGATGAACAATTATGAATTTAGTAATTTTTAATTCAATAGTCATTGGAATCAAGATAATCATGTGATTTTTTAAATCCATATAATTAAATAATGGATGAGGATAAAATTAATTATTTATTATAATATACACCATAAAAATAACAAGTTTATATATAACATTTAAAAATGTCTTATTGAAATGAAATTAAGATGAAACCCTTATCTTATATCTGAATTAATTCATAAAAACTATATGGTCTGTAAAAAATGATAATATTTATTACAATTATATAACAAAATATTATTAATATATATAATTTCATATATAACCATCTTATATTCTTCAACGATCATTTATTAATAATTTTCTACTAAATTGACCATTTCAAGAGTCAACTGCTACATTTTTCAAGAATATTTTCTATTTGTAGTTATGGTCCTTGAACATTGATCATGGGTCCTATCCATATCTAATTTTAATATTGACTTAAATTTCAGATATATAATTTCTATACATATTTATAATCATTCATATTAATTTTTTATGAAAAAGGATTTACATGAATTCATGGCAGTGTTAATATCTATGTACACAAGAGATATATTTCCACTTCTCAATGGATTGCATATAAGAATGTATAATGATCAATAAAACTTAAATAGTAATTATTATATCATAAATATTACTTATTTTCATTAATTAATTTTTTATTACCATCCATATAATGAATAAGTGATAAAAATATCATATCGATCTATACATATATATGAGAAACATAATGTTTTACCAATCTATCAGATGGAAAAAGAAATATAAAATTTTATAATTAAATATTAATTAATTAATTAATTATTATCATATTATTTATTTATATAAAATCCAATATTATAAAACCTCATTGATGTTGGTGATTGAAATTTATTGATTTCTGTACGTGGAGGTGGTAGTCAATAGGAACACACAAGCGGTAGTTTTATTACTAATTTGATTGATAGGATGTTTCAAATGGTTTTTCAATAATCATAATAACAAGTATCTATATTTATGATGTGTTAATATTGATTTTTTATAAAAAAATATTAAATATGTTTTATGAAAAAATAAAATTGAAAGAGTGTTGTTATGATATACCACTTCTTTTATAGACCCCCATTCGGTTAAACCACAATCCATGATGGATAGCTCTTAAGAAAAGAATGTAAATCTTGAAATAAGGTAATTATTATAGTACTTATTCTTTTTAGGTATGTTCTACGATACACGTGTCAAATTGTGTGAATAATTGGTGATGGAATGTCCCCTTTTAAACGTAAGAGGAGGGGAAAACATGGAATTTCATAAAATGATTTAATGATGTAAAGGAACATTCACTTGAAAGTGGATTAAATGGGTAAATTATTTTATGGTAGGACTTTATTAGGTAGAAATTTATTTCTCCAAAAAAAATTATATGTGTGGGTTTAAATCCTCCACATATCTCTTTGTTGTCCTCTCACCCCTCGGTAAACCAGGTTTAACGTTAACCCTGAAAAAATTGGTTAATGTTTCTACTATTCACTATGACAAAAAATTAAGTTAAATATTTTAGATTATATAAATTGTTTTTACTCAAAATATATAATCCATTTTAATAGATTAAATTTTTTTATATTGAAAAAATAAAAGAAAAATAAAAGCATAACACAAAATGAAAGTCTATTTTAAGAAAATGAATATTTAAGGAATAAAAAATAAAAAATACTTAAATTCATTTATATGTAGAAACCATAAAATTAATGTTATAAAATATGAATTCATACATAATATATCATTATCAATAAGAGAATTAATCAATAAATATAAATTTAAATTATTAAGATAAAATCATATTGTGTGCGTTAAAATATTTTTTTGAAAAATTATGTTTTAAGACAAAAAAATAATATTCTAAGAAATGAATTATAATGGTGATTGTTATGTTATAATTTACATTTTTTTAATATTCATTGATATTTATGTCAAATTAAGATAAAATAAAAATCATAATGGTAATTTTATAAAAAATGAATGAAATCTTTTAAAAAAATTGAAATTTTTCACAATTCACTGATAAATAATTGTTTTTAGAATGAAATTTAAAATTAACCAAATGCTAAAATTGAAATTTTTTATAATTTGATATTAATTTTATAAAATATTTTTTTGAAATTTTTTGAAATTAATTACAATTTATGTTCATGTAAAATTCAATAAAATCCCTTAATGAAGAAAACATATTTTTGAAGAATAAAATGATTTTATCAAAAATTTAAAAAATATTTATTATGAATTAATCAATAAATTTTCATTGTTTAAAACCATTATGTGAATTTTTCATAATATTTTTTTTTTGTAATTTATACCTAACATATTAGTGGTAAGACTATTATAGTTTTCTATATTTTTATTTCTATAAACATATGTGTGCATGTTAATAAATCTTCGGAAAATGTGGTTTTTATTTCAAGAAATCTAAATTATAAAATATCAGGATGTAAAATTAATTAAATCATTCTTAATAATATAATGAACCCATCATAATAAAATGGGTTTTTTAAAACTTAAAAATGGTATAGTATATAATGAAATCAAGACATTTATCTACTCATATAAAATCATTTTTCACCCCTAATAAGTATTTTCAAATGGTACATAGAAGTTGATTCATAAAACATAACTCCATTGAATTTAGATATTAAATAACTAAATAGAAAATTAGAAGTGGAATAAGAGATGAGTTTTTGAAGAAATATCTCATAATTGTAGTAGGAATGATGTTTTGGGTCATCATATAAATCCATTTTTTTGACAGAAAAACAAACTAAATACATTTTAAAAGTATTAATATTAAAATTAATATTTAATAATAAAACACTATAAAATACATAAATTTTGATTCAATAATATGTTTTTTGGAATGTAAAATAAATTTTCATAAATGGAAAACAAGTTTAATAATTTAAAATTCGTTATTTAAACCAAACATATAAAAGTGATAAATAATATTTTGAAAAAAGGAAAATATGAATTTGAAGGGATCTGGAGATGAAAAATAATTTTGTTTCAAAATTTATGTTATAAAATTGGTGGGATGGTGAAAATATTTAAATAATGGATAAATTAATGTAATGGAGGATGTGAATTATTCATATCAATGATATAATTTTTTAAAATAAAATTTATTAAGATAATATTATTGAATTTAATATTTACATTACCCAAGTTAGGTATATAATGTAACGTGAAAAAAATCATACGGTGGGAGAAAGAAATCACAAAATTATGATGTGTATAAAGATGCATTAAGTCTATAAAAAATAATTTGAGTTACTAAAGTCTAATACATCATTAATAACATTAGAATAAAAATAGAATAGTTGGTAGATCATGAAATAAAAATGAAAATGAAATGAATTGGAGTAAATTTATCATAAAAAAATGAAATATAGTTGTTAATACACCATATAAGTGAATATATAAAGTTTAATCTGAATCTAGTCTTACGGATTAGAGAAAAGATTCAAAGAAACCCTTATATAATCATTATATTTTTAATTGATAAACCAAGAAGGTAAAAAAATTTATTTAATTGTGAATCCTATAGATTCAATGAAAAATTATGGTTAAATTAATTCATTTCTACAATATAATCTAAATAATTAACATAAGTGTTGAATACAAATAATATCATAATGAAGAAAAATTCATATGCAACAACCCTTTCTTTGATTCAGGAATTCCAAATAAACAATATTATATATTATATAACGAAAAAATATTTTCTTAATATTCTGTTAAATAACATTAGTCTTATATATAAACATTAATAACCCTTATTTATAATAATTTATTAAAAATATATTAGTCTGTGATATATTTTTTTCAACATCATATGTTATTATCAATGAATATTTATTTGCTACTAGTTTTGTAATTATCAGTGTATAATCATGGTTATATTTTCTTTCATATTTATTATTTGATAATTTAAATAAAAATAATTAATTTATCCGAATTATATAAATGTTTTAAATTACAATTCATTATTATTTTAATTATTATTTTCAATTAGAATGATATTGACATGATTGTTTTAGTAAATTTTAAAGAAAAAATAGTTGTACTGTGATAATAAGGTAAATATTATTTTGAAATTTAAATAATAATAATCCAAATAGTATTTTATCTTTAAATTAGTTCAACACAATAGGTATGTTTTCATATTAATCATTAATATAAAATCATAATGTTGTTCAAGTGAGTGGTTAAACTGACTCATATAAGGATAAAACAATTTCTACATGTTATTATAGTTAAAAAATTGAATTTATTTGGATAATATCATTATCATAAATGTATAATGATAATATTTATTTGTTTATAAGGTAGTGGATCATTTAAAATATAGTTTTATAGTTAATAAAAGATTATATTTAATAATTAAATATATCGATTTCATGGAGGATGTAGTCCGTACACCCGCACAGGAGACCTGTTCATTTTCAAAATATCACGATAAAGATAGGTAAATGATTATAATTTTTAATCCTAATAATATTATAAATATATTATAAATATTTTAACATCCCTTTTAGAACCTAGAATATAAGCTAATAATGAAAAATAAAGGACTTAGTTTATGGATGTCATAGTCTTTATGTATGCAGGACAATGTATTTATGTTTCATATTGTTTTGGAGAGAGGTAAATTTTATTTATTTATTTAGTATAATAATATTTATAAATTCTATTAATAATTGTTTTAACATACATTAGTCTATTGAATAGTTTTTCTAGGGTAGAAGCACAAAATATTATAAAAGGAATGAGAAATGAGTATTTTGGTATATTAACTTAATCCATTGAAGATAGTTTTTCGAGTAGTGATTAATAATTTATTAGGAGGTATTTTGAAAAATAAAGATCATATATGATGTTTAACATATTATAAGAGAGTTAATTGTATATCATTTTGTTGATTACAATAGGAATTTCATGTAATGAGAATGGGGGTAGTGATAGCTTTTTTTATAAGAGAGAGGGGATCCGATTTGGTGATATATAAATTACCTATTTAAATGTAAACTATATCCTATAATGAAAAATACACGTGTCAGAGAATGGTATGGTTGATCAACCTTACACTAAAAATTTCCTTACATTTGTTTACATTATTTTTTGTCTTTTACACTTAGATTTTTCACTTTTATCATGTTTTACTATCATAAATTATTTTTACCAAAGTAATATAATATTAAATGTTAAATATATATTGGGAAGTAAAACATAATATTTATCCAATTATTCTATAAATTAAATCAATTTTTAATTAAATTTTTTATTTTCAATATTAAATAATTTTAACATACGTCTATGTAAATCATATAAACATGTTTTCAGAAAATGATTTTTTATGTACAAAAATAATGTTTAAAATAATATTATAAATTATTTTCATCTATATGAAATTAATAACTTTATTTTTAAAAAATATATTTATATGGTTCAAAAAAAATTAAAAAAATAATTATACCTTTTGATATAATAAATAAAGAAAAACTATTTTAATTATTATAAAAAAATATTACATACATTTCAAAATTCTAAACATGGGTTCTCTAAATTAATAAAATTATTTTAAAATTAATAATTCTATATCTTAACTTAATTATCTTTTTTTATTAATGTCTTATAATTGATTCAGTTCATTCTGAGATGAATAAAAATTTCAAATTTCAATTGTATTAATAAAAACAATATTTTTTATTATTCTCCTAAAACAAAATTTTCCATTGAAATACTCCATATTTAAATAATTGTATTTTTGAAATGCTAACTTACAGAATTATTTTCAATTTTTAACCTTAATATAATAATTTTTATCGTTTTATCATCTTACTAAAATCATTAAAATATACTGAATTTTTTTCCTAGGAAAAGAACCTATCAAAAAATATTAACTATTAGTTTTATTATTTCATACTAAATAATTATTAATTATATTTAATGTATTATTCATATAAATAATATATTAAACAATGATATATTATTTTTTGTAATATAAAAACGCAACACCTAAAAAATAGTTTTGGGATAAAACGTTTTCAGTCATAAAAAATCTTATAATTAGTTATTTGGATACCTTAATTAAATTTTATCAATACATTTTTAATATAAATGACTATTCATTTTCATTAAAATTTAAAAATTATAATTTAGATAATTCATGTGATATGTAAATAATTTATTATATATATAATTACAAGATTATATAATCTTAGCATCGTGATCTCATACCCCCTCAATATCATTATGTAGGATCTAATCATAAGATAAACACTAATGGAAGTAATGAGAGGTATATTACCCATTATCAATCGCATGAAAATTCTTAAATGATTAAACTTCTCTTGAATATAATTTATCTCAAAATGTAATGGTTGGATTTCATATTTTTCTTGGTCTATATAGAACCCTAGTGATGAAACCTCTTTAGTACGATCGGGGTTGTGATCCATGTACGGAAAACTCATAATTATCGATTCCATTTCTTATATTTTTTATATATTTTCATAGAATGTATATTTGAATTTATATCCCCTAATTTAATGGCGATTATATAATCTTCGAACAAAATTATTTTATTTTCAAGCATCATAGTTTTTCTACTTCATTGTTTCATTTTATTAATGTTACTCAACATGGAATTTAATTTTAAAAATATATACCAAGGTATTGGTGTATTAAAACATTCTTCAAGGATGACATAAGAGGTGTATCCTCATATGATATGTCACATAATTTATGGACCGCCCTCATGTGATAAGTGGAGGTTCATGGATTATATATGTAAAACTATATCATGATACTTAATGTAGTGGGGCGAGGTTTTTAAAACTCCCCAACCAGATTCTTTGGTAGGGGAATCGACATAATTTCAGATGTCACAATATCCTACATCATTGTGTATGGATCATATTGCATATTTTTTGACTTATTCATTCTGGTTTGTGTTTGAACTATGTTGGGTTTGGTGTGTTGGATTCTGATTAGCATACGATGACCTAACATGTTTTATTGTTTTATAATGGATTGTATTGTTTATAGGTGGGTGTATTTCAAATACAATAATTTACTCAATCTATTTTAATTTCATGATCATAAAAAATATCACAAAAACACATAGTGTCATCAGGGCATTGTGGATTCATATTGGATCAATGAAATCACCCCTACCCATGTACACAACTTGGGTTATGATGTATTTGTGTAGACCTTGTAGTTTTCTCTCATGACATAGGTATCACATGGGGATGAATGCATGGTGATGTTTTGGTGGGTCATGCATAATGAGGATTCATAGGGATTATTTTTGGAGTTACATTGGACATTTTAATATTTTATTTTCAATTACCTTTTACCATTTACTAATTACTATTCAATTTTTTATATATGATTCATGTTTTATTTTTTTCTATTGTTAGTCCTATATTAATGTTTATACATCAAATATATATATATATATATATATATATTATCTTATATTATAGATTGTAGTGGCCCTAATTGGATCATTGTATATTTGTCCATAAATATTTGGTATTTCTCTAATATCAATGTCTCCAACCCAATTTGTAGTTGATTTCATAATTATTATCGAATTTTATGTTAGAATATATAGTCTCTACAGAACTATCGTAGTTTTTATTCTCTAGTTAGAATCCTTTAATATTGGGGCCATTCCATTAATGTGGAAGGATCCTTTCATGAATATTGTTCGGGAATCTCCTACTGGGAATTATATGTTAGTGTCAAATAATGTTTTGCCAAAAATTATTGTAGTCAGAGGTTGTGTTGGGATGTAAGAATCAGGAGGTAAATCAAGAACATCCCAAGCTAAAATGATTCCCAATGAAATATATGTTTTATAGGGATGTATGGTTTAGTGAATATGTACTCAAGTATAATTAATGTGTTGGGTTGAATTTAAAAACCACTGTCATGTGGTTGAGACTCAATATTATTCATAAGGATCAGGTGAGAGATTGTGAGTTTAAAATGTATCATAGGAGTGGAATGATTTATGGATAAAACCTAATCCTATTGAGTAGTTATATTATATAGTTAATCAATCATTTTGTACCTATTATTACAATATTTAAAAAATATATACCAAGATATAACATAAAGATCCAAAGGCGTTCTGTCTTTGGAAGGCTAAGTTTTTGTAACATTATTAGTATCTTAAAACATGAAGTCCTTATTTTATGCAACATAATGAGATACATAAATTGATTTGAGATCCTAAAATATAAAAGTATGTATTGGGAAATACCTAAATTAATGGGGAGATATAAAAACCCACAAAGGGAATAAACATTGATGAGGAAACATAACATGTGAGTAAAAGTTATAACCTGATATCATAAATTATAAGCCTCATAAGAAATCACAATAGAGCATAAAATAAACAACATGGTATCATAATATCATGGAATCATAGGAAATGATGTAGAATATTATTACAAGACATAAACATGACCCAGGGATAAAAAAATATACAATATCTCATGACCGAAAATATACTATAATGGATTAGATAAACTCAAAACTTCAACAAACATTTCCTCCTGAGACTAAAAACATTACACAATGCATTGGAGTGATACTAGGGTATATCCATCATAATTGCATCATGATTTATGTGTGAAACATAATTAAAGTCAATCATATTCCATAAAATACACATTACCCTGGGAATGAAAATGGGTTTTATAAACATTTCAAATATCATAGTAAATTTAAATTTTACAATGAATGTACTTCAGAAATGAACATAAGCCATGTTTTACCCCATTAATGGAAATGAGAATAATTTAGTATAAATTAAATAGAGATATATATAAGTTATAATCATTCCATAACCTTAATGATTTTTTCATTGATGAATATAAATTATCTTAAATGGATTTAATACATTCTCAAGAAAATAACATTTCAACGTTGAAAATCACTTTTCTGAAATTAAATTTTAAAAATAATTATAGAAATTAATTTACTACCAAAACTCTCATATAATCTTAATATAATATTCAATGAAAAAGAGGTTCGATAATACTTTTTATGTTTTATACATTAAATTTTTTTTTTAAATATTTAGAAAAATGTCAAAAAGTACCTCATTTAAAAAATGATAGAAATATTCATTGTAAACCATTTTCTAAAAATGTAAAAATAGTAAATATTAATTTAAAAATAATATAAGCATATAAAAAACATTAATTAAAACATTCACATGGAAGAGGATGGTTTTTCTTTCAATGATATAAATAATATCCATTTTTTAATAAAAACATCTAAAACTTTTTATATTCCATTTATAGGATAATGGTAATATAAGATGTAATTTTGATGTATTACATAAATAGAATTAAATTTAATGGGTTTACAGTTAAAAGATTAAATACTTTACAATAATGCATTTTCAAGTAAATGAAATCCCATTTAAAATGAATTCATAAAATATACCCTTATCACTTTGGTATGTTTTGAATTATATCGCCCTTGAATGAAGTAAATGGATTATATCATGACATAAAATGTATTATGAAGTATTAATGACATTCTATTTAGAGTGGATATATATACACTATATAAAATAATTTCAGTGAATAACAAAACTTGTGTCTTAATGAAAGAATATTTGAGGTGGAACTCTTACCATGAGCCCATAAATTATCATTTAAGTCTTTAATATACTATATAATAAACATATATAAAGTTATATTTTTCTTAAAAAATAAATAAGTTTAATTAGTTATATATAAACCAACTTCATCTTCTATTTTAGTGACATATATAACTACTTATTATTTTATGTCAACAATAGGTGTTTTGAGGAGGCCCGATTCATATTTTGAAAACAACCTTAGAGTTTTGACTATGGAAAAGGGGTTATTAATTCACTACATTAAAAAATTTATAATGAAATAATTTTAATTCTTATTCATATATTATATATTAAAAAACATGAAATAGGGTTACGAAATATAATATACATTACAACCATGGAGATTGAAGGCCGTACGTACGAATGAGTAACGTTTACATTTATCAATGATCATGATGGAATGAAGGTAGTTATTATGACACCATTACATGATTTTATTTATATTATAAAAATAAAAATTATTTCATAAAATACATTTAAATATACCATACATGTGATTTAGTAATAATATAATTGAATAGTATCGCTTTGTGAGGTGGTAGTCCATCATACACATGAATGATATTATCATTATCAATTAATCATAAATTAAGAAATTATATAATAAATTTATTTTTATTAAATGTTAATATTTAATAAAGTTTCTATATGTATGTTAATTTCATCATTAGAAACACCCATTTGAGGTGATTATAAAGGATGAATTACATCGGTTTACAACATGGTAGTCCACCGTACACATGAATAATAGTTTCATTTCCCATTTGATGTAAGTGGATATGGATTTAGGAGATTAAATTAACATAATAACATCTTAGTACACATGAATTACATCGGTTTACAACATGGTAGTCCACTATACACATGAATAATAGTTTCATTTCCTATTTGATGGAAGTGGATATGGATTTAAGAGATTAAATTAACATAATATCATCTTAGTATACCGAAAATAATGATGTTATTATATTATAATGATTTTGAAATATTTTATGGAGGTTGAATAAGAAATAATACAAGGATTCCCAAATGAGAACGTCACCTCTTAAATTGACCACCTCATTAGGATTATACTAAAAGCCTTCATAGATTTGATTTCTAATCACACAAATGATTCAAGGATTGTGATAGGGAACAAACAAAGTTATATTAATAGATGTTTTTTGATGAAATTTTCTTTCAATTTGCAGAATGTATAGGATAGAAATTATATTTTTATAAGTGGGGGAAATGTCACAATTTGAATATTTAAAAAGAATCGATTACTCACTTGTTTCATACATTAAAAAATTCTCAAAATTTAAAATTCCTAAATCATATAAATGAGAATTTATAAATAAGACCATAAAATAACAATTATACATTTTTTGGTAAATTTTAACTCATATATTTTTAATTTAACCCCTAGAAAAATGGTATTTACATTTACCATGACAAATTAAATTTTACATTTTTCCATTAATTATGATTAAATGTAATGTTCAAAATATATGATAAAATAAAAAATGATGATTCCAAATATTGAATCAGTTATTAATAAATTAAATTCATATAATTTGTTTAATTTAATATAAAAATAAATCTAAAAATGTGTTAATAAAATAGTTTTCAATCAAATTATTTTTTCAGGAACAAGGTGGTCATTCACTAACAATATAACAAGGAAAAATAGCGAAATACAGTTAAATTAAAACTTATATATATAATAAATAAATATCATTTAAATCATATCATTTAGTGTTTATTTTAATTAATTATAATGCTAAGCATTACACATATTAAAATAGTTTTGAGAAAAATCTATTTTTATAACAAACAACAAAAATATACTAAAATCTTGTATGAATATAGGTCAAATAAATTTAATTGTATTTAATGTAATTATGTAATACTTATGTAATTTCCGAATGAGAATTAAATAAAAATAACATATTAATTTGATAAAAATAAATGACAATTTTATATATAACTATATTTTAAACTATTCTTTGGTCAAATAATAATTTCCAAAAAACCAAAAAGATAAAAAAAAATAAAATTTATATTAAAATGTAAAAAATGATTTCAATTTTAAAAATTTTCTTTTCTAAAATGTAAATAATTTAGTTAAAAAATTTACTAAAAAATAACAGTTGTAAAAATATAGTGTTTTTGAAAGAATACATTTCTTTACTAGAAATTTGGTGATTATTTACTCAGAATTTATTTGTAAATTTATATTGATTAGTCCCTTTATATATATATATATCATATTAAAGCTAATATTATTCATACCTTCCAATTTAATTATTTCATTATATTGATCACGTGTATGTAATATTATTTTAATATTATATCACAGTTAGTTTAAAATCAATGTTGGTTTTAAAAAAAGATATCAATGAAATAAATATTATTTAAAAATATATATTATAATTTCTTTGTTTTTTCTATTCTACCTATTTAAAAACCATCCTTACAATATAAAATATTTTCAACAATAAAGGGATTAAAATTGGTTAATTTAATTTTAGAAATCTAACAATGTTTAAAGGGATAACAAAAAAATATCTTAAAATGGGGGAAAGGGAAATATTAAGTTCATATCAAATAACACATACTTGGTATCCCATGTAGTAAAAAATTAGTCTAAAGAAAAAATATGTGGATAAAGTAAAAGTGTAAATATTTTTAGATAGTGATAGAAATGATTAATCTTAAAAAATATAATGGTCCTGAGAATGAAAATAACTACCAAAACATAAATGCGAGAGGTGTTAAAAAGACTATTTATTTATTAAAAATGATGTCAATAAAAAGATAGTTTGTTTTCAAGAACATTTTACTATTGTTTAGTAATTCATTTACCATGTTGACGAAAAAATTAATGAAATATAAATAATTTATGAGTATATTTTAATCCACTAATCATTTTCCAACAAAATTACATATTTTTTCCAAATGATGAGTAATAAATATCAATTAATTGAATTCCTAAAGCATTAAAATTAACTTCAAAGTGATCACATGATTTTGAAAAATTTTATAAAAAAATTCCTCTTACATATAGGAATTAACCAAAATAATAAATTCATATAAAAAGTTAACATAATTCAAAAAATGGATACACCTTAATAAATATCTCAAAAAACGAAGTCTATGTTAAATTATTCTATAAATAAATATCACCAGATAAAAAATAACCTCAAAATTAAAAGATTCAATTTTATACCTCTAAAATAATAATTAATATTAAATCAAAGGTTATTCTTATGGGTTATATATAGCTCATTACGGTGAAAAATTTCCCAAAATACATTTATTAACTAAAAAATCAAAAAAATTAAAAAAAATTTTATATCCTCAAATATATTTTTTTAAAAAATAAATCCATATTTATTTATTAAACAACTAAAATAAATAAAATGTTACAAAAACAATTAAAACCTATAAGAAAGTGGTATGAACTACACCCTTAACAGCCGTTAGTTGAGGTTTCACACCATCTAGTCTTCTTTGATATGATAGGTTGTCACCCATATTATGGGGCTTCCTTATTCAAACATCATGGAAGAACATATTCAATGATCAAATTCGTAAATCCCCATGACCCTATTGAGTTATCAATAATATTATGATCATCATAAAAAATAAAACTATTAATTAAATTAATTTTTCTATCCTTTAATGTTTTCTATACATCACATTCTCTTCCAAATAATAAAATAATATTAATTGACTTGAATGATCTCAACAAAAAGAACATATCAAATGTTATCTCTTCTTCAATGATGATTTTCTTACCATTGAAAATCAGTATCACATTAAATATATTTTATCGTTTATTATTATTATTCAAAATATTTTTGAAAATCCATAATGTAAAACTAAAATAAAAAATTCCTTATATGTTCCATTATTATCATAAATATAATAACATTAATAAAATTACATTAAAAAATTGAATCTTGGGTTTCAACACCAAATCCCTTTAATATTTATAGTCAAATTATTTTCATAACATAGGTACTTTGGAATTAATATTTTCATTACGTAATTGATTCATATATTGATCATTATCAACATTTTTATGAAATTGAAACATTAGTTGTTACATAGGTTTGACTTTCTTTCCTAAATCCTTATTAACCAAACTTGTTGTTTTCTATGGTAATTATATTATGTGTGCCTATAATTTCTATAAATAAATCAACTTCAATTTTCATTAATTAATTTTACATTGGGACTATTCCTAGTTTATTTAAATTTATGAAAAATAAATTTTCATTTATTTATCAAATTTATATGACGAACATCCATTAGATATCCTTCTCTATATTACTTTCTTTGATAATTAAAAAACATTCTTGTATTTAATAATAATTTCAGAACAATCATTTTTCATGATCGTATGATGTGTGAATTTTTTTCCCGTTATGTTAGGAATCCTATAAGGAAATCATTACATTTCATCACAATAGCTATTGGAATTTTTTCTATAATTTTACACCATTAACTAAAAGAAATAAAAAAATTTCAGAACAAATTGACATAAAAACTTAGGATATACATAATTATAATGGACAACAAGTATAATGGACAACAAGTATAATGGACAACAAGTATATCATAATTATATAAAAACTTATGATTCTTGACGCTTAAATATAGGATATACATGTTAATTTCACCTATTATATTTTATAAACCAATTTTCTCTTTTCATGTTCTGAAAAATTTATTAAAATGAGTTTGTGAATTTGAAATGAATATTCCTTGATAGTGTCAAAGAAGGTGTGTTCTATGGACAATTTTCATGTACCATGTAATGATTGTGTTTCGATCAGGGTTCTATTTTTAGAGTTGTTACCAATCAATACATATGTTTTAGATCCACATTCATGTGTAGTATTCTAATAGGGACATAATTTTGTTGAAACCAATCACTTTAAACATCAACCAAATTCATGTATACATTCTGATACAGGGAACTATCGTTATACCCATCCCTAGGGTACTGTATAATGTTATATCATCCTATTTTATATTTTGTTTTTCTTAACAATGTCTCTAATACTACCAATGTAGACCCTAACCATTTATACATAATATTACATGATTTTTAACCATAAATATCGATTATGTACAACCACAATGATTTTATAGCCTAGTTTCTTTTGAATACTAGTTTCCTATTACATAAATGGTAACATAAAAATAATATCATTAATTATTTCTCTTTAAAGTGATACTGAAGTAATTTTTTTTCCAAAATTGGATAGGATAACATGGGGAATACATAATGAATGGGGTCAGCTAAATCGTCCAGTAAGAGAATAAAAATTATAAGGAAACATATTATGGAAGTCCATAGTGTAACATGATATCATAAATAATAAATCTCTACAGTATTTATTCTGGATAATTACATAACTAACATGTTATAATAATTTCATATTTTTGGTTAAAATTCCATCAATGCGTCCTCTAGATTTTTATGTGTGATTGTATGTTTTGACAAAACAAGATAGTGTTTTCCAAATTTTGGGGCATCAAAATCTAGGGTTTGATTTTTGGATAATGGATGTTTTTGCACAAAATGAAGTATATTGACCAAAAATAATAGTTCACAGATAAAAAATGATATGTGTAGAACTATTATGAAAAATTAGAAATGGAAGGATTACCTCAAAGCATTGCTATGCGAACTGTGAAGCACACTATGTAGACTAGAAGGGAAACATAGATTATTGGAGGATCATAGTTCATGGGAGAAATTATGTTCGAGGTTGGATTGTAATTTTTTCAATTTTTGGGGATATTTTAGGAGGAACAAAGTGTTTTCATTAGTGGAAGAGATCAACCACTGTAGAGGATCATAGCACTATGTTGACATAATTACATTATCTGTGGTGAATGTTGTACTGCTTTGACGTTTTTGGTAAAATGAATTAGTGGATTTTCAGATATATTTTCACATAAAGGGAATTATAATCCCATAATTATGGAGATCAATTTTCATTTGATAACATCATAGGCCATATAATAATTTGGTAATTTCTAAAAGTGTTTATGAGGAAATATTTCCTAAAGATCGAGTTTTCAGGGAAGCAATCCCATGAAAGGATTTATGGGAAATCAATTCATATAATAGTATTCGTGGTGTTCCCTATCATTCAAAGGAAAATTTTCCATGAAGGATGGGTAACACATAGATGAACATGCCGTCTATGATTTAAGGGCAATCTACAGAAGAAGATGTGATTCGAGGATCCCCCACTCCACGTAGTGAAAAATAGTTCATGGATGATCCAAGTCTGTTTTCTAAGGATTAAAGGAAGAATTAACAAGCACTAAAATAGTCTGAAAAATATTTTTTTATAGATTAAAAGTTAATGAAAAATTTCCTTTCATCTACGGGTGAGGATGAAACTTTAATATAGCATCTACCGGTAGTGGAGGAATTGTGCATTCATTCAAATTAAAGGACCTACAATTCAATAAACTGTGAGTGGATCTATTCTAGAGTATTAAGAAAAGAAATATTAATATGGTGATTCTCTCTGACATTAGTGATTCAATGAATGATACTCAGGTAGTAACCCTTTTAAATGTAGCGAGTTGACGCTAAACCTTGTAAAGATAGTGAGATTGGGCATAGAAGTGACCAGGCCAAAAACATGTAATCTGGATGTTGGAATTAGTGAATTTATTTCATCATCATATCACTGTTGTATGATCCTTCTACATACCCTAGTTAGGGTGAACCATGTACAATTGGTGTGCCTCATGCATGATTTCAATTCTATTCATACATTACTATGAGAAAGAGATATAACAGTGTTTTGTTTAACAGCGAATCAAGATCATGTGCGGGTATTTTATTAATCATTCTTACCCTAATTCCCCCCATCTATGTGTATTGGACCTAGTGGGTATTTAAATCAGATTCAATGGTAAAGGATGAATGTTAGTTGTTCCTTTTAGTAGATTAATTGGAGGTTTTCAATCCAAAATGTATTATAATCTTCAATGGGAATAATTTTCAATTATGAAAGAATATGATGCAACATTACTTAAGATTTTTACAAATGCATGAATTTATGGTATCTAAACATGGAATATTAGCTAATATCGATAGTGGGGATTTATCAGAATATTACTAAATATAATTTGATGTTGATGTTATTGGAACCAATTCATTATGGATATCCCTATCAAATTTAATATATAAGAAAGTGATGACATGTAATTAATAAAATAATTCCTAGGAGAATTTTTTTAACATTTATAAATGTCACTCAATATTAAAAAAGGAAATGATGTAGACTCTATGTGGAAAATATGAGGATTCTAGAATGTACCATAATGATTCTATTTATACATTATTTTACTGAGTAAATGTTTTTAAGACATTTGAGGTATCGAATATATTATTCTAGATATAATGACTGTTAAGATACTCTTGAGAAAAATACCACCTATGTTTAATCCAATAGTTTTCTTAAAAAGAGAAAAATATCTGAAGGAGTTTACATTAGTTAAATTTTATACTACTCAGGTTTCATACATGTTGAGAAATTATGATAATGAGTCTATATAAAAAGGTATGTCCAAAAAAGTATCATTAAAGTCCTTGAACAATATCTCTATTGAACATGGTCAAGAAGATGGGTAGATGGATGAGGGGTTGTGATTCCTTTTATCAAATCTATGTAGTAGAAAATGAATTTTTATTGGAATCTACATATTGCATTATTTTGATATGGATTGGTTGGACATCACAATCAATGTTCTCCATGAAGATTCAAGAATTTGAATTGGATGATGTTGAAATTACCACACAAAAAGTCTTCATCCTAAATAAATGAAATGAAAAATTTAATGAAATGTTTATTCATAGAGAGGATTCTTCATTCAAAATAATATGATAGTTTATAAGAATCTAAAGTAAAAGTTTTAGATTACAACAAAGATCATAATAATGATTCTATAGTTGAATTTATCGTAATTTCAAAAAAATGGAATAAAGATACAATTTAAAAGGATAAGTATATAGATGAGTTGAACATCTAATTAAAGTAGAAGATGATTTGGAAGAAAAATTTGTTTGGATAAACAAATAGAAGAAATACAATAATGTGTTTTTTTGTAAATCTCTATATGAAATAATCGGAAGAGGATAAGTCTTAACCGAATAAAAAAATTTAAAACCCAAATTCATCATTGATGAGATTATTTGAAAAAGTTTTTGAGTAAAATATCATGATTTAGGAATATAAAAGAGAGGAAAAGAGTTATACTCAAACACGAATCGATCATATCAATGATATCAATGTACATGGATATGAAGTTTTCAGCCAGTTCTAAAGGGTTAAAAATCATAAAACTATATTAACTCTCATAATGAAATCATGGGAGAAATTCATTTAAAAGATAGAGTAGATAATGGCAGAGAAATGGGGTCTAACTGAAAAGAAATCAATAGTTAAAACCAAAAGATAATGCAGGTATGAGGGTTAGTAAAAAAAAATATGGGATAGATAATTTTATACCATAATAAGCTGCTCCAAAATTGAATATTGATTTGGGAATTAAGCCGATTAAAAATATTGTGAGATCCCCATGGAAAACCATTGTTGTAGAAGTGGCACACATGAATTCACATTGCATCAGGTGTTATTTCTAAAAAATATGGGACACTAATAAAATTTATATTACATAGCCAATAGATATTGAAGTGAATAAGAAAAAAAATCATCCAAATAGATAATAATAATATAAAATATATATTGAGTGTCTATATTTTTTTGTGGAGTAATTAGACACATAGCTATATACAATACATCAACCATGTAGAAGAGTTTTTCCCAAAGAAGAATCAAATTGGTCACAAGTACCAATTCAATGACCCATCAACTGAACTAAAAGTGAAAAGCATATTTTCTACTATGTTAGATTAAGCAGATCTATCAAAGATTAAGAACGCTAATGATTATCAAACTATAAAGGGTATGAAGTCAAAAACATGGATCTAGAAGAAAAGAGTTGATAAATCAGTGGTTGAAGAAATTAATTTTATATAATTATATCACTCTAGAATATAGATTAGTGACACTGGGCACACCGCACCTCTGACTATAAATAAGGATCTGGTGACTGAAATCATGTTTTATAATGATGATATCATAATATTATTTATGATGATTTTTTTATCATTATTTTTTCTTTAATGGAAATGTTTTGAGGGATAAATATTAGAAGTGAATATGTCTTAGTATTTAAATGTCTTAGTCACAAAATACTTAATGTCAATCATCTATGTGACTTATGATATTCCATAATCATTTCCTCGAAATTAGGTGTCATCAATATAAATTATGTTGAAGTTATTTTGTAGGGAAATTGTACGAGGGGAAAATATCTACCTTATTAGTGGAGATGAAGATATGAATTTTTGTCCAAGAACTAATGAAACATGTTATGGAATAAATTACTTGGTTATTTGAGCCAAATGTCATTGGACGATCTGATAAAATATGTTGATGCTCGAGACCTTTTGGGTTTATCATGATATCATACCCATATGTGTAATATTTTTCAATATGGGAAGATCATTGAAAAGACATACAATTAAAAAGATCAAAGGTAAAAAAACATCTCGAGTTTGTTCACATTGATATGTGTGGAATTATTTTCCCAAGATTTATTGAAGGGTGGAGTTATAATGTTCTCTTCATATACGATTTTGGTATAATGGCATGGGTTTCAATCATAACCAACAAATTTGAGGTGTTATTTTGAATAAAAACATATCAATAGGATATTGAGAAGATGTTGGGTAAAAAAATTCATAAATTATAAACCAATTATGGAATAAATTTTTAGAAATAATCAATTATAGGATTATCAAATAAAACATTGGATAACACACCAATTATCATCGGTAAGCACTGTATAAAGAAATGCAGTAGTTGAGAGAAGAAATTAAATTATCAATAATATGGATAGAATAATGTGAATTGAAAAATCCCATCTAAATAAATTTTGGATAATGTTGTGGTAAAATCACTGTATACATAAAATAGATCATTATTATTTTTGAAGGAAGATAAGACTCTATATGATCAATGGTATAGAAAGATTCCATCATTGATGTACTTTTTATTATTCAGATGTAATTGTCTCATTCTCCTAAAGGAGAAACACATGATGTTTGAATCCAATAAAGTTGAAGGTTAATTTCATGTATATTAAATGAAATGAAAAGAAAATAAATGATTCAATATGTAGCTGGGAATAAGTTTTCAAATCCATGATGTAACTGTAGTTGATAACTATAATAATCTTTATAAAATACATGATCAGTCTCTCGAAGATATTGATGAGGATATAATAAGAGTAAAGGATATTTATGTTCTAGTGGGAAATTCATAATAATATTTAGGTATTGAGATGGATTTCAAAATCAGTATCTATACAAAGATCGAAGTGAACAGCTAAATTTAATATAAAGAATATAATTTGAGACCATATAGTGCTAGTGAAGATATTGAGGACGAAGAATCTACGTCAATAATCATAATTATCACAAGTAGAGCCTAAATGTTTTTTTAAAGCAATTGAAATTGTGAATTTGGGCCAGAAAATGAATGAAGAGATTGATAAAATTGAGATGAAATAGACATGAGAGATAGTTTTGAGGCCAATTTAAAAGAATTTCAATGGGTCTAAATAACTCAATATCTAATAAATAAATAAATATGGTTAGGTAATTAAAAAAAATGAATAACTAGAGTGTATAGTGAACACCCAGATAGAGGGTATCGAAGTTGATGAAACATTTTCACCTATTTCAATACTAGATACAATCAGATTATTCCTAGCCATAGTAGTAAAAAAAGATAAATGTTTTCTAGATGGATGTAAAGCCATAATTTTTTAATGGTGTTTGCGAAAAATATGTTTATATTGAGTAACTTGAAGGTTTTCTCATTCTTAAGGATTAAGAGGAAGTTTTCCGTTTGATAAAGGATTTATATGGGATGAAGTATGAACCAAGAGCATGGTATTAAAGACTAGTCCTCTTTTTAAAAAAACTTGGTTTTCAGTGTGGTGGAGTTGTTTATAGTATATAATTACATCATGACAATAATTAGTGGATGAATGTGTGGGTATATATTAATGAAATATTCATTAGTGAATCAGATAAAACATGATGTAAGAAATATGTATAATTCATGAAATTTTAATTTGAAATGTCAATTATTGGTGAATTGAACTTTGTATTTGATTTACAAGTGACATAGGGAAAGAATGGAACATGAATTTCTCAATCCAAATATTCCATTTTGCTTCAAAAAATTCATTTAATTGTTAATTATAATTAAATAATACTCCAATGGAAACTTAGATGAAACTGTTACGAGATGATGAAGTTAGTACACTCAGTATCAAAAAATGTAGTAAAATAATTGTCAGTCAATTATACATGAAGGTGACAATACTAGATTTTTTTACACATTCCTAGTAGTAACATATCAATGAAATTCCATGAAAACTAACTTTCTTTAAGTAAAAAAGAATACATCGTTATATCAACCACTTGGTGGATTTCATTTTGATGTATAATTAACAAATCTCCCAATAATTATATATATATATATATATATTGGGGTTGTTCATTATATGATTGAAAAGAAACATCACGTGGTTCATTCTAGATTGGTGGATTTTTTATTTATTATCTAAGAAAGAAAAAATATTTCATTTCACTGGGTAACATATAATCTGAATATAATGCGGCTACTCAAGCTTACACACAGTTCTTGGGGATGAATAAGAATCATGATTATATGGGAGTTGATGTGGAATATATGATCAGAATCTATTATTATTATTCAATTTCTCTAAATATTGTCAGAAATATATTCCATCACTTGAGGAAAATGAACATTTAAATAATGTATCATTTTATCAAGGAGAAATTCAAACAAGGGATTGTGATTTTGGAGTATGTGACTACAAAACTACAGGTTGTATACATTCTAATATAGGCCTTATCCAAATAAGAGTATAAATGTTATAGAATGGATATTGGAGTCATGTTGGCTTCCCACTCAATAAAATAGTTAATGTAGGACCCCCTCTCACCACGGTATGGTCTGGTTTTCCCTAATGTGATAAACTTTTTTCTCTAAGATGTTGCAGACCTAAAAGAAATGTCCTATGGGTTCATTGAAAATGTAGGATAAATTATAGCTGTGAAAAAGGAGAAAATGTCTTAATTAATTCTAAATGTGAAGCTGAATTGTGGGTAGTGACATAGGGGTAGTCTTGAATCTAATGATGTTGAATATGATTAATCAATGAAAATATATAATGATGGATGATATTAGTGATAAAATTTATAGTGTGGTTTTTCATACATTGGAAGGATGGGGTTCATTGATTAACATTGCATCATACTCTGGCTTCACATGCCAAGCATGACTCATGTGGGTTTAGGGTGTCTATTGGTTAAATATTTGACAGCTATCTTTATTTAAAGATGAAGATACAGGTAGAAGGTGGAAGAATATTTAATAATGTTTCAAAATTTTATGAGTTTTCAAAAAACCCAATGGATATATTAGTGGAAAAATCCTTCAAGGAATCCCTAAAATTGTTTTTGGGTGTGATTGTGTTTGTTGAAAAAGTTGGATGACCATGAATGTGTTTGGTTTGTGTTTTAAAAAGAATGTTTTTAAGGTGGTGTAGTTTCCTAGTGATTTCCAAATTTTAGGGCCTCATAATCTATAGTTTTATTTTTAGAAAAAGAATTTTTTTCAACATAATGACGTTCACATGCCACAAGTAACAGTATGAAGACTATAATGGTGATGTGCGGTATAGTGTTGGAATATCAAAAAGTTATGGATTTCTAAATAGAAGTGATATGCAGTCCATGAAGTGCACTACATGATATATAGAGGTAAAATGGTTTACATGATGATCATATTTAGATGGAGGCTTGATGTTCAGGGGAGGGTTTTTTTAAAGGTATTTGGTGATTTTATATACTACAAATGGTTTTCTTCCATATAATAGATCACATAACGTAGATAATCAATGTGCTATGTGGGCTAATAATATAATCTGTGGTGAAGGTGGTACTTCAATGATGTTTTGGTTGAAACATATTAGAGGATTTTGAAAATATATATTCCTGTATAAGGAAATTATGATCATGTCATTATGAAGAGTTATTTTCAATAGAAAAAACCATTTCTCAAGTTAAAATTCATTTATGCCCAAAAGAGTTCTTGAATAAAAATATAATGAAATACATTGTTTGAGGGTATGCAATTTCATGAAAATTTGTATGTGTCATCAGTTCATGGAAAGGTGTTTTTGAGGTTTTGTATCCCTCCAATGAGAATGGTTCATGGATTAGGGGATATCCATAGAATGAGAATATGTTGATGAAGTGTGGATGATACGTTGTGGAAGAGGTGATCCACCAAGCAATCACCCAACACTGTGCAATGCAGTTTTCAGTAGAAGAAAGTTTGTTCTAAGATGATTCAAGGAAGCATTCATCGACACTAAAAACGTTCATTAAAGAAATTCTAAAAGGAATGTAGTTATTAAAAAAGTGTATTTAATCTATGGGTGAGGATATTACTAGAAAGGTCATCATCATATAGTTGAGTATGCATGAATTAATGAAAATTAAGGGACTTATATATCCATAAACAATATGTTGATATGTTCCAAAGTAATAATAAAATGGATAAAAATATGGTGATCATTGACATTGTTAGTGAGAAATAGAATGAGACTCTTGGATAGAACCTTGGGGATGTAGTGACATGACCATAATCCTTATAAAGGTATTGATCCTAGGAATATAAGTGCTATAGACCGAACCATGTAATATAGAAGTGACCCATATTGGATTTGGTATGTAGAAACATTTCCATTGTATTATATTTAGATATATCCATGTGAGGGTTAACTAATATAAATTTATGTGTCTCGCGCATAATTTCAATCCAGTTTGTAAATTGCAATAGGAATGAGAAAAATGTGTTTTTTAAACAAAGTAACTAGATCTAAAGGGGAAGAAGTTTTAATCTCCCAATCCCTGATTGAACCCCCCCACTCAGTGTATTTTTCCTCGTGGGACTAACACGTATCATTATAGTAGATGTGGTATTAACATATAATATGACATAAACATGATTCAAGGATAGCTACATATAAAAGATTACTTGGTGAACAAATTCCCATAAAGGATTAGGTTTACAACCTCATCCTACACATGCATCTTAATTATACTAAATACATTAGAAAATTAAATAGAGTGCTATATATAAGAACCGACCATATAATTTTCATTAATTATTTGTTCCATATAAATGAATTCAATTAGGAGGAATAATTTAATAGTTACCCATTTACAGAAAATGGGTTGAATAATCTTCTCTCATATAATAATAAATGTAAACTTAATAATTAATTAATTTGTGAAATTATTATAAGGAATGTACTATCCCATATAGGGAAGGTATATTATAACAGGTATACATGTTAGAGGCATATATTGAGAACTTTAAACCATTCTATTACATTATAGGTTAGTTTCATTGAATAATGGAAATACTTTTATAAACACATAAAACATCTTTGAGGAAAACCAATATTCCTCTATGAATATATATATTAAAAAACTGAAATTCAAAAAAATTGTTGAAATCCATTTATTTGAAAATAAAATAAAAAACATTTAAAGCAATGTTAAAGTAAAATGATCTAGGAAAATACTATTCAGATCGTATATTTTAAAATAATGAGTTTTTGAACATTATCTGTAAAATGTTAACATATGCCTCCTTAAAAAAATAATAAGATCATTTATTATAATAAATCTTTTTCAAATTGGAAAGGGGTAATAATAAATTTACAAAATAATTTAATAATATAAAACAATTTTTTAACCACTTTAATGAAACAAAGACATTAATTAGTAATGGTGTTCGGTCAACTAGATAATTAATTTTGATTTCCCTTATAAGAATTTTATTAATATTTTTATCTACCAAAGAATAAAAAATTGTAATATTAATAAAAAAGGATATGATTAAATATATAAGAATAAAATTGATTTTTTACTGGTTAATGATCAAATAATCTCCAACAAATGAAATTCAAGATTAATCAATCCTCATTAAAATGAGTGAGAAAAAAATAACCACATCCACTTTGGTATATTTTGAATCTTGAATTACACGAATGATATAAATGAATTATTTCATGAAATACCATAGTTAATGAAGTATTAATGATATAATATTTAAATTAGAATTATATACACCTGTGAAAAAATTATTTTTAGAAAATAACATGTCCATAAAAGAATGATGTTATGTGACGAAACCATTCATTCGAGTCCATAATTCATCTTATATGTCTCTATTTTAAGGTTTAATAAAATTATATATAAATTTTTTTCTAAATAACCACACTTATTTTTATTAAATTATTCTTAAACCATTTAATTCATTAGTTTTAATGACTATTTTACTTAATTATTTAGTTATTTCAACATCAGTTGTTTTCTGGACATTGAATTCATAATTTCCAAACAACATCAATGTGTTGATAGATGAAAAGGGTGAAATTATTCCATATTATCCAAAATAAAAAACATTATATAATTTTAATTTTAATACTAAATTATAATTTTAAATCCAGCCATGATATATTTTTATGAAAAATGAACCATGTTATAATCACTGAGACAATAGGTTATACGTACCCACAAGTAGCGTTTCCATTTTCAATGATCATGATGGAAATAAGGTAGATATTGTTTTATCATTTAATATTGATAATTATATCATAAATATTACAATATTTAACTAAATACACTTACATATTCTATCCAGGATATGAATTTATAAAATTAATGAATGACTTCTCTTCGTGAGGCGGTAGTCTTCCATACAAACGAATGATTTTATCATTTTGAATGGATTAGAAGTTAATAAATTATATGATATATTACATTTCAAGAGTGATTTATATTTAAGTAAAATAATTTATAATTATAAAATCAATCATTATATATATCCAATTAAGGAAATTATGGAAAATTAATTACACAGATTTGTGTGGTGGTAATATGTCAAACACATGAATAAAGGTTTCATTTAATATTTCATGGAATTGGAGTTGGTTATATATTAGAAAAATAAAACAATAATATCTTAATATATGGTATATGTTAATTTTATTATATTATAAATATTTATTTTGATTATATAAGGCAAGAAATAAATTAAACAAGGATTATTAGATTAGAATCTTACAGATTATTCAAAACAACCTATTTTGGATTATACCTAAATCCTTCAAAGATTAGATTTATTATCAAAAACTGATTAAAGGATTACTTAATGAAATTTATTAAATTATTTGGGCTGGTATTTTAAGAACAAATGGTATTTTGATCTGTGTAAGGGAGAGGAGAGTTGGTGGCCTTTTATAAGTGGGGGAGAGGATACACTTGTAGTATTTGAATGAAAATAATTACACCCAAATTTAACACCTTACAAATAACTCCAAAATTCCCCATTTGTAAAAATTAGAAGATATAAGGTTAAAATATAACCATAAAATAGGGATTATACATATTTTGTGTCAATTTTAAAACAAAATTTTTTATTTCAACCGTCAGTAAATCCTTGTATTCATTAACTGCATAAATTAATTTTTATTATTTTTAAAATTAATTCTGGTAAAACATTATGTTGAAATTAATATATAATATAAAAAATTATGATAAAAAATATATAATATAGTTTTCAAAATAAAACTCACATAATTGGAAGATTTTATTATAAAATTAAACACTCAAACATGATAACAAAACAATTTCCAAGTAAATTTTTTTAGAGGAATGAGATGATCTTACACAAAATATATGAAATGTAATAATAGTTAAATGAATATAAATGAATATTTAAATATATAAAATGAATAAATATCATATACATAATTCCAAATTTTTGTAATGGTAATTAATTATAATTTCAAAAATTAAATACTTTAGAATAATTTTTAGAAAAAAACATGACATTATTAAGTCGTAGAATAAACTTATACTAAAATCTATTATAATGATTAATTAAATTAAATTTCATATTTTAATTATAAATAAATAAAAAATATTTAGATTTAATATTTAATGAATATAATAATTGCACAAAATTTTTAGAAAATAAAATAAAATTTCTTAAAATTTAATATTTTCCCTCTTCATAAAAAAATTAGAATATTCTAAAAAATAAACATAATTATCACTATGTTAAAATAGATATGATTATTTAAAATTGAATTTTAATTTAATAATAAAATTAAAAATTAAAAAAAAAATTCATAAATATTTATTGAAAAAAACCTAAAAAATAATTTTTGAAAAAAATGTATTTTTTAATGAATAAACGTCTTTCTTAAAAATTATGTATCTATTTAATTGTAATTTTCAATGCATTTATATAGATTAGTGACATTATATATATAAATTAAATTATTTAATACTATTCTTACAGACTAATTTAACTGGTATGTTATATTTTTTACATTTATAAAATAATATTTCATTAATATATCATGGTTAATTTAAAATTAGTATTGAATATGACACAAGATATCGCATTAATTTTTTTTAAATATATATATATATATACATATATTCTATATTCTCGTGTTTTTACTTGTTTAATATGGAATCAAATTGATATTTATATTAATTAATGAAAATTATAATATAAATGGTGTTTCCTTAAAAATATTTTAATGGGTGAAATAATTATTATGGATATAATATGAATGATTTTTTGGTTTTTCGATATTTTTTATCATTTTTCTTTTATGTCCGCCATAAGATAGCATTATTCAGGGTTTTTGAAATTTCTTAATAAATTAATATTTTAAAAAATCAATCATGTTGTGTAATGAGGTGTGAATAAATTATTTTAATAAATTGGATTCATTCAAAATGGATCCTAGGAATTGTGAGTTTGGAATGTTTTGGGATTTTTGGGTTTTGGAAAAAATGTGAAGAAAATGTTTTAAAAATATTTTTCAAAATGTATTTTTTCAAATTTTATTATATATTTGGAAAGTGACCAGCTACAATGGGGATTTATGTGAAAACCATTTGGATTCGAAGGGTTTTTTTTAAATTGGATTGATTTTTTTCATTTTTAAAATTTTTTCAATGGGTATTAAAAATAATAAAAAGGTATCTGTATGAAATAGTATTTCTAGATTTTATGGTTTGGATAGGGAGACTTAGATATTTGAAAAGTGTACATATCTCATATTTTGTGTATTCATGAAAATTATCAGGTGGGTTTGGTCAGATTATTCTACCGCTTTGGTGTGATGTGTAGAGAAAATGTAGTTTATGTGAATACAATTTTACAAGATCATTTGTTTTTAAATCGGAAATAATGGGTCGTACGTTTTTTAACTGAGTAGGTAATTAATGGTATTTAATTGAAATTCACTAATATAGGGATCAATATTGGACCATTTAGTGACAACATTATAGTTGTTTAGTGGGCTTTGCTATATGGATTGAGTATTTTAAGGTAATTTAAGATTGTTTAGGGATTTGAACTCTAATTTGTTTTTTGGTTTTATATTTTGGACAAAATGATTTCTATTTGGTATTAATATGTGGTCAATATCACATGATTTGTGTTTTCCATGGGTCATTCCTTAAGTAGGTATTTTCACCAGTTGAATAATTAATTGGTATAGAATCCTTAATTTGGGGAGCACCATAATCCTTGAGATGAGTTGGGTTAAAAAAATTGGTGTTTTGGGATATAAAGGCATGGTTTAGTAAAATATTTATTTTGAAGGAATGAAATTAATGTTTCATACTTCGGTATGAGAGAGGTAATAATTTAATGTTAGTATACAATACGTTAAATTACATGTCGATGGTAGGGTTTTGATGTGTTGTATAGTGAGGTGACAACAAGGAAAATCCAACATTGTGGAGAAACAAAATGGCCATGTGAGGATCATATTTGGTCCCAAGATGGATTTCTTAGCATGGAGATAAATCGTAGTTGCCGATTAATGGTGTTTTTATGTGATCTAGTATCACCAACTTATTTAATCTAGAATTCCCTATCATGATGGATTGTATTAGGAGCCAATGCAGTTATAAAATGATTCATAAGGTGATCAATATTTTTTTCACATGTTTTATGGATGATCCATGACTCATGACAAGATTATGGGGATCAATGTTTGATGGAATTATTCAAGAGTGAACTATGTGGTGAATTATAGTATGGTTCTAGTTTGTGATGATATTTTTGTGTTTTTATGTGGAAATGGATGTGGAGATTTTGAGGCATCATTAGTTGTATTTTTTAGAATTTGGATGACATGGTTAATGGATCAAACAATATTCCTTTTTGAGAAATGTATGTGTATTAGTGAACTGGGTTTGGATTTTTAGAGAAATTAGTTTGGTTCTTTGGTGATAAATGGTATTGTATATATTCATGGTTGATGAATGAGGTATATATGAATTTTTCATTAGTGGACCACCAAAAATTCCCATAAACAAAAGGAGTTATGGTGAGGTGTTTATAATATCATAAATGGATATAGTTTTGAAATTACCATGATAATTTGAAATTTATATTTCATTAGATGATTGGATTGGGAACATAGGATCCTAATAGGTTCATGAGAATTTATATATCCTTTAAATATGTTTTTGTATGGGATTTATGGTCTACATGGTGGCACAGGTGTTTGTGAAAGAATTAGGGAAGTTACTGGTGTCCAATCAAAGAAAAGGAGTTAGTTTCATTCCATTAACAACATGAACCAAAAGTAAGTCCTATGTAGTAGGTGATAAGGGCCACTACTTGGGATATTTATGTTTGTTAACTTCTGTTGATGTTGTCAAACATGTAGGGAATCCCCTTTGTATCAGGACTTTTTCAATTATGATTGATGTTTTTTTTAAAACCCATAAGGGTTCCCTTGATCAACGTTATATAAGGGATATGTAAGATATGTATTTGGTTTAAATCAACACTCTAATTATTCATTAGATCAAGGTTATTTAGAGGAGTTTCTATATTCCAATTCTTGTTGAGATCCCTCCCTTGTTCTCTCCTTCTATTCACATCTAGTTTCTACTCAGAGTGGTCATTTATCAAATGAATTATTTTTCATTAGAATTAAAAAATCACTGTTGTTTTCGGATCATTCATATACGGAACCTTAGAGATCCTAATAGGATTTATATAATCCTTTTTCACTATTTATCACATGTTGTAATGTTATGTTTTTTATATAAGTTTTTTCATCAGACTGCTGCTCAAGGTAGGTGGATTTGAACATTATACACCTCCTAATTAAATTTCAATTTTATATTCAAGTCTATCATTTTTACTATCAACAAAAAAAATTCTTACTTTGATGGATTTTATCCAAATGGTTGTGTTGGAATCATAATATTAATATAGTTAACAAGGACATATAACCTCTCAAATGGTTGGATGGATGTTCATTGGTTATATGTTAGTCGTTGGCCCACAATATTAATTTTTTTGAGGCATAAATTGTCATTGGAATAAAGGTTTCCTTTCTCAATTTTTTATTTAATAGATATTTAAATGGGATTCCCGCCAAAGGATTAATGTGATTCTAATTGAACATAGTCCCTTTTTTAAATTATAAAAAATTCGGTTAAAAGTTAGTATTTTTTTGGTAATAATTGATGGTATTAGTGAGAGTTAGTATTCTTATATCATTTTATGTTTGTATGATTCATTGTTTTTCTAATTCATGGTTTATTTGTATGATTCCTCTTTTTCTAAATTTCAATTGTGATTCTTAATAAATGATTATGCATGTTGTGTGTGTAGCCCTTTGAGAACAGTATTTTTTTAAGATGATTCATGTTTTGGTAGGTAGCTCCTTATGTTATTAGTTTATGTAATCAAAATGGTGGTTGATATAAGTGGTCATGAATGAAACCATATAAGGTTTTGGTGGGTCTGAATGTGCTTGAGATGCACGGATATGTTCTGATAGACTAGTTCCTTGATTTTGAGTGTGTTTTTTATAGATAATATGTGTTATATATTTTTTATTTCTTTATGTGATTACAACATTTTTTGATAAATAAATTATAGTATTAGGGCGGTGTCAATTATGTGACCTTCCAAGTGTCTGTAGAGATGGTCTTATGTTATTAATTGTGACCACACATATGTGTACATAGATGTGTTGGTGTTCTTGTTTGACATCATTTTGGGTATTATTTGGTTGAGTATAACATCAGGGGAGTGGTCATGGTATGATGTGACATATATATTATATACTTGTAACACCCTAATATTTTAAGTGCATTCCTTTGAATTAAAGATAAAGTGTCTTATACCATTCTTGACATGCATTACTGATTCCTAAGGAGACATGATATACTATGGTACATTTAACCTAGCCATTGTAATTTTGGGTATTAGTAAGATTAATAAAATTATTAAATATGTATATAAATGTTTTCCATAGATACATTTATTCGATTTATTTTTATGAAATCATCATAAAAGTTTAATAAAACTATTTTATTATTAACATACCAATTATTATGAAGAAATTTACTTTTCTATGTAATATGAATTTTTATATAAAAATAATAACGATCAAAATTAATTAGTAATTTAAATGAATTTTTTTGTATTGTATTACAATATAATGGATAGGAATGGATACAAATTCATTTGATGTTAAAATTAGTTATTTTTCTAAAAATACTATTTTTAATGTACATAATGTGTTTTAATATCAATAAAATAAATTAATTACCATTATGAATTATTTGGATGAAATTTATATGTTATATATTCAATATAGTATTTTATCATTAATATAAATTAATTTTACAAGGAATATATTGAAGGTGAATCCAGTTTTATTCTTAGAAATAAATTTTTCACAAAAAAGGGTTTAATTGTGTTATTCAATATTATTTTCCAATATTATTTTTTACCCTTATAAAAATAAAATTTATTAAAATTGATAAATTAAGTTTTATTATTAAGTCCAAAAAAATTAATTCAAATTTCAATTTTGGTCATATTGACTTGTAAAAAATTAATAATTCATGACTATGTTAAGGATTAAATCAAGTTTACAATAGGGTTACAATAAAAAATATGTGTAAAAATGTGACATAAAATTCTATAAATATAATTTTTTTATGACCGTTATACCTTTTATTGTATTAAATTATAATTCCTAGAAATTTTATGGCATTATTATGTGAAGGATATTTTATATTATTTAAATGTTTTATATAATTTCATGTGTGTCCCTCACATAATTTATAGAAGTGTATCAATTATCCATATATATTAAAAAAATGTAAGAAATATGTGAAATTTAATATCTCCCCAATAAAATTAAATGTGACCTACCTACATTCTTGATCACTTTCTATTACCCTATGACCATATTATGAATTTATTAGTTTTAATCCATTGTATATCACTCAATAAAGATTAAATTTTCATTTCAATATAATTCCAGGATTACTTCTTATTAAATATATGTTAATTATATTTGATCAATACAAAAATAATTAACGTATTATAAAAAATTAATGAGATATTATTATCATTATGTGACAATTAATTTATATATTTTTTCCCACAAAATGGTAGATTAATGTATTGCAAGATTATATGTGTGGACTACCACCTCCACATAGAGTTGTGATTCATTTTCGACCACCTTTATTCACAATTTGTTTTTATGATGATTTTAATTTTTTATACAATATTTATGACACTATTATTTTTCTATACATTTATGACCATATATACCCTCTTACCTTTTAATATGTTGAAAAGCAATAATCTTACTCGTTTGCATGTGTGGACTACATCCTCAACAATGTGATGATATTAATTTTTCATTTATTATTTACATGGATGGTAATAGAGATATATTTAACATGTAATTAGAAAATTTATAATATAATAATGATTTCATAATTTTTAATAATTATTCAACATTATTCCATTCCATCAGTTGAAGACTGAAATCATCAATTATGTGTACGTACGAACAAATGTCGCTTGAAAGTAATATATTCCATTTTTAAGCACCACATTTATTGAATGATTATAAAAATGTACAAAATAAATTAAATTAGATATTTATTATATTTTGGAGATTAAATAGGTAATGTATCCATTATCTATTTTTATGGTCCATAACTATAGTACTGAGAAAAAATAATATTGGAACATCATATTCGATAGCTTGTATGACATGAAAAATAAATCGCACAAGGGAATATAACATATTCAGAATTTAAAATATATTTTATATTTAAAATATATAAGATATTTTATAAATATGTTTAAATTAACTAATCACCAAGTTATCTTATGTTACATTAAATATAAACATTCTTCGAAACCATACATTACACGTTAGATAGAGTTTTACAAAACTGCAATATATTTTTTAAAATGTTATTATTTAATATAAAAAGATAAAAAATAACTGTATAATTAGAGTATATTAATATGAATAACTAAATTATGAAAATATATGGTATTCAAAATAATAAAACCAATTCATTGGGCACAAATTAATTATATAAAAATATATAAAGTAATTGAATATAAAGAAAATATTTTTATAGAAAAATATATTTAGTCTCAAAACATTGTTTTACCATAAAAAATTAAATTAACTATAGTAAGTGGGTGATATTATTAACACATATATATATATAATATTTTTTTGTCCATTCAATATATTTGATAAGAAAAAGTTTAGGACAAACCCAATTTTTACACATAAAACTGATATTATAATTAAGGAACTTTTATAACCTTTTAATGGAAAACCTATTTTAAAATCACATTTTGACATTTTATGAACCTTATTTGTCAAAATAAACATAATATTTGAAATATAAACAAAAAAAAAAATTTTTGGGAAATTTTTTGATATTTTTCTATAAAGATTAATTTTTTAATAAATAGGGACAAAATAAGGAATTTTAATTCCAAACTACTTTTTTGTAAAATTTATGTATAGTGATAAATTAAATTTTAACTTGGTTATAAATTAAAAATTTCTCAATTATTTATATATAAATAATATTTAATTAATTTATATCAATTTTATATTGAAATTGGGTATAAAAATATATCAAACTCTTGGACATTTTTACTTTAAAAACCCACATTGTCCTGTTATCTGTGGATTTAAATATAAATTAATTTACTAAATTATATGATTGGACTTTGAAAAAATGGACTCCATATTTTGGGTCATTGGAATATATAACTTATAATGAGTTAAATAAATATTTCTACCAATATTATTTATGATAGTAATTAAAATTAATTAGAACGATAAATGTAAAATTAAACATATTAAGGGAGTAAACCCTGATCATAAGGTCAGAAATAACATCTAAACATGTCTAATAAAAATTTAATGGCTATATTTATACTATTTATTCCCTTTTCTCAAAAGTTTTCCATTATGGGTGCCACATTCCATGGAGAAATGTGGGTGTAAATTTTTTTTTCCAAAATTTACAAGAGTGCCACTTCCCCTACACTATCAAAAAGCAATCGTCCCTCCAAAATACTCACACATCTAAACCCAAATTAGATAAAAAAACTCTTATGAAAAATATCCAAAATATCCCCACCATAATTATTGTATGTTCTATTTAGACATAAAGCAATGCAAAGGAATTGATTTGGTATAAACCAAAAGAGGTTACTCAAATAATGGGCCACATTCTTCCTCATGTTCTTTTATTTTATTATCATTATCCACTCCATTTATTTTTTCTATACAATTACTATATAATAAAATGAGGATCCTAAATATAATAATATTATTTTATGCTTTGTTTTTATATAAACATATAGACACGTCAATTTAATTTGTAACAAACATATTGTTTATGTATACATGAAAAGATTGCCTCATGAGACGATGATGGTTAGTTCTTCATTTACCACCTACTGTGGTTATAATTACATGAAAAATAATTTAATTTATGTTATATATAACATTTATCAAATAAATATGGTTTATTAATATTTTATTAAAATATAAAATTAGACATTATAGTTTATTTTAATATGATAACAATATTTTGTGGAAGTGTAGACTATCTCCCTCTCAAATCACCGTGCTTCCTTCATTTTATACATGAAACCTAATAAGGATGATTTTATTAAAATAATGTAAAATATTATATATATATATTATCCATGAATTATATTATTCAAATTTATCATTTACTATTCATTCTTTTAATCTGACAATGACATGTATGTAGTGTTCATGCGTATGTACGACCTATAGTCCCCAAGAACGGTGCATTACATTTGTTATCTCCAAAAAGTATAAATTATAATACATAAATATTTAATTATTATATATTTTATTTATTTTAGGGATTAAATTGTGGATATGACTATAAAATTTTCATGTTTAAGGGAAAAGCAAATAACAAGTCAAACTATACTTGAGAAACTAAGAAATTAGCACCCAAAATAGATAAAATAATAAATGAATGATAAAAAAGGTAATTACATATTGTAATAATATATATGACATTATAAATGTTATTATGGTTCTATTATATGTTATTAACATTTCTAATCCCATTATATAAGAGGTTATAAAAAATTTAACTTAAGGAAATATATGGTAATGGATTTTTATAACACATTATACATTTGTGAGATAAATGTCATGTTACCCACATACTTCTCCGATATTGTGTATCTAACAAACATTTTGATATATTATATCATGAATTATTTTATATTAATTTTATTACATAGTATCATTTTATAATATTCCATCATGATTCTTATGATTTAAAATGATCCTATGTGTTATGGGTCCCTTTGGGATGTTTAAATATTATTTTCATCTATAATAATTATATTGATTATTCAATGGTATTTACATTGGAGATATAATATGACCATTGTTCAAAAAACCAATTAATTTTCTTCTACAAAAGTTATAAATTTCCCTTATCAAGAAATCATACTATTTTTTGAGTCTTTGGTAATTAAAATTTTATAGAAAATTAGTTTATTAAAACCTAATGTTATTTATCTATTTTTTCAGGGAAATAATTTTATTATAAAAAATGTTTTCCAAAACATTTTTTGAAATTTTTTATTCATTCCAAAATTAATTATTCATTGAAATTTTACAATTTTTTCTTTAACCATCATTTTTAAACAAATCTTCTTCTGACTTTCTAAACATGTAATTTTTCTACCCTTTTTAACATGAAAAATGAATATTTGTGTACCTCATATAGACAGTATAGATTTACTCACCTTCAATTATTGGAATATTACATGACAGATTTAAATGGTTAATTTATAAATAATTTTTTAAAAATGTGATTCAAAAAGATTTTTTTTAAATTGGATTTCAAAATAAAATGTTATATTACTCATGAGTGATTTAATTTTTTTATAGTATTTCTTTTAATCGATGACCACAAACCTTTATTTTTCTCCACTCAATATATGTTTTATTGATACAATAATTATTATTTATATGAATGGTATATGGTTGATGTTGAAAAATATCAAATTCAAAGATACTTCCATTATTTTTCTGTTAGTACCCAAAAAATTATTCAATTCATATGATCATTGAACATTAAATTTTCCCCTAGTTATCCATTTTATCAATCATGGATAATATATTTTATTAAATAGAATACCATTTGACATATGTTGTATATAATGAATATTATTTCATTATTTGGTAGAATCTTGATAATAATGAATTCCTTATTCAATACAGATATTCAATATGAATATTTCATAGGGCATGTTATTTATTTTTATTATTCAACATGAGAAATTATTTTTACTAGAAATGATGGCTGATCCGAGACATTGAATAGCCCCATGATGTATCCAGACGTTTTGATGATTTAAACAACTCTCACATATTAAATGGGTTTCTATCTGTAGTTTTAAGGTATTAATAGTATAGGTTTTTATGTGCCTTAGACATGATGTCCAATATATAATAATTTTCCACAGTTAGATTCATTTAATATTTATCCATGATATTTTTTATTGACATATCTATGGTTGAATTTCATTTTTAGTTCATTGATTAAATTGTATGTGTTTTTGTTCTTTACCTTTACATATTAATTGTTCCTTATCTATTTTTTGGGATGGAATGTGTTTCAATTTATTATATTTACATATTTTTTATTCATTCCCTTCTAGGATATTTTATTATATGCTTTGTGTGTTCAGTTAATTACAATGCCAACATTATTATTATAAATGATTAATTGTTTCTTCCACTATACTTTATCCTTAATGAGCATATTTTCTCACCCTTATTATTTTTTACATTCCCCAGGAATCAATGAACTGTACTAAGAATGATATTAAAGGATATGATAGTATAAATAATTTTATTTAGAAAACAATATTGTATAATTAGTGTACCCTTTTCTCGTGTATGTATCACATTTATCAAGACATAAAAACTATTCAATACATCGAGATGTGATATTCATGTATCTTATGAAAATATAATAGATATCATACAGCTGATACAGACATTCTAGGGTTGGTTTTCTACAATTGGTATCATATCATGTTTAGTTGTAACATTGGGAACTATATTTAATAAAATTTATATAAGATAGCATAGCCCTAAGATATAATTTAAGGATAAATATATAAGAAGACCCTGCGATTTTGGTAAGTATGAATGATTGTAGGATCTCGAGTAGTGGAAACCATAATGAAAGGAAGGCTCTATTTCCATCATAAAGGGATTGTGGAAGGAGGAATACAAGAAATTTTATCAAAGGATTGGTAAAATTATTAATATATAGGAAATAGGGGTATAGAAGATTGAATTTCCAAGGAAAATGAAGAGTATGGTGGATGAAAATAAATATCATCCTATAGATTCCTTTATATTTTATTTTTTGTAAATGTTTGGAACCTACAAAATATATGAGTCTATTACCACTTATAGAGGATAGAATATAGATAAAGGAAATATCTGTGTGACAATAATTGGATGAAGTATTTATGAAAAGGTATGGTATTGAATCCCTTTTTTAAAAGTATATTAATTTTTTTAAAAAAATTCACGGACATCCAACATATTTATTTTGTAAATTTAATTAATATGGTTTTAGAAAAGGAAAAACTATATGATGGGTGATAACTAATTAAATATGAAAAGGATGTCATACTTGAACCCCTAGCTGAAGGGAAATAAAGGTTTAATGCAAACCACTTACCTATGTAGTGTCTTGGTTAATGTTTCATTGTTTTTTAGTTAAAAATTCGATGAATAAACATTATTGATGAACTAGTAGTGTAAATTTTTAGTTTTAGATATTAATGTATTAAAAATATTTCCTATGTATAATACATAGAGAATAATAGTTATAAATATAAATATTTTATATTCTTTAAAATCTATTAAAAGTATATTTTAGTTCTTCATGCACCAATGTAAATTTTGGGATATCCATTTCATGATGTAATGCATGAATTAGAAATTGCTCGAAGCATAATAATAAAATGTAATTAATCAAATAAAATTAAAATTTACATTGTATCTAAATTTCAATACATTCATAGGGGGTAGTGTAATTACTCAAAAGATAAAAATTATCTATAGAAATGTTTTCCTAGAACCCCAATTTTTTATTAACTGATGGTCTTCCAAAGCATCATAGATGTACATCTTTGATGAACTCATGTTCCATTGATCATTCACTTATTTACGATTGATGACCTCAGAAAATCATTACAAATATTTCTACTTTTCCTCTATGAACATATTTATTCATTCCTCTAATTTTCTCCTACACAGAGATCTGGTTATATTTTATTCCACTTGACTTGTGTACTTTCCATTCCATATTTTCTAATTGTTTTTTACGAAACCTTCTCACGATGTTGTATTTTAACATAGGAAATGTAACATTTTATATTATAAATATTGGGTTTAAATTGTGAGGATTATATTTAATTAATGTGGGGAGAATGTAACACCCTGAAAAACTGAAGTAGGTACACTATATTTGATTGTGTGTTTGACATGCAACACCATGTGCAAAAGGGAATATAATTTCTTCAGAATTTGGAAAATATATACTATTACAAATAGATTTCCTATATTATATGTATTTTAATTCCCACAACACCATGTTATATTTCATAAAAATAAATACTAAATTTCAATTAATGATTACATTAAATGTTAGACAGTGTTTCACCGAAAAACAATATATTGTTAATATATTATTATTTAATATAATAAGATATAAAAAATATATTAAATAAGAACTTATAAATATGATTAAAAATATTATGACTGGATATGTTTTAAAAAAATATAATATAAATTCATAGGTTATAACTTAATTAAAAATTAATATAATACTAATTTAATATAAAAAGTATATTTTTATAGAAAACTATATTTATACATAGAATGTTGGTTTACCCAAATAAATTATTTTAATTGAGAAACTATTATAAATTCAATTTTTGGACCTTCTATAGACCATAAATGTCACCACCCGTCCCCCAGGGCCCGCATCGTGACTACCCCAAGCCCGCCTTCCATATGCCAGGGGCTAGTGACTAGCATTAAAGGCGTAATTCCCTAAAAACCGGGAAGGCATTACATTTATATAACGTAACACACACAACTAGAGTAAAAGTGGAAAAAAACACTAAGTAAAAGTTGTATAACAAGTGTAATGAAAGTAAAGGGTCTAGAATACAAGCCCAACTGTAAAGTACAAATACAACTGAAAAAAAGTACAACTAAAATGGACAAACAACTGAAAGGTAGAAGAAGCTCCTGGATCATCCTTCGGGGTTCCTACCTGAAGGGTAGGTACATATGGCCTCCTCAGCACTCCACGTTCATCAAACTCCACCTTGTACCAACACGTCGTAAGGTCCTCCTCTAGGTACCATCCAGTCCTGGCGATCTCGGGCTCCGTCAGCGTTGTCTGTCGTCTGCATCCAATAAAATGAGGTGCGGGCATAGCCCGTGCAGGGTGAGTATAATGATACTCAGTAAGGACCCAGATACCATCTAGGTCTCACAAAAACCAACAAGGATAACCACAATGTATGATTTCAATGGATAACCATTACTTAGGTATATTCCCATACATATAACCAAGTTATCAAGTAACCCATCTCAATCATGAGGAAAACACAATGGTCATTGACACGACTCAAACTGGGATTTTATTCATGATTTCAAAATCACGTCTTCTGGAGAACTCTTACTCTATCGAGAACAAAAGTCTTGTCATGACTACAATGTGCTACTTACTAACCTTAGACTACTGAGGTACTCCTCCTGTCGAGTACTGCGGGTCTTCCGCCTCACACAGTAGCGCTCGTCGCCATGGATCTGTCGCCTCACATAGTAGCGCTACCCCTAATATCCTACAGAGGTACTCCTCCTGTCGAGTACCGTGGGTCTCTCTCCTCATATAGTAGCACTCCTCCGCCATGGGTCTGCCACCTCACATAGTAGTGCCCCCACTAGGCTAGTCAAGTCACTCTGAAATGAATCGGACAAGCAGTCATCAGGTTTCAGCTAGATACTAGATCTCTGTACTCCGTATGCTCATCTCCAAGAGGATTCGCTCCACGAGATACTGTTTGATACTACATGTGTCGCAAAGACCCACAAAGAAGTATCTCAAAGGTCCTCCACTTCATAGGGGTCTCAACGCAATAGACGGTTCGTCAATCGGATGCCCAGTCTGTGAGTTTTTAGCCTTTTCGTCCCGGGGGCCCGGTTGGTTTTGTGTACGAAACAACCCGATTGTATCTAAAATGTACCCTAAACTCCAATGGGGTATACTCCAATGGACCTATTCTCATCGAACTTACCAACCCCGCTGACGGTTCGTCAAAGAGACGTCTGTTCTGAGAGTTATTGGCTTTTCTGTTCCAAGGGCCTGGTTGGTTTTTAAGATAAAACCAACCCTACCGTACTCTAAATATATACAAACCTCAAGTGGAGTATGAAAAAATTACCAACCCATCAAAAGAAACCCAACTTAGTTGACTACATGTCAATCGGATGTCCGGTCCTTTAGTTATAACTGTTTCCGCTCCGAGGGCCCGGTTGGTTTCTAGTTCGAACCAACCTCGCCATACCCAAACTTCGCCGAAAACTTTAGTGTAATGTACCGAAATGACTGAATTGATCCGAGGAATCCTACGCAACTTACAACACGTTGATCGGATGTCCTTACCTCAAGTAATGTGCGATTAACCGAAAATGGTCTGAACAGGGGGGTCTGGGCTCGTTCCGACCCGCCCAACCCACCCTGGGTCGGCCTAAACTGAGTTGACCCAACCCGGTTCCGGGTCCTGCATGGTAGGGCGTGGCCCGACCTGGAGGGTGAAGTCTGGACCAGTGGTTGCAGCCCGGCCCATATGAGGGCTGCCCAGCCCGCGCGGCAGGCGGCCCGAACCGTGCGTAGGAGGCCCGGCCAGTGCGCAAGCGGTCCGACCCAGTGTAAGGCCGCGGCTCGGCCAAGCTGGCTGAGCGGGGGGGGGGGGGGGGGGGATCCCCCGGTTCTTCTTAACGGCGGTGCCAGGCTGGCACTGCCCAGCCTTCCCGGAACCCGCGTGGTGCGGGTTCCGCTCTGTCGTCGCTGCGACTGTTGCCGTGACGGTCTTCTGCCGACGGCGCGCTAGGGCACCGCTGCGATCTTCCACGAACCATCAGAGTCATTCCGGTGGTCCATTTTAGCTCCAGTATATGCCTACGGCCTTCTAGGGTCCCTATCTTCATTGTGACTGCCTCAAATCAACATTAACCTTCTATTCACCTGTCACCCAACAAACTGCGCATCAAGAACAATAATGAAGAGGGTCCAGACATTTTCGTTGTCTCGTGCCCTCTGTGTTATAGGATCAAACCATAATTCATTATAAAAACACCCATGCACGATGGTACAATACACATATATAAAATTATACAAAAACCAGTACCTCATAATTGACGTCGCATGTCGACGAGCTGTGGAAGACGAGCGTCGCGGTAGACTGGTGTCGTCCCGTCAACGTTAGAGTAAGAGTCATTGTCGTGACGCGGAAATAGAATCCAAAGATGACGTATATTCCTTGACTTTGGGGTGCACCAAAGGGAAGCATCATTGGAGAAGTATTTCGCGTTCTTTTTTGGAGTTGTTCTTCATTGAAGAACGATGTTCTTCGTTGGAGAGGAACACCTTTCTTCTAATTCTCAAAAGCTTCCTCCATCGAATATTTTCCAACATAAATATAATAAAAGACAACCAACTTATTAATGCCAAACACTTCAAATTAATTCGAAATAAACTAATTAATTAAGGGTGCTCAATTAATTAATAAGATGAAGTTGGCACACTTCAAGGAGGGAGGTGGAGAGTTAAGAGAGGGGGGTTAAAGGGAGTTAAAGAGGGGAATTGAAGAGTTAGGGGCTCGTGTGGGCCCCACCACCGTTATCCACCCTTGGGAGGTTGTGTGGGGTGTCGGACCCACCTCCAACTCCTCTTTTGAGGAATTAACAACCATCAAATAAAAAATTATGTACACATAATTTTTATTATTTTTTTAAAGAATCTCCAAAAACTAACTTCTCTTTTCGAGGAAATGAAATTGTGGCAAAGGTCCCCTTAGGTGAATACCGGCCATTCGTGTTCATCAGTGCCCTCAGATTTCAATTATGATCACCAGTTTAAATGATAGAAAAATCTTCACGTATGTTTACTGAACCTACCCGATAAAAACTTCAGAAATTGATTCCGGGCACTCCAGGCCTTGGAATTAGGTACCGTCAGAAACTGCGGACTCGTAAAATTCCAAAGAATTTAAGAAAAACATTTCCTTGAAGTTTCCAAGTCTATAAAATAATAGTCCATATAAACATAATATTTGAAATATAATCATAAAAATAATTTTATTTGGAAAATGCTTATATTTTTCGGTGATGTTTATTATTTTAATGAATTCTGAGAAATATATAATATTAATTCAAAACTACATTTTCATATAAATTTATTATAGTTTTCAATTATATTTTAAATTTGTTTTAAAGTAATAATATAAAAAAATATAAATTAATTTAATTTATTTCATTATAATAATTTTTACAATGAAATTGTGTATAAATACATACATAATGTTTGGACGTTTTTACATTAAAAAACAACATTATTTTATCATTTATGGGATTAATTTTAAATTCTTTTCTCAGATTCTATTATCATAATATAGTGAATCAGAATCCATATATGGAATATGAATTATTTAAAACTTATAATAATGGAAAAATAGTTACTATGAATAAAGTGTTAGTGAATTAAATTAAAATTAATTACAATGATTAAGTTAAAATTACGCTTAATTTGGGATGAAACCAAAATCTTAAGGTTCCAAATGACCTAGAAACATGTCCAATAAAAGTTTTATATCATTATTTATACTATATATTTCCTTTTATTTATTTTGGTGCATTATGGGATCCACATTCCATGGTAAAAATATGTGTGTAATTCCCTTTCAAAAAAATATACAAGAGTGTCAAACCTCTGCCACTATAAAAAGGAACTAATCCCTCCTACTTCTGCACACCTCTATAGGCACATAGTCATGAAAAAGATAATATCAAATAGATAATATAAATCCCTACATTCATCTTATAATCATCACCTTTCATATAAATAAATCCAATCAATCCCTTTGGTACGAACTAAAAGGAGTTTACCAAATAAGAGGTAACATTCATCCTCATGTCCTTTTATTTTATTTTCATTATCCACTATATAAATTTTTCTTATATCATTATTATGTAGTAAAACTAGTATCATCAATATACTTATATGTCTTTATTATATGTTTTCAAATTACACTTACACACACTAAAATATAATTGGAAAAAAATATACCTTTTCTGTGTACAGTAATCTATGGGCTCATAAAACAATGATTGTTCTTTCTTTATTTAAAACCTATGATTGTTGGAATTATGATGGAATATAACTTTATATATTATATAAATGATATTTATGATTTATTTATTCTTATGAAATAATTTTATAATACAATATATTATACTTTGGATTTTTTGTAAATATAATATCAATGTTTGTGGAAGTGTGGATTACCACATCCTCAAAGTGATTTAATTTTTTCATGAATTACATGGAACATATTGAGAATAATATTAATAAAAAAATTAAAAAAATATATGAAACAGATATGATAGTATAATTATAATATAAATATGTATCCTTCATATTTCATTATTTCAATTCGACATTGAAATGAATGTACTGATCATGCATTGGTACAACATACTATCCCCATTAATAGTACTTTTCATTTATTGTATCCAAATATTATATATAATTCTAAATATATAATTATTGAATATATATGATAATTAAGTAATGGATCACATTCTATTGATGATTAAATCATTCTATAATTAATAGGAACTACAAATAACAAGTCATAACTTACTTAAAAAACATTTGAATTAACAATTGAAATAGTTAAAATAATAAAAGAGTGTTAAAAAATAAAAAATGTTATTAAAATATTAAATATGATATTATAAACCTGATTATGGTTCTGGAATAAGTTATTGACATCTATAATCCCCTTATATAGTAGTTTAAATTCAATTTAGCAAAATGGGAAAGAAATTTAAGTGATTCTCATCTCAATTTTTACCACTGTGAGATAAATGTCTTGTTCACCACTTAATTCATTAGAGTCATATATTAACAATCAATTTATATATATTATATGATGAATTAATTTATAATCATGTTATTTGAAACATTAATTTAATATTATTCTTAATGATGATTAATATTTAAAATATTTCAATGTGGTATGGGAACCTTTAACATGTTTACAGATTATTTTCCTCTAGAATAATTCTAAAAATCCTTCAATGGTATTTACTTATTAAGAAATTAAATAACTATTGATCAATAAATCATTTATTTATCTTCTCATATGGTCCTTCTAAACCACTTTCATTAAATTTTAAATGTTTTTAACTCTTGGTTACATAATATGTTTTAGAAATAATTTTAAGAAACCTCGAATTTATTTATCTCTTAAGTCGGAGAAAATATTTTCTTCAAAAAACAAAATTATAAAAATGAATTGAAAATGATTATAATCATTCCCAAATGATTTATTAAATAATTATTTATCCCTTTGGTTTTCTATCATCATTTTCAATGTAACTTCTTGTAACATTCTGAACAATGCATTTTTCTAACCATTTTATCATGAAAAGGAATATCCATTTTACCTCGCACGATAAGTACATATCTACTCACCCTCATTTATTTTATGATTAATTATAATTTTTTAAAGATTATTTTTTAAGGAAAATTATTTCAAAAATTATTTCAAACAAAATGGGTTTTCAATGGATTTTTTGAAATAAATTGATATTCTCTTAAATAATGTTTTAAATTATCTATTTATGGTATCTCTATACATCAATGAAAACATCCCATTATTTTAATCTACATAGGATTAGTTTTATTGATACCATCCTTATTCTTCCTTTGGATAATTTATGATTTATTTGGCCAAATATTGGATTCACATTCACTTATTTGATTCATTTTTAGTCTACTTGAAATATTCAATCTCTTATTATCATTGAACATTGAATTTTTCCCTACTTATTCAGTTCATTTATCATGAATATTACTATTTCCTAAACTATATGCAATTTTATATGTCGTTACTACTATGATAGTTAAATTATTATTTGTGAAAATATAGATATTTTATTATTCAATATTAAATACAGAAATTTGATAAGACATGTAATTTATTGTGATTATTTGATATGACTAATGTGTCGGTCTATAAACGAAGGGTGGGGACTATAGTTTATATTACACTTTAACGCATCAACATGTTCTAATGAGAAAAATATATTTCTCAAATTAAATGTATTTTTATAAATAGTTTTTAACTATGTTGTGAAAGGTATTTATGGTATAGTTTTTCATGTTCCTTAGACAACATGTCCAATAATTTAGAATTTCCATGACTTAGATTTATTTAATATTTTACCTTGAATTTTTTCATTAAAATATCTATGGTTGAACTTCATTTTATGTTCATTTATTAAATATAATGTGTTAAATTTTATTACCTTGTAATACTTATGTTTTCCATATCTATTTATTTGGATGACATGGGTTTAAATTATTACATTTCTATATTTTTTATATACTTCATTCTCTATTTTTATTATATGTTATATATGTTCCACTATTTACAATTCCACTATTATTATTATTATTGATTCATTATTTCCTTACTGTAATTTAACAAAAATCAACATTTTATATCACCCTTATTATGTTTCCATTCCCCATGAATCCAATATGTGTACTATGAAATATATACTAGGATAATCTAGGTGGAATAATATTATTAAAAAAATAATTATGTTTTAATTATAGTGTTCATTTCATAGGTACATATATTTTTACCAGGACTGTTGAACTTTTCATTACTTTGTGAAGTGATTTTCTTCTGTATAATAAATATTTTATTTATAGCACACAATAGCTCTTGGATTTCTATGTTTGGGTTATTAAAATAACTTTTGAACACAAATATATATAAAAAAACTTGTCAAGAGCTAGAAAGATGATGATAAAGAAGAATTATTAATGAATGGTTCATAATATGTTATTAGTAAACCATATATGGTATTGTATATTTTAATATAGTTTAACTATATAATTATTATTAATATTATATTTCTACATGATGTTAAATATCATACAATATAATTCCAACTTGATGTAAGTGTTTATCATATAATATTTTTCTCTATGAGACATATTCTATATGAACAACCTATTTATATCTTGTAATGTATACTACCTCATTGATATTTAAGATCATGAATCAGTTTATATTAGTGCTATTCTATGTAATATTTGATGTTATTTATTATATAGGGTTTTTATTCGAAAGTAAGCAATGTGGTAAGGGGTTTATGTTATAATCAATCTTTTTACCATGATTGAATATACATGACATTACGATTATGAAATTATATGATATATCTCTCTGAAAAATTTACTTTATTCCCAAATATTTATTTCAATAAATTAATCCATAAAAATTCAATTTCATTAGTCAATGTACTGGGAAATTTAAGTGATCATTTTAGAAAAATAAAACACAATTTTTGTATTCAGTTGGAGTTATTTTTATTTATTGTTCATATTTTTGTTTATTTCATTTTAAATATCAATTTTTCTATTCTAAAATGATTTATTAAAGTAATTTTTATGCATTTTTAGAATTCTTTATAAAAATTTTAAAGGAATCTTCATGACATTGTCATAATGATGTAATTTTTTCAAAATTTTTGATAAAAATCATTATTTTAATGTATACCACACAAATGATATTTTATTACATTATAAAATCACTTTTAATTGATGATTCCTTTAAATTTTTACTTGGTATTTTTCAAATAATATAATTTCCAAGATTTTAGGGAGAAAAAGTTATCTAATATAAGATATTTTAAAATAAAAATGGTATTTCCCTCAAAAAGGAAATTGTGATGTTTTGATGGTATTTTCAACATGGACAATATCCATTGATGATATGATTCACTTTGTATATGATATAATTGTACCATAATTATTCATTCTCATTATGGATTATTGATTTTTATTATGAAATATTAATCCTACCTATTTTATTTTCAATAGGTTAAGAAATTATGAAATGATAATGTTTTTCATGATCATGCAGCATAAATATAAATTGAATCTAATTATTTGATGAGTGGTTCCATTATATCACTCTAATTAATTTCGTATTATTTAAATTTTATGATACAAAAGCGTATATGGGAGGTTATCTGAAGCCATAAATAGGGTACATGTGTGGTTATCCAAATTTTGAAAGAGAGTACACTTTGGGTGACCATGACCAACATGTGAATAATTTCTTAGTATAAAACATAGAAAAATTACTACTATGATTATGATTATGAAACTATTTTAATGCCAATATATATTACATGTTTTTATACTTATAATATGATCTAATGGATTATTATTTATTATTCTTCAATGATTAATGTATTTCGATCATCTAAATACTTATGAAATGATTATGAACTATGAATTATTGGGATTAATTTTCAAATATTACGATCATATTCTAATAAACACAACCTCAAGTTATTAAACCATATTTCATTGAATAATATATATCAAGTTCACCCTTACTATTCTTATGATATTACACTTTCTTATTTATTACTTAAACGATTTTTAAATAAGACTTATAGTTTTATTTTTAATTAAGGGTTCTTGGATGAGTAAATTTATGGGGGATGTTGATTTTTTTTTATTGAAATAAGCTGATTACGTATCTTTTCTAACATGAAAAAAAATCATTTCTGGTTCTTGGGAATTTATAATTAGGATATATATGGATTATTCATCTATTATGATGTAATATTTAGGTATTTAATGTTTTGTTCACCTCGTTTGGTATTAAAGCAAAGATTAGTAATATTAGAAAACAAGGATTTGTGATGTATGATAACAATTTTTTGGATAATCATATGCATAATATTACATCGTATGTTATGGTAATAAACGATTCTAGTTTTATAGGACAATAAATACAAATTTAGATACTTGAAAGTGGATGTGGTTGTGGCAGAAATCCACCTAACTTTTGAAACAATTAAAGGCTGTAGACACAATGAAATTTCTTCAATGCACGTTTCCAAAAAATATCCTCAACAAGGATCAAAAAGTTCGCCATGAGACTCTATGATTATCATGGGGGTCAGTGGTGGTAGTGAAGGCACCGACCTGAAGGGTCGGGACCATAGCCCGACATTGATTCTAAGTAGGGCTGCGGGGGCGCATCCCCCCACAGTATGGGGAAAATATTTGTCTAAGTTCCTAATGTGGCACCCAAGGTACCTACACTCAAATACCTACACTCAAATACCTACACCCTACCATAATGGAACTGATTGATGTAATAATTTTACCTAAGTCCTAAAGTTGTCACCCTAGTCTAGAAAAATTACCAGAGACACAAAAGTATACTTGGGCGCCACCCATATGGCATGTAGCCACTTGCATGCCACACAATTGGCACACAACACACTTGTGCACCCAAACAATTTTCACCCAGGGTCCAATATTTGACTATAAATAAACCCTTGGGGCCTTTGTTTGTATGGAAAAATTTCTGTGAATCCCAATTGTTGCTCAGGTCTCCCTAGTGCTTCGCGCAAGTCTTCCAGAACATTCAAGGTAGTTCTTCAACCCATTTAGTGGAGGATTTAAATGTGGATCACTATATGTAAGTCTTTTTAGTGTTTGAAAACCATACAACTTGTGCACCTAAAGAACCCAACCTTCATAAATTAGAAACACTTACACACCATGTATTCCTCATATAAGAACTTGAGCGCCCCACTTCTAAGATTACCTGTGAATACTCTTAAAGTCTTGAGCCATGTCTCACCCAAGAATTTTCATACTATTTGTTCATCACATAAGTGAATATAAATTTGTTCAAGTCTACTAGTGGGCCCATACTTGTGCGCACTTATATACATGAGCTCCCCTTTTGATTCACTTACTCACTTAAGTGTACAAGCCATCAAGCCTTCATCAAATCCATTCATGTCAATGATTCTTCTTCCTTGGATCCCTTGTCTGAATGGGATTCTGTTGAGACATCCACAAAACCACTTGACTTGTCAAACCTTTGGGAAAGGCACTTAACATTGTCTCCTATTTGGGTTTCTATTTCCATAGTTAGAGATTTTCCAAAAAAAATTTGTAATGGAGTTAGGATACATGGAATGTATGTGGGTTTATATCTCCATAGTCACATGGACCTTTCTCCCCGGAACAGTGTTGGGATGTTCCCGATTTGGAGGAGGGGTTGGGTCCTAACCTCTCCCTTCTCAAAGAGGCAACCCAGAACCTCAGGTCTCTGCTAGGGAAGGTATGGTTCACACTTTATTTTCCATTTAAGAAAAGTAAAAATCTCTCTCACCTACCAAGATAAATTTTAGGGCATCTATCCTGGTGTAAGCCCCAAACCATCATCCCTTTATCCTTTCATTTATTCCCTTGTCCAATTTAAAGTGAATATAGGGAGGAATCGTTGCCTCACCCTCTTCCCAGGTTTCCTCGACCTCATCCATCCTAGAAATTGTAAGCTCACCCTCCGACACTAGAAGAGGAGGAAATGTGTGTCTCATTGTTAAATCTTTCACGCCCTCTTTTTTCTCACACTGAGTATGACTCATGTGGACTTAGAGATTCATGATGATTAAAACATTTTAACAAACACCCACAATGAAGTAACTATGATAACTCTAATTTCCAATATAATCGGGATACATATGAATCCTTCTCACGGACCAAGCTTATTGTAAGTCTTCTTCATGAATCCCACACTAATTCCACTAATTTGGGCATCCTCCATATGAATAATCCCCAAATTAAATCCTCAAATCACCTAGGAATCCTATTAAAGAGGTAAGAAAAAACTTATTTCTCTCAAAAGACTATACTCTCATATAAGAAATATCGAACTATGTTGGATTTGTTTCCAATATATATGGGATTGGAAGGAATCCTCCTTGAGGTTCAAACCCAATACATTAAATCAACCATGTTCTCCTTGGGAAATATTCCCAACATGGTCTGATCCTACTTGGAAAACCATATCGTTTCGATGTTCCTTAGGCTGGTTCATCATAAGACCCACAATATGTTTTCACTAAGAACCTTCCACTTAGATTTCCATACCACATGACATTAAACTTTATGGATAGGTCCTTATCACATGACCTTAAAAAGTATTATGTGTCCAATTCAGATGCATTGAACTATGAGGGTTCTTATTCCTTTTACAAAGATATGTAGGTATCCCATTTTATGGGAATAATCCGAATATAAAACCCAAAATACATCTCCCTAGATGACAATAAATTCCAGAGTGTCCCACTGATTTGATTAAAAACTGCTATCATAATAACAACGATTAAAAGAATATTTCTGTTGTATATGAGAGGATACCATTGATGGATATCCTCTAATACATGCAGATATCTCCATTATTGAAGAACCTCAAATACATAAGGATGATTTTAAAGATTTCACATGATAAATAAGTTATTGAATATTCAAATGGATACATATGATATACTTGGTGAATTAATATTGATTCACAAAAATATCTTAAATTATTAGGAGTGTCCCAGAGTAGTCAATAATTCCCCCCAAAATGGTGTGATGAGTTGAACCTCCAATCCTCTCGACCAATTCACGTTCTTACGTATCATGATGTCCAAAATTAACAAAATACTGTCTTTGGAAATTAGTATCCCATTGGATAAATAACTATTGGAATTTTTTAGTTCCATAAATAAATCCAATGGATATTTCCTGGAAGCAGTGATTCTTAAAACTAGAATACATGTTTCTAGGAACTATGAAACAAAATTGGAGAACCTGACATGAATCATAAACCATGTTAATAAATTTACCCACTTGTAAGTCCCCTATCAATTGATAATGGAATTAATGAAAAAGGAATCAATAATTCATGTATACCTCTAAATATTTATTTCTTTAATGGTGTTTGTGGTTATTTCACGTTTTTCTACGAATTCCCTTTAGTCCAAAATTTCTTTCCTCAAGACATAATCTGTGAAATTCTAGACCACTGCTAAAGCTGGATTCCCATCCACGTGAAGGACATAATCACCAAACTAGAATCTTCAATGTTGTGTCACTAATGTGTTAGTGAAGGAATATTTATATAAGGTAAAATCCCGATATTGGAGGCTTCTCGGCTGGCCTTCCTGGTCAATAACAATCCTCGATCATCCAGACAATGGCCAAAAAACATCAAGTAGACAGTTACAACAACTGTCTTCAACTATTTTGGCTACTTATTTATATAACGAAACAATCAATCACTCCATTACTATAGGGAGGTGGATCAATATGTCACTCAATGCCTCAATTAAATAATGCAGGAGTCTTTCCTTGAGAACTCTCTCCAGCAATCACTCCCAACGGAATCACGTGGTAGTGAACCCTTAACATGATGGGGGTGTTTCCTCTGGACGTTCGGCCTAGGTCTCTAAGACCCAAGAATGAAAGACGAACCGTCTGGGACTACATCTGGTCAATAGGTAGCCGGTTCATACCTCTACCCCATTCATAGAAGCCCATCCACCTAACTTGATGGAAAACAACGAATGGGTACATCCCCCATCTGTCCTAATTTTTCTATCCAGCAGACTCATCTAGAAGCAACCCACCAATCCCACTAGATAAATCTAGTGGAGTTCTGTGAACATGAACATATAACTTCTTACAAGTTATCATCCATTCAGTAGGCACGTCTAACTACAATTAAATAAGACCGCCAATATAATGTGGTGGAAACTGGAAAATAGCAACATACACCTGTTTACAATCACCAATTCTACCTGCTATCTTGTTTTCTAGTATTGAAGGAAGTTTTTCAACCATACATGAAAAGAAATAGACAACATGCACATACACCTACCAGTGTTCATCAAGTCTTCCAACAGTCTCATTTTTTATCACCTAAAAAAGTTAGTCGGAAATCTCTGATGAAAGATTTGGGGTAGACCAAACTCTCTACCCCCATATATAAGTACGGTCAATACCCATTGATAGAAAAAAGAGTGCAGGGGTAGACACAAACACATACTCTAGATACAGAATGGACGTATATCCCCGTTCCAGATGTTGATTTAACCAAACACATCTTCTCAATGGTGAAAGGTAAACCAAAAATCCATACCCATATTTTGGAAGCGTGCGAGGATATTATAACAACAACTTCTATAGTACTTGGTAAACAGACACATAAATATGTCCACACATGTGGTATAACACATCTACATGCCATCCCATAAAAAATACACACCTTTTTTCAATTCCAGAAGGTTCACGGGGCATACTCCCCCTTATCATATGAACAACAAGACCAGGAACATACACCTTTTCCAATTGAAGGTAATCGGTTCGTTTCGGTAACCAATCCTATGTAGGAACATACAACTACCCTTGATAACCAATTTTACCAATATATGACCCAACTATTGTATAAGATATCATCCATGGAGAAGTCTCTCCTTTAACTATTGGAGAATCAAGAGTTAATATGCAATTTTGCTCCTTTAAATGCTGGACTTCTTGAATCCCTCAGACATTTATCTGTTGCAGCTCAAGATCATATACTTACATTACCAAATTATTGGAGTGGTATTAGTAATTATGAATTTCATCATCAAACACTTCATCATTAAGGCTTGATTCATGAAAATTTAGTCAATCCAAAGTGCCTATCTCTAGATGAGATCCAAGGAATCCCTCCATGTGTCCAGAAGATCAAGGAGCAAGAAGAATTATCACCTTCTATAATCCAACATGGTGTTCCTCTCCATGATGGAATTATATATGAAGGTCCTCTATGTAGTACTATTTCACATATTCAATAAAATTTTATAATTGATAATGTAGCAATGAGAAAGCCCTCCTATCTTGAGGCTCTTGCAAACACAAGGTCAGTTATTTATGATGGCTTGTCATTGACAGGTGAAACACTTTCTCAACCAGAAGACATCTTAAGGGTAAGATCCTTCTCCAATCCTCCCTTGGGTAATTTTTCTTCTAATATAGAGCATCCTCTTAGGTTAGACCAAGTAGATAAACCTCTAGTGAAAGACGATAAAGATGTGTTAAATATGAGGAAAAAATTGGAAAAGGGAGAAGTACTAGTCATGTTATGTGCTTTGGAAAATTTTCAGAATAACATTCCAGAATTGATTGCAGAAGATTGAATTCATTATATCTTCCTCAACATATAGAATACTCTTTTTCATTTGAATACAAATATATTATCGTATGATGAATATCAAAATCATGTAAAGGTTATAGAAGGGTCACAATACCAAATTTACTTGGCGTCTCTATCAATATTCCATCATCCAAAGGATAAAAAATAGCAGGGAATCCTTCAGCGTGTATGCCTCAATGCTCAAAGAATATTTTCTAGTTAATTTCCGATTCCCCATCTAGTGTTCATGTCAGAGGATGGGTTACACATGAATAATTTCATTTCACTGTAGTCCAAAATCAGAAAATTCTTCCAAAAGTGTTTACAAGCAATGTTATTTCCCACAGTCAGCCACAATCAATATATTTTGTATGTAATCAAATGTACTCCCAATAACATGCCTCATCTAGATTTCCTTAGACTCAGAACCAATGAAAATAATTTGTTGAGTTACTTTTACATCAAGCAGGTGAGAATCCTAATTAGGTGTCCCGCATAGAGTATGTCAGCTGTTAGAGAATCAAAATGTATAAAATAGGAAAGCAATATTCCGAAATATTTGATTTGAGTAGTTGTCGGATAATGCACTCAGCTAATGTCTGAACTAAAATTCACAAAATCAGAAGATCAGTTGCACGAATTTCAGCCATATCAGTTCAAGAATCACCCAATATTGCAAGGATGGAGGATAATTTAATTCAACCTTAAAATTAATTACAAAATGTTCAAATATATGATGATGAATAATAGAACAGCCTATGCCTACAAGGGCTGTGGGATCTTTCACATCTGCACTCCCCTCCTCAATGGAAGTCAATTTTCTCCTGATTAGGGAAGAATCCATAGGGAGAACGTACAACTAAACTATATGAGGATTACCTTTGGGTTACTGTCCACTAAAAAGTTCTCGGGAATTCATTATATAAGAGAACATAGTCTCATGAAAGATACATATGGAGACAATATTACAAATATATAGACAGAATGACAGTGATGCCTTATGCATTAGTGAATGTCATTAACACCACTTCAAAAGATCGTCTAAAAATGAGTCCAGTTCAGGGGAATAAGAATGTGAAGTTCATGTCCATAATACAGTACACTAAGGTAAATGAAGAAGGTTTGTTTAATCAAAATCAGAGGCATACCTAGAATCAAGGTATGGCTTCAAATAAATAACTCCCACCTATTTTAAAGGAATCTAACAATGGGAAAGTCAAAAGACAGATCACATCTCTCTTTTCCACTAGAAAATGTAAATCTTTTTCAATTGAAGAAAGATTTTCACAGCAAGACGAGTAAATGAAGGAGTTGAAAAGAATCAATACAAAGTTCCATTGATGTAGAATCTCAACTAGATGTACTCCCCAGGTAGGTCCTCAACTTGATAAACTTGTATGAGCTCCATATAAAAGATAATTTGTATTAACTAAAAATTTGGATAAATATCAGGACCCGTCCTCGGGACTCATACCGTGACTACCCCAAGCCCACCTTCCATAGGTCAAGGGCTAGAAACTAGAACCAAAGGCTTAAATACCAAAGCTAGGAAGGAATTTCTTTAATAAAAGTAAAAACACCCAACAAAGTACACAACATGAATCAAAAAACTAAGTAGAAACTGTATACAGAAGATGTGCTGGAAAGAAAAAGGGGCCAGAAATAAAAGACCAATAGTAAAGTACAAGGAAAAGAAAAAATAGGTACAACTAAAAATACAAATAGCTGGAAGGTGTCTAACAGCTCTTGGATCATCAACCAAGGATCCTACCGGCAGGTTTGGTATATATAGCCACCTTAGTGCTCCATGTCTGTGCATCTCCTCTGGGTACCAACTCTTCATGAGGTCCACCTCTGGGCACCATCTAGTCCTCATACACTCCGACTTGGTTAGCGCTGTCTATCATCTGGATCCAACACAGTGAGGTGCGGGAAAATCTCCTACAGGGGTGAGTATAAAGATACTCAGTAGGGACCCCAAGACCCTCAAGGTCTCACAAAACCCAACAAAGATATACCAAAAAGTATGAAACAACAGAAAACCATTACTTAGGTACATGCCCATACATATACCTATGTTATCTATTAACCAATCTCAATCATGAGGAAAATAAAAATGTCATTGACTCAGCTCAATCTAGGATTTCCGTGAAGTATAGAAGTACATATGATTAGTCGCAAAGCTAGATCGTCTTATTCTGTCAAGAGGCACTGCTTCTGACTATAAATAGTCTGACCCACACATTATCGATAGGTACTAACCCCCGCAATGACCCACACAGGAACTGACCCACACAGGATCGATAGGTACTAACCCCCGTAATGACCCACAGAGGATCTGACCCACAGAATATCGGTATGCACTGACCCACATAGGATCGCCGAGCACTGACCCACACATGATTTGACCCACACATGATCGGTATGCGCTGACCCACATAGGATTGCTGAGCGCTAACCCACAAATGATCTGACCCATAGAGGATCAGTATGCACTAACCCACACAGGATTGCTGAGTACTGACCTCTGTATGATCTGTCTCCAACCTCTGCCTCACTATCAGCCACTAGATTCCTCACACTCGATGCGCTCGAGTTCAGTAGAATCTTCCCTTCAGATATTGGTCACACATATAATGCCACTAAACTCTACAATGTTGGAACACAAAGTAATTCCATGTTGTAAGGGTTCCAACGCGACATACAGTGAGTCAATCGGATGCCCGGTCTGTGAGTTATTGGAATTTCTGTTCTAGGGGCCTGCTTAGTGTTTAGGTTCAAACCAACCCGACCATACTCCAACTATGTACAAACCTCATGTGGGGTATGCCAAAATATCCTTCTCACGCTTTGATTTCCGTCGCCGTAGGTGGTTCATCAATCGGACACCTGTAACTCGAGATATGGGTGAAAAGGTGTAAACTATCCAAATGGGTTTGGGTCTGGTCTGACCCAGTCAGACGGACCCGGTCCGACCCAGTCTATGGAAACGGCCTGGCCTGAGGGGGCGGCCTGGCCTGAGGGGGCGGCCTGTCCTGAGGGGGAGGCCAGGTCGGGGATAGCGGGCTGGCCCCCATGGCTAGATGGATGGTCAGTGTGGATGGATGGCCATGCATGGGGGGTGTCGCACCCCCTGCATTATGAACAAAACTTGCGCTAAACACCAGTTCAGTCTCCCACAGAACCTGGATGGTCCCACCTTTTCTGGCTCTCTAAGTGGCTATCCAGTTCCGAACCACCAGCACGAAGCGCTGGTGCCACACCACTGCTCTTCTATTGTTGCCCGCCTTGCCGTGGCTCCCTGCTGCTCCGCGCAGCACGACAGTGTCGTGCTCTTCCGGCGGCCTGGCTAGCTGTCTGGCCCTACCGCGGCCCATGATGGCCGTGGCCCGGTTCTCCACGCATCACGTTGGTGTCTCACCCATGTGGCGACCCTACGGCCTTGTGCCACCAGCTTCTTAGTGGTCTACTCCGCCTTTAACAAATAAGAACAACAAAAGGGTGAGGTTTGGGCCGTGTTCATGTGGTCCGAGCCCTCCTTGTCAGGGCGATAACATTTGGAATTTCATAATACAGAAATCTTAATGATGAAAAATGGAGGTTAGAACACATATATAAAATAACTCAAATCCCCCTACCTCGAGTTCAATGATTGATGACGGAGTCATGGAAGAAGGATGTCATTCTGTTGACGTCAAGAAGCGTCTGTGGTAGTAGACCAAGGAACAAGCATCGTCGGCGTTCTTCGCAGTCAGCTCCTTCTCTTTTGACTCGGTCTAAGATCAAAGGAGAAGTTCGTCGTTCATCGGTTGTTCTTCGTTGGAAGGATGAAGTTCTCCAAAGTTTCTCCAAGCCCACTCTCAGGCTCCACCAAAAGATTATGCCAACCCCCAAAATAATAGAATCAATATTATTTTAATGGTTTCCAAGAATTCAAAATATTTAAAAAATTAATTAATTGAAGACATTAATTAATTTTGGGGTGAGTTGGCACCATTATGGGGAAGTTCAAGAGTTCCACCATTTATGGGGAGTTCAAGGGGTTAAAGCCTGTGTGGGCCCCAACTATTTGATTAGAAGAGGTGTTAAACATCGGTTGGGCCCCACCAAATAATATCCTTTCGAGGGAGGTAATGTGTGGGTGCGTCCCACCTCTAACCTCCACTTCGAGGTTTTAACTTCCAACAAAAATAATAAGCACACCTTATTTTTATTTAATTTTATTTAAAAACCCCAAAAACTAACATCCATTAACATTAGAACAAAACTTCAGTGAAAGTCTCACTAAGAAATTACTGATTCTGTGAGTTCAACGGTACCCTCCGATTTCAATTCCAAGCACCGATTCAAAAGATATGAAACGCCGGTCGCATGTTTACTGAACGTACCCAAAAATAGTTCAGAAAATTATTATCAGTCTCCCTCAACTCACTGCGGTTATGATTATGCTCCGCCTAGGAGAAACACACCCCAACGAACCCAATGATTCCCTCAGATTTTCAATCTGAGTTACTATTTAAAAGTTATGAATTTTACAATAAAATAATTGTCAGTTAATTATTTTATTTGCGGCCAAAAACTAACTTCCTCTGGTGGCCCTTGCTGACCCAAGTTAGTATCTACTTAAAAAAATCCTACCCTCACGAGTTCAGAGGTGGTCTCAGATTTTTAATACAAGTTATCATTTGTGAGTTATAAGTATTTTAAAAATAAATTAACTTTATTTAATTATTTTATTTACGGTTATGCCATTTTCAGGTTTTTTCAGAGGAGGCCCACGCCGACTAAACATAAGTCGCGCCTAGGTTAAACCCACCTTTGTGAGTGCAACGGTACCCTCAAATTTTTTATCTGAGTAACCATTTAAGAGTTATTCCACCTTTTCACGAAAATTTTCTTATGCTCGTTAATTTAAGCTTAACAAAACTTCGTTGGATCATTCTGGGCACTCCAGGCCTTGGAATCACACGCCGTCAGATTTTGAGGACTCGTAATAATTCCATGAAATTAAGAAAAATAATTTCCAAGGAATTTATGGGTCTTTACATTCACCCCACCTCAGGGATTTACATCCCCTTAAACTACAACTCACACTATGGAATCAAATGGGGTACTGAGCATGCATCTGAGCCTCCCGCTCCCATGTCATCTCCTGGAGGTTCTCGTGCTGCCAGTGAACGCACACCAGAGGTATCGACCGTCCACACAGGACCCACTCTTATGAATCTTAAATCTCAACTGGAACCTCCATGGATGTCTCCCCATCATCGATGTCCAGATCCCCATGGTCGATGAGTGAGAAGGGTCATGCACGTATCTTTTTTGCTAAGATATGTGAAAGACGTCGTGCACCTGGTGCAACTGAGGTGGAAGAGCCAGGCAGTAAGCCACCTCACCTACTCTATTGAGGACCTGTAAATGTTCGATGAATCATAGAGATAACTTGTTTCCTCGGCCAAATATCCATAAACCTCATCGAGGTGAGACCCTTAGGAAGATGTGGTCACCATCCTCGAACTCCAGAGGTCTCCATCTCTTGTCAGCATACGAATTCTATCTACTCTGTGCAGTCTTCATCCACTCCTAGATGACTTGCTCCTTCTATGTGGTAGCTCGTACCATCTATGGTTAGTAGGAAGTGGGCCAACTTGGTGATTCAGTCGATGATCACCCAAATAGAGTCATTTTCCTTGGACGTACGTGAAAGAACCATCACAAATTCTGGATATCTCATCCCTCTTCCACTTTGGGACCTCTAATGGTTGAACCAAGCCTGCTGGTACCTGATGCTCTACCTTCACTTACTGACAAATGAGATATTGAGGGACAAACTCTGCTACAGCCTCCTTCATAACTGGCCACCAGTGCTGTCGTTGAAGATCCTGGTACATCTTTTCCACACCTAGACGTACCGCTAGAGGGGATGTGTGTAACTCCCTTAAAACTTCCTCATGAAGTGCAACTAGTACCATGGTACTTCCTCTGAAGAGAATGATGTTCTCCCCACATTCAGAAAATCCATCAGGTGCCTACCCTGTAGATAAATGGGCACGTCATGTCCCGCAGTCAGCGTCACCACACAAATCCTCCCTAACTCACTCAAGAAGTGGGGGAGTGACTATAAGAGACTGTATAAAGTATACTCTGTTTCAATCCAAAAAGTATATTTTTTAGATTTCCAGCTACTCGGTCGCGTCTCCGAGAAGCTGTATTCTAGACCTCCTGTTGAGTGCATCTGTAACAACGATCCCCTTCCTAGGTGTATAGACTATATCGATGTCATATTCCTAGAAGAAATCAAGCCATCGCCGCTATCTCGGGATCATGTCCTTATGAGAGAAGATATAAATGAAACTCTTTTCATCAGAGTACATGAAAAAACATTCACCCATAAGATAGTGCTGCCACATCATCAAAGAGAAGACCACTGCTTCTAACTCCAGGTCATGGGTAGCATAGTTCTGCTCATGATGTCTTAGTTGTCGAGAACCATATGCAATCACTGATCCCCCTACATCAGGACACATCCAAGTCCGGTACCAGATGCATCACTGTAGAATATTTACCCTACACCTTCCTCTAGAAGCCTCAATATTGGGGGCAATAGTTATCCTATGCCTAAGCTCATGAATGCTCTGCTGGAAACTCTCCGATCACACGAAGGGTTTCCCCTTCTTTGTCAAGGATGATAGTGGTGTTGTAACTCTGGTGAAGTCTGGAACGAACCTTCTGTAGTATAAAGCCAACGTCCCGCACCCTAGTGGGGGGGGGGGGTAATCCGGGTAACATCTTTTGAAATGATGTCCCCATGTTCGGTCACTCATATTTTGAACTAAAAAATCAAAACTCCTACTTCCATGAGGGTAAGGTTGGCCGACTCCAGAGCGATCAGCTGGACCCTCCTATGCATGAGTTTAATCTATGTTATTTGGGTTATATTTTTCACTGACTAAAGAAAACCTCATCCCAACATTGTAGATAAAGAACAACCATTTTTCCTAATACAGTCAATCTGTGTATGAAGTGGGGTTTCTCAGTCTATACCCAAAATAACGTCGTAAGGCCTCGACGCTGCCCCCAAGAGGTTCCAACAGAAACTCTACCCTCTAGGTTCAGATCACACCATCGGCATATGTGTGATTATCGATTCTCCTCCCAATGGTATCTCGAGATGTGAGGGTCAAGTCAATGGTTTAACCAGAAACTCTAGGTCTGTGACAAGATTCATGGAAGAAAGGAATGATTGGTACCTATATCTTTTGATACGACAACTATTAGTAGGCACAATCCATACCTCGAATCATTCCTAGAGCCCTTGGGTCACACTCCTTGGCCACATGCACCTACTCTCTTCCCCTGCTATCTAGCTCCCTGAGCCTGGTGGGATCCACAAAAATGGGGCGGTTGTAACAAGTCAAAATGTACACCACCTCACGATGCTCTACTTGCTCTACTACCATGTCTAATACTCTTAAGATTAATTTGTCCATAACACTTCCTCATTCTAAAATAGTTTACACACCAAAGTCTCTGAGACTAGCACTAGTTTTCTGCTTTCCCACTACTAACATTCACTGGTTGTATCCGCTCATCCAAGGAACATTCAACCGCAAAGGTTCTCTCTAGCATCTGAACATAGGTAGGAATGCATAGAGGAAAGACTGTTGGATCATATGTCCCTAAACAAACCTCACTCAGAGGTCCAAGATCTGAATAACTAATCGTATCACATTCGTTGAGTACCAGGAATGATTGGTATTCCTTGATAAATACTCAGTTACCGACATGTCATCCTGCCAAAGATGTAGAAATTCAAGAGAACTCTCAGCCACCTCCTCAGGACAGTCCTCAACCACCTATAAGTCGGGCTCACCTCAGAACCTGAGGGCTATCTAATGCTGAAACACGTGTAAGGCACTAAGCATACAGGTTTCATCTACCAATACCACTAGTAGAAACTCCTGAACAATAGGCAGTGATATGGATGATACACTACCTGAAGGTAAAATCTTGGTAAACGGTCCAAGTACCTAAACCTCATCACTATGTGCACCATCCTCATGGTCACTCACTGAAATAGACTAGTATCTGAGATCAAAATATGCTCTACTAGTGTCTTAACTTGGTAGAAAACTCCAGTAATCACCTCCATACAGTCCTCTACTGCCTGTGAATCTGTCTCACATCCTAACCTTGAAGGCCTATGCTGCTAGAACTCGTGAAATGTTCTCAGTTGGGGTGCATCATCTGCCAGTGTGACTGGTTGTATCTACTGCCCAACCGGTGGTGGTGCTGCGGGTACCCCACTTGAAGGTGCCAACATAGTAAGAGGGCCTTGCACCGAAGCCTCATCGCTCAGTGGTCTGTCATTGTGTACTCTCTCATAACTCTAACTGGATGTATACATGGACGCATCTTGAAAACATGTGACATGGTTAAAAGTTATACCTGGTGAGCTGACATGGTTGAGCTGACTTAAATAAATTTTTTGAAAACATACACGCAATCAATTTTTTCGTGCACTGAGTCGGAAATCAGAAGTCAGGGTCTTGGTGTATGGATACGTCGACCACCATACCAACACTGGACTCCCTGAACTGAGAACCACACTCAGTACCCTTAATGCTATTTCCTCACAGAAATGAAAGATCAGAGTCTTAATTTCTGCAGTAGAACCTCCCTCTGATACCAATTTGTCACGACCAGTCATCGGGACCCGTGTCATGACTACACCAACCCTCCTTCTATAGGCCAGGGTATGGAGACTAGCATCAAAGCTGTAAATCCCTAAAATGGGAAGGAATTTCCTTTATAAGAGTAAACACACACAACAGAGTACACAACTGGAAGCAAAACACTACGTAGAAACTATATAAAAAAGATGTGATGGAAAGAAAAATGGGCCGGAAATACAAGCCCAACAATAAAGTATAAGGAAAAGAAAAAACATGTATGACCAAAAAGACAAACAACTAGAAGGTGTCTAGCAGCTCCTGGATCCTCCACCATGGATCCTACAGGAAGGGTAGGTACAGATAGCTTTCTCAGCCATCCATGTATGTTTGTCTCCTCTGGGTACCAACTTGTCATGAGGTCCACCTCTAGGTACTATCTATTACTTGTACACTCCCCCTCAATCAGAGATTTCTGTTGTCTACATCCAACACAATTAAGTGCAGGAAAATCCAGTGTAGGGTTGAGTATAAAGATACTCAGTATGGACCCTGAGACCCTCAAGGTCTCAAAAAATCTAAAAAGGATAAACCACAAAGTATGAAACAACAGACAACCATTAATTAGGTATATTCCCATTCATATACCTATGTTATCTGTTAAACCATCTCAATCATGAGGAATACACAATGGTCATTGAATCAGCTCAAACTGGGATTTCAATGTAGTATAGAAGTACAAATGTTTAGTAGCAAAGATAGATCATCTTATTCTGTCAAGAGGCACTTCTTTGGACCATATGGAGTCTGACCCACACAGGATCGATAGGTACTAACCCCCGCAATGACCCACATAAGATCTGACCCACATAGGATAGATAGGTACTAACCCCCGAAATGTCCCACACAGGATATAAACCACACAGGATCAGTATGCACTGACCCACACAGGATCGTTGAGCGCTGACCAACATGGGATCTGACCCACACAGGATCGGTATGCGCTGACCCACACAAGATCGTTGAGCACCGACCCACATAGGATCTGACCCACACAGGATCGGTGTGCACTGACCCACATAGGATCACTGAGTGCTGACCTCAGTATGATCTGTCTCCAACCTCCGCCTCACTATCAGCCATTTGATTCCTCACATTCGGTGCACTCGAGTTCCGTAGAATCTACCCTTGAGATATCGTTCGTACCTCAACCACAACTAAAATCTACAAAGGAGTAACCCAAAGGACCGCCATGTCGTAAGGGTTCCAATGCGACAAACGGTGTGATAATCGGATGCCCGGTCTGTGAGTTATTGGCATTTCCGTTCCAGGGGCCCAGTTGGTTTTTAGGTTCAATAAAACCCAAACATACTATAATTATGTCCATACCTAAATAGGGGTATTCCAAAAGAACCGTCTTGCTCTAAAAATTCCATCGTCGCAGGCAGTTCGTCAATCAGACACCCGTAGCCCAAGATATGGGTGAAAAGGTGTAAACTGTCCAAATGAGTCCAGGTCTGGTCCGACCCAGTCGGACCGACCTGGCTAGACCCGGTCCAGAATGGGGTCTGAACGGGTCCATGGAAACTGCCTAGCCCGGGAGGGGTTGGGGGGGCCTGAGGGAATCCTGGCCGTGGCCAGCTGGTGGGCCCATCTGGCTGGCTGGCCACACATTGGGGGTGTCGCACCCAATACTTCTCGAACAGAACCGGTGCTAGGCGCCGGTTCAGTCTGCTACGAGACCCGGATGGTCCCACCTTGTCTGGATGGCCAAGCGGCCAGTCGCTTCCACTCCATTGGAGCGGCGCAATGGCGTCGCGCCCCTACTCTTCCGCCGCGGCCTGCCTAGCCGCGACTCCCTGCTGCTCCGCACGTCACGACGACGCCGCACCACGTACGACCGTCATGACCCACCTAGCTGCGGCCTCTTCCACCCGCGTGGTGCGATGGTGCCCGCTCTTCGGACGGCCCAGCTGGCCACCTTGATCTACCATGGTCCATGCTAGCCACGACCCATTTCTCCACATGACAAGGTGGTGTCGTTCCCTTGTGGCAACCCGGCGGCCTTGCGCCACCAGCTTCTTCGCGGTCTGCTCCTCCGTCATCAAATTAGAACAAAAAAAGGAGGAGGATCTCGCCATGTTCGTGCGGTCCGAAACCTCCTTGTCATGGCGATAACATTTGGAATTTAATAATCTAGAAATTTTATAGATGAAGAACGGAGGTTATAACACATATATAAAATAACAGAAATCCCCCTACCTCGAGTTCGTTGATCGATGACGGAGTTGCGGAAGGCGGACGTCGTTATGTTGACATCAAGAAGCATCCGGTGTAGGATATAGAGGAAAGAAGAATCATCAGAATTCTTCATGATCGGATCCTTCTATTTTGACTCAGTCGAAGATCAAAGGAGAGGTTCGTCGTTCTTTGGTGGTTCTTTGTTGGAAGGATGAATTTCTCCAAGGTGTCTCCAAGCCTGCTTTCAAGCTCAACCAAATGAATATGCCAACTCCAAAAATAATAGACTCACTATTATTCTAGTGGTTGTAAAGAATTTAAAATATTTCAAAAATTAATTAATTGAAGCCATTAATTATGTTTTGGGTGAATTGGCACCATTATGGGGAAGTTCAAGAGTTCCCCCATTTATTGGGAGTTGAAGGGGTTAAAGCCCATGTGGGCCCCACCTATTTGATTACAAGAGGAGTTAAACATCATGTGGGCCCCAAAAAATAAAATCCTCCCATGGGAGGTTATGTGTGAGTGGGTCCCACCTCTATCCTCAACTTGGTGGTTTTAACCACCAACAAATAAAAAAAAGCTCACCTTATATTTATTTAATTTTATTTAAAAACCCCCAAAAATAAATTTCATTCTCATTAGAACACAACTACGGTGAAAGTCTCAAAAGGAAATTACTGACACTGCTAGTTCAACATTACCCTCAGATTTTAATTCCGAGCAACAGTTCAATAGATATGAAACGCTTCTTGCATGTTTACTTAACGTACCCGAAAAAAAGTTCAGAAAATTATTATCAATCACCCTCGACTCACTGTGGTCAGGGTTAAGATCTTTCTAGGTGAAACACTCCACAAAGAACCCAACGGTAACCTCATATTTCCAATCTGATTTACCATTTAAAAGTTATGAATTTTACATTAAAATATTTTTCAATTAATTATTTTATTTGCGGACAAAAACTAACTTTATCTGATGGCCCTCGCTGACCCATGTTAGTATCTACATAAAGAAAGCCTACCCTCATGAGTTCTTCAGTGGTCTCAGATTTTTAATTCGAGTTACCATTTGTGAGTTATAAGAAATTGAAAAATATAATAACTTTATTTAATTATTTTATTTACGATTATGCCATTTTTGTGTTTTTTTCACAGGAGGCCCGCGCCGACTAAAGGTAAGTCACGCCTAGGGTAAACCTGCCTTCCTGAGTGAAACAATGGCCTCTGATTTTTGATCTGAGTAACCTTTTAAGAGTTATTCCACTTTTTGAGGAAAACTGCTTACACACGCTAATTTAAGCTTAAAAAAACTTCGACGGATCATTCCGGGCCCCAAAATCGCATGCCGTCAGATTTCGTAGACTCATAATAATCCCACGAATTTAAGAACATAAAATTTACATGGAATTTATGGGTCTTTACAATAATGAATTCCCTCCATTGGGTACACAATCAATGCAGGATTAGACACATCCTGATAGTCATGTTCATGTTGGTTATCCAGGGAAAATATCAACACCAATATCAGTGATTTTTCCTATCATTTCACCAACTCAAGATCCAGTTTCTATAATTTCATAGGTTTCAGCTCATCCAGATATTCCCCACATGCATATGAACAAAGTTGAGGAATCAAAAACTTGATTAAAATCCATAGAGGAATGACAAACACCAGTTCAATCGGAAAAGAAAGCTTACCCTGGATGGGTTGATGCAATTCCTCCCCCAACAAATTTTGTGAATACCACATTCCCAATATATAATGTTTTTGGAGATTTGAGAAAAAACTTAACTCATTTTTTTTCTAGTTGTGATCCCATGATGGGAAATCCTCAAAAATAAGAATTAGTAAATCTTAGGTTTTTTGTGCAGTCATTACCGGGACCAGTTTTTGTCTAGTATACTAGTTAACAATCATGATAAATTACTAGATGGGAAGATCTTTTTTAGAAATTCCTTCACCAATTTATCTAAATGATTATAATGATAAATATTTTTTATCATACAAATTGTAAAAAACGGAGAATGAAAATGTTTCAAATATCACTGTATGATGGAATGGATTAACAAATTCCTTATGTTTAGGAGTCCCTCAAGAAGAATTGCTGCCAATTTGTGTGGAAAATATACATGATAAGTTACGCACACCAATGATCCCGGTGAAATACACATGAGGGTTTTGATACCTTACTTCAATACATCGATAATTAGAAGAATATGTTATATAAACTAAGTCTAAAACTCATGTAAATACATTAGATCTAGGGAGAAGGATAAGAAAAGAAGAAGCTAATATAGTTTCACTCAAGCTGGCACATGTACCTACTTCTACTTCAAGACCTTCATCATACCGAAGGGATCCACCTCTTGAGCAACAGCAGCAATAACTGCCTCGTCAAGATGATAAAAGTGATCAAAGGAGGAAATAATTTGAGGATTTAAAGAACAATTCTTATTCTTTATGGAATGAAAATGTTCATGGTTACTTTATCTCAGCTCATGAAAACAATTTGGTTTAGTTTCCAATTCCGAAGAAACAAAATAATGAAGGAGATTAAGATATTCTGAATTATTTTCCCTTTCACTAGATGTAAAGGCATCTCATCCAGGAATGTATGGTTTTCATGTACCTCTTGAAAAATATGGTTGATTCTAGAATCGTGAAACTGAATACTTCGTCAGCTCCAGTAGCATCTGTTGCTGCTTCTGATCTAGAAGAAAAGGCAAATGGTAGGATGTCAAAAGTAAAATTCTGAAGAAATATAATGATAGTAGGATCAATAAAATGATCAACCAAAGACATTAAATTTTATGAAATAAGTTGAAACAACCAATTAGGTCTTTTTCCACTCCTTACACTATAAAACAACCTTCATCAAATGGTTGTTCCTCAAATAATTGAAGTGATTATATGGAAAAAGTGCTTTCAAAAGAATATGAGCACCCTTTAAGGCCAAAGTTATTCTTGAACATTGAAAATTTCATTGCATCTTTTTCAAAAGCATGGGCACCACCCTACCAAACGAAATAATTAGAATTATCCTGTGAGGAAGATTCTCTATCAGATGAAGATTTGTTTTTTGGTTCTGTCAACGTTATCCATTTAACGGATCTGTATGCCAATGGTGATTCTAATTATAATGAGCTGGAATTCATTAAACCTAATTGGAGAACTAGAGAAAGAGTCCACGGTCTTGGATGTAGGGGAATATGTTGGAATTCATTAAACTACTATTTTAACTCTACCCCTGCTTGAACCATATATGTAGTAAAAACTCATGGAAGAGCCCCTCTGTGGGCTCAAAATGAATAAAGAGTTTCTTTAATGCAAGACTGGTTCTAATGGCACATGATTATTTTGGAATACTGATTAGATGTCACACCGTCTTTTACTCAGAAAGTAAATAGACATGGTCAGTCTAATCTAAAAATTAGAGGATTACTTCTAGCTTCTGCTCCGACATAGAGTATATCAACAAAAAAAGCACCATCTTACAAAACACATAACAAACCTCATATTCATGTTAGAAAACGCAGTCCTTTGGGAAAAAATTATGATGTCTTGAATAAATTGGCCCATGTACCGACCATGTTATCAATTATGGATGCTTTGAATCTATCAAAAGATCTTCAAAAATAACCTACTGAAGTTTTTTCAAGTCCTGAAGAGTTTGAAACCGATGTTGCTGCTGCTAAGATTTACTGTATAAGGAATTACCATATAGAATTTCATGCAATCATATCTATTATAGATAATGATAAAGATGATATTGTATATGGATATATTAAACAATTGTATTTGTCTGGAAAACTCAATGATGTAGACATCCGATGATCCTTCATTGATAATGGATCTAGATTCAACTTCATTCCTGTTAATACACTTTTTTGATTGGTCATAACTGAATATTACTTATCTTCTTTGACATTAATGTTTCATGGATATTACAAGAATGAACAAGATCCTATGGGAGAGATTACACTAAGGACTCAGTTTTGTGATATTGTGTCTAATTCATAATTCATGGTTGTTCGTTAGGACACAACATTCAATATTCTATTGGGAAGGCCTTGGCTGCATCAACATGCAGCCATACCATCATCATACTACCAATATCATAAGTACTATTTAAATGGTTAAATAGGGATATTTTATGGTGATAAGGCACTATTCATAGCATTTAATCTCAATACATTGAGGTAGATTTTTTTCACAAAAACGGAACAAAGTCCATGAAAAAATAAATAACTAGAGTTAATACTCTGAATGGACTAGAAATGTCCCCCGGAAATCCAATCATACATTTTTTTACATATTATGTGATACCAATAAATTAAATTGAAACGGTAAAACCAAATACAAGAACTCGTCCAATAACATCCATAATGTCATTTGTGGCAACTGAGCTTGACAAAATGTCAGTGATTAGTGATTAACCATGTATTTATGGAAGCCTAAATGGTGATGTTTTCATTTCATCTGCTAAACTATAACAGGCCTCTACTTCTTTAATCATAGTATAATAAATTGTATCAATTATATAGGAATAAAAAGATGTTGATTCTCAATCCATAATCTCTTCATTTTTATCACTTCAAGAACCTTCATCATCCGTAGTGTTAGATATGGTGGCCTCTTCTTCAAGATGTTCAAATACTGACTCCCCGTATAACTTTGGAGTATGTGCATCATCATCTACTAAGAAAATGGAAATAGAAGAGGTAACGTGTAATGAAGAAGAAGAGAATGTTCTTGTGTATGCTCCTCCATCATTTGAGGAAGGTGTATCTCAAACCGTGGATGAGCTCATAGAAATAAATCAGGGTACAGAAGAAGATCAAAACACCACTCTAATTAGTGCGAACATGACCTCTAAAGAGGAAGAGGTGTATACTTAATTTCTATAAAAAACATCAAGATATATTTCAATTGAATTATACAAAAATTTATGGACATAATCGTGATGCAGCTACCCGTCATTTTGGTTTTCAAGACGAACATCATTGATTCAAAATAGTTGCAAGAGGAACAAACGCAACTCATGCCTCTAAAATTGAAGCTGAAGTTGATAAGATTATAAAGGCTAAATTTTTTCATGTAAGTTCAATATCCCAAATGGATGGCCAACATTGACTCTGTGAAAATTAATAATTTTCAAATTATAGTTTCCATTGATTTTAGAGATCTTAATCGACATTGTTCTGAAGATGATTTTTGAGTTCCAATTATAGAAGTTTTAATTGTTTCAACTGCTGGATATGAATCTATTTTGTTCATGGATGGATACTCTGAGTGTAATTAAATCTGTATGGCCACATAGGATGAAGAATGTACAGCTTTCAGAGCCCTTCAAGGTGTGTTTTTCTATTAGGTAATGTTTTTTGGTTTAAAGAATACTGGCGCAATAAACAAATGTGCCTGGAACCATATCTCCAAACCCTTCTTATAGAAAGTTGTTGAATATTATGTGGATGTCATAATGGTCAAATATAAACAATGTTCCAATCACTTCAATGATTTATAGACTATATTATATAAACTTCGGCAATATAGTTTAAAGATGAACCCCTTGAAATGTCCTTTTGGGGTAATCTCAGGAAAGTCTCTTTCCACCATTGTTCGCCATTGTGGTATCAAAGTTGATCATGGGGAAACAAAATAAATCCTTGGTATGTCACCTCCTTAAAATTTTAAATAATTAAGAAGAATCCAAGGATAGTTGGAAAATATTTTCCGCTTTCCCTCCAATTTGGCAGGAAATTGTTTATCCTTCAACAAATTAATGATGAAGGGAGTCACCTAACAGTGGGTTGAAGACTGTTAAGAAGAATTTGATAACCTAATGAAATATCTCTTAAGTACACCAGTATTAATGCCACCTGTTGAAGGAAGCCCACTTATTATTTATATGATAGCTTTATGGAGATTACTGGGTGCCTTCCTCGCTCAAAAGAACAATGCTAAGAACCAAAACTACCTTTACTATCAAAATCAAACACTGCATGATAAAAAAACTCATTATTCAAGTATTGAAAAGCGATGACTAGAAAAGATCATTATATTTCAGAAATTGATGCACTACCTTCAACATAATGAGGTTATATTTGTATCTTGCCACAACCCACTCATATTTATCATCAGTCATCCTATGAGTACATGGCATCTGGAATGGTGGGAATTTATTTTTCAAAAGTTTGATATCTATTTTGTGCCTCAAAAGGAAATAAAAGGCCATGCTATGGCCGAATTCCTTGATAAGCATCCATATGTAGAAGATACATCATTAAATACTGATCATCTTGATGAAGAGGGATTCTCTATTCAGGATAATTCCCAAACATGGGAAATGAACTTTGACAGTACTTCCAGAAGTCTAATACGGAAGAGAATGGAAAACCCTAAACTCAACAATGTTAGGTTATGAATTTTCCTTATCTCCCCAAAAAAGGAAGCATTTCCTTATTCCAACCTTTTATTGGAATTTATAACCATCAATGAAGTGGAGTATAAATCTCTCATTGCAGGTTTGGTATTTTCACTTCAGGTGAAAATGAATCACTTGAAGGTAAAAGGTTATTCAGAATTGGTAATCAAGAAAATAAATTAGGAATATTCTATTAGAAATGAAGAGTTAATCCCTTTGTGTGATTACTTATAATGGTTATTGGATTAATTTCCCACAAATCCAACATTGTATTATGTCCCGTTGTTAGAAAATTCCCAAGAAGATGCACTGGCTAATGCTGCTACAGCCTTGTCAGATCCAAATCGGGATGAGACAGTCATTAGCATAGACCATCATCGCGTGGTCTCACCTTTTGTTCCAACAATAATGGAGGAAATTAATGAAATTTTCCCTATATCAAATCCATATGGTCAAACCATGGGATAGAGAACATCCATAATGGAATATCATAAAAATGGAGTACTTCTACCGAATAGGGATGAAAAAGAATAGATTCAGTGACAAGAAACCAGTTTTACTCATTATGATAGTCCAGAACACCAAAAGGTCCTCTAAAAACAAGGATTTGATAGAATCCTCTTCAGATGTATTGATGGTTAATAGACTACAGCTGTCATGAAAGAAGTACATTCGGGAGCTTGTGGTGCCCACCAGTTTGGGCACAAACTCTCTGATCAAATCTGAAGGCTTGGATACTTTTCACCTTCAATGACACATGATTGCACAGATTTCACTAGGAAATTATATCCCTACCAAGTGCATGCCAACTTCACTCATCAACCAATGGAGTTGCAACATGCAGCTAAATACTCCTGGCCATTTTCCACATGGGGAATGGATGTAGTAGGGCCATATCCTCTAGCTACAACTAAGTAGTTCAAGTATATCCATGCTGCTACTAACTTATTTTATAAATGTGTCAAGGAAATACATCTCAATGTTTTTAGAGAAAAAAGCATTGTTAGTTTTTTTCAAAACTAAAATCATCACCAGATTTGGTTCCCCTAATACTATATTGATAGACAATGGCAATAATTTTTTTGATTGAGGTAAAGACGTTATATTAGGAGAATAATATAAAATCCAACCATTCATCTCATTTTCATGTGGCGACAAATAGATATACATAGGCCTTCAACAAGACCCTATGAAATATACTCCATAAGATGGTGGATAAAGATAAGAAATCACGGCCTTATAATCTTTTGAATGATTTAAGGGATTATCGGACAACTACTCGTACTTCCACCTAAGTAAATCTCTATTCATTTGTATTTTGAACCGAAGCTATTTTTCAAATTGAAATGAAATTTCCTTCACTCAGAGTTGTAATCTATGATCAATTGTCTACAGATGTGTGGTCTTAGAAATAGTTCAATGAGATGGAACGATTAGAAGAGAAATGATTTCATACATTGCATATTTTAGAATTCTATCAGAACATAATAGCACAATCTTTTAGCATGAAAGTTCACCTCCATTCATTTTTAATGGATAATTTGTATTGTTCATTAGGACTCCAATGATACCAGGGAAGAAACCTCCAAAGCATGATCCAATGTGTGAAGGACCTTATTCCATACATATGGTCAATTAAAATGGAGCTTATACCTTAATCTAAATGGATGTAGAGATTATTAAAACTCCAACCAATGCGAGATTCCTAAAGAAATACTTTTTGTAGTTATACATTTCATCATCACTGCAAGACTTAAAACTGCATTGTAAAATTTCCTTACTACAAGACTAAAAAATACACAACCCCTATGTCCTCCCTGCAAGACTAAAAACTACACATCCCTCATGTCCTCACTGTAAGACTGAAAACTACATAGTACAATGTCCAAGTTGCAAGACATTAAACTAGATAACAACAATTGGCATCCATGCTACATGATGGTAAAATGTGCAGTATCTACATCCTTATCACATGACATTTAACTGCATGACATTATTTATCCTTATTGTTTGACATTAAACTATACGACTGATAGTTACACTATTTGACCTTAGAAGCTTCCATAAGCAAAAATCATTAAGATCATAGCTACTTCATAGTAACACATGAGTCCCTCTCTTTCCTATGTCTGAGTCAGATATTTATAGAGACCTTATTTCAAGAACTATGTACGGCTTGATTCTCATTTTAAATGAGATACGTTGATATGACTAAATCTCCAATTTTGGGCCCAACCACAGTCACAAAATCTTATTATTTTATTTTATCCTCTTGTATATGAATCGGATCTATACATTGTGTTTTAATAAGATATATGATTTGGTCATTACACAATTTTATGTCTTATGATTTCTTGTTCTCTCAAAACGTGTCAAAATCCCCCATTCTTCATGTCAAACTCGATTGGCGTGAGGAATGATTTTATAAATAACTACGTATGGTATGATTCTCATCTATTGTTGATACGTAGAGGTGCCTAGATCTTCAATCTTGGGCCCAACTACAATAAAAATCCCTTTATTCCTTGTATAAGAATTGAACCTGTATAGGTAATGTTGTATGAACTATGTATGACTTCATTCAGGCTTTCGGATAGACACATAGTGACACTTCGGTCTTATCTATAGTCTAGTTACAATATGCCTTTATTTTTTAAATCATTCCTTTCCACATGATGTTAAAACTGCATGGAAATTTAACACCCCCATTGTTCACCTGTGTCGCCTTTGTATAATGAAATAACCCATACTACTCCTTATTTCATAAACCGAACATAGCTCAAGTGGGCTTACAAAATGGGTAAAAGGCTTGTTTATATAAATGAGGGGTTTTAATTCCTTATGGGGCTACAAATGTCCTCACTGCATGAATTAAAATTACACATCCTAATATTTATTCCAAAGAAACAAAGAATATCTGCATTTTACATATGAGTCAGATCTATTTAAAGGACGTCAAACTCATGGACAATATTGAATGAAATATTTCTCATGCCCATCGAGCAAAACCTCCTTCTATACTTTACACTCTTAATCCTGAATTTTTCTATATCTTTATAATCTTTCAAATTGTTTCTATAGAAATAGTATCTAATATTTAACAACTCATATGCCTGACTATGCAGTATGTGCATGTAGGTGGCCTTGTATAAGTTGCCTACATAACAGGAATGTCAGTCAAAAGATGCCACTATTTGGCTATGCATCATATGCCCCAGTTGCTTCGGCATAATACATCCATCATAATAGGTTTTTGAAATAATGGAAATTTCGTTCTTCATTATAGTGTATTTGTCCCATTTAAACATTGATGGAAATATACAACAATCTGCTTTAAAGTATTTATTCAGGTATATTTGTCCCATTATCCTTCTCTGAATCTGAAAGTCTTCAAGACAATGGTATAAATTTTTTTCTCTCCATGTGTTAAATTCAAAATGAAATAACCTTGGAACCACTTGGCCACATATCACATATTCTTTCCATTTATGATCCTAGTTGTATGACCTATAACTACAGACACCACACCTCATACGTTTGGGTCATACCTTCGTAGAAGTAATATTCCTCTGATTCTTTGGAAATCTTGGTTGGAAATACCATTTCCATATTCTGGTACCTTTAACCATAAACCAAACTATTTGCATCAGAAAATCCGAATATCCATAAACATTCTTTCACTTTCAGCAGTAGAATGTCAGATTTTTGAGATCTCTATTGACTGACTATGCACCACGTGAACTTAGGTGGCCTTGCATAAGTTATCTACATAACAGGTCTGTTAGTAAAAACATGTCACTCTTTGGCTATGCAGCATATTCCCTAGTTGGACTTGCATAATTCAACCCCCATAACGGGTTTCTCAAATAATGGTAACTTCGTTCTTGGAAAAACGGACTTCCTCTAATGCTTATTCACTGCTGGAAAAACCATTATTTGTGATGGGCTATTTGCGACAAGAATATGCGCCTTGTCGAAAAAATTTAGGCGTGGATTGGCGCGGTTTGCGCGCCTAATCGTGTGAAAGAGTGTTTGCGAAGAGATGTTGTCCTATCACAAAAATTGTGTCGACATGTTACATTTTGCGACGGGCCCTGTCGCAAATAACCTTTTCAGCACCAGCAGTAATTAATGATGTCGAAGGTATTAGTGATGGGTCCCGTCGCAAAAAGTACTTATTGCTATGGGATTCCCGTCGCAAATAGTCCCATCGCAACTAATAAAACCTATATATAACCCCCTTCGTTTTTTCTTCTCACTGCCCAAATTTTTTGTTCCTCCACTTCTGTAAACTCAAATTTTAGAGTGAAATTTTTTTAGAGTTAGCTTTTTTTATAAAGATGTTGTCAAGCCGCCTACAATTATAAGAGATCAGGTATAAAGGTATTTATGTTTTATTTAATTTAGTATTTGTTTCCTTTCTGTATATTTAATTTAATTATTTTTGATTAGTTGTAATTAAGTTGGATTTAAATTGTTTTGTCATTAGTATTTATTTGTAATAACAAAATTAAATTATTAGTATTAATTCTTAGTAATTAGTAATAATTAATAATTATTAACGATAATTATTAATGTATATAAATAATTAGCAGTAATTAGTAATTAGTAGCTGCATTTTGCAGTAATTAATAGAAATTAAAATAAATTAGTAATAATTAGAAAAAATAGTAATAAATATTAACAATTAGTAATAAATAGTATTAATTAGAATTAATTTTTAATAAATACAAATTAATTTTATTAAATACTAATATATACAAATAAATACTAATAAATTGTAATACATACTAATAATTAGTAATAATTAGCAGTAAATTCTAACAATTAGTAATAAAAATATTAATTAATAGTAATAAATACTAATAAATAGTAATAAATATTAATAAATAGTTATAATTAGTAATACATAGTAATAATTTGTAATAATTACTAATAAATATTAATAAATACCTATAAATAGCAATAAATAATAATAAATACTAATAAATAGAAATAAATACTAATAAATACTAATAAATAAAAAAACAGTAACAAATAGTAATAAATATAAATAAATAGTTATAAATAGAAATAAATACTAATAAATAGAATTAAATACTAATAAATAGTAATAGATAATAATAAATAATAGTAATAAATACAAATAAATAGTAATAAGTACTAATAAATACTAATAAATACTAATAAATACTAATAAATAGTAATAAATAGTAATAATTACTAATAATTAGTAATAAATAGCAATAAATAGAAATAAATACTTATAAATAGTAATAAATACTAATAAATACAAATAAATTTAAATAAATACTAATAAATACTAATAAATACTAATAAATAGTAATAAATACAAATAAATACTACTAAATACTAATAAATAGTAATAAATTGTAATTAATACTAATAAATAGTAATAAATAGTAATAAAAACAATTAATTAGTAATAAATAATAATAAATAGAAATAAATACTATTAAACAGAAAAAATTAGTAATAAATAGTAATAAATCGTAATAAATACTAATAAATAGAAATAAATACTTATAAATAGTAATAAATAATAATAAATAGTAATAAATAGTAATAAATACTAATAAATAGTAATAAATACTAATAAATACTATTAAATACTAATAAATACTAAAAATACTAATAGATACTAATAAATACTAATAAATAGTAATAAATAGTAATAAATAGTAATAAATAGGTATAAATAATAATAATAAGTAACAATTAGTAAAAAACATTAATAATTAGTAATAATTTTTAATAATTAGTAATAAATAGTAATAAATAGTAATAAATAGTAATAAATAGTAATAAATATTAATAATTAGTAATAATTACAAATAATTAATAATAATTAGATATAATTAGTAATAAATTATAATAAATAGTAACAAATAGTAATAAATAGTAATAAATAGTAATAAATAGATATGAATAGTAATAATTAGTAATAAATACTAATAAACACTAATTAATTGTATTAAATAATAATAATTAGAAATAATTAGTAATAAATACTGATAAATACTATAAAATATTAATAATTGGTAATAAATACTAACAAATATAAATAAATAAATAAATATATTAATAAATAGAAATAAATACTAATAAAGGGTAATAAATAGTAATTGTTGGACTCCTCATGTGTTAATCATGTTTTAATAATCACAAATATCATTACTGTTAATTAATCTTGATCTTCAGTGCACATCTTTCTAATGCTCTTCAAACTCACCAATAGGTGCATATCATGTTTTTATAATAACAAATCTTATGGATGTTAATTTCTCTTTACAAGTGTTATGCATAGTCATAATTCTCTCATATATTATCTCTAATGAGTAACCTTAACTCATATTCTGCATATCACTGTCTTAGTCCAAATACAGATTTTTTTGTCTAAGTATGGACTCACCGTGAAGGACTCACCGTGAAGGACTCACCATGAATGACTCACCGTGAAGGACTCACTGTGAAGGACTCACCGTGACCAGACACCATAACCCAGACACCGTGAAGGACTGACCGTGACCAGACACCGTGACCAGACACCGTGACCAGACACCATGACCAGACACCGTGACCATAAACCGTGATCAGACACTGTGAAGAAGACACTGTTTCCATGATCACTGTGACACCGTTTCTTAATCTTTTGTCAATATTATTTAAAATGATGCTAACAGTCATATTTTCTCTTTTTAATGCAATTAATGTTATTTAATGTTAGTTGTTGGCTTGAAAAGAAACCATATCTCGTACCTATGAAAAGGGAATCATTCCTACTGCCAGAGCTCATGGAATATAAAGAAGATTGAGCTGCATTAGAGAAAACACACGCGCCTGACACGTCTCGACACATATACTACAATACATGCGAGCTCTATACTAAACCAAAGCATAATATGGAGCACAAATTTGAAGAACACATTTCATGTTCCTCAAAGAAGTTCCGTACATGCAATCCTACATTTCTGAAGAACACACGACAAATCAAGAGACTGTAGAACACAAGCTGAACTACGACACTCTGTTTTTCAACAGAAAAACCAGAGAAGGACTCAGAAGCATTCATGCTGAATCCAACGAGTCCAGATCTACATTGACAATCACTAGATCCATTTATAAACTCTACATCTCTGCTCTGTGATTCATTATTTAGTTTTCGAGCAGTGTGTGTCATCTGCTATATTTTTACACACACAATGTCTCCTGAACATTAACTGGAGGATCTATAAATCCTCACTCAAACTCTTACATCTTTTATTTCACACCGGGATAGTGGTAGAGGTTTTGTGTGACCTGGACAGCTGGTTTGCTGTTGTTTTTGTTCCCACGAATAACGGTGGTAGAGGTCTTGGACCTGGACAGTTTTTGTAAAACTGTTGTCAACCCTGATCCAGGGTGTGGATCAAATTCTTATATATATTTGAGAGGACTAAGTCTCAGCTTGAGACTGAACCTCTTGTTATATCTGCTATGAATATTTTATTTAAGTTTAATGTATACGACATATAATATATTTATTCTGCTGCTATTACTTTAAAATACAAAATTATTTTGAAGCTACTTTTATTGTTAAATTTGTAAGTGTTTACACTTATTGTAAATCAGTAGATTAGTTTCAAAAGTTAGTTTGATATTGTGTTTAAAATAACTGAGACCTAATCAATCTTTGAGAAGCTAAGTGAACATTTACATTCTGTATAAATTCACTACAGTTTAACTTATTTTATAAATCGGGGGATTTTAACTAGACAATGTTTTAACAGAAATTTTAATTGGAACTCAATTCACCCCCCTCTTGAGTGTCCACTCCAACCAACATTTGGTATTAGAGGATTGTTTAAAATATTTTATTCTATATTTTTCAACTGTGATTTTAGTTGCATCTTTAAAGATCTTAAATTTCTGTTAGTTCTAAAATTTTTATCTCTTTAAATTGTCTTTCTAAAATCTAGTTATGGATAATAGACTATAGGGTGCTGCTACTAATAGGACACCTTTCTTAAATGGTACAAAATATGATCAGTGGAAACTTAAAATGAAAATTCATTTAGAAAGCATAGGTTTTGATATTTGGACTGCCATAGAATCAGAATATAAACTTACCACTACTGCTAGATCCACTTGGGATGAACCTACAAAGACTTCTTACAATAATAATTGTAAAGCCATGAATGCCCTGTATTGTGCTTTAGGAGATGAAGAGTTTAACAAAATTTCTGCTTGTAAAATAGCTTATGAAATTTGGGATAACTTAGCTGTTTCTCATGAAGGAACAACCAATGTTAAGGAAATGAGATTAAAAACTTATACTATTAAATATGATAATTTTAAGATGAAGCCTGATGAACCCATTTCTAATATGTATCTCAGGTTTAATAAAATTTTCAACACAATGACTTCTCTGGGAAAGGATGTTCCATCAAGGGAACAAATTATGATAATTCTGAGATGTCTACCTGAAAGATGGAGAAGAACTTCTGTTTCAATCAGAGAGTCATGTGACATTGCTGCTCTACCTGTTAAAGAACTCATTGGTAAGATTATGATGTATGAGGAAGAACACTAAGTGAACAAAGAAGAAGAAGATGAACCTAGAAGAAAGTCTGTTGCTTTCAAATCTTTAACTTCAAAGAACAAGGATAAGGAGAAACTTCAAGCTATAAATGAGAGTTCAAGCTGCGAAGACAGTGAAAGTGCTTCTGATAGTGATGCTGAAATGGGTCACATTTCCAGAAGGTCTAAGAAGTTTTATAGGAAAAATAAATTCTTCAGAAAATCAAATTACAAAGGAAAGTATGACAATAAGGGACATTAGAAAAAAGATTGGAAGAAACCTGACAAATCAGATGAAATTGTCGGCTATTAGTGAAAAAGGAAAGGACACATAAAAGCAGACTGTCCAAAGTTGAAGTACAAGAAGAAATATGATTACAAGGATAGTAAGTACAAGAAAGCCATGAAGGCTACTTGGAGAGCTTCTGAGGATATCTCCTGTGAATCTGCAATTTCTGAAACTGAACACAGAAATAAGGAAAACATGTGTTTTATGACAAACACTTCTGAGGTAACATCTGAAACTCCTGCTTTAAATTCTTATTATTCTGGATATGATTCCGACTCAAAAAACATGTTAAAATCTGAAATTTTTGAATATTGTGATATGTTAGAAGAAACCTGTAATGAGTTGAAAGACAAATACAAAAGTTTAAAGAAACAGTATGCTTTAACTGTTAAACATAAATCTGATCTTGATATTTAAATGGAAAATAATGCTCAGTTTCTTAAAGAAAACACTGAACTGAAATTATCTAATGAGCAACTCAGAAAGGATTTAGAGAAATTCACAAATGGAAAGGATACACTAACTCAAATGCTAGGAAAGAAAGTTGCACCAAAATACACTACTGGAATAGGCTACAAACCTGGACAGAGACAGTTTACTATGAATAGATTTATTCCTATATCTGGACAGAATGCTGCTAATTCTAGTTCTGGACATTTATATGCTTCAACTAGTTATATTCATAGTTATGGATCTAACAAGGTTTATCTTTCAAAGTCTGTTGATTCTAAAAATTTTATGATACCCATAAGACAAATTTGGGTACCTAAAGTTTTATTGGCTAACCTTTCTGGACCCAAGAAGATCTGGGTACCAAAATCATTTCCTATCTAAATCTGTTTTGTAGGAAACCTGCTTAAAGAGCTCCTGTAAGAAGACCTAGTACTCAGACAGTGGATGTTCAAGACATATGTCTGGAGACTTCTCATGCTTTAAAAGCTTAGCCATGATTGATGGAGTTTTTGTCACCTTTGGTAATAATTCTAAAGGGAAAATCATCGGCTTAGGCCAGATTGGTAACACTGACTCAATATTAATTTCTAAAGTTTTATTTGTTGATGGACTTAAATATAATCTGTTAAGTATTTATCAGTTATGTGATGATGGTTTTGATGTTAAATTTGAAAATTATTCTTGCAATGTTTTTAATTCTAAAAATGATTTAGTATTTTCTGCCCTGCAAAATGAAAATGTTTATGCTGTTGATTTAAATTCTTTAGCTAAGTAGAATATTACTTGTTTAAATGATTTTCATAAAGAGTCTTGGATTTGGCACAGAAGATTAGGACACTGCAATATACACTCACTTAGATAAATTATTAAGAAGAACATAGTTAGATACCTACCCAAACTTGAGTTTCCAAATGACAAAGTTTGTAATCCTTGTCAAAAGGAAAAGCAACACAAAATCTCTTTCAAACCAAAGAAAGAAGTTTCAACTTCTCAACCTCTCGAGTTGGTTCACATGGATTTGTTTGGACCATCTAGAGTTTCTAGTTTAAATGTTAAGCACTTTGTCTATGTCTTAGTAGATGACTTTTCTAGACATACTTGGGTATATTTTCTAGCTCACAAAAGTGAATCTTGTTCTTACTTTGTTAAATACTCCAAATCTGTAGAAAACCTTAGTGGACATAGATTAAAACTATGAGAAGTGATCATGGCCGTGAATTTGAGAATCATGAATTTGAATCTTACTGCTCAAACAATGGCTATAGTCACAATTTCTCTGCCCCTAGGACACCCCAACAAAATGGTGTAGTAGAAAGAAGGAATAGAAACCTACAAGAAATTGCTAGAACTATGATTAATGAGTATGACCTACCTGTTTATTTTTGGGCTGAAGCTGTAAATACAGCTTGTTATATTATCAATAGAGTCTTAATCAGACCTATTCTTAAGAGGACCCCTTATGAGTTGTGGAACCATAGGAAACCTAAGGTTAATTACTTCAAAGTCTTTGGCTGCAAAGTCTTTATTCTTAATACCAAAGATAATCTTGACAAGTTTTCATCCAAGAGTGATGAAGGAATTTTCCTAGGTTATTCTATCTCTAGTAAATCCTATAGAGTTTTCAATAAGAGAACCAAGTGTGTGGAAGAATCTGTTCACATCAAGTTCGATGAAACTGATCCACATGAGCCTAAAACCTCTCTTGAAAATCTTGAAGATGATCTCTCTGTTTTGAACCTTAATGATAATGACAGTGGACCTATAGTTAAAACGTCCAGTTCTGGAAATTTTCCAGAACCTGCTTCTGTTGATTCCCAACCTGTTGATGAACCTGAAATTTCTAGCCCTACCTTTACAAGATCAACTAAAATTCTGAAGAATCATCCTTTAGATTCTGTTGTAATAAATCTTGATAGAGGGACACAGACTAGAGATTCTCTTACAAATCAGGTTGAACATCAATCCTTCTTGTCATAACTTGAACCTAAAAACATTGATGATGCTATTAATGATGAATTTTGGGTAATTACTATGCAAGAAGAACTCAATCAATTTGAAAGAAATAAAGTTTGTAATCTTGTTGAAAGACCTAAGGACACTTTCACAATAGGCACAAAATGGGTGTTTAGAAATAAAGTAGATGAATCCGGAAACATAGTTAGAAATAAAGATAGACTAGTTGCACAAGGCTATAGTCAAGAAAAAGGTATTGACTCTGAGGAGACTTTTTCTCCAGTATCCATATTAGAAGCTATTAGGATTTTACATGCTTATGCTACACATCTAAATTTCAAACTATATCAAATGGATGTCAAGAGTGCATTCTTAAATGGATATATTGATGAGGATGTTTTTGTTGAACAACCACCTGGTTTTTCAAACCCTCATTTTCCGAATCATATTTTCAAACTATCAAAAGCTTTATATGGTTTAAAGTAAGATCCAAGAGCTTGGTATGATAGATTAAGTACTTTTCTAATTTATAAAGGTTTTACAAAAGGAATAGCTGATCCTACTCTTTTAATAAAACGAATTAATAAAGATGTTTTAGTAGTACAAATTTATGTTGATGATATTATCTTTGGATCCTCTAAAAATTCTTTATGTACTGATTTTTCAAAAATGATGCAAAATGAATTTGAAATGAGTTTAATGGGTGAACTTAAATTCTTTCTCGGTTTTCAAATTTTTCAAAATGATGATGGAATTATTTTAACTCAAAGTAAATATACTAGAGATATTTTAAAACGTTTTGGATTGGATTGCACAAAAAGTAGTGACACTCCCATGAGTACCACCTGTAAGATGGATCTTGATGAAAATGGTAAATCTGTTGATCAAACCACTTATAGAGGAATGATTGGAACTCTACTCTACCTGAATGCTAGTCTTCCTGATATTATGTTTTGTGTGTGTATGTGTGCTTGTTTTCAAGCAAACCCTAAAGAGTCACATTTAAATGCTGTAAAGAGAATTTTCAAATACCTCAAGCATACTCCCAATTTAGGACTGTTCTATCCCAAACGACAATCATTTGAACTAGTTAGTTATTCTGATGCTGACTTTGCTGGATGTAAGCTAGATAGAAAAAGCACATATGGAACATGTCATCTTTTAGTCAAATCACTAGTATCATGGTGTAGTAAGAAACAAAATTTTGTTGCATTGTCAACTGCAGAAGCTGAATACATAGCTGCTGGAAGTTGTTGTGCACAAATTTTGTGGATGAAACACACATTACTAGACTATGGATATCAATTTAGACATGTCTCAATAAATTGTGACAACACAAGTGCTATTAATATTTCTAAGAGTCCTATTTCTCATTCTAGGACAAAACATATTGATGTAAGACATCACTTTTTGAGGGATCATTATCAAAAAGGTGATATCACTTTGGAATTCATTGGTACTGAATATCAACTTGCTGATATATTAACTAAACCAATAAATTTTGAAATATTAGACTACATCATTCATGATCTTGGTATGATTAATCATAAATGAATATCTTACTGATCTTAATGTTTAATTCTTTACTGTACTTTACTTTACGGTTTTATACTTACTGTTTCTAAGTTACTGTTTTATGCTCACGGTCTGACAACTCACTGTCTCACCGTGACTATATAAACTGCTCATTGTTTCATCGTGATGACTATAAACTGTCTCACCACAATGTCTAGATTTCTGTCTCACTGTGATAAGTATGTTAATTTTTATTTTATTTTTACCCGTATTGCGGTAATGTTAATTTCACCGCTATTTGATTTCCCGCGTTTGTGTTTTTATGACGTTTGACATTCCCAAAGGCTAAAACTTAAGGGTTTCATTCGCCTCCTTACCCGAATTCTCTCCTGAACCTTCTCTTCTCTCTCACCCGAACCTTTAGTGAATGCTAAGGATGAAGCGTCCATCTTCACCCTCATCTGAGAAGCGCCACTCTAAGAAACAGAGGAGGATACTGAGGATATCTCTCGAAGGACCTATAAACCCAAACCTGGTAAGCCGTACCATTGTACCTGAAAAAGAGGTTTGCCCTGAATGGTTTCTGTCTAGAAGATCATTATTTTTGTATGTTTTAAAAGAACAAGGATGGCTTGAATGGTTCACTGGAAAAAATAGACCGATTTACCCGGGGCTTGTATCTCAATTCTATCAGTATGTGAAGTTATCTTTTGAGTTTGGAGAAAGATTTTTGGTGACCAGCTGGATTGATGGTCATAAGTGCTCTTTCTCTTCAATGTTGTGGGCTGGATGCCTAAGAAATCCACATGAAGGAGTTTGTGAAGATTACCAGAGAGACCCTCCTCCAACAACTGACATCTTTGACCTAGAAACCGCTTTGAAAAATATAACTGGAAATGGAACCAAGAGAAGGGCCATAGCTACTGAACTGGATGGGGAGACAAGACTTTTGTTCAAGTTTGTTTAGAATTTGGTTATTCCAAGAAATGATATTTTGCTGTGATGAAGTATCAGGATGTGTTCCTGATTCACATGTCGAAGAATGGCCAAAAGATCAATCTGTGTAAGTATTTTATCAACCATATCTGTGAGCTGATCAAAGTAACTTCCAAATCCACCTCCCTGTTTTATTCAAGGATAATTTCATCCATGTTAGTCTCAAAAGGAATGGTTGGACCGAATGATGTAAAATTAGAGGACTTTGATTTCTGCCTATCCATGCCTATCAAAATAAGGATGAAGATTAGCTGGAATCCCTGAAAAAAGCAATGGGTTGAGGATAGTGATCAACTGTATAAAAAATTTAATCCTATTGACTATCCAAGAAGGCCTAAGAACCTAGCTGATCCTGGTTTGGAACCAGATGAAGTGGCTGAGTAATCATAAGAAGAAGAACAAGAATAAGTAACAACTGAAATTCCACCTAGAGAAGAATCTGTAATACCTCCAATGGAAAGAGTTCCTGTTGAAGAGGAAAGAGGTGTTATCCCTGCTGTTATCCCTGCTGTTATCCATGCTGAAATACCTCAAGGAGAGGAAGTTGTTGTTGAAAAGGAAAGGACTGAGGATACCTTAGTTGTTCTTCATGAGGAAGAAGCTCATCCCAATGCTGCAAGGAAATTAGTTTTTCCTGGTTCAGAACAGTAAGAAACCTTTGATGATGTTTTTGTTGAAGAGAATCTTTCTGTTGAGAAAGAAGCAAGTCTGGAAGCTTATCCAGTGGTACAATCAGTTCCTAAGATTATTCCATCTACTGAAGAAAGAATGGAAATTGCCTTTCAGCTGGCAAGGCAAGAGTTTGCTGAAGATATTAGGGATGATCCCGTGGATCTTGTCCATGTTCCTGAACATCAAGAATCTGAAAGGGATGCACAAGTTGAGGGGAAGGAAACTAGAAATCTTGATATTGTGGAATCTAGATCTGATGAAGATTCTCAACCTTCTGTCACTTTCTCTGTACACTCTCGGTATGAGTTCCCAAGATTTTATGATGTGAATGAGTCATAGCAAGTGACTGCAACTGGAATGGATCTTTCTTCTCTGTTTCAACTGAAGTCCTTAGCTCATTCAGAACCAGAACCAGAGTCCCAACCTCAATATGGATCAGAATCTGAGTCTGAAGATGACTCTGAACCTCAACCAGAATCTGAACCTCTACTTTTACCTGCATCCTTACTTGAGCTCCATTCCTTTGTAACCAAAGATGATATGAAAGTTTTTGGCGAGACTTTGTTAGCTGGTTTTGAGAAAATTGTCTCCACTCAACCTCACCCAGTGACTCAATTAAGTCAAGAAGATGCATCAATTCTCTTGGAAAATATTATCTTGCATATTCAACCAAGGATGATCCATGAAATTCAATAAGTTTGAGTAGAGAATAAGCTGTTGAGTGCTGATGTTGCAAATCTGAAAAGTATGGTAGCAAGTCTGCAGAATGAGCTATCTGTGAGATCAGAGCCTTCTCCTGTTTCTACCCCTGCACCTGCTGCTGTTTCTCTTGAGTCTTCTGATTCCCTCTTTGCTAGAGAGATTGTGTCTCAAGTTCATATTTACCTTTTGATTAAAAGATTGTAAAAAGGCACACGAAGATTTTGGAATTCATGAGAGAGCTTGTGGAAACTCTGAATAAGCTTACAGATGAATACACTGGATGTCTGCAAAAAGTTCTGAAACAGCTCAAAGTTCTAACTGAAGCTGTCAAGGCTTCACCTACTTCTGATCAGACCTCCACACCTACTTTGGACGATTCTCTTCTGAGATCCATAATTAAGGAATAATTATAGAATTCCTTCAGTGGCTTGGATCTATCTTCTTTGTCAAAAGTGATTAAGAATAGTGATAGAGCATTGGAATTGGTTAGAATTCATTCAGAGATAGCCAATGATGCTCAACAAGAGATCTCCAAGAAAATAGATTTATATCGTTCCCAGATTTTCTCTAAAAGGGACATGACAAATCACTTTAGATATCTTGTGGAAAATCTGTGAATCCCTCCGGTGTCTCAATCTTTTAAAGCTCAAGTTCAGAAACATTCAGAGTTCACCAGATTGTTGGACAGATTTCTGGAGAATAAGGATGATTTTGAAAAGGCTATGCAGTATGGTGGTGAAATCATTACTGATTTCATCAGTCTTTTGAAGTGGCATCTTCATGTGCAGAGTACTGCTATAGTTTCTCCAGCTGCTTCACCCCTTCGACTTGGACTACCTGCCTTAGCATCTACTACCATGACAGTTAGACAAGCCCTTTCTCAGATCCGGCCAGTCATTCTTGACCAACCTAAGCCTAGATCTTCTACTGCTCCCACTTTGACTCCATCTGTTTTTGAAGGTCTACCCTTACCCTCATTATCTACCTCTTCTATTCCTTCTTCTACTTCAGCACCGGCTCCTGCTGCTGATAAAGGCAAGACAAAAGTGGATCCCTAAAGAGTTTACCAACTGTTTTTCTTTTTGATGGGATGTCATTTCTTGTTTACAGTTTGTACTTCTCTTTTACTTTGTATTATGAATGCTTTGTTTAATAAAAATTGACGAGTTTCCTTTCCTTTTCTATACATTTTGATAATCCCAAAAGGGGGAGAAAACCCTACAAGTATCAGTTCTATAATAGTATAAATGGGGGAGAAAAACTGCAAGTATCTGTTCTATAATGTTTTTGCTATGCTAGTATCTTTAATATTACATGTCTTTTATATTTTGCCTATATATGATTTTTGATCATCAAAAAGGGGGACATTGTTGGACTCATCATGTGTTAATCAAGTTTTAATAATAACAAATATCATTACTGTTAATTAATCTTGATCTTCAGTGCACATATTTCTAATGCTCTTAAAACTCACCAATAGGTGCATATCATGTTTTTATAATAACAAATCTTATGGATGTTAATTACTCTTTACAAGTGTTATGCATAATCACAATTCTCTCATATATTATCTCTAATGAGTAACCTTAACTCATATTCTGCATATCACTATCTTAGTCTAAATACAGATTTTTTTGTCTAAGTATGGACTCACCGTGAAGGAGTCACCGTGACCAGACACCGTATCCCAGACACCGTGAAGGACTCACCGTGACCAGACACTGTGACAAGACACTGTGACCAGACACCGTGACCAGACATCATGACCAGACACCAGGACCAGATACCGTGACCAGACACCGTGACCAGACACCGTGATCAGACACCGTGAAGAAGACACTGTTTCCATGATCACTGTGACAACGTTTCTTAATCTTTTGTCAATATTATTTTAAATGATGCTAACGGTCATATTTGTTGTTTTTAATGAAATTAATGTTATTTAATGTTAGTTGTTGGCTTGGCAAGAAACCGTATCTCGTACCTATGAAAAGGGAATCATTCCTACTGCCAGAGCTCATGGAATATAAAGAAGATTGACCTGCATTAGAGAAAACATGCGCGCCTGACACGTCTCGACACATATACTACAATACATGCGAGCTCTGTACTGAACCAAAGAACAATCTGGAGCACAACTGTGAAGAACACATTGCATGATCCTCATATAAGTTCCATACATGAAATCCTACAATTCTAAAGAACACACGATGAATCAAGAGACTGTAGAACACAAGTTGAACTACGACACTCTGTTTTTCAATAGAAAAACCAGAAAAGGACTCTGAAGCATTCCTGCTGAATCCAACGAGTCTAGAGCTAAATTGACAATCACTAGAGCCATTTCTAAACTCTACATCTCTACTCTATGATTCATTATTTACTTTTCGAGCAGTGTGTGCCATCTGCTGTATTTTTACACACACACTGTCTCCGGAAGTTTAACTGGAGGATCTGTAAATCCTCACTCAAACTCTTACATCTTTTATTTCCCACTGGGATAGTGGTAGAGGTCATGTGTGACCTGGAAAGCTGGTTTGCTGTTGTTTTTGTTCCCACAGATAACGGTGGTAGAGGTCTTGGACCTGGACAATTTTTGTAAAACTGTTGTTAACCCCGATCCAGGGTGTGGATCAAATTCTTATATATATTTGAGAGGACAAATTCTCATCTTGAGACTGAACCTCTTGTTATATCTATTTTGCATATTTTATTTAAGTTTAATGTATACGACATATATTATATTTATTCCGCTACTATTAATTTAAAATACAAAATTATTTTGAAGCTACTTTGATAGTTAAAATAGCAAGAGTTTACAAATATTGTAAATCAGTAGATTAGTTTCAAAAGTTTGTTTTATCTTCTGGTTAAACTAACTGAGACCTAATAAATCTTTGAGAAGCTAAGTGAACATTTACAATCTGTATAAATTCACTACAGTTTAACTTATTTTTTAAATCGGGGGATTTTAACTAGACAATGTTTTAACAGAAATTTTAATTGGAACTCAATTCACCCCCCTCTTGAGTGTCCACTCCGACCAACAGTAATAAATACTAATAAATACTAATAAATACTAATAAATAGTAATAAATAGTAATAAATAGTAATAAATAGTAATATATACTAACAAATAGTAATAAATACTAATAAATACTAATAAATACTAATAAATAATAATATTTAGTAATAATTATTAATAATTAGTAATAATTATTAATAAATAGTAATAAATAGTAACAAATTGTAATAAATAGTAATAATCGGTGATAAATAGTTATAATTAGTAATAATTAGTAATAATTAATAATAAATAGTAATAAATAGTAATAAATACAAATAATTACTAATAATTAATAATAATTAGAAATAATTAGAAATAAATACTAATAAATACTAATAATTATTAATAAATAGCAATAATTAGCTATAATTATCTATACTAAGAAATAATTAGTAATAATTAGGAATTAATTGAAATAATTAGCAAGTAATTGCAATAATTAGAAATAAATTGCATAATTAGCAATAATTAGGAATAATTAGCAATAATTATCAATAACTAGCAATAATTAGCAATAAATAGAAATAATTAGCAATAAATAGCAATAATTAGAAATATTTAAAAATAATTAGCAATAATTAGAAATAATTAGCAATAAATAGAAATAATTAGAAATAATTAACAGTAAAATAAATTGTAATAAATTGTAATAACATGGAATAATTTTCAGTGGGTTGACGAAACACCTTTTGCACATTAACTCTTCTTTTCAACTCTCACTGACTAAACACATAATGAAAAGTATGCTTCTACATATGCTGATCCAATCTCATATGCACGAGTTTTCATATGCATTCGTAAAACTACATTTTTCATAATGTTTTCAGGCAGTGATAGTTGCGAGAAGAAGATTCATCGATGAAAAGGGTTCTCTTTTGTCTAACAACTCATTTACTTCCATCTTTTTTCACACTGAAATCACAAAGTAAAATCTGCTCGGATGTATGCTTATGCATTATCATATGCACGAGAATGAATAAGCTTTCCTACAAAAAAATTCTTCATTGTGATTTTTGTGTGAGAATGTTACATGTAATTGAGCTTTTAGAAAAAAGAGTAGCTGTTAGTCCACTTGAAATTATGTATCTCAAAATTAATCACAATTATTAATAAGTAGTTGTAATTATTTATCTTCTTTTTTGGATAGTGTTTTTATAATTTCAAATTATTCAAAAATAGTAATGATTTTATATTTTGTAGAAATATATGGCATAAGGTAGTTGAAAATAGTCATTATTAGTTGATCGCGCATGGATGAATTAGCACAGAAATCCACACAGTTTTGGTTTAAATCCTATATATATTTATGGTGTTGAAGCATTATTATCATCTTCATCATCAAAACCATAATTTTCTTTGAGAAGCCACAATTAAGTGTCTGTGTAAAAATTGTGCTTTGAGAACATTTGACACATTTAACAAGGTTTGGGGACATCTCTTGTAGTTTGATTTTCATCTAGATTATGTTTTTTGGTATCAACATGCTGAACCTAGTTCCAGAGAATATACAAATATATTGATTCTGGATCCATCAATGTATGAAAATTTAGTACACGATGTTGCAGTTGCATCTTTTCAACAAACTGAAACTCATGATGATATTGAATTAACTCCTAAGTTTTCACCATCTGAATTTTATGAGTTGTTGAGGTCTGCAAAGGATGCATTATATCCAGTTTGCAAGATAAGAAAATTAGAAGCTGTTTCAAAATTTGTAGCTATTAAATATGATAATGTAATTTCAACCGATTGTTTTGATCAGATATTTTCATTTGGTGAAACACTGTTACCTGAAGGAAATGTGTTTCCTGCAAATTTCAATGAGATTAGGAGGTTGGTTCGTAATCTGGGCCATAATTATCAAAATATTCATGCATGTGCATATGATTGCACCTTATATTCCTGTGAAAATGATTCATCGGATAGTTTTTCCACATTTGGAAAATTAAGGTATAAAGAAGCTCATTCGTGGAAGTCCAGATCGATTCCTATGAAACAGTTGAGATATTTCCCCCTTAGACTCATGTTTCAGGGTTTGTTTATGTCTCAAAACACTATGTCAATGATTTAATTGCACAATACCAGGATTTCAATCGATAAAAGCTTGAATCATCCATCTGATGGTGATTCGTGGAAAGCTTTTGACCGACTGCATCCGTCTTTTTCTTTAATATCCCGAAACATGTTATTGGGTCATTCTACGGACGGTTTCTGTACGTTTGGTTCTTATGGTAGTTAGTATTCATGTTGTCCTTTATTTATAACTCTGTACAATTTACCTCCATGGATGTTGTTGAAGGAGCCCTATATAATTTTGACCTTATTAATCTGAGGACATCTGAAGCAGAAAATTGATGTTTATTTGAAACCATTGATTAATAAGTTAAATTAATTGTGGAGTAATGGTGTTAGTACATATGATGTTGCTACGAAAAAAAATTCAAATTAAAAGCTGCATTTATTTGGATGATTAGTGACTTCTTGACATATGGCATGTTATCTGGCAGGAGTACACATGGACCGAAATCATGTCTTTACTGTATGAAAGACAACAAAGACTTTATGTTTGTAAATGAAAAAACAACCTATTTTGAATATCATCACAGACTTCTTCCAGCCGATAATCCTTTCTAGAGAAACAAATCTCATTTCAGAAAAGGAACATTTTAAAGGGATAAACCTCCAAAAATGATCTCAGGTACAGAGTTAAAGTTTGTTTTTATTTTTTACCTCCCATCACATATGGGACAACAATAAACCAACAAAAAATTCACAGATTTAGGAAAGATCATAATTGGATAAAACGGAGCATTTTTTAGGATCTTCCATATTGGTCTGATTTATTGGCCTGCCATATGTTGGCTGTCATGCATGTTTAAAAGACCGGTTTAGATAATATATTTCATACACTTTTGGATACACCAGGAAAGACCAAAGATAATGTAAAGGCACGATCAGATCCTACCCAAATTTGTTGACGACCAGAACTCAAACCATTTCAAAATGACAGTTCAAAGAGGTTAATGAAACCAAAATCATCTAATACACTATTCAAAGAGAGTTTCTTGGTATTTTTTTAGTGGATTATGGATTTGAGACTTCCAGATGGCTATGAATCCAATTTGACCAAATATGTTAAGAATGCTCATATTACCAGATTAAAAAGACATGATTATCATGTTATAATGGAAAGAGTTAGGATGATTGGATTCAGAGGTTTTTTGAATTATTGGATTTTGGATTTGACAACAGACATATAATATTTTTTTGAGACATTTGTGCAACGACAATAAACTATGATGCACTATGAAAACTAGAAGAATATGTTGTTATCATTATATGTAAACTAGAAAAAATATTTATCCCGGCTTTCTTTGAATCATGGAACATCTGATATTATATTTTACACATGAAGATATATGTGGAGGTATTATATAGTAACTATGGATGTACCCATTTGAGAGATGCATGTTGAAATTGAAGAAAAATTTACGTAACAAAGCATCAGTTGAAGGCTGAATTTATGAAGCTTATTTCCAAGAGGAAATTACTTTTTTCTACTCTCATTATTTCGAATCTGAATATCCATCAATACCTAACTGCATGGGATGGAATGAGGGGAATTATGATAATGAAATGAATAATAAATTATCAGTTTTTAATCATCCAGAGAATAGATTTGGTGGAGTTCACAAATGATGGCTTTCAGATGATGAACATCACAAAGATCATACATATGTTCTGCTCAACTGTGATGAAATGAAATCATTTGTAATTTTAGTGCTTCTATCACTTATTCTATAATTTATGGTAAATAAAATAAATCATATTTTATTTGTAGGTTATATGATAATTATATTAAGAAACAGCTTCCACAAATTACAGCAGGTGATCTTGAAGAAAACCAATAGAATTTTTTTTCAATGGTTTCAAAAGATGGTAACATAGATTATTGATAGTTTAACATATCAATTTAGTTTATTATTTATTATATTCATAATTGTTTTAAATATTTTTAGGTGTCTCAACATACTGATAAAATTGATAAGTGACTGTGTATGTTGAGAAACCCACCATCCAAAATGGTTAAATCTTACAATGCATATGTGGTGAATGGTTTTCGATTTATTACACGTGCATATAGGGAATAAAAAAATAAATAGTGGAGTTTTCATGAGAGGTTCTCATCATTGAGAAACTGAAGTTGAATTTTACGACATGATGGATAAAATGATGGAACTACTTTATCTAGGAAACAATTACATAACAATATTTAAATGTCAGTGGTTATATACTGAGAGAGGATTGTGTGTTCATCAGATTCATAGAATCATTGACATTAAATATAAAATTTTTCTTGCTGTAAATAAACCATTTTACAGGCTCAACAAGAGCCTCAAATATATTACACAAATTACTATGCTACTTCAAAAGACCTGAGTGATTGGTGGATCATAATAATAATGAAATCTCAGGAAAATCAGTTTAATCAAACTGAATGCGGATCCGATGTAGTACAAGAAATTGAAATTTCTCAAGAGACTACTCAAAATCCATCTTATTCACAAAGAGACATGGATACTGATGATGACCCCCCACAATTAACGATCGATGATTACGATGATTATAATATTGTTACAAATGAATTTGAAATGGAAAGGGATGATGAAACTCCAACTCATATGGATATTGATGATGCCGATGATGAATATGAAGACACTAACATCGTTAGATATGAAGATGTTGTTGAAGGTTAACATTGACAGAGTTAAATTATTGTTATAATCATAACTACTATATATCTATATGTAATAGTTATTTTCAACTATCTGCTAACAATAATAATTTTGTGTTTTAATGGATCCTGATATACTTCGTGAGTGATAAGAGGCTGAGCTACCTATGGATGAGGTGGATTTGGGATCATCTAACCCTCAGGAGATTGGCGGTTCAAGGGGTACGTGGTTGGGACCCGATCATGGGTGGCTTATGATTCCTAAACCTATCCCTGAGTAGTGTCCTCATCTTGGATTTGATCATTGCACACTGATGTATTATAACCTATGTATTTTAGTTAGATATCATTAATTTTTTTATATACTAATTGTTTTATTATTTTTTATTTTTTTATAGTTTTGCGCATGTAGTTATTGGATAGGGAAGCACTATCTTCTTCAATTATTTTTCTCAACCATGGATCACATGGGAACGGATTCTCGTTGATGTGTAACTTGGAATGTTGAATCATTGGCTGGAATGTAAATAAATAATATTTATTTAGAAATTTATTTCATTAATAACATGATTTTATAAATTATTTGTAGGTTATATAATATCCCATCGATTATAGCATGTCTGGCGCTATCCATGAGGCATGGGAGGTGTCTATATGTGAGTGTTTCTGTCAGTGTTTGCACAATTTGAGGCAGAAAACCATTAAAAATCCAGGAGTGACATTATTTGATGAGCCATGTAGAGCCAACTGACCAGAGTACATTTATTCTCACGTTTTGGATTGATTATGTTCACACTGGTTGAGTTGTGGATTTCAGAGGATATCTTAATTGGGCATCCAGAACTGGGGGGGACATGAGGTGACACATTGATATGGTAGTCATACATTCAATATGCATAGAGAGCATCTGGTAAGTATCTTTTTTTAAATATTTTATATAACATTACATATAAATAGTTTATTTTATATTAATATAGGAAATCAAGAATCATGATATTATGGAGTATGACATTTATCAGAGGATGTACAATGATCCAGCCACTAGAGAGATTAGAGGTGATCGCCAACGTCTTATTGTGGTCAGTATTATTTCTTTTTAAGTTTGATTTTTTTGCATATAATATTTTCACTATTTTAATTTAAAATTAAAACCTAAGGAGTCATTTGAGGCTACACCTCTTAGATGCAGGTTGAGAGTTAGGCAGAGACGGCTGATCAAACTATTGATCACGATTTCGATGAGGCGGCATGGATGTAGGCAACCCAGTATGCCTTCTAGAAGGGCCGAGTAGTTGGTATCAACTCTTATTTGACTCTTGGGACTTATTATGGTACTTCTGCGTTGTCAGTGTATAGCTCAAGAGGAGCTTGTGAAGAGACATCTTCTTCTAGATCATAGTATGAGGAGCAGTTGCGAGCTCAAACTGAGCTTATAGAGAGTTTTCAGAAGCCACATGAAGAGATGTGTCAGCAGCAACAATAGTAGCACAAGGAGGACATGCTTAGATGGCAGTAGCAGCAGCAGTGACAACACAAGGGGGACATGTGTCGATTGAAGCAGCATCAGCAGCAGCAGAATGAGGAGGACATGTGTCAATGGCAACAACAGCAACACGATCAGATTGAGTTCATGCACTGTCTGACTCGTAGTTGAGGGATTGAGTTTTCTCCACCATCTTCTCCAGCTCCTCCAGCTCCTCCAGCTCATCCAGAAGACTATCTCCCCCAACGATTTTTTTGTTCTGTTAAAAATATTTTATTTGAACATTTGTTGTAATATGAGCTATTTATAGTTTTTTTCTTTTATATTGGTGTGAATACTGCATAATTTTTTTCAGTATTTTTATTATTTTAATATTTTTGTATTTATTGATAGTATTATATTTTTTAATTTTTGTTTATTTTTATAATAATAATAATAATAATTTTTTAGGATTTTTTATATTTTTTTTGAATATTGAGAATTTTAATATTTTTTAGTTTTTTATTATTTTAATAATATTAATATTATTTATTTCATTAATAATAATTTTTTTTATTTTTTATTTTGTTACGTATTTTGAAATATTTAGAATTTTCATATTTTTAAAATTTTTATTAATTTAATAATATTAATATTAAATGTTTTTTTATTTTTTTAAGTAATTTCGATGGGGAATTTTGTGACGGGGGGGGGGGGGGGCATCCCAAATAGATTATATATAATTTTTAAATGTTTTACGTGAGGTATTTCTTTACCTTTGTAATAACCTTTTTACAAGGGGCCCATCGCAAAAGGTTTATAACATTTAATCTATTTGTGAAGGGCTGGTATCCTATCAAAAATAATTTTTGCGATGGACCTGTCGCTTAAGGTTCTTGTATATATAATTTAATTAATTGGACATCTATTTTCACTGGGCCCACTTCTCATCGCATGTAATATTTTTTTTACGACGGACTCGTGAAAAAAATAGTAGTTGCAATGTCGTTTTATGCAACAATATATTTACAATGGATCCCTGTTGAAAAATGGTTTTTGCGATGAGATCCCATATCAAATAACCTATCACAATTAGCCAAATTAATAGTAGTGTTTACCCTTTTACAATATCCACCTTTGGATTCAGAAATTCTTAATTCACAGTTTACGATTTTCCATTCCATAACTGGATATGGTAGTATCCTTATAAACAAATTATCTACAAATTAGGAGAGTCTCATACCTTTGGTCAAATCTAATTACCTTAAATTAAATCCACACATTATCCTCACTACATGAATTAAAACTGTATAGTATGAATGTCCTCACTACATGACATAAAATTACACATTACCAATGTCATCACTACATGACTAAAAACTTCAAAGTACCAATGTCTCCACTGCATGACTTCAAACTGCACAATATTATATCCTAAATTCCCCTTTCTAAAAAAGTCAACTATACGTCATACATAAAATTTGTATAGAAATGGTTATCCTATTCATGAAATATGTCGGTCTAAAATAGACATTTCATTATTAAAATTCATTTCCATGGAAAAACCACCCACTGTGGTCTTGAGTCACCAAAAATCTTATTTTCCCTTATCTATCATCAGAAAAATGTTAAATTCCTAAAGATATCTTTTTCTTTACTATGCAGTACATGCCCTTAGGTGGCCTTGCACAAGTTGCCTACATAATGGGCCTATCAGTCAAGAGATTACACTATTTGGCTATGCAACATCTACCCTAGTGGGACTTGCATAATACAACCCCATAAAGGGTTTGTCAAAATAATGGCAACTTTGTTCTTGTATGGGACTCCACATATGTTGATACATGTTTTATATTTGGTGACCAAAAAAATCATTACTCGTGATTCCCCTTGGAAATATTTAAAGAAAATTATAGCAATACTAAGCCATAGAGGCTTTTTGGGGATCTAATTTCAATATTTATGGTGAAATCTATTCGACCATAAATACTATCCCTTTATAGTCCAACATGCATGAATATAAACTACCAATAACAAAAGACATGGTACTCACTATATTGAGAACCCACAAAGGTCACTCTGGACAAAAGTCGAATCCCAGCTCACTAAAAATACATTTGGTATGGCTTAGGTAATATTGAGAAATAAAAATAAAAATGATACAACATTTGTAGGGTTTTCTGTATAACCCTAGCAACAATCAATCTATTCTCGCTAGGCCCCATGGCTTGGGAAAAAAGTATAGAATCCTTATAAACATTAAGTATCTCCAACTCTAAGAAAATAATTTTGCAATGCATAAAAGTTCCCTAATTTTTCCTTAGATAATTATTCTTTTCATTCTGAATGAATCCAATTCTAGGGGGTGGCTTTTGTAGACATAATTAAATGTTATCCATGCACTTTTCCGAAAAATATCCTCAACTAGGATCGAAAACTTCGTAGTGCGACTCTGTAATTTTCATGGGGTTCAGTGATGGTAGTGAAGGCACCGACCTGAAAGGTCAGGACCACATCCCAACACTGAGCCCAAGTAGGGGTACGGGGGCACAACCCCCCGCAGTATGGTGAAATTATTTGGCTATGTCCCAAAAGCGGTGTCCAAGGTACCTGCACATAAATACCTGTATCCCACAATGCAGGAACTAATTGGAGTAATAATTTTACCTAGATTATTAAGGTGTCTCCCTAGTCTAGCCAAATCACCTGTGGCACGCAAGAATACATGGGCACCACCCATCTGGCATGTAGGAACTTGCACATCATAATGTTAGCGCACAACCCACTTACGTTCTCAAACTCCTCTCACCCAGGATCCAATATTTTCCTATAAATAGAACCTTAAGGAATTTATTTGAATGGAAAAATTTCCATGAAGCCCAATTACTGCTTTGGTCTCCCTATTGCTTCACCCAAGTCTTCCTGAACTTTTATGGCAGTTCTTCAAAACCCTGAGCAGAGGATTTAAAGGAGGATCATTGGACTTATGTTCTTTTAGTATTTGAAAACCATACCACTTGCACACCTAAATCACCCAAAATCCATAAATCCAAAACAGTTGTGGATCACTTATTCCATTCATAGGAACATGAGCAACCCACTTTTCTGATTACCTGTTAATAATCCTAAAGGCTTGGGTCATGTATCTCCCAAGTATTACTATACAGGTTGTTTTTCGCTTAAGTGAATACCAAGTCGCTCATGTCTACTTACATGCCCATACTTGCCTGCCCTTATCTACTTTCATGCCCCATTTTTGAATCACATACTCTTTTAAGTTTACAAACCATCAAGCCTTCATCAAATCCATTCATGGAAAGACTTATTTTTCTTTGATCATTTTTTTTAAATAGGTTTGGTTGGGACCTCCACAAAAACCTTCTAACTTATCAAACCTTTGGTGAAGGCACATCAGCGGGTCTCCTATTTGGGTTTTTATTTCCACAATCATAGGTTTCCCAAATTTTATATAAGGGTGTTAGGACACATGGAATGTCTATGGGTTTATATATCCATAGTCACATAGACCATTATCCTATGAACATTGAAGCGAAGTTCACAATTTGAAGTAAGGTTGGGTTCCTAACCACTCTCTTCTCAAAGAGATGACCTGGAACATCAAGATTCTGGTAGGGAAGGTGTGGTTCACACTTGCTATTACATTTAATCAAAGGATAAGCCTCCCTCCCCTACCAAAATCAATATTAGGTTATCCATCCTAGTGTAATCCCCTAACCTTCATCCCTAGTTCCTTTCATTTGTACCCTTGTCCAAGGTAAAGTGAATAATAGGAGGGCCCTTTGCCTCTCCAACATCCCAGGTCACCTTGACCTCATCCATCATGGCAATAGTAGTCTCACCATCCTCCACCAATGGAGGAGTAAAAGTGTGTGTCATTATTAAATATTTCACATCATCTTGTTTCTCACACCGAGCATGACTCAGGTGGGATTAGATATTCGTGATGATTACAACATTTTCACAAACACCCATGGTGAATGAACTATTAGAACTCTGATTCCTACCATAATCGGGGTATGTAGGATACCTACTCCGGGCCCATGCTCAATGGATTTCCTCTTAAAGAATCCAACCATAATTCCCCTAATTTGGTCATCCTCCTTACGAATATGCCCCAAATTAAATAGTCAAATCACCAAGTCAATCTTTTTAGGAATTAATCCTATAATCATTTATCTCAAAGGACTATAATCTCCTATGATACATTTCAAACTACGTGGGATTTGTTTCCCTTCTATATGGGATATGTAGGAAGCATCTAGGAGGTTCAAACCCAATACCTTAAATCAACCTTGTTTTCCATGGGACATATTCCCAACAAGTTCTGATCCTATTTATAAACCCATATCCTTTCCATGTTCCTTAGGCTGATTCAGTATACGTCCCACACTATGTTTTGACTAAGTACCATTTGCTTATATGTCCATACCACATGAAATTAAACTATACGACCAGGTCCTTATCAAATGAATTTAAAAAGAATGATGTGTCCCATTCAGTGGCACCAAACTATGAGGGTTATGATTTCTTTTACTAGGATATGATGTTATTCTATTTAATGGGAATAATCTCAAGATCAAACCAAACCTTCATCTCCCTAGATGATAATAAATTCCATAGTACCCCAATGAGTGTCTTAAAAACCAGTATCATCATAATGATAATTAAATGAATCTATATGTACATTAAGAGAGGATACCATTGCTGGAGAGTCTCTAATACATACATATATCTCCATTAATGAAGATCCTCTAGTACAAACAGTTTATATTAAACATTTCACATGCTAAATAAGTGATTGAAAATTCCAAGGGATTCTTACAATATTCTGGGTGAATTAATAAAGATTCCTGAAAATATCATAAATTATAAAGAGAGTCCTCAAGTAGATAATAATTCCCCCCAATATGGTGTGATGTTTCCGACCTCCCATCCTCTCAACCAATTCATGTTCTTAAGTGTCATGAAGTTCATACAAAATGAACTCCTACCTTTGGAAAGTAGTTCACCTTTGGATAAAGAACTATTGATGGTTTATGGTTCCATAACTAAATCCAATGGAAACCACCTAGAAGCTAGGATTCTTAAAACTAGAATACACCTTTTAAGAAACTATAAAACAAAAGGGAAGATTATGTATTAAAATAAATTTTACAAGTGTATAATGAGTGGTATTAATACTACACACCATGCTTAAAAATATTAGGGGTTATTCCTAGTGTAATTCATATTTTATATATGAACCAATATGAAGAAATTGAATATATAATAACTATGTATACCATAGGTCAATCATATTGTGTAATATATTGAATAGTATATGTCATGACATAGAAATGTTATAAATGATTTTTTCCAGATTATATGATATCTTACAACTAATACTATTTCTCACATTATAATATTTTTTTTAATCAATTTGTTTTGGAATTAATAGGAATCATTTTAAGACTGAATGTTATGGAAAATAAAATGGTTTTCCACCCCCAAAAACAAATTTAATGGGTTCTAGAGTTCATAAAATTTTGATTTCCTTAATCACCAATATCAAATTATCATAAAAAAACTAATACAATTTATGTTTCATGACTATATAATCCCGAGAAAAATGGAGTTTCATAAAAGTTAAGATTATAATAATCACATATAGAAGAAGATTCAGCTTCCTAAAGGTTGAGAATATGGGAAGAATCACCCATGGAAATATCTAAAAAGAATAACAATATGTTTTATGAGTGTAAAAGTGTAGGAAATATAGCAAATTGTTGAATAAAAATTATTATTTTGATGAAATTAAGTTAAATTTATCATAAGGTAAAATTTATATATGAGTATATTATGTGTTTGTAGAATGGTATTTATTCTAGTAAATACCTAATCCAAAGGAGAACACATAGAAAAAGGTATGGTTTATGATATTATAATAATTAGATAAGATACTGATAGTTATGTATCACAAATCATCCACTATAATTTTTGAAATATCTTATTGATGATTATAGAAATACTCCATATGAAAATATTTTTATTCATTTTATGGGATTTTATTGTCATTTTGACTAATTATTTCTTTCACAAAATATATTCCAAATAAATTTATATAATAAATAGATATAATTTGATATTTATAATTAGCATGTCGTTGTTTTTTGGTTTTATGATTAATATTTTTTAATAGAAATTAGATTTATTTTAGGGGTCTTCATTCCTATTGATAGACGTTATCTATTTCTACAAGTTAGGGGTAAACTCAAAAAAAAAAATCCCAATCTTATGGAATGTTATTGATGTACTTTATGAATACATTCACAATCTCCCTCTATATTGTAATGCAATGTTTTATATATAACTCATACATGGTGCTACAATTATTTGAAATTCATATTATTAAATGTAACTAATTGATATAAAATAAATATATAATTCTCTCCATAATTATTATAATAAGGGACTAATTCACCAATATGTATCAACATGGGGAACAACAAATTATTAGATAATAGGAAAGATGGATCTCAGTAACTCTGTGGTGATTAATTGTAATATATGAAGATTGCAATCAAGAATGAGTATCACATTCCCTCTATTGAAGACATTTTTAATCATCAATGAGTATCTATATAATTTTATAGGATTGGAATTTATTATATATACTATAATTTGATGGTACCAAATGAATAAATAACTAAGAAAACCTTCCGTATCATGTATGTAGAGTATCAATTATTATTTGTTCTATTTGGACATACTAATACATTATCAGTCTTCAGGGATTTAATGAATATTTTATTTAGGGATTACATAAATATGTTTTTTAGTATTTATTTGTGATATTCTTATATATACAAAAGTCAATTAATAGAATCATGATCACATGATAATTAGTATGATGAAACTAAGGAATGATAGTTTATTTTCAAATTTTAGAATCATTGATTTATTTTTACAGAAAGTATCATTATTATGACCCATGATCAAGGGAGAGGGTATATCAGAATATCTGACTAAGAAAAAAGTCAAAGATTATTAACCAAGACTAACCACTATGATTTTGATGCATAGTTTCCATCGATTGGTTGGATATTTTCAATGATTTATGATGAATTACTAATTTATGTCGAATCCAATATTTAATTTATGATTTAAGGGAGTATTGTTCTTTTATAATGATAAATTTAAATAAAATTTCATTAAGATGAAGAAGATGTATGTAAATTCACATATACACACATTACCCTATTGTGTAGAGGGGTTAGTGATTTATCGTGGTTCTTCCGGTAAGAGAGGATGCTGTTTTTTATATATAGAAGAAATAGTTTTATGATATAACTGTCAAAAACTAAGTGCTACGTAAAAAAATTACATAATAAAAGGCTTTGAGTTAAATGATGATATTTTTTCATTAATGATATAGTGGCCATATATACATAGAGAAATACGTGATACATATACTGATCCAAAAATTTAAAGTTTATATTTACCTAAAAAGTCTTGAATATGAATCTTTGAATATTATTGTAGTTTATTATAGATTATTACTAGTCACTAAATTTCTACCTTCTGAAAAAAACAATGTTATCGATGCTTTGAGTCAAAAGTATCAAGCCATATAAAAAATTATCAGGATTAAAAAAGACCAAATATTTATGGATTTAAAAATTATGGGACTTGAAATCATTATTAAAGGGAAGAAATATTTTCATTTTGAAATGATTTTTCTACCATCTATCAAGATGAATGTGAATGATGTTTATGGGTAATATGTAGAGCTATAAAATAAGGTGAGAAATATTCATGTGTTTTCCCTTTAGTTTGATTGAATGATATCGTTCAATAATAGAATATATGTCTATATTATATTATTAGTTGATAATTAAATTTTAATTAAGATCAACTATATTTATGTTATATATTTAAATATATATATAGATCATATGGATAAATTATTATTGGGAAACATTAATAGAAGTATTTTAGAATATGTATCTTGATGGTTGGTATGCTAAGATGTTAAGGCTGATTAGCTGAAGTATAAGAGGGTGTTAGACCGATACCGATATATATATGATAATGGGAAATATTATTATATATTTCTCCACAAAAATCCCCATGAAATCTAATAGGGATAATGATATTTATATTATTGTAAAATTCCTTACAAAATAACTGAATTTCATTATTATCACAGTTGATTTACTTATTAACAAGCATTCTCAATTACAAATTAATGAAGTGTTATGGTTATATGGTGTTCCACATTATATTTTATCTATTAAATATATATTTTTAACCATGATGTTTTAGATAAGGCATTGTAGGTTTTGGATACTATGTTTTGTTTCAGTATTTCGATCCATATTTAGAAGTATTATTTGATTAAAATAACCATGAAAACTTTAGAGGATATTATTAGATCAAATTATCTATATTTAAAAGGTGTTTGTGGTCAACACCTTCCTCCTGTCAAATTATCAAGTAAACACATTTCAACCGAGAATTATTATGCCGTATTTAAAAATCCTCAACATAGATTAATGAAAAACTATTGTAATATATTTTAGAGGTTTTGAAAAAATTAAAATGGTACAAGACATGAATGAGTAAATATTATAGATTATTAATGTCATTCAGTATCACATAAAGTTAGATTAGTTGTGAAAAAAAGTTTTCTAATCAATCATTGGTGAGATCTAGAATTAAATTATTTTGAGAAGATATTTCTCTTAATTTATATAAGGAAACAGGTTATGTGTTTTGTTAATGAATGGGTAGTCAGTACATATTTATATTGGAACCTTCTAGACTCTTGACCGAGTGGGTATTATTTCTTATCACTTAGTTCTTCAACCAATCCTCCCCAAATTTCATGATTTCATTCATTATTTTCTTTTGAGGACGACTATTAATGATCCTTCACATGTACTAAATAATAAGTTTTTCCCCAAAACATGACAATTCTTAAGAATTAATACTACTAAATTTATTTTTTTATATAGATATATTACTTTAGAAAAATAATACTCAGCATGGAAATATTTATTAAAAGTATTATAAATTCATGGAAGCTACATGGAAACCTGAGGATTTGATGAATTAAACCTATCCTAATTTATTATATTAGAGTAATTGAATTTCCAGTAAAAAAATTTGTTGTTAATATTGAAACACCTTGATAATTTATATTTGTTGTTTTGAAATAAATTTTATTTTATTTTGATAGATTTTTTACATACCCACATGTGGGAAACTTTTCATAATTTTTTTCTATGCTTCAGATAATATATTGGGATATGTATTTATGAAATATGAAAATGTCATTACATATGATTAAATGGAGTTTTAAATTCACTAGAAAAAGTATACACATATTATCTGTAGTTATAATCAGTTATATTCTCTTTAAAAATATTTCAGCATTATATCTTTGGGAAATGTGTGAAATATATATGGATCACAAAATTCATAAATATATATTCACACAAAAAGAGATGAATAAGAGCTACCAATGATGGTTAGAACTCATCAATTATTATGACTACTCAATCAAGTTCCATCTTAGTAATGAAAATAAAGTTTCATATTCTCCATCTTGAAAGGACCTTACAATTCTATCAATGATTATAATTTAGAAGGATAACAGCTCCATGAATTTTAATTGGATGTACATGGGAATCATAAAGAAACTAACCTCATCCATAATTTCCCAAATGATTTCTCAACTGTCTATTATTTAATGGTTAATGGATGTTTAAATATATGATTTTTTAATTCCTAAGAATGTGTAAACTATATGAAAATGAAAATCATTGTATATTAATTTTAATTAAGACATTATTGTGTGATTTGGGTAAAGGGTTTGTGTTTCATCAAATAATGTGTTAAATAAGGATATCTTGGTTGATTCACATATCTTGACTTTCTCAATTAACCTAGAAAAGGAAAAGATATATCGAGATCTCTAGGAGCACTATTGGTGGGATTATATGAAGAAGGAAATAATTGATTATACATCAATGAACCTTGTATATCAACAAGTTATTTATTAAAGGAATAAGAAAAATTGGATGATGAAATCATTATGCACACCAAAATAGAAATGGGAAAACATAACCATTGTCTTTTTCTGTAACCTTCCAAAGTTATACAAATGAAAAAATGTTATTTTTTATTCTATATCATCTTACAATGACCGAAAAATTCATTATTATTTGAGAGTCTTTCTCCCATGATCAACATGAATGGACATACATCCTAGATTTGGTATGGATTCTCGGATTACCATGATCAATTTTGTCAGATCAAGATCCATGATTCACCTCAAGGATTCAAAATAGTCCCCAGAATGCTCTAAATTGTGATATGAATATTAGAATAACATATCACCCCCAAACTGATGGAAAATATGAGTATACTATAAAATCACATGAAGAGATGTTGAGATCATGCTCAATTGACTTCAAGGGTGGATGCGACCAACATCTCCCTCTTTTCAACCCTCTTACAATACTAGTTTCCACATGATCATCCAAATGAATTTATATTATGAACTTTATGGGGAGACATATAGAAAACATGAATGTTTGGAGGAATTTGGGGAATGAAAACATCTTGGTATGAAATGGTCAAAGAAATAGTGGATAAGGGTATGAAAATTTAGTAGCACGTCATCTCTGGTCAATATTTACAGATGAACAATGATGAAAACTGTCATTATGACCAGAAGATTGATATTACTGAAACCGTATTCCTCTAAATATTCTAGTCGAAGAGAGTGATGTAATTTTTGAATAAGTTAAATCTTATTCCAAGTTATATCCTCCCTTTTTAGATTCTTGATTGCATCATAGAAGTGTAATATCAACTAGAACTCCTCCAACCCTTTCTAAAATACATTATGTATTCCATGCATCCCTATTAAGAAAGTAAATATCAGACCCATCACATGTACATAATCTAGAGGTGGTACAATTAGATAATTACCTTTCTTATGTTGAGTATCTAGAGAATATATTATATCATAGAATAAAGGTACTACAAAATAAGACATTTCCCCTCATCAACGTGTTTTGGAGAAACTAAAAGCATGAAGAAGACATGTGGTAACTAGAGAAAGTGATATTTAATAGTTACCCTCATCTGTTTTAGTGTAATAAAATGAAATTTTGAGGGATAAAATTTTAAATATGGTATGATTTTAATGAAAAGAATATTTATTAATATAATTTCCCCTTTTATTAAATTAAATGTTGTTCTTCAATGGAAAACATATACACCATAATTTTTATATTATATCTAATTATAATTAATTGAATATTAAGTATCATTACCTTTAATAATATATTCATTGAACAATGATCACAAGACTATTATAGATATAGGATTTTAACAAATCATTTTTTCATAGAAAAGGGAAGTGATGGAAACAACCAGTAATATCATACACAATAAAGACCATTTATCATAGGTTATGAGGGAGATAACATTTTTGGACTTTTCTCGAGACATGGATGATGGTTATATCCAACAACGTAAGAGTGATCAAATCGGTTTGTAGGATATGTTAAATATCATTGAGATCATGGCCCAAACCATGTTCTCCAAACGGCCTATTGAAAGCCCCACCATCACACACCTTACTCATAGGGTGTATACTGGTGTATTGGATTCATATGAATCAAGACCCTATAAATATTAATATGTACATTATTTTGTATATAATAAGGAATATATTTTCATCATGTTATTGTTAATTTAAAATGATTTTATTTTTAATTAAATAGATAACCAATTGAATTGTTAGTCAATATTCAAATTCTATTAATGAATTTATTAATTAAGGGATTTATGAAAAAAATAATATTTTAAAATAATATTTTTATTAAATATCTTTCATTAAATATAAATAATCATATAATTTAAATGATGTCAAACATATTTTTTATAATTGTACAAAAAAATGATTTTTCAACACCCTATAATTTTCAATAAATATAGATTGTAATTATAAAATTGAAAATTTAAATATTTTGAAAATAATTTAGATAAAATGAATATTATTTTTTTATCGAGATATTAGAAATTTTTAATGGTGAATTTTTCTTAATTTTCTGAGACAATCATATTTATGTGTAAAAATTAAAATCCACATATATATATATTCTGTGTTTATGACATCATAATAAACATTAGTGATGTGATAAATACTTTACAATTTATCCTTATAAAAATATGTTTTCCCATTAAAATAATTTATTTTTATATTCATTTGATTTATTTTTGTAAAGCCTTAATGAATTATCCATGACATAAAATATATTTTATGTTATACAAAATCATTTATTTTAATACGCAAATCACCACTAAATAAAAATGATATTTATTTTATTATATTAATACCATGGCCTTGTAAAATTATTTAAAACACTCTTAATTGGTATAAACTATGGGAAAACCATTTGTTTGTTTTCCGTTTTGAATATTTTATTATGCATTTTCCAAAACATAAAAATAATAATGAAATCCTCATCTTTCCCTGTAAAAACCCACCCATGATCCAATATATCTTCACTCAAACTCATTTTATAATGACTAAACTATACCCAATACTCGCTATAATCCTCCCATGGTTCCCCCATTCTTTCATAAAGCCCCTCCCAAGCCTTAGCTGTCACACACTCATGTAAGGGAACCTTTTCCTCTACTCCTATCTTTTATCAACCACTCCTTTTAATGTTATGTCTTTTAATTTCCACATACTATCGTTGGAATATATCTTTACATATCCCCATTGCATTATATTTTATCTATAAATTATTACATCCATTTTCACTCTCATTTATCCCTCTTATGAACCATTATGCACTCCCATTACTATACAATAATTTATTAAGTGTGAATTACATTCTCATCATTTTTCATGTTTCATTTTATATAAATACTTCTATTTTCCAAATTGCATATTATGGGTCGTGTCATTACATGTTCCCCATAGAGTTAATTTCATGTCTATATGGTTAAATATAACTTTCTCTCCCATCAAACCAATTTATGAATTTCTATAGGACGTCGTTATGCTAATAAAATTGAAACGGGATTTTTCATGCTAAAATAATTTTATTTTGAATACAATACTCATTTTTATATAAAGTATATTCACCATTATGAGCATATAAATTTTAATTTGAGATTTTTATATATTTTTTCCACATTAATGATCATGGAATATATTTTAATGTTAAATGAATCCATGTTATATTATCTATGTGTTACACATATGTATGGGAGGAAAATGATTATGAAGGGTTCGTCCTGATAATTCTCAATGCATTGGGTAATTGTTAGTATCATGATACATCATGTTGGGATATGGGGATTACTAGATTCCATTATGGGACATTTTACACCATGATATCTTATAGGTTTTATCCATGAAATATGTTTATGATACACTATTTTATGTTGTTTTGACATTTCCCATGATATTATTATCATTCAATATCATGTCTAATTATTCATGCGACTTTTATTCATTATTGATATTACTATTTTCTAACATGTATTCTATTTCTCATGTTATTTTTTGTTTATTTTTTATAGGGCTTTATAGATCACCCCATTCTTAATTATGTCCTTAGTTAATCCAATGTATTGTTAAATAAGAAGTAAAATTTTGGTTATGTAATATAGTTTTTCAAAAATTATTTTACTTTTAATGTTTGTAGTTGTTATGTAATTTTCCAAATTTCCACAAACACTAGAATCCTTTGTCACATGGTTTGAATTATGTTTAATTTTATTTAAAAAAAATGTATTAATGTGAAAAAAGATATGGGTTGTTAGACTATGAGTTGTATCCATTATCATCCTAATCAACTGAATTTTCTTTATTGTCTACTACTTAAGGCTTAGACCAAATAGTAATTTCTCACTTCTTCCACCCAACAATATGATTATTGACAAGGACACCAATAAAATAATTCAAAAATATCCATATACATCTAGGAATAATAAATTTTTTATATGATAACTTCACTAATGGTACATTCTCTTCACATGGGAAACAAAAATCCATTAAACAAGATCATATCATGTTTACCAATGTTTGTATCATCCTTATATATTTAACATCCATATGAGGATGATACACCATACTCACTATCTAATTAGTCCTATGGGATTTATATTTGTATTAGAAGGAATGAGATGTAAACTTAATGCCTCTGTCAAAAACTATCAAAATGGGTACGCCTTACATTTTTTGTACTTCTTAGATATTGATTTTTTGAATATTCCTCCACCATATGAGATTTAAGAATATGGATGAAATGGGAAAACATTGTGAGGAAATACAATATAATCCATATGTATTTTTTCTTCCAAAATATTTTTGTGAGAAATGTTATATAATCCATGGGCCTATTCTCCCATTCACAAACACGAATACGTAAACACTGCAATATACCCACTAGTCACTGATAAATTTCCTTAACCTCATGACATGTGAGGAATCATGAAATAAAATATTTTACGTTCTTTTATATACCTAAAAACCCAAAAAAATGTTTTGAAGGAAATATATTTCTTATGTATTATAGGATGAAAAACCCTTCTCAAATGATTTTATACCTGAAGAAGGTGTTCTTGTAAAGGTATAGGTTTGACCATCTGATCATGAAACGGAAAAAATGAACTCCCATCCTGCTTCCATACCTAAATGATCACCCAAAAATTTAGTATTGACCATATTTCAAGGCATTAAAAATTAGATATATATATATATATATTTAACTATTTCTTCCAAATTTGGAATGAATGAAGTATGAAATTAAATTGCAACATTACTTCAATCATCACATTCCAATTTCATGTTGTATAGTATATATATCAACTATGGTTGATTTGATGCCTCATTTTCCAACATATTGAATGAATATAACATTAATGAATTTACAAAATAATGTCTTTAAACTAGCTTATACATGAAGTTAATTTTCATACATTTTGGGATATTACATCCATCTTCTATGCCTCACCTTAAAATCAATTTATGAGAAAATATGTTTCATGATATTATGATCTGTAAACAATGTGAATTTCAATCCAAATTGGAAATGCCACAATATATTGAATTCATGGTCAATATAACCTTACTCCAAATCATGTTTTGGGTAGTGTTTCTCAAGAAACCATAACTGTATTGACCCATAAGAAACAATATGATCTCCTTGAATTAGAACACAATGTTTTGAATCCATGATCTATCACATTATCGGTTTTCATTAGTATCAATCTAATACCGTATTTTAAGCATAGATGTATACCAGGAATATTTCTCCACTTTTTGGAATTTTTTGTAATGGTTCGTTCATAAGACACTTTTTGAACTCTTTGAAGAAATATTATATTTTTTATTATCCCAAAAAACATTTCACCCTTCATATTCATCTTGGTTGGTGGGTTTGAAAATCATGATATATTATTCTATAATCTCTGATAATAGCTAGCTAGACCATGGAAATAAAATATTCCCATTATTGATGTTTTCATTGGCCACTTTTGGATTAAATTTTCCTTGTAAGGGTCTACATATATACCTTTTGATGATAACATTCCCAAAAATTTATACATCCTCCATCTAGAATTGACATTTAGTATTTGTTTTAAAGAGTTTTTCCCTTACCAAGGAATATACAATAGATTTCTAATTATCTTCATGTTCCACTATAAAATTAGAATATATTAAAATATAATTAAAAATACTACCAAAAACATGTGTAATTAATATATAAAGGAAATATTCATTAAGTCCATGAATTTATAAATATAATTAATGAGTCTTAATGGAATAATTATGAACACATTTTTTGTACCACGTTCAAAATGAAGTATTATAAATATCATCCATTATCACCTTTAATTTATGATATCATGACCGAGGGTCCACCTTAGAGCAATACTAGTTCCCCATGCAGTTGACCTAATAATTCATATATCCATTGAATTGGATGCATGTTCTTTATTGTGATTTTTTGTGCTCATGATAATCAATATTGAGGTGCATTTATTCAAACTTATTCTAGATAAAATGGACCATTTTTCTCCATGGTGAATCACTTAGGCATGTAAAATCCATTTCTAGATTATCCTGGCACAACTTATAAATTTAGTTTAACATAATTTTGGTCATTCTATAAGGTGTCTCTGATATAATAAGAGATCCAAGAATAAGTTCAATTTGATCTTAACCACTCAATTAGGAGGAAGACCAAGTAGTGTTTGAGAGAACACATTAGTGAAGTCTATAAAAATAGGCATTTTTTGAGCATGATTCTCTCCATTGTCTCAACCTTTTTAACTACAAATGATTTCTCACAAAGTAGTAATAAGAACCCTTGAGATTATAGATCCAATGAAGATTCGTTATTCTTCTTAAATAGTTATTGAATTTTAGGATGCTTCAGGATGTGAAGAGTGATCTCTATTTCCAAATAGTAGATGTTTCATTTCAATAAATAAAACCAATAATTTCCCAATATACCATAAAACTCCACCAAAGGAGGTAAAACATGATTTTGAAGGAGGTTATGTCCAAAAAAATTAAACTATGATGATTTATATAAATTTTATGCTTTAATTTATTAATTTTATTTTCCCATAAATAACTCAACATCTATATTGTTAACTGGTGTTTGAATATTTTTACAAATCATGAATGATTTGGAAGAATGTGTTGAACCATTATCAAATAGTACATCTAAAGTTAATAAATGAATAACTAGCTTACATATCACAAAATTATTTTTAGTATACACCTCATTATTAGTTATGGAATAATAATTCTTTTTCTTTTTTTGATTTGGTGGATTATGACACTTATTACCCTTGAGGACTCAAGGATTATTGAATTGGATTTTATAGTTCAGTTGTTTTATATAGTTGAAGCATTGAACTATTTGTGGTGCTCTCTGTCAATCCAACACATTGTCCTCCTACATCATGTATCATATAAATTCATCATAATGGTGGCCCTCTCACAATCATTTATAGTATTTACCTATCCATTTGAGGTAGTTCCCATGATTATTCTTCCAAAATTTTTGACAAGTGGGTGGTTGGATTTTACTTCCACCATTTTCATTAGATCCTAAAACACAAAATTCCATATTTCATTTCATATCACTATAGTCGTTGGACCATTATAAAAACATCATATCCCCTTTGGGAGAATATTAAAAACGTTATTTATAACTCCAAATGTCTAAAATTTATATAGCCATTCAAAGTAGTGATTTTAAATAACTAAAGAATATATCAATTATTAATATCATTATTGATAATAAAACATAATGCATATCTTAAAAGAATTTTGAAATTTTATCCATACACTATGATAGATTGACCTTCCTTTTTCATCAGATATATGAATTCTCTCTCTATATTTTTATAATGATATTTATGGAAATACTTCTTATTAAACATTATATAAATGTATTCCCACTCTATGACATCAGGTTATTCCACAATAATAGTGTTCTTAATCAATTAATAACATTGTTAGGTCTCTTATTCAAGATGATAAAATTGTCAGAGTAGCCTTCTCTACATCTAAATAGGGAAGTAGAAAACATTTCTTTTCCATTGAGTTGAAACACTATTCTCTAACTAGTTGATCAACAGTTAAACTATGTTTCTATGGTCATTACAATATAAAAGGATTAATATCCACTTCAATGTCCTATATGAAGGATTAAATTACCTATCATTCATGTTTTCTTTCATTTTCTATGAATGTTGGGTAATCATTACATTGAAATATTAACATCCACCTCCAAAGGCATTGAGGATGCAATTCAAGAAATCACTTATTTGTCTCCAACATAGTTTTATAGAATGGTTTCTCGTAGTTCCCAAAATATTCTAAAATATAAAATGATAGAAAAAAATAGTACAATAAGTCATTAATAAATAAATTATTTCTATGTAAAATTAAATTTGATTCCATATTTATAGGATCCCTATGTTGTGCATATTCTAAGAAAAATAATCTTGGGTGCTTACATATACCTCGTCTTGTATAAAGGGTCTTTACTAAGGTTCTAAAATCATAATTACGAAACCAATTAAACTATGATCTAATACTAACTATATATAACCTATATCCTCTTACATTAATATTATATAATTTGATTTATAATCAACATAATAACTTTAAGAAACTAGGATCTAAAGGTTCAGTGTCTTGAGAAAATTAGAACTATACATAACATTTATAAAATGAAACATAATTATTTATATAATTCCTTCTTATTTAGTTTCTTATTTTCCTTATCATACTTCATAGTAAAAGTAATCACTAGATAATATACATAAATAAAAGGGGTGATCTAAAACCCCAAGAATATGATAGTCAAGAACATTGATCAAAATATAATGGGTGATCATAATCATCATAATAACATCATAACCATTAGATTATATATTAGTTAATGTTATGAAATGTAGAAATGCATAAAAATAAATCATCTTGTCTTATTTGTCAAATACGACATAGAATTGTTAACAAATACAATATCATTTTCACACATATTTCAATTTTTCTCATGAGATACGTCACATTACCCAATTAATTCGAGTTCTATATTATTATATGTTCACTTATCAAATAATTAAATTTAAATAATCATGAATTTCAAAGAGAAAATATATCAGTAATTAACATAAAATAACAAATTGAAAGGAATGAGATTCATTTCATAAATCATATATTCATGATTAACTTTTGGGTTCCAAAAAAAAGTAGGAATAACATACTTGGTATAAGAATAATCCATTTTTAGTGAATAAAAATCTATCTCATGAGATTTTTTTGGGATATTTGGAAGAATATTTATATTTTACATAACCATGAAATGGAAAATCTATATCCTAGCACTAAAAATTTAAGGAAAATTGAATGAAATTTTTGGATTATTAATGTAACATCCATAATAAAAATGGTGTGAAATAGTTAAAACCAAATGAATGAAACTTGGGTTCTTGATTCCCCTTACCTTATGTAAAAATTCTTTATTCAATTTAGAGTCAAGAATAATAAAATTAAATTCATTAATTAAAAAATATTTAACTTTTAAAACATTATTTGTTTTCAATATTGTTTTAATATGTTCAATTATGGGATTTTTGATGAGTCATAGTGTTTAATTTCATCATTTGAGAGTATTTAATATCCTTGTTTTAATGACCAGTTCACTGGTATATGAGTATGGAAGATCATTTAAAATTGGAACATGTATATAGATATGACGATATATGTTATTGATTAAATGATCTTAAATATAATTTGGTTATTTGTTGTGTGGATGATTCATTAGATAAAGAGTATATTTTTTTGATCTTAAGGCCATTATGGGCACATATAATTTCAATAAACATCATGTATATATAGTGGTTCCATTAAATAATATAACTTATAAAATTTATAATAAAATATTATTTAATAATATTAATTGTTTATGTCCTTCCTTGATGAAGGTAGTGAAAAATGAAAAAGAATTGTGCACAATGGTGGTAAATCAAAACAACACGAACGATAACTTCATTTTTGAAATAAAATAGAGAGAGAAAAGATTTGAAGATTAATTATCACATTAATATAATAAAACTTTTATATATAAAATATATTATATTTATTATGCAATAAGGAAAAGGGTAGGTGAGTAAAGGATATGAAAATAAATGAATGAGAAAAAATTAATTAAAAATAATGTGGATTTTACCTCTTGAAATTCTCTTCCTTGAGATACTCATTACAGAGAAGGGTTCAATCATTATAAGAGACTAATAGATCCTAAAATTGTGGAAGTGGTTGGGAAGAGGATTGGGTATAAATTGGACAGGTCTCTAAACATTGGATGGTGTGAGTAGAAGATGTGGTGGGAGGAGGTATTTATAGGTGTGGAGAGGGGTTTTTTCTCGTTATTTTATTCATTAGTTTTTTTCTCAACAATATGAATAATTTGATAATTATAACTAAATATATTAAAATAATGATGGTGGATTCAATATTTTGGTTCTTACATCAGTCATGATATTTTAAATCTTGTATTTCGATTGTAATAATAATATCGTAAATTAGTGTATTTCACTATTCAAAAAAAGTAATCTATTTATAAAAATTTAAAAAAAATTAAAACTAAACATTTTTTGTTATGCATAATGAAAAAATTAAATCCATTTTTTGAAAATAATTTTCTAAACTTGTTAAATATATTTTTTAATTAAAATAGTCTCTTACTTGAAAAATATAGACTTTAAAATTATAACTGATTTTATTACACATTGAAAACTTAAATATGGTATCATAAAAATATCATATAATGATAAGGAAACAAAATGATAATAAATGAATAATTTTTTTAATTTTTTTTAAAATAATTATATTAAATATGAAAATATAAAATAAATGTATGATTTATAAAAACAAAAACACATAATTAAAATTTTTTAAACTATTTATTTACTTATTCCATGAAATAATTATATCATAATATAATGTACAAGATTACCATAACATTTTTATAATTTCCTAGATGAGTTTACTAATTTATTGGCTAGTTTATAATTCCTAAGGGTCATATTTTTATTCCAATGGTTATATTACCATTCTATAGGTATTTGTTCCTCAACTTTTATAAATACATCTTATTCCATTGTTCCTTCATTTATAATTTTTAAATTGTGTTATATATTTAATTTTATGTTATTTATACTATATGGATTATTTATATGAAGTTAGGATCCATTGATAAAATGTTTTGGTCGTTAGATAAAATTCATTTAATTCCTATATCATTTGCTAATCCTAAGAAAACGAGACTACAACTCCTATCAATGTTTCCATAACAATTATGTAACCAAATCCATGGTAACATGATGTTTAGCATAAAAAGGCCAACTACCAATTTTTATGATCTATATATAACATCTCGTAAATCCAACTCCTTTATATCAACCCAACTCAAGGATTTAAAACTGAATGAATTGTCAACTCCATGACTGACAACCAATACCCTTTTCCCCACAAGATTGTACTGACCAAGAGAAATATTAATTGAACAAAGGATTTGAAAAAGCTGATACCACTTCCATTATCCCACCCCTTTTCATTATTTTGAGTCGAGGAGTTAGAGATACTTTTTTTAGGAGACATAACTAGGATTTAAATGGCTTGGAATAAATTCAAAGGGCCACAATAATACCAGGGGACAATTTTATGATTAAAAGTAACACAATCATAGCCAATAATACCATAATAAAATAACAACTAAATTATGGATGAAAAAAATTATATAAATAAAATTATAGAAACTTAATATGAATCCCATGTACCGTAATAGTATAATAGGGGAAGTCTACAAACATAAATGTACACATTGAAAAACAAAATAACAAAAACTAGGAGAAAATTAAAACACCAATATTACAACTCCCAAAATTCTACAATATCCAACTCAGAATACATTCCCATGTTTCATGATGCACTAATTAAAAGTGTGATGATTTAAGGTTACCTATATACCAATATAAAATATATATGAAATAAGAAACCTATCAACTGAGGGGTTAATAATGAATATTAGTATGTTTTCCCCAAATTACATCCCTACTCATGACATAGGATTGATCAGGTTATCATATTATATATTTAAAACTCATAAAAAAATATTATAAATTTATATCAAAATATAAAATACTTTTCTTACCAAAAATAGTCACAAAATAAAACAACCAAATAACTCTTTAAACCAATTCAAATTCCTTTCTGGAATACCTAATCCTGGAATCACACACACAAATACACACCCAAACATGCATATTTTAGAGAAATTTAGAAACACAGGCTCAATTATTTTCCTATCCACTAATTCATCAAAATGATGAATGTGTTTATTTTTCCCAAATACACACACCCCTTATCTAGGGGCATGCCCAATATTTACCCCAATGGTACATTCTCCTTATATAGTGTCATATTGAAATCATGAGACCATAAAAACAAATATATGCCAAAAACATTTCAAAATACCCTTTTCATGATGATTCAATATGAAAATTATTTTATTATATACTTTTAAAATAATCAATTATCTTAAATCCAAAAAATCTATATATTAATATATGAATTTTAAAATTTAGAAAACTAATCTCTTTTCATAAGAAATTTCCATAATTCAAAAAATCCATAAACCATCACTAATGAAGGTTTGTACCCACCTTTAGAATCCACATTCACAATAAAATTCAATACAATTATCCAATTTTAAACTAAACTATAATTATATAATAAGTGGTTTTGAGGGTGAACCCTCCTACCCCATTAATTATGATGAAATCAAAGAGTAATACGACTTATTCTATAAACCCTTGTTGAATCTCCATAACTAACCTTAAATATCCTTCCCTAACATAAACATAGCCATATCTCCTCGTGATTGGAATAAAAATGTGAGATATATCCCCAAACAACACAATCTATTATTTCTATAGTGTTAGGGAAATTAGATCTATAAAAAATACCACAAATAATGATATAACAAGCGATTCAAGCTTTAACGCACTTAGAAAAAATTTCATATCACTTATGGATCAAAGGGGGGAGACTCTACAACCATTCAGACGAAGAAAAATCAATTTTGTGTCAAAATGGATGATAAAAGAGTTGATTTGACTTAAAAAATGTTACATCAACTTATTTTAGAATCTCAAATTTAAACCATGCACAGTTAAATACACATTTAGGAAACCTATATGCTAATCGTCTGTCGGCCTCTACCACAAGGGTCACCTCACATAGTTGTCCCACACTATTAGTTAAACCAAGTACTATACTTAGAAAATCCGTCTATAAAACATTCCATAGTTTCTCTTAGGTGGTATTATAGTTTTTCAAAACTGTGGTCCTAACCACGCACCTTCCGATATTCACTTATCTTAATGTGCATGGTTTCCTGTAAGAGTTGGAAAGTTTCTATTTACCATGCTCAAATATTGAACCATTAGAATATCCCCTAAAAACATTCCACAATTTGGTCAAAACCACTGAAAATAGAACCAAAAAATATAGAAAACATACTAAGAATACATAAATGTTTACATATGTGTAAATGGGGGAGATGAATAAATAATCCCACTAAATAATGAGAATTTTAAATAATATATTTACCACTTGGTTAACATTGAATACTAGGACCCAAGAAATTATAACATAAAATGGAACATATATTATCTTTTGGAATCCTAAATTCTATAAAGTACATAACAAATGGATTGTATGTACCCGTAGAGAAATAATATAGATGGATAATAGAACATACATCCCAATGAAAGAAAATCAAGTATAACATCCTCTATATATTTGTTATATTATGAACTATAATCCCCATGAAAAAATGATATTGACATTTATCTGTAAATAAAAAATAATATTATGTTGTAACATCATATTATATATTCATTGGAATTATATACACCACATTAAGGAAACATGTGTGGAATATGGCATGAATTTTTTAGAAAATAAAAAGTGAGACATCAATTCCTTACATTAAGTTGTTACATCTATCGTACTCATTCATGCCTCCAATATAAAAAAATTATTTTTATTATGAATTTATCACCAATACATAATCATATATAAAATAACACATATTATTCTACTAAGACCTTTTATTACACATTTATTAAAAATTCCATGTTAAATTTAAGTTTAGGATAATAACTACATTGTTTTTTATATATATTTTGGCGTGTTCTAGTTTCTCCCCTTAATAAGAGAATGGATTCTTCATCTATAAAAACATAAAAAGATATTTAAATATTATATATCTTTTCTATATGCATATTTATAAAATTTTATAATATTTAGTGATAAGAAATGAAATAAAACGTTTATGGAGATGGTTGGTCATATGTATGCATGAATGTTGTTTCCATTTTCTTATTGTATTGAAACAAATATAAGTAAATTATAAATATTAATATATTTCCATTTCAAAGTTTTTCATCAAAAATATAAATTTTTTGTAATGCATACTTAAAATATTCGATGTAAATTTTGAAAAATCAGATCACTATGTGATAGGGTATTCCTCCATACACACGAATAATATTATCATCTTCCCACAGAATGTAAATCTTAAAGGTATGTGTGCAAAAATATATAAAAATAATAATAACATCATAAATATCATATATATCATACAAAATATATATCATTCATTATTCTTGACATTGAAAGGTAGTAATAGTAAAATGAAGTACATCACACGTCAATAAAACATTTGATTAGGGGATGTTTTTTAGAAGGGGTTATGCACAACACCCTATAAATTCATTTAAGAGGGGGTTATTCAAAACCCACTCTAAATGTTTTTCAAATTTCTTTGTAATATTTAGTTTTATTTTAGAGGTAGTTCAGTAAAAACCACCATAGATTTAATAATTAGTCATTCTATATGTTCGATTGAATTTTAGAGGAACTATATAAATGTATATATTATTGGTTAGGATATTTATTAGAGGATATTTATATAACATGGAATTTTTTTAATGGAAATAGTGTGGGCTCACAACCCCTAAAGATCTCTTAAATTAGAGAGGCTTCATGAACTGCCAATAATTTCTTTGATTAGACAGAGTTTTGAACACCGTATAATTCTATATATTACAGGGGATTGGGAACCACATCTAATTTAGGATATTAGTGGTGGATGTGAACCCCCTTCTAATTTACGAAATTAGAGGCAGTTTTCAAACCCCATTAATTTTAGAAATTAGAGGTGGTTTATGAACTTCCTCTAATCACTTTGATTAGAGGGGTTTTAACCCCCTCTTATTTTTTATTTTTAATATTAATCTCTTATAAATTTAAATTTTTTAATATATATATATATTTTATTATGATAATGAGAGTGTACACACACACACACACATATATTTAATATAAAAACCTTATATAAATTTATATAAATGCATTATATTCATATATATATATATATACATTACATAAATACATTGAATAAATATGTATAAATATAAAAAAATTGATAACAAATATATAAATTATTAATCTTAAAATAAATTTAATTATAAATATATTTATTCTTATATATAAAATCTATCTATTATTTTATAAATACCATATATTTATATTATGATCTCTAATATACATATAATTTATTAAATACATTTTTATTGTATATTTTTTTATAAATACATTTATATTATAGTATGTATAAAAATAAATATAATGTAGACGATATTAAATATATATATATATATATAATCATTATTATATATAATATAAAATATAATATAAATATTTTATTATATTAAAATTTATATATATTTCATTTTACCATATTTGTTATAACTTTATTTAGTAAATATATAAATATATATCATTCCATTATATATTATATTTATAATTATAAGAATGTATTTAATTGAATTTATATATACACATAAATATAATTGTATAATTTTATGTAAATTGATATAAATGTAATTTTATTAATTGTATTTCATATAATATTAATTATAAATAAAATAAAACATTGACTTATTATAGAAATATATACATAAATATAATTTATGTTTAAAATAAATCATTTAAAAACAAAAGATTTTATTATATTTAATAATTTATAATACAATAATAATATATGTATTGAAATAATATATATATTCTTTTTTATTATATATAATTAATATTATTTTATATATAATTTATACAAATAAATATATATTAATGTACACAAGATTATAAAACTATTTTTATTGAAATAAATATATATTAATGTACATAATATTTTTCAATTATATTTATTGGAATACATATATATTAATGTAAATAATAGTAAAAATATGTATTGAAATACATAATATACATTTTTGTTTGGGTTGTATTTCATATAATATTATATAATTTTTATATAATTTTTTTAATAGATAATTTTTTTCAACATTTTATTTCATGTAATATTTTTTAAATATCATATAATAAAATTTATACAAATAAATATATATTAATTTACATAATAATAAATATATGTATTGAAATACATTATATAAATATATTTTTAATGAAGTTATATAAAAATATTAAATAAATACATATATATATATATATTATATAAATAAATATGTACATATATTTATTAATATTTATATAATTGTATAAATTAATTACATAAGAATGTTGACAAATAAATTAATATATACGTATATACATGAATTGAATTATAAAATATACAATGAAATATATGAAAAATACACATATAAAAAATATCATTCATATAAATGTATACAATTAATATAATATAAAATTATTATAATATAAATACATAAACATAAACATATAAATATGTATATATTAATTTAAATAATTATTTATGTATTATATTTTCATTGACATGATATTTATTTTAATTATTTTCATAATATATATATATACAAAATTATTTGTCATGATATTAACAAAATCTGATTCCCATAGTGGTAATGGTGCTCTCAGTTTACGCTAGTGGTTTTGAATTCAAATCCCACCAACATTAGTTTTTAAACACTATAGAGGGGCCTGTTTTGCTGGTGAACTAGAGAATGGTGGGGGGCCATATAAGTGATGGTTCTCTTAGAAACTGAGTGGTCTCACAGGTGAGATAGTACTAGTAGACTTGGTTAGGTTGGGAATTAGAGGTAGGGCTGGAACCAGGTTGTAATGGCATGAGAGGAGGGTTAGGGTTGTGAATAGGAGGGCAGTCCATGTGAGAATTGAAGGGGGGGGGGGAGGTGTGTGGGGTAATGTCATGTACTGGAGGGAGGATGTATTTAGGCACGAGAATTAAAATAAAAAGTAAAATATATTATCTATTTCATACTATTTAGTTTGGAGTTGTTAAGAACCTATCTAAACTAATATTCTATGGTGAAATTATATGGGGTTATAACCACCTCTAAATGAATTGCAACTAAAATTTAAATACTTTAACAATGGTTCCTCAAAACCACCTCTTTTAATATTTATTTCGGAAGTTTAGTGGCCATTATTATGAAATTCCTCTAATGTTTTTATAATGGGTTATAACCCCTTCTAAATTAAATACCCCCTTCTAATTGGGTTAATTTTTTAGTGTAGGTTTGCGAGGTTGTAGTTCTATGAACACATGAACTATTATTTCATACCACATTCTGTTGATGAGTATCTGATTTTAGGTAATAATTATAAAATAAGAAAATATAATTATATCTAATACACTGATTTCATAATATTATCATGTTTTACTTGTAATTTATGTGGGTTGAAGAAGAAATAAAACTAAATTTATCATTTATGATCATCACCACATCTTCGGGTATAATACTTAATATTGAACTAAAGCCTTACATAGTTGGTTTCATGTCACAATAAATTCTTATAGAATTAGGTGATATTAGTTGGTATGTTATTTGGATAGATATCGGTTGAAAAAATTACTTTATAGGTGTAAATATGTGGATAGGCTGTGTTCCCTTTTATAGTTGAGGTGTTGTGGGATTCTTGTAAATAAATAATTGTATTCATTTTTGGGACTTCAATCATACCTAAAGTGGATCAAAATATTATAATTAGTAGTTTTTAGGGAATATATGGATGATCCAAACCTCCACCACAAAATCAAACACATGTTTTAAACATTTTATACTTTGTCATCTAATTATCCCAATTTTTACCATTCAGTTTTCCATTCAATACAGCAACTAGTTATCCTACATAGTTAATTTGTCCATTAAATCTAAATTATAGGGAGACATATTTGATAATTTGTACAAAAATATTATACACATTATATCTAATTTATAATATATAAATTCTCTATGTGATGGAAATTATCTTAAACACAAGAACATGAAATGTGAGAAAACACTCCATTACCCATAACCACACTGACAATGTTTTTCTTATTTAGGGGTCAATATAGTCATTATAAAAGATGAATTGGTCTTTGAATGGATCATAGTTAATAATAAATTAGATATATATAGTAATATTAGTAATTTTAAATCATTTAACAATATATCATTTTTCTAAAATTACTTAAATGTCCATTTTGACATTATTGATTTAATTTCAATTTTCAAATACAATAAAAATACTAAATTATAATATATAATTTTCATGCCTATTTAACATTATTTATTCATCAAAAAAATAGTGTAAGACAATGATTTATCGAATTTTCATCACATTAAATAATTTTAATGTTATTTATTTTATTAAATTATTAATTAAATAATTACGGCGATAGGATTTCATTGGAATTTAAATTAATTATATAATACCTAAAAAATGATAAATTATTATAATAACAAAAAAAATATTTATACTACAATGTGAGATGTAAAACTGAATAAAATTTTTCCCAATCCCAAAGCATTATAGATATTAAAATGGATGAAGTTATTTTTTGTATTTTTCATTACGTAACATATTATATGAGTCATATTCAAATGAAATTGGAAATAAATTTAATATTTAAATGGGTTTTATGTTCATGATTTAAGTAAATTAATAAAATATATTTAACTTATTTTTTGGTGATTTTAACATTTATCATTCTAGTTTATGCACCACATAAACCCATTTTTACATTAACTAGGGTAATTATTTTTTATTTCATCCTATATTTATTTTGGTAAAAAAATATGTTCTCAATATCATAAATTAAGAGAAATTCTGATTCAAAATATAGAATTCATTTTTTGAAATTAAATTCACATAAATTAAAATTAATCCCACAGATGTGACGAGAAAATGGGGTTTTAAAGTGAAAATGTTCAAGTGTTTAAAATGGTTTAATTATATATTTATTATGTAATTAATTAAACTATCCAAAATTGGATTAATAAAACTATAATTGAACAAAATATAATTTAAAATCAATTTAAAATATAATTTATCATTATAAATAAATTAAATGAATATGCAATTTTCAGTAAATATTTATTAATATCCATTGTTCATCAATAAATGGATCTTTAAAAAAAATCTCAACATATCACCCTAACATAATTTCATCATTATTATTTCATAATTTACATTTTTTATCAAATTAAAATTTAAATACTAGAAAAAACCATTGTTTATAAAATGCATAAATTTTTTTTTGTACAAAATATAATTTTTGTAACGTATAAAGTCTTTGTAAAACATTACCCATATTATTATTAATATATTTTCATTTTATAAAACCATTATTATTAATATTTTATTTGTATTTAATAATAATAATTTTGTGATGCTTAATGGCTATGTTATAAAGGTCGTGTTTTAAAAAAGTTATAATATATCCTAGTATTTTTAAAATCCAGTGTTCTGTTTAACACATGATATTGTATTTTTGTATGTAGAAAAAGCATACCATAGTGGTTAGTACTAAACAAAAGAAAATTGGTCATGCATGTAATACAATTCATTGAATAAGTTCTATTTAATCAAAAAAAAATAAAATAATAAAATCTCAGGATGTTACATACAATCCAAATAAAAATTATGATATTAAATAATATCTTAAAATTTATTTTTTTATCTAAATAAAAATAAAAATATAATAAATATAAAATAATTTGAAAAACCCTATATTAAAAAAAACAAAAATATACATATATATTAAAAAATATTATATATAACAAGTTTTTTTCTTTAATGATTATTTGTCATCAATTACATTATTATTTATTTTTTTATAATTTAATTTTTAACAAATACAATATTATTATTAATTTCATTATTTTTATTTTTATGATAAATATACATATTTTAAATTTTAAATTATTTTTTATTTAGAAAAAACTATATTTTGTTGTGATTAAATTATATTTTTTTATTTTCACTAAATTATTTAAGTTTTCAAATGTTTTTTTTTGTATATTCTATGTGTTTAAAATAACCAAAATGATGTATAACACATGGCATGTAAAATAATAGTTCAAAGGATAAATCATTTAATGATATGTATTTACATAAAATAAATTAAATGATTGAAAAAATTATTATTTTAAAGCATAAAATGTACTCATATATACACTATTATTTATATTATTTTTAATAGTTAAAGAAAATATTAATAATTATTTATTTTTTATTAGTCATTATTTATTAAAATTTAATAAATATGAAATAAAATATATATAATTATCAATTATATAATTATTAATTATATTGTGAATTAATAAATAATTAAAAAATAAAATCATTATTCTTATAAGAAAAATAATTATATTTTACTAATTACAATATTTTAGTTTTATGTATATTATATAAGATTAGGAACTACATTATTATAAATAATTATATTATTTTGAATTATGTTGTTAATAATACTTGTTTTATATTTAATTATATATTAAATTAATAATAATCATTAATTATGTTACATTTTTAATTTTTAAATAAATTATAATGTTTTTTTTAATTAGTAATTATTTATTATTTATTATTAAATACTTTTTAAAATATTATTAATGATAAATTAAAATAATAATTTATAATTAACAAGATTACTAATAATTTGTAATTATATTATTATTATACACTACTATATATATTAGTAATAAATATATATTAAATTATTACAAATAACTAATTATATTATTTATTATTTATTGTTGTATCATTTTTTATATTATTATTAATTATTAATTTTCAATTATTTTCATTTTAATGATTAATTTTAATGATTAATTTTTTTAAAATATTATTAATTTTTTTTAAAAGTACATCATAGAAAAATCATAAAAATTATTTTTTATTAATAATTATTACAAATTATCTATTTTATTAATAAATATATAATTTTTTGAAAATTAAAATTAAATTAAATATTACTATTAACTGGTTTTATAATTTTTGATAAAAAAATTATAAATGTAGTCTTAAAATGATTAGTAATTTTTTTTATAAATTCTTATTTACATTTTAATTTATCTAGTAAATAAAATATAATTTTTTTATTATTTGGTTAGTAACTATATTTTTGTAATCAATTACAATTTACTATATATTTTTATAATTTTCTAGTTATTAATTATTTAAAAAATTTTAATTGTATTTATAAGGAATACAATTAATGGATTATTAATATAATTATATACTATTTTACAATGTACTAGAAGTATGGAGTGTCAATCCCATATAGAAATCATATATTGGATGGTAAGGAGAACATCCCTATAAAAGGGTGTATTTAGTGGTTGTTTAAATAGTGTAATAAAATTGAAATATTTCATTTAAATAAATTTCTATTAAAAATTAAAAATTAAAAATTATTATTTTATTCAAATATATATATATATATAATAAAAAAATTCAAAATAAAAAAATATGTACATAAAAAATTTTAATGTACCAAACATAGTGGAACATAAATTTTAATAATTAATAAGATTGTTCTGAGTGGGAAAACATGTTTAACATCATCATTTTGTTTTTGTTATAATAATATTTAGGTTTCATTTTTTATCATTAATTTAAATATCGTTTTTTCATATGCTTTAATTTTGTAAAAGGGGATGGGGTGTGACTTGAGGAGTTGGTGGGATGTTGACATGAACATCAAGCTAATAAAGATACATGTGGTCCAATTGATACTCGATATGGTATGACGACATGACATTTTGATTGGTCATGGACGCATCATTTTGTTTTAGTCATTGACTTGCAAGTAGGATAGATAATACTTACTTCATTTCTATAGTAGATATCGGCTTACCGGTGGGCCTTTAGGAGCTAATCAGTGTCACCAGTCTATCTCAGCTTACTAAAGGGAGTTTCCTATTCATATTCCACTAAAAACCTATTAATATTTCTTAATCTTTATCCCAAGATCTAAACTCAGTCTACTATATCTTGGATAATCTCTTTAGATGTCAGGGTCATTTTAAACATTTTATCATGACAAATTTATGTGTTGATGAAAGATTTAATCCTCTCTTGGTATATCAAATGATTATTTGATCATGGATTATCTTCTCATTTACATTTCACTTTACTAATTTCTATGATAGAAGTGGAAATTTGTTGGATCTAATATTGGCATCATATTTTATATAGATCGATCACTATTTTTATGTTTTTACCTAGATCTCCAGTAATATTTGTTCAACATTCTGGAATTTTTGTGGTATGTGATTCAATTTGATTATATTGTTTTAGAAATATATAATTTCAGTATTCATGATTATTATTTCACTATTTATGGTCCTTCAATGATCCTTAGATTCTATTATTTACCTTATATTCTGGTTTGCATGTGGGAGATATTTTTTTTATTTATCTTGGTTAGTGGTTTCATAAATTAGATATATTATTAAATCCTTTATCTCTCCACCATTGAAAATCATTTCTAAAATTGGTAAGGGAACAAATAATGTATTGAAAAAATGTAATGGATTTCTATATTGTTTTGAAAATTTATTATCCTTTTTTAGATAAATAAATGGTTTTCATAATTATTTAATAATTTTCATATTTGATGTTCTATATGAAATATTTAAATATGGAAAATACATTGGCGTTCAATGATAATGAAGGGAACCATCCATTGGGATGAACAATTCCCCCTATTCTTATTTGACTAGATTAATGTGTACACTATATAGCCTAATTTGTGGCATGTAACGACTCTTAGGTGTCATCTCTTACACCCTTGGTTCCCATCTCTAACCATTGGGTATCTAGAACCCTCATAATTCTATGTTAGGAATATGATTGGTTTTAGATATTTGGGTAACATAGGTTTCACTAGGATTAATTTGTATCAATAGTAGGTTTAGTTTTCTTCATTTTCAGTATGCATTTAAAGATGTATTTGTAGAAAGATAATAGGAATGTGGTGATCAAAGGGTATGTTTGGAGTATGTCCCTAGCCAAGTCACATTATGATGAGAATTATGTTACAATGGGTTATCGAGAAATGTGTTTCTTCATTCATATAGTGATATAATCATAGTTTTTATGTTTCTATGTATCCTTATAATACATGATTACTTATGTAGTTTTATTTATTAGTTTATTATTTTATCTCCTCTATATCACATTATCCAATTATATCTATTACTACCCCCCTATAAAAATTCCATCGAATCAACTATGAGATTCTACTAATGAACCTCAAATACAAAACAATCTAGTATATCAGAATATCATCAATATAGTTGTGTACATTGTTTTATCTATGGAATGAGATGTGGAACATTCCCATATTCAGGATATAATGGAATATACGTTATGAGATAAGGATATGAATCAAACCTAAGTGTTTCATAATTAGAACACATTTTTATCGGAGTACCGAATGCTCTATAGGAGGTGCATGAGTTTCTTTGTAAAAATGAAACAATAAATGATTTTATAAAGTCTCCTGATTCCATCATGATAAGATGTTCTATCTTCATTCTATAAACCTCAATTTGAATACTGTGGGAAATAATTGTTTCTGAAAATAATCATGATGTCTTTGAATATTATTTACTTCTTGTTCATCTTCAAAAAGAAATTCTAACTATACTCTATAAACGTGATGAAATATTGTGTTCCTCAACCTTAGATGGAGAATCATATAGTTATAGAGTATAATTATCACTTTTCTAAGCTTGATCTATTTTCCCATGGGGTTGTGTGTTATGAGAAGATGATGGGTTAAAGGATTCAAATGTTTCTTTGACCCAATATCTAAAAAATAGTTTTCATGATAAATTTTCATACTTTAGATGATGTTTTTATATAGTTTTGATTGAAATGATTGACCTGGAGGGAATGTTACTATTTAATGATGTTTATCCTACAAATATTGGATTCATTTTCGGATCTTTTAAGGGTATGTTTGTTGGGTGGGTTTTTTTTGAAATAGTGGTGTTGATTTTGAAAATTATTTAGATGTGTCACTATAAGTTGTTAATGGGTTTCCAGTTACTAGTACAATAAAACAAAGAAAAAAATAATTTTTATTTTTTACATGTAATGGTTTGTATCCTGTGTGGATGTAATGGTATCCTGACAAACATCTATTGATATTTAAATTCTCTTTACTTCAAATTGTTCTCTTTAGAACCTATAGGATTCAGGGTGTAATAACATGTTTCATATTACAATAGGGTTATATCTAATATTCTCTAAAATATAGATGTTATTTATAGCATATGAGTCTCCAATGGACATGGATGTGGGTTCTACAACTGTTAGAGGTAACATTTCTATTACATTATCCTTATAGGCTCATTTAATCGATACGACGACCTCTAAGTAATTTTTATCAAATCCTATAGTGCAACTTTTAAGAAAATTAATATAAATCATGACACTCAATATATAATTATTGATGCCTCTAGGAATTATGTATAATTGTTTTTGTTTCCCACCATTGCCTTTATTTATGAGGGACATTAATATAGTTTGGTTTTCCTATTTCTCAAAACAGACCTATTTGATGTTATTATCCAAAATGATTCGCTGGTATCTCAAAATGGATTAATTGACTATTATCATTAGTGGTTGTTTATTACTACATACAATGTAATATCCATTGATTTTAATGGGTAGGGAACTTATGTTTAATATTTAATGATATTATCTATCATATAGTGGTATGTTAATGTTATTGAATGTGATTGAATTTGGGAATTATTCTTTCATTACTGATATTCCTCCATTTTTTATTGAATAAAAAAACTTCTATGTGAATTTTTTTGAATACGTATGTTAATTAGGAAGATTTATTGATTGATATAATGTAGGGAGATTTTCTGATATCAATTTCATCATCCTGTATACCTCTATATGAGGTGAAAGTAAGTATTTATTAGTTCTATGATTTTAAAGATACGAGATTTATACAGGTGATTATGTCATGTTGGGAATACCCAATGTTATTCGCCAATTGGTCTAATAGAACATTCCACTTATGTATTTATTATTATATGACCAATTTGGTAATTGTGAAAAAATATCCCTTACCGTTAAATAATTATATGTTCAATCGGTTGAAATTAGTAAAGTTGTTTTCATAAATGTATCGTCAATCTAGTGACCTCCATCTCATAATTAATGTGTCAGATATTAGTATTATAACTCCGCAATATTTTATAATAGTAACATCTTGATCTATATTGTGTATTAAACAAAATTAAAATATTAGAATATTATATAACACGCCAATACTTTACAATATATTTTTAATTTTAAGTAAATTATATATCTTCAAAATCATGCAATGCATGTAGCTTTGGATGTAAAAGAAATGTGACACTATATTAAAGTATTAAACATTAAACATGACCATTATAACCTAGCATATATGTTTTCATGTATGAATTATAATAAATAAATTATGGCAACTATATACATTATTCATATTTAATGTAAATGTTATTGTTATCTATTGATTAAAAAAATTAAAAACATTTTTAATGAGAATGAAATGTTTTTCAAAATTATGTATTTTTCTGAATTGACAATTAGTCACAATTTTCACACATAATATAAAATTAATATTTTAGACTGCATGACAATTTATTTGAAAAAATAAATAAATTTTTGATATGTACATGTAAAATTTTTATTTTTGTGGTTTTTTTATATTTTTATAAAATGATTAATTTTTTGATAAATATTGAAGAATACTTAATTTTAATTTCAAATCATCCATTTATATTAAATTATTAATGAACAAAAAATATATTTTAAATTATTTAAATCTAAAAAATAGTTCAATTTTATTACAATATAACTAATTCAGTTCATTTTAATCTATTTTAAATTGAATTTTAATATTAAAACAATCTATACATATGTGATTTTTTTTCACAAGATTCCTTGTTTCTTGTGACATATATAGGTATAATTTTGAACTAGATTCTTCAAATTGTATTAGTTGAATATAAATAAATTGATTAAATATTTGAAATCACAATTTTTTATATTTTCAAATAAGGTGATATTAATTTTTGAAAATTATTAACATTAAAAACAGTGAAAATTAATTTCTCCAATTAAGGTAAACATGAGTTTACTAGCGAGATAGACAAAAAATAAAAAATGGTAAAAATAACCTACCAAATTTTCGATAACCAATTTTATAAGAATATATATACCCTATAATCTTAATTGTTTGATAATGAAAAATTTTATATGCTTTTGGAATGATAAAAATATAGGTGTAGTTGATTCATTTTAAAAATACCTTGTGTGTCCCCACCCCCACTTAGAAAATTCCATCCCATCTCCTCCTCTTTTCACACTACCACCACATCATCATCACCATTTATATATTCAAAGAGACTATTCAAGAAAAAGAATAATAAATAAAGAAAAATATGGGGGAATGTTTTCCTGAAATAATAATGACCATGGGCATGCCCTCGCCCAAGATTCTCCCCAAATGGCTTAAAATAGGATGATCTTAAAAATTTACTGTCACAAGATAATTATTCATTCTAGGATGCTATGTGGTCCATAACCTTGCCTCTATTTGTATCTAATAATTCCAACCAAAAACACTTCTTGAAATCCCTCCACATATTTGAGATCCATTTTTTGGGACTAATTATAATCTTGGAATTATTTAGAAAAAATTTCAATAGATTTCTCAATGAATAGATATGGTTTTAAATAATTTATTTTGATTTTAATTATTTGTATAAATAATTATAATATATTTCAACTACAAAATGATAATTAAAAAATAATATATGATGTATTGATATTTTATTTGTTGTCAAATAATATATATTATATTCAATTCAGCCAAACAAAAAATGAAACCGTTGATCTTGTATAAGGAAGAATACATCATCGAGAAATGATGATATTCTTTTTACATAAATGACTTTAAATGATTGATGAAATGATGGATTTAAAATATTTATATGATACTTTTGATATTGTATAATTTTTCAATTATCATATCACATCTAAATTCTTAAATTCATCTCCTTGAGGGACAAAAATAATGTTGAATGTGTGTATAGCTGACTACCAGCTCATGAAGCTTTGTGATTCATTTTTCACCAAAAATTTACATGGAAATTAATAAGGATAATTATGATGAATATAACTAATATTTATTATCTAAATATAATATCTATAATGTTAAATAAAATCAAACATTTTAAATTACAATCCATTTGAAAATAATAACGTCGCTCATGTGCATGTGGATTATTGCCTCTATATAGTGATATGAAATGTTTTTCAGTTTATATTTACATGGATTATACTAATAATGGGTTTTTAATATAAATTATATAAAAAAAAAAATTATATGTAAATATATGTGTAGTAATTCTATCCTTATTATACAATAGGTTCACACACATATATAGGAAGTTGAACAAGTTATAAGGGTTTCTCATCTCACTTTTAATTCTATAAAATTTTCATCATATTCACCACTTATAACATATAATGGTGTATATACTACAAGTTTATATTTTTTATACCATGAAATTATTTATATTAATGGTATATAATGTTTTATTTTAATTTAATTACTTCAATTGTATTTTAATTCAAAAGTGACCAAAGTGGAAAGGGTTTATTTCACAATATAATCCTTATTAGGGATATTCTTTTTTAAATTCTCCCTATATATAATAATTTTATCTTTAAATCATAAAATCATTATATTTTCTTCTAATATTATTATTAATAAACATTTTCATGTAATAATACCTTTTTATACTCTTCCATAATTAAAATGATTGAGAATTATTTTTGACAAAATCATACTTTATTTCTCTATTCAGTAGAGAATTAATTTTCATGAAAATCTATATTTTCTTAAAATACTTGTCAAAAATATTATTAAAATTATCATAATTACATACTAAATAAATTCTAAAACACAGGTTAATTTTTTTTAAAAAAATAAAATGGATTACTCATGTTGTTTTGTAAACAATTTTCATTTTTCTTTTAATAAAAATTTGAATGGAATAATTATTTTAATTTATAGAATTTTTACATAATTCCCTTTCTATATTAACCAATAAATTATTTAATTATTCCATTAAATGTTTCCAATTTAATTTTCAAATAAAATTATATAGATAATATTTTTTTAACTTTTATGAATAAATTAGTTTTTATAGTAAAATGAATATATTACTCAAGAATGTCATTAATGTGATTTTATGGTATTTATATTCATCAAATACACCAACTATATTTAAATTATGATACACTAGGAATATATTGTAATAATATCATAATTTTTTTTTCTCAAGATCTGATATGATCATTTTGACTATGGATCTACTAGTTTTATTTTTTTAATATTACACTGGATGATTTTGTATTGTGTTTATTAATTGGTTTAACTGTTAATATTTTTTATGATTGTTTTTCAATAAAAATATATATTTTTCTTATGTTTCATCCCATTTACATGTGAAATTAATTGGACTTATTATGTGTTGGATGGGGCCGAGAGTTATATATCTCCTCGATGCATCATTTGGTCTCCTTAGACAAATGAGCTTGGGTATTTGGCAAAGGCGCTACCCATTTAGGACCGATGTATTGGAACAAGGAAATGATGATTATAAGACTTTTCATGAATCCTTAAATATATTTTTATTGTGTTTGGTATGACTCATTTCAAAACTATGAATTCGGTTTTTTAAATTCCATGTGACTATTTTATTATTCTAAATAACCATAGTTACGTTTCAATCTTATCTCATTATTTATATATAATTATTTGATCATCATTTCATCATTCAAAATTATACCGAATACATTGATCAAATGGAATGTTTCATTTATTTACCTTTCTATATTTATTATTCGTTATTTATTCAGACAATTAGTTATAATCTTTCCCTTAAAAACTATTTGAGCTCACTCATTTCATTTGATTTATTTTCTTCTAGAAACAATGATGTGTTTCAGGATTGATATACATGGATAAAATATATGTAATAATTGTGTTTTCAATGAAAACCATAAATTAATTTTATTTTTTTTATTTTTTTATAAAATTCATTGATGTTAATAGTTTACTGAAGTTTCTGAAATAATTCTTCCTTCATGATCTGATACCCTGCATGTAGTGAAAATATTTAAAGTAACAACAAGATTGAGGTTACGAGGCTTGGGGTCCCTATATTTGGTATCATATAATGTTTAGTAGAAACCGTAGGTACTACATTTAAGAAGACATTAATTAGGTAAAATATCCATATTAAATACATTGAGGATATTTAAATAATAACATCATAATTTATTGTAATGAAGTTATTAGGTGGTTTTTTCTAGAAATATATCTCTTTATGGATACACCAAGTAGGTTTTTTCCTAGGATAGATTTTCCTAGGGGTAATAAATAAAAAAAGGTTGTATTAGGCTTATCCCAATCTCAAATAGTGATTGAAAAATCCCTAGGTGATCCCATACATTTCCACTCATATGGGGATATTCTTAGAATAATTCCTAGTTTATTTAAAAAAACATTTTGATGTATTTTACATAATGATACCCTGAAAGTAATCATGTTTTTTATAATCAGATAATTTATGTATGAAATTATAAATGTATATTATGTTGTTAATTCTATTTTGGATTACACTTCATGTTTTATAATTTTATGGTCATGTTTACTATATTACATTATTTAGAAATGTATCATAATGGTATGAATTTTAATTGTATCATTTCTTGTACACCATTTATGTATTTCTCTCATGGGAATATTAATGAAGATAGAGCTAGAGCTACAACTCGAAACAATAAAATTATAATGATATTTTGGAAGATGAATCAGAATATTCATAATAATATTTTCCATATAGAGTATAATATTTATGCACTATGTGATGTAACATTGTTTGGTCGCATCATGCATCAACCACATTCATCAATATATGTATATCAAAATAGATTTTTCGTTGAGAAAAAGATATGTTCATTAGATAAGATAGTTCTTGAAATATGATTCATTGAAAATGATCTGTTTCCAGTATTTCTATTATATCTTAGGAGATGCAGACCATTGATGTTTATTGGATATAAAAACATTGAAGGAAGAATAATTAATAGGTATGGAATGGAAGGATTTCTAGGTACTCTTCATGGAAAAATATTTTTCCCTTATGAAATTAGTGGATATGGAATGATATTACATGAGTCTAAGAGATATAGAATTTGAAATTTTTTCTAAGTATCAGTCTATCATTAGAAGTTTAGAATTTCAGGTCACAAACTATGTTCAAAATCTACAGATCAATATTTATCGTTTCTATTATGGGATTAATCTAGTCCTTCAAAGGGAACTAGTCTCCCAAAAAATTTCATTAAATGTTGATATAGTATAATGTACCATCAATATAGATAATGAGTAGTCCATGTCGTACAGATTCAGATAGAAGAAAATGGAGAATATGATGATAGAGAAACTTTAGATAAATGGAATGAGGGAAAACATGATTTTCACACATGTGATACTTGTGGAAAGAAGCACCTTGTACATTCCTCAATGTAAAAGTGGTTTTATTTAATTTATAAGAAAATTTTCATCACTATTATGTATTAATTGTTAAGGGATAGTTTTACTTAGTATATATCATTAACTATATGAATATTTCGACCTATTCCAACCAATTTCCTAAGGGTTAAGGGAATATACATTAGAAGATGATAAGGGATCATTGTCTAGATTATTATACCGATCCAACTAATGCTGAATTATTAATGTACTTGTGTATTTGGATGTAATAAATTTTTTATGAAATTATTTTATTTTCAATTATTCTATTATAAGGATCATGAAATATATATGGATTGTACTGCAATGATATTTCTTTTAGGAGTTAAAATAACATGGTGATTGGTACCAAGGAATGTGATTCAGTGGTAAGTTGGATTCTTTGGAAGAAAATTATTAATGGATAATAACCGTTAATATATTCCTTATTTTTAGATAAAACTAGTAATGATGTGTTTATATGATCGTATTAGTGACTATGAAATTGGTTAGTGATTTGATGTATTATGTTATATTTTAAGAGTTTACTTCATGTGTGTATCTACTATCTATATTTGGAAACCTATGATTTTTCTAAACATAATTTTCTCATTTTTGGGTTATAGTGGTAAAGTTATTGATATATATTCAATGAGACATTAAGATTCACTTTATATTTTCTAGTGAATATAACGTTGATTTAGTGAGTTTCACTGAAATTAATTTTACTATGAATTTAAAGAGAAATATTTTTAATGATTTTTATGTATAACAATATATGGAAAGGATTAATTTTATATTTAATTTTCATTAGATAGGGTGATATAATCATTTTTAATAATAAAATGTCTAGATACAAGTTCAATGACTTGTCTACTAGTGTTTTATTAAATGTAATTTAAAACAAACAATTTTTATATTCGTTTTATGTACTAATAAATGAAGTTGGAATTGATATAATAATAAACAATTGTTGTAACTATTACTATGAAATAGAAATATATTCAGTGCATTCTCATTTTTTCTCATTCTAGTAAGTAATGGACTTCATCATCTCTAGGAAATAGACCATGAATCATAAATATTATACTAGAACATTCATTTATGATGAATCATAATATACCTTTACCCATCATAGATTTATAGTTCTATATTTCATTGAATTCATCATGATCATTCACCTTATTTTTTGTCAATTACCTCTACCACCCTCCATTATTATTTGTGTATTACAGTTTTCTTCCATGTCTATATCTTCACTTCCTATCTATATTCTCATACATGAAAACTTATTTATGTGATTACTCTATATGGAATATATAATTTACATTATATATTATCAAAAAGATTGTTTATTAACCCTTTTAATTATGTTCATTTTCACGACAGATATTTTCAAATGAAAAAACATTATTATTGAAATCATGGTTAAAATGTTATTAAGAAATGTATTTAAGTGGTGTGGAATTTAACACCTTGAGATTTCAAAATATGAACATCATGTTTTATAGATTTTATGAAATTAAAACCCAACACTAATAGAAAAATATAACACCATTATAATTTAAGAACAACATGTTTTTAAATAAATTTAATCTCTTTGATATCATTCCATTCATGCCACACTAGGTATAATAAAAAAATGAAACTCTATGAAAATATTATTCATTAAAAAAGACCATTATTATCTTGTTGTTAAGTTTGAGGGTATGAATAAGACTTACTAAATTACTAAACCTTTATGGTATAAATTTTTTTAAAATAAATTCAATGTTTATATTTTTATTATAGATAAAATAAGAACTATTTGAAATATAAGAAATTTTTTTCTATGGGACTATATTTTCATGAATGGTGGATTAATGTCCCTTTACTCACATAATGAAAAATTTATTTTTAAAGATAATATATAATTTATTTTTTAAATTTTTTTTATAAATATCATTTTTATATTTTTTTAGTTTTTTTTATACTTTTCTGAACAGATTCATTTTTTATGAATATACAAAATACTAAAATTTAATCGAACAATGCATTTAAATTTATATTATTTTTAAAGTATAATTATCATTTAAATAATTTTAATGTAGAAATAGATCAATTATATTATAAATTATCTAATTTATATCATTATAATGAATTTCATATCAAATATTTATATTTAAACATTTAATAGTTTTGATAATTTTCTCTTTGGAAATCCTATTTTTGATTTCTTATATGGGTAAAAATTTTATTTGCATTCCGTAAAATATTTTCAATGATTTTTGAAAATTGGTCTCTAGATTTTGTGTCAAAATAATTTTTATTTTGTAATATGGTTATCATAACTAATTAACCTTATGATTAGTAAAAATATTAAAAATTAATTACTAACATTAAGGAAAAAATTGGTTTGTCGATGGTTAATCTAAAATGAAAGGGTCATAAAATAACCTACAAACTTGTACATAACCCTTTATGTGGACATATTTAGACCCCATAATAATTATCATGTTATAAAACCCCATTTTGTATGATTTATTAATGAAACAAACATAGGTGTAATTGATTATTTTCAAAAATACCAACTGTGTAATGTCCCCCTATTATAAAATGTCAACCCCTCTCATCCCCTCTTAACACTCTGATGGCCCATTGTTTTTTCCATGGAATACACAAATAACTTTTTTATGTACCTCCCAAAATAATATATTAATTTTTTAGGTAATAAAGCTAATTTATGTTGGATTTAGTTCAATTCAAATGTGGTTTCTCAATGAAGAGGTAATATTGTTATCCATGTGTTTTTATTTTACATCTACATAAATATAAATAAATATCATAAAAACATTAACTTATGATAAAAAATACATATTATATACTAAGAATATAATATAATAATTTGATAACAAATATCCATATCCACATTCATAAAATGGATAGAAAAACTATCGATCATCTATATGGTGGACTACTGCCTCACAAACTGATGTTGTTTGTTTTCCTTACCCACCAATAAATGATGAATTTAAAGATATATTTCACATAATTAATAGGAATTTCAAATATAATTATAGGAAGATAATTTTTATATCACAAGTAGCTTCTTACATTCCATTGCATGATGGACACAATAAGGTCACTTTTGTATAGAACGGACTACCTCTTCGTGAAGAGATTTGGATTGCTCTTCACTTTTTTTACTTGAATGGTAGTAAGGATAAAATTAAATGAATATATGTGATATTTATTATCTAAACATAAATATATATATATATATAATAAATATATATTATATTTATTTCATGGTGACTATATGTATATCATTTATCGATGATAAAATTAAGATTACCAAAATTACCCAACTGAGACAAACAAAAAATGTGAAGCATTAATCATATGAAAATGTGCTTTAAATTAATTTTTTTTTAAAGTTGATAAAAAAATTAAATCTTATACACAATGATTTATATGATTATGTTTATTTAATGAAAATTTAATTAACCTTTATTTATTATAAAGGAGGTCTGGACAAATATTAAAGATGTCGAAAAACTGGTAAGGGTTTCTCAAATCACATTTACATCCATGAGACACATACAATATTAATGACTTATTCCTTTTGAGGAGGTTAAACTACCATTATTGATATGTTATATCATGAACACATTTCAAATAATGGTATTTAATGATTTATTTTGTGTTATTAAATTCATGGGGATTATGAATCAAATGTTAACAATGTAGTAAGGGTTTATTTCATAATCTCACCACTATTCAAGATTATTATTTTAAAATTATATTAGAAGGAATTATTGGATACTTTTACCTTAAAATATATTCAGATATTAATTTTATTTTTATTCAAAAACAATTTCGGGTTATATTACAATTTTTTTACTCTTTTGTTCATAAATGATTGGAAAATATTTTTTATAAAATTAGACATTATTTATCTCTTTAGTGGAAAATCATTTTTCATTGAAATTATGTTTTTCTAAAAAAATACGAAAAAATTCATTCTTATATTGATTTATTAAAAATATTTTTGTTGTATTAAAATAATTTTATATAATTTTTGAATGGAATATTTATGAAAATCTCCTAACAAATATCGTTTATTATATATAGTAAATTTTAAAAGAATCATTGTTTTAACATGAAGTGTTTGTGAATCATTCCCCACAATTAGGACCATCCATTGGTTTAATAAATTATTAATGAGATTCCAATTTTATTTTCAATGAAATATGAATTCAAAATATTCTGTTAAATTATAGTCAAGAAAATATTCTCTATGATAAAATGATATTTTCCTCGAAAATTTCATTAATGTAATTTTATTATATTTCTATTCATCAATAATGTCAATCATTTTTTGTAATTATGATTCACTGGAGATATATTATAATAATAAAATCTTTATTATTTCATTTGATGGTATATTAATATTTTCACTGTGGATATTTGAGTTTGGTACCATTCATATTACTATAGATGGTTTATGATTATATTTAATGACTTGCATAATTCGTAACCATTTGTATAATAGTACTTTAATATCAATGGTAATATTGAATTTGTGTTACTAATTTTATTTGATAAATTATTTTCAAATATTACATTTCCCGATTCATTATTAGTTATAGATGTAAAAAATTTGGAAGAATTTGTACATAGGTTGACCTCACTATCCATTATGTTTTCGAATATGTTAAAATGTGTTCTAAAATTTTTCACCCATGTTATTTAATCAATGGTACAGAAAGGGGAACTCAATCCATGATATTTTGTACTATTTTATTTCTTTTAATGTATATTAATGTTGGTTTGTCTCTTGGATTAAATAACTTGGTATAATTAAATCAAAAACATTTCCCACGTGTCCCAACACATTATTTTTTGGCATGACCCATCAAATATTATGAATTGGCAAGACACTAACATAGAATCTGATATTTTAGTGGATAATTAATCATTTTGATTTATAGACACTGAAATAAATTCTCTATAAATAATATAAATAACAATATTTCTACATCATTTGAATCATTAGTTAGACTCAAATTAGATATGGGAGTTGGAGTATTTGATAACGGAGAAATAGCCCCATCTATTTGTTGACCAATCCATCAACATATAATTTTATGGGTAGAAAGAACAATCTTAGGGGGAATTATAATATCCTAATATTTTTCTTAGGTACACAAACATTTATATTTTATTACATTCTTAATTTTTTTGATATCTTATTAAATAATATTGTTTTAGATTATAATTGGTTTCAAGGGTGGGTCTTGAGGAGAAGGAGGTTTGAAGACATAAATATTCATCTAATGAAGATGCTGGAGGTATACTGGCTCATCAGTTTCAACCACCAACTATCTAGTTGGATTTATAGTAGTTAATTTATTTATAGGAATTATAAATTATGAGGCTAGACAGTGGATCATGTATTCCTATAGTATCCATTGGGAAGGTATTGAGTAATCAAAATAAAGTTAGTAGTACTGATCATGTGAAGTTCATTAATGTTTATATCTTATTTTTATCCCAATAAAAAACTAATTCTATTTGTTAATTATTATCCAAAACCAAAACATTTTAAATTTGAATATGAGGTATCTCTTCACATAACTTTTCCACATCCTACAAGATTTCATAGTTGATAAAAGTGGTGATCAAAATCATTATTCCCCATTGGTATATCTGACTATGTTTTGATCATTGATTCTCTTATCCTTCATATTCTAAATTCTTAATGGATTTGACTACGATTTAAATTTTATGGAACTAGGTTATTGATTTTATTAAATATTGATCTATCATGGATTTGAGAGTTCTTTTTTAGATCGATAATCTTAATTGTGTGTTATGCATGAATTGTATTTGTAACTAAATAATCATTACCTCCAATATTCTCAAATTTGATAAGTTCAAAATTCAGTATTCTTAATTTTTCGTTTAGGGTTATCTCTTTATCCTAAGATTCATAAATCTATAGTATTTTTTTTATTTCCACATGGGAGTTAATATTCCATGTGTTTCAAAAAATATTTATCAATCAATTAGATTTTTCTAATTAAACACTCTTCCTCATGCACCCCTAAAATGGTTTATAAAATTATTTAAAGTCATCAATTTTTTTTATAAAATTTGATTGTTTGTTTTATGGTTATGAAAAGGTATTTACCATTATATTCTATTAGAATAAAAACTTCTAATGAAATATTAAAATGTTATCAAAGGTTTTGTTCCCTTACAATGATTCTAATTTTGAAAGAACATTGGTGACCAATGAAGAGGTAAGGTCTATCCTCAAGTATGAACACATAACCCTAAGACTATTATACTCTGTTAATGTTTTCACTATGTGTGTTAATTTGTGGCAATTATCCACTCTCTATAAATAAATCGTACACATAGGTATGTTTTACAACGGTAATGTCTAGAAATGGTACTCTATTGATTAGGAAAATTGTAAGATGATCCAAAATAAATACAAGTTGATTTTAAAATAATTCTTATTTTCATTTTTTTATTATATTTTAAATTCAATTTTAATTATTTTTATTGAAATTACTTGAAAATTAGAATCATCTTATGTTTTAATTTTTTTTAAAAAGGTTGTGATTTTCCATATAATCAATTAAACAAGGTAATAATTGTATTACATTCTTTTTAATTGTTTAATCATTCATTATTAATTTGTTTTAAAAATCAAAACATTAAAAACATGGATGGATTTTACTGGTCTTGTTTATACAATAACCTATATAAACTTGGGGTGTGTATATAATTTTTATATTTTTTGATGCATTTAATGGAATGGACTCATAGTGTGTTTGTGGGTTTTTTCATTATTATGGTTTGGAATTCAAGAGGTCAGGACATGTAACGTAAAGATGGTTTTTTTGGATTTTTTTTGATCATTATTGAATTTTTGATTTTTGGAAACTATATCATGCACATTTTTTTATCATTTCAGTTGTTTACATGTAATCACATATCAACATTCTCGTTTTTCTTACTATCTGTCCCTAATAAATTCTCTATAAAATTTACTTCCAATGGTGTTCTTTAACTCCTCAATAATTTTCTCTAACCTATACAGATCAAAAATTACCTTCAGAAAAGTTTAAAATTGGATGGGGATTTTGATAGTCTAGTTTCCATTCCTAGAACTCCAAAAAATTACCTTTATAATTTTTTTGAATAACAACATTTTTCATTAACTTCTTACCTCAAAAGGTTTATCATGATATTATATCGACCCAACATTTTCTTACATTACTATAATACTATTATAAAGATAAATAACATAATAGTATTACACCATGAGGATCTAGAGGTTTAATTTCTTGGGAAAACTAGGACCGAACATATCATTTACAATATCAAACACAAACATTTACTTAATTCATTCATCAACATCTTCTTATTGTCCCTTGAAATCTACTTAGTACACATATTATAATGAGGATATACATCAAAAAGGGTAGAGTTAAAATACCAATAAGATGAAAGGTATTAAAAATATTACCATTGATTAGAATAATTATAACATCTTCAAAGGATCCCGAATAGAAGATGAAACATTAATGAAATACTTGAAATGTGGCAACGTGTAAAAAATGAGACATCATGACTTAGTTGTTAACTACCACACATAGTTGTGAAAAATGATATCATCATGTTAATGCATCATTACACTTTAACTCATAAGATTCATCACTTTACCCAACTCAATAAGGAATTTTATAATTCTGGGTACACCTGTGACATTCAAGCATTTATATTGTGTTAAATAATTTTGGATGATCCTGTTACATCATAATATTTACATTATCATTCATGAAACACTGAATATATGTAAAACATGAATTTAAAATAAAAAATGTAATGAAATGGGGTTCACATAATAATTCATACATTATTAAACATTTGGATTCCAAAATAAATAGGTAATGTCATTCTTGACATAGAACCATTAACAAAGAGTGAAGAGTGAAAAATTATTCAAGCAGTAAAAAGGTTGTTTTTATTTGAAAGAAGTGTTAATTTGGAAACCATTGGGATTTTCATAAATAAATTAGAGAACATTTATATCCCATAAAAGGAATAATAATGATAATTAAATTATTTCAATGTAGAACCCATACCTAATGTGGAGTAAAATATAGGGAACCTGAAGAAAGAAAGTTAGGATCATGAATTCCACATTACCTTGTATTTGAATGTTATCTACACTTTAGTGTCATTTATAATGACATTATTATAATTAAAAAAATTATAGAACCTTTTATACATGGATATTGTTTAATATATTTTCATTGTGTTATTTTATGGGCCTTAGGATGAGTTATAAATATTAAATTCATTATTTTGGAATGATTTGTTTATAGTTTTCCTGAAAAGTCCACTTTTATTCATGATTTGATGTTTGTGTAGAACATGGATAAACACACAGAACTAATATTAAATGTTATTAATGATAATCCAGGAGTTTGAATGACATTATAATGAATTATTTTATATACCATGTGGATGAATAATTAGATAAAATTTAATGATGATCATCTTAGGTTAATTTGGACGTTTTTTGAATCACAACGAACTTGTTTTGTTTTAGAATTTATCAATATGTAAATATGTTAGTTAGAGAACACTAAATATTATATAATATATAAAATATAATCTGGTTTAACCATAAAAATGGTTTCATGACCAGATCTGTAGGTGGTAATGGAAAAAATAAAACCTGTCATTCATGAACAAGACAAATTAACACCTCATGAAAAACATTTTATTTTCTAAAATAAAAAATAAGAGGGGAAGAGTGTTGGAAGATATATTTTCCCATTAGTATTATAAAATTAAATTATATTTGTGTAACTAGAGTAACAATACGATTTTGATGAGGATATGTGAAAATCTATTAGAAAAAGAAAGTGAAATTTATTGGAAATTAAAGGAAAAGATAAATAGGGGAATTACCTATTGAATCCTCCCCTTGAGATACACATTAAGTAACCTATTCTGGGTATTTTTATGAGACCATAATTTCTTGGACATGGGGAAGGGGCTAGGGAAGATGTTTGGGAAAAGTTTAGAAAAGTCTTGCAGCTTCAGAGGTGTGTGGAAATAAGGGTGTGAAGGGTGGTATTTATAGTGGACAAGAGAGGGGTTCTCTTAAAATTGTAATAATTAGTTTATTAATTTACACCATTAAAAGAAATATTGATGATTCTATGACCATAAGAAGTAACTAGATAATGTGAGTTCAAGATTTGGTTTATTACATCACTTTTGATGTCATGAATTGTGGATTTAGATTATAATGTATTTTTATTGTAAAAATAATTTATTTTACTATTCACAAAATATTCTAGTGTTTTAGAAAAATCTCCAAAATTTACCATTACCATTTGTCGACATGTTGAATCAAAAAATGAAATATACTTTCAAAAATATTTTCTTAAATATTACTAATTTAATTTTTAATTAAAATCCTAATTTACATGAAAATAATGTTTATGAAATTAAAACTCATTTTATAAGGCTTTCAAAAATTATATGAAGTCTTATAAAATTATCATATAACCAAAAGACATAGAATTGTTAAGTTATGGAAAAAAGTTTTTAAAAATTCATATTATTTTTAATTAATGAATTAATTTTAATTAATTATTTATTACATACCAAAATACCAATACATTTACTATGGTCAAATTGTCACTTATAAGATGCCAATTTTTATATATTCAGTCATGCGTAAGGTTGCTATTATTTCGGATGATTTAATATTAATAAGGGTCATAATACTATTCATAAGTGTAGGTTACTATTCACAATGGTAGGTTACAATTCACCAAAAATTATTTCTATTTTATTAGACTCTAAAAATCATACTGATCGTAAACGTGTATCTCAGATTTAAGAAATTCAAAACATAGAAAAGATAAAATTATGTTTAATGGTCACATAATATTTAGTATCACTAAATTTCATTGTTCTTCTTAGTGAAAGAATACTTTAAGGAATAATTATAAGAATGTAATTCCATTTATAAAACATAGGGTCATTACATTCTTTCCCCCTAATGAAATTTCACCCTCAAAATTTTGTTTTACACAAACAGGTGAAGGTACATATCCTTCCAGGCCACAACTTGTTCCCGATTTTCTTCTTCAAACATATGGTTTATACAAAAAAATAAAAGGTGGGTTGTCTTGTTGTGTGTAACCTTATCTCCATAGTCTATAATCATCACTGGCTTCTCCTCATAAGAGATGTTATCATCAAGTTGAAACACTTCTATGTTATGTACTTGTGAGGAGTCGGGCATGTACTTTTTCAGGCGTGATTAAAAAAACAAGTCATTAACATGATCTATATTTAGTGAAAGTTCAATCCGATTGGACATGGATTATATGCATTCATGGATATCAAAGGGTCCCTTGTACCTTGGTCTTAGCTTATCTTTCATTCCAAACCGCATGACTCTCTTCCATGGTGATATTCAAAAGAAGAATTTATCCCCAACATCAAACTCCAATTCCCTTTGATGGTTGTCAGCATAGCTCTTATACCATCTCGGAGAAGCCTTGATATGTTTCTAAAATACTTGAAACTTCTCTATCATCTTGGGTACAAGATCTGGTCCATGTAGCGTTCTTTCTCCAACTTCATCCCAAGAGGTTGGAGTTCAACATCTCATTCCATACAAAGATTCATATGGAAACATATTATTAATATAGTGGAATCTATTATTTAATGATAAATCAACCAACAGGAGATGCTTATCCCATCCACCATAGAATTCTAAATAGTAGGCTCATTGAATATCTTAAAGTGTATGAATAGTCCATTTAGATTGGCCCTCAGTTTTTGGGAGACAGGTCATGCTAAAATTTAATTCTGTACTCAATTCATGTTTAAGACTTCTCCAAAATGTTGATGAGATCCTTGGATCATGGTCAGAGACAATCCAGATTGGAACAACATGAAGGATCACCTCTTCTTTCAAATATATCATTGTATGTTGTTCAAGCGAGATATCTTCCTAAATAGCAATATATTGAATATTTTTTGTGAGTAGTTAAACCACAAACCATATCTCATTATTTCTTTTTAAAATCTTCAAGAGACCCATTACAAAGTATATACTGACATTATCCCATTTTCACATAGGTATAGGCAATGGTTGCATCATCACTTTGGACTTTTGTTTCTCAACTTTAACATGATGACATACTAAGAACCATGAAATATATTCTTCAATCTCCTTCTTCGTGTTATCCCACAAAAAGTGTTCTTGGAGATATCGAAACATCTTGTTGATACTAGGATGTATAGAGAATGTTTATATATGTGCATTTTCCAATAGATGCATCATTATCATGGGTGTTGATGGAACAAAAATTTTCATTCCAAACCAAATCACACCATCATAATCAATATGGTACTCATGAAACTTCCCTTCTTTTACTACATCCACCTTATTTTGTAACTCTAGATCACCCCTTTGTGCCTCCTTAATCATCACTTATATTAATTTTTGTGAAATCATTTCGGAAAGGAAGGATGTATCCCCTGCCCTTATGATTTCCAAATACTTCCTTTTCATATCCAAGAAGATAGGGTATTTCTTAATCTGTAATATGGATAGAGTAGTGGGTTCTTTTCTACTTAGATTATCAGCTACCTTGCCTGCCTTTCTAGGATGATAGTGAATAGAGAAATCGTAATCATTTATTATCTCTAACCATCTCCTTTGATGTGTGTTAATCTCATTTTTAGTGAATATATACTTGAGGCTCTTTTCGTCAGTGAATATGTCACACTACTCACCATTAAGGTAGTGGAGAAAGATTTTCATGGAAGAAATCTAGGATTCCAGCTTAAGATCATGCATCAGCTAGTTCTGATCAAGGATCTTCAACTACCACGAGGCGTATGCTATCACATTATAATTTTTCATGAGTATAAAACCCAATACTTTTTTTAAGCATCATTTTACTTCACAAATAATTCTCCAATTTTTAGTAAGTTGAGTACAAGTGTAGTGATCAGCCTTTTCTTTATCTCCATAAAGCTTACCTCACATTCTTCTGTCCAGACATAAGTTACCCCTTTCTCTATAAAATTATTTACCATGCCTGATAATCATGAGAAATTTCTCACAAAACCTCAGTAGTACCCATCTAATCCAAGAAAACTTTGGATTTCTTTGACACTAGAAGGTATGTGGCATTCCTCAATCTCCATTGTTTTTGAAGGGTCTGCAAAAATATCCACTCTTGTGATCAGATGTCCCAAGAATGTGACTTGCTTCATCCAAAAGTTACACTTTCTAAACTTGACGTACAACATAATCTTTCTCAATGTATCCATTACAAGTCTTATAGGTTCTTCATGTTCATCCTTTCCCTCGGAGTATATGCGATTATCATCAAAAAATACTACAACAAATTTGTCGATGTAATTTCTAAAGACTCTATTAATCAAATACATGAATATTGTAGGAAAATTAGTAAGTCTGAAGGGCATCACCAGAAAATCATAGTGCCCATACCGTATATGGAAGGCATTATTTTGAATATCATACTTCTTCACCTTTAGCTGATGATCTAAAGAAGGAAGATTCAATATTGATAAGTATTGATCTCCTCTTAACTAGTTGAACAAGTCATCAATCCTTGGTAGATGATACTTTTTCTATATTGTGAACTTATTAAGTTCCCAATAATCGATACTCATCTGCATTGTTAAATCCTTCTTTTTCACAAAGAACACCAGCGTACCCCAAGGTGAGGCACTTGGGAAAATGATCCATTTTTCCAATAGATCTAGCAGCTACTTTTCTAACTCTTCCAGTTAGATAGGATTCATCTTATTGGGACATATTGATATAAGAGTAGAACTGGGTATGGGTTCTTTTGAGAACAATACCTCATGATATGTGGGAAGTCTGGGTAACTCTTCAAGAAATACATCACTGTATTCCCTCATGATGGGCATTTTTGCAAGGTTGGGTCTTTTCCTTGAATCAACCATTTAGGAAAGTAATTCATCTTCATAGGGAATCAACACCGACACCATTGACATATTTTTAAATTGAGATGATCATATATCCATTTGTAGAGGATCATGTGATGGTTCTAATATGAAAAGATATTTATTTTTCTTAGTAGTTGAAATGTGCTCTATATAACGAGATCCAATCCATTCCCATTATTGCGTCAAATTCCACCAAGGGAAGTATTATGAGATTTTATTGAAAAATCATCCCACATAAACCAAAAAAATAAGAGTAAAACACTTGGGTTGCAATGATTTAACCACTTGGTGATTTTATAGATATCTATACCTGAAGGTTTCGGGGCTTTGGTTCTATAGTTCAAGAAAATGTGTAAGATATAAAGGAGTATTTTGAACCAGAATCAGATAAGTTTTTTTCCATTATTAGGTGAATATTAAGTGTAACTTATATGACATCAATATCATGATACACTTCTGCATTAGTGATGGCATACGCCTTCCCTTGATTCTTTGGCATTGGTGGCTGCTGATGCTGCTTACCCTCAAGGACTCGGGGATTACTGAATTGGATTGCATAGGTCCCTTGCTCCCTTAAATTGAAATGGTTGGTGATCCCGTTTCATACACTACGTTATCCTTCATTCTCAATAATTTTCGACACTCTTAAGCATGGTGTCCTTCTTTCCTACACTTGAAGCATTTTCACATCCCTCTGAGGTAGTTTTCATGATGCAACTTCCCACATTTTTGGCATGTGGGTCTCTCAGTTCTCTTACCACGTTTATCTTTATATCCTCCATCTTGAAACTCCATCTTTCATTTCTTATCACCATAGCTAATTTTCCATTCTCAAAACTCCATCATAACTTTGAGGGAACACCAAATAACATCTTCATACATCGCAAAGTCTAGAATCGCAAAATCCTTTCGAAGGTGTGGTTTTAACCCACTAAAAAATATATTCATTTTCTATAATTCTTTATTAAAAAACCCAAATCATACATTGCATTCCTTTTGAAATTCACTTTGTCAGTCGTGAAAAATTCTCCATCCTTTTTCATGGGCTCTATAAATTCCCTCTCCATCATCAAATAAAGAGTTCATGGGAAATACATGTTATGAAACATGATTTTAAATTCTTCTCATTCCATCTCTTCAATATCATCTCTTAGATTGGTGTTCTTAATAAATTCCCACCATTGATCGGCCTCTTCATCTAGACAATAAACAAACAGCGTCAACTATTCTCTCTCAGAATAGGGAAGCACATAAAATTTCTTCTCAATGGAGGTGACCCTCTCTTCAGAAACTAGCGGATCAGAAGACCCACTAAACCGCATTGGTCATCGCTACAAAAAACAATCGATAGATAGTTTATCCTTCTTCGGTGAAGGAGGAATTTCCCCATTATTCTGGTTATTTATCATAACATTAGATAGTCGAGAAAGCATCACCCTAATGTTTCAAGATCTACCTCCCAATGAATTGGGGATGTCATTCGATCAATCACTACATTAACCCTCACACAATTTTTTTATCCTTGTTTCTCATGGTTCCAAATATTTGTTAAAATATAAATGGATAGAACTAAACATAAGTCAATGAGTCATGAAAACATAACGTACTCATTTGTACAATTTTTACAAAAATATTTTTTTATGGGATCCCTATGTAAATATTCTTGTGTTCATATTTTTTCTTAGTCTAATACTAGAGTTTTTCTCTAGGGTTCATTAATACTTGTTCCGAAATTAACTAAACCTTGGCTCTGATACCAACTATAGCGACCCTACCTTTTATTATATTACTATTAAATCATTATAAAGATAAACAAAATTATATTATTACACCATGAGGATCCATATGTTTAGTTTCTTCTAAAAAATAGTACTGAACATAACATTTAAAATATAAAACATAAACATTAATTTAATTCGTTCTCTTACATATTCTTATTTTCCCTTGAAAAATCTTCAGTACACATATTCACCTGAGGTTATACATAAAAAATGGGAAGTATAAAACCCATGTTAGAGGATAGATTATAATAGATTACCCATGGGTGTGCATATCAATAAAATAGGAATAGTATCACAAATAGGATATGAAGAATTTATAAAAGACATGAAACATGAAAATTCATAAAAAATGAAACATCATGTCTTAGTGGTTAACTACCGCACATAGTTGGGAACAATGGCAGAATCATGTTCACACATCATATCCTTTTAAATCATGAGATTCAACAATTTATCCAATGCATTGTGTCAAGGTATAATTCAAGGTGCACCCATCACATTCAAAAATTCATATTGCACTATATAATTCTGGGTGCACCAGTCACATCATAATTTATACATTATCACGCAGTCCACATTAAAAATATTAAAACATGATCATAACAAAAAAATGGAAAGAAATGGATTTAAAATAATAAATAATTCATTCCTAAATATTTTTACCCCAAAATAAATAGGGAATATCCTTCTTTACATTGAAAAAATAACCATGAGTGAAGAGTGATACAATATTCAAGAAGTCAAAAGGGTATTTTTATTTGGAAGAAGAATTATATTGGAAAAAAATGTGTACTTCAAAAAATAAATAAGAGCAAATTTATACCATAGAAAAGGTAAGATAATTATGAATAAATTATTTTTATAGATAACCCATACCCAACATGGAGTAAAAGGGAAAGAACCGGAAGAAAGAAAGTTGTGTTCAAGAATTTCCCCATACCTTGCATCCAATCACTTTATTTGCTATAATATCTTGAATAATGGAATTACATTCATTCATTAAAAATTAAAAAAAAAATTTATGGATGAATATGGTTCAATAGGGTTTCATTAATTTCTTTTATGGGCATTATGATGTGTCATAGATCTTAAATTCATTGTTTAGTAATGTTCATTTTTATAGTTTTCTTGAACGGTTCACTTGTATTCATTAATGAAACTTCTTATAGAACATGGATAAACATCCATAAATGATATAAAATGTTATTAATGATACACCAGGAGTTTAAATATCCTTATAATGAATTATGTTATATACGAAGTGGATGAATCATTAGTTAAAATTTATTAATGATTGTTTTAGGTTAATTTTGATGGTTTTAGGATCACAACGAACATGTTTTGTTTTATAATTTATTAGTATGTAAATAATTTAGTTCGAGAACATTAAATAGGATATAATACATATAATATAATCCATTAAAACCATAAAAATTATTTTCTGACCACATCTGAAGGCATTAACGGAAAAAATAAAACATATTATTATTGAAGGTGATAAGTTAACACCTCACAAACAAAATTTTCATTTCTAAAATAAAAAGAATAAGGGAAGGGGATAGATAATATATTGTCCCATTAGTATCATAAAATTAAATTATATATGAGATATTATTTTTAACATACCATGTGTATGAGGATAAATGGTAGATATTAAAAAAATTACATGAAATTGAATTGAAATTAATGGAAACGAGAGAGGGGGAATTACCTCTCGAATCATCTTATTGAGATCATTTTTAAGAGACATATTTTTGGACTTATGATGATACCAGATGCTATTGGACGTGGGAGAGTATCCAAGGATGATTTTTGAATAGAGTTTAAGCAATTATTTAATCTTTATAGGTGTGAGGAAATTAGGGTGTAAAGGGTGGTGTTTATAGTTGATGGGAGAGGGGTTCTCTTAATATTTTAATCATTAGTTTTTTAATTAACCACAAGATAATAAATAGTAATGATTATATGACCAAGAATAGTAAATAGGGCATGTGAATTCTAGATTTGGTTTCGTACATCACTTATGATGTTAGGGATATTGGATGTAGATTATAATGTATTTATACTGTAAATTAATGTATTTCATTATTCAACAAAAATTCACGTGTTTCTGAAAAAACCCAAAAATTCACCCTAAACATTTTTTGATGTGTAGAATAAAATAATAAAATAAATTTTCCAAAAATAGTTTTCTACATATTACTAATTTAATTTTTAATTAAAATCCTAATTTTCATGAAAATATATTTTTTTAAAAGCAAACAAATTTTATAATGCTTTAAAAAATCACATAAGCAGTTATAAAATTATCATAAAACCAGATGAAATAGAATTATTAATTTATAAACATATTTTATCAAAATTTATATTCTTTTTAATTAATTATTTAATTTTAATTAATAATTTATTATTTACAAAAATACCAATACTGTTACTATGGACAAATTGGCACTTAAAAGATACATTAATTTTATTTAATCATTCATGGCTAAGGTTTCTATTATTTTGTAAATTTTAATATTAATAATGGTCATACTATTATTCATAAGGGAATGTGTCTATTAATAAGGGCAGGTTACTATTAAATAAAAATTGTGTTTGTTCTATTGGACTCCAAATATCATACTGATCGCAACCATATATGTCAGATATTCGAAATTCAAAACACAGAAGTGAAAAAATTATGTTTATTGGTGACATAGTATTTAGTATCATTATATTTAATTTTAATTACTAATGTGACTATACTATATGGAATAATTATAAGAGGTTAATTCCATTGATAAAACATTGTGTTATTACAAGAATAACTCCATGAGAAATTAATTTCCCCATAAAATTTCTGAAGGAGATTATTTTCATTGAAATTTACATAAATGAAAGAAATGATCAAATATCTTTAATAAGTTTACTAGAATCACTATATTTTAATTTATATCATTATATAGAAAAAATTTTAGTATGGTATCATCAATGTTGGATGATCAATGCGAATAAATGGATTGTCAATGTCTCAAGTTAGATGGGAATTGATTTGAAGTTTGTTGTGGTAATATAAAATTTTCAGTTGATCCATGGTTGTTTGAGCATTGGAGTCACCTTGGAGGGGATTTATATGTTGGATGAGTAATTGAGGAAATTCACACTGGTTAGGTCGGTATGAAATAATGGTTCATAGAGGGATCTTGTGACCAATTTGATGCAATGAAGTGGGTTCATGTTGGTCGATCACATATAGTACAATGGATTAATATGATATAAGTATGTGTCATGTGAAATGAAATATACTATGATATATAATGTGAAAGGTAGGATATGGGGTCATTTATGGTTCTACATTACACTAGATCTTGATTTCATAGTCTATCCCTTAATGGAATGGTGCCAAATGGGTATACTTATCAATGGAAGAGATATTAATATATTAAAAAATATATGCTTGATATATTATCCCTCTTATAATGATTATAAACATTTATTTTACATATTTAATTATATTTTTAAGAAACAAATAAATTTATTATTATGCATATGTATTTAGTAGCGAAATAAAATGGTAAATTTGTATTAAAAAATAATATTAATTGATAATAAAGTCATTTGTATTATAATTTTTTTACTACTAATACTTCTAATTCTATTACTAATAAAACATTAACATTTATTAAAATTCACATACACAACTATGTGTATATTGATATATATAGTTTTGACTTTTGGGTTCTATTACATATTTTAAGAAAATGAATAATTGAAATCACTCAAATTTTTACATAGATAATAATAATATAACCTCTAATGTAATTGATAATTTTAAATAGTGTTTTTTAAATTAAAAATGTTAGGTGATTTATAGGATAATTAACATTCCCAAAACATTTTTAATGACACTACCCAAATCATTTTTAAGAAACAAATTGACACCTACTTTTTATCTATTGGAAACTCTAATGTGGATGAATATATGAAATTTTGTTTTTGTATATGGATAGATATTCAAGTGTTAAAATGATGATTTCTATGACTGTTATTCTTGAATAACTCCCCTTGGTACCTATAATTATGGAAATGTTCATTTAAATCAGTTATGTGATATGGAATGAATCTCTTATTGTGTTTTGAGTTATTAAACATTTCATTATTCATTCCAAAAAATTATAAAAATTTCACAATATGATATAATTATAAAATAATGATTGTAAAGGGAAATTACATATTTTTATTTATAACTATATAGATAGGGAATAATCAATTATGATCCATTCTATTGATTCATTTATCGATGGTGGAAAATATACTTCTGACATAACATTTTCTATATTACAAGATTACATTTGACTAATGTGATGATGATGTATGAAGGTAGATTATAATGAATATGTAGTATAACCATTATATAAATACATGATACTGATGGAAGTTTGAAAAAGAGGATGATATATATTAATATTCTATCAATCCAAGGACGATGGTACATGAATATTATAATATTAATTATATAACAGTTATCTCTACTTGCTGATAAATTCAATTATAGAGTTATGATGAATATGAAGACCCGATGATGAAGATGCTGAATTAATAAAAATGTTGATGACAAATAATTATTGATGATTATTTAGATAAACTATCCATCATATATATATATATATATAAATATTAAATCATTTAAAAAAGTTATACATCACACCTGAAAATTAAAACATACTTGTAGATCACAAAAGATTTGATTTTTTCATCTTTTTTTCATATCTATTATAATAAAAAATATAACATATATTTCTTCCATTAAATTTTTTATAGTTAATTTCATTCTAGACATATAATATATATTAATATTCTTTCTTAAAATAAGAGGAATAAAACATGATGAGTGGGTGATCATAAATGATTTATAATGGGAAAAACAAATGGGATATAAATTTGTCATATATTTATGAACGTGAAAATTAACATAAATGAATTATAATTATAGTAATCACTGTATATTAGTGGTACTAAGTGATGGATCTGCACCCATGAGGCCAGGGGTTAAAATCCAAATAATGTCACATTATTCCTCACATTTACTTAAGTGGTGTATTTTAAAAAAGTAAGTGTATGATATAGGTAATGGTAATGGCGGGTTGAGAATTGGATCATAGGGAGGGTTCTAACCTCAATTAGCTGGAGTGGGCATGGGAATCCAATTATAGGGAAAGGGATATGGGTAATTAGAGACCAATAATGTTGATTGGGGTGGAATAATTCTAGAGTGGTAGATTATATTGGATAAATTCGATTGGGAGGAGGAGTAGATAAGGGGCGACAACCATTTGATAGTGGAAATGATTATGTGGGTAGTGGAGACTGAGGAAATTTGCATGAAGTAAAAGCTAGGTGGGCCATTTAGGATAGGCTAACCATTTGGATATGTTATCATACCTTCCACACATGGGTCCTTTAGACCCATATATGGACCCTTTGGGTCAGATCCCTCTAATACCTTTTTAACTCCAGGGCTATAGGCCATGTAATGGGGTTCCCACTAAGTGGAAATAAATATGTTCTTCTTTTCCATAATAAAAAGACTATTCAGACCATCATTATTGAATAAATTATCAATAATAAAATGATCATTTTTTAGGTAAAGGTAATCATTGTTATTAAATTTAAGAATTGAAATTATATGAACATTAAAAGAAACATAAATATGAATCATAATTAAATGATCATATATTCCATAAGAATATGGATCACACAAAATCCTAAGATATCATAATCATACGTCAAGGATAACAACTGTCACCATCATAACATAGTGGGCCGAGTTCACTACCCATGACATATAACATAGTATACTTGGTTGTCAATCAATATATTTAATATAATTCTCCCTTATGATGTAAATATTAATCCACATCATTATGTTGATATATAATTTATTGAACATATATCACATAAATATATGTGTTTCTAATTTTTTCTCATTGACATTCATCATGAGGTCACTCTTTAGAGGTGGATAGCTTTTAAATGTGTTCTTATGATTCAAACATGACCAACATGTCCAGAAATTTATCAGCAAATATATTGGAATGTTATTGTGTTTTTTAATTTCATTCAATATGGACAATAAGGTTATAGGTTTCATAAGAATGATTGATGTTAAAATATAAAATTAATATCCCTTGGTATTCTGGATTACACTTGATTAGTAGAAAAATTGTGTTCACTAATTTCTTATTGGAAACTCGATATTGAATGGCAACTAAAAACATGGTCTATAAAAATTTTGGGAAAATATTGCAGACTATATTATATCAACAACAAATTTGAGGGTGGGGTCATGTAATTCCTATTAATAACACCACTATGAGTTCTCAAATGAGGGGTGATTAACTTATTATTGCCTTGTATGATTATGTTTTTTAGTGAATATATTGTATTGCCTATTAGATTGATAGGGTCATGGTACACCCTTAGTTGGGGGGGGGGGGTTAATAAACGAGTTATTAGGATTAGTTACTTATTTTAAAGTTTCCACCAAGTTTTCTTTAATTCAGATTCATGTTATATTATTGGAAGGATCATTAATCAAAAATTGATTTATTCATCACACATAAATCTAAATGTATTTAATTTAAATTTATTTGATTTTTTTTCTTGCATGGATAAATTATAAAAGGACACTCCGTGGAGAATATATGAAAAAATGATATTCCAAATTATGCACTACAAAAAATTATATAATTAAACCTTTTACGAGATAATAATAAAATAACAAGGCGTATGACCACTACTCCCAACAACTAACTACTTCTAATAGGGTAAAAATTAGGTTATAATCATGTAGGTCTTCTTCTCTATTTCATTACATGAAATTAATTTTATGTATGTGTACTGAAATGATATTCCATAAATCTCAATATTTCAAGTATATAATGGTATATATACAAGGGGTTTAAATCAATTTTATTCACCATATAATCTTCAAACTCTAACTCATAAATATATTTATAATATTTAAACTTAAAATATAATAATTACAGGTCATAAATTATCTTCATTTAATTTTTCTTATAACGTAATATTCAAAAACAATCACTAATATTACATAGAAAACAACCATATTTTTTCTTCATATATATATTCACCATATTGTTAATTTATTAAAATTCTCGAGTAGGCATAATAATACATGGATTATTTAAATATGATCTTCTGTCTTCTTGGAACAAAATGTTCCCAATCTCTCTAGAAACACCCAAATAAATTTTCTTAACCTTTATATGAATTTACATTCATTGTTCTATCTCTCATTTTTTATTCACTGTATTAGATATTGTATTAACCATAATATAGTTTTAAATTAAATTTAGTATTCAAACAATAACAAATATTCATAAATTTTAATCTCTACCTTTGGATGTCATTGAATTTATTCACCTCTATAATATATGAATGAGGTAGTTTATTACTAGAACCACAAAATATATTTGATCAAGAAATATCCAGCTTTAAAATTCATATTTTTCTCATATTATTGATTAGACCATTGGTTTTCAAAATAAAGATGTATTTTTCACAATAGCTATTCTCATCTTCTTGAATTATTATGCAGTGTAATAACTATATATGGGGCCAACCGAATTCTATGATTTTCTTCATTGAGAATTTGGTGTATCCTTTATGCTGCAACACATAGGGCCCATAATTTATTGAAACATTATAACCATTTCGATTTTCTATTTAGTTGTAGCATATTATCTTGCATCATAGAACTCATAAAATTATATGTAAGGACCCAACCCCTGTTTCCCGTAGCATGTGACTTATTTAAATACACAAGAATATAAATAATAAATTCATATACCGATGGAACGAATAGTTCAGTTTTTTTGGAAAAAAATATACAAACATAATTTCTACATTACAAAATTTAATGTAAAAACAACATAACAACTTATTTTTAATCCCACGTATACTCATTGATTATCCTTAAAAGTCATTCATAATATACTTATTCACAACATGTGGACAAATAAACCCATTAAAAGGGGTGAGATCATATTATCAATAAGGGTTAATAATACAATAGAAAAAACATAAACATAAAAAATAGGAATGATAAATAACCAAAAATAAGTGACTGTAAAAATATACATGTGCAGTATTTGGAAGAAATAAAAATGGATCAAATAACTCCATAAAACATAACCATGAATTTTCTACTAGCCGAATAATCACATGCACTATCAATATCTAGTTTCATAATAAGAAAATTCATAATTTCAGACATTTTGAAATATATCTTCCAGTACATTGGGCAAGACATTTGAAAATGATTAAGGACTCGACCAAAACAATGTTTGAAAATTGGTAAGGCCTTGGCCATGTCCATATCTATTTTTCCTCATCCGACATACCAATTAATTGAATCGATATAGTGGGCCCCATTTATCAATTACTTTGACTATTAAGCAACTAATATGAATGTGGATAAATATAAAAAACATCTATATTCATGTTGAAACTAACATATGAAATGTAAATATTATTCCCAAACCATTAAACATAAAGACTAATCATTTACTGTAATATGGTGAATGGTATCAAGATTGTACTCCCATTTGGAATATAATAACAAACCATTAAATAAAATATGGTGGATTATACCTAAAACATTAACCCCATTTTATTATATGAATCAACAAGGGTGTTAAAATAGGAGATGAAAATATTATAACATTATTGACTAATTCTTGTGATAAATACTCTTTACCTTTAAAAGAAGTGTTATTTTGGAAAAATATTTTTATAAAACAAGAGTTTAAATGATATTTTTTTCATAATAATATAATTTATTTTAGAAAAATAACGGTTATTATAACATATTATAGTGCGTACCTGAATATTGTTATGAATTTGATAAATTATCTTGAATCAGGCTTGTATTTCATGAAGAGTTTTCAAAATATCCTTTTAAAAATATAACAATCCATAAAAAAGAAAGATGGATTATTTTTTGTAAATATATATAGAAACATAAAATAGAATATATGATGATTACGTAAGAATAATTGATAATTACATTAAGGTAAGTAGAGAATAATATTAACCTGATAGAAAATGGAGGTTTGCATTGAAAATCCTTGGCTTATGTTAGAATATGATATGATCATTTACATAAAGCAATTGAATATGAAAGAAGACAAAATAAATTCCTTAATTAAGAACCTATTAGTCTTTTATTTGTTTTATTATAATTTTATCAAGTTCATTTATAGTATTTTTTATGGGTTAAGGTATTTAATATCATTGTTTGTGACTGCTCATTTCATTGGTTATCACGATCGGTTCGCTTGAATAAGAGTATGGAAGTTCGTGGAAAAAGGAAATTGTAATCCATAATAAAAGCTATGAGTTATTAATGATAACACAAGAGGTTAAATGATCATATAAATCATTTGTTTTTTTGGGATAAGTTGATTCAATAGATAAATTTTAATGATAAACACCAAGATTTATTTGTATGTTTTTCAATCACCGTGAAGTAATTTTGTTTTATAACTTAATACAATGTGTAAAAAATTGTTATATAAAATTTAGTAGTATATATTAAATATTTAATGATATTTTTTTATAATAAAAATGGTTTTAGGAAAATAATTGAAGATGATAATAGAAAATGAAAACTCATCATCATTGAATGTGATAAATTAGCACAAATGGGATGGATTTTCAATTTTTAATATAAGATGCAGGGAAAGAATGATGAGGATAAATTATTCAATTACCATAAAAAATTATATTAAATTTATTGTAATGAAATTATAAAATAATTTTTATTAAGGTAGGAGAGGGGATAGAATCAAAAAAATATAAATTGTAAAATAAATGGAAAGAAAAAGGAAGAGAGGTTTGCATCTTGAGTAATCCCCCTTGAGAACCCCCTTAAGACTTTTTATCTTGTCCTTATAGAGAATATTGAATATATTGGACATATAGAATAGGTTTGGGAAGAGTATTTTTTAGAACATAGGAAAGGATTAAAGCTAGAGTGGTGTGAGAGGAAGAGGGGGGAGGGAGGTTTTTATAGTGGATGAGAGAAGTTATTTTCTATTATTGTAGTCATTATTTTATAATAGTTTTTCAAGAATATGAAAACTATATAATCCTATAAATAAAAAATGTACTAAGTGCAATTTATTTCTAACCATGTGCTCCTAAATCATCTATGATGCAAGGAATTGTGTTTTTATCATATAAAGTCTTTATAACGTAAATTACCATATTTTTCTATTCACCCAAAATTTATATATTTCATATATATCCCAAAAAATTGTCCTTAATTTCTTTCAACATTTACAACTAAAATATGTAATCCATTTTATTTAAATAATTTTCTAATTATAAGCAATTTAATTTTAAAATAAAATCTTCATTTACTCAAAAAATACAGTTTTTAAAACTGTAACTAATTCTATAATACCCCCAAAAATTAACTAATATATTATTAAATTAGAAAACAATTATAGGAAAAAAATGTTTATTTAGGTATAAATTTTAGGAAAATGAATTTTTTTTTTCAATAAATTTATTTATTTAAAATTCTAATTAAATATTTATTACTCACAAAAATACCAATACCTAATTATTAATTTCTAAAATACTCCATTTCGATTTTAAAGTCTCTAAATTTTATTTATTAATTTATGAGAGATGATTCTATTCATAAGGATCATATTATAATTCATAATGGTACATTACTATTTATTATGGTCACGTTACTATTCAATAAAATGTAAGTTGATCCAATCAGGTTCTAAATATCATACTCAACACAATCGTTTATGTCTGTTTTTTAAAATTCCAATTAGAGAGGTGGATAATTTATGTTTACTGGCTAGGTTATAAAAATGTGGTGTTTTTAGAGTCTCTTTGTTTCATGAATTCAATATTTAATCTATTTATAAAACAATGGGGTGTTAAGTTATCTAAAAAATCATCATACAACATTTCTTATTCCCTAATATGAAGAAATGTACATATTAAAATATAACTAAAACTCATAATCCATTACCCTTTATATATAATGTTGTTTTACCAAAATTCTATTACACATGATTTCGATCTACCCCAATAAGATCTGAGATCATCCCAAGCACAACTTATGTATTTGAGTGTTAACATTAATTAACTTCTAGATTTTATTATTGTGCTTTATTCAGGTCCTCGAACACCTTCACATAGAACATTTCATCTTCTTAATATTGTATAACATACTATGTAATGACCCTTAAACATATACATTATGTATGTTCTACCATTAAGAAGACCCAATATATTTTTAATTTACCTTTATTTCATCCCACATCCAAGTGAACTAATCCTTAAAACTATTAGATCAAATGAATTAAACATGTAGTTTCTTATCAATAAATACTCAGGGAAGGTTTTAGGATAATTTAATACAAATTAATCATTTCAGTGTTACTCTTATAGAGTTAATGAATTACCATTATAATAGTTTTTTTATTTGTCAATGTCCCTTATACAAAATATTTTTCAGCATAACCTATATTTTTACATTGTATAATTTTTTATAACTTCCATATTAAGCTTTTATTATAGAAACCGAATATAAAAATATATATTAATTATGCAATATTTTTAGAATATATATTAGATTACTAAAGAAGAATCCCATATATCATACTATAATAGTGACTTCATAATAATGGAAACATAAATTCCAATACGTAAGTCATCTATATTATATCCCATTAGATTCATTTTGACTAGAACCCTTCATAGACACACTATACGTAAACCATATATTCATAACCTGGTACAGTGAACCATAAAAGGGTTGGACTCAGATGCTCAGTGAAGATAAATAAGAGGGATATATAATTATAACAATGTCATAAGGTAATGAGAACATGGTCATATCATTTAAATATCATACCATGCATATCACAGATCATAAACATGAATCATTAAAAAATTATTAGAAGTTCATAATACAATAATCATAGAACAATATAGAACATAACCCTAGAAATAATTACATGTAAAGAATAAATAGATAGTGTCACACCCAGAAGATAATAAAATTGTAAACTAGTATAAGTAGAAAAAGGATCAATAGTTATGTAATGGGAATGGAATCAGTCCCTCACTTTGATTTATGGAAGTGAAATTAGGTCCACACATCTTGTTGTGCACATGGAAATAGTTTCCTGTATAAATTTTTGATAATTTCATCAAGTTCATGCATAAAATTATAGTGATTCCATCATGTTGATGCATAATTATTTGAACATGTACTCTGGCTGACAGGTAACAATATAAATCCGTAATCAGGTTCCCTCAAAACACATTGAACATGTAATCGGGTTCCTGCATAAACTTATGAACAAGAAACTAGGTCCCTACATAAAATTATAAACATTTAATCAGGTCCATACTTATCTTTGGGAACATGTAATTAGGTTAATTCATAACACATATACTCACGAGTCATCCATCCCTACACAATGCAATGAAGGGAGATATAGTTTTCACCCATTACATAGAGAAATCGTTCATGAATGTGCGACACGATAAGAAATAATTCATCATATCATGAATCATTAAATGAAATAGGTATCATTAAAACTTCATCACATCAAAATTTACGAAAATTTAATATGTTTCATTATCGCATAATTAATGTATAATCCATAAAAAGAAGCATGTTACAAAAAAACAAAACATGTGGATGAAAAACAGGTACCGTAAATATCATTCCATTATAACATAAAAAATTTAGAAAAATAATATGAATTTTTTTCTTAGATCATGTCCCCAATAGTATTATAATATTTAAATTAACGCCATAATAGTTGGGGAACGATTTTAAAAGATCACTTGAAACATTTATTATTTAAAATATATTTTCCACAAAAAACCTTTTCAAAAAACCATTTTAAATTAAATTACATATAAAGAGGGAATAACATGTTCATTTATATATTTATTGAGGGAAATATAATTTCATATTTGAAAATTTATTTTAAAAAATTTATTTTTATAACATCTTTCATGCAAAATAACTTTTAAAACATATTAAAAAAGATTGAAAATATTTTGAAAACATCTTAATTTTTAAAAAATAATAATAAATAAAAAATATTGAAAATATTATGAAATCCTTTTACATTGAAAAGAAACTGAAAACATGAAAATAATGATTGAAATCATTTTAGAAACAATTTTTTATAAAATTTAAATTAATGATTATAAAGAACGCTTGAATCCATTGAAATCATATTCTTTGTATATAACATTTTTAAAAATATTTATATGATTATTGAAAAGGTTATTAATTTTTTTTTCTTTGAAACCATATAAATAAAAATCTAAAACATTTAAAACAATATTTTTAAAAAAATTATAAAATCTTTTTCCAAAAAAGTTTGTTTCAACATTGAGGGAAACGTGGGTGAACATGTGGGAAAAATGTGAAGAATGGTCTGATGGGGGGAAATAATTTTTCCATTTTTATATAAAAATTCACATCACCATTATATTTTAACCCTAATCACGTTTTAATCCTTTAATGGATGATTGGATTGACCCTGTAATGAATGGGTAGTTTATCCCTTATATATTGCGAAGGACTTTCTATAATGAAATGGTCCCAACAAGTGATTTCATGGGGTCATGTACTTATGCAATCGGCCCTATTAGGATTTAAATTCCTTAGATGGTCTCCAACTGGTTTATTCATGAATCCATAATCACCCAATGACCCTCGTATCAATGATTCATGGGATTGATTTCCAAAGGCATGTGCTCGTTAGATTATGGTTTATACTATGACACTTAAAGAATCCATTGGTCGAGAGGATGGAAAGTTAGGCTCCTTGAACCCATTTAGTGGTGGGAGATTATTGAATACTTCGAGACTTTGTTATAGATTTATGATGTTTTCATATGTTCAGGAAACCTCGGTTCATTCATGAAGAGTGTTTCCATGGGCAACCCCTAGTTTTTAGGATCATCATAGGCATATATGGATTTGATGCTATGTTGGAAATGCTGAATTAAGTAATGCAATAAGGCCCTATGAAGATTATCATCATCATGGGGGATGTAAGGATACTTTATATGGGGATCAAAATTGTAGGATGAGTTTTCTATATATCCTCAAGAAAGTAATCAGAGACCACATAGTTTTGGCGACATGGAACATATGCATGGGAGCTACCCGATTAAGGAGACATGGTTGGTTGGAACAATTATGTAGGGAATCCCTATTGAGATCGGGCCTTCAATCATGCATCCTACATATCCTGGTTTGATAAGGGATTATATTTCTCATAGTTCAGACATTTTTTGTGACATAAGCATGAGAGCTTCCGATTTTAGAGGACTTGATTGGGTGAACCCTTTTGGAAGGTCACCCTTTTGATCTCAAGATGTCAAGTAGGCATCTTACATATCATGGTTTGGCATGTAATCAATGTTCTCATAGATTAGACATGGTTCAGTTGTGTGGAAATTGGGATCATTACAAGTCTCTATGCCCAAGTGTGTAATACTCTGTGTGAGAAACAAGGGGGAATGAGAGATCCAACTGACCAAACAGATCCCCTCATGCCCATGGGAGAGGGTGGGCCTATGTCGAAAGAGGGTGGGGGAGACCGTTGAATTGTGAACTGATCAATGAACACATCAATGTGGGATGAAATTATAGTTCATGTGGATTACCCCTAAAAAGATTAGGGACTTAACTCAGTGGGAGTGCCCTAATAACGTGTTCTATGAAAGGGGATAGATGTCGCCTACCGTGAAAAGTTTTAGTGATCTTGATTACATCGACTGATCATCATTCCTCCCATTTAATGGAAAATCAAGAGAGAACCCTTAATCCTTAGAATATGGAGGTTCATGTCAATGTCCCAAGGTTGGACTCTGGTTTTCCATGGGAATGTAGACTTACAGAAATATCTAGAGTCTGAACCATTGTGGGGTGAGCCTTACGGACTCTACTTACCATTGTTATGTAGATTCAATGGGGTGTGCTAATTAGCCCGATGATTTTGTCATACAGGTTTGGTGGCTTTGGAAGAGACTTTGTCCTGATGTTAGGGAACTGGATTGGGGAGGAACTATGGAGGACTAGGTGGTAATGGAGGGGAAAGATTGGGGCCGGAGGGAAGAATACCCAAAGATGACCCATTATGCATAAATTTTCATATGCGGGATGAGGGGAGCTCTTCATACTATAGTGGCATGTGGGTAGAGGGGTCATCCACGTACCAAAGTTTTACATGGGCTTGGGAATGGACCACCGCACACCACAGTGGTTCACGGTCCTGACAATGTTCTGCCACACCACTTCGGGTTCCATCCACGTACTAATGTAGTATGTAATAACGGGTTAAATCCACATTGTGACACACTATGAAAAACACCATTTCAAAGTAGGGTCCTGGGACTATCATTTGTAGGGAGATCATTTGTGAAGAAAATATGTGGTTCTCGATTTCAAAAATTAGGTTTGTAGTTCTCCCATTATCATTGAGTTCCTTAAATTTATGTTTTGCTTCTGGTAATACATGTGTAATCATGCTTTTCATTTTGGGCTTAACCATTGATTCTAGATTGATGTTGGAATCCTCTCGGAATTATTACATCCAAACATCTAGGGTCTCCTCCATGCATTCTTCGTCTGTGATTTATCAATTCTTTATATACATTTTTATAGAGTAGTGGGGGAATCATATCTATGGGCATGTGGCAGCATATCTGGATGACCATTAAGATATATCTTGATCTGTGTAAGACTTGGTCAATCAGGGTATGAGGGGGCTGTGGTTTGAGAGTCACGGATTGAAGAAACTTGAAAATATTCTTTATCAGCAAACATATGAGTTTGTGAGATGGTATTCAAATTTATTTCATATGCTTGATTCAGATAAATATTTGGTTCTCAGGTTCTTGGGATCACTGGCCATCAATCCATGGGCTAGTGCCTCGTGAGTATTTCCTTGTACCGGTGGTTTGTGATTCTTGTGCCCTTCTCAGTGACGGTATGTTAGTCACCATAATCTATTAGAAAATTTTAATTCCTTCATGTTTTTTCCAAATTTATCAAATCAATTTGTGTCCATTATCTTTACAAGACTTGTAGGAACTATTTATTCCTTCAGAAAAGTGATTGTGGGAGTTTTTCTTCCCTTGGAGAAGTTTTGAAGAACCTAAATATTCCCCCCATTAGAAAGGGTCCATTTTGAATGAAGAGGAGACTGTTCCAATGTTGATGTTGTTCTGAAATGAAGTGGTTCATGGTACAATAGAGAGATTATGTAGGAGGGGACAACACCCATATATAGTGGTCCATGTCATTTTTCATTTACCATTTCTCACAGTTAAGAGTGATCACAACTCTCCCTCATCTTTTGATTCCTTCTTTTGACTTATCTTTTGTGAAATCTTTATTCAAGAACCACATCATACATGCCACGAAATGATATTTTCACCATTGCTTCTACCTATGAGCTAGATTTTTGGTTTTAGAAACTATGTTGTGGAATTTAAATCTAAAATCTGTACATCCTTGTTAGAGTCCCCTAAATAGTTTGCATGCCCCGTACAATGAACTTCAATCGATGTAATTAGCATTCAGGCATAATATTCTGAACATAAAATTTTAAAATTAAACATTGAATATGGACTTAGTGAGGACTTGGTTCGTGGTATATGCCTTCATCAAACCCTTCTATTAGTTGGACAATACTATACGGTACAATGCCTCATGGTACTTTTCTGTATCGTGGAATAATGTTCTATGTACAACAGTAGTATGTGGTGATTATCTCTGTGTATCATTTATCATACGGGGATATGTTCCATGTATCATGTAGAACATGGGAAATGGATACCACATACGATTTCTAGGAATAATACTCAGAGCCTCATGCATATAATCTTTAAGTCCTTTATCCATTTTTTGGCCTTTATTCAACAATTTTTATTGGAATAACTTCTGTGGGATTTTGGATCTTTCGGTGCCGACTTAAATGTATCTTTCACTAGTTTTTGCTGATATTAATGCCCCTTCGGAGGAAACTACTACAACCCCTATTTCTGCTGCTGATGAAAGATCAAAGAACCTTGAGGCATTGACTAATGAGAGAATTTTGGTAGTTCCATTACACCAATCTCTAGAAAATATTCTTACATCAAGTCAAAGGGAATACCATGATTTAGATATGCAACTTTCTTGTCAGTTTTTATTATTATCTAATATAGGAATCCGATTAAAAAAATCTACTAATCTACCTGCGCCGTGGATAATTAACACCTCTATCCCAAAGGCCCTTATTTCATCCAAGGGGTGGTACCTGTAGAGAGATATTGCCTCTAGGTCCATTCTAAGCTATGCACATCGAACATTATAGGTGGTGTAGTAGAATCCATACAAGTTGGTCGACTCCTATGAGAGAATTTCATGGAAAGCCACAGTGAACGAGCAACATGGATAGTCATCTAAGTAGGATCTTCGATCTGGAGGCTCATTTAGGATAGATTATGGGTTTCTTTTTTGGGTTCTCTATTGTTGATAAAAATTTCAAACTGAGATACACATCATGGGACAATAGGAGGATTATTGGGTATCTCTGACATACACTCACCATCCCTCTTCCCTTATTTCACAGCTCTTGATCAGGTGGATCGCAGACACCAATACTATCCATTTAACCCACGAGATGCCTGGAATTAGCCTTTTACATATCCGGTTAATCTAAGAAGTTCCTATTGTTTGGGATATGTGTAACATCCCAACTAAGTAATGAATAATAGATATTTTTATCTATGTTTACTAATGAATTAGATAGTGTTTTATTGGCTTAAAATGAGAATAAATCCAATCTTAAGCATGGAATACACTATTATTTTTAAAATATTGTTTTACAACCTTTTGATGGAAAACCATTTTTAAATCAAAATTTTGAAAATTTTATAAGATCTATTTGTCAAAATAAACTTATTATTTATGATTGGGACATTAAAATTTACATTGGATAATTTTTGGTATTTTTCGGACAATGTTCATTTTTTAATGAATAGTGAAAAATACTGAATTTTACATCAAAACTGCTTTTTCATCTAATTTAATTATATGGTTAGATTATCTTTTTAATTTGTCTTAAAGTGTAATCTGAATATATGTTTACCATTTAATACAATGGTGGTCATTAGGATTAATTTCACTTTGAAATTGGACTTAAACTAGTGTCAATCTTTTGATACTTATTGTTTCATAAAACACGCTATTTTCTCTGAAAGTGGGAATTAATTATTAAATTAATTAATTTAAATTATATGTTTTGAATTTTGTAAAATATAATTCATTTTTCAATTCGGAATATCAAATATATATTAGGGTGAATTTTTGGTATTTTTCTGAAAAACTTCAATTTTTGATGAATAGTGAAACCACTAAGTGGTACTTAAAAACCCGATTTTTCGTTTAAATGAAATTTTACCACCATTGTGTTTTGAATTTCAAAAATTCTACATACATGGTTCTCATTAGGAAGTAAAATTTTGTTCGATGGGATTAAAATAATTTTTTGGTGAATAGTAACTTTTAAGTTTATTAATCGCGATTAGAGGTAATTAGTGTAATTTAAGGTAAGAATAATGTTTTAATAATATGAAATGAACTTGAAACATGTCCTACTCTTATTGGATCTGTCATGGACAACCAAGAAAATCCATGGGTCAACTTGGGGACCCCATGGAGCCACTTTGGAAGGAAAATGACATTAATATCTTTTTATTTAATGTCAAAGTAAAAATGTCACAAACATGAGTTGGTTTACTAAAACAATTTTTAAATGGGGTTATACAAGTCATATGTTTGACTATAAATATTAATTAGAAATCTAACAAGATTTAATACATAATGATATATTTTTTATAATTTTTAGACATTAAATAAATTAAATTATTTATAACACCTTGATGATGCAGCGATGACCTCATTATTTAACGATTTAAATAAAATGAAAAGATAATGTAAAATCTAAGACCTACACATATCAAAAACCTATTAGATTAGTGTATTTAGAACTATTATCACGTTATCCTAGAAATATATAATTTTGGGATCTTTTAAATCTGAAAATCATTTTAAAATAAAGTATCCTTTTATACCTTTCCAAGAGTGCCCCTCCTCTCCTCTTATAAAGGCCCCCACCTCTACCACCTTACCCACACTTCCAAAGCCTTTTTCTCGGCCAACCCCTGACCATTCTGTCTCTCCACATCCCTATCTAACTCTTAGAAGCCTTAATTTGGGCAGAAGTCTTCCCAAGGAAGCCTTTGATCTCAAATCAAAAAGAGTTACCCAATTTAAAGGTAGTGTCTTCTCTTGTGTTCTTAGGTTTTATTTTTCTTCTCCAACCCCCTAAACTATTTTTATTCACTTAGTTTGTAACAAAAATAGTATCTTTCATATAGTAGGATGTTATTATAAGAAGTATTTGAGATACACTTACACACACCTACATTTAATGGTTAAAGAACATACTGTTTCTCGGGATGGCGAATTTCTGCCTCACAAAATGATGATTGTTCAACACTCATATAACACCTTAAATGGTGGCCATTAAGATGTCACTATATTTATATATAATATATAATATGTTTATGTTTTACTTAAGCTTCTATATTTTTCATTTGAGGCATATCTTTATGGTTACCGTTATGGGTAAATGCGATATCTTCATTTTAGGAAGTGCGGACTACCGCCCCCTCAAAGTGATTTCATTCATTAATACCAAATGTGGTACGTATAAAGGATAAATTTAATGATATTATATATGATATTATACTGGAATTATGATATACCTTTATATCATTATGATTTCACTCCATTAAGTAAGAAATAGAAATGAAAGTAGCGTTCATGCGTACGTACGGCTTACCGTCTCCATGAACGGTGCATTTCATTGCTTACCTCTAAATGATTATGTAATATTATAAATTCATGTATATACTGGATATATATGATATATATGATATATAAATCATTATTATAACTCTGGATATAATGGATACATGAACAACTTGTAATTATAAAGAGCATATTTTTGACTCAAGTACCAATGATCGTTAAAACGAGCGTTATTAACTTAAATAATTACATAGTGTTAATGAAATGGAAATAAGTGATATAAAAGGAATAATTAACTTGAAAAAGGTTCTTAAACAAGTATAAATTAACTCATGTTTATTATTCAGGATGTTAAAGAACGATCGAGTCAAGTCAGACCCGAGGTATGGGACTTCGTCTCAATCTCCTTTCATTGAGGAATATTTTGTTTTATACACAACCTTCTTTTATACGGTGTATAAACCCCTTTGAATTTTATGTTTATCCAAAAGGAATCTTTTTTATATGAACCGTTTTACTAAATGATAAAAGGGAATGTTTTTTTCGTACGTATGCGGTGGCAACGACTTCTCCGCCGCCGTGACCATTATTTTAGTTTCGTCTTCCTCTACAAGCCATAATTTTTTTAAATGAAAAATAAATACCATGTTTTAATTTTCTTTTATTTTGGTATTTAAAATGGTTTTCATAATGTTTTTATTATATCAATGTATTGTATTGATATCTTGTGATTGAAAGTGGAAATGTTATGTTTCCTTTATGCATGTTTTATGTGATATGATTATGTTATGGTTCTTGGGAATTGTTATGAAGATGGGTGGTTCCCTGATAAACTAAGTGCGGGTGAGCCCGATATAGCTCTCCAATGCATTGGGTAATGTGAAGGAGTTAAACGTTAAGGTTTCTCCGAAGAGATTTAAGGAATATACTGTGATGGGTATTCCAAACGTAACCAAGAGGGTTACTCCTTACGTAAGAATGTTATGAATGCATCAAGTTACCTTTATGTCTTATGATTTCTATGATTTATTCATGATTTGATGAGGTATGTTAAAGTGCTTATATTTTATGAGTAGAGTATGATTTCATTGATTCTTATGTATACAAGTACTCATGTTTCCTTTCCATATTTTTATATCCCTTACTGAGCTTTTTATGCTCATCCCAAGTTTTTGAAATGTTTTTCACAGGTCAAGGGAAGGGTACATGATATGATGATAGTGTCAAGGAAGTGTCAAGAATGAATCCATGTTTTATTTTAAATATGTTTCCGTTGATGGGAAAAATTAATTCTATCTTTTATGAAACCACTTTGTTTAAATGTGGAATGTAATGTAAGTTTTATGATCTAATTCTCTAAAACTCTAAACATGAAAAGATCCTCAATGTGTAATCTTGTAATAACTAAATATTAAGTAAGGTTTAAGGCTGGGGCCTTATAGTTGTTATCATAGGTCAGTTTAGATAACTTTAGGAGTTAGAATTCTATTAAATGATTATCCAAAAATATTTTTTATGGTCAAATTGAAATGTTATAGCATTTGAAGATTACTATGTTGCTTCTACTATGATATTTCTGTGTTAAGAATGTTTTTTCATTGAGGAAACAAAATAGATTTTCTGGGAAGGCATATAGAGGGAAATGACCTTTCAAATCAGAAGCCCGAGATGGTCAGAGTCAGAATTGAACAGTTTGTTGAAGTGATGGCTTAGTTGATTCAGGTGAAAAATGGTGAGTGTGTTTATTGATGATATTTTGGTGTAATATATAAGTAAATAGGAGCATGAAATACATTTAAGGGCTATTTTGCAAACCTTATAAGAAAATAAATTGTATGGGAAATTCAGAAAGTGTGAGTTTTGGTTGCAAAAAATTTCTTTCCATGGTCACTTTGTTTTAATGATGGGATAACTGTTGATCTTGCCAAAACAAAGGTTGTGAAAGAATGGCCAATACCCACAAATGTTACAGAGATTGGTAGTTTCCTTGGTTTGGCAGGCTATTACCGAAGGTTTGTTATAAATTTTTCACAGTTATCTAGTCCAATGACTATGCTAACTCAGAAGGGTGTTAAGTTTATCTGGACAAAAGAAGGTTATGATTGTTTTCAGGAACTGAAGAGAATATTGGTGAATGATACAGTTTTGGCACTACCTTCCAGGAATGGGGAGTTTGTTATCTATACTGATGATTTATTGAAAGGACTTGGTTGTGTCCTAATGTAGAATGATCAAGTAATTGCTTATGCTTCACAAAAGTTGAAAACTCATGAGGTAAATTACCCTACACATGATTTAGAATTAGCTGCTATAGTTTTCGATTTAAAAATTTTGATGCATTATTTGTATGGAGTAAAGTGTGAAATATATACCGATCACAAAAGTTTAAAGTATATATTCACTCAGAAAAAATTGAACATGATACAGAGGAGATGGCTAGAATTAATCAAGGATTATGATTGTACAATTCATTGCCATCTGGGAAAAGAAAATAATGTGGCTGATGATTTGAGTCGAAAGAGTAATGCTTCATTAACAATGTTGCCTTTAGAACGTGATCCCTTAGTTAAGGATTTTATGAACATTGGCATAAAAGTTTTTGGTGCCGAATTTCCTTCTGTTTTGTTTCATGTATAAGTGAAATCTTCCTTATCAGACAGAATCAAGTAAGCACAGAAGCAAGACAGTGAGTTGTAGAAAACGGTAGAGCTAGTTCAGAAGGGTAAGTTGCCTGAATTCAACATTGATAATTATTGTGTTTTGAGATTTGGGAAGATATTGTGTGTGCCTTGTGATTCACAGTTGAAGAGAGATTTGTTATGTGATGCTCATAGTTCTCCGTTTTCAGTTCATCCAGGCAGTACTAAGATGTATAGAGATCTTCGGGAGTATTACTGGTGGGATGCAATGAAAAGAGATATTGCGGATTTTACTGTGAAGTGTTTGACTTGTCCACAGGTAAAAGTAGAGCGGCAGTTACTGAAAGGGATGCTTCAGCCTTTACCAGTTCCAGAGTGGAAATGGGAAAATATATCCATGGACTTCGTTGTGGGATTGCCGAAGACACCTCGAGGTAATAATGCAATCTGGGTTATTGTTGATCTCTTGACTAAATCTTCTCATTTCCTTGCTATACGAGATACTTTTTCCCTAGATCAACTTTCCCATTTGTATCTTAAAGAGATAGTCAGGTTACATGGAGTTCCTCTATCCATTGTATCTGACCGTGATCCCAGGTTTACTTCTAACTTTTGGAAAGGCCTTCAGAAGTCGTTGGGTACTGAATTAAATTTTAGTACAGCTTTTCATCCTCAATAAAATGGGCAGTCAGAACGAATAATTCATACTTGGGAAGATATTCTACGTGCTTGTTTGATGGATTATTAGGGAAGTTGGGACCAACATCTTTCTTTGGTTGAATTTTCATATAATAACAGTTTTCATTTCAGTATACAGATGGAAACATTTGAGGGGTTATATGGGAAGCAGTGTCGAACTCCAGCTTTCTGGGATGAAGTGGGTGAAAGGAAGCTGATGGGACCAGAATTGGTAGAAGAGATGGCAGAAAATGTTCAGATGATACAGAAACACATGAGAACAACTCAGAGAAGGCAGAAGAGTTATGCGGACAATAGGAGGAAGGATCTCTCTTTTGAGGTAGGTGATCATGTTTTTCTCAAAGTATCACCATGGAAAAGTGTGATGTGATTTGGTAAGAAAGGAAAGATGAGTCCAAGGATCATTGGACCATATGAAATTCCGGAGTGAGTTGGATCAGTTTCATACAGAGTGGCTTTACCTCCGAGTGTATCTCATGTACACAATGTTTTTCATGTTTCAATGTTAAGGAAGTACATGCCAGATCCATCTCATGTTTTGAGTCCAGAGGTAGTTCAGCTGGAAGAGAACCTATCTTATGAGGAACAACCGGTCCAGATTCTTGACCATAGGGAGCAAGTGTGACGGAATAAGGTGATTTTTCAGGTAAAGGTTTTGTGGAAAAACCACATGATTGAAGAGGAAACATGGGAATCTGAAAATGCAATGAGGGCTAAATACCCCCACTTATTCGATAAGTAAATAAATTACGGGGAAACAATTTTCTAAAGGGGGGAAGGATGTAACATCCCAACTAAGTAATGAATAATAGATATTTTTATCTATGTTTACTAATGAATTAGATAGTTTTTTAGAGGCTTAAAATGAGAATAAATCCAATCTTAAGCATGGAATACACTAATATTTTTAAAAGATTGTTTTACTGCCTTTTGATGGAAAACCATTTTTAAATAAAAATTTTGACAATTTTATATGCTCTATTTTTCAAAATAAACTTATTATTTGTTATTGGGACATTGAAATTTACATTGGATAATTTTTGGTATTTTTCTGACAATGTTCATTTTTTAATGAATAGTGAACAATACTGAATTTTACATCAAAACTGCTTTTTCATCTAATTTAATTATATGGTAAGATTATCTTTTTAATTGGTCATAAAGTGTAATCTGAATATATTTTTACCATTTAATCCAATGGTGGTCATTAGGATTAATTTCACTTTGAAATTGGACTTAAACTAGTGTCAATCTTTTGATACTTATTGTTTCATAAAAACACGCTATTTGCTCTGACAGCGGGAATTAATTATTAAATTATTTAATTTAACTTATATGTTTTTAATTCTGTAAATTAGAATTCATTTTTGAATTCGGAAAATCAAATATATCTTAGGGTGAATTTTTGGTATTTTTCTGAAAAACTTCAATTTTTGATGAATAGTGAAACCACTAAGTGGTACTTAAAAAACTGATTTTTTGTTTTAATGAAATTTTACCACCTTTGTGTTTTGAATTTCAGAAATCTGACATACATGGTTTTAATTAGAAAGTAAAATGTGGTTCAATGGGATTAAAATAATTTTTTGGTGAATAGTAACTTTTATGTTTATTAATCGCGATTAGAGGTAATCAGTGTAATTTAAGGTAAGAATAATGTTTTAATAATATGAAATGAACTTGAAACATGTAATACTCTTATTTTATGTGCCATGGCCGACCAAGAAAATCCATGGGTCAACTTGGGGACCCCATGGAGCCACTTTGGAAGAAAAATGACATTAATATCTTTTTATTTAATGTTAAAGTAAAAATGTCACAAACATGAGTTGTTTTACTAAAACAATTTTTAAATGGGGCTATACAAGTCATACTTTTGACTATAAATATTCATTAGAAATCTAAAAATATTTCATACATCATGATATATTTTTTATAATTTTTAGTCATTAAATAAATTAAATTATTTATGACACCATGATGATGCAGCGATGACCTCATTATTTTAGGATTTAAATAAAATGAAAAGATAATGTAAAATCTAAGACCTACACATGTCAAAAAACTTATTGGATGGGTGTATTTATAACTATTATCACCTTATCCTCGAAATATATATATTTTTTTACCTTTTAAATCCGAAAAGCATTTTATAATAAAATATCCTTTTATACCTTTCCATGAGTGCCCCTCCTCTCCTCTTATAAAAGGCCCCCACCTCTACCACCTTACCCAATCTTCCAAAGCCTTTGTATCGGCCAACCCCTGCCCATTTTTTCTCTCCACATCCCTATATAACTCTTAGAATCCTCACTTTGGGCAGAAGTCTTACCAAGGAAGCCTTTGAACTCAAATAAAAAAGAGTTACCCGATTTAAAGGTAGTGTCTTCTCTTGTGTCCTTATGTTTTATTTTTCTTCTCCAACCCCCTAAACTCTTATTATTAATTTATTTTGTCACAAAACCAGTATCTTCCATATACTATGCTTTTTTATAAGAAGGATCCGAGCTGCACTTACACACACCTACAGCTAATGGTTAAAGAACATATTGTTTCTGTGGATGATGAATTTCTGCCTCACGAAACGATGATTGTTCAACACTCATATAACACCTTCAAAGGTGGCCATTAAGATTTAACTATATTTATATAGCATATATAATATTTTTATATTTTACTTAAGCTTCTGTATTTTTCATTTGTGGCATACCTTTATGGTTACCATTATGGGTAAACGCGATATCTTCATTTTAGGAAGTGCGGACTATCGCCCCCTCAAAGTGATTTGATTCGTTAATACCATATGTGGTACATAAAAAGGATAAATTTAATTATATTATATATGATATTATACTGGAATTATGATATACCTTTATATCATTAAGATTTCACTCCATTAAGTAAGAAATAGAAATGAAAGTAGCGTTCATGCGTACGTACAACTTACCGTCACCATGAATGGTACATTTCATTTCTTACCTCTAAATGATTATGTAATATTATAAATGCATGTATATACTGGATATATATGGTATATATGATATATACATCATGAGTATAACTTCAGATATAATAGATACATGAAAAACTTGTAATTAAAAAGAGCATATTTTTGACTCAAGTACCAATGATCGTTAAAAACACCGTTATTAACTTAAATAATTACATAGTGTTAATGACATGGAAATAAGCGATATAAAAGTAATAATGAACTTGAAAAAGGTTCTTAAACAATTATAAATTAACTCAAGTTTATTATTCAGGACGTTAAAGAACGATCGAGTCAAGTCGGACCTGAGGTATGGGACTTCGTCCCAATCTCCTTTCATTGGGGCATATTTTGTTTTATACACAACCTTCTTTTATATGGTGTATAAACCCCTTAGACTTTTACATTTATCCAAAAGGAATTTTTTTTATACGAAGCATTTTACTAAACGGAAAAAGGGAATGTTTTTTCGTATTTATGCAGCAACAACGACTTCTCTGCCGCTGTGACCAATATTTGAGTTTCGGCTTCCTCTACAAGCCATACTTTTTTTAAATGAAAATTAAATACCATGTTTTACTTTTCTTTTATTTTGGTATTGAAAATGGTTTTCATAATTTTTTTATTATACCAATGTGTTGTATTGATATCTAGTGATTGAAATGTGGAAATGTTATGATTCCTTTATGCATGTTTTATGTGATATGATTATGTTATGGTTCTTGGGGATTGTTATGAAGACGGGTGGTTCCGTGATAAACTAAGGGCAGGTGAGCCCGATATAGCTCTCTAATGCATTGGGTAACGCGAAGGAGTTAAACGTTAAGGTTTCTCCAAAGAGATTTCGGGAATATACTGTGATGGGTATTCCAAACATAACCAAGAGGGTTACTCCCTACGTAAGAATGTTATGAATGCCCTAAGTCACCTTTATGTCTTATGATTTCTATGATTTATTCATGATTTGACGAGTTATGTTAAAGTGCTTATGTTTTATGAGTATAGTATGATTTCATTGATTCTTATATATACATGTACTAATGTTTCCTTTCCATATTTTTATATCCCTTACTGAGCTTTTTATGCTCATCCCAAGTTTTTGAAATGTTTTTCATAGGTCAAGGGAAGGGTACATGATATGATGATAGTGTCAAGGAAGTGTCAAGAATGAATCAATGTTTTATTTTAAATATGTTTCCGTTGATGGGAAAAATTAATTCTATCTTTTATGTAACCACTTTATTTAAATGTGGAATGTAATGCAAGTTTTGTGATCTAATTCTCTAAAACTCTAAACCTGAAAATATCCTCAATGTGTAATATTTTAATAACTCTAGATTAAGTAAGGTTTAAGGATGGGGCCTTATAATATGTATGATCAATTCCTACATCCCTCATTTATTTGGGATAATGAGGAAATAACCCCTCCATTAGAAATGAAACTCATCAATCAGGCGAAAGCACCTTTGAAGGAAATATGTCCTTGTTTGATGCAGGGCATTCCTTTTGATGAGTGGTTTGGTTCCTTCATTAAGCATACTGGTCTAGTGCCTGATCCACTGAGACCCAAGGAATGTCCTACCAAAAAAACCTAGAGGCGAGTAGTTTCCTATTGGCCCACCGTAGAGGAGGGGATGTTTTTATGAGTGGGGTGGGGGCTCACTGTAAGGACCCAGCCTTAAAACATTACATAATAATGAATTAAATGAAAAATTTACATTGGGGATCTTTTCAGGTTTAGAGTTTTAGAGAATTAGGACATAACTATTACATCTCACAAGATTACAAAGTAGGCACCTCTACTCAGTTTCCATTTTTTTTCATAAAATAAAAACACTTAAAAAAACATGTCTACTTCCATGTTTTAGATAGCATGTCTTTCCTTGATCCCATCCTTGGCCCTATTCACCTTTAAGTCCCATGGAAAACATTTCAAAAACATGGGGTGAGCGTAAAAAGCTCAGTAAGGGATATAAAAATACTGAAAGAAAACATTAGTCCATGTATACCTAAGAATCAATGAAATCATAATTTACTCTTAAAACATAAGAACTTTAATATACCTTATGAAATCAAAAGATTTATTAATAACTCATAGAAATAATAAGATGTAAAGGTAACTTGAGGCATCCATAACATTCTTACGTAGAGAGTAACCCTCATAGTTACGTTTGGAATACCCACCACAATATATTACCTAAATCTCTTCGGAGAAACCTTAGCGTTTAACTCCTTTGCGTTACACAATGCATTGGAGATCTATATTGGGCTCACCCTCCCATAGTTTATCACGGAACCACCCATCGTCATAAACAATGCCCAAGAAACATAACATAATCGTATCACATAAAACATGCATAAAGGAAACATAACATTATCACATTTCAATCACTAGATATAAATACAACACATTGATATAATAAAAACATTATCAAAACCATTTGCAATACCAAAATAAATGAAAATTAAAACAAGGTATTTATTTTTCATTTAAAAATAGTTATGGATTATAGAAGAATTCGAAACTAAAATAATGGTCACGGCGGCGGAGAAGTCGTTTTCGGTGCATACGTAATACAAAAACATTCCCTTTTGTCATTTAGTAAAATGCTTCGTATAAAAATATTCCTTTTGAATAAATTTAAAATTCAATGGGGGGTTATACACCATATAAAATAAAGTTGTGTATAAAACAAAATATTCATCAATGAAAGGATATTGAGACGAAGTCCCTTAAAATGTCGGTATCCTTAGATTAAGGATAAATCAATTAGATGATTATGTGTGGAAAATATAAATACACCTAACATAAGAGGATATTAAATGTAAAACAATCATTGGTAATCCACACATATTCATAGTATGACATAATAAAAAAGTATAGGTTTGATCCAAAGAATTGAAATTGGGTTAAGAAGTTCCCTTACAGAAATTCGATAGCCTAACGACGTCACTTTAAAATTCAGAAAATTAGTTGATGAGAGAGAAAAGGGTATCTCATCAGTTGGACATAATATTTATAGAAATAAGGATAGATAATAACATATCCCAACATAACAAGATCTAAATTAAAAGACATAACAAAAAGAAGTCTTTTAAAAAGAATATGATGAAAGAATCCCTTATAGATTTGGATAACTTCCAAAACGTACACCCCATGAAAGAAGGACCAAACAATGCTGATGTAAATACCCATAAATGAGATTATATTACACAGAGAGTTGAATCATGGTCCGTACATACACCACTAAACAGAGATAGTGAAAAATATAGCATGAATCTCACGAGAATAAAAAGTGAGTTAAAAACCCCATACTTCATTGTAATCAATCGAGTCGTATTACCAAAAGATAATAAACACAACATGAATCCCAGAATACCATGAATATAAATATAATCTTGAAAATATATATCAAATAGAAAAACAGAATACACCACATGGAATAAATAAGTGGAAAACAATGGAAATCTCACGGAATTAAAAGTGAGATAAGATATCCCCTTACGAAAATTTGGCAGCCTAACGACGCCACTTAAAACTTCCAAAAATGTATTGAAGATATAAATTAGTGTCTGTAATCATATTTACATAAAAATTACTATAATATAAATATATAATAACATCCCACAACTTAAGAAAGAGGATATTAAAAGAAGTGAAAAAAGAGAGTACTTAAAAAGAAAGAGAGAGGTTGGATCCCTTACCTCAAGTCCGCCTTGTCTTGTTCATTTATTTATATTCCTAAATAATAAAAATTGGTCAGTTAATAATTTCTTAATTAACTCCTTTAAAGTTTATTATTCAATTAATATGACATATTATAATGTGATAATATTTAGTTAATTGTGTGAGTTCATATCAGACGTTTTTGTCGATGTTCGGTATATGAGTCAAAAATAAACTTGTTTGAAAAAAATTATACAAGTAGTTATAATTACATCATCTTAAGAATGAAATTAATGATTTAAATATCATATATATCTAATATATATTCATTTTATACTATTCCATAACATTTGGAGACAAAAACTAAATGCACGGTTCATGGAGACGGTAGGCCGTACGTACGCATGAACGCTACTTTCATTTCTTTGTCACATTAATGGAATTAAAACTAAATGAGATATATATATATATATATATATATATTACAGTGTAATATTTATTTTATATAGGTCACATACGTTCATTATTTTCATTCTTTATACATTACATGTATTGCATGAACGAGTCACATCACTTGAGGGGGCGGTAGTCCACATTTTCTCAAATGAAATTATCGCATTTCCACAACATGCAAAGCATAAAGGTATTTTTTAAATTTAATATACAGAAGCATAGAGAAGAAATAAATATAATATATATCATAAATAAATATAGTGACATAATAATGGCCACCATGATAGGTGGTAGGAGAAGATAAAACAATTATCGTTTCGTGAGGTAGTAATTCTCCAACCAAGGAAACAATATGTTCTTTAACCATTAGACGAAGGTGTGTGTAAGTGTACCTCGAATACTTCTCATAAAAACATCCTAGTATATTTAATATACTGTTTTTGTTACAAAATAAAGGAATAAAAAGAGTTTAATGTGTTGTAGAAGAAAAATAAAACAAAAGAACATAAGAAAAGACATTACCTTTAAATCGGGTAACTCCCTTTGATTTGAACCAAAAGGGTTTCTTAAATATATATCTGCATAAAGTAAGGATTATAGGATGATGAGAGGGATGAATATAGATAAAATTAGTAGATTTTGGTCTATCCAAAGTCTTTAGAGGTGTGGGTAAGGGGGTAGAGGTGGGGGCCTTTTATAATAGGGAGGAGGGGCACACTTGGACTATCTTGAAAAGTTACTTTATTATAAAATGTTTTTTGGATATTAATGGTCCCAAAATTATATATTTGTAGTATAAGGTGACAAGGTTTCTAAATCCACACATACAATAGGTTTTGGACAAGTTTATGTCTTATATTTTACCTTATCATCTCATTTTATTTGAATCGTTCATTAATGAGGCAATCACTGCATCATCACGGTGTCATAAATAAATTTATATATATAATGTTTAAAAATAATAAAAAAATACCATCTTGTAGGAAACATTTTTATCTTTCTAATGAATATTTATAGTCAAATAGATAATTTATGTAAACAAAATTAAAATTGTTTTACTTAGGATTTACAAACCTTTGTTATATTTCGTTTCTTTGAAAAAATAATATGAAAAAAGTCACTATCACACTAAAGTGATTACATGGGGCCCCAAAGTTTGCACAAGAGATACCATGGTCGTCCATGACACCAAAAATATAATTAGGACACATTATGGGGTCATATTATATTTTTATGTTATTATTTTATTACCCTTAACTACCCGATTACTAATTAAACACGATAATTAAAAATAATTACCGTCGTTGCTATTCATAATGTCAAAAAAAAACGAGTCTTAATTACATTATTTAAACCTTATAATTCCAAATATGGAATACATTTTATCAAATTATAAATAAATAAATTTTTGTAATTAATTTAAAATAATTACCGTTGTCAAAACCAAAGACGGGTTTTTAAAAAGTAAAATCTTTCAAAAGATTGATTTGTTTTTACATCCAATTTAAAAGTAAAATTACATAAAATGACCAAAATTTTATTAAATTATAGAAAAATAATTAAATTACACCTTAAAACCAATTAAAAAGACAATATAACTATTTAAATAAATTGGATGAAAAAGCAGTTTTAAATTAAAATGCAGTATTTTTAACTATTCATTGAAAATGAGCATTTGTCAGAAAAATACCAAAAAATCACCCTATGAAATATTTGATATTAAAAATTCAAAAATAATATCAATTTTACCAAATTTAAAATATATAAGTTTAATTAATTAATTTTATAATCAATTCCTACTGTCAAAACAAATAGCGTGTTTTTAAGAAACAATATCTATTAAAAGATTGACACTTGTTTATGTCCAATTTCAAAGTGAAATTAATTAAAATAACCATGATTGGATTAAATGGTAAAAATTTATTATAATTAAACTTTTAAACCAATTAAAAAGATAATCTGACCATATAAATAAATTAGACTAAAAGGAGGTTTTGAATTAAAATACAACATTTTTTAATATTCATTAAAAAATGAACTTTATCAGAAAAATAACAAAAATTTACACAAAGTAAATTTTGATTACATTATTCTAAAGAAGGATTTTATTTTTTCAAATATAACATATAAAACTATAAAAAATAGATTTATAAAGGGTTAGTCATCAAAAGGCGGTTAATCGACCTTTTAATGAATAATAGATGATTTATGCATAAAATTGGATTCATTTGCATTTTATGCCTCTAAAATTTATTTGGATAAATGAAAAAATATTTAAATAGAATATATAATCATTTGGTAGTTAGTTCTATTCATTCCTTCCATTACAATGGCTAGGCATTAACTACCATTTAAAATAATATTATTATATTATTAGTGTGCGACGTAAGATTTTAAAGAAACTCATTGTTTTGTATCGGGTACACCATTGAACATAGAATTAACTTTAAAGTAATATTAATATTTTATTCAAAAATATTAATAAATATGAAAATGTAATATTTTTTATTTACCTGTGATGTTACATCCTTCCCCCCTCTGGGGAATTGCTTCCTCTTAATTTTAAAATTGGGCTTGGAAATTTCATTGAAATCCCCACATTGGAGAAGGAGTAAATTAATCTATCACTTTAAAAAAAAGAAAGAGATGTACAAAGGTCACATGTGTTAACCCATACTAGGATTCCATGAAAACATGGATATGGAGTAGAAAAAAGGGTTATGTTCTGATGGATAGTGATAGAAAACATGATTATGAGAAAGTTAACCCCAAGAAAATCACAAAATTATGATGGGTTAAACGGTATGTGATTCCCCAGTATGAAAATTTAAAAAACAACAATTCTGTTTTAAGTTTATTTTCATAGAGTAATTTATTTACGATCTTAACTAAATCTTAAGGAAAAATTCTCACTTGTCATGTAGACATTCAACTTTTACTAGATTTCTAACACAAACTCATATTTGCTCCAAACGATGAGTATTTCAGGATGACATGTTCATATTAGGAGAGATATAATCAACTTCTAGAGAATCACCTAACCCAAAAAAGATGAACTATATATTTCCCATGACTTTAGACCTTAACCAAAACCAATAATTGTTAGTACCAAATCAGATAATACCAAAAAAGGATAATCCTTTATAAAAGGAAATACTACTCTTAATCTCCAAAATTTGTCCAACAAAACCCAAAGTTCATCAAAGTCCATTCAATTAACAATTATCCATAAAATTCTTCAATGTAATCCAAACTAATAATTAAAACCAAATTTCTGATGGATTTAATCACATAGTCTTCCAAGATAAATCTTTACATTTATCTCCAAATAACATCAGTTACTCTTAAAGTCTCATACTGAAAAGTAACTAACCAAATAACATATCCTCCATGATAGGATAATCATTTCCATAGATAACCCAATATCAACCTACTCCTAGTTCATAAGATCATCTAACTAAAAAGAATTTGTCATGCTAACCAGCGACTTCATGTATTTCAGTGGTAGGCGATAAATACCAGTCACACTTTGGTTGTGGGTTCGATTCCCATAGCTTTGTCTGACGCAACAGGTTGTCACACAGTCTACGTGTTGTCCTTTTTCCAAAACTATAAAATTCTTAAAAAATTCCCCAAAAAGAGATAAAATCATAAAAAATAACCATAACATAATTTAACCTGATGTTTATCTCATGCCCTTCATTTTCGATCATAACATATAGTAACCAATAATTACCTCAAAAGTAAGTATCATATAATCCCTAATGATTACCTTTATAATTATTACCTGAACTTCTACATTGAGTTTTTTATCTCATACATGATGCATTAGAGAACTCACCAAGGTGCATGTGGTTAAAAATGACTCCTAATATATGGTTGAGAAAAACCACAAGAGTTCTCTTTGCAGCTCCCATATCATTCAGTTGTTCTTTCAGAAAACCATCAAAGTTTTCTTCACATCCATTGCGACTTTGGTGCCTGCTAGATCTAGCCATTTACTAAAACCAAAAAGGTCAGTGTGAGTATATCATTAGAATCATCATATAATAATGTGGAAGATAAACACTAAGATATAATTATCAAAGTTATCTCAAACTCATTCCAACTTTCTAAAAAAACAATGACTCCATCCAATATACTAACCATTATGGTTATTTACAACTTGTCACTTATGATTAAATAACACTCTAACCTCTAAAGTTATCTAAACCGACCTTTGATACCAACTGTAAGGACGCGGACTTAAAACATTACATAATCTTGATTTAAATGAATAATTTACATTGAGGATCTTTTGAGGTTTAGATTTTTAGAGAATTCTGACATAACTATTACATCTGACAAGAATACCAAGTAGTCACTTTTACTCAGTTTCCATTTTTTTCATAAAATAAAAACTCTTAAAAATAAACATGTCTAGTTACATGTTTTAGATAGCATGTATTTTAATGATCCCATCCTTGACCCTATTCACCTTTAATTCATGTGGAAAACATTTAAAGAATGTGGGGTGAGGGTAAAAAGCTCATTAAGGGATAGAAAAATATGAAAAGAAAATATTAGTCCATGTGTACATAAGAATCAATGAAATCATACTTTCCTATTAAAACATAAACACATTAAAAAACCTCATGAAATCATAAGATTTATGAATAAATCATAGAAATCATAAGACGTAAAGGTATCTTGAGTCATTCATAACATTCTTACGTAGAGAATAACCCTCATGGTTACATTTGGAATACCCACCACAGTATATTCCCTAAATCTCTTTGAAGAAACCTTAGCGTTTAACTTCTTTGCATTACCTAATGAATTGGAGAGATATATCAGGCTCACCCGCCCTTATTTTATCATGGAACAACCCATCTTCATAAAAAATTCTCAAGAACCATAACAGAATCATATCCCATAAAACATGCATAATGGAAACATAACATATCCACATTTCAATCACAAGATATCAATACAACACATTTCTATAATAAAAACATTATAAAAACCATTTTCAATACCAAAATAAATGAAAAGTAAAGCATGGTATTTATTTTTCATTTAAATAAATTTATGGCTTGTAGAGGAAGCTGAAACTCAAATAATGGTCAAGGCAGAGATGTCCTTGTCGCTGCATACGTAAGACAAAAACATTCCCTTTTTTCGTTTAGTAAAACAATTCATATATAAAAATTCATTTTGAATAAATGTAAAAGCCGAAGGGGTTTATACACCATATAAAATAATTTTGTGTATAAAACAAAATATGCCTCAATTAAAGGAGATTGAGACGAAGTCCTTTACAAAGTCGGTATCCTTAGATTAAGGATAAATAAATTACATGATTATGTGTGGAAAATATAAATACAACTAACATAAGAGGATATTAAGTGTAAAACAATAGTATGTAATCCAAAAATATTCATAGTATGACATAATCAAGAAGTAGAGGTTTGATACAAATAATTGAAATTGGGGTAAGAAGTTCCCTTACAGAAATTTGGCAGCCTAACGACGTCAATTTAAAATTCCGAAAATGAGTTGATGAGAAAGAAAAGGGTATCTAATCACTTGGACATAATATTTATAGCAATAAGTATAGAGAAGAAAATATCCAAACATAAAAAATGTAAATTAAAACATATAACGAAAATATGTCTTTTAAAAAAGAGGAGGGTGAAATAATCCCTTACCGATTTGGTTAACTTTCGAAACCTACACCCCATGAACGAAGGACCAAACAATGCTGATGTGAATACCCATAAATGAGATTATATTACAAAAAAAGTATAATCATGGATAGTACATACACCACTCAATGGAGATAGTGAAAAATATAGCATGAATCTCACAAGAATAAAAATTGAGATAAAACCCCATACTTCATTGTAATCAATCGAGTCATATGACCAAAATACAATAAACACGATATGAATCCCAAAATACCATGAATATAAATATAATCATGATAATATATATCAGATTTAAGAACACAATACACCACATGCAATAAATAAGTGGCGAACAATGGAAATCTCACGGAATTAAAAGTGAGATAAGATATCCACTTATAAAAATTCGAAAGCCTAACGGCGCCACTTAAAACTACCAAAAATGTGTTAAAGATATAAATTAGGGTTTCTAATCATATTAAGATAAAAATTACATTAAGAGGAATATAGAAGAACATCCCCCAACATAAGAAAGCGGATCTTAGAAGAAGTGACATAAAAGAGAGTACTTAAAAAGAAAGAGAGAGGTTGGATCCCTTACCTCAAGTCCGAATTGTCTTGTTAGTTTCATTATATTCATGATTAATAAACATTGGTAAATTAATTATTTCTTAAGGACATTTTTTAATGATTATTATTCAATTCATATCACATATTATAATGTTATAACAATTAGTTACTCATGTGAGTTCATACGAGACGTTTTTGTTGATGTTCAGTATATGAGTCAAAAATAAACTTGTTTGAAAATAGTTTCCCATGTAGTTATAAGTAAATCATCTCCAGAATGTAATTAATGATTTTAATATCATATATATCCATTATATATTCATTTTATACTATTCCATAACATTTGGAGATAAAACATAAATGCACCGTTCATGGAGACGGTAGGCCATACGTACGCATTTTCACAACATGAAAAGCATAATGGTATGTTTTAAATGTAAAATAAAGAAGCATAGAGAGGAAAAAATATAAAATATATCATAAATAAATATAGTTCCATCATAATGGCCACCATGAGAGGGATTAGGAGAAGATAAAACAATCATCGTTTCGTGATGCAGAGATTCACCATCCACAGAAGTAATATGTTCTTTAACTATTAGATAGAGGGTTGTGAAAGTGTAGCTAGAATCATTCTCATAACAACATCCTAGTATATTTAAGATACTTGTGTTGTTACAAAAGAACTGAATAAAAAGAGTTTAAGGAGTTGGAAAAGCAAAATAAAACAAAAGAACATAAGAAAAGACATTACCTTTAAATTGGGTAACTCCCTTTGGTTTGAACCAAATGGGTTTCTTGAAGAGCTTTCTACCTAAGGTAAGGAATCTAGGATGAAGAGAGGGATTTTTAATGATAAAATTAGTAGTGTTTGGTCGATCCAAAGTCTTGAGAGGTGTGGTTAGGGGGTAGAGGTGGGGGTTTTTTATAAGAGGGAGGAGGGGTACTCTTGGAAAGTCTTCAAATTTGCTTTATTATAAAATGCTTTTCTGATATTAAAGGTCCAAAAATTATATATTTCTAGGATAAGGTGATAAGTGTTCGAAATACACCAATAAAATAAGATTTTTACAATTGTAAATATTATATTTTACCTTATCTTCTCATTTTATTTAATTCGTTCATTAATGAGGAAATCACTGCATCATTACGGTGTCATAAATAAATTTATTCATTTATTTTCTAAAAATTATAAAAAATACCATCATGTTGGAAATATTTTATCTTTCCAATGACTATTTATAGTCAAAGAGATCATTTACTTAAACTAAATTAAAATTGTTTTACTTTGGATTTACAAACCTTTGTTATATTTCCTTTCTTTAAAAAAATAATACGATAAAAAGTCACTATCACACTAAAGTGATTCCATGGGGCCCCAAAGTTGGAAAAAGGAATCCCATGGTCAGAAATGACACCAAAAATTGAATTAAGACACATGTTGGGTTTATTTTATATTTTTATGACATTATTTTATAACCCTTAACTACCCGATTACTAATTAAACCAGATAATTAAAAAGAATTACAGTCGTTACTATTCCTAATTTCCAAAAAACAAAAGAATCTTAATTACATAATTTGGACCTTATTATTCAAAATATGGAATCCATTTTATAAAATCCAAGCACCGAAATTTCAGTAATTAATTTAAAATAATTCTCGTTGTCAAAACCAAACACTGGTTTTTGAGAAGTAAAATCTATCCAAAGATTGATTTGTTTTTACAGGCAATTTAAAAGTGAAATTACATACAATGACCAAAATTGTATTAAATGATAAAAAATTTAAATTAAACCTTAAAACCAATTAAAATTAAAATCAAAATATATAAATAAATTGGATGAAAAAGCAGTTTTGAATTAAAATGCACTATTTTTCACTATTCATTTAGAATGAGCATTTGTCAGAAAAATACCAAAAATTCCCCATAATATATATTTGATATTCACAAATCAAAAATTATATCAATGTTACCAAATTATAAACTTATAAGTTTCATTAATTAATTTTATAATCAATTCCCACTGTCAAAACAAATAGCATGTTTTTATGAAACAATATCTATTAAACGATTGACACTTGTTTATGTCCAATTTCAAAGAGAAATTAATTAAAATGACAACCATTGGAATAAATGGTAAAAATATATTTTAATTACACCTTTAAACCAATTATCAAGATAATTTTACCATATAAATAAATTAGACTAAAATGAGGTTTTGAATTAAAATACAACATTTTCACTATTCATTAAAAAAACGAACTTTATCGGAAAAATAAATAAATTTTACACAAACTAAATTTTGATGTTTTTATTCTAAATAAGGATTTTATTTTGTCAAATATAAGATATAAAATTGTCAAAAATAGATTTAAAAAGGGTTCTCCATTAAAAGGTGGTTAATCAAACTTTTAAAAAATATTTGAAGATTTATACTTAAAATTGGATTCATTTCCATTTTAAGCCATTAAAATTTATTTGGATAAATGAAAAAAAAAATTTGACAAGCATATATAATCATTTGGTAGTTTGTTCTGTTCATTCCTGCCATTACAATGGCTATGCGTTAACTACCATTTAAATTAATATTATTATATTATTTGTGTGCAATGTAAGATTTAAAAGAAACTCATTATTTTGTATTGGGTATGCTATTGAACATAGCATTAACTTTAATGTAATATTAATATTTTATTCACAAATATTAATAAATATGAAAATTCCATATTCTTTATTTACCTGGGATGTTACACTCACCCCTAACATCGATAGATTATTTTGACTAGTAATGTTCTTGTCCATGTTTATGAGTTGTTGGATCATACCAGTACAAGAATATGGTGGTTTTAGAGTCGTAACATTCATCATGGTTGCCCTACTGGCCACTGGGAAATGCATCAATTTATTTATCCATGTGCTGGAAAAAAATTATTGCCTATTGGTCAGATCAGCAAGGGGGCCACCTTACCAGATGACTGGGCCCTCCCAAATTCATTGAGGCTGGAATGGAACCCATATAGGAGGTTATAACTTTATCAATTCCTTACCCATTCTGTATTCCACCCTTCGACCATATCTTCAAGGTAACAGTGGCATTATGTCGGTGGTTTGGGCTTCATCGGGTAAGCGAGTGGATAAACCAAAAAAGAACGAGAAAAACGTAATATCTCATCTCAATATATAAGAACATTTCTATTATCAACCTTATGATTCCCCTACTAGTACAATTATGAATAATGCATCTTATGACTTTGTCTATCGAAGTTGATTCATGTATTTGAGAGAAGGAATCATGGTTTCCCTTGTCATAGGGGAAATTATTTGTAAGGGATATGCACCCTGTCAATTTAGTCGTCAATTTAACTATGTCCAAAATTTGTGTCCTCCCTCTCTCAAAAGTTCCAATCAAGAGAATATATGATGATAAACAATCATTTTTTGCTTATTTTCACCCATGAAGACACCTAGTGCTAGGGAAGACATCTGGATTCAAGTAATTCTATACAATTACTTAACGAAATCTATTCTGAGGCCTGGGATAAATTATATCTCGATGGCCAATTAGATGATTTGGTTCCAAGAGTAACAATTTGCAAAGAAACTGGGTCAAATGGGAATGATAATAAATAAGGAGTTATTGGGAAATCTTGGGTAGTAAATGTCCTATGAAACCTATCAGATCCCCCCTGAGAAAGATTATGAAAGTCGGGGTCATGACCACACAGTCGGCCAAACAAGCTGTTGAAGATGATGTCAGAAGGCCACCAACTGTTCCACCTTGGTTGATTACACAGTGGCCTATAGGAAATGGGACCTTTTGAATTTCATTCATATATTCTCATCAATTACCGTAATGCTTTATTGAATCTTCTCTGAACTAGAGAAGTTTATCTTACTTTCAGTAGCTATGTTTCAGCACTCGATAACATTTATTTTGATGAGTATCCAGAGAAGGTGGGTCATTACATTGGGGACCTCAAGAACGTCATCCATTATCGAAGAGGCTGCCGCAAATACTCTCATCAAGTACAATCCATGTTGTGACTAGAGACTAATGATGATGATGGTATCGTCATTTTCTTACCAATTATAGTTTCTAAAGATGAAGATTCTTATAGTCTCCCAACATCTCATAAGAATTTATCTTTATGATTTACTATGTTTTCAGGGACACCCGAGAATCATTTTCAGTTGTTGAAACCCGCTCCACTCCCCTGCACCAAACATCCAGCGCTATCCATCCCAGTCATGGCTGCATTTCCAGACACCTGGAGGTTCTAGGAAAAACTAAGGGAGAATGCTTCAAATGAATATTTTTTGAGGCCTATTTAGGGAGGACAATTCGACCATCTAGTTTTTGGGGGATCCATTACGCCTACTAGTGTTTTAGATGAAGAATTGCATTATGAGGTGGCTGCATACTTGAATGAGATGGAAAAGTGTCTCCACACCCCTGCGAATATGCATTACTTGTCAGACAACATGGAATTAATGGAAGTACTCCCACCATTGATAGGAGAGGTTTATTTAATGCAACCTAAAGATTTAAATTATTTTTTTTGTGGAGATGAAAAAGGTTTTCCCTCCACTTATTATTTTTCAGGGGCCTGTATGGTCTAATGAAATGTATCTTTCATCGATTTATTCCCCTAGAGGTAATATAATTGGGGAGTGCACCCTACAGATGGTAGGGGGTACTCCGGAAGGATCCCTTGAAGACAAAGAACACATGGAAGTGGTCACTGCCGACCCCTCTAGGGAATTCCCCGCCAACTCCTCTGGGAGATCTTATTCAAGAGCCATATCCACAAATATCCAAGGAATGAAAGCAGTCCCGCCAACTATCAAAATACATTAGGTGGGGAATCACAAGTAATAATCTGTTCTCCTTATTGTTAAACCAAGTACCCCTATCTTTTTTACACACTAGGGTAAGTGTGTATTTTGACGTAGGGTCTATCTATAACCAGATTGCAGCTGCTCATATGTCTACCACTCCTATCCCCTTTATGGAAGAGGTGGGGTCACCATTATTTTGGTTGATTGAAGTTGGGGACCAGGGCCACCAGAAGAGAGTGGGGGTTCTGACAACCATTCAGGTGAGCCTACTCCTGGTTGAATGATCTCTACCCTAATAGTTGAAGAACATCCAAATGTTGAGGGATCATTTGACGGTGTTGAGACGGATCTGATAAATAGAGATAGTGTGACCTTTTATGGAAGTGTCTGAATCAAATAGAGAGCCTGAGGCCTACCATATTTTGGAGGGGATTTATATTTTTATGAGAAAATTAATCTTGATCAAATGTCAGTAACATATATGAAGGTATTCCATTCAATGATTGATACTCTGCCGCTCATGCTGACTCAGCAAAAGCAACAATCACTTGGGAGGCTGATGTCCAAACCTGTCAAAATTTGGAGTGAGACATTAGACCATTTTTTCTATTCTAAGAGAAGTTGTGTTTTTCCTCTAGGATATCTGGACTAGTACCCATATCCATACTGACTATCCCTACATGCCATATTTCAATAACAAACATTTTGATGGATTCCTCAAGGGTTAATGTTTTTGTTGAGTATGACCCTCAAACATTAGTGTTCTTAAGTGCTTTCTGGGTGAAAATAATGACTGAAGAAGTGGTTCCACCTTTTCTTGTTGAAATATTGATGTTGAGGTGGGAGTTACTCAATACATCCCCTCCCTATTACCAAATTGGCAACCACAAGAATTAGCAATAGTGGTGGACATCCCACTCGGTCCTCCATTGCAACTACTAAGGGTGAGGTTGTTGCATGGTTGAGTCATGTTGTAGCCATTGGATTGAGTCCCTCTCTTGTGACTTTCATTCCTGATTATATTTCTTAATTAGGAAGTGACTAATACTGATCGAGAAGGGATGGTCGGTCTATGTCCCATCATTCAAAAGGCACAGAATAACATTTGGATATTAATTTCTCATACCCCATTTTATGAGATGTTAGTGAAGTTTCTAAAATTACATAGCTAGTTTCTAGTCCTGATTTTAGGTGTAAATGACTATCATGGGATTCTTGATATAGTTAGGTATGTGGTCACTTCCCGAGAAACAAATGGTATGCTTGAGTCTCAACTTTCTGTGGCAGATTTGATGACTCATCTTGCTGCTACGTAGGAAATTATCTATGATGAAGCTAGCAATGAAGATGGAGTGGTTGTGAAGTTGAAAAACAAACTCATGAAGAAAGAGTCCATTGTGGAAAAATTTGACCAAGACATGGATCAACAGAGTTGAAAACAATAGAGAATTAAAGAGACGATGTCCTTGACCATAGTCTCTATTGAGGAGGGGCGATGGAAAATGAATGAAGAAGAAAATACCAGCCTCAGATATATTAGGGACACAGATGAACTGTGCTAAATCACATAGGCTAATAAAATGAATTTTTTAAATCATATCTAATCCATCGATGAGTCCCATTAGTTCTTTATGCAACTTTACGACTCTTCTAAACATCTCTTGTAAGGATCATGTTCCACTTACGAGGAGAGGCTCTAGGATGTGGATTCCCACCATTTTTTTTAAATAGCATGCAACTAGTTTTTTTTTTCAAATTATTATTATTTTCCTTTTAATTTCATGTCAACTGATCACAAAAAAATAATATAAACATTCACTTTGATTAGGTAATAATTTTAAACCGTGATTCAAAACCAGTAATGTGAAATTAAAAAATTGGGATGTAATTGTTTCTTTGAGCCGAAGGACTAAATGAGATTAGTTTGAATATTACTAAGGTTTTATGGAAAACCTCATGAACTTTTGTGTATTTTCCATTATCACCATAATTTTTTACTAAGCCTGCCTGATATAAGATTTGAAAGTACATCTTGACATTTTCTTAGGATCCCCTTTGTGTGTTTTCTCCCTAACAAGCTGTACATATGTTTTAGTAGCTCAAATTTTTTTTCTTTTCTATACCATACTTGGTATATATTCAAAAAACTGACCATCGACTTTTTTCCAGACTTCCCCTTTGCGGATTGTCGCTCTGGAAATTATGGAGTCTTTTTCGCTGGCAGTTCACAATCCTCCTAATAAAAATTATTACTGATATTTTAGTTCAAAAAACATTGAACAAACATAAAGGGGAAGGGCCTCCGATTTGGGATTCTTCAACCTAGAATGTCTTGATATAATTCAAAAATGAATTGTGGATTCTTCATGACCCTAAATTTGTGAGTTTTGGAAAAACATGAGGATCTGGAGCTATTTTTGGTGTACCGAGGTAGGAGAGGACTCTCCTCAGGATGAATTTTCCTATTATTAATGGTAATTTTGTAGGCGACATATGCAGAGCCACTAGGTAATTATGTACACAGTCAAACAACAGTTTCTGGGGGGAAATGGCCTTCCTTATCTATTGTGTAGGGAGGATTTACAACAAGTTGAATTTGAATTGATGTTGGGTGCCAAATTATGTGGCCCATTTTACTGGTGTTTTCTGAATATATTAGGGACAATCGTATCAGATTTGAGTGAGAAACCACTCCCACATGATACTTAATTTTGTAAGGGTGATCTGTTGAATAGTTAGTTCAATTAGAAACCATTTCATGTTTGGTCATATGAAAAGGGGAGGATATTTATTCCATTTTCAAGAGGGGTTTTACAAATCAAGTGGGGTGAGATGGGACATGAATGTCATATGAGAATATGGAAATTGGAAAAGATTTTATATAAAAATAATTGTCCATTGAATAACGTTCCACTTGTAGGGGACATATGTAGAGCCACTAGGGAATAATGTGTATAGTCAAAAAAGGTGTCCGCATGAAAATAGAAATCCATCTACGATGGAAATGAAGGATTATAAATACTGGTACCTTTCTAAGCATGGAATATAACTTTGGACAAGGGGTGAGCCTGAGCATGAAAAGGAAAATTTCTTTGATATTTTTCATGGAAAGAGGAAAATAATTGAAGACATATTTCTCTTATGTTTGTATCAACTTCACACATATGGAAGGGGTTTCATTATTTTATAGAATACTTAAGAGATACCCGAGGTGAATCTGGACAACATGTCTCGATATATCCATGACGTGGGTATGACATAGAATGTAAACCATGACTTTGAGGGCCATTTAATGAGGATGTATTTCATAAGGCTTGGAACACATTGAGCATACTATGATAAGAGAGGAATCTCATAGGGACGATCATTCATTTGATTGATGTCCCTTTGATAGGAAACATTTGGAGAGGAACCAGGGCATGATGTGAATAGTTAAACAAAGGTGTACACATGAAATTGGACTTCTATCTCTAATAGCCATGGATTATTGTGGGGATTTAAGATCACTCGTGGCACGAAGTTTGAGGTATGGATGGTGTGTATCTAGATATGTTAGATACATTCAAGATATGATTCACTCATTGAATCGGGTATCCCTTATTTAGATCTGACTCATATGTAGGGTGAGGCATTTGTCCCATATTTGGGAAACCATTTATTTTAATGTCGTATGGATAGGATGTGGGGTTCCTTATGGGGAAGATAATTGTGAAATGCCTTTTAAGGTTGTGCTAATAGGACCTAATTCGTGGATGAATTTTCCATGTTGTCATGGTGGATTTCTTACTAAGAACCCTAATCTGACATGACCTTTGCTCAGTGTAAGAAAAAAGGGATTAAGAGGATTCCAAATAACCATTTAAGAATATCACAATCAACAATAGGGAGAACATTATGATTAAACTAATGTGATGTTGTTTAACATCATACAATAAGGATGATTCTGGCCTTGCAGTTTAACATCATGTGGTAAGGAAATTTGGTTGCGCATTTTAATGTAATGTAGTAAGGAAATTATACTATTACAAAGACCATTAATAGTTGTGATTTAATCATGGTCACGATATTCTGGCATTCCTTAGACATGAGTTATGATAGAAGGTTTAAACCATAGTCCCCGAGGGCATCTTGGGTCTGAAGAATGACATGGGGATTGAAAGCTATTAGGTGTACCAAGGTAGGAGATGACTCTCTTAAGGAAGAATTTAACAATGATTGATGGCAATCATGTAGGAATAATATGTAGAGAAACTAGGGTATGATGTGAATTGTCCAAAAAATAGTCCATAGGACAATGGTCTTCCATATCTGATGGCCGTTTATGTTTATGGGGATCAAATTATTCAAAGAGAATGGATTTTAAAAAATGAGAATGACTTGTCTTGGAATGTAAGAAATACCCAGACCATTATTATCAATGAACTACATGAGCTTCCGTATAGATATAACTCATATATAAGGTAATTATAATCATTTGATCCCTTATGAGTGGGGGGAATTTTTGGGATCTTGTAATATTGAGAATCGGGCCACACAGGACTCTTGAAGAATCGTGTAGTTTATATTCATGCAGTTATGAACAATCAAGGATTCCCCATACAAGTATAACATTTTCAAGGAGGAAGGGGAATTTTTTATGGTGGCAGGGCAGATATACAAGATCAAGGTGTCACTACATATCCTACAAGGGTATAAATCAAGCTGTACATAGTTATGAATGTTCCCTACATAGGTTTGGTCCTTCCATAGGGACAAGAAAGGGAATATTTTTTGTTTGGGTCAGGATTCCAAATCCTGGCATCACTATTTTTCCATCATGGTCAGGAATCAATCCATATGTAGTTCTTAATGTTCCTTATACCGATCTTCCTCATACATAGGAGTTGGTGTATCATGGTTTCATCCGCTATGGATGTTGGGTCTACCAAATTTTCCAATAGTTTTCTTATATAATGGAATCCTTAACTTAGATCCTAAGCTCCGATGATTTATACTCAATTTGAAAAATAAATAGTGATAAGGGTTTCCCTTGTAAATATGGGGAGATAATGGATAAGACAGAGGAATTTTTTTCAACAATGGGGTATGGGCCAAGATAGAGGATCGAGGCCTCACTACGTATCCCACTAATGAATGGGAATTAATCTGTTGGTATTTAATTGAGGGATATTTCACTTTATCCTCATGCAATTGGAATTATTTATGCTATTTGGTTTTATATCTTGTAGCTTAGACGTTAAGCTATTCAAATTAGAGTTATGCACTCTGGACACAAGCATCCTAGTTTAATGGTGTGTTTGAGGGGCTAATACCATACATTTCAACATTAGGTGGTAATGATGAAAACTCCTAGTTTAGGGTCATATTGTTTAGACCATCAATGGGTGTCATTGTTTCACAATGTAATTCTTAAAAACAATGAATTTGTGGGAACTGTATTGAGCTATCTGTCTATAGATATCAGGGAATGTGCTCAATTGGAGTTGACCATATGAATGAAATAAGGTCCCTCCAACTTTGATTCTAGATTTGGAGGATTTTTACTGAGAATCATCAGGTTTTAAAGGACCAACACCATATCTCCGTTGAGAAATGATCGAGGTAAAACCATTTTGTTGATGGCTCGTGCAATCCTATTTTAGAATACTTCTAAGTGATTAAAATTTTGAATCCATTTCTCATCGAGCTGCTCCAACTCATCAAACCGTAATTAGGATTACTCATCCAAGGAATTTTGATTGAGAAATTCCACATGGAGTGAGAGTACTTGAATTTCAAGAGGCAAACCCACTGCTTCCCTATATACTTGTCAGTATCAGGTTGCCTAGGTGGCAGTGTGGGTTGTGGTCCAGTAAGACCATAAAGTATGAAAGAGATTTTCTAGCCATTATTTCTTTTCCTTATCTACCATATTTTGGAGTGTGTTTGAAAAAAGACTTGTTAAAAGCCTCTATCCACCCATTGGCCACTGCATTGTAACAGGATGACTGGTTTCCTCTGATTCCGTACTCCTAGTATAACTTGTCCAACTTAATAGGGGAAGAAGATGGTACTGTTGTTCGTTAGTATTGTGTGATGGACATGAAAACTGGTAATGATGTTGGTCTTCCCAAAGCTTCCAATAATTTCTACCCCGAGGTTTTTTAATTCATATGCCTTCAGCCCATTAGTAAAAGAAGACAGTTTATGTGTGTATGAACTAGATTTGTCTTGCTGTGGCAGGGAGATATGGTCCCACAACATCCATCCCCTAGGAAAAAAATTGACATGATTGCTTAGTTGTGGGAAGTAACTCCAGGGGTTGGTGAATAAAATTTTCATGAACATGGAAAGAATGAAAATTCATTATGGAATATGGTACAATCTTGTATCGTAGTCATCCTATAGTATTAAATCCATAGAATTTGATGTGAGAGTATGGTTTCTAATTGGTGTTCTTTACAGGCTCTATAATGCACTTCTTTCATGATGGAAATATTCTCTTCATGATCAATGCACCAGAGAAGGACTCTGTCAAGGAATCATAGGTATATAAACTTTATTAGGTTTAACCTATTGTAAAAACAAAGTTGAATTCCTATTTCTAGATTGGTTCTACTCTATCCCTATCTGGTTGGTGTTCCCCCCTCCACAGGTAGTTTTAGATGGCAGTCATACTACCGTTGGTGGGACCATAAGGCTACGAAAGTGGGCTAAACTCATTTATCTCCACCGTATTTTTCTAAATAAATTGAATGTTCATCAAATTCTGGGCAATGAAAATAACTATTTCATCCCTATTTGGATCAACTAGGGTCATGTCTACATTCCCCAATGCATCGACATGATTTTTTATTACCACGGGACAAAGGTGATCATTGGTTCTAATGGGAATTCTTACATCACTTCTCGAACATGGTTCATCAAGTGAGAAAATACTTCTATCCTAATGGAATAGTCCCCATTGACCTTCTTGATGACTAGATCTGAATCACCTTTTATCTTTTGGTGTTTGGATCGTGCATGAAGTGCTAGCTCTAGGCCCACAATGATGGCCTGGTATTCTTCTTCATTATTTGTACATCCCTCCTAAAGCAGGAAGGAGTAAAGTAAGAAAAACATTTTTGGGGATACATGTATAACTCCCAACACCACATTAATGAGCTTGTGTTCTCACTCCTTTACCCTGTTGGGTTTTTGTAAGCACCATAGAAGTATATTTTACATGATTGGGTGTCCTCTTGGATGGAGAACACTTCTTCATCCGGAAGTTGGGCATCCAAAGAGGTTGTTTCTTTCAAGGGATGCTCTACTGGGAATTCTACTAACACCTAGCCTTTGATGGACTTCTATGGCACCTACTGTAGGTCAAAAAATTTCATGATGATATAATATCATAATAGGAATCCAATTAGAAGGGGACAACTGATAATATATTTGAGTGAGTTGTAGTGGGGGAACAGGTGCACCTCATGGTGCTATAGGTAATTCCGGAAGTTCTAAATAGCAAAGATTAGGGCGAGAATTTTTTTTTGATTCTTGAATATCTAATTTTGGTATCAATCATTATTAAGTTGAGATAATAGAGATTTTTATCGTATTAAGTGAGCTTATGAAATATCTTTCGAGATTTTTAAATGCTTCCAAACAATTATTATCCTACTCATACGTAACACCTTTATTCATTAACCTGGTGAAATGAAAAAATTTACACTAAAGGTTTTCTATTAAGCACTGTATGTAGGCTACGATCCCCTGGAGACCTCTCAACTTGGAGTTGGTGTAATGTGGGGTCAGGCAAAAGGTGGTTTTTTTTCATTCTCAGGGTCGAATTCGATGCCGTGACGGAATACAAATAAGCTGAAGATTTTACTAGAGGTAAAACCAAAGGTACAATTTTGGATATTCCACATTAAAATATGTTTTCAATGTTTATTAAAGACAGATTTTAGATCATTGAGGTGGTTTGAGAAGAATCATCGTTTATCTACCAGATCATTGACATATCACTCGACGAATTTTCACATAAAGGGCTTGAAAATGCGGTGTATGGAACGTTTATAGGTAGCGCTAACAATTTTTGACCAAATTTCATCACCCAATAACAGAACACTCACTTAGGGGACCTAAAAGATGTGGATTATTCTTTTCCTCAGGCTATTCAGCTATGGTTGTATCTAGAATAACCATCCATGAAAGTGAAGGCATTAGATCTGGTGGTCGCATCAATTAAAAATTCTATGATTGGAACCGTAAAAACATTTTTGGGAAGTGCTGATTAAGGTCCCTAATTTCATTGTTTATTCTAATATGTCAGTTCCTCTTTTCGAAAGGGACTATGTTTTCTAGCCAGATTAGGTATTGGAATTCTCATATAATGTTGTCCTTGATCAACTATTCAAATTATACATCTATTTTGGAATCATTCATCATGTGGGTCCTTCTAGCTTACTACTTTTAGCCTTGATGATCTTCTGCCTGACCCGGATGATGTGTGGCGACCTCAAGATTGAGGTCTGTAATTTCTTTGTAGTTCCAAGAAAACACATCAGAGTTATTTTTCATGAAGGAGGAATATCACTCTTTCTCAATCACAAGATTATCCACACTAATCATATGGTCTCCGGGTCATATTCAGTGTCAATTACTATATTCCTATGTTCCATAGTTATGGTGGAGTCACTTTCTTCGAACACATGATGTAAATATTTGAGGTGTTCTTCTTATTCTTCTTCATAATCATCATCACCTTCTTTCTCTTCTGATGAACAAGTGATTCTCGAGATGAACTATCTAATGTTGGGAGAGAAATAAACTATTTCATTAGTGAGTAATGCAGGGACTATTTAGTGTCCTGAGGATGGGTCATGATCTTCTCTACTAGGGCTTTTCCAGACATAATAAGAGTCATCCTACTCATTCCTGTCATTGTACATGGAGGATGTAAAAAACCGTGAAGACAACTAAGTCTGTATCTAGGATTGAACAATTTCATTAATCATAGTTGTTTGGTAATACATACTCTTCCACATGATTTTGAAGGGGGTTGGTGTGATACATTTTCAATCCATTCAGGGCAGTGATCCAATCGATGTCGTTGGCCAAAGGATGCATCACTTATAGTTCATAGAACCTTATATCGATGTAATGTGACACAAATGATTTTAATGGGGTTTTATCTTCTTGTAATATCCCATTATTTCTATTAGGGTAACATTTGATACACTGATGATATGATGATGGATTTGCAGCATGATGATGAAACCATGGCCTCTCTAACCGGATGTCGAAAGTTTAACTTTTTTTGTACTACTAGGAACTCTGAATCAGACAGAGGGTCTCTAAGCCATGTTTTAATCTTGATTCATCCCAATAGCTTCTACTCAATATTTACATATCTAAGATGTGTTTTGGTGTAGAGTGTCAAACTATCATCATAATAGCCCAGATGATGAAGCGTTCACATTTGGAGAAGGTTGACTCTAGATATGTTGTAGATGAAAATATTCTCGACATCAATACCATTTATCTTTCTAGATAAAAATAAGGGTTTGTTTTTCCCTTTCATGATGGAATTTTCATCCCTATTTTTGATGTTGTTGATAGTGTGAAATTCTTATGAAATGGTCTCTGTCTGATAGAGTTATACCACCACTACTTCAGCCTCAAATTTTTGGGGGCATAGTGTGTATTTTAAGAGCGCGTCACTAAAGTCTATAGAAAGACACAATGCATCCATGATTGATATCATTGCTGGTACTAAATGTATATTCTTTATAATATCACGTTTCTACTCTATATGCTAGCGATTCCTAACATAGGGTTGCTATTTCATAGATACATTATGGGATTGTGCTTTGGTCGTAGATGGTCCGGCCACAATGACAAGAGTTGATGGTGCTGCTGTCCTTTTCGAGTATCGTTGTACTGGTCCGCCCATAAGCATTAAGAGATTTGATATTTGTTCTTCCTCTAACTAATACTTGAAGATATGTAGTCTTATATTTCTTCAGGTGGGGGAGAAGTAACAATATGGTAATAACTGTGTCTTATAGAATGTCCTTACATGATTTTTTGTAATGTTAACGGTTTGAGTTAAGCATGGACAAGAATTTTACTCCTGACCCAATCATACATTCCATGAAATCCCCAGCCTCTACAGCCTCTTCCTCTGGCTCTCCGATTAGGTGCAGTGAATTTGTGTTTGTGGACATAGTCACCATCATAGAAGGGGTCCATCAAGTGAATGACATTAACCGAGCTGAATATAAATTCTTGATCTGACATTGTTTTTTTTCTAACTATCTCATTCTGATGATTCTATTTGGACAGGCAATACCCATTTACCTTTTAGCGGGGTGTTGCCCATTGTACCAAGTCTACTGGCATGAAGTTCGAATGTATGAAGTATGGCAATGGATTTTATGGTATCCCATATTCTTTCTATTTCTTCTTCCCTTCTATCCCTAAGAGAACTATATGACAGAATATGAGCATTGTGATGCATCAAGAACTTTTGGGTGTATGTTTGGTTGTTTCTAATACTCCTGGTGGATTCCATGATTTCTATTGAATATTTTTCGGGTCATCCAATTGGTAAATTTTTTCACATTTTTAATGAAGGATATATTCCATTCCTCTTACCCCCACTGGGTCTGAGGTGGAAACATATGCCACATGTGCGAGCGGTGGACCCAACATGGATTTCCCAAAACGCACCATATTTTGCAAGAGATCCCTGAAGACTAAGAATTCCCAGATAATGTTTCCTAGTAACCAATGATAGTTAAAAAAATTTGTATGGTCATCAATACCCACATTACATGATCACTTTGGATAAGGTAGCCGATGAATGTTTCAATTAATGGTGGCTATGAAGTATCCACAGACCTAGTCATCTTAGAATGAGTATAATTTATTTCCTTGCTTCTTGAAATGATTTCTTTTTGCACCCCTTCTCTAAACATGTCGAGGTGGGTGTGGTTGTTGTCGTCCAGGGTGTCCCAGACGATTTGGTGGAGGCCACGCAACTGGATCTGGTGTTATGGGTGTATTAAGCATGACAAAAGCTGCTTTAACTTTTCCCACTCTATATCATGGTGATGATGGGGAAACATGAGAATTTAGATTGCTCCAATGAAGGGAGTCTTCTATACTCTGGGAAATGGCAGTGAAATATCATAACCAGCTTGTGTAATTGACTTGGATGTGTGGTGTTCACAATTCATCATGAAGGTTATTGATGGACATAGGGATTATCTAATCCTAGGGGAGTGGCTGGATCAGGGAATAAGATCAGACATTCAATCTGGAAATGATGTCTAATACTCATTCATTCTCTCAGTACTAGAATTACCTGATGTCACGGACCATTTTCTTATCAAATGGTGAAATAAAATGGAAGAAAAATCCTTCCATATGTCTTCCAATCCTATGATTGAGTTAGCTGGAAAGAAAGTATATCATATGAAGATAGATCACAGTAGGGTTCATATAAAGAATCAGAGTTATAATTCTTCTTGCTACTCTGGATTTCCCATCATGGGGTCACCGTATGAGGCATTGTGCAATAGATGTTGTTTTAGGTCTCCTGATCAATAAAACTAAGTTAATACAAGGTTTTCAATGTTATACAGTGGATGAATGTTTCTCATCCAATCAGTGTATGGGTTTTTCTCAGGTTTTATTGAAGCGCACCACCCCTCCATGGATTCAAGTATATTTGTATATTATTCCACATTATTAAAGAGCCCATGATGCATATCATGTCAAGATTGATTGTCACGACCCATCCTCGGGGTCCGTGCCGTGACTACCCCAAGCCCGCCTTCCATAGGCCAGGGGCTGGCGACTAGCACCAAGGTGTAAATCCTGGTAAAAAGGGAAGGCATTGCCTTTGTAAAGTAAACAAACACCACAGAGCAAGCAAGCAGTAGAAGTAAACACTAAGTAAAAACAGAGTACAACAGTAAGTGCGGAAAGTAAGTGGGACAGTATACAAACCCAAACTGAAAGTAAAGTACAACTGGAAAGGTAAAACAACAACTGAAAAGTAAAGCCGCAACGACGAGCTGTCCATTGGGAATCCCACCTGAAGGGTGAGTACAGATGGCCTCCTCTGCTCCTCGGTTCCAGCTGACCTCTCTGAGTACATCCCGTCCAGTGGTCCACCTCCAGGTACCGTCCTGCTCCGCAAGCCTCAACCACAATCAGCGTTTTCTGTTGTCTGCAACCAACACCACGTAGTGCGGGCATAGCCCATGCAGGGGTGAGTATAAGATACTCAGTAGGGACCCCAAGAACCCTGAAGGTCTCCCAGAATCCACAAAGGATAATCCACAAAGGAATGATACAATCACGAAGTAACATCTGACACTACATAGGTATATGCCCATACATTTACCTAAGTCATCAATTCTCGTTCGGCTATGTCATCCGAACCCAAGTTCAACCCAGTCCACACAGGAAAGCAAAACGTAAATCCACACAGGATAGCAAAACACAATCCACATAGGAATGTAAAACAGGATTCAACTCACACAGGTATACTTCTTCGTATGATGATAGTGATGATCAGATATATCCACTGATTCATCTAAGTCATCGGACCCATAAAGGATCGAAAGGTACTAACCCCCGCAATGACCCACATAAGATCTGACCCACAAAGGATAGAAAGGTACTAACCCCCGCAATGACCCACATAGGATCTGACCCATGAATAATCGATAGATAAGTAACCCCCGCAAAGACCCACACAGGATCGGACCCACACAGGATCTATAAGCGCTGACTCACACAGAACCACTGAGCGCTGACCCACACATGATCAGACCCACACAGGATCGGTAGAACTGATCCACATAGGATCGCTGAGTGCTGTAGTCATCGACGTCGAATCCACTGAGGATCTCTGTACATTCGTCGTAGTAGTATGAGTCGCAGCCATCTCAAAGGTTCCCGCACACAGCAAGCTCGTTCGGGAGGGTCTGCTCCACAAGCCGAGAGGCTGATGAATCAACTGACACATAGTCCAGAGTTGATGTATCCGAAAGTTCCGTATCGTCAGCAGGAACTCATCATCGCAGACGGCGCGTCAATCGGACGCCCGGGCTGAGAGTTATTGGCCTTTTCGTCCGAGGGGTCCGGTTGGTTTTTAAGGCAAAACCAACCCGACCTTACTCCACTTGCGTCCAAACCTCGGGTGGAGTAAGCCAAAAGATCCATCTCACTAAGAGGAATCCAACAAAGTTGATGGCATGTCATTCGGACGTCCGGAGCTTAAGATAAGAGCGTTTCCTCTCTGAGGGCCTGGTTGGTTTCGTGTACAAACCAACCCGGCCAAACCCAATGTATTTCGAAACCATGAGTGCGATATACCAAACAGACCGCCTCGATTCAAGGATTGCATCGCCACTGACGGTGCGTCGATCGGTGGTCCGTAGCCCATGTTATGAGCAAAAGACCGAAGATAGTCTGAAAATGGGGGTTTCGGGCCCGGACCGACCCGGCCCGAGACCCCCCGGTCAGCCCGAACCGGGTCGACCCGCCCCGGGTCCGGGTCGGCCCGGCCCGGAGTGTCCCGAATTGGCTGGGCGCGGCCCGGCCCGGCCAACGACCCGGCGCGTCGGCGCTAGCTGGCTCGGCCAAGCGGCCGAGCCGTTCCGTCTCGCGCGGGGGGGGGGGGGGGCTGCCCCCTTGATTTCCCTATAACCGCGGCCCCATTAATGGGGCCACTTGCTTGGCTGGATGGGGGAAATAATTCCCCCAGTTATCCCTTTGTCCGGCTGGCCCGCACCGGCCGGCCGGTTCTGCCAACAAGGACCGGCGATGGCCGGTCCTTCCTCCTTCGCTGACACCGGCTGCCCGGAACCGGCCGCCGGTCACCCTGGTCCGCCGCGGCCCGGAACCGGCCGCGGTCTAGTTCATCCAGCGCGGTGTGACAGCACCACGCCCCTCCGCCGTGGCCCCGCTCCGGCCGCAGTTTCTTCGATTTTCTTCGACGTGGCACGACGGCGTTGCGTCCTTGTTCAGATTCCCGGTGCGGCGCGACGGTGCCGCGCATTACATGCCGTACGACCCCACGTGGTGCGACGACACCATTCCATTCCGTCCCAACCAAATTAGAAACAACATTCAAATTGGAGGACGGTCGGCCGTGTTTGTGCGGTCCGGCCCCCTCTCGTCAATTGATAGAAATTGGTCGTAAATTCACGAAGGACGACAAAGTAGAATTCATGAACAAAATAATTAAATAACCCCTACCTTGAGCATAGCTAGAACGGGGGTTCACCGCGGAAAACGACGTCGCAAGGTGAAACTCTGTATGTTGACGGTGAACGTCCGAGGAGGAAGTGGCGTCTCCTTTTCTTTGACACGGGAATAAGACCGAAAGAGGGTGTGTCCTCAATCCTCAGAAAAAGGGGTCACACACCGGCTACAGGGAGAAGAAGAGACGACACGTCGATCTCTTCTTACGGTGATGACGTTCTTCGTCGAAGACTTGATGTTCTTCGTGATGAAGATGAAAACACCCAAGAGTTATCTCCTCCAATGTCCACACACAACTACCAACCAAAATAAAATAAGGCTCATCCTTATTTTTTTTAACTCAAGCCACAATTCAAAAATTCAAAACATAATTTAATTAATTGAATTGGGTGTTGGCATAATTAATGAGAGGAGAGGTAATGTCACCCAATTAGGTGCCGTCAGAAACTGCATTCTTGTAAAATCCCAAAGAAAATTAAGAAAAAAATTTCCTTGAATTTTACGGGTCTTTACATTACTCCCAACTTAGGGATTTACGTCCCTGTAAAGATACATCATAACTAGGGAAAAAAATGAGGGTACTGAGCACGTATCTGAGTCTCCCGCTCCCAAGTGCTCTCCTGGAGGTTCCCATGCTGTCATCTGATGCGCACTAGAGGAATCGCCCGTCCACGCAGGACCTGCTCCTGTCGATCCTTGATCTCCACTGTAACCTCTGCAAAAGTCTCCCCATCATCCACATCAAGCTCCCCATGGTCAATGATATGCGTCGAGTCGTGCATGTATCTCCTCAACTGAGATACGTGGAAGACATCGTGCGCCCAGTGAAATTGAGGTGGTAGAGCCAGGCGATAAGCCACCTCGCCAATCCTGCCGAATACCTAGAACGGTCCGATGAAGCATGGAGACAACTTTACACCTCGACCAAATCTCTGTAATCCATGTCGAGGTGAGACACGCAAGAAGACGTGGTCGCCATCCTCGAACTCTAGTGGCCTCCTCCTCCTGTCAACATATGACTTCTACCGGATCTGAGCTGTCCTCATCTGCTCCTGGATGACCTGGACCTTCTCTATCGTGGCCCGGACCGTCTCTGGTCCCACAAGTGATGACTCCCCAGGGTCTGTCCAGCACAAAGGAGATTTGTAAGGTCTATCGTACAACGCCTCGTATGGTGCCATCCCGATGGTGGAGTGGTAGCTGTTGTTGTACGCGAACTACACCAAGGGTATGTGGTCCTCCTAGTTGCGACCAAAGTCGAGGACACATGTGCGGAGCATGTCCTCAAGAGTCTGAATGGTCCTCTCCATCTGACCATCCGTCTGAGGGTGAAAGGTTGTGCTCAGACGTATCTGTGTCCCAAACTCCTCCTGCAACCCTTTCCAAAGCCAGAAAGTAAAGCGATCATCTCGATCGGAGACGATAGATGATGGCACACCATGAAGCCGTACAATCTTCTGAACATAAAGACGTCCCAAGCTCTCCACTGAGCCCTGCTCTCTGATGGGTAGAAAGTGCGCCGACATGGTGAGTCGGTCGACAATCACCCAGATGGAGTCGTGGCCTCTAGAAGTGCGTGGAAGTCCAGTCACGAAGTCCATAGAGATCCCATCCCACTTCCACTCTGGGACCTCCAAGGGTTGTACCAAGCCTGTTGGTACCTAATGCTCCGCCTTCACCTGCTGGCAGGTTAGGCGTCGAGAAACGAACTCTACCATAGCCTTCTTCATGCCCGGCCACCAGTGATGTTTTCTAAGATCTTGGTACATCTTCGCCACTCCAGGATGTACCGCCAAAGGAGAAGTGTGAAACTCTATCAGCACCTCCTCCCGTAAAGCAACTGGTACCAAGGTATGTCCTCTGAAAAGGACGTCGTGCACTACTGTAAAGGAGAAACCATCAGGTGCCTGTCCTGAGGATATCTATGCACACCGCGTCTCATAGTCAGCCTCCCCACGCTGTGCCTCTCTGACCCGCTGCAGTAGTGGAGGAGTGACTGTGAGAGACTGGAGGAAGGCTGCACCATCTCTATCCACGAAGTATATCTGCAAAGAGGCTAGCTGCTCTGTCGCCTCCTCAAGTAGCTGAATGCCCGTCCTCCTGCTGAGAGCATCGGCTACCACGTTCCCCTTCCCAGGAGTATAGACTATCACAAAGTCATAGTCCTGGAAGAACTCGAGCCATCACCGCTGTCTCAGATTCAGGTCCTTCTGAGAGAAGATGTATCTGAGACTCTGATGGCCAGAAAAGACTATAAAGCGCTCGCCCATCAGGTAGTGTCACCATGTCTTCAGAGCGAAGACCACTACTGCTAACTCCAGGTCATGGGAAGCGTAGTTTTGCTAATGCGGCCTCAACTGACATGATCCATAGGCGATCACGGACCACTCCTGCATCGGGAAACATCCGAGTCCGGTCCCTGATGCATCACCGTAGACTACGTACCCTACTCCCTCCTCAGGAAACCTCATGATAGGTGCGCTGGTCAATCTCTGTATCAGCTCATGGAATCTCTGCTGACATCTGTCTGACCACACGAAGGGTTTCCCCTTCCTCGTCAAAGCTGTGAGTGGTGCCGCAACTCTTGAGAAGTCTGGCATGAATCTCTGGTAGTATCCACCTAGTCCCAAGAAACTCCGCACCTTCGTCATGCTCCTGGGTGGCTCCCAAGCTAGCACAACCTCGATCTTCACAGGATCCACCGCAACTCCTGCCTCAGAGATGACGTGTCCCAAGAAGTGTTCCTCACGTATCCAGAACTGACACTTCGAGAGCTTACCATAAAGTTGGTGCTCACAGAGTGTGTCTAGTACAACCCGCAAGTGGTAGGCGTGCTCCTCCTCAGTCGTCGAGTAAATCAAAATGTCTTCGATGAAGACCACGACAAATTGATCGAGGTATGGATGAAATATCCTATTCATGAGGTCCATGGACACTGCTGGAGCATTGGTTATGCCAAATGGCATAACCAAGAACTCATAGTGGCCATACCGTCATCTAAAGGTCTTCTTCTGCACGTCCTCGTCTCGAACCTTGAGATGATGATAGCCTGACCTGAGGTCTATCTTTGAGAACCACCGTGCTCCCTTGAGTTGATTGAATAGTTCATCAATCCTCGGTAGCGGATACTTGTTCCTTACTGTCACCTGGTTTAGGTGACGATAGTCGACAAAAAGTCGCAAGCTCCCGTCCGCCTTCTTGGCGAACAAAATCGGGGAAGCCCAGGGTGAAACACTAGGTCAGATGAATCCCTTTCCCTGCAAGTCCTCCAACTGTACCCGTAGCTCTCGAAGCTCGGCAGGGGCCATCCGATATGCTGGAGTCGATATTAGGGCTGTCCCGGGGTACAGATCCATATAAAATTATACCTCTCTACGAGGAGGTAGCCCTGGAACATCATTGGGAAAGACGTCCGCATACTGATCCACCACTGCAGGAAAATCAGGACTCCACACGTCAACTTCTCCTAGGATGAGGCTAGCCAACTGATGAGTGGTGGTCTGTCCTCTCCTCTGCGGGAGTCCATCTTGTGCTGCAAAGGCTCCCTTATCGCCGGTGAAGGTGATCCTGCTCCCGTCGGTGCGTACACATCGCACCTTGCACCTAATATAGTCAATCTGTGTGCATGGAATGTAGACAACCAATCCATGCCCAAGATGACGTCGTAAGGCCACGACGCCACTACAAGAAGATCCCAGCCGAAGCTCTCGCCTCCTAGAGTAAGCTCACACTCTCGGCACTAGTGCGTAATCGTCGAGTCTGCTCCCATAGGAGTCTCTAGCCGTAAGGATCGAGCCAATGGCTCTATCGGAATCTCTGAGCTCCAAACAAGGGCAGCAGCTATGAAAGAGTGACTCGCTCCGGTGTCTATATGAACTACATAAAGGGTAGAATAGACACGGATAGTACCTCAAATTATCTCGAGCGCGCCGTGGTCGTAGGCCTCTACTACCTGGAGTTGTGCCTGTCTCTGCCCGCCAGCTCTCTGTGGTCGGGGTGGACCTTCTGGTGGTGGTGGTGGTAGGGTCTCAAAGCGTCGCCCACCACCTACCGCTCGGTCAACTCTTCTGCCTCGTCCTCCTGCTCCCTACGGACCACCACGGTCGACCCACTACCTCTGCCTCAGTGGTCCATCATCCATCTACTGCTCCTTGGCACGGCGGGTCGGGCAATCACAAGCCATGTGGCCCTGCCCACTGCATGAGTAGCACTGCCTGCCTCTCGAAAGACTGGCTTCGCGCTATGTGCCCCGCACTGCGGAGCCAGTATCCTGAGATCGTCTGCCTGAGGGTCTGGTATTCCTGGACCCATGAGTCGTCTGTCGACTGCCTGCTGCAGAAGACTCTGCTACGTGCCGCCCTACGGTGGGTCTCGGCGCTGGTGTAGACTCAGCAAGAAAACTCTCGATCAAAAGGGATCTCTATAGTACTCCTGTCTGAGTCGGAATGCTGAGGGAGATCAACGATGCCCTTATCTCATGTCTCAATCCCTGCTCAAAGGTCCGGTCCCGAAAGATTTGGTCCCGTAGCATGTCTGTCGAGTAGCGCGAGAGATCGGTAAATCTCACCAAGTACTGGGCGACCGTCATGCTGCCCTGCCGCAGCTGAAGAAGGTCCTGAATGCGCACCACACAGAGGGTGGCTGGGACGAACTCCGAGCAGAAGAGGCTCTCAAATTCCTTCCAGAGAAGATATGCCTCATCGTGCACCTGGAGCATCAAGCTCCACCATCTGCCTACTGCTGCGTGCAGTAGGCTCGCTGCGAGGATCACCATGAGGTCTGCTGGTGTCCTCACTAACCTGAAAACTCTCACCACTGTCTCCAGCCAGTCTTTGGCTGCCTGGGGGTCCGTCTCCCAACGTAACCTGGGCGGTCGCTGGCGCTGGAACTCATGCAGTGCATTGAGGCGACGTGGATCATCAGCGGCTGGTGCTGGAAGCATCGGTGGCTCAGCGGGTAGAGGTACCGCTGGTGCCACTGCTGACAAAGAGCCCTGCACAGAGGCCTCGTCGCTCGGTGGGCTGTCGTCATGCTCAACTCTCAGAACCCTAGCTGGCTGCCATCGTGGGGCCATCCTGAAAAGGAAACAGGTGCGCCACGGTCAGAATAGTATACCTGGTGTGCTGACACAAAGTAATCACAAAGAAGACTTGAAACACACACGCAATCAATGTTTTCGTGCATGAAGTCGGAAATCAGAAGTCAGGGTCCTGGTGTATGGATACGTCGGTCGCTGCACCAACACTGGACTCCCTGGAATGATATCCACACTCAATATGCTTAACACTATTACTTCACATATAAAAATATCAGATTATACGGTAGAACCGAACTCCTCTGATACCAATTTGTCACGACCCATCCTCAGGGCCCATGCCATGACTACTCCAAGCCCGCCTTCCATAGGCCAGGGGCTGGCGACTAGCACCAAGGCGTAAATCCCGGTAAAAAGGGAAGGCATTTACTTTGGAAAGTAAAAAAACACCATAGAGCAAGCAAGCAGTAGAAGTAAACACTAAGTAAAAACAGAGTACAACAGTAAGTGCGGAAAGTAAGTTGGCCAGTATACAAACCCAAACTGAAAGTAAAGTACAACTGGAAAGGGAAAACAACAACTGAAAATTAAAGCTGCAACGACGAGCTGCCCACTGGGAATCCCACATGAAGGGTGAGTATAGATGGCATCCTCTGCTCCTCGGGTCCAGCTGACCACTCCGAGTACATCCCGTCCACTTGCCCGCCTCCAGGTACCGTCCTGCTCCGCAAGCCTCAACCACGATCAGCGCTGTCCGTCGTCTGCAACCAACACAACGTAGTGTGGGAATAGCCCGTGCAGGGGTGAGTATAAGCTACTCAGTAGGGACCCCATGACCCTCGAAGGTCTCCCAGAATCCACAAAGGATAATCCACAAAGGAATGATACAATCACGAAGTAACATCTGACACTGCTTAGGTATATGCCCATACATATACATAAGTCATCAATTCTCATTCGGATCCGTCATCCGAACCCAAGTTCAACTCAATCCACATAGGAAAGTAAAACATAAATCCACACAGGATAGCACAACCCAATCCACATAGGAAAGTAAAACAGGATTCAGCTCACACAGGTATACTTATTTGTATGACGATAGTGATGATCAGATATATCCACTGATTCATCTAATTCATCGGACCCACAAAGGATCGAAAGGTAGTAACCCCCGCAATACCCCACATAGGATCTGACCAACAAAGGATCAAAAGGTACTAACCCCCGCAATGACCCACATAGGATCTGACCCACAAAGGATCGATAGGTAACTAACCCCCGCAAAGACCCACACAGGATCAGACCCACACATGATCTATAGGCGCTGGCTCACACAGAACCACTGAGCGCTGACCCACACAGGATCGGATCCACACATGATCGGTAGCACTGGTCCACATAGGATCGCTGAGTGCTGTAGTCGTCACCGTAGAATCCACTGAGGATCTCTGTACAATCGTCGTAGTAGTAGGAGTCACAGCCAGGTCTAGGGTTCCCGCACACAGAAAGCTTGTTCGGGAGGGTCCGCTCCACGAGACGAGAGGCTGATACATCAACTGACACATAGTCCAGAGTTGATGTATCCAAAAGTTCTGTATCGTCAACAGGAACTCATCATCGCAGACGGCGCGTCAATCGGACGCCCAGTCTGAGAGTTAATGGCTTTTTTCTTTCCAGGGGCCCGGTTGGTTTTTAAGGAAAAACCAACCTGACCTTACTACAACTACGTCCAAACCTAGGGCGAAGTAATCCAAAAGATCCTTCTCACTAAGAGGAATCCAACAAAGTCGACGGCACATCATTCGGACGTCTGGAGCTTATGATATGAGCGTTTCCGCTCCGAGGGCCCCTTGGTTTCGTGTATGAACCAACCCGTCCAAACCCAAAGTATTCCGAAAACTTGAGTGCGATATACCGAAATGACCGTTTCGTTTCAGGTATCGCATCGCAACTGAAGGTGCATCGATCAAAGGTCCATAGCCCATGTTATGAGAAAAAGACCGAAGACGGTCCGAAAACGGGGGTTTCGGGCCCGGACCGACTCGGCCCGAGACCCCCCGATCGGCCCGAACCGGGTCGACCTGCCCCGGGTCTGGGTCGGCCCGGCCCGGCCCGGCGAGCAACCCGGCGCACTGGCGCCAGCTGGCTCAGCCAAGTTCCGGCTCACCGGGGGGGGCACTGGCCCCCCGGTTTTCCTGTAATCGCGGCCCCATTAATGGGGACGCTTGCTTGGCCGGCCGGGGGAATTAATTCCCCCGGTTTTTTCTTTGTCCGACCGGCCCGCACCGGCTGGCCGGTTCTGCCAACAAGGACCGACGACGGACGGTCCTTCCTCCTTTGCCGACACCGGTGGCCCGGAACCGGCCGCCGGTCACCCTGCTCCGCCGTGGCTCGGAACCGGCCGCGAACTGGTTCATCCGGCACGGTGCGACGGCACCACGCCCCTCTGCTGCGGCCCCACTCCGGACGCGGTGTCTTCGGTTTTCTTCGACGTGGCGCGACGACATCGCGTCCTTGTTCAACTTCACGGCGCGGCGTGACGGCGCCGCGCATAACTTGTCGTACGATCCCGCGTGGTGCGACGACACCACGCCATTCCGTCCCAACCAAATTAGAAACAACATTCAAATTGGAGGAGGGTCGGTCGTGTTTGTGTGGTCCGGACCCCTCTCGTTAATTGATAGAAACTGGTCGTAAATTCACGAAGGATGAAAAAGTAGAATTCACGAATGAAATAATTAAATAACCCCTACCTTGAGCGTAGCTAGAACGGGGGTTTGCCGCAGAAAACGACGTCGTGAGGTGATGATCCGTATATTGAAGGTGAACGTCCGAGGAGGAAGTGGCGTCTCCTTTTCTTTGACACGGGAAGAAGATCGAAAGATGGTGTGTTGTCGATCCTCAGAAAAAGGGGTCACACACCGGCTGCGGGGAGAAGTAGAGAAGACATGTCGATCTCTTCTTACAGTGACGGCGTTCTTCGTCGAGGACTTGATGTTCTTCGTGATGGAGATGAAAACACCCAAGAGTTCTCTCCTCTAATGTCCACACACAGCAACCAACCAAAATAAAATAAGTCTCATCCTTATTTTATTAGCTCAAGCCACAATTCAAAAATTCAAAACTTAATTTAATTAATTGAATTGGGTGTTGGCATACTTAATGAGAGGAGAGGTAATGTCACCCAATTAAAGGGATGTTAAAAGGTTATAAGAGTTACACAACTTAAGTGGGGGGTTAAGAGGAGTTAGGGAGTTAAGGGAATTGAAAAGGTGGGGTCTTGTGTGGGCCCCACCCCACCTTTAATCCACTCAAGAGAAACTAAAAAACAGTGGGTCCCACCATAACTCCTACACTTAAGTTCTAACTCATGGAGAAGAGAAATAAAAATTCTTAATGAAATTTTTATTTCACTAACACTTAATCCACAAAAAAAAAACAACTCACATCGAGCAAATGCAACTCCAGAAAAGGCGTTCATAAGAAATTACCGGTGCTACGGCTCCATCGGTGCACTCAGAATTCAATTCTGAGCACCGGTTCAAAAGTTAGAAATTCCCGCTCGTTCGTTCACTGAACGTACCCGAGCTAAACTTAGGAAATTGATTCCGGGAACACCGGGCCTCGGAATTAGGTGCCTTCAGAAACTGCGTTCTTGTAAAATCCCAAAGAAAATTAATAAAAAAAATTCCTTGAATTTTATGGGTCTTTACATTGAGCTTGGGTAGGTGCAACAGTGGCCAAGGATGGATGTTCCTGTGCTACTGGAATTTGGGGTGCATACCCATCCGAGGGAATCCTTTGTGGGTTCGCATAAATATACTTTGGTTACCCTATCAATGGGGGGAATTTGTGATGTCCATTTTGGGATGGATTTATGTAGGTTGACAGTCCCAGTGCTGGGATGGAGGGGCCTCCAAGCATGACTTCATTCACTAAGAAGACCACTTTTGGAAGGGGAACCACTTCTGGGAATTCCTAATGATGTTTCGCTGGTAGAACCCAACCGGTATGATAGATCCATCGACACTGATCGACATTAATTCACCTGATCTCTTTCATTTATTTGTCTTGTTTAGAGACTCTTACCTTAAGAGTGATGTACACATTCTCCGGGTGAGGAGGAGGTGGGTCATAGGTGACTTGGGATTTATTTTTCTCCGTGTTGTTGTTTCACAATAGAGGTAATTACTTATTAACTTAGGGGAGACATTAATTTGGGGCTTCCCTCTTGTTCTTGGTATGAAAAATATTAGGATCGTTGTAGGATACCTCCAGGAGTGAAACATCCTCTCTTGTTTCCTTTCCTATGTATCATTTTTTGTGAGATTTGTGGGGTTGATCATCACAATGTTCACTGAGGCATACTGCATTGGGATTCATGTACAGAGTTTTGAATGGTTGGATGGATTTATGCATCCTTTTTGGAACTTCTTCTATCTATTATATTGAATTATTTAGGTTTCCTTGCAAATATTGACCTTAAGGGAGCACTGATGTGACCTCATTATGCACCTTCTTCTAAGAGGGTATGAATCATGAGATGAGGTGGAATGGGTGACTTCTCTTCTAATTGTTCTTCCCATATGGGAGAAGACAAATGTTCCCTTTTCAGGAATATGAGTTAAAAATACACCCAACTCTATGATCTGGGGTAGCTCCCATTGTTCCATTGATGCTCTATGGTCTAGATCCCTTGGTCTTACAAGGTAATTTTCAGGTAATAATTTTCCCAAACCTACATGTGGGGGATTCTCCTGCATTACGATGATAACCACCACTATTTCTACCATTTTGATTTGATGGAGTCTCATGATAGTGTATAAAGAGTATAGCGGTAGCCCGAACAAGATTTATGGGATTTTGAATATATGAGCACTACTTGATAATTGACTTCCTATAAGATATAAGCATTCTATATTTTCTCAGTTTCCTAGATCAGAATTTTTTCGATGGAATGATGACATCAGACCTGGCGCTTTTGAGACTTAATTTGGACTGGTTTTTTTGAGTATCCCTTATTTACTAAGTAGGTATTTCATTTTATTTCTTCCTTTGGGTAATTAAATAGAATAAGTTCATTTCCAATGATGTATGGTGTATGGGATTTGGGGTGAAGTGTAGAGATCCATTTTATCCCCATCCCTATATTTGAACTCTAGTCGGGTCACCAGCAATGAGGCAATGCAACTTAGGTAGTGCATGGAAGCAAGCCAGTTCAAGTTTTTTTTCATCTTTCTGATTTTCGATGCCATGAAGATGGAAGGGATTTCATGTCTGTTATACGGTGAAGCTCCACTAATATGTTGTTAGGGTATACATACCCTTTATAGGTTAAGAAAAAATTTTATCCAGTGAAGATTCGTCCATATATGGTGGAAACTTTCATGCCTAAATTCCTCAAACAACACCCTTGGTATGTTGAAGTGACAAGTGATCTTGATCTAATACATAACTATTATATTATCCTTAGCTAGTTTTATTTTCCCGATCAAAATATCCTACAATTGTTCTTCTGGGTACTCCACTTCTTGATATGCCTAGCTTGACTTCTTCATAATAATTTCATTCATGAAGTCAAGCTAGTGGGAGCCACATTGATTTGTGAATGGTGCAAGGGTCGATCAGAAGCTGATCATGGCCTCAGACTATCCTTTGGTTGAGAAATGATACCAATCATCATAGATTGAGTGCCTCATATGTCCAACTCAATCTTTTTGAGAGGCTCAACATAGGAGGTATTTCTCACATATTTTCCAACAATAGGAGGGCATTCATTCAAGTTTGAATTTTGATTGTGGGGAGGTCCTTCAAAATTGGTTCCGCAAGGGAGAGGGATACCATTGCAACTTGATGCCCGACCATGGGGAATATCCTTCTGGAGTATACCCCCGAGAGAAACTTTTGGGTGGGATATATTAAGGTGAGTACCTTCATGTTGCTTAATTTCAATAAGGGGAGGACCTCATCGAAGACAACTATGATGGAGAAGACTACTATCAAAGATCAATACCTAGCTGTAGGGAGAATTTCCGCAGTGTAAATCCTATGGAGTGTCTTCAAGATGTACTACAATGATGGAAAAAACTTCTTGTTTCATGATGTTAGAATGGGGAAGGACATCACTATAACATCCATTGCAAATAGGGCCTTCTCAGTGATTGTCATAATGGTGAGGACTACCATCATGACTCATCGTCCAACTATAGAGAGAAGCATATCTACACCATATATCACAGGGAGGACCATGAGGGTGGACGAAAACAAGGGAGGACCTTATTATTGTTTGATCTTCAGGTTAAGTTGATTGATACCCTGACATGCAATAAGAGATAGGCTCTTGTGTTCGATCAGTCCTGACCCATGGTGTAAGCCCTCGTGGGCGCTCTTGGGAGGACCTTCAGAGCTAATAGTAGAAATATTGCAGGTGTAATATCGAAACAACTACTTACACTTCCATAATTTGGTAATGTAATGATAGGTTCTTTAGAATTTATTGATATATGTTTGTGGTAGTCAAGAACCAATGCTTCCATTAGAGCCGGATCATGTATGTTCTCTTCATTTTTCAGTATCTTTAGTCGCATTACATTTTGAGTGCTCTCAAGCGGGTAAATGGGGATGCATGTTGTTGGTAAATACCTTTATATATGGGTCCTTATCATGATGAGTCACGTGATGATTTCGGGATTCACCGATGGATATCTTGAGTTTTGGGAGGGATATATGAAAGCCCTGGAGAGACCACCACATTAGACCAACTTCTCCTAGTTGGAAAGAGTATTGGTTCCCAATCCATTTGTTTGTGTATCATTATATATTGTCATCAACCCTCCTCAACTAGAGAATGAATTAATAACTTCTCTAGAGAGACTAACCCATTTTGTGAATAAGTCATTCCGCTCAATGAAACCGGGTCATGGGCATTGTTTCTCACCTCTTCCACTGATGCGATGATATCCTGGCATGTTTCAAGGATATGTTCTCGAATCAATCTCTAAGCTTTCATCATTAACAAGGTGTGTTGAGATATATTTGTTAATGGAATGGGTATGAAGTCCCATTCCGATGTTGTAGGAGGAGTTTGTGCCTTATCTAGTCTCGCATGGGTTGTCAGTTGATACTAGAATTTCTCCCATGCTGACACAATAGAATGGGTTTTCCACCAGTTCTCTTCTCTGGTCTTTATCGTATTTGACTGGTGAGAATCATATTCACGAATGTGTATTTTCATCTACTTTCTTGATGTTGTATTTTTCCTGTGGTCTTTGTATACATCCACATGAATTTGACTCTGCTCATATTTTCTTTTTTGCATATTTGGATGGTGGGATTGGTGTGAATGAATCGGTATTTATGCTTGCATATAGATGGAATCCAACCTATTTGGGTGATGGTTTACTTATTCATCAGTAGATATCTGCATATTATTGTAGTTTTCCCCTCTATCTACATGGCGGTACCAATGAGCACTAGCTAGAACGTGCATGTGCTTCAATTGTGCTAACCTATTTCTGTATTTGGATTTAGTGGTGGGGGAAAACATATATTTCTAATCGTTTAATTCCACCACTTCTGTATGATAGAATTTATTATCAGGAACTAGGGTGATTGCATGTTCGTAATTGCATATTTTCTTCCCTCAACATGCATCCTGAGGGGCCCAGGACTTCTAGAATTTAGTAGGTGCCTTCGGCATAAGGTCTACTTCAGCATGAGGACACAAGGTCTACCAGTGTCCGTGACGAAAATCTATATCAAGGACCCATGAGTAGGACCCTTAGGTAGTTTATATGATGTTTCCATCATTGACATCATCTTCCCCCATAATATAAGGGTGGTATTAATTGTCATGTTCTGGGGATAGGCTCTTGAAACTATTTGAGATGACCATCGGTACCACTTTGTAATATGGTGCTGAATGCAGATGAGGAAGTGGAAGGAGAGACTTCACATATTGGACGTATTGTCTCTTAGTATCCACTATGTCTAGAGTACCATTTTTGTGGTACTCTTTGATCAACATGTTGGATACCCAGCGTTGAAGAGGCTAGGTAGGTGTGGGGATCCTACTCTTCATTGGGGACCCGACCGCCTATGGGATCATAGAGGCGTGTGTCTGTATTGGTTGTTTGGGTGTCATTTCGATTTAAGGTTGCTCTGTGGTAAGCAAGAATATTCATATATGACATATACAGACCAAAAAACCCCATAAATGTAGAAATCACTTGAACATATGTACAGTTGATGATTCTGATTGGCCTCCCCCCCGTATTGTGACACGAAGGGGCATGAGTGGGGTAAGACCGCCACCTTGGTTAAGGATTAATGTTAGATTCACCAATATTTTGTTTCTCAGAGGGAGACTTCCGTACATGTGTGGGAAAAAATGAAATGAATGGTCCAGAATGTGACAAGAATTTTTCCTTTATTATATAAGCTTTCACATCACCATATTTGTTTTAACCATATTCATGCCATCATCCATTAAAGGTGGACTGGATTTAACCCATGAGGACTGGGTTGTTTATCCCTCATATATTGTGAATGTGGTCCCACCATCAAATGGTCTCAGTATGAGATTGAATGGGGTCACGTACTGGTGCAATCAGTCCACTTTGGATATTACTTTTTCCGATGGTCTAAAAACGGATTTATTCTTGGAGCCCGATATACCCATAGACCATGGTATCCATGATTCATGGACCTACTGTCAAAAGATAGTTCTAAATTTATGATTATTTGTCTAATGTTAACAAAGTACGCCATTGGTCGAGTGGATGGGATGTCTGACTCACCATAACAGGTTTAGGGGAGGGTGATTATTTTCTATTTAGGGACTCTCTTGTAGATTTAATTAAAGTTTAGATGTTCATGAATATTTGGCTTTTTTTTGAAGAGTGTGTCCATGGGGAACCGTTGGTTTTCCAAATCATCATAGGCAAACATGAATTTTATGCTACGGAGGAAATGCTGACTTAAGCCATGAAATAAGTTTCTCTAGAGTTTATCATCATCCATTGGGGATGGAATGTTACTTGTTGTTGGGATTAGACACATAATATAGGATTCATTTTTATGCTTGGGATATTAATCAGAGCCCACATAGATTTGGAAACTTGTTGATTATGTTTTGAAGCTTCCCATTTTAGGGGACATGGTTTGGTGGACCCTTTTGGAAGGTAACCCCTTTTGAACATGGGACTTCAAGAAGGTATCCTATGTATCCTATTTTGAACAAGAATTATAGTTGATGTAGTTTAGAAATTAGTTAGGGTATATGCTTGAGATATTCACTTTTGAGTGGTCATTATTGGGTGAACAATTTTGGAAGGGTACCCTTTTGAGCTTGGGCCATCATGTACTAGTCATATGTATCCTGGTTTAATCGTGAATTAGAGTTCTCATTGTTCATATTTGTTTCTTTTGTGTGGTTTTTAGAATTATCCAAACTCTCTATGACCAATTGTGTCATAATCGGTGTAAGAAACATGAGTATTTGAGAGATCTGATGAACCACACACCTTCTCTCCCACTTATATGAATGGGCATCCATATATTATAAGAGGTTGGGGAAACTGTGGTAGAGGTCATGGAACAACGAACCCTTAAATTAGGGATGACATTGGAGGTAATTCACCTCATCCCTCAGGATAATAGGGACTTACCTTAGTTGGAGTTCCAAAATAATACATTTTAGGAATGGGTGGGTATTTTACCTCCCATTAATAGGAGGAGCGAAGATGATTCCTTTGACTGATCACCATTCCACATTAAATGGAAAACAATGTGATCATCCTTAATTTCTATGAAATTGAGGTTCATGTCAACATCCCAAGGTTGTACTCTAGGTTTCCATAGAAATATAGACTAATAGAAAATCCTAGAGTCCATACCATTGAGGAGAGAGCCTTTGTGACTTTGTTAACTGTAGGCACGTAGACTCAGAGAGGTGCGCTGATGCACCTGATGATCTGGTCATACGGGTCTGGTATCTTTAGAGGAGGCTTTGTCCTGATGTCGAGGGACTAGTTCACCAAGGGGATATAGAAAAATGGATGTTAAGAGAGTGGCGATAATTGGTCCGGAGGGAATAATACCCAAAGATGAACCATTATGCATAATGTTATAATGTGAAGGATGGGGGGAGCTCCACATATAATAGTGTTATGCATGTAGAGGGGTCATCCATGTACCAAATAAGTATACATTATTTGGAATGGACCACCACACACCATAATGGTATGTGGTCCTAAATGTGGTCTACCACTCCACTTCATGTTTCATATGAATACAGATGTATTACACAATGCTAGGTTAAATTCTCATAACGTTACACTATGCGGAATAACATAACGATGTAGGGTCCTTGGAACAATCATTTGATGGGAGTTAATCCACGATGAATAAGTGGTTCACTATTTCACAAATTAGGTTTGGGGTTCTCCCATTATTATTATGCTCCTTTATTTTATTATTCACGGTTTGTTATACTAGTTGAATCTTGATTTGAAATTTGGGATTTACAGATGATTCGAGACTAAAGCTAGAATCCTCTCACAATTCTTACTTCCAACCAATAGAATCTTCTCTATCATTTATTATTCAATTATTTCTCAATTCCATTTATCATTATTTTATAGAGAATTGGGGAAATCATATCTACTTGAATGTAGCACCATTTATGGAAGCCCATGATGAGATATGTTGATCCGCAGATGACTCAGCCAACTAGGGTTTTTATAGGGTGTAGTTTGTGAGTAATGATTCGTAGAACCTTGAAAATTTGATTCGTTTATGAACTTATGAGTTTGTGAGAGTGTATGTTGATGTCCTTCACATGCTTTATTTAGCCAGTGATGTGGTTCTTGGGCTCCTGGGTTTACTGGACATCACTCTGTGGGACTGTGCCTCATAAGTTATTCTCCATATTAGTGGCTCATAGTTATTGGATTCCATGAACAAATCCCAGGGATGGTATGCCGGTCATTTAAAACACATTGAGAAATTTAATTCCTTCATGTTTATTTTGGTGTTTTCAACTCAATTTGAGTCCATTCTCTTTACAAGCCTTATAGGAATTCATTCTTCCTTCTAAAAAGTAATGTTTTCAATATTTTATCCCAATTGCGCTGTTTTTAAGACTCTTCAAGTATTTAAATATCAAAAAATTCTTACGAAAAGATAAATAATGTCATATTTTCATAAAAATATATTCTGAAACCTTAATGGAAAACACTATTTTGAATGAACACAAAAGTTTGGCTGAAAGGAGAAATAAATTAATATTTTTCATAATTTTTTTCCTAATTATGTTATGTAAAATAGAGTGGTATAATTGTTTAATTAAATCTATATTAAAAGTATATCTATATGTTATGAAATTTAATCAGTGTTCTTAAGGGATGGATCATATGAGTTCATCAATCTAAGCATAGTCATAAAAAATCTTAATAGAAATTTATTTTGAAGGTATAAACCAATACCAATTTGGAAACATTGCAAAAACATTGATATAATAAAATTACATGAATCATAAAAAATCATTTACTTAATGATATTAATGACATAATATGTAAAAAGTTAGTATAAACACCTCATAGAAAAATATATCTGCATAACATTTTTAGGTGTCTCAACGAAATAAAATTTATACAAAATTACTTAACATATTTGGAATCTTTGGAAAAACAATTCCCATGAAATAAATATAAAAAAATGTATATGAAAATAAATATTATATTTTTTGTAATAATAATCTATTTCAACCATTGGTAGTGTGCACACCCAAAAAATGAAATTAGTAGTGAATAAGGCTTGTATCTCATGGAAATAAAATGTGATATGACAACCCCCTTACCTTTAGTATTGACTCTCTTCAAACTCAATAAAAAATGTAGAAAAATATTTATAAGTAAATTATATATTATATAAATTACCAAACTCAAATATCAGGATCCTTATATGTCTGTATATTACACAGTAATTAACACTTCCATTCTAAGGATACATTTTTGGTAATATTCACTTTTTCACATGTGTCATAATTTGTCATTTTTTGGTCTTCATAATTATAACATGATTTAAAAAATATAAAAAATGATATAAATTTCATTTATATTATGTAAATATTTATTTATAATAATATAAGAAATATTTATTTATTAATTTTCACACATCATTAATGGAGATGATAGGCTGTATGTAACGCTTGAACGTTGTTTCTGTTTAATTATCATATTTCCAGAATCTAATTGACATATTTGAAAATATATTTAATAATAATTAAAATTTAATTACTCTTTAAAATATATAATATAATTTTATTAATACAATACTTAATACTTTCTATCATGAGTCAGAATGAATTATATTAATTTGAGGAGGCAGTAGTCGAAACTCCCCCAAGTGGAATTATTATATTTACACAAAAACAAAATGAATGAGGGAATGTATAATTTAATGGTTAAATAAGAATAAATTCATCATATATATCATATATAAAATATGAAAATTTATTTTACATCCTAATTCCCATCCGTGAGAGGTGGTAATAAAAAAACAAACAACATGTTCTCGCTAGGCTAGTGTGTGATAAACACAAGAAGAGTAATTTCATTACACATTATGTAGATGTGTGTGTATGTGTAGGTTGAAAAATTATAATAAAAATATATAAGTATATTTAGGATACCTATTTAATCATATAATCATGTAATATGATTAAGTTTGTGTGTTTAGAACAAAAATAAAAATAAAGAGCTTAGGGAAGGATGTTAAATCTTACTCGCAGAACTCTTTTTTATTTGAACCAAAGGGATTTAATGGATGTATTTATTACAAATGTAAGCCTTAAAATAAAAGGTTTTATATTTTTATGATCATTTATTTAAGATCATGGTATCAATAATGTGGATTTATTGGTGTGAAGTAGTGGTAGGGTTTAGTGGGTTTATATAGTGGAGGAGGAGTGGTATTCTTTTAAATTTTTTCAATGGGAATTCCACCCATGTTTTTCCAATGACGAGTGTGACCAATAATGGGCCCATTTACCCAAAATGGAGGATTTTTGGGAAATATTTCCATATAATTTATTTTTTAAAAGTTTCTAGGACATTCTGGACCATTAGATTAAGGTTTAGTCCTATAAACTATTAGTTTTCTTCTTAATCATTTTAATAAATTTTAATTTACATTCATTAATCATTTTGGTAAAAAAACTATTTTAAAGATAATAGTAATTATAAATTAGGATGTTTACAAATATTGAATTAATTTTTTCATTTTCAAATCACATAATTGGAAAAAATTAATTAAAAATTTCCCCACATATGGGATGATAATGCAGGGTTTTTGTGTAAAAATGTTTAGAAGTTTGCTCTGTTTTTATGTCTAATTTCAATGTAAAATTTATCCAAAATTATTTAAATATTATTAATTGATGTATAATTGATATAATTATACATTTAAACAAATTATATATAAAATTCATACTTATAATAAAATTTGATGAAAAATAAACTATGAATTTAATTTCAATATTTCTCACTATTCATCAAAAATGAAACATCACGTAAAAATAACAGAAAATTAACCAAACATAATTTATATGTTCCTATTTTAAAAATTAATATCATTTCTAATTACGTTTTTTAAGGCCAAAATTTATATTTTAAATAGCTTCGTAGTTAAAAGGTGGTAAAAATAATTCAATAAAAATTTAGATTTCCATGTGTAATATTGAGTTTGTAGCACTCTTATACCTATAAAATATATTCAATGAATGTAATAAATATTTTTTTAAATATATGAAATATATATTTAAAAATATCAAACACACATATTTTTTTTAATTTATTTGGATAAAAATCAATTTTTAGCATAGATGAAGTTATTATTAAAACATTCCCTTAATATTTAGTTGGTTCCTCTATTAATTTATTATTAATTTTAAACTATTGAATTAAAATTTGAATTTTCATATATTAGTTAATAATATTCATAATTTCTAACACAACATATAGGATAAATATTATTTTCTAAAATAATAATTTTTTTATTAATATACTATTGATCAATAAAACTTAATCTTGTATTCTATAAAATAATTCAATGAATGTCAGTATTACATGTAACAAAAGCTAGAATTAGTGTTTCATGACTTGAAATATATACATTATGATACATTAAATTCTAATGTAAATTTAATTTTTTTTAATATAAAATCAAATAATATTGATTTAAAATAAATAAACTATTTTAAATTTGGAATTTAATGAAGTTATCAAAAATATTAAATTACTTCTAAAAATTCCCAACATCTTAGGATGTTAAATTTTACCCCATTTTAAATGAATTATACCCGAGAATTTTGTCTAGGTTATCAATTGTTTAGTACATTAATTTTATATTTATTAAAACATATGTCATAAAAATAAACACACATTCATCCTTTAAAAAGAAATATTAGAATCATAATTTTTACCCAAAGTAAAAAACTATTTGGTTTCAATAGAGGAAAACATAGATGGGAAGTAAAAACAATGCCATCGATGAAAAATAAACAAAAATTTCTTAATGGAAAATAGTAAAGAATATGGTTGGGGAAATGTTAACAATAAAAAATCTATAAATATGTGATGATCTAAGGGGCCATATGATTCATAGAAAATGAATGAACTAGGATTAATTTTATTACTTCAAGTTACTTTTCCAAAAAATTGAATAACTTTCCCAAAAATATATACTTACTTGATTTCATTCCATTCCATATACATAATATCTCTCTTTTTTTGACATTATCAATTACCACTTCATCTATTAAAACATATAATTTTGGTGAATCATTAATTATTGATGAACTAACACATTGTGAGTTCGATAAAGGGAATGATAGGACATTCTATATCTAGTTATATAAAAAATGATTATCTATTATCATGAAATATGAATAAATACCTATATATAGATATAATAACTTAAATATCTAAAACCACACATGTTTTTTAACATATAAATTTCAAAAATACTTCACCATATAACCCATCCAAAATATATGTCACCAAATATTCCTTAAATACAGTCTTATATTATACATAAAAATTTAATTGGATACATGGGTTCTTCCTTGCACCGATAGAACATTAAAAGTGGTTTTATTTTTCCAAAATATATGTAGAGGGATATAATCATGTGAAACTTCACGAATGGATGATCAATAATATTTTAATAGGGATTATCAATACATAATCATACATGAAGTTCAATATATGTAGGAAAAGGATATGTTTTCCCTTAATTTTCATTATTCAATTCATCCTTTGTTATTTCATAAGATTTTATTTTTGGTTTCTTCTTATAGGTTTTTGTGTCATAGAATCCATATTATCCCTCGTACTTTTTCATTGATTCATATAATTCCCATACGTAATGCACATGAGAAACTAAATTGCGGGAGGTTCATTCTGCTGATATTTATCTCCATTTATTTCATTGATTTTTTTCTTCGCATAACTTTTATATTATATTTCATAGTATTAAGAAATCCCACAATTGATACACCATATTGTTCCTTTGAGGAAGTCTATTATGTTTTATTTATAATTGTTTTGTAAAGTATAAGTAAGATATATTTTATTCTATCCATGGTTATTATAGGTTTCATTGAACTCCATCTTTTGTTTATTTTTAAAACCATGGGAGTGATACATAACTCCAACCACCATTTAAAATATGATTTCACAACACACATTCAATTCGTAAAAACTAAATTATATTATATAAAACTCCATCATGGGATTTTTTTAACTAACTAATGAACATATCATCATTACTACTAGGTTGGATGATAATACCAAAAGCATACCTCATAAGTCCTCTAAAATTAGACTCATTTGTACTGATTGATTCATTATCGTTTTTGATCAACTCAAGGAAATAATATTCCTTATAAATATGAAGTGAATGAGGAAACTAATTATAAAATAATATGTCATTGAACACATCACAATATATGGATTCAATTTCATCCTTCTTCCTTGTCCTCATCATTAGATTCCACCACTTGTCTTCTTCACCTTTTAACTGATACCCAGTTAGAGAGATTTTCTCATGATATGAAAATTACATAATGGATAATTTATAGTCAATGGTAATCATTCAATGATCTAATACTATTGGACCAGAATAACTTCTGAAGGTAGGTTGATGTTTCTTCATTAAATACACAATAGAAAATTTCTCAACCACGTTCCTGTTTGAAGCTCTCTATGACACAGAGCATCAAAAATCATTGTGATCATTTTAGTGATGTTTTTCATTCTATATAATATATCATTTATATTATTAGAATAAAAAGCATTCCATTTTCTATATCTATAACCATTAACATGGTTTATTTATTTTCTATACATTTATTACATCCTAAAAAGACAGAGTAAGAAAAAATTCTCATAGTGAATAACCACATAATCATAATCAACCACTTAAACAATGATTAAATTTTGACACTTTGTTTGATCTATGAAACTATTTATTTTATCCTATTTTATTCATATCCAAATTATTTTAAAATCCACAATGATATTTCTTTAACAGTCATTGAATTCCCAAAGCATATCCTTAGGGAGTGTCCAACCATGTGTCCAGCAAGTCCTATTATTATGCACTAGGTTTCACTTGAGTAAGGCTTGACTCACATTCTTAGAGTTATTACATCTAGGAAAATTTTTGAAAGAACCGCATCAAATTTTAGTATCTATACAATGATGTAATTCTAGGAAACCATATTTTTCATCCTTTACTAAAAATCCAGGACACTTAATTATAATTTTCCATATCCTTAGATTTATCCTTACTTAAATCCCTTGACAATTACTTATAAATATCTCTAGGGGTATCACAAAAAATTTCTCATCCATGTTTCTAATGTATGATTAAACCTTTTATCTAATACCAAATAAAACATGCCAATATAAATTCATATATACATTATGTCATATTTATATAATAAATAGTATATGACCCAATCAGATTCTCAATGACTGTATAATTTTTGATCCCATCGAAACATGGAAACATTAACACTGGTACATAACTGAGTAGAAAATTCCCCCAATATATTTTTCATGATTGGAACCCTTATTAAAAACATCATTCATATAACATAACTTCTTAACCTTAGTGGAGGAAACATAAAAAGGGGTGTGATTAGAAAGTCAGTAATGGTAAAAAATGGATATATATAACCATACCATGAGAATAATGTCATGAGAACATGATCATATCATTATAAGACCACCCACTACATAAAAAATATCAAAAACCTGATTCATGGAAAAAATATTATCACATTATAAGAAATTAACCATAAGAAAATCAGGAACATAAGACACAAAATAATAACATATGAATATGATATGGAATTTTGGAATACACAAAATCTTTTAACATTGAGAATATATATATGTAGAAATATTTTCAATCATTATATTAAGGACATGAAATTTGGAGAACACATAACATAAGGTCATTAAAACATTTCATGATTAAAAATTCTGAAAATGAAACCAACATCATGCATAACGTTATGAATGCATAATGAGGTACCTAATTCCAATATAAACATATAATCAGGATTATTCACAAGAATATAGATAGGATACCATGTACATGCATATCATTTTGAACATTTAATGAGATTCACTCATAAAATTTTGAAAATTTTAGTATGATCGCACATAACAAAACTAATCCTGAGTCATCTATCGTTACCCAATGCATTAGAGGTATATATATATTTCCCAACAATAAAATAATGAAATCATACATGCATCTCCCAATAGATAAAAATTAGTTAATCGTATCATGGGAAATGAAATGAAATGTGTATCATTAAACAGTTAAAACATCAAAACCAATGGAAATAGGATAGGTTTTATTATCACTTCATCAATGCATAACACAAGAAATGAAGTGGGTTTCAAATGTATAAAACCCATTGAACAGAAACGAGTGTCGTAATCATCATTCCATCAAAAGAAAAACCATTCAAAAATATAATTTTAATGTCATTAATGCATCTTGTCCATAATAATATAAAACTATATAAACAGATTCCATCTTATATTGGGAATTATTTTGAATGATAAATTTTAACATTTCTTTAGGAAAATTGAATTTCTTTAAAAACATTTTATTAAAATCATTTAAAAAACAATCCATAAAAATAAGGCTTTAAAATTTCATTTAAACCATTTTTTGGGAAAATTTATTTTCTGATTTTAATTTTTTTGAACCTAAATAATTTTGAAAACATTTTTATTTTAAAATATATTTGAAAGCATATAAAGGAATCTAGAAATTACTTTGAAACCCATTTTTTATGAAAAAACATGAAATTTAAAAAAATATTGAATTTTTTTTAAAACTATTTACATAGAATATAAATTGACCATTTTAAAAGTTTTCAATAAAAAATTGAAACAATTTTCCGTAAAATCTCTTCAAAAACATACAAATAATACTTGAAATCATTGTAATCATTTTCTTTGAAACTAATATTTTAAAATCATATAAAGAATTATTTAAATATTTTTTAGAACATTTTCCCATAAAAACATATATAATTTCATTGAATGTAATTAATACAAATTTTTTAAAAAAAAAATTAATTTTTTTAGAAAACATGGTTTTTAAGGAACATATATTTACGAATGAAATGATAAATAATGTCAGTTTTTTATAAAAAATTATTAATTATATGATTTACCAAGGAGTGAAAAATGTTACAATTAAATTGGTATAAAATTACTAACCATAGGTTAATACATTTAATGATATTTCATGAGATATAGATCATAATATTTCATCATTGGTAGCATTATCATACCCATTATCGATAAACACAGATATTGAAGCTATAAACTGTATCCAATTTGTTAACAATAAATCATAATTTAAAGAATAAAATCATGTGAAGAATAAAATATCTTAAAAAGAAGGATATTATTGATATAATATTTCAAAATTCAGTGTATACACTTCATAGAAAATATAAATACCTAAAATGGAATGTGTCTTAAAGAAGTAAAAATGAGTCAAATTTATTTTACCGATTTTTTATCTTTTGAAAAAATACCCCTGGGAAAGAAAGATCATAAAATTTATATGTATTTATAATAAATTTATGTATAATAATCAATGAATACATAAATGGTTATTATACATATGATACAAATTTAATATGAGGTGAATAAGTCATGAATCTCATTGAAATAAAAATTCAGATGAAACTCCATTACCATAAGTATTGACACTTTTTGTACACAGTCACAAGCCCCGTATAATAAATATATGATTATTATACATATATTACTGAACAATATTCGTATATATTGTACCATATATGAATTTATATTTCCCGCTAATTAATACTTCTATGTTAAGGGTACGCTTCGATTAATATCTTATTCATTTTTCAATATTTTTTAATTGGTTATATTTTTTGACCTCATACATATATTATAATATCTAGATTGAAAAACGTGATATAAAAAACATTTATAATAATTTTATATGTATTTATAATATTATATTAAATATATAAATTTGAAATGGAATATATAGTTCATGGAGACGGTAGGATGTATGTGGGAAGGAATGTTGTTCCTGATTTATTATTGTATCAAAAAAATGAATGTAATTGAAATAAATGTGTATATATATATGATAGTTATAGTATATATATTGTATAATACATTTCCTATATTTTCACTACAACATAATTAATACATTCCATGAAGAGAGTGAATGAATTACATCGCATTATGGAGGTTGTAGTCCACATAACCACAAACAAAATTATCATAGTTTAACAGAATGTAAATCATTAGTGAATGCGTTATTTAATATTTACAGAAGATAAAATACATCCTAAATAACCAATATTAAAAACAAAAAATGTGTTTCAATTGTAATTCCCAAACATTATAGATGTTATTGGATGAATCTAACAACATCATCTCATGCAGTTGTAATGTGTCGTTTGTAAGAATAGTACGCTCGATATCTATTAGATGGAATTGTGAATATTGTTAGGTATTAAAATTATAATTATAACATATAAGTATACTATGTATACATGTGTTATCCTATAATTGTGTAACAGTTATATTTTAGTGGTGTACAATGAAAATAAAACTAATGAACTGGAGGAAAGATGTTATGTCTTACTCGGGTAACTCCTTTTGGTTTGCACCAAAGGGATTCCATTGATGCAATTATTCCCAAGGTTTGGATTCATGGTTTAGGTTAGGGACATTTAGGAGATATTTTGGTATATTTTGGTCTAGTAAAAGTTTATTAATAGGTGTAAGGAAGTGGTAGGTGCGAGTTCCTTTTTATACTGCAGGTGGAGTGGCATTCTTGTAAATATTTGGAAAGGGAACTCCACCAATGTTTTCCATATGAAAGATAGATCCAATAATAGAACCAATTTAGTAAAATGGAATATAGGGTCGAAATATGTCCATAAAATTTATTTTTTTTCTTTTTTACAATGAAATTTTGGCCTTTAGGCTTAAGGTTTAGTCCCATGTAAATGCAATTTTCCACTTAATCATTGTAATTAATTTTAATGACATTCATTATAGATTTTTGTTCAAAAAATAAGTTAAATATCTCAGTCCAAAAAATTTTTTTTATTCCATATAATGATTTAATTTGTTCCAAATTTCAGTTTCATAACTTTAATACAATTCTATAAAAATAATCCCATAGACGGTACAACAATATAGGGGTTTAAGGTAAAAATGTTCAAAAGATAGCTACATTTTTAAACAAAATGGCAAAGATAAATCTATCCAAATGACCAAAATTGTATTAATTGATTTATTATAGATAAAATTATACTTAATAAAAGTTATAAATATAATTTAACCTCATGAATAAATTATATGAGAAAGTAGTTTTGAATTAAAATTCAGAATTTTCATTATTCAACAAAAAAATGAGTATTTATATAAAACCCAAAAAACATACCAAACCTAATATTTTTTATAAAATTCAAAAAATGAAGTTTATTTTTACATATATAATTATAAATGTACCAAAATTATTTTTTAAAATTATCTTTTTATTAAAAGTATATAAAACTGGTTATATATATATATATAGGTTTTTATGAGTAATATTTGGTTCATTCCTATATTATGTCTATTAAATATAATCCAGGAAATTAAAAAATATCGGGACATGTATATATAATAAAAATTTATTCTATATCATTCACTTATTTTTATTATTTTCGTTTTTTTATAAATTTTTTTAACAAAAACAAATCTTTTATAAAAATATTCACATTATTTTCAATTAGTTCATATATTTATTTCTAATAAATTTGTGTGCAATTAATTCAACTATGTACTTTCATATGTTATTTAATCATATTCAAAAAATACAACATAATTTCTAATTTATATCTTATTATATTAAATTATTACATTTTTAATAGTATATTATTTTTGGTAAAAGTCAGTCTTGCGTGTTACACAAGTCATCGACCAAAGTCAGTCTTTCAAGAATTGTAATATCTCCACAATGTTCAGTGTATTCATACCTATACATTATGTTATGTATAGATACTGATTCACATGTCATTATGTATAACACAATCCGAACATATCACTTTAATAAAAAAACTATTTTCAGTGGTGCTTGATATGAAAAATATCAAAAAGTGTAAATTAATTTTAAAAAAATTATTTCAAGAAATATCATTGTGTTACATATATCATGAAAAATATTCTATAATGGTATCTAATTAAAATCATATCTCATGATCTAATTTTTACCTAAAATATGATAATAACGTGGAATTTTTTCTATTAACAACTCCATATCTTAAAAAAAATTGTGACTGGTTTCATATTCTACCCATCACCTTCATTAATATCATCAACATCCACCCTTCATAGGAGTATTCATGTCAGTTTTCTTACTCTCTATGTTAATCACCAATTTCCCCCCTCATAATTCAAAGAAACATATTAAAAAATATATACACCACTTCATGAAACTGCTTCCCCAAAAAAGATCCCTAAATCTCTCAGATATATAACAATTCCATAGGAAATATTATAAAAAAAACCAATGTTTTTCATTCATTATACCAAGAAAAATATCAAAAACCCATACAATGAATTTTTTACCACTCTACCTCAAAGAACCATATCTCAATTTAGAATATAACCATTCCGTTATATATAATGTCTTAAAATTCAATAAAATATTATTGTTGCTATAATATACCCATTTTGAGGTTTATGATAGTATCTAAAACCTCCATCCTTTTACCCCATTATTTGAAAAAAATAAAAATTGTCTGATTTACTTCACAAGGGAATTTCAAAAACACATTTTGAATCCATAATTTTCATCACACTAATTGAAATAAATATTTTAAGGGGACTTATCATCATATGAAACTGTTAATAAATTCTGAAAACTAAGAAAAACATACGTCCCCATAAGGATTTCTTTTTTACTTCTATATAAATATGAATTTTTTTCTCATCCAATTTGTATAAACACTTTTACTTATAATCATCTTTGAAATCAACACACCATTCTCCATGCTGAATTGTAATTAGTTATATTTACAACATGGAAATGACTTATTCAAAAAAAAATTTAATCCAATTGAGGTGATAATTTACAGAATAAAAAAGTGTCCTTTTTAACCATATCCAGTCTTTAAAAATTAGTCACTATATATTCATAATCCATTGAGATAATGCGAAACCAAATTTACAATGAATTAAATATAATTCCCAGAAATAATATTAACTATATTTTATAGGAATTAGGTGAGAAACATACACTTAGTGAACAAAATTATACCACTTTTTAATACCATATAAGTGATACTCCATGAACACCATATATTTAATTTCTCTCTGTCGAACATTTATCAACATTAAAATAGTAACGAGTAGTATTTGTATTGCTGTATTCAACACTCATATGATTTTTTTATATCATGTAAAAAAATTCATTATAGATCAAACCTAATACCCATAATTATTTAATATACCCTGATTCATACACATATATTATAATTAATTATCCAGCATGACATATTTCTCAATTTGTTTTCCCAATAACTCCCATAGAATACATATATTTAACCAAGTCTTCATCATTATAGTCATTAGATTTATAAATTACGAATAATGGGAATGATTTTACCTACAACATCATCAACTAGAGGATTGATGTTTGTTAAGAAAATCCAACATTATGGTTCCATTTTTTTTTTAGATCTATTTTCAATATTTACCTAACAATTATCTTATATTCATTTTTCTTTAGATGACCAATCATTTATTTTTTTAAATTAATTAAAATCCCAATGTATAAATATACAAAATAATATCCTTTTTCAAGATTATTTTTATCATGTTATGTTTTACTAATATAATTCGATAAGTATCATCATATTATTACCTATTTACATCTTATTCTCAATTCATGAGTATTGTTCCATTAGAAATTATGAAATTATACAGTGATTTATTTTCCTTCCATGTTATTATTTACTTTACCTAATAGCTTTTAATATTGTTTAGAAATGATCTATATTCCTATTCCCCATTCAATTAAATGTGTATAGAACAAATATTCATTATTTGATTCTATGATATTTTTTTTTCACATTATGATGGATTCTATAAATTGTACAATAATAATTTATGAGAAACTCTACATTTTTTGATGATATTATATTTATCCAATATCATAAATCAGTTATTTGATATAACATGTGTTTTCTATGAAACAATATGTTTTAATGTTTTTCTTTGAAATTTTTTTCTTCCCAATCCATTATTATATTGCCCTCATATTAATATATACTCAAATATTTCCCCCATAACCACATTTTAACATAGTATACATTGATAATAATTACTTCTTCATTATTCTATTTATTTATACTAATAAATTCCAATTATCATTTACTCTTCATGATTCCTTGTTATCCAAAATGATAAAAACAATGCAGGGAACTAAAATATTATTTTTTTACAAGGAACGACATTAATACTATATTTTAATATATATTTCAATCTCGAAGTACTACTATTATAAGGATAATAATTATAATTATTAAAATTGTACCTTCTTTCTTGGTGCATGGAAATTATAATTTCAACTTGTTTTTCATAATCTAAAGTAATCTCATTAGAATATTAATAATAAGAAATAGTATGCCTAGTAATTAATAAAAATTAACATAAGTGTCTATATTTCAATCATTCAATCCCTTTATTGATTTAATAAATTTCTTAAGTATCTCAATTTATTTTTTGTTTTATCTTTATGAATTTATTTTATCTCTTATTTATAATTAAATGCCGGTTCTTTATTACTTTGTCTAACGATGTATCAATATTTACCCATTTTTTTCTTGTATTAATCTATTTTAGGACTTCTAGTACCTCTATAAACCTTTCTTGTTATAGTAAAAATCATTTCTAAGACATTATCTTTTTGAATACTCTCAGTTTATCATTATTTAACATTATATACAAACTATATAACACCAAATGGAGTCTATCTCATTTATCATGAAAACAAATTACCTTGTTGTCACAATCCTTTAAGATTGGTTTTTTGTAAAGATGATTTTATTCATGTAAAGATGATAAATAAAATTCATGTTATTTTATTATGTTACTTTTATACATCCAAAATATAACTGTTGAATAAAATTACTTATTTCAATAATCCTTCAACTTATATTTAATTTTACAGAAGTGTAATGATGGTGAATTCATCTACGACAACATTTTTTAGATCCATTAATTCATCAGGGAAAAATATTATGTGATGTTTTTCTTCTAGATGTCCATAAAATATAATCATCAGATACCTTAATTTTTCTATCAAAATATTTAACTATTTTTTGAAGATATTTATAAAATACCCTAATTTAATCATTTTACAACTATTCTTCATCCGTTTTATCATAATTATTTTTTGAAAGATCATTACTGTTCAATCCACTGATGATTTTAAATTAAATCATATCAAATTTATAGGGCTATGTATATGATTAATTTTTAAATGATATACATTCTTCATCAAAGGGATCAATTACCTCATATAATTATATAACTGATTAACTATAAATTTAAAAACTGTTAAATTATTTATCAATAGTTTTATTGAAATCTAAAAATGAATTTTTTTTTTGCAAACATATTTTTAATATTTAATTATATGTTCATGATGGATACGTTCAACCCAAAATTCTTCAAAATTTTCATAACATTTATTCAAAACTACTTCTAATATTTTAATTCTTAATTCCATGAATATGAAATTATACTAGAGAACCGTCATTATCTACTTAAATAATAACAAATCATTATATTTTATTTTTATTTTAACATTAATTCCTTTAAAATCTCAGACCCAGATGCCAATCAACAGTTCCCCAAGCTCAGTGGGTCACATGGACTCAAGCACAACTACAAAAAATCCGTAGGTTAACTACTATTTTTGGGGGACTAGGGTGTGTCTATGGGAGACTATTCCATCCTTACTCGAGTGTAACACCAAGGAAATAGAAATATCACTCAATAGCGGAAGTAGATATACCAATCTAACAACTGATAAATAAAGAGGACGTGAATATAGAAAAATTCTAGAAATTCATTTTATACAATGATAATGGTACATGTATGTAAAAAGAATCCAAAATTTGTACTTAAAAATATATTAAATTAAATTTATCCGAAATTTTTAAAAAAATCAGTAACTCTTAATATCATCATGATACTCAACTCAATCACATTGTTCTTTTCTCCTATGAATGGCTCAAAAGCAACAATAAAACTTTGGGAGCTTTCCACTTACTCTACCTGCATCCAAATAGTCTATTTGGATACCCAATGAAAACCCATAACGGATTTTAGATACAATCCCACTAGGTTACCATTGAAATATCTATAAAATTTTAGGACGAGCAACATACCATGCATTGTGGTGTACAAGTAATGCAGTTTAGCAGTAAATAAATGTAATGATACCATGAAATATAAACTACTAAAAAAGTGATACTGAGAATCCTCTAAAGGATTCTTGGAAAATACAATCAATCTCATAATGAGGAAGATATAATAGAAACATAAATAACCAACAGGGACTCCCCTTTCATCCATACATATCTGGTCAAAAAACCCATTCCCTATAACCAAAAACTCTAGAATAACCACAACTAATATATATAATCATAAATGTCACTTTACAATGGATTTTTTGTGTAACTAAATTGTTATGAATTTAATAATGATCCAATAAACCATGAATGTAACATATTCCACAATTGTATATTATAAGAAAATTATAACCACGAAGGGGAAGTTGCAATGAGAATAAAAACAAGGCATCTATATTGAGTCCTAGGAGAATCATGATGGATACTTATATAGACATTGGTTGTTATCCTAAAATCATGTCATTCTAATGATGTACCATGTGGGTCTAATAAATATTTATCCAAGGGATGTCAATTCCCATGGAATCCCCTGAATTCATGACCTATGGAGAATACTCAATCCATGGCATCCACTACCGTGTTCAAGATCTATGTAGCATCGTCCATGGAATCTATTTATTCATTCAGAATTTCATACCATATATCATTTGATACCATATTCCATTTCATAACAAAATTCCACCCACTCATATAACCATTTTCATCCAAAATCAAATAGTGAATACACCAAATCATTTTACCATACATACGATCAAATGGTAGCTATAAGTATACCCACTCATGAACTCACAATTCAAAACAATGGTAACAAATGGTATACCCACTCTTACGACGTTTTCCAAAAAAACCATCAAGTAGTTCATGTTTCATATACTCTATAAATACAATATATTGAACATCCCAAAGAGGAATTATATCTCTAAAAAACTAATTCTAACTCATTTAAATATTATTGATCTTCCTTTAATAATGAAATCATAAATCAAACAACTAGGGCGGTTCAAAATGTGTCATAGAAAATGGGTACACACCATGGGTGGGATTGGGCGAGGAAAAGATTCGAAATGTGTCTTAAAAGAACTTTAGTCTATCCATAATAATATAATCATGGAATATAATGAACCAAAACTAGAAGAAAAGAATATACCATAATCATTAACAGGGTAGTCGAGTACTCATATAGTATAAACTCTTGATTTGACTTAGATCATGATAAAAATTATGAATGGATGATGAACTGGAAAATAAGGGAAATCAACACACACCTAAATAGGATATTCAATAGGAAGAAGAATAACAAATAACTAAAATTGAATCGGGAACTAACCTTTGCAGATTTAATGGGATGTGCAGCACTTGAACCAAAAAATGGATAGGGGATCGGGATTGAAACCATGAATAGACACATAAAGAGAGACCATAAAAATGAGGATTCATATAAGGTAAATTAAATGTGTATTTTGGTTAAAATATAATTTATTATATTTGAAAATTAAAAAATCACAAAAAATTAATGGATTTCACGGTTTAGGTGAACTGTTTGACAATCAATACACAAAGCATTCCTGGTTAGATATTGAGAAGGATAACCCACATGGTTTTCTCATATTTTATGACTAACCATGCAAAAACTATGCCAAAACCTGATATAAAAATTACAGTGATTTTTGCACAGCTATGTAGCCCAAATCACACGGTTTGGCATAAACTTACGAATTGTATCTCCCCAATATATGTCCTCGAAAGGTTTTATATAACCATGATTTCAGTCCCATATGGTTTACTCAAACTATAAACTATGCATATTCCACAAAAAATCAAGGTTTCTAGGAACCGAACAACCTCAGACACACCAAAAACCACTATAACCTAAAAGGGAATTTACATTAGGATATATTTAGACAAAACTAAAAAAGAAGGGTTATGAACATCAGTATTAGACATTGGATCTTACACTCCTCCCCCCTTAAAAAAAATCATCCCCTAATTACACTCTCAAGGGTGTTCATGATTCATTTTAGAATAGTTATGGCCCTAGATCATGTACATCTGCCTCCCACTCCCATGTTGTAAATGGTCATACAACCAAAACAATCATATTAGAAGAACTAAATAACCATAGAGAGACTTCATGCCCATATGAATGATATGAAAATGATGCTCATAATAAGAATTAGTTTCATATTACTAAACCTCCTTATCATGGAAGGCATGAGATAGTTTATAAAGATAATGGAATAGTAGATATACAAGGAAGATGTCAAGAATGGACTGGTACATTGAGGTAATTGTAACTGATATGATATGAACATGAATCTCCACTGAAACATGAATGGAATGACATATATTGCTGAAATATTACCCACTTTTCTTATAATTATATGCCCCATCTACAACAAGACACACAACAAAACCAGAACCATGTCCTTGAACTCTAGGGGTCATCTACATGTAATGGGGTATTATTTTTGTAGAGATAGGGAAATAACCATAGACTTATAAATCAAATCCACTTTCTCCGTGTTCTCCTGAATAAGACATGGTCCAAGAATAACTTCATGTCTTACCTCAAAACAATATAGGGTTGATCATCATGTCCTAACACAGAAAGACTCATAAGGTGTCATCTGAATAGTTTCCTGAAATCTATTATTGTATGTGAATTCATCCAGGGATATATGCCTCTCTTTTGAACCACTAAACTCTAGGACGCATGCATGAATCATGAAAAGAAGATCCTGAATTGTGTTCTCTATCTAGACATATATTTGGTGGTGGTATGTTTTTATCAAAAGCACATATGTTTCTAAATCCCTCTATCTAAATTTCTATAATTGATATGTAAAATTCTAATCCCTATTTGAAATGATTGTTCATACGAACCGATGAAGTCATACTTTCACATAGATAGACAACTTCTGAAGATCATCTATGATAAAGGTATCCATGATTGGAATGAAATGATCATCCTTCATGATAATGTCAACAACAACATATAAAAATCACTACCTAATGGAAAACATAGGAAAACATTTGCAAAACCCATTGCAAAATCAATGCAAATCCACTTGGGAATTGGTGTCTTGTGTAAACGTCCAGTTGGTCACTGATGTTCTTCCTTCACTAGTTGATAAGTGTAACATCATATGAAGACACTAACTAAACAAATTTTCATTCCAACCACCAGTACAATCAGGCCAGTTTATCTAGATAAATGATCAATTCATAGTATCTTTAAATATATAGCTTATTGGGCTCCCCCACCATAGATATTATTAAAATAGTGTAAAATTCTGAATCATTATACCCCCACCATTCGAATTGACTTACAAACCAAGACATTAATCTTTCTAGAGATGATTCGAGCGTGGATTCATAAACTCGGTGAACCCAAATACGTACGAGGTTATAAAAAAGACATAACTACAAAGTAATAGCCAAATCCCTATCGAACAAACTATATTTGTCCATGCAAGATATTATAAAATAAACTAACCACTATTTTAACAAACTTGCATCAACATGTTGTCATGGTTAAAATGGTTCCCTATGATCATAAACAATTACCTAGAACAATAAAAATTTGATCCACCCCAATAGAATATTCATAAAACACTTGGCATATATGGTTGGTCCTTACAATGCTCTTACAATTGAGATATCAATAATAGGCCAAGAATTCGACTTAAAAAATTGACTTTTCCCAGACCATCATCCCCATGGAGGTCAAGCAAGAAAAACATGGATGGTGTCCAAGATTCCATCCAAGGTGATCCAATTTTAGAAACCATGTATCAATCCGGACTAACCATGACTCAAGCACACTTCAGTATGAAACACTAAAAAACACCACATGAAAATCCCAAAATAATTTAAAACCTTAGCTCGACATACGACTGATGCTCTCACAATGCATCAAGGATGATGTCATGAAAGTGGACATGTTGGTTGAGGAATAAGAGAACACTATGAGGATGAAAAATATATATATGAAGATCAGTTAAACCATTACTGGTATACATCCTTTGAAAAAATAATTGCATCACTTACTGAAGCACTGTTATTAATAGATCACACACGTTTATCACATGAGGCATCCCGTGATCATTCAATTCTTACTACACAAGTCCATAAAATACTAATGGGGTTCCTCAGGGTATTATACACACCAACCACCTTGATTTATTGCTTCCACAATTTAATTGACCCATATACTACAATAGAAGAGACATTCCCCACCACATGAGTGTTCTAATCATTGAAATAAGAGAAAGAATAACTTTTTATTAGTGTTCTAAATCATATTAAATATAGGCATGATTTGGACACTACTCATAGTCCAACTTAGAACAAAAAGGAATTTTTCATATAATCCAAAACCCACCTGGCCATTGTTTCAAAACACCCGATTCTATTACAAGTATTCCTACGAATATGGATGAGATTGTTTACCTTAAGTCTCTGGTTACTCCACCTAATATATGACCTGGGTAGGTAAATAATAGCTCAAAGCCCAATGATTTCACTGAACTCAACTGGTTATTATATCATGTAGAAACTCAATTAATATTGTGTATATTAATGCAAAAAACCCCATGGTTCCAATAACATTAAGACCACCCCGATACTATGCATAGGTTTTCAATACAACACATCCATGTATTAGGTTATCTGCACATCAGACTTTAACCTAGTGTTTTATATCCCATATGACCATTATATTGGAAGACTATATAACAATTCCCCAATATTTATAGAAATAAGGAGAGATAAGATACCCAATAATTGGATAATCATTACCAAAGAATGTCTAAAATTTTGTAACTAACCATTACCTTATTCTTTCTCCCCTAAAAAGAGTGAAGGATACGATGACCACCTGTCCAAAAAAATTTTCTTTAAAATATCAGAGTCTTAATATAGACAGAAACACCAAAAAAACACCAATGATAAAAACTATATTCATTTATGCAAGAATTTAAGCTCTAGGGTTCTACATACCATAGTCCAACCCCATAGAAATCCAAAATTATCTACCCTTAATGAGGTCATTCTGAGAAAAGTCAGTAGAATTAATATCATATCACATAAGACTATTTTTAAAAGGAAATTACCTATGGAAACTAATCACATTTTCATTCAAAGGAAACTCAAGGAAATGTTTAAAATACACATCCACTATTATTTAAAAGAATTAAACTACATAATGACCCATTTCTGATGTCCTTGCATTGATTATATTTTAAGAATTAAACAATTCAAAGATTCTAAATAGAACATCAAGAACCAACTACAACTAAACCACTTCGTATATGATTTAAGGATTATATCAGGAAAAAATGTCATGTCTATTAAAAATTATTTGATAAATCACTAACCATTTATTGATAATGAGTTATAATTAAGATATTTATCCAAATATGTTCTTTTACAATCATTTACGATAATATAACCTATGAAGGTCCTATAAAACCAACAAGTCTCCTCTAGAATGTAAACCAATAGTTGATTTTTAACTATCAGGGTTATAAAAAACCATAATGGATTATATTTGAAGAAACATGCCCTAACTGACAAAACTAGGCATGTTGCGCTTTTTCAAGCAAATCACATTTCTCTACAAAAAACAACCTCAACTTCGCAACTCATAAAAATAGGTCTTGTTAAAAAACTCCTAAAACCAAGTCATATATCATTATATGCTGATGATTCAAGGATTGAAAAATGAACAATCTCAAAAAACAACTAGGTACAGTGCCTTATGCCACTCCAAATTATGGTCTAGCTCAAATATCTGTTTAAAATTTCATGTGTACATTTCAATTATTTTTTATTTTACATTTAATTTATTTCATTAATTATTCAATAGGGTTAACCAATGTTTCACTATGATCTAATCCATGAGGGCCCATAATACCTCATGAACCAAAATATGGTTACCGTAAAATCCATACCAAAACAATTTCTCATAAATTAATTTAATCATATGGTTTGTCACTCTCCATTTCATAAGGGACAATACTCCTAATTAACTTAAATAGGGAATCACAACCACTATTCACTTAAAAGAATCAAACTATATAGAAGGTACACATTCCAAAACACCTATCACACTAGTTTTTAATTTGTAATGATTTATAAATGGAATGGAATGTGATATAAACAAAGTTCCTAAAATGATTCATGAGATGGCATACCATCATCTCATCAGGGTTTAAATAGAATATAACCCTTATAAGTATCAATATTGACATCAAAATAAATGTGACAAACCAAATAATAGATTTAAATCAATTATTAGTATAAAAACAAGAGTTTAGATGTTTAATTAATGTTAATATAGAATTTTACTATACGTGGGTTAGCTATTCCTGCCACAAATCATTACCAAACTCCAATACCTTCCTATAATTGATTATTGTTTCTCCATAGTAATATAAACTATAATGGAATCCACTAATTGCAATTTCTAAGGTGATGATATATAATCTAAAAGATTGAAAAATGTGAATATGGTCGGCTCTTTGATTTAGTCAACATATGAAAGGGCTTGATATAATCACTCAAAATTTTACTCCCATTTTTTGTTTCTAGTAGAACATTGTTTTTTGAATCTCTATTAGAGCTATAGAAACCATTCATATTGGTCAAATAACTTGGATGTTTTGAGAGTTTGTAGGTAATAATAAATTCTTTAATGGTTCTCTTTATAAATACTTGAAAAAACCCCACCATGAAACCAATACAAAGGAATAATTTCTAAAAACACCAAAACTACTAAAAACAATTTAATTTTTCACTAAAAACAAATATTTGATCCTAGAACAGAATTTTATCATTCGATACATCCAATATAATGTAATATTTTCAAAAACCTACCCAGCTAGAGATATGTAAAGATAATGTTCTTCTATAATATGAGTGAGATGATTGAATTTTTTTCTTTTAAATAATATATATTATAATATACTTTATCGAAAAAATGGAAAAAAATTATCTCAATCTACCCAGGGCTAAGATTCTTGATAATTTTTTCCTCTATAATCATCTTAAATAATACAAACATCACTGGATGTTGGATATCACTATCAAATACAGATTCATCTCTTAAGATATCATATAGAACATGGTTGAATCTTATTATTTAACATTATATAAATCTATAAAAAGTAGAATATGTGTCTACTTTATATCTATAAGAAATGTGTAATTGTAAATATGTTCCCTTTTGATGTAATAAAAAAAGTAGAAATAGGATGACCCTTAAGACACACAATTGGGCGTAGTCCATTATCAAGGAACTCCTCAATAATCACAATATCGCCATATCTACCATATCATCATCTAAGGGGACAAAATTAAATCCATATCTAGTGAGATGTGTAACTCGGGTAAATAAGTTATGGAGGATTAAAAGGAAGAAAAGATGAATCATAATCTTGTCTGAACCCACATGGATTTCTGACCATCATTGTTTGATGAATGGGAATCAGATCACCTAAGAGAATCCTCATCAGAAGATGAATCACATTTCAACTATTTCAATGCCATTCACATAGTTAACCCCTTATTCAATGAATAATAAGAATATGAAGTCAAGATTCAAAAAAAGGGGATCTATATCTAGAGTATTCATATGATAAGGGAATAGATTTTAATGTAATGATGGATGAATTTTTCACTTTGGCCACATCCCTAATGAATCCATCAATATGGATAGAACCCAAAGGGAATAAATAAGGAAATACCGATTAGAGCATGGATACACCCTTTATACTATAAGATTGACCCAATGATCCATAGTCTTGGTAGATGTATTTTACATTGTATAACTATTTGACAATCATATAAGTTTGGTGAAATTAGCTCTAGTCAACCTCGGATCAGAAAAAAATACACCAACATATATCTATGAAATATTACGATATACATCATGGTCTATGACCTATAATCCTCAAGATAAATAATAAATCAATTATTTAGTATCATTGAGCCCTAGTATAAAGTATGACATCATGAAATAGTTAGTTACATTAAAATACAAACATTCATTATTGTATGATCTTCACCTTTATAAATATCAAAGGGAGGAACATGTCATGTCTCATTAGAGACCCCTACTGTCTGAGACATAAGGATCCATGATCATGGTTTATAAAAAAATGGCCACCCTAAAAAAACTCCTTGTAGTTGTCCCATTCATATAGTACGATATGATGTATTATATATTTGGACAAATCATACAACATTATATTTCAATAAATCTTTATAATGTCAAAAAAATTCAATAAAATTGTAAATACTACTCTAAATTTAATCTAATACCTTTATGGAAACATTGACAACTTTGTAAGGTTTATAATGACATGACTCACTTCATGTTGACCATTTAGGGGTATGGAAAAAGATAAAAAATACAATGGGAATGATGAAAAAAACTCCTCTTGGAGATCTTTTCCCAAAATTTGTGTTCATGGTAATCAAGTAGTTCTTGAACTTCACTATTTTTTATAGAAAACCATAGCTTCACAACCATTAAACAAAACTAACAACATACCATTAACTTCTAAAGTATCATATAAATGATATTATTATAGTATTGGGAAGTGACATCACCCCCATTGAATCTTATTAATAAAATTATACTTAAGAAATACTCTATAATAGATTAGGAAAATAACCAACAGTGTAAAATGAAACAATAGTCACTTCATCTAATGGTTTGGTTACTTCCCACAACATATCCTCGGTACATACAAGGTAATTGTTACATATTGATAATAAATTTTATGGAATAATCAAAACCATCCCAGTAGAAACACTATTTTTAGAGCACTCTCTACCCCTCTCTATATAGTGATAGACATGAAAAAAATGTTGAGACAAAATTAGTAAATTGACAATAAAGATAATAATGCCTTATTCCATCATGCTCCCCTTATGTATCCAACTCCCAATTAGATTTATGATGTATATATATGGTTACAAAACACATCACCATAACTAGAAATAAATTATGACACTTGTATGAAATATTCCAAACCGTTAGATTTTAGTACTTATTTTAACCTAAAAAAGAGTGATGAATAGGCAGATCATATCTGGAATGGTACCCATTATGAAACATCTACATTTTTACAATATAATATCAAATAATCATTCATATTTTCAATAAATCATAAAAAATATCATTCATTTTTCCCTAGTTTGGATTAAATTCCTACATCACCAAATAACTATCAATAAAGTGGAGTATAATGAGAATGGTGAATAATGATGTTCCCATCATTCAGTTGATGAATGAGAAATTAATATAATCAATGAGATCATTAATGTTAATGAGGGTATGTTGGAGGCACCATGTCTTATGATAAAAATTAAATCCACATTCCATAAAGAGAATGAACTGTATATTTCAATCATGAAGACACACGACAATGTGTTTTTATATTATTTTAAAAGGATTATTATTATATATTTTGTTGAGTACACCCATTATCCAGGATTATAAATGATAAATATGGTTTTGAACATTTATATATGAGAATGAATCAATACAATTCCACTAAGACCAATGTTTATGTTGATAAGATTATTAAATTCAACATGATCCATGACTAGAAATACAAAAAATGTCTCACCAAGATCGTACAAATTATGAAAAATTAATGGAATGTAATTTTTTAAATTGATTTCAAGTATATCCATTGGAACTTTCCTAATCATTATATCATAGTCCCAATAAAATTTCACCTAATCGATGAAACTATAAGATTATATGAACATTCATTCATGGGAAGGTACTCGGGTAATAATCAAAGTAAGATGGACCGTAAGGATGAGAAAGGAACCACTTTTAGAGAAACCTAATGGATATTATATTATTATACCACACCATTTGGTCAATAAAAATGATGGTCCAACTTATCAATGATCCCTATATTGAAGTTTCATTCCTATTATGGGAAATATCATAGAATTCCATATAGATGATCTAGATTTCCAATACAATCATCATTGTGATTATATTTTTAACCATCAAACTATATAAAATAATTTAAGGAAGAATTATTTAATGATAATTCAATATTAGTATGATTAGTGGGGATCAAAAATAAATTTTATTGTTTTCATGGTACACATTTATAACATTGAAGGTTATACCGAGAAGTGCAGTTTGATACTAGTCATTATGCCTCCTAAAATCCTCAAATAGTTGATAGGGAATCAGGCATTAATTTATTTCATCTTGTAATTAATATTAAATAAATAATACAAGTTCATACCCTTCACAAGTATGATGATGAAGGGATTAAATTTCTAATGGGAACAATAATATAAAGAATAATTAAAAAAAACCTTATGTGGTTCCACTATTATCCAAAAACATTGATGATGTAAGTAGAAGGTAAGCTACTCATACAGTAGGTGACCACACGAGAGTGTTATCTCAATGATCATCTTAGACAGAAAAATGAATCTATGAATGAAAATAAACTCTATTTTCTCAATATAAAAATTCTATATATGGAAAATAAATATAATAGCATCAAGAAGAACAACCCTTCATATATATTCATATTAAAAATTATGAGTAAATTCTTAGTTTATAATGAGGTGTTCCTATTTTCTCATATTGACCCTCTTAAATATATCCTCAAACATAAAATTTGAATTGGGTTTCTATCCTTATATGTGGTTATCATTTACATATAAGAGATTTAATATGTATAAAAAAATATGATCATGTTGTTGTAACTAGATAATTTTCTCAAAGAACCACTTACCATGTAAGGAACATAATAAAATACCTAAATCCCTATTGAAGAGATTTTCTTTTTTCATTAAACTCCATAGTCTTAGAATATTTACATAGACGGTGTCTCTTGAAACCCAACAGGGAAGTGAATGGATGACATGATTCACAATGGAGTAGGTTTCCAAATTTTCTTTATCTCCCCAACTATGGTTCTTCTTCTATATTGTTTACTACCAACATATGGTTGCACCAACAATGAACTGTAGTACTATGTTATCATTGAAAACCTTGACCTTGCATTGAATATATATGATTCAAATCCAATTATAAGAGGAGAAATAGAGAATATGGTTATGCATATTAATGGTGAGTATTCCATTAGTAAAGATGCAATGGATCCCCTAGTTGGTTATTTAAGGGGAATGATAGAAAAATATATTTTGATGTGACACTGAACCAAATCCATCACTCATAGAATTACAACACCGATGGATTTTAGTTTTTATTAATGGACCTCACTGATCTAGATTATGATGATATTTTATATGTATATTACATTCCATAGCATGGTATACCCATTAAAAATCATCAAAATAGAGTATATAAATGAATTTAAGATTTCACTACTGAATTGTGATCCAATATCATTCCAATAGGATACCACTATTGGATGGATGATCCCTACAATAGAATTATTTGGTATCCAACCATAAAACCATGACAAGAAATAATAGAACTAATTTTGTGCATCAGACATCATCCTTCAGGATGGACTAACATAATTGACAATCTTAAAAAAACAATTTTTGATGGGGTCCTCCTCAGATTCATCGATGTGGGAGAATCCAACACTATATTTCTAGATATTCAATTAGGATACTATGATGTTCAACAATTTGTGACCATGTTATCCCCTCAAATCAATACAATTGTAAATTTTTAGACAATAAATATTTTTTGATTTTATGGAGTTTTTAATGATTTTCTTTTCATTTCAAATTGATAAAAAAATTATCCATTATGCCTATGTTTTGTTTCATATTACAAGATACTCTTATTTATTCTATGTTTAGGGAAATGATATATGGGGGTCATATCCCCCATAAATATTCAATAATATCACAATAATTATTGCTACTAATAAAATCCTAAAAAATGAGAGAAAGTGATACCACATAATGAATATTGGGCAATTAATATTATGAACATAATGTAGACCAAGTTCATCCCCATATTTGGTGTCTTTTAAAGAAATATAATGGTTAATGACTCATATTTATTCACTTCCTAACTAAAATAGAAGTATCAAATGTATTATATCAAGTCCAAACACTAATCCCACTATCATTCCAGTAAAAATAGATATAAATTGGACTTTATTGAGAACCAAACAAAAATATTATTTAAAATTGGGGTACAATTAATAGATCATATATAGAAAAGATTCATCATTCATTTTTAGTGTATCTCACTACAACTCATATCACCCCACATGAAATATCATTGTTTTTTTATATGATTAAATGGTTTAGAAACCCATTTAGAGTCATTTACCCCCACTATACATCACCATATATGCGTAGATCATAAAATAATAATAATTTTATATTTTTATTATTTTAGAGGAACTTTTAGAAATGTTTTTTCAAACAGTAGAATACATGTGACTCAACGTTAACATGATTTTCCAATATTATATATAAATATTATCCTCCATTAATTATTCCTTGGAGAGATATATCTAGGCCTATGAAACTAAATGATACCTTGGAATAATCCCAAAAAGTTGAAACTAATTCCGGATATACTTTCTGTTATACACATTGTTTTCCCTGATAAAGCCAATGGCATGGGCATAATGGACATGGAATGAATAATTCCCCTAGAAATGAATGTTTTATTAGGAATGATTTTCTATAATATAACATTGACTCAGATAAATATAATACCCTGATGTTAAACTGCATTGGCTTGGTCCATGTAAAATTACATTTATATTCATGTCACAAAGTTAAATTTCACAAAACCATAAATTTTATGTTATAATTCCCATATAGTATAATGTCACATTTCATGGTGGTAGAACATATGTAGGACAAAAATATTCATCACACATTGTTAAAACATTATGAATATAAACTTAAATTTCTCACAAGTCCATCCTATATGATTATAGGCTTCTTATAGTCTTATGTTTCATGGAATTCCTCCTATTGAACTTTGTCTTGATTGATTAATATTTCCATAGGATGTGTAATGTAACATATTGTTTTTATTCTTGTATCAATAAAAAATAAAAAACCACCTCCCTTATTTAATAGATAGATTAATATAATTCATTTTACCAATTATATTGCTATTTTATGTTCATACCAATATTTTAATACCAAGAAACTATGGTCTTCATGACCCATAAGGATAAAAATATCACCATTCTAACACCCAAAAAATCCATAATGAGTTACTACTATTTGATTGGTTTTATGAAACACGACTCCCAAAACATAATGGAATATAATATCACAAGTAGTTATAATATATTTAATAATATAAATTAATTCAATAAAATATCTTTAAATTCAAATGATACAAATTTAGTATTCGACAAACACAACGACATGTTTCTTCAACGGCTTGCGCTACACGCAATACTAAGTTTTATCAAACAAAAATATATAATTGAAATAATATTATTTCTTTATATATAAACCATCCATTAATAATATTATTTACCAAATTATGAAAATTTTTTTTTAAAAAATTATTCATTTTTTTAAATTTATTAGGAATTAATATAAGAAACAATTTAATATGAAAAGAATATTTTTATATAATGTTATTTCTATGTTCAAAATTTTTCCCCTAATAAATTAAATTTAATATAATGATCAAGTTATATTATTTTAATATATATATATGTATTATTAAATATTATATTTTTTATATTCATCAAATATATTTCATAAGAATAATATATGAAAAATGAAAATTTTAGGCATAAAAAATAATATTTTAATTAAGGGATTTTTACCACCTTTTAACATTGAACCTATATTGAATTAAAAATTTGGGTCTTTAAAATATTATACATGTAAAAATAAAATATATATTTTAACTAAAATACTAATATTTTGTTTACGATGACTTTTTTAGTTTTTTTGTGATATATATTTTTAAATGGATATAAAACAACACGGAATTTTATTTCAAAAATAATTATAATCTAATTATTTTATAATATTAAATAATATATTAAGTTGGTTATAAATATTAATTAGATAATATTTTTTTCTATTAACCCAATTCCATTCATTGAAATCAACTTGACATTGAAATTAATTATAAATGCATTGAAAAAATTCAGTTGTTTTTCCTTTGAAACCATATATTGTCATCCTGTTTTTTGGAGAAAATTTTAGTTAATTTCTACCTCTTATATGATTTTAATTTGTAAAAATATATTTTATTTTTTTAATAAGAATAAATTATAATTTATAATAATTTAAACATATTTTTTGAAAAAAAAATTTGGGAATGTATTAAAAATTAATTTAAACGATTATGGTAAAATTAAACCTAACATTGGATTAGACGTTAATCTTATGGGACTAAATGACTTAAAAAATGTCCAAAATCCTATTAATGGACTTATTTATACCCTATAACTACTTGTATAATATTTGGAACATTATGGGAGGCCATTTCAATGTGAAAAAATTGTATGTAATTCCATTGTCAAAATATTACATGTGGGTCACTTGTTCTCCACAATGGAAAGGCATTATCTCTTATATCTTCACTAAACCTATGAAGCCACTTTTTATCAACCAGTATCATGAAAGTTATGTCTTAAATATTACATCACTCATTTGAGATGCCTCTATTGGCGAAAAAACAAATCCACGAAATCTTTCAGTTAATACCAAAAGGAGTTACCCTATTAATAGATTATATATTTCTTTAATTGTTTTAGTTTTATTTCCATTCTCCACTCCCCATAATGACATTATTAAACAAATACATTAAAACCATTATCATAAATTTACTAGGATGTTTTTATGTTAAGGTTTAAACTTCTAATAACCCACACATTCATCTAATGGCTTACATATATACTATTTCTTGGTGTGAGGAACTACAACCTCATAAAACAAGGATTGTTCTTTTTTTTCTTTATCAACATTGATGGTTGGATATTATGATGGTAACTATATTTATTTTGGATATATAAGATATGAATTATTAATTTATGGTTCTTTAATTTTATACATCACAATCCATTATACATTCCATTTTTTATAAATACGATTACATCGTTTGTAAATGTGTGGAATATCGCCTTCTAAATGTGATGTGATATGTTCACACGATACATGGAATGTATAAAGTATGATTATAGATAAACATATGTTATATTGAAAAAATATATATTATATTAATTACATAACTAAATATCTTAAAATATAATATATATCATTTTCTTAATTACCATTTTCAATCTTAAAAAGAGATAACATCATTCGTGGATGTGTGGATGAAAACCTCCTTGATATGATCTGATTCTTTTTACATAACAGGACATATATATATATATAAGTAAATATGATAAAATAAAATTTTATTTATGATATAGTGAGCATAATAGAATGATATTACATTAGATACATTCTATCTAGAACAATCATCGAATAATCGGGACATTACTCTTATGTACGTACGACCTACCGTCTCTACGATTGCAATGATGGTAAATATTTCTTAACTGTATTTAATAATGGGTTTTAAATTTATAAATAATTTCTAAATAGGGTAGTTGTTTCACATATATAATTTTTTAGATGTTATATAATGACCTGTTTGACCATAGTTTACCTATCAAAGTTTTCTTGACAAATAAACCTAATTTGGTCAAAACATAGGACATAATAATAATTGTTTATGTAGTTGTTAAAACATAGTAATTAGTGAAAATATAAAGTATAAACATAAAAAAGGTTCCCGGTAAATTAAGTAACAAATAGATTATTTTATTTTGGAATATTAAGAAACCCATGACAAATCAAATGTAATTTAAGGGATTGCATCCAAATTTTCATTCCATTGAGTCTTATTTGTTGTTCTGAACCTAGTTTCTTTTAAATTGTGTATATTTTACTATTTGAATTGTTATATAATGGAACTATTTTTGAATGATATTTTATGGTACATTTGACATTATTATTTCATGGATATTAGGATTTAAATATTAGAAAGTGGTGTGGGACACATTAAAATGTTTACTGATTTTTTTTCAAGAATGATTTTTATAATTATCTTTTTGTTCTCACTTACATTGGGTATTGTTAAAATTATCTTGAAAAAATCACATTATATTTTTCACCAAAATTATTATATATGGATTAAAAAAATACACTTTTTTCACATAATATCATTATTCATTCATTCTTCATGATATTTTTAGTTTAAATTTGAATTATTTTGTCTATTGGGATTTGTTTTAAAAGTTTCCAAGTAGAAATGAATTTCATATCCCAATTTATTTTCATTAGGCTATTTTACTTCCTTAAGTTCATTATTATTCTATAATAATTATTTTAATTAAATCAAATATATATTTATATATTTCCTCTTTAATAAGTTGATTTAATTTTTGATACACAAAATCTATTCACTCATCGATTCTCACTACAACATTTTCATCGTTTCGAGGGTTTACATTAATATATATTGTTGTTCGAGATTTATTACACATGAAATTCCATGAGAGGGAATTTTTTGATCATTTTATTATAAAACTTTTAATTATATTAAAAAATGGTTATTAATGACCATTATTATGTAATATGACCATTTTCACACAATATGGTAATCTAAATGTGTTAGAATTTTTTTTAAGGAAACCATGTTTTTTTCCCACTAAAGTCAGAGCACCTATTTTCTTTTAAAATACCATTTTTCTATCTAGTTTTTGAAAAATAAATTCTATATAGTTTGGTAAGGATATTTACCCTTTTCCTTATAATAACTTTTTCAATGTAATATTATTATCTCTTTTAGAAATAGGAATTTTTCTATCCTTCATACCTTGAAAATATAATATTATTTCTACATTATATGGAATGTACAAATATTCTTGACATCATTTCATTAAAGTTTACATTACATGTTTAAATTTATAATTTTTGAATAAAATGTTACATTTTTTCTATTATAGGGTTATCTAAATGGTTTTTGAAAACAAAAGTCTATAGTCTTCAAGAATTTTTTAAAATATCATTTTATTTTTATTCAACAATGTCAAAAACCCTTTATTTTACTCTAAATGTGATATATTTTATTTATACCATCCTTATTCTTCCCTTGGACGATTTATGATTGATTTTTTGAAGGATTTAATTCACATTCACACATTTAATTAATTTTTTTATTCCCTTTGAAATATTCAATCCTTTATGATACTTTAATATTGAATTCCCCCTAAATTTTCCTTTTCATTGATCATTGAAATAAATATTTATGAACCCATATACCACTTTACATATGGTGTATTATTTAACAATTATTTGGTTAGTTGGGGAAATATTGATAAATATGCATTCTTTATTCAATAGGGATATTTGATAATGAATATGATTTATTTTTATTACATATACAGAATTATTTGGATATGTATTTATCAGAGGATATCAGACTATATATTTCTCAACGATGAATCAACTAGTTCTCATGAGGCAAATAAGTTTTTAAAATTAAATGGTGTTCTATCCATAATTTTGAAACTTCTTTCGAATGGTCTTAATGGTATATGTTCTCATGTTACTCAGACAACAAATCCATTAAGAAATAATTTCCCTCATCTTGATTTACTTATTATTCATCCATTATATTTTTCATCAACATATCTATGGATTCATTTAATTTTAGGATCCCTGATTGAATCTCTTCTATTTCCATTTCTTACTTTTGAATATTTATTTTTCTTTATTTTTTTGACTGAATGATACCTATCTTGATTTTTTTTATTCACTTCCTCTTAAACCTATTGAATAATTTCCATGTCTGTTAAGTTATTTACCTCAATGTGTTCATTTGTTAATATTGATTAATTATTTATTCTAGTATAATTTACCCTTATGATAATTTTGCGATCACCCATATTATATTTTCATTACATAGAAATGAAATAAGCGTACTATGAAAGATATTAATGGATATAAAATATGGAATAAGGTTTTCCTAAAATTTATTTATTTAGAAGAAAAAATAATATTATAATTGTTGTGTTAATTTTTAATAAAATTATCCTGAATGTATCATGTTTACCAATAATACTAAACTCTCTCTCCTTTGGTATTTCAATATTTATAATCATGAATATTTAATTGATATTATATAGAATATCTGGGATTTATAGGACCATGTCACTGCAGTAGGTATAAAATAAAGTTTAATAGAAAGCTTGAGAACTATATTTTGGAAAAAATAGATTAGATAATGTAACACAATGATACAAACCGAAGATATATATTTAAGAAAATCATATATTAGTTTTAAAGTAGATATTTTGTAGATGCTCCTAGATATAAATCCCTATCTGGGTACTACAAGATGATATAGTTCAAGAATTAAAATTTACCTAGGCATTATAACTCCAAAAAGGTGTGTCATGACTTATCCATTGTAACATGTCATAAAACAATGGGCCTTACTTCACACCTATTTTTTCACTTTTAGGGGATATTATTTGGATAATTATAGTTTTCTTTAAATCCAATATTAAATAGTTGAATATATATAGAAAATGAATGACCAAGTATAAACCTGAGATCAAGGAAATACCCATTAAAAAAATGAATATAGTATTTATGTATTGTGGTTGTATTAAATACCACAGTAAAAAAGGATAGTGAATGAATAATCTTATTTTAAAAATGTCCATAATATTTTTTTTGGAAATTATATTAAAATGTTTTTAGAAAATAAACACTTGTATGTTAGGTGAACCCCAATCAAGTATGACAATGCTGCGAGACTTGAACCCATGACTGAAGGATGAAAAGGGTTTAACGTTCACTATTGACCAAAGTAATTTCCATAATAATACGATACTGTTTTTAGTTAATGAATGTGTAAAATAAAAATTAATAATTATCCATTAGTTTATCTTTTAAAATTTATAGATTAATATATTAACAATATTTGTTTTATAAAATATTTAGATACAAATAGTCTAATATGTAACTCTTTTATAGGCCATAAGATCCTTTAGAAATGTATTTTAGTACTTCATATAATAATATAAAAATTTAAAAGAATATTAAAATAGATAATAATATAACCAAATGTTGAAATTCTATTTATATAAATATATAAAGTATATTTCCTTATATTCTTAAATATAAAAAGAATTACTCGTCAATAGAGAAATTATCAATTTTTTTTATCACAATACATTAATTATTTGTGAAACAAATGCCTTCTAAATCAGCACATATTTATGCCTTTGAAGCCCTTAACAATCAGTTTAACATTCAGTTGTTTGTGATTGATGATTTCAATCACTCTCTATAAATATATTCACTTTTCCTTTAATTGCATATATCCACATTCCACTAATGATCTCATACTTAGAAATGTAATTATATGTTATTCAATGTAGACATTATAATTCTCATTATATATTTTCTATAGATGTTTTAAAAAAACTTCTCAAAATGTGGGATTTTATAAATGAGAAATATTAAAAAAAACTATCACCAATATTGAGTATAAATTGTGTAGACTAAATTTATGTTCGTTGGGGATAATTTAACATCTCAAAAATTATGAAAGAGTAACTTGTATTCGATGATATATATGAAAAAAACTCCACGAGTGTAAGGAAATATTCTATACTGACTATTTATAACATATTTAATAATTTAAATAAAATCAATATACTATAACTAAAATCACATCAGAAAGAGTTAGCATATGCTATACGCATCACCGAGTTTCATCAATAGCATGTGCTACACACGAGACCATGTTTTTATGGACAATAATATATAATCAAAATATTATTATTAAATAAAATATAAAAAATCCATTAAGATTATTATTAACTAAATTATAAAAATATAATGGTAAAATAACTAATTAGTTGTTTAAAAATAAATTATAAATTAATATATGAAAAAATAAAATACTAAAAGAATGTTTTTATAGAATGCTATTTTTATGCTCACAAAGCGGTTTTAAACTAAAAATTTAAATTATTTGAAACTAGAATGTGATATTTATGTAATATATATATATATATATTATTAAATATAATATGTTTTATATTCATTAAATATATTTTATAAGAATAACATAAGAAGAAACCCAATTTTAACCATAAAGTACTATTTTAAGCCATTTTAACAACTTTTAATGGAGAATATATTATAAATGAAATATTTGAAACATCTATATATCATATGTGTAAAATTAAACTTAATTGTTTTTGTAGAAACATAAAAATTAGTTTAGGGTGAATTTTGATTATTTTTCTTGGAATTTTCATTTTTAATGTAAACCAAAAAATAATGAAATTTATATGAAAAATACTTATTAATATAATTAATTTAAAATTATAAATCATAATTTAAAATTTTTTTAATGTTAAATTAAATAATATTTTTATCAAAAACCCAAAATTAGTTCATTTGAATAAATTTGACAATGAAATTGACTATAAAACATATCAATCATTCAGATGTTTTAGTTACAAAACCCATATAACCTTCCCGTATATATGTGTAAATTTAAATTAATTTCTACAACATATGGGATCATAATTTTAAAAAATTTATACCTTGTTTGGAATAATAATAATTTATAATATAAAATAAACAATAAAATAACAAAATATTTCTGTGAATGCAATTAATGATAATTACAATGGTTACGGTAATATTAACCTTAATAACAGAATAAACCATAATCTTAAGAGACCAAATGACCTAGAAATAATATAAAATATATTGAATGGACATATTTAGACCCTATTACAACTTATATATAAATTTTACCATTGTGTGATCACCTTGAAATGTCAAAAACATGTATGTAATTCCTTTTCACAATAATAAAAGCGTGTCACTCCTCCCCTAATATAAAAATACCACCTCTCTTCCTAATTTATCATAACTATCAAGAAGCATTGGTTTGAAAAATATCATCCCAAATATCTCATCAATATAATTCTCCTCATCCTAGAATAATACCCTTGTGAAAAAGGTAATCCATGTATGTATCTGGTTTAAACTAGAAGGAGTTACTGGGTTACAAGGTGACATCTTTCCTTAATTTTTTAATTTTCTTTCAATTATACACTCCCTGAACTATCCTAATTCCATTATCAGATAATAAAATTATTAAAATCATTATAAATTTCTGTTTTTATTAAAACGGTTCTTCCCAAAATTATACACACATCTATATAAGGGGTAACAAATATAATATTCCGGTGTATGGAGAACTACCGCCTCACAAAACGATAATTGATCATTTTTCCTTTACCCACATTCATGGTTAACGATTGTGATTGAAAAAATATTTATATATGATGTATATGATATTTATTTTGTATTTAAAATTATTTAATTCATTTACATCACATAACCTTATACATTCTATTTTGTGAAAATATGATTACATCGTTTATTGAAGTGTACAGTAACACATCTTAAAAGTGATGTGGTTCATTCACATGATACAGGAAAAGTAAAAAGGGTTATTATAATTAAATATATTTGACATAAAATATATATATAATATTCATAATATAATTAAATTTCATGAAATATAATTTATATAATTTTCTTTGTTACCCTTTCACATAATGAAAAAGAGACAATGCCATTCATGGACATGTGGATTACCTCCTCCTCGACATGATGTGATTCATTTTACATCACAAGAATTATATATATAAGAATATATGATTTAATAAAATGGTATTCTTTTTATATAATTATCATTTTATAAATATATGGTGTTAGTTACCTTCTTTCCATAACAATCTTTGAAATGTTATAATATTACTCATGTGTACCTATGACCAACCATCTCCATGATTGTAATGTTTTACCATTTTTCATAAACATAATTAATGATTGGTTATGAAAGTATTATTGATATACACATATGATAATAATGTATTTATTATAATTTTGGAGATTCTTCATTTTTACCCATCTAAACATAGTTGACAAACCTTTTTTCTTTTTTCACATATACTAAATTCGGTAAAAACAACTGACATTCAAATTTTTTATGTAGTTTTATTCAACATAAAAATTAGTAATATAAAATTAATTAAGAACATGAAAAAGGTTCTAAAGTAGTTAAATAAATATAAATTATATTTTTATTCAGGATATGAAGACACATGAAACAAATCAAACACAAGACAAGGGATTTCATCTCAATTAACATTACATTGAGACTTATTGTTGTTATGATTATAATTTATTTTATATGGTGTATATAAAACAATTTAAAATGTAATATGCTGAACTATTTATTATCATGATTTTATAAGTTTTATTTAATGTTATTACATCATTGAGATTATGGTTCAAATGTTTCAATTTGGTATGGGGAACCTTGGAATGTTTAAGTATAATTCTCCTCAAGAATGTTTTTAATTATTATCATTCCAATCTCACTTACTTTAGTGATTATTATCATTATCTTGATACAATCACATTTTTTACAAAATAAATCTTACATATGGTGACCTTACACCTACTTTTTCATATAATTTCCTAATTCATTCATTATTTAAGATACTTTTTGTTTCATTTCTATTTATTTCTAATAAGAGGATTTGAGTTAAAATTTACCAAGTGGAATACTATTTCATAACCCAATTTATCTTCGTTAGGTTATATTAAATTATTTTTATTTTTAATATATAATTATTACATGTATAATGACTTTAACTATCTATTTATATATTTAATCTTCTACATTTGGAATTATATTTGATATACATAATCTAAACATTGATTTATTCTCAGTCAAAAATTATTATCTTTTCAAGTGTTTACTTTACAGTATCACTTTGTTATGGATTTTTTTCACTTAAATTTCCATAAAAGTACATTATATGATCATTATCTTATAAACCATTTATGTTTATTCTCATATGGTTATTCATGACCTCCATTAAGAAATAATACCATTTCCCACTCATAGGTTCTTAAAATGATATAGAAACTGTTTTTATGAATAACTTACATTATTTTATTCTTTATATAGAGGAATTATTTTCTCCGAAAATCCAATATTTATAAAAATATTTTAATAAATTTTAAAATGATTTATTAAATACATTTTTCTCATTTTTCTGTTTTACTATTTTTTTAATGTAATCTTCTCATTTATTTCTCAACAAGTAATATTTCTAACCTTTTTGTCATTCATTATGAATGCTATTTTTACCTCATATAGGACATACATAATTGATCTCTAGAATTCCGTTGAATTTCAATTTTCATATGAAAGAAGTTACATTTTAATGAATTTTTTTCGAAAGTGATTTTCAAATAAAGGTTTTTCATAATGATTTTCCAAAAAAAATGATATTTTCCTTACGAAATTTTTTAAAATATGTTTTTATTTTTTATTCATCAATGATTAAAAACAATTATTTTACTCCAAATTAGATATATTTTATTTATATCATCCTTAATCTTCCTCTAGTTGTTTTATAAATGATTTTTTTAAGGAAAGTATTAACATTAATTTCTTGATGCATTTGTTAGTCCCTTTAAAATATTAAATCTTCTTGGATCATTGAATATTGAAGTTCCCCTAAATTATATATTTCGTTTATCAAATATATTAATATTTCTTAAATTGAATACCATTTTACATATGGTTTCCACTTTGACATATATTTGATTATTTGAGGAAATATTGATAATTCCGTATTCTTTTTTTCTACATAGATATTTTATAAGGATTTCTATTTATTAGGAAAATTAGATATGGGTAATCCAATGGAAAAGAAATGGAAGATTGTACCTAGAAAATATAATGATTATCAATGTGTGGAAAATTTCATGCGATACAAACTTGTTGTGAAAATTATATCGGGTTCTATACAAACTTTTAGACATCCTAGGGAATGGTCTTGGAGGTCTAGTTTTTCATACAGCTCAAACATGTTGTACCTTAAGAAATAATATATTTATCATCCATGATATTTTTCATCTACATATCTATGGATAGATTTATTTTTTAGTTTATTAATTAAATGGATTTTTTTTAGTTTCTTACATTTTCATATTAATTAATTTTTTTTATCTTGTTATTTGAATGAAATGTGTTTTCATTAATTAATCCTTATTTTTTATTCACTTATTTTTCAGCATATTTATTACATGTAATTTCAATTCAATTATTTTACTTTTTGTATTGATTTATTTATATTGATTCGTTATTGGTTATTCTATACTTTACCCTTAATGATAATTTTAGCTCACCATTATTATGTTTCCTTTCCCTATGAATCAATGAAGAATAGTATGAATGATAAAAAATGATATAATATAATGAATAACATTATACTCCATGTTATTAATTTAGAAGATAAAATTATGTTGTAACTACTTAATAAATATTTAATTAAATACTCTTGTATGTATATGGTTAACCAAGACTACTAATATCATAGTATTTCTTGATTTGTTTACTTATAATCATGTAACTATAATTAATAGAAGACACCAACACAAGGTTATCTAGGTTCATGTTGCTAAAACCATCCCCATATATGATTTAGATCAATATACATAATATTATTTCAATAAAAACATGAGTAATGATTCCTACACTTATGACATGTCATATTTTCCTAGTCATAGACATAATAATAAGAAAATAATGTATACCATCCTTTTTAAGAGATTGATAATCAAAAGGGTCTATTATTATGCCGACATTAGAAGTAATTTACATCAAAAAAATATTTTATAATAAATCCTTCCTTCCTGGAAAATTAGATCAATATAGAATGTAATTAACAATCCGAAACTATTCGTGTATTGATTCATGTTACATCCAGATTTATAGGGATCACTAATTTTCAAATACAAGGACTTAACCAAAACATTAAAACATACATATCTTATATTTTTATTGGGATTTTAATCAACATACCATCATAAATATTCCATGTTACTATTTTTGGATTTATCAACAATATACAATCATCAAGAAATTACATTATTGTGGTAAATTCTAAAAATATGTATGTGATAATTCATTCCCTCATAAAATATATAATGATGTCTATAAATTTTAATCCTATACCCATCTATGAGGTTTTCCCCAAAACTAGTATATTTTCATTTGACCGATGGATTAGTTGATCATAACACATGTAGGGTAAAATTGTGATTAATTCCTTCATTCACAAATCACTGCATTTTGGGCCCCAAAATTTTCAACACCTAGAATTAAACTAAATGACGATTCATATTATCACATTACATTAAACTACATTACATAATCATTGATGAATGATGATAAACTTCAAAGAACATATTACAACTTGTAAAACCACAAACAATCAAGATCATCACACTATGTAGGGAAAGGATCCCTTTCATGAGAACTCGATAAATTTAAGGATCCTAAATGTATGGTTCCAAACTACCATTATCCTATGCCAAGTTGAAAATTGTTCAACTTGAGATTTAATTTATAGAAAATAATGACGGAATAGAAAACCATAATTTTTCTTTCAATGCTTCCATTTACAATCAGATGACATGTTAAGTCTCCCAATAATCTATTATTTTTCACACCATGCATGAATAAAATGGGCATATAATTCCATATGAATCACTCATGTTTGTATAACTAATTTACACTATACTCAAAATGGTGAGGAGTATCATTTGGGACATATGACAATAATCTTCACAAAAACATATATTGTATATAACCTCTAATTATAACAGAAAGGTCTATTTGTAAGAGAACAATTTTATACATAGCATTAGTGCTAGATCCATGTATGAGGTTTCAGTATATATATTTACCCACTATTGATATTCCCCAGTTCATTCATGTGAGACCAATCTATGTATAAGTACTCATTATTTTTATATTTATCTGTGATGAATTTCCCTTCTATATTTATGAGATTGATCTTCGTGGGATACTCTTTTTATGAAATATATATGGTCGGATTAAAATTTTTATTAGATATAAAGTGATTTTGAGATCCCAAATAAATGGTATGTTCCCAAATTACATCAAAAAAATTCCCTTCTCACTTGAATTTGGGAAATACACACATAAGAGCTTTGAATTATGATTTTATCATGAAAATTAATTCATAATATTATTTATCCAAAAATGCCTTTATCCTAGAGGTTGAGTATTATTTACTGATTTTGTGTCCTTCCCAATATCATATTACTCATTTATTCTTCAGTATCACTATATGTATTGATTAAGTCTTTAACATGATATATAGTGATGCGATCTACTTACATTTTACCATCCAAAAATCCATTAAAAATATATCTCCTACATTAGTGCGTTATTCAATTTTAGTGACATCCCATCATCCACCTGGTAATGACCTTAAGTGATACCATTTTTATATCCCTCCAAATATGAGGTAGATATATATAGGTACATTTCCAAATTAATGTGAGGGTATATTTCTATTAATAAAGGATACATAGTTATTCAAAAATCCAAAATATTTTTATCATATGTGACCACTGAAAGCAAGAACTCCCCCAATACAATATTGTATAACACTACACTGTGAAAATACTAATGTCTCCAAATTAACAAGAATTTTATTTATGATGTGGGTTCCACATATAAATTGTGTATGTATAGAAAAAAATTTCATCTCTTATTTATAAGTTATATTTAATTAGAGAAACTTTTTATAGATTTAGAATCTTGAAATATACTACTAAAAATGATGTTCTTCTAACATAGGCATTGATCTATATAAGGTTTCTTTCATCATATTTGTAGATCCGTAGTTTAAGGCTATAATAGAAGACCAAGATGTAAAGATTTATCTTGCATATGATATAATATTCCCCCATCATTATGTATGTCTTTGAAATTTATAGGAATAATTATAATTATAACTACGTATGTCATCTCCCTTAGACCCTAGGATAATTAATGATTCCTTAAATTTCTATTATGATCACAAACACAAAAAAATTTGATTTTACTTATTAAAAATATCTAAAACAACTAGAATTGGTTTCACCGATGTCTATTTTACATGATGTTAAACAACTCAGAATATATCCCCATTGTATGACAATAAACTAAATTGTTAAAGACTTCATTCGACGTCCCTAAACAACAAAACACATCTTAGTGAGAATTATATTCCATAATGTACCATATTTTTTCAATATCATTATCACGTAATGAAAAATTATATGAAATTATAGTCATAGTTTCATGAATTTTAACTACATAGTACATCATCATAGTAGTAATATGTCAAAAAATTAATGAAGTCTATGCCTTATAGCTCTAAACATAATGTATTTGATTCATTGAAAAAATATATTAAATTTCATGACAGTTTTTCATTCTAATATCACATTAAATTAATTAGTGTGATTCTTACTAAATGACCCAACATCCTTATATAAGACTCAAACCCCTTTATACGAAACAAAAATTCGGATTCTCAAAAGGGATAAATATCCCCTTTTCCCAACATGTTATTTGTATTTGAGTCCCCTATATCCATATTATGATATACCATGACACATTACCTTGGAAGTATCTATGATTTATATAACGACCCATACTTTACATACATTGTTAGTACTTAAAAATTGAAGTACACTTATTACAACATATAACAAAACCATTAATGGACTGTATAGGTATAGTGTCTTTAGAAACTGGGAAACATAAACAACTGGTTCATAAAGCATCTACACTATCTCCCATTTATTTCATCATATCTAGAGTCCCTATTGGCATATCCTACTTAATAACCTTCTTCCTGACCTGGGGAAAAGAAAACATACAAATGGGTGAGCTCAAATGCTCAGTAATGGTAAACAGAAGAAATATCAATCACATCATATTCATAAGAACATAACATTTTGGAAATCTTACCCTAAAAAAGAGATCATAATTTCATAACATGGGATAAATCATAATAGTGAAATGTAATCCCAGTAATCATAACTTAAAACATGAAACTTTGTGGCATACACACATAATCATAGAGAATCATTTCATAGTAGTCAAGACTCATTTCCAAGACTATCTTAGCGGACAAAGTCCATTTCTGAACCGAGTTCACTCCTCGTTTCAGTCATGTATCACTGAAACGGTTTAACTTTCCATTATAGCCATGTCTATCTCATGAGATATAAAATCTTTACCCAATGCATTGGAGAGAGATATAGGTCCCACCCATCTCATAACGATACCATTATTATGTGTGCCACAAAATCATAAACCATACATCATACCATAACCCATGTAATAAAAATGGGATTCTTAAACATCACGTCATCATAACATAATCCATAAAAGGATATCGTAAAAATAATTCCATCATAACATAATCTAATCAATGTAAAAATAGAGATATAAACATAACCCTATATTATCTTAGATGGAAAATAATTTTTATAAAACACTTGAACTCCTTTTTTTGAGGAAAATATCCTTTCTACTTCAAAAACATTTTCCTTTCTTAACATGTCATATAATTTTGAACTAAAAAGAGTTGATTAAAAATAAACATGAAAACTTGTAAAGGAAGATTCATGGAAATAATGTTTTAAAAAATCCATTTATTCCATATAAGTTAAAAAAACATTCTTCCCGTACTATGGCCATAAAAGTCAAAAAGTACCTCGTACAAAAAAAGAAAAAAGATTCCTTTCATATCTTTTACTAAAAACTCACTGAAGGGTAAAATTGGATTTAAAAAATTGTAGGTGGATGGAAAGAATAATACATATTGAGGAAACATGGATTTGGATGATAAATATTCACCAGTAAATTTTGATGTATAAACAATCTCGGATAAAAATCATATTACGAGATTTTCCCTTACCTTAGGTACGATTTGCTTCATAAGTGTCTGAAACTCCGATATAATGATTTAAATAATGTCATTGAATTATTACAAAACCATACGCGTTGTTATTATATCATATATGGTCATATTCATAGCTTCTTATTAGTAATATTTCATTGCTACTTGTTATTCGGGTGTTTTTTTTACTTTTTGTTCTTATGCGTGTTTTGTCGAATAAATTATTATTATTCTCTTTAGGTGAAAGATACCTCATTTTCAAAATAGTATTAGTGTACTATATATCATATTTATTAATTCAATTCATTTATATAATCATTATGCAATGAATATCATGTATAACGAGTCGCATCACATCGTGGAGACGGTATTCCATACGTACGCACGAGCGATGATATCGTTCCCATGATCGTGGAATTGTATTAGAGTGTTTGTATAATATTTCATAATCGATATAAATTTAAAATAATCATATATAGTCATTATTTACACCATTATACCCATCCAAGTAAGGTGGTGGTGGAAAATAGACTACACCACGGCGTGGAGACAGTATTCAGTACGTACACATGCGCGGTGATTTCGTTTTCCGTAGGATGGATAGATGGTGAAATTGGGTTGTTTCTAACTTATAATAACATATCAGTATATGAGTGATACTGATTTTATTACTTCATAATGAAACCAATAAATAAGAAGAAGTGGAAGAAGAAATAAAGTTGAAAGAATCGGTAACAGACATTACCTCTTCTTTGAAGCACCTCTTTGAGACCTCCTATTAGGGCACTAAAATTGGTCTTTGAAGAAGAACATGACCTTTAGGATGTTTCTAGGGAAGTGGAGAAGAGAATTTTTCAGGGTTTTACCGAGATTGAAGTCTCAATGTGGTGTGATGAAGAGAGGGCGGAGGTGCCCTTTTATAAGGGAGGAGAGGGGCACCTTTGGAAAAACTAAAAATATTATTTTATTATAAAGTCATATTTGGTTTTTAATAGCTCTAAATTGATTTATTTCGAAACTAAGGTGGGTATGGGTCAAAATAATATCATTAAATAGAATTTAGACATGTTTAGGTATCTATTTTAACCTTATCATTTAGATTTAACTTTAAGTTAGATAATTTAACTTTTACCGCGTCTTCTTGTTGTCTTACACTATAAGGTAAATAAATTTACTATAACAAGCCACAAGAACCCCAAGTTGTTTATTATTAATATATATAACCTTATATAAGTTATTTAGACTAACATTATATTTTTAGGAATAAAATAACAATTAATAATATAATATTTGTTTTAAAAACTATTTTAAGTCAATTATGACACTATTTGGTAATTGATTTTTGTCAAACTCATAACAGAAATATTAGTTCGCAAAAAGTTACTTAAATCAATACTAACATGTCATATTAACATATAAAATTATTGTAATTCATAAAAAGTCTCAAATTACATTTATTTGGGTATTTATAACATCAATTATGTCAATATTTCATTAATAAGATAATTACTGCATCATCATTGTGTCATAAATAAATTATATTATTTAATGTCTAAAAATTACAAATAAAATACAATTATGTAGGAAATATTTTTATCTTTCTAATGAATATTTATAGTCGAATTTATCTTATTTATAACCCTATATTAAAAATTATTTACTTATTAAACGTTTATTTTATCTATTTTAACCCTTCTTTAAATAAATTTAAAATAAATGTCCTAATCTAATCCAAGTGGGCATAAATGGTCATATTTTATTTATAAGGTTTTTTTGGACTAATTATACTTATTCAATAGAATTATGACATGTGTTAGGGTAATAATAATATCATTTTTACCGTTAATTACCCTATATACTTTTAACCGTGGTAAATAAAAGTAAAAAGTTACTATTCACCAAAAATTATTATCATCTCATTGAACCGTATTTTACTTAATGACATCAACCGTGTCTCTCATATTTTTGAAATTCCATTCACAAAAGCTGTAAAATTATGTTTTATGTAAATTTTGAAAATTCTCCTAAGAGGTGCGTAAAAGACGGTCAAAAGTTCAATAAAAGTTTTATATATCTAAAATTATTATAAAATGACTCCAATGAATTACATTGAACTTATATAGGTATTATGTATCAATTTTTACCTAAAATAAATTTAAATAAAATAAATAATTATTTAAATAAAAAGTCTGTTCTTAAATAGTAACCTAGTGTTTTCACTATTCATCAAAAATTGAATGTTTTCAGAAAAATACCAAAATTTCACCCTAGGATAATTTTGATATTCTGAATCGAAAAATAAAGTCCATTTCAAATTATAAAATTTATAAAATTTCAAAAAGTGGGTATTACTCTTCATAACGGGTAGTTTTAATAATATTTTAATAGCATATCGTTGTTTAGTGAAACCCGGTATTACGTACAACGCAAGCTATCGAGGAAGGCCGTGATTGCGTGTAAAGAAATCCAAGCTAGTGTTGTGTGTAGTAAAATATTTCTTTGATGATTTATATAACATAAAAACAAAATATTTCTCATAAAAGTCTCATGTGTTACATTCTTCCCCCCTTAAATTGAATTTCTCCCCCAAAATTCGTCACTCTGTAACAAACAGATGAGGATACCTCTACCTCATTATATCCTTAAGCTCCCATGTAGCTTCTTCTAATTGTTGGTTCCTCCATAAAACATTCACCAAGAAAGTGGTCTTGTTCCGTATGACATTTTTCTATGATACAGAATCTCTATCGGCTATTTTTCATAAGAAGTATCTTGCTCCAGTGGTACAACTTCTGAGCTGAGTACATGTGAAGGATCAGGTATGTACTTTCTCAGGAGAGATACATGGAACACATCGTGAAATTGAGAGAGATTTGGTGGAAGCGCCAATCGGTAAGCTACCTTCCCAACACGATCTAGTATTTTGAAAGGACCGATATACCTAGGGCTCAACTTTCCCTTCTTTCCAAATCTCATTACTCTCTTCAGAGGAGATATTCGTATGAACACTTTATCACCCACTTCAAACTCTAGGTATTTTCATCGGTTGTCGACATAACATTTCTGTCGACTCTATGCTGCTCTAATGTGTTGTTGAATAGATCTGACCTTTTCTACCATCTCATCAACAAGATCAGGTCCTAATAGCTTTCTTTCCCCAACATCATCCCAGCAAGTTGGAGTTATGCATTTCTTTCCATAGAGAGCTTCATAAGGAGCCATCTGAATGCTGGAGTGAAAGCTATTATTATAAGAAAATTCCACAAGAGGTAGGTGTTGATCCCAACCACCTTTGAAATCCATAGAGAAAGCTCTCAACATATCTTCTAGAGTTTGAATTGTCCTCTCAGACTGACTGTCAGTCTGAGGATGATAAGCTGTGCTGAAACTCAACTCTGTATCCAGAGTTTGCTGAAGACTTCGCGAGAAATTTGAGGTAAACCTCGGATCCCGATTAGATATAATAGAAAGTGGTAATCCATGTAATCTTACCGCTTCCTTTACATATATTTTCGCAATCTGATCCAGAGAGAAATCCTCTCGAATAGCAATGATGTGTGACGACGTTGTAAGACGATAAACTATGACCCAGATAGAATTGTTGCCTTTGGATGTTTTAGGAAGTCCGGTGAAAAATTCCATAGTGATATTTTCCCATTTCCATTCAGGTATGGGTAATGGTGGTAACATCCCCTAAGACTTCTGTCTCTCAGCTTTAACTTACTGACAAACCAAGCATCGAGAGACATATTCAACAACATCTCTTTTCATGCCATCCCACCAGAAGTACTCTTTCAGGTCCCTATACATCTTCGTGCTTCTAGGATAAATAGATAATGAAGATCTATGAGCCTCATCCAGCAGCTCCTTCTTTAATTCAGGGATGGGAGGAACACAAACCCGATTCCTGAACCTTATTATTCCATCGCAATCAAGGTTGAATTCAGGAACATTTCTCACCTTCTTTTGTAACTCTACATCTTCTTTCTGTGCCTCTTTAATCTTCACATGTATATATGGTTGAACATCCATTTCAGAAAGATACAATTTTCCCCTTCCATTATAATTCCAAGATCCATCTATTGTAAATCCAAAAATATTGGATCTTTTGTGATCCTGATCATGGATAAGCTAGCATGGTCTTGTCGTCTTAATGCATCTGCCACCTTGTTTGCTTTCCCAGGGTGGTAATGAATTGAGCAGTCATAATACTTAATCACCTCCAACCATATTCTTTGGCGTATATTCAAATCCTTTTGTGTTAAAATATACTTTAATATTTTATGATCAGTATAAATATCACACCTTTATCCATAAAGATAATGCCTCCAAATCATTAATGCAAATATTACTGCAACTAACTCCAAATCATGAGTTGGGTAATCTTACTCATGGATTTTCAACTGTCGTGAGGCGTAAGCTATCACCATATCATTTTTCATGAGAACACACCCCAATCCCTTCTTGGATGCATCAATGTAGATCATAAACCTTTCTCCACTACAAGGCAGTGTGAGCACAGGTGCACTGGATAACCTTCTTTGTAACTCCTTGAAATTATCTTCACTTTCCTCTGTCCAAACAAACATAACTCCTTTCCGAGTCAACCTGGTGAGTGGATTAGATAATTGTGAAAAATCATTCACAAAACGTCGATAATATCCAGCCAAACTAAGAGAACTTTGGATCTCGGTTACTTTTGTTGGACTCGACCATCTTTCGATAACCTCTGTTTTTGATGGATCCACAGATAGCCCCTTTTTTGAGATTATGTGACCCAAAAATGCAACTTTTTGAAACCAAAATTCACACTTGGTAAATTTGGAATAAAGCTTATCCTTTCTCAGGGTCTTCAATATAATTCTCAAGTGATCTTCATGTTCTTCCTTTCTCCTGGAATAGACAAGAATATCGTCTATAAAGACTACCACAAACTGATCAAGATAGTTTCTAAAGACTCTATTCATCAGATCCATGAAGATAGCAGGGGCATTAGTAAGACCAAATGGCATCACTATAAATTCATAGTGTCCGTACCTTGTACGGAATGCTGTATTTGGTATATCTTCCATTTTGACCCTTAATTGATGATACCCTGAACAGAGATCAATATTGGAAAAGTATTGAGCTCCGCGTAGCTAGTCAAATAAATCATCAATGTGCGGGAGCAGATATTTGTTCTTGATAGTGATCTTGTTAAGTTCTCGATAATCAATGCAGAGTCTCATTGATCCATCTTTCTTCTTAACAAATAGAATAGGTTCTCCTCAAGGTGATGCACTAGGGTGTATGAGTCCTTTATCAGGATTCTCTTGGAGTTGCTTCTTCAATTCCGGCAACTCAATTGGGGCCATTCTATAAGGTGTCTTTGAAATAGGCAAAGCACCCGGTACGATTTCTATTGAAAACTCAACTTCATGATTTGGTGGAAGTCCCAACAATTCCTCCAGAAATACATCATCAAACTACCATAAAATAGTCATATTATTAATCATGAGTTTCTCACCAACCATTTGAGATAAATAACCTTCATTTAGTGGAATCAAGACCCATAAGATGGGAGGAATTTCCACTGGAAGGTTATGTTCATCCTTGCATCAATAGACGGTCATAGATTGATCTGGAATATGAAATGTGACATCAATTCTTTGGAAATTGTTATGATCTCCATATAAAGAAAGCCAATACATGCCAATAATCACATCAAATTCCACTATAGGAAGGATCACAAGATTTGCAGGAATCAGTTTCCCACAAACATCAATCGGAGAAGAATTTTAAACATTTAATGTGATTGTTGTTCCATTAGGGGTTGTCACAGCTAACTCAACATCTAATTGTTGAGGTAACACGGTTTTAACCTTAGAAAATTCTTTATAAATAAAAGAGTGGCTGGATCCAGAATCAAATAAAACATTTTCTAGTTTAGAGTGGATGGTAAGTGTACCTTTCACCACTTCGTTATCGTACTCCACATCGTTGATAGAAATTGCATGTGACATTCCTTTTTCTTTATCCTTAAGAGTTTTTTGACGTCGATCATCATCAACAACCCTTGGATTAGGGCATTAATTAGAATAATGCCCCATTTCCTTGCACTTGTAACATTGAAGTGTAGGAGGTGCACTCTGTGTATCCTTTTCTTTGTTCGCATCACTAGACATCCTATTCCCATCATTGTGGAATTCAAAGGCCTAATGACCTTCCTTTCCAGATTTGAAACATTTACTTGTCCCTCTAAGACAACTCCCTCCATGTTTCTTTTCACACTTTGAGAATAATGGAAAACTCATCTTCTTTTCAGTGTGCTCTTTATATTTTTCATTGAATTCCATTTTCCTTTTCTTATCAAACCCATATGACTGATGGGTTACTCCAATCTCCATCTCAACTTTGAGAGCACATCAAATGATTTCCTCATAGCTATTGAAGTCCCTTATGGCTAACGCCCTTCAAAAACTTGGTTTTAATCCACTAATGAATCAATCGATCTTACTCTCAGGTTGGATAATAATACCAGAAGTGTACCTTGCCAGTATTGTAAAATTTTATTCATAGGTAGCAACAGATTCATCATCCTTTTGCTTTAGTTCAAGAAACTCCTTCTCTATCTTTGTTCGAAGAATACAAGGGAAGTAATAATTGAAAAATAAGTTCTTGAACTCGTCCCATTCCATGGAATCAATTTCATCTCTTGGCCTCGTATTATTGATAAGATTCCACCATTGATCAGCTTCACCTTCCAAACGATAAACTGCTAAGATGAATTTATCATGTTCAGAACATTGACGAACTAAAAATATCTTTTCAATAGTACTAATCCATTGTTCAGTAACTAATGGATCAGTAGACCCGGTGAATGAAGGTTGACGCTGCCTCATGAAGGATTCAACAGAATGTTCTCCTTCTTTTGATCATTTGGAAGTCCTGCATGATTCATAGCTTGAGAATGTTGTGTGAGCATGGCCACAAGATTTTTCACTCCAACTCCCATAACATTTTTTTGCTCAGGGGGACAATCATTGCATTGCCTGTCGCATTCCGCATTAACACAATTCCTTCGGGTTCTAGCCATTGACTAAAACCAAGATGAATAGTGTGAGAAACACTAATTATAATAGGAAAACCACATAATCAAGAATAAAATCTCACACTTAAGGTCTTATCATAGGTTGTTCAAGGCCATTTTTAAATCCCTATGATCATGTTCTATTCTTAGACTTATCCTTAGGGTTCATACTAAGGCTTTCACATCTGAGTTTCCAAAGGTTGACTATACCTTTCCTCTGATACCAACTATAACGACCCATACATTAAATACATCTTTAGTACTTAAAAATTGATGTACACTTATTACAAAATATAACAAAACCATGAAAGGACCGTATAGGTATAATGTCTTTAGAAACTGGGAAACATAAACAAATGGTTCATAAAGAAGCTACACTGTCTCGAATTTATTTCATCATATCTAGAGTCACTTTTGGCATATCATACTTAATAACCTTCTTCCTGACCTGTGGATAAGAAAACATACAAAAGGGTGAGCTCAAATTCTCAGAAAGGGTAAACAAAATAAATATCAATCACATCATATTCATAAGAAAATAACATTTTGGAAATCTTACCCAACAAAATAGATCATAATTTCATAACATGGGTTAAATCATAGTAATGAAATGTAATCCCAATAATCATAACGTAAAACATGAAACTTTTTGGCATACACACATAATCATAGAGAATCATTTCTTAGTAGTCAAGACTCATTTTCAAGACTATCTTAGCGGACAAAGTCCATTTCTGAACCAAGTTCACTCCTTGTATCAGTCCTGTATCACTGAACTAGTTTAACATACCATTCCAGCCATGTCTATATCATGAGATATAAAATATTTACCCAATGCATTGGAGGGAGATATAGGTCCCCCCATCTCATAATGATACCATTCTTATATGTGCCACAAAATCATAAACCATACATCAAAGCATAACCCAAGTAATAAAAATGGGATTCTTAAACATCATGTCATCATAACATAATCAATAAAAGGATATCGTAAAAATAATTCCATCATAACATAATCCAATCAATTTAAAAATAGAGATATAAAAAGAACCCTATATTATATTAGACGGAAAATAATTTGGATAAAACACTTGAACTCCATTCTTGAGGAAAATATCCTTTCTACTTCAAAGAAATTTTCCTTTCATAACATGTCATATAATTTTGAACTAAAAGAAGTTGATTAAAAATAAACTTGAAAAATTGTAAAGTAAGCTTCATGGAAATAATTTTCTAAAAAATCGATTCATGCCATATAATTTTAAAAAAAAGATTCTTCCCGTACTTTGGCCGGAAAAGTCAAAAAGTACCTCGTACAAAAAACGACAAAAGATTCCTTTAATATTTCTTACTAAAAAATGATAGAAGGGTAAAATTGGAATTAAAAAATTTTTGGTGGATGGAAAAAATATTACATATTGAGGAAACATGGATGTGGATGATAAATATTCCCCAGTAAATTCTGAAGTATAAACAATCTCAGATAAAAATTAGATTGCGAGATTTTACCTTACCTTAGGTCCGATTTGTTTCGTAAGTGTCCAAACATCCTGTATAATGATTTAATTAATGTCATTGACTTATTCCAGAATCATACTAATTGTTATGATATCATATATGTTCATATTCTTAGCTTCTTATTAGTAATATTTCATTGCTACTTGTTATTCAGGTGTTTTTTTTACTTTTTGTTCTTATACGTGTTTTGTCTAATAAATTCTTATTATTCTATTTAGGTTATAGATAACTCATTTTCAGAATGGTATTAGTTTACTATATATCATATTTATTCATTAAATTCATTTATATAATCATTATGAAATTAAGATCATGTAAAACGAGTCGCATCACATCGTGGAGACGGTATTCCGTACGTACGCACAAGCGATGATATCGTTCCTATGATCGTGGAATTGTATTGGAGTGTATTTATACTTTTTCAGAATCGATATCAATTTAAAATAATCATATATAGTCATTATTTACACCATTATACCCATCCAAGTAAGGTAGTGGTGGAAAATAAATTACACCACGGCGTGGAGACGGTATTCCATATGTACGCACGTGCGATGATTTCATTTTCCGTAGGATGGATAGATGGTGAAATAGGGTTGTTTCATACTTATAATAACATATCAGTATATTAGTGATACGGATGTTATTACTTCATAATGAAACAACTAAAGAAGAAGAAGTGGAAGAAGAAATAAAGTTGAAAGAATCGGTAACAGACATTACCTCTTCTTTGAAGTGCCTCTTTGATACCTCCTCTTAGGGAACTAAAATTGGTCTTTGAAGAAGACCATGACCTCTAGGATGTTTCTAGGGAAGTGGAGAAGAGAATTTGGCAGGGGTTGGACGAGCATGAGGGCTCAAATTGGTGTGAGAAAGAGAGGGAGGAGGTTCCCTTTTATAAGGGAGGAGAGGGGCACCTTTGGAAAAACTAAAAATATTATTTTATTATAAAGTCATATTCGGTTTTTAATAGCTCAAAATTGCTTTATTTCTAATATAAGGTGGGTATGGATCTAAATACTATCATCCAATAGAATTTAAACAAGTTTAGGTATCTATTGTAACCTTATCATTTAGATTTAACTTTAAGTTATATAATTTAATTTTTACCATGTCTTCTTGTTTTCTTACACTATAAGGTTAATAAACTTACTATAACAAGACAAAATAACCCCAATTTGTTTATTATTAATATATATAACCTTATCTATGTCATTTGACCGAACCTTATATTTTTAGGAAAAAAAGAACAATTAATAATATAATATTTGTTTTTAAAACTATTATATGTCAATTTTGACACTATTTGGTAATTTATTTTTGTGAAAATCATAACAGAAATATTAGTTAGAAACAAGTAACTTAAATAAATAATAACATTTTATATTAAAATGTAAAATTATTTTAATTCATAAAAAGTATCAAATTACATTTATTTGTGTATTTATAACATCAATTATGTCAATATTTCATTAATAAGATAATTACTGCATCATCATTGTGTCATATTTAAATTAAATTATTTAATGTCTAAAAATTAAAAATAAAATACAATTATGTAAGAAATAATTTTAGATTTATAATTAATATTTATAGTCGAATTTATCTTATGTATAACCCTATATTAAAAATTATTTACTTATTAAACTTTGATTTTAACTATTTTAACCCTTCTTTAAATAAATTAATAATAAATGTCCTATTCTAATCCATGTGGACATAAATGGTCATATTTTATTCCTAAGGTTGTTTTTGGTCGAATTAAACTTAACCAATAGAATTAGGACATGTGTTAGGGTAATAATAATATCATTTTTACCCTTAATTACCCTATTTACTTTTAACCGTGGTAAATAAAAGTAAAAAGATACTATTCACCAAAAATTATTTTCATCTCATTGAACCACATTTTACTTACTGACATCAACCGTGTCTCTCGGAGTTTTGAAATTTCATTCAAAAAATCGGTAAAAATATGTTTTATGTAAATTTGCAAATTCTCCAAGGAGGTGGGCAAAAGACGGTCAAAAGTTCAATAAAATTTTTATATATCTAAAATTATTATAAAATGACTCCAATGAATTACATTGAACATATATAAGTATTATTTATCAATTTTTAACTAAAATAAATTTAAATAAAATAAATAATTATTTAAATAAAAATTCGGTTTTTAAATAGTAACCCAATGTTTTCACTATTCATAAAAAATTGAATGTTTTCAGAAAAATACCAGAATTTTACCCTAGGATAATTTTGATATTCTGAATACAAATATGAAGTCCATTTTGAAAGATAAAATTTATAAAATTTAAAAAATTGGGTATTACTATTCATAACGGCTAGTTTTAATAATAGTTTAATAGCATATCGTTGTTTAGTGAAACTCGGTATTGCGTACAACGCAAGCTATCGAGGAAGGCCGTGATTGCGTGTAAAGAAAGCCAAGATAGTGTTGTGTGTAGTGAAAGATTCCTTTGATTATGTATATAACATAAAAACAAAATATTTCTCATAAATGTCTCTAGTGTTACAATTTACTTTTGAATTCAATTTTAGATACTTTAAACCATGAATAAAAAACAGAATAATGTAGATATAAAATCGTTCTCATGGGTTCAGATAGCATAAAGTACCCTATGTGTTTATCCCTACCACATTGTGTTAAACAACGTGGAATAATTAATTATAACCAACCATGAAACTACATGACACCAGATTTTTTTTATAACGTTAAACAAGAAACATCATAATCCATTTTCACTAGATTCCAAAGGATCCCAATAGAATTTTTGTGGTAATCGAAGGTCTTGTATACCTCCACTTCCTATTATAAATTTATATTTCTTTATTTCACACTAAACACATTAAATAACTTAAATTTATAAGAAACATCCAGTATATTGATAACAAGTGTATCCATATTTGAGATACACCTATGTTAATATTTTTATATATTCCACAATTTTGATCCTATATATGAGCCCCAAATTTTTCCAACAAACCTAATAAATACTTATCCATTGAAAAATGTCTAATAATCATTGTATTCCCAAAAATCATCATGGTGAAACCTGTTATTCGAACGTGTTTAGTGGTCAAAATTTCATAACATGTACCATGTCACCACTCTTGATTCAAGTACCACAACACATGATTTAAGGGATCATGATTCTCCATTAAAAATGGTGTTAGAGTATTTCTACCCCTATATTTCAAATTGGGATATTAAATGATAACCCCTCATTAATATCTAGTTTATAATAACTAGTTCATTAAACTGAGTGATTTATTTTTTGTGATAATCTCCTATAGAAATACAATTTTCATTTTTGTAAAAACATTCTTGGAATTTATTGTCCAAAGTGTCTCACATTATAGGTCAAAGTGGTATGAAAACAAAAACTATCCCTTCATTATATAACTTAAGAACATAAATTAATAGTAGAAGAGTCATAAAAAATGTCCTCTCTACCACAAAAAATAGTAAAATTGATCTGGTTACCATTTTTTACGACGAATTTAATAATCCCACATTATATTTTATTACCTTGAAAAGTTTTTCATGGAATTAGGTTGGAAACATGATGTTGTGAGAAACCTTATTGAATATTATATTATCCACGAACCAAAATTATATCATCGATATAAGATTACTCACAAATTTTGGAATCCCATATCCTTGAGAGTATACCCCAAATTATACCTTTTATAAATATATTGGTAACACTGATTGATATATCTAAAAATAACCCCCCATTGAATGGTGACCCCAACAATTTATTTTGAAATTGTTATGTAGCTACTTGATGATGTTTTGGTCCCAGAGGAATGGAACCCATTAAATAGGTAATCCATTACTTAAGAGATAATCTTCAATTGTTTAATATAAATAATTTTCCACCTACATCGATAATTCTCCAGATACTATTAATTCCGACATTATTATGATTATATTTAGAGATTATGTAACCCAACAATTCACATGGAGGTAAATACCATTGATGTTCACTTTTGGGAATGTTTCCCATCATCAATAGAATATTATGATATCATGTTTTTATGACCCTTCATATTTGGTAGGGATTTCCTATGGAGACAAAATTTAATTGAGTTTTGAAATGTCCTATTGATAATGAAAGACCCATGAATAGAGGCAACCCTCTTTGTAAATACCTATTAGAGGCAATTTTTCTCATCACATGAGCCTAAACTCTATGACACACTGGTCTGATCTTCATGAACATAAACTAAATTCTACTAAATTTTGGTATATTATATATTATCAATTTTCCATTTACTCACATTGAGTTAACCATTCCCATCAATAATAGACAGTCCCACATATATTGTCAAAGAAAAATAAACATAATCTCCATCAATATTTTGACAAAGCTATAAATCTTATAATATTAGTTTCCATTTTTTTGATTAATATGACACTAAACTATGTAAACTAGTACTAAACGTTAACTTAATCTATAACACTATGCTCTCCAATTCATTTCATGTCGATTCTTCTGATGTTTTTATGTAGACCTCATTAATTTTCATAAAATATATAAGACTATAAAATTAATTAATATGTAGAATAAGCTGTCTAACTATAAAAACAATCTCCTATAGATCATGTTAAACCCCAATATTGTATGGTATGTCTCTTTTTAAATAAATTTAATCACTTTGATAACATAGGTTTCACAGACCAGAAAGCATAAACATTATTAAATATTATTATTTAATTATGACCAAGCCGTTGTAATTCAATGAAAAAATGTCATTATATTAATTAAGAAAATATTTTTTTCACATTATTTTAAAAAGAATTTATTTTTACCAATAAATTATAATTTAAAATACATAACAATTATATATAAAATATATGGTATTTATAAAAGAACTATTTTTATGAACCCAATAGAATTTTATCTAAAAAAATAAATTAATCACTATTAAATAAATCTAAAAATAATATATATATGTTATATATCAAATTAAATGTTTTTTAATTCATCAAATTTGTTTTATATGCCTACTATAATTAGAAATAATATTTTAATAAGAATAATATTTTTTTCTAAATGAAAATTTTCAGTAATATGATGAAACAATTATTTTATAACAAATTTTGACATTATAAAAATTTTATTTAACAAAAAATATTTATTTTTGAAACAGTAATGTCAGAATTTGTATAAATTTATATTAAGTTTTCTAAAATATAATTTTTTGGTTAAAAAGTGAAATATTTTTTATTTATATAACAGTTATGAAATATTTTTTATTTGATAATTATTTAATGTTTATTAAACCTTATTATTTGTCAAAATGTATTTAGTGAATATCATAATACATAAAATGTAACATTTAGAGGCACATGATTATCTTTTTTTAAAAACATGATATTAACCTTTAAAAACTATTTTTATGAGTTATGGTCATATCACAATATATTTTTTTTATATTTTATAAAATGACATAGGTCATATTTATTTTTAATTATAAATAAAACTGACTATATTAGGTATTTGGTTCATTTTAATTTTTATTCGTCAAAATGTTACTATAATAAAGAATTATTTACAATAGTAAAGGTAAAATAATGAAAACAATCAATGTTTAAAGGGAAAAGCTTAAAATAACGAAAATCTAAAACATTCAATGTGGTTTTGATGTGTTGATTAACCCAAAAAACCTTTTCTAAAAATAATTTTCATTAAAATACATGTAAATTAATTCCATCCAAAATTGTTCTTCTTTATAAAAAAATTATCATTCTTTATTCACCTAAACCCACCCCTCCTCAAGTATAAATACCACTCATCACCACCCCATTATTCCTAAAATCCTTGAAACACTCAAATATATTAAAAAACCTATCATAATAAGTCTTCAAAATTTCATATACTAATATTCTTACAAAAATGAAAAATCCATATTCATCATCGAGTCCATCAAGGAGTAGATATTCAAAAGTTAATTTTCTAAAAGAACCTCTCTTATTTTTTTTCTAATTCTACTTTATTCTCACCTCATTAATATATAAAATTATGATAACATTAGAATCATTTATATACTATTTTTTATGTTTATAATATAACATATCATGTATATTTCAATTCTCATCTCCTCGTACTCAATGAAATGAATTTTTTGAACCTATTATTTACATTATTCACGTCAATGAATAATAATTTTATTCATTTCCATTACTTAATTAATGGATGATCACAAAAATATTTTTTTTAGTAAAATTAAATTTTAATCGGTATATTATAATTTTTTACATGTTCGGGAACTAATATTGTGGCATAAAATTAATTGAAACCAAACTAGTTTGTGATGGTCTGAAAACACATCAAAATAAAGTAAACATTTGTCATTAACATTTTTCATCCTAATATTAGAAATAAAAAAAATATATCATATATTATAAACTTCAATATGTTCAAGAATACAATTTAATTACAATTATGATGTTTTATATTCATTCTACATGAAAATCCAAAATTATACCAAAATGGTCCTACAATGAGCACCATGAAATGAATGTACAAGAAACAATAAAAACCATGATATATTATTAACCATTGAATGATATGATGTTTTCAACATATTATATGAAGAATAATAATTTGAAATATTCTTATGTAATTATTTAGTTAAATTATTTAATCCTTTTATTTATGATGTTAAAGTACAAAAAACTAAAGAGAACATTGATGTATGTGTTTCACATCACACATTTACATCTGTGAGATATATTACTCATTCACCACTTATTTGTTTCATGTGATGTATATATGCAGTCCATTGATATATCCTATCATTAATATAATTATCTTCATGGTATTTAATTTTTCATTTGATATGTATTACATTTATTGGTCATATTAATCAATATATTACAATGTTATAAGATAATTCATAACCCAATGCCTATTTATTGGGTTAATTATCAAACAAATTTATTATGTCATACAATTATTTTGTGTTTGAGGAATTTTGATTAAATTATGTTTTATATTCATTTGTTTTGTCTTCATTGATATTTAATAAACATAATCAATTAATTTTATTAATACACAAATCAATGTTATCATACATTTAAGTGATTATCATTTAAAAAATACATTTTAAATGGCATCCTTAAAACTCTATTTTCCTTCCATTATAATGTTTTTATAAAATGTAATTTTTTTAGTATTATATTATTTTTGTTTAATTTCATTTTTACACATATTTTTTTTACAAAATTCTTTTAAATGGTTCTTTTTACCATTTTCAAAGTGCAATTCCTTACGACTTTTCAAAACAAATAATTATAGAATGTTTTTTAACTTATATGACATAAGTATAATTTATAGATATCATTATCCCTTCATTAATTAAAAATTACTGAAATAATTTAAAGGCTATTTTTCAAAGAGATTTTTTTCGTATATACTTGGTTAACATTTAAAAAAAATTAGAACTGAAATTTTATTTTCCTCATAAATTTGTTCATGTCATATTACAAAATTAATTTTCATATACGATAATAAAATTTGATTATTCGTATGATTTACTATTTATATTACTCAAGTATATTATCTTTATTAATTTTATGGTTGGTTTATATTTAATATGTAATGAGTTTTATGAATCCAATTACATTTATATGAGATATTATATGCTGAAATGCTTATAAAACCCCTTTATTTTCATGATTTCTGATATTATGAATGTTTTATGTTATTTTGGTACAAATTTTAAAGATATTCATGATTTTATGGATAATAAAAATATCCCCTTCTAATTTATAGGGTATATATGGATAAATAATGAGTGAAAATTTTATGCTTGATCCTGATTTCTTGTTCACAAATTTAATGAGTGATCCTGATTATATATTGACAAATGTTTTGTGTAAACCTAATTACATGTTCAAAATATTATGATTGAACTAAATTAAATTTTTAAAGTGTTATGTGTGGAGATTCCTTTCACTTAAATAACATTATTCATGTATTTGGTTTTGGGTATATAGTTTTATGCTAGGGCATGAATTCATGTCGTCAACTTAATGAGTGAACCCATTTTTTTACACATGTTAACAATGTGTTTTGTTCATTTATATGACACATATAATTTATTTTTATAATATTATTCTCACTTCGATCATGGTTTTTTATTATTCATGTGTTATGAAATTATTTGATTTATTCCGTGACACATGATTATGAACTTTGATATGAAAGAAATTTTTTCAAATGTTATGCATGTGTTCTTATGAATAGGTTATGTTTTGTATCTCCATTGTCTCCCCATAAAAAGAAACCTAGGTCACCCTTTTCATTTTCTATTTTTCCTAGTATATTAATTAATATATTATGTATGATATGTCATATTTGGATTTATTTATGATCGAATAAAAGGGAGATGATGTTCAAATATTATAAAAAGATGCTTATATTTATAGGTATCCAAATACACTAAACCCATAAGATTAGAGAATAGTTTTTTATGTAATGAATATCCATCAATTTAGGTATATGATATATGTAAAAAAATTTTGCTAATTATTGTTGGTGTTAGAAAAGGATTAGTTAACCTTTGGAAATTTTGATGGGAAAACCCTAGTAATATCCCTAAGGGTAAGTCTATGATATAATCCTACTATTTTTTAAATGTTCATGTATAACATAATTCAAACCTAAGTTTTCATAAATTGAAATTTAATAAGTAATTTTCCATGATTATATGGTTCTCCTAGTTTGAATACTATTGGACACACTATTTTTTTTTGGTTTTAGTCAAAGGCATGAACTGAGGGAACCATGTTAATACTAAATGCGATGGGCAATGCATCTATTGTCCTCCTAAAAGACTGAATGTTTTGGGAGCTAGAATGAAAAAACTTAATTATATAATCACAAAACAATGAATCAAGTTGTATTTACAAATAGGAAAATAAGGGAATAAAATTCTATTGGGTGATTCATTATGAAAAAACCACATTATTTACGACTTTCCTATAATCCAAAGGTGGATGTAAAATATATAAATACAATTAAGAATATATAATTTTTGAAATGTTCATACCATGAAAAATTAATTTTGGATGTTTGTATATGGATTATATAGTAGATAAATGATGGAATCTTATCAATTATAGGATAAAAGATTAAAAAATTGACTACATGGATTTTAATGGTCCCAAGGATTTATTTTTCAATAATTAATTTCCTTGAATTGATTGTCAAAAGATAGAGAGGAAATTCCATGAGTTATAGAAAATGGATGATGAATCTTTTAGAACCTATGATGAAATGGTTATAAGCCTAGTGTGTTAAGATTATGGAATAGTCATCCATCCTGTATGTAAAATAATTTCATTATTTTTTTGAAGCCATATAAACAAAATGAATTATCCATATGGGATATTAGACGATATGAAGAACTCATTTTATGTGCACAAAAAATGGAAATGGAACATGGTGACCCTCAATGTTCTAGTAAAAATAAAATGAATATGAAGCTTAATAGAAATCCTAGTGGTTTGACACGTTTCTGTGCTTTAAATTCATTGATTATTTTCATTATGGTATTAAAGACCCAACACAAAGGATAATATGGATAATAATCCAAAACAACATTTAAAGGAAAGGGATAAGGGAACGATTATTCAGTCATAATTGATGATTAAAATCATGCTAGTTAGGTCACATTTATCCTTGCCTCCATATTTGGTAATATAATGTGTAATTTTATAAGAGTGATATCAATGAAAATATAAATATATATCAATTAATAATGTTTCATCTGATAATTTCACTCCTAAAGAATTTTGTAATAAAAAGAATCTAAGGATCGTTCCACTCTATTTTTTCATTAGGGTTTTTTAATGTAATCTTTTAATGGTACTTCTAACCATGAAGAGTTATTGGGGTGATATTTTTTTTGAGAAAATGTGATTATGGAAACTAACACATAAAATGTTCCTGATGTAAGAATAATAATGAAATGAAGATAATTTTTCTTCTGATAAAATAAATTTGAGTGTATGATGACCTCAGAACTGATTAATAATATGATATGAATGCTTGTTTATGTATTGAGTTTATATAATGATATGCTTTTTGTTATGAGGATAGAGTTAATTTTGTAACTAAATAATGTTTCACTGATGGTTTTTTTGTAATTAATTTTGTTATCTTTTTTAAGAGAAAAAATGATATCAATATTTAAATATTTGGTGTGTGATAGTTAGGAGCTATATTAGGTTATTGGTGGAATTAATGATGTTTTCATTTTGAATATTTAGTGACCATTATTCCAATGATTTTGGATTTTATTTTATTTTATATATCACAAGGGTAACAATTAATAAAATATAATATGTTGATATTTATCTGAGGTTTAAGAGATTAATGTACAACTAACCCTTATGAATATTTATGCATATTGAATAATGTGTTGTCACATCAATATTTGATAACTATAGATATAAAGGATGAATTTTCATCTAATTAAGGATCTTATGATCCACCAGTTCTCTATTCCTTACAATTTATGAAAAATTTATTAGAGTAAGAAATGATGTTGAGATTGATCAAGTATCATTCAAAGATACATATTGTACATATGATATTAAATAAGGTATATCTTGAGAAATGAATTTGAAATAAAATTTTATCTTATTACCATAATTTCTCATGATATATATTATTTTTTAGACATATTTGGTTTATGTTTTTTTGGATGTTAATAAATTAACAACAATTTAGTATATCATTCTCCAACAATACATGATAGATTGAATTGTCTTTTGTGTCAATATTTTTATTTTTTTCAAATTATAATATTAATGTTTATGTGATATTTTCCTTTTACATAATATAATTTTAATAGAATGTTTTATTGACCATTTTTACTAAGTGGACTTCCCATAACCGAATTTTAAAATATCCACATTTTATTTTCATTATGAAATTTCAAATTTACATGATTTATTTTTTTGAAAATCACGATCATAGTAGAATAGTACATCATCAACGTACACTTCTACTAAATTGATTCCATGTTCATGATGTGTTCTTTATATTTTTCCTGAGCAATTATAAACTAGATCATTTTAATGTACTAGTCTTAGAGGTTAACCATTATATAATGATCTTTCTTATGAATAAAAACCAGCAGATATTATGGATCGTAGAGGAGATGTTATACGAAATAAGACCATTTTCCTTGTTAATGTGTTGTTGTGAAACAACCAATTTGAAGAATCTATGTAGGAACCTAAGGATTTGGTGAGGTAGAGCTATCCCCATCAATTAATATCATTGTAAATAATATCATTGAAAAAATTATGTATATGTGGGGTATAATTTAACATCGCATAACTATACTATACATCTATTATTGAATAAATTTTATTACATGAATATCTTATGTTGGAAAAAACACTCAGTTTAATGAAATGATTAAATATGATTATTTAATTGTGGCCTAGCCATTGGATAGGAGGGAATGTATAAGATTAAATAAATTATGAAAATATTGTTTTCAAAAGTTAATAAAATTAATGCTTTGTTTACTAAATAATTAAACACAAAAATAAAAACCAATGGAATATAAAGGATATGTTTTTATATAAAAGGAAAATTTTTATAACGAAAAGCAAATTTTAACTTAAAAAATTATATTAATGAATATTATTGATAGATATTCATAAAATAGATATGTTTTATATTTGTGTTTTTGAAAATTTTCAATTTTTTGATTAGATTATGATAAGAATAAAAACAATTTTAAGAATAAAAATAGTTATATTTTATTTATAAAGGTAGTTTTCCACAATTTTATGATGAAAATATTTTAAAAATTATTTTTTTAAATTGGTTAAAAATTTATTTTCAAATATAAACATCAATATTGAAAAAAGAATGTCAAAATTTTCTTAGGGGATTTTTTTATAATTTTTTAAAATGATTAATTTTATGTTAAAAAGTTAAATATCGTTTTCATATAACTCGTATAATATAATTATATTATGATAATGATTTCATGTTTATTAACCCTTATTAATGATCAAAAGTTATTAAGGGAATAACATAATAAATAAATATTTATATTTATAAACACATACTTAGTTTTTTGAAATGAATTATTTTTATCTTTTATAAAATAACTATTTTTACGATTTATAAATATATCACTTGTAACACCTTAAAATTCTAAAGTAAAAACATTGTATTTAATAGAATATAGGACATAAAACACCAAGAGAATAAGGAAATATAATATTTGAATACATTATTATATATTTTCTATTTTAAATATATTAAATATATGATATTATTTGTAATGCACTCAATAATTAGCTATCTTTCATGACACACAACCACATCTTTCTATGATGACTTCCATTATATGTAAGATCAGATTTTTCCATAAAATAATATACTATAAAATAATAATTATATATATAGATATAAAATAGTAGTTACAATAGAAATTATGAATATTGTTAAATATTTTATGAACATATATCTCTTATAAAAATATGAAATAAATTCATTATTTTCCAATTAATTACAAATGAATATAAGAAACATTTGAATTTAAAGGAAATATTTTTATACTAAAAATGTAATTTATTGCACTAACATAAATTGATAAAAATTATTTAATAATATTAATTATATATATTTTATATATTCAAAAAAAAATATTATATTAATCATATTTATTTTATAAAAGTAAGATAATAATAAATCTTGTTTTGTGCTTCAAAATGATAATTATTGAAAATGTTATTTCACGCCATTTTAATTCATAACATATTGTAAATATATATTTTTTATAAATTTTTTATTAAAATATAAACTTAATTTTTTAAATTTAAAGATAATAATTAGCTTTAGGTGAATTTCATGTATTGTCGTGTCAGATTTCATTTTTAGATGAATAGTGGATAAAAATGATTTTTAATTCAAAACTACTTTTTCATCTTATTTAGTTATAAGTTTAAATTATATTTATGTCACGACCCATCCTCAGGGCCCGTGTCGTGACTACCCTAAGCCCGCCTTCCATAGGCCAGGGGTTGGCGACTACCACCAAAGGTGTAAATCCAGATAACTGGGTAGGAATTTCCTTTATAAAAACATAAACACATCCAACCAGAGTACAAGTAGAAGTAATACAGTAAGTACAAAAGAAAGTGCTGAAAAGTAAAAGGGCCAGAATACAAACCCATCTAAAAAGTACAGCTACAACTAAACGAAAATACAACAGAAAAGAAAAACAGCTGGAAGATAGAAGCAGCTCCTGGGTCATCCACCTCGGATCCTACCCGAAGGGTTGATACAGACAGCGCAGCTCCTGGATCATCCACCACGGATCCAACCTGAAGGGTAGGTACAGATAGGATCCACAACTCTCTCGCCCATCAACCTCCTCTGAGTACCATCTCATCATGAAGTCCACCTCCGGATACTGACTCATAGTGAGGTCTACCTCCGGGTATCGTCCAGTCCTCGAACAGTTGGCCTCCGTCAGCACTGTCCGTCGTTTGAATCCAACACAACGAGGTGCGGGCATAGCCTTTGCAGGGGTGAGTATAACGATACCCAGTAGGGACCCCGATACCCTCAAGGTCTCAGTAAATCCAATAAGGATAACCACAAAGAAGGATCTAAACATATATCCCTTACTTAGGTATAAGCCCATACTTATACCTATGTTATCAGGTAGCCCATCTCAATCATGAGGTATCACACAGATATGAAATCAATGGATAACCACTACTTAGGTATATTCCCATACATATAACTAAGTTAATAAGTAACCCATCTCAATCATGAGGTAAACACAATGGTCATTGACTCAACTCAATCCAAGATTTTCATTAATGATACCGAAACCACAACTCCTGGAGAAATCCTCCTCTATCGAGTACAATAGCCCTGTCATGACTCTGAGGCGCTACTCACTAACCATAGACTGATGAGTTACTCTTCCTATCGAGTACCACGGGTCCGCACCCCAAACATAGTAGTTCTCCCCGCCAGGGGTCTGCCTCCCAAACACAGTAGCGGTTTCCCTAATAACCAACAGAGGCACTCCTACTTCCGAGTACCGTGGGTCTACTGCAAACTACCAGGAGCTCCGTATTCCATGGGTCTACCGCCGTATACTAGGCACTCCATCCACTAGACTAGTTGACTCACTCCAAGTCGAATAGGTCAAGCAGTCATCAAGTCCATAGCTACTAGGTCTCCGCACTCCGCACGATCGTCTCCGGGAGGATCTGCTCCATGAGCTAATAGTCTATACTCCATGTATCACAAAGTCCCACAAAGAAGTATCAAAAGGGACCACCTCATCACTGGGGTCTCAACGCAATAGACGGCGGGTCAATTGGACGCCCGGTCTGTGAGTTATTAGCCTTTTCTTCCCATGGGCCCAGTTGGTTTCATTTACGAACCAACCCGACTGTATCTAAACTATACCCCGAACTCTTATAGGATATACTCATAGGTACCATTTCTCAATGGGATTACCCACGCTGCTGACAGTTCATCAAAAGGACGTCCAGTCTGAAAGTTATTGGCTTTTCCGTTTCAGGGGCCCGGTTGGTTTCTAAGCTAATCCAACCTGAATATACTCCAACTACATCCAAACCTTAGGTGAAGAATTCCAAAAGAACAGTCTCATAAAGAGTAATCCAACAAAGTCAATGAAACATCAATAGGACGTCCGAAGCTCATGTTATAAGCGTTTCCACTCCAAGGGCCCAGTTGGTTTCGAGTTCGAACCGACCCCGCCATACCCAAACTTCACTAAAAGCTTGAGTGTAATATACCGAAACGACCATCTCGATTAAAGGATCCCTATGCAACTGATGGTGCATTGATCGGAGGTCCGTAACCCATGTTATAGGCGTTTGAACAAACCTAATCCGATATAAAGGGGTGTGGGCCCAGTCCGACCCGGACCAATACCCCCTGGGTCGGCCCGAACCGGATCGAGCTGACCAGGGTCCGGGTATGGCCCAATTGGGCGTGGCCCGACCTAGCTGGTGCGGCCCTACCTGCGGCTGGCGCGGCCCGTCCCGGTTGGGCACGTCCCGGCCCGTACGGCATGTGGCCGCAGCATGGCGCTGGCCGAGCGGAGCGCTATGGGGGGCGCCGCCCCCTTGTTTCCGAAACGTCCAGCTGTAATAGCCTACCAAGGTGTAACCACGGGACCCTCTCGGGTCCCACCTCCAGGTGACGCCGGCGGCCGGCTCAGCCGGCCGACCCTTTTAAGATCACTGCAGCCTTAGGTCGCGGCTCCGGTCCGACCGGGGCCGTGCCCCTCCGCTGCGGCCTGCCTCGGTCGCATCCCACCCTAGCCGCTGCCCCTTTGATGCTCCGGCACGGCGCGACGACTCCGCGCCCCTCCGCCACAGCTCGTTCCTAGAATCGGCCTCCTTCGGCCTCACCGGCGCTACACATCGGCACCTCGCACCCCCACCGCAGCACGCTCCGGCTGCGGTCCTCTTCGTCCTCGTGCGGTGCAATGACACCATGCTGCCTACGCCACAATAACCAACCAAGAAAAAAGGAAAAGGGGAGGAGAATCATCCGTGTTTGTGCGGTCTGGTCTCCTGCCATTAAGACAATAATAAGTGGCCAAATTTTAAACAACAATGGTCAATGATAAAACTTAAACAATAGAATTAACCCCTACCTCGCAAAGACGTCGCACGTCATCGAGCTGCGGAAAGAGGCAAGCGTCGCGATGATCGTACATCATGTAAGATCGGTGCCAATTCTGTTGATGTCGGAGGAAGTGTCATCATAAATGGTGACATTCCCCATGGTGGTGTCTCCTCCCTTGACGCAGAGGATGAAGAGGAGAGGGCACATCGTCGGTGACTTCACGTTCTTCGTCGGAGGCATTCTTCATTGAGAGTCGACGATGTTCTTCATTGGGAGAAGAACACTAATCTTTATTTCTCTAGAGTTTTTTCCAACAAAAAATATTTTCTAAACCCATAATAAAGAAGAAGCTCTCCCAATTTATAGAAGTGTCATGCCATTCCAAAATAAATCAAAATCTTTAATTAATTTAAGAGGATGATCTCCTTAATTAAAAAGAGTTGGCATGCATTTAATAGGGGAAGAGGGAGCTGAAGAGATCTCATTAATAGGGGAGTTGAGGAGTTAACAAGTTAATTAAAAAGGGGTTTAAGGGAGATATTTGGGGAGATTAATGAGGGGTTTGAAAAGTGTTATGGAAGGTGGAAGGTTGGGGCTCGTGTGGGACCCACCTCGCAAATATCCATACTACGGTAGTTAGGTGGTTGTGGGTCCCACCCTTAACTCCCCTTTGTAGGATTTGACCACCGTAGATATAAATAAAATTGTACACACCAATTTTATTTATTTTTAAACTAAATCCCCAAAAATTAAATCTCAACCCGCTTAAAACGCAACCGCACTAAAGGTCCCCTTAATAAATTACTGGCGCTTTAAGTTCATCGGTACCCTCAGTTTTCAATTTCGAACACTGGTTCAAAACATAGAAAAACCCGCTCGTTCGTTCACTAAACGTACCCGAGCTAAACATCGAAAATTGATTCCGGGCACATCGGGCCTTAGAATCAAGTGTCGTCTGAAGCCACATACTCATAAATTCCAAAGAAATTAAAAAACATTTCCTTGAAATTTTCAGGTCTTTAAATTACTCCCACCTCAGAGATTTACGTACCCATAAAGTTATAACACAAACTAGGGAAACTAAAGGAGGTACCAAGCACGCAACTGAGCCCCAGCTCCCATGTGCTTTCCTTGAGGTTCTCATGCTACTAGCAAAAGTGAAAATGATGAATCGTCCATCCCCGTAGGACCCACTCCTGTCAATCCTCAACCTTAACTCCAGCTCTTGAAAGGTCTACTGGAAGTGGTGCCGCAACTCTAGAGAATTCTGGCATAAAGGTAAGTTTGGCCATATCATGAGTGATCGAATGCACCCTCTTATGCATGATTCCATCCTGTGCTGCATGGGTTTTCCTTCTCGACAACCAAGGAAAACCCCCTCCGAACATTGTAGATAAAACACAACCATTTTTTCCAATACCATCAATCCGTGTATGAATTGTGGTTGCCCAGTCCATACCCAAACTAACATCATAAGGCCTCGACGCTGCCACCAAGAGGTTCCAACCGAAACTATCACCTCAAGGGTTATATCACACCATCAGTGTAAGCATGATTATCAATTCTCCTCCCAATGTTATATTAAGACATGAGGGTCAAGTCAATGGATTAACTGGAAACTCTAGGTCTGGGACAAGATTTGTGGAAGAAAGGATTGATTTGTATCAATGTCTGTTGTTAATGTAGCTAGTAATAGACACAGACCGTACCTCAAATCATTCCTAGAGCCCTTGGGTAACACTCCTTGACCGCATCCAGCTACTTTCATCCATTTCCCTCCTGCCCCCTGAGCCTAGCGGGGACTACAAAGGTGGGTGGTTGTAACATGTTGAAATGTTCACCACCTCATGCTACTTTCCTAGCTCTGCTTCCACGTCTGCTGCTCTGCAGATTCATCTGTCCTTAACACCTCTTCTTCATTAATCATTTTACATGCCCAAGTCTCTGAGACTGGCACAAGTTTCCTGTTTCTTATTGCTTTTTTTCACTAGATGTATATGTTCATCCAAATAACATTCAACCACAAAGGTTCCATCTAGAACCCTATCATAAGTAAGAATTCATAGAGGAAGAAGTGCTGGCCCAGATATCCTTAAACACACCTTGCTCCGAGGTCCGAGCTCTAAAGCACTGATCGTATCATATCCATCGTGTACCAGGAAAGATCGGTATGCTTCGATGAATACTCAACTACCGATAAGTCATCCTTCCAAAGCTGTATAATCTCTAGAAAAACTCTCAACCTCCTCCTCAAGCCATTCCTCAGCCACTTGTGTTTCAGGCTCGCCTCAAAACATGAGGTATATCTGGTGTTGAAACCCATGTAAGGCACTAAGCCTACAAGTGTCCTCTATCGGAACCACTGGTAATGTCAGCTGACCAACAGGTACTGATATAGCTGGCACACTACCCGAAGGTACTATCTCAGACATCAGTCTACGTACCGAAGCCTCATCACTATGTGGTCCGACCTCATGGTCAGTCACTCGAAAACACTAGTACCTAAGTCCACCATCCACACTATTGGTGTCTCAAATAAGCAGAAAACTCCAGCAATACCCTCCATCCAGTCCTCTACTGCCTGGGAATCTGTCTCACCTTATAACCTTGGAGGCCTCTTCTACTAGAACCCGTTCAACATGCTCCATCGGCGTTCACCGTTCGCTAGTAAGACTAGTGGCATCTGCTGCCCAATGGGTGGTGGTGCTTCTGGTACACCACCCGAAGGTCCCAACACAGTAAAAGGGCCCTGCACTGGAGCCTATTCTCTTGGTGGTCTATCATCGAGTACTCTCTCGGAACACCAACTAACTGTCTGCATGGAGGCATCCTGAACAGATGCGACACGGTCAAACGATTTATACCTGGTGAGCTGACCTAGTTTGAGTTGACTTTAAAACTTTTGGAAACACACGCAAAATCAGTTTTTTCTTGCACTAAGTTGGAAATCAGTAGTAAGGGTCTTGGTGTATGGATACGTCAGCCACCGCACCAACACTGGACTCCCTGAACTAAAGACCACACTCAGTACTCTTAACACTATTGCTTGACAGAAAATAATGATCAGAGTCTTGAGTTCTGTGGTAGAACTGACTCTTCTGATACCAATTTTTCACGACCTGTCCTCGGGACCCGTGCCGTGACTACCCCAAGCCCGCCTTGAATAGGCCAGGGGTTGGAGAATAGTACCAAAGGCGTAAATCCAGATAAATGGGAAGGAATTGCCTTTATAAAAACATAAACAAATCCAACCATAGTACAGGGGGATTTAATACACTAAGTACAAAAGAAAGTGTTGAAAAGTAAAAGGGCCAGAATACAAGCCCAACTGAAAAGTACAGCTACAACTGAACGAAAATACAACAGAAAAGATAAGCAGCTGGAAGATAGAAGCAGCTTCTGGGTCGTCCACCTTGGATCCTACCTGTAGGGTAGATATAGATAGCACAACTCCTGGATCGTCCACCACAGATCATACCTGAAGGTTAGGTATAGATATCCTCCAAAATGATCTCGCCCATCAACCTCCTCCGTGTACCGTCTCGTCGTGAAGTCCACCTTCGGATACTAGATCTTCGTGAGGCCCACCTCCGGGTACCATCCAGACCTCGAACACTCGGCCTTTGTCAGTGTTGTCCATCATATGCATCCTACACAATGCGGTGCGGGCATAGCCTGTGCAGGGGTGAGTATAACGATACCCAGTAGGGACCCTGAGACCCTCAAGGTCTCACTAAATCCAATAAGGATAACCAAAATGAAGGATCTAAATAGATTACCCTTACATAGGTATAAGCCCATACTTATACCTAAGTTATCAAGTAGCCCATCTCAATCATGAGGTATCACACAGATATGAAATCAACAGATAACCACGACTTAGGTATATTCCCATACATATACCTAATTTAACAAGTAACACATCTCAATCATGAGGTAAACACAATGGTCATTAGGTCAGCTCAATCCAGGATATTCATTAATGATACCGAAACCACAACTGCTGGAGAAATCCTCCTCTGTCGAGTATAGTAGCCCTGTCATGACTCTGAGGTGCTACATACTAACCTTAGACTGCTGAGTACTCCTTTTATCGAGTATCGCAGGTCTGCACCCAAACACAGTAGTGCTCCCCGCCAGGGGTTTGCCGCCCAAGCACAGTAGCGGTTTCCCAAATAGCCTACAGAGGTAATCCTCATGCCGAGTACCGTGGGTGTCCTACAAAATACCAGGCTCTTCGTTCTCCGTGGGTCTTCCACCAAATACCGGGCGCTCCTTCCATTGGGCTAGTAGACTCACTCCAAATCAAATCGGTCAAGAAATCGTCAATTCCACACCTACTAGGTCTCTACTCTCCCCACACTCGTCTTCGGGAGGATCTTCTCCACAAGCTACTGGTCGATACTCCAAGTATCAAGAAGTCCCACAAAGAAGTATCACAATGTCCCGCCTCGTCACAGGGGTCTCAACGCAAAAGATGACGAGTCAATTGGATGCTCGGTCTGTGAGTTGTTAGCCTTTTCGTCCCGGGGGCCTGGATGGTTTCGTGTACGAACCAACCCGACCATTTGTCAAATTTACCCTGAAATTTCATAGGGTATACTCAAAGGGACTGTTTCTCAATGGGATTACCAACGCTGTTGACTGTTCGTCAAACGGATGTCCTGTCTGAAAGTTATCGGCTATTTTGTTCTAGGGTCCCTGTGGGATTCTAAGCTAAACCAACACGAATATACTTCGACTGCGTCCAAAACTTAGGTGAAGTATTCCAAAAGAACCATCTCATCATTAAGAATCCAACAAAGTCTACAAGCACATCAATCAGACGTTTGGAGATCAAGTTATAAGTGTTTCCCCTACAATGGCCCGGTTGGTTTCGAGTTCGAACCAACCCGGCTATACCCAAACATTGCCGAAAGCTTGAGTGTAATATACCAAAACGAACATCTCAATCCAAGGATCTCTACGCAACTGACGGTGCATCGATCATAGGTCATTAGCCCATGTTATAGGAGTTTGAATGAACCTGGTCCAAAAATAGGGGGTTTGGGCCTAGTCCGACCCGGCCCAATACCCCTTGGGTCGGCCCGAACCTGGTGAAGCCGACCCGAGTCCAGGTCCGACCCGATTGGGTGTGGCCCTACCCAGATGGTGTGGCTCAGCCCGATTGGGTATGGCCCGACCCGTGGCGAGCACGGCCCATCGGGGTGATGCCCGACCCGCCGAGGCGCGGCCGGTCCAGCCCGTGCGGCCTGCGGCCGCGGCTTAGCACAGGCCGAGCGGGGTGCAAAGGGGGGCACCACCCCCTTGTTTCTGAAATAACCGGTCATAATGGCCAGCCTAGGTGTAACCTCAGGACCCTCTCGAGTCCCTCATCCAGGTGGCGTCGGGGGCCGGCTCAGCCGGCCGCCCCATTGAAGACCGACGCGGCGTGACAGCGCTGCGCCCCTCAGCCGCGGCCCGTTCCTGGTAGCGGCCTCCTTCGACCTCACCGGTGCTGCACGTCCGCACCTCGCAACCCCGCCACGGCCTACTCCGGCCGCAGTCCACTTCGTCCCCATGCGGTTAAACGGCACCGCGCCGCCTTCGTCACAATAATCAACCAAGATCAAAAGGAAAATGTGAGGAGAATCGGTCGTGTTTGTGCGGTCCGGTCTCCTCCTGTTACGATGATAATAAGTGGAAATATTTTAAACAATGAAGGTCGATGATCAAACTTGAACAATAGAATTAACCTCTACCTCACAAAGATGTCACACGCCATCGAGCCGTGGAAAGAGGAAAATGTTGCGATGATCGGACGTCGCGGAAGATCGGTTCTGATTCTGTTGACGTCGGAGGAAGCGTCTTCATCGATGGTGACATTCCCGGAAGTGGTGTCTCCTCCCTTGACACGGAGGATGAAGAGGAGAAGGCATGTTGTCAATGACTTTGCGTTCTTCGTCGGAGGCGTTCTTCGTTGAGATTGGACGATGTTCTTCATTGAGAGAGGAACACCAATCTTTATTTCTCCAGAGCTTTCTCCCACAAAAAATATTTTCTATCCCCCTAATAAAGAATAAGCTCTCCAAATTTATTGAAGTGTCATGCCATTTAAAAATAAATCAAACTCTTTAATTAATTTAATAGGTTGATCTCCTTAATGAAAAAGAGATGGCATGTATTTAAAAGGGAATGTGGGAGGTGAATAATTCTCATTAATATGTGAGATGAGGGGTTAACAAGTTAATTAAAAAGTGTTTTAAGGGGTATATTTGGGGATTTTAATGAGGGGTTTGAAAAGTGTTATGGAAGGTGGAAGGTTGGGGCTTGTGTGGGCCCCACCTTCCAAATATCCATACAAGGGTTGTTAGGTGGTTTTGGGTACCACCCTTAACTCCCCTTTGTAGGATTTAACCACTATCGATATAAATAAAATTTTACCCTCCAATTTTATTTATTTTTAAACTAATTCCCAAAATATTAAATCTCAACCCGCGTAAAACGCAACTGCGCTAAACGTCCCTCTTAAGAAATTACCAGCGCTGCGAGTTCATCGGTGCCCTCAGTTTTCATTTCCGAACACCGGTTCAGTAGATAGAAAACCCCACTCGTTCGTTCACTGAACTTACCCGAGCTAAACTTCGAAAATTGATTCCGGGAACACAGGGCCTCAGAATCAAGTGTCGTCTGAGGCCAGATACTCGTAAAATTCCAAAGAAATTAAGAAAAAAATTTCCATGATATTTCTGGGTCTTTACAATTTATTATTGGTTTATTAGTTTATTTAAACTAATATAACATATATTAATACAATTTAGGTCGTTGGAATCAATTTAACAACCAATTTATTATATAATCCTAGAAAACATCAAACCATTTTATATTAAAAACCTATTTTATCATCCTGTCTAATGGATATAATTTAATTTTGTTTATTCTAATTATTATATATTAATTCAGAAAAAAGGATTCAATTATTTTAATCATAATAAATTATAATTTCTTATACCTTAAACATTGGATTTCACAATAATTATTATTGAATGTAATTAAAATTAATTACAGTTATTAAGAGGAAATATATATTAACAAGGGACTAATCCATAATCATAAGAGACAAAATGATAAATAAACCCGTTAAAAATCCCTTTTATGTCCATATATAAACCTTATAATACTTTTTATCTAGTATCGTTCATTATATGAATAATGTTTTATAGGAAAAATTTATGTGGAATTCACTCTAACAAAACATTACAACAATGCCTCTCCTCATCCACTATAAAAGGCACTCACCCCTCAAAATTATTCGCACATATCAATACATTGGGATCACCCATAATATAAGCCAATAACCTCCCGATATCCCTCCATCATCCTAGAATCCTATACTTGGGCTGAAATTTTTCCATAAAATCCCGTTGGTGCAAACCAAATGTAGTTACCAGAAAAATATGTAAAATAATTCTAGAGGATCCATTCGTTTATTTTCATTATACAACCATTAAAATATTATAATTCAATTATTATATATTAAAATATGTATCCTAAAAATAATATATGTTTTATTCCAATAAAAACTTACATAAAATTCCATTCCATGGGAAACAAACATACTGTTTACGTGTTTGAAAAACAACCACGTCATGAAACTATGATAATAAATATTACATTACCACCTCTCATGAATGATAATTATAATGAAAAATATATTTATATGTGACAATATATATATAATTTATATATTTTTATTAAATTTTTATATTACACATTCTATTATATAATCCAGTTGTAGGAATATGATAACATCATTTGTGGATTCATGGACTCCTGCCTCCTCAAATCGATCTGATACAGACACACATAACAAGGAATGTATTAGGTATAGGTTTAATTTAAAAATAATTACATAAATTAAATTTTAATTTATTTAATATAAAATTTACATTTTTTAAAATAATATATATATCATTTTTTATTACACTTTTCACACACCTAAAAGTGATAACATCATTCATGGACGTGTCGAATACCTCCTCCATAATGTGATGTGATTTATTATACATCAAAGTAATTATATATATAATTAAATATGATTTAATATAATGATATTTATTTTGTAATTATCATTTTATAATGATATTATGTTACATACCTTTTTTGCACAATGATCATTGAAAAATGGGAATTTTCCTAATGTGTTAGTACGACATACCATATCTATGATTGCAATGCCGGTTCAAATTAATCATTCAAGGTTGGTTTTAAATTTTAAATTTTTGTATAAATTTTATAATTTTATATTCATTATTATGTAGATGTTTATATTATTAACAATTTAAATATTATTTACCTTCAAAAATTGATTTCAACACAAGAACTGGATTTGGACCAATCACCCAATGTAGACATAATTATTTATGTAGTTGTAGAAAAAATTGAATTAATAGAAGAAAAAGTAATAATAAATACTATAAGGGTTGTGAGGTATGTATATAATTATCATAATTTTATTAATAATGATGAAAAATACACATTTTACATTTCAAACTCAGAATAATGGATTTTTATCTCATTTTTTCAACTAGGTGATAAATGTAATATTAACCAATTAGTTCTTTTGGGTAGGGAATCTACTACACATTTTGATATATTATATAATGAATTAATTTATCTTCATGTAACTTTGAATTTCGACATGAATTACTTCTTATATGGGGATTATAATTAATTGTTAACATGAGGAATAAAATATCATAACTCAATTTCTTTTCATTGGGATATATTGCTTCTTTATTATCGATAATATATTATAATTATTTTTGGAAAATATTTTTTATATGGATTGTTATATTTATAATTATATTATGTGGTAGTAAATTTTTCGCACATAATATATTATCATTTTGTGTCTAACTTCTATGTCATGGACTTCTCAATCGTTTACAATACAATCTAATTTTATTTTGGAATGTTTTAACATTAATTTCAATTTGAGGATATTATATAAAAACATTTCAACAAAGAAATTATTTTTCTTCTTACCTGGACATTAATAAATTTTTTCAATTATAAGTACAATTTTTATACTATTTGGTAGTGAAGGAGTTCTACAAAATATTTTTAAGAAATCTCAAATCAATTTATATCTTTTGTTATAGGTTCTATTTTTATCTAAAACCTATTATATTAAAAGTCTTCCAAAAATGTTTTAAATATAAAACAATGATTTATTAAAGAAAATTATACCCTTTTTTAAATTTTATATAAAGGAATATTTTGGCCTATATCAGAATAAGGTTCTTTGTAACATTTTTATGTTCAAAAGGAATTTTATTTACCTAGTATGAATTTTACATATTTACCCATACACACTTATTCGATGATTTATTTAAATATTTAAAAGGTTTATTTTTAATGAATTTTTTTTTTCAAATGATTTTCATTTGAAAATATTTTCAAATTTTTTTTCAAAATGAAAATTATATTTTCACAATGAATGTTTTTAAAAAATATTTTAATTATATTTCCATTAATAAATTACAATAATTTTTTTTATATCACATGGCATATATTTTTTTAATAACATCCATATTATTCAATTGTATGGTTTATGATTTCTTTAACCAAGGACTGTATTAACATTCATTACATCAATTTCTTTAGTCACCTAGAAAAATTCATTTTATAATGATAATTTAACATCTAATATCCCCTAATTATCTATATTATTTATCATAGATATTTATATTACATACACCAAAAATAATTTTTACATAAGTTCCTTAACTTCAAAATTATTTTATTGACGATGGACATATAGATAAATTTTTATCTTTTATTCAACATTGATATTTGATAAGAAATATTATTTATTTAAATCAATTATTTTATATATGAGGAATGTTTTGGACATGAACTATACAAGTTAAGTAACAATTATTGAATCCACTACATTTAGGGATTAGTTAATGGAAGACCTATGGATTGGGAACAATTGATTGTAAGCCCCAAAATGAATTTGTAGTCTCATGAGATTTTTTTTCAAAATATCCATATTGTTTATTCCAAAGATAATAGATGTGTTTCCATCTGTTGATTTAAATTTTATTTATGATTGATATTGATGGATAAGATATCACATTCCTGTGAAACATGACTTCCATGAATAAATAATTTCAATAATTCAGCATTAATTTATCATTATTCTCCTTAAGATTATTTCTTTTCCATTATCTATGGATGAGAATTCATTAAAATTTAATTGATTTCTTATCATGTTTGTTTTGTTATTTACTTTTTAATATTGACTATTCTCATTGATTCATTATTTATTTCATTATATTTTACAATTACTATGCATTTGATTTCAACATTTTTTTGGTTCCGTTATTATAGAATTTGTGATGTATACTAAGTAATATATATTCCTAGATATAATAGATGGAATTAATTTATCCTCCAAATAATAAATATTTTTTGTAATTAATGTATTAATTTTTAAAATAAGATTCTTGCATGTATCTAGTTTACGGATAATACTATACACTTAAATCCTTCAGGATTTGATTCTAGGTAATCATGTCAATGTAATGGTAGTATACACCAACTTCAGGTTTACTAGAGTTGAGACGCTACTACTTGAATTAAAATATGTTTTTGTAGAATTATTGGAATACGTATTTAGGAAAATAGAGATTATATAAAATAGCAATATGGTTGATTTTAAGGACAATAATATATGAACATACTAAAAATTTGATATGTTGCGGATTATGTGGGTCTTTCGAGAAATACATATTTACATGTATAATACTACAAGATATGGTTCTATAAAATATGTAAATCGGGTTAAAAATCGAGCCTGATGTTTCAATCGTGACTCATGAAATACCTCGTACATGACAACATGCCCTACACCACATCGGGTTTGACCCTCCTAGGGTAAATTATTTGTAAAATTATCTTTTTTATCAAAAGTTTATTAAGGAAATTAATAAAAATTATAATAAAGGAACTAGATTATACCTAAGGTGTGTTCTATTGAAAATAACATTTCATGATTTAGACATCCTAAAAATGATCTTATGATAATTTATGTTCACACTATAGATTTTTTATTTTAGGAAATTATCTTTTCTAGAGGATGAAATATAGACCAAGAAGGATATATGTAGGAATAAATTGGTAATGTATTTATGTACTGTTGTTATATTGAAAATCATAGTTAAAAGAAAATTTAATGGTTAAATATCAAGGATATCAATCTTATTTATTTTGGAAATTGTGTTAATTTATTTTTAGAATAGTAAAACATGTGTGTCCGGTCACAAACAATGAAGTATAGTATTGTCACGGAACTTGAAACCATTACTGAAGGTTGATAATGGTTTCATAGCTACCATTTTCCTGTATGATTTATTAGATAATGTTTAATTTTTGAAGTTAAAAAATTAAATTAATAAATATTATTAATGAACCAGTAGGGTAATATATAGGATTAAAAATTAATGAAATATGCTTATTGGTTTTTAAAATATTTAGAGACAAATAGTAGTAATTTTCACACTTTAATGTTGATTACAATCCCTTAAATGTGTATTTAGTGCCTCATTCATCAATGTTAATTTTTTAAAGTCCATTTCATTATGTTATGGATAAATTGAATATTGGTCAAAGAATAACCAAATGATGTAATATTGATTATGGAAATATATCAAGTATGTATATTTTTTATTATTAATATTGAGTAAATGAATTTTTCAACATTAGGATATATATCTTAAAACTAACAGGATGCCCTGATAGATTTTTTTGATTTGATAGACTTCTAAATCTTTAATGATTTACTAATATGAGACCCTAAATATTCAATTAATAATTCACATTTTTTATTAATGAACATAATCACTCCCAATATTTTTTTCTTTTCCTCTAAATATATATCATCAGAATCCCCTAAGGTTATCCTACATAGAGACCCAGTTATATGTTAGTCTATTTAACCTTCATACATCCCAATCTCTCTTTCCAAGAAGGTATTTTATAAACCCTTATCACTATGTGGTATTTTCATAAAAACTACCAATAAATATTTTACCATGTTTGAGATTAAAATGAGAGGACATAATTTAATTATGATGTGGAGAATATAAAGGCCCAAAATTCTAAGGTAAGAGAAATGTATTCAATATAATATAGTAATCACAAAAGAATGTTCTTAAAGGAATATAGCATCCCAAGACATTATAAAATAGTTATTATTTTATATAGAATCAATATTTGATATAGTTTTAAATTAATATAATACATAGTATGTTATAATTACATGAAACATCAAAATTCTTTGATGACTATATACACATGCAGAACCGAGTTTTACCAAATATCAATATATTATAAAAATATTATTATATAATATAATAATATATAAAATATCCATTAAATTAGTGGTTATTAATATTATTATCTATATTATGAAAATATCTGAACAATAAAAATATAATAGGAATTCATAGGTTTCCAATTAATTAGAAATAAATTTAATGACAAATTTAATATAAATAAATGTTTTTATTCTCACTAATGTGATTTATGTTAATAATTTAAATTAATTAAAATTAGTGAATGATATTAATGAAATATATAATTTATATATTAAATATAATATTTTTTAAATTAATCCAAATGATTTTGTAGGAATAAGATACGAATAAATCCATCTTTATGCTTAAAAATTAAACTTTTTTAAGAAGGAAATTTTACTACCTTTTGATGGTCAACCTATTTTAAATATTATTTTAGAAACTTTTATAAATTTTTAATGAAAATTTATTTTTCAATTTTGAAAAATTAAAATAAAAATTTATCTGATTCATTTTTTGGTATTTTTCTATGAGATTTCAATTTTTATGAATAGTCAGAAATTATAATTTTTAATTAAATACTGATTTTCTCATAATTTCATTATAAGGTAAAATTATATTTTCAATTACTTTTAAATAATAATTAAATATACTTAATATCAATTAATAATATTTAATTTTTTCTAACCAATTTTACATTGAAATTCAATAACTAAATACATCAAAATATTGAACATTTTACTTTAGAAAATCACTTTGTTGTCCCATTTGCATGATTAAATTTAAAATAATATGTACCACTAATGTTATATTAAAATGGAAAATTGGATTCCATATTTTTAATGAAAATAATTTATAATTTATAATACGTTCATATTATTTATTTTTCAAAAATATTATTTAATTTAAAAAAAATAATAACAACAATTAAGTAGAAAATTTGCTTAACATTGGACTAAAACATCATCTTAAGAGCCAAAACGACATAGAATCTTGCCTTGAATCCATTTTATTTCCATATATCAACCCTATAATTGTTTTTATCTGATTTGTTTCATTATAGGAGACACATTTCATAGGTAAAACTTGTGTATAATTCCCTTACGCATAAATGTAAAAGATTGCCACTCCTCATCTCCTATAAAATGGAAGTCACCCCTTCCACTTCATCAAACCTCTATATCCCTTAGACCCAAACATTAAAATCTCAAATAATCCCCAAAAATCCATTCTATAAACCTATAAGTATTATCATTGGATTAAATCCATCAATTATTCCCTCTGGTTCAAACCAAAAGGATTTACCCGATACAAAGGTAAGATGATCACACAAGCATTATTTTTTTATTTTCATTCCCCACTATATAAACACTTAATATTAAATGATTTTATTATAAAATAATTACCCTCAATAAAACTATATAATTATATGTCGATGATTTCACATAAACTCATAATCACATCCTTATAATAGGTAACAAATTTACCCTTTATGTGTATGATGAAATGCCGCGAAACGAAATGATGTCGTTCCCTTTCCCTTTACCACAAATAATTTTTCAGAATTATAATGGAAAAACTTTTATATATAATATATATGAGATTTATTATGTTTCTATACTTTTGTAAAGTATATATATAATACATTTTTATGCTCTCAATTCGGGGGAATATGATAAAATTGTTTTTTGGACATGTGGACTACGACCTCCTCAAAGCGATGTGATATTTGTAAAAAATAGATAAAATGTTTTAAGGATGGTTTTAAATAAAAATAGTTCATATAAAAGAAATATATATTTTATTAATGATATAATTTCAATTTTTAAATATAATATATCATTTTATGTGTTACCCATTTCACAAAATAAAATGGTGATGACATCATTCATGGATTTGTGAACTATCACCTCCTCAAAGCGATGTGACTCATTTTACAGCATAGTAATTATGTATATAAGTATATTTGATTAAATAACATGGTATGTATGATGTAATTATAAATATTGAATGATATTTTGTTACTTACCTTCTTTCCATAATGATTATTGAAAAACGAAAACATTACTTAGGCATATGTTTGACCTACCATCCCCATCATTGTAATATTGGATCACAATAGTCATTAATGTTTGTGTTTAAAATTAAAATTTATTTATATATATGAAATATAATTAATTATTATTATTCCTTTGATGTTTATATAATGACCCCTTTGAAAATATTTGAACTATTTAAGCCATTTTTAATAAATGAATCAAATTTGGATCATATAGAAAAGAAAGATATTATTATATAGATTTTTGTTTAAAAAATTTTAATAATTGAAGGAAATTTAATAAAAAAAATATTGGAAATGTTTCTGAATAAAATAATAAATTTACATAAGTTTATTATTTTGGAAGATAATGACACATGTGATAGGGTGGACGTATGGTAGTGGATTTTTTTCTCACTTTTTAATATATGAGATAAATATCATATTCTCTATTAACATGTATTGTGTGGTGTATCAACATAAAATGTTGATATATTATATAATTAAATTTTTTATCTTCATGATATTTTTAGTTTCAATATCATTTATTTTTTATTTGGGTATTAGAATTAAGCATCTTCAGGTGAATATAATTTCAAAACCCAATTTCTTTTCTTGGGGTCATATTATATCTTCGTCACCATTATGATTATAAGATTCTGAGGGTAATCAATTTTTAATATATATTTTTGTATATGAACTTATATTCTACGTATTTTATGTTTATGCATTTAATATATTCTTTGGTTGAGTCTCACTTCAATTTTATGTTCATTTCGAGGGATTCCTTTATGAAGCCATTTTATTTTGGAATGATTACACTTGAATTTCCATTGGAAGAAATTATATGACCATTATTCATTAAACCATATCAATTTCATATATAATAGTTATTATTAAATTTTTAAATTTGTATATCTATTTTTCTATAATTTAGTACTTAAGAGGTTTTAGAAAATATTTTTTACAAAACCAAAATTCATTTATGTCTTTAGTCGAAGATCATAATTTCATCTAAAACACATTTTACCAAAAATAAGTTTCAGAAATTATTTTACATTTCCAATAATTAGTTACAGAATAAATTTTAATCATTTTATTTTCTTATGATTTTTTTGAAAGAAATATTTTTATATCTTACCAAACAATTTTTTTCTATCCTTTCACCTTTCAAAACAAATGTTCTTTTCAGCTTATACAACATGGGTATATTTAACCGATATCATTTCACCAAACATAATTTTATGGTTTTCAAAGGATTATTTAAAATAAATTACATGAAAATTTCATTGAAAATTATTTTCCAAGTGTTTTCCCAAATGAAATGGATATTTTACTCAAGAATATTCTTCGAATATATTTTTACACTATTTCTATTAATCGATGATAAGAAGCCTTTATTGTTTCTCCACTTGGGATATATTGTATCGATACCATCCTAATTCTTACATTGGTATTTTTTTTTATTTCTTTGACCATGTATAGAATTTATATTCACTACCTTGATTCTTTTAGTCACTCACCTTGAAATATTTAGTTTCTTATGACCATTGAAAACTAAATTTACCCTAATTATTATTATTGTTTATCACTGATATTTTTATTTCCTAAACAATATAACATTTTTTCATATGGTTTTTTCTTTGGAAATTATTTTTATAAACTGGGTAACTATTGATAAATCCATATCCTTTACTCAATATGGATATTTGATAAAAACATTATTTAATTTAGTTAATTATTTGATATATTTGGAATGATTTGGACATGAAATATACTTTTTTAGGATTGGTTAATGAATGTACTATGTGTTTGGAAACATTAAAAAAATAAAATATTGTTTAGGGACTATTTAGAGTATGCACAATGATGCATAAGTAGCCTCATTGTATAAAATAAGTTGTATTAAAACCCTTTAAGTGTGATTCTATATAGAATATACAGATTTATAGCCATATATTTAAACTATCATGGGAATAGATCATGATGGTAATGTTATCATGCTAATATAAAAAATGAATTCCTATAATTATGTGTTTAATTTATTTACAAATAATTTATTATTTTAATTAGTGAGATTGTTTGTCTTATATTATTTAAGGATACACTTTCATTTTAAGTTTATTGATTTCAGGGCATGTGTGTTTAGTTTTTTCAATTACTATATTGTTTATTGACATCATTTTTGTTTATCTATTTCATGTCATGGGTCTTAATTTATTACCCTACCATATTAATTATACCCATTGAATCTATATTTCTTTATTTATACATTACAGTTATTGAGAATTTGAGTTGAACCTAATTTTGTTTCTCTTCCCATAAATTCATGATGTGTACTAAGATGGACATGAAATGATATCAGAGATGGAAAAAATTTATCATTGAAAGAAAAAATAGTAAGTAATGTATTTATTTTTAATACAAGACTCATGTATGTATCCATTTTACCAATACTACTAAACTCGTAAATCATTTGGGATTTTATTCCTTGTAATCATGCCAATGTAATTGTAGTAAACACTGGATCCAGGATTACTGTGTTTAGGTCACTACATCACATTAGAATTTATTTTTACCAATTTTATAAATTTAATTATATAATATTGATTCCATAAATTTAATCAAAAGGTAAAAATTAGTTATTAGGTTCATTTACAGTTTAGGCATAAATTGGTCATCACGATAAATTGTTTTGATATAGTATAGGAAAAATAATGAAAAGGTTCATGTTAAAAGGTAAAAAATTAAAATTCCTAGACAGTATAACATTTAAAGAGGGTTTTATGTGTTTCTAAAAAAACAATCATTTACAACAAAAATTATAATCAAAATTCATGACATCAATACCCATAAAAAGTAGTTGGATTTAAATATAAAATAATAATTATTTAATAAAATAATCTTACCACTAATAATTATAAATACCACTCTCCACCTCTTGACTTCTCCTCACAATCATTTATGATCATCAAATATATTTGAAAAACTATTTTCATCACTCAACCAACAACCGAGTGATGATGGTATCACCAACAAACCAAATTCATTGTCCTCATTGGGTCTTTCATGTAGATTATATATAAGAAGTATATTTCTCAAAAAAACCACACTGTTTTTTATTTCTAATTCAACATTATTCTTTCCTTAATTAACCATAAAAGAATGATAAATCTCCAATCAAGTATAAACTAGGGTTTTAGGTTTCTAATTCAAAATCACATTACCATTTCATTTCTCATCTCCTCTTATTAAATGAATTTAATCTATTGTCAGAGTCATGTCAATTAATCGACACTATGAATAATGACATTAATTGTTTTCCAGTTCCACTTTAATAGATATTAATAAAAATATTTGTTTGGTTATATGAAATTTTACTTGGTTTATTATAACTTATTTCATGTTATATATCGAATATATTAACATAGTATTAAATAAAATTAAACTAATTAATGTTGGACGAAAAAACCATCATATTAATGTAAAAATTTATCAATAAATTCTTTCATCTCTTTTTAAGAAATAAATATTATATATGGAAACGTATAAAATTGTTTATTTTCATGAATACCATTTAATTTCACTTTAAGTGATTTATTTCCATTAATCAGAAAACTCCCTTACAATACACAAATGAGCCAATAATGAAAATAATGAAACAAATGCACCTCAAACAATGAGAATCCTAAAATATTTTTAATTAATGAATGGTAAGAAGTTTGAAGGAAATAATATAAGGTATCATAACAATTAATATTGTTATATAATAAATTTATGAAAATTTAAAACCGTTTATATAGGAGGATAATGTTTTAAAAACTAAATATAATCATGAGGTAATGGTTTCTATTTCACTTTTAAATATAAAATATATATTCTTTATTCACCACTTATTTATTGTTAATGGTGTATATATAATTCCCTTTGATTTATACTATCATGAATCTCATTATATTAATTTTTTTACATGTTTCATTTCAAATTAATTAGTTTACAGTGCATATGATTTGACTAATTTTAATGTGGTAAGGGAATTCATAACACAATTTCAATTTATTAGAATATCCTTATACTTCATTAATTATGTTGTTCAGTGATTATGGGTGGCATTACTTCTAAAAATTTTATTTTTTATCTCTACATTTTTATTCATATTTATATGGAATAAATATAGTTGATTAATTTTATTAAAACTCACTTCAATGTTATGAAATTTATAATGGATTTTTTTAAAAAATAATAATTTTAATATTTCCCTTAAAAATATTTTTTTCTTCCATGCCCATGCTTTTCGAAAATTAATTGAAAATATAATTTTACATTTATATTAAGATTATTTAATGTAATTTTTACTCTGTTTTAAATTTTAAAAAAATGTGTTTATTTGTATTTTTGATTTCTTTTTGGGGGGTACTTTATGAATATTATTAAACTAAATATACATGTAATTTTTTTAACATATATGGTATGAGATGATTTTTCCTCCACCATGATGCTGTAATTAATCGAATCTTTATTTATAATCATAAATTTATATTTTAAAAGAATATTTTATTTCTTAATTTCATGAAATATAAACCTAAAATATTAAAAGATAATGAATATTTTCTTTATGAATTAATATGTGTGATATATATAAATTATACTCCATAGAAGATAACAATATTTATTTTTGATATGAATTACTAGGGTTAATACTCAATTAATTATCCTTATTATTTTTGTGTTTGTTTTATGTTTATGATTTTACGATGTTTATGAATCCCATTACATTTACAATAGATATTCTATGGTGATGTACTTACAAAACACATATTGTTTCTAGATTAATAAAATCATGAATTTTTTTATGTTTTTGTTGAAAAAATATTTCTGATTTTCATTATTTGATTGGAAGGACTAGTATCTCCCCCTTTTTAATTGCGTGAATATGGATAACTCATTATTATAAATGTCAGGAGTGAAATAGATTACATGTTAATTTTTTTTATTTATGAACATAATTACATGTTCATAAATGTTATTTTTGAACCTAATTCCATATTCACATCATTATGAGTGAACCTTATTAAATTATTACCATTTTATGCATTTACATATCTTTCATTTCCATAAGATTTTTCATAGACCTAGTTTATTTTCTATAATTTTATGTGAGGGACTCATTTCATTACCTTGATTTAATGAGTGAACATCATTTTATTTATAAATGTACAGATGGTTATTTGTTTTTGTTTATTCCACAATACATTTATGGTTCCAATATTATTCTATGGTGGATTATGATTTATTTGGATTCATTTTTGCATAAATTCAATGTCTTATTCCATGACACAAGATTATGATATTTGATATGGACGGTAAAATTTTCAAATGTCATGTACATTTTCATATGATTATTTTATGATTTATATCTCCCTTGTTTAACATTATTGAGAATAAGATCTAAATTTTTTCATATTATTATTTTCCACTATATATAATAGAAAATATGAAGTATTAAATTTCAAAAATTGGTCTTGTTATGGAGGAATGTGTTGGAGATGATGTAGATGTTTAAGGAAGTAGTTGATTTTATTACCCAGTCTCTAGGTACACTAGACCCATTCGATTCATGCATGTATTTGTTATGAAACAAATATTATACTATTTAGATATAATATCCATGTATAAAAATGGTGATTCCTTATATATATAAATTACATGACCATTAACTATTCAAAAAAATAATCCTGATATTCAAAAAAATTACTAATAATAAATCGTTTTTAAAAAAATGTTGACTACATGCTCATAGTACATGTACCTCATGTGATTCAAGAAAAAATTAGTATTTAAATATCTAAAACCATTAAAAATTTAGTTTCAAAAAAATTAATGTGTGTCCTATGTAAAATGTGAGTTCTATCATACTAATAATCCCTCATATGAAGCATAGTAAAAATGTAGGGGCATGTAATGAAAGAATGATATATTTTGTGAATCCCAAAATAACCCTAAAAAATTAATGTTATTATAAACAAGTCCCTTATGATAGAAAATAATAATATTGCTATTCTTATACTGAAACATCAAAAAATTATCTTGGAATTTAAACCATATAGATAGTTAGAATCCTCATTTCAAAAAAATCATTGTGACCCTAACCACATTGTATAAGGCCCCAGCCTTAAACCTTACTTAAAATTGAATTAAATGAATAATTCACATTGAGGATCTTTTCAGGTTTAGAGTTTTAGAGAATTAGTACATAACTATTACATCTCAAAAGATTACAAAGTAGTCTATTCTTCTAAATTTCCATAAAATAAAAACTCTTAAAAAGAAACATGTCTAGTTTCATGTTTTAGGTAGCATGACTTTCCCTTGATCCCATCCTTGACCCTATTCCACGCTAAGTCCTGTGAAAAACATTTCAAAAACCTGGGATGAGCAAAAAAACTCAGTAAGGGATACACAAAGAATAAAACCTGTTAGTTTATCAAAACAAAAAGTAAACCATGTATACTTTATCAAAGTAATACTTTTCACCTTTATGAAGTAGTAAAAACTCTTCACTGAATAAAATATCATTACTTACCTTTTTGTAACCAAAGGATTACCATAAAACCCATATAAAGAACACATAACATAAATAAAGGTAACTTGTGACATAAACATACTTAAGTGGAATGACCATACAGTCGACTCCCACACATATCACTTAATGGAATAGCAATACGGCCAATTTCCATACATACTTAATGGAATAGCCATACGACCGACTTCCATACCCAATGCATTGGAGGTTATAACGTAACCACCCGTCCTGGTATTCATGGCACCACCCGTCATATGGTTTATAACGTAACCACTCGTTAAAATGTCCAAGTACCAATATAAAATCATAAAACATAAAACCAATATAAAGGAATGATAAAATTTCCACATTTCAATCACAATATATCATAAATATATTGACATAATAGAATCTTTTATCCAAACCATTTTCAATACCAAAATACATAAAAGAGTATATGGTATTTATTTTATTTTCAAAACATTAAGGCTTGTTGAGGAAGCCAAAGACCAAATAATACTCGCGGTGGCGGAAAAGGTCGTTTTCTCCGCGTACGTTAAAAGAAACATTCCTTTTTGTCATTTGGTAAAATGCTTCATAGAAAAAGATTTCTTTTGTATAAAAGTAATATTCAAAGGGGTTTATACACCGTATAAAAGAATGTTGTGTATAAAATGAAATATGCCTCAATGAAAGGAGATTGAGACGAAGTCCCTTACAAAGATGGTATCCTTGGTTTAAGGATAAATCAATTACATAATTATGTGTGACAAATGAATACACAAAATATAAGTGGATATTAAGTGTAAAATAATCAAATTTCATTCACACATATTCAAAGGATGACATATTCAATAACTACATGTTGAACCCAAAGAAATCGAAATTGGGTTATGAAGTTCTCTTGACAGCCTAACGGCGTCACATCAAAATGAGTTTATGAGAGATAAAAAGTTTATCTCATCACTTGGACAGAAAAGTTACATCCATAAGTATATATGAGAACATATCCCTACATAACAATATTTAAATTAAAAGTCCCAACAAAAGAAGTCTTTAAAAAAAAGGAGGGTGAAAGGTTCCCTTACCGACATGGGTATCTTTCGAAACATACGACCCGTGAAAGAAGGACAATACATCATTGATGTAAATACTCATAAATTAAGGAATATTACAAAATGAGTAAAATAAGGTTCAGTACATACACCACTCAAAGGAAATTGTGGCAAATGTAGCATAAATCTCACGGGAATAAAAGTTAGATGAAAAATCACTTACGAAAACTCGGCAGCCTAATTGCGCCACTTAAATCTTCCAAAAATGGATTTATGAGATAAAATAGGGTATCTCATCACATTTAAACAAAATTTATAGCAAGAGGAATATGAAATAACATCCCTCATCATAATAAATAGGAGCTTAAAAGAAGTGACATAAAGGGGAGTACTTAAAAAGAAAGAGAGAGGTTAGATCTCTTACGAAAATTCGGCAGCCTAACGGTGCCACTCAGAACTTCCAAAATGGATTGATGAGAGATAATAGGGTCTCTCATCACATGAAAATAAAAATTACAGTAAGTTTAATATATAATAACATCCCAATAACAAGAAATATGAGCTTTAGAGGGAATGACATAAAAGAGTGTACTTAAAAAGAAAAAGAGAGGAGTAAGATCCCTTACCTCGGGACCGACTTGACTCGATCATTCTTTAATGTCCTGAATAAAAAACTTGAGTTAATTTATAATTTCTTAATATTCCTTTTTCAAGTTCATTATTCCTTTTATATCACTTATTACCATGTCATGAACACTATGTAATTATTTAGGTTAATAACGGTCGTTTTAACGATCATTGGTACTTGAGTCAAAAATAAGCCCTTTATAATTATATGTTGTTCATGTATCCATTATATCCAGAATGGTATTCATGATTTAGATATAATATATGTCATATATATCCAGTAAATTCATGAATTTGTAATATTACATAATCATTTAGAGGTAAGAAATGAAATGCACCGTTCATGGAGATGGTAAGCCGTACGTACGCATGAACGCTACTTTCATTTCTATTTCATATTTTATAGAATGGAATCATAATTATATAAAGTTAAATTATAATTCCAGTATAATATCATATATAATATCATAGTTCCATACTTTATATGTCCCACATATGGTATTTAACGAATCAACTCACTTTAAGGGGGCGGTAGTCCACACTTCCTTAAATGAAGATATCGTGTTTACCCATAATGGAAACCATAAAGGTATGACCAAAATGAAAAATACAGAAGCTTAAGGAAAACATAAACATATTATATATCATATATAAATATAGTTACATCTTAATGGCCACCTTTGAAGGCGTTAAAAGAATGTTGAACAATCATTGTTTCGGGAGGCATAAATTCACCATCCACGGAAACAGAATGTTTGTTAACCATTAGATGTAGATGTGTGTAAGTGTAGCTCGAATACTTCTTATAAAAACATCCTAGTATATTTAAGATAATGTAGTTGTTACAAAATAAAATAATAAAAAGGGTTTAGGGGGTTGGAGAAGCAAAATAAAACAACGGACTCAAGTGAAGACTTTACCTTAAAATCGGGTAACTCCCTTTGGTTTGAGATAAAAGGATTCCTTGGGAAGTCTTCTGCCAAAAGTGAGGCTTCAAGGAGTAAGGGAAGGAAGTGGAGAGACAAAATGGGCAGGGGTTGGCCGAGCCAAATGCTTTGGGAGTGTGGGAAAATAGGTAGAGGTGGGGGCCTTTTATAAGAGGAGAGGAGGGGCACTCTTGGAATGTAAAGATAAGTTACTTTATTTTAAAAAGCGTTTAGGATTCAAAAGGTCCCACATTGATGTATTTCGAGGATAAGGTGATAAGGGTTCGAAATCCACTCATCCAATAGGTTTTTTACATGTTTAGGGCCTAGATATTACATCATAGTTCCATTTTATTTAAATCGTTAAATAATGTGGTCATCACTACATCATCATGATGTCATAAATAATTTAATTTATTTAATGTCTAAAAATTATAAAAAAAATACTATGATGTATAAAATCTTTTTATCTTTCCAATTACTATTTATAATCAAAAATATGATCTTTATAACCCCATTTAAAAATTGTTTTCGTAAACCATATTATGTTTGTGTCATTTTTACTTTTACATTAAATAAATAGTTATTTATGTCATTTCCCAACCAAAGTGGCTCCATGGGGTCCCCAAGTTGACCCATGGCTTGTCTTGGTCGGCCATGAAACATCCAATAAGGTTAGGACATGTGTGTAGGTCATTTTATATTATTAAAGCATTATTTTTACCTTAAACTACACTAATTACCACTAATCACGATTAAGAACTTAAAAGTTACTATTCACCAAAAAAATTATTTTAATCTAATTGAACCACATTTTACTTCTTAATGACAACCATGTATGTTGGATTTTTGAAATTTATAACACAGAAGTGGTAAAATTTCATTTAAACGAAAAATCTGTTTTTATAAGTACCACTTAGTGGTTTCACTATTCATCAAAAATTGAATTTTTCCAGAAAAATCCCAAAAATTCACCCTAAGCTATATTTGATATTCCAAATTCAAAAATGAATTATATTTTACAAAATTCAAAACATATAAGTCACATTAATTAATTTAATAATTAATTCCTACTGTCAGATCGAATAGCGTGTTTTTATGAAACAATAAGTATCAAAAGATTGACACTAGTTTAAGTCTGATTTCAATGTGAAATTAATTCAATGACCGCTATTTGATTTAATGGTAAAAATATATTATAATTTAACTTTAAAACCAATTCAAATTATAATCTAATCATATAAATAAATTAGGTTAAAAAGAGGTTTTGAATTAAAATACAACATTTTACACTATTCATTAAAAAAAAGAACTATATCAGAAAGATACCAAAAATTTACACAAAGTAAATTTTGATGTACCAATTCTTAAGAAGAGTTTTATTTAGTCCAAAAGGATGTATAAGAGTGAAAAAAACTATATTTAATGACGGTTCTCCATCAAACGGCGATAAGTGAACCTTTAGTGAAAACTAGGGCATATACACCAAAAATCGAATTATTTCCGTATTTTATGCCTTTATCTTTTATTGGATAAATGTAAAATCATTAAAAAACATATATAATCATATATTAGTTATTTCTATCTATTCCCGCCAATACAACGGCTACATGTTGACAACCATTTAAAATAATATTATTTTATTATTAGAGTGTAACGTAAGATTCCCAAGAAACTCGTTGTTGCATGTTGGGTACGCCATCGAGCATAGCATCCCCTTTAAAGTCATATTAATACTTTATTCACAAATATGGATAAATATGAAAATGTCATATTCTTTATTTAACTAGGGTGTTACATCCTTCCCCCCTTTTGGGAATTGCGTGCTCGCAATTTTAAAATTGCGCTTGAAAACATCCTTGAAAGTCCCATATCGGAACAAGATTCGGTAAAACTATCACTTTAAAATAAAGAAAGATAAGTACAAAGGTCACCCGAGATAACCCATACTAGGATTCCATGTATGAAAATATGGACATGGAGGAGAAAACATATGGTCATGTTCTGATGAAGAGTGATAGAAAACATGTTTAGGAGAAAGGTAACAATAATAAAATCACAAACTTGTAATGGGTTAAACAGTGTTGGGTTCCCCAGTAAGAAAAGTTAATAGACAACATTTTTGTTTTAACTTACTTTTTATTGAGGAATTTATTCTTGAGCTTAACTAAAACAAAAGGAAACATACTTACTTATCATGTTGACTTTCAACTTTTACTAGATTTCTTACACAGAATCATATTTTCTCCAAAAGACGAGTATTTAGGAAGACTTGTTCGTATCAACAGTACTATAAACAACTTCTATAGGAGAACCTAATCCACAAAAAAAAAGAACTATTCATTTCCCATGTCTTCAAACCTTAACCAAATCTAAAACCAAAAAGGTTACTACAAGATCAGATAATCCAGAAAAGGATAACCCTTTATAAAAAGAAAATATATTCTTAGTCTCCAAAATTTGTCCATCAAAACCCAAAGTTCAACGAGGACCATTCGATAAACAAATTGTCCATAAAATTATTCAAATTAAACCAAACTAAGATCGAAACCCAAATATGTGAAGGATTTAGTCACATAGTCTTCCAAGTTAAATCGTAACATTTATCTCCAAACAACATCAGTTGCTCCTAAATCTCGCATTGAAAAGTAATTATCCTAATCACATATCCTCCATGATAGTTTAATCATTTTCATAAATAACCCAAAATCAACTTAATCTTAATTCATAAAATCATATAACTAAAAAGATTCAGTCAAACTAACCAGGGACTTCACGTAGTCCAGTGGTAGGTGATAAATACCAGTCGCACTTTGGTTGTGGGTTCGATTCCCGCAGCTTTGTCCGACGCGACGGGTTGTCACACGGTCTGCGTGTAGTCCTTTTTACAAAACCATATAATTATCAATTCATTCCCCAAAAAGGGATAAAATCATCAAAAATAACTATAACATAATTTATCCACAATTTTATCTCATGCCTTTCACTTCAATCATAACATATAGTAACCCATGATTACCTCAAAAGTAAGGATCATATAAACCCAAATGGTTCTTTATAACTATGTCCACAAAAGAAAAGATAACTATTCCTTGAATAAAATTTTCATATATTAAACATCAGTGTTACTCATACTATAAAACGTTTTCTAACGTACCCCATCATCAAAATACACTTAATACTCTTATGAATTTCACCATAACTCTTGAAGCCCTTATATGTTGACATCTTACTCATTCAACATTCTTCATGATCCATTAACCATTACTTTCCAAGTTATTCCGAAATACCTATTTCCTACAAACAAAATCATGAATCATATCCTAAGATCCCAAAATAGAAAACAAAAGATAAGAAATAATCCATACCTTTGATTTGTCATTGTCGGTTTCTTCATCCTCAATCGGAATGGCATTAGGTATTGGTAAATGAGTATTTGTATGATCATGGTGATCCCATTCACGAAACTTCTTCATGGGACATGTGTTTGCATAATGACCATGCACACCACATTTAAAACATTCAATTGATCCCTCAGAAAGAACTTTTTTCCCTTTCCTTGAGTCAACTGGTTGCTTCCTTTTTCAACGGCAGGTTCTTGCTTTATGACCTTCATTTCCACATCTATAGCATGTTTCTGTTCCTTTGAAACATTTTCTTAGGTGTTTCTTTCCACATATTTGACACATGGGTTTTTGAACACACTTACCTTTATGATTATTACATGTAGTTCCGTAGGGATTTGTTTCTCGCATATATGATGCCTTATAGAAATCACCAAGGTTTAGGTGGTCAATCATAACTCCAGATAGTTGGTTGAGGATAAACACAATAGTTCTCATTACAGCTCCCATATCATTCAGTTGCTCGCTCATAAATCTGTCAAAGTTTCATTCACATCCACCGTTACCTTGGTGCCTGCTAGATCCATCCATTTACTAAAACCAAAAAGGGTCAATGTGAGTATAACAACAAAACCATCATGTATTAATGAGGAAGATAAACACTAAGATATTCTTACTCATTCACTTTATCTAAAACTAGGACTCTGTCTGAAATCCTAACCATTATGGTAATGTCACTTATGCTTAAAGAATACCCTAACCTCTAAAGTTATCCAAACCGACCTTTGATACCAACTATAAGGCCCCGGACTTAAACCTTACTTAAAATTGAATTAAATGAATAATTCACACTGAGGATCTTTTCAGGTTTAGAGTTTTAGAGAATGAGGACATAACTATTACATCTCAAAAGATTACAAAGTAGTCTATTCTTCTAAATTTCCATAAAATAAAAACTCTTAAAAAGAAACATGTCTAGTTTCATGTTTTAGGTAGCATGACTTTCCCTTGATCCCATCCTTGACCCTATTCCATGCTAAGTCCTATGAAAAACATTTCAAAAACCTGGGATGAGCATAAAAACATATTAAGGGATACACAAAGAATAAAAACTGTTAGTTTATCAAAACAAAAAGTAAACCATGTATACTTTATCAAAGTAATACTTTTAACCTTTATGAAGTAGTAAAAACTCTTCACTGAATAAAATATCATTACTTACCTTTTTGTAACCAAAGGATTACCATAAAACCCATATAAAGAACACATAACATATATAAAGGTAACTTGGGACATAAACATACTTAAGTGGAATGACCATACGGTCGACTCCCACACATATCACTTAATGGAATAACCATACGGCCAATTTCCATACATACTTAATGGAATAGCCATACGGCCGACTTCCATACCCAATGCATTGGAGGTTATAACGTAACCACCCGTCCTGGTATTCACGGCACCACCCGTCATATGGTTTATAACGTAACCACCCGTTAAAATGTCCAAGTACCAATATAAAATGATAAAACATAAAACCAATATAAAGGAATGATAACAATTCCACATTTCAATCACAATATATCATAAATATATTTACATAATAGAATCCTTTATCAAAACCATTTTCAATACCAAAATACATAAAAGAGTATACGGTATTTATTTTATTTTCAAAACATTACGGCCTGTTGAGGAAGCCAAAGACAAAATAATACTCGCGGTGGCAGAAATGGTCATTGTCGCCGCGTACGTTAAAAGAAACATTCCTTTTTGTTGTTCTGTAAAACGCTTCGTAGAAAAATATTCCTTTTGTAGAAAAGTAAAAGTCAAAGGGGTTTATACACCATATAAAAGAAAGTTGTGTATAAAAAGAAATATGCCCAAATGAAAGGAGATTGAGACAAAGTCCCTTACAAAGACGGTATCCTTGGTTTAAGGATAAATCAATTACATAATTATGTGTGACAAATGAATACACCAAATATAAGTGGATATTAAGTTTAAAATAATAAAAGGTCATTCACACATATTCAAAGGATGACATATTCAATAACTACATGTTGAACCCAAAGAAATCAAAATTGGGTTAAGAAGTTCCCTTGACAGCCTAACGGCGTCACATCAAAATGAGTTGATGAGAGATAAAAAGTTTATCTCATCACTTGGACATAAAAGTTACATCAATAAGGATATATGAGAACATATCCCGACATAACAATATGTAAATTAAAAGACCCAACAAAAGAAGTCTTTAAAAAAAAGGAGGGTGAAAGGTTCCCTTACTGACTTGGGTATCTTTCGAAACATACGACCCGTGAAAGAAGGACAATACATCATTGATGTAAATACTCATAAATGAAGGAATATTACACAATGAGTAAAATAATGGTCAGTACATACACCACTCAATGTAAATTGTGGAAAATGTAGCATAAATATCACGGGAATAAAAGTGAGATGAAAAATCACTTATGAAAACTCGGCAGCCTAACAGCGCCACTTAAAACATCCAAAAATGAATTGATGAGATCAAATAGGGTATCTCATCACATCACAACAAAATTTACAGCAAGAGGAATATGAAATAACATCCCCCATCATAACAAATAGGAGCTTAAAAGAAGTGACATAAAGGGGAGTACTTAAAAAGAAAGAGAGAGGTTAGATATCTTACGAAAATTCGGCAGCCTAACGGCGCCACTCAAAACGTCCAAAATGGTTTAATGAGAGGGAATAGGGTCTCTCATCACATGAACATAAAAATTACAGTAAGTTTAATATATAATAACATCCCAATAACAAGAAAGATGAGATTTAGAGGGAATGACATAAAAGAGTGTACTTAAAAAGAAAAACTAGAGGAGTAAGATCCCTTACCTCGGGTCCGACTTGACTCGATCGTTCATTAATTTCCTGAATACAAAACATGAGTTAATTTCTACTTGCTTGATAACCCTTTTTCAAGTTCATTATTCCTTTTATATCAATTATTACCATGTCATGAACACTATGTAATTATTTAAGTTAATAACGGTCGTTTTAACGATCATTGGTACTTGAGTAAAAAATAAGCCCTTTATAATTATATGTTGTTCATGTATCCATTATATCCATAATGGTATTCATGATGTAGATATCATATATGTAATATATATCCAGTACATGTAGGAATTTATAATATTACATAATCATTTAGTGGTAAGAAATGAAATGCACCGTTCATGGAGACGGTAAGCCGTACGTACGCATGAACACTACTTTCATTTCTATTTCATATTTTATAGAATGGAATCATAATGATATAAAGTTATATTATAATTCCAGTATAATATCATATATAATATCATAGTTCCATCCTTTCTATGTCCCACATATGGTATTTAACGAATCAACTCACTTTAAGGGGGCGGTAGTCCGCACTTCCTTAAATGAAGATATCGCGTTTACCCATAATGGAAACCATAAAGGTATGACCAAAATGAAAAATACAGAAGCTTAAGGAAAACATAAACATATTATATATCATACAATAATATAGTGACATCTTAATGGCCACCTTTGAAGGCGTTAAAAGAATGTTGAACAATCATCATTTCGGGAGGCATAAATTCACCATCCACAGAAACAGTATGTTCAATAACCATTAGATGTAGATGTGTGTATGTGTAGCTCGAATCCTTATTATAAAAACATACTAGTATATTTTATATACTGGATTTGTTACAAAAGAAATGAATAAAAAGGGTTTAGGGGGTTGGAGAAGCAAAATAAAACAACGGACTCAAGTGAAGACTTTACCTTAAAATCGGGTAACTCCCTTTGGTTTGAGCTCAAAGGATTACTTGGGAAGTCTTCTGCCCAAAGTGAGGCTTCAAGGAGTAAGGGAGGGAAGTGAAGAGACAAAATGGGTAGGGGTTGGCCAGCAAAATCCTTTGGGAGTGTGGGAAAATATGTAGAGGTGGGGGCCTTTTATAAGAGGAGAGGAGGGGCACTCTTGGAAAGTAAAGATAAGTTACTTTATTTTAAAAAGAGTTTCAGAATCAAAAGGTCCAACATTGATGTATTTCTAGGATAAGGTGATAAGGGTTCTAAAACCACTCATCCAATAAGATTTTTACATTTTTAGGGCTTAGATATTACATTATCTTTCCATTTTATTTAAATCGTTAAATAACGAGGTCATCGCTGCATCATCATGATGTCATAAATAATTTACTTTATTTAATGTCTAAAAATTATAGAAAAAATACTATGATTTATAAAATATTTTTATATTTCCAATGACTATTTATAATAAAAAATATGATCTTTATACCCCCATGTAAAAATTGTTTTCGTAAAACATATTATGTTTGTGTCATTTTTACTTTTACATTAAATAAAAGGTTATTTATGTCATTTACCAACCAAAGTGGCTCCATGGGGTCCCCAAGTTGACCCATGGCTTGTCTTGGTCGGCCATGACACATCCAATAAGGTTAGGACATGTGTCTAGGTCATTTTATATTATTAAATCATTATTTTTACCTTAAACTACACTAATTACCACTAATCGCGATTAAGAATTTAAAAGTTACTATTCACCCAAAAAATTATTTTAATCTCATTGAACCAAATTTTACTTCTTAATGAAAACCATGTATGTCTGATTTTTGAAATTCAAAACACAGAAGTGGTAAAATTTCATTTAAACGAAAAATTAGTTTTTATAAGTACAACTTAGTGGTTTCACTATTCATCAAAAATTGAAGTTTTCCAGAAAAATCCCAAAAATTCACCCTAAGATATATTTGATATTACAAATTAAAAAATGAATTCTATTTTAGAAAATTCAAAACATATAAGTCACATTAATTAATTTAATAATTAATTCCCGTTGTCAGATCGAATAGCGTGTTTTTATGAAACAATAAGTATCAAAAGATTGACACTAGTATAAGTCTGATTTCAAAGTGAAAGTAATTCAATGACCGCTATTGGATTTAATGGTAAAAATATATTCTAATTTCCCTTTAAAACCAATTCAAAATATAATCTAATCATATAAATAAATTAGGTTAAAAATAGGGTTTGAATTAAAATACAGCATTTTACAATATTCATTAAAAGAAGAACTTTATCGGAAAGATACCAAAAATTTACACAAAGTAAATTTTGATGTCCCAATTCTTAAGAAGAGTTTTATTTAGTTCAAAAGGATGTATAAGAGTGAACAAAACTATATTTAATGACGGTTCTCCATCAAAAGGTGATAAGTGAACCTTTAGTGAAAACTAGGGCATATACGCCAAAAATCGAATTATTTCCGTATTTTATGCCTTTATCTTTTATTGGATAAATGTAAAAACATTAAAAAACATATATAATCATATTTTAGTTATTTCTATCCATTCCCGCCAATACAACGGCTACATTTTGACTACCATTTAAAATAATATTATTTTATTATTAGAGTGCAACGTAAGATTCCCAAGAAACTCGTTGTTGCATGTTGGGTACGCCATCGAGCATAGCGTCCCCTTTAAAGTCATATTAATACTTTATTAACAAGTATGGATAAATATGAAAATGTCATATTCTTTATTTAACTAGGGTGTTATATCCTTCCCCCCTTTTTGGAATTGCGTCCTCGCAATTTTAAAATTGCGCTTGGAAACATCCTTGAAAGTCCCATATCGGAACAAGAGTCGGTAAAACTATCACTTTAAAATAAAGAAAGATAAGTACAAAGGTCACCCAAGTAAACCCATACTAGGATTCCAAGTATGAAAATATGGACATGGAGGAGAAAACATATGGTCATGTTCTGATGAAGAGTGATAGAAAACATGTTTAGGAGAAAGGTAACAATAATAAAATCACAAACTTGTGATGGGTTAAACAGTGTTGGGTTCCCCAGTAGGAAAAGTCAATAGACAACATTTTTGTTTTATGTTACTTTTTATTGAGGAATTTATTCTTGAGCTTAACTAAAACATAAGGAAACATATTTACTTATCATGTTGACTTTCAACTTTTACTAGATTTCTTACACAGAATCATATTTTCTCCAAAAGACGAGTATTTAGGAAGACTTGTTCGCATCAACAGTACTATAAACAACTTCTATAGGAGAACCTAATCCACAAAAAAAAGAACTATACATTTCCCATGTCTTCAAACCTTAACCAAAACTAAAACAAAAAAGGTTACTACAAGATCAGATAATCCAGAAAAGGATAACCCTTTATAAAAAGAAAATCTATTATTAGTCTCCAAAATTTTTCCATCAGAACCCAAAGTTCAACGAGGACCATTCGATAAACAAATTGTCCATAAAATTATTCAAAGTAAACCAAACTAAGATCGAAACCCAAATATGTGAAGGATTTAGTCACATAGTCTTCCAAGTTAAATCGTAACATTTATCTCCAAACAACATCAGTTGCTCCTAAATCTCGCATTGAAAAGTAATTATCCTAATCACATATCCTCCATGATAGGTTAATCATTTTCATAAATAACCCAAAATAAACTTAATATTAATTCATAAAATCATATAACTAAAAAGATTCAGTCAAACTAACCAGGGACTTCACGTAGTCTAGTGGTAGGTGATAAATACCAGTCGCACTTTGGTTGTGGGATCGATTCCCGCAGCTTTGTCCGACGCGACGGGTTGTCACACGGTCTGCGTGTTGTCCTTTTTACAAAACCATATAATTATCAATTCATTCCCCAAAAAGGGATAAAATCATCAAAAATAACTATAACATAATTTAACCACAATTTTATCTCATGCCTTTCACTTCAATCATAACATATAGTAACCCATAATTACCTCAAAAGTAAGGATCATATAAACCCAAATGGTTCTTTATAACTATGTCCCCAAAAGAAAAGATAACTATTCCTTGAATAAAATTTTCATATATTAAACATCAGTGTTACTCATACTATAAAAAGTTTTCTAATCTACCCCATCATCAAAAGACACTTAATACTCTTAAGAATTTCACCATAACTCTTGAAGCCCTTATATGTTGACATCTTACTCATTAAACATTCTTCATGATCCATTAACCATTCCTTTCCAAGTTATTCCGAAATACCTATTTCCTACAAACAAAATCATGAATCATATCCTAAGATCCCAAAATAGAAAACAAAAGATAAGAAATAATCCATACTTTTGATTGGTCATTGTCGGTTTCTTCATCCTCAATCGGAATGGAATTAGGTATTGGTAAATGAGTATTTGTATGATCTTGGTGATCCCATTCACGCAACTTCTTCATGGGACATGTGTTTGCATAATGACCATGCACACCACATTTAAAACATTCAATTGATCCCTCAGAAAGAACTTCTTTCCCTTTCCTCGAGTCAACTGGATACTTCCTTTTTCCACGACAGGATCTTGCTTTATGACCTTCATTTCCACATATATAGCATGTTTCTGTCCCTTTGAAACATTTTCCTAGGTGTTTCTTTCCACATATTTGACACATGGGTTTTTGAACACACTTACCTTTATGATTATTACCTGTAGTTCCGTAGGGATTTGTTTCTCGCATATATGATGCCTTATAAAAATCACCAAGGTTTAGGTGGTCAATCATAACTCCAGATAGTTGGTTAAGGATAAACACAAGAGTTCTCATTACAGCTCCCATATCATTCAGTTGCTCGCTCAGAAATCTGTCACAGTTTCCTTCACATCTACTGTTACCTTGGTGCCTGCTAGATCCATCCATTTACTAAAACCAAAAAAGGTCAGTGTGAGTATAACAACAAAACCATCATGTATTAATGAGGAAGATAAACACTAAGATATTCTTACTCATTCACTTTATCTAAAACTAGGACTCTGTCTGAAATCCTAACCATTATGGTAATGTCACTTATGCTTAAAGAATACCCTATCCTCTAAAGTTATCTAAACCGACCTTTGATACCAACTATAAGGCCCCAGCCTTAAACCTTACTTAAAATTGAATTAAATGAATAATTCACATTGAGGATCTTTTCAGGTTTAGAGTTTTAGAGAATTAGGACATAACTATTACATCTCAAAAGATTACAAAGTAGTCTATTCTTCTAAATTTCCATAAAATAAAAACTCTTAAAAAGAAACATGTCTAGTTTCATGTTTTAGGTAGCATGAATTTCCCTTGATCCAATCCTTGACCCTATTCCATGCTAAGTCCTATGAAAAACATTTCAAAAACCTGGGATGAGCATAAAAACTCAGTAAGGGATACACAAAGAATAAAAACTGTTAGTTTATCAAAACAAAAAGTAAACCATGTATACTTTATCAAAGTAATACTTTTCACCTTTATGAAGTAGTAAAAACTCTTCACTGAATAAAATATCATTACATACCTTTTTGTAACCAAAGGATTACCATAAAACCCATATAAAGAACACATAACATATATAAAGGTAACTTGGGACATAAACATACTTAAGTGGAATGACCATACGGTTGACTCCCACACATATCACTTAATGGAATAGCCATACGGCCAATTTCCATACATACTTAATGGAATAGCCATACGGCCGACTTCCATACCCAATGCATTGGAGGTTATAACGTAACCACCCGTCCTTGTATTCACGGCACCACCCGTCATATGGTTTATAACGTAACCACCTGTTAAAATGTCCAAGTACCAATATAAAATGATAAAACATAAAACCAATATAAAGGAATGATAACAATTCCACATTTCAATCACAATATATCATAAATATATTTACATAATAGAATCCTTTATCAAAACTATTTTCAATACCAAAATACATAAAAGGGTATATGGTATTTATTTTATTTTCAAAACATTACGGCTTGTTGAGGAAGCCAGAGACAAAATAATACTCGCGGTGGCGGAAAAGGTCGTTGTCGCCGCGTACGTTAAAAGAAACATTCCTTTTTGTTGTTCTGTAAAACGCTTCGTAGAAAAATATTCCTTTTGTAGAAAAGTAAAAGTCAAAGGGGTTTATAAACCGTATAAAAGAAAGTTGTGTATAAAAAGAAATATGCCTCATTGAAAGGAGATTGAGACAAAGTCCCTTACAAAGACGGTATCCTTGGTTTAAGGATAAATCAATTACATAATTATGTGTGAAAAATGAATACACCAAATATAAGTGGATATTAAGTGTAAAATAATCAAAGGTCATTCACACATATTCAAAGGATGACATATTCAATAACTACATGATGAACCCAAAGAAATCGAAATTGGGTTAAGAAGTTCCCTTGACAGCCTAACGGCATCACATCAAAATGAGTTGATGAGAGATAAAAAGTTTATCTCATCACTTGGACATAAAAGTTACATCAATAAGGATATATGAGAACATATCCCTACATAACAATATGTAAATTAAATGACCCAACAAAATAAGTCTTTAAAAAAAAGGAGGGTGAAAGGTTCCCTTACTGACTTGGGTATCTTTCGAAACACACGACCCGTGAAAGAAGGACAATACATCATTGATGTAAATACTCATAAATGAAGGAATATTACACAATGAGTAAAATAATGGTTAGTACATACACCACACAAAGGAAATTGTGGAAAATGTAGCATAAATATCATGGGAATAAAAGTGAGATGAAAAATCACTTATGAAAACTCGGCAGCCTAACGGCGCCACTTAAAACATCCAAAAATGGATTGATGAGATCAAATAGGGTATCTCATCACATCACAACAAAATTTACAGCAAGAGGAATATGAAATAACATCCCCCATCATAACAAATAGGAGCTTAAAATAAGTGACATAAAGGGGAGTACTTAAAAAGAAAGAGAGAGGTTAGATATCTTACGAAAATTCGGCAGCCTAACGGCGCCACTCAAAACTTCCAAAATGGATTGATGAGAGGGAATAGGGTCTCTCATCACATGAACATAAAAATTACAGTAAGTTTAATATATAATAACATCCCAATAACAAGAAATATGATATTTAGAGGGAATGACATAAAAGAGTGTACTTAAAAAGAAAAAGAGAGGAGTAAGATCCCTTACCTCGGGTCTGACTTGACTCGATCGTTCTTTAATTTCCTGAATACAAAACATGAGTTAATTTCTACTTGATTAATAACCCTTTTTCAAGTTCATTATTCCTTTTATATCAATTATTACCATGTCATGAACACTATGTAATTATTTAAGTTAATAACGGTCATTTTAACGATCATTGGTACTTGAGTCAAAAATACGCCCTTTATAATTATATGTTGTTCATGTATCCATTATATCCAGAATTCTATTCATGATGTAGATATCATATATGTAATATATATCCAGTACATGTATGAATTTATAATATTACATAATCATTTAGTGGTAAGAAATGAAATGCACCGTTCATGGAGACGGTAAGCCGTACGTACGCATAAACGATACTTTCATTTCTATTTCATATTTTATAGAATGGAATCATAATTATATAAAGTTATATTATAATTCCAGTATAATATCATATATAATATCATAGTTCCATCCTTTATATGTCCCACATATGGTATTTAACGAATCAACTCACTTTAAGGGGGCGGTAGTCCACACTTCCTTAAATGAAGATATCGCGTTTACCCATAATGGAAACCATAAAGGTATGACCAAAATGAAAAATACATAAGCTTAAGGAAAACATAAACATATTATATATCATATATAAATATAGTGACATCTTAATGGACACCTTTGAAGGCGTTAAAAGTATGTTGAACAATCATCGTTTCGGGAGGCATAAATTCACCATCCACGGAAACAGTATGTTCGTTAACCATTAGATGTTGATGTGTGTATGTGTAGCTCGAATCCTTATTATAACAACATACTAGTATATTTAATATACTGGAGTTGTTACAAAAGAAATGAATAAAAAGGGTTTAGGGGGTTGGAGAAGCAAAATAAAACAACGGACTCAAGTGAAGACTTTACCTTAAAATCGGGTAACTCCCTTTGGTTTGAGCTCAAAGGCTTCCTTGGGAAGTATTCTGCCCAAATTGAGGATTCAAGGAGTAAGGGAGGGAAGTGGAGAGACAAACTGGGTAGGGTTTGGCCAAGAAAAATGCTTTGGGAGTGTGGGAAAAGATGTAGAGGTGGGGGCCTTTTATAAGAGGAGAGGAGGGGCACTCTTGGAATGTAAAGAGAAGTTACTTTATTTTAAAAAGAGTTTCAGAATCAAAAGGTCCAATATTGATGTATTTCGAGGATAAGGTGATAAGTGTTCGAAAACCACTCATCCAATAGGTTTTTTACATGTTTTGGGCTTAGATATTACATTATCTTTCCATTTTATTTAAATCGTTAAATAACGAGGTCATCGCTGCATCATCATGATGTCATAAATAATTTACTTTATTTAATGTCTAAAAATTATAGAAAAAATACTATGATTTATAAAATCTTTTTATATTTCCAATGACTATTTATAATAAAAAATATGATCTTTATAACCCCATGTAAAAATTGTTTTCGTAAAACATATTATGTTTGTGTCATTTTTACTTTTACATTAAATAAAAGGTTATTTATGTCATTTCCCAACCAAAGTGGCTCCATGGGGTCCCCAAGTTGACCCATGGCTTGTCTTGGTCGACCATGACACATCCAATAAGGTTAGGACATGTGTCGAGGTCATTTTATATTATTAAAGCATTATTTTTACCTTAAACTACACTAATTACCACTAATCGTGATTAAGAACTTAAAAGTTACTATTCACCAAAAAAATTATTTTAATCTCATTGAACCAAATTTTAATTCTTAATGACAACCATGTATGTCTGATTTTTGAAATTCAAAACACAGAAGTGGTAAAATTTCATTTAAACGAAAAATTAGTTTTTATAAGTACAACTTAGTGGTTTCACTATTCATCAAAAATTGAAGTTTTCCAGAAAAATCCCAAAAATTCACCCTAAGATATATTTGATATTCCAAATTCAAAAAATAATTCTATTTTAGAAAATTAAAAACATATAAGTCACATTAATTAATTTAATAATTAATTCCCTCTGTCAGATCGAATAGCGTGTTTTTATGAAACAATAAGTATTAAAAGATTGACACTAGTATAAGTCTGATTTCAAAGTGAAAGTAATTCCATGACCGCTATTGGATTTAATGGTAAATATATATTCTAATTTTCCTTTAAAACCAATTCAAAATATAATCTAATCATATAAATAAATTAGGTTAAAAAGAGGGTTTGAATTAAAATACAACATTTTACACTATTCATTAAAAAAAAGAACTTTATCGGAAAGATGCCAAAAATTTACACAAAGTAAATTTTGATGTCCCAATTCTTAAGAAGAGTTTTATTTAGTCCAAAAGGATGTATAAGAGTGAACAAAACTATATTTAATGATGGTTCTCCATCAAAAGGCGATAAGTGAACCTTTAGTGAAAACTAGGGCATATAGGCCTAAAATCGAATTATTTCTGTATTTTATGCCTTTATCTTTTATTGGATAAATGTAAAAACATTAAAAAACATATATAATCATATTTTAGTAATTTTTATCCATTCCCGCCAATACAACGGCTACATGTTAACTACCATTTAAAATAATATTATTTTATTATTAGATTGCAACGTAAGATTTTCAAGAAACTCGTTGTTGCATGTTGGGTACGCCATCGAGCATAGCGTCCCCTTTAAAGTCATATTAATACTTTATTCACAAATATGGATAAATATGAAAATGTCATATTCTTTATTTAACTGGGGTGTTACAAATTGAGTCAACTCATTCATCTAAATAGACTACGTCTAGTTTTATAGTGATGATATCTATGAATATATCTATCCACTACCAAATAAGAAAAGGAAATAATTCATCCATAACGGTTAACTCTATAGTCATGGTGATGTTATATATACCTATACCAATATTTTATCCATTACAACATGGAAACTTATATGGCCTTATGTTTTTGAATATATATCAACATGATTCACCTATGTCTAATGTTTATGGGAATTTAATTAGTCCTGTAATATAATATCATAGTTTCATAGGTAGATAAAAAGAAATAAAAAAATGGTAAGAAGGTCAAACTATACTAAAATTTATTTATTTTTCTTATTTTATTGAAAAGGAGAGATAAAAGAAATGAGCGTCTAATTTTTATTATCATTCCATAATATTAAATAATGTTATTCTACCATTATTCTATTTATAAAATCATATATTTCATTAAGAGGTGGCCATAATATTTCCATAATATGATAATGTTTGGATACCATTATAGACTCTTATTATTCCAAAACATGAAAATTGTCACACATAGAAATATTAATATTAATTCACTATTGATCTTCAATGATTAATATATGGTCCTCTATTAAATGATCATTACCAGTATTTAGTTACCATCGAAGATGTTTCACTACAATGACCATCTTAATCACTAATAATTATAGTTCTTCTATCACATTCATATAATTTGATTCATGATAATGTAATTTTTCCAAGAGAAATAAATATTTTACCATTTTCTTCTAATGTAGAAGAAGTTTATGCAACACATGTACTTTTCCAAGTCAGTGAACCATATTATCTATGGAATATTATATATAGTGGTAATCATATATAATAAAGCCCATGTGATTTTAAAATATCAAATGAATCCACAATTAATCATTTGAATCCTCATGGTATGTGTCACAAAAAAACTTTTTAATCCTATATAATCTAATTTTTTGTAAATATGAAGAAAGATGTGTCTCTCAAGTCTGAATTTAAATCATTTACTAGAATTAATATATATTCCAAGATTAGATGAATCATGTATATTTTTTCCACGATAACATATGATGGGTGTCGTACTAGGAAAACATGTCCCTCCCTATCCTCCCTCATTTAGTGTGTTCATGTTATAATATTTAATTAATGAATAACATATTTCAAAGTTATTGGGGTTTTAAAAATTTTTTGTTTGCTAATTAATACTATGTAGTAAATCCAATAATGAAGGGTTTAGAAACCATTTACTATTCACTATATGTGTAGTCCCTACGACACCTAATAAATTATGTGTCATGATCAAAATTATATATAGTGGAATTACATGAATTGAAAATGGGGCTACATATATTTTCCACGATTATGGAACTATGGGCTCTAAAGGCCTCCCTGACCTAGGTGTCGATGGCATCATCCTAAAAAGTTGTATGAAAAATAAAAAATTGAATAATTTGATTATATTCATGAAGGATAAAATTATTCAAATGGAATACCTTTTTATATTTTTATTTGACTAAATACTCTTAAGACCCATCATGGTTTACCAATGTATTCATATCTATAAGATCATATACCAATGTTGGACTAGTTGTGTAAGCTAATGACCCAACCAAATCTAAATACAAATCAATTAACTAATGGGATTATAATTAAATACACTCACTAAACAACTCCTTATGTATCACCAGAGCCTCATGAACATAGGTGGATAATAAATCCAGAATTGATGGTGCCAAATTGAATACGGATATTATCATTTTTATGAGTTTTAAGATTGATATAACAATATACAAGACTAGTTAAGGATATAACTAAAATTGTTTCATGTGAAAAGATAAATTTATAGAAATTTCACATTTCATAGTATTTTCATTTCATAAAGTTTTAGTCTGAAACTTTTATTTTTAGTTGAGAGATTAGACACCATTATAGTATCTTGACGGTGTCCCCCGTATATTCTTTATCATGCTCTTTGAGTCATTATCATTATCTTCATTATTATCCTATGGGTCTCACTAGTTATTAGATTAACATTTATATTCTTATATAGAATACAATATAGGTTATCCGAAACTTTAAAAAATCAATGTCATGATTTAAAAATAATTAATTTTCTATAGGATATTTATGAGAAAAATATTATTCAATGGTATTGATGAATTCTTACCTCTATGTGATAGTAATTCTACTTGTTCTTTTCAACCCCATTACTTAAATTTGGTTACTTAATCTCTAATATTTTTCAAGAGGGAATTTTTTACCATTTTGATAATGAATAAAAACATACATATTCTCACATTTTGCCTCCGCATTGTGATCTTTTCATTTTTGGATACGTTGTGGGGACCCATTACATGAAAAAACCTAAAAAAACAAAATATGGATCTTGTTTTTCCATCATGTATCATTAGTTGAAATGTTATTCTTAAAAAACTATCTCAACTGAAATAATCCAGTCACTTGGAATTGGTAATAACTATAAGAATAGTGGTCATCCTATTCCCAATAATTGGAATATTGGTATTTATTACCAATTTTATCAAATATTTAGATGATAATGCCCCATTTGAAGAAATTATATTTCTAGGAATATTTTATCAATACCCAAATCAGAAAATATCTTCCCTCACATGAACATATCCACTTGAATTTTTTGTTTTTCATTACCCAATTTAGTTAGAGCACCATTAAACATAAGTAATAATGATTCAAATTATTTATTTGTTGTATGATTAATAAAATGTTTCCACATAGTTGGTATGAAATACAATAGTTAAATCATTGTGGTGGTATGATCACATGTATCTTAGTCTCATTTATAGAACAAAAAACATCAAAAATTGGTTTTATTAGTATGTCAAATTCTATATATAAAGAACTAATGATAGAGTTTAACATTTCTTCTAAGCAAAACAAAATTTTCATCAGAATAAGAAAAGAATGTACACCTCACATATTATCTTTCGATATAACTATGAGTCCAAGATTATTTCTAAGAAGGATGTGGATAGTAATTAATATAATGGATCCAAAAAATATAATTAGTGATGGTTCTGAAGGGAAGACAAAATGGATGAAATAGAAAAATTTCTGGAAAATTGAGCTATTTTTTAACATCATGGTCATTTAAAGACCACCTACCAACTCCATTTATACTCTATTGACTGGTCCCAAAATAGGTACCAGATATCTCTAGGGTTTTGAAGAAATTGTAACTACCTATATGAGTATATATCCACCCCAGAATACAAGTTAATGGTTTAAAACCCCAAATAGTTCATTCTCTTTATAGAAATTCCATAATTACATCTATTGCACGAACATAGATAGTAAAGAATGTTTTATTTTATTTTTTCTTTAAATCAGAAAAATAATTATAAAGGTTGTGATTATCACCCTAAAACACTATCATTATCAGAGGATAAATCCACATTGGTACACTTACAAGAAGGCGAAGAAGATAAAAAGATGGTATTTTATGGATAAATCATCCAAACATATTCTGTAAACATTTTCCATTTCATAATGAGAATATATATTTTCTAGAATCCAAATATTATCATGAATTTTCAATGCTCATCGTCCTTGGATATTATTAAGAATCCTTATTGAATTTGTTTATCTGTATGCCATGCACTCTATATAGAATTTTTACATTTGGTTGATAATATTATCACATCATGCACCTAACTATAACCTGTAATAATTTTGTAATATGGGCATCCATCTTAGTAATATCTGATAAAAAATTTAAGGAATGAAACTCACCACTCATGTCTTTAAGAATTATCATTCCATTGATCATCTCTATTCCCTTAAAATATATTCTAACACATATATGTTCTAAATGAAATTTATTGGTGTCTAGGATCTAAATATGGACAATGTACCCACAATGTTACATTATATAATGAGAATGTGTTAATGAAAACCCAATGGTTTCACACATATCTAATTCATTTAACTCAATACTGAACTCCTCGCAAAACCATTATACCATGATTGGCCTTCCCTGGTAAATGTAAAAGGAAATATTGGATTTGAAGTTAGAACTCATGGTCAATAATTTCCATTGAATTTACCTCAATCATTTCATGATGGAGATATAATTTTTAAAACATTAATTCAATACAAGATTATTATCCCCTAGGTATAATTTTGTGTACCTTATGACAGTTCCATTAGAGTGATAATTTTAATTGATAATTCTACATGTTGCTGATATGTTTTCTTCATGAACAAAAATATTTTTATTATTCTAGATTCAAGGATGGTCATAAACAAATGTAATGAGGATGATATAATTTACCAACATCTCAAACCCAAATAATATAACCCATTCGATAAGCGGTAATCAAAAATTTCATATCCTATAATAATATTCTATTATTGATTAGTTGATAAAAATAATGAGTGATAAAAATTTATAAAATCTCATTTATCACATTTTTAATAGATGAAAACAATATGTTTAAATGATCTTGTTTATAAATTTTCATAAGAATAATGAGTGGTATTTAAATTACAAAAATGATGAAAATATTATCCATTTAATAAACTAACATAGTCACCAAACCTCCTTGTGTTTAATACCTAAGTATTAGGTGAAATATATGAAGTATGTATGTGACCTACTCTAGGTTAGTAATCACATAATTATTATGAAGAAGTAAAAATTGTCTATTATAACCAATTAAAATGTTTAGAATTTTATTGAAGTCACCAAAATTTAGTAAGATGACTGATGGGTATGTGGACTCTAATATGCGGGATTACTTAGGTGATCAATGCTATTTGTGTAGTTGTATAAAGAGGGTGGTTTGATGTAAAATTATTTAAAGAAGGTTATTTGAAAAAGGGTAAAGGGGAACTATTTATAATTAAAAAAAAAAATTTCAAATCACTATGTGAATTTCTTATCCTATTGTTCATATCATGTATGATATACACAATATTTCATAATACCTCATAAATCAATCCAACTAATTCTAATTAAAATATATTCTAGGGGATTCTTAACAGTAATGATATCTCACTACATAATATTGAATATTTTGGAAACATATTTCCCATCAAGTGTAGTCATGTAATTATTAGTTGATCAAATATGATACTCGAACCATTTCATTCAAATACCTAAAATAGTATTCCTATAAATGAACAATGATTCCCTAAGATGGAAAGGTATAAAAATAATATAACCAATAAAATCCCTTTAGAGAGATTCAATATTTATATCCAATTCTAAGTCAATTGAATTAAAAGATCCTCCACAGATAAAACACATATATGAAATTTTGAAGGTGAAATTCATTAAATCGAATGTGGTAAGTGAACCACATCAAGAGAATGAGATTCGGTGAATCTTATTAAGAAATCTTCCATATGAAAACCCATCATGTGATTGTGTATTCTTCTATATTCGTCTAGGGAAACCTATGATGGGAGACTCGATTGGGGTTATATAAAATATGTAAAGTATGTAGTATGATGCATGGGACCTCACACACATAAGTAAATGTTATTTTACTCTTAGGGGTCTCGCCACATACCATCTAAATGGAATGGAACACTTCAAAAGTTTTTATAGTTTCATCCCTGGAATATTTCATGTTAAGGTAAACATAAAAAACCTTTTTGATTTCCATTCCCTTAGATAAAAACCCTAAATTTAATGTCTTTAACTTTCATCAAACCCATTAGTCCCACATAATAAATGAATACACACTAAATTAAACCTGATCGATGATAGATTACCTTGATAAATGGAAGTTATTTTATTATATATTGGATAGGTAGACCCCTTGGGGTCCTAATAATAGTCCCTTTGGTAATGGGGGTCCCTAGAAGTATTTCATTGGAGCAGTTTCTCCATGAGAATAATATATTTCGTCAATATTCATAGGATTCAGGTCAAATATGGAATCCCTCCTTTAGTAAGCCACTTATCTACCCTGAATATACCATATTTTTCCTACCTCGTTGAATTGATCATCCCTATCAAAATAAATAATGATAGATGGATATGATTAATCAATTTTAATAAGACCAATATTATTCTCATTTATGATTCCAAATGAAATGAATCATCCAACAAATTGAGTAGAGTGAAAGAGTCTTGGGAAGCACAAGATTGTAATCCCTAACAAAATATAGTTGAAAACTCCCATATGACATTGTCTATATTTTATATCTAATTTTCACTTAAGTTATTAATCAGAAGTGTTTAGGGAACATATTTTATTATTACATTATTGTAATTAAAATTCCACACTAATCATCCTCCTTATATATTAGCCCTAGAATACACCCAAATGGTAAGGATCAAAACATAATCCATGATTAATCCACAGATGGAGGACATTTCATAACACATATGTCCTTACAATATGATGTTGAAATATATAGTAAAATCCTATCACATAAATATAATTACACCATTATAACTTCATTATATATGATTACTATTTTAATAAGATACAATGGACATATTATTGATGTACAAACCCAAAAAAACACCAATCCATATCTATTCCCATGGTTACATATTCTTTATTTCATCACATATTTCAATCACTTATTTAGATATACTCTTACGATTCTAATTTTTATTAATCAGGATAGATATCCACAAAAAACAATACATATTAGACCATATTCCTAAATATAATTTTCTCAAAACCAAATTTCCACACTCTAATTACATGTTATGATATTTCCTTATTTAGGCCATATCCAAAAATAAATCATACTCATATTAAGAGGGAAATATTCAGGTTTGAAAATAAAAATTATTAACATTGGTTTGCATTCCATTGGATGTAAAATAGATGGGTATCTAATGTGTAAACCAAACCGAATCCATTTTTAAGAACTTCTCTAGTAATCACCATTATCGCATAATAATAAACTACATGGTTTAGCCCTTATAACATGACCTTAAACTATTTGATATGTATCATTAGGTTTCACTGAACTAAATGGGTTTAAATTCCTTTCACAATAATATAAACGACTCCATTATACTGAGATTGTTCTTTATAGGGTGGAAAAAAACTCATCCCTGGAAAAAATAATTCCCAAAGCACTGATTGTATAGTTTGAAACAAACAATTATCAAACTAAATCACTATTGAATAATTATATCTATTTAGAGAAACTCTCTTGTATAGAGATTTTAACATCAATATATTTAAATAATATGTTTTTATATTAAGAGTTACCAGTCCCATTATATGTTTTGGGGATGAATTTAGGAAAATTAATTAAATATATAGGCTAGTCCCATTAATTTGTGAATAATTAAGTATAGTTCCACTAATAAAAAATATATTAAATTTTATAATATAATATATTCACATAATCATTTGATAGAGTTCATGTTTCATGGAATATATCTATAAATAACAACCAAAAACATAATGTTATTTAAAATGATTTGGCCCCATGAGAATCAAATCAATATTTTGAATGGATATAAATGTATGGAAGAAATACTATAAGAGGGTGGTAAATTTTTGTTAAATTGTAAATAAATAATTATTCTTTGATCCTTATGTTTTATGTTAATGAAATATTTTTAAAATGATCAAATATGTAAAAAGGGTAACAAATTCTCCTAAAAAACATATACATTAAGAAATACTATATGTGTTGTGAAAATTAGGTTTTCAAAATACCATTAAATATGTCTATGTACAAAATGTAGATAAATTAAAAAAATTAAAAACCGATAACAAAAAATAGATACAATAGATGTTTAAAAATTATTCTTGTTTTATTGGTTAAAAACAAATATACTCTTTTAATATTCATTATAAGAACAAGACCACACATCTTAACCAAAGCATTTAAGATTTCAATTACACAAAAAAAATGTTTCACACACTATAATCCCATCAGAATGTGATTTTTCATCAATTCTATAGAAGACATAAACATGATCTATTATTCAATATAATTCTCAAGAGTAGATAACTCATTTTTTCGATCCATAGATTCCCTAAACTAAAATTTTGTATTCTGACTCACTACCACAAATTGGAAGGAAACAAGCTGTGTCTTCATATAATGGATTTCCTTGACTCATAAAATCAATAAATACTCACATCAAGAGAACAAATTTATGTGATATATGTGTTAAATTCTCTATAAGTCCTCAATATTTATGAATGAGAATGAAAAAATTAAAATAAAATAATTTAGTAAACATTAGGTAAAAAACTCACTGTCTAAGTGCTCTATGAAAAATATAATAGAAGAAACTAAATTTAGTATCATACATACCAAAAATATGTTTTATACTTTTACATTCCTTTACAATATTATAAATATAATTTTCATTTTTCATGTTGTGATGCTTGAAGTTGCATCTATATTTATGGATGAAGTTGTAACACTATTCAATGATCAAATTCCATGATATTAAATGTCAGTTCTAATAGAATCGGTAAGAGATTTATAATATTCTGATGAAATAAAAATATAGATTAATCATGTTATTATGTTATCTAGAACCAATATAGTGATTATGAATCTAGTGAACATAACATTTCATAAAAGTTAAAATAATTAAATTTTTTAATGTGTCAATACATTATGTATTATTCCATTTGATAACACTTTGTCGTTCAAGTGAATATAATAATAAAAACCCATTTTTTACACATAATTTAATCTAAAAAAATCTCCATAGACACAACCAAAATATATAAAACATTTCCCGTGTTATTTTTTTGATGTGTGATTTTATTAACAAAATAAATAATTAAACTGATTGAATGAGTCAATAACCAAACCATTTTTGGAAATCATAAAATACACAATAAAATCATGACATGTATTAAATAAGTTTAAATAACACTCCCAATGGAATTGAATAATTAAATTTTATCCCATTTTATTCAAAATACATTAAAACATCACATGGAAAATATTTTAACTAAATAAAAAATAATTTTCTCCCAAAACATACACTAATTTAATTTAAGATAATTGTATTATAATTTTATCCCAGAATTTCTACATAGGGAACTCAATTTTCTCCCCATTTATAATAAATAAAATCTTCTACATACTATTTTTTATTTTTTCTATATATTTGAAGAATAATTTTCCATATCTCCTCACATACATGTTATTTTTATTATTTATCATGATAATATAGAACAAAAAGAGATTGAAAATATATTTAAATAGAATTTTGGAAGCTCCCTCGTTAAAACCGGGTTTCTTTATAATTTTTAAATATATCATAATTTATCAAAAAATTCATTTATTGGAAAAAAATATTCTGAGAAAATAATTTTAATGATGTTATACCAGTATAAATTTATCTTTTTATAATATTGAATGATCTTATTTATTGTGGATTAATTCAAGAAATGATAACTTAAAATTGTCAATTATAAAAATATAAATGTTCAGAATTTTTTTTAAGTTCAATAGATCAATTTCAACCTGGGTTAAATAAACTTTTAAATATAAACCCAAATAAAATTTAAAATTTAAAATAAAAAAATAGATGAGAGAAAGAATCATTGAAATGTTAATGAAAAATCGATTAAAATATTATGAAAATATAGTGAAATGATAATGATTAAATGATGGTATAATAATGAAAATCTAATTTAATTACAATGAAAAGAGATTAAATAGAAATGTTCGCCATGTTATTAAATGTCTTTTTAATATTTGAAGATAGATTAAAAAATTTGAACATGAAATCAATTTAATTTTTTTATTCCAAAATTAAATTTAATAAATATAAATCTATCATAATTTAATAGTTTTATAGTAACATTAAGAAGGTTAATTATAGTGTAGATAAATTCAAGAAAAATATTTCGATTTTCTATGTGATCCCCAAGGAAATTATATATTACTACTATGTTCTTAGAATGTGATTGCTGTAATGAAATAAAAGGATGTAACTGTATTATTATCACAATGTTTTTGGTGTTCTAGTGATACACAATCAAATATCCATGATTGTGTGTCCATGAAAAAACATGATAATAAAAACATCCCCTTAAAACATATTCAGATTCTGTGGTGGAATGTTCAATAAAATTTTTTTTCATTCTAGACCGCCAATATATAGATTATTTAATGAAATTAAACGTTCAACACATACTTTTTTTATCTAATTTAAAACATTAAATTAGAGCATATGGGTACCATTTAAAACCAAAATCATTTTTTTAAGAATAAAATAAACTTTGTTCTAATGTACCTTCCTGGTACCATAAATTTATTTACTGATTTTAAATGTGATTACATTTTATTTACTTAAAATATCACATTTAAACATAATGAAAATATAATTTTTTATTGAGTTAGTATATGATGAAATATATATCATATACCTCTTTAATATTTTTTTTTAATTCGATTTACTGGATTAATTGATATTTTGATTTTAAGAATTTATTATTTGATTACTTATGCTTTATGAATTGAAACATCATTTTAGTAAATATTTAATACATTTATATTGAGTTACAATATCTCCTTTGGGTTTCTTTGGAATTTTAAAACCATTGAAATCGTTGAGTTCACTAATAAAAATCTTTTTTAATTAATTTTCATATGATATTTACTATATTAAGGACAATGATTTAAAATTAAACCAAAAATAATTTCATTAACATAATTTTGAAAAATGTTGGTGTCTTCAAAAAATATGTTTTAAAAAATTGGTAGAGAATTATTTCCTTTAACAAAATTAGTTCAAATTAAATACCTTTTTATTCTTTCATAATATGATATAGGGAATTATTTTATGTATATAATGTGTTTTTGTAAGTATAAATACATTTTATAGATATTTAATATCATAAAAACAATGATTTTTTTAAATTAAACTTTATATTCAATATATACATTATGAAAAACACATTAAACATCTATTTGAATTTGCATAATGTTTTTGTTAGAGGTTAATTAATGTAATAGTGATATAAATTATAATCCTTATACTAATGAAAATGTTTCACCATAGTCTATTCCATCGAGTTGATGAAAACCAATAATAAAACACTTTTATTAATTTTTATCAATGCTTCCATTTACAACACAATCAATTTTTTAAAATATATTTTTATACCACCTAACATAAGATATTTAGTTCATTCAACTATTTTATAAAATTTATTACGTCATAATTAATTGAGATCTTATTATATGGGCCATATCCAACAATCAACATGTTGAGAAACGTATGATTTATTATTTTTAAATTATGATAAGAATGAATTAATTTCAAATTAAATTTTAATGGTATTATAGTTTTATCTTATTTAATATAATATCCAATAATATTATTCATAGGATAATTATTCAAGATAAATTATTTTTTAAGTAAAGTGTTATGATGATCATGAACTATAGGATATTCATCTTCTATTCATGTGATTTTTGGTTAAGGTAAATCAGATTATTTAAAATATAGATGATTTATACTCAGATTTTTTAAACCAACATCTATTGAATTAGAGGATCATTTTCAAAAATATCATACTGAGGATATAATTCAAGATGGATTTCAAAAATAAATGGATCTGATTGATTAGACCTTATATGATCTATTTCATCAAAAAAATTATTTATTTATTAAAATCAATATAAAATATACTAACATTAGAATAGGAAATAAAAGATGCATTACCCATATAGGTACCCAAGATTATCATACGTGAGTATTATATAATTTTAGATTAATTTTGAGAACATTATTGTAATAACTACCTTAGGACCATAATAGTTTATTGACTTAAGTAATTTGCAACACAAGCTTCTCATATGGATAAGTATCATATGTGTATTCAATAATTATCTTCTCTTTTATTTATACAACATAAAACATTTCTTCATAGCACAGAGAAAGGAACCCAAAGAATGTCTGAGCTCAGATTATCAATATGGGTAAATAAAGGATATATGTAAGCATACGATGAGAATATGAGAATGAGAAAACAATCATACTATTTTAATATAAAACCGTTCCTATCAAGGATCATAATCAAGAGTTATGTAATAATGATTTGAATTTCATGAGACATGAATCATATCGGAATCAAAAGAATTATACATGAGACCATAATAGAGGGATACAAAATTGGTTTTAGGCATACACAAAATCATAGAAAATAATATTTCAATGATATTGACCAAGACCATCATAACATGTTTGGCATGGGATAATAAACCTTGTACCTGTTTCGATATTGGGATTCCCAATCATCTACCCTATAGTTTGAGGCATGGGATACCCTCTTTAGTCCCATCTTGTTTCGGGCATTGCATATCCTCTTGTGATCTCTTTATTTTCATGAATTGGATTATTTCATATGTACCCTCTTCTTTAAGAATAGGTATTCCCTCTTGTGTACCCTATTGTTTTATGGTTGGGATTCCATTATGTGTACCCTATTTTTTGAGCATGGGTTTCCCTCACAAGTAATGTATAATCAATTAAAAGGTAGGTAATCTTATATAGAGAAGGATTCTAAAAGAGAGTATGGAAAATTTCTAGTAGAAAAATATTCTTTTGGGGAAAATCGATTTCCTAAAAAGCTTTCAAAAATCATTTTTTTACAAATAAATATTTACAATTTCATTTAAATAACTTCATGAGAAAAATATATTATGTGATTTAAAAATTTATTTTTATAACATCAATCATTTATTAAAACATTTTCTAATTAAATATATTTGAAAACATATAAATTATTCTTGAAATAATTTTGAAAACCATTTTTTTGATAATACATTTAAAACCCAGATTGGCGATGAATAAATTAAGAAAAAAATTCTAGAAAAAATGTATAATATGGTTGAAATACTTTTGAATTTTTTTTCTTTGAAAACATATAAGATAAGTATAAAAACATTATTTTTTTTAGAAAAAAATATTTTTAAACCTGTTGTTAGAAAAAAAAATAATCTTTAAAGAACTGATATTTCTAACCGAAGAAAAAAATAAGTTTAGGTTTTTTAAAAAACAATTTAGTAATCATATTAAGTAAAAAAACGTGATAAATGTAACCATTATTTAATAATAAAATGAATAACTAGATAATAATAAATATTACGAGTGTTTTAGAGATATTATTCATAATATTTAACCAACAGAAGCATAATTATAAAATAGATTTGTAATTGAGGATATTGTAGCAATAAACAACTACCACTTGGGAAACATTGTTTCATAATAATCATGAAATAATATTATGAAAAAAATACAAAAAACCCTGAAATTTGTTTATTATAAAATTTCTAAATGGGTTGTATAAACACTTAATAAAAATATAGCTTTATATAAAAGAATGTATCTTAATAGAATAAATATTAAAGAAATTACATTACAATTTGTTATATTTTGATTCACAAACCCCATGAATGAGTGATCATAAAATATAAATTTATTTACCAATATATTTAATAATTATAATCATATAATACATTAATAGGATCTATATACACAACACAAACATGATGGGTGGTGAATAAAGCATGGGCCTTAGAAAAATAAAAGTGAGATGAGAAAATCTTTACTACATGAGTAATTTTTTATTCTGAATAACAATGAAATAATAAAAAAATATAATATTATAATATAATTAAATAAATAAAATTATTGAAATAAAATTTCATAGATCAGTATATAAACCACATAAAAGAATTACATGTAGAATTCGGCATGTATCTTATGAAAAAAATATTCATATGAAATTCCCTTACCTTATATCATCACTATCTTCATACCCATTCCAAACTCCAATATATAAATATAAGATTATTTTAAATTTTTTAAAAAACCATATTAAATTACTTCATACCATAATGTATTTACCTATGACCTTCTATTAAACATTTATTTACAATTCCATGTGTGTGTTACGTTTTGGGTAATATCTATTTGTTTTTTGTATACATTTTGGATTGTTATTCTTGAGACTCTTAGTTGAAACATTTTATAATTTTTCGAAAATTTAAAACATTATATATATATATATCATTTATAATATGTATATTATTATTTATATTAATATATTATTGATATATATATATATATATATGAAATGGAATAAACCATTCTTGGTGATGGTAGGTCGGACGTATGCTTGAATGATGATTCCATTAAATTATCATTTTTAAAGAATAAAATTAATATATATATATATATAAAGTAGTTATCGAATAATTATAATTTAATATATTGGAATTTAGTTTACTAAACCAATCCTTAAAAAATTAAATGTAGAGTGTGATGGTATCACATCTATTTCAGTAGGCAGTAGTCCACACATCCACAAACAATGTAATTGTATTTACAAAAAATGGAAATCATGAATATATGAGTTATATAATAGTATAGTAATAATAAATAAATAAAAAATATAGTGTATATTTTTATATATAATATAAAATCATTTCTTTCATCAGAATTTTCAACCCTGATATGTGGTAAAAGAAATAACTATTAACAACATTTCGTGAGGCGGTAGTTCGTCATCCAGAAGAACTGTATGTTTGTTATCTGTTTGATGGAATTGTGTTAATTTGTAATAATAAAACATAAAATAACAACATCCAATTATATTAATTATAAAATGAATTTATATATTCATGTAATAAAAATAATTGAGGGGTGTAAAATTAAAATAAAACAATATAGCTTGAGGAATCATGTTACCACTTCACTGGGTAACTCTTTTGGATTGAATTAAAAATATTCCTTGGATTTCATTATTAAAAAAGGTAGGATACGTGGATTATGAGAGGTATTTTGGGAGGATATATGGGAAGGTTTTATCCATGAAAAATTACTTGATCGGTGTTAACTTGATAGAGGTATGAGTTCATTTTTATAGTTCAAGTTATGGAGCTAAGGAGATCAATGATTAAAGATGTCGGGGAGGGGCAGTTTTAGTGGGGTGGGCCTATGGGTCATTTAATGGGAATGGTATGCCTCTGGGCCTTCAGGTCATGTATTGTGGGTCATGTCAGTCCTTGTGCCTTGGGACTACGGGTCATTTACGGGTTCCCCTTCAACCCTTAAAAGAGGGATTGTCTATAATAAAATAAAAAGAAGGCCTTTAGGCCATTCGGGCAGTTCATTTTTATAGTGGTGGTGGCATAGCGTTCTTGTATATTTCTAAAACCGAATTCCACCCATGATTTTTCCACCACAAGTGGATCCAATAATGATCACAACCTAATAAAAGAGAGTAAATAGTTTATATAATAACATAAAATTGGTTTTATATATGTTTCTTGGCCATCTTTCCCTTATTCGAAATTTTAAATCATGTAAAAAAATATTATAATATTTATGTAAAAGAATCTAACAAAACTTTTGGAAGAGTATTTTCACATTATCCAAATGTGAATCCGAAATCAAAAAACCTCAAAATAATGAATCTATGGTTTTCAGAAAACTACAATGTAAATTATTTCTTAAATAAAGAATCAGTTGATATAAAATATTTATTGAAATTATTTTTACTTATCCTTATAGGATCTCTACCAGCAATATATGAAATATCTATCTTCCTTACCATAGAAGAGCTTGACTATTGAAGATCATACAAACATACATGAAAAAAATAATAAAATAAATTTATAATCCTCACTAATATGTATTATGAAATTAAATATTAATGATTATAATGAAGAATCTATGTAATGAGATGTTACACGAGTATTAAGATTATATAAAAGGATTTCATGAAAAATAGATAATGAATTAATTAAACTGTACTAATCACTAGAGGGTCATTGCAAAAAAAATTGGTCCTTGAGATAAATTTTAGGGATTTAATGTCCTCTAAGACTTTAGAACATGAAATGTGTCTTTGAAACTCAGGAATAAGTTTTCATATAACTTTGTAACATTAAAAAATGACCTTTACCATAAATTTCATAAAATTGTAAAATATCTAAGGGGGTTTAAATCAATATAGATGAACACTTCCATGAGTATGAATGTTTGTTGCTTCTCCATAATATAATGATAATTTTTGGATTTCATTCAATAAGATGAATTCCCATCATCTATAATGATTATATTTATAAAATTTTCAGATTTAATGAATTATTTTCAAGAAAGAAATTTCATGCCTCAATAAAGAATATTTATTTGATATACATCTTAGAACAAAATTCAATTGGATTTAGTTATACATCATATCCATAACATTATAAATCATAGTATTGAAGAACTCTCGAATGAGTTCTATGAAATACGTTTATGTCTAATAAAACTTATATTAGATTATTTGAATAACATATTTATAGAAATCAAAACACATTCAAAATATATTAAAACCCTAGGGAAATAAAAAATATTAGTAAATTTTTAATTCATATGTATTTGGTTTGTGATTTTCTAAATATGGATTGAATATTTTAAAAGAGTCACTCATATCAAGAATCTCTATTTTCTAAAAAGAAATAAAAAATTTAATAAAGATGAAATAATGTTCTAAATAATTTGAAATTATCACTCCCCATATCTAATAGAAACTTCTGTTTGTTATTTTACATATTGTTTTTCTATATTACACGTTATTTATGAAATTTGAACCCTTTTTCTCAACATTTTAAGAAGTTTCTCTAAAAATATTTCTTTAAACGTTATAAACACCTACACCTTTATTAAATTTAAAATGTAATTTTTGATATAAATAAGAACTAAAATTATAGGGAATGAATGTAACCCCACGAAATTCAAAAATATGAATATTTTATTAAATTTAAAATTTTCGATAGCTTCTAGAACATGAATCCCTCTGTGTAAATGAACTGTAATATAGTTTGTTTTTATAACCTATCCATTAAATTGGAAGGTATTAATACTAATATATAAATAATGAAAATTATGGATATCAATTAATTTGAAAAAAGGTAAGCATCATTTACAATGAAATGAAATTTTATATGAATAATTATTTTTTGTAAAATAATGTTTACTCTTGATTTTGGGCACATAATTTCAAATGAATATTAAGAAAATATTTATAATTTATTTTTTAATGTTATATTTATTAATAAAATAATATGTTAAAAATAATCTTATTAAAGTAATTGGGACTCTTATAAAATGTTTAATTGTTAATGAATATTAACCATAATTTTTTTTCTTAAAAATGTCATTTTGTTTAATTAAATTACAATGATAAATTACATTTTAAAATAATATAAATTAATGGTAGATAAATTAAATAATTAATAATAAAATTTAGGCATGTAGAATTAATTTCATGTTAATATTTTTATTAAAACGGTATATACTTATTTGAAATTTGATTTTAAAACCATGTTATTTCATTAAGTATGCATGTTTAATTATAAATTGGATTCTTCAAATTCTACGAATATAATTTTGAAATATGTATTAAATATTTTCTATCAAAAATAATAATATAATATAATAATATAAACATAATTTTTTTATCATTGTTAATAGAAAAAAGTGAAAAATAATTTCAATTGTTAAGGTAAAAACTGATTCATCGGGGGGGGGGGGGTGGTTAAACTAAACATATATGGATTTAAAAATCCTGAAAAGTTATCCAAAAACCATTTAAAAAAATATGTTTTCCAAATAACCTCTATGATCGTATAATTATCCATATATAAGGATTTTTACATGACAAAATTGATGGTGTAGTTGAATCATTTCAAAAATTCAATGTGTGTCCTTTCCGACATTTATTAAAGGCACCCACCTATACTCCAAGATTCAAAAACAGAATCTATTTGTTTTGGTAAAAAACATCCAAAATAGAATATTTAAATATTTATGAAAATAATAAATCCATTTATTTGATAAAAAAATCATCCTAGTATGGATTATGTTGCAAATAAAAATATCTTTCCCGAAGAAGTGGTAGTGTTATTGAATGAGAATTCTTCTTCTCTTACCACTACCACCACATTAAAATAATATTTATACATTCTTATATAATAAAATCATAATTTTATGTATAATGATAATTTATTATGTTATATTTCATTATCCAATATAAATCCCCTTATCTATCATATGGGAACAAAACTGCCGATTGTGTATCTGGTGGACAATTGCCTCAAAGAGCAATATAATTCTCCATCCATCACCCACTATCAAAGAAGGATATAATGATGTACATAAATATTGTACATCATATTTATGCAATTATTTTACATCCATAATAATAATATCAAAAATACCATCTTATATTTCATTTCTTATAAATATTTATAACATCAAATGTTTTTTATGGCGGACTACAGCCTTGCAAAGCAATGTGATTTGGTTTTCAATTACTAATTACATAGAAATTAATTTGGGGAAATATAAGGAATATATTTTATAGATATAATTTTTTATATAATTAATATATCAATCTCATTCTTACCCATTTAACCATCATTGGAATGATATCGTTTCTCATGTGTATGAGTGGTCAACCATGACCACAAAGCGATTAAATTAACTTTCCAACTCCAACCATAAAAATTGACTTTAAAAAAGTGAATAATAATTCAATATGATATTTATAAAAGTCATATCATTCTGTATATTATAGATCTGTATAATATTCTCAAGAACCATAAATTTCATGAGAATGTTGAAATGAGAAATCAATGTCATTAACACTCGAAAAATTAAAAAAAATTAAAAATGATTAGAAAACAGGTTGTAAAATTTAATAAAATGATTATAAATTATATTATAAATATGAATATGATTGGAATATAAATTAATATTAATTTTTAGACCATTATATATTATGTTAAATCCCATTCATGCAAATGGATGTGTGAGGTATAAGGCTTCATCTAAATTTCCCTTCATTGAGTAATATTGTTATTTAATGGACCTAATTTAATATATATCGTTTATATAATACAAAATATACATGTAATACCATAAATATATTATTATTAATTGAATATTAATTTTCAATTTGAATTATTTCATTTGATGGGGTTTGCATTAAAAATTACAAAGTGGTAAGGCATTTCTTCTCAATCTGTATTACATTTAGAAATATTTGATAATATGAACCCATTCACTTTTTTGTCAGTTATATAATCCCTAATTGATTTATTTGACAAGAATAACTAGTCATTTATAACATTTAATTCTTTGTTACTTATTTAATTTTCAATGGATTACAATTTTAATGTTACCAAAGAGATAAATGTTATTGTACAATCTCATTTTATTTTTTGATTTTTAACCTTATCTTAATATAACAACTATATTCTGATCATTTTTCATTAGAAATTACATTTATATGAAGTGTCCAAAATATTTTATTATCTGTATGATTATTTACTATAATGTATTATATTGATACATATGGTGTCTATATTTAATGTTATTTTATTTCCTAAGGAATATTTAATCAATATTTATCTTAACTCAATACAAATACTTGATGATAATAAATATTGATTTATAAATTAAATAAATTATTTGATATATAAGGAATGATTTATACGTGTAGATATTGGTGGGACCAAATTATATATATTACCTCAAGGCAACAAAAGTCTCATTAGATTAATTAGTTGGTACAACACAGTCAAAGGGGAATCCAGTGTATACCTACCCAACAATTTAGAATTTTCTCAATAAATTTTATTATTTTAGAGGTGTCATAATTATTGATATCATGATTCCCAATATCTAAAAAATTACATCATTTAGAATTCAAATATTATTATACATCAAATTTTTTCATCGATATTATCTAATGAAGTATTTCAATCTATGTTTAAAACATTTAATAAAATTTACTATAACCATAGTACTATATCATAGCTTACCAAAACCGTAGCTAGAGTTCTTTATGTAAAGGATATAGCCACTGTTTCATTAGAACCATGGAAATATACTATATTTATAAATATTCTTTTCTTAAATCATGGATATATTTTTTTAATGTTATATCCTCTTTTCTCCAAAACAGTGGCTAAATCATGAACCTATATCTATTTTTTTTAAGAAACTAGGGTTATAAGTAGATATTTCAATATCTATAGCCATTGAATTCATGGGAAAATATATATGAGTGGTTTGTCCAATGGGTTTATACATGTTTTTCATATAATTGTGGATATCAATTGTATTTTCCAAGGTTATAGGAATGGTTTTCATAGAACTATATCTATGGAAAATAAATATTTCTAGGGTTTAACTAAATTGTGGATATGAGTTAATTTTTGAAGTCTATAGATAGATTTTACAAATAATTGTGGAAAATATCCTTCAACTATATCGATTGATTATGAATTCAATGGCTCAAGGATTCCAGAATAAGTGCATGGGAAAAAATTTCATACATGAATTTGGTGGGAAGACATATTTCTATTGGTATAGTTAATATATTCATAGTTTTTATGATTAAAATAACAATATATATAAATATACTATATTTTGGATATGGGGAGGTGGTATGGTGTCTGGTTATACATATAAGAGGTATCAACTATTATTCTAGAAGGAATAATTTATTTAACCCATATTTCCACAATTTTAAGAGATATAACCGCAATTTTTCATTCTGGATATAAATCAAATAGCCATGGTTTGAACCATGTCTAAATCCATATTTCCATGTTGTAAAACTAGGTGGTCTATTTCCATGGTTTCTAAAAAATGTGGATATAGGTGATATTTCTAGAGTTGCTATCATGGCTATAGATTTTAGCTATAGCCACAACAATAGTTTCCACTAACCATTTTATCAATTGATATAGAAATGATTTTTTACATCTAAATTGACCAAATGAAATATTTTTTTTCAGTTATTTACCATTCTATTTTTTATACCATAACCAATATTAATATTCATGTGTTTTATTAAATATAATTTTTTTAGTAATTTTAATTTTTGTGATTATTCATGTTGATTCAGGATAGCTTTCACTATAGATATTCCATAATGAGAATTTGTGCTCACTATTATATTGCTTTCATTTAAAAGAATATATAATCTGTACTAAGAATAATATGAAATAATATCCTAGGGTTAATAATGATATTATTGGAAAAAATGTTGTAATATGATTTTTGAAATATAATATTTGAATAATTTACATGTCGAATTTACTAGTACAACAAAACTCTTTGGTCCCTTATGATGTTTTTCCATGTATGTTATAATAATTTAGAAAAGAAGTCACATAATCTAGTTTACTAGAGTCAGGGTTTTTATAGATGGTATCAATGGATTTTTAGTTTCACCTTTGGAAATATATGTAGGAATTCATAGATCATGTAACATAACCTTATGTTAAACATTGTTTATATTTATAAAAGAACTCACTATAATGTTATGAAGGATGATAATATGTTATTTTTTAAGAAATGAATTCTTTATAGATACTAAAAATGCCAGTGGTTTTATAATAACTATTCTTATGGGTAATTAGTCCAACAATTATTTAAATGTATTAACACAATTGTTAACTAATACATGAAAATGAGCCTTACAATGAACTTGTTTTGAAACTATCGATGTATATAATAAAGATAATTATCATTTTATTGGAAAAAATTTATGAATGAATTGTAATGATTTTAAAAATAAATGTCCTATGATAAAAATAACATTTCTTATTGTGAAATAATGTTTTATTATTTAGACATCCTATAAATTATTATATGGTCTTCCCACTATAATTATTGTTTTGTACACTTCAATATTTTGTTTTAGTAAATGGATTGAATCCAATGGATTCATGTTGACATTTAATATGGTTGATATTGTGGTGAATATGTTAATCCAATTGTGATGTGGAAATTATTGAATGATATCATGATTATAAATAAAAAATTATAAAAAAAATTAAAACAACATATATATTAACCAACTCCAAAACTCACCAATTAATTTAATGATGGATTTCAATAACATTATGGGTTATGGATACCATATATGAAATGCATTTTTTCTCTTTATGTTAAGAATATATAATTTAAAAACCCATTATAGTATATTAATTGGTATAAAAATGTTTTATGAATGGGAAATAATTGAATAAAGTGATTAATTTTCATGGTCAAATGATGATTATAATGGAAAATAATAAATTTCATCAGAGGGATCAATTTTTAGTTCATTATCTTAAATTTAGTTAACCATGGAGTTATACAAGTCATTTACCATAACTAATTGTTAACACATAGAACATGGAAGGTTGTAGGATTAAATAAAATAATTGAATTATTTATGAATTACGATTCAAGAAACATATTTTAGATAAATATATACAAATTATAATTTTTTTATAATTATTATGAATCATCTAAAAAATTAGTAATAATTTATGATAAAACACATATTCATTATCTTAAGTGTTATGTTTACCATAGTGGTCTTATGTGTTTAAGGATGATCATGTCTTTAAAATATTATACAACCATTCTAAAAAAATTTGTGGTAACGATATAACATGATTAACCATAGTTGTTGACATTTTTTATAATAAAACCTATTAGTTTGTTATATGAAATAGTTATTTGAGGGAAAATAAATTTAATTTTTTTTAAATCATTACATTAAATTTATTTGTAAACTTTATTTTTAATCTTATATTTAAAGTTTAAGTAATTATAGTTCATCAAAATATTGTAATGTTATAAGAATTATTTTAATATGGTTTTAGAAAATTTATATCTCACAAACGACGCGACAACTTGTTGTGTTAAGAAAGGTCACAGAGATTGACCTTATAGTTAGAGGAAATTAATTGTATTTTTCATTAAAAATGGATTTCTTGATGTTGAGGATAATATGAAATTATTTTAGTTAAATTATTTGATTAATAAATATTAATAGTAAAATATTGGAGCTACTATAGATGTTTATATATCAATGTATAATATTGGATAAATTATGATAACCACATTAGTTTAGGAAATTATTTTTAGAGACATGAAAAGAATTATCACCCTTTTATAGAAATTATGATCTATTAAAATTGAATTTTAGTGATTTAGGAATTATGAAATTCATTTCTTAATACTAATTCCATAGAGTATTTATTGAATTGTAAATTTATCTATGAACAACCAAATAATGATATTTTTATTATGAAATTTAAATATATCAAGTATGTATATCTCCTATCATTCATGGATATTAAACAATGTACCAAAAAATAAGAAAACATGTTGATTTGTTTTCAATTAAATATATATATTATGTATCAAATTATCATTTAAATAAGAATATATTTATGGTTTTGAGGTCCTTAACATTCAATTGATTATTCACTTTATTGAGATCAAGGACCTATATCACTAACTAAAATTTGTAACACATTTCTTCGATGTACATATAGTCCCTTCCCACTAATTTTATTTAAATAAACACCTCCTTATGTGTTAATATATGATCTTTAAACTTCACATTCTAACTTATTAAGATGTTTTTTTATTAAACCTTTTTCATGTATTGGGTTTTCATCATTCTTTTTTGTATATATCAAAACCTTGATTTATGAGAATGTAGCAAATAATGAGGGTGAAATTAATTTATGATGCGTTGAAAATAGCATACAGAATTTATAAATTAATAACATTTTATTTGATAGAATATGTATATCAGAAAACCTAGCTTAAAAAATCCCCAAAATATATTTCCTTAAATCTAATATATTCGATAACTTGTGGAACATGCAACCCCAAATCTAAATTTTCTATAATATAGTATAGCATTAGAACCTAGATCTTTATATTATGGGTATTATTAAAAAAATATTATGGAAATATAGTTATCTATTTAATAAATATAAAATAATATTCACTTTAAAAAGTAAATGATTTCTGGAAATCGATATTCTTCTAAAAAACGGTTTAGTCCTGTGTTAGTCAAATAATTTAAAATTAATTTTCACCACTTTTATAAAATATATTTAATATAATAATCAATTATTTTGAAATTAAAACATCATAATTATATTAGGGTTATTGTTTTTTATTTCATTGAAATTTTTTATTTTTTGATGAATACTGAAAATATAAATTTTTATTGAAAACCACCTCATCTTTTAAATAATAAACAATGATAAAAATCCATTTTAAATTTTTATTAATGAATAGTTTGTACAATTATATTAATATTGTAATACTTTATTTTATTTCAATCAATTTACTAATGAATTTTGATATTAAAACCTTTTATACTTATGAAAATATTCACTATAATGTCCCGTTTTTTCATCACCTATGTGGGTATATTGATAAATTTGGTTATGCAACATCTATGAATTGAATTTAGAAAAATGGATTCATAATTTTTAATCATAAAAATTCCTTTTATATATTATGTTAAAAATAGTATTTTACCATTAATAACACTACTTTTAATAAAAATTAAATTAATCATTTATGGTTTAAACTAATATATCGGGGGTAAACATAAAAGATAATAGTAAAATAAGATAAAACATTTCCATCAATAATTTTATATTGGTATATCTACCTTATAACCTATAATGATCCATAATAACACATTTTTTTAGAATTTTTGGAAAGTAAAAAATATGGGTGTAATTGAAGATTCTTGAAAATTCTATGTGTTTTTCCCACAATTAAAACAGTTCACCCAGTCTTCTAACCAACATTGAGAAAAATTTAGTTCAGCTAATACCTACCCAAATAATTTAATTTCATCCCTCAAAACATTTTATATACCATGGTTTGATCATGACTCCATCCTATGATGGGTTTTGGTTTGAACTAAAAGGAGTTCCAAGAAGAAGATATAATGTTGTTAAACAAGAATTTCCATATTTTTTCATGCCCCAACACTTTAAAATATTATAAAACAGTGATTATATAATACCATATATATATATATATATTACTTACATTTAAATGTTATTATTCTAAGGTAAATACCTATATCTCTACCCTCTTCCATAAATTGGAAAATAAAGTTTTCGATAGTGTGTATGGATGACTACCACCTTAAGAAGTTATGTGATTCATTTTTCCCATACACATTACATGAAAATTAATAAGGAATAATTAAATGTTATATGTGACAAATAAGAGATGATATTTTGTTGTAAAATTATTATATAATCATCTTTATTAATGTTTCACTCATTAATGGTGTGATATTTTCCCTTATTCCTATGTATTGTCTATAATATCCACAAAGCTATGTGATTATTTTTTAGTTTCCAACCATCATTAATGATTCTAAAAATTAATATAGTGGGTAAATTTTACATTTAAAAAATTAATTTTATTTCGAATATGTTGGATCTATATCATAAATCCCCGAGCCATAACTTTTATAAAAAAAATATTAATAATAAAATATGGAAATTAACTAATGAAACAATGAAAATAATTAAATATTATTAGAAAATTTGGGGTAAATTGTCATAATAAGATAATATATGATACTATTGGTATTAATATTATTTGATAACAAATTAATAAGGAGAAAAAATAATTATATGTGTTCTTAAATAATGTTTCTCTTCATGGACATCTGATAAAACTTGAATGATAGAGAGACAATTAGCATGGATGTGAACAAGGATGAACTGCAAAAATAAGGAAATGATCTATTTTTTTAAAACATATTCTATCATATCATCTTCCTTTAGGTGAATTAAGGTTCCATCGACACTGGTTTAACAATCATTTTATCCCATACAAGTGGTGGAGGGAGGTGGTGGCATAATCTCTCCCTCTTTTGATGTCTCTTCCCTCTTCTTTTAGCAGTTCACCAACCATGGATTACTGTCTCATTTCCCAGTTATAACACTATCCCCAAATTTTTCTGCTATATACATTGGATCCACTTAACACATGATTTCCCACACATAATTTTTTTAGGATTCTTCATGACATAATCATACATCGATTTCTTATTACGGAATGAGGAGTCCTTCGGTGGATTTAGTAGGCCACTTCATTAATTATAAATGGTTCATTTACCATTATGTAGTGGTTGATTTTATAGACACCCAAAAAAGATGATTTATTTATTCCTTGATGATGATTTGGCTCTCGCATGGTCTATTGGATCTTACACTATCATGAAATTATGATTATTCATCTTTAATTAGTATTCTGATGGGTATTATAATCATGACTCAATTGGAATAGGACTATTGGTTGGTTTTCAAGGATTTCTACCCTCTTTCCAAAATTCAACCTTATTTCAGATGCTAGGATAAATTATGAAAAATTTAAGGGGTTTATATTCATGGACCAAATTAATTATCCATAAAATGGAACCTCATGCGTCAATGGTGCTATCACGTAACCAGTAAAACCAGGACGCCCGTGTTATCCATGTAAAGTCATGACCCTCTCCACTCACTGGTGGCCCGACTGGTGGCCCCTTCTGCCTTACCACGGACCCAATCATCAACCTCCATCTCTCCTTTATTCTTTCATGGAACACTTCCCTTACTAATGGTTTCCTCCATGAGGCACTATCAGAGGTCTCTTCTGAGGACCATCAGTCCTGATTCAGTGGTCCGTTCTTCTCATCATCTACGCCTCCTGCCACTATGGGGTTCATTAATCACCATTAAGGCCTCACAATAATCTTTCCTTTATTTCAAAATACTCTATATATATAAATCACTGGGAGGTTGGGCTTGGGGATTGTTCATGTTGGCACGTTCCCTCTATGTTAGAGTTTTAGAAACAAGGGTTATATTAGGGGTTTGAGGTTCAATATTACAATAATAATAATAATCATTCCCAATAAAAAACCCAAAAGAAGCACCCACCTAGATTAAAAAGCACTATATGGATCAAATTTTTCATGGGTTGATCCACATTCATCATTTTAGAATGAATAATGGGGAAATAAAATCCATAAAAATAATAACCTCTACCTCCTAGGTCTTCATCATTGAAGCGGTCTGTCCGTAGGGGTTCTTGTTTCGTAGGCCTCTGTCACCTTCTAGTTCCATTATTCAAGGTTCTTTAAAGTCGATGGTAATTTTACAGTGTTCACCATTCATCTTTGGAGTGAATATTTCCAGAAATTCATTAAAGTAAATTACAAAAATTGATTCTCCTTTCTCCACCACGTTAAAACATTTAAATAAAACACATCAAATAGTTTCTGTTACGTCACGTCATCATGTCGTTACTCTATTTCGTTTCTTAAATAGAGTATCTGTTACGATTCCTTTAATGTGTCATTATGATTCACAGTCATGAGGAATTAATGAGCCTCAATTAATGAAACTATTGGTTGCCTAATTTTCACCATGTCACGACCCAGCTTTTGGAAGAAAGAAATAAACTAACTTTTTCAGTTATTTTATTTTTTCACAAAAGCTAATAAAATTAAATTTTGCAATCATCCTCATTATTTGATGTTATCTCCTTTCTCAGAGAATCATGACGTTCTAATTTAAATGGTTCCCTCATATTTTTTTATCCAAGCACCAGTTTTAATGTTTGAAAAACCCACTTGTAGGTTTATTAAAATGAACCTTAAAAAATGTTCAAAAATTAACATTCACCCACAACTTGAGGTGGTCAAGGTTATTCTCCTTCTATGAGAGATATACCATCACGAGATCAATGGTACTATCTTATTTCCAATTTGATTTACTGTTTAAAAGTTATAATGATTTTATGATAAAATAATTGTTACTTAATTATTTTATTTATGGAAAAAAACCAACTTCCACTATTGGCATGTGTCAATCCTTATTAAGATTTTCCTAAATAATTTATACCTTTACGAGCACAACAACTGTCTAGGATTTTCAATCTGAGTCATCGTTCGTGAGTTATAAGCAATTGAAAAATAAAATAAATTTATTTAATTATTTAATATATGGTTATGACCTTTTCTAGTTTTCTCATTGGAGGCCTACGCTGACTAAACTAATGTACCATGTATGGTAAAATGTCCATATTAAATGCAATAGTTCCATTAGATATTTGATCCAGACACCCTTTTTATTGTTATTCTAGTATTTTAGGAAAACCACTCACATGCACTATTAAAAACATAAACATTTTTGACATATCATTTTGGTCATTCCAGGACTCATAGTCAAATTCCTTCTTAGATACTGGTCGCGAAATAATTCTATATAATTTAAAAAAAATCCCAAAATTTTCATGACATTCAATTACTCCCACCTTTTTCAGATTCATATCCTCATATGCCAAAATAAGGTTAAACAAAAAAAGGGGTACTGAGCCCAAATCCGAGCCTCCATCTCCCATTTTATCTACTGGAGAATCTTGTATGGTCACCAAACATGCACTAGAGGAATTAATTGTCCAAGAAGGAAATAATCCTATCGATCATCTATTTCTAAAGGGATCTCTACAAACATCTCCACATCGTCAATTTTTAGCTCGACCCAATCACTGACGTGTGATAGATCATGCATGTACCTCCTCAACTGTGACATGTTAAAAACATCATGCACCAAATTCATCTATGGGGGGAGATAAAGGCACTATGCCACCTCAACTACTCATCTATGAATCCATAATGGTCCGATGAACCTCATATATAACTTGTCGCCCCAGCCTAATCATCTCAACCCACATCATGGTGAGACACGAAGGAACATGTGGTCTCCCTCCTCCAACTCGAATGGTCTTCATCTCCTATCTGCAAAAGATTAATGCTTGCCCTTTGTAGTTCTCATCTATTCATGGATAATCTGTACCTTATTAGTGGTTGTCTGTATCAACTCTGGATCCATAAGTGCTGAATCCCATGGGTCTGTCCCACATAGAGATGGTATTCAAGGCCACCCATATAAGGCATCAAATAGTGCCATGCCAATGGAAGAGTGATATTTATTGTTGTATAAAAACTCCAAAAGTGGTGGGTGGTCCGCCCAACTACAACAAAAATATATAATGTGAGCATAAAGCATTTCCTGCACGATTTTTATGGCCTACTCCATCTAACCATCTGTTTGAGGCTGAAATTCTGTGTTCAAGCACAGCAGAGTCCCGAATTCCGTTTGTGATCTTGGCCACAACTAGGATGTAATGTGAGGGTCAAAATATATGACCATCGTCAAAGGCACCATGTGTAGCCATACTATATCTTTGATATAGAGGCATCCCAACCCCTCTACTGATCCCTACTCCTAGATGGGTAGGATGTGAGTCAACTTGGTGATCCATTCAATAATCCCCCAGATAAATTCATGGCCCTTTAATGTGTGTCATAATACTATCGCAAAATCTATTATGATACAATCTCACTTCATCTCTGGTACCTCGAATGGTTGTGCCAAAGATGCTAGAACTATATTCTGATCCTTCATTTGCTGGCAAGTGAGGCCTCATGAAATGAACTCTGGAATGACATTCTTCATCCCTGTACACCGGTAGTAACATTGGTGATCCTAGTACATCTTAACTAAAACATGATGTACCCCAATAGGGGATATATGGAACTCCCTCAAAAAATCCTATTAAAATGTCACAAATACTATAGTGCTTCTTCAAAAAAAGGATGATCTTTTCCCAACCCTTCAAATATCCATCATGGGAAAGCCATGTGGAAATCTGTTTATATGTATTATTTCCACTTGAATATCCAAGCTACACCTCCCTAAATTGTTGTAAGAGATGAGGGGAAACCACCATCTATCGATGATAAACTATATCCTTCCTATCGATGAATTATATTTAAAGAGAGGATGACTTCTTAGATGCATTATTCAGTATCTATGAACTCAGTGGTGCTATCTCTAGTATGAACCACTAATCCCATTTCTTCACCACTTTTATCATCCTTGTGATATTGTGGTGGAATCATGGTTGTATCTCTACATGGAAGCATATTGAATCATAACTATATGTTACAATGTCAATAGATTAAACATGGTGACCAAACTATAATTCAAGAAGAACATGAGAAAACACTCAATTCCTATTTGATACATGCACTACTGTTGTTATTTATAGATCCGAAAAGCATAATTCAAGGTCTTGGTGTATGGATACATCATCCACCACTCCCACGCTAGACTCCCCAAACCTAAATGTCAAACTCTAATCATTTGAAACTGTTTCCCAAACATAAAACAATAGACTATCATTCTTTGAGGTAGAAATCCCCCCATATGATACCACTTTGTCAGGACCCATCCCCAGGGGCCCATGTTGTGACTACCCAAAGAATTCCTCCTGAAGGACTATAGTTGCATACTAGCACCGAATGCGTCAACCTGCAAGTGGGTGACATTTTCCTAAGTACATGTATTCATGTACATTCAACAACATCCCATTAAAAATAGATCAGGGAATATTCCTGCTACTAAACAACCACTGAGTGTAAATGTACCCCTGAATCTAAATGGTCTAGATTATAAAACAAAAAATTACAAATAAAAAAGGGTATGTACAATATTTAATGAAAGCCATTTGCTGAATGATCCACAAGATGTGTGTGTATTGAGTAGCTTTCGGAAGTTGTTGAAGCACGTACTGTTTTCCAGATCTCACTGTGCATGAACTAGTACTGGGCTGTCATGTCCTCTATGAAGCCATCAATCATCTGCACCAGAGACAAAACATGTGGGTGATGTCTGTGTAGGGGTGAGTAAAAAAAATACTTAGTTGGGACTTCGAAACCAACAAGGGAAGACCACAAAGCAATCCACAAAGAAAAGCACGAAGCATGATCATGATGCAAGATACCACATATTGGGTATAATATAGAGTAATAATGATAGACTATAAGTCATTTCATATAACACCTTGGGATTCAGGAGAAATCTTCTTCAATTAATAAAGTTCCACTGCCGGGTCACACATACCCTCTTATAACTAAACATGGACTATTGTGATACTTGTCCCTAATTTCTACTATGGGTAAGTTGGGTCACACAGATCTTCTCCCCACTGTGGGTAAGTCTTGTCACACAGAGCAACTTAAAACTATGGCTATATGGAGGTACTCCTCTTTTCAAGTTCCATGGGTTCACCAGGACACATAGTGCCCCTCCCTACCATGGTCTTTCCTTGTCACATAGAGCTTCAACCCACTTGGCCATCGTAGATGATCCACATAGGGCCTCTTATCAGCAGTCTTCGAGTCGTAGCCAACTATAGGGTATCTACATGTAGTGTGCCTAATTCTTGTAGAACTAAACCTCAAGAAATTATTCACTGTTCAATGTTGTTGAAATCCTCCTTAGATTATTCCCAAATATATGCCTCGTTGTGAGGTTTCCAAAGCCGTAAATGGTCATCAATATAACTTTCGGGTTGAAAGATATTGACATTTTAGAAAAGAAGGGTTGGATGTGTCTAGTCCTAATCCAACACAGTCAGGCGTACTAGAGAATCCTGGCCTAGGGGCTCCACATGCCTCATATTAGTTCAACTACCCCAAACCGACCCAGTTTTGGATTGGGTCAGCAAGGTCCAATATGGCTAGTGGTCCAATCCCATTAGGCCTCATTGGACCCAGCCTGATTCAGCTAGAGGCCTAGCCCATTAGGTCACCCGGTGACCCCGTCTAATCCGTCCTAGACCACATGTTGTGGGCTTGTCCCACTAAGAGAGGGTCCAACCATTGGTCCTACGTCGCTCCCTACCCGGTCTGCCTCTGGCGGACCCGATTCCTTCAGCCCAAATGCATAGCATGTCTGAGGTGTTTTCACACAGCCATTCAATCCTAGGTGCTCGGGTACTGCACAAGGTTAGGGGAATGCATGACATGTGATTCCGTAGACCACGATTTCTTTCTAGTCCACCAAAGTGGTCGAGGGGAGGCTAATCATAGCTTCAAGCCACTCCACTGACACAGCCTAGGGGCCGCATCCTACCGCCATCCACCTGATCAGCCAGCGGCCCCACCCGCCTTTCCGTGGCTAGAGCCAGTGGTGATGCTCCATAGTGGCATGCCTTCACCTGTATGTGGCTGCTACCGTGGGCCAACAGTTTCAGTCACTGACGCCACTAGTGAGATTTTTTTGGACCATTGTGTCTACTCCGGTGGTCCTTTCTTTACACCATTTTATCCTTCGACCTATGTGGTATTTTGACTTACCTACTAAGGCATCTGAATAATCTTTCCACCATTTCAAAATTTTTTCCCTAAAGAATTCACAAGGCGAAGGGGATGGTGAATTTTTCATGTCAGCCCATGCCCTCCACATTAGAGGATTAGAAAAAAGGGTAGGTTTGGGGATTAAGGTTCATGATTCTGACAATAATAATCATTCTCAATGCAAAAACCCATAATATAGCTCCCTACCACATTTCCAAGAAATGTGTGGATCATCCAATTCATGGGTTGATTCACATTAGTTGATTTGGAATGAGATATCGAAAAAGATAACAAAAGAAAATTATATCCCCTACCTAAAAGGTGGTCATCATTGAAACATTCTGTCCATGAGGGTTCAAGTTCCATTGGTGTTCGTCGCATTCTGGTACCATTCCATCATGTGCGTCAAAGTCCCTAGAAAATATATTCTGTTTTTCATTCGTATTTGGATATATTTCTCTGTGTATGTTCATCTGAGGAATTTGAACCAATTGATCCTCTTATCTCTAATGTGTTAACAAATTAAAATAAAACAAGTCCTTGGATTTCTAAAAGGCTGCATCGTTATGTTGTTACGCTATTTCATTTATGAAAAAACATATCTGTTACACTTCATTTAATGTGTCATTAAACTAAACATTGATGAGAGATTAATGTATTTTAATTTATGATAATCATTTTCGCTTCATCGATACTGGATCATCACTCAGCGGTTTGGAAAAAATATAAAATAACTTTTAATGTTAATTCATTTTTAACCTGAAAAGTCCAAAAATTAACTTTTTTGGTCAACCCTCATCGGTCGATGTTAACTCATTTATAGGTGAATCACAATGTTATGAGTTAAACTTTTCAATTAGATTTTTTGAGAATGTGTATAAAAGTTAGAAAATCTACATCAAAATTTTATATAAATAAACATTAAAAAATGTTAGAAAATTAACTTTCACCCTCGAACCATTCCGGTTGATGTTAATCTCTTTCGAAGGGAATCATTCCCTCATGATATCAATGGTAAAACCCTATTTCTAATCATTTTTAACATTTATTAGTTAAATTTATTTTAACATTAAATTATTTTAACTTAATTATTTTATTTACACCCAAAAAACGAACTTCCACTATTGGAATGTGCCAGAAAATTTTAGGATTTTCCTAAAGAATGGATACCCCAACGAGCTCAACAGTTTTCTCATATTTTCTTTCTGAGTCACCATTATAGATTTATAATCATATAGAAAATAATATATATATATATATATATATATATCGTTTATTCATTTTCATGTTTTCTCACTAGAGGCCTGCGTCGACAAAACATAAATCGCGACTAGGGTAGACCCACCATCCAAAAATAAATGGGGCCCACACATTTCTGATCTGGACAATCATTTGATAGTGTTTAAATATTTTTTTGTAAAATTTCTCCCACATTATATTTAATACAAACACATTATTTACGAATCATTCCGAGCACTCTAGGCCACAAAATCGAATGTCGTCTTAGCGCTTGGTCTCGAAATATTTCTATATAATTTGAAATAAAATTACATGGAATTTCACAGATATAACAGAGGATATAATTTGAATCTAAAATAAAAAAGTGTTAGAGGATTTCTTCCTTATAAAGATATCATAGGGGGTACAAACTAAATGATTGAAAGACAGTTGAAAATTGATTTGAATGAAGAAAAATACAAATTGATTTTAAAATAGAATATGATATTGAAATGTATTTTCAACTAGGGGAAATCAAGCCTAGACGAGGATGTGGAGAATTGGGATATGGTGTATTTTTACATTTTGGATCTTATTAAGGATAATCCATAAAGAGAGGTTACCACTAATTAATTATGAAAAATTAAGTTAAATAATTCAAACCAAATCAATTTTTTCTTTAATTGATTTATAATATTATTGTGTTTTAATTTTATTTTTTATTGTAAAAAATATAAGAATCTCGAATTTTATATAAAATTTAATTAGAAATTAGAAATTAATTTGAATGATCTTAAATCATGTTAAACCAAAAGGAACTATGGGATACGGGATATCGTCTCAATTTCTCTTCATTGATGACATCATTAATGCTATTAACTTAATTTATTTTATATGGTGTGTATATTGTTCCCTTTAGATGTAAATTCATGATTTTTCTATACTACATGGTATTATATGTTTTCATTTTAATTATTTCATCCAACACGATATAACTTGAAAATTATCATGGGAAATGGATTTCCACAAAATCATATTTTCATTGAGAGATATTTCTTAATATGCACCCATTCACTTTTTTGTTGTTTATACAATACCCCTATAATGTATTTACAATGAAAAACTATTTATTCATGGGGATTACTTTCTTTTATATTTATATTCTTCATTGGTTTATTATTTCATTATTAGAAAAGAGGTAAAAAATATTTAATATGACCACATTCATTTGTGATTATTAACATTATCTGGAAACAAACACATTTATGTGATTATTTTTTATTAGAGGACCCCATTTCAATTAAATATATATATTATAGTGTTAGGTATATGATTAATTAAAAAAAAATCCATTTTTAAATTTGGTTTTTTTAATGTTTTTTTATTTAATAGGTAAATATTCATAAATATGTATCCCGTCTAAATATGTATTATTGAGGATAAAGAAAACTGATTGATGAAATAAATGGATTATTTTATATATGAGGAATGATTTTGACATATAGATATAGATAAGAACCATTTATAGATAACCGCTCAATGATTTGGTAGTCTCATGAGGAAAATCAATTTGATCGCTATATTTAAAAAGTTATCTTTTTATATGAATCTATTAGATATATATACTCTCATAAAAGGTAACTACATTTATGTTATCATGATATCTACGTTTATGAAATCTAATAGTTATAAATTACTTTTTTCAATAATTTAGTTGTTATTATCCGTGATATTATTTTCAATTATATTTTCAATGGATGCCTTCAATTCTTATTATATTGATTAAATGTCACATGCTTTCAATTTTTCCCTTACATATCGATTATACATTATTAAAGTACGAAGCTCCTGGTATGGATGAAATGACTAATGTTTCTAGTTATTTAACATTATAAGATTATGATAATTGATTCATGATATATTCCTATAGGCATATCCCTTTCTAACAATTAATGCTGAGAATTATTATTTTTCCATTCCATAAATCCATAAATTGTTCTAAGAATGACATACATGGATATACTGGACGAAATAATAATATTCTAAATTTATTCTATAATTTGAGATCAGAAATATAATATAATTATCATGAATTTATCTAGTTTACTAGGCCTTCACTAGTGCAGAAAACATTTTTTACGTCGGTTATTTTTCATTATTTACGTCGGTTTTTAGGTGAAGTTAATACGGACGACGTTATAAATAACGTTTTTTACGTCGGTTATTTAAAACCCGACATAACATCCCTAACATCACGGTGTTTATCACGTCGGTTCATTAATAACCGACGTGATAAATATGCGCGGGGGGGGGGGGGGGGGGGGGGTCTATCACGTCGGTTATTTCTAAAACGACGTGATAAAACGCCTGGGATGTCGTTTATCACGTCGGTTATGACATAACCAACGTGATTAACCCTTCCTCGGGCCTATTATCACGTCGGTTTCTTAAATAACTGACGTGATAATAAGGCCTGGGAAACGTTTTAGCACGTCGGTTATCCAATAACCGACGTGGTAAATCGATTCCCAGGCCTTTTAGCACGTCAGTTATATTAAGAACCGACGTGATAAAAGGCCCGGGAACGGTTTATCACGTCGGTTCTCGAAAAACCCGACGTGATAAACCCCTACCGATTTATTTACCACGTCGGTTATAAAATAACCGACGTGAAAGCGATATATATTTTTTAAAATAATTGCACTGCTCTCACCAAAAAGCAACCAGAAACCAAACAACAAAAATAACCATGCCAGCCCTCCCCCAAGCCCCAACTGAACCCCACCCTCATCTATACCCACCTAACAACCTTACCAGCCCTCCCCCACCACATTGGAGCCCCACCACAACCCTTGGACACCCCCACCCCTTGGACAGCCCCCCCACCCTCATTTACACCCCCACGACCCCTAGTACAGCCTCAAACACCCATTGGACACCCCTCCCATATCCCTTGGACACCCCCCACCCCTTGGACACCCCCCATCCCTTGGACAGCCCCCCACCCTCATTTACACCCCCAAGACCCCTAGTACAGCCTCAAACACCCATTGGACACCCCCCACACCTTGACAGCCCTCCCAGACCCCTTGGACACCCCCCCGACCCCTGGACACCCCCCCCCCCCCCCCCCGAGCCCTTGGACAGCCCCAAACACCCCTTGGACACCCGCCCACCCCTTGGACACCCCCCACCCCTTGGACAGCCCCCCCACCCTCATTTACACCCAACCGGCCCCTTGGACAGAACTCCCAGACACCTTGGACACCACTCCCATATCCCTTGGACACCCCCCACCCCTTGGACACCCCCCACCCCTTCGACAGCCCCCCCCCCCACCCTCATTTACACCCCCCGAACAATAGGACAGCCCCAAACACCCCTTGGACACCACTCCCATATCCCTTGGACACCCCCCACCCCTTGGACACCCCTCACCCCTTCGACAGCCCCCACCCTCATTTACACCCCCCGAACACTAGGACAGCCCCAAACACCCCTTGGACACCCCTCCCATATCCCTTGGACAGCCCCACACCCCTTGGACACCCCCACCCCTTGGACAGCCCCCCCCACCCCATGGACACCCCTCCAACCCCTTGGAACCCCCCCGACCCCTTGGAAACCCCCCCCCCCCATCCCCTTGGACAGCCCCAAACACCCCTTGGACACCCCTCCTATATCCCTTGGACACCCCCCCACCACTTGGACACCCCCACCCCTTGGACAGCCCCCCCCCCCCCCCACCCTCATTTACACCCAACCGCCCACTTGGACAGCCCCAAACACACCTTGGACACCCCTCCCATATCCCTTGGACACCCCCACCCTCATTTACACCCCCCGACCCCTAGGACAGTCCCAGACACACCTTGGACACCCCTCCCATATCCCTGGGACACCCCCCAAACACCCACCCACCCCCTTGGAACCTCTCCCCCCATACCAAAATCCAGACCAGAAAAACCATCAACAGTAGACCAAAACAAGAAGTAGAGAAAAATTAAAAATTCACTTATATAACATTCAAAACATACACTGTCAACGTAAAAAAAAACTAAATCCAACCTAAACGACTACGAAATACACAATTACATTGACAATATTCAAAATTACATTTTACATTACAAACAACTAAAAGTCAATCAAACCTGTAAAATAATTTGACCACTCCACTTGTAAGTGTTTGATATCTTCAGCAGTAAAGGGTTGAGGGTCATCAAAAAGCTACAAAGGAAAAGGATAGTAGTCAACGTTTATAATGAATAAATCAAATTGAAATATTATGAGGAAGAGGAAATCTTACCAGGTCAAAACTCAGAACTGTCCCAGTTGTTATTATTTCATACATAAATCTTAACATGTAATATCTGCATTCGATGATGCCTTGTTGCTCATGACATTTCTATTTGAATGAGTGTAAATTCAATATATTATTTTTATGTAATAAATCAAAATGTACAAATTATAAATGGATATTTACCTTCGCATGTACATATTTGATCTTGAAATTCCTTTTCTTTGCGCTTTTTCGAAAGTGGACCCATGCCCTGTTAGAAAATAATACGAATGGGGTAAATTTAAAAATCATTATAATATATAAAACTATTGTGAAATTGAAACTTACGTTTCCAATATATTCTTAAAACATTCTCGCACATCATCATGGAGAGAGCATATCCAATAAAGTGCTTTCTCCCTAGGGCAAAAAACCCCTAACATCCAATGATCCCTGATAAAAGGAAATTTAACGTTAGTGGTTTTTTATGTTAAAAGATAATTAACCCATTGAGAGGGATGTGTTTCATACCTCTCACAAAAAGGCATCATCCAACACTGTGTGATTACATTCTTTTCAAATCTATCAGCAATATAAATCATTCTTTGTTCCTCATCCAATGCACATGCTTCAGGGGAAATCAATTGTGGGTCCACGAATCCATATACATCTGTCAGCTCATTCCTCTCACAAATTTTATACAGATACCTAATACAAAGAAGACATAAGTATACATTTTTAATAAATATAACGCAAGGAAAAGGTGTTAAGACTTACATGATAAAAATTTGCACCACGTTGATGCCCAACTTATCTCCAGTGACAAACTCCATGATATCAGTTTTCATAATCCCCACACTTAGTTCACGTCCACAGACATGAGCTTCCATTGTAAAGTCATAATGATCCGCCAACAAATTTGAATATCTTGACAATTTGTCAGGACTGCTAGTATCTGCATCTGATGTCATAGCTATCTGTCTTTGTTGTTGTCTATACAGTATTTCTTTACCATTGAAGTATTCCTGTAAAAATAAATTGAAAAATATATTAGTTTCAAATGATAAAACATTAATAAAAATATAAAATAAAAGATATAACATCCATACCTCTATGGTAATAAGTCGAAGAAGTCTGGATGGCCAAAGAAAAAAATGGCCGATACTATGTCCAACTGTCATCACCTCATCTGTAGGTAATGGTATCCGAGCTGATCTATCTATAATATCCTGTACAGTGACCCTCTGATTCTCTACCTCTAACTGTTGATGATGAACTGTATCTCCTATACAATATACCATCCCATATGCAACTATATGATGTTGAGGATCATCAACATACAACTCACAATAAGTAGGTAGCTGCGGCGGAGGAGGAGGATCAAAAATGGGGTCCGCAGGCTGAGGTGGGGGAGTGAGAGCTACTGGGAGAGGTGGAGTGGGAGCTGCACCCTGAAATTGTCTTTGCAAGTCTGCAAACATAAACTGCACCGATGATCTAATCTTGTCCTCCATTGTCGCATTAATATTATGGACATCAGCCTCCAAGGATTCTATTTTTTTTATAAACTCCCTCAAAGTTATAAGTTGAGGAACGTGGCAACACTTTTCTTACCGATACACCTGCCGGATATCCTCTTACACGACCAGGATGTTCGGTCATTCCCAATGCCACAGATAAAATATCTTCCCTCCCAGATGGTGTAAATGTCCCCTGTGAACTCTGATCCTCAAGAGAGTCCTGTAATAATTAATTGAACATTTCTATAATGATTGGAAATATATGACGAAAATAGTAAACTTAAATAAATAAAATAGATATCTTACAATCCTCTCAACTATGAGTCTCGATTCTTCCGAAAGATATTGTCCTTTTTTTCCCTTCCGAGCTCTTTTCCATTTCTCATGTCTAGATGGAGGGGATGGAGGGGCCACCTCTCCAGAGCTTGAAGACTCAGCTCTTAGTTGTTGAAATTTTTCTGCCATCATTTGTTCTTCCAATAATGCATACCCTCCCCGAGATAAACTATGAGGGTATACATTTTTAGATTGGATCTCTTGATGAGCTTTCCTTGTTTGCTGTAAATTAAGAATAAGTAATCATTAACAAAACAATAATAAGATCATTTATATAAGAAAGATTATAAAAGTTTACATTGCCCTTACCAAAAATGATTCTTTTCTTCTACTTTCAAAAAATTGTCTCCATGTGTCTTCATCTATAAAAGGATATATACGACATGGATTCTCACGACTCCTATGACCATAAATGAAATCAGATGAGAGGGTTGATTTGAAATCCGTCCATCTCCTAGCAGCCAACGATAAGCATTTCTTCCTGACTCCTCCAGTGTCAGGAATATCAAATGTCATCTGATAAAAAAGAGGTTAAAAATATTATATATATTAGAAACATTTAAAGAACAGTCAAACAATAGCAAAAGATCTTACCAAAATGGTCTCCCACAGCTGAGAAATTATCGCCTTATCCACACATCTCCAATCATCATAAAGAATGCTTACTTTTCTCTTAGCCTGAGTTGCTACAAAACCCTTAAAATATTTATCATTTGGACCTCTAGGAAGATCATCATCATCAAACTCCACGACTATCCTCTCCTCCTTCGTACGGGCAAGTGATAATTTTGGTAAACGTGTGCACCCACGCTTACCAACCTTTGAACTCTTTTTCGTAATAGGAGCATGTGAATGTTCCTCCCCAAATGTATGACCAATATGCTCATCTCCAGAATCATGTAGCTGATCAACTGATTGATCTTTCATTTTTCTTCAAATCAAAAAAACAAACATTAGTTCACAAATACACAAATTCAAATATTTAAATACTACTTAATCAGAAAATAGAAAAGTGTACTAAATTACATAATAGTAAACATTGGTAATATGGTAAGCATGTTAAACAATGATAAACATGGTAAACACAGTCTGTTGTACCCCTCTCTCTTGGATTTTAATGATCACAATCACTCTTATTATGTTCTAACTTGTTTTCAAGTGTTTTTGTTGATAGGCAAAAGGTTGCCAAGGAGTTGGCCCAAGAAAGCTGAAAAGTGGACTCACTGAGTCCACCGGTCAGCCGGTGTGAGCTCACCGGCCAGCCGGAGGACCCAGGCAGTGGACTTGCCCACTGCCTGGTGTCACCGGCCGGCCGGTGGACCAGAGAGCTTTGCTGTCTGGACCACCGGCCACCGGTGATCCACTACCGGCCAGCCGGTGCGCCCAGGACTTCTCCTCTTTACGGTTTTTATTGTTTTATCATTTTGGTTTGATACATGTTTTAATAAGTAAAAAATTTACAATATCTAACATTATATGAAAAAACTAAATGTAAACAAGAAATAAACATGTGTTACCTATAATTTTAGGAATGTACTGTTGGATTGTTTTCCCAAATTCCTTCGTCGTGATCGTTCCTTATGGCACAAACCATGTCTTCGACATACTCATCATTATGTTCTGTTAATATTTCCATGGAAGTAGGTATCTCACATAAATCAGCATCTTCATCAAATTCATCCTCACCAACATATTGTTTTTTCCCTTGTAAAACAACAGCCCACTGCACCCCTCCTAAACACCACCCCCACCCCCTACCCCCTTGGACACCTCCCTGGACACCCCCCAACACCCACCCACACCCTTGGACAGCCCCCACACCCACCCACCCCCTTGTAAACCCCCCTGGACACCCCCCGACCCCTCTGGACAGCCCCCCACCCCTCCTGGACACCACCCCCACCCCCTACCCCCTTGGACACCCCCCTGGACATCCCCCAACCCTCTGGGCAGCCCCCCCACCCACCCGGACAACCCCAAATACCCTCTGGAGAGGCCGCCACCCACTTGGACAGCCCCCCACACCCATCCACCCCCCTTGGACACCCCCATGGACACCCCACCGACCCCTCTGGACAGGCCGCCACCCCCTTGGACAGCCCCCCACAACCACCCATCCCCTTGGACACCACCCTGGACACCCCCCGACCCCTCTGGACAGCCCCCGACCCCTCTAGAAAGCACTCCCACCCCTCCTGGACACAACCCCCCACCCCCGACCTTCTTGGACACCCCCTGGACACCCCCAACCCTCTGGACAGCCCCCCACCCCTCCTAAACACCACCCCCACCCCCTACCCCCTTGGACACCCCCCTGGACACCCCCCGACCCCTCTGGACAGCCCCCGACCCCTCTAGAAAGCAACCCCACCCCTCCTGGACACAACCCCCCACCCCGACCTACTTAGACACCCCCCTGGACACCCCCCAACCCTCTGGACAGCCCCCCACCCCTCCTAAACACCACCCCCACCCCCTACCCCCTTGGACACCCCCCTAGACACCCCCCAACACCCACCCACACCCTTGGACAGCCCCCACACCCACCCATTGTAAACCCCCCTGGACACCCCCCGACCCCTCTGGACAGCCCCCTGCCCCTCCTGGACACTACCCCCACCCCCTACCCCCTTGGACACCCCCCTGGACATCCCCCAACCCTCTGGACAGCCCCCCACCCACCCGGACAACCCCAAATACCCTCTGGAGAGGCCGCCACCCACTTGGAAAGCCCCCCACACCCATCCAACCCCTTGGACACCCCCCTGGACACCCCACCGACCCCTCTGGACAGGCCGCCACCCCCTTGGACAGCCCCCCACACCCACCCATCCCCTTGGACACGACCCTGGACACCCCCTGACCCCTCTGGACAGCCCCCGACCCCTCTAGAAAGCACCCCCACCCCTCGTGGACACAACCCCCCACCCCCGACCTACTTGGACACCCCCCTGGACACCCCCAACCCTCTGGACATCCCCCACCCCTCCTAAACACCACCCCCACCCCCTACCCCCTTGGACACCCCCTGGACACCCCCCAACACCCACCCACACCCTTGGACAACCCCCCACACCCACCCACCCCCTTGTAAACCCCCCTGTACACCCCCGACCGCTCTGGACAGCCCCCCACCCCTCCTGAACACCACCCCCCACACCCTACCCCCTTGGAGACCCCCCTGGACACCCCCCAACCCTCTTGATAGCCCTCCCACCCCCCTGGAATCACTGAAAATTTACCTTAACAAGAAGTTGGGCCATTCAAAGAATGTTTTTAGGTGTGGAGGAAGAACTGAGTTTCAATAGATAGAGATGGAACTCGACATTAGGTTGTCTATTCCAGGTGTGGATTTGAAGGAGTTAATGTTTGTTCAGTGACCCAAGAGATTGAATCAGAAATTCAGATGTTTTGCCATTTTCTCATGATGAGGATGAATAATTAGTGGGGTTTGTCTTTTAAATGCAGATCTTAGCAGACCATCATATTTTCTATAGATCAGTAAAGTATGTTAGCATCGAACATAAGTCTTAAGGGATGCTTTCAGATCCAAATATGTATGTTGGTGGATGCAATGGATCTAGTAGAGGTTCTAGAAGGAATTGTGGTTTTATTTGTTTAGGATAAGTAGTGAAGAAAAAACTAGTTAATTTTTTACTTGCTGAAAAGAGGGTATCTAAATTTTTTAATATGCCGAGGGGAAATCTGGCGATTCCTCCTCGTGAAACATTGTTTGCAGGGGGTGAAAATGGTGATGTGATCCCAAATCCATGCACCTATTCCATGGTTGTGTGTGAATAAAGTAGTAACAACTATAAAAGGGAAACCCATCCAAATGGACACGCCCCAACCCTCTCGGGGATTTATAGAAAACGATGAAAAATTAGTGAAATCATAAAATTAGTCAATATTGCAAGTCTAACTAATAGATCTAGGGATGATAAATAAGATTATGGTGCCAAAACAAGTTAAAATGGTTCACAATCAAAGAATCTTAGCTAGTTTCAAAAAAAAAATCACAACACATATATATATACTATCCGCGAAAAAAAACGAACGAGTGGGAGGATTACCTGAGTGCTGCGAGTTTAGATGATTGATCCGAGGAGATTAAATATGAGAAACGATGATCACAAAACGAATCTAATCCAACGAAATGGACGAGCCGATTCGGGTTTACGCGCGAGAGAGACGAGTCGCGACTGTCGAAGGTAAACTCGCGAATGAAAATCCACGGGTCTGGGTAAATTTTTAAATGAGTTATCACGTCGGTTATTCAATAACCGACGTTATAATTTTTTTAAAAACATTTATAACTTCGGTTATTCAATAACCGACGTAAAAACCTTCCTCCGATTCTTTTTTTACGTCGGTTATTTTATATCCGACGTTATAAAGGGCTCAAAATCCGCGTTTATTTACATCGGTTATTCCATAACCGACGTCAAAAACATCTGCGGATTCTTTTTTTACGTAGGTTATTTTATAACCGACGTAAAAAGGCCTTCAAAAACCGCGTTTTTTACGTCGGTTATTGAATAACCAACGTAACAAACACCCCCCGCTTCCGTTTTTTACAGCGGTTAATGTATAAACGACGTAAAAAACGAAGCCGCTCGATTAATAATATCGGTTATAAAAATAACCGACGTTAAAGGTGTACTAAACACAGGTTTTTACGTCGGTTTTATATAACCGACGTAAAAAATGGTGACGTAAAAAAGGTTTTCTGCACTAGTGCTTCTAATGTTTTTTCTCTTTCAATATTGGATTCCTTTCATATTATGTTAATTTAAAAAAGCATACACCAACGTTGGGTTATTGGAGTGGGGGTTGTTACTAATAGTACAATACAATATATTAAAAATATAATTTTTTAAAAGATAATTATTAAGAACATTATTTAGATATTCATCCATAAAAAATGAAAAAAATCTTCCTAGATTCTAAGATAAATATCTTCCCAAAAATAAATTTATTTATCAAAATATCAAATACATTATTCCAATTTTTTTTTCAAAATTATTGAAAAAAAATCATTCCAAATGAGGTGCCTATAAATCATGTTCAAATTTTTAATAGATAATCCATTTTTTGGAAACATATACAACTACTTTAATTAATTTTATCTCTTATTATAAAATAAAAACATTACATATTTCAGTCTGATTATCATGTAACTCAACCAATATCATCTTATGAATAATAATGTCATACTGTATGGCTCAAAATATTCTTAATTCTTATTGATTTTATTCATGAAAATACATTCCATTATATAACATCGAAAAAACATAATCAAAATCACCAACCATATTTCCTTGATTTGTAAAATTTTATTCTTGGTTTTCAAAAATAAATTTGAAATTATCTGTTATACTTATTATATCATATAATTCATAATCTAAATTTTGTACTATCTCAGATATTGATTTTGTTCCTAATATGATTCATGTTATCTGTTCAATGTAAATTTTAATATATTTTTCATCAAGATTTTTCCATCGAGTTATTTGTTTTAACCTACTAATATCTTTCTGTGATCATACTTTTTTGGAATTCAAATCATCATCATCTTGAATAAAAAATTAAGTTATCTCTTTTTAATGATTTTTTATTTTTTAAACGATCTAACATCCCTATATTTTACATTATTATGGATTTGATTTCATGTAATGATTAAAAAAATCAATGAGTCATTTAATTACTTCATTCAGGTAATTAATATTCATTTCGATTCTTTAAAACATATTCTTGATGGGTTGAGAGATGAATCCCTAGAAATTCTATGAACCGATGTCCCTTGTGGAATATATTTTTCATCTTTATTTTTTTCATCATATTTTTATTCCTAATATTCCATATCCTCACATTTTCATTATCATATTCAGAAGGATATATGTTATATTATTGATCTTTTGGTTATAGTTTTTCATCTTCATATTATGAGGATTGTTTTTTTATTTTTTATTAATCAAAAAAGACAATAATATATATAATAATGTTGAATAATTCCATAAAATTTCATAAATTTTAAGTCCCTTAACGAGCATGTTAAAGATGACTTCATTTTTCTTATGCTTATTTTTCACGGAACAAGGGGTGATTCCTCCTGATGAGTTTATTTACAATTTCCATCATACAATTTTACATCTTATTATTTAACCAAAAAATTATTGGATTTACCATTAATAGTAGAATAATGTTATAATATATGTAGAGGTTAATTTATTTTATGAAGGTTAGATGAAGGTTCTCTGAGTTTATTAGATGTATAACATTTATGATTTGTTCAAGCATCCAAATATAATTTATCCTATCATAATTATATTAATTAATTATAATGGAGAATATAAATTTCATTTTTTTCATCTGATATATCCTTATTATCTGGTTCATAATGATTGAGATATTTTTTTTTCTTTTGGTGAAATGCTTTAGCCAAATTTAGTCTAAATTATTGATTTACTAGTTTTTTGGATTATTAATTTTTTAGGTTAGCTACGAATGAATATTTTCACATATATTTTTCATTCTTCATCTAAAAATAAGGTATGTGTCATCATTATTCGTGTTATGAATGTATTTCCTTCAACATATCAGATTTATGTTCGGACACAACATCATATGGTTTTTCAAAAAAAAATTGATCAAATATATATCAACATCATTTTATTTTTTGATACCTCTCAAATGAAATAAACCACATCTTGTTGTAAAAATTATTTATTTTTACTATTTATATAATTCATGATATTTATAAAACTCTTATTGATGAAAAATTAGTTTTATAGAGTATCCAATTTTTTGAACCTAGTGTTGACTCCCTCAAAAACATTAAAAAATTAATTCACTAGATTTACCTTCCACATTTTAACCAATAGCTCATGTAAATAAACATCTTGCACTTTTAATGTTTCTTTTTAGGCTTTAAAATTTATCAAAGAACATAGATCTTAAATTTTTGTAATCTCTACATTCTAATAAATGTGAAAATTTCAATAAATTGTCATATGATGAAAAAAATAGAAGTTTCATTTTTAAACATCTTAATAGATATGAGTTTATCTTTTGGATTTTATGTTACTAAAAACAATTCTCCATATATGAGAGTATAAACTCATAAAATACCATTTTATATGTTCATAACATATGACTCTCTAAAGAATGAAAATGTTACAAAATTAAATCCATAATCATGCAATAATATAATTTAAGTATGAAATTCCCTTACATCATCAAGATTATGTAAATATAATTAAAATTTCCCTATATACAAGGATTCCAAACTATAATATACCATAAACATATTTAGAAAGTAATCATATTTTCTTACCATTAATTAACTCTAATGTACTCCAAAATAAAAATTCTTCCAAATAAATCACTTGAATAACCAACAAAACTAATCTCACGAACTAAACAGATCGAATGAAATAGAAAAAATTTATACTGAAGAGAATTCAAATGATAAAAGATATTTACTATTGATATGTGGTGATAGTTGAGGGATAGTTGAATCATCATCATAAAATATCTTAGATAGTGATGGGTAAAATTATTTACAATCAAGGCTTTATATTATGGTCATCATTGATGTCCAACACTCAGAATATTCCATAATGAAATTTCAACTCGTAACCTTTTTTAAAACTGTTAATATACTTTTTATCGGTTAAATTTTAATCATAGTGAATAAATAATAATTTGAATGAAATTTATAATTTATAAATATAATAAAAATTTAATATTAAAAATGACGGAATCATTAAACAAAATAGAATTTATCTTTCAAAAATATATATATATATACATTCTTAAAAAAAGTTTAATATTAAAAAATTTTCATTTTGGGAAACAAAACTCCAACAAATTTGAATAAAAAATATTTAGAATAATTTATTTAGAAAAAATAATTTTATGATTATTTTCACAAAAAAAAGGAAATTTTTCATTAAAATTGTTAATAATAATTTATTAATAAAATTTCAATAAAAATTATGAATATTTTAGAAGAGGAAAAAAAATTTAGGAAAAAATAAAAAAATATTATAAATATAATAAAAATATATTCCAAATTTATTAAGATGTTTATTTCTATAATAATAACTATTCATAAGAATTAGACCAAATGATACATTTATATCCACTATCACTATATTTTTTTTAATATACTGAAATATATCAGAATTTATGTGTTTTTAAAAAATATAATGTTGGTCTTACATTCTAAAAAAATATAAAATTTCATAAATTTTTTATTTTCCCCAAATAAATTATGTCGTGTATCAGTGTTCTTAGATATTTAGTGATTTAATATAATTTTACTAAATGTTATGGAACATGTGTTTTAAAAAAATTAGATATTGACTAAAACAGAAGACAAAATTAGGGACTGATTGTTTTAAAAAAATTAATCCTATCAATTTGTAGATTCCATAAATTCATATTTACTAGTGGAGTGTTCTTGGGATTATTGTTTCCTTTAAGAACAAGATAATAATTTTTCTATTAGTAAATTAAAAGTTCAATAAATAGTTTATCTATCCATTTTACAACAAAAAAATTATACAACTAAAATAATATAATGTTAACATTATATTCAAGAAAAATAAAATAGACCATGATGAGTTTTACCCTAAAGATAATGAAATATTTTTTATATCATTAATATGGGGAACATTTGGATTGTATTAACATTGTGCACATAAGAATAGAAAAAAATATTTCTTTATGACTAGTAGTAAGGTATAATAAGATGACAAAAAATTCTATAAAATATTATTGATCTACTAATTTTCTAGATTAATTAATACCTATGGTTGTTGAGATTATGATAGGAGTACATATTAATTTATTATACTCACATCCAATTATTTTAATTACATAATTAGAAATTTTTTCTGAGATAGTAATGTTCCATATGGTTTACAAAAACATTTAAAACCACAAAAATAATTTATTTCACATACCATTCTCTTCTAAAATTGATATTTCATAATATTATAAAAGGAATCAATATGATATTTTTTTATCAAAATATAATTTTATCAAATAAATTTCAACAATATTATTTTTATTTTATAACATTTTCACTAAGATGTATTGGATTTTCAACACCCATAACATAATTGGATTGTTACAAAAATTCTAGAAATCGATTAATCTAGGACCTATGGTCTTGTTTATATCCATAAATATTATTAATTATAATAAATACATGATAGATAAGTATTTTATTTTCATAAATAGTGGTGGTTGATTAGAAATCTATAACTATATGTTTCCATTATTGAATATACACTTCACGTCAATAAGAAAATAAAAATATCTTCGAAAAGTTGTATAAATAAATGTATTATAGAAGTGTCAATTCAATAAACTATTGAATAATATTTTTTAGAGTACATGACTTATTTGTGATTAAAAAACTTTGAACCGATCCTATATTTATTTTTCTCTATAAATCCATGTAATCACATTTATTATGGAATCCCATTTTACTCACATTATCGTTTAATCATATGGTCATTCAATAAAAGTGGAAACAATATTCATTTAATATTCATTGAGATCAAACTATATTTATTTTATCTAATCTTCATTAAATAAAGCCTCTTTAGGTTTTATAGGTTAAAATTTTAGAAAATGTAAACCATGTACAATATCATTTCATAAGGAACATCTATTTTTGAATGGGATGCCAACATCACCAATGATATTATCACTTGGATACTTTAAGATATTTTTTTAATTCTTGGGGTTTTAAAAATATGTTCTTCCTAATTTTTTTAATTTCATCAAGGGTTAAAACATCAAACAAAATCTTCAGTTTTTCTAACTAAATAAGTTTACATAATCTGTAAAATACATGATTTTTTAAATAATCTGAAGGCTTGGTTTTAGTTTTTTTGAAATAAAAATGATTAATTTTTTTAAATTTATCTTGTACAATTTAGTTAATAATACATGTAATGTTATTAAAAATTTAATAAGCATGACAATTTGTTGAACAAATTATTAAAATTCATAATTAAAATTTTAAGATCATTAATGTTTATTATCATTAGTAATAAGGATGAATACTTTCACCCAAAATATATAATGTAAGAATGTTTCAGTTTTTACCATTCTAAAAAATCATATGTAGTTTTTTAATAATAGGACTATGTAAAATTTTTTCCATAACATAACAAGAAACACTAACTATTTCATCCAAAATATATTTTTCAATATAGTATTCTCTCAACATGTTTCACGTATTCTATTAAAGAATGATATTTCATTTTCTTACTACTCTAATTTTCTGAGGAGTTCGTAGTGATGATTATATATATATTATAAATTTTATGCGATTAATTATTAAAATTTGGAATTGAATTTTTTTTACCAAGATCACTATGAATAGTAACCCATGAAGATTTTCAAATTTTTAACATTGGCTAAACAAATTTACAAAAAAAAATGGAAAATATAATTTTATTCCTAGTAGATAGGCACAACTGTATCTTGGGTGGTTTTTTACCAGAAAATATGCATATTTTTCTACAAAAATAATAATTTTTTTGATTGATCAAATAAATCCATAAGAAATAACTATAAATAATTTGAAGTTGTAACAATACTAATATATTAAAAACCATAATTATGTGTCTTTCAAAATTGAAAAGGATCACAAACTTTTGAAAAATTAATCCCAATATCTAATATATCTATAAAAATTCATTTATTTAGATTTTATCTTATGTGATAAAATTATTGAGTCCTAATATTCTATTACACTACCATGTTTTAAATTTTTTCGTACTAATGGAAAATAAATATAATCTTCAATGTTCTTCTATATTATGAATCTAACAACACAAAAAATTATTAATTTAATAAATCTCTTATCATAGTTATGTCATATAGTATAAATCACATTAAATCTCATAAATACCACAATATAATCTTTGTAAATGATCATTTAATTGATAAGAGGATTTTCAGAAATAATGGATCGTATACTGATGGAATATTATCTTGAACATTGGAATAGTAACATGAATATTGGGAATAGAAATATATCCAATAGAATAGTAACATCACATCATAATTAATAAATAAAATTTTATTATCTTATGATAGAAAATATAATAAATTCATGTCATGAAATATGTAAATATATATTTTAAAAAAAGAATACTTTGTATTGGTATTTTAGAAATTCAAAAATATTTATTTACAATTTTATAATAAATAAAGAAAATTAGTAGAAAATTTATTTTCAAAAATATTATTCATAAGTTAATACTTTGATTTCTTATTCTTATAATATAATTCTATTAGACCTTAACTAATTTTTATAATTGTTATAAAATTTGTTATAATATAAAAAGATTATTTTTAATATAAATTTTGATTTTATTAAAAAATATCATATTTATAAAATCATTTTCAAATAATGGGGTTCCCTTATGAATTCTAGACATCAAAAAAGTGTTTGGGTTAATTAATAGTATTTTTTTTAAACATGAATTTTCAATGAACTGTAAAATACTTAATTTATAGATATAGACATTATAAGTAAATAGAATTATTACTTGGAGTAATTTTATATTTAGTCACCATAGTATCTAACTATGCTAATTTTTTTAAATATATTTAGTTATAATTATCACAATATTCATACTCTTTATTATAAATAATAAATTAATGTATAAGATATTGATAAAACACTTATATCCTCTACTATAAATAACACCCCTCAAAACAACTTTTTCTAAAACCTCTAATGAAATGAAATTTTCCCAAATTAGAATTAAATATCTTCTTAGGAACCTACCCCATGTATAGGTCATTATGGAATCAACCAGAGACTAATCCTGGTCTCCTTATAGATGTTCTCAAAGGGTATAATTCAAGAGTTAAAATCCTCTTTCGTTTACTTTTAATTTTTTTTTGTTAATTTTATTTTATAATTAGGCCATAATCAACTCTATAAAAATGGGCATGATAATTACATTATCTAATTTATAGTATAATTATATCATGTTAATTAATGATACATCAAAACCTCCTTCATCTCTATATTTTAATTTAAAAATAAAATAATATACTATGATCTATCAATTTTCCAACATCATGGACAATGCATTTTAATTTCCCCTTTACACCTCCATGAGGCTTCATAAAAACCACTATATGGTTGTTAGATAATATATAATTTATTAAATAACTCCTTTTATGTTTTGTAACTAACATATACATATAATAATACATAATAGAACCCAATATGTTTTTGATGTCTGAAAAACATCCAGAAAGTATAAAAGATTATAACTCACCCTTTATCTAACGATTCATCCCCATGCCATTTTACCAATTTATTTACCTAAAAAATGTATCCTAAATTTTTTAATTAATGATATATAATTTAAATTATGTAGAATTATATTCATTATTAATAAACATCCATACTCATATTGATGTGAACTGATCGTCAACATCATGAAAATAAAACTTTTTAAGAACCTAGATCTTCATTTCAGGTTTGGACCATGATTTTGGGTGTTACTGAGGAAAAAGGGGAGAATCTGAAAATTTTATAAGTGCACGCAATGTATTTATGAGTACACACCGTGTACCCTATTATAACATACAGTCGTTTCATGGGAATGTAATGGCTTAGACATGGCTGTGTGAGGTGACCTAGAAGACCGCTAATGTCAGGGGCTGGTTGAGGTAAATACACAATGTGTTCATTTACTATAAATGCAATGGACCTTTTATTATATTTCTTTAATCAGATTGGGGTCACATCTAATCCTCAGTTTAATATTCTTATGCACTTGATTCATCCAGGAGTGACTAAGGGAGGTGAATCATCTCCAAGATACAAATTATCCATCTAAGGTCTGATTAGAATTCTGATGGGTGCATTGGAATGCCATCGATCATTCCTTCTTTCTTCTTTAATCTCACATCTGGATTTCTTCTCTCCCTATCTCTCTCTCTCTCCCTATCTCTCTAGTTTCCCAAGGTTGAAGGTTTTTGACATTTTTGATGATTTAATATGTTCTAGGTCGATTCAGAGGATGAGGATTAAATATATATATCTTACAATGTTGAGGTGGGTGGTCTGTTGCCTTTAATTTTTTGTCATTTAGTTTCATATGCCAATGTGTTTATTACCCATGTTTCGGGTATTTCATGTTTATAAAATTGAAACATGTTTTATCATCCTTAGTTTAATTATGGAGATATGTGTTGATTGATGTGATATTATGTAGAATTTCGTGTTTAAAGAACACCCCATTGGTGATTTTCCTTGTTTGAGTTATTAGGGTCATTTGGTCCAGGTTTCCAATGAGGCAAAACTTATTTCCTTTCCTTTCATGATAGGATAGATCAGATTTCCTTTTACTACTTTTTATATTTTTGTGATATGCATTAGAATTGTTTAGCCATTAAGTAGTTTAGATTACATCGGGCTTCTTGATATTGTTTATGCACGATTGAATTGCACAGGGCTATGAGATCCAGGTGTAGTTTGAGCACATGATGAATTGATGTTGAGTGCTTCCCCCGAGAGTCTATTATATATTATGTTATGAGACCACAGGGGGAAAAATACATGTTACCTCGATTAAGAAATTTTTATGGATTTGAAAAAATTATAGATGATTTGATTTCACCAGTAGGTGATCCACATTTTTTGTGTTGTTCTGATTTATATCATTAAGGTTCTATTTTTGCTGAAATTCAATGAGATGAGGGTATTCCATAAAATCCATCATATATGCTCTTTATAGAGATCACATTTCATGAATTTTTGTCATGCCATTTTGGGTGCACTACAAATTCTATGTTATTGTTATAGATGTTTGTCTCGATATGCATGATGTTGTGAAATATGACATGATAAAATACATGAAATCTTGATTGGTTATTGGAAAATTTAAAGTTCCATTTGATTGGGATCCAAATTTTGATCCCTGATGTGTTATGGGCCCTCATGGATTAAAAATTGTTGGATCTTGTGTTTGATTTCACTTTACTACATTGTGATATACATTAAAATGATTCCATTTATTGATTCATGGGGAATATTGGCCCCCACGGATCAGAATTTGGGACTTTAATGCTTGTTTCAATATTTAATGTGGTTCAGGAGAAGTTATGAGGCTAACTATTTGGTGAATCCCCTAATACATAGTGTGTGATGATAAATACTAACCATGTATACTTCTGTTCAAGGAGAAATTGTATTTATTAAATACATGATTTATATTCTATGTACACGCTGTGTAGTTTGTGACCATGTGATTGGCTGTGTGGGCAGAGACATGGGGTTTGGAAATGTTGGCAAGAACACACCGTGTACTGGGAGTACATGCCATTACAGTGATCCTATGTATCCGAACATGTGACTAACCACATGGGTGGATAAATTTCGTTCAGTACACACCGTGTCCCACATGAACATGCTATGTAGAGTTGACTGTGTCTTCGACCGTGTGACTAAAAACATGGGCGGTTGGAACTTAAGTGGTACATAACATGTTTTGGGTAAACACACAATGTACTGTTACATAGGAGAGAACCATTTGTTTACCCATATAGAAGAACATGGGCTGGAGGGAACTAAATTAAAGAACATGCCATGTCTCAGGATGAACACATTGTGTGTATGGGTGTTACATGACCAGTTTTAGAAAAGGGACATGCCATGATAATAGCTTAAGGGGAAAGGACATGCAGGGGTCAAGCACACCGTGTTTCCAAGTTTTAAAAAAATTGAATGTTTTATTTATCCTATTCATTTTTACCACATCTTGGATTTAGTCCTTGATAATACTGAACTGAGGTGTGTGCTTCACCATGAATTTTTGTGCCATCGAGACGTCCTCTGGTTGTAATCCAAATATAGGGCAACAATCAAGAAAATGAAAATGGCAGATTAGGGACTACCCGAAACCCCTCCCTTCAAGCCTATCTTGGCTCTTACTATCCTTATAGATACCGGTCATAATTCATTGTTCCGAGTAGTCTTCATCAAGATGATTAAGACCTTCCAAGGAGCACCTCATCCTTCCACGTCGTTGGTTGAGTTGAAATGAGGTTTTCATCAGATGAATTCTCCCACTTTCTAAGGGGATGGAGGACCTTTGTCGGCAGAGTCATAGTTAAAGGCCATGTCTTATTTCTTAGAGCATCTCAATATGCCTATGGAGAGGAGGATGAAGTTTGATAAATACATTCTACTCGATTCCTCTATGTAATGGTGAGATGTGATATCATATGAAGGATTCCATTGGGTGATGCTTGGGATAAGTTCCAGTGGACCTTCAATAACTACTACTATGAGACCTTGAGGGCTGACCGATCCTGAAAATTCATGAGTTTGGAGGAGGTTATTCTCCCATTCATTGAATATTCTTTTCATTTCACAGATCTATAGTTCTTCACACCCATTTGGGTGGGGGGGATGAGTTATTTCTAGAAAGAAAGTTTGAGGATGGTATCAAGCATGACATCTAATCACATATGAATATCTTCAGGTTGACTTCCATATATTCTTTAGTGAAACAAGCGAGGATCATCAACCATAACCTGAGGGATTATGGAGTTGTGGGCCAGGGAGGTTCAACATCTATAGTTGGTACCTTTTTGACAAATAGTAGGAAGCACCAAAGGGAGTCTACATAGAGATATTTGAGTAATAATTATTTTCATTTTGTTATCCAGTTGGTGTGCGACCAGTGAGTAATTCGAGAACATAAGAAACCTCAGTGCCTAAGAGAACTAGTTGATTTTCAATCTTGCGGTAAGATGGGACATCTTCAGCATTTTCTCAACACCCTCCTTCCAAATTTTAGTGATAGAGGATCTATTTCGAATCCTCATACCAGAGTAGGACCACTAGTCCTACATTAGTCTGTGGGATGGAGTTCATTAGGTCATTCAGGACGAGGTGTTTGTTGTGGCTGTAGTGGTCCGACATTGGTTTATTGTTATCTGAAGTGTGGATAATCTCAGGAATCTCATATAGCTTCACAGGGCCACGGCATATTTTAGGATTTTTCATTGGAGAAGATATTTCTAGAGAAGGATCCTAGACCCTGTACGGTTAGAGGTACGATTCTATTTTCCTCAATTTTATCTTATTATCTTTTTGAAATAGGGATTTCCCATAGTTTCAAATATTTTTCTGTTGTGGAGAAACTGGGTCTCTATATCGTTACATCTGAGGATATCATGACATGGGACACTCTGTTGGGGACTATAATGGCTACTGTGCGCTAGTCTAGGGATTTCCCTCTTGAGGTTGGTGGGTGTTACTTCATATGTGAATTATATGTATTAGAGATGATGAGCTTTGACCTTATTTTTGGAATGGACCAGTTAGTTCTATTCTAGGATACTATCAATTTTTTGTCATCATATAGTGAGTTTCACATCCCTAGAGGGTGGTTTGTTTCTACATAAGTGCGAATGAGATGTCTAGGCAAGTAGATCTGGACCAAAGCATCATGAGCTGAGTGGTGATACTGCCCGACTGCTAGTCTTTTTCTTGATTAACAAGGGACTTCATAGATGAATATGCCCCCAGTGGTTGTTCATCTTTAGGATGTTTTTCAAGATGACTTTTCTGGTTTACCTCCTGAGAAAGAGGTATAATTTTCTATTTAACTTGTTCTTTGTGCAACACTGGTGTCCATTCCTCATTATAGGATGGCTACACCCAAGTTTCACAAGGTCTAGAAGAAGTTGTATGAGTTATAGGAAGGTGGTTTCATCTGACAAAATAGTTCTCCTTGGTGTTCATCTGAAATTTTTGTTAAGAAGTTAGATGGTACCCCTACCTATGTAGATTATCAGAAGCTGAAATATTAGACCATTATGAACAAATATCCCTTACCGAGGATTTATTGTCTCATTGATCAACTTAGAGGTTACTATGTGTTTCCAAATATTGACTTCTTATCCTTTTTCAATGAGTTTCATGGTAAACCATCAGATATACATCTTACAACCTTTTGAATATGGTATGGTTTATTCGAGTAAGTGCTTATGTCGTTCAATCTCATAGCGCACCTATAATTATTATGGAACTCGATGATATGAGTATTCCATACATACATGTACTACTTTTCGTGGTTTTGTGGATAATATCTTGGTGTGGTATCACACTCGACATAGCCATTAAATTCATCATGAGATTGTTTTGAGTAAACTAACTGAGAATCAATTATATGTGGTTCTCTCAAAATGCCACTTTTGGATGGACTAGATTCACTTCTTGGGTCATGTTATATCAGATACATGAGTATCAGTAGACCCATATAAAGTGATAATAGTGGTTTCCTTTGAGTATTAAAAAATTTCATTGAGGTAAAGAGTTTTGTAGGGTTGGTTGGTTACTAATGACACTTTATAGAGGTCTTATCATGCATATAAGTGCCAATTATGGGCCTGAATAAAAAGGGTGTTAAATAATTAATGACATATTCTAGAGATTTATCCTTTTATAAGATGAAATGGAGGTTGAATTTAGAACCAATACGAGGTTTTTTAGAGTCGTGCAAGAGTTACATTGTATACTGTGATGCATGAGGTATCAGGCTGGGAGAAGTTCTTATACTGGGGAAGGAGTCATTGTGTATGGGTCTCAACAGTTTAGGCCACATGAGAGGAATTACCCGATGCACCATCTCGTGTTGGATGAAGATTTTAATTCCTAGTGTTGTTGGATACATTAAAATCTAGGACAAAATTTTGTGATTTTCACTAACCAAAAAAGTCTCAAGTATATAATTACCCATTGTGACATGAATTTATGATAGACATGGTGAATTGAGTACCTTCAATGATTTGACTTCAAGCTTGAACACATGCTGGGGAAAGGCAATGAAATAGCTGATGCATTGAGTAAGAGGACTTAGATACAGGCAGTTTTGGAGTCCAGTAGTGAGTGGTAGCTTATGGCTCTATTTTCTGAGATGCATTTGGGGGTCCACAATAGATAGGGGAATATATTTATTTCTTAAACAGTTGTTACCTCCCATCTTTTAAATCAGTGGGGAATGAAATATCTATGAGATTCTATAGGCATAGTCCGGCGGGAGAGTGTGTTAGGACATGACCGTACTCCTAGTGGACCATATGAGAGGATGAGATTGTTTATTTTCATGGGTGTGTATACCTATCAATAGACATGCATGAGGAGATGATGTGTGATTTTCATTCCTTAGTTTGGGTAGTTCATCTTGGTGTCACAATGATGTATCGATATTTATGTCATCAGTATTGGATTCTAGGTATGATGATGGATGTTGCAGGTTTTGATAAGAGATGTTCCACTTGTTAGTTGGTGAAGGAACTGCATCATATACCAACATGGATTCTACAATAGTTACCCATTCTCAATTACAATTGGAATGATGTTTCGATGTATTTAATGATAGTGTTACGGAGATCACTTTGAGTGAATGATGGGGTATGGGTTGTTATCGACAGGCTCAAGAAGGTGGCAGACTTCATACCGATCAAGAAGACCTTAGGTGTTGATGATCTTGGAAGTTTTAACATCTGAGATATTGTACGATTTCATGGGGTTCCATGCTCCATCATTTCAGATAGATATTCCCTCTTTACTTCTCATGTCTGGAAGGGGCTACATAGGGCTCTAGGTATACAGGTACTTTTGAGTACAACATACCATATAAAGACATATTCCCATTCAGAGGGAACAATTATAGTGTTGGAGGACAAGCTTCGAGATTGCATCCCTCATTTTGGAGTTTTGTAGTAGACGCATATACCTATAGGTGTGTTTTCCTACAATAATAGTTTTCATGAAACTATTCACACATAACCTTATGAGGTGCTGTATGGTAGGAAATGCTGACCACCCATATATTGGATGGAGGCAGGAGAGGCAGCTATGCTGGGACCCCGTCATGTCCAAAAGATCACTGAGTAGGTGGAGTCGATTCAGAAGAAGATGTATAGTGAACATTCATGGTAGAAGTGTTATACCGATATATGGAGACGATCTCTAGATTTCAAGGATAGAGATATGGTTTTCTACCATGTCACAAAGAGGTTGGACCATAGGAGGATTATGAAATAGGGAATGCTTTCACTGAGATACGATGAGCCATTTGTAATTTCTTTGAGATTCAGTCAAGTTGCCTATCGGCAATAGTTACCTCATAGGTACCGGGCTATGCACGATGTATTCCCCGTTTCTTATTTACGATGATACATTTTAGACTAGTTTCATGTATTTCAACCCATGTAGGTTGAGTTGGAGGTGGGAACATCATTTGAGGAGAATCCAATCCAAATTTTTTATTATAGCATATAGGTTCTCTAAGGTCGTTCTATTCATATGGTATGGGTGTTGTGGAAGCACAACATTGTGCACGATGATACATGAGAGAGGGAGGCTGGTGTGTGATCATAGTGGACAGAGCTATTTGAGGATTCATCTTTTCCACCCTATGAAGGAAATTTTGGGACAAATTTATTTAATGTGGGATGTTTATAAGAACAAGGGTCTTCATTTCAGATATGGACCTTGATTTCCGGTTTTTTGAGGAAAAGGGAATAATTTGTAAATTTTATAAGTACACGTCGTTTACATATATGTGTGCTCTATGTACTCTGTTACCGCATACAATTTTGTCTTGGGCATGTAATGGCTGATTCATGGCCATGTGGGGTGACCTAACAGACTACTAATGTTGGGGGTACTATTAAGTGAAATACATTGTGTGTTCACTGACCATACATGTTTCTTCCCATTTATTTTATTTTTTTAAATGGACCAGGGTCGCATATAATCCCCTATTTTATCTTCATTTGGTCTTATTTCGTCCATGAGAGACCCAAAGGGAAAAATATTCTTTGATACACCGTTTCTCCATCCGTGGTTTGATTTGATCTTCGGTGGGTGCACTGGAATCCCACCAGGGAGTACTTACTTCTTCATGAATCTCTCATCCTGATTTCTTCTCCATCTCTTGAGTTTTTCAAGGATGAAGATTTTTAATGTTTTTTTAGATCAACATCATTCAAGGATGATCCAAATGTTGAGGATAAATTATATTGATCGTTCAATGTTGAGGTTAGCTGTTTGTTTTTGTTTATCATTTAGTTTTATATGGACAATATACAATTACACATGTTTCGTGTATTTTTTGTTAAGGAAATTGACCCTTGTTTTTTATTCCTTAGTTTAATAATTGGAAACAGTGTTTATTGATGTGATATTATATAGAATGTAATATTTAAGAAACCCATTGGGTGATTTTTTATGTTTTATTGATTATGAACATTCGGTCAAGGTTTCCCATGATGCAGACCTTGTTTCCTTTCCTTGCTTGATAGGATGTAACATATTTCCTATTCCTAATAGTTAAATGCTTGTTATTTGTGTTTGAATTATTTATCCATGTAGTTGTTGAGATTACATTCGGATGCTTGATATCATTTCTGCATGATTGAATTTCATAGGGTTGTGAGAACCTGGTGTAGTTAGAGCATATAGGGAATTGATGTTGAATTCTTCCCCAGAATGTTTGTTATATTTCACGGTACAAGACCATAGAGAGGGGGTTGTGTGTGTGTGTGTGGGGGGGGGGGGGGGGTTGACAATGAATGGTCCCTCAGAGAGTCTATAGATTACGTTATGAGACCAAATGTGTAATTGATGTTCAGTTTTTCCTTGTAGAGTCTATAGTTATTCAAGGAATACCACAAGTGGAATTGATGGTGAGTTCTTTATCAAAGTGGCATTGCCTTTTTATATCATTACATGGCCAGAGGCATTAGATTGTGTGAGATACCCATAGGGTAAGAATAAATATTGAATTATTGTGATGCATCTACCAAGACAATGCACAAGATTAGATTCAGAACTATTAGGTAGTCTTCTGAGATACTGTTTGTGATACTCACTTGATTAAATGATGATAATTTAATGATAATGAATGTAAATGAGAACTATAGGATTTGGATGATTTTTTGTATTCCTAGTTTCTTTGATACATTTCCATTATTATCCTTTTTATATTCTCACTGACCATTAGGAATAAATGTTGTGGTGGTTGCCTACTGGGATTTTCTTCACACTCTGCATGGGTCATTCTATTAGACCCGAACATATTATATGGGTGCGGGTGTAAAAAAGTGTGAGAACCCTTCTTCCCTAGGTACATTATTTTTGTGGATCTGGTTAGAATGGGAATATGCTGAGGCTTGCGATGAAGCTGGATTTTATTTATTTATATTTTACATTTTTTTGGAAATGTATTTTCTGCATTATGACTTGTTTGGATGTTTTCCTAGACCTATGTGATATGAATCGTTTATAAATGATCTCTAGATATTTATTTACATTAGGTCTTCCATTTTTCACTTGTTTTATGAAATTATTGCTTCTGATACCACTTATTATTTGTTATTCCATTGTTAATACTCTTCTAATGGGGGCATAGTTTCCCCACCATCACACCCAAGGCCCTTGATGTTAGTCAGTAGCCGCTGGATTTTGGGGAAAAGCGCTTGAGGCCATGTGAACAATCTGTTACGGGGACCCTTTTGGCATCACATGGAACCAGAATGTTACACACTCTGAAATGATGGAATTGAACACTATAAAACATATAAAAATCACCAAATTAACTCAATAAATACATAATAAATCAAATAAATATTTATAAGTTTCCATATTTATTAATTAATTAATTTAATTATATTATCTTGGATATTAACCAGATAAAGGAACTCAGGCAAAAGGTAAGGGGAATTCTAAATCCCAACACAATTTCGTTTAGTTAACCTATTATCAATCATCTTTATCTATATATTTTCCTATAATTATTCATAAATATAATATAATTTTATTTTTCTTTTTTTCTTGTATATATATGCTTCAAATATTGTATTATGACCAACACAATGATTTTTCCAAATGAAATAATCCTTGTAAACTTATCTTTTACTTATATTGAGATTGTTACTTCATCAATCATGATTGAAGATTCTTAATCAATGTATGTTATTCCTTCTTTTAGAATGCCAATATTTTTTCCTGAATGTATTTTTTATGAAATTCTCATGAAATCCATTTCCTTTTTATTAATTATTTTGTGAAAAATATTGATATATGTTCTATGTTTCTTGCATGATAATGTAAATGTTATGATGTGATGGGTGCACCCAAAACAATAAAGTGATTCAATTCATTGGGTAATGAGATGAATCTTCTGATATAAAGTGAAGTATACATGAACAAGATGTTATATGTGTTCATAAATTTATTTGTTAGATGACCACAAAGAGATTATATATAATTTTCTTATTTTTACATATTCCATTCCATTATACCATGCTTTTAATCATGATTAGGATTATGAACCAATTCTTCTTTTATGACGATGATGATTATCCTCACCTGATGTTATATTAATCTATCTTCTTATCAATCCTTTTATAGGGAATTTATCTCACCACTTTCATTGATGTATATAAAAATTTTATTACTTGTAATAATGAGAATAGATGGATCCAAAAGAAGCTTGAGAAGAAGGAATTAAATAAATTTTGATGTTTTATTTTACAAATTTCATGTTTGATACAAATTTTTCAGAGACACTAAACCATTAGATCATAATTTTATAATAATTTTTTTTGTTTATCTTTAAAATGTTGTAATAATGTTGATTGAAAAATTAGGGTCTCTATAGTTTGTATGTAAGATAATTGGGTTAATTTTGGAATTAGTATTAGAGAAACATAGTGAAAATAATTAGTATGAGAAAATATATATATAACCACAAAATAAGATTTTCTCAACATAGAGATACCAAAAGATATTCCATTAGAGTTAATTTCACAATGTGATAAAATATTCCTGAACTTTTTACTTCTCTTTTGTTATAATATTTCCTTTTTTAGAAATGGTGGAAATTGAAAAATCCAGGCCAATATCCAATTCAAGGGACAATGTATGATTTCCCAAATAACATACCAAATACTCTTGGAGGAGGAGATAAAAGTTTCATAGAAATCTATACCCAATTGTCATAGGATATGAACAATAACCTGAAAATTGTAGAACATTATCCATCACCTATGATGGATCAATTAGATATCAAGACCTTTATGTGGGAACAACCATGGAATATTTAAGTATATTCAGATCCACTTGTCACAAAACAATGGGGAAACTCAATAGAGAATAAAATTTGCATTCATTTTTTGAGCTAGAGAAGGTGACTCTGGTTGTTTATCATCTAGATGGATATGCCCATGAATGGTGGTGATGTATTAATATGAACAAGCCAGAGGATGAAATTGAAGTTATTGAGTGAGAGTAATTTAATATCATATAGATGGAGATTCCCATGAATGCCCATGAATGGTGGTGATGTATTAATATGAACAAGAAAGATTCCCACTCAACCTCTTTTCCTCATACCTCTTATGAATTGATACATTTCAAAATTATTCCCAAATATATTTCCATTCTCCTTCCCCACATACAAAAGGTTTTGTCCAAAACAGGAGACCAATCCTAGGATTCTTATGATCTTCTAAAAATAAAATAATTCAAAAGTTAATATCCACTATATTTATAATTTAATTTATTTCAATTTCCTTTTATTTTCATATTCAATAATCATATCCTCTGTCCAAATGAGGATGATATTTCCTTTATATTTTATATAATATACTTATATAATTTTTATAGATGAACTATTATCAAAATCTTTTCTCACTCTCTCTATCTATTTTTTTAAAATGAAATCATTACCCGTGATGTGTCAATTTGAAAGCATTGTGGAAGATGCATTTTCATTTTCATATAAATAATTAAAGGATATTCATAAAACAACTATAATGTTTGGTTCATATTTTATAATTTATTTAATGAAAATTTTTATGTTTTTGTACTAAATTGTATACACAATAATAAATAATGAAACAGAAAAAGTTTGTTATGTTCGAATAATGACCAAAAATTCTAAATGATTATCTATAAAAATATTCTAATGATTGATCCTATCACCATTTAATCATATTATTTATAAATCTGATTAAATCTATGTATATTTATTAATAACATATAATTAAAATTCTTTAGAATTAAACACATTCTAAATAACCATTTTTACTCAAATTCATGTGAACTGATTATCAAACCCACGAAAATGAACACTCCTGAATGACAAAATTGAACTAGATAACTCATTTGAAAGGAATTACATGACCTTAATAAAAAAAATAAGAAATATAACAAATTTATAAGAGTTTACATATTTTTTAATTACATAATTTATTTTTATTACCAAGGATATTAATTTAAAGAATCCACTTGAACATTAGGTTAGTGGAATTATCGAACCTAGATCTCTTTATCCTAGTTTTCCCACTTTCTAATTTATTTGTAAAAGGGTTAAATAATTTTTATAATGGTTTTGAGTAACATTTATGTTTTTTATCATTAAAATTATGTAACAATCATATGAAAAACTAGTATGATCTATATAGTTGGTATCAATGAATATATTAGTTATCTCGGAATTAGGATTAGAGGACCTTAGTGAAAACCCTTATTATGAGACTAATTATATGTATGAAAATATGTATATTTTCAAAACACAGGGATACCATAAGATATTCTTTTAACGTTAAATTTATAAATGGATAAATTATGCATGACCTGATGACTTGTTTTTTTCAAAATATTTCAATTTTATAAAATAATGGGAAAGAAGAGGTCCTAAGCCAACAACCCTTGTGAGGGACTATATTTTTATTCCCCAAATGACATCCACAATTTTGTTGGAGGTGATGTTCAAAGATTCATGGAAATTATTACCTAGTAGTTTAAGTATGTGAACAATATCTTAAACAATTTAGAACATCCTTCTTTGCCTATGACGTATAAAATGGATATCAAGTCCTTTTATATAAATGGTCATCAATGTTTAGTGGATCTTACAATAAACTAGTCAAAAACCAATGGTTCAACCCAATATAGAGTATATTTTTTGTGCTTTTCAATTCTGATATGGAGAAGTTGACTTTATCCATCTTTTCTCTATATAGAGATGCCGACCAATGGTAGGAATTTATTAAGAACACCTACATGGAGAACAACATTTAAGTGTTAGTGTGTCAAGTCATTTAGATAATTTTCATAACAAGTATTTTCCGTGAACTCTTTGTACAAATATAGATATAGAATTTATATTCTTTAAGAAAAATGAAGGTGAATCTATCATGGATCACGAATTTAATTACACAATTCTTTCAAGGTACCATTCGTATTATTTATAAAAACTAATTGATAAAATGATAGATTCATTAGTGGGTTCAAACCAACACAGAAAAAGGATCTATAAATTCATGAGTTTAGGAGTTATGAACATGTTTTTATAAGTTCTTTAAATATGGTGATGGGGGTAGTATAATGGTCCTTTGGATATTGTGACAAGAAATTAATGATGGAGTTTCATTCTTGTTGATATAATGGAATACGTGGAACGAAATCCCAAGAAATATCTTGTCAAAACTTCTAGAATTAGAATCATGGGAACTACCTCAATGGGATAGGGAAATTCTATAATTTGGTGGGATAAGGGCACCAATATGATGAATTTTGTAGATTCCTAAAGAATACAGTTGATACAATAGAGAAATGGTGACCACTACCCACGGACCATTTTTGCAACTGTATCAAGAAAGAGAACAATAAAATCTAGCACACTAAACCTTGTGTCTTTTATGAGAATCACCATCATCTGAAATAAAATGTAATGAAGAAATGGAAGGCATATTCTCTCACTACTGATAAAGTGGAGCAAGACGATGAATTCTTATAAGGTAAAATTACTATTTATTCAATAGTGGGAAATGTATTATTTGATTTTAGTTTTATGCATTCCGTTATAACATGTATGTTTTATTTAACTATTTAATTGAATCCTTGAAAACATGATGTAATGATATTGATTAAATAAAGATATGTAATCATTGAAAACCATGTCTTTAACTCTTCTCTTGTTGGAAAATGCGGGAATATTCTCCTTGTAATTATCTAGATATATCCATTGGTGGAATGTGAATCTATATTAGTGAATTGAATGGAACTCATTATATAGAGAACTCATCAAATATCAATCAAATGCAATATCAATTTATATTCTGAACTATTCAATTATGCATTAAGAACATAAGGAAGACATTGAATCTCCTTGGAAAAATAATTTAATGTTGTGGGTGTTGATTCACATCAATGAAGTGTACCTCAATAAAATGGTTGAGGAAAAGAAAGGTATCAACATAGAAGAAATTCCCTTTATGAGGGAAGATAATGATTTATTTCCCAATTACATACCCAAACTTCCCCCGCATCATGAGATAGATTTATCAGTATAAATCATACCCTGAGCTACTCCTAACTCAAAATTCCCCATCAGGATGACCCCAATCAAATAGGTGGTGTTATAGAAGTATCTAAAAGGGTATATTAAAAATGATTCATATGAAATACTTCATCATCACCTTGGGGTGGGCTTAGTCTCTATATCAAAAACAAGGATGGATCAATGTGACTATGTATCAATTATCAGGAACTGAAAACTATCACCATAAATTACAAGTTTCCTCTTTAAGGAATTATAACTTGTTCTATCAATTATGAGGAGCTCAATACTATTCAAAGGTGGATCTTAATATGGTATATATTCCGATGAAGTTGAACAAAAAAGATTTATAAAAGACATAAATCCATAAAATATATAAGCATTATGATATTATAGTAATGTCCTCGAGACATACTAATTCCCATATTATATTCATGGATTTTATGAATAATTTCTTTATATTCCACCGTGAATTTTTTTGGTAGTGTATATCAATGATATTCTCATTTACTCTAAGATCAAGGAGGAACATGAAGAACATCTATGGATTATGTTAGAAGTATTTAAGAAGGGGAAATTGCATTAATTTTTTTAAATGAGGGACTTATGTACGTAACAACTCACCATCTAGGGAAATGTGGTCATACGTGATGGAATTTCCGTGGAAGCATAAAAAAAATGGAAATTGAGGAATGGAAAAGACCATGTAGTGTAAAAAAATACACAATTTTCATGGATTTGGGGGGGAACTATCAAAAATGGGAGATACATTTATCATGATTTTATATCCCTATAATAATTATTATTAGGAAATGGTTAATTTATATCTAGATAGAAGAATATGGGGAATGATTCAAGGATCTAAAGTAAAGGTTGATCGTGGAACATTTTCTCACGTTACCGACATGTGAAGAATGTTTTGTGATATAAAATGAGACATAAAATAATTTATTAGTTTATATTTTGATATATATTGATAATGTGATACCATAAACATCATGATAGTTGGAGATTTATAAGAAAAACTTACCAACTCATGATCTATAGACAGTAGTATTGATTTTTTCATTAAAAATAAGGTGGCACTACCTCTATGGTTAGAAGTTAAGAATATATATTGATCATAAGATCCAAACATATATGTTCACAGAAATTGATATTGACATAAATCAATGTGAAGTTAGAGTTAATGATGGACTATTATTTCTGTCAAAATAATCATATTTGGAAGGTTAATAAGTTATCTAATGCTCTTAGTATAAATGAACATGTTAGTAGATCCATGTTTCTGATTGAGAAAAACCCTTTCTTTAATGATATTTGTTGTATTGATTTAGATATATTTATTACAGGTAATATATCATAACATTCCCAACTATTTTCCCCTATATCTGTTCAAGAAAAGATTAAGGAGGAACAAAGGGATGCCTTAGAGTTTCAAAAAAAGTGTCTGAAATTATAGAATATAATTTTTTGGAGTTTCATATCTATGATGATGGTGTGATTAATTTTGTAATGAGTCTTTGTGTTCATTCATCACATTGGATAAATAAGGTGATTTTATATAATCCACATCGATCAAAATTCACTACCCATCATGGGTGTATGAAGAAATATTACGATATTTAAGAACACTTATGGTGGCATAACATGACGATACATATCATTGATTATATCTCATGTAGATTTATATGTCACCGAGTTAATGAAAAATGACAGAAGTATCGAGTGATGCTGAAACAATTGTATATACCCCCGTGGAAATTGGAGAATGTCACTATGGAGGTTTTTACTGGTCTCAGGAATACATCCAAAGGAAACAGTGTGATGTGGTCTTTGGCGGACCAACTCACTAAAACCACCCAATCTATATCAAAATGAGAAGATATCTTTCTAGAAAAACATGTAATGTTTTATGTGAAGTATGTAGTGAGACTACATTGGGTTCTTGTATCAAGTTCATCTCATCCTGATCCATGTTCCAATTCGAAATTAAGGTGGAGTCATCAACATGATTTGAATACAGACATAAATTTTAGAAAGACCTATCACCCAAAAGTTGATGTCCAATATTAAAGGATTATTACACTCAAGGACATTCTAAGATAATTCTAAATTGAATTAAATGGATTATGGGATTATAATCTCCCATTGGTTTTGATATCATACAATAAAAAAATACACTCGAGTATTTAAATTTCATAACATAATTCTTTGAATGGAATGTGATGTAGAACTCTAACATATTGGGATGAAGCTGGAAAACAAAAGCTAAATGGAACTAATATTGTGAAGGGGATGAAAGAGAAGTCAAAATACTTTAAAAATCCTATAAAATATTATTAGAGTTACAGAAGATCTATGATGAAAACCAATTAAGAGATATGGATTTTATCATTAGAGATAATGTATTCCATTGAAAATCACCTTGGAATAGAGTCATACGGTTTGGATAGAAAGGGAAACTTCTCCAATGATACATTATCCATCTCTAGAAACTTTATCGAATATGATTTGTGAACTATCATCTTGAAATTACACAATGCATGTCGCAATTTCATGATGTCTTCTATGTCCCACTCCAAAAAAGTACATAAGAGATCCCTCACATTCCCTAAATTTAGAGATGGTACAACTAAAAGGTTATATCTCTTATAAGGAGTAGCCAGTAAACATTTTGGAGCATATAAATAAGGATCTATACAAAACGATAAACCACCATGTCAATGTGTTGTGGAGGAACCATAAGTTTGAAGATGCATCATAGGAACTAGAAGAGGTGATGAATGAAAAGTACCTACATCTATTTATTTAAAATGAAATCTTCGGGGAAAAATTTAAAAAGGGGGAGGAAAGTAATAACCAAAACATTTATCAATGTAATTTTATTATTTTTTAATTATTTAATTTAGTATAAATCAAACTAAATCACATTAAGAAAATAATTAAAAACTTCATAAATTAATAACTAATGAAATAAGAGTGTTTTTCAGAAATTAAGAAACCTATATAGTGGGATAGTAACTTGGCATTTGGAATAGTAACATGACCCTTAGGAATAGTACTTTGTCTAAAATAATATTAACTTTAGCTTTTAAATTATAAATAAAATTTGAATATCCTCTGAATGAAAATATTATATATTAATATCATGAAATTAAGAGAAATATATTTCTTACGATAAGTGATATTTTTCCAGTTAATGGATATTTTATTTAAAAATTATAATTATTTATTTAAAATTTTTATAAGTCATAATTATTTAATTAATTTTTTCAATTAATATAATGATTTGAAATTTAACATATATTTATAAAATATATTCATAAATTATTAAATTTATTTATTGTCAATATAAGATAATTTTATGATAACTTAACTAATTTATCAATGTGTCATAAAATAGATTATAATATAAAAAATGATATTTTTCTAGAAAATAGATATTTTTTTAAAAAAATTTATATGTAATAATTGAAGAGTTATTTTTTTAAAATAGAATCAAGTTTTAAATTATATATATAAGAAATGGTTTGGGTGAATTTTTTGGATTTTGAAAAAACATAAATTTTAAGTGAATAGTAAAATATAGAAAAATATGGTATATATACATTATAATGTAAATACAATATTCCATGAGTAATTTTTGATGTAACCACTATAATCTCTAACTCATCTTCTTTAGAAAACCATTATTCAAATAAGTTAACATTACCTATCTTTTGGGGAATGAAAAAAACATTCCACAATCTAACTGATGAAGAACGTACTATTATAGTGCCATTGGAAGTAAGGAAACAAAATTATTGGTACATTAGAGAGATAAATTATCTCCCAAATTTTTTTTCTTGTCTACCAACCATCAAAAAAACATCAATCACAATATATATCTTCATAAAATGGGGAGGGAAACATCAAAACGGGTGAGATCATATGATCAATAAGGGTGATCAAGGGAGATATGTTAGAATAATCAAGTGGAAAAGGGTATGAAAACATTATCATGAAAATAGAAGATTATTCATAGAATATATATGATCATATACATGGATCATGTAATAAATCATGGATGTTCATAAGACATGAATAATTTTTATATATGGAACATATGACCGGAATAAAAAATATAGCAATAAAACAGGGAATTGGGGAAGACATGTAACATCCCAAGTAAAAAAATTATATTTTCATATCTATCTATATTTATGAATTATACTGTGTTTTAGAGGGTTAAAATGAAAATTAATCTAATATTAAGCATATAATAATCTATTATTTTTAAAAGATTGTTTTACCACTTTTTGATGGATAACGATTTTTAAATCTAACATTTGACAATTTTTTAAGCTCTTTTCATCAAAATATACTTATTATTTTGAATTGGGACATTGAAATTTACTTTGGATAAATTTTTTATATTTTTATGACAATGTTCATTTTTTAATGAATGGTGAAAAATACTCCAATTTACTTCAAAACTGTTTTTTCATTTAATTTAATTATATGGATAAATTATCTTTTTAATTGTTTTTAAAGTGTAATTAGAATAAATTTTACCTTTTAATCCAATCTTGGTCATTATAAATAAATTCACATTGAAATTGGAAATAAACAGTTGTCAATCTTTTGATAGATACTGTTTCTTAAAAACACGCTATTTGTTTTGATAACGGGAATTATTTTTTAACTTAATTACTGCATTTTTTGTGTTTATAAAATGGTAAAATGGATTATATATTTTGAATCAAATGGTCCAAATTATGAAATTAAGACCTTGTTGTTTTTTGACATTACGAATAGTAACGACGATAATTATCTTTGTTTATATTGATTAATTAGTAATCGCGTAGTTAAGGGTAATAAAATAATATCATAATAATATAAAATGACCCCAACATGTGTCCAAATCCTCTTTTATTAGTCATTTCCGACCATGGAAATATTTTTACCGAAGCTGAGGGCCCATGGAGTCACATGGGTGTAATAGTGACATTTATGACATAATTTTTAAAAAGACGAGAAATAGAACATTGGTTTGTATATCCTAATTAAAACAATTATAATTTTGATTAAATAAGTGATCTATTAGACTATAAATATTTATTAGAAAGATAAAAATATTTCCTACATCATTTTATTTGTTTTATAATTTTTAGATATTAAATAAATAAATTTATTTATGACACCATGATGATGCAGTGATTACCTCATTAATGAATGATCTAAATAAAATGAAACGATAAGGTAAAATCTCATAATTAATGTTGTCGAAAACCTATTGTATGGGAGGATTTCTAACCCTTATCACCGTATCCTAAAAATATATCATTTTGGGACCTTTAAATTCTGAAAATAATATTATAATAAAGTATCATTTCAAGAGTATCCAAAAGTGACCCTCCCCCCTCTTATAAAAGGCCCCACCTCTACACCCGTACCCACACATCTCAAGACCTTGGCTCATACAAAATCATCTCATATTATCTATCCACAACCCTCTCTTACTCCAATAAACCTCACTTTGGGTAGAAGTCTTCCAAAGGAAGCCTTTGTCTCAAATCAAAAAAAGTTACCCGATTTAGAGGTAATGTCTTCCCTCGAGTTTCTTCCTTTTATTTTCCTTCTTCACTCACCACTATCTTCTTATTATTTGATCCCATAATAACACCAAAATCCTTAATATAACAGGATGTTTTATGATAAGGATTATACCTACACTCACACACACCTCCATCTAATGGTTAAAGAAAATACTGTTTCTGTGGGTGGCGAATTACTTCCTCACGAAATAATGATTGTTCAATATTCTTTTAACACTTTTAATGGTGGCCATTATCATGTCATTGTATTTATATATGATATATATGGTATTTATTTTTTATATACGCTTATGAATTTTATTTTTAAATCACATCGTTATGATTTTCATGTTGTGGAACTACGATAATTTCATCTGAGGAAGTGTGGACTACCGCACCCTCGTGTGATGTGACACGTTCATGCCAAACATTGAAATTATAAATAATACAATTAATGAACTAATTTTAACTATATAAAATATAAATTATACTGGAATTATAATATATATATGACTCTTTTAGTTTTAATTACATTAATATGACAGAAAAATGAATGTTGCGTTCATGTTTAAGTACGACCTACCGTCTGCATGAACGGTGCATTTCATTTTTTATCTCTGAATGATATGGAATATAATAAAATTAATATATACTAGATATAAAAGATATATAAATAAGTAATACCATATTATAGATGATTTACTTATAACTACATGGGAAATTCTTTTCAAACATGTTCATTTTGGACTCATGTACCAAACGTCGACAAAACGTATGATAGGAACTCACATAACTAACTAATTATTATAACATGATAAAATGTGATAATAATTGAATAATAAACATTAAAGGAAGTCCTTATGAAATTATTAATTGATCTATTTTTATTATTCAGGAATATAAAGAACGAACAAGAACAAGTCAGACTTGAGGTAAGGGACTTCGTCTCAATCTCCTTTCATTGAGGCATACTTCAATTTATATATGACCTTCTCTTATTAGTTGTATAATAAAAACCTTTGACTTTTAATTTCATTCAAAAGGAATCTTTTTACATGAAATTTTTTACAAAATTTAAAAAGGAATTTTTTCATCTTACGTATGCAGCGACAACGACTTCTCCGTCATCGTGACCATTATTTGAGTTTTGGCTTCCTCTACAAGCCAAAAAAATTTTAAATAAAAAATAAATAAAATGTTTTATTTTTATTTTATTTTGGTATTGAAAATTGATTTGATAATTTTTTGATTATATAAATGTGTATAATTGATATCTTGTGATTGATGTGTGGAAATTTTAGGTTCTCTTTATGCATATTTTATGTGATACGATTAAGTTATAGTTCTTGGGATTTTTTATGAAGTCAGTTGGTTCCGTGATAAACTAAGGGAGGGTGAGCTCGATATAGCTCTCCAATGCATTGGGTAACGTGAAGGTGTTAAATGCTGAAGTTTCTCAGAAGAGATTTAGGGAATGTATTGTGATGGGTATTCCAAACGTAACCATGATGGTTACTCCCTATGTAAGAATGTTATGAATGCCTCAAGTTACCTTTATGTCTTATGATTTATATGAGTTATTCATAAATCTTATTATTTCATGAGGTATTTTAAAGTTCTTATGTTTTATGAGTAAAGTATGATTTCATTGATTTTTATGTATAAAAGGACTAATGTTTTATTTCCGTATTTTTATATCCCTTACTATGGTTTTAATGCTCATCCCATGTTTTGGAAATGTTTTTCACAGGTTAAGAGAAAAGTACATGATGTGATGATAATGTCGAGGATGTGTCAAGAAAAAAACCATGTTTAATTCTAAATATGTTTTCTTTGGTGTAAAAACTGAATAATGTTATTTATGTACCCACCTTGTTTAAATGTGGAATGTAATGCATGATTTATGATCAAATTCCCTAAAACTCATAACCTGAAAAGATCCTCAATGTGAATTCTTGAAATAAGCCAAGATTAAGTAATGTTTAAGGATGGGTCCTTATAAGACACAATTAAATTTTATGATTTACAAAAATCCAGGAATCACTGCCAAGACCATCATGGTAGTATTGGTTCACTTCAATGTCATCTTAGTAGCATAATTTCACACCTCATAGCATATTGGTAGTCATGGCTCCCTCAGATGGACATCTGAGTAATAATTGTTCACTCCCAAGACTATATTAGCCTATCTCATTAGATATAAATCATTGCATAATGAATTGGTGGGAGATATAGGCCCCACCCATCTCATAATGAAATTATACATCCATGATCCACAAAATCATAATTAATCATAACATAACTGATGAAATGAAATAAGAGTTATAAAAATGTTATAATATCATATCCTATAGAAAAATATAGGCTTCATAATCATTTTTTCATAAAAATAACACATTAAAAAAACATTTTTTAAAAGAATATAAACCTTGAATGGGAAACATGTTTCATGAACATAATTTTTAAAACAATATATTTAGATATGTAAATTGAAAAGAATATTTTAATAACATCCCCATGAAGGTATGAGTAACATCGATGGATGTTATCTTAGATGATAAATAATTTTGAAATCTCAATTAAAAATATTTCATGAGGAAAATATCATTTATGCATTAAAAATGTTATTTAAACATAAAAGATTTTTATAAAAAATTTTAATTTTAAAAAATAATTAAAAAAATATTAAGTAATAATTTAAATACAAAAATCATTTTAATATAAATTATCCTTGAAAATTGTAACGCCTCGACCCCATTTACCCAGAGTCGGTGCATTATTGCGTAACATTGGCATGATCACAAAAGATCATGTCTTGAAAGACCGATTAGTTTAGTAGCCTTGGAAACACTAGATACATTCATAAATGGTACATTACATCATAAAGTTAAAAATTAAAATAACATAGTCTCCATAGTCCACACTTCTATCCCCTTCAGACTATCCCTGTAGGTCAGTCATAAAATATTTCTTCACATCCTGGGAAAAATAAAACACTAAAAGGGGTGAGCTCAGATGCTCAGTAAGGATAACAATATAGCGGAAGCTTTCATAAACAAACATAAACATTTAAAGTAATGTATAACTAATACAAAAGCCTTTTAAACCTGAACTTAAACATAATATGGCCAATGTAAAATGAGATAATTCCATTTACTTATTCAGATGTATATTCTACTGGTCGAATAATCACATTAAATATCAATAACCTCTTTCATAATGATGGAATGCATAATGCCAGACTATCATAACCACGTAGCCAAGGCCTCGTGCCAAGACCAGAAAAAAGATTTCGTCAAGGCCTTGTGCCAAGACACTAGTTTGTCTCATGAGTCCTGCCGAGGCATCGAGGAGCTATAGCGGGCTCCACCCGTCACTTATTAAGTCCAATGCATTCGTCATATGAACAGGTTTAAACATATCATAAACCATAACATAATCGTATCACATAAAACATGCATAAAGAAAATATAAAATTTTCATATTTCGATCACAAGATATCAATACAATGCATTGATATAATAAAAACATTTTCAAAACCATTTTCAATAGCAGAATAAAATAAAATTAAAAATTTGTATTTATTTTTATTTTAAAATAAGTTATGGCTTGTAGAGGAAGCCGAAACTCAAATAATGGTCATGGAGGCGGAGAAGTCGTTGTCGCCACATACATAAGGAAAAAACATTCCTTTTGTCATTTAGTAGAAACACTTCGTATAAAAATATTCCTTTTGAATAAATGTTAAAGTCAAAGGGGTTTATACACCGTATAAAGGAAAGTTGTGTATAAAACCAAATATGCCTCAATGAAAGGAGATTGAGACGAAGTCCTTACAAAGATCATTTTTAAATAAAATTTATCTATTATGTGTATTAACTACATGTACACATAAATAAAGTATAAATACAATATAGTACATAATAATATCATGACATAATTTGAAAGTAGGAGATTAACCCAAAGAATGGAAATTGGGTTAAGAAGTTCTCTTACCTCATGTCCGACTTGACTCGAATGTTCTTCAAACTCATAAATAATAAACTAGAGTTAATTTATACTTTATTAAGAATCTTTTCAAGTTCATTATTCTGTTTATATCACTTATTACCATGTTATGAACATTATGTAATTATTTAGGTTAATAACAGTCATTTTGTCAATCTTTGGTAGTTGAGTCAAAAATAAACTTCTTATAATTAAAAGTTGTTCATGTGGCGAAATATCCATTATATCCAGAATTATATTCATGATGTATATATCATATATATCATATATATCCAGTATATTCATGCATTTATAATATTACGTAACATTTAGAGGTAAGAAATGAAATGCACAGTTCATGGAGACGGTAAACCGTACGTACGCATGAATGCTACTTTCATTTCTATTTCATATTTAATGGAATAAAATTATAATTATATAAAGGTATAAAATAATTCCAGTAAAATATAATGTATAATACCATTTACTCAATTCTTTATACATCCCACATATGGGGTTAACGATTCAAATCACTTTGAGGGGGTGATAGTCTGCACTTCCTAAAATGAAAATATCGTGTTTACCCATAATGGAAACCATAAAGGTATGCCCTAAATGAAAAATTAAGAAGATTAAGTAAAACATAAAAATATTATATATCATATATAAATATAGTTACATCTTAATGGCCACCTTTAAAGGTGTTATATGAGTGTTGAACAATCATCGTTTGGTGAGGGAGAAATTCTCCATCCACAAGAAACAGTATGTTATTTAACCATTAGATGTAGGTGTGTGTAAGTGTAGCTCAAATCCATCTTATAAAAACATCCTAGTATATTGAGGATACTGGTTTTTTTACAAAATAAATGAATAAAAAGAGTTTATGGGGTTGGAGAAGCAAAATAAAACCTAAGAACATAAGAGAAAACACTACCATTAAAACGGGTAACTCTTTTTGATTAGAGCTCAAGGCTTCCTTGGGAAGACTTCTTCCCAAAGTGAGGCTTCTAGTAGTAAGAGTGGGAAGTTAAGAGAGTATTGGGGCAGAGGTTGGCTGATCCAAATGGCATGGAAGGTGTGAATAAGGTGGTAGTGGTGGGGGCCTTTTATAAGAGGAGAGGAGGGGCACTCTTGGAATGTCATGAAATGTTACATTATTATATAATGAGTTTCGGATTTTAAAGGTCCCAAACTTATATATTTCTAGGATAAGGTGATAAGGGTTATAAATATACTCATAAAATAGGTTTTTGACAAGTTTATGTCTTAGATTTTACATTATCGTTTCATTTTATTTATATCGTTAATTAAAGAGGTAATCGCTACATCATCATAGTGTCATAAATAATGTAATTTATATAATATCTAAAAATTATAAAAAAAAATATCATAATGTATGAAATATTCTTATCTTTCTAATTAATATTTATAGTCAAAATTATGACTTGTATAATCCCATTTAAAAATTGTTTTATTAAAATAGCTCATGTTTGTGACATTTTTATTTTAACATTAAATAAAAAGATTTTAATGTTATTTTCCTACCAAAGTGGCTCAATGGGGTCCCCAAGTTGACCCATGGATTCTCTTGGTCTTCCATGACTCATCCAATAAGGGAAGGACAAGTTTAAGGGTATTTTCATATGTTTATAATATCATTTTTACCTTAAATTTCACTAATTACCTTTAATCGCGATTAATTAATCTTAAAAGTTACTATTCACCAAAAATTATTTTAATCCCATTGAACCACATTTTACTTCCTAATGACAACCATGTATGTCAGATTTTTGAATATAAAATCACAGAAGTGGTAATGTTTCATTTAAACGAAAAATCGGTTTCTTAACTACCACTTAGTGGTTTAACTATTCATCAAAAATTGAAGTTTTTCAGAATAATTCCAAAATTTCACCCTAAGCTATAATTGATATTATGAATTCAAAAATGATTTATATTTTAAAAAATTCCAAGCATATAAGTTTCATTAATTAATTTTATAATTAATTCCCGCTGTCAAAATAAATAGCGTGTTTTTAAGAAACAATATATATCAAAAGATTGACAATTGTTTATGTCCAATTTCAAAGTGAAATTAATTATAATGAACACCATTGGATAAAATGGTAAAAATATATTCTAATTATACTTTAAAACCACTCAATAGTATAATTTATGACTATAAATTATTTTGATTAAAAAGTTGTTTTTAAGTATTTTTCACTATTCATAAAAAATTGGAAGTTCTCAGAAAATTACAAAAAATTCAACTTAGGATAATTTCGATATTCCGAATACAAAAACGAAGTCCATTTGGAAAGATAAAATTTATAAAATTTCATAAAGTAGGTATTACTATTCACAATGGCTACTTTGATTGGATATGGTGCGTTAGAATCTCAAACTTGTGTACAATGCAAGCTATTGAATTTTTGAAATAGAAGCATATCGTGGAAGCTTGGGGTGTTACATTCTCCCCTCCTTCAATAAATTGTGTCCTCGTAATTTTACATTTTTCATTGAAAATAAATGGTTGAAAAAAATACCTTTGTGGAAAACCCACATCGGAAATAGGGTTAATAAAATTTAGCCTTAATAAGAGGGAAAGGGAAATGAAGAAGTCACCACCAAATTATGATCTCGATAAGGAGAAAATTGGTGGCAATTATAGACATATAATTGGAGGAAAACGTAAATATTTTTAAGGAGTGATTGAGGTCATCAATCACAAACAAGTGTAAAATTGAGGGCCTCAAAGCCTTCAATCTATGTTGGTTTAAAATATTATCAGTTGACAAGACATACGGTATTAGGATAACACATTTTTTGTTTTAATATTCCTTTACTAATGTTTAAGAATTAATTTATTCATAGAATATGAGATAGATATATATATATCTATTTATGCATGACAAGTAGAGTTTCAACCTTCAACGAATTTCTACCACAAACTCATCTTTCACTCAAAAAGATAATATAACTCAAAAATATTTTATATATCCTAATCGTACAAGGTTCAAAATATTAACACATACCATTTAGATTAGGAAAAATATTTTGTAATAATCAGGGACTTCCTGTATGCTAGTGGTAGGTAATAAAGGCATGTCACACTATGGTGGTGGGTTCGATTCCTACAACTTTTTCCGACGCGACGGGTTATCCCCCGACCTACAGGTTTTCCTTTTCCTAAAAATATAGTATTATAATATTCCAAAAATAATCTTCATAAATGTTTTAACCATAAACAATACTATCCAAAGGTCAACTTAATCCATTCCAACCTTTATAGTTATCCAAAATACCTCGGTCCAGACATTCTCTAAAAGGTCATTAAATTCCAAAATCAATTGTAACATTAGATTCCCCAAAGAAAGTAAAGTTTCTCTTATTGTCCCATACTAAAAATATGATTACCTTCATCATATTAAAACTTTAATGAAAACAACAAGTACTGTAGTACAATCCTTATATATATCACATTATTCTTATAACCAGAATATAATCCTTGTTTCCAAAAGCACCAAAACATTTATTATTCCACTTCAACTGTAGTAACATCATAAGATTGTCCTTGATCCCTTGGCCTTTAATGAGGTAAGTTTCCCTGATGATTAGGACATTAATTTGCATAATGCCCCATTTCACTAAAATTGTAGCATTAAACATTGATAGCCTCTTTCTTTCCCTTGCAATCACGAGCCTGGTGACCCTTTTCTCCACATTTATAACAAACTACCATTCCTTTTAGGCAAGTATCGGGGTGATTCTTCCCACAATTATTGCATAATGTAAAATCTTTCTTTCCCTTTTTCCCTTTATATGTCTCTTGCTCCACCGTTCTCTTCTTCTCTTGCTTTACTATATTGTCATAAGAATTAGAGAATTCCTTTTCTATCTTGATAGCACATGAGACAATATCTTTGTACGATGAGAAGGTTTGTGAGACTAATGCTCGATAGAGAAATGGTTTTAACCGATCAAAGAAATGACCAATCTTACTTCATAAGTTACGTATATAATCTACAGCATGTCTTGCTAACCTTGTAATGATGGCCTCAAACTTTGCGACATTCTCATCCTCCTTCTGCCTCAGACTCAGAAATTGCCTTTCCATATCTGCTCGATGGTCATGTGGATAGTATTTTTCTAAGAAAAGCTCTATGAACTCTCTCCATTCCATACTTGATACTTCGTCATCTTCATTTGTGTTTTGAATCAGTGGCCACCATTGATCAGAATCTCCAGTGAGGCGGTAAAAAACCATGAAAACCTTCTCCCTTTGGCTACTCCCCAAGGCATGGAATATTTTCTCTAAGGAGTTTATCCATTGCCTAGCTACTAATGGATTTTTACCCCCATTAAATGTTGGCGGTTGTTGCCTTATGAAATGATCTAACATTGATCCTCCACATTGTAGATCAGGGTGCTCCATACGAGTAAGGTTATTATTCATAACCTGAGTGAGTTGTCCCAGTATGGTGATAAGGTGATCAACACCAGTTTTATCTCTAGCTCCACAATAATTATCTTGAGCAGGAGGGAAATCCCTACATGGAGTGCATGCATTTATACTGTTTCCATTCCTCCCACTAGGCACCATTTACAAACAATGGCATAAACGAGATTAGTTTATGAATCAAAATACATAATTCCATACTTGTAAAACACTTAACATGAATTGAACAATTTATGGATATAATCCATAATCATAAAAATAAATGTTTTCTTTGAGGAATTATATACTCATAAACCCTTCATAATGGTTTGTAAAGATAATGAGAATTATCCAAAGCATATCCACTAGGAGTGTCGTAACCAAGAGTGCAGCAAGGCCCATTGTCGTGCACCAGTTCCCATTCGATTCTAGCTCAAAGCAGTGTTTTCGGGTTTTACCCCTAGGTACATCTGTGCCAGAGCAGCCTCTACTTGCTCATATCCATATAGGGATGTATTGCCCAGAAAACTCACAGAATCACTAAAATAACAAAATTCTAGGAAGTTCTTCTATACTAATCCTCAATGTCAATCTTATGGCTTTGTGCTCTAATCAGAGTTTTTCTAAATCAATCTTCCAAGGTTAGTACTAAACTGCCTCTGATACCAACTTTAACGCCCCGACCCCAGTTACCCAGAGTTGGTGCATTATTGCGTAACATTGGCATGATCACAAAAGATCATGTCTCGAAAGACCAATTAGTTTAGTAGCCTTGGAAACACTAGATACATTCACAAATGTTACATTACATCATAAAGTGAAAAATCATAATAACATAGTATCCATAGTCCACACTTCTATCCCCTTCAGACTATCCCTGTAGGTCAGTCATAAAATATTTCTTCACATCATTGGAAAAATAAAACACTAAAAGGGGTGAGCTCAGATGCTCAAGAAGGATAACAATATAGTGGAATATTTCATAAATAAACATAAACATTTAAGGCAATGTATAACTAAAACAAAAGTCATTTAATCTTGAACTTCAACATAATATGGAAAAAGTAAAATGAGATAATGCCATTTACTTATTCACATGGATATTCTACTGGTCGAATAATCACATTAAATATCAATAACCACTTTCATAATGATGGAATGCATAATGCCAGAGTATCATAACCACTTAGCCAAGGCCTCTTTCCAAGACAACAAATAAGATTTTGTCAAGGCCTCATGCCAAGACACTAGTTTGTCTCATGAGACCTGCTGATTCATCGAGGAGCTATAGCGGGCTCCACCCATCACTTATTAAGTCCAATGCATTCCACATATGAACAGGTTTAAACATATCATAAACCATAACATAATCGTATCACATTAAACTATCATAAAGGAAACATAACATTTCTATATTTCAATCACAAGATATCAATACAACACATTGATATAATAAAATCATTTTTAAAACCATTTTCAATACCAGAATAAAATAAAATTAAAACTTTGTATTTATTTTTCATTTAAAAAAAGTTATGTCTTGTAGAGGAATCCAAAACTCAAGTAATGGTCATGGCGGCAGAGAAGTCGTTGTCGCCGCATACGTAAGGAAAAAACATTCCTTTTATTGTTTACTAAAAATGCTTCGTATAAAAAGATTCCTTTTTAATAAAAGTAAAAGTCAAAGGGGTTTATACACCATATAAAGGAAAGTTGTGTATAAAACCAAATATGCCTCAATGAAAGGAGATTGAGACGAAGTCCTTACAAATATCATTTTTAAATAAAAAATGTCTATTATGTGTATTCACTATATGTACACATAAAGAAAGTATAAATACAATATAGTACATAATAATATCATGACATAATTTTAAAGTAGGAGATTAACCCAAAGAATGGAAATTGGGTTAAGAAGTTTTCTTACCTCGTGTCCGACTTGACACAAAAATTCTTTAAACTCCTGAATAATAAACTAGAGTTAATTTATACTTGTTTAAGAACCTTTTTCAAGTTTATTATTCTGTTTATATTACTTATTACCATGTTATGAACATTATGTAATTATTTAAGTTAATAACGGTCGTTTTGTTGATCTTTGGTACTTGAGTCTAAAATAAACTTCTTATAATTACAAGTTGTTCATGTGGAAAAATATCCATTATATCCAGAATTATATTCATAATGTTGATATCATATATATCATATATATCCAGTATATACATGCATTTATAATATTACGCAACATTTAGAGGTAAGAAATGAAATGCACCGTTCATGGAGACGGTAAGCCGTACGTACGCATGAATGCTACTTTCATTTCTATTTCATATTTAATGGAATAAAATTACAATTATATAAAAGTATACTATACTTACTGTATAACATAATGTATTATACCATTTACTCCATCCTTTATAAATCTCACATATGACATTAACGATTCAAATCACTTTGAGGGGGCGGTAGTCCGCACTTCCTAAAATGAAAATATCACGTTTAACCATAATGGAAACCATAAAGGTATTCCATAAAAGAAAAATACCAAAGCTTAAATAAAACATAAAAATATTATATATCATATAGAAATATATTGATATCTTAATGGCCACCTTTTATGTTGTTATATGAGTGTTGAACAATCATCGTTTCATGAGGCAGAAATTCGCCATCAACAGAAATATTAAGTTTTTTAACCATTAGACGTAGGTGTGTGTAAGTGTAGCTCAAATCCTTCTTATAAAAACATCCTAGTATATTGAGGATACTGGTTTTGTTACAAAAGAAATGAATAAAAAGAGTTTAGGGGGTTGGAGAAGCAAAATAAAACTTAAGAACACAAGAGAAAACACTGCCTTTAAAATGGGTATCTCTTTTTGATTCGAGATCAAAGGCTTCCTTGGGAAGACTTCTGCCCAAAGTGAGGCTTCTAGGGGTAATAGAGGGAAGTTGAGAGAGTATTTGGGCAGAGGTTGGCCAATCCAAATGGCTTGGAAGGTGTGAATAAGGTGGTAGTGGTGGGGGCCTTTTATAAGAGGAGAGGAGGGGCACTCTTGGAAAGTCATGAAATGTTACTTTATTATATAATGAGTTTCAGATTTTAAAGGTCCCACACTTATATATTTCGAGTATAAGGTGATAAGGGTACTAAATATACTCATACAATAGGTTTTTGACAAGTTTAAGTCTTATATTTTATATTATCTTTTCATTTTATTTAAATCATTAATTAATGAGGTAATCGCTGTATCATCATAGTGTCATAAATAATTTAATTTATTTAATGTCTAAAAATTATAAAAAATATATCATAATATATGAATGATTTTTAGCTTTATAAGTAACATTTATAGTCAAAATTATGACTTGTATAACCCAATTTAAAAATTGTTTTAGTAAAATAGCTCATGTTTGTGACATTTTTATTTTAACATTAAATAAAAAGTTTTTAATGTCAATTTCTTACCAAAGTGGCTCCATGGGGTCCCCAAGTTGACCCATGGATTCTTTTGATTGTCCATGACTCATCCAAACAGGGTAGGAAAAGTGTAAGGGTATTTTCATATTTTTATAATATCATTTTTACCTTAAATTTCACTAATTACCTTTAATCGCGATTAAATAGACTTAAAAGTTACTATTCACCAAAAAAATTATTTTAATCCCATTGAACCACATTTTACTTCCAAATGAAAACCATGTATGTCAGATTTTTGAAAATCAAATCACAGAAGTGCTAATGTTTTATTTAAATGAAAAATCGGTTTTTTAACTACCACTTAGTGGTTTCACTATTCATCAAAAATTGATGTTTTTCAGAACAATGCCAAAATTTCACCCTAAGCTATAATTGATATTCTATATTCCAAAATGATGTCTATTTTAAAAAATTCTAATCATATAAGTTGCATTAATTAATTTTATAATTAATTCCCGCTGTAACAAAAATAGCGTGTTTTTGAGAAACAATATATCTGAAAAGATTGACAATTGGTTATGTCCAATTTCAAAGTGAAATTAATTCTAATGAACACCATTGGATAAAATGGTAAAAATATATTCTAATTATACTTTAAAACCACTCAATAGTATAATTTATCACTATAAATTATTTTTATTAAAAAAGTTGTTTTTATGTATTTTTCACTATTCATAAAAAATTGGAAGTTCTCTGAAAATTACAAAAAATTCAACTTAGGATAATTTCAATATTCCGAATACAAAAACGAAGTCCATTTGGAAGGATAAAATTTATAAAATTTTAAAAAGTAGGTATTACTATTCACAACGACTACTTTGATTGGTTGTGGTGCGTTAGAATCTCGAACTTGCGTACAATGCAAGCTATTGCATTTTTGAAAGAGAAGCATATCGTGGAAGCTCAGGGTGTTACAAAAATTGCATTCAATTATATATTGAAGGAATTCTTTGAAACTAGGTTTTTGATAATAATAAATTTCCGACCGACGCGAGGGTTAATGAGATTTGACATAAAAACATTATCTAAAGTACCAAAGGGTTATAAAATGGTACAAGTACATAGAATATATCATGAATAAATAGATAAAAAAGTAAAAACATGATTTTTCTTTTGAGATGGATCATAATATTTCCTCAATGGAAGCATAAGCATAACAATCTAAATAAAAGATATGATATTTTCTCAATAAACACTAATAACATGGTATTTTGGGATCACACTATGCATGTGAAACTATGATATTACATGAATATTAAAATATTAGGATAATAATTATATTAATGATAGGAATTTTATAATATAATTATATAATATCAAATATAATTTAGGTGCATAAAAAAACATGAGTCTCAAAGAAGGAAAATTGATAAAAAAATATTTAACCGATTTTGTAACTTTTGAAACCTAAATCCGAAGAAATAAATATCATAAAATTGATAAGTGAATACCCATAAAATTACATATCATATACATACTATACATTCATGGGAATTACATATAAAAAAGGAATGTCTGGTGAATAAAGCATGTATCTAAGAGAAATAAAAAGTTAGATGAAATCCAATTACCTTATATATCAACTCTCATTATACAAATTCAAACCACCAGTATAAAAAATATAAATTTATTGTACACCTTTTATAGAACCATATTATTTTATAAAAAACATATATTATTTTATCAGGATATTCAATTATCCACTTTTTAATAATCATATGTTAAACATTCACTTCGGGTAATAGTCACTTGGTTCTTTGCATGTGTCTTAATTTCTAATATTTTTTTCCTTATACATATATCATGATTACTGAATATAAAAAATGATATCAATATAATTTATATTAATTATCTTCTTTATATAATAATCTATTTATTTTAGAAGGATGACATGTAATACATCGCTCATAAAGACGATATAGTATACATACGAATAAATGCTATTTCTATTTTTATTGTCATATTGAAAGAAATAATGAAAATGAAAAATATATGTATATGTATAAAATTTAATTAAATAATAATTATAATTTTATATATATCATAATCTTTCACTAAGTCTATCCTTAATACTTTAGTTGAAGTCTGGGAACGAATCACTGCATCTTGAGGGGGAAGTAATCAATGCTTCCTCGAAAGAAAATTTCATATTGACACCAAATGAAGTGTAAAAAGATACGTTTTACAAAAGGGAATAAATAAAAATAATGAAATAAAAAATAAAATATATATAAAATATCAACATAGTGTACATCATAATGTCCACCAGAAGAGGTGGTAAGGAAAATAATACAATCATTGTTTAATTAGGCAGTAGTTCACCGTATGCATAAACTATATGATTGTTATCCATTATATGGAGGTGTGATTAAGTTTAGGTTGAATAAATAGAATAAAAAAACTTTTATATTAAGTATAATTGTGTTTTTATATAATAAATTATAAAATTCATGTGCAGGGGGAGGAGAAGAAAAAAAAGAGTTTAGAGAGAATGTGTCCCCTCTTAATCGGGTAACTCGTTTTGGATTATGCCAAAAACGCTTCCTCTGAATACTTCAGTCCTATAGAGAGACATAGGAGAAGAATGGGTGATTTCTGGGAAGTTCATTACTCATTATTTATCTAAACATAAGAGGTTTTATATGTGTGAGGAATTGAGATAGGTGGTGTTCTTCTATAGGGAAGGAAAAGGCCTCACATTGTATTTTTTATAATATGTAAGTTCTACCAATGTATTTAGATAAAAAATTCATAAAAACAAAACTAAAATCAACAATTGAAGGTTAGGGGTTGATTAATTTCTAGAGGATGAGTGTTGGACATGTTTCTATGTCAACATCAGTCGTAAATTTAACGTTTCTTCCATATTTTATCTCAATTTTACCTCAATCAATGTAACTAATTTTAATTGTATTCACTAATATATTTTTTTAAATAACTAATTTGACCATTTAATTCATTATAAATTATTCTAATTCCTTATATCGATACTTTTTTCCATATTTCAGTCTCATAATGGGATGAAGTTAATTTAAATTTTATCCCGGAGTGGGGTCTACAATGTAGGGTTTTAAAAAAAATTATCAAAAGTGTGCTATGTTTTTATATCCAATATCAATGTTAAATTTGTTATAATTACACTCATGATATAAATATTTTATAAATATTATTTTAAAAAAATTTAAAATATAATATAATAATATAAATAAATTATATTAAAGTGCATTTTTAAGCAAAATCTAATATTTTTCACTCTTCATCAAAAAATGATGTTTCTCGTCTAAATCAAAAAAAATCACCCTAAGTTGGTTTAATCATTAAAATACAAAAATGTATTTTTTTATCTAATTAAATTGATAATTGTTTGTAAAATTAATTTTATAATTTTTCACATAAGGACATTAAATGTAGTTAATTTGAGAAAAACATATTGTGAAACATAAAAGTATTTTACCAAAAATAAAAGATTTAATTATAAATATTTTCTATTTATATAAAAAATATTAAAATAATATTTGAAAATTAGTTATTAATGTTCAAATTTCAAATTTTAATAGCTAGGATATGATTTTTGAATTTAAATACCCATATTGTCAAAATAATATTTCATAGAAACTATGTATTATAGGTGATTTATTATAATTCTATGTGATATGTAACATATGGTGATTCAGTTCAATGTGAATGGAATTATTGAATTGATGTATTGAAAATCATAAATATAAATTTAATTTATTAAATAATGTTCTATAAAAACATGGGGTGTTACATTATACCTCCCTTAAGATAAGTTTCACCCAAAAGATTCACCACTCAGATAAAAAATTGAGTATATTTATACTTTATAATATCCTCAAGATCCCATAAATAATTATTTAACAAGTAATTTCTCTAATAGAAATTTACTAGGTAAGTGGACATATTTTGTAGAAAATTTTATGTGTGATACTGAATTTGAGCAGTTTCTCCTTGAAAGAAATATCCTACTCTTATGGTATGGCCATTTATTTCATTACATTTGATGGGGGATATATTAAAAATTTTATGATTGATAAATGGAACACCTCATGGAAATGAAATTGTTTTGGAAGATGTCCCAAGATATAAGCTATTGCCCCAGTACTATTGATAATATCAAAGTGACTATTATACCAAGGGCTTACTTTCCACTACTTGTTAAATCTCATATTCATTATCTAGATTTATATTAATACAACCTTCTTTTCACCAACATAATATTATAGATTTATCCAATTCTTATCATGAAAAAAATTCTTGACATTGATCTTCCTTGATATGGTTTTCTAATGTTCTAAACTTCTATAACATTTATTCAGCAATCTTAGGTCCAAATATCTTTCATTCTCAAACATATTCCCAAACAATTGGTTCTCTCAACATCATCCCATAAATGGGTTCAGAAGGTGATTCTTGAATTCATTAGTGAAAGTTATTGGTGTAAAAAAATAAACTATTTGAAGTTTTTGATCCCAACTACCTTTGACATCCATAAGACATGAACTCAACATATCCTCCTGGGATTGAATTGTTCTTTCAGACTGACCATCTGTTAGAGGATAATATGTAATAGAAAAACTAAATTAATTATCATGTTCATTTTGAATAATTAACCAAAATTTTGAAGTGAACCATGTATCCTTATTTAATAAAATAGAATTTTGTACTCCATGAATCTTTACCACTCCATTAATGTATATTCTGGAAACATAATCTAGAGAGATTTCTTTTATAATAGTAACGAATTGTGTTGACATAGATTGGTGATCAACTACCACCCATATTGAATTTAACCATTTAGATGTTTCGCGTAGTCCATTGACAAAATAAATAATTATTATCTCTCATTTACATTCTAGTATGGGTAATCGATGCTGCATCCCCTTTTGCCTTTTTCTTTTAGCCTTATCTTTTTGGAATTCCATGCATCAAGATACAAACTCTAAGATATCTCTCTTAATGCCATCCCACCATACGTGTTCATTCAATAACCTTTTGACTTCATACGTTCATGATAAATATATAATGAATAACTATAAGTTTATTCTAACAACTCCTTCAAATTTGGTACGGAAGGAACACATAAAATGTTTATAAACTTTATCATACTATCCTCATAAATTTTATTCTCAATAACATTTATGAATTTATTTTGCAGCTCTTCATAATCAATCTAACCCCCAAATCATTACATGGATAGATGATTGAACAATCACTTGAGAAAGATATTCGTTTCCCCATTCATTCATGATTTCTAGATCAATCCGTTACATATGAAAAAATATTAGATCTTTTGTGATCCTTATCTTGAATAAGAATGAATAATCCTTCTTACTCAATGCATTGTTCGCCTTATTTACATTCCCAAGGTGTTAATGTATTTAGAAATCAAAATCTTTTATCAACTCTAACCATATTCTCTAATGCATGTTAAACTCCATCAGTGTGAATATATAATTCAAACTTTGTTGATTGGAATTTATATCAAAAAGTTCTCCATAATGATAATGAATCCATATAATTAATTGATAAATTACCTCAACTCACTCTAGATCATGAGTAGAGTACGTTTTCACATGAATCTCCCATTTCCCAAGACATAAGAGACAACCATGTTATTTTGCAAAATAATACATACTAGTATCTTCTAGGAAGAATCACTATTGATTAAAACCCTTCTCTTATATAGGTTAATGCAAGTTCATGAAAACTAACTACCCTTCTCATATGTTCCTTGGAATTATCAATACAGTCATCTGTCTATAGGAACATCTCACCCTTCTATGTTAACTTGGTCAGAGGATTATATTGTTGTGAGAGATTATCCAATAAAATTGACAATATCCAACTAAACCATGATATCTATGGATCACAGTCACCATTACATGTCTAGGAAATAATTCATTAGCCTTCATCGTTGATGGAACTACTACTATATAATTTTAGGATATTATATGACAAAAAAATGAACCTTTTTGCTGTAAAAAGTATGAAAAATATAAATTTTTCATCTAACTTATATTTCTTTAGGGTCTTTAGTACAATTCTCAATTGATATTAATTATCTTCCTTGATCATTGAATAAATAATTACATTATCTATAAAGACTACCACTATCTGATAGAGGTAATCTCTAAACACTCTATTCATTAAACCAATCAAGTTAGAGTGTAAATTAGTAAAAATAATAGGCACTAAAATATACTCATAGTGTGTATTCCATTTACAGAATAGGGTGTTGGGTATATCATTTTCCTTCATCCCCAATTGAGAATATCCAGAATGATCTTCAATCATCGATAATTAGTGACTGTCACATAGATGAAGAAACTATACATCAATATGGGGTATATGATACATTTTCTTGATTTTGATCATGTAAAACTCTTGATAATCAATGAAGAGTCACATTTTCAGTCATTATTTTTCAAAAGAATAAATAGTGGACTCTATGGTGACACAATAGTAAAAATGAATCCATTATTAAGGTTTTCATTGATTTTATTCTTCAATACTATCAAAACAATTGTGGCCATTCCATAATTAGTCTTTGAAAATTGGGTGGATTCATGTATGAGTTATATTGAGAAGTCAACATTGAATTATGGTGGAGGCAATTGAAATATTCTAGGAAGGCATCACCAAATTCTTCGATAATAGGAATATCATCCATTTTTATTCTCTCCCCAACTATTTGAGATAAAAACCCATTTTAATGGGATTTATGACCCATATAATTGATGAAATATTCATAAGTTGTTATTACTTAGCATCACATGGATGGATGATCAATGGAGGGTTCAAAATTTCAATAGTAATTTCCCCTCCTCAGCATTTGATATGAAATTTAGGCAGATAATTCTAATACATTATTAATATGACATAAAATTTATCCAATGTAATAATGAAAATATTTGCAGGAAGCACATCCCCACAAACTTCAACTGGATAGAAATCATAAGCATGAGATGAAATCATCATTCCATTAGGGGTTTTCCCTAAAAACTACACATCTATTTGTTTTCATTGAATATTATCATGGTATTAAAATTATTTATTTATGATGTTTTGGCTAGATCCAGAATCAAATATGACATTGTCAATTCTAGAGTGGATGGTATGTTTACCTTTTATCACATAATTATTTCAACCCACATTAAAAATTGTGATTTCATGAGATTTCACCTTTCCCTTCTACTAAAGCGGTTTTTGGTGTCGATCATCACCACCAACCCTTGTGTATTGGAAGTGGTTATGTTAATTACCATTCTCCATACACTTGAGCCACTGAACCATCAGGGGTATATTATGTGGAACTTTTTACCCATTATCAATGTTAGGTAACTTATGCCCATTACTTTCGTAGTAAACTTTCCAATGACCTTACCTAACATAAATAATAAATTAGTGGCAAAACATAAGGAAGTTTTTTCCATGAATATTCCCACACATATAGATTAAAGGGAAGCTTATATTCTTCTCTTTATGTTTTTTAGATTTTCCTTTAAACTCTATGTTTTTATTATTGCCAAAAAAATTCTATTTTTACGTGAATGAAATGTCCATTTAAACCATGATTTAATAATGCATGATATATTCATAACTACTAACTCTTAAATTGCCAACTACCTTCTAAGACATGGATAAATTCAATTGAAAAACCTGTAAACTATTCTTTTGGGATGGATGATAATTTTGAAAGTGTAAATTGTATATATCTGGAAATTATCCTTTTAGGTACCAATAGATTTATCATCACATTTCTTCAACTCAGTTATATTTTATCCATTTTGGTATGAAAATTACATGGAATTTATTAATTCAAAAATAAATTGTTGAAAACCTCTCAATCCATGGATTCATTCACATCTTTTTTCCTCATATTCTTGATTAGATCTACCACAGGTTTGCATGACCATCAAACTAATAGATATCCATAATGACTTTTACGTGCATCAAACACTAGAGAATATGTTATTAGTAGTACTAATCCATTATTCAGAAAATAAGTGGATTAGATGACCCAATGAAAGAAGGTGGATTTTTACTCTGGAAAGACTCAAAATAATGTTGTTCAAGCCTTTGCTCATATAGTTCTCCATAATGATTCATAGGTTGAGAAATTTGTGAGAGCATAGAAATGATGTTTTATCTTCACACTCCCTTAGTAAATAGTTTCTTATAAAGACAATCTTTCCATTTTACATTACAATATCCATTAATGTATATCCGTTAGGTTCCATCCATTGACTAAAACTAAGTGAATAATGTTTGAAACAATTACCACAGTGAGGAACCACATAATCATGAAATGTCACTAATAAAATGTATAAATCAAAACACCTTTATCAATATAATAACATTATGTTTATCAATATTTATTTAAATAAAACATATATCTAAAACATTTATGATATTTTGTGATGTTCTTTTGAATTTCCAGTGCATTTCCCCTATGAGTGTCAAACCATCTGTGCTGCGAGGCCCATTATAATGTACAAAAATCTAATGAGTCAGGACATAAGCATCTGGATGAGGTTGTTACCCTATCATATATTTGTACTATAGCCACATCCACTTGTAGTATATAGATAGGAATGTATTATTTTGAAACCACCCATTACATCTTTTAACAAAATCCAAGAACATTTTCTTTTACATTTCCATATTCTTATACTCATCCCTAGACATGTCATCTGTGTCCTAACTATTTTTTTATCATCCAAGATTCCAATGGGTAACTAAAAAATTACTATAATTCCAACTATAGAGTCCCAGTCATTACATGACCTCTACAAAATACATATAACATTACACATACGGACATATGAAGACCATGCTATTCTAGTGGTTTTGAAAACATAGAAACATAAAAACTAATACATAAGTGTTCTACATTATGTCCCAATTGATTTTATTTAATCAAACCCTTATTATATGATCAAACATAATACATATATTAACTAATTTTGGAATAAAACACTATAAGGTGTGACCTCAAACGCAAGGTAAGGGTAATCAAAAGAGATAGGTAACCATATTCTTGAGCATAAGGGCACATGAACATGATTAAGAGAATATAATATCATACCTTAAAAATAAAAGTTCGTATACATGAATCATGGAATAAAAATGTTCAGTTCATAAGAAATGAATGAAAATGAAATAGAGAACATAAACCATGAAAGCACAATATAGGAATAAAAAATGGAACTGTGGTACACACGTAATAATAAAATATTATATCCATTGTAGCCACGGAATCTCTCTTAAGGCCATATTGAAAGTATGGTTTCACTACCCATACTATATTGGAAGTCATGGATTATCCCCATGGGCCTCTTAGTATCATGAATTCACTAATCATACCATCTTGGTAGTCATGGTTCACTCTCATGGACATCTTAATAATCAACATTCACTCATTATACCATAATAGTATATCTCATCAGTTATAAATCTTTTCCCATCACATTGGAGGGAGATATTGGTCGCCCCATCTCTTAATTAAATCATAAATAAATGATCCAATAGATCATAAATATTCCTGTCAAAACCCATGATATGAAATGGGTATTATAACCCTGTAATCATATCATAACCTATGAAAGAATACAAGATCATAATCATTTCATCATAAATATAATATTTGAAATTAAATGGGTTTTAAAATTATATCACACGTACAAGATGACTAGGTTTAATTTACATTATCTCATCAAAACATAGTCCATTTACAAAATAAAATAGAATGTAAACATTGAATAAGTTCACCAAAAATGAATGAGTGACAACAATTGAGGTTATTTTAGATGGTAAATAAATTTGAAATATAATTTCAATTAAATTTTTAGGAATATATCTTTTCATCATTGAAAACATTCAATAAAAATAAAACCATTTTGAAAAACATTCTCTATGAAAATAGATATGATAATTTATTAAGTAATAGTGGAATACCATAATAAGTTTTAAAATGTTTTTCCAAGAAAATGGGATTCTAATATATTTTCAAAGAATTTTTTAAAACATTTTAGTTATCATGGTTTTTGAATACAATATATTTATGAGCAAAGAGAGATATTGTTCAATTTTACATAAAACCATTATCTGATTTACCAAATTGTAGAGAAAATGGTATTAATTATGGAAATATCTTAAATAAATAGTGTAGGAGGAAAAACATGTGTTTAATTGATAGAGGTATCATAATATTTCATCAAAGTATGAATAAAAATAAATATTCTCAGAAAAGGTGATGGGATTGGGTCAATAAAATCTTATAACATAATAACATTGAATCATACTCTCCATATAAGAAAATGTTATTAAATGATGTATAATTTATCATGAAAATAATTATATTCACAATGTAAAAAGAAAATTTTAAGTATATTCAACTAAAAAATAATATAGTTTTAGAACAAAATATGAGTATCAGAGATGGAAAATTGAAATAAAACTATTTTACCAATTTTGTAACTTTTGAAACATAAGCACCCTAAACGAGAGATCATAAAATAGATATGTGAATACCCATAAATTTATATATAATATATGTAGAATACAATAATGGGTAGTATATACACCACACAAAAGGAATGGGTGGTTTATAACACATATGTCTCACAGAAATAAAAAGTGACATGAAATCTCCAAACCCTATATCTTTACAACCATCATACTTGTTCAAACTGCCTATATAATATATATAAATTTATTAAAAATCTTATATATAACAACTTTTTTATTTTAATATAATATATTATTTTATCATGACTTTATTTTACCTTGTTGTTAGAAATCATATGTTAAGGTTTCATTTCGAGTAGTATTCACTTTGTAATTCGCATGTGTCTTATTTTGTTATATATTTGTTCCTTATAAATATATCCTGATTTCGTAATATATAACATGATATTAATGTTATTTATATTTATTATATTTTTATTATAATAATTTATTGAATATAGAATTGGTAAGTGGAATACACTTTTCCAGGAGACAGTAAGCCATACATACGCATGAACATTGTTTCCATTTTTCATGTCGTATTGAAAGAATGAATGAAAATGAAATATATGTATATATTTATATAATACCATTAAAATATAATAATAATGTTGAATCATTAATTTACTATCACTAAATACTTCAATAAGACATTCCATGATTATTGTGAAATAATCACATTTCTTTGAGGGGGTGGTAGTCCACACATTCTCAAACAAAATTATCTTATTCAAATAAAATTTAAAGTAAAAGATTATTGTTTTAAAAATTAATTAATAGTTTTGGATAAATAATTTATATAATATATAAGATATATAAATATAGTTTTTATCCAAATTTCCACCATGATAAGATGTACGAATAATAGAATATTCATCATTTAATGAGGTGGTAGTTTTGCATACACATAAATAGTATGTTCATTGTCAATTAGATGGAGGTGTGGGTTATTATTGCATGAAAACATAACATACCAAAATCACAGTATATTTTTTATACTTTTTTCGTTATAAAAGAATGTAATAAAAGTGTATGGGGTTGTAGAAAGAAAATAAAATAATGGGGCTTGAGAGAAGATGTCACCTCTTAATATGGTAACACCTTTTAGTTTGAGCCAAATAGATTCCATGGAATAAATAATGAACAATGGGAGGCTTCAAAAAGTAAGTGAGGATTTCTAGGAAGTTCATGGGAAAGGAATCTCCGAATAGAAGAGTTTTGAGAGGCTGGTATATGTGTGATAGTTGGTGGCCTTTTATTGGGATGTAACTGGACTCACTTGGTATTTTTGAAAACAAGTTATATGTAACCACGTTTTTAACAAAAAATTTCATACCAAACAAACAAATATAAATAATTTATGGTGAAAGGAGGATTAATTTCTAGTAAATGGGGTTTGGGAAAGATTATTACTCGTTTTGGGATTCAATTCTAGTAAATGGTTTTTGGGACTTAAATTCAAATATTTTTACTATTCATCATAAAATGACGTTTCTTAGAAAAAAACAAAAAATTAACCCTAAGATAATTTCAACATTCTAAATTGGAAAATTATTTTGATTTTATCATTTTAAATTTCTAAATGTTTCTAAAAATAAATTTATTAATTTTTGTAATAAGTCATTAAAAGTAGTTCATTTGAGAAAATAGTATTTTTAAACATAAAGAAACATCAACAACAATTATATTTTCATTATCAATTTGTTTTATCAATATAAAACAATTATAAAAAATATTTGAAAAATATTTAATAATGTCAATATTTCATTTTATATCGGCTAGGTTATAATTGAACTATTCAAATAATTATATAATAAAGAACATGTTTTTTAGAAACTATATGTTGTGTGTGATGTACTGTAATTTGGTGTTGTATGTGACATACAGAAATTTGGCGATGTGTGAAAAAAATTATTTACTTAATGCATTATAAGAGAAAAATGAAAATTTAATTTATTCAAAAAGATCCGTAAAACCTCAGGCTATCATATCATCATTATTTTAATATTTATAGAGATAAATCATACAATATTCAGATTCTTGGGGAAAATAATAAATTAATGAACTATATAATTAGAAAACACCCCTCTCCTCAACTATAAATACCATCCCTCAACACTTATTGTGTTAACACCTCTAAATATTTGAGCATTGCCTAAATTCTGCCCAAATTAAATTTAAATACAATTTCCCACATCTATGATAATTTTTCTCAATAATTGAATAAACATATGTTCCGTAAAGATATTATAAATGACGATAATTCATGATCTAAAATCCTCATTTGGTTTTCCACTAATTTATTTTAATTTATTTTTCATTTATTACTCTATTCAAACATCCTCTATCTAGATGTTCATGATAACTCTATTATTTTTTATATACCATAATTATATCATGATAATATAAATTTCACCATAAACCAAATTTCTCTCTCCCTCTTGGTCTCTTTTATTCTAAACATGAAATCATCACTCGTGATGTGTCAATTTACCGACATCATGGATGATAAGGTTTAATTTTCCTTTAACACCATAAAGGATGTCCAAAAAACAACTATAATGTTTGGTATATAAAATAAAATTTATGTAATAACCTGGTTTATGTTCTAGTACTATCATATATACAATATAATAAACAATTGAACAAAACATGTTTGTGATGATCGAAGTGTAGCAAAAAAATAAATATGATTATTACTATCCTTTTATCAAATGATTCAAACTCATATAATTTAACCAAATTTCTGTTATAACACTTTAATCCATTGGATGTTCATTAATAACATATAATTTAAAAAGTGGAGAATTATTTTCATTCAATATAAAGTTCTATACTCATAATCATAGGAAGAAATCATCAAATCCAAGAAAGGGAACACTCTCAGATGATGGAATTGAACTCTGTAACTAATATAAAAGTCTATAAATAATCCTAATAAAACTATAATAAATAAAATAAATATATAACAGGTTATTTATTTCATAGTTAAATATTTTAATTTGATTATGTAGGATAATAAATTTTATATATCATTTAGACATAATAAAAATTTAATTATCAAACACAACTCTGTTTCATTGGGTTTTACCTATTTCACTCAACCTTTAATATTAATGTTCCATTAATGATCCTTAATTTTATTTATAATTATTTACCTTCTCATTGATGTGATATACAATCTTCCAATAGAGTCTTCTAAAAAATTAAATGATTTTTTCAAAATAACTCTTCATTTTAACTAGAAATCTTATATATCCATTGAGATTGTTTCTTATGCACCCATGATTAATGATTCTTATTAATTTTATTTTATTCCATTTTTATTTTGGAAAAAAAATTATTTATGAATTTATGAATTATGAATTAATTATGCAACATATTTCCTTTCCATGGGGTTTTCAATGATAATGATTATTATATGTTCTATATGGAATTGATGATAATGTAAATGTTATGATGTGATGAATGTGCCTGAAATTATATAGAACATGAATATTTTATGATTTGAATAGTGTGACATGAATTATATTGTGCTCTAATTCATTCAGTAATGGGTTAAATTTCATGAGGTAAAGTGAAATATTTTTGAGCATGCTGAAATATTTGATCACAACAATGTGTGGTAGTCAACCACTAAGACAAGAAGTTTCATTTTTATGAATTTCCTAAATTCTGACTTTATATAATTATTCTTCTAACAATTATAATAATGATACCATTATTATGTAATGGTGATGGAAATTATGTTCACCCAATGTTATATTGATCTATGTTCTTATCTATCCTCTAATTGGTAATTTAGTTCTTCCATTATTTTAATGTATATCATCAGGTAAGAACTTTTACTAATGAGAACACAATAACCACAATGAATATTGAGAAGTAGAAATTAAATAAATGTTTTTGTTTTATTTTTTAAATTATATGGTTTTTTCTAATTTTATAATGATATAAAACCTTTTTATCCTGGTTGTGTATAAATTTTATGTTGTTTATAATTAAAATGATGCAGTAATAAAGTAATAAAAATTAGTGTATCTATAATGATAATAAAAAATCGAATTTTTATTGATTGATAGAATGAATTTTCCCTCTGAATATTGAATACCACATTTATCATTCATAAAGTTCATAATTTAGCCATTATCACATAATTTTATGATACATAAAAGGTTGTTCATATTTCCTACAATAAAAAATTCACTCCAAATTAAAGGTTTTACTATAAGATTGATGTTACATATATAATATCATTCCCCTTTAGAATTGTCAGCCAAATTTACATTTCCTCATATTACAATTATGATATTCAAAAATAAATTTTGGTTTCCAGTAATACGATGATAATATTAACTATACATGTAACTTATGTTTTTTTATTTGATGTTTTCATATTATAGTATGAAAATAAATTTTTAGATTTTTTTTCTCTGACATTTTTGGGTCCATCGTTATTATAAAAAATATATATGAATCCAGTACCATTAAAACATATTAAATATTTCATATTTAAATTAATTAGGAAAATATGACTTATGAGACCCATATTATTGTACATTATTTAAATAAAATTTATATATTTAATATCAATAACTATAATAGAGTTTATAGAAGGGAATATTTTTGGTAAGAATTTTATTATTTAAAATAAGGTCAGCCATTTGTAAACCTATTTACGATGTATTTCAAGGAGGTATATTTTTCTATCAATATTTTACATATTTTCCATTATTGAAATATAATTTTTAAAAATACTCTATAGGATTACATCATTTAATTTAGATTGGATACAAATTACTCATCATAAATACCTATATTAGATTCATACTTCTTATATAAGTAAAATTCATGATTTTAAATAATTTAAGTATGTATATTAATTACTGACTTTTCCTTAAAATTTTCATCAATAGAATCCTAACATTATTATGAAATATAAAAAAAATAAGTTAATTAATCTTATTTAGTAGCTTATTAAAAAATAGTTAAAGATTCATCATATTAAGATAATCATGAATATCCTCCATCTAAAGAAGTATAATCATTTTCATTATCCAAATTAGGATAAATTATATTTAATGTAATTATTATTAAGGATTAAGAAGATAATTTTTGCATTTATCATTTATTATTCCTTGGAATGTCTACAAACAAACCCCTAACATTCTAAATTAGATAATTTTTTAAGAATAAAATTAAGAAGAACTATATCATATACTTAGACTATAAGCGTCTAATGATTTAATAGACTTTCCCACATTATTGGTGATAAAATTACTAAATATTATTTGTTTCTTGTGCATATTATTAATTCATTTATAACCTGTTATGATATGTCCCAATATTTTACTGTAAAAACATATCAGATAATAAGTATATTTCATATAATTTCAATAAATAAAAAATTTCATTTATTTGTAATGGAAATCATTCATTCCAAAAATATTTTCCTCCTTTTGGATGAATTTTATAATTAATTATTAAATTTATTAGAACTAAAACATTATGTTTCAATAATATCATTCATTACCAGATACGATTTAGAAGAATTAATAGCAAATATATCAATTTTATCAAATATAGACATTGTAGAAAATCTGCACTTTCATTTTGCATCGTATTCCTCTCAGGATCCCTTTTTATATTACCATCATATAGGATGATATTTCATGTCAAATAATGCAATATTGACATTTTTTTTATCATCAGAAAATTTTCTTTTATATTCCCCATCATTTGGAAAAATGAATACGATCTTCTCAATTGAATGATCATTATTTAAATGTGCATCTTTCAAGGATTTTTAAAATATTTATTTTTTTCATAAATCTATTATTCATAAATGAAATTAATTTTCTTAGTAAAAATAATAGTCTATATTATCATATCTAAACAAGGCCCTCCAAGTTTAAATAACATTTAATGTTAAAATGTAAGAAATAAAATGTTTTTTCCAAATAATGTTATCTGTGTCCCAATAAGATATTTTTCTCGAGGTGTTATGAATTATATAATAAAACAATGTATTTCTCAATTAATTATAAAATTTATATTCTAACATTTCATATTAATAAATGTATATAATTCGGATTTCATGAATATTCTAGTATCCACTCATTAAGAAAAAAAATCCTCATATATTGTTTATCAATAAACATAATCACCTGATCTCTCTAAAATTCATATTAATCACTATCAAAAATAGGTGGAGTATAGGGATATTTATTTTGGTAATGTTTAAAATTTTAAGCCTAAAATAATTAAAAAATATACTGTTTTCTTTAAAATATGAACTAATATAAATAGTTTATATCATATAAACAATTGATATTAAATGTACCATTTCATTAAAATATTTAAAATAGATAATGATATTCAATAATCCCAGATACCAAATATAAGATCATATGAATATAAAAAATAAGTATAAATGGGGGTGGAGGGGTATAGTTTAGAATAAAATAAAACATACAATTTCAATAACCACCTTAAGAAGGTTTGTTGGATGGTATGGTTTTGGGATTATCCATGTATGAAAATATCTAAATATAAATTTAAATAATTTTAATAAAAACATTCATAAAGAATATCAAAATATGAAAATAAAAATAAAAATATTATAATATGTCAATAAAGAAAAATTATAGGTCATTTATGTTAAACTTTTATATTTATCATTAAGTGATCAGGTTTTCAATAACATTGATTAAAGGTTTCCACTTCTTTTTAGAAATATAAAATTTGTTTCCTTCTATAAAAAATGATTCCATCGATATAATTGATCATTAGAATAGCTAACTGTATACATTCTGGGGAAATCTATCATCAATATATGAAATATATGGCACCCAATCCATAGAATCCATTAGTCCCACAAGACCATACAAACAACTATTACAAAAACAATAGTCATAAATTCAATTACAATCACATATTGTACATGTTAAGGAAAAAAAATTCAAATACTACGATGGGCGATTATAGTAAAATTATGTTACAAAAAGTCAATGTGATATCAAAATAATTAATGTCAAAAATAGCTAAACTATTTATTTAATAGATTGCACATCATTGTATACAACTCATATTTATTTTAAAGTCCACAATGGTCATATTTTTATATCTTAGAAGTGTTTTTGACATTATTATATAAAATCTTACTTTAGTGATAATGTTTTTCACTGATATTTTTTCTATTGATTTTTTCTGAATTTTGTGGGATAAAATGAATTTACATTAACTAGAAAATAGATTCCTTCACTTGGTAGATTCAATGAATATTCATATAGAAAATAATTATATTACTCTTTAAAAAAACATTGATCTCCTATAATTTTTAGAAGTTAATATAGTAGATAAAAGTTTACCTTTTTCTATAAAAAAATACAAACCGCTTTAATGATGAACTCCAGAATCGATTGTACAGATTATCTGATGGACCTATAAAATTTCCATTTGTTGATATAAAATTCTTTTCATAAATAATTTGAATTTATATAAAATAGATTAAAATAACGTGGAAATAGAATATATTAGTAAATTATAAATTCATTATTATGTGGATTTAGAATCAGAAAATAATGATATAAATAATTGAAAGAGCATTTTGAATCAAAAAAAATCCAGTGTAATGTTAATTGCTCTATATATAAGTATGGTTGAGAACCAAATGTACCATTTAGGGTAAAACCCGTGGAATTATTCAAGGAGCACAATATAAAATTTTCTGAAAATGTGCATTTCATCGGGGATGGTCCTTTCCATTCTCTCAATAATTTTTTCTAGATTCTGATTCTTGTAAATTCGTGATAGCTTTTCATGAGATGATGACATCAATGTAGATATGACCTCTTACACACATATATAAATAATTTGTGGGAAACTAATGATTCGAATGGTGATTTCCTAATCTAAAAAATTTATTTTGGATCTATAAAATGAAATAAAATGCATACCAAGGATATAATAAAATTGTACTAATGATATAGTGATAATATTTAAAAAACAGTAATTCAGAAAACATCAACATTTGAAACAATAGTAGTGATTGTTCTCATTAGTGATTTCGAATAATAATGGGTATTGATATGATATTCATAAAACATAATAGATATACTTGTATAAATTTAATTTAAATATGTCAAGACATACTCAATAGACTAGTGTTGGGTATGTCAGCTTTAATTATCATTTTCTATCTTAGTTTGCTCATATTGTAGTACCATCTTCGTTTTCTTGGTCTTGGAGATTTTGAGTGCTCATCATCTTTGACATCCATTGGAATATGTTGTTGTACTGGGTAACTATCAACAACCCAATACAAATTCCATTAAACTCTGAGTGGTGTGTAACATCCCACAATCAAGAAAACTCTCACATGAGTTGAAAGAGATGGTCACAAGCCCTCAATGGAAACTATACATGCACCCGATGCTACAAATTAGTAGTGGGGTGTGAAATGTATAGTGTGGAGGAAATAACCTATGTTATTAATTATCTTATAAGTACAAACAAATCATAATAGAATGAAAATAATAAATGTTTAGACATAGTGAAAGAAGAACATATAATCTAATTGAAAAACCTTCTAAAAAATAAGGGAATAATGAAATGATGTTCTAGAGTGTAACTAAATTTCATGCTATAACAACCCACTAAAAATACTTCAATAACCAAATAAAAGAATTAGTGGTATGGGTCTTGTACCCCACGTTTTTTCAATATCCAAAATTCAGTCCAACTTATAACAAGAAACCAACCTCGTGGACATTTTCCCATTTCCAATACTCTATCCACATAATATGACTAGTTAGGAAACATAATCTTAGATAGGGTAAAATTATTACTTAATAGGTCGACACCACTATTATAACAACCCATACTTTACAAACATTGTTATTTCTTAAAAATTTAAGCACACTTATTACAATATATAACAAAACAATGAAAGGACCGTATAGGTATAGTGTCTTTAGAAACTGGGAAACATAAACAACTGGTTCATAAATCATCTACATTGTCTCTCATTTATTTCATCATATCTAGAGTCCCTTTTGGAATATCTTTCTTAATAACCTTCTTCTTAACCCAGGAAAGAAAACATACAAAAGGGTGACTTCAAATGCTCAGTAAGGGTAAACAAAATAAATATCAATCACATCATATTCATAAGAACATAACATATTGGAAATATTAACCTATAAAAGAGATCATAATTTCATAACATGGGATAAATAATAATAGTGAAATGAAATCCCAATTATCATAACATAGAACATGAAACATTTTGTAATACACACATAATCATAGAGAATAATTTCTTAGTAGTCACGACTCATTGCCAAGACTATCTTAGCAGACAAAGTCCATTTCTGAACTGATTTTACTCCTCTTTTCAGTCCTGTATCACTAAACCAGATTAACCTACCATTCCATCCATGTATATCTCATGATATATAAAATTTTACACAATGCATTGGAGGGAGATATAGGTCCCACCCATCTCATAATTATACCATTCTTATGTGTGCCACAAAATCATACATCATATATCATAGCATAACACATGTAATGAAAATGGGATTCTTAAACATCATGTAATCATAACATAATATATATAAGATAAAACGACATCATAAAATTAATTACATCATAAAATAATCATATCAATGTAAAAATAGGGATAGAAACATAACCTTATATTATCCTAGATGGAAAATAATTTTGATAAAACATTTGAACACCATTCTTGAGGAAAATATCTTTTCTACATGAAAGACATTTTTCCTTTTTTAACATGTCATACAATTTTAAACTAAAATAATTTGATTAAAAATAAACTTGAAAACGTGTAATGGAAGCTTCATGGAAATAATTTTCTAAAAATCCATTCATGCCGCATAAGTTAAAGAAAAACATTCTTTTCTTACTTTGGCCGGAAAAGTAAAAAAAATACCTTGTACTAAAAATGACATAATATTCCTTTCATATATTTTACTGAAAAATCATCAATGGGTAAAATTGGATTTAAAAAATTTTAATAGGATTGAAATAATATTAAATATTGATGAATCATGGATGTGGATGATAAATATTCAGCAATAAATTCTGGTGTATAAACAATCTCGGTTAAAAATGATATTGGGAGATTTTCCCTTACATTAGGTCCGATTTGCATCATATGTGTCCAAAACTCCTGTATAGTGATTTAATTAATGTTATTGACTTATTCCAGAATCGAAATCATTGTTATGATATCATATATGGTCATATTCATAGCTTCGTATTAGTAATATTTCATTGCTACTTGTTATTCGGGTGTTTATTGCATTTTGTTCTTATGCGTGTTTTGTCAAATAAACTATTATTCTACTTTTTAGGATATAGATACCTCATTTAAAAAATGTTATTAGTGTAATATATATCATATTTATTCATTCAATTCATTTCTATAATCATTATGAAAAGAAGATCTTGTAGAACGAGTCGCATCACATCGTGGAGACGGCAGGCCGTACGTACGCACGAGTGATGATATTGTTCCCATGATCGTGGAATTGTAATGAAGTGTATGTATACGATTTAATAATCAATATAAATTTACAATAATAATATATAGTTAATCTTTACACCATTATACCCATCCAATTAAGGTGGTGGTGGAAAACAAATTACACCACGACGTGGAGACGGTATTCCGTACGTACGCACGCGCGATGATTTCATTTTCCGTAGGATTGATAAATGGTGAAATAGGGTTGTTTCATGTTTATAATAAAATATAAGTATATGAGTGATACTGATGTTATTACTTTATAATTAAATAACTAAAGAAGATTAAGTAGAAGAAGAAATAACGGTGAAAGAATCGGTAACAGACATTACCTATTCTTTGAAGCACCTCATATTAACCTCCTATTAGGGCACTAAATATGGTCTTTGAAGAAGACCAAGACCTCTAGGATGTTTCTAGGGAAGTTTAGAAGAGTAATTTTTAGGTTTTGGTAGATCTTGAAGGCTCAAAGTGGTGTGAGGAGGAGAGGGAGGAGGTGCCCTTTTATAAGGGAGGATAGGGGCACCTTAGAAAAAACATAAAAAATTATTTTATAATAAAAGCATATTCGATATATAACAGCTCCAAATTGATTTATTTAAAATATTAAGTGGGTATGGGTCGAAATACTATAAACAAATAGGTTTTAGACAAGTTTAGGTTACTATTTTAACCTTATCATTTAGATTTAACTTTAAGTTAAATAATTTAACTTTTACCGTGTCTTCTTGTTTGTAACACGATATGGTTAATAAAATTACTATAATACGACAAAATAACCCCAAGTGGTAATTATTAATATATATAACCTTATCTAATTCATTTTTCAATCCTTAGAGTTTTATAAATAAAATAAAAATTAATAATATAATATTTGTTTTAAAAACTATTTTTTGTCATTTGTGACACTATTTGGTAATTGTTTTTTGTTAAAACCATAAAATAATGATTAGTTTAAAAAAAGTTAATTAAATTAATAATAATATGTCATATTGTCTTATAAAATTAGTTTAATTCATGAAAAGTCTCAAATTACATTTATTTGGGTATTTATAATATCAATTATGTTAATATTTCTTAAATAAGGTAATTACTGCATCATCATTGTGTCATAAATAAATTAACGTATTTAAATTCTAAAAATTATAAATAAAATACCATTATGTAGAAAATCTTTTTATATTTATAATGAATATTTATAGTCGAATTTATCTTATTTATAACCCTATATTAAAAATGTTTTAGTAATTAAACTTTGATTTTAACTATTTTAACTATTCTTTAAATAAAATAATATTAAATGTCCTAATCTAATCCAAATGGACCTAAATTGTCATATTTTATTTTTAAGGTTGTTATTGGTCGAATTAAACTTATACAATAGAATTAGGTAATGTGTTAGGATAATAATAATAAAATTTTTACCCTTAATTACACTATTTACTTTTAACCGATGTAAACAAAAGTAAAAAGTTACAATTCAACAAAAATTATTTTTATCTTATTGAACCACATTTTACTCCTTGATATTAACCGTGCCTCTCGGATTTTCGAAATTCAACTCACAGAAGTGGTAAAAGTATGGTTATGTAAATTTTCAAACACTTCTAGGAGGTGGATAAAAGACGGTGAAAAGTTCAATAAAATTTTTATATATCAAAAATTATTATAAGATGACTACAATGAATTACATTGAACTTATATAGGTATTATGTATCAATTTTGACCTAAAATAAATTTAAACAAAATAAATAACTATTTAAATAAAATTTCTGCTTTTAAATAGTTACCTAGTGTTTTCACTATTCATCAAAAATTGAAAGTATTCAGACAAATACCCAAAATTCACCCTAGGCTAATTTCAATATTCCGGATCCAAAAATAGAGTCCATTTTGATAGATAAAATTTATAATATTTCAAAAAGTGGGTATTACTATTCATAACTGCTATTTTTAATAATATTTTAATAACATATCGTTGTTTAGTGAAATTCGATATTGCGTACAACGCAAGCTATTGAAGAAGGTCGCAATTGCATGTAAAGCAAGACAAGATAGTGTTTTATTTATTTAAATATTCTTTTGATGATGTATATATAACATAAAAGAAAAATATTTCTCATAAAAATCTTGGGTGTCACATTGTACCCCCCTTAAAATGAATTTCCCCCTCGTAATTTTTCACTTTGTAACAAACATATGAGGATAACTCTCCCTCATCATATCCTAAAGCTACCATGTAGATTCTTCTAATTAGTGGTTCCTCCATAAAACATTCACCAAGCAAGTGGTATTGTTCCGTAGGAATGTTTCGCTACAATCCATAATCTCTATCGGTTGTTCTTCATAGGAAAGATCTTGCTCCAGCGGTACAACTTCTAAGCTAAGTACATTTGAAGGATCGGGTATGTAATTTCTCAGGAGGGATACATGGAACACATCGTGAACTCGAGAGAGATTCGGTGGAAGTGCCAATCAGTAAGCTACCTTCCCAAAACGATCCAGTATTTCAAAAGGAACAATATAACTAGGGCTCAGCTTTCCCTTCTTTCCAAATATCATTACTCTCTTCCAAGGAAATATTCGTAAGAACACTTTATCACCCAATTCAAACTCTACATCTTTTCTTCAGTTATCGGCATAACTTCTTTGTTGGCTCTGAGCTGTTCTTATATATTGTTGAATAGATCGGACCTTTTCTGCCATCTCATCAACTAGATCGGGTCCTAATAGCTTTCTTTCCCCAAGTTCATCCTATCAAGTTGGTGTTCGGAATTACTTTCCATATAGAGCTTCATAAGGAGCCATCTGAATACTGGAGAGAAAGATATTATTGTTAGAAAATTCCACCAATGGTAGGTGTTGATCCCAACCACCTTTGAAATTCATAGAGCAAGCTCTTGATATATCATCTAGAGTTTTAATTCTCCTATCATAATGACATTCCATCTGAGGATGATAAGCAGTACTAAAACTCAACTCTGTATCCAGAGTATGCAGAGGAATTCACCAAATCTATGATGTAATCCACGGATCTCGATCAGATATAATGGAAAGTGGTACTCCATGCAATCTTACCACTTCCTTCACATATATCCTGGAAGGCTGATCCAGAGAGGAATCTTCTTTAAAAGCAATGAAGTGTGCCGACTTCTTAAGACGATCCACTATGACCCAGATATCATTATTTTCATTGGATGTTTTAGGAAGTCTGGTGACAAAGTCCATAGTGATGTTTTACCATTTCCATTCGAGTATGGGTAATGGTTGTAACATCCCCTTAGACTTCTATCTCTCAGCTTTAACTTGCTGAAAAACCAAGCATTGAGGCACATATTCCGAAACATCTCTTTTCATGCCATCTGACCAGAAGTACTGTTTATGGTCCCTATACATCTTTGTGATTCCCTAATGAATAGAGAATGAAGAAATATGAGTATCATCCAGCATCTCCTTCCTTAGATCTTGGATGGGAGGAACACAAACCCGATTCCTGAACTTTATTATCCTATCACAATCAAGGTTGAATTTAAGATCATTTCTCACCTTCTTTTGTAACTCTACATCTTCTCTTTGTGCCTCTTTAATATTCACATTTATAGATGGTTGAACATTCATTTAAGAAGGATAATATTTTCCCCTTCCTTTATAATTCCAAGATCCATCCTTTATAAATAAATAAATAATGGATCTTTTGTGATCCTTATCATGGATAAGATAGCAAGGTCTTGTCGACGTAATGCATCTGCCACCTTGTTTTCTTTCCCAGGGTGATAATGAATTGAGTAGTCATAGTCATTAATAATCTCCATCCATATTCTTCGGCACATATTCAGTTCTTTTTGTGTGAAAATATACTTTAAACGTTTATGATCAGTATAAATATCACACTTTTCACCATAAAGATAATGCATCTATATTTTTAATACAAAAATTACCGCATCTAAATCCAAATCATGATTTGGGAAATTTTCCTCATGGATTTTCAACTGTTGTGAGGCATAAGCTATCACCATAACATTTTGCATGAGAACACACCCCGATCCCTTCTATGATGCATCACTGTAGATTAGAAACATTTCTCCACTAAAAGGCAGTGTGAGCACAGGTTCATTGGATAACCTTCTTTTCAACTCCTTGAAATTATCTTCACACTACTCCATCCACATGATCTTAACTCCTTTTCGTGTCATCCTGGTTAGTGGATTAGATAATCATGAAAAATCTTTCACAAAACATCGATAATATCCAGCCAGACCATGAAAAATTCAGATCTCAGTTACTGTGGTTGTTCCCGACCAACTTTTGATAACCTCTTTTTTTTCTAGATCCACGTATATCCCCTCTTTTGAGATTATGTGACCCAAAAATGCAACTTTTTGAAGCCGAAATTCACACTTGGTAAATTTGGCATAAAGCACCTCCTTTCTCAGGGTCTTCAATACAATTCTCAAGTGATCTTCATGTTCTTCTTTTCTCTTTGAGTAGACAAGAATATAATCTATAAAGACTACCACAAACTGATCAAGATAGTATCTAAAGACTCTATTCATTAGATCCATGAATATAGAAGGGGAATTAGTAAGATAAACTGGAATCACTATAAATTTATAGTGTCCATACCTTGTACAGAATGCAGCCTTTGGTATATCCACCCTTTTGACCCTTAATTGATGATACCCGGAACAATGATCAATCTTGGAAAAGTATTGAGCTCCTCTTAGTTGGTCAAATAATTCATCAATGCGTGGGATAGGATATTGTTCTTGATATTGATCTTGTAATGTTCTCGATAATCAATGCAGAGTCTCATTGATCCATCTTTCTTCCTAACAAACAGAACAGGTGATCCACAAGGTGACACACTAGGGAGTATGAATCCCTTATCATGATTCTCTTGGAGTTGCTTCTTCAATTCCTACAAATCAATTGGGGCCATTCTATAAGGTTTTTTTGAAATAGGCATTGCACCCAGTATGAGTTCTATTGAAAACTCAACTTCACGATTTGGGGGAATACCCAGCAATTCCTCCGGAATGAAATCATCAAACTCTAGTAAAATGAGAATATTTTTAATCGTGAGTTTCTCATCAACCATTTGAGATCAATAACCTTCATTTATTGTAATCATTACCCATAAGCTGGAATAAATTTCCACTGGAAGGTTATGTTCATTCTTGCATCGATAGATAATCATAGATTGATCTGGAATATGAAATGTGACTTCCCTTATTTGGAAACCAATATCAGATCCATATTAAGAAAGACAATCCATTCCAAGAATCACATCAAATTCCACTCTAGGAAGGATCACAAGATTTGCAGGAAGCCCATTCCCACAAACTTCAATCGGAGAAGAATTATAAACTTTTGATGCGACTGATGTGCTATTAGGGGTTGTCACAGCTAACTCAACATCTAATTGTTGAGGTAATATAACGATACCCTTAGAAAATTCTTCAGAAATAAAAGAGTGGGTGGATCCAGAATCAAATAAAACATTTTCTACTTTAGAGTGGATGGTAAGTGTACCTTTCACCACTTCATTATCATACTCCACATCGCTGATAGAAATTGCATGTGACTTTCCTTTTTCTTTAGCTTTAAGAGTTTATTGACGTCGACCATGATCAAAATCTCTTGGTTAGAGCATTGTTTGGCATAATTCCCCATTTCCTTAAACTTATAACATTTAAGTGTAGGAGGATCACTTTTTATATCCTTTTCTGTGTTCACATCACAAGACATATTCTTCCCATCATTGCAACATTCAAATGCCTGATGACCTTCCGTTCCACATTTGAAACATTTACACGTCCCTTTAAGATAACTCCCTCCATTTTTCTTTCCAAACATTGGGGATAATGGAAAACTCATCTTCTTTTCAGTGTGATCTATAGATTTTCCTTTGAATTCCATTTTCCTCTTCTAATCAAATGCATATGACTGATGGGTTACTCCAATCTCCATCTCAACCTTGAGAGAACATAGAACAATTTCCTTATAGCTATTGAAGTCCCTTATGGATAATGCTCTTTGAATACTTGGTTTTATTCCACTAAATAATCGATCAATTTTACTCTCAGGTTGGATAATAATTTCGGAAGCGTACATTGAAAGTCATGTAAAATTTGCTTCATAGGTACCATCAGATTCATCTTCCTTTTTCTTTAGTTCAAGAAACTCTTTCTCCATCTTTTTATGAATAATATGAGGGAATTAATTATTGAAAAATAATTTCTTGAACTCATCCGATTCCATGGACTCAATTTCATCCCATTTCCTCATATTCTTAATAATATTCCACCATTGATCAGCTTCACCTTACAGAAGATATATAGCTAATATGACTTTATCTTGTTTAGAACATTGTAGAACTGAAAATATCTTTTCAGTGGTACTGATCCATTGTTCAACCACTAATGGATCATAAAACCCACTAAATGAAGGTGGATGCTGCCTCATGAAGTATTCAACAGAATGTCTCTCCTTATTTTGATTGTTTGGAAGTCCTGCAGGATTCATAGCTTGAGAAAATTGTGTGAACATGGCTACAAGATTTTGCATTCCATCTCCCATAACGTTTGGTAGCTCTGGGGTTCAATCATTTCATTGCCTGTAACATTCAGTATTAACACAGTTCCTTCGAGTTCTATCCATTGACTAAAACCAAGAATCATAGTGTGAGAAACACTAATCATAATAGGAAAACCACATAATCAAGAATAAAATTTAACAGTTTAGTTCTTATCATAGGTTGTTCATGGCCATTTCTAAAACACTAATATTTTATTCTATTCTTAGACTTATCCTTAGGGTTCTTACTAAGGCTTTCACATCCTAGTTTCCAAAGGTTGACTATACCATTTCTCTGATACTAACGATAACAACCCATACTTTACATACATTGTTATTACTTCAAAATTTAAGCACACTTATTACAACATATAACAAAACCATGAAAGGACCGTATAGGTATAGTGTATTTAGAAACTGGGAAACATAAACAACTAGTTCATAAATCATTTATATTGTCTCCCATTTATTTCATCATATATGGAGTCCCTTTTGGCATATCGTACTTAATAACCTTCTTCCTGACCTGGGGAAAGAAAACATACAAAAGGGTGAGCTCAAATGCTCACTAAGGGTAAACAAAATAAATATCAATCACATCATATTCATAAGAATATAACATTTTGGAAATCATACCCTGAAAAAGAGATCATAATTTCATATCATGGGATAAATCATAATAGTGAAATGTAATGCCAATAATTATAACATAAAACATGAAACATTGTGGCATACACACATAAACATAGAGAATCATTTCTTAGCAGTCAAGACTCAATTCCAAGACTATCTTAGCGGACGAAGTCCATTTATGAACCATGTTCACTCTTCATTTCAGTCTTGTATCACTGAACCAAATTAACCTGTCATTCCATCCAAGTCTATCTCATGAGATATAAATCATTACCCAATGCATTAGAGGGAGATATAGGTCTCACACATCTCATAATGACACCATTCTTATGTTTGTCACAAAATCATAAATCATATATCATAGCATAACCCATGTAATAAAAATGGGATTCATAAACATCATGTTATCATAACATAATCCATATAAGATAAAAAGAAATCATAAAATTATTTACATCATAACATAATCAAATCAGTGTAAAAATATGGATAGAAACAGAACCGTATATTATCTTAGATGGAAAATAATTTTGATAAAACACTAGAACACCATTCTTGAGGAAAATATCCTTTCTACTTCAATAACATTTTTCCTTTCCTAACATGTCATAAAATTTTAAACTAAAAGATGTTAATTAAAAATAAACATTAAAACTTGTAAAGGAAGCTTCATGGAAATAATGTTCTAAAATTACATTCATGCCGTATAAGTTAAATAAAAACATTCTTCTCGTACTTTGGCCGGAAAAGTCAAAAAAGTACCTTGTACTAAAAACAAAAAAAGATTCATTTCATATCATTTACTAAAAACTCACCAATGGGTAAAATTGGATTTAGAAAATTTTATATGGATAGAAATAATATTACATATTGATGAAACATGGATGTGGATGATAAATATTTCCCAATAAATTCTTAAGTATAAAAAATCTCAGTTAAAAATAGGATTGGGAAATTTTCCCTTACCTTGGGTCCGATTTGCATCGTATATGTCCGAACCTCCTGTATAATGATTTAAATTATGTTATTGACTTATTTCAGAATATTAATCATGTTTATGATATCATATATGGTCATATTCTTAGCATCTTATTAGTAATATTTCATTGTTACTTATTATTCGGGTGTTTATTACTTTTTGTTCTTATGCGTGTTTTGTCGAATAAATTATTATTATTCTTTTTAGGTTATAGATACCTCATTTAAATAATGGTATTAGTGTAATATATCACATATATATTCATTCAATTCATTTATATAATCATTATGCAGTGAATATCATATAGAACGAGTCGCATCACATCATCGAGACGGTAGGCTTTACGTACGCACGAGGGATGAAATCATTCCCATGATCGTGGAACTGTATTGAAGTGTATTTATATTATTTTAGAATCAATATCACTTTAAAATAATAATTTATAGTTATTATTTACACCATTATACCTATCCAAGTAAGGTGGTGGTGGAAAACATTTTACACCACGGCGTGGAAACAGTATTCCGTACGTACGCACGCGCAGTGATTTCATTTTCCATAGGATGGATAGAGGATGAAATAGGGTTGTTTCATATTTATAATAACATATCAGTATATTATTGATACTGATGTTATTAATTTATAATGAAACAACTATATAAGAGGAAGTAGAAGAAGAAATAATGTTGAAAGAATCAGTAACGGACATTACCTCTTCTTTAAAGCGCCTCTTCTTAACCTCCTCTAAGGGCACTATAGATGGTCTTTGAAGAATACTAGGACCTCTAGGATGTTTCTAGGTAAGTTGAGAAGAGAAATTGTCCATGGTTTCCAGGGATTGAAGTCTCAAAGTGGTGTGAGGAGGAGAGGGAGAGGTACCCTTTTATAAGGGAGGAGAGGGGCACCTTAGAAAAAACAAAAATATTATTTTATAATAAAGTCATATTCGGTTTATAATAGCATCATATTGATTTATTTCGAAGATAAATTAGCGATGGGTTGAAATAATCTCAACAAATAGGGTTTACACATGTTTAGGTTACTATTTTAACCTTATCATTTAGATTAAACTCTAAGTTAAATAATTTAACTTTTATCGTGTCTTCTTGTTTTCTTATAGGATATGGTTAATAAACATATTATAACAAGGCAAAAGAACCCAAAGAGGTTAATTATTAATATATATAACCATATCTAAGTAATTTGGCTGATCCTTGTATTTTTAGAAGTAAAATAACAATTAATAATATAATATTTGTTTTGAAAACTATTTTTTTTCAATTTTTGACACTATTTGGTAATTGATTTTTGGGAAAATTATAACAGCATGATTAGTTTAAACAAAGATAATTAAATAAATACTAATATGTCATATTAACTTATACAATTAGTTTAATTCATGAAAAGTCTCAAATTACATATATTTGGGTATTTATAATATCAATTCTGTTAATATTTCCTTAATAAGGTAATTATTGCATCATCATTATGTCAAAATAAATTAAATTATTTAAAGTCTAAAAATTACAAATAAATTAAAATTATGTAGGAAATATTTCTATATTTGTAAATAATATTTATATTATAATTTATTTTATTTATAACCTTGTATTGAAAATGTTTTAGTTATTGAACTTATATTTTAACTATTATAACTATTCTTTAAATAAAATAATATTAAATGTCCTATTCTAATCCAAATGGACCTAAATGGTCATATTTTATTCCTAAGGTTGTTTTTGTCGAATTAAACTTATCCAAAAGAATTATTTCATGTGTTAGGGTAATAATAATACCATTTTTACCCTTAATTACCCTATTTACTTTAAACTGTGGTAAATAAAAGTAAAAATTTACTATTCACCAAAAATTATTTTTATCTTATTTAACCAAATTTTACTCCATGATATTAACCGTTTCTCTAAGATTTTTTAAATTCAACTCACAAAAGCGGTAAAATTATGTTTTTTGTAAATTTTCAAACTCTCCTAAGAGATGGGTAAAAGACAGTGAAAAGTTCAAAAAAAAAATTTATATATCAAAAATTATTATAAAAGGACTCCAATGAATTAATTTGAACTTATATAGGTATTATGTATCAATTTTGACCTAAAATAAATTTAAATAAAATAAATATTTATTTAAATAAAAAGTCGGTTTTTAAATAGTAAGCTAGTGTTTTCACTATTCATCAAAAATTGAACTTTTTCAGAAAAATACCAAAAATTCTCCCAATACTAATTTCAATATACCGAATCCAAAAATAAAGTCCATTTTGAAAGATAAAATTTATAAAATTTCAAAAAGTGGGTATTAATATTCATAACATGTAGTTTTATTAATATTTTAATAGTATATCGTTTTTTAGTGAAACTCCGTATTGCGTACAACGTAAGCTATCGAGGAAGGTCACAATTGCGTGTAAAGCAAGTGAAGATAGTGTTTTGTGTAGTGAAATATTCCTTTGGTGATTTATATATAACATAAAAACAAAATATTTCTCATAAAAATCTCGGGTGTTACAACTATGTCTCAACAAATCCAGTATAATAATATGTCTATGAAAAAAATGATAACCATGTGTAGTAATTATTTAAAGAATAAATAAAATAAAACAACCTATTTCTCAGGTGATGTGCTATAATAAATCTAGCCATGTCTTACTACCATTCCAACTTCAACCATATAACCATGGATAGATAACATACTTAATCACCATGTTAGAATATATTTGAGCATGTCTTTTAACCATTCGAACCAAAATCCTATAACCATTTCAAAATAACCTTCTTCGACACCATTGTGAAATATATATGATCATGTCATGTGACTATGCCAACCACAACCAATATAAAATTTTAAAATCAAAATTAACAATATTGGAGAATGTTTAATATTCATTGCAACATTTGTGGGTCAAATCCCTATAAGCATTAAAATATTCCGGGTGAAACACCTATAATAATTAAAACATGAGATTGGGAAATTCCCACTATCTATAATCATTTTTTAATGGGACTATGCTGAGCCTTCTCATTATTGGAATTAGAGCATAAAATTGTGAAGGTTTGATGACTGACCTTGATATATAAGCATTAAAACCTAGAACAAATTTCCCATCAAATAATATCGATATTATAATATCACAACACATTTCCCAATGTTCAATTATCATAATAACCATTCGTGTTTAATTTGATGATTTTGAAATCAATTCATAATTGATAAAAAATTAAACAAAATTAGAATAAAGGCCTAATTTATAGATTCTATAAAAAGAAATTTCCCTCGATCAAATTTCATGTTAATCAATCATTTCATAATTAGAAAATTAAAAATAATTTTGAAACCATTGGAAGTAAAGGAATAATAATATTCAATTATTTAATTAATTTCAGTGAATGTAATGATGGAATATTCACAATAATTTATATAATTGGAAATTATCAAACTAAATGGCTAAGATTTAGACTACCTACCTTTAAATAATGATACAACAACACTTCTAACGAACAACTCCCATAAGGAAGATGGTGCTTATTATTTGCATGTTGTTCCTAGATCAAAGAAAATCAACATGAAAACCAAAAATTAAATCAATAAAATAAATTCACCGCAATGCTTAGAGTTGAATAAAGAGAAAGAAAATAATGTAAAAAACCAATTACTAGGGATTTATCATAAAAATGGTTGTCTAGAATGGATCTTATCTCCCCAAAATCACAAGGAGAAATCTCTACAGTTGATAGGATAGAAGCATCGGTGAATTAGAATGAAATTCATCCACACATCAGGTTTAAAACATCAGGTTAGGCATTTACATGGTGTGTACTATGGTTTCTAATCATGTAAATGTTTTTAATGGAATATGCCGTAAATAAATTGCCACAGATTTATTACAATAAAACCCTCATGTACTGACATAATTTTTAATACCATTACATGTTTAATTTTAAAACAGTCGATTTTTTATTGCAGTTTCCTTTTAAACAAAAAAAAATCTTATTTAAAGCTTATTAAGTCGCCGTGAAATAATGAAAAAATTAACCCATTCATATTTATACTCTATTACCTCAAAAATAATACATACCCAAACATTAGTAAATTTTATCAAAAAATGTATCTCTAATCAATAAAAGACTTAGTCATCAAGGATCAATTAAAATCATATAGAGAAACTCACATAGATTAATAAGGTATCATTCTACCTCCACGCCTTGTAAAAAATCATCCCCGAGAAACTATAAGAATCGTTGTGAGTTCTTAGTGAACAAGTCTATCAATTGTGTTTGAATATATGAATCTCTCTCCCATGTCTCTTATAGTACTCTTACATGCTTCCACTACAATCGAACCAATGATATAGTATGACCCTCAAAATATTTCACAATATGATACACAAATTGTATTAGATTCTCCTCAAAGATAGAATCATCATAAATCTTGACATATGGAACCTCTATTAGATGACAATGGTATGAATGATATCTTTATATCTGAGGCTCATGGAAATAATCATGAATAGAACTATAGGGATATGGAAGGGATAAACAGAATGCCACAGGATTGGCCCTTGACACTATTTCAAATGGCCTAACAAACCTCCATGATATATTTACATTTTTCCTAAGACAAAACTACCCCATCCATGGAGAAATATTATGGAAAAAATGATAGAAAACCTTACATTCTAGAGGTCATCTATAATGGATATATTATTATTTATGCCTACTTTAAGTTGTAACCAACCTTTTTTGATCAACTGAACATTCCCACATGTATCCTAAACTAGAATAGGACTAATAATTGCTGTCTCACCAGCCTCCAACAAAAAAAGTGGTGAACTAAATGAGATTCCATACAAAACAACGAAAGGATCCATTTTGATTGATGCTGAGAAGCTATTATTATATTTAAACACAATGAGTACCATCTGTTCGTCCTTTGAACCACCAAAATCCCAAACAAATTCTTGTAAAATGTCCTAAAAACACTAATATTCCACTCAGATGGACCATATTTCTTGGTATTATAGGTTGTGCTTGAAATACATTGTAATCATAGGGGCTTCAAAATACCCTATTAGAAATGAAATTTAAAATGATGATATCTATCTGAATTTATACTCCTTGTATCATCAGGAAAATGAACCACATGACACAAGTAAATATTTCCCAGATTGTAAAAAATGACGGTTTCCCTAATATGTAAGAAGTGGTCTCCTTTTGTAAGACAATTCCCAAAAACCATTACAGCATAATTATGATGTTTTTTCTTGGGTTATCTTATCAAAAAATACATTCTGACATCATCCGTACTCCACTCTGAAATGGGAAATTTATGAAAAACCCTAACTAGCCTGTGAGGATTAGTTTTTTATTATTGAAAAGTGTATAATAAAGCTAAACTTATAGGTAAAAATTTATTGATTCCATGAAATTATTTTTATATATGGAGATCGAAAGTCATATTTATTAAACCATGATTCTCTACCCATCTTGATGAATGAAACTCCCTCATTTTATCATCAATAAATCTTTTAGGAAGCCTAACATGGCCTAATAAAATTATTGAATTGTCACTGTTAGGAGAACATAGTGATGAAATTTCCGGAACGTCTAATATTTCTATCAGAACCAATCCATCTAGATTAAACAACTAATTAGACATAGTTTTTTCCAAAATAATGGGTATAATATATGTCGATATTAGAGATACTTATCCCTGAGATTCCTAAACAAGAAAATGTGTGTTTACATAATGTTATATTAATCACCAATTATCACAAGATGCTTTAAATGCCTATGTATTTTTATTGTGGATAATTTCTTTGGAAACAATGTTACCCTTCCCTACTATATAAGATAATTAAAATTCGAAAGACCGGAAATACACAACCCACCATCTTTGATAGAGGTTATGGTCTCATAGAGAAAATGTATACCTAAGGATCCTGTGATATTTGTATACCATGATCCTCTCACCCATTAGAAATTGTCTCCAACATCTCATGGAATGTACAACTATTATGAACTCCAGATCATGAGTAGGTAATTCCTATGATATGGTATCATCTTCCTCGAGTCATAAGAAACCACACAATCTTGATGTGTTATATCATCTTTTAGTCAAACTCCAAATGCATCCTAGAAAAAAATATTTTATTTACAAGGCATAGTTAATGTGAGGATAGTTTTTAAGGTCAACATACAATTCATATTCTGAAAATCTATTCCACACGCATCATGAAAAAAATTCATCACCCATATCTTGTTCAAGTTAGATATTTGTTCTACCGAAAGGGAGAAATCATGGATAAAACAACAATAATAAACTTATATATCTAGAAATATAAGATTGATGATGATATTTTTGGGTTTCTACCAAAACTCCATGGATGTAAATTTCTCTGGGTCCCGTGAAACTCATTCCTATGAGATGAGATTTCCCATGGAGTGAATTTTAGTTATCCAGAAAGAGTATTTGGTTAGCTTTGAATAATGATGATGCTATGTTAATTCGCTCAGCATGAAGTCAATATGTTTCAAATATCGTTTTTCTACTACAAGTACACTAAGAAATAATCAACAAATTAACCACAAAGTGTTTTGGAAAATGATGAATGGTCATATTCATTAAGGAAATGAATACCACATAAGAATTTGTAAACACAAAGAACATCACCAAGAATAGATACAATCCATAAATGCTCCAAAAACAAGTCAAATTTATGTTTGAAAGTCTCATATTTAACACAATATATTCTGATATCATATCACCATAGTAGAAAGTATTACTACCTAAAAACTGATCTAAAATGTAATAAATGCAAGGGAGAGGATCACTGTTCTTGATTATCATCAGGTCCATCCAACAATATTTCACACAAAATCATAAATACCAATCAACATTTTTAGGTGAAGAGAACAAGAGAATACCATGTTGATATAATATTCCACAAGAATCCATTATATTCTAAGACATCCAACTGAAATTTCACCTACAAATGATCTACATTTCTTATTTGGTATAGAAAGATAAAAATTGTCTCTTCTCCCAACACTAACTCAATCATGAACATTATATAATATTATAGAATAAATCTATATAAATCATATTGAGATAAAACATAAAAATGTTCTACCACAAAAACAATATAAGTATACTACATTCCACCATTATCAAGAGAAAGACCCACTATTTTATCTATAAGACAATTCAATATTCACCGAATTGGTTCTGAAAAACCTATCTAAATATCCCACTCACCCTGGAGAGAATAACTACATTTTTTGGGATTTAAGAAGGTAAATGTACACATAAAATAGGAGATATGTTCTGGGAATAGAACTAACCAATCCATTATAGTAATCAATTACAATAATATCTTTTCATGAATGAACACTTTCTATAAGAAATGGTAACCCCTAATATTTATAGAATATATTCCAAACACACTCAAAATGGTGTGACAAGGGATAAAACAACATCTAATATTTACACATGTAACCCCAACCATTTTTTAAAAGGGGGTGATAGGAAAGGATGTGATTGCCTTGTATCAAAAAACACAAGCTAAGGATGATGATACAAGAATTGTATCTCTAATGGTATATGGTCTTGAAACTATATTAACTACAGTAGTCTTCATAATGTGCAACAAATGATTCTATCTAAACTGTATAGATTTGTACTACCCTGATCTATATCCCTTTTTGGTATTTTTTATCATGCACATGGGTAACACATCCCCTCCATAGGTACAACACTTTACTATATGGTAAAGAAAATTCTCTAGCGTCTGACCGGACATGCAATAATGTTCGAACAAGAACAGAACATTATAATGAGATGATCTTCCAATACCATGACTACTCATCAGACAACATCATTGATAGAAATTGCCCAATTGGTATTTTTACCATTATAATATGATCATCAATATTTCCCATCTTAAACATCTTGTCCACTGGTCAGTTCCCCTCATAGATTCAATTCCATGATGGGTACTTGATTCATCACATCTTCAATAATCCTTAAACAAAAAACATTTTCTTGTGACCTAATATAATTAAATATACCATCATGAAAACATATCTCCATATAGATCTCATCTACTAACAATGATGGAACAATGAATTGTTTGTTGGTAAAATTTTCAACATCGTACGACATCAGAAAACCCTCTTGCATCATATGCATGAACACTAGATCCTTTTCATCCCTTAATATATCAGGATAGAAATCGATCAGGATATTAATCTATAATCCTTCAAAGATAGCTCATCCATCATCCTATATTCTTTTAAATTATCCCAAAAAACATGGCATTTACACAAAAATTAAAACAAAGTTACATTCACCCTCTTATTCATCAGTGTATTGAGATGCATGAAGATTGTCTGAGGTAACTCAATATATAATTCCACCACTTGGGGCCACCATACCTAAAAAATCCATGTGGATGCTGATGCTGAAACATTATTTTCAACTCAGTCATCAATGGAACAGTATGAAACATCTCCTATTTCATGGATCACATGGTCCTTAGGATTCTATTGCATAGACAAACAGAAATACGATTCTTTGGAACTATATGAAGCATTGGTTTCATTTCATTAGGAGTGTGCTAAATATATCTCTCTTTATTGTGATGTCAAAGACAATATTTTGGAAATTTCCATACTAGAAAAAAACACAACATATAATACTTTCAAGAAACAAGGTCATCCCAACAGGTGACTGCAAAAGAGAACGAGAAACTCTTTGTCTCTCTTGAAATGACATATTGGAATATTAGCACAACATAATAACCCTTTTAATTTATCTAGCGAAATAGACATATTATATTACACTTAAAAAAATGTATATATTGAAGGAAAAAATAGAGTTTCCCCAATCATGAATAATGAATTTTAATATATACCTATATTCCAAGAATGTGGTATATCTCCTCAAATAACACTATACAAGATCATTATTATAAATTTCATAATACAATAACATCATAAATCAATAATCACACATAATATATGAATTAACCAAGATTAATTAACATCAACTCTAACAAGAATACAACAAAGGCAACAATCATATCCCTTGGTAATCAGATTTCCCCCTATACATGGGTTATCTAGTCCAAGGCACACATTCAATATTTAGTTTCAAAACATCATACTCTCCTTCTTACCTTTACTAAATAGTGATTTAGAAGAAAATAAACCGTTCTCCTTTGATAAACATTTGTAACATTCCCCAATCTCCCACTCTCTCAAAATAACTGGAAAGGATTTCTCAAGAGTATTCAATTGGTCCTCCCCATATACCATGTTCTAGTTAATAGAATTGAGGGTGTAGAATGTATAGTGGGGTGACTATACCACATGGTATGGGTTGTAATACCTGAATAAATAATCATAATAGAATAGAAATAACCTATTTATATAAATAGAAGAACACAAACATATATTCTAACTGAATGATTCAATAAATAGTAAGGTAATAATTTATTGATGTGGCAGAATGTTACTGAATTTAAAGATTATAAAAAGAAAAATACTTTAATAATCAATTAAAATACTCAATTTTCAGGTTTTTGAATAACACATTGGTCTCTCCTCCAAACTCCAACCCTATAGAAAACAAGAGATAAACATGAAGGTCTTGTTCTATTATCCAAACATGCATCAACATCATCTTCTTGAGTATCAAATGATCTTCCAAACATAGTTTCACAATAACTCAGTACGTAGATGAAACTGTGACTAATATAAACAATTATGATAAGTAGAGTCTGGAATAAAGAGATAAATAAGTGCATTACTTAAATAAAAAAATAATAAAATACAACAATAACCTTCTTATGTTCCATTCTAGAATATATATTACAATGTATTTAACCATTCTAATCACAACCATATTACTAAGGTAAAATAACCTTCTTTGGAACCATTTCTAAATTTATCTTTGAATGTTTTAAAAACATACCAACAAAAAAATATAAAGAATGTAAAATAACCTGGTGTGTCACGATATCAGAATATCTCTGAACATTTCATATGAAAATGCAATCCAGAACCATATAACCATGGTAACGTCATTTCAAACACTCTAGTTCATAGTCCTATAATCCTGAAAATATTTAGAGTTCATTGACTTATAATCATTACAATGTTCTTAGTAAAATACCTTTAATAATTATTACATCGAGTGAGTATATCCCACTCTATATAAGAGTTATAGAATAATAATGGGGTGAGCCCACTCAATACCTACAATATTGCATACAAGTGTGCATGTTCTAGGGATGATGATGATATTTATGCATTACAGTATGGAACACAATTTCTATCATATATAATGGATATCATTATATAACAACACAATTATAAATTTTTAATTATGTGAATTACCATGATTTTCATATATTTCACCTTTTAATTAAATTCACAATTGAATTGAAATTATATAAAATAATCAAAGGAAAAAATTAGGGATTCTATAATAAGGAATCACCCTAGATCACATATCATTATAACGATACATTAATATATTATCCAATTACAAATCTATTTTAAACAAAATCAAATAAAAGAATAATCTCATTCAATTATTTAATTAATTTTTCCACATATAACAATGGTATAATCTCAAAATTTCGAAAAATTTGAATTTTTCAAACTACATGGTTATGATTTAGACCAACTTACATTAATTGACAAACCAAAATGATTACAATGGCCAATCCCAAAAAGGAACAAGGTGTGGATTATTTCAAGAAGGGTCCTATATAAAAATGATGAGGATAATAACCAACAATGAAACTGATAAAGGGATTTTACAAAAATTATCAGAGACAAAGGAAGAGAAGGATTAAACCATACCAAATCCAATTACAAGGTATTTTTGGCACAAATGATACTCCTTTATGTGAAGATATATTAACAAAATAAAATGTATAATTACATAGAGTTGAGATGAAAGAAGATAAAGTGGATTATAATGAAAATCATCCACAATACATGTTTAAAATAACAGACCATAAATTTATATAGTTTGTAATGTATTTTCACACCATGTTAATTTCATTAATGGATTACACTGAAAAACATGCAACCCTTTATTTATTTTATTAAAACCCTCAAACCATTACATGAATCAAAATCCCATTACATGATGTGTAATATTCTACAGTGAATTTTTCATCCAATTTCCCATTAAAAAAAACCAAACCACCATTGAAGATTCATAACTCACCAAGAAGAAATGAAACTCCAAATCTATTCATACGTGGAATTTATTAAATCAATAAGAATACTTCCTCAAACCTTATTAATTTCCCTCAAACAAAGGCTCACTATCTCTAAACATGAGTCAATGTCCAAGGATAAAAAACATAGAGAGAAATATACCTAATAAAATATAGCATCTTAAAAGTGCCTTAATTTGAATGATACTTTCTTCAATAATGTTATCTAAATTCTTCATTTTCCATGACAATTGAAATTTTTTTGACCTATCATTCATTGCTTAAAAAATAAAATTTTTATTTTAAAAATTTCCCTTAGTTCCCATTTATTTAATTTTTTTGCAGTAAATAAAATTTTCCTTTCATGATCACCATTATCAAATGATGTTATATAAGACACCTTTCACCACTTCTTTGGCATGCTTGTAAATTCCGGTATGTGAATGGTTTTTATCATAATTTATGATTTAATGTTTGGAATAACCGTAATACACCTTAATATAACTCCCATTAAATTAGGTATCTCATATGGGTTGTCATCGCATATCCCATAACATTGGATGTAGATACAATTTCCCCAATTTCCATCCATTGAATAGAATAATGGAAAATTAAGTTTGAGATTTTTCAAATTTTAAAACCTATAAATGGAAACTCAGAAAAATGAATGGAAAATCCATAACTAAAAAAAATTCCATGATGAATTATTTAATACATTTCATTCTAATATATCCCTGGATTTTATCCTATCATTATATATCATAAAAAAATTTGTAACCATTATATTGATTTAAAAAATAGGTAATTAAACATTAAATATCCCTTGGGAGATTCTATATAGCCATGCATCACTAGGATTATTTTTAATGAAACATGTATCGGTAATGTTAATACACAACAATACCTCTAATTGTTATTAACCCAAGGTAAATCTTTTTCACTACTAAAAACTTTCGTATTATCTATACACGGGTTTATTTTATAAAAAAACCAATCAACCCATTATATTAAAAAATTCAGTTATGTTTTCCTATGTTTAGTCATATCAATATCATTTTCAACTTGATTTTGTATTCTAAATCCCCAAAACTAACTACTCATTCAATATAATACAAAGTATTATAACCGATATATTTTATACAACTTTTTTATGATTTATTACATAATGATACCAATAATATAATACTTGATGTTTTGAAGCCCTAGAGTCTTAGGAATATCATATTAATATAATATGAACATGAAACATGGATATAACTACAAAATTAAAAAACTTCAAAACATCCTATATATTGCCCAAATCCTCTAATATTCCATGAGATAGACTAGGGACATATATAATAATAAGTTGAAGTATAAAGCTAATAAAGAGGGTAATTAAAGAATATAGTATTTTAATGAAGTAAATTTGATTCATGTGTCACAACACATTGACATTAATTAATGATAATCATAATAATGAACATAATATCATGAATTAAGATGAAAACTTCAAGGAATCATAGAAATGTGGTAAGAACATAAAACAAGTCTTCATAAGAAAAAAAAGATATGGCTTTAATGGAATCTTAAAATTCTATAGAAATGATAACTTCCCATTCAGTTTTCATAGTACCAAATGAGATTAAAACACTACCCCAATCATTAGAGGGATATATAATTTTTCTCTAAACCTTCACATTCTAATCATCAAAATGAATTTTTTGTACCACATAGATGATCAAACACAATAACATATTACGTCACATTTAATAAATTTTTTAATGAGTATGGGTTAAATATAAATATAATTACAAGGTCAATGAAGGATATTGGAAATAATTCTAACAGCATTAAGTACTTATGGGGATCGGTATTCAAAAGAAATATTATCATGAAAAATTGTGGAATAATTTAGGGAAAATAATGTGTGTGCACAAATGTTAATATAATATATTAATTAGAGTTATATATGGACTCTAATTACATGGGAATCATAAGAAATACAAAATTATGTGTAAAAATTAAAGAAAAAAGGAATAATAAAAAATAAATATTTGTAAATACAAAAAAATGCATAGAATCCAATATAAGGGAGATAGATCCCTTACATCGGCCTACTGACAAAATTTTTGAATGTTTTAATTAGTGGGGGATAATAATATCTCATTTTTTTACATTTATTATTGAATAATTTGTTATTTTTAAATGAATTAAAACACAATCAATTGGGAATCAAAATAATTAACACATAAGAAGTACTTGAATGAATAGGAAGATGAAGTGTATCCCTTGCTGGAGAGGATTATTATAAACACATTAGGATGTGATTTCTATTATCTTGAGAAAATAATGGGAGAGATTTAGATAGGGATATAGAGAATAACTTCATTTTCAAATTAATTTTAGTGATGATAAAATTGAGATTTGGTGGGTATTTATAGTGAAAAATATGTGAAGTGATTATTAGATTTATAATCATAACTATTGGACTATATATTAAAATACTCAAAATCAAAAATATACAATAGTTTTTAACCATGTATTCAATCAAATAAGAGTGGATTCGAAAATTTTATTAGTTTAAGAACTAAAATCATTATTATAATACCATTCAGGATGTGTAATTTATTTATGTCAATAAAGAATTGTTTTAAAAACATGAAATGTAATATATATTTTCGAGGAATCATTATAGTTTTGAAAACTAATCAAATTAAATAAGAAACTCATTATTGTAAAGGTAAAACTAGTTTTGGGTAAATTATTCATTTGATAGTATTTATTACATAACTTTCATAACATTAGGGTGTTAAAATACAAATTATATATTTATTTCGTAAATAATTTTAAACAAAAATCAGATTATCTATCAAAATAAAAACACTTTTGGAATTCGATAATGTTGATATGATGATATCAATTGCGATATTTATTTTTTAAAATTAATTTTATGCATACATGAATTTCCTCATAAAACTAAAAATCAATATTTATATAATAGTACTGGTTTTTATATAACTAATTACTTTACAACCCATACATAAATTAAATGGGAATTCATTAAAATAAATTATTATTTATATTTAACTAAATATTATTTAGTAATATAATTTCGTGAATGTAAAAGTTTTTTCTAAATGATTCTATTTATCAAAAAGTTTTCTTTGATTCAAATTGTATGTTTCCAATAATGAAATGTAGTATTATTCATATCAAAGTGTAAATTTTATATAATTCAATATATAATAATATATAAATACATGGTAACAATTAAAACGAATCAATATAATTTTTATTTAATTAAAAATTAAAAATAATAATTCATACTACTAAGGAAAAGATATATAATACCTTATTAAAAAATTGTACTCCCTAAAAGTAATCTCTGGAATGATAGTAATTTAATGGCGTGGTTCATCAAAAATTTCATAAAGAATGATATCTATCAGTTTTAAATGATTCAATGTATAGAATCACTTGATTTTCAATAGTTAAATATCATTATAGGCCTAGTAAAGGTAAAATATTTATCATTTCAACTCCCTTAGTGACTAAAAAATGTTTTCTTTATAGGGTATCATCCTACTAATCGAGTCCATCACATATTCCCTTATGTACAATTATCTACCACTACTATGAAAGGATTCATATATTTATTTATTTTGTATAAAACTATTTTAAATATTTTGCGGTAACCATTACATTGTCTTTAGAACCATAGGTACTACGACACAATACATGTCCATTTCAGGCCCAAGGAACGACCATCCAATAATAAACCCCACCCATTTGATGCTAATTTTGATCCATAAAAAATGACTTACAAAGAAGCTCAACAGGAGTATCAAAATACATGAATACATGGGAATTGTACTAATGGAAATGTCATATCATATCATTCAAAAAACATTGAGAGAATTGGTTTGAGATTTATCCATTATCTGACCTCGTTAGGGACTACTCATTGGAATCTAATCAAATTGAATTGCTGAGAAAAACCCGACCATTGAAACACATTTCTTCCACATTGCTTCTGGCTGACCCACCACATCTTATATGACTGAAATTGAAATCTGTCCTAAAATTTTCCACGATACATCCGGCTAACCCACCACATCTCATTGGAATGTAACTGATAACTCTCTTAATTCATCAATGAATGCAAAATACCACTACTTTTCATCGATCAGACCCTCACCACCTTTTAGAGACACCTGTTACTTCCATCAGAGATCCCCCATCTATACTTTCCAACAGAGAAAGCTCCCACCCCTACCATTGGTCATTCCCCAAGCTGCCAGCCGAGAGTCCTTGACTCCCTGGAAGATCATTCTATCAATTCCAACCAATCCTCCCCTAAAAATTCCCATTATTACACTAATTTCTTCCTCATGGCCACCGTCTGGTCATGTTTCTACTATTGGACATTTCTCATGCCACCCTCACATATTCCCAAATCACTATTTCCAGCATCTTCACAACTTGCCTCCATTCTACACACCACATCACTCATTCATTTCAAGCCCCATATTAATTTTTATATAGGGATTTACTACTAGGTCAATGTTGAATTATAGGGCTACCTATTCCACTAGGCCAAACAACAACTAACCTTCTCCTTCAATTATATTTTATAAAAAACCCAAAATATATTCTAATCATAACTGTTATTATTAAATGTATATATTAAAAGTGATTATGATGTACGATGTTATTTTAAGGAAAAATATCATATTATGGATATATTTCTTAGTAGTCCAAATGAACAATTGAATAACAGTTCATAAATTTTCTATAACTACATGACATAATATGGTTTATATTTATTCATCAGGGAATTTTATTTATATATTTTTGTGTTGTTATAGTTAATTGGAACAATATCTTGATGCACACCAAGTATCCAATAACAACTATCACAGTGGGATGATTTGTTTCTACAACATTCACATTATAATATACAAATTATATCTCCATATTAACACTTATCAAACTTAGATACATATATTTTACTATTTCATATCCCTAAAACACATTTCCCCTAATTTTTATTCATGATTCAGGATTTATTCTACAACATTGAAATATCAATGGGTTTCTATCATGTTTTATATCTATTCATAATGGACTAATAATAAATTTATTCTCAAAAAATTGATTACGAATTATTTAATTTTCTTTAGTGTTATAATATTTATATTTTACTATTTTTTAGTTGAGTTTAGATTTCATATCAATACATATATATTTAGATGAGACATCTTTCCAATAAAACAATATATTACTCATTTATAGTCAAGTGGATTACATTTTTCACAGAAAATTATATGGACTAAACACAACTGAAATCTTCTAGTATTCATTCTCATAGTGTTTCACAACATTGTGTCGTACAATGAATACAACAATATTTAGTTTCATAACTATTAGGGATAATAGTTTTAATAATGACCTACACTAGTTTATCAATGTGAACCAAACTATACCATGAAACTACCTAGAAGGATGTTTGATGACTTGACATGTGTTTTATTTAGAGAGAATCGCACACTATTATGAGTTATTACTTTCAATGTATAGCTATCTTAATTATAAGCATATTAATTTTAAATCATTACAATTAAATTTGAATAAATACTAATTATATAATGTTTAATTCTATTATGCATTATTTCATCTTAAGGTTTTGTTGTAGAATACCTACTCCATCAACATAATTAAAATATTTAAATCTTATTAATATGAGTCTATTTTAAAAAATCAATTCTAATTTTACTAACCAAAAAATATAATCCAAACATTTCTACATATATCTATATTCATCATATGAATAAGTTACATAAAATATTATGGTTTTCGTTTGAGAATTATATGAAATTGTAAATTAAAAAATATTACACTTTTAAAAAAATATATACAATGATCGCATTTCTAGAAAAGGTATAATACTCCAAGAAAATGAGTGATCATACCCATTTCCCCTCTACTGAAGGACACAATACTAAATGTATATTTTAATTCCATAAAAAATCTAACATAAAAAATGTATAAATACCATTAAACCTCAAAATTAAATCAATTTAATTAATTATTAGTGATTTATTGGGTTAGTGAAAACTAAATCATATCATGTCATATCATGTATGGAATGAAATTTTCACTAGAATAAATGTATCCTAAAATATTATATGAATAAATAAATGGAATAAATAAATAATTCAATACCTCATTTATTTATTATTGAATGATTATATCTTATGAACATTTATTATTTAATTTTGGAATGAAATTATACCATTTATATGCCCAAAAATATAAATTTTATAAACATTTTATAATGTATAAGAAAATATAAAAAAATTCTCATTTTAAATCCCATATATTTTTATAAAAATGTCGAAGAGGAGGTTTTAACCCTATTATGTGATAAAAATTGTTCTTTTGAAAGGCATTATTTCTTTCTAGTAGTTGAACTTAGTGATATATCATATATCTCAACCATGCTTCGTTGAACTATTTTATAAAACCCATGATTCTAAACTTATGAAAAAAATATCACATATAATCGTGTAAAACATTATGTAGAAGTCATGTTTTTAATGAATCATAAATGATGAATCATTCAGTCATACCCTATAATGAAATGAAACCCCAAATCACATATTTTGTTATCGTATATCATATTTTAAGGTTGATAAAACCTATTAATATAATTTATCCACGCTATATCATGTGATTTAACATAGATAATAGATAAATATGGTATTAGTTTCCACATAAAATTATCTTAAAAATATGTGAAAATGGTAATGAATGTCTCTATGGTGCCACTATTTTTTTTTCAGGCTCTTTTCATTACAATAGAAGTAAAATAAAACAAATATTAGTTTACATCTATAATCCTAAAAAAATTTATGGAATGAAAAATGTAAAACTGTAGTGTAGTTATTATATAATAAACCCCATTTTTATGAATTATATTTTGATGATATCACTATTCTATAGCATACAGACTCTATCCTCTATGTGTTGTAAATTATTTTCTTGAATACCAGTATTTTATTAGAGGATCACATAAATTCCATAAGTGTTTTATATCAATATTTTAAAAAGATAATGGTAGAACCATCAAGGAAGTGTATAGAGACCCAACCTTTTCTTACATTAATATTACACCATTTCTAAGATAAATAAAAGAATAGTATTACACATAGAGTATCCAAAGGTTTAGGGTCTTGGGAAAATTGGGACCATATATAACAAATACAACACCAAGCATAAACATGTCTGTAATTTCTTATTCCCTAGCTTCTTATTGGCACATGTCCTCTCCTTAGTACATGTATCCACCTGAGGATATACATCAAAGAGGTGAGCTAGAAACCAAGTAAGAGTATAGATAATAACAATATCGCATGGGGTGATCATAATAATATCATGGGAAAAAGATCATGAACATGAGAGGAAGCATTAATATAAGACATGAAATGTGGAAATGCATAGAAATGAAACATCATGTCTTTGTGGTTAACTACAACAGATACATGTGAACCAAGCTAACATATTGTTCACACATAACTTAACATATACTCGTGAGATTAATCACTTTACCCAATGCATTGGAGAGCTGTATAATTCCGGGCACACCCGTCACATTTAAACATTAATATTGCGCTATATAATTCCAGGAGCACCTGTCACATCATAACATTATCATTTATCTTGCATTCGACAATGAAAATATAACATAAATTAACATAATTAACACATGTAAAGGAATGGGTTTCATCTAATAATAACACATTCATAAAAATTTTGTTCCCCAAAGAATGAGGGAATAACATACTTGTTATAAGAACCATCAATCTTGAATGAGAGGTAAAAGGTGTGTTCTTGGAAGAAGAGTTATTTTGGAAAAAATTTGGTTTTTCATAAATACCAGTGAAAAACATTTATATCCCAGAAAATTAATGATAATAATGAACCAATTATTTCTTTTTGAGTAACCACATCAAAAAGGAGTGAAAGAGGGAGATCCCGAAGGATGATAGTTGGATTCGAGAATTTCCCCTTACCAAGTATCTGAATGATTTCTTCTCCTTAATTTCATTTATAATGAAATTATATTCATTCATTATAAATATAGAACCTTTTTACAATTAATATAGTTCATTATGGTTTCATTAAGTGATTTTATATACCTTAATATTAGTTATAGAGTTTAGAAACATTATTCGGGAATGTTTGTTTTTATGGTTTTCTTGAGTGGACCATTTGTATTCTTAAATTGATGTTTGGGTAGAAAATGGGTAAATATCAAGAACTTATATTACATGTTATTAATGATATTAAAAGATATTGAATGATCTTATAATGAGTCATATTATATCCATGTGTATGAATCATTATATTAGAATTTAATGACGATTATTTAGGTTAATTTGGGTGGTTTTTCGATCACAATGAACTTGTTTTAACTTATCACATAGTAATATGGCCATAGGCTATTTCCAGAACTTAAAATTGGAAATAATAAATATAATAAATTCTGGTTCAACCATATATATGGATTCATGACCAGATCTGAAGGTAGAAAATGACGAAGAAAGCATGTCGTTCTTGAAGGTGATTAATTAACACCTCACGAACAACGTTCTCTTTAATAAAATAAGAAGGAAGAGGGAAAGGTGGTTGGATGATATAATAACACATTAGCATCATAAAACTCAAGTATATGTATAATAATTCAGTTAAAATACAATTTAAATGATGATTGGTGGGTAGAGATCATGAAATGAACTTTAACATGAAAGGAAAATAAAGGAGAAGAGGGAGAGAAATTACCTCTTAAATCCTCCTCTTTAGATTCTCCTTAAGGAAGATAGGCGTGATCTTTTGATGAGACCATAATCTTTAGAATGTGGGAGATGTTCTTGGTAGGATGTTTGGTCAGAGTTTAGAGAGGTCTTGGATCTTGAGAGGTGTGAGGAAATGAAGGTGTGAAGGGTGGTTTTTATAGTGGAGGGGAGAGGGGTTTCCTTAATATAAAATTCAGTAGTTTATTAATTTTCTCTAAGACCAAGAATAGTGAGTCCTGAATGACCATGAATAGTAATTATATCATGTTACCCCGAACTAAGTGGGGTTACATCAGCAGAACATCACATATGACTCTATAATTAGCTTATTTAGCTTATTTTTGTAAATTACGGTATTTCACTATTCATCCAAAATTCATGTATCTCAGAATAATCCAAAAAAATACCCCTAACATTTATGAATGTGTAGAATCCAAAAATGAATTCAATATTTCAAAAATAATTTTCTAAATATTATTAATATAATATTTCATTGAAATCATAATTTACTTAAAAACAGTTTCTAAAATTAAAACTGAATTTATGGTGCTTTCAAAAATTATGTATGGTCTTATAAAATTTTCTAAAAACAATAAGAAATTGATTTGATAATTAATGAACAAATTTTATGAATATAATTTTTCTTTTAAATTATTTAATTACTTATAATTAATTATTTATGACATACAAAATACGGAAACATTTACTAAGGTCAAATTGTCACTTTCTAAGATATCTTAATTTTATTTAATAATTTATGTGTAAGGTTACTCTTATGTTGGATGATTTACTATTCATAAGGGTCATATTATTATTGATAAGGTTATGTTACTATTCATAAGGGTTGGTTACTATTCACCAAAAATTATTTTTGTTTTATTAGACTCCAAAAATCATCTTGAACACAACCATGTATGACCGATTCTCAAAATTCCTAATATAGAAGTGAAAAACTTATGTTTAGAGGTCACTTATCACATAGTATATAATTATGTTGTGTTTTCATGATATTTTTTGTCATTATTATAAGAAGATAATTTCCATTGAAAAACTTTTGGTTGTTACATTTTTCCCCCCTTAAGAAATTTCACCACCGAAATTTCATTTTAGACAAACAGGTGGGGGGTACTTCTCCTTCATTTCCTCTTCTAGTTCCCAATTTACTTCCTCAAACTTATGGTTCCTCTACAAAACTTTGACAAGATGGGTTTTCATGTTGCATAGAACCTTATCTCTCTGATCAAGAATCATTACATGCCACTCCTCATTGGAGAGATCATCTTCCAACTGCACCACCAGTGAGTTTAGTACATGTGAGGGGTCAAGTATATAACTTCTCAGTAGTGATACATGAAACACATCATGAACAAGTTCCATATTTGGTGGAAGTGCAAGAAAATAGGCAAATGATCTTATGAGGTCAAGGATCTCGAAGGGGCCAATATACCTTGAGCTTAGCTTCCATTTCTTCCCATATTGCATGACTCTCTTCCATGGAGATATTCAATGGAAGAATTTGCCTCAAACTTTGAACTTCATGTCCATTAGACAGTTGTAAGAATAGATCTTTTTCTGACTTTGTGAAGCTTTGATGTGTTTGTGGATGACTTGAACCTTCTCTTTCATCTATTGAACAAGATCAGGTCCCAGTAGCATTCTTTCTCCAACTTCATCCCAACAGGTTGGAGTTCTATATCACTTTCCATACAAAGCTTCATATGGAGCCATCTGAATACTTGAGTGGAAGCTATTGTTGTATGATAGCTCAACCAATTAGAGATTCTTATTCCATATACCTTTGAATTATAGAGTAAAGGCTCTTAGCATATCTTCAAGCATCTGAATAGTTATTTCAGACTGGACATCATTTTGGGAGTGATAGGCAATGTTGAAATTTAATTCAGTACTCAAAGCATGTGGAAGGCTCCTCAAGAATTTATATGTGAAACTTGGATCACAGTCACAGACAATTGAGACTAGAACACCATGCAGTCTCACCACATCCTTCACATATATAATTGCAAGTTGTTCAAGTGAGTGATCTTCCCGAATAGTGATAAAATGGGCAGTCATGGTGAGTCGGTCACCCACAACCCATATCACGTTATTTCCCTTTGATTTCTTCGGGAGAACCATGAAAAAGTTCAGCATAACATTCTCCCATTTCAACATTGTTATAGGCAATGGATACATCATACCATTGGACTTTTTTCTCTCAGCTTTAACTTTCTAACATAACAAGCACCTTGATATATATTCTGCAATTTCATTCTTCATGTTATCCCACAAGAAGTGTTCTCGGAGATCACGATACATCTTGGTACTCCTAGGATGGATATATAATATTGATCTATGTTCATTATCCAATAGATAATTTTTTATCCTAGGTGATGAAGGCACATAAATTCGTGCTCTAAACTGAATCACACCATCTCGTCGATATAGAACTGTGTTAGTTTCCCTTCCTTTACTACATTTATCCTCTTGTGTATCTCCACATCATCCCTTTGTGCTTATTTAATCCTCTCCGGGATGGATGGTTTCACAATTCTTTGGGAATGGTATGAAGTATCCCCTTCCCTTATGATTTCCAAATTGATTCATTGCATATCCAAGAAGATAGGGTCATTCTCAATCCGCAGAATGGATAGAGTAGTAGGTTATTTTCTTCATAGAGCATCAACAACCTTGTTTTCCTTTCCAAGATGATAGATAATAGAGAAACCATAATCCATTATTAGCTCTCACTATCTCCTTTGACGCAGGTTGAGATCCATTTGTGTGAATATATACTTTAGGCTCTTTTGGTTGTTGTATGTTTCACACTTTTCACCATAAAGGTAGTGTCTCCTGATTTTCAAGGAAAAAATCATGGCTGCCAGCTCTAGAATATGGGTCGGGTAGTTCTGCTCATTAATATTCAACTGTCCTGAGGCATAGGATATCACATTATCATATTTCATGAGTACACAACCCAAGCCTTTCTTTGAAGCATCATTGTATATCACAAAACATTCTCCACTTTTCAGTAGGGTGAGTACTTGTGCGGTGATCAACCTTCACTTTAGCTCCTTGAAGATTACCTCACATTCTTCCATCCAAACATACTTTACCCCTTACATTGTTAACTTAGATAGCCAGCTTGACAATCATGAGAAGTTTCTCACAAAAAGTCGGTAGTACCCATCAAATCTAGGAAATCTATGGATTTTTGTGACACTAGAGGGCGTGATCCATTCCTCAATTGCATTTTTTTGAAGGTTCCATAGAAATTACCTCACATGTGATTACATGTCCCAAGAACATGACTTGCTTCATCCAAAAGTCACACTTACTGAACTTGGATTACAACTTCTCCATTTTAAATTTCGCCAACACAAGCCTTAGATGTTCTTCACATTACTCCTTGCTCTTGGAGTAGATGAGAATATCATCGATAAACACTACCACAAATTTGTCGAGGTAATGTCTAATGACTCTATTCATCAAATCCATGCAGATTGAAGTGGTATTAGTAAGTCTGAAGGGAATCACCAAAAACTCATAGTTCCTATACCTTGTTCGGAATGCAGTCTTCTGAATATCTTCATTATTAACATTTACCTTATGATATCCAGAAGGAAGAACCACCTTTGAGAAATATTGAGCTCCTCTTAACTAGTCGAACAAGTCATCAATCCTTGGGAGAGGATACATGTTCTTTATGGTGATCTTGTTGAGTTCTCGATAATCTATACACAACCGCATTGGTCCATCCTTCTTTTTTACAAAGAGCACTGGTTCACCCCAAGGTGATGCACTAGTTCGTATGAACCCTTTGTCCAGATGCTATTGCAGCTGCTGCTTTAACTCCTCCAGTTCGATTAGAGACATCCTATAGGGACACATTGAGATAGGAGTAGCTCTGGGTATTAGTTCAATTGAGAACTCTACCTCAAAATCTGGGGGAATTCTGGGTAACTCTTTGGGAAATACATCACTGTATTCCCTCATGATTGGAATTTTCTCAAGGTTGGCACTTCCTTCAACTCAACCATTTGGGCAAGGTATGCTTCTTCATAGGGAACCAACACCAACACCATTTAAGGATTTTTCAAAGGAGATTCATGATCTTTCTTGCATTTTTAGAGGAGCATGGGATGGTTAGGAATATGAAAAGATATTTCCTTTTCGCGACAGTTGATATGTTCTCTATATAACGAGAGCCAATCTATTCCCATTATAGCATCAAATTCTACTAAGGGTAGTATTATGCGATTTTATAGAAGAATATTACCACATACGCCAACATAAGAAGATTCAAACACTTGTTTTTTGATGATTGCACGACTTGGTGTTTTTACAGATATCTATATTTCAAGGTTTCATGGCTTCGATTCTATAGTTCTAGCAAACTTGTAAGATATGAAGGAATGCGTAGAACTAGAATCAAATAAGACTTTCTCCATTTTTGAATGAATATGAAGTGTACCTTGTATGACTTCATTATCATGATCCACCTCCGTTGTAGTGATGGAATAATCTTTCCCTTGTTACATTGGATTTGGAGGCTGGTGACACTGATTACCATCGATAACTCGAGGTTTAGTGCACTAGTTTTCATAGTGCCCTAGCTTCCTATAGTTGTAGCATTGAACCATGAGTGGTTATCTCCTTTTATCACCAAAATTCTCTTTAATTTTCATGTCTTTTTGACACTCTATAGCCAGATGTCCTCCATTCCCACACTTTATCCATTTCCTTGTCCCTTTGAGTCAGTTCCCATGGTGCAACTTCCCACATTTTTGGCATGTGGATCATTGAGTTTTCTTCCCACTTTTGTCATTAGATCCTCCAACGTGAAACTTTATCTTTCGTTATTTATCCCCATAGCCATGGGACCATTCTCCAAACTCCATATCCACTTTGAGGGCACATAGAACAACTTATTCATAACTCCCAAATTCTTGAATTGCAAGATCCTTTCAACAGTGCAGTTTTAATCCACTAATGAATCTAACAATTTATCTATCATTGTTGATAACTATACTCGAAGTGTACCTTAAAAGCCTTTTGAAATTTGGTTCATAGTTTGTGACAGATTATCATTCATTTTTCTTGATCTCTACGAATTCTCTCTCCATCCTCATGTAAAGATTTTTTGTGAAATACTTGTTAAGAAACATTATCTTAAAGTCTTCCCATTTGATCTCTTTAATTTCCTACCTTGGATTGGTGTTATTAATCAAAGACCACTATTGATCGACTTCTCTATCTAGATGATAAAAAACTAGAGTCACCTTCTACATCTCAGAACAGTGAAGAACATAAAAGATCTTCTCCATGGAGTGGACCCACTGTACTGCTACTAGTGGATCAGAGGATCCACTAAACGTCAGTGGTCATTGCTGCATAAAACATTCGATATCCAGTTTCTTCCTCTTTTGTGGAGGAGTATGTTCCCCATTATTATGGTTATTTTTCCTAACCTGTTATTATTGGGTAATCATCACCATGAAGTTCTTAACTCCACCTCCCAAATCATTGGGCATGTTTTTCGGGCAATCGTTGCATTACCCCTCGCATGAGTTGTTGGCCTGATTTCTCCTAGTTCCCCCAATTTTCTAAAATAGAAATGGCTAGAACAATCATAAGTAAACAAGTCATGAATAAATAACATATTCATTAGAAAAATTTATACTAAATTAATAACAAATGGGATCCCTATGTAAATTTTCTTGTGTGCATATTCGTAATTAGTCTCATGATATAGGTTTTCTCTAGGGTTGACTAATCCTAATTCCCAAAATTAACTAAACCATGCCTCTGATAAGAACAATAGCGACCTAACCTTATCTTACATTTCGATTACATCATTTTTAATATAAAAAAAATATTAGTATTACACATAGAGGATCCAAAGGTTTAGTGTCTTGGGAAAACTAGGACCATACTTAACAAATACAGCCGCAAGCAAAAACATTTATTTAATTTCATCTTCTCTAGCTTCATATTAGCACTTTTCCTCTCCTTAGTACGTGTAGCCACCTGAGGATATATATCAAAAGGGGTAATCTAGAAGCCTAGTAAGAGGATAGAAAATAACAATATATCATGGGGTGATCATAATCATAACATGGTAAAAAGATCATGAACATGAGAGGAAGCATAAATATAAGACTAGAAATGTGGCAATGCATAAAAATGAAACATCATGTCTTAGTGGTTAACTACCACTCATACTTGTGAACCAAGATATAATCTTTCTCACACATCATTTTACATTTACTAATGAGATTAATCACTTTACCCAATGCATTGGAGTGCTTTATAATTTCAGGTTCACCCATCACATTTAAACATTGATATTGCGCTATATAATTCCGGGTGCACCCGTCAATCATTACATTATCATTTATCATGTATGCCAAAATGAATATATAACATAAATTAACATAATTAACCCATGAATAGTAATGGGTTTCATCTCATAATAACACATTCATAAACATTGGGTTCCCAAAATAATGAGGGAATAACATACTTGTTACAGGAACCATCAATCATGAATGAGAGGTAAAAGGTGTGTTCTTGAAAGAATAGTTATTTTGGAAAACATTCGGTTTCTAATAAATACCAGTGAAAAACATGTATATCCCGGAAAAGTAAATATAATGATGAACCAATGATTTCTTTTGGAGTAACCATATCAAATAAGTGTGAAAGAGGGAGAACCCGAAGGATGAATGTTGGGTTCGAGAATTTCCCCGTACCTTGTATCTGAATGCTTCATTCTCTTTAATGTCATGTATAATGAGATTATATTAATTAATTAGAAATCCATAACCTTTTGTACATTAATATGGTCATTATTGTTTCATTAAGTGATTCTATATGCCATTGGATGAGTTATAGAGTTTAAAAACATAATTCAGGAATGCATGTTTTTCTGGTTTTCTTGAGTGGTTCACTTGTATTCTTAAATTGATGTTTTGGTAGAACATGGGTAAATATCCAGAACTTATATTACATATTATTGATTTTATTACAGGATATTGAATGATCTAATAATTAATCATATTATATCCATGTGTATGAATCATTATATAAGAATAAAATGATGATTATTTGGGTTAATTTCAGCGGGTTTTTGATCAAAACGAACTTGTTTTAACTTATCACACAGTAATATAGACATAGTTTATTTCCATAAAATTTAATAGGGAATAATACATATGAAAATCCAGGTTCAACCATTAAAATTGTTTCATGACCAGATCTGAAGGTAGAAATGGATGAAGAAAGCATGTCGTTCTTGAAGGTGATAAATTAACACCTCATGAACAACGTTCTCTTTAATTAAATAAAAGGAAGAGGGAAAGTGGGTTGGATGATATAATATCCCATTAGAATTATATGATTCAAATATATTTATAATACTGTAGTACCAATACCATTTAGATGATGACATGTGGGGAGAGATCAAGAAATGTACATGAACATGAAAGGAAAATAATGGAGAAGAGGGAGAGAAATTACCTCTTAAATCCTCCTATTCAGATTATCCTTAAGGAAGATAGGATTGGACTTTTGATGAGACCAAAATCTATAGAATGTGGGATAGGGGATAGGGAGGATGATTGGGCAGAGTTTATAGAAGGGTTGTATCTTGAGAGGTGTGAGGAAATGAGGGTGTGAAAGGTGGTTTTTATAGTGGAGGGGAGAGGTGTTTCCTTAATATAAAATTCATTAGTTTATTAATTTCCCCTAATAAAATGAATAGTGAGTCCCGAATGGCCATGAATTGTAATTTTATCATTTCATCCTGAACCAAGGGGGATTACATCAGCTGAAAATCACACATGAATCTATAATTAGCTTATTTAGCTTATTTTTGCAAATTACTGTATTTCACTAATCATCCAAAATTCATGTAACTCAGAAAATTCCCAAAAATTTACCCATAACATTTTTCTGTGTGTAGAATGCAAAAATGAATTCCATTTTTCCAAAATAAGTTTCTATTTATTATTAATTTAATATTTAATTAAAATCATAATTTACTTTAGAAAAATGTTTTTAAAATTTAAACAGATTTTATGGTGCTATCAAAATTACATATGGTCTTAAAAAATTATCTAAAAAATATAAGAATTGGTTTGATAATTAATGAACAAATTTTAATAAAATAATTTTTCTTTTAAATTAATTAATTATTTAAATTAATTATTGATGACTTACAAAACACTGAAACGTACACTAAGGTCAAGTTGTCACATTATTAGATTTCTAAATTTTATTTAACAGTTCATGGGTCAGGTTAATCATATGTTGGATGATTTACTATTCATAAGGGTCATATTACTATTCATACGGGTTTGTTACTATTCATAAAGATAGGTTTCTATTCATCAAAAATTATTTTTATTTTATTAGACTCCAAAAATCATCTTGAACACAACCATGTATGTTAGATCCTCAAAATTCTCAATACAGAAGTGACAAAATTACGTTTAGAGGTCACTTAGCACTTAGTTTTTCATTATGTTGTGTTTTCATATAATTTTATGACATGATTATATGAAGGGAATTTCCATTGAAAAACTTTGGGTCGTTGTCATGTCACATTCATTTTTGGCTAGATAATGGAAAACACACACACCAATAAATTTGTCATATACTTATACAAACCCACTTTATTTAATGAATTATATTGATCATTAAATGGTAATGACTAGAATCCATAATATGTTACTTAAAAATTTATTTCTTTAGTCGTTTATAATCAATGAAAATTTTAATATCCCAAAAAATTATAATTTAATAAATGATTCATAATATAATAGAAACAGTTTGGAATATTTGGAAGAATCCAGAATCCAAATATCAAATATGATTAAGAATTTCACCATAAATGAGAATGGAATATTATTACATCATATCCATTTTATGGAAACATCATGTCATTTAATATGACATTTTCTATTTTCATAACATTTATTATGATAAGGGTGAATTTCTCAATATGATTCCACATTACAGAGTGTAGAAAATTGATTTGACAAGTGATTTTTCCATAGGAATGAAATCATTAGATTTGGTAGAAAATTCCAAATTTTTCAATGTCAATGGGCTTTAGAAATAGTTATATTTATAGTAGATATTTCACTTTTCTAAGCACATCATATAGTTCCTTTTTTAGTGGATGTAGTCTATCGAGAAGACTTATCATAGTATTCATCATAGAGATGGAGGAATAGAAAGTGAAAATTTATAATAGTTATATAGGAATATCCTTCCATTATAGGGGTGGATTTCTTTTATAGTACACAAAGTGATGGATTGAAGACGTATACATTTTTTTATAATTGGTTTTTTATAGGATTCCCAATTGATATTTTCATAAGATAGATAATTTTTTCTTAATTCATTCATAGATTTAATTTTTTATTTATGATTATAATGTGACTGAGGTATCAAAGGACTTCTTTGGACAGTATTCCATGATTTTTTTCATCGGCCCATATTGCTAATTGTAAAAAAATTTATTGGTTATTATAAAATGGGTATATATTCTATATTTATTTGAGGTTAGATTTATGAATGTGCTATGTTACATTCCAAATATTCTCATTTTTTAATTATATAGTGTGAATTTTTTTTTAAACAACCATGTTTTTATAGATCAAGAAATGTGTTATCCATATAAAATAAATACTTTAAAAAAATAATAAAATTTTAGAGGCTATTAGGAATAAATTTTCATTGATAAATTTAGTTTTTTACATGAAACATATCTCTGAAATTAAATATTTATTATCACCCTAAAAATTACTCAAGGAGGACTGAAATTGTGCATCCCAATAGAATCACCACATATAATAATATTATAATTGGTGGCAGTTGTGATTATATGAAATAATAATATGGTCTACCAAGATACATTTGGAATGCATGATATCTACTAATATGTTATCTTTGGTATATGTTTGTCTCATCTTCACAATATTATCAAGAATAAATCCACATTTATAGATTTGAAAATTCATTTACTATTGTGTAGAATTTACACCCTTTATAAAGTTCATGAGAATTATTTAGTGAGTATCAGCCTAGAAATTTAAACAAATATATATCTTATATAAATAAATAACATTCCATATCACCCTCAATTTTGTAAGGAGGTAGTTGTACTATCTCGAATCTAATTAGACCCATGGACAGTGATATAGATTTGGGTGCCACTAGCCTTTAGGGGAACCTCCCCAAACACCAAAGACATCCAACTAGTATTGATGGTTTTAAAATTTAATAATGGGGAAGTGATACCCATGATGAATGATCATATTCAAGTTAGAGTATGTATATAAATATATATATCATGCAATAGAAATAAAGACTCATCATACTTGATCTAGACCCAAGAATGGAAGAAGACGAATCCATATCAATAAATAGTGGATGCATAAAATATAAACTAGTAGAATGAAATTAACAAGACAAACATATCACGTCTATTAATAAAAGGGACTCCAAAAAAAGAACCTCAAGGTCCCTTTGACAATATCCCATGCCAAACTGCTAATATGATCTATCTACTCATACTTATGCTTTACCTGATTGAAATATCATAAAATATACATGAATCCCAAATTGTCTATTAAGGATTAAGGATGTGTCATAGTAGGATACCACCAAAGCCTGCATACCAAAAATTAGTTTTATGTTTTTGTAAATTAAAAATAAAACATAAAAGAACAATTCAATTCATTGAACAAAAATTAAATATTGGTCAACAACCAATATGAATCTTTTACATGCCTTACCCATCACCGAAATATAGAGAGCAAATGATCATTATCCCATGGATTATGGGTTCCCCTCATATCATATTCATAGGTGAAACATCTAGTTCAAACTCAAATAAATAACCCATCAACACGTTACTCCTAACACATCATTTCTCAAGTGAAACATTTGAAAACTAGAAGGATCACCAAAACAAATGTATCGGGTCCCTCAAACCTCTGCTAGAAAGCACTAGTCGGCTCATTCATGAAATTCAAAGGCATATCAATATCTATGCTCATATAAAAATCATTGTCGGATCATAGCATTATCTCTCGAAGATCAATGATATTTTTTCTCCAATATAAGGATAGGCCCGTGGACTCAATATGGAGATCATTAAACCCTAACTGATAGCCTCATATCTATCAACCGAAGGATCCAAACCTTCCATGTTGATTTAAATGACAAGCACTGCAGACAAAATTTCATATGGATCTCTACAAGGGTAATCTACCAACACAAATTTTCAAACCCACCTCCCCATTGATTCCTACTAGTTACACACAACTCCAATCGGTAATTTGGCCATAACAATTTGTTACAAAAAACAAAAATAAGTGCATAATCCCCACATTCAATGAAACCTCATGCTCCTATGACCATTCCAATCTAGTATTATGGAAAATCATTCTAATATAACAAGATCCTCACTCATAACCTACTTGAAAAGCTTCCACATTCCAACATCCACAATCTCCCATCATGTGATTACGTATTACCCAAAAATTTGACTCCCATCCCAACTAGATGGCCACATTTCCTAGATCCTATTGGACTTCCACCTCAATCCCCAGGGGCCAGGAATGCCATCAACAAATTTGTCACAAAAACATTTGACATGAAAACATATAAATATATATAATCCAATTCACTTAAAATAATCAATTCAGACAAAACACTCATTTCAGTCTAATTAAATTGAATAACTAGATATAAATGAAATAATTATATTTAAAACAAACATTTTGATATAATTGAATTGAAAAATTCTAATTAATAACAATAGTAAATTTAAATAAAGAACTCACACTAGACTAACAAGAAAAGGTGGTCTTCAGGCTCTCACCTAGCCAAATATGAGAGGATATGGTTTGGGAATTACCAATGAAATTAAATGGGGTCACATGACCAATATAGAATTACCAAATAAATATAAAAAGTTAATCCAAAAAATGTCCAATGGAACTCTAAAATCCGTGACTCCAAAATTACTATGAAATGAAAAAGATCTGAATACACCCCCGACTTTGGGATCATAGACTTATTCTCTTCCGGTATGATACTATAAATCAACATGGATTGAAAAGTAATCAAAAATTTCATCAAACACCCTAAAAAATAAAGTAAAATGTCTCAAATTTAATTTTCACAATTTTAGGTGATGAAATGAGATGAAGAGGTGTTTTTGAGGAGAGACTTACTGATATGGTTCAAATTTAAGAAATGGAACTAAAATTGGGGAACCTTTGTAGGAGTTGGAGAAAAAAGAGAATAGGAGGAAATGGGGATAGCCCCTCATGCATCATGTGACCATGAAGGAAAAAAGGAAGTAAAGAAAGAGAAATGGAATAGGGGAACATTGGTAATTTTTACTATTTAATGAGGTTGAACAATTAGCTCATAGGGTATTCGAAGTATGTTGAATCCACATGATACCTATTATCCAATCCGGCGGGTCCACACAGTTTACTAAAATTATATTCCAAACCATGAAAAAACCGTGTGGTATCCCGTTATAAAAAATCAAAGGTTGACCACAGGAACGTGCAACCAGTAACTAGGTTTCACAAAATGGTGCAACAATTTAAATATATACGTCCAATTTAGCTTCAAGGGGCCACATGGTTTACCTTGAACAATTTTCTTTGTCCTACAACTACAAAAATTTAGTTTCAGGCCTCTAATGATATTGAACCCTAAAAAACACACAATGCACTATCAAGGCCTATAAAACCATCAAAGAACATGATATTAATCTAATGTGACTCTCATAATATGGTTCTAATCAATGAAATAGAAATTAGAACCCCAACTATTTCAAAAATTTAAATCAGGGGTGCTTTTTAACTCGATTCAAAATCCCTAGATGTTAAAATATCCCTAACATAGCATAGATCATCCATGAGATATAAAAAAACAAGAATATTGTACTTAACATACCCATCATATTAGAAATAAACACAGACCACCCCAGTCATATAGCGTATAGTCCAACTACCTCAATGAGGCTCTACAACATAAGATTTGACATTCTATGCTACAAAAGACAAAAAAACTCCAATAAATATATGGTGCATCAACCATAACATGACTAAATTGTCTTCCTCTGATGAATATTCACTCCAATCCTAATAAGGATTTCTTGTCTCCTTTATGAAACTCATCAGAATGTCAGACCACATTAGTGCCCACCTCATTACCATGTAACACATGACACAATAAGGTCTGACATCTCAACAAATTATCAAGTAATTCTCAATGAAATAATATTCAATATATTATCATACTGCCTTAGTGATCAGGTGCCTACAATCCTCATGTAACAACATCCTTTAATACCCTAATCCCAATGAACCTCAATAACATGCATACAATGATGCTCAAATAAAAAATATTCTCACTCAAACCTCAAACACACACACACACAGATATATATATATATATATATCACGCACTTGAGATTCTTCCATCCTAATTACCCACTTCTTATTAGACCATAAATATATTGTGAACCTCATGCACTCAAAAAAGAAATGCAAAAAAAATTCATGACAAAGGAGAACAAAAACTATGGTTATGGCCACATCATAGCTTTGACATACGTCATCTCACCACGCTTCTCAGAGAAATGTAGCTCCACGGTGTGTATAAGGCCCCAGCCTTAAACCTTACTTAATCTTGAGTTATTACAAGATTACACATTGAGGACCTTTTCAGGTTTAGAGTTTTAGAGAATTAGATCATGAAACGTGCATTACATTCCACATTTAAGCAAAGTGGTTACATAAAAGACAGTATTCATTCTTCCCATCAACGGGAACATATTTAAAATATAACACAGATTCTTTCTTGACACATCCTTGACACTATCATCACATCATGTACCTTTCCCTTGACCTGTGAAAAACATTTCAAAAACTTGGGATGAGCATAAAAATCTCAATAAGAGTTATAAAAATATGGAAAGGAAACATGAGTTCATATATACATTAGAATGAAATCACACTTTACACATAAAACATAAACATATCAAATCATGAATAAATCATAGAAAACATAAGACATAAAGGTAACATGAGGCATTCATAACATTCTTACGTAGGGAGTAACCCTCTTAGTTACGTTTGGAATACCCATCACAGTATATTCCCTAAATCTCTTCAGAGAAACCTTAACGTTTCACTCCTTCGTGTTACCCAATGCATTGGAGAGCTATATCGGGCTCACCCGCCCTTAGTTTATCACGGAACCACCCATTTTCATAACAATGCCCAAGAACCATAACATAAATGTGTCACATAAAACATGCCTAAAAAAATATAACATTTCCACATTTCAATCACAATATAAAATTTTAGTATATTGAAATAACGAATCCATTAAAAAAATCCATTTTTCAAAACCATTTAAAACATTAAATAAAGTGATTTTTGAATCAAAGTGTCCCATACCACCTTGAAACTTTTAACATTTTAAACCATTAATATCCATATAAATAAATCCTTAAAACCATTTTGAAAACATGGATATTAATAAGAACAAATCATTAAAACATTTAAAGCGATATTTTGGTTAAAGGGTTTTTACCAAAATTAGAGACACTTGAATACAATAATAGAGGAATAAAATTTAATCAGAACTTTATAATATCATTAGAATAAATGGATTCATGATATAATATTCCAACGGACATTATATACACCATATAAGAGTGAATTGGTGCATAAAAACAATGAAGTCTCAATAGAGATGTCAAATGTGATAAAATCCCTTATAAAGAAGGTATCCTTAAATTAAGGATAAATCAATCTCAAAATTATGTGTGACAAAAATAAATACACCCAATATAAGTGGATATTAAGTGTAAAATAATAAAAGGTCATTCACACATATTCAAATGATGACATATTCAATAACTACATGTTGAACCCAAAGAAATAGAAATTGGGTTAAGAAGTTCCCTTGACAGCCTAACGACGTCACATCAAAATGAGTTGATGAGAGATAAAAGAAAAGGGTATCTCATCACTTGGACATAAAATTTACATCAATAAGGATATATGAGAACATATCCCAATATAATATAATGTGAATTAAAAGACATAACAAATGAAGTCTTTTAAAAAAAAGGAGGGTGAAAGGTTCCCTTACCGACTTGGGTAACTTTCGAAAAGTACACCCCATTGAAGAAGTGTCATAAAATGAATATTTAAATACCCATAAATGGAATTATATTACAAAAGGAGTTTAATAATGGGCAGTACGTAAACCAATCAAAGGAAATTGTGGCAAATGTAGCATAAATCTCACGGGAATGAAAGTGAGATGAAAAATCCCTTACGAAAACTCGGCAGCCTAACGACGCCACATAAAACTTACAAAAATAAATTTATGAGATCAAATAGGGTATCTCATAAAATGACCATAAAAAGCAAAGTATTAGGAATATAAAATAATATTCCCAAACATAAGAAAGATGAGCATAAAAGAAAAGAAATAAAAGAGAGTACTTAAAAAGAAAGAGAGGAGTAGGATCCCTTACCTCAGGTCCGACTTGACTCGATCGTTCTTTAATCTCCTGAATAATAAACATGAGTTAATTTATAATTCCTTAAGAACCTTTTTAAATTTCATTTTTCCTTTTATATCACTTATTACCATGTCATAAACATTATGTAATCATTTAAATTAATAATATTTGTTTTGCCGATATTTGGTTCTTAAGTCGAAAGTGGACTTCTTACAATTACATGTTGTTCGTGTGGACAAATGTTTATTATATCCATAATTGTATTCATGATGTAGATATCATATATGTCATATATATCCAGTACATGCATGCATTTATAACATTACATAATCATTTGGAGGTAAGAAATGAAATGCACCGTTCATGGAGACGGTAAGCCGTACGTACGCATGAACGCTACTTTCATTTCTATTTCGTATTTTATAGAATGGAATAATAATGATATAAAGGTATATTATAATTCCAGTATAATATCATATATAATATAATAGTTCCATCCTTTATACGTCCCACATATGTTATTTAACGAATCAAATCACTTTGAGGGGGCGGTAGTCCGCACTTCCTTAAACGAGGATATCGCGTTTACCCATAATAGAAACCATAAAGTTATGCCCCAAATGAAAAAAATAGAAGCTTAAGGAAAAAATAAACATATTTTATATCATATATAAAAATAGTGACATCATAATGGCCACCTTTGAAGGTGTTAAATGGGTATTGAACAATCATCGTTTCGGGAGGCAGAATTTCACCATCCACGGAAACCGTATGTTCTTTAACCATTTGATGTAGTTGTGTGAGAGTGTAGCTCGAATAAATCATATCACAACATCCTAGTATATTTAAGATACTGGTGTTGTTACAAAAGAAATAAATAAAAAGAGTTTATGGGGTTGGAGAAGCAAAATAAAAAAAATGAACATGAGAGAATGAATTACCTTTAAAAGTGTAACTCCTTTTGATTTGAGCCTAAAGTCTTCCTTTGAAAGGATTATGCCCAAAAGGAATCCTCTCGGATGAGGAGAGGTATGTGGAGAGAGTAAATTGGTAGGGTTTGGCCGAGAAAAAGGCTTGATGAGTGTGTGAAATGAGGTAGAGGTGGGGGCCTTTTATAAGAGGAGAGGAGGGGCACTTTTGGAAAGTAAGAAATATTACTTTATTTGAAAATGTGTTTCGGTTTCAAAAGGTACCACATTGATATTATTCGTGGATAATGTGTTAAGGGTTCTAAATCTTCCCATACAATAAGTTTTTTACATGTGTATTTCATTGATTTTACATTATCTTTCCATTTTATTTAAATCGTTAAATAATGAGGTCATCGCTGCATCATCATGATGTCATAAATAATTTAAATTATTTAGTGTCTAAAAATTATAAAAAAAATACTATGATGTAGGAAATCGTTTTAGATTTTCAATGACTATTTATAATCGAAAATCGGATCTTTATAACCCCATGTAAAAATTGTTTTCGTAAAACATATGATGTTTGTGTCATTTTTACTTTTACATTAAATAAAAAGTTATTTATGTCATTTCCCAACCAAAGTATCTCCATGGGATCCTCAAGATGACCCATGGCTTGTCTAGGTCGGCCATGACACAACCAATGAGGGTAGGACATGTGTCTAGCTCATCTTATTTTATTAAAGCATTATTTTTACATTAAACTACACTAATTACCACTAATCGCGATTAAAAACATAATAAGTTACTATTCACCAAAAAATTATTTTTATCCCATTGAACCACATTTTACTTCTTAATGATAACCATGTATGTCGGATTTTTTAAATTCAAAACACAAATATGGAAAAATTTCATTTAAACGGAAAAATCAGTTTTTATAAGTACCACTTAGTGGTTTCACTATTCATCAAAAATTGAAGTTTTTCAGAAAAATCCCAAAAATTCACCATAAGCTATATTTGATATTCCAAATTCAAAAATGAAGTATATTTTAAAAAATTCAAAACATATAAGTCAGATTAATTAATTTAATAATTAATTCCCGCTGTCAGAGCAAATAGGGTGTTTTTTTGAAACAATAAGTATCAAAAGATTGACACTAGTTTAAGTCTCATTTCAAAGTGAAATTATTTCCAACGACCACTATTGGATTTAATGGTAAAATTATATTCTAATTTCACTTTAAAACCAATTCAAAAGATAATCTAATCATATAAATAAGTTAGATTAAAAAGAGGTTTTGAATTAAAATACAACATTTTACACTATTCATTAAAAAAATGAACTTTATCGGAAAGATACCAAAAATTTACACAAAGTAAATTTTGATGTCCCGATTCTTAATAAGAGTTTTATTTGGTCCAAAAGAATGTTTAAGAGTGAACAAAACTATATTTAATGATGGTTCAACATCAAAAGGTGATAAGTGAACCTTTAGTGAAAACTAGGGCATATGCGCCTAAAATTGAATTCTTTCCGTATTTTAAGCCTCTATCCTTTATTGGATAAATGTAAAAACATTTAAAAACATATATAATCATATTTTAGTTATTTATATCCATTCCCGCCATTACAACGGCTACATGTTAACTACCATTTAAAATAATATTATTTTATTATTAGAGTGAAACGTAAGATTCCCAAGAAACTCGTTGTTGCGTATTGGGTACGCCATCGAGCATAGGATCCCCCTTAAAGTAATATTAATGTTTGATTCACAAATGTGGGTAAATATAAAGATGTTATATTCTTTATTTACCAGGGGTGTTACATCCTTCCCCCCTTTTGAGAATTGCGTCCTCGTAATTTTAAAATTGGGCTTGGAAACATCCTTGAAAGTCCCACATCGGAACAAGAGTCGGTAAAACAATCACTTTAAAATAAAGAAAGATAAGTACAAAGGTCACCCGAGTTAACCCATAATAGGATTACTTGTAGGAAAACATGGACATGGAAGAAAAATCAAAGGGTCATGTTCTGATGGAGAGTGATAGAAAACATGTTTAGGAGAAAGTTAACCATGAGAAAATCACAAACTTGTGATGGGTTAAACGGTATTCGATTCCCCGGTAGGAAAAGTTAATAGACAACGTTTTTGTTTTAAGCTACTTTTTATTGATAAATTTATTCATAAGGAAACATAATCACTTATCATGTTGACTTTCAACTTTTACTAGATTCCTTAATCGAACTCATATTTTTTCCCTAAAGACGAGTATTTAGGGAGACTTGTTCGCATTAAGAGTACTATAATCAACTTCTAGAGAATCACCTAATCCAAAAAAGAGAACTATAAAATTCCCATGTCTTCAAACCTTAACCAAAACTAAAACCAAAAATTTTACTACAAGATCAGATAATCCAGAAAAGGATAACCCTTTAAAAATAAAATCTATGCTTAATCTCCAAAATTTGTCCAACAAAACCCAAAGTTCAACGAAGACCATTAGATAAACATTTTGTCCATAAAATCCTTCATAGTAAACCAAACTAAGATTGAAACCCAAATATTTTAAGGATTTAGTCACATAGTCTTCCAAGTTAAATCGTAACATTTATCTCCAAACAATATCAGTTGCTCCTAAAGTCTCGTATTGAAAGGTAATTAACCTAATCACATATCCTCGATGATAGGTTAATCATTTTCATAAGTAACCCAAAATAAACTTACTCTTAATTCATAAAATCATATAACTAAAATGAATCATTCAAACTAACCAGGGACTTCACATAGTCCAGTGGTGGGCGATAATACCAGTTTTACTTTGGTTGTGGGTTCGATTCCCGCAGCTTTGTCTGACGCGACGGGTTGTCACACGGTCTGCGTGTTGTCCTTTTTCCAAAACTATATAATTATTAAAACATTCCCCAAAATGAGATAAAATCCTCAAGAATAATCATAACATATTTTAACCTCATGTTTGTCTCATTCCTTTCTTTTTCCATCATATCATAGAATAACCCATAATTACCTAAAAATTAAGGATCATATAAACCCTAATGGTTACCTTAATAATTATTACCTGAATTTCCACATCGAGTTGGCCATCTCATACATGATGCACTAGAGAACCCACCAAGGTTCAGGTGGTCAATCATGACTCCAGATAGTTGGTTGAGGATAATCACATTAGTTCTCATTGCAGCTCCCATATCATTCAGTTTCTTGCTCAAAAAAACTGTCACAGTTTCCTTCACATCCACTGTTACATTGGTTCCTGCTAGATCCAGCCATTTACTAAAACCAAAAAGGTCAGTGTGAGTATATCAAAAAAACCATCATGTACTAATGAGGAAGATAAACACTAAGATATACTTACTCATTCACTTTATCTAAAACTAGGACTCTTTCCGAAATCCTAACCATTATGGTAATGCCACCTATGCTTAAAGAATACCCTAACCTCTAAAGTTATCTAAACCGACCTATGATACCAACTATAAGGCCCCAGCCTTAAACCTTACATAATCTTGAGTTATTACAAGATTACACATTTAGGATCTTTTCAGGTTTAGAGTTTTAGATAATTAGATCATAAAACATGCATTACATTCCACATTTAAACAAAGTGGTTACATAAAAGACAGTATTCATTCTTCCCACCAACGGGAACATATTTAAAATATAACACAGATTCTTTCTTGACACATCCTTTACACTATCATCACATCATGTACCTTTCCCTTGACCTGTGAAAAACATTTCAAAAACTTGGGATGAGCATAAAAAGCTCAGTAAGAGTTATAAAAATATGGAAAGGAAACATGAGTTCATATATACATTAGAATGAAATCACACTTTACCCATAAAACATAAGCACATCAAATCATGAATAAATCATAGAAAACATAAGACATACAGGTAACTTGAGGCATTCATAAAATTCTTACATAGGGAGTAACCCTCTTGGTTACGTTTGGAATACCCATCACAATATATTCCCTAAATCTCTTCGGAGAAACCTTAACATTTCACTCCTTTGCGTTACCCAATGCATTGGAGAGCTATATCGGGCTCACCCGCCCTTAGTTTATCACGGAACCACCCGTTTTCATAACAATGCCCAAGAACCATATCATAAATGTGTCACATAAAACATGAATAAAAAAACATAACATTTCCACATTTCAATCACAATATAAAATTTTAGTATATTGAAATAATGAATCCATTAAAAAAACCATTTTTCAAAACCATTTAAAACATTTAATAATGTGATTTTTGAATCAAAGTGTCCCATACCACCCTGAAACTTTTAACATTTTAAACCATTAATATCTTTATAAATAAATCCTTAAAACCATTTTGAAAACATGGATATTAATAAGAACAAATCATTAAAACATTTAAAGCGATATTTTGGTTAAAGGGTTTTTACCAAAATTAGAGACACTTGAATACAATAATTGAGGAATAACATTTAATCAGAAATTTATAATATCATGAGAATAAATGGATTCATGATATAATATTCCAAAGGACATTATATACACCATATAAGAGTGAATTGGTTCATAACAACAATGAAGTCTAAATAGAGATGTCAAATGTGATAAAATCCCTTATAAAGAAGGTATCCTTAAATTAAGGATAAATCAATCTCAAAATTTTGTGTGACAAATATAAATACACCAAATATAAGTGCATATTAAGTGTAAAACAATACAAGGTCATTCACACATATTCAAAGGAAGACATATTCAATAACTACATGTTGAACCCAAAGAAATAGAAATTGGGTTAAGAAGGTCCCTTGACAGCCTAACGGCGTCACATCAAAATGAGTTGATGAGAGATAAAAGAAAAGGGTATCTCGTCACTTGGACATAAAATTTACATCAATAAGGATATATGAGAACATATCCCAACATAATATAATGTGAATTAAAAGACATAACAAACGACGTCTTTTAAAAAAGGAGGGTGAAAGGTTCCCTTACCGACTTGGGTAACTTTTGAAAAGTACACCCCATTGAAGAAGTGTCATAAAATGAATATGTAAATACCCATAAATTGAATTATATTAAAAAAGGATTGTAATAATGGGAAGTAAATAAACCACTCAAAGGAAATTGTGGCAAATGTAGCATAAATCTCACGGGAATGAAAGTGAGATGAAAAATCCCTTACGAAAACTCGGCAGCCTAACGGCGCCAAATAAAACTTACAAAAATGAGTTTATGAGATCAAATAGGGTATCTCATAAAGTGACCATAAAAAAGTAAAGTATTAGGAATATAAAATAACATCCCCAAACATAAGAAAGATGAGCTTAAAAGAAAAGACATAAAAGAGAGTACTTAAAAAGAAAGAGAGGAGTAGGATCCCTTACCTCGGGTCCGACTTGACTCGATCGTTCTATAATCTCCTGAATAATAAACTTGAGTTAATTTATAATTCCTTAAGAAACTTTTTAAAGTTCATTATTCCTTTTATATCACTTATTACCATGTCATAAACATTATTTAATCACTTAAGTTAATAATATTTGTTTTGCCAATATTTGGTTCTTAAGTCGAAAGTGGACTTCTGACAATTACATGTTGTTCATGTGGCCAAATGTTTATTATATCCAGAATTGTATTCATGATGTAGATATCATATATGTCATATATATCCAGTACATTCATGCATTTATAACATTACATAATCATTTAGAGGTAAGAAATGAAATGCATTTTTCATGGAGACGGTAAGCCGTACGTACGCATGAACGCTACTTTCATTTCTATTTCGTATTTTATAGAATGGAATAATAATGATATAAAGGTTTATTATAATTCCATTATAATATCATATATAATATCATAGTTCCATCATTTATACGTCCCACATATGGTATTTAACGAATCAAATCACTTTGAGGGGGCGGTAGTCCGCACTTCCTTAAATGAGGATATCGCGTTTACCCATAATGGAAACCATAAATGTATTCCCCAAATGAAAAAACAGAAGCTTAATGAAAAAATAAACATATTTTATATCTTATATAAAAATAGTTACATCATAATGTCCACCTTTGAAGGTGTTAAATGAGTATTGAACAATCATCGTTTCGGGAGGCAGAATTTCGCCATCCACGGAAACCGTATGTTCTTTAACCATTTGATGTAGTTGTGTGAGAGTGTAGCTCGAATAAATCTTATAACAACATCCTAGTATATTTAAGATACTGGTGTTGTTACAAGAGAAATAAATAAAAGGTGTTTAGGGGGTTGGAGAAGCAAAATAAAACAAATGAACATGAGAGAATGAATTACCTTTAAAAGTGTAACTCCTTTTGATTTGAGACTAAAGGCTTACTTTGAAAGGATTCTGCCCAAAGGGAATCCTTTAGGATTAGGATAGGGATTTGGAGAGAGTAAATGGGCAGGGTTTGGCCGAGGAAAAGGCTTGAGGAGTGTGTGAAATGAGGTAGAGGTGGGGGCCTTTTATAAGAGGAGAGGAGGGGCACTTTTGGAAAGTAAGAAAGATTAGTTTATTTGAAAATGTGTTTCGGTTTCAAAAGGTCCCACATTGATATAATTCTAGGATAAGGTGTTAATGGATCTAAATCCACCCATCCAATAAGTTTTGGACTTGTTTAGTTCATAGATTTCACATTATCTTTCCATTTTATTTAAATCGTTAAATAATGAGGTCATCGCTGCATCACCATGATGTCATAAATAATTTAATTTATTTAGTGTCTAAAAATTATGAAAAAACTACTATGATGTAGGAAAGCTTTTTATCTTTCCAATGACTATTTATAATCAAAAATAGGATCTTTATAACCCCATGTAAAAAATGTTTTCGTAAAACATATGATGTGTGTGTCATTTTTACTTTTACATTAAATAAAAATTTATTTTTGTCATTTCCCATCCAAAGTAGCTCCATGGGGTCCTCAAGTTGACCCATGGCTTGTCTTGGTCGGCCATGACACAACCAATGAGGGTATTACATGTGTCAATCTCATCTTATTTTATTAAAGCATTATTTTTACCTTAAACTACACTAATTACCACTAATCGCGATTAAAAACTTAATAAGTTACTATTCACCAAAAAATTATTTTTATCCCATTGAACCACATTTTACTTCTTAATGACAACCATGTATGTCAGATTTTTGAAATTCAAAACACAAAGATGGCAAAATTTCATTTAAACGGAAAAATCAGTTTTTATAAGTACCACTTAGTGGTTTCACTATTCATCAGAAATTGAAGTTTTTCAGAAAAATCACAAAAATTCACCATAAGATATATTTGATATTCCGAATTCAAAAATGAAGTCTATTTTACAAAATTCAAAACATATAAGTCAGATTAATTAATTTAATAATTAATTCCCACTGTCAGAGCAAATAGCGTGTTTTTTGGAAATAATAAGTATCAAAAGATTGACACTGGTTTAAGTCTCATTTCAAAGTGAAATTAATTCCAAAGACCAATATTGGATTTAATGGTAAAATTATATTCTAATTTAACTTTAAAACCAATTCAAAATATAATCTAATCATATAAATAAATTAGATTAAAAAGAGGTTTTTAATTAAAATACAACATTTTACACTATTCATTAAAAAAATGAACTTTATCGGAAAGTTACCAAAAAATTTCACAAAGTAAATTTTGATGTCCCAATTCTTAATAAGAGTTTTATTTGGTCCAAAAGAATGTTTAAGAGTGAACAAAACTATATTTAATGATGGTTCAACATCAAAAGGTGATAAGTTAACCTTTAGTGAAAACTAGGGCATATGCGCCTAAAATTGAATTCTTTCTGTATTTTAATCCTCTATCCTTTATTGGAAAAATGTAAAAACATTTAAAAACATATATAATCATATTTTAGTTATTTATATCCATTCCCGCCATTACAACGGCTACATGTTATCTACCATTTAAAATAATATTATTTTATTATTAGAGTGCAACGTAAGATTCCCAAGAAACTCGTTGTTGCGTATTAGGTACGCCATCGAGAATAGCATCCCCTTTAAAGTAATATTAATGTTTGATTCACAAATATGGGTAAATATAAAGATGTCATATTCTTTATTTACCTGGGGTGTTACATCCTTCCCCCCTTTTGGGAATTGTGTCCTCGCAATTGTAAAATTGGGCTTGGAAACATCCTTGAAAGTCCCACATCGGAACAAGAGTCGGTAAAACAATCACTTTAAAATAAAGAAAGACAAGTACAAAGGTCACCCGAGTTATCCCATAATAGGATTCCGTGTAGGAAAACATGTACATGGAAGAAAAATCAAAGGGTCATGTTCTGATGGAGAGTGATAGAAAACATGTATAGGAGAAAGTTAACCATGAGAAAATCACAAACTTGTGATGGGTTAAACGGTATTCGATTCCCCAGTAGGAAAAGTTAATAGACAACGTTTTTGTTTTAAGATACTTTTTATTGAGAAATTTATTCATAAGGAATCATAATCACTTATCATGTTGACTTTCAACTTTTACTAGATTCCTTAATCAAACTCATTTTTTTTTCAAAAGATGAGTATTTAGGGAGACTTGTTCGCATTAAGAGTACTATAATCAACTTCTAGAATATCACCTAATCCACAAAAGAGAACTATACAATTCCCATGTCTTCAAACCTTAACCAAAACTAAAACAAAAAATGTTACTACAAGATCAGATAATCCAGAAAAGGATAACCCTTTAAAAATAAAATCTATGCTTAATCTCCAAAATTTGTCCAACAAAACCCAAAGTTCAATGAAGGCCATTAGATAAAATTTTTTTCCATAAAATCCTTCATAGTAAACCAAACTAAGATTGAAACCCAAATATTTTAAGGATTTAGTCACATAGTCTTCCATGTTAAATCGTAACATTTATCTCCAAACAATATCAGTTGCTCCTAAAGTCTCGTATTGAAAGGTAATTAACCTAATCACATATCCTCGATGATAGGTTAATCATTTTCATAAATAACCCAAAATCAACTTACTCTTAATTCATAATATCATATAACTAAAATAAATCAGTCAAACTAACCAGGGACTTAATGTAGTCCAGTGGTAGGCGATAATACCAGTCGCACTTTGGTTGTGGGTTCGATTCCCGCGGCTTTGTCCGACGCGACGGGTTGTCACACAGTATGCATGTTGTCCTTTTTCCAAAACTATATAATTCTTAAAACATTCCCCAAAATGAGATAAAATCTTCAAGAATAATCATAACATATTTTAACCTCAAGTTTATCTCATTCCTTTCATTTTCCATCATATCATAGAGTAACCCATAATTACCTAAAAATTAAGGATCATATAAACCCTAATGGTTACCATAATAATTATTACCTGAATTTCCACATCGAGTTGGACATCTCATACATGATGCACTAGAGAACTCACCAAGGTTAAGGTGGTCAATCATGACTCCAGATAGTTGGTTGAGGATAATCACAAGAGTTCTCATTGCAGCTCCCATATCATTCAGTTGCTTGCTCAAAAAAACTGTCACAGTTTCCTTCACATCCACTGTTACTTTGGTGCCTTCTAGATCTAGCCATTTACTAAAACCAAAAAGGTCAGTGTGAGTATATCAAGAAAAACCATCATGTACTAATGAGGAAGATAAACACTAAGATATACTTACTCATTCACTTTATCTAAAACTAGGACTCTTTCTGATATCCTAACCATTATGGTAATGCCACCTATGCTTAAAGAATACCCTAACCTCTAATGTTATCTAAACCGAACTCTGATACCAACTATAAGGCCCCTACCTTAAACCTTACTTAATCTTGAGTTATTACAAGATTACACATTGAGGATCTTTTCATGTTTGGAGTTTTAGAGAATTAGATCATGAAACTTGCATTACATTCCACATTTAAACAAAGTGGTTACATAAAAGACAGTATTCATTCTTCCCATCAACGGGAACATATTTAAAATATAACACAGATTCTTTCTTGACACATCCTTGACACTATCATCACATCATGTACATTTCCCTTGACCTGTGAAAAACATTTCAAAAACTTGGGATGAGCATAAAAAGCTCAGTAAGAGTTATAAAAATATGGAAAGGAAACATGAGTTCATATATACATTAGAATGAAATCACACTTTACCCATAAAACATAAGCATATCAAATCATGAATAAATCATAGAAAACATAAGACATAAAGGTAACATGAGGCATTCACAACATTATTACGTAGGGAGTAACCCTCTTAGTTACGTTTTGAATACCCATCACAGTATATTCCCTAAATCTCTTCGGAGAAACCTTAACGTTTCACTCCTTCGCGTTACCCAATGCATTGGAGAGCTATATCGGGGTCACCCCCCCTTAGTTTATCATGGAACCACCCATTTTCATAACAATTCCCAAGAACCATAACATAAATGTGTCACATGAAACATGCATAAAGGAAACACAACATTTCCACATTTCAATCACAATATAAAATTTTAGTATATTGAAATAATGAATCCATTAAAAAAACCATTTTTCAAAACCATTTAAAACATTTAATAAAGTGATTTTTGAATCAATGTGTCCCATACCACCTTGAAACTTTAAACATTTTAAACCATTAATATCCATATAAATAAATCCTTAAAACCATTTTGAAAACATGGATATTAATAAGAACAAATCATTAAAACATTTAAAGCGATATTTTGGTTAAAGGGTTTTTACCAAAATTAGAGACACTTGAATACAATAATTGAGGAATAACATTTAATCATAACTTTATAATATCATGAGAATAAATGGATTCATGATATCATATTCCAAAGTACATTATATACACCATATAAGATTGAATTGGTGCATAACAACAATGAAGTCTCAATAGGGATGTCAAATGTGATAAAATCCCTTATAAAGAAGGTATCCTTAAATTAAGGATAAATCAATCTCAAAATTATGCGTGACAAATATAAATACACACAATATAAGTGGATATTAAGTTTAAAACAATAAAAGGTCATTCACACATATTCAAAGGATGACATATTCAATAACTACATGTTGAACCCAAAGAAATAGAAATTGGGTTAAGAAGTTCCCTTGACAGCCTAACGGCGTCACATCAAAATGAGTTTATGAGAGATAAAATAAAAGGGTATCTCATCACTTGGACATAAAATTTAAATCAATAAGGATATATGAGAACATATCCCAACATAATATAATGTGAATAAAAATACATAACAAACGAAGTCTTTTAAAAAAAGGAGGATGAAAGGTTCCCTTACCGACTTGGGTAACTTTTGAAAAGTACCCCCATTGAAGAAGTGTCATAAAATGAATATGTAAATACCCATAAATGGAATTATATTACAAAAGGAGTGTAATAATGGGCAGTACATAAACCACTCAAAGTATATTGTTGCAAATGTAGCGTAAATCTCACGGGAATGAAAGTGAGATGAAAAATCACTTACGAAAACTCGGCAGCCTAACGGCGCCACATAAAACATACAAAAAATGAATTTATGAGATCAAATAGGGTATCTAATAAAATTACCATTAAAATTAATTTATTAGGAATATAAAATAATATCCCCAAACATAAGAAATATGAGCTTAAAAGAAAAGACATAAAAGAGAGTACTTAAAAAGAAAGAGAGGAGTAGGATCCCTTACCTCGGGTCCGACTTGACTCGATCGTTCATTAATCTCCTGAATAATAAACTTGAGTTAATTTCTAATTCCTTAAGAACCTTTTTCAAGTTCATTATTCCTTTTATATCACTTATTACCATGTCATAAACATTATTTAATCATTTAAGTTAATAATATTTGTTTTTCCGATATTTGGTTCTTATGTCGAAAGTGGACTTCTTACAATTACATGTTGTTCGTGTGGCCAAATGTTTATTATATCCAGAATTGTATTCATGATGTAGATATCATATATTTCATATATATCCAGTACATGCATGCATTTATAACATTACATAATCATTTAGAGGTAAGAAATGAAATGCACCGTTCGTGGAGACGGTAAGCCGTACGTACGCATTAACGCTACTTTCATTTCTATTTCGTATTTTATAGAATGGAATAATAATGATATAAAGGTATATTATAATTCCAGTATAATATCATATATAATATCATAGTTCCATCCTTTATACGTCCCACGTATGGTATTTAACGAATCAAATCACTTTGAGGGGGCGGTAGTCCACACTTCCTTAAATGAGGATATCGCGTTTACCCATAATGGAAACCATAAAGGTATGCCCAAAATGAAAAAAACATAAGCTTAAGGAAAACATAAACATAGTGTATATCATATATAAAAATAGTGACATCATAATGGCCACCATTGAAGGTGTTAAATGAGTATTGAACAATCATCGTTTCGGGAGGCAGAATTTCGCCATCCACGGAAACCGTATGTTCTTTAACCATTTGATGTAGTTGTGTGAGAGTGTAGCTCGAATAAATATTATAAAAAAATCCTAGTATATTGAATATACTGGTTTTGTTACAAAAGAAATAATTAAAAAGATTTTAGGGGGTTGGAGAAGCAAAATAAAACAAATGAACATGAGAGAATGAATTACCTTTAAAAGTGTAACTCCTTTTGATTTGAGCCTAAAGGCTTCCTTTGAAAGGATTCTTCCCAAAGGGAATCCTCTAGGATGAGGATAGGGATGTGGAGAGAGTAAATGGGTAGGGTTTGGCCGAGCCAAAGGCTTGAGGAGTGTGTGAAATGAGGTAGATGTGGGGGCCTTTTATTAGAGGAGATGAGGGGCACTTTTGGAAAGTAAGAAATATTACATTATTTGAAAATGTGTTTCGGTTTCAAAAGGTCCCACATTGATATAATTCGTGGATAAGGTGTTAAGGGTTAGAAATACACCCATCCAATAAGTTTTGGACATGTGTAGGTCATAGATTTTACATTATCTTTCCATTTTATTTAAATCGTTAAATAATGAGGTCACCGCTGCATCATCATGATGTCATAAATAATTTAATTTATTTAGTGTCTAAAAATTATAAAAAAAAATACTATGATGTAGAAAATATTTTTAGATTTCCAATGAATATTTATAATAAAAAATCGGATCTTTATAACCCCATGTAAAAATTGTTTTCGTAAAACATATGATGTTTGTGTCATTTTTACTTTTACATTAAATAAAAAGTTATTTATGTCATTTCCCAACCAAAGTAGCTCCATGTGGTCCTCAAGTTGACCCATGGCTTGTCTTGGTCTGCCATGACACAACCAATGAAGGTATGACATGTGTCAAGTTCATCTTAGTTTATTAAAGCATTATTTTTACCTTAAACTACACTAATTACCACTAATCGCGATTAAAAACTTTATAAGTTACTATTCACCAAAAAATTATTTTTATCCCATTGAACCACATTTTACTTCTTAATGAAAAACATGTATGTCGGATTTTTGAAATTCAAAACACAATGATGGCAAAATTTCATTTAAACGGAAAAATTAGTTTTTATTAGTACCACTTAGTGGTTTCACTATTCATCAAAAATTGAAGTTTTTCATAAAAATCCCAAAAATTCACCATAAGCTATATTTGATATTCCGAATTCAAAAATGAAGTCTATTTTTCAAAATTAAAAAAATATAAGTAAGATTAATTAATTTAATAATTAATTACCGTTGTCAGAGCAAATAGCGTGTTTTTTTTTTGAAACAATAAGTATCAAAAGATTGACACTAGTTTAAGTCTCATTTCAAAGTGAAATTAATTCCAGCGACCACTATTGGATTTAATGGTAAAAATGTATTCTAATTTCACTTTAAAACCAATTCAAAAGATAATCTAATCATATAAATAAATTAGATTAAAAAGTGTTTTTGAATTAAAATACAACATTTTACACTATTCTTTAAAAAAATGAACTTTATCGGAAAGATACCAAAAATTTACACAAAGTAAATTTTGATGTCCCGATTCTTAATAAGAGTTTTATTTGGTCCAAAAGAATGTTTAAGAGTGAAAAAAACTATATTTAATGATGGTTCAACATCAAACGGTGATAAGTGAACCTTTAGTGAAAACTAGGGCATATGCGCCTAAAATTGAATTCTTTCCGTATTTTAAGCATCTATCCTTTATTGGATAAATGTAAAAACATTTAAAAACATATATAATCATATTTTAGTTATTTCTATCCATTCCCTCCATTACAACGGCTACATGTTAACTACCATTTAAAATAATATTATTTTATTATTAGAGTGCAACGTAAGGTTACCAAGAAACTCGTTGTTGCGTATTGGGTACGCCATCGAGCATAGCATCCCCTTTAAAGTAATATTAATGTTTGATTCACAAATATGGGTAAATATAAAGATGTCATATTCTTTATTTACCTGGGGTGTTACAGTGTGAAACTAGATTAATGATTGACTTACTGAAGCATGGCCTCTCGGTGATGTTTCTCCAACCACCTAAAATATACCCCACAACTCGGTCCCACTGTTTTTTCCATAACCTCTACATGCATCTGAATCGTAGCTACCCTGACATGTCACTAGTCATGAACTAACCTCAAAAACATTAATCTACCCTAGTTCTTCTCTAACGACTATCCTAGAAAGTTTTATACAGAACACCTATAAATTTTCAACATTTTCACATGCCAGGAACTCCTTTGGAGGTCTTACACACTGAGTTCATAAATTTAGAAGATACACACACTAAATGAAAACCATACAGGACCCATTATGAGGAGGTATAGCATTGTCCATTGTCTGAATTAAGTGAAATAACTCATCCCAAACTAGTTTCCGTCTATATGATGCATTTTAAATGATCTAACTATATGAAACTACCTGTCACTAAAAATAGATTCCAGTTAGGTTTCCCTCTGCTAGGAGATTCTGGTTCATCACCCTAGAGAATGCATCCAACCTAATGATGTTTACCAACACCCAAATGATGTATACAAACCCTCCTCAACAAACCACTCCCATGAGGTTTCATTTTCCAATATACTAGGAGCTGATATACAAAAATAAGTAGATTTTGTTCATCATTTCTCATGATGTAAATGTCACCCAATTGAAGGCTAATGAACTGTGGTGCCCTTTGCTCCCTCAACTACTGTAGGAATGTGCTCGAAGAAACTAGCCTAAAATTTATTCAATGATTGACCCTCATTTTTTCCATCCTTTAACTGCACATCCCACCTGTGCTTTGGCATTTCTCTAAACATATAAGTTTCCAATTTAACCCTCCGCCTTGGAGTCATCTCGATCTACCCGATTATCATCTTCATGCTCTCAATCTAAATCTCAACCACATGAATTCCAACCTCAACATAAATAATAGATGATTGTTTCATGTGAAACATCTTTGTTAAATCTTCCATTGATGGTTCTTCTCACTGATAACCCCTATACATATCATGGATAACCCATACCAGGGTCGATTAGAGATTCCCTTCATTCCACAGACCCAATGTTTTATGGTTTGGTTGTTACCCCAACAACACATGATTCTATTCTTGATCCAGTACCAAAATCATGAACCTGATCATTTACCTGTTCTTCCTACCATCATGGTTCTAGATATTCTAATGATATAGAAGCTCTAAACCATCACCTACCCCACTCTTTGTATGATTCATCTACAAGGAAACCCTTTAAATAAAATAAAAATTTTAAGATATCCCATATAAAACATATATAAAACACAAAAAGTGAAAGCATTAATAGGCTTCAAATATTCACTACTTTATCCCTTTCCTATCTGAACCATGACACATGGAATCATGAACTAATAACCTCCTTTCCATCCTAGAATAGAGAAAAGTATCAAAATTTACCATGGGCCTTACCCATCCTGTTGAACCATGTCACCTAAATATGATAACCAAGTCTCTGAACAAGGTGAACAAAATCACCATAATCGATACTAACTGGCTTCTCTTTTATGAGCTAGGCCCATTTCATACATCACAAGAAATATATTTATATAGTCCATGGGATAAGCAATTTTATACGATGACATAACAAGTACTCAATCAAAAAGGGATATCACATTTCAGACAATTCATATCCTGCAACATAAAAAATTTATAATTTAAAACATAATAAAATTTTCATACGGAAAAGAAAAACAAGCATAGTGCACACACCATTCAATACCAAGAAAATGTTCCTAATCACCTTGCCATACTAGGGGAAAGGTCATTTATGAAATTATATGTCATTCTAGTCCATGGATATCTAATAAAATCAAATAACAACTCTCATTTCAAAAAATCCACACAATGTGGAAGTTAAACCACCCATTAAATGATAAAAATAAAATAAAATTTCCCACCAATGGTACCCTAGTTTGTCCCTCTTACACGGGGTTTAATGAACCCAAGAACATGTTATGAATCTATTTTCAACATCATCTTGATATACAGTCAACCAATACCGAAATATTAATAATATTGAAAACTATTTATAGATATTGATCTCATAGGTATCTAGTGGAATACTGCTACTACATACAAGTCATGAACTGCTCTGATACAACTAGTTTCATTTCCAACCCAATTAATTACCTAAACAATGCTATCGAGCTGGGTGACACTAGGTCTTAGGTACACCTCATAAAAACACCAAAGGGTACCAATGAGTAGTGAGGGTGTTAAAATAGAATTTATATGATTTTATACCATCAAGGAATGATAATATACTGGTCTGAATAGATATAAATATATATCTAATGAATCATTAATAATGACTCAGTAGACTCGAACCAGACTCCCCAAGGGATGATGCATAATAAAAATCCACAAATAGTTGAGGAATAAACTACATAGCAGTAGAAATAAATTAACATGATATGAATACAAAATTTTGTAATAAAACAAATCATGCATTCAATATAGGTCATAAATATCGATATCCAAAAGGGGTCTCCAATGGATAACCTCAATATAATACATATTTATATAGTATGATCTATAAAAGGAAACAATTGGAAAACTCAAATGTGACACATAAAATTAAATGAACCTCAATTTATATTGTCAATATACCATGACAAAAAACTATTAAGATCACTCACTTGATACCAAATCATTAACATAACGTAAAACTATTTTGTCAACCGGCCTCCTTAAAGGACCATGTAGTGTTTGAGAATGAGTCTATGTAGGATACCACCAAACTGTGCATACCCAACATAATATTATTACTAGGTGAAATATACAAATAAAATAGAACATCCTGGTATAATTTATTTGTCAAAGATTCCTTGGTTCTCAACAACCTCTAGTAATCTATTAAATTACTCAACCAAAGAATGAATATAGAGAGGACATGATCCTTTCCCCATGGAAAATTGTATCCTGTTATATCAAAAGCTTAGTTGAACACTTTGGTCCCACATAAAATAAATAATATAGAACCATGTTCTTCTAAACACATTTTCAATCAAGTAAATACACTAACATCCCTATGTAATTTCCAAAACAAATTAATAATTACCTTAGACCCATGCTCGAAAGTATTCTTCAAGTCACACCCCAAATCCAATGAATATCAATATCATTCATGATATAAAACCCACAATAGACTCACCACATTATTTTCTAGGGATTAGAGATGTATATCCTCCATTATGTGTATATTATAATGAGTTCAAAATGGTGAGCCTCATCCCCTAAGTGATAGCCGCATTTCTATCAACAGAGGGATCCTCATCTTTCATGTGTATTTCAATGGAATGAACCCCCAAAACAATTTATTATATTGTAATTCACATCAACTATACCCTATTTTGTGGAAAAAAACACATCATCTTTGACTCCTAATGTTTTCACATGACTTCAATTAGGTATTTGGCCATTACAGGTGGCTGAAAATTGAAAAAATAAGTACCTAAACCATACCATCACTAGAACATTGTTTCCCTACGACTATGCCACTCATGTCTGATGGCCATTCTATCCAATATCATGTGATCCTTACTCAAAACCTGAAAGCCTTTATTCCTCATTCTAACATTCATGACACCCCATCCTTTCATTTAACATCACTCAATAAATCCAAACCATTTTCAACAATATGATTATATAAGCTTAATCCTGATGACAATGCTGCCTCAATCCCCTTAGGCCAGACATGTCATGATTGTAGGGGTCACAAATTCATTTCACATGTAGGAATATATATATATATATATAATCCACTTAACATTAAATGGGCAATTTAATCTTAATAATAAATTTCATATAAATAAAATGAATTTCAAATATTTAAGGAAATAGATCTATTTCTAATATGAAATTCAATAAAATTGAATTTTAAATTGAAATTAAGCACACAACTCCAATTAAATCATGAATGCATCCCATATTAACTACCCATGTAGGCCGAAAACCAATAAACCGTCCTCACCAAAATAGTTATGGTTTTATCGATAAAAACAACATCCTACAACACAACAAAAAAAGGTAAGGTCAAACACAGTTATTTGGGGGTCAAGTGGAAATTTTAATTGAATCATAATATTTTATCATTGGTTCATAAAACCAACGTGTATTTCATGGTGACTAGTAAATTAACAGTGGTTTATTTTATTTCAAAATTAATTTTTATGTCACTTTTGTTGGAAAATTTAACAGTGGTATTTTGTTCAATTAGAGGCAGTTATTTAATAATAAAAATGTCTACAGGGAATGTATATGAAATAAAATTAACCACCAAAAATCATGTGGAATATTTTATTTTTAGTGGAAGTTAATTTATACCTTCGCAAATGTAACACCCTGACCCTAGTTACCCATAGTTGGTGCATTATTACATAAAATTTTCATGGTCACAAGAGTTCAATTATTGAAAGACCGATTAGTTTAGTATCAATGGAAGTATGAGATACATACATAATTTTTACATTGAAATTTTGAAAAGAAAAAACAACAACAATGTGTCCCATTTGAACACACTCATAGCCCATATCCTATCCCTAATGGTCAATAATAATATACTTCTTTGCATCATGGAAAAAATAAAACATAAGAATGGGCTGAACTCAGATGCTTAGTAAGGATAACAATATTGTGGAAACTATAATAAATAAGTATAAACATTTAAGGAGATGTATAAGACTAAAACACAAGTCTTTTAAACATAATCTTCAACATAATATGGAAAATATAAATAAAATAATTACCTTTATATATTTACATGGATATTATACAACTTGAATAATCATATGTAATGTCAATGGATAATTTCATAATGATGGAATACATAATACCGGTCATAATAACAACATAGTATGTGCCTTGTTCTAAGACTACAAAAACGATTTTGTCACAACCTTGTTCCCAGACACTAGTTTGGCTCATGGGACCTACCAATGCATCAAGGAGCTATAACGGGCTCTTCCTATCACTTAATATGTCTAATACATTACTCATATAAAAAGTATGAAGCATAACAGAAATATTCTTATTAAAACAACCATACGGAATGTTAATACATTAAACACAAACAATGAATGGTTATAAAAATAACACATCCAAAGTCAAATGTATCACAAAACCTATAATACAATTCAGAATATTGTATCATAATAAATCAACTACATACAAGTGTAAAATCCTCCAAAGGATGTTGAAAAATATGAAATCAGAAATATTTGAGAGAAATATCCCTTTCTATTTTGAAATCATTAAAAAGTAAAATAATTATAAAAGGAACAATTTATTTTGAAAACATTCTTAAATTATTTTAATTTAATTTTAGAAGTTTTTATAATGGTGGAAAATAGTTTCACTCGTCATAGAAGTTAAAAAAACAATCTTACCGCAATTTGTTGAACATGTCATTAAATACATTAGTTGGAAAACGAATGAATGATTCCTTTAAAATAAATTTAATAAAAATACAACAACAGTATAAATATCTATAACCAATATTATAGGAAATATAAAAAAATGTTTTGAAATACATTTTTAAGAAACACGAATGGGGATGATAATGAATTCTTAGTAGATGCTTACGTATAAACAACCTCAGATAACAAAGGGAGTTGTAAACTTAACACATAACAAGTACTTTTATTTAGTCAAGGGTAAAATAAATTCTTAAATAGTAGTTAAATAATAGTTGTTAAACTATAAAATAACCACATACATAAATATGATATCATATATGGTATTCTAATATTTTTTTGTTAATAATATTTCGGTAGTATCATTGTTTCAGGTGTTAAATGATTTGTATTCCCTTATATATTTTGTAACATAAGACATATTGTTTATGGATAGGATGTATTTTATTATTATAATTAATAATATTATGTTATTAATGATTATTTTCAATCATAAAATTAAAATTATTCTTGAATGGTTACGATGGGGAAGGAATCTTATCTTGTACATGGAGACGGTAATCCATACGTACGCACGAGCGAAAAAATCATTCTATTGATGGTGAAATCATATGTAGTTAGAGGGAATATTACATATAAAGTATAATTAACTTGTTATATTTAGTATTTACTTCAATTATACTCATTATTATACCTATCAAAATAATGATTTATTAAATAACAACTACACCATGATGTGGAGATGTTAATCCATACGCACGCACGTATTATGACGTTGTCATTCATAGGATAGATACAATAATGAATATGGTTGTACCATATTTATAATGACATCAAAATATGAATAAGGTAAATGAGTTATTATTTTGGTATTGAAACAACACAGAATGAGGAATTGGATGAAGAAATGAACTTTGAAAGAGGTTATAAAATTATTACCTCTTCTTCGGGTGATTCATTTTGATTTGATCAAAAGGGCTCCATATGTTGGATTTCATATTAAAGTAAGGCCATTAATTTTATGGTTTTTTGGAAGTTATTTGAGTAGGGTTCGGCTAAGAAAAATTTCTTTGGAGGTGTGATATTGAGAGTAGGGGAAGTATGCTTTTAGTTGAGAGGTGAGTGTTACTTTATGAAAAGCTTGAAATATTATTTTATTATAAAATAATTTTTGCGATATAATGGATAAAATGGATTTATTTCGAGGATAAGGAGGAGATGGGTCTAAAACCACTCAAACAACAGGTTTTAGACAAGTTTAGGTCACCATATTATCCTTATCTTTTAGATGTAATTCTTAACTAAATAGCTTAACTTTTACAATGACTTCTTGTATTTTAATATAACATGGTTAGTAAACATAATATAATATTCTAAGCAAACCATAGGTGGGTCATTAATGAAATATCTACAATTATATAATTCTTTTGGAAAAAACTTATATTTTTAGAAAAATTATATCATTTAAAAATATAGTATTTGATTTAAAAACTCATTTATGTCAATTTTGACACTATTTTGTATTTGGTTTTTGTGATACTCTTAAAAATGTGATTACATCAAAAAAACATTAAATAAATAATAAAATTTCATATTAATCAAGAAAATTAGTGGAATACATAAAAATTCTCAATTTACTTTTATTTGTATATTTATAATATCAATTATTTTAATCATTCGTTAATAAGGTAATTATTGCATCATAATTTTGTCATATAAATTTAATTATTTAATGTCTAAATATTATAAATAAAATACCATGATGTAGGAAATATTTTTATATTTATAATAAATATTTATTGTCTAATTTATCTTATATATAACCCTATATTAATTTTTTTAGATATTAAAATTTGAATTTAATACTTTAAACTCTTCCTTAGTTAAAATAATAATAAATGTCATAATATAATCTATGTGGATTAAAAAGAACCATATTTTCTCCTTGAGGTTTATTTTGGTCTAAATTATCTTATCCAACTGAATTAGGTCATGTGTTAGGGTAATTATAATGTCATTTTTACCTTTAATTACGCTATTTACTTTTAACTGTGGTAAATAAAATTCAAATCTTATTTGTCACCAAAAATTATTTTAATCCCCTTGAACCATATTTTACTTACTAATTTCAACAGTGCCTCTCAGATTTTTGATATTCAATTCATAGAAGAGGTAAAATTACGTTTTATAAAAATATGTAAATGTGCCAAGAAGGTGGGTAAATGCCGCTAAAAAGATCAATAAAATTTTATATATCTAATATTATTGTAAAAATATTCCAATTAATTACATTGGACTAATATATTTATTTTTTATCTATTTTTAATTTAAAGTAAATTTAAATAAAAATAATAATTATTAAAATAAATGTCGGTTTTTAAACAATAACAATGTGTTATTCACTATTCATAAAAAATTGAATGTTTTCAGAAAAATACCAAAAACTCACCATAAGATAATTTTTGTATTCTGAATATAAAAATGAAGTCCATTTTGAAAAATAAAATTATTAAAATTTCAAAAAGAGGTATTTACTTTTCATAACTATTTTTTAAATGGCTGGTTTGATTAGTCCTGGTGTGCTAGAACTCGAAGTTGGATACAATGCATGATATTGTATTTTTCAAAGAGAAGCATTCAGTGGAAGCATGGGGTGTTACATTCTTCACTCCTTCAAATAATTTAATCTTAGAAATTTCTAAAATATTACTGCATAAAAATATTTGGGTGGTTTTCATCATACGTTCCTCAGGTTCCCACATTGCCACTTCAATATTACATTTTCTCCATAGACGTTTTACTGGATGAGTCGTTTAGTTTATCAAAACATGTTCTCTAGTACCAAGAAACTTGACAGGCTCTTCATAGTAAGACATATCAGGTTCTAGTAATATTTCATCATGGGTTTGTACATGCATTGAGTTGGGCATGTATTTTGTCAACAGTGCTACATGGAACACATCATTAACATTAGAGAGACTTTGCAGCACTGCCAAACTGTAAGATACCACTCTAATTCCTTCAATAATTTTGAAAGTTCTGATGTACCTGGGACCAAATTTACCCTTCTTACCGAATCATATAACACCTTTCTATGGAGATAACTTCATGAAAATATGATCTCCTACTTGAAATTCCAAATCATTCCTTCAGTTATCGGTATAGCCCTTTTTCCTTCTTTGGGCTTCTATGATGTGGGTTTAGATAATAATCACCTTTTTCATTGTTTTTTAAAATATTTCTAGGACTACATGTTTTCTTTCACAAAAATCATCAAAAACGGTTGGTGTGTGACATCTCTTTCCCTATAACTCGTCATATGGTGACATCTACACAATTGAATAGAAGCTATTGTTATAGGAAAATTATACTATAGGAAAATAATGATCCAGCATAACTTGAAAGTCAAGTGGGAAAGATCTGAACATGAATTATAAGGATTGAATAGTCAGTTATGATTGTCTGCCAGTTTGAGGGTGGTAAGAAGTACTCAAAAAAAGTTCAATATCTTGGTCTTTCTGAAGACTTTTCCAGAATCATGATGTGATATGGGGATCACGATCAGAAACAATCGATAGTTGTACACCATGAAGTATTACAAAAAATTTAATATATAGTATCCCTGAATGTTCAAGTGGATAATATTCTCTAATATCAAGAAACCGTTATGAATTGGTAAGATGATCAAAAATGACCCATATTGCATTATTCTTTCTCGAAGTCCTTGGTATCCCCATGACAATGTCCATCGTAATATCATCCCATTTCCACTCAGGTATGGGAAGATGCTGCATCACTCGTCCTGGATGTTATCTGTCAGCCATAACATATTAAAAAACCATACATGTTGACACATAATCTGCAATATCCCTTTTCATGATGTCCCACAAAAAATGTTTCTTCAAATATCTATACATCTTAATGGTACCAGGATGTACACAGAAATTAGAGCTATGAGCAACATCCAACAACTCCCTTTTTAGCTCAGGTATATTAGGAACACAATGTCTCTTCCCAGATTTCAAAATTCTATGTTCATATATGAAGTCGTTCAATCTCCAATCATTCCAACCTTTATTTTCTTTTGAATCTCCTCATCATGAGTTTGAGAAATTTTTTTCCATTCTTGTAAAGATGGACTGCAAATGATAGGAAAAAGTATTAATGTTTTACATTCCTTGACTATTACCGTATCCATTATTACTAGATCCATGAACAAAGGATCCCATTCATATCTCATCTTTTTCAAAACACCATGATATTTTCCGCTCAAAGCATTATCCACATTATTTCCCTTCCCCGGGTGGTAGTGTATTGTGGAATCATAATCATTGAGTAGCTCAATCTATCTCCTTTGCCTGATGTTGAGTTCTTTTTGTGAGAAAATATACATAAAACCCTTTTGATCCGTATATATATCTCACATTTTCACCATAAATACAATGTATCCAAATCTTTAGAGAAATGACAATAGTTTCTAACTCAAGAACATGAGTAGGATAGTTTTTTTCAAGAATTTTTATCTTCTGTGATGCATTGGCAATAACTCTATCATTATGCATAATGACACATCCATGTTCTTTCTTTGAAGAATCACTATGATTAACAAACCCATCATTCCCCAATGTTAGATTAAAGATAGGATCATTGAAAAATCATCTCCTCAGTTATTAGAAACATTCTTCACACTATTTTTTCCAAAACAATTAACACCTTTATGTGAGAGATTGGTTAATGTATAAGGCCCCAGCCTTAAACCTTACTTAATCTTGAGTTACTACAAGATTACACATTGAGGATCTTTTCAGGTTTAGAGTTTTAGAGAATTAGATCATGAAACTTGCATTACATTCCACATTTAAACAAAGTGGTTACATAAAAGACAGTATTAATTCTTCCCATCAACGGAAACATATTTAAAATGAAACATGGATTCTTTTGTGACACATCCTCGACACTATCATCACATCATGTGCCTTTCCCTTGACCTGTGAAAAACATTTCAAAAACCTGGGATGAGCATAAAAGGCTCAGTAAGGGTTATAAAAATATGTAAAGGAAATATGAGTTCATATATATATAAGAATGAAATCATACTTTACCCATAAAACATAGGCATATCAAATCATGAATAAATCATAGAAAACATAAGACATAAAGGTAACTTGAGGCATTCATAACATTCTTACGTAGGGAGTAACCCTCTTGGTTACGTTTGGAATACCCATCACAGTATATTCCCTAAATCTCTTCGGAGAAACCTTAACGTTTCACTCCTTCGCGTTACCCAATGCATTGGAGAGCTATATCGGGCTCACCCGCCCTTAGTTTATCACGGAACCACTCGTTCTTCATAACAATGCCCAAGAACCATAACATAATCGTATCACATAAACATGAATAAAGGAAGCATAACATTTCCACATTTCCATCACAATATAACATTTTAGGATATTGAAATAATGAATCCATTCAAAAAGAAACCATTTCCAAAACCATTTAAAACATTTAATAAGGAGATTTTTGAATCAAAGTGTCCCATAACACCTTGAAGCTTTTAACATTTTAAACCATTAATATCCATATAAATAAATCCTTAAAACCATTTTGAAAACATGGATATTAATAAGAAAAAATAATTAAAACATTTAAAACGATATTTTGGTTAAAGGGGTTTTACCAAAATTAGAGACACTTGAATACAATAATTGAGGAATAACATTTAGTCAGAACTTTATAATATCATGAGAATAAATGGATTCATGATATAATACTCCAAAGGACAGTATATACACCATATAAGAGTGAATTGGTGCATAACAACAATGAACCCTCAATAGAAATGTCAAATGTGATGAAATCCCTTATAAAAAAGGTATCCTTAAATTAAGGACAAATCAATCTCAAAAATATGTGTGAAAAATATAAATACACCCAATATAAGTGGATATTAAGTGTAAAACAATAAAAGGTCATTCACACATATTCAATGGACGACATATTCAATGACTAAATGTTGAACCCAATGAAATCGAAATTGGGTTAAAAAGTTCCCTTGACAGCCTAACGGCATCACATCAAAAAGAGTTGATGAGAGATAAAAAGAGTATCTCATCACATGGACATAAAATTTACAATAATAAGGATATATTAGAACATACCCCAAAACAACTATATGTAAATTAAAAGACCCAACAAAAGAAGGCTTTTAAAAAAGAGGAGGGTGAAAGGTTCCCTTACCGACTTGGGTATCTTTGAAAACATACACCCCATGAAGAAGGACAAAAGATAATTGATTTAAATACTCATAAACGAAATTATATTACACAAAGAGTAGAATAATGGGCAGTACATACACCACTCAAGGGAATTTGTGGCAAATGTAGCATAAATCTCACGGGAATAAAAGTGAGATGAAAAATCCCTTACGAAAACTCGGTAGCCTAACGGCGCCACATAAAACTTCCGAATATGGATTGATGAGATAAAATAGGGTATCTCATCACATTAAAATAAAATGTACAGAAAGTGGAATATAAAATAACATCCCCTAACATTACAAATAGGAGCTTAAAAGAAGTGACATAAAGGAGAGTACTTAAAAAGAATAGAGAGGTTAGATCTCTTACGAAAGTTCGGCAGCCTAACGGCGCCACTCAAAACTTACAAAATGGATTGATGAGAGAGAATAGGGTCTCTCATCACATGAAAATAAAAATTATAGTAACTGTAATATAAATGATCATCCAAATAACAAGAAAGATGAGCTTTAAAAGGAATGACATAAAAGTGTGTACTTAAAAAGAAAGAGAGGAGTAGGATCCCTTACCTCGGGTCCGACCTGACTCGATCGTTCTTTAATCTCCTGAATAATAAACTTGAGTTAATTTATACTTCCTTAAGAAACTTTTTCAAGTTCATTATTACTTTTATACCACTTATTACCATGTCATAAACATTATGTAATCATTTAAGTTAATAATATTTGTTTTGCCGATATTTGGTTCTTAAGTCGAAAGTGAACTTCTTACAATTACATTTTGTTCGTGTGGCCAAATATTTATTATATCCAGAATTTTATTCATTATGTAGATATCATATATGTCATATATATCCAGTACATGCATGCATTTATAACATTACATAATCATTTAGAGGTAAGAAATGAAATGCACCGTTCATGGAGACGGTAAGCCGTACGTACGCATGAATGCTACTTTCATTTCTATTTTGTATTTTATAGAATGGAATAATAATGATATAAAGGAATATTATAATTCCATTATAATATCATATATAATATCATATTTCCATCCTTTATACATCCCACATATGTTATTTAACAAATCAAATCACTTTGAGGGGGCGGTAGTCCACACTTCCTTAAATGAAGATATCGCGTATACCCATAATGGAAGCCATAAAGGTAAGACAAAAATAAAATATACAGAAGCATAAATAAAACATAGACATATTATATATCATATATAAAAATAGTGACATCATAATGGCCACCTTTGAAGGTGTTAAATGAGTATTGAACAATCATCGTTTCGGGAGGCAGAATTTCACCATCCACGGAAACCGTATGTTCTGTAACCATTTGATGTAGTTGTGTGAGAGTGTAGCTCGAAAAAATCTTATAAAAACATCCTAGTATATTTAAGATACTGGTGTTGTTACAAAAGAAGTAAATAAAAAGAGTTTAGGGGGTTGGAGAAGCAAAATAAAACAAATGAACATGGGAGAATGAATTACCTTTAAAAGTGTAACTCCTTTTGATTTGAGCCTAAAGGCTTCCTTTGAAAGGATTCTGCCCAAAGGTAATCCTCTAGGATGAGGAGAGGGATGTGGAGAGAGTAAATGGGCAGGGGTTGGCCGAGCCAAAATCTTGAGGAGTGTGTTAAATGAGGTAGAGGTGGGGGCCTTCTATAAGAGGAGAGGAGGGGCACTTTTGGAAAGTAAAGAAATATTACGTTATTTGAAAATGTTTTTCGGTTTCAAAAGGTCCCACATTGATATAATTCGTGTATAAGGTGATAAGGCTTAGAAATCCACTCATACAATAAGTTTTGGACATGTGTAGTTCATATATTTTACATTATCTTTCCATTTTATTTAAATCGTCAAATAATGATGTCATCGCTGCATCATTATTATGTCATAAATAATTTAATTTATTTAATGCCTAAAAATTATAAAAAAAAAATATGATGTAGGAAATCTTTTTATATTTTCAATGAATATTTATAATAAAAAAGATGACTTGTATAACCCAACGTAAAAATTGTTATTGTAAAACATATCATGTTTGTGTCAATTTTACTTTTACATTAAATAAAATGTTATTTATGTCATTTCCCAACCAAAGTGGATCCATGGGGTCCCCAAGTTGACCCATGGCTTGTCTTGGTCGGCCATGATACAACCAATGAGGGTAAGACATGTTTCAAGCTCATGTCATTTTATTAAAGCATTATTTTTACCTTAAACTACACTAATTACCACTAATCGCAATTAAAAACTTAATAAGTTACTATTCACCAAAAAATTATTTTAATCTCATTGAACCACATTTTACTTCTTAATGACAACCATGTATGTCGGATTTTTGAAAATCAAAACAAAATGATAGAAAAATTTCATTTAAACGGAAAATCAGTTTTTATAAGTACCACTTAGTGGTTTCACTATTCATCAAAAATTGAAGTTTTTCAGAAAAATCCCAAAAATTCACCCTAAGCTATATTTGATATTCTGAATTCAAAAATGAAGTCCGTTTTACAAAATTAAAAACATATTAGTCACATTAATTAATTTAATAATTAATTCCCGCTGTCAGAGCAAATAGCGTGTTTTTATAAAACAATAAGTATCAAAAGATTGACACTAGTTTAAGTCTGATTTCAAAGTGAAATTGATTCCAATGACCACTATTGGATTTAATGGTAAAAATATTTTCTAATATCACTTTAAAACCAATTCAAAATATAATCTAATCATATGAATAAATTAGATTAAAAAGTGGTTTTGAATTAAAATACAACATTTTACACTATTCATTAAAAAAATGAACTTTATCAGAAAGATACCAAAAAATTACACAAAGTAAAATTTGATATCCCGATTCTTAATAAGAGTTTTATTTGGTCCAAAATAATGTTTAAGAGTGAATAAAATTATATTTAATGAAAGTTCTCCATTAAAAGGCGATAAGTGAACCTTTAGTGAAAACTAGGGCATATACGCCTAAAATTGAATTCTTTCCGTATTTTAAGCCTTTTAGCTTTTATTGGATAAATGTAAAAACATTTAAAATACATATATAATCATATTTTAGTTATTTCTATACATTCCCTCCAATACAACGGCTACATGTTAACTACCATTTGAAATAATATTATTTTATTATTAGAGTGCAACGTAAGATTCCCAAGAAACTCGTTGTTGCGTGTTGGGTACGCCATCGAGCATAGCGTCCCCTTTAAAGTTATTTAAATATTTTATTCACAAATATGGATAAATATGAAATGTCATATTATTTATTTACCTGGGGTGTTACATCCTTCCCCCCTTTTGGGAATTGCGTCCTCGCAATTTTAAAATTGTGCTTGGAAACATCCTTGAAAGTCCCACATCGGAACAAAAGTCGGTAAAACAAACACTTTAAAATAAAGAAAGATAATTACAAAGGTCACCCTAGTTAACCCATACTAGGATTCCAAGTATGAAAATATGGACATGGAGGAAAAAACAAAGGGTCATGTTCTGATGGAGAGTGATAGAAAACATGTTTAGGAGAAAGTTAACCACGAGAAAATCACAAACTTGTGATGGGTTAAACGGTATTCGATTCCCCAGTAGGAAAAGATAATAGACAAAATTTTTGTTTTAAGTTACTTTTTATTGAGAAATTTATTCATAAGGAAACATAATCACTTATCATATTGACTTTCAACTTTTATTAGATTCCTTACACAAACTCATATTTTCTTCAAAAGACGAGTATTTATAAAGACTTTTTCACATTAAGAGTACTATAATCAACTTCTAGAGAATCACCTAATCCACAAAATAGAACTATATAATTCCCATGTCTTTAGACTTTAACCAAAACCAAAACCAAAAAGGCTAGTACAAGATCAGATAATCCAGAAAAGGATAACCCTTTATAAACAGAAAATCTATTCTTAATCTCCAAAATTTGTCCAACAAAACCCAAAGTCCAATGAGGACCATTAGATAAACAATTTGTCCATAAAATTCTTCAAAGTAAACCAAAATAAGATTGAAACCAAAATATTTTAAGGATTTAGTCACATAGTATTCCAAGTTAAATCGTAACATTTATCTCCAAACAACATCAGTTGCTCCTAAAGTCTCGTATTGAAAAGTAATTAACCTAATCACATATCCACCATGATAGGATAATCATTTTCATAAATAACCCAAAATCAACTTACTCTTAATTCATAAAATCATATAACTAAAATGAATCAGTCAAACTATCCAGGGACTTCACGTAGTTCAGTGGTAGGCGATAAATACCAGTCGCACATTGGTTGTGGGTTCGATTCCCGCAGCTTTGTCCGACGCGACGGGATGTCACACGGTCTACATGTTGTACTTTTTCCAAAAATATATAATTCTTAAAACATTCCCCAAAATGAGATAAAATCTTCAAGAATAATCATAACATATTTTCACCTCAAGCTTATCTCATTCCTTTCATTTTCCATCATATCATAGAGTAACGCAAAATTACCTAAAAATTAAGTATCATATAAACCCTAACGGTTACCTTAATAGTTATTACCTGAATTTCCACATCGAGTTGGCCATCTCATACATGATGCATTAGAGAACTCACCAAGGTTGAAGTGGTTGATCATGACTCCTTGATATTTGGTTTAGAACAACCACGAGTTTCCTCATTGAATCCTCCATTTTACTTAGTATCTTAATTAGAGAACCACCACAGTTTCCTTCAAACCTGTTGTCTCTTTGGTGCCTGCTAGATCCATCCATTCACTAAAAATAGAAATGTCAGTGTGATCATATCAACAAAACCATCATGTACTAATGTGGAAGGTAAACACTAAGATACACTTACTCATTCACTTTATCTAAAACTAGGACTCTTTCTGAAATCCTAACCATTATGGTAATGTCACTTATGCTTAAAGAATACCCTAACCTATAAAGTTGTCTAAAACGACCTTTGATACCAACTATAAGGCCCCAGCCTTAAACCTTACTTAATCATGAGTTACTACAAGATTACACATTGAGGATCTTTTCAGGTTTAGAGTTTTAGAGAATTAGATCATGAAACTTGCATTACATTCCACATTTAAACAAAGTGGTTACATAAAATACAGTATTCATTCTTCCCATCATCGGAAACATATTTAAAATGAAACATGGATTCTTTCGTGACACATCCTCGACACTATCATCACATCATGTACCTTTCCCTTGACCTGTGAAAAACATTTCAAAAACTTGGGATGAGAATAAAAGGCTCGGTAAGGGTTATAAAAATATGGAAAGGAAACATGAGTTCATATATATATAAGAATGAAATCATACTTTACCCATAAAACATAGTCATATCAAATCATGAATAAATCATAGAAAACATAAGATATAAAGGTAACTTGAGGCATTCATAACATTCTTACGTAGGGAGTAACCCCCTTGGTTACGTTTGGAATACCCATCACAGTATATTCCCTAAATCTCTTCAGAGAAACCTTAACGTTTCACTCATTCGCGTTACCCAATGCATTGGAGAGCTATATCGGGCTCACCCGCCGTTAGTTTATCACGGAACCACCCGTTCTTCATAACAATGCCCAAGAACCATAACATAATCGTATCACATAAACATGAATAAAGGAAACATAACATTTCCACATTTAAATCACAATATAACATTTTAGGATATTGAAATAATGAATCCATTCAAAAAGAAACCATTTCCAAAACCATTTAAAACATTTAATAAAGATATTTTTGAATCAAAGTGTCCCATACCACCTTGAAGCTTTTAATATTTTAAACCATTAATATCCATATAAATAAATACTTAAAACTATTTTGAAAACATGGATATTAATAAGAACAAATAATTAAAACATTTAAAACAATATTATGGTTAAAGGGGTTTTCCCAAAATCAGAGACACTTGAATATAAGAATTGAGGAATAACATTTAGTCAGAACTTTATAATATCATGAGAATAAATGGATTCATGATATAATACTCCAAAGGACATTATATACACCATATAAGAGTGAATTGGTGCATAACAACAATGAACCCTCAATAGAAATGTCAAATGTGATGAAATCCCTTATAAAGAAGGTATCCTTAAATTAAGGACAAATCAATCTCAAAAATATGTGTGACAAATATAAATACACCCAATATAAGTGGATATTATGTGTAAAACAATAAAAGGTCATTCACACATATTCAATGGACGACATATTCAATGACTAAATTTTGAACCCAAAGAAATCGAAATTGGGTTAAAAAGTTCCCTTGACAGCCTAACGGCATCACATCAAAAAGAGTTGATGAGAGATAAAAAGAGTATCTCATCACTTGGACATAAAATTTACATCAATAAGGATATATTAGAACATATCCCAACACAACGATATGTAAATTAAAAGACCCAACAAAAGAAGGATTTTAAAAAAGAGGAGGGTGAAAGGTTCCCTTACCGACTTGGGTATCTTTCAAAACATACACCCCATGAAAGAAGGACAAAAGACCATTGATGTAAATACTCATAAACAAGAGTATATTACAAAAAGAGTAGAATAACGGGAAGTACATACACCACTCAAGGTAATTTGTGGCAAATGTAGCATAAATCTCACGGGAATAAAAGGGAGATGAAAAATCCCTTACGAAAACTCGGCAGCCTAACGGCGCCACATAAAACTTCCGAATATGGATTGATGAGATCAAATAGGGTATGTCATCACATTAAAATAAAATGTACAGAATGAGGAATATAAAATAACACCCCCCAACATTACAAATAGGAGCTTAAAAGAAGTGACATAAAGGAGAGTACTTAAAAAGAATAGAGAGGTTAGATCTCTTACGAAAGTTCAGCAGCCTAACGGCGCCACTCAAAACTTCCAAAATGGATTGATGAGAGAGAATAGGGTCTCTCATCACATGAAAATAAAAAATACAGTAAGTGTAATATAAATGATCATCCAAATAACAAGAAAGATGAGCTTTAAAAGGAATGACATAAAAGTGTGTACTTAAAAAGAAAGAGAGGAGTATGATCCCTTACCTCGGGTCCGACCTGACTCGATCGTTCTTTAATCTCCTGAATAATAAACATGAGTTAATTTATACTTCCTTAAGAACCTTTTTCAAGTTCATTATTACTTTTATACCACTTATTACCATGTCATAAACATTATGTAATCATTTTAGTTAATAATATTTGTTTTGCCGATATTTGGTTCTTAAGTGGAAAGTGGACTTCTTACAATTACATTTTGTTCGTGTGGCCAAATGTTTATTATATCCAGAATTGTATTCATTATGTAGATATCATATATGTCATATATATGAAGTACATTCATGCATTGATAACATTACATAATCATTTAGAGGTAAGAAATGAAATGCACCGTTAATGGAGACGGTAAGCCGTACGTACGCATGAATGCTAATTTCATTTCTATTTCATATTTTATAGAATGGAATAATAATGATATAAAGGTATATTATAATTCAAGTATAATATCATATATAATATCATATTTCCATCCTTTATACATCCCACATATGGTATTTAATGAATCAAATCACTTTGAGGGGGCGGTAGTCCGCATTTCCTTAAATGAAGATATCACGTATACCCATAATGGAAGCCATAAAGGTAAGACAAAAATGAAAAATACCGAAGCATAAATAAAACATAAAAATATTATATATCATATATAAAAATAGTGAAATCATAATGGCCACCTTTGAAGGTGTTAAATGAGTATTGAACAATCATCGTTTCGGGAGGCAGAATTTCACCATCCACGGAAACCGTATGTTCTGTAACCATTTGATGTAGTTGTGTGAGAGTGTAGCTCGAATAAATCTTATACAAACATACTAGTATATTGAGGATACTGGTGTTGTTACAAAAGAAGTAAATAAAAAGAGTTTAGGGGGTTGGAGAAGCAAAATAATACAAATGAACATGGGAGAACGAATTACCTTTAAAAGTGTAACTCCATTTGATTTGAGCCTAAAGGCTTCCTTTGAAAGGTTTCTGCCCAAAGGGAATCCTCTAGGATGAGGAGAGGGATGTGGAGAGAGTAAATGGGCAGGGGTTGTCCGAGCAAAAGGCTTGAGGAGTAAGTTAAATGAGGTAGAGGTGGGGGCCTTTTATAAGAGGAGAGGAGGGGCACTTTTGGAAAGTAAAGAAATATTACTTTATTTGAAAATGTTTTTCGGTTTCAAAAGGTCCCACATTGATATAATTCGTGGATAAGGTGATACGGCTTCGAAACCCACTCATCCAATAAGTTTTGGACATGTGTAGTTCATAGATTTTACATTATCTTTCCATTTTATTTAAATCGTCAAATAATGATGTCATCACTGGATCATTATTATGTCATAAATAATTTAATTTATTTAATGTATAAAAATTATAAAAAATATACTATGTTGTAGGAAATCTTTTTATCTTTCCAATTAATATTTATAATAAAATATATGACTTTTATAACCCCACATAAAAATTGTTTTAGTAAAACATATCATGTTTGTGTCAATTTTACTTTTACATTAAATAAAATGTTATTTATGTCATTTCCCAACCAAAGTGGATCCATGGGGTCGCCAAGTTGACCCATGGCTTTTCTTGGTCGGCCATGATACACCCAATGAGGGTAAGACATGTGTCAAGCTCATCTCATTTTATTAAAGCATTATTTTTACCTTAAACTACACTAATTACCACTAATCGCGATTAAAAAATTAATAAGTTACTATTCACCAAAAAATTATTTTAATCTCATTGAACCACATTTTACTTCTTAATGACAACCATGTATGTCGGATTTTTGAAAATCAAAACACAATGATGGAAAAATTTCATTTAAACGGAAAATCAGTTTTTATAAGTACCACTTAGTGGTTTCACTATTCATCAAAAATTGAAGTTTTTCAGAAAAATCCCAAAAATTCACCCTAAGCTATATTTGATATTCTGAATTCAAAAATGAAGTCTGTTTTACAAAATTAAAAACATATTAGTCCCATTAATTAATTTAATAATTAATTCCCGCTGTCAGAGCAAATAGCGTGTTTTTATAAAACAATAAGTATCAAAAGATTGACACTAGTTTAAGTCTGATATCAAAGTGAAATTGATTCCAACGACCACTATTGGATTTAATGGTAAAAATATTTTATAATTTCACTTTAAAACCAATTCAAAATATAATCTAATCATATGAATAAATTAGATTAAAAAGTGGTTTTGAATTAAAATACAACATTTTACACTATTCATTAAAAAAATTAACTTTATCAGAAAGATACCCAAAAATTACACAAAGTAAAATTTGATGTCCCAATTCTTAATAAGAGTTTTATTTGGTCCAAAAGAATGTTTAAGAGTGAATAAAATTATATTTAATGACAGTTCTCCATTAAAAGGCGATAAGTGAACCTTTAGTGAAAACTAGGGCATATACGCCTAAAATTGAATTCTTTCCGTATTTTAAGCCTTTTAGCTTTTATTGGATAAATGTAAAAACATTTAAAATACATATATAATCATATTTTAGTTATTTCTATCCATTCCCTCCAATACAATGGCTACATGTTAACTACCATTTGAAATAATATTATTTTATTATTAGAGTGCAACGTAAGATTCCCAAGAAACTCGTTGTTGCGTGTTGGGTACGCCATCGAGCATAGCGTCCCCTTTAAAGTTATTTAAATATTTTATTCACAAATATGGATAAATATGAAATGTCATATTATTTATTTACCTGGGGTGTTACATAATGGGTTAGCCAATCAATAAAAATTCTGTACGAAATGCCGATAATAACCTACTGAACCATTAAAATTGCATACCTCAGTTATACTCTTCAGAGCTTCCCATTCTTGGATTTCCTTTTTCTTGGAATTTTCAATGGTTCTTATATCTTTATAGAATAAATGGACAAGAAATGAAATATCATGATTCAAGAATTCACACTTGCTTACCTGTAATAAAATTCATTTCTTCTATGAGTCATTAGAATAGTGCGAAATGGATTTTCATGATCATAGTTGTTTTTATATTCTACCAATACATCATCGATAAATATTAATACAATGACGTCATGATATTTTTTTTAAAATACTATTTATAAGATCCATGAAAACAGAGGGTGAATTAGTCAGTCCAAAAGGCATTACTGTAAACTCATAATGCACATACCTGGTACAAAATGTTGTCTTAGAAATTACCTCCTCCTTCATGCACAACATATGCTATTTAGATCAAAGGAAAATCATTGAAGAATATTGAGCTCCATGAATTTGATCAAATAAACTATCAATGCGATTTTGGGGATTCTTGTTCTTTATTGTTATATAATTTATCTCCTTCTCGTCAACACATTACGTCATAGTCCCATCTATATTCATAACCAAATGAACATGGGATCCCCAATGAGAAACACCAGGGTGAATAAGTCTTTTATTACTCAATTTCTCTAGATTATTCACTATTTCCACTAATTCAACAGTGTCCATTCTATACGGGGTCTTTGATATGGGCCTTGAACAAAGAATTAAATCAATGGAAAAATCAATTTCTTATTCTCGGGGATGTTCGGGTAAATCCTCTAGAAACACATCCAAATATTCTTGCATAGTAGGTACATCCACTATTTTTTAATTTATTTCCTAACCCATAGTTATTTCATTCCTTTCCTCCCTGATAATTAAATTTAGAAGAGATACTAGGGGTGGATCTAGATGAGAATTGGATGGTGATGTTTCTTCTATAAATATTAATTATTACTTATCATCATTAAAAATATTAACCCCCTTCATATTAAAATAAATTTTGGCATCATGGTCCAAAATCCAATACATACTAAGGATTATATCAAATTCAATCATTAGTATGATGATGAGATCAGTTGATAAAGAACATTTATATTCCCTAATAGGAACTTATTCACAAAACATTGTTACAATGAAACATCCCTTAAAAGTATTGACAGACATCACCATTGTTAAATCAAATTGGAAATATATAATTTTCATAGAAAACTAGGAAGATATGAATCAATGAAATGATACAAAATCAAATAAAACCTTATCTACATTTTAGGAAACCCTTAAATTACTGACCACAACATTATTGGGAGATTCCACCTCAGTAGTAGTGATCACATAAGATTGGTCTTTCTCCCTAGGCCTCTTCAGAGATATGTTTCCTTGACGCAAAGGACATTCAGTTGCATAATGCCCCATTTCATTACAACATAAGCATTTAACATTAATGGCCTCTTTATTAACTTTCCAATCATGAGATTTGTGGACATTTTCTCCACACAAGTAATAGAATCTCATTCCATTCGGTCAAGTACCGAGGTGTTTCTTCAAACATTTACTTCAATATAGAAATTCACTATTTCACATCTTCCCGTTATTTCCATTACTAGGGTGTTCAACAGATCTCTTATAGTATTTCTTTTCTTTAATGTCGTAAGACATAGATAATTCCTTTCTGTCTTGATATCACTTGAGACTATATCTTCATATAATGAGATGTATTATCAGTCTAAAGCTCAATGGATTAATGGTTTTAACCCATTAAATAATCGATCAATATTACTCCTTGGGTTAGGTATATAAATTGCAGCATGCCTTTCTAATGTTGTAATGTTATCCTCATACATTGCAAAATTCTCTTCCTCATTTTTCTTTAGTCAATTTTTTCTCAACGTCCGCTCGATGTTCATGAGGAAAGTATTTTTCTATGAAAATATCTTTAAACACCCTCCATTAAATATATGATAATTCTTCATCCTCCATTGTGTTTTTAATTAATGGAAACAATTGATCTTCATATCCTTTGAGGCAATAAACTGCCATGATATCTTTTCCCCGTTTTCGACTCCCCAAATCATGAAATATTTTTTCTATATAACTTATCCATTGCTCCTCTACAAGTGGATTTGTAGTCCCATTGATGGTTGGTGGTCGTTTCCTCATGAAGAAGTCTAACATTGATCCGTAGTGTTGTGGATCAGGGTGATCCATGTGGGTATGTTTATTCTTCATAAGGTGAGTGAGTTGTATCATTATGGTTATATGATATTCATCACTGGTTTCATCACCTACTCCACTATTTTTATCTTGAGTTGGAGAGAAATCTATACATGGAATATGTGTGTTCATACGTGTAACATCCTAGGTAAATAAAGAATTTGTCAGTTTCATATTTATTAATATTTGTAAATTAATTATTAATTTTTCTTTAAATGGGATTCTATGTTCAATGTTGTACTTGATACACAACAATGAGTTTCTTTGAAATCTTATGTTGCAAAAAATGCGGAGTCATACTGATAAATAATAATATAATTTTATTTTAAATGGTAGTTGATGCCTGGCCATTGTATTAGGGGGAATAGACTGAACTAACTACAATATGAATATACATGTTTGTTAAATGTTTTTTTATTTATTCAATAAATTTTAGAGGCTTAAAATAATAAAGAATATGATTTTAAGAATAAGTACTCTAATATTCTTTGAAAGGTCAATTTACTACCTTTTGATGGAGAACCCTCCTTAAATATATTATCGATCACTCTTATATGTTATATTTGACAAAATAAAATTCTTCTTTCAAATCGGGAAAACAAATTTAACTTTGAGAATGTATTTGGTATTTTTCTGATAAAATTAATTTTTTTATAAATAGTGAAAATAGTATATTTTTAATTCAAAACTGAATTATAATACAAATTATTTATAAAGATAGATTATCTTTTTAAATTGTTTTATAGTGTAATTATATTATATTTTACCATTTAATCCAATTTTTTTCATTGGAATTAATTTCACTTTGATATTGGACATAAAGAAGTATCAATCGTTTCATAGTTATTGTTTATTAAGAAAAGCAACTTGTTTTGACATTGAAAATTAATTTTAAATAAATTAATGCAACATCTATGTTTTGAATTTGGTAAAATAGTCATCATTTTTGAATTCAAAATAACAAATATAGCTTACGGTGAATTTTTGATATTTTTCTAAAAACATCAATTTTTTATGAATAGTGAAACCACTAAGTGGGAGATAAAAAAACTATCTTTTTCATTTAAATGAAACATTACTACATCTATGAATTGGATTTCTAAAATATGACATACATGGTTTTTATTAGTATGTAAAATTTGGTTCAATAAGAAGAAAATATTTTTTGGTGAATAATGACTTTTGACTTTTATTTACCATGGTTAAAGGTAAATAGGGCAATTCAAGGTAAAAAGAATATTATAATGTTACAAAATTACATTAAAATTAGTCCTAACATTATTAGATGATTCATGGAAGACCATTGTAATCCTTAGGTCGATTTTGTAACTCCATGGTGCCACTTGGAAGAGATAATTTCACTTTAGATTAATTAATTTAAAGAAAAAAATGAGAGAAACAAATATATTTTGGTAAATTAATTTTTTAAATAGGTTTATATAAGTTTTATTTTATATTATAAATATTCATTAGAAATATAAAATCATTTCCTATATCATGGTAATTTTTTATAATTTTTATACATCATATAAAAAAATTATTTATGACACAAAAAAAATACACTATTTACCTCATTAATAAATTATTTTAATAAATAAGATTATAAATATTAAAATAACTTGAAAAACCTATCCAATTCTTATTGGATAAATTCATTTGGACAATGAGTCATCTTATATTCGACCTTAATGAGTTTTGGACCTTTAGAAACCGAAAACAATTATATAATAAAAAAATATTTTCACACATTCATAAAGAACCCCTCCTCCCCCTTCTAAAAAGAACCCATTTATAAACCATTACACACACCTAAAAAGCCCTTTGGATCATCCATAACGTAGGAAAATAATCTCTCAAGATCCCCATATTCCTCTTAGAATCCTTACCTTATGAACAAAGCTATTCAAGATGTTCTTTTGGTTCAAACCAAAGAAAGTTACCCTAATTAAAGGTAAGGATTTTTCTTATATTCTTTTCTTTTCTTTTACATCTCCCACCACTAAAATATTTTCATTAATTTGTTTTATAAAAACCCCAATATACTAAATATACTATTATGTTGTTATGAGATGTATTCTAACTACACTTACACAATCCTCCACATAATGATTAAAAAACATACTGTTTCTGTGGTTGACAAACTAACAAATCACGAAATCATGATTGTTAAATTATCTCCTACTACCTATCATGGAGTCCATTAAGATGGAACTATTTTAATATATGATATATATTATGTTTATGTTTTATTTATTCTTCTTTATTTTTCTTTTATATCATAAATTTATGGTTTCCATTATGGGTAAACGTGATAATTTCACTTGAGGAAGTGTGGACTACCGACCCCTCAAGGTGATATGACTCATTAATGCTATATGCGAGACATATAAAGGATCAAAATAAAAATATTATATATTATATTATGCTGGAAATATAATATACCTATATATCATTATATTTTAATTCCATTAAAATATGAAATAGAAATGAATGTAGCGTTAATGTGTACGTACGACACACCATCTCCATGAACGGTGCATTCAATTTCTTACCTCCAAATGTTATGTAGTATTATAAATACATTATATACTGGATATATATGATATATATGATATCTAAATCCTGAATATAATTTTTGATATAATTAACGTTTGACCATGTGAACAACTTTTAATTATAAGAATTCCATTTTTACTCAGGTACCAAATATTGAGAAAATAGCTGTTATTAACATAAATGATTACACAATGTTTATAACATGATAATAAGTGATATAAAATGAATTATAAAATTTAAAAAAATTATTAATTATATATAAATTAAATTAATTTTATTATTCAGGAATAACAAGGAACAAACAGGCCAAGTCGAACGTGTGGTAAGGGATTTCTTCTCTCACTTTTAATTCTGTGAGATTTCCATTGTTAGCCACCAATTCATTGCATGCTGTGTATTTTGTACTAAAATTTGATATATATTATAATGATACACTTTATATTCTTGTTATTATGTGAATAATTTTTGGGTTATATAATTTTGGTCATATGATTCGATTGATTACAATGTGGTAAGGGATTTTCATCTCACTTTTTATTTCTGTGAGATTCATGCTATATTTTACACTATTTTATTTTGTGTGGTGTATGTACTTCCCAATATTGTGTTCATTGCATAATATAATTCCATTTATTGGTATTTAATTCTTCATTTTATGATACTTCTTTCCTCCGTTTTATGATTATTAATTTACCAAATTGGTAAGGGAACCTTTTAACCCAATTTCTATTCCTTGGGATAATATTATAATTCTTAATTATACCATGCTATGATTATGTGTGGAATCAATATTTATTTATTTATGTTGTAATTTCCAGAACCCTTTGCCTAGATATACTTTTGATACACATAATCACAACATTGATTAATTCTCAAGTCATCGATATGAAGTTGATAAGAGTAATTTTAACTCAATTTCCATTCATTGAGTTAAACATCCAAGTCATTGGTTTTGTCTTAAAAAGATTATGTGTGAATTTTCTTTGATTGATCTACACTGAATATCCAATCATATTTAGTCTATTTATATTTTCCCAACATTATTATGTAATTCATTTATCCTTATTCTAAGGATATAGTTTTTATAAGGTATTTCATCTCAATTTATGTTCCATTGAGACTTCATTGTTGTTACAAACAAATTCACTCATATATGGTATATATAATGTCATTTGGAATATTTAATCATGAATCACTTTATTCTCATTATATTATAAAGTTATGATTAAATTTTATTCCTCAATTATTTTTATTCAAGAGCCTCTCATTTTTTTGAAAACTCTTTAACTAGTATGTCGTTTTAAATGATTTACTGATTTATTATTCTAAATATTTATCTTTAATGTCCATGTTTTAAAAATTGTTTTTAGGATTTATTTATATGAACATTAATGTTTGAAAATGATAATTCATTAATAGATTCAATGTGGTATGAGACACTTGGATTCAAAAATCTCTTTATTAAATGTTTTAAATGATTTGGAAAATGGTTTGATAAGGCATTGTTTATTTCAATATCTTGAATTGATATATTATGATCGGAATGTAGAAATATTATCTTTTCTTTATTCTTGTTTTATCTTTTATGAATATTTTATGGTTATCGGGCATTGTTTAGGTACATGGCTAGTTCTATGACAAACCTGGGGTGGGTGAGCCCGAGATCGCTCCCCAATGCATTGGGTAACATGACTGAGGTAAACATTAATGTTTCTCCTAAGAGATTTAGGGAATATACTGTGTAGGGTACTCCAAATGTGACCCCTTTGTTGATGTCAGGGCTACAATGTATGTATGATACGAATTCCATAATTTACTTGAAAATTATTGTTTCATTGATTTTTATTTTTGATGGACTAATGTTTCTTTTCATTATTTTATAACACTTACTGAGCTTTTTATGCTCATCCCATGTTTTGAAATTTTATTCACAGGATATAAAGATGAATAGGGTCATGGATGAGTTCAACGAAAAGTCATGCTATCTAAAATGTAGAGCTAGACATGCCCCTTTTTTTCAAGAGTTTTTTGTATTTTATGAAAAATGGATACCGGTTAGTAGTGTCTACATGTAATATTCATGTAAATATGTTATCATTATGGCCTAATTATCTAAAATACTAAACCTAAAAATATCCTCAATGTGAATTCTTGACATAATAAAAGATTATATAATTTTTATGGGTGGGTCCTTATAGTTGGTATTAGAGGTTAGTTTAGAAAACTTTAGGGATTAGGAGTTTTCGTTAGACACATGGATACTCCATATTTCTATTATTTTAGTTAAATCCTTTTTTTATAACTTTTTCAGATCATGGAATGTCAGTTATAAATGGAAAGAGGAGGATATAAAACAACATTCATATCTCATCTTGATGAAATTATTAGAATAACTATTGAAATGTCATATTCGAGTTATTGTAAAACGTTTTCTAGAATACAAATCAATTGCAAGCAATTTGTTTAGATAAAAAACACCTCCACTATACCTCTTTATCATCATGGATCTTTCGTTGTATTTGAACAAATCGTATTTTCACAATATTCTCATATTTTACAGGAAGGTAAATATTATAAAGGAATTTTCAAATATTTTACCTTATCTCATGATTTTGAAGCATATTATGATTTTGAAAAAGTGACTAAATAATGACACCCTTGTGAAAACCATTTATACTTTCTTTTACAATATAGTCTCTCAGCACTTACCAATGGTGTTATAAAAAGACCATTAATTGAATGTTTCAACTCAAATATGGTCCGATTGTTTTATAAAAATCATGGTTTATAAGATGTTATGAAATAATATGTCATAAACGATTATTTTTCAAATCTTTTTTTCTGTGAACACCCATATGACTGATTATTACATGGTGTATTTGGATGGAGGAATAAAATGATTTTGAACGATCTGTAAATCATTGTTTCAATATAGGAACCTTCTACCTACGGGAACAAGATGACGATGAAACGAAGTGGACACCATGATCAAGGTATGATGTTCATTATTTTGGGGATCGTTTTATTTTATCGTATTGTGGTGAAATAAAAAATGAAAATATATATAAGACATCAAGAATTAATATGTTGAGTTCATAATGAATTGGTATAAAAATGAGATTTATAAGGAAACCATTGATGTTAAAACATGTAAGGTTTATTTTTTTGTATTATAAAATGGACAACACACAGACCGTGTGACAACCCATCGCGTCAGACAAAGCTGCGGGAATCAATCCTGCAACCAATGTGAAATTGGGATTTATCGCCTACCACTAGAATAAGTGAAGTCCCTGGTTAATATGACTTATTATTTTTATTTAAATGATATTATTGATCGTGAATAAGTTTATTTGGGATCTTATGTTATATCAGATGGATATCCATATTATAAGAAAATTATTTAGTGATTAAGTGATAAAAGTGGTTTTGGAATACGTTCTCACTTTTGGGAACATTGTATGCTTAAGAAAAATATAATACTATGGGATTTCATTTGTGGAGTAATGTATGAAATTTTATTTTGGAAGAATATATGTTTTTATTTTGGATAAATAGTGATTTAGGTTATTTATTGAAATGATTAACCTATCATTAAGAATATGTTATTCGAGTAATTATGCTTCAGTATGATACTTTAAGTGTAGTCTATGTTTATGGAGTTAAATGTTAAGGTTAACTGTGGAAGACTAAGTGATTAAATCTTTCTGAGTTTGGTGACTCAATTGTAGTTTGGATTATTTTTCATAATTTGAAGGAAAATTGTGTATTGAATGGTTGTTCTTAATGTTTGGGTACTTTTTGATTAATTTTGGAGATTAATCGTAGGATTTCATTTAATAATGGATTATCCTTTTTGGAGATTATATGATCATGAACAAACCATTTTGGTTTTATTTGATATATAACGACAAGGGAAATGTATAGTTATTCTTTTGTGGATTATGTGATTCTCTATAAGATGATTCTTATGCTTTTGATATGACACCCTCTTTTTAATGCCCATAGTTCGGAGAAAAGATTAGTTTTTTGTAGAAACTAATTTAAGGATGAAACTCTACTTGAAGGTATGTATATTTCATTATGTTCTTATTATAAATAGTAAATGAAATCCAAAAAATTATGAAAAGGTACATAAACCAAAAACGTTGATGGTTTACATTTCTTAGTGGGTATTCAAAGTCCTTTTAACACATCATAAGTTTGAAGTCTTTTGTTGTTAACTTTATCCTAATCATGTTTTTTATCACTCTCCATCATAACATGAAATATTGTTTTCTCTTCCATATCCATGTTTTCCTTCATGGAATCCTAGTATGGGTTATCTCAGGTGACCTTTCTACTTCTCTTTCATTATTTTAAAGTGATAGTTTTATTGACTCTTTTTCTGATGTGGGACATTCAATGATGTTTCCGAGCACAATTTTATAATTGAGAGGATGCAATTCTCATAATAGGGGAAGTATGTAACATCCAATGTAAATAAAGAATATGTAATTTTCATATTTATAAATAATTGTAAATTAATTATTAACATTACTTTAAAGGGGATTGTATGTTCAATGGCATACCTGATACAAAACAACGGGTTTCTTTGAAATATTATGTTTCACACAATGCTGAGTCATACTGAAAAAATAATAATATAATTTTATTTTAAATGGTAGTTAACGCATAGCCGTTGTATAGGATTAAATGGACTGAACTAACTAAAATATGAATATACATGTTTATTAAATGTTTTTACATTTTGAAAATAAATTTTAGAGGCTTAAAATAAGAAATAATCTAATTTTAAGCCTTACTACTCTAATATTCTTAAAAAGGTCGATTTACCAATTTTTTGGGGAGAACCCTCTTTAGGTATAGTTTTGGTCAATTTAATATATTCTACATGACAAAATAATATTCTTCTTTAGAATCAAGACATCAAAATTTACATTGGGAATTTTTTTTTGTTTCTTTCTAATAAAATTCATTTTTTATGAATAGTGAAAAATTCATTATTTTAATTCAAAACCGCCTTTTAATATAACTAATTTTATGTATATATTATCTTTTTAAAGTATTTTAATGTTTTATTAGATTATATTTTTAGCATTTAATCTAATGTTTTCTATTAGAATTAATTTCACTTTGAATTTGGACATAAACAAGTATCAATCATTTAATAATTATTGTTTCTTAAAAACACACTATTTGTTTTGACAATGAGAATTAATTTTATATTAATTAATAAAACATCTATGTTTTTAATTTGGTAAAAGGACATCATTTTTTAATTCGGAATATCAAATATAGCATAGGCTTAATTTCTGGTATTTTTCTAAAATACAACAATATTTGATGAATAGTGAAACCACTAAGTAGTAGTTAAGAAAATTACATTTCCATTTAAATGAATTTTACTACTTATGTGAATTGGATTTCAAAAATCCAACATAAAATGTGGTTAATAGTAAGTAAAATTTAGTTCAATAAGATGAAAATAATTATTGGTGAATAGTATTTTTTGACTTTTACTTACCGCGGTTAAAGGTAAATAGGGTAATTCAAGGTAAAAAAGGAAATTATAATATTAAAAAATTTCCTTAACACATTTCTTATGCTTATTGGATGAGGCTTGGCTGACCATGGCCATCCTTGGGTCGATTTGGGGACCCCATGGAGCTACTTGGGAGTGATAATGACACTGTAGATTAATTAATTTAATGTTAAAACAAAAATGACATAAAAAAATATCTTTCAGTAAATTAATTTTTACATGGGGTTATATAAGTTAAAATTTCTAATATAAATATTAATTGGAAAGCTAAAAATATTTCCTACATCATGGTTTTTTTATTTTTAGACCTCAAAAAAATAAAATTATTTATGACAAAAAAATGATGCAGTATTTACCACAATAAAGAATTATTTAAACAAATAAGATTATAAATATTAAAATAACATCAAAATCCTATAAAAATCATATTTAATGAAATAATTTAGACCATGGGTAATATTAGATTCTGACTTAATGAGTTTTGGTCTTTTAGAATGTGAAAATAGTTATATAATTAAATAATATTTTTACACTTTCCTAAAGAACCCTCCTCCCCTTTATAAAAATTACTCACTTATAACCCATTCCTCACACATCTAAATCACCCTGGCTCTTCCAAACCATGCCCAAAAAATATCTCATGATCTCCCAATTTCTTCTAGAAGCCTTACCTTATGCAGAAGTAACTTCAAGAGGTCCTTTTGGTTCAAACCAAAGGGAGTTGCCCGAATAAAAGGTAAAAATTTCTCTTAAATTCTTTTCTTTTGTTTTACTTCTACAACCCATAAACACTTTTCATTCATTTATTTTATAACCACACCAGTATCCAAAATGTTCTATGATGTTTTTATGAAAAGGATTCGAACTACACTTACACACACCTCCATCTAATGGGTAAAGAACGCACTGTTTCTATGCATGACAAACTGACGCCTCACGAAACAATGATTGCTCAATTATCTCTTTCCACCTCTCATAGTGTACATTAATATGGCACTGTATATATATATATGATATATATTATGTTTCTGTTTTGTTTATTCTTATTTTTTTTTTATATCATAGCTTTATGGTATTCATTATGGGTAAACACAATAATGTCACTTGAGGAAGTGCAGACTACCGCCCCCACAAAGTGATATGACTCATTAATTCCATATGTGGGACATATAAAGGATGATGTTAATGATATTATATATGATATTATACTCGGATTATAATATACTTCTGTATCATAATGTTTTAATTCCATTAAAATTTGAAATAGAAATGAAATTAGCATTCAAGCGTACGTACGACTTACCGCCTCCATGAGCGGTGCATTTATTTTCATACCTCCAAATGTTTTTTACTATTATAAATAAATTTATATAATGAATATATATGATATATATGAAATCTAAATCAAGAATATCATTCTTTATATAATGAACTTTTGACCATGTGAACAACTTGTAATTATATGAAGTCCATTTTTACTCAAGTACCAAATAACGACAAAACAACCATTAATAACTTAAATGATTACATAATGTTTATAAGATAGTTTTTCATCAGGAAATGGAGATGACCTGGTTTTCTTAAGGTTTAAACATTCAAATCAATTCTTAACGGGTTTATTCATTAGTTATAAACCTATGAGGCTTAAGAATTTGCAATGGATGAAAGGATGGGAGGCCACACTCCTCACACATGTTTGGGGGAATTATTGCCTACTCCAGAACTCTATAATAGAAATAAGTTTTGTTCACGAATCCTTATTAAATCACCATGAATGAAAATGATTTTTCAATTATATTTGGCAATCGATGATTAATATGTATGGTATTTAATGAATCCTTTATAGGTATTTGAGGTTCTTCATCATTGGAGAATAATCCGTATGTATTTGAGATATTTAGTCAATGGTATCATTAAATACATTAAGTAGAAATATCATGGCCATTATGATGACCATACTTTTTTTAAAGCCACTCAATGGGGCACTTTAAGTTTATATCCATTCAGAAGTATAGGGATTATTTCAGAGTTGGGATCGTACCCGCAGATGGGCTACCTACGTTTCCTCATTAAAAATGAATCATAACACACATAGTTCAATAAGAAGAATATAGTTCAACCTCATATGGTATATAAAAGAATTAGTGAATGAAGGTCTTGAACCTTGGAAAGGATTCCTACGTACTATACTTTTAAGTCATTGATCAATGTTCACATAGTTTGGGTGAAGAAATGTGCGAATTATGCATGGTTAACGGCCCAAAAAGAGATGTCATGATTACGTTAACACTCTAAGCTCATATGAGTCCTGATCAGTGTAAGAAACAAGAGGTATCAGTAAACCTGACGATTGTTCCATGAATGATGTAGTCACATGAAATGATGTGGGGCTTATGTATGTATGACCACCCAAGTAGATGAAGACCTGGACTTACATAAAGAAAGAATCCCAGGAGTAGGGTCCATAAAGGCATTTTTATTTTATGGATAATTGGAGTTTTATCCCAGGGCATACTTCTAAAGAGGATGCCCAAATTAAAAGGGACTTATTATGGGTGATTATTCTTGAGAAGGAGGCCCAAATCAAAAGAAATTGTGATCGGGGCTTACTCATGAGAAGGAGGCCCAAATTAAAAGGGGACTGATAACATGGGGCTTACTCCTTAGAAAGAGGGTCAATGTTAATGGAGATTAGGACTGGGGCTAACTCCTAAGAAGGGGGGCCAGGTGAATTGAACTAGGGGCTTACTCATGAAGAGGATGCCGAAACTAAGGGAACTTAGGGCTTATTCATGAAGAGGATACCCAAATTAAAGGATCTTCTCATTATAAAGGATGTGGTTATATGTAGGAAACCTCTAACCTTAGTGTATGACACGAGGTCTAGAGAGAGGTCCACACAAAATTCCTTTCAGATAAGGAATCCAACAAAGGAACCATACCATAAATGGAATTGAAAAGGGGTTCAAGGGATAATATCTTGAAGTGGAGTGGTGGATGGGAGAGAGGCACACAAATGTATTTGGTACACAAGTCTTGGTCATTCAAGTGTACTTTTGAGGCTTGGGTTCACCTTGGAGATGAATTATATGTAGGGTAATACATGGGAGTGACTTAACTAAATCCTTTAGTATTATCCTAAGATGTTTCCAAAAGGTCGGTGCACAAGTTTCATCGAAAGGGTAGGTCGGTGCGCAAGTGTTTCCATTTTTAAGGAGGTATGAAAACTTAAGCGTGAAAGTGTTGACTAATTCTAAACACTTAGGCCTTATTATACTCCTTCAAGTCTTCCATTATCGATAAAAAGTTACCTTAGAATCTTTTGGAAGAGTTGAGTTTAAGACTTTGGAAACCAGAGCTAGAATTTGACATCTGAAAAAATCCTCCTTTCCAAATGGGGGCCCACAAGGGCTATTTATAGGCCACCATGCACCTTGGGTGAAAAATCGAATAGGGAGCACATGTGCCTTGCACGGCGCACATGTTTCTTGCACGTCACCCTCTAAATGGGCTCCTAGTCGCTACCTTCGTCATTTTTTTATTGTCTTCAAAGGGTGAACCTCCTTGTGCTTAAGGTATTTATATTTTCCATTAATTTGGACTCTGTGACAAAAAAGAGCGTCAAAAAAGGTCACCCCCTAAGATTATAATCTTAAAAGGAATGAGGATCCGACTATGAGGTAATGCTAGATAAATCAAGGGTCCATGGCACAGAAGTTCGGCTCGCAGATGCTGGGGCATGAAAGTATGGCATGCAGGTTGTCTGGATCACCTACATATATATTCTCCCTACCACACAAACTCATTTATCTTTCAACAACTTCAGCTCTCATCATGAAAGGTTCTTCTGTCATTGATGAATCGCCCATCTAGATTGTGTTTCACTTTTGCAAAAGGTATTTTAGATACACTCCAAGACTAGGGTGGCAAAACATACGCGACCAGTTTGACTTGCATGCCATGTTTGGGACTTGCATACCTTAATGAATTTTCCATTTTTTTGTTTTTCTTCATCAAAATATCACAAAACAATCTTACTTAAAGGTTTATTGTTTGATCGTTGTGTAGATTCAATGGCTCCCAAAAGAATTGGATCAGCTGATTTGTTGTCCAACAAGAGAATAGATGACATGATGACCATCGTCGACCATGATTATTATGTTATCTATGACATCAATCTCCTATATTTGGCTATGTACTTGAATAAATATCATGTAAATTTCCCACATAGCATCTACTTCCCTTGTTTCACCATGGTCATCTACGAGGAGTCAGTGTTCCGGAGGCAAAAAATTATATCCTTAATTCCTGGTTTCAGACCTACACCAACTTTTCTTCTACAAAAGTCTCATTTGCAGGATCATTGTTCAATTATGGGATAGTGGAGATGGCATACGTAATGCATCATAGCCCATGTGCTCTAAATCTGAATACTGACATGCCTGAGCTGTAGCCGAGTTGATATCCCTCTATTTTCCTAAATTATTAGATCGAACAATCTAAGGGATGGAGTAAGAGTTGGGATTTCCATCCTCGAGGAGGTGTGAATCCGACTTGTATGCGAGAATATTGGGTGCGACAGACCTATGAATATTTTGTCTATGGTCTTAAGGGAGCTACAATATATGAAGTTGTTTGGGCTGGGCAGACATATGTCTATAGGAATGATGATTTTGTGCCAGATTTAATCACCTGTTGGTGACCGTAAATGAATTCATTCCATCTGACTCAAGGAGAAGTAGGCATCAGTTTATGAGACATCTAAAAGATTTCAGGGTCTCCAATTTTGGGGATTATGTATGATGAATTCATCCCCCAAGGTGACCTGGAATGATTTAGAGAAGACTCCGGCATTGGATCGAGAGTTAATGAAAATTGTTTACAAGAATAAGAATACCACCACCATGAAAACCCACTCCAGAAAAAATATTCATCCAGAGGAGTGAATGGACATGTTTTTTATTAATAAGAGAGATAAGATACCTTCTTTCACTCGCCTTACTAGTCTCCCTAGATCAGAAAAGAGGGGTGCTCCAGGAACATCTTGGAAAACTTTTGAAGTATGAGAGTTTGATAAGTGGGTGTATGAAGTGAGCCATAAAATTCCAGTGAAAACCCATCTGGAAGGATTTTTGTTCTTATGGCTCAGTGTTTACCTTTTACCAGTTGGCGATTCAAAAGGAGGTGTGAGGCTGGTCACCTTTGTTGTTGCATCCAAGCTGGCTGAAAGGAATATGATTGCGTTGGCCACCCAAGTTATGGAAAAGATTCATAAAAGATTACTTCATTTTTATATGCGTAAGTCTCCTCTATGAATAGTGGGAGCATACCAATTTTTATGGGGATGGATCACCACCCACATCAGGACATATTCTGTAAAAAGTGGGTACAAGTTCCTTGATGTTCTTTCGGACTGTCTGTTCAGGCCTTTTCTAGAATTATTCTGTAATCCCTCAACACTTATGATATCAATATATGCCTAAGGATGTTCAAGGAGTTTACCATCTTTCTTTATGGAAATCTACCAACATGGAGATTTCTTGATGATGAAACAACCATTCTAGAGTTAAGGGCATATATGCAGGAATTTAGAGATGGTAAATTGTCCACAAGGATTGATAGAGAGACTATATGTGAGGCCAGTGCTCCATATAGATTTTCATGTCAATTCAAAAGTCTGCAACAATTTACCATATCCCCTCCAGTGCATGTCAGGTTAGTGTAGCATCTGATGGTTTCTAATCAACTATAGTTTCTGACATCTATGGAGATGACTGGGGCGGTATTTGATCTAGAAGCTTTTGAAACGGAAAGTCGATTGACTATATTGTATACTGAGATCTGGGTAGAAACATACCCTGAAGGGGTACTAAATTAGCTGGTCTCTCATGTTGGGATAAATAAGCGAACCGTTAATAAGTAAGTTCTTCATTTGGAAGGTGAATCTTCCTCAACAGGAGCTGATTCATCGGATTCCATGGATGGGGATGATGAGGCTCGAAATGTGTCAAAGTGGCCTCATGAAAGATATAATCCACCTTCCAGAATCAAGAGACATACTACATAGACTCTTGGTGAGTTACATCATTGAGGGAATTCAGTCACCATTATTTTAAAGGGAAAAAGATTCATTTTTTGTCCTTTATCTATGATTGCAGGAGCTGGGAAGAAGTTGAAGTCCCAGATTGCAGGACCCTCTTCATGGCCTTCTGGTGCACATTTTTAATATTTATGTCCAGAGGCTTTTTGGACATGGAGGAGTTTATATTGTGATGCCGAAACTGCCTCGATGGACTTATGCGAAGAGTTGTATATCCATGGAGTAGGGAATCTCCGGGAATCCTCTGACATCTGCTTTGAGGACAACCCCATTAAAGTGAGGGATTACATCAAAGAGATAGAAATGCTCATATATGCCACTGATGAGTCAGTTCTTGTCACCAAGCGGGTGAAGGAAATTGTGGACCGTGGTACCACTGAGGGGATTGATCCTTCATTAGACGAAGAGTGGAATGATTACGTGGCTCTTGAAGGTGTGAGTTTCATTACTATCATATTTCTATTTTCTATGCAATTTGAATTTATCCAAAGCTTTATTATTCAATGAAATAATATTTTTCATCATGAAGATTTCAAAGGAAAGAACCACTAATATCCCATCACTACAGTATCACCCTGGTGGAATCGCTCTTGGAGCCACTAAATCTCCTCATGAGCTGGGAGAAGTATCTCCAGACCAGAAATCCATGGATGAAGAGTTAGAAAGGGTGTTGTTGTATCTGATACCTATTTTTGGATAAGATGACACTAGTCCTCCCAAAAAGTCCAAGAAGCAAAGCCATCGAAGAATGAAGAACACAACCAAGCGTTTCATTAGTAGTGGTAAGTCTTTCTGGTAGTCATGAATCTAAACTAATGAAAAAGTTCTCAAACTTCTTGAGATTTTAGGGGCTGCTTCAATTTTCCCTTTAAGGAAAGAGACTTACCATCCTTAGAGTACAACAGAGGGTGCTGTTGAACGGCCGCAAGTTCCTATTGAAATGACTATTCTTGAAGAAATACTGATAGAAAATGAGCCAACATGTATTCCCAGCACCGCTCCTATTCCTGATTGCAGGAGATAAAATATTTCTAGTAAATTAACAATATTTCATAGAACCTCAAATGAGACAGCAACTGAATTCCACTCTGTAATGATTTTAGGTACAAAACATGCACCAGATCCTTTGTAAACCACCGAAGTTGACCCCACAACTATCTCTGAAGAAGCTATCTGGGGTCAGAGATTTCTAGATGAAAGTCACGAATATGACATGTCGAGTGCTCCCACTGGTGAGACTAACCATGGATCTGGGACATCATTGGATTAAATGATGAAACATGGCATGTACTTTGAAGAAATATTAGCACTTGTTAAATTAACATGTGATTTAGAAGATTTTGAAGATCTAGTTATAGAATCAACTGGATGTGAGTCTCATCATTTGTTCTATTAATCTTCTCATGATTACACTTATGACCATGTTTGGTTAAAAAAATGTACAGTTCCATCTAAATAAGCTGCTAAACCAAAAATTCTTGAATGGGGTGTAGATATTGATGTCAACCCTATTATTCCAGAATCATGGGCTCAGGTGGAACGTAACATGGTAGACCCTCCTAAAACCCATTATGAAAATACTGTTGAAGCTAAGAAAGATGGGGAGGTGTCTTCAAAAGTTTCTGATCAGCTTTTAGGTAAAGGATGATGATATTTGTAGCTTACTTAACCTTACAGAAAATCAATCAAATTTTACCATCTATTGAAACTAACCATACTTTCAATTGACCTAACTGGGCTGTCAACTTCAATTTCTAGATCTAGAGGTGAAGCCTCAGCATCATCCCAAAAACTAGCAGAAGGTGAAGCAATCAGGGTTAGGGAAGGAGCAGAAGAAGACACTTTCTTTAAGTGCATTAATCCCATACTATGTTCCTCCCTATGATAGCAATTCCATATCAGACTCGGAGGTGAAAAAGGCGCTCCAATTATCACGTTATAAGGCATGGTAAGATATATGAAAGATAATATTTGAGGTTCCTCTTAAATAGATTCCTTCGAAAAATCCATGACATTCATCCCTGTTTATCATGCTTAGACTTGGTGGTTTTGGATATCAAGAGATCCATGATATAGTGAAACAAGTCATTCGAAGGAGGGAGAAAGATAAAAGGTGTCATCAAGACCTGATCAGATCAAGATTTCTGACCAATATCAGTGAATTCCAGGTTACAGTGTTTTGAGTTGAGGCTGATCATGTTGTAATGATGAATGAGTTGAAGAAAAATATCCTGGAGACGATTGTCCCGCAGTTGCGCCTTCAGAAATAGATAGATGTTGTTAATGGGGAGCTTGACCATCTTCATAATTCTTGTGATAAAGTCCAAGAGGATAGTATAAAATCCATCAAGGATTCCAAATAAACACTTCATGAAGCTGAAGAGAGGGAATCTGGTCGATTAAATGAACTTCAAGTGGCTTCTGATAAATCTTTGGATATTTTGAAATAGGTGAGAAGTCATGTTGAATGTCTTTTATAATTTTTTAAAAAAGATAACAGACTCCAGTCTATAGATGTTCTTAAAATCTTGGTCATCAATGAAAAATAGTTCATCTTCAATCATCTATACCTTCAATTTCATGATAATTTCTCTTATTTTTTCCTCATATAATGGGCCTAGTAAACATAGTTTGATTTTTACTAGGGTTATATAAACAACCCCACAAACATTGAAACTTTTAATTTCTCATTGTTACCTAAATCATACAAAATGTATATTTAGCAATCTAGAAGTCAAATTGTTTTTGGTGTACCGTTTATATGTTCCCAATTTAATGAGTTCTATGTCTTTTGTTTTTAGTAGTTTAAAGTCATGCATGTTGGACTATAAAAAGGCTAATATTTAACGTTTAACTGCTTTGACTGAATGAATGATATTGATTCAGTTCATGATAATTTTTTTAGAAACATGTTACCAAATTCATGTATGGAGGGGGGAAATTATAAACTGTGACTTGAGAGATTTTTAATCTGAGGAATGAAATGGGAAAAGAGTTAAAAGGCATTAGATGAAGTCTTTTCTAAGAATGAAGTTCCCAATACTTGAAAAACCCGTTATGGGGCTAAATTATGCAGAGCCGACTAGGGAATAAGACTCATATCCAAATAGTAGAATCATGTGGGTGACATGTCTTTTATGTAGAAAACTTATGCAAGGCCACCTAAGGGCACATGCTGCATAGTCAAGAAAAAGAACTCTTAGAAATTTGACTTTCTATTGCTAAAAGCTGAAGAAAGTTTTATAGAGATTCAAATTTTCCAAATCATAGAGTCTTCTATATGGAGAAAGGTACTTGAATATGGAGAGGATATTTCAAATTAGAATTGTAAAAGAATTGAAGGAATATGACTTCTATGATGGTCTGGCCCCAAACTTAGGAAAAAAGGTATCTGTGGTTTTAAATTATATGACCACAACCAGAGATAGAAACATTTTAGGACATATGGTCAAGTGGACCATGGTTATTTCATATTGCTATGAACATGTGGGGAAGGAGGGAAATTTAAACAATAAACTTGAATACTTTAAGATCATGAAAAAGAGTATGGAAGAAATATGTTAAGGATGACAGTTTTTTTGCAGATCCCTACATATCGTCGTTAAAACCAATAGGGATAAAAGAGGCTTCTTCTATGGATTAAGTTACCAGTATTTGAAAAACCTATTATGGAGGTTGAATTATGTAGGGCCAACTAAGGCATAAGCTACATAGTCAAATAGTAGCATCTTTTGGCTGAAAGGTCCATTATGTATACAATATATGCAAGGACACCTAAAGGCACTGCTGCATAGTAAGGAAAAAGAACTCTCAGGTATCAGAAATTTTGTGACCAGAAGTCAAGAAACGGGTTATGGAGACATTGAATTATTTAAGGTTAGTAATATGAAAAAATGGGAATTTTCCAAAGTATATTGGAAATAAATAGACCAATGTTGTACATGAATATTATTTGTATAATGTTGTGGCTGGGTCCTGAATTTAGATTTGGGATTTAAATACGTATCTCATTAGAATGAGAATCAAGCCACACGATGTTCTTGAAATACAATTTAACGTCATGCATGATGAGAGCATGGAAGATCATAGTTTAGGGTTGTAGAGCTCGGATCATTGTGAGGGAGACACATCGTGCATTTTTCATAAACCTGATGTGAATAAAGGCCAAGGTGTTCCATATCACCCCATGTGCTCCTAGGGGGACTTTTCAGCCAAGAAAACAAAATTGGAGTTTGGGGATAGGCCCAAAGGCTTGGGGCAGGACTCGAGGAATGCTTGAGCATTCCTATGTATCCCATGAGGATGGGAATCATGCTGCACTTAGTTCTTGAAATTCCATTTGTATTGATTTGGTTCATACATATGAGGGGTAAAGAATAATTTTTTTTCTATTATGGCTCGACCCAGGATTAAATACTTGGGTGTCACTACGTATCTCGTATGGATGAGAATCAATCTGAACGTAGTTCTTGAAATATGACATGGTTGGAGACCATGTCAATGATGATTCCTCTCGAGTGAGTGTATTAGGTATCGTTGTAGTTTATTGGTCATACAGGACAAATGTGCAAATAGATTAAGGTCATATGCATGGACCAGTGATTTGCAGTTTAATGTCTTGCAACATGGACAATGTGGGACTTTATAGTTTAACTTCATATATCTAGGACGATGGGACGTACAAAGTTTAACGTCTTGTAGGATGAAAGTGAACCAATATGAATAATATGGTTGGTGGGGGCTTCACGGATCAACATCGTATGGGATGGAGGTGAATTAATGTGAAGAAAGTGTTTTTGGTCTTGAACCACAAGAGGTTTCCTACGTACCCGGCCTAAGAGGCAAGGATCAAAGTATTCATAGTTAAATTGAGATGGATCCAGCGATTGGGGTGTACTTGAGGACAAAGACCTGATGATGACGTTGGGACATAAGCGTGGTTAGAGGCCCCAGGAACAAATGGAAATATAGTTTAAAATACAATTGTGCATGCGGCGATAACAGTTTAATGTCATGTGTCACAGACATGGGGTTCTTGGAAGTTTAACATCCTGTAGCTCAGACGATGCACAATTTAATGTCATGTTGGATGATAGAGTGGCACAGATTATCGTTATGTTGGACAATAGATGGGGATATGTAGTTTAGTGTTCTGCAATAAGGACATTTGTTGTATTTGGGTTACAAAAAATACTTCATCAATAATCTTGCATTGGTTGGATTTGTAATGAGTTCTCCCGCCATAGATATTAATGAATAAGATCCATTGGAAAAAAACTTATGTATTGAGTAAGGTCATTATCACCATGGCTCAAGCTTTGGAGGCTTCTTTCCTGGTATCTTTGGGGTTTTGAGGACCAATACCAATTATCCTTGAATCAATGAACAAAGATGAACTTTTTTATTGAAATCTTGTGCTATTGGATTATGGTAGACTTCTAAATGGTGCATTATGAACAATATTTTTTCATCTAGTCGTTCAAATTCATCCAATCGATTTTGATATTGCTCATATGTGGATAAATGATCACAAATAGAAACTCTAAGTGGTGGTAATTGGACTTCAATAAGCAAGGCTGCTTCCGTTCCATAAACCAATGAATATGGAGTTGATCATGCAGAAGTGTGAGTGGTAGTTCGATAATCCCATAGAGCATGAAAAAGTTTATCAGGCCATGACTTCGTATCTTTATCAACCACATTTTAAAGTATATTTGAATGAGTCTTATTGAAAGCCTCCACTTTACCATTGGATACTGCATGATTCTGTGACGAACGTTTGGATCTGATGTTGTATTCTTGATACAATTTTGTTACCTTGGATGAACAAAAGTTGGTTCTATTATCTGTCAATATGGTAGGAGGAACACCAAATATGGTAATGATGTTGGACTTGAAAAATCTAACAATTATTTTAGCACCGAATTCTTTGAGAGGTATTGCCTCTACCCATTTGGAAAAGAAGTCAGTAGCAGTGAGAATATACTTAAAATTCTTAGCTTTAGCCGGAGGATATAGTCATACTATATCCATTCCCCATTTAGAAAATGACCAGAAGTATTTAGCCATATGAAGAAACTCCAATGGTTGATGAATGAAGTTGGAACATACATGTAAAGAATGAAACTTCTTAGTGAATTATTCACACTCCTGCATCATTGAAGGCCAGAAGTATCCATGCTTTCAAATTTTACCAGAAAGTCTATGTCCAGACTGTTGGGAACCAGAAACTTCTGCATGTACTTCATTCAAGACAACCATTGTCTCTTCAACATCAATATATCTTAATATAATTCAATCAAAATATATCTTGTAGTGAATTGTTTGGTGATCTGGGCTATCATGAAGTGTAAAATTCACCACGCTTCGCTGGACTTGTTCTTTCCCGGCTCTATCAGGTGGGAGTGTTCCATTTTGTAGGTATTACCTGATAGGTGTCATCCATCCTATAGTATTAACATATGGTTCAAAAATGGGGAGGATTTCATTGATTTCCTCTATACTGATTTGAACATAAGGTGAAGATATACAACAGTGGGCAATACTGATGATTATTTCATCCCGATTTAAATCTACCAGGGTTGTAGCAACATTAGCCAGTGCATCAGCTTGGGCATTTTGTGATCGCAAGACATAAGAAAATTTCAATTCCGAGGGAAATTATTCAATTAACTCTCTGACATAATCACATAATTGGATTAACTCTTACTTCTAATGGAATAATCCCCATTGATTTGTTTGATTACCAAATCTGAATCACCTTTTACCTTCAAGTGATTCACCTGTGCCTAAAGCGCCGATTCCAAGCCTGCAAGGAGAGCTTGATATTCTTCTTCATTGTTTATACTGCCTTCCAACAATAAGAAGGAATAGGGTAGCTCTACCTTCTCTAGGGAAATAAGCACGATTCCTAACCCAACTTTTTTAAATTTAGGATCTTCCATTTTCATCCCTGTTGGACTCTTGGAGGCACCATCATAGTACATTTCCCGTTTTTTAGAATTATCATGAATAGAAAATACATCCTCATCAATAAGTTGAATTTTTAAAAATGTATCTTATATATATGGGTTTTCATCAAGGAAATTGGCCAGATCTTGGCCCTTTATGGCTTTTTGAGACACATACTGGATATCAAACTACTGCAAAATAACTACCCACCTTGCCAGATGTCTTGTAAGCATTGGAAGACTAAGGATAAATTTGAGCGGGTTACTGTGAGATACCAATTGGACCTTATGATGTTTCATGTTTTGCCTCATTTTCTGAACTACAAAGATTAATTCTAGGTATCACTTTTCAATACTTGAATATCGAGTTTATGCCTCAAGCATAGTCCAACTGAGATAGTAAAGGGTGTTCCCACATCATTCTTTTCAGCAAGGAAGGAACCTAATGGTCGCTCTAAAGATGTCACATAGAGAATAAGTGGTATTCCTTAAATAGTTGGCATTAATACTGGTGGAATTAAGAGATATTTCTTGAGGATATCAGATTCTTCTTGACAATCTTTAGTCCACTGGTAGGTGACTCCCTTATTCATTAATCTGGTTAAGGGAAAACACTTGCTTGCCGAATTGGGAATGAAATGCCAAATATAGGCCATGTGTCCTTGAAGTCCTATTAATTTCTTCAAATTTCAATGAGGTGACATGTCAAGGATTGATATTTGCTTCTGAGGGTCAACTTCAACCCCAGGATGGTATACAACAAAGCTACGAAATTTTCCTTAGGTTACCCCGAAAGCACATTTCAAGGGGTTCATTTTCAAATTTTGTTGTTGAAGTTTGTTGAATATCATTTGTAGATCGGTCAAGTGATCATAACATTGTCTGGATTTAACCACTAAATCATCCATATAACATTCAACAAATTTCGTGAAAAAGGGTTTGAAGATATGGTGGATGCACGTTGAGATGGTGCACCAGCATTCTTCAGGCCAAAGGGCATTACCCGATAGAAAAACATACCTTGAGGAGATATGATGGCTGTAGACTCCTCATCTTCTGGGGCCATTAATATCTGACTAGACCCAGAGTAACCATCCATGAAGGAAAGAGCTTTGTATCCAGTTGTTGTATCAATTAAGAGTTTTGTGATTAGAACTGGAAAATCATAATTCGGACAATGCTGATTAAGATCACTGAAGTCAATGAAAACTCTAACTTGTCTATTTATTTTCACATGGACAACTTTAGCTAGCCATTTGTGATATTTTACTTCTCTAATGAATTTATCCTAGATAATATTATCAACTTCAGCTTCAATTTTTGAGGCATAAGTTGGGTGTGTTCTTCATACTGCTTGCATGAATCCTTGATGTTCTTCTGGAAAACCCCAACGATTAGTGGAAACATCGGGATCAAGACGTTAAATTACTATATAATTCCAATCAAATACATCTTGATTTTTCTTTATAAATGATGTATACAATTCATACTCTTCATGATTTATAGGTACACTAATTAAAGTGGGGTGTGGATCTTCTTTTGTACCCATATTTATTTCTCTATGTTCTTCCATAGTAGTAGAGATACCATCTTCAAATGCTGGAGGAGAATCCTTGATATATTCTTCTTTTTCATCAACATGTGTTACTTCTTGTGTTTGTACTTGCATAGTAAATGACGAAGCAGAATTTCCATGGTCAGGGGAGAAGTTAAAATTTGAACATCTTGAAGAAGAGGCTGCCATTTCTGACCCTATCGATGATGAAGGGTCTTCTTGGTGTGACAGAGAGTAGATGATGGATTGAGATTCAACATAATTTTTTTCATATGTTATTGTTATAACTACATCTAACTTGGTTGATGAAGCATAAAATTGCTGGATTTCCACAGATGAAATGAAGACATCTCCATTTAATCTTTCATCATTTTTTGGAGATTCAAAAATTTCTTCCATCATGTCTGGCTTGATTGTCGTAATTGACATTATGTAATTTTCCATAAGAGTGTTTGGATTTAGGTCTATCCTGTCAATTAGACTGATATGAAACACATAATCTGTACTCACATGTATGAATGGGTTTACTGGAATCCTTTCCAAACCATTTGGAAAATTGATTTTGATGACCTCATTTGCCGTAGATTTTTCCTTTCCCTCCATTTGACAAACATATGCCCCAATGTATTGAGATTCACACATTTTTAATGGGGCCTTGTCATTATAAAATGTCCCAATTTGACCATTGAAACAATTTTTGAGACATTGATGGTAGGAAGAAGGTACGACTGCATGTGGATGTAGTCAGGGTCTTCCAAGAAAAATGTTGAATGCGATGTCTTGATGAACAACCATGAAATCTGAATTAGACACAAGGTCTTCCAACTGAATTATAAGTGTTATTTTACCTAGAGGTTTTTTTTCATTATTATCATATCCCTGTAACATTAATTTAGAAGGAGATAAATCATATTTGGTGAGGACCAATCTACGAAGTGTTCGAATATGAATGAGGTTGACTCTTGAGCCATTATAAATAAAGGGTTGTCGGATGTCAATGTCATTTACATTTCTAGATAGTTATAAATGTCTGATATGTCCACTTACAACATCATATTCATCTTCATCTGTAAAATATATCAATACATGGTATTCTACAGGATCATTCACTATAAGGTAGACCTCAGCCGCAAAAATTTCAGTTTTGAATTATCGAGGACTTGAAAAATCATCAATAAGCACCTCTCGAAAATATTTTTATAGATTCAAGGCCTCCAAAATTGATAACTTAGATGGTACATTGGCCATATGTTTCAAGAAATCATACTTTTGGTCCATGTTTCTGTGTTTCCCACCATGAAAATGTGGATTTGTAGGTGCCTTGGATGTTGATGCTTTAGTAGTAGATGCATCCCTTATCAGGAAGGAATTGGAAGCACTCCTGGCTTCGGTAGATTAGACTGACTAGGTCTATTTTTTAGCTAAGTGGAAGAAGGTCTAACCTCTATCCGGTCCTCCAAAATATCTATTTCAGTACAGAATCTTCCTTGTGTGGAAGAACTTTCTTGTTCTTGTTGAGCACATTGAACATCTTTTCCATGAGTTTCTACCCCATATATAGTTCTAGATGGGGTGAGATAGAAATAGTGGCATCTAGAATATCTACATCTTCCCCTGTATCCTAGACCTATGTGTCTTCCTCTAATTCCTCTGTTAGATATAGGTAACTTAGGCGCATCACGATTGAAACTATCATTGTCATAGAGATCCGTTAAATTAATCATGTCAACAAAACCAAAGATCAATTCTTCAATTAATGATGATTCTACCTGATGAACCGGTTCAGGTTGTGCCGTTTTGTGGGGCGGTGCCCATTATTTTGAAGCAGATGACATAAAACATGTCATAGTTAATGAAAACTTGGGCTTTGACACAAGCTCTTCTACTTCTAACTGCTCTCCTTTCTTTTTTCAAATTACGCCGCTTCATTAAGGATTTTCCTTTTGATGTATGGGGTTTTTATATGGATGAAATAGTAGAAGACACACTTGGTTGATAAAATTGAATTAATAAAATTGAATGTTCCTAGTTGATCATTTTCATGAACATCCAATCATCTTATTTTTGTGCATTTATACTTTTGACTTCGTGCCACTCGCCTTCTTCCTCTAGAACAGTAGCAGTAACACATGCTACCTAGGCTGATGAACCTTTCAATTTTATTTGTCCAGAGTCCACCATATTTTGAAGGAGGTTATTGAAGAAAAAACACTCCTAAATGGGATGCCCCAACATCTCAAGAAACGGGTAATAGTTGGGGAGGTCTTTATCTTCTTCATAGTTCAGACTTTTGGGCCTTGGAAACTGAAAGAAATTGTTTTCCAGAGTCGAGATGAAATAACTATGAACTTTTTCATTCTAGAAATAATATACTTTGTTATTTAAATCATAAAATTGTTTCCTCCTTCGATCTTTTTGATCATCTTGATGAGGTGGTCGTTGTTGTTGACGCTCAGTAGGTGGATCCCTTCGATATGATGAATGTTTTGAAGTGGAAGTAGGTACAGGTGCTTGTTTATGTGTAATAGTTGCAGCTTCATATCTCATATTATTCTTCTTGGATCTGATGGAATTACATGAGTTTCAGTCTTAGTCTGTATAAGGGAGTCTTCTATCTGCTGGTCGATTGAAGTAAGTCTCGAAACCCTCATGTGTATTACATAGGGATCAATGGTGTGCATAATTCATCACACTGATTTCCCACACAAATTGGAAGCAACTCTACTTAATGGAGTGATAAACTAAAAGAATATGTTAATCCCTTCCAGTGATCAATGAATTACAAAACTCATTCATTTTCCCTTTTTTTACAATTGGTAAGATACAAAATTTTCGTCTTTGCTAATATTGATCTAAATTGAAGAAGGACTTTTTGATAGAGATCTTCCCACCCAGTAAATAACCGAGATTTCAAAATTGTATACCAGTCAAAAGCAGGTCCTTATAATGACTGCACAAAACACCTGAGCTCAACTTCTTGTATTTGTTGAGGAGTTCACATCATTGGATCACAACAAGAAACAACATGTGTTAAGTGGTGTTTATGGATCTCCTAAACTATAAAAAATTTGGAATCTGGTATTTGAACAATTTGATGGGGGAAAAATTACATCAACCCATTCAGTGTAAGATCTCTTTTCCAGTTGAATTGGTGCACATCGTCATTCCATAGCTTCCAACCAAGATGTTAATGACACAATGGTAGTAATTAATGTTTGAGAAATATCTGGTTGAGATAGGACCTGAGCAGGTGCAATAACTAGAGTTTGGATGGGTATGGAGATCGGTACTGCCACTGATGGTAGTATTGTCGGTTGATGTCGCTTATTACCCATAGTATTAGACCTGTGAGGGTGTACTTGTAAAGGGGTTATTCTTGATTCATCCCAATAGCTGCAAACAATTCCCTTGATTTAAAAACTCTAGCTTGATTATGAATAATACTACCTTGAAATAGTTCTAAATTTAACATCCTTAACAATTTTATTTCTTCTTCTTGATGTGCAACCCTTTCGTCAAATGAGAGTGATTGGCCTTCTATAGAGGTAGGGTGGAATGTAACCTGCCTTTTTTTCCCCTTGATGGAATCCTTTCAGAGAGGGTGGAGTTGGCTATTTGAAAGCATACTTAGATTCGGGGTAAGCCTTTCATTTCGGGTACTCACACCTTCTTATTTTGATTCTGTTTATAAATCCTTTTGAATAGGAACATATTATTCCGATTCCTCTTAGTGAACATCACGTTCTGTGGGATCAGTGATAATGGAATTGATGACATTTATCGATTCACAATGCATTGCAGCCCTTCTGTTAGAATTTCTATGATACTATCTTCTTCCATGTCCTTTTTGAGACATTGTCTTTTGTTTGGTTAATACCTCAGGAACTTCTTGATGTACTGTAATTTGGAGGGAATTTCATGATAAGTCGGCTCTGTGTTCTTCTTGTGGATTCTTCCCTAATCGAGTAAAGATTGGCATTAGCTGAGGAAAAGATTGAGAATTTGAAAAAGTCCCCAGTCCAGTGGACTGGGGCTGTTCCTTTTTTTTCTACTCAACTACTCTAATCCTATCTATTGATCCCAAGGGTTGGATTAAAATATTCCCCAGCCTAGCAAGTTGATGTGGCTCTTGAGCTGCTACATCTGAAAATTTCTTAAAATCTCTCCTGATTTTGCAGAGTTTAGTCCGAAAATTGGCCAGATGCATCATCCGACATCCACTCAGATCACCAGGCTCAGATGGCCGTTGGATTATTTCTGACACCTCTATCACCATATTATGTTCATGCTATAAATGAGAATCATGTTCATTATTCTCATTTTCTTGATGTAAGAGTAATTTTAAAACTTGTTCTTTATATGACTGACTATGGGAATATCTAGTTTAGGCTTGTTCTTGAGAAAGCTTTTGATTACACATAAAACCAGTTAGATGTGGCCATCCATGTAAAATAACATTGCATGATACAACATTTGGAGGTATTTGTTGACTGGATATCATAGTGAAATGCAATGCTCCATGAATACCCCATCCCCTAATATGAATACCATACGGGGCCTTGATAATTAACTGGTGAAACCTTTTTTATGTGCCAAGGCATGTTCACTAAAGGGTTCTCTGCTGCTTTTCATCCTTTGGATGTCAGGAAACTGAGAGAGATGCCATGTCAATTTGGAGTTGCAACCATTCTACTACCTTAACAAGATTTTGATATTCATCCTAAGATAATATTTTCTTATTTTAAGTGACAAATATTTTTCCATATGTTGAGATGAATATCATGAATACAATCTTCTATCAATGTTTCTGGAATATCCTACTCAGAGTCAGCCAAAGGCCAAAACATGACTGGTACTTCACCTGTCACCTATTGTTTTCTCATATTCAACACTTCCACTTTGTCATTTGATGAAGATTATTTGACCTTATTGGACCAATGCTGGTGCTTATTTGTTGCTTCATCAGATTCCACAACATTGGTATAGAATTCATTTTTCAAATTAGAAGATGAACAACCTAGGGGTGGTTTGGAGAATGACCTACACCCTGGGAAATATTCTGATTGAGAATGTATTTCACCTGCTACCGGTAAGGCATTAGACATGACTGGCTTCACATTAGCATGCACCTCAAGATAAGAGGGATTTATCGTTACTACATTTTCCATTGAAAAATTTACAGGAAATGTGAATTACTAATGCGGAGAGGACTTTTGCAGTTAAATTCGTTATTCTAGGGAGGATCCCCATGCTAGGTTACAGAAAAAGATTAAACTTTTTGATCTTTGTTCTTCTGGACACATAGAGGGTTATCATGGAAATCATCTGAAGATGATGCTTCAAGATTGACCGAATTTTCATGAAGCAATCATTTATAAGGAAGTGTCCGATTAAGACCTTTGGAATTAATGTTTTTGTTTCTAGAATATGGAAATGAATGAGTAGAATCTTGAGCTGGAAAAGAAAAATTTCTGAGGGCTTCAAGAACTCCAGTATTGAGAAAGGCCCTATTGCATATTAGCTCTTGATTTTTTAACCGTGCTGGATGGGTCTTTTTCTTGGATACATTCTTACTCACTTTAGAAACAACTTGTTGATGAATGTGGTTATTATGGGTAGGTGTATGGGCCTTCTCAGGTGAAATGGCCAGGTTAGGCTGACTATATCCATTTAAATTGGATGTATGTGCCTGACTTTATTGTCCGTATGACATGGAGGAGTATGCCCCATGACCCACCTGGACTGAAACTGAGGTGTGTATCTACTCCGAGGTGATATGTTGATGAGTCACTCCACTGATAGGGATAGATTTTTGTTTCTTTCCCTATGATTTTGCTGAAGTTGTTATAATATTCAGACTGGTATGCAGAATATGGGAAGGGATTTGCTTCTTCTCTTTCATAGTTATCAGAATGTGCTTGGTGACTTCAGCTACCAGAACGAGAATATATGTCCATTCCGTGTCTGGAGTAGGTTTCTGTTCCTTCTCCTGTCCTCCTTTTGCTGTCAGTGAATTCTGACAGTACTCATGTGTGGGGGTAGAAAGTTGTTTCTACCTCTTGTTTGTCATTGGAACATTAATATTGACATCTCGGAGTGCTACCAAATGAGACTGTTGGGTTTCTTGATTAATTTTATGTGTATGTTCTTTCTAATTATTATCCACCAAATATGATTAATGAACTTCCTTAAATACTAGTAGATGAGATTACTGGAAGAATTGATGAGTGTAAGCAGGTGTATGTACCTGTTTACAAGTAGTCACCACAATTGGTTGTTGGGAATCGTTGGATGTAGTCAGACAACCCTACTGACTGGATGATGATTTATAAATAGGTGTATGTGTCTGCCTATAGTACATCGCCAGAATTTACTGGTGGGATTGGTGTGTTATTTCTAGATGAATCTGCTGGGCAGTGAAATTAGGACGGATGAGTGTATATGCTGGTTCATTGTTTTCCAACAAATTAGGTATATGGACATCTTCGGAGGGGGTAGAGGTAAGAAACTGCTCCCTGTTGGCTGAATTTCGCCTCTGAAGTTTCATTTACAAGCTAGGGTCTGAGGAACCTGAGCCGAATGTCTAGAGGTGATACCCCCATCATGTTGAGGGTGCTCTACCGCATGAGTTTGGCAGCGATTGTTGGTGAGAGTCCCCAGGAAGGACTCTTGTATTATTTAACTGAGGCCTTTAGTGACCTATTTATTTTCCTCCCTATAAAATGGGAGGGACTGGTTGTTGGGTTCTGTGGATAAGGACCCAAAATGGTTGGAGATGGTGGTTGGAAACACCAACTTCTTAACCACTGGTTGTCAATGTCTGGACAAATAGGTTGATTTGTAAACTTGGAGGACTTTTAGAGGAGTATCCAAAGTCAGGATGGTACCATGTTGATGGTATTACCTCATTAATGCATTCAAGACCCAATGTTGAAGATGCTGTGTAAGAACCCAGATCTTCGTTCAGGTATGTTTTCCCTTTTTCTGGAGATTTTAAGGAAACTAAATTTTCTGAAAATTTCAGTAGTACATGCCCTGTACTTTTTGAGTACACGCTGTGTACTCTATTTCTGCTCGAAGCCGTGTGCTGGTCGTGTCCGGGCCACACACACGGTGTGTAAGGCTGAAGTGGATGCCGGTTAATTCAGAGTACAAAAAAATTGAAGTACACGCCGTGTACTCAAGATGTACATGCCATGTATTTTATTTTCTTTTCATTAAATGGACCGCGGTCACGCCTAACCCCTATTTCCATCTTCTTCTCCAGTTTTCGACCATCCGAGGGAAACTGTATAGCCAGATCTTTGACGGGCTCCCGCCTCTCCGTCCGTTCTCCGATTCGAGCACGGTCGATTACGTTGGAAGCGCAACGGTGAGTTCTTCCTTCTACTTGAGCCTTGTTTTTTGATTCCTCCTTGTTTTCATGTTATAGTGGGATGAACATTTTGTGAGTTTTCTCAGATCTATGTCATTATATGGGGAATCTGTCATCAGGGTTCACGTATATCGATCTCCTAGGATCGAGGTAGGTGGTTTGTGCCTTTCCGTAAGATTTTGATGAATATTTTGTGCAATTCCCTCCAATACCCTTTAATGGGGTATTGCATGTTTCCTGTTTTTCCCTTGTTACTTGCCTGCTTTGCTTGATTTCTTTAGTAGAGGTTATTGCTTGTGATTAGAGTAATTTGTTTGTGCTCGGATTGTTTTTCCATGCTTGTTCTGCCTGTTGGGCATTTTTCTAGTTTCCATGCCTAGTTGTAGGATAGTAGAACGGTTGTTTATTTATTACTGTTAATCCTTAGTTGATAGCCAAGTAGTTCTTGAGGTTTACATGGATGTTATACGCACACTGAGAATGTTTAGTTATACTCAGGACTGTGAGAACCTAGATTCATAGACCAAAGGGAGAATTGACGGATGGGATTCTCCAGAGTGTCTTCAATCACGATGCGAGACCAATGGGAGAATAGACGGAAGGGCTTCTCTAGATTGTATTTTATTTACAACGCAGGCCACATGGGGAATTGAAGTTGAGTGCTTCCCCATAGAGCCTTTTGCACGATACAAGACTATAGGGGGAATTGACGGTGAGTGCTTCCCCAGAGAGTCTGCTTAATTACGTAGCTGAACCAGAGGGGTGAGACTATGTGTGCTTCCCATAGTGTTGCTAGTACTTAGAGGTTGAACCATAGGGGTTAGACTGTGACAGCTACCTAGAGGGGTACCCGTTTTCTTCTTGTTGCAGACTGCTTACTTGTGTGCTTTGCTTGTTAGAACTGTGGATTGTAGCTGCTTGTGATTTCGTGTTTACTGCTTCTTGTTATATCTTCTATATATTCATTGACTGTTAGGCAAAAATCTTTGGGTGATTGCTTACTGGGATTGTATCTCACACCCTGTTTGGGCCATGCTTTTGGGCCCAAGCAGAATATATTGCTGTAGGTATAGATAAGGGCAAGCACCCTTCTACTTCAGGATCTTGACTGCATCAAGAGTTGGGAAGCATGGGACTGAGTTGTGGCTCGCGATGCTGAGGAGTTTATTTTTGTTTTTCTTTTGCAATTGGTTTCAGTTGTATGTCATCACGTTGTTTCGATTGCTGTTTTCCTTAGATACTTGTACCTGCTGCATCATTTTCATCATAGTTATATATCTACATTTCTTCCGCTGTTTGGTTTCTGATGTTATGCATGTGGTTTACTGATTTTGATGTTTATTGTTGTTTTCGTACCTTGTATACCTTACAGAATGAGGGAATAGTTTCCCCACCGACTCACCAAGGCCCTCGCTGCTAGTCGGCAGCCTCTGGCGTTCAGGGAAACACGCTTGAGGTCATGTGGCGAACCAGGTTTGGGGCACCAGTGGAGGGGCTCCGGACTCGGGACGTTACAAAGTGGTATCAGAGGAGTTCTTTTCTCTTGCATACTATTTGGAGACATTAGCCAGGGATAAGAGAGATTCAGTACATGGCATTAAGTTGTGCTCGGGAGTAGCGAACCCATGTAGAGGGAAAAGCCATTCTACCTCATTAATTGCAGTTTTCTAGTTATGGGATTTTATAGTTGATCTAATTTCACCTAGAGTGATTCACATGACTTGTGCGGTTATTGTTTTGATATTTCGGTTCTATTTCTGTCGAAACCCAATGAGATGAGGGTATGCCATCTCATGCATCATATAGGCACTTGTAGAAATCACATGTCATGTATTCTTGCCATGCCATCTAGGGTGCATTAGCGATTGCATGCTGTTGTGATAGGCTCTGTGTAAATTATGCATGATGTTGTGATATATGCTTGATAGATTCTATGTTGTTATGTTATAAAACTGGTTGTTTTGTTCTTTTCTTAAAGTGAACGCCAAATTTTGGTTCTTGAGGTGTTATGGGCCCACACGGATCGGAATTTGGAAATTTTCTCCTTGTTTTTGCGTTCTGGAATTCAGTGCAGTTTCTGAGCTATTGCCTAGAATAACCCAGAATACATGGCGTGTATTTTTTAGATACACACCGTGTAGTTTTCAGGCCATGTCACTGACTGTGTGAGCAGAACACGGTGTCGTGGGAGTAACTTCGGGAACACGTCGTGTACCATTGGTACATGCCGTGTGAGTTTGGAGCCGTGTACCCGGTCGTGTCCCTAACAACACGGGCCGAGGAAGCTCGGGTAGAACACGTCATGTTCGTAGGGAACACGCCGTGTAGTTCTATCCTGGTACCCGACCGTGTCACAAACAACATGGGCCGATGTGACCTTCCTTTCCACACGTTGTGTTTTCTCGGAACACGCCGTGTGGTCCTGTCCAGGTGCCCGACCATGTCATGAACAACACGGGTCGGCGTGACCTTCTTTTCCACACGCCGTGTTTGTTCGGAACACGCCGTGTAGTCTTGCCTAGGTACTCGGCCGTGTCACGAGCAACATTGGACAGTGTCACCTTCGCCTATACATGATGTTTTTGTTCGGAGCACGCAGTGTAAGGTTCATCCGTGTAGACGACCATGTTCTTAACAACACGGGCCGCCAAAGCCTTGTCCAGTACACACTATGTTTGTTTCGAACACGCCGTGTAGCCTCGGGCTGAGTCAGACCGTGTGGGTTGGCCATGTAAGGAGACTCGGTCAGGGGAATATTATTCAAGTACACGCCGTGTGTTGGGGTCAACACGCCGTGTAGTTTGAATTGTACATGACTTGTAGGGTAGGGGTACACGCCCATGTCAGTGGTTTAAGAAGACAAATCATGTAGTTTTATACACGCCGTGTAGTCATGTTTTGAAACCTTGTGTGTTTTTCTTCCCCGGTTCCCGTTTTGTACTCTAGTGTTCTCTGTCCTTGTTTTTCCTGATCAAAGGTGTACTTTTGATCATTAAGAGCTATGCCTCCGAGATGTCCTCCAGTCATACGTCTATCGTCAGGCAGTGATCAAACGCTAGACAGGGCTGATCAGGAACTTCCTATCGATCCCCCAACTGAGCCAGCATTGGCACCGGTTGTTCTACCAGTTGCGGGCGCTGATGTGCAGTTCAGGGAGGGTTTAATGAGGATGATGCATGCCTTCCAGGGTGCACCGCCTACTGCCTCTTCTATGGAAGACTTGATGCATGTTTTTCAGTAGTGGCATCCTCCCACGGTCTTGGGGGAGGGAGGACCTCAGGCTGCAGAGTCATGGCTGGAATCCATGCTGACTATCTTCGAGCATCTGGAAACGGCCCCATAGAGGTGGGTCATGCTCACCACCTACATGCTTCGAGACTCCTCCAATAGGTGGTGGGACGTGATCTCACAGGCGAGTCAGTAGCAGGCTATGGCTTGGGAGGAGTTCCACCGCGTTTTCTACGACTACTTCTACCCGGAGACCCTGAGGGCCGATCGAGCCCAAGTGTTCATGAGCGTAGAGCAGGGTACTCTTTCTGTCATGGAGTATTCCTCTCGTTTCACGGAGCTGCAATGTTTTACACCCCTTCGGGATGGGAGTGGGGTGTTCTTGGAGAGGAAGTTTGAGGATGAGCTTAGGCGAGAGATCCGATCGTAGATGAACATCTTCCAGCTAACTTCCATTACTTCCATCGTCAACCAGGAAATGATTGCGGAGCGCAATCTGAGAGAATATGGAGCTGCGAGTCAGGCGGTTCTGCTTCCAGATCTATCATTCCTTCAGATGACAGCAAGAAGCGACGTAGGGAGCCTACGCGCGGTGATTCGAGGAAGCGAGATGCGTCATCAGGCAGCCAGGTGGCATGCTATCAGTGTGGCTGTACAGGGCACACGAGGCCGCAATGCCAGAGGGACCTAGTGGAATGCCGATCTTATGGCAAGATGGGTCACCTTCAGCATTTCTGCCAGGTTTTCTCACCAGTAACTGGTGACTGGGGTTCTTCTATGACTCCTCGTTCAAGAGCAGCCCCACCAGTCCCTCACCAGTCAGAGAACTGGAGTTTTTCTGGCCGTTCGGGCTGAGGTGGAGGTCGAGGTCGTGGCGGTCAGCCACCAGTCCCTCAGCACCAGCAGGGAGGTTCAGCTCAGAGTGGTTAGCCAGGGGCGCAGGGCCGCAGCACAGGCCAGTCTTTCGCCATGGAGCAGACTTATCATGAGAACGATCCTGAGCCTTCTACTGTTCGAGGTACGATTTTAGTAGCCTCAGTTTTATCTTCAGCCGTTTTTGATACCAGTTCTACACATAGTTTTATCTATGTTGTCGTTGTGGAGAGCCTTGGACTCTACATATTTTCTTCTACCGACTCTTTGACACTAGACACACCTTTGGGAATGAGGAAATCTAGTGTACGTCAGTGTAGAGAGTGCCCTCTCGAGATTGGAGGGTATCGCTTCTTATGGGACCTCTATGTCCTAGAGATGACGTGATATGATGTCATCCTTGGCATGGACTGATTGATTCCCTTCCAGGAAGTCATTGACTGTTATCGCCGCAAAGTCAGTTTCATTTCACCAAAAGGTGAATCTTTCCTTCATAGAGGCGAATGGGACATTCGGGCGAGTCGGGCAGGACTCGACCATCTTGGGCTAGGAGGAGTGACGACCCAGATTGCTAGTCTTAATATGGATGATTAGGGAACTCCACAGTTGTACTCTCCTCTAGTGGTGGATCGCTTTAGGGATATTTTTCCTGAGGACTTTTTGGGTTTTCCTCCAAGGCGTGAGGTAGAATTCTCTATTGAACTCATGCTAGGAGCGGCACCGGTGTCCATTACTCCATATAGGATGGCCACACCAGAGTTGCAAGAGCTCAAGATGCAGTTGGAGGAGTTACAGGCTAAGGGTTTCATCTGACCCAGTACTTATCCTTGGGGTTCGCCTGTTCTATTTGCGAAGAAGGCAGACGGTACCCTTCAGCTTTGTGTGGATTATCGGAAGCTAAACCAGTTGACGGTCAAAAACCGATATCCTTTGCCGAAGATTGATGACCTTTTCGATCAGCTTTGAGGAGCCCGGGTGTTCTCAAAGATCAACTTGAGGTCCAGTTATCATTAGTTGTGCGTTAGACCATCAAATATATCTCTGACAACCTTCAGGAGCAGGTACATTCATTATGAGTATACAGTCATGTCGTTCGGTCTCACGAACGCCCCTGCAGTTTCCATGGCACTGATGAACCGAGAGTTCCATCCTTACTTGGATTCCTTCGTCGTGGTCTTCGTGGATGATATCTTGGTGTACTCTCACACTCGACACGACCATGCCACCCAACTTGAGATCGTTCTAAGTACACTGAGAGAGCATCAACTTTATGCTAAACTCTCGAAGTGCCACTTCTGGATGGATCAGATTCACTTCTTGGGTCATGTCATCTCAGAGGCATGAGTATCTGTGGACCTAGAGAAAGTGAGACCTGTAGTTTCTTATGAGCAGCCGAAGAACGTTTTTGAGGTACAGAGCTTCCTAGGGCTGGCTGGATTCTACAGACGCTTCATTCGGGAATTTTCTCGTCTAGCATCACCTTTGACAGGTCTGACCAAGCAGTGGGCGATGTTCTTATGGTCATATTCTTGTGAGTCAGCCTATCAGGAGCTGAAAGGGAGGTTGACGTCAGCACCGATACTAGTCTTGCCAGATCCAAGAAAGAGCTACACTGTTTACTGTGATGCTTCAGGTATTGGGCTGGGAGATGTGCTTATGCAGGGAGATGGAGTCGTTGTGTACAAGACTCAGTAGTTGAGGCCACATGAGAGGAACTACCCTATGCATGATTTGGAGTTGGCATCTATTTTTCATGCCATGCGCTGTTGGAGACACTATCTTCTGGGAGAGCACTTTGTGGTCTTCACTAACCACAAGAGTCTCAAGTATATCTTCACTCAGCGTGATCTGAAACTAAGGCAGCGCAGGTGGGTTGTGTATCTACAGTCTTTTGACTTCGAGCTTGCCTATACGCCGGGGAAGGGCAATGACATGGAAGATGCGTTGAGAAGGAGAACTCAGATTCAGGCAGTTCAGGAGGCTAGTAGTGAGTGGCAGCTGATGGCACTATTCTCTGAGATGCATCTGGAGGTGCACGACAGACGGGGACAAAATTTTCTATCTTCTATATCTGTTACCTCCACGCTACTTGATCGGGTATAGATGAGGTAGCTACCAGACTCAGAAGGATTAGTCCTGCGGGAGAGTGTGTCAGGGGAGGAACCTCTTCCTAGATGGACAGTTGGCGAGGATGAGATCTTGCGTTTCCAAGGACGCGTATAGGTGTCGGCAGACATACACAAGGATTTGATGTGGGATTTCCATTCCTCAGTTTGTGCAGTTCATCCTGGCGTCACCAAGATGTATCGGGATCTTCATCACCATTACTGGTGGCCAGGTATAAAGAAGGATGTTGCTGGTTTTGTCAGGAGATGTTCTTCTTGTCAGCAGGTGAAAGCAGAGCATCAGCGACCAGCAGACCTTTTACAATAGTTACCCATTCCGGAGTGGAAGTGGAATGATGTTGCGATGGACTTCATGAGTGGGTTTCCGAGATCACCTCGAGGTAACGATGCTGTTTGGGTTGTCATCGACAGGCTTACGAAGGTTTCTCACTTCTTGCCGATCAAGGAGACCTTTAGTGTCGATGATCTGGGACGACTTTAAATCAGAGAGATTGTGCGTCTTCATGGAGTTACACACTCTATTGTTTTAGATAGAGATGTGCGCTTTACCTCTCGGTTTTGGCAGGGACTTCAGAAGGCCTTGAGTACACAGGTACTTTTGAGTACTGTATACCATCCCCAGACTGATGGCCAGTCTGAGCGCACGATCTTGGTGCTTGAGGATATGCTCCGAGCTTGCATCCTTTACTTTGGCGGTTCTTGGAATAAGTATATTCCTCTTGTGGAGTTCTCCTACAACAACAGTTTCCAGGAGACCATTCAGATGACACCATGCGAGGCTTTGTACGGTAGGCCATGCCGATCACCCTTATGCTGGCTGGAGGAAGGAGAGGCAACCTTGTTGGGACCTCGTCTTGTACAGGAGACATTAGAGAAGATAGAGCTGGTTCAGAAGAGGATGGCTACAGCACAGTCTCAGTAGAAGTCTTATGCTGATCAGTGGAGATGACCTCTGGAGTTCGAGGCCGGTGATCAGGTTTTCCTGCGTGTCTCACAGAGGTTTGGACACAAGAGGATTCGGAGGCAGGGTAAGCTTTCACCGCGGTACGTTGGGCCATTTGTGGTCTTGGAGAGAGTGGGGCTGATCGCCAATCTATTGCAGCTACCCCAGAGGTATCGGGCCATGCACGACATCTTCCACGTCTCTCACCTCCGACGTTTCTTTTCAGACCCGTCTCATGTCTTTCAGCCAAAGGAAGTTGATCTTGAAGAAGATGCATTTTTCGAGGAGCATCCTATCTGAATTTTCGATCTTAGTACAATGGTTCTCCGCGGGCGGTTTGTTCCTCTGGTACGAGTGCTATGGAATCACGGGAAAGTACAGGACGAGACCTGTGTGAGGGAGGCCGATGTACGGTCGCAGTGGCCGGAGCTGTTTGGGGATTCTTCTTCTCCACCTTGTTAGGGAAATTTGGGGAAGAATTTCTTTAAGGGGGGAAGTTTGTAAGAACCCAGATCTTCGTTCAGGTATGTTTTCCCTTTTTCTAGAGTTTTTAAGGAAAATAAATTTTCTGGAAATTTCAGAAGTACACACCATGTACATTTTGAGTACACGTTGTGTACTTTGTTTTGCCTCGAAGCCGTGTGCTGGCCGTGTCCGGGCCACACACACGGTGTGTAAGGCTGAGGTGGAGGATGGTTAATTTGGAGTACGGAGAAATTGAAGTACACGTTGTGTACTCAAGAAGTACACGCCATGTAATTTTTTTTCATTAAACAGACCGGGGTCGCGCCTAACCCCTATTTCCATCTTCTTCTCCAGTTTTTGACCGGCCGAGGGTGACCGTACGACCGGATCTTCGACGGGCTCCCGCCTCGCCGTCCGTTATCTGATTCGAGCACGGTCTATTGTGTTGGAAGCAAAGCGGTGAGTTCTTCCTTTTACTTGAGCCTTGTTTCTTGATTCCTCCTTGTTTTCAAGTTATCGTTGGATGAACGTTTTGTACGTTTTCTCAGATCTACGTCGTTCTAAGGGGAATCTGTCATCGAGGTACACGTATATCAATCTCCTAGGATCGAGGTAGGTGGTTTGTGCCTTTCCGTAGGAATTTGATGAATATTTTGTGCAATTCCCACAAATACCCTTGAACAGGGTATTGCATGTTTCCTATTTTTCCCTTGTAACTTGTCTGCTTTTCATGATTGCTTTAGTAGAGGTTATTTCTTGTGATTAGAGTAATTTTTTTGTGCTCAAATTGTTTTTCCATGCTTGTTCTGCCTGTTGGGCATTTTCCAGTTGCCAGGACTAGTAGTAGGATAGTGGAACTGTTGTTTACTTATTACGGTTGAGCCTTATTTGATAGCCAAGTAGTTATTGAGGTTTACTTGGACGTTATACGCACGCTGAGCATGTTTACTTATACTCAAGACTGTGAGAACCTAGAGTCATAGACCAAAGGGAGAATTGATTGAAGGGATTCTCCCTAGTGTCTTTAATCACGATGCATGACCAATGGGAGAATAGATGGAAGGGATTCTCCAGAGTGTCTTTTATTTACGATACGGGACACAAGGGTAATTGATGTTGAGTGCTTCCCCGTAGAGCCTTTAGCACGATACGAGACTATAGGGGGAATTGACGGTGAGTGATTCCCCAGAGAGTCTGCTAATTATCTAGCTCAACCAGATGGGTGGGACTGTGTGTGCCTCCCAAAGGGTTTCTAGTACGTAGAGGTTGAACCATATGGGTTAGAATGTGAGAGCTTCCCAGGGGGTTACCTGTTTTCTTCTTGTTGCAGACTGCTTACTTGTGTGCTTTGCTTGTTAGAACTGTGGATGTTAGCTTCTTGTGATTTATTGTTTACTACTTCTTGTTATTTCTACCATATATTCATTGACTGTTAGACACAAATAATTGGGTGATTGCCTACTGGGATTGTATCTCACACCCTGTTTGGGTCGTGCTTTTGGGCCCAAGAAGACAATGTTGCTGCAGGTATAGATAAGGTCTAGCGCCCTTCTACTTCAGGATCTTGATAGCATCAGGAGCTGGGAAGCATGGGACCAAGCCGTGGCTTGCGATGCTGAGGAGTTTATTTTGGTTTTTCTTTTGCACTTGGTTTCAGTTGTATTTCAGCACGTTGTTGTGTTTGCTGTTTTCCTTAGATACTTGTACCATGCTGCATCATTTTCATCATAGTTATATATCTACATTGTTTCCGCTGTTTGGTTTCTGTTATTATGCATGTTGTTTACTGCTTCTGCTGTTTATTGTTGTTTTCTTACCTTGTATACCTTACCGAATGATGGCATAGTTTCCCCACCGACTCACCAAGGCCCTCGCCGCTAGTCGGCAGCCTCTGGCGTTCGGGGAAACGCGCTTGAGGTCATTTGGAGAACCTGGTACGGGGCACCAGTGGAGGGGCTTCGGATTCAGTACATTACACACTGAATAGGTAATGTTGTCCTCAGAGCGGAGGAGGATCCCACAGGAGTAACAACCAAGGCATTCATATGTGTGAATCTTAAAGAAGCCATTTTTTGTTGCAGAGGGATCCTGGAAAAGAGTGCCTATTTGATATAGAAGACACAATTAAGATAAGTTTGGCCAAACAACAACTTTTGGAAGAGAACATATTTTATCTATTTCTTTGTTGACCCTCATATTGAGTTTAATAGGGGACTAAAAAATATGTAAAATATCATTTAACTTGGTTAAGGATTAACATCGGGTTCACCATTTTTTGTTTCGTCTGAAAATGGGGATGACATTGTTTGCATAAGATTCAAACATTCCTAACCATTCCTAACAAGATTATTCATAGAACCGGAAACACCCAATGATTCTATATCCATTTAGACCTACATTCCAAAGGCAGGTGCTCATTTTTTATAGACCGATGAGGCTTAAGAATTTCCATTGGTCGAGAGGATGGGAGGAAAGGCTCATCACACCTTTGGGGTGGGGGATTATTTCATACTCCAGGACTCTCATATAGATTTTCGTTCTGTTCACGAATCCTTATTAATTCATCATGCATGAAAATGAGTTTTTGTTTAGATTTTTCAATTGATGATTAATAGGTATGCGATTTATAGAATCCTTTATTTTCATTTGAGGTTATTAATGGATGGAGAATCATCTGTATGTGTTAGATATTCTTAGTCAATGGTATCCTTTAATACAGTATATTGAAATTACTTGTTCATTATGATGACCATACTGGTTTTAATTCCACTCAATGGGGCACATGAAGTTTATTGTCATGTAGAAGGATAGGGATTATTTCAGAGATGGGATCATACTCACAGATGGTCTAACTACGTATCCTCATTAAAAAGGAATCAGAACCCATGTAGTTTGATAAAAAGGATATAGTTTAATGTTTTATGGGACGAAAACTAATTAATGAAGGATGGGCTTGAACATTGGAAAGGCTTCCTAGAAACTCTACTTTTAATGTAGATATCAATGTCCACGTAGTTCATGTGAATAAATATGGGACTTATGCATGGTTGATGGCCCAGAAAGATATGTCGTGATTAATTTTACATTCTAAAATCAAGTGAGTGAGGCTCAGTGTGAGAAACAAGGGTTATATGTAAACCCAATGATTGTGCCATGAAATATGCAGTTATAAGAAATGATATGGGTCTTACGTATGTATAACTACCCACGTAGATGAAGACCAGGACTAACTTCAAGAAAGAAGCCCAGGAGCATGGTCCATAATGATATTTGTATTTTATGGGGATTTAGAGTTTTAAACCATGGCTTACTCCTAAGGAGGATTCCCAAATTAAAAAAAACCTATGATTGGGGCTTATTCCTGAGAAGGAGTCTGAAATCAAAAGAAATTATGATCGGGTCTTACTCCTAAGAAGGAGGCCCAAATTAATAGGGGACTTATAACATGGGGATTACTCCTGAGAAGGAGGCCCAATGTTATAGGAAATTATGATTGGGGATTACATCTGACAAGGATTACTAGGTTAAGGGACCTTGGGGCTTTCTCGTGAAGAGGATTCCAAAACTAAGGGAACATGGGGTTTATTCCTAAAGAGGATGCCCAAATTAAAGGATCTTCTCATCTTAAAAGATGAGGTTATATGGAGAAAACCTCTAACCATAGTATATTTCAAGAGGTTATGAGAGAGGTTCTCACAGAATTATTTTCAGATAATGAAGTTATAAAAGGAACCATACCATAAATGACTTTGAATAGGGGTTTGAGTGCTAATATCTTGATAAGGATAGGTGAATGGGATAGAGGCACACAAATGAAGTTGGCGCAAAAGTCTTGGCCGCGCAAGTGTACTTGTGCAGAAAGGGTTCACCTGGGTGATGAATTATCTATAGGATAATACTTGGATGAGACATAACTCAAGACTTTAGTATTATCCTAAGATGTTTCTAACAGGGTGACGCACAAGTTTCATCGAAAGGCAGGACATCACGCAAGTGTTTCCATTTTTAAGGAGCTCTGGACACTTTGGCGCACAAGTGTTGATGAATTCAAAATACTTAGGCTTTATTCTACACCTTCAAGTCTTATATTCTAGGTAAAAAGTTACCATAGAAACTTTAAAAAGATTTTAGTAGAAGACTTGGGAAACCAAAGCTTGAATTTGACTTTTAGAAAAATCACACTTTCCCAATGGGGGCCCACATGGGTAATTTATATGCCACCATGAACCGTTGGTGAAAAATCAAATAGGGCATGAAAGTACCTGAATGACACATAATTGGCATTAAAGTGCCTTGTGCGGTGTGCAATTTACCTACACGCCTCACTCTAAATGGGATCCTAGTCCATTCCTTTATCAATTTTTTTGATTGTCTTCAAAGGGTGACCCTCTTTATGCTTAAGGTATTCCCCTTTTCCATTCGTTTGGACTCTATGATGGAAAAGAGCGTTAAAACATGTTAATAAGTGAAATAAAAGGAATAATAAAATTTAAAAATGATATTAATCAAGTACAAAATAACTAATGTTTATTATTCAGGAAGAACAAGGAACAAACTAGTCAAGTCGGACATGATGAAAGGGATTTCTTATCTCACCATTAATTATGTGAGATTTCCATTGTTCACCACTAATTTATTTCATGTGATGTATTTTGTACATCCATTTTATATTTATTATTATAATCCACTTTATATTTATGTTATTCTTTGTATTTTTTGGTGGTTATTAACTTTTGGTCATACGACTCGATTGATTACAACGTAGTAAGGGATTATCATCTCACTTTTTATTCTTGTGAGATTCATGCTATATTTTACACTATTTCATTTTGTGTGGTGTATATACTTCCCACGATTGTATTAATTGTGTAATATACTACAATTTATGGGTATTTGAATCTTCATTTTGTGATTTTTCTTTTATGGGATGTATGATTCATAATTTACCAAATCGGTATGCGAACCTTTTAACCAAATTTCAATTCCTTGGGTTAATCATATAATTATTAATTATGTCTTGCTATGATTATGTGTGGAATCACTATTTATTTATTTATGTGGTAATTTACATTCCCATTTATGTGGATTTACTTTTGATATACATAATCACTCCATTGATAAATTCTAAAGGCATCGAGATGAACTTGATAAGAGTCATTTTAACCGAACTTCCATTCATTGACTTAAACATCCAAGTCATTGGTTTTTTCTTAAATATAATATCTGTGAATGTTCTCTAATTGATTTACACTTAATATCCAATCATATTTAGAGTATTTATATTTTTTCATACATTATTATGTAATTGATTTATCCTTATTCTAAGGATTCATTTTTTATAAGGGATTTCATCTCAATTTACATTCCATTGAGACTTCATTGTAGTTATGAACCAATTAGCTCTTATATGGTGTATTTTCAATACTTTGGCATATTATATCATGAATCCCTTATTGTAATGATATTATAATGTTCTGATTAAATTTTATTCCTCAATTATTTGTATTCAAGTGCCTCTCATTTTGTTAAAAACTCTTTAACTAAAATATCGTTTTAATTGTTTTAAAGACTTATTCCCCTAAATATTTGTCATTAATGTACATGTTCTAAAAACGGGTTATATGATTTATTTATGTTGAAATTAATGTTTTAAAATGATAATTCATTAAAAGCTTCAATTTTGAATGGGAATCTTTGATTCAAAAATCTTTTTGTTAAATGTTTTAAATGGTTTTGAAAATGGTTTGATAAAACATTGTTTATTTCAATATCTTGAATTGATATATTCTGATTAGAATGTAGAAATTTTATCTTTCCTTTATTATTGTGTTATGTGTTATGAATATGTTATGTTTATTGAGAATTTTTTACCTATATGTGTAGTTCCATGGTAAACCAAGGGCGGGTGAGGCCGATATAGGTCTCCAATGCATTGGGTAACATGATGAAGGTAAATGTTAACGTTTTACCTAAGAGATTTAGGGATTATTCTGTGATGGGTATTTCGAATATGACTCCCTATGTGGTTGTGATAGATAAAATGTAAGTATGTTTTGAATGACATAAGTTACCATTATGATTTATGATTTCTGTATGTTATTAATAATACTTATGATTTCATGAGGTATGTTAGGAATAAGAAGTATGGTTTCATTGATTTCTTTTTTTTTGATGGAATAATGTTTCTTTTAAGTATTTTAGAACCCTAACTGAGCTTTTAATGCTCATCCCATGTTTTGGAATGTTTTTCACAGGACATAATTATGAATAGTGTCAAGGATGAGATCAAGGAGAAGTCATGCTGTCTAAAACAGGGAACTAAACATGTCCCTTTTTTTCAAGAGATATTTTTATTTTATTAAAAATGGATACTAGGTAGTGGAGTCGACATGTAATATTCAAGTTGTTATGTAATAGTTATGGCCTAATTCTCTAAAACTCTAAACCTGTAACGATCCTCAATTTGAATTCTTGACATAATTCCAGATTATGTAATGTTTAAGGATGAGTCCTTATTGTACGGTTTCCATTACATTCACTAGGAACCATTTTTAAACAATGGAATACACTAGATTAATTTATGAATCGAAATACATAATTCCAAACTAGTAAAACACCTTATATATTTTTAACAATTTATGCATATAATCTATAATCATAAAAAAAATGTTTTCTTGGGGGATGTATTTACACATAAATCCTTCATAATGGCTTTTAATGAAAAGGGAAATTATCATAAGAATATCCCCGGGGGGTGTTGTAACCAATAGTGTAGAAAGGCCCACTATCATGCACCAGTTCTCATTCAAGTATACCTCAAAGATGTGTTTTTGGGTTTTACCCCTAGATTCATCTATACCAGATCCACCTCTAACTACTCATATCCCGACAGGGATATATTTTATGGAATATTTTCTAAATATCTACAATACCAAAATTTTAGGATGTTCATCAATTATAATACTCAATGACAATATTAGGATAATGTACTGTAATCATAGTTTTTTTTAAATATGGGTTTTATGGTTTGTATTAATCTTCCTCTGATACCAACTATAACTCTCTAACACTAGTTACCCAGAGTTGGTGCATCATTACATTACATTGGCATGATTACAAGAGATCATGTCTTGAAATACCAATTAGTTTAGTAGTCGTAGAAGAAATAGATACATACATGTGTTTGACGTTACATTATGAAATGAACAAACAAAAATACTATGGCCCCTTTGAACAAACTCATATTCCATAGAATATCCCTGCAGGTCAATCAAAATATACTTCTTTAAATCCTCAGAAAAATAAAACATAAGAAATGGGTGATCTCAGGTGCTTAGTAAGGATAACAATATACCACAAACTATAATAAATTAGAATAAACCATTAAGGTAATGTATAAGACATAAACACAAGAAATATAATCATAAAATTCAGCATAATAATGAAAGATAAATCATATGCTACCATTTACATATTTATATGGATATTCTACATGTCTAATAATCACATGTAATACAAATAGCTAATTTCATATTGATGGAATGCAAAATGACGGACATCATAACCACATAGTCAAGGGCTCATGACAAGAATATAAATAAGATTTCGTCAAGGACCTATTCCAAGATAGTAGTTTTTCTCCTGAGACCTACCGATGCGTTGAGGAGCTATAGCAGGCTCCACATATCACTTACTATGTCTAATGCATTCCTCGTATGAAAATTCTGATACATATCATAAGCATTCATATTAAAACTAGAATATGAAATGTTAATAATTTATCAATAAATCATGAATGGTATAAAAATAATATATCCACATTCAAACATATCACAAAACCTTCAATACAATATATATGATATATAATAATAAATCAACTTCAACCAAGTGCAAAATCCATCAATGGATGTTGACATAGATGAAATCAAAACTATTAGAGTGAAATATCTCCCTTTTTTTGAAATCATTTAAAAGTCACATAATAATAGAAGAAAACATTTATTTTGAAAATATTCTTATAATATTGTAAGGGAATCCTCCAAGGTGTTATAATGGAGGAAAATAGCTGCACTTGCCGTATAATTTAAAAAAACATCCTTACCTTAATTTCTCAAAATGGTTATAAAGTATCTTATATGGAAAATTATAGAAAGATTCCTTGAAAATAATTTTTAAAAAGTAAAATAAGGGTATAAATTATTTAACCCATATTCTAGGAAATATAAAAAATGTTTTGGAATAAATTTTTAAGAAATAATGATTAGGATGATAAAGATTTCCCATTAGATGATTACGTATAAACATTATTTCAGTAGTATCATTGTTTCGAGTGTTAAGTGATTAATTTTCCTTTATATGTTTTGTTATGTAAGTAATTTTAGTTATGGAAAGGATGTATTTGAATCATATTAATAATTATATTAATTTTTTAAAGTTTATTTTTAATCATAAAATTAAAATTATTCTTGAATGGATAGTATGGGGAATGAATTTTATCACATTATTATTGACGGTAATATGTACTTACACACGAGCGACAATATCATTCCATTGATGGGGAAATAATATGTAATGGGATGATATATTACATATAATTAATTATTAACATGTTATATTTATTATTTAATGAAAGTATACAAATTATTATACCCATCCAAATAATGAAGTGTTGGATAACAACTACACCACGATGTGGAGACGGTAAGCCGTACGTACACACGTATGGTGACTTTTTCATTCGTAGGATGGATAGAATAATGAATCTGGTTGTAACATATTTATAATAACATCAATTTATGTAGAAGGTACTATAGTTATTATTTTGGTATTGAAACAAAAAATAAAGAGGAAGGGGAAGAAGAAATGAACTTTGAAAGAGGTAATGAAATTATCACCTCTTCTTCAGCTGCTTCCTTTTTGATTTGATCAAAATGGATCCATTGGATGGATTTATGATCTCATTAAGGCCTCTAGGTTGATGTGATGGTATTTGGGAAGATATTTGATCTGACTTTGGCCGATCCAAATGGATTTTGTGGTGTGATTTCGAGAAAATGGGAAGAACCCTTTTATAAGAGCTGTGAGGGTCTCTTTAGGTAAAGCATGAAATATTATATTATTAAAAAATATCATTCTGTTTATAATGGATAAAAATGGATTTATTTCGAGTATATGGTGGGTATGGGTCTAAATCATCTCAAACAATAGTTTTTAGATATGTTTCGGTCACTATATTAACCTTATCTTTTAGATTTAACTATTAGTTAAAAAGTTAATCTTTTATAATGTCTTCTTGTATTTCTATACTAAATTGTTAATAAACTTACTATAAAATTATCTGAGAACCTAAAATGTTTCATTAATTAAATATATATCATAATATTAGACTTTTATCTAAACCATTGAATTTTAGGAATACTATATCATTTAATAATATAGTATTTTTTTTAAACTCATTTATGCCTATTTTGATAATATTTAATATTTGGTTTTTCTGAATGTGAAAAAAGATTCATTACTTAGAAAATAACATTAAATAAATCCTAACATGTAATATTAACCTATTAAATAAGTGTAATGAATCAAAAATCTCAATTTACATTAATTTTTATATTTATAATATTAATTATTTTAATATTTCATTAATAAGGTAATTATTTCATCATCAATTTATCAAAAATAAATTTAATTATTTGCGTTAAAAAAAATACCATGATTTATTATATCTTTTAATATTTCTGATTAATATTTAATATATAATTTATCTTCTATATAACCCTAAATTTAAAACGGTTTAGTTATTAAAATTTTAATTCATCGATTTTAACTATTCTTTAAATAAAATAATAAAAAATATCATAATCTAATCCATGTGGATCAAAAAGGTTCTTATTTTATTCCTAAGGATGATTTTTTGGAAATATGCTTATCCATTATAATTAGGACATGTTTTAGGGTAATTATAATATCATTTTTACCTTTAATTACAAAATTTACTGTTAACTGTGGAAAATAATATTGAAATGTCACTTTTCACCAATAATTATTTTAATCCCATTGAACCTAATTTTACATAATAATGTTAACCATGCCTCTCTCTTTTTTTAAATTTAATTCCCAAAAGAGTTAAAATTAAATTTCTTACATATTTGTAAATGTGCCTAGATGGTGGGTTAAAGAAGTTAAAAAATTCAATAAAATGTTATATATCTAATATTATTATGAAATGACTCCAATTAATTACATAGGACTAATAATGGTATTATGTATCTATTTTGATATTAAAATATATTTAAATAAAAAATAATAATTATATATATATAATTCAGTTTTAACCTAAAATGCATTGTTTTTCACTATTCATCAAAAATTGAAATTTTGCAGAAAAACACAAAAAACTAATCTAAAGCTAATTTAGATATTAATAAAACAAAAATGAAATTCATTTTCAAAAATAAAATTTATAAAATTTCTATAAGTGGGAATTACTATTCATACCTATTTTTAAACGGCTAGTTTGACTGGTCATGGTGTGCTAAAAGTTGAAGTTTCATACAATAAAAGCTATTGTGTTATTAAAAGTGAAGAATACCATGGATGCTTGGGTTGTTACAACTAACTACATTAAATAATATATGTTTAATGGAAGTTACAAAAAACCTGCCCATAATCTATTTTAATATTTTTAATAAATATTTTATAAATATCTATAAATATACAAAAACTGATATTCTATAAATTATAACATAAACCCATTAGACATACATCAAAAATACACATTCATAGAAATAGGCACGGTCATCGTAACATATGTATCAATCAACCCATAAATCAGCTAATACCATAATCATCAATATTTCCAAATAAAAAATGTCTAACAAGAACTGATGGCCACTATACATCCATTTCAAAACATCACCTACATCTATTTGCCTATACACCATCCCATAATCTAAATTGGACCATATCAACTCATTATCTATAAAAAAATCCTAATAAAATAAATTAGAATTACAGTAGAATAATTCATAAAATTTTAAAATATTATCGATACTAGGAATCATCACAAGTGCCTTTTGAGAAATGATGTGGATCAGAATGGTCAACCTCCTGCAGACTATAGAAATATTCATCATATAATAATGACCAAAATATTTAAGAAAAGGTCTTTGAAATTTAAACAAAACAAAATTAAAACATAATGATGAATATAAATTTATTTTTAATAAAAAAATGCATTTTAACATAAGAAAAGTAATATATAAATAAATACACATTAATAATAGAAACCTAACTATTTAAGATAATATCAAACACTTACAATTGAAAAGGTATAAGTAAATATTATAATTTATTGTTATAGAAACATGTAGCATGCTTGAAATTTGTTTAATATACAGATTTTAAATATTTTGATATCATTGCATGTTTTATAATTCAAAAAATAATAATTTGTTATTTTTCAGTGATTGAAAGTCAATCTGAGAACATTTTCTATGGTTATGAATGTTACAGACATATTTGAGTGTTTTAATATGCAAAAAATACATTTATATCCATAACATGAAAACAATTATTCGGAATGATGTGTCTACAGCCCTTACATTTCACAGTTAATTATACAGTTATTTTCCCCTTATTTCAAGACATTTTGAAATTGTTTTCCTATTTTTTAATGTTTGACACATTTTTATGTTTTAAAACACTAAAAACACATTTATTGAGACAACCGAATAACCGTCAATCATAATGATGTGGTGTGGGTTCACACAGTTCACAATTAACTAAATGATAGTTTTCCCCAAATTTTTGGAAAATCCAACACAATTTTCACATTATGATTATTCTATTCCCTATTTAGTGTATTAAATAACTAAAAACAAGATTACTGCCATAATAGGAATACCCTCTTTTATAATGATGTGTCGTCAATTCCTACATTTCAAAATTAAATCTATACTAGTTTCCCTTGATTTCTCATAAATACAATGTTTTTTTCATGGTATTGACCTTTCCAAACATGGTTTAAAGTTTTAAAATACTAAAAATTCATTGACATGATTAATAAGAAAACCATATATTTGAATGATGAGCCTTCGTTTCTTACATTTCAAAATTAAATCAACAGTCATTGTCCCCTGATCTCAAAAGAAATCAAATCCATTTTGATTTTATTACCATTGTAGACAAGTTTTAGTGTTTTAAAATAGTAAAAACACATTTATAAACACAATATGAATAATGAAATTTAGAGTTATGAACCATGATTTACTATATTTTATAATTAAATATATGGTGGTATCCCATGATTATAGGACAATCCAAAATTGTTTGTTTACTTTTGACCATTCCATGCACAGTTTGTGGTTTTAAAACACAATAAAAAATCATTTGAAATCATTATATAAAAATAATAATTTATAATGATGTTTCATTAGTTACTAAATTTCATATTTAAATCAATGGACATTTACACTAATTATTGGATAATCTGAAACTATTTTTCTACTTTTTACCATTACACAGAGAGTAACTTTTTTAAAAAACTAAAAACACATTTACTAACATAATGGGAAAAATGTCATTAAGAATTGTGTTTTGTCAGTTCCAACATTTATAAATTAAATATTCAGAGCATGTATAATAATATTAATAAAATCCTACATTGTTTGACTATTTATTACTATTTCTCATATTTTGTAGTGTTGTAAAACTCTAAAATCGTTATTATGACCAAAACAGTTAAACCGTTATTCAGAATGATGAACTATTTGTTATTATATTTCGCAATTAAATATAAGGCCTTTTATACTAATTACATGACAATATGGAATCATTTTCTAGTTTTTTATCATTACACTCACATTTTACTATTTTGAAACAATAAAAAGCGATTACGATCATAACAGCTAAACCCTAAGTCAGAATGATGTGACTTCGGTTCTTATATAAAAAATAAAAAATCTAAGGTGTATTTTCCATGATTTTATGGAATATTGTTGTTTTATTTCTAGTTTTCACACTTTCAAAAAATTTTAGTGTTTTAAAGCTCTATAAATGTGTTTTTGTGAATAATGAGAATACTGTAATTAAGAATGACATGTTGTCAATTACAACATTTAGAAATTAAATATATGGACTTTGTACCCATATTTCTGGATAATTTGATATTATTTTAGTAGTTTTGGACATTCTACTCAGATTTTAGTGTTTAAAAAAATGCATTTATAAGAATAACTGGAAATCCATAATTCAGAAGGATGTTCTATTAGTTACTATATTTCAATATTAAATATACAGTCATTTACACTATATTTCAGTTTATTTTGATGTTTTTTTGGTTTCGACACATCGACACCTGTTTTTAATGTTTTTTAAATTTATTAAGTGTTTACCGATTAATTATGATCACACCGCACATCTGGTTGACAAGTTTTCTTCATGTACATGTAAAAAAAAGTAATAGTGGATTCCCACTGTTTTAATGACAATATGATGTTGTTTCCTTGTTTTTAACTAATTGATTCATGTTTTAGTGTTTTAAAATAGGAAAAAAAATTACATCCATAATTGTAAAATCAACAATAAGAATGACATGTCCTCAGTTCTTAAATTTTAAACAAAAATATACAGTCATTTGCCCCTAAATAAAGGAAAATTTGATTTCTATTGTTTATTTTGGCCATTCCATGCATGTTTTAGTGATTTAAATCACTAAAACTCATTTACATCATTTACAAAAATAAACTCATTCAAAATGACATTCCATCAATTCCAACATTTGAAAATTAAATATGTGATCATTTTACAATTATTTCAAGACAATACAATGTACTATTCTAGTTTTGACAACCTAAAATTTATTTTAAAGGCTTTTGTGCCTTTAATAAGTTATTATTATGTTAAAATATTGAATTAAATCTCGTATTGTTTTTAGAGTTATGGATAATGATCAAAAATTTATTTATGATATTTTGGAATCAAACACAAATAAATTCAACATATTATGTGGTTAATATGACTCATATTTGTGCATTCTATATAAAAGTATCACTTTAGGTTTTTATGGATGTTTTTTTGTTCTTAATTGAGACAATAAATATGAAATGAAGTCAGGTAAATCAACCTGAAAAAACAACATGAAATAAATAACATTACGCTTTATAAGTATTTTAAAAAATTTACTCATGTATTTAAAATAATTTATCATGTAACATTATATTAATATTACATTATCTTTAGTATCAAAATATTAATTATTTAAATCTATAATAATATGCCCTTAATCTATATAATTAGTTGGAAAATACACTATATCGGGAGAATGATGCCAAATAATCTGCCAATATGTTTTGATAATGTAACTATTAAGAACCATAAAATCATCAAATATACTGATAATCTTGAATTACATTAGTTTCCATAAATCTTCAATGTATATATTTCTATATATTATCTAATTGTATTTATGTATTTGATAAATTCAGTATAAAATTAATAAAATATAATATAAATTAAAAAATACACATATTCCAATAACAGTAATCTGGTAATATCCCCTAGATGGAGGGGTGACAATCTACTCCATGACTAGATGTGAATACGGTGGTGGGATACAAATTAAATTTGGGGAATCATATGGATCAATATTAGTCTCATGTAAAAATGAATAACTAATATCCACAAAATATGGAAATTGTGGTTTTTTGCTCTCAGATGTTGATAGAATAGAATCCTTAATTTTCGTTCACATAATTATTGGATTCCAAATTTCTAAGGAAACATAAATATATAAAAATCTAAAAATAGAAATATTTTATTCAAAATAAACTAAATTAATACATATATATATATATAACACATATCTATATGAAATTGTAATATAATTGCATTAGCAATTTATACATTAAATTTCATAAATACTCATTATCATCATTATTTTAAACATACATTGTGATGAGTTTTCATTTTCACACCCAGCTGAAATTTCTACCATTTCAATTCTGTCGGGATATAAATACTCAGTATTTTTTTGTTAATTATATTCCCTATAATAAAATAAAAAATTGGTATTCATAACCCATATCATATAATTCTCTTTTCATTTAGATTACAATAACACTCCAGCCTTCATGTATTTCATCATCAACATAACAAACCATAATCACTTGTGAATCAAAGATAAATGGATCATGCTCTACTTGCTCACTTTCATCCCTCAAAGAATAGATTTTAACATAAGTAAAATGTATAAAATCATTCATTATACCCCTATAAATTTGGAAACACTTTTATTTGAATAAGGCAACTACAAACTGGGCATGATTGTTTACTACAATTATATCAGCCAGTTTCCCATGGTATACCACCTATAAAATTATAAATAAAAAATATTTTTAGTTTGAAATTATCCTTCATGATAAATTTTATGAAACCTAGATCCATGAATATTGTATTCATCAAATTTCTTATCACACCTCAAATGACCTTGAGCCAAAAACATCGAATTATAAATATTTTTGCTCTATTATCCACATTCATTGTCTAGAAAAAATGATATAATATATAAATATTAACATTGAAAAAATAAATATATGTCAATAACATCAATATGAGTAAATACATACAATATGGGAGAACTATTTGAATAGATCGTTATTATCATATTTTGTAAATTCCATCTCACATTGAGATCAACCCCACAATTTCATTTTTTTTTGTAGTGAAAATCCATTAATAAATGTATCATCAAAGAAACTATTGAGTATCACATATCAATGTGCTTGTAGAAACGCCACATTAGCCTGGGTAAAATTTCACCCCTCTCCAATTTGTCTTCCAATTTTTCAAAATAACGATGATGAATTTTTAGAACTAGAATGAGCAGAGATGTCATCATCACATACAACATGATTATGTCTAGCATCAATCACATCTAAAATTCTTAGAATAATTTGTCAATTATTGTTTAGATATTTTCACTTTAACAATAGAGCCTTCTAGTAGATATTTATTCATCAAATATGATTTAAATGACATAAATACATAATGAAAAAATTATAAACATATTAAAATATTTTATAAAAAGAACTTATAAAATTGAATTCGCTAAATAAAATAAAATAAATATCAATGTACCTTTTAATTGTATACATCCTTATATTATCTTCTAGTTCACCATGTTTAGATTCATCTATAAAATGAATAATAAAATTAATCATGAATATAAATAATGATGTGGAAAATAACATCTCAAATTGAAATAGTGTGGAAACAATTATTTTTTATGTTTATCTTTATTAGTTGGATTTAGATTATTTCCTCAATGCTATATGAAAAAGATACAAAACACAACTAGAACTACAATTATTTTTTCGGTAAATTATTATGAAAATAAAACAAGAACCACTTATGCATAAATACAATTGATTTATGAGTTTTAAATCCATGTAACATTCTATGTTTCAAGTTAAATAACCTTGATGTGTTACTTAAATATTTATCATGCACATTTACAATATTTAATGTTGGAAGGAATATTTATTTAGAATAATTTTCATTGTGAAAATATTATAAGGATAATTTTCATTATCATATTCTTATAAACCGTGATTTATAATCATTGAAACTAGATCTTAATGAGCATTATAACGATCCTTCGATTTACCCATCTCATTAAGAAATTTAAAACATATATTATCACAAATATTATTCTCAATATCCATTATGTCAATATAATGATGTATCAAATCAAACTACCAATAAGGATGTTAGAAAAGTGTATTTTTTTATTCCGTTTTTGTGTTCCAACTTTATCAGATATTATACCTTATACCAGATCCCCCCATAATTTAATTTATTATGTTTTCCAAATTCTTCAGTGAAATTAATTAATAGTATCATTATTTATGAACTTGATTAACCTTCTATGTATTTCTTATTACAATATTTCCATAGAATCATTTCCTACTAAACTTGAATTAATGTGAAGCATCATAAAATTAAAAATGACGCAAAAAACACTATTTTATTCAATAAGGTGATCATTGAGGTTTTAAATCAAAAATAAAAAATAGGATATGCCCAACTAGTATAAGTGTTTCTACATGATAAATATACTAATATAATAAATTCATTAATTTTACTCAATAATGAAGAATGTATATTGAATAGTTTTCCCATTGAAGAATCATGTGTGTCCACTAAATAATTCCATAATTATAACAGTTATATAATTTGATGTTAATGGTATACATCAATTTCATTTGTAGGCATTTGATTTCTAGGAAAAAAGCATTGAAATAATGAATGAGGACTTCTAAATACACCTCCATAGAGGTATATTATAGCGGATAATTGTTTCCCCAATTTCTATAAATAGAACCTAATGTAAAAAAAATGTGTTAAATCCATCATAATCAAATACCAAAAGATCATTTCTGGTATCTGAAGAAAATACAAGTATATTGAATGAAACACATCCTATGACGTTGAGTCTTTTTTATGTATCTCTAAGCCATTTCTAGTATCTTGAAAATTCCACTTCATTTAATCGATAGTTTTATATGACAAGAATAATATTATTAAGTATTGTTTTAGAGAAATGTAATGCAATACCATTGCATTATTATTTTTATTTTCTTCTTCTAGTGGTGGTGTTGATTAATACTCTCACTATTTATCAATGACTTCCATAATATTGTATGAAATCTTTCACATTTTTCTTTACCATAAACTGCTACCTAGTAAACATTAAGTGATTAGGTAATTCATGTATCTTTGAATAACCATGTATAATTCTGTTAACGACCATATTCATCTCATAGAATGATTCATGGATCATAGAATCAATAAATGCATCATCAAGATACTTTAAAATCATGGTCATTTCATTGTATCTAATTCCAAAGAGACATGTTATATTATACAATGTAAGTAGAAAATACAATATCAAATTTCTGGAACCCCTCTCATAAAATTGTGTTTGTCCATCATCAACTAATTCATAAAAATAAATATATTTTCACTAAATATATTGGAAAAATTAAACAACTCATGATAAACTAAATGTTCAACTAATTAATAGAAATCTTGGATATTTTATTATACAAAACCAATTGTGTTATTTAACAAATTTAAAACAAAATTAACCTCTTTCTAGTCACTTTTTTTTCTGTTGATTGTATTTTCATTTTTTGACATTCCAAATAAAATGATTCAGCATACCAAATCAAACATACATATCAAGCATGAAATAGTTCCAATATCATATTATCATATAAATCATTTTCAATCAATCGTCTCTTGAATTTAAAATTAGGACACGATCATTTCATTCAGTATTCCACTGATCAATTTTTAATTGTGTTATAATTTCCTTTTACATTCGTAGGAATTGATTTTTATTTCCATTTTACATTCAGACTTAATCATATAAATGTTTCATCAAAATTGTAAAATCCAAATTAATTATCACTCAATGTCACCATTGAATCTTCTATTTAAAAAATAATAGAAAATGGGATTAATTAAATAATTGACTTTGTCTTAATAAAAATTTATTATAAAAAAATAGTTCAAATAAATTATTATTTATCACAAGAATAGATGAATGTGATGAATTAAATAAAAATATAATGGTTTATTCTATCATAGTGTTGTAACTAAGGTGCAATCATTTAAAAAAATGAATTGTCCAATGTACGAACCATTTCCCATAATCTAACTAATCAAATACCACCCATTTAAAAATATGACTGAATGTTATACTATACTCGCACTATTGAACTCAATATGTATATATTCTATTAATCTATTTTAGTTTGAATTCATGATGATCCATGAATTATATAAATCAACTCTATTCACATAACATTAAATCACATGTTCCATAAATTTTAGTTAAACATAAAAAACAATTTTAGAATAAATTTAAATAATATCTATTGTGAATTTAAAATAAAATTATAATAATTTACTAATTTATCAAAAAAACTTTGCTACAAATTATAGTTAGTATTATTAAATAAAATATTAGTTAAAATAAAATCAATGAAAATATGATATATATTATAGTTACCATAGTAAATTATTTATTATTATTCATGTTAAAAATAACACTAATAACTCAATTATTATTCGATAATTTTTATTTAATTAAATTATTACTCACATATTCATTAAAAAATTTCCATTCTGATAAATTTCAAAATTCAATAATATATTATTTTCATGGACATTATCTATAGAAACCATTCCATGGTTTATGATAAAACCATGTGTAACCCTAAACACAACAACTAATTGGCCATGAGTTGGAACATAGCCTCAAATATGTATATGTAACAAATTGAAAGCAATAACATATATATAAATTAGTTTAATTAATTAAAATCAAATAAAAACCATGAAATTATGAATGATATGCATGTAATAGCTACCATATATAAGAATTTTATTTAAAATATAAACAAAATAACCAAAATTAATGACTAATATAAATATAAATAACTCACATTAAAATCCAAATAACACATTATATACAAAAGTTACATATAAAATTACTGTCTAATTAATTTAATAAAATTTGCAACTATTGTCATCAAAAATGTTTTTGCACATAATGCTATATAAAAATAAAATTAGGGTGTTCATGAAGAAAGCAATAGGCGAGTCAATTTTTTTGTGTGGAGGCAATCTGATCCAGGAAGAGGTATCATGGAGGGGTACATGACACTATCAAAGAGGGGAACCGATATGTGTTGTGGGAGGTCAAAGGCTGGGGTGGTCACGTAATCAGAGTGATTTCTAGACAAGAGGTTGGGGGTCAGCTATCATAAGCTCGAGGTAACAATTCGGTATAAGATAGAATGAGAAGAGGAGGAAAATCGGGGGATTGTGTTGGGGTCTATACTAGGGAGAGGGGAGGAGGAGGTATAGGGATGTATGGTCGGCATCGCACAGAGGGAACAGGGGAGGGAAGGGATTGGGTTTTTTTATGAAAATTTTTGTACGAGTTTTGTTGAAACCAAATCATAATGAAAACATAGAACTAATATAAAGGAGGTTTTATGAAACTACCTCTATATTATATATATTTTTTAACACCTGTTATTTTCTAGTTGTTAACAGAACCACAACGAGTGAAATACAAAAAACCATTAGTTTTTTAGGGCCACAATATTAATTTAACAACACAAAGTCAATATAAAAAGGGTCTCCCTAAATTACATAATAATGTGTTAAAAGACACACCCAAAAAATGATCACAAACACACAAGGAAAGTCATGAACCCTTTATCATGGTCCTGTAGATGTAGTCTTGCCCAATTTCAAAATGTAATTCAAAGAGGGTTGGATTAAATTGAATATTTTATTGAAAACCACGAAAACATGTTAAAACTGATCAATTATATTTAGAGATTCATAGGGTAAGAACAATGTGAAGAAGAGGCATGGGGGAGGATAGCCACACAAATGAGGTTATATTGCACCAAAAAATTAATATCAGAGCACTGATGAAGGAGATGGAGGAAAAGGATAAGAGGATGAAATGAGGTGAGCCCCCTGTGCAGTGTGTGACCAATATGGAAATAATGATAGGATGAATACAAAATGAAAGAGGACTTAATTATTATATATTCCCCTTTAATGATATTGCATGGTTTTCTAAACATGCCCCATCTATGCAACACCAACTGTATAAATCTTGAGGACCCTAATGTTTTTAGACACATTTTTCCAAACCATGTGAAAACCCTTCAGTATCCCTCTTCCCAAAAATTAATGGTTGTCCGCACATTCATTCACCCACTCATATAGATTCCCCAAACTTTTAAAAAATTTAAAAAATTAACCACATAGTTTGCAGGAATAGGTCTCTTAGTTAAAACTATACCTTGCACATTGACCTAAAACTACAATACATGTGTTTTGGGCCTCCGAATCTCCCAAATCACTTCCAAAACCCAGATTCACTATATAAGCCACTAAAACCATCCAATAATGTGTTATATGGTTAATGAAACTCATATAATTTGGATCTGATCAATATAAAATACATGTTAGCACCCACGAATTAAAAAAACTAATTGGTAGTGGTTTTCCACCAGTTTCATACAAGAGGGACGTTACAAGAGTTTTCATCACAAAATAATGAATTGAAATATAAAATGACTAAAAAATTAAAATTTTGATTATGAAATCTAATACATATACATATATTAGAGTAAGATGTATCTCTATTACATACGAGACCAATACATTGAGCATTTCAATCCACCTAGTGCTCATGTATGATTATATTATCATCCACCCAACATATCTTTCATTGTTGGGGATATAAGTATTTATATTATTATCATTATTTTATTTGAAAAATTATTCCAATATAGTGTTCATCGAAATCATTATCTCCTCTATAAATCGTATCATGATATAGAACATTAGAATAATGGTATGATTATTGATTGGAATTTATGGTTTCTAGTACCATCACAATTGAATTTTTCAACATAAAAAAATCCAATAATATATAGAAATATAAAAATATATAACACTATTTTAGTGTATTATCTAGGGATAATAATTGAGGTACATTACCCTTAGTTTGGGACCTTTATATAATCAAGTATAATGTATTAATGGATATTATATACAATGTTGGGGTAGAGTTTTACATCTTTATCTTCCCAAAATATTTCTATTTGAATCCATAGGCTATAGATCACAAAATATAATATCTATATCTAAAATAATTTCGTTTTAATATTCATTGATAATAAATAATACTATATGCTTATCTCTTAAATCAATGTGTGGATATTTATACATAAGTTTGAATAGTTTTAATGGTTATTTGTATTATATAACCTAGTGGGAGATGAAATATTATTAATGGAAAATTTTCAATCGTTTGAGATAGTAAATGTGATATATAAGAAAATGTGTGTGTTAATATGTATAAAAATTATGTCATATTATGTCATCATTGTCCTGTATTGGTTACATACTCTGAATTCTTTTACATATTTTAATAATTGTTTAGTTCTTCTAATATACATGGAATATAATCTATTTACATTTTTTAGTGAAAAAGATTTCCATATGAAGCCATAGAGTGTCTAAATTCATCCCAAATTTTTTTATAATTTTAAATCTTTATACAATATATGAATGAATAAAGGGATTTCCAAATATGAAGGATCAAATTATTGATGTTTTCATACAGAGCGGTTGTGCCTTTATATCTTCCTTATGAGATTAAAATTTTAGGTGAATTACATATGGATGTATCTTATATATATATGAGATTGTGTGTGATACCATATTGAATTTATCATTCTGTTATTTTATCTATATAAACTAAAATATGTGATTTACTACATCTGGGTTTTATTATTCTCACTTTGTTTCCTTGTTTATATTGTGTTATTTTTTCGATGAATATTAATAATTCTAAGAGGTTGTGATTGAAATATTTTTCTTTGAAATATGTGTTTCTGAAGTACTAGAATACATTTACGTGGATAAGAAAGATATATAATCATGTAAATGGATTATCGGTATTTTTATATGTCGTTCAACAATCATGATATCATCAAACTAAAGTCACGGTGAATGATAATTTTTGATAACATTACAAAGTAAACCTATGAATATGGGTTTGTGGTGATTCCATTATGAGATAATAATTCACCCAAATATTTTATGTTATTTTATTATATTATTCCATTAAACATTTATTATTGTTCTAAAAGATAATATCAAATTTTACCTGAATATAATGAAATAATATGTAAAAAATTTGACAAACGTTTTAGAACATATTTATCATTATTTCATGTATTATAGGAATAAAATGTATATGTTTTTTAGGTTGGAAAATAATTTTATATTTTATGTTTTTTCTCAATAGGATATATTCAATGATCCTTTGATGATCAGGGTTGATAAGTTCTTTTAGTTCATAAGAATGTGTCTATGGTTCATATATTTCATATTTCAACATGATGTTATAGGACGTTTCGTACTAAATATTTTTGAATTAAAACCCCTTTATTCATTTTAACTAAGCAATAACAATAATATTAATAGATTAATAAAAATAAAAAAATATTTTATTCAATAAATAAAGGAATAATTCATACATTGTTCTTTATATTCATAGAGAACGAGTTCTGTTTGAGGTTCAGGGTGATGTTTCTCACACTTTGATATGGTAATATAACATTGAAATAAGATTAAAATATATCATCTGGGTTAATAATGTCATCAATTAATTAAAATTACAATGTCAAACATAACATTAATGTTATAATTTTTGTCTTATATTAGAGGATTATAAGGCACTACCCACCTAGAAAGCATTTTATGTTATTCATGGACAATAAGGGATAGAGATTTATATTATCCAACTATAATTTTAACATGTACTAGTAGTGGTATGTGGAATAATTAAATGATATTTATTTAATAATACGTATAACTTTTAACTAGTATTGATGTATTTAGTTAATTAAGGAGGAGGAATTATAGTGATGTTTTTGTGATGTATGTGATGAGTTAGAGATAATGGGGAAACTAAAAACATTGTAATTATATATAAAAGTGTTTTTAGTGAAGGAATACTATATAAAATTATAATTCACTCTCAATTATATAATTAATTGGAAATGTATATACTAAGATACCATTATGTAGTGGGGTGTAAAAGGAAAATAATTAACATAAAATACCTTGTTATATTGATATAGGAAGAGGTAAATTAAGAATTTATCATTCTAAACCTATATCATTCTTAGAACATAGATGAGTTGTTTATGTGTGAGTTCCATTGGTAAACATTACTAGTGAACCCTTGATTTTTCAAAGGTTATCATGCCTTGAAAAATAGTTTTAGTATCTTGAATGAAAAAAATCTATGAAAAAATTTATATCTAGGAATCATATATGTCTATAGGTGATGGGAAGACATTAAATTTCAATAAGTTTTTTAATACATTTAATATTCCAAAATCATAATGAATAATTATATATCTCTATCATGTGGTAACATTATCTTAGATAATAACTTGTATTTATGTAATATGTGTTGTAATAAATTGATAGATAATATAAATTAATTTTTTAACTATCATATAAACAATATCCATGGATAGTTTAGTGAAGAGTTATGTGGAATTGTTAATCAATATTCATGGTTCCCACTGGATAATCAATTAATAAAATGATTCATTATTTACATCATTGACATATATGAAATAATGGATCACATTTTATACCTAGTTATATTTAATAGATCATTTAACTCATAGATAAATGATGAGATTGAGTTAATAAATAACACTTTAAAATAAATGTCGATATTTTATAGTATACATAGATGGCCATGTACCACTAAATGAGATTCTTCTATAATAATAATCATTAATAATATATTAGTAACAAATTATTCAAATGATATAGGGATGTTTAATTGGGCATCAATATATAGAAATTAATTTTCATTAAATTGGAATATTCAAAAATATAAAAAATATTACAAAATTTAAATTGAGGGTTTGGTAGAAGATAAATATTATTAAAAAATCATAGAAAACATATACATTATAGAGATTTAGATCATGGAAGTTTCATATTAGTGGTCATAATTTCATCAATTATCCACATATTTCCCAAAAAATAGGTTTGATATATGTAAAAAAGTATTAATTGGGGGGTTTTTAGGCCTTTAAATGTGTCAGGACATGATTATAGGGTAGAATATAGATTTTAGTTAAAACATTTTTTGTAGAGGATTCATGATGTTTTCTGGGTTTATAAGCTTTTTAAGTGTCTTCATGTTACTTATTAGGGTGATGTTTATATTTAGGTATTTCTATAATTCTTCTAGTAGACTATATAAATTCATGATGATTTAGAAATGATGTTATAACTACCAATGATTCCATCTATTCATGTTTTATGGTGGATAATTTTTTGGGGGAATGTACATATTAATGGGTATCATAGGTGACACATTAATATCTTTATTTATAGTAAATCACATTATTATTACATATATAATAAGTTTGGATATATATTTAAGTAATGCTTTTATATAAAATTATAATTTAAATAGAACATTAATGGTTTTTGTGATAGAGAAAATGATATATGACATATATTAAATGAAATACTGAGTATCTCATAAATAAAATTCTTATTTTTTATCAATATTATGGAAGGATTATATTGTACATGTTTTCAATGTGATTATATATTTTTATGGAGTGATTGGAATTTATTAAACAATTTCAGATCGAGAATGTTGATTTCAATTACCAATTCGAACATATATAATATAGTTAATTGAAATATTTCATATCATACATTATGATGTTTATGGGTGTTGGAAAATGTATATGAATATTAAAATACTATTTTATTAAGAAATTATAATGGTCCTGGAAACAACACCGTGTTTTGTGAAACACATGTAATTATATGTACTAGAAGTAGATTATTGTGGACATAAATATGTAGAGAGATAATATAATTTCAATTATGATTATTTTTTGACATGAATTCAAAAAAAATACATCAATTGAATGTTATTATCATTTTTTATCTAGAATATTATTGTTCTCCATAAGGGATTATGTTTAATATACTATATTGTTTTAGAAAAAGTGTATCTTGTTTATTTAAAACACCTCATTACTGATGTTGAGAAAATATTATTCATTTAGTTTTTTATAAGGGGGAAATATTCCAAATACAGTTTATTCCAAAATTTATTGGGATAATATAAAAAAAATTTATGGTTTATTTGAACATTCCATGTTGATGTTTTGATGATGAAAAATTTAATTTTATAAGAGTTTAATGATTACGTGGGATGGAGTAACAATTCATATTTTATTTTAGATATAAATTTTATAGATATAATTTATTGATACACCTTGTAAATTGAGGATAAAATTAAAAATATTGATAAAAACATAAAAAAATCAATATTTTCCGTATTGGGTTATACATAACAACGGAATGGAATAAGATGAAACTAGGTAGTTATATATATAGATGTAGAAAATGTAATGTATTATATTTATGTGGATGTTATTTTTTCAAATATTGAATTATTTATTTGAAAAAATATAATATGGGTGATAATCATATTCAAGTATTTTCTATTTTTGTCATAGAAGTTTATGAAGAAAATAAATCACTTTTATTTTATGTTAGTGAAATTTTACCTAACATCATATTCAATAAATCATGCTCATATTTCATAAAAAGGTGTATTAGATTGAGGATAAAACTTCTAGAAGAAAATCATCATAAGATATACTATGATTCCATATTGAATGTTTTTATTATAATATAAAATAGAATCGGATTCACAAGGGATCCGATAGAAATATCATGGTTCATTTTATCTTTTTAATTGTTACAAATGATAAGTATGTTTGGAAACATGTTACAGAAGCTTGATATAATAAATAAGGAGAATGGATGTTTTTAATCATATTAAGGCCAATTGTTTTTCTAGTTGAGTGGGATAAAATTAAGTCGATGAAAGATATAGAAGATACAATACATTCCATGGTATGTTAGACGATGAAAAATATGACCTTAAAAAATATTAAATATCATGAAAGAAGTCATGATACATTCTGATTGTTTGAATGAGTTGAATGAATTTGAAGCCAAAGACTTATTTTCTCAAGATCATCGTAATGATATCAAAATATATTGATTTGTCTAATGGATAAAGATGATGATCGTAAAATGGTAATGGTTTTCAGTTAGACTTAAATATAAAAGAAGTTGATAACTATTTTATTGAGAATGTAAATAATCCACCAATACTAGTTGGTCATATTTTTTTGTCATTATATTTATTAGGGGATGAATTGTTTGCGAAAAAAATCATTAGAATCATGTTTAGAGGAGAAAGTAGTTCATGAAGATGAAACTGTTCATACTAGTCTATAATACTCAGTCTGCCATCGTAATCATCAAAGGAATAATTGTTTGGGATTGATTAATGAAATTTATATTAAAAGTATATGGTTACTAATATGAAAATGAAATTTGGATAATTATCAAAAATTTATTCAACCATTTATAATTGGTAGATTTACACTGTTTATCATTCTATAGGGTCAATAGAAAAAATGAATATGATATTTTTACAATTTTCATCATCGAAATGATTCATATCATAATGGAAATCAGAATTTTCATTCATAATTGGACTATGGTTTTCTATGAAGATTAATTTTTTCTATTTATTCCTAGAAAAAATTGCTACAAAGAATCGTATTGATTAAATTGTATTGGGAAATTCAAAATTGATATAATTTTGTGAAGAAAGTATGAAACATAAATAATTATTTTAGTAGTTTTGAGATGGTTTTATGAGTGTTTATATGCATTTATAAAGTTATTATTCACCAAAAATTCAATGAAATTTATGATTCAAGAAAATTTGGTTTTCTGGGAAACATTTCAATAATCCCACTCATTCAACATTTGGGTTGACCATAAAAGGGAACACACATTGTAAATAAATCTAAGAAAATAATTTTTCCCAAAAGGAATAGAGATGTAGTGGAACTAATGAATTTCATAGTGAGAATAATTTTCCAGATTAATCATTCTGGAATATGTTTTTGAATCATAAAAAATCTAGGATAAGAGAGAATATTTTATTTGTTGTTTTTGTATTGAGAAATCGAAATGAGTAATCATTTGGAATTTCCAGAATCAGATAGAATAATTCCAGAATTGTCTCTAACAAATTATAAATAAAATATATATTTTCAATATTGATCAATTGGATTGGGAGATTCGGACTGGGAAATTAAATTTTGGTTTATTAAAAATCCCATAAGATATTATACAAGGTTTTGGGATAGATAGTGAAGAATATTTTTAAAACATAATATTTTTGAAAGTTGGTTAATAAGACCATAAAATGATTAGTAAAAAAATATATTACAATTTTCCTATATATTATTAATATTATCCCATTTATTGATCATATAGATACATGATGGTACAGGTATATCATACTCATTTTATTCCACTAGAAATGATTATCTTCTAGTGGATTGTGTGGTATTGAATAATTTCCAAACCATACCAATGATGTAGAGAAACATATTTTTTAGTGAACATTGTTAATTATTATGTTCATGTTGATATGTGTTTTAATTGTTTTTTTGGTGGTAAAGAAATATTTAACAGGAAGTAAATGTTGTTTCATAATAAACAAATATAAAAGTAAATATATCACTAATAAACCCCACCACCTCATAGTGATTCAATTATCTTGATTAAAAAATTTAAATTTATTTTAGAGATGAAGGTTTCTATTTTTTATTATTTATAGATTTTTTTGAACAAAAGATATGATAGAGAATCTGATTTGTTTCAAAAGTAATGGCATTCCAATTTTTGATGGAAAAATTATCAAATGTGGAAAGATATGATGTTTCCTTATGTTATTTCTATTGGATATGATGTTCATGATGCTGAAAAATGGATCTCCTCTTATAGATAAAATATTTCATCTTAAATCCATTGATAAGAAGAATCATGAGAATGAGGGAAGGGATGAGAATTATTTACTTTCATCCTTCTTAATAAGAGATATTTTAATTGAAGATGGTGTTCCCACAACCAAAGGAACATGAGTCAACTTAAAATAAAAAATGAAGTCAATAAAAAAGTAATGAAGTAAAAATATAAAAAGCAGAGGCAGAAGTGTGATGAAATATATATTGGCGAGATTAAATCTACTGGGGACTTAACTATAATAGTTAATGAAATTATAAGTATTATGTGATGTCCTGGTTTAAATTTGAAAGACATTATAGTTGTTGAAAATAGCATAAGAATGATTTTAGAAATTTTATTATGCTAAATTTTCACCGCATGAATATTTGGTTAATAAAAAATTATCACTAGATGATTGGATAACATTCTCATTACTTATGAAATGATAATGGAGAAAATTTATGAAAAAGAGAAAAAAATATGATTGATAAATTTGTTTTTGGGATGAAATGAAATAAAAGGCACATATGATTTTCATTGAATATGATGATTGGGATTCTCACTCTAAATAGAAGATATGTAAAATTATTGAGGTTGTTATTACGTGTTTTATAATAATGTTAGAAGTGGAATAGGTAAATATAAAGGTAAAAATGTGATAAAATGTATATAATATAGATCCATTAGTCACATTGAAGAGAATTACCATCAATGAACAAAAAAAGAAAATATTGTTAAAGAATAATGAAGGCCATGAATATCTTGGAAAAAATCAAGGTGATAAAGATATATTTTTTTCCAGAGGGAAAGGTAAAATATTCTTCAAATTGAAAAGGAAGTATTTCTAATCTAAATTAAAGTAGGAGAAGAATATGAATCTAAATATGAAAAATCACTTGAAAATTATAGTGGGAATAATTTTATTTGATCAACGCATAATGAATATTTTAAAAGTAGATTCTCTAAAAAATAAGAAACTTAAATTGAATCACATTTGATTGAATAGTTGAATGAATGTATGAGAAAAATTATAAGGATTTAGGAGGAAAATATGAAACTGTAAATGGAAATTATTTATCAAAAAGTAAATAATGTCTTCATGATAATAGTGTCTATAAATTAAATGATATTCATGATTTCAATAATTATATTGAGAAATTACATTATCATAATGAACATCTAGAAATAATGATGATGGAAAAAGATGAAGAGTTTGAATTTGTTTAAAATATATTTTAAAATTTAAATAAAGAAGTAAAAATTTAAAAATATATATCTCTGATGGGGGAAAAATATATCGTATAGAGGAACTAGAGAAGCATCAAAAAATACATTCAATGGCGGAGAAAGAAAATTTATGTTGTTTTTGAAAAAAAAGAAACTTGGGAAAGTTATGTATCTAGAAATGACTAATAAATGGAGGGATCATGTGTGAATAGGTAATATTAACATCACAATTATTAGATATTCTATTTTTTGTAAATCATGAATCATATATGAAAAAGACATCATTTAATTTGGAATTATAGGTCTATGGTATAATTCACATTACATTTTAATGGTATGTTAGTATTTTATCCCATATACATTATTCTGATGACATGAATTATAGTAGTAATTAATTCAAATATATTTAAAAATGTTACTACAATGAAAATAGAAAATTATATGAGGTTTTTGGAATCATATAAAATGAGATGTTTAATTATTGAATGATTTATATTGTTTTTTTATGATTTTTTATAACCTTACATTTTTGTGATATTAGTGACTTATTAGAAGGATTTATTAAAAAACATATCCCATAATAAAATAATGGGGAATCATATTTCAATCCACTGAATAATGAGTTATATACTGTTCATTGATAGGTATTAATGAGGTTTTTATGTAATATATTTTATTTAGAAGATGTGAAATGGATAAAAGAAATCAATGATTTTCTTTTAATCCGAAAAAAAATTAAATTTTTTTATCATTGATAGTGGGGTTTCTTCACGATACGTCATAGAATTAGAATTTAATGGTTCATGGTGACTAATGATAATTATCTTCAAAATATTATCATATTTTATTTATGAAATTAATTATTATTTTTTATTTAATAAAAGGATTAAAATCAAGGGCATATGGTGATCCATTATTGGTTAACAATTATGTATAACCATAGTGATTATTTAAGGATATAAATATGTTATCCCCAAAAATACTTACCTGAGAAATAAAATAATTCACCTAATATTTTGAGTTATATATATAAATGGATATTCACCTTAATATAGATATGAAAATGTTAGTGACATCAATGTATGTATGGAATCCAGAAAAATTTATTCAATGGATTTTGTCTTAGATATAATTTTCTTTTGAGACTAATTATTTGGATATTAAAATTGGTTATATAAATATTCTTCTTTTCAATAAAAATGGAATGAAATTATCAATGACACTATATAAATTTATGATCTGTGGATAAAATGTGTATAATATATTCTAGACTAGGAGAGTAAGTTATCATTATTAATGATTGTATTAGATACTGAAAATATTATTTTCATTTATAAAGGAATGGGTTATATGATTAATATTAAGGTGAAATTTTAAATGATTATTTATAGTTACATATTATGTGATTCCTTTTGTTTTTTGGTAATACATTTTATGTTCTCATTATTTATTTCTGTTCATGTAAAAACTGGTTTTTATTAGTAATTATATTCTCAATGAAGTATTATATCACATTATTCAATGTTACCTTAAGGGTAGAGTAGTATAGTGGATGATTGTGTGGTGGAATGAAATAAATGGTGTATTGTCTTGTTATTTTTTCTATTATTTTTGTTATGTCCTATATATTGTAAATAATTTTGAAATTCATTTTCCATCCTTTATTAATTTTGGTTAAATCTCATTATGCTAGTTTTCTCAAATATCCCTTAAACAGAATTTTTTTCAATTGATATTTTTAGGTATTTTTATTATATTCATAGGATTAAATTTCATTTTTATATGATAAAATAGTTTTAAATTTTTAGGTAATTTAAATAAACTAAAAATATAAATTATAAAATAATATGTATTGCTGATGAAATGATAATTTTTTTTGAAGAGATAACAAAAAGTAATTTTTAAAAATAATAAGTTCCATTTATTTTTTTGGGAAAATTTTTTTTATTAATGACTAAATATGATGAATATAAATTAGTAATTATGGTTATGGATGTATCGTAATGGTATTTGGGTGTAGATTTTGAGTTGATGTGAAATATATGGGTTTTGTTGTGCGAACAAATTAGTTGACGAGGTTGATTCATCTGTTGAGAGTTGTTATTGGCCAGATTGGTTTTATATATCCCATGAATAAGATTTAAGCTTTTATATCAGGTGTTATCATAAAGTTCTAGAGCTGAACTAGTTTATAAATTAGAAAAAGGGAAAATGTATGGTCCTTTTGTGCAATGTTTAAAAATGGACAATATGATCATTCCTCTTGTGTTATGGTGTAGTATAAAATATATTTTTTGATCCATAATTTTATAGAATCTGTAGTTTAATTTATCATTATCTAAAATGATCATAAAAAATTACTTATCAATTTAGAATATTAATATTTTTCTTTTAAATCTAGGATTTTGGTTGGATGGTTTCATTAATGCATGTGTAATTCAAAATAACTGTGAGAAACTTTTATGTGAAGGTTAAGGTACATCATAGTTGGTTTATTTTAAGTAGTTTCAAAATATATTATAATTATTTTACTACTGAGTGATTGTTTCAATATATAATTTTTTTGTATAATTTTTAAGATATAATATTTATAAAAATTTTATTATTTTCATTAGTTTTTATCTTATGTTTTTGTTATTCTTCAGATGTAAAATAATAAATCTAGGTAAGTTAGAAAAGGTAGGGGAAGTCATATTCTTGATAATGTGTAATTAATTGGGATTGATTGAATTGTGGTTATTTAAATAAATATATTAATGTTTTTTATACAATTTCTAAATTTGGTTGATGTTTTCCATTAAATATTTTTTATTATATCTTAATTTTTATGAAAAAAAATATATTTTTATAGTGTGTGAGAAATGTATGACAAAATTAATTTTCAGAAATTGGTCAGAGTGCATTGGTGTTATTCTTTCACATTGGAATAACCATGTAGTGTGATAAGATGATCCTCTCATCATCCATTAGGGAAACATGGTTCATTTATGTTCCCCCTATAGTGTCGTCGCATGCTATTTTACTCGACCTCCCACTTCCTCAAACAAGGCATGCTCTAATAACCTCTTCCAAATTCATTGATTATGATCATCTCTTGAATTTACCCCACATCCATCACTAACTGAATGACCTATATATTAATTGTGAGGCACCTTAACATCTTACCTCACTTTATTGCTTCTCAGAGGAATTTTCTATTCAATGGATATCCCTGGTGGCTTGTTTATATCGTATACTCCCTTTGCACAACATCTTTATTTGTTTTGTCAATAGTTATTGTCCTTTTTAAGAGAGATCCATTTTTCATTTTCTATATCTACATTATTTTAATATTGACTTATTCAATGATAATTACATTGATTCTATGTGGTACAATTGGAATAAATATTATGAGGGATCTCATTTCTTTCTTCTAAGATGGTGTTTCAATTTTCACTTGAAACATGATTCCTCATATGGTGTTTTGGGTATGAAATATATTTCTCCCACCTCCATTACAAAATCCATAAATTCAAAAAATACATGGAGAAGTAATTTAAATAATTTTTGTACATTGATGATCATATATGATCTTTGATTTAACTAACTAATTACCACATTTTTATGGAAGGGTAAATTTCCATGACTCTTCTTGATGCTATATGGATTTAGTTCGGTGAAGTTATTAGCTTCCACAAACAAGTGGAATTTGAGAAATTATTTGATTTTATGTTTCTAATTATAATTTAATTAATCTTTAAATGAACATACACATACATTATTTATGGAAGCCTATGGTTCTCAATTTTAGTAGTTTTAACCCCTCCATGAGACAGTTATTTTTGTCACAAATGGTCCTCGGGGCCCTTGTCGTGACATCCCCAAGCCCGCATTCCATAAGCCAGGGAATGGGGACTAGCACCAAAGGCGTAAATCCCGATAAAAGGGAAGGCATTGCCTTTAGAATGTAAACAAACACCATAGAGTAGACATGATGAAGTAAACACTAAGTAAACTGAGTACAAAAGTAAGTGCTGAAGAGTAAAAGGGACAGAATACAAACCCAACTATAAGTAAAGTACAACTGAAATGAATGTACCACAACTGAAAAGTAAAGCAGTGTGTCCAAGATGGCCTCTGGAAATCCCACCTGAAGGGTGGGTACATATAGTCTCTTCTGCTCCTCGACTCCAGAAGTCCTCTCCATGTATGTCCCATCCAGTGATCCACCTCCAGGTACCATCCGACTCCATGATATCCCACCTCAATCATCTCTGTCCGTCATCTGCATCAAACGCAATGTAGTGCGGGCATATCCCGTGGATGGGTGAGTATACGCTACTCAGTAGGGACCCCGAGACCCTCAAAGGTCTCTCAGAATCCATGAAGGATAAACCACAAATGAAATATACAATCTCGAAGTAACAACCAAATATACATAGGTATATTCCCATACATATACCTAAGTCATCAATTCCAGCTCGGCTCCAGCACATGATCCCAAGTACAGTCTAGTCCACACAGGAAAACATAACCCATTCCCCATAGGAAATCAAAACCCAATCCACAAAAGAAAGCACAATAATCATATCAATGATAAAGATTTCAAGTGAAGACTCATCTCACACCGATATACTCTTCGTAAAGAGAAAGATATGATTAGATGTATCCACTGATTAATCTAAGTTGTCGGACCCACATAGGATACAAGACCAGCTAAGCTGTCGAACCCACAAAGGATACAAGACCAACTACTCTATCGGACCCACATAGGATACAAGTACAGAGTCAAATACCGTTGGACCCACAATGGATACAATAACAGTAGTCAAGTACTGATAGACCCACATAGTATACAAGAACAGTAGTCATCGCCGTCGAACCCACGGAGGATTCTAGTACGGTCTTCGTTGCTTCTGAACCCACAGAGGATCCCAGTATAGTCATCATCGTCGTCACATTCGCATCTAGCTCTAGGGTTCCTGGACACAGCATGCTTGATTCTAGGAGGGTCCACTCCACGAGCCAATGGGGTTGATCCATAAACTGACAATAAGTCCGGATTTGATGTATCCCAATGTTCTGTCTCGTCATTAGAAACTCAACGCGACAGACGACGCGTCAATCGGACGCCCGGTCTGTGAGTTATTGGCTTTTTCATCCCACGAGCCCGGTTGGTTTTTAAGCTAAAACAAACATGACCATACTCCAGCTGCGTCCAAACCTCAAGCGGAGTAAGCCAAAAGAACCATCTCACTATGAAGAATCCAACAATGTCGATGGAACATCATTCGTACGTCCGAAGCTCAAGTTATAAGCGTTTCCACTTCATGGGCTCGGTTGGTTTCGTGTTCGAACCAACCTGGCCATCCCAAGAGTTCTCTGAAACCCATAGTGTAATATACCGAAACGACCGTCTCGATCCAAGGATCGCTATGCGACTGATAGTGCGTCGTTCGGAGGTCCGTAGCCCTACTTATAGGCATTTGAATGGATCTGTCCGGAAACAAGGGGTTTGGGCCCGGTCCAACCCTGCCCAATACCCCCTGGGTCGACCCGACCTGGGTCTGCGTCCCACTCGGTTGGGCGCGGCCCAGCCTGGCTAGCGCGGGCCGAACCGACTCGGGGGTCCGTCCCAGCGCTGGTGGCCCGGCATGGCATGGGCGGTCTGGCCCGATGTGGGAGGTCCGGCCCGGTACGACCGGTCCGACACTGTGTGGGCGCCAGTGTGCTGAGCGGATGTGGAAGGGGGGGGGGGGGGGGGGTGCACTGCCCCCTCATTTTGAAATGGCAGCCCCCACGTGGAGGGGCCTGCCCCTAACTGCTGCTGGGGGTTACAACCCTTGGAATTCCCGAACGGCCGACCATGTTGGCCGAACGGTGTGCCGCCGCGGGACCCCCGCGGTTCCCGCCTTCTAATGCGCCTATGGCCGGCGGATCCGTTCTCCCTTATCTGCACCGTCGTGGCCTTAGGCCATGGCCCGCCCCGGCCACGACCCTCCATGGTGCTCCGGAAAAACGCGCTGGCACCGCGCCACTCGGCCACGACCCGCTCTTGGCCACAGCTTCCTACTGCATCACCGGCGCGGCGCGATGGTGCTGCGCACCTTCGCTACGGCCCGCTCCAGCTGCGGTTCTCCCATTAATGCATGGTGCAACGGTACCGCGCCGTCTTTTCCCTTTCAATACACGAAGATCAAGATGAAAGTGGAGGAGGATAGGCCGTGTTTGTGCGGTCCGACCTCCTCCCGTTATAACGATATCAAACGGTCTTAAAGAAAAATTCATGAAGATGATAACCAAACATGATTGAAGGAAAACACCTATCTCGAAGAAGTTTGTGGAATCTAGCATCACAAAAAACGCCGTCACGGAGTAAGGCTCCGTATACGTTGACGGGATCATCCGAGGAGGAAGCGATGTCTCCCTTTCATTGATGTGGAGAGAAGAAGGAACAATGTGTTAGCGTTCTTCACATTCTTCAAGGAGGAAGATGAAGTTCTTCAAAGTGTAGAACTCTACCTCTTTCAACACAACAGAGCAACCAAAATAAAATAAGCCCTTTGCCTTCTTTTATTACCTTTTTCAATATTTTAAAAATCAAAAACCTAAACTCACTTTATTAATTAGTCTTGAATTTTCTTAATTAATGGTGATTTTAGTTGGCATTAATTAATGTGGAAGAGGGTAGCCACAACATTTAATACATCGGAGGTTTAGTGGGGTTAATGAATTTGAAAAGGTGGGGGCTCGTGTGGGCCAGCCTCACTAATATCCTACCAAGATTTAGGATTTTAGTGGGTCCCACCCCAACTCCCACACTTGGAAGTTAACCTCTTATAAGTGAGAAATTGTAACACAACTTATTTCACTTAATTCATAATCCACATTTTTTTAAAAACTCTTCACGAGCAAACGCAACTCCAGAAAAGGTCTTCATAAGCAATTACCAGCGCTGCGGTTTTATCGGTGCCCTCAGATTTTTATTCCGAGCACCGGTTCATAAGTTAGAAAAACCGGCGCGTTCGTTCACTGAACGTATCCGAGCTAAAAATCGGAAATTGATTCCGGGCACACCGGGCTTCAGAATCAGGTGCCTTCAGAAACTATGTACTCATAAAATCCCAAAGAATTTATGAAAAAAAATTTCCTTGAAATTTACGGGTTTTAACATTACTCCCACCTCAGGGATTTACAACCCCATAAAGATACATCACAAACTAGGGAAATAAATGAGAGTACTGAGCACACATATGAGTCTCCCGCTCCCATGTGCTCTCCTGGAGGTTCCCGTGCTGCCACCTGTTGTGCACAAGAGGAATTGACCACCCACGTAGGACCCGCTCATGTCGATCGTCGATCTCCACTGGGACCTCCGCAAAAGTCACCCCGTCATCGATGTCCAGCTCCCCATGGTCGATGATATGATTCGGGTCGTGCAAGTATCTCCTCAGCTGAGATACGTGGAAGACGTCATGCACCCTATCAAAATGAGGTTGAAGAGTCGGGCGATAAGGCACCTGACCTATCCTGCTGAGAACATGGAATGGTCCGATGAAGATCGGGTACAACTTTCCACCTTGGCCAAATCTTCGTAATCCACATCGAGGTGAGACCCATAAGAAAACGTTGTCGCCATCCTCGAACCCTAGTGGTCTCTGCCTCCTGTCATCATAAGATTTCTATCGGCTCTGAGCTGTCCTCATCTGCTCGTGGATGACCTGGTCTTTCTTTGTCATAGCCAGGACTATCTCCAGTCCCACAAGTGCTGAATCCCCAGGGTCTGTCCACCACAAAGGTGATCTGCATGGTTGGCCGTACAATTCCTCGTATGGTGCCATCCCCGATGGTGGAGTGGTAGCTGTTGTTGTTTACAAACTCCACCAAAGGTAGGTGATCATCCCAGCTCTGACCAAAGTTGAGAACAGATGCATGGAGCATGTCCTCGAGAGTCTGAATGGTCCTCTCCATCTGACCATCTGTCTGAGGGTGAAAGGCAGTGCTCAGGGATAGCTGCGTCCAAAAAGCCTCCCGCAACCCCTTCAAAAGCCGGGAATTAAAGCGAGCATATCGATCAGAGGCGATATATGATGGAACACCATGAAGTCGTACGATCTACTGAACACAGAGGCATCCCAAGTTCTCCATTTATCCCTCATCTCTGATGGGTAATAAGTGGGCCGACGTGGTGAGTCGGTCGACGATCACCCAAATGGAGTCGTATTCTCTAGACGTATGTGGAAGTCCAGTCTTGAAATCCATAGATACCCCGTCCCACTTCCACTCTAGGACCTCCAAGGGTTGTACCAAGCCTGTAGGTACCTAGTGCTCTGCCTTCACCTGCTGGCAGGTGAGGCATCGAGAAACGAACTCTTCCACAGCCTTCTTCATACCCGGCCACCAGTGTTGTCGTTTGAGATCCTGGTACATCTTCGCAACTCCTGGATTTACCGCTAATAGGGAAGTGTGAAACTCTCTCAACACCTCCTCCTGTAAAGCAGCTGGTACCATGGTACATCCTATAAAAAGGACGATGTGCTCTCATCATACAGAGAATCCATCAGGTGCCTGTACCGAGGATATCTGTGCACATCGCGGATCATAGTCAATGTCCCCACATTGTTCCTCTCTAACCCGCTGAAGAAGTGGAGGTGTGACTGTGAGCGACTGAAGGAAGGATGGCCCATATCTATCCACGAAGGATATCTGTAAAGAGGCTAACTGTTCTATCACCTCTCCAAGTAGTTGAATGTCTGTCCTTCGGCTGAGAGCATCGACTACTAAGTTCCCCTTTCCAGGAGTATAGACTATCTCAAAGTCATAGTCCTGGAGGAACTCGATCCATCGTCATTGCCTCAGGTTCATGTCCTTCTGCGAGAAGATGTACATGAGACTCTGGTGGTCAGAATAGACTGTAAAGCGCTCTCCCATCAGATAGTGCCTCCACATATTCATAGAGAATACCACTGCTGCTAACTCCAGGTCATGGGTATCGTAGTTCTGCTCATGTTGCCTCAACAATTGTGATCCATAGGCGATCACTGCCCGCTCCTGCATCAGGATTCACCCGAGTCCAGTCCCTGATGCATCGCAGTAGACTACATACCCTACTCCCTCCTCCAGTTGCCTCAACATAGGTGCACTGGTCCATCTCTGTTTCATCCCCTGGAAGATCTACTGACATCTATATGACCACACGAAGGGTCTCCCCTTCTTCGTCAAAGTTGTAAGCGATGCAGATACTCTGGAGAATTCTGGCACAAATCTCCGATAGTACCCATCCATACCTAAGAAACTTTGCAACTCTGTCACGCTTCTGGGTGGTTCCCAAGCTAGCACTGCCTCGATCTACACAGGATCCACCACAACTCCTGCCTCAGAGATGACGTGTCCCATGAAGTGGACCTCACGTATCTAAAAATGAAACTTTGAGAGCTTACCATAAAGCTGGTTCTCTCGGAGTGTGTCCAATACAACCCGCAAGTGGTAAGTATGCTTCTCCTCAGTAGTCGAGGAAATCAATATGTCGTCAATGAAGACCATGAAAAATCAATCGAGGTAAGGCTATAAGATCCTGTTCATGAGACTCATGAACAATACTAGAGTGTTGGATACGCCAAGAGGCATAACCAAGAACTCATAGTGGCCATACCGACACTTGAAGGCTGTCTTCTGCACATCCTCGTCTCGCACTCTGAGCTGATGATAGCCTGACCTGAGGTCTATTTTCGAGAACCACCATTCTCCCTTGAGCTGATCAAAGAGGTCATCAATCTTTGGAAGTGGATACATGTTCTTCACGGTCACTTGGTTCAAGCGATGGTAATAAACACACAGTCTCAAGCTCTCATCCGCCTTTTTGGCGAACAATATCGGGGAAGTCCAGGGTGAAATACTGGGTCGAATGAATCCCTTGCCCTGCAAGTCCTCCAGCTGTACTCGTAGCTCTCGAAGCTCAGCGGGATCCATCCGATATGCTGGGGTAGATATTGGGGCTGTCCTGGGGTACATGTCAATATAGAAGTCTATCTCCATGTGAGGAGGTAGTCCTGGAATGTTGTCAGGAAAAATGACCGCATACTGATCCACCACTATAGGAAAACTCGAACTCCGCACGTCAATTTCTCCTAGGATGAGGCTAGCCATATGATGAGTGATCAGCTGTCCTCTCCTCTGCGTGAGTCCATACTACACTGCAAAGGCTCCCTTCTCGCTGGTAAAGTTGAACCTGCTCCCATCAGTGCGAACACATCGCACCGTGCACCTAATACAATCGATTTGAGCCTGGACCGTAGGTAACCAATCCATGTCCAAGATGATGTCGTAAGGCCATGACGACGGTACAAAAAGATCCCAGCCGAAGATCTCGCCTCCTAGAGTAAGCTAACACTACTGGAAATAGGGTGTAATCATTGAGTCTGCTACCGTAGGAGTCTCTAGCCATAAATATTGAGCCAATGGCTCCATCGGAATCTCCGAGTTCCGAACAAGGGCAGCGGCAATGAAAGAATGACTCGCTCCTGTGTCTATAAGAACTACAATAAGGGTGGAGTAGACACAGATAGTACCTCAAATCATCTCTGTTGCACTGTGGTCGTAGGCCTCCACTGCCTGGAGCTAGGCTCGTCTCTGTCCGCCAGCTCCCTGTGGTCGCGGTGGACCTCTTGGTGGTGGTGGTAGTAAAGCCTTAAAGCGTCGCCCACCACCTGCTGCTCGGCTAGCTCCTCTGCCTCGTCCTCCTGATCCCTATGGACTACCATGGTCAAACCTCTTCCTCTGCCTAGGTGGTCCATCAACCGTCTATCGCTCGTCTGCATGGCGAGTCGTGCAGTCACGGGCCATGTGGCCCTCACCGCCGCATGCATAGCACTGTCTTCTCCTCGTAAGGATGACTCTATGCCGTGTGCCCCATACCTCTAAGTCAGTATCCTGAGGTGGTCTGCCTGATGGTCTGGTCCGCTTAGACACTTGTGACATCCGTTGAATGCCAGCTGCAGAAGACACCGATAAGTGCCGCCCTGCGGTAGGTCTCGCTGCTGGTGTAGGCTCAGCAAGAAAGCTCTCTACAAGAAGGGCTCGCTCCAGTACTCCTGCCTGCATCGGAATGTTGATGGAGATCATCGATGCCATAATATCATGCCTCAGTCCCTGCTTGAAGGTCTGGGCCTGGAAGAATGGGTCTCGTACCATGTCCGTGGAGTAGCACAAGAGATCGGTAAATCTTACCCAGTACTGGTCTACCGTCATGCTGCCCTGCCGCAGTTGTAGTAACTCCAGAATGCGCACCGCACGGTGGGTGCACTACCACAAAAACAGTTTTTCGCAGCGCCCCCCTTTATCAGCGCTAATGAAAAAGCGCTGATAAAGGGGGGTGCCTTTATCAGCGCTTTTTTTAAAATCCCTGATAAAGGGTTGTCTTCAATTTTTTTATTTAAAATATATTAATATATTAATATATAAATATAGTTATATTGATATATAAATATAATATATAATTTTTAAATATATTTTAGATAACTATAAATGTACATTTACACTTATTATACATAATATATAAGATATTTAGTGAAAATGGCTTCTTAAACAATTAAAAAAATGTTTTTAATTAATAATTTTCTAATCATTATGGAGTAATAGTCATTTAATAACAATTTAAAGACTAAAAAAATTAAAAAAATTAAAAAAAGATCCAAAATATGTTGAAAATGCAACTTAAACTTCAAATGGCCATAACTTTTGATCCGGGTGTCCGTTTGAGCTCTACCACATATCAAATCGAAGCCTGCGACGAGCTCCACGTCACTGTGCCTGGGGGGACCCTGGTAAATCGTTTTGATTGGCCAAAAAAGGCCCAGAAGGCCTCGAAAACTGAGTTTTTTGTCGGGGTACCCAGATTGTTTAACATTTTGTGGATTTTCAAACTCGTATAAGGGGGTATTATTGACTTTTTTTGGTGGGGACTGAATTTATTCCATGGTATTACATTCATATTGATATTGTGTCTTTGAAATTTCATCATTTTTTATAATGCACTGCTATTTATAATCAAATATATAACAATATATTCATATTTTTTAGATATTTACACCTAAAAATTTAATTATAAATATAAATAATAAAATATATTTACATATAAAATATATTAGACTTATCTAAATAATAACTAACATCCATTTTATTTAAAATACAATGAATATTTATATACCTATATATAAATCTAACTATATATATATATTAATCTAACTATATATATATATATATATATATTAATCTAACTATATATATTAATCTAATAACTATATATATATTAATATAACTACATATATATATATTAGTATTACTATAAATATATATATTAATATCACCATAAATATATATATTAATATCACTATATATATATTAATATAACTATATAAATATATATTAATATAACTATATAAATATATATTCATATAACTATATATATGTTAATATAACTATATATATGTTAATATAACTATATATATATATATTAATATAAATATATATTACTATACGAATAAATATAACTATATATATATATATATATAGATATAGATATATATTAATACCACTATATAAATATATTAATATTACTATATATATTATAATATAACTATATATATATATATTAATATAACTATATATATATTAATATAAATATATATTACTATACGAATAAATATAACTAAATATATAAATATATATATATAGAGATATCATGAATTGGAAATAAAATCAAAATAGAGTAGTGGTAAGGGCATAGGTGCACAAGGGGGAGGTCTCGAGATCAAATCCTGGTGGAGGCAGGGGTGCACGCACATGAGGAATATTGGAGCAAGCACTGTTAAAGGGTGGATCGGGGTGTGTGGGCTGCTGTATAGGGGCCGAAAAGCGCTGTAAAGGGGGGGGGGGGTTCAAGCGCTATAAAAGCCATCCTGATTGGCAGTATTTTTAAAAAAAATTAAATTTTTTTAAATGTTTTTAACTTTTATCAGTGCTAAAACGAAAGCACTGCTAAAGTGGTACTTTTATCAGCGCTTTTTTTTAGCGTTGATAAAGGACCCCTTTTATCAGCGCTTTTTTTAGCACTGATAAATGTGGTCTTTATCAGCGCTTTTCAGAGCGCTGATAAAGGGAACCCCTCCCCCCCTTTATCTACGCCGGCTTTATCAGCGCTTTTTCCAGCGCTGATAAAGGCCATTTTTAGCGCTGATAAAGGCTGTATTTGTAGTAGTGGTGGATGGAACGAACTCCGAGTGGAAGAGTCTCTCAAAGTCCATCCAAAGTAAATACGCCTTGTCGTTCACCTAGAGAATTAGGATCCACCATCTACCTACTGTTGCGTGCAAGAGACTCGCTGCAAGGATCACCATGAGGTCAGCTGGTGTCCCCACTAACCAGATAACTCGTACAACAGCCTCCAGTAAATCCTCGGCTGCCTGGGTGTCCATCTCCCCATGAAACCTAGGCTGTCTCTGATGATGAAACTCGTGCAATGCACTAAGGTGGAGTTCACTCTCAGCAGCTGAGACTGGTGGCATCGATGGCTCGTCCGGTAGAAGTACCACTGATGCCTCAGCTGTAATTGGGCCCTGCACCGAGTCCTCGTCGCTCAGTGGGCTGTCGTCTCGCACAAAGCTCGAAACCCTAGCTGGCTGCCATCGTGGGGTCATCCTGAAAAGAGATTGGTGCGCCACTGTCAATACAGTATACCTGGTGAGCTAACACAAAGTAATAACAAAGAAAACATTTGAAACACACATGCAATCAATGTTTTCGTGCATTGAGTCAGAAATTAGAAGTTAGGGTCCTAGTGTATGGATACGTCGGCCGCCGCACCAACACTGGACTCCCTAAACTGATTAACACACTCAATACCATTAACACTTTTTCATCACATAGAAGAAACATCAGAGTCCTGAGTTCTACGGTAGAACCGCACTCCTCTGATACCAATTTTCCACAACCTATCATCGGGGCCCATCCCGTGACTACCCCAATCCCGCCTTCCATAGGCTAGGGGATGGAGACTAGCTTCAAAGGCGTAAATCCCAATAAAATGGAAGGCATTGTCATTAGAAAGTAAACAAATACCACAGAGTATGCAAGCTGAAGTAAACACTAAGTAAACTGAGTACGAAAGTATGTGCTGATAAGTAAAAGAGCCAGAATACAAACCAACCGTAAGTAAAGTACAATTGAAATGAAACTACTGCAACTGAAAATTAAAGTAGCGAGTCTGAGCCGTCCTCTAGAAATCCCACCTGAAGGGTGGGTACAGATAGTCTCCTCTCATCCTCGGCTCCAGCCGTCCGCTCCGAGTACATCCCATCCAGTGATCCAACTCCACGTACCGTTCAACTCCAAGTGCTCACACCTCGATCAACGTTGTCCATCATCTGCATCCCACACAACGTAGTGTGGGCATAGCCCGTGCAGGGGCAAGTATACACCACTCAGTAGGGACCCCGAGACCCCAATGGTCTCTCAGAATCCACGAAGGATAAACCACAAAGGAAAGATATAATCTCGAAGTAAAAACCGAATATACTTAGGTATATGCCCATACATATACCTAATTCATTAATTCCAGATCAGCTCCAACACACAAGCCCAGGTACAATCCAGTCCACACAAGAAAACATAACCCATTCCACATAGGAAATCACAAACCAATCCACACAGAAAAGCACAACAATCATATCAATGATAATGATTTCAAATCAAGACTCAGCTCACACAGGTATACTCATCGTAAAGAGAAAGAGATGATCAGATGTAGCCACTAATTCTTCTAAGCTGTCGGACCCACATATGATACAAGACCTTCTAAGCTGTCGGGCCCACAAAGGATACAAGACCAGCTACTCTACCGGACCCACATATGATACAAGTTCAGAGTCAAATACTGTCAGACCCACATAGGATACAAGAACAGTAGTCAAGTACTGCTAGACCCCCATAGGATACATGAAAAATATTCATCGCCATCGAACCCACAGAGGATTCTAGTATGTTCATCATCCCTTCCAAACCCGCGGAGGATCCCAATACAGTTGTCATCGCCGTCACAGTTGCAGACAGCTATACGGTTCTCGCACACAACATGCTTGACTCTGGGAGGTTCCGCTCCACGAGCCAAGGGGGTTGATACATCAACTGACACGAAGTCCAGAGTTGATGAATCCCAAAGGCCAGTCTCTTCATTAGGAACTCAACGCGATCGAAAATGCGTCAATCGTACACCCGGTCTGTCAGTTATTGGGTTTTTTCGTCCTAGGGGCCCGGTTGGGTTTTAAGCTAAAACCAACCTGACCGTACCCCAGATGCATCCAAACCACGAGCGGAGTAATCCAAAAGAACCGTCTCACTAAGAGAAATCCAACAAATTTTATGACACATCATTCGGACGTCTGGAGCTCAAGTTATAAGTGTTTCCTCTCCGAGGGCCCAGTTGGTTTCGTTTTTGAACCAACCAGGCTGAATCCAAAGTTCTCCGAAACCCTGAGTGTAATATAACGAAACGACTGTCTCGATCCAAGGATCACTACGCAACTGATGGTGAGTCGTTCGGAGGTTTGTAGCCCAAGCTATGGGAGTTTGAACGGATCTGTCCGGAAACATGGGTTTTGGGCCTGACCCGACCTGGCCCAATACCCCCTGGGTCGGCAAGAACCAGTTTGACCCAACTCGGGTCCGGGTCCGGCCTAGCACGGGAGGTTCGGCCTAGTGTGGGCGGTCTAGCCCTAGGTAGGTTCCCATGTGCTGAGCGGACGCGGAAGTGGGAGCACACTGCCCCATCATTTTTAAACGACGGCCCCCCACGTGGAGGGGCCCGCCACTAACTGCCACCAGGGTTTACAACCCCCGGACTTCCCGTACAGCCGACCATGTTTGCAGGCCGGTGTGCCGCCGCAGGACCCCTACGGGTCCCGCATTCCAATGCGCTGGCGGCCTGTAGATCCGGCTGCCCTTCTTTGCACCGCTGCTGCCTTAGACCGTGACCCTTGTCCGACCGGTGCGGTGTGACAGTGTCGCACCCCTCTGCCATGGCCCTCCATGGTGCTCTGGTGTGACGCGCTGGAGCCGCGCCCCTCTGCCGTGGCCCGCTCTTGGCCGCGGCTTCCTTTGGCCAAACCGGTGTGGCACGACGGCGCCGCGCACCTTCGCTGCGGCCCGCTCCGGCCGCGGTTCTCCCATTCCTGCGTGGTGCAATGGCAGTGCACCATCTTTTACATTTCAATACACGAAGATCCTGAAGAAAGGGGAGGAGGATCGACTATGTTTGTTCAGTCCGACCTCCTCCCGTTATAACGATATCAAGCTGTCTTAAAAAATAATTTATGATGATGATAACCAAACTTGATTGAAGGAAAACCTCTACCTCGAAGAAATTTTTAGAAGCTAGCGTCGCGGAAAACGGCGTCGCAGGGTGAGGCTCTGTATACATTGACAGAGATTGTCTGAGGAGGAAGCAGCGTCTCCCTTTCTTTGATGTGGAGAGAAGATGGAATGGCGTGTCGACGTTCTTCACATTCTTCAAGGAGGAAGATGAAGTTCTTCAAAGTGTAGAACTCTCCCTCTCTCAACACAACGAAGCAACCAAAATAAAATAAGGCCTTTTCCTTATTTTATTACCTTTTCCAACATTTTAAAAATCAAAAACCTAAACTCACTTAATTAATTAGTATGGGATTTTATAAATTAATGGATAGTTTAGTTGGCATGAATTAACGTGGAAGAGGGTAGCCAGAACCATTCATACATGGGAGGTTTAGAGGGGTAAAAGAATTTGAAAAGGTGGGGGCTCATGTGGGCCCCACATCACTAATATCCTACCAAGGGTTAGGATTTTAGTGGGTCCCACCCCAACTCCCACAATTGGGATTTAACCTCTTATAAGTGAAAAATTGTTACACAACTTATTTCACTTAATTCTTAATCCGCATTTTTTTTAAAAACTCTTCACGAGAAAACACAACTCCATAAAAGGTATTCTTAAGCAATTACCAGTGTTGCGGTTTCATCGGTGCCCTCAGATTTTGATTCTGAGAACTGGTTCAAAAGATAGAAAAACCCGCTCGTTTGTTCACTGAACGTACCCGAGCTAAACTTCAAAAGCTGATTCTGGGAACACCGGGCCTCGTAATTAGGTGCCGTCAAAAACTGCGTACTCGTAAAATCCCGAAGAATTTATGAAAAAAAATTTCATTGAAATTTACAGGTCTATAAATGTTTGTTGGCATCATTAGAATTGATGTTCTAATAATGATAGATTCTATTTGGTTGGAGACCATGATAATGTAATTAGACCAAAAGGGTTATGATATCATTATTTTATAAAGAAAAAACATGGAAATAATTTAGCATATTGTTCTGGTGGAGGGGGAGCCTCTTCTCTAGAACACAACAATTGATGTTTCGTTTTCTTAAACAGACTCTTCTGGTTGGTGTGGAATAGATATGATATTTCATAGGAAGTTCTTCTAAGATCAAATACCTATTGAATAGATATGACCACATTAATCCAACCTAATGATATATTTCCTCCAATGTTGGAGCCTTCAATCATGTAGGCCTTACCGAAATCAACATAGAATTATAATTATTTTTAGGAATTGAACAATCATGTGTTTGGGGATACTAAATAGAAATGGAGGATGATGGTTTTTCCCAAATGTAAATACAAGTTTACGTGTTCAAATAACTAGGTGTATTTAGTGGATATTGATAGTGATAAGGAGATTCACATGAACAATGATGAAATATCTAGTTATCTCTTGGTGGGTATCAATGAGAGTATACATGGATTAGGTGTTTATAACCCATGTAGTTAAAGGGGATGATAGTAACTTGGGACTCAAAGAGTCACAGGGTTCTTATGTATAACAAATAAAAATAGTGTGTGGACTATTCATACCTGAATAACCCCATAGAGACAAGGTCTTCCAAAAAGGTCTGTGGCATCACTACTGGAAAAATGGCCTATACCCACGGTTTTGGGAACCGTGGGCTGGAACGCCGTCGGTATAGGTCCCCAGCCTATACCCACGGTTTTGGAAAACCGTGGGTATAGGTGTCCTGCCACCGTGTCACCGAAACATAGACAATTTCCACGGTGTCAACGGCTTTTACCCACGGTTTCCAAACCGTGGGTATAGGTCCTAAAAAAATGCAGGCGCCGAGTTTCGATCCCGCAACCTCTTCGCTGCAAACACCGCGTCTAACCACTACCCTAACTTCACATATATGTACATATATATATATATTTAGTTAAATATAGTTATAAAAACCGTGGGTATAGAGGGAAGAACCGTGGGTATAGGGTTCCCGCCAAAAAAAAATTCCTTCCCGCGAAAAAAAAAATTTCCCGCGCACACAAAATTGACCTATACCCACGGTTTTTCATAACCGTGGGTATAGGTATTTTATCCCAGACCTATCCCCACGGTTTTCACCAAAACCGTGGGGATAGACCCCCCCAATACCCACGGTTTTGGGAAACCGTTGGTATAGGTGAATTTTCAGGACCTATACCCACGGTTTTCCAAAACCGTGGGGATAGAGCCCCCTATACCCACGGTTTTGGAAAACCGTGGGTATAGGTCCTGAAAATTCACCTATACCCACGGTTTCCCAAAACCGTGGGTATAGGGGGGGGGGTCTATCCCCACAGTTTTGGTGAAAACCGTGGGGATAGGTACATTTTCCAGTAGTGCATCATGCCACCTGAATGTAAATAAAATATGTAGGATTAGGGTCATATGAAGTTTTATATTATTTAGGATGTAAAATAATTGGTTGAGGGTGATGTTTCTAAGGAGTAGGGTGGTGACATGTTATAAGATTCACATGAGGTGTCCATATACTTCATGTGTTTGATTGAATCTAAATGGTTGTACCAACCAAAACTGATTGATGTATCCAACAACATAGTATGTCCTATACCAATACCTTCTTATGATTTCAAGAGAACATCCATGTCATTGGATGTTAAAAATTAACAGTGTATAGAGCCTATTATCTTATTGAATGAAGAAATTATCAGAGAGTATTTCCATATATACTCTAAAAAGGATGATGTTTAACAAATATAGAAAAATAATGATTTTATTTTATATTAATGAAGAGAAAAGAGTGTGTATTTTTAAAAAATATTGCATCTTAACATAAGTATTTAGTGTAATAAAGATCAATTTGGATGTTTATATCCAGTCCTACGACAATGTGGCCCGTAATTTTGATGCAGTTATCAAGGAAGACTTTAATGAAATTTTATCTACACATTAAAGGGTATTATATAGATAGAGTGATTATAAAAATTATATATTATTTTTGAAAAGTCCCGGTTCTCGAAGCCACCAAGAGGCTCTTCGTAACCAGTTTGTGACATGGCCACAAGCACATTTACCCTAAGGCTAGAGGCTGCTGACTAGCAGCGAGGGCCTTGGGTACGATAGTGGGGAAACTATGCCCTCATTGGAAGAGTAACACAATGAAAGTAAACAAATGGAAAATAAAATGGAAGCAGTAATAATCCATACCATAGTAAACAACAGAAGTCATCATAAATAAACAACTATACTTTATATATATATATAAATTATGCATGATACATATGTATAGGAAAATATCCAAACAAATCAAAATTCTGTAATACAAAACTGTACTAAGCGAAATTAAAAAAAACAGATAAACAGCTCCTCAGCATCGCAAGTCTCAGCTTGGTCTCATGGTCTCCAGCTCCACAGTAATTTAGGTACCTGATGTAGAAGGGTGATTTACCTTATCTATACCTTCAACAATATAATCAATTTGGGCCCAAAATCGTGACCCAAGAATGGTGTGAGACTAATTCCCTGTAAGAAACCACCACAAGATCTGTGCCTAACAGTCAGTGAATATATAGAAAGTACTGAACAAAAGAAAACAGTAAACAAGGAAATACTCATTAGTAACTAATCCAATAGTTTCAATGCAATCAGTTCCATAAATCAACAACAGAAAATAAGTAGGTAACCCTCCGGGTAGTTATATTATCCTATCCTCTCTGGTTCAATCACAAAAATGATACATCAAATACTCTTTGAGGAATATTACAAGTTCAATTCCCATTATAGTCCCAAGAATTAAAATAATGTCTAAGAAAGCTCACATGGTCAATTTACCTTATAGTTAAAAGTGATAAAGACTCTATGAGGAAGCTAACATGGTCAGTTACCTATATAGTCAAAAGTTATAAAGACTCTCTGAGGAAGCTCACATGGTGAATTCCCTTTATAGTCAACTACACCAGGTTTTCATGGCCCTGTGTAAATCAAATTAGCATAAAAATTAAATACGGCCAAAGTAAACCTCAAGAACTACTTAGCTAAATAATCGAAAACATCTCATGTATGTCAGTTAAAATAATAACTCTATCTAATAGCAAGAGGCATCGAAAACATCAAGGAAACCTAATGGATAAATAGGACCAAACAGACATAAACAGAACATGTAAGTGATAACACATCCATAGAATAGAAAACAACCCTAATCACATCCAAATTACCTCAATTTATGCATAACAGCATATGACGCAATCAAAAGGGTTAAAACCATACACACACAATACCCTGTTCAAGGGTATTGCACAAAATTGCACATAATACTCAAATAATTTAAACTGAATGGCACAAAGAAACTACCTCAGTGTTGGGATATTGATATACATGACTCTTAGTGATCGAATCGCCTTATAAATCCAAATATCTACAAAAACATCTAAAATGTTCAACAGAGGATAACATGAGAAGAATGATGGAATGGGAAACGATTTTGAAGTAGAAGAGAGAGCTTACCGAGGAGATCACAATGAAATCAATGGTGGTCGAATCAGAGATCGATGATCAGTGAAGGGATTGGAGGAATATCACTGTTGTACAAGAGCTCTCGGCTGATCGAAACCTAGATGAAGATCATTATGGCGATTAGACGCGACCTCGATATGTTTAGTGAAAAAATATAAAATACACAGTGTGTAATTTCCTTTTACATACTCTTATTTCAGTGGCCTACACATCATCCCTGCATGGCCATGTGCATGGTTTCTACACAACCATCACACAGCTACCTGTGGTAACCCATTACATGGAGTGTACTCAGAAAGTACATGACGTGTACTTCGAAAATTCTCATAAATTCCCATCCTTCTAAAAATGATCAGATGAATGAAATCATACATGTAGAAAAGATTCAAGTTCTTATAAACTTCTCCCTTAAAAGAAATTTGCCCCAGAATTTCCCTTGAAAGGTGAAATATAAGAAGAAACCCCTAATAGCTCCGACCACTGTTCTCGTACATCAGCCTCCCTCTCCCATGTCTTCTCCTGTACTCACCCATGGTTCTATAATACTCTTACCAGAGGACATACCAACCATGGAAAACCTTCGTACTTAGGTCGATGAATTGGATAGGATGCTACTAAAAATATTAATCACTTCCAACTAAACCTCCTATAGTTGGAAGACATGATATGGGTCTGAGAAGTAATGTCGAAGTTGAGAAACATAGAAGATGTCGTGCATATCTTGATACCTTCGAAGTAACTGCAACCGATTGGCAACCAGCCCAACTCTCTCCAAAACGTCAAATGGTCTGATATACCTTAGTTAATTATTTCCTTGTCTCCTAATCATCTAATCTACCAACCTCATTGTGACACACAAGAAAAATCTGATCTCTGGCCCCGAACTCCAGAGGTCGTCTTCGCTGATCTGCATAAGACTTCTGTCGAGACTCTACAGTAGTCATATTCTTCCGAATAAACTCAATCTCCATTGAGGTGTCTTAAATAAGATGGGGTCCCAAAATAGTTTTCTCTCTTACTTCCATCCAACATAAGAGTGATCAGGATGGCCTATCGTAAAATGCCTCATAATGTGCTATCTGAATATTTTCTTGAAAACTACTATTGTAGGAAAACTACAAAAGAGGTGTATGCCTCTACCAGGAACCTCCAAAATCTAGGATGCATGAATGAAGCATGTCCTTCAGCACCTGAATGGTATGCTCAGACTGGACATCTGTTTTGGGATGGTAAGGTGTACTCAAAAGTACCAGTGTACCCAAAGAATTTGGAAGCCCCTGCCAGAACCGAGAAGTAAAATGTGCATCTCTGTCTAAAACAATGCATTGTGGAACCCCATGTAGACGTACAATCTCTCAGAAGTAAAAGTATCACAACTCATTAATATTGAATGTCTCCTTGAATGACATGAAGTAAGAGACCTTCATGAGTTGGAAAATGATAACCCAAACTATATCATTCCCTCGAGGCGATCTCTGTAAACCTGTCAGGAAATCCATCCTGATATCGTTCTACTTCAACTCGGGTGTGGGGAACTGCTGAAAATTCCTTGAATGTTGTTGATTCTCCACCTACAACTGCTGATAGGTGGAACACCTCATGACGAAACCAATCAAATCTCTCTTCATACCTGGCCACCAATACTAAGGGTGTAGATCACGATACATCATAGTGACACAAGGATGAACTTTCCATATTGAGGAATGAAATTCCCGCATAAGCTCCTCATGTATGTCAGCTGGCACCCATACGCACCCCTGGAAAAGCAAGATCTCATCCTCACCCATAGTACATCTAGGAATATGGTCCCCTCATGACATGATTTCCCATAGGACTAGACCTTTTGAATTTTATAACTTCCTCATTCACACTAGATCAAGAATAGTATAGGTAACAACGACAGAAGAAAGAAAAGTCTGCCCTGTCTGTCATGCACCTCAAAATGCATATCAAAGAATAGATCCATTAGCCGCCACTCACATCTGGACTCCTGAATTTCATGTATCAATGTCCTCCTGCTAAACGCATCGACCACTGCATTACCTTTCCCATGCATACAAGAAATATCAAAGTCAAAAGACTGAAGTTACTCAACCCACTTTCACTATATCAGATTCATATCACACTGAGTGATGATGTTCTTGAGACTCTAGTGGCCCGTGAAAACAAAAAAATTCTCTCCCAGAATTTTTTTGCAACAATGCAAGGCACGAACAACTACAACCAACTCAAGATCGTGCGTCAGGTAATTCCTCTCATGTGGCCTCAACTACTGAGACCCGTACGCAACAACCCCTTCTCCCAACATAATCACAACTCCCAGCCGTATACCTGAAGCATCGTTGTACATATTATTGGTCTTTTCTGGATCTGGAAAGACTATTATTAGTGCTGCATTCAACCTTCCTTTACTCTCATGAAAGGTGGAATCATAGGAATATGACCACAAGAATTTCACACCCTTCTTAGTCAGGCCCGTTAGTGGCACTACTACGCATGAAAAGTCTTGAATAAAATTTATGTAGTATCCAACCAGCCCTATAAAACTCGATACCTAAAAGATTTTCTTTGTATGCTCCATGGAAACTATTTCTCTCACTTTCTATGTGTCTACTGATACACATGTCTCTGATATAACAAGACCCATGAAGTGAATCTGGCCATAAAAAACTGGCATTTGAGAGCTTAGCATAAAACTAATACTCTCTCAGTGTACTCAAAACAATCTCTATATGGGTATCATGGTCGTGTCGAGTGTGAGAGTACACCAAGATATCGTCCATGATGACTACCATGAAAGAATCCAAGTAGGGATGGAACAATCGGTTCATCAGTGCCATGAAAACTGCAGGCGTGTTCGTGAGACTGATCGACAAAACCATATACTCATATAGACCATACCTACTCCAGAAGGTTGTGAGAGGTATATATGATGGTATAACACACAATTGATGGTAACCGAATCTCAAGTAAATCTTCGAGAACACCCGGGCACCTCAAAGCTGATCAAAGAGATCATCAATCCTAGGTAATGGATATCAGTTCTTCACCGTCAACTGGTTCAGCTTCAAATAATCCACACAAAGCTCGAGGGTTTCGTCTGCCTTCTTTACGAATTGGGCACGTGAACCCCACAATGATGTAATTGGTCGAACGAAGCCATTTTCTTGAAACTCCTCCATCTTCTACTTGATCTCCTCTAACTATGGTGTAGCCATCTAATAAGGAAGAATGGACTACAGTGCTGCCCCTGGAAGAAGTTCAATAGAAATGTATACCTCATGCTTTGGAAGAAAAAATGAAAATTCCTCTACAAATACATCCCCAAAACGATCCACCATTGGAGGAAAGTCCATTTGAGAAGTCCCCTGATCATCCAAATAAAGACTAGAAATCTGGGTTGTAAATCCTATCAACCCATGATGTTCAGGTCCCACTATACTCGCCTGGACATCCCACTCACCCTTTTGAAAAAAATATCCACCCTCTGGTGATTTGAAACTCACCCTACGGTGATAGAAATCGTTGAATTCCTAGACGGGAACCAACATGTCCATTCTGATAATGACATCATATCCAATCATCTCTTGGATATAGAGGTCAAATAAAAAGTTACACCCACCAAACTCTAGAGGGAACTCCTTGCACTGAGGTACACTCATCGTTCTAGTTCCCATAAAAGTGTATAGTGTCAAGATGTCAGCAGATGAAAAGAAGCAGAGCCCAAGGATCTCCAAAACCGTAATAGATATAAATCTATGGGATCCCCCTGTATCAAAAAGAGAAGAAGCTAAATTGAGCTAACTAAGATTTTACCAAGAACTGTAGAAGTTTCAGGATCCTGATTATATTAGGTCTATACTACTACAATTGTCCGTCATGTACCGCAGCCTAATGACCCTTCCTGACTACTATGAGATGATCTTCTCTATTGTCTCTGAAAACCTGATGATTGGCTACCACAACCATGACCTCCACCTCAGCTAGAATAGCCGGAAGAACTCCAGTTTCCAAACTGGTGGGAAATTGATGGTACAACACCTGAATGGGGAGTCAAGGAAGTAACCCTATCACCAGCTACTGGTGATAAGATCAGACATAAGCACTGAGGATGACCCATATTTCTACAATATCGACACTCCACTGGGTATCTCAGGCAATGTGGACTCGTATGCTCGCTCCTCCCACACTGGTAGCATACAACATGGATACCAGAAGTTTTATACTACCTACTTTGATCTCCTTATGCAGTCTACCTATGATGCTTCCTACTATCAACTGGAGGAGGACTAAATCTAGATGTTGAACCGCCCTGACACATAGCTCCAGAATCCCTCAGATTTATCTTGGTGATCAGCGCTTGGTTGACTATAGATGATATCTATGTAAACCGTAAGATGTTCACCTAAGATCGGATGTCGTTCCACATACCATCCTAAATATTCTATGCAGGGAATAACTCATCTCCTCCTAGAAAGGGTGTAAAGCACTGTAGATCAGTGAAGCGAGATTAATACTCCCAAACAGAAAGAGTATCATACTCCAAACTCACAAACTCTCAAGCTTTATAGGCCCTCAACATATCTGGGTAGAACTAATCATAGAAGATGCGCTAAAACTCATCCCAAGCCATATTTTACTGGTGTCCCACATGTGATATCACATCCCAACATCTATTGCCGAAATCCTGAATCATGTACATAGCATGCTTGACCCTCCTCTTTGGAGGCTTCTCTAGATGCTCGAATATCGTCAGCATGGATTCTAGCCATGAATCTACTACTTGGGGTCCTCTATCCCTTGAGAAAGTGGGAGCATGCTACTACTGAAATACCCGCATCAATTCTACCATCTACGGGGTTGGAGGCGGCGCTCCCTGGAAGGTCTGAATCTTCATCATAAATCCTTCCCTAAACTGTGCATCGCACTTGTGTCAGGTATAACTGCTGGTTCCAAGACTGACACAAAATGAGGATATGACCGCATTCTGTGATCCGCCATATCCTGTGTCTGATCATCACCTTATAACTAGCATGCATCCATAGGTAATCTCAGTGGAATGACTCTACATGTTCAAGCACACACCATAGATTAAGATTATAAAGGACTAAAAACTGGAAGCGTAAGAAGAAAACATGAGAAGGAAAACGTTCCGGTTTTACAATAAAAGACTTCATGGTATGTTTAATAACTACACGACGTGTTCCCTTATGTCTTACACATGGGCATGTACTTATAACAGAACTGTTCGTTTAACACACCAAACCCACGGCATGTTGTCCTTACACACGCATGTACTAGAATTTTCTTCACACGACAAAGCTGCACAACTCCACTTAGAATAGGATTACACAACGTGTTAGTTCCAGACACAAAATGTACTAGACTAGATTCACCAACCTGTGTGGTTCATGACATGGATGGATACATATCTCACACTACACAGTGTGTTCCAGATGGATCTAGCATGTACCACTTAGGTTTCAACTACCTGTGTTTCTAGTGACACGACTTGATACTCAGCTGACACTACACATCATGTTCCATACAGACACGGTATGGAATAGAAAAGATAACACCGACCTGTGTTGTTTGTTACATGTACGGATTCCATGACTACACAACACAACTTGTTTAGAACTGACACGACATGTATAATCTAATTTTTCTCTGTCCATGTTGTTTGTGACATGGGCGGACACAGGGTCAACCCTACACGGCGTGAACTACCGGTACACTATGTATATCAAAAAGAACATCCCAATCTCGTGCCTCTTCCCACACGACTTATGCCATGATTAGAGACTGCACGGCCTGTATATAAGGTACATGACATGTACATAAGAAAAATAGTTTCGTCCTAAACAGAAGAACACATGGTTTTTAGTAAAAAATACACGGCATGTATTGTGGGTTTTTCCGAATAGTAAGCCTCAGAAACTACTCTACAGCCCAGAAAAAAACTGAAACGAACATCAAAGTTCCAAATTCCAATCTGTGAGGGCCCATAATCCCCACGAATCAAATCTTGGCATCTTATACATGTTATAACAAGAAAAACAGGGCATTGATCCACCAAATTCCAGTCCATGAGTGCCCATAACACCTCAAGAACCAATGTATGAAATTAATTCAGACCAAACCATTCATAAAAAATACCTTATCAAACAATAGGAATTTTTAACACGACATCAATCACAACAGCTTTCATATCTAGCCCAAAACCTATCACAAAAATATGCAATCACTAATGCACCCTAAATGGCATGACACGTATGCATGACATGTTATTTATAGCAAGTTCCTAAATGATGCATCAGATGGAATACCCTCATCTCATCAAGTTGCAACAGAAATAGAGCCTCATTAACCTAAAAAATAACAGCCCAAAACATGTGAATCAATTAAGGTGAAATCAAATCAACTATAATAATTCCAAAACCATAACAATTACAATTCGAGATAAATTGGATTTTCCCTATACACGAGTTATATACTCCTAGGCATATCTTATTACCAAGTACCTATTCTGCACTATCACTAACTACAGTCTCTAAACAGTAAGTCAAAAAAAGAAACTCCTCTCATACCACTTTGTAATGTCCTTGTTCCAGAAGCCACCCAAAGGCACCCCGTACCTGGTTTGTCACATGGCCTAAGCACATTTCCCCTAACACCAGAGGCTGCCAACTAGCAGAGAGTGCATTGGGTGTGATAGTGGGGAAACTATTCCCTCATTGGAAGATTAACATAGCGAAAGTAAACAAATGGTGAAAAAATGGAAGAATTAATAATCCATACAAAATTAAATAGTGGATGACTGATGAAATAAATATCTTGAGTGTATATATATAAAAATGATGTGCTATACATCTGTCTAGGAAAGTATCCAAACAAATCACAATGCTAGAATACAAAACAGTACTAAGTCAATGTACAATGGAAAAACCTATAAACAGCTCCTCAGCATCGTAATCCTTATCTTGGTCCTATGATCTCTAGCTCCAAAGAAAGTCAAGTACCTCAGTAGAAGGGAGATTTCCCTTATCTACACTTGTAGCAATATAATATGCTTGGGCCCAAAAGCAAGACCAAAATAGCGTGTGAGACTAAATCTCAGTCGGAAACCACCACAAGATCTATGCCTAATAGTAATTGAATATATGGAATGTAATAATGAAAAGAAAATAGTAAATAAGGATGTACTCAAGAGTAACAAATCCTATAGTTTGAATGTAATCAGTTCCATAGATCAACAACAACAAACATGTTGGTGACCCTCTGGGTAGTTCTCTCAGCCTAACACCTCTAGTTTTAATCAAAACGAGGATAAAACAAAGACTATGTGAGGAAGCTCACATGGTCAATTCCCCATATAGTCCCGAACATTAAAAGACTCTATGAGGAAGATCGCACATTCAGTTCCCAATATAGTCAAAAGTGATAAAGACTCTCTGAGGAAGCTCACATGGTATATTCCCCTTATAGTCTTCTACACTAGGTTCTCACGAACCTATGCATGTTAAAGGATAAATGAAATACAATACCACCAAAGTTATCCTTAATAACTACTTGGCTAAATATCCGACAACATTTCAAGCATGTTAGATAAAATAATCATTCCATCCTATAGCACTAGGCATGGAAAACATCAAGGAATCCTACTAGATAAACATGGACAAATGGTCTTAAACAAAACATGCATGGGAAAACACATCCAAATCAATTAAAACAACCCTATTCACATCCAAAAAACCTTTATTTATGCATACCAGCATAGCATGCAATCAATAGGGTTAAAATGGTAAACATACAATACCCCGTTCAAGGGTATTGCACAAAATTGCACATAATACTCAATTAAGTTCAATAGAAAGGCAAAAAACACCTACCTCAGTGTTGGGTGATCGATATACTTGATTATTTGTGCATGAATCACCTTATATTGATAAATATCTATGAAAACATCTAATCTTTTTAGCAAAGGATATCTTGAGAAGGAGGAGGAACTGGGAAATGAAGCTCAAGAAGAAGAGAGAGCTTACTGAGGTGATCCTAATGCAATCGACGATGGTCGAATCAGAGATCATATGCTCAGTCAGGGGCTCGAAGGAAAATCACAGTCATATGGGAGCTCTCGGCCTAAAGAAACCTAGAATAATATCATTCTGATGATTATACACGACTCTGATACGTTTAATAAACAAAGAAAATACACGGCGTGTACTTTTGATTTACACGGCGTGTACTTTCCTTTTCTATACTCTGTTTTAGGTAGCCTCCAAGTAACCCCCACATGGCCGTGTGCATGGATACTACACGTCCAACACACAGCTACCTACAGTAATAATTTTTACGGCCTGTACTTAGAATGTACATGGCGTGTACTTCGAAAATTTCATGAAATTTACCTCTTTCTGAAAATGACCTAAATAAAGAAAACATACCATAAATGATGATTCATGTTCTTAGAAATTTTTTAATATTTTTTGACATATTTTAATGTTAAAAAACTTATATCATTTTTTTGGATTCCCACATTTTCATGAAATGTGATTTTTGAAATAAGAAATTTATTTTAAAATTGGAATTGTTGTTGAAGTATTATATATACCAAACTGAAATTTTGTGTAATGTTTTTTATGGAATCAAAGGAATGTTATATTGTTTTTTTGAATATATGAAAAATAATGGTTTATGGAAATCATATATGTGTCATTGTTTAGAATGTATTATTGGATTGAAAAAAGGGGAGTATGGAATATATTTATAATATAAGGGACTTATCTATACAATAAGTATGGAATTGGGTCAGACGTACCCATTTGTTCATTCATATTTTTGTTTTCTCAAACTTGGGGTTGATATTTTTCTATGAGTGGGTTGAAATTGAAATGAGGGTGTAATGGATTATTTGGTTGTTTTTTATGAAAATTTAAATACATTGATTGCGAATTATATATTTTTATTAAAATATATCATTATCCCTAGATGGGAATAATATCATAAAACACAAAAGAACTAATAGGTTTCTATAGCAACGGTTTTCTAAAAAATTCATTAAAGAAATCCCTTTATGTTTTTGTACTCAATAAGTTCATATACATGTTGGTGTTCATGAAGAAAATATTTTTCATGTGTTACAAATTTTAGAGAACATTACATTATAAGAATGGAATGTTTTTTAAAGGTTGTTTAATGGGGACATTTAAAATTTATAGTGATTATTATCAGTTAAAAATATGATTGTTTTATATAGATATATAAGTTATTTTTGATCTATAATATGTTTTATTATATACATTTATATTTAACGGGTTCAAAACATATCAATTTATTATGTTTGAATAGGTGGGGTTCTTTGAGATGACAAACTATTCCCCTCAGTTTAGTATTATTTTGTATAATTGTTTTTGAGAAATTAACGGATATGGTATTTAATAAAAAGAAGAATACCATTCTTAGTCATTTTAATGATAGAATTAAGAATCTAGGTCAGTTTTGGAGGTTATAGATGGTATATGTTTCAATAGATTAAAATTCATTAGATGTAGTGATTTTATGTGTTTGGAATCTATATATATAATATTAATATCAATGATAAATATATTTATAGAGAATCCAAAGATTCAATAGAATTTCTAGAAATGTGATCAATCTATTGATAGGGATCATGCCAATTTTTTAGTCCCTCCTATCTCCCCTATATTTCTCATAGTTTACTACGGTTTTTATTAATATATATTATAATATAGTACCATTGTGTCAGGAGCCATCTAAGGTGACCCCAGACTTGTGTCTCAAATCCATCCCATTATAGGGCCTAAGGGGAGTTCACAGTCTCTACATGTTGGAAACTACCATCAGAAAACCAATTATTCTATTTTGATAATTACTTTTCATAATGAATCAGTAATCCTAAATGGTTATATATATATATATATAAATATGTCATGATTAATCTATATTTTCAATGGTCAAAAATATAAAATAAATTTATTAATAATCCCTAACAAAACCAGAAATAAGAGAAGATTAAACATTACAAATAATAGAAAAAGAAACTGTTACACATATCCATTAAGAGAGAACTCTATATAACATCACTATAAAATATAGAAAAAATAAAAGGTAATATATATAGGGTAGAAATAAAAAGTAGAAAATTAAAATTTATAATAAAAACTGAAAATCAATCAACAGAGTATTACCAATCACCTATACGTGTAAGAGAAATGCCTTTAAATTCATCCACCATGAAACTCTACTCAAACAATGTCTTCACAAATATGTACAGTATTTTCCAAACCTTTGATGTGATAACCATGTAGAAATATTCTTTATAGGCAATGTCTCTACACAACATGAAAAACCATTGAAACATAACGAACTACATTCTAGTTTCAAAAACATTTACAATATTTGAATAATATATTATTAAAAAAATGTAAATTAATTTAATAGTTATTCAGTATTTAAATGAAAATAATAAATCCATTTTTAATGATTGTTGAATAATTAAAATAAAATAAATCTAATTTTGAATACTAGTAGATATATTTTAATACATATTTCCAAATCATCCATAAAAATGAATAAAAATATAGTACATTATTTTTTTTGCTAAAATGGGATAATGTAACAAAAATTTAATAATAGTACGCACTGGGCATAAATACATTACATTCACATGAATCATCATAGAGAATCATTTGGTTAGTAAGGATAGGATCACTTAAGGTAACAACTATAATAATTATTGAAATATCATGAACTAGTGGGATGAATCTTAAATAACATTATTATCCCATGGTGGTGCCATATATATTTCATAAATAATCACCAACAATACACATAAATATTGGGAAGGTCCTTATCCATTAATGGTCTTCAATATAATTACACATATTTTAAAATTATGATTTATTAGAAAATAGATCCATTTTTTAATTTTAAATTAATTAATTTACAAACAACACATCCAATTTATTTTCTAAAATATCTATTTTCACCATTTCTAGAACATGTATCAATGAAAAGTATTAATACCTTATATATCATGTAATAAGTCAACCAAAAATTCCTTAAAATTTTGAATGATTTGTAATACATTTTATAGAAACTACTTTTAAAAAAAATCACATAAATTGCAATGAAAAAAAAATTAAATGGTTACTTAATTAAAAAATATATTAGAAAATAGACCCAAAAGATCCAATGGTTTAGGAAATAATGTTATTTTGTTTAACTTGAATACCAGACAACAATAAAAATAAAGTGGATTGAAATTAATTAAATAAAATAGCATTTAAATAAACTTAATAAATGTATGGACATTTAAAATAATATTTCAACATTAAAATAAAATAAAATATTTCTTGTAAGAAATATAATACTGAGACAGTCACCATTCATTTAATAAAAAAGTATATATTACGAATTAAACATGAAGAAAAAAATTATATAATTTTGAAATAAAAAAGAATTCATTATTTTACTTTTAACTAATTTTACAAAGATAAGTCTTCCTAAAATTTTTCACATCCAATATATATGTTGTTATTGTATCATTATAAGGAAAGAATTACCCTTATAGAACCCATCTAATGATTAAATATCAAGAATAATAATTTTAATTTCGAATCACAAGAAACCCTACGTTATTAAGACAATAGAATGGCATGAACAAGGTTGAGATGAAATAAAATAAAAGGATTAGTGGTTTAAATGATATTATCATGTGAAATCATCTTTAAAAGAAAAAAATCAATGATAATATCCCTAGGAGAGTGATAAAATGAAATAGGGGAATGTTTAAGGATTATGAATTAAAGTTTTGGAAAACAATATGCTTAATGGGTCTTAATTCAATTTTGTATGTTTTTAATTTCATAAAATTTAAGAGTGTACCCATGACGTGAAATGGAGTGAATCACTATGTCATGGTTTGAAGGAATTTAGAACACACATGACATGGATGTGATGAAATGGGTCTTGTTGTCAAGGAATTATTTATAAAACTATTAATCTAAGATGAATACCATTAATTGTGTTATATCCCTGATTAAATCCATGGCCATTTTCTAGTAAAAAACTATATACAAGATATATTTACTTGGTATAATGTAAATTACCACAACCATGGAAGAAATAATTTCATTCCAAAACATCTGACATTCTTCCAAAATTGAAGAAAAACTTGAATATTTTTTTAAAAATGAATATATATATTATATAAAATAAATATGTAAAATTATATGTTAATGTGAGGATGATATTTGATAGTTCACCCCCACAGAACAATGTTTCCACCCAAATCCATAGGAATATGGGTAGAATAATGTATGGATAAATGTTATCTTCATTATTTAATACTCAATTATAGAAATTAAAGGAACTTCATGACATATATATAAATTTGAATGCCAACACTGGGAACTATTTTTTACCAAGCTGAAGAAATTAATATCTCTCGAGGAATCTGAAACACTATACCCAATGTGAATAAGTTTTATAAAAAACTCTATTTTGAATGTAAAAATAACTTAACCATCCTAATAAAGTGTAAAACAATAAAAGATAATAATTATGGATACAATGAATTTTAAAGGAAAATAAGAATGAAATTAAACACATGGATTGTTAGTTCAGGGAAATTGGACACCCCACGAACTAGTTATACAAAATTACATTCATTAGGGAATAAACAAAGAAGAAAAAATCATAAAAGTTTATATCCAAACTATTTAACAGTTTCATTAATTCAATAAATACCTATACAAAATCGATCATATGATGATCCACTGGAAAAAGAATCTCCAAAAATTGTGAGTCAACATAATCTAGTATGATCCTAAGGGAATTAACCAACACCGAATAATTCCATAAATATAATCCCCAAAGCCTCAAATATATTTAAAAACATAATTATGCTCAGTAATAATCAATTTTTTAAATAAATTAAAAATCATAGAAGGTAAAATACATAAAAAAGGATAATCCTTGAAAAAACTATGAGAATTCATGATACTTGGCTGAAAATTCATAAACAAAAAACATTACTGAATAGACAACTAGATATTCATGACATGAATGTAAAAACAGAGCAGAACCCACATCCAAGTCAACCAAACACACATATCCATGATATTCCTTTTCCAACCTCTAAAACCCAAACCTTGTCACATAGTCATCATACTGAAAATACCGAATGACACAACCAACATGGAGTTATCCGCATAATCAAAGAAGTCACCACTACATAATGATAAAAAATTGGAACACCAGAGTTATATCAATCCATAAGTGTCCATAAATTCGATAATAGGTTTTAAAATAACAAACCTATTAATATATATATATATATATATATTTTAATCATTATTGAAATATACATGAAAAAATTAAACATAAAAGAGATCAAATATCAATGATTCAACATAGAATTTTTAAGTAATACCTGATATTATATAAACACGAATAGACTGATTACTTTATTTTAATTAAAATCAAACAATACCAACATAAACAACATAAAAAATCAAAAAAATAAAACACTTTTTGATAATGTAAATTTAAAAAAATTCCCAACTTCCTCTCATCAATCCCAATATTAAATTTAATTTGTAAACGAATACTAAATAAATGAAAGTACATTTTTTAAAAATAACAGCATTGAAAAGAAATTATCTTTTTGAGAACCAACGAAATATAAAATTTCAAATAAACCATCCGAACAAAAATAATTCAAGTAAACATTGAATATTATTCATCTCATATAGAAAAAAATCATATCAACTACATAAATCTAACATACGATGAAAATTATACAATTTGAATAAGTTTTTTAAAATAAATCCTATGAAACAAAAAATTAAAAACAACGATAAAATATATGGTTTTTAAACTAAAAAATTCATACATATTTTCTAAATCCTCCACAATTTGAAAATATATATGAAAAATTTAATTTTATTTTAAATCATTTTATTGAGACCTTTAATAAATTTATTCACTCTAACTTATGATAAAAAACCTAAGAAATGATTAATTCATTTTTAGTTCAATAATATTATAAAACACTTTATAACATAAGGGAAAATCCACCACCTAAATATATAATACCAAAAACAATATTGAAAAACATAATAATTCTAAACCATAAAGATATTTTAAGGGTCATTTATGAATCCTCATATATATATTTCAAAACTATTAATTAACATGATAAAGAACAACTTTTGAAAAGACAACATTTTAAAAATAAACCTTTGAAAATATTACAAAATTTATCCCATTGAATAGATAAAAGGAGATTTTATAAACCTCATATAAACGTCTATAAAATATTTTTCACACTATATATATGGAAAAACCCATAAACATGACATATTATTCAGTCATTATACTATAAATCAACTTATTTCATAACAAAAGATCTTTATTTAGTAGAGTTTTAGAGAGTCAAGACTAAACCTTTCATAAAATGACATATATGAAAATGTCGAAACTTCTAATTAGTACCCATTTCATGAAAAAATTAAACATTTTGACATAAAAATGTTTTATTTTTATGAAAATTATTCATGAAACTAATCATGATTTCTTCTTTTCCCTTAAAAATTAGTAATACATTAGGAAATTAATTTCAAATGCATGATAAGAAAAAATGATCAGCAAGGGAAATCAAAAATAAATTAACCTATTAGTAAAGTAAGAACCATGATAACCCATGTCATTATTACCATTATTAATAAATTCTTGATAATTATAACTAAATAATTTCCATGTGAAAAAAAACAAATTTTTCTTAATGAAAATATTAAATCTTTTTGAAAACAAATAAAATCCCATTTTATGAAACGTATATCATCCTAGAAATAACTCATTTTCAAAACCTGTAACACATACTTGATCTTAGTTTTATATATAGGAGAAACCACACCAACTAACTCTATCCTTATTGTATTTGGAGATAAGAAACATTAACCAATGGATTTGAGATCTATAATGGGGATCACCATTCATATAATTGATATCGGGATCACTAATTTATCATGACCAGTAACTAGTGTCAACTAATTATATAAGTGATGTTGCGATCACCTATTTCACATATATAATTATTATGTAACATATTATATCGAAAACATTTTATTCATTAATTTTCATTATAATAAATTTTAAAACCCACTTTACACTCTTATGAAACATAATCGCATGTATCAAATACACTTTTCATTTAAAAAATAATTATTAATAAAAAAATACTCAAAAATGTTGAAAATGTTTTTATTAAAATGAAATAAAAAATTATGTAATGGAATCATAAAATCATGAAATTTTTTTGGTAGGGAAAATGTTTCTGATGATGTATACGTTAAAATAGAACATTTTTTTCATTACATCCAATTGTTTCATAAAAAAAATATAAAAATTTACCTTTCCAAAATCATGGAAACATGTTCAAAAGTGATATATAATATCCAATATAATTATTTTATATGTACATAAATATATTAATGAGGTATGTTTAAAAAAATGGCCTGTAAGAAAAATGTAATATAAGAAAAATAAAAATATGTTTTTTAAAATACATTTTCTTAACTCGAGTGATAATAATCATTTACCTCATTTAACATTATAATTGTTAAATGTATGTTAATTATTTTTCTTTTTGAATAAATTTTTTTATCTTTATTAAAAATTTAATTCTATTTAATACACTGTTGTATTAAATTATTAATTAATTTCAGGTTGTATTTTTTTAATTATATTTGGCCCATATATAAAAAATGATGTTGGTTGGTTAAATAATGTGAAAGAGGCCAATATTCCATGATGAAATAAATATAATTTTAATAAATCACCTCAGGGAGGTGGTTCTCCACACATACGCACGAACAAAACTATAAATCATAAGTGAATTTAATGGTACAAATATAGTTTCTATACTATAATTTTATAATAATAAATATTTAATTTATATCATATATATTCATATATATCCATAACATAAACCATTACTATTTCTGGGTGATAGAAATAGAATTTCACTGATTTTTGATAAAATTCTATTCCATACACATTAACGATGAATTAATTTCCCATTCGATATATTCCAATTATGTATACAGGTTTTTACATTAATAAATAATTTAGAATTAAATGGGATATAGTTAAATTATTATATAATAATGATTAAGGAATATTTGATTGTGTTTTAAGAATAAATAAAACACAAATGACCTAAAATGAATGATGCCTCTTATTCAGATAATATTTCAATGATTACTCCAAAATAGAACTTATGAGGGAATTATGATAAAAAATAACGCATTACATGATATATATGAGGATGTAATTACTTTATTTGGGAAGGTCTTTGATTAGAAAAACTGTCATTAATGTGTAATTAAATGAGAAGAAGTGATTTCCATTTATAAGAGAGGGGATATGCACTGATGGAATTTTATATAATATTCCATTAATGAACACTAATTTTTATTTAAAATGCATATATTTTTTTATTATTCTAGAAAAAATTAATATATTTCTATATACAGTAATCCAAAAAATTAGGACAAGTTTAATTAATATTTTTACATCAATATTTTTATTTGAACCCTCTATTTACCCATATGAGAATTACAATGACAACAATTCTTTTATTAATTAGAGGTTCATATATTTAATATAAATGGACACAAGATCCATAAATGAACCATGATTTATTTAAGGAATATATACCATTCAAATGGAAGTATATACATTCTTTTTCAATATTTGAATCCATTAATAAAACATCATTTAACAGAAAATATCATTTATATAATTTTTTTATTTTATTAATTTATTTATTAGTTAAAAACAATAAGAAAATCATGGGATTTAAATATAAAAATTTCACACACATAAAATAAATTATAAATAAAAAATGGGATATTAAAAGGAACACAGTAATAATTTTGTTTGGTTTTAAAAAAATCATTGATTTTTACACATCTTGAATAAGAACTATGCCTGTGTTTCATAATAATTCAAGGGAATTATTTCATTATTAAAAATTAGATGTAAATTAAGAAGGTAAATAATTAATTTATGTTTCATGTAAAATTTTATAAATAAAAAAAATTATTTATCCATATGTAAAACATTAGAGATTATAAATCTAATCTGAAGATTTTTTACATATATATATATATTAAATAAAATTAAGTAACATAATGATTTTTACCTAGAATTATGAGTATCATATTATAATATTTATTGATTATGAATAATATATGATTAGAAAATAGTAAAATAAACTATTAGGATTGCTTTCTAGACACTAAAACATTATTTTCATCTGTAATTAATCCATTTTAACATTTTTCATGGTAAAAAAATATAAATGTGTTATTCTTTATAAATATTAAAATAAAAAGGAAAATTTTCCCAAATATTGACTTCCTGATTATTATAAATGAATATATTTTCAACGAGGAGTATAAAATAAATTTAAAATAAACATTTAAAATAGAACGAATACGGTATTTTTTAAAATGAATTTTAAAGAATAAAAAAACTATATAAAATTAAACAATAATTGTTTTATATATTCTAAAATTGTATTTTCATTAATAAAAATATACTAATAAAAATTATATAATTATATGGAATAGAATTTTAATTTGTATGTAAATGAAAAGTAAGTACCTTTTTAATAAAAATCCTTATATTTCACTATTAATTAAAAAATATATTATTCCCAAAATTTTCAAAACATTTCATCTTATGATAATTTTCTTATTTATAATTAAAAAACAAATTCACTTCTCCCAATAAAAATTCAATTATTTTGAATAAGTCTAGAAAATAAAACATTAAAATAATTTATATAAAAAAATAAAACCTTTTTTGATTTAGGAATTAATTAATATTTTTATAATGAATATATCAATATTATTCATGAATTATAATAAATATAATATTTTTTTTATATTTTATTACCATTCGTCTTACATTCTTAATTTTTTTTAAAAATAAATCCTCTCATTTTAATTCACCTGTTAAACAAGTGTGGATATAATTCCCTCTCATAATTTTCATATTCTTATATATCATCACCAATCATATGGTTTTAGAAAATACCTTCACTAAGTGAATCCCTATATTCCAAAACACATTCTATCTATCATCAAGAATCTATAGTTTTTGTTCCCCTAATGAAAATTGATATTCCAACTAAACTTCATGAAGGTTCCAAACATGATATTAATCTATAATATATTTTCCTCACATCGAAACATGAAATATTTTATTTATATGGGATAAACTCTATAGAAATTACATGTTGTTGGAATTTCATAAAACATTATATGATATATAATAAAATCCAATAAACCATAGATATAACTTCAACTTTTCCTAAAAAAATAGAATGCTTTTCCATAGAGACTATTTAATAAATCAAAATTAGATACCTTGAAAGAAAAATCATTATTCCAGTGTCCTAAATAAATTTTATTCCTGCTATGATATTTCTACATATTTAACTAAATAATCTATACCTTCTCAACCATTTCCATTAGAATCAATGTTCACATAAACGTACTTTATCTAGTATCATCCAAAAATGCAGGAGTTGGATGTCACATTCTATATATTTCATCCAAATATTCCATCATTACACTATATTTAAAACTGTTATTATAATAAAATTCATCGAAATAAATTTGATTATCCCATAATCCATCATAATTCATTGAAAAAGAAAAAATTAGGTCTCCCATTGTCAAAATTGTTCTCTCAATGATTACATTAAATTGGGAATAAAAACCAACTAAACAAACAAGTCATTTGAGAATAAACATATACAGTATTGTAGTTTATTCTCTTAAATCATGGAATAAATATTGGATGTTTATAAGACATGGATCATAAAGGAGCCAAATAAAAGTAGACATTATAACACAACATTATCATATAATCATGTCATTAAACAGTGGTGTAAGGTGTAGAATTATCATAATTATAGAATTATTATGAAAATTCTATACACCATGTCATTATTAACATGTTCAGTTTGAAAATATATTGTATGTACCAACTTCAGTATTGGATTAACCTCTTGAGTATGCCATATTGGGATTTGAATAACCTCATCTATACCCTCTTTCTCTAATAATATGCTGACCCCCTGTTAAACATTTTTCAGGATTTAGATAACAACACATGTACCCTTGATCTAATTAAACATTAATATCTACCCCATTTATTATAGGGATATATAATTCATGGAGCACCAATCACATTATCATAATTCATTTCTAATTTATCCAAATTTATCATAAAAACATTGAAGAAAACTAAACCTATTTAAAAGAAAATTTGTTTCATCAATATTTTTTCATGTTACCAATAAACAATAAATATAAAGAATAAATATTTTATCATTATATCATATCTCCATGAAATTATATGCAACATCAAAAATATAAGGATATTTGAAAATTTTATTAAGAAGTTCAGTGTAATAATTCCTGAGAATACAATTTTTCATTTTGAAATCAAATATTTCTAATTGAAAAAATTAACAAATAATAGAGAAAACATTTTCATTGAATATAAACATAAAAATCAATAATGTAATCTTCAAATAATATAGTTTTCATGTGGTAATGGAAGTGTATTGATGTCAGTAATATTAAAAATGTATTCCTATCACATTTTCTGGAAAAAATTCAAACCCACATCATTTGGGAAATGAAGATAATAGAATTTGTAAAACATTTAAAAATAAAATAAAAAATGAAATAAATGTATTGAAAAATTCCTTCGAGATGAGTAAATCCAATCATGAAATAATGCATTGAAAACAAGGACATTGAAGAAAAATAAATTTTTAAATAAAATAGAAAGAATGTCATTATTTCATTAAAAATATTTATTTTTTATCTTGACTAATTAAAGAGATAAAATTAATACGAAGGTATATAGTATCTAAAAATATATTGAGCAGAAAAAAATTAATTCGATTATTGACAGGTAGATAATGAAATATCTGCATTCTAAATATAATAATGAATATTAACATTAAATAATGAGATCTATGGTATCATAATACCCTCAATGTATTTGTATCTTTAGAATTAAAATCCCATTCAATGAACGAATATTATAATGATATGTATATATAACATAATATTCATGATAAAGGTCATGAATGTGATCCATTTTAAGGATATAGATTACATAAAATATACAAGTGTTTAATATGGAATGTGTTCCATAGAAATAATGTTTCGAGTAAAATCCATTACTAAGTGTTTTAATTTCATTGTAGCCCCTCTAACATCATCTTCTTCAATATACCGATTATAATTTCATTATGATGGTTACTTGAAATGGTATTTTAAGAAGAAAAGAATATATAATATATTGTTAGGGAAGATGATAGGATAATTGTGTAGGGATTGGCCAAGATATATGTCTCAACATATATGATGAATATTGGAGAAGAAGTTCTATTTTATAATTAATTTTAGGGAACTCATGAAATTACAGAATTTATTAAATTATAAATAATTAATTTTAATGTTTGAGTGGCACAGAATATATATATCTAAAACACATGTTGATTATGAGTAATTTATTTCAATTAATTTAGAACGCATTTAGGTAATTTTTCACACTTATGTTTTTTAATAACTCATACTATCCCTTTTAATAATTATCAAAATATCACTATTTTATACAACAAAATGGTCAATAATGTTATAGTAAAATTTAAAAAGAACTATAAATGTACAATGTTTCATATATTCAACCATAACCCATTATATTTTAATATTATTTGAAAATTATTAATTGTAAAACATTAAATAAAATTTTATTCATACAAAATATCATTATTTTATTAGAATATTCTAGTAAATAGTTTTCCAACTCCTAAAAATGGTTCCAAAATGAAATGTTACTAAATATATGTAGTATACGTTTTTAGTATAATTAGTAAATAATGTTTTTATTAGGTTTGTTATCACTTTAGGCATGATTATTTTGATTAAATCATTGGTTAACCTATTTCAACCTTAACCATCATAATGACTTATTCGCTCTTAACAGGTTATAATTTTACTTATACAGTAATAATTGGCTCATAAATGGACAAAATATGACATTTTACACAATTTAAAATATGAGTTTTTTCATACAATATTAATATGATTTTTAAATTATTTAACCAAATATTATTTAACAAAAAAACATTTATGACATTCCAACACTATTCATTTAATTTTGACTATAAAGGTTCCAATAAAAATAAAAAATTATAATATAAAATATTAATATACCATAACATATTATATTTATCCAGAGATATTTTTGATGAAAATAATCCATCCATAATATATTACCTGTAATATTCTTATAATAATTTATATTATTTTTTAATAAATTCAGTAAGTATTGTTTTTGTGTTTCATATGAGTATAATGTAAATATACAATTACCAAAAACAATATATAAATTACTATCATGTAAAAACTTGATATATATTTAAAATTAAAAATTACAACCAAACATAACTTCTTTTTATGATAATGATAATATAATAATGATAAAATATTATTGAGATTGTGTTTTTGTGTTTATTATTTTTTAATATTAGTATAAAGGTAATAATATCATAAATACGTAACCATGTGGGTATATATTTTATAAATGGATCCATATGGACAAAACCCACAAAAATTATATAAAATTTTCATCTCTTAGTTAAATTATATAGTCTTATCATAAATGTTTAAGCATATTTTCAAATATTAACCCTAATGAAATGACAAAAATTTACCTCGGTTACTATTCATATTGAAACTAAATTAAATAGGAAATATTTATCATATATAAATGCCCTAATAAAAAAAATATGTTTTCTATTTTTAAATATTCAATTAATGTAATTAGAAGAAATTATTTTAAGAGAAAACTAAAAAGCGCAATGGAAAAAAAGCAATCTGGAAATATAAAATATTTAGAGTAAACAAATTTTTCCCCAAATTTAATCTTAAAATTGATTCAAATGAAGGTGAATATATTATTGAAAAGAAATTTATATATTTTACATGGATCAAAATAAAAGTTTTAATTATTTGAAGAAATAAGCTTTCCAACAAAATATCATTATATTCTATTATTCAATGAAAATAATTTCCCATCAAATTATCATAAAAAAATTAATCTAAGATAATTATGATATGTCATATTAAATATGAATTTAATTTAAATAAATATATTTTTTTAAATATTTAATAAATAAATATAATATTTTCAACCAAAAAAACGTAAAAAAATTTATGAAGGTACAATATTTTTCAAAACTAATATGAATTTAAAAAAAATTAATTTTCTATTTCATTAGAGTTCATCCACACATTTTTATCATGAATGAATATTATAAATATTTCATAATGGGGATGTCAATATTCATTCCTTCCAATTAAGAGGATAGAATATAACTTTCATATTTTAATAATAATACTATGTGGTTCATATATACTTGATGTTTTGTGTCATGTACTATATGTATTTAATTCTCTCCTATCAATAACATTGGGCGTCACATCATACAACTCCATAATTTAATAAATTGAATCCTAAAATTAATATTATTTTATTGATCATAATATTTTTTACATTTTCAAAAACCCATTCTAAACAAATCACATTATATGATGGGATAATAAAAATTTATCGTTAAAATAAGTAATGTGATATACAATGATCATTTAGAAAAACATAAAACTAGGTTTCCATTTATGAGAAAATCAGTGGGATGTGAAATTATGTACATGTAGGAGAAAAAAAATTCCCAAGGACTAATATAGTGCGATATAAATCATTGTTATAGAAATGATAATGGCCACAAAACCATAAATGAGTTATGGGTGAAAATGGAATCAATTATAAAATGATATTTGAAAAAATTATTATTTAAATTATATTAATATACTATTTTGGGATAAATTTCCACTAATTATAATTAGAATGATACAATTAATATAAAATATTTCATTTCATTCCATAATCTCATTTTCAACCCTTGGTTGTGATTTGATGAATTTCCACTTGATCAATTATTCTTATGTTAATTTTTATGAAAAAATCAATAAAATTTAATTTTAACTGATCATAATATTCAAAAACATAGAGGAAAATTATTGTTATTTATATTAATAACATAATAAATCATGTGGTAAGAACATGATATTTAATATAAGACATTAATATAGAAAAACTAAAAAATAACCACCATGTTCAATAGAATCTATTATATAAATTGTTCACATTAAGTCCCATAAAAATGTCCATCCAAATTCATAAATAATTAATTTGTAACTAAATCATTAAATATTTGTAATTAAATTATCATTAATCTACTAATCAAAAAAGAGTCTCAAAAAGTGGCTTTCTAAATATGTGAAAACCGTCATTATATATTCTAATGAAACCTCTTAATAAACTAAATTACAATTAAAATGAAATAAATGTATATATGAATTGAATAATTGACTCCATCTTAATTTCTTAAATAAAATTGTATTTTTTGAATATATTATATAAATTAAAATATAAAATAAAAATCATCAAATATCACGTAATAAAATTTTCCACAAATCTATTATCAGCTCCAAGGGCATCAACATTATTCTATTTATTATATCAATAATATTTTTATTTGAATTTAATATTTTTATTTGGAATCAAATCACAAATATATTGATTACATTAAATCCATAATATGTTTTTAAAAATTTCACCTAAATGTTAAATCATGTTTCTTGGTCAAAAATACCATTCTATATATTATTGAATATCCATAAAGAAAACTACTACAAAATGACCCTCAAAGGATTTACCAATCTCGTAATTAAACATAGAATGATAAAAATCCTTCTATAACATTATTCATGAATTTCAATACATTAAGATTTCATTAATTACACTCACTTATTTAAAAATTAACTAGGATTAATCCTTTAATTCCTTAGTAACTTATTCATTTTAAATGTTATTTTTATTAACTTTATCTACAATATAAATCCTTTTCTCATACAAAATTATTGATCCTCCTTTTGGATTTCCTATTTAGAAATTTATTTTCAAAATTATAATAATTTAAACATTTAAGATATTTAACAAATGATGAAAACATTTGGAAACAATTATTTTCATCCATTTTGTTAACCAAATACTCCATTACAATTTAACTATTATTTTCTAAATGTCAGCATTTTTCATTCCCAAAACATAATTAGGTTACATTGAAATATTTCTCTAGGTACCTCTTCAAAAATAATCATCATGTAGAAAACTGAATCTCCATACCTCTATGGTATTTCTGAGGCTATATTTTCTATTAGAAGGTATATTAATAATCAAACCATGTTGAGGTTATTAGTAATATTACAGGATAAGAAATTAGTCATAATCACTTGGTTTTAAAATCTATATCCCATTTCACATGTTTTATCCTAAGAAAAATCATTACATATTACGTCACATTCTATATTAACGTAATTCATCATAGATAAATCCATTTAAAAAAATAATTTAAAATGTTAAAATAAATATCAATAGTGAGAAACCATATAATCAGGACAAATATTTGAAGGAAATTTATATACATGGCCCTTATTTTATATATATGTCCACTTTTTTGTAGCCTAATCCCTAATTAGTTATCATGTAATCACATATTTCATAATGGTTCATATGTTAATTTGAATTATCCCAATAATATTCCATAGGAGCACCATATTATGTGTAGAATAACGGTACAATCATTGTTCCCTTGAATTATGAATGTGATATACTCAAACAAATATTTTTATTGTTTATACATCAATATGAATATGTTCCAAAATAGTATCCACATATAGAATCTATGATGAAATGTATTTCCAGGAAAACCACAAAATCTTATATATATGAAAACATTGGGATGATACTCTATGCATATATATATCCCTAGGATATTCACCATATTTCATTAATTCTAATCACCGTAGATTAACTAAACAATTCTGATATCATCTATATTGACCCAAAATGTTATAAATAAATATTACAAATTATTGTATGAATAATAATTAAGTAAAATTTTTATCCATTCTAGAACCATAAAATATTTTAATGTCTTGAAACATTCATAAAAAGTATATAGTTCAAAAATTATTTTCATAATATCTCTAATATTTCAGAAAATGTTTCATTCATTAGAGACACATGATACATAAAACATTCAACATATCTTTGGTAAAAAAAACATTCCAATAGGTGAAATCTATTACAAATTAAGGTTAACCAATGGGGATATCAACATTAACATAACAATAACATCAAAATAATGTTATGATAAAATGAAAATTTCATTTGAAAAAAATACATATTCTATCAAATATTATAATTTCCATCATTGAATAAATCATTGTAGTTTATAATTCATGAATCATAATGTCATCATTAAAATTATCAATGATAATAAAAATGTGTCATAAGATCATATCATAATAATGGGGAATAAAGTGAAAAATAATCATAATCATAGATATATTATCTCAAGGATAGACACCATGAAATTCATAACGTGATAGGATAGGGATAATCACTTATGTACCTATTTTTGGGTTGGTATAACTTCTATTGTATCCTCTTTCAGGATTGATATAACCTCTCATGTACCCTCAATTTTTTTCCATCACATAACATCCAGTTTTCCAAATTTGGTGATAATTATATTCTCACATGTACCCATTTATCTCATAGAGCATTAATCTATTAAAAATGCATTGGAGGGATATGAAAATTTCTGCCCAACTATATCATAATAATACATCCAATCATATATATACTATCAGATCATAAATATAAACATTATTACATAACTATTGTAAAAGAAAAAGGGCTTCATTTATATTTCATAATCATAACTGTAATCGATAAAGAATAAGTAATGTATCATTAGAATATATTCCTAGTAAATCAATTGTATCATAAATGTTTGAAATAAAAGATAATTTATTTTCATTATATGATCACATAAATATGTCATGAGGAAAATACCGATTTCCTTAAATCATACATTTAAAATCATTAGATTTTAAAAGAGTTTTGAAAAATATTTTCTTTGTAAATAATCATTGATAAAACATAATTGAATATTCTGGAATGTAGGAATATTTTTTAAGTTGTGTGTTTTGAAAAATTCTATTTCAAATTTTTACCATAAAGAAAAAAAGTTCATAATTCAGAAAAATGATGATTAATTTTAAACAATTTTTTATGAATTTTAAAAAACTATAAAAATGTAATTAAAAATATCATAAGATGAAATAAAATCTTTTTTGAAAAAATTTGTTGAAATCATAAACATGGAAAAATTTATTTTCACCTAAAATTATAAATTATTTTTGTATGACAACATTATTTTTGTTTCATGAGTATATTAAAAGATTAAATTAAATAGATGATATATTTTACCCATAAATAATAATAAGTGAATAATATTAATCAAATTATTGTGATATATATCATGAAATTTCATTATCGAAAACAACATCTTAAATATTCTATATAATCCAAGAGATTGGACTCTAAAACCCGTGATGTTACGGTTTGTAAAGACCCAATATTTCCTCAATATAAATTACTTTCTTATAAATATATCATAATAATATTAAATCACAACATAAATAGATACTATTTGCTATGTGACCTTTAAAATATAATTATTTCACATCTGTGATGTGAATTTAAAAAATATGACATACACGGTTACGATCTATAAGTTATTGAGAGGCCGATAAGAAAAACAAAATTTTTCGTTAATAGTAACCTACCCTTATTAATAGTAACATACCCTTATGAGTATTAATATACCATAATGAATAGTAATTTTACATATGATATGTTTTTGTATGATATACCTATGCTTTGGAATAAGTAAATAAACGTTTTAAAACTATTGTTTTTAGAATAAATTATGATTTTAATTAAATATTAAATTAATCATATAGAATATTTTTTTTAAAAAATGGACTTCATTTTTTGATTATATACCTCAATAAATTGTTGGGGTGATTTTTTGAGATTTTTTTGAAATACTTGAATTTTTGATGAATAGAAAAATTACATAATTTACAAAATAAGCTAAATACACTAATTATATATTCTTGTATGATTATCTACTATTTTATTCCCAATTGATTCAGATTCTCATGATAATATTACTATTCATTGTCATTTAAGACTCATTATTCCTTTTCTTGTGGAGAAATAATAATTTAATGAATAACAAATTGAGATATCCCCTCTCCCCTCTACTATAAAACCCCTCATCACCCCGTCTTCTCTTCACTCCACTCAAGACATTTTCCTTCTCCAAATTCTGTCCAAATATCCTCCCAACCTCCTCTACCACTTCAATAAGTCCTTGGTCTCATAAAAAGTCCAAATCCACTCTCTTATGGAGGCTCTCAAGGATGTTTGGTTCAAGAGGTAAATTCTTATTTTTAATATTTTTCCATTCCTATCAAGTTCATTGTTTTATTTTTTTATTATTACCTATCCATATCAAAATGTTTTGATGTTTTTAGTACCTTTCATGTACTATAATGTTTTCATTATAGTTTAATAAGTTATCATCAAATCTTCCTTTTACCATCTTTTATACTATTAGCAAGAACACCATCTGAGATGTGTCAATTTACCATATTCAAGTACAATGGGATTTTTATTTCTGTTATCATTATCAATTTTGGTTATGAAAAAATTATTTTTATTGTTGAAAAAGATTATTATATATGTGATATAACCTAGGTATTGTTCTGTAATCCTTCTATACAAATGGTATAATGTTATAAAGAAAAATGATTTTGTTGTAATCAAAGCCGAAAAATTAACTGAAACAGTTATCACTAAAGTTCTATAATATAATTAATCATCATTATTGGTAAAAAAGTTATATAAATAAACACTAAAACCTATGGATGATAATAAATAATATGTGAATTCAATTCATGATATTAACATCCATTCCACATGAAATCCATTAATTAATAACAAGTAATCCGATTATGAAAATAATGAAAACAAACACTGCATAACGATGAAATTCAATAAAATAATTTATCAGTATAGGCATAAATGAACTAAATTTAATAATTACAAACTAAATAAATGTCTAATAGGTTCTTAAATAGGTTATTAATGTGTATTATTTCATATTCTAGGAGCATATGTTAAGGAGAGGAACACATTCAGATTTAAGGTAAGGGATTTCCACCCGATCATCCATTCTCATTCGTGTTACTTTTATTCTCTAAATACTTTAATGAAATTATGGTATATTATTATGTAATGATAATTAAATATATTTGAGAGTTCTATATATATATTTATACACCTGAATCATTCCATATTTTGTGTATAGTAACACGTTTTAAAATGAACACTCAAAATTGTTTCGGAAATACAAGCCAGATCCAAGGGAATTTCCTTAAATCTTACCTATTTTAAAGTGAAATCTATAATCTATTTTAGGAAACAATTATCTTAATAAAATAAATCATTTTATTATAGAAATAATACCTTAATTAACTTATTGTTTTATAAAATAATTTTCTAAATGAACTCTTCTTTTCAAAGTAAAAGAGTATTTATCTCATGATTTACTCGAAGATTTTTTAATAGTATCTTCATATATTTCAACACACTTGTTGAATATTATGTATTATTGGGATTAGTATTACATGTTATCATATATCATATTAAATTTATTGGATTATGATTATTTTTTCAATTGATGTGCTATCTTAAAACCATTCATCGATTTACTTCTAATTGTTAGTGTTTTTGCATAATATTTGATGAAAGCTATTTACATTTCTTATATTAATGTGTATGTTGTTTATGTTTATTCCCATTCATTTGAGGAATTCATTTGTGATGATAAGTATCAGTTGGGGCCCACTATATCCCTCTTGTTGCATCGGTATGTCCCACGAGAAAAAACTAGGGTCTTGTCATAAGACCTTGACAAAATGATTATTTAGGGTCTTGGCACGAGGCCTTGACAATATGGTTATGTTGTACTACATTATGCATTCCCACATTATGAAATTAGTATTGATGGTTAATGTGGCTATTTGGATAGTATAATACCCTTGATTATGTTAAGTTAAGGCAATATTTACTCAACTAATATTTCTGTCATATTATGTTCATGTTTATTTTTAGAGGAACATGTTTTCAATTATTAACTATGTCTAATGTTTATGTTATCTTAACATTTTTTTCTTACCCTTACTAATAATTTGAACACAACCCTTTATTATGTTTTATTTTTTCTGTACATGAAGAAGTTTTTATGAATGACATGCTAAAATAACCTAGTAGTTATGAATGATTTCTAAGGATTTTATATGTTGTATTTCATTTCATGTTGTAATTTATAACTTATTTAGGAATCTTGTTACAAATAACACTAAACCACTTGGTCCATCGATATGATTATTCATTGTTTTTATGCCAATAAGCCACCGACTCCAGGAAAACGGGGTTAGGTCCTTATAGTTGTTATCAGAGGATGTTTAGTAGAAAACATGGAAACTAGATTTAGAAAATATATAAATGGAAAGAGTCCCTAATATAGTCTATGGGGATAAAAAATACAGGATTGTCCTAGTACTTTAATAAGGAATAGATTATGTGTATCTTTTTAGAAATATATATCTATCTGCATATAAGCAGGTAGAGGTGGATCTGGAAAAAATTTACATAGGATTGAAAGCTCTGACAAGGAGCTTTGAGCTTGACCTGGGGTATCCCGGTACACGCAATGAGCCTTGCTGCTCTCTTGGTAATGACACTCATAAAGGATATTCTAAGGATAATTAAAATTTTCTTTACAAGCAATTATTTAGGATTTAAATATAAATTTTTCTTCAATGATACCATATTTATGATTATGAAATTATTTCCGCGAAGAAATTCGATTTATGGTAGTTATATTTCTACATTGAGATTATAAATTATGATTCATAACCTAATATATTGTATTCAATTATTTAGAAATGAAAAATAGTGGAAGTAATGGTAACCGAACTAACCCATTTGTCCCCTTTAGGGATTTCTTAATGATGCAAGATCATGATGTTGGATCTGCTACTGTGACTGGTGCTGAGTGACTTATTACTACACTAGGACAACTTACTCTATTTCTGAATAATAACTTTACCCGTATGGAGCATCCAGAGCCCCCACATGGAGGAGTTATGTTATATCACTCAATTTAAAAACAACCACCATCATTCATGGGTTTTACAAATATGTTTATAGAATAGCATTGTATATGTTCCCTAGATAAGAAATTTCTTGCTTTGGGATGTAATAAATGAGAGAAGGTGTTCATTGCAGTTTATCATATAGCATGATATTTGGATCCCTTGTGGTCATTAAAAAAACACAAAGGAGGAGGAAGAAATAGAAGAGATTTCATGGAGGTATTATAAGGAAATATTCATAGAAAAATATTTCCCTCATGAACAGTGAGCAGATATGGAGAGTAAATTGTTGAATTTTAGGAAGAAGGAGGATTAAAATGTTTCCAAGTATGAAGACATTTTTACAAGGATTTCAAGGCATTATGAGAACTAATTAAGTGATCCAAGGAGTAAAATTTATCGATTCATTAATGGTTTGAAACAATTCATCTGATGGGATCTAGTCTCCCTGAATTTCTCATCATATGAAGACAAAGTTTCAGGTGCTATCATGATGGTAAATAAATTCAATAAGACTTATTAAATTAAGGGAAATAAAGAGAAGAAGAGGGTTTCTAAAAACTCTGGGAATGGAAATTAAGAAATGGGGAAGAAGGGAGGAGTTGAATTTCCATAATCTAGTAATTGAGGGAAGAAACACCACGACACTTTCTTAAATGGAATGAGAGTCTATTACAAGTGTGGAGATAAAGGCCACCTATCTCAGAAATGTAAGGGGAAGAAAGAATCTACCAATGTTCTGTGCTACAATTAAATGGAGATGGGAAATTTTTCTCCAAAATGTCCTATGTGTTAGGGAAATGTTCCCCAAATAAGGTCATGGGAGCAAGGCCAATATTAGGGGTTCACAACTATGGAGGATGTAGTTCCTAACGTAGTGGTGGTAGGTACATTGATCGTTTCATAAAACATAGAGAATGATATTTTTGATTCTGGATCTCTGGATTCATTAATATCTTCCATGTTTCCATGAAAATTAGACATGTCCAATTTTATTTAATTAAGGATTTATCAGTCAAATCTACTAGTGGATGTATCATTACAACAAAGGCATGTCTATTATTCCCCACCCCCCACGAAACATAAATGTGAGTTAGTTTCTATCCATATCATCATACTAATGGTTGACTATAATATAATTATCGGTATGAATTGGCTATCAAATTATGATGCGAAGATCGTTTGCAAGATGAAGGAAGTTACAATTTTTGAGAATGGTGTAGAGTCCCTTATTTATAGTGATGAAACCACTTTATTTAATTCTCATACAGATCCACCCCTAGTATCTCTACATGATTCAATTATTGGGGTGGAAGGGAATGAAATAAATATGGGTGAGGAGATGAATGTACAGATTGAAGAGGTACCTATTTTAAAATAATATGTAAACGTCTTTCCAGAAAATTTTCCTAGACATCCTCCAGAGTGGGAAATTGACTTTTCCATTGACTTAATTAATGGTTCAAGGAAAATATAAAATACCCCTTATAGATTGGTCTATATAGAGTTAGTGTAAATAATGAAACAACTAAGGGAATTGAGTGATGATGGATTTATTCAACCCTGTGTATCTCCATGGGGATACCTTGTCATCTTTGTCAAGAAGAAGGATGGATCCATCATGTTTTTCATTGATTACAAGGAAATAAATGCTATTACAATAAATAAACAGTTTTCTTTTACTAACAATTTATTATTTATTTGATCAAATTCTTGGAGCCCTATATTTTTTGAAGAATGATCATCAAATGGATAGCATCAGTTTATTGTGAGGAAATAAGACATTCCAAATACTACATTCTGAACCAGGTACGAGCATTATAAGTTTACAGTAATGCCTTTTGGACAAAATAATGCACCATCTATTTTTATGGATTTGATGAATTGAGTCGTAAAGGAATATCTTGATGACTTTGGGGTGGTGATAATTGATGATATCTTGGTATACTCTAAACTTCATTAAGATCATGCAAATCACTTGTGGACTATTCTAATGAAACTTAGAAGAAGTAAAATATATGAGAGTTTACCAAGTTTGATATTGGGCTCCAATCAGTTTCTATTCTAGGAAACATTGTCTCTAAGGATGGAATATCGGTAGATCCTGTGAAGACAGAGGTTGTGCATGAATTTCTGACTCCAAGTAATGTAACTATGGTATGTATTTTTAATGGTTTAGAAGGTTATTATTGGAGTTTCGTTTAGAACTTCTCCCATTTAGCCAACCTAATGCCCAAGCTCCCATGAAAAGGGGTAAAGTTGTTATGGACCAAGGAATGTGATGAATGATTTGAGGAATTGAAGAGAAGGTTTGTGAATGCTATGATCCTAGCCCTACCACAGGGGAATGATGGGTTTGTTATCTTTAGCAATGAATCAAAGAAAGGACTTGGTTGTGTCCTTATGAAGAATAATCTAGTGATTGAATATACATCTGGGTAGCTAAAAATTCATGAACAAAACTATCAAACTCATGATATTGAGTTAAAAGTGGTAATCATTTCTCTAATGATTTAGGGACACAAACTCTATAGCGAAACAAATGTGAGATATATACAGATCATATGAGTTTTAAATATCTATTCACATAGAAAGAACTCAAAATGAGATGAAATAGATGGATTGAGATACTCAAATATTATGATTGCACAATTAACTATAACTCGGGGAAGGAAAATAAGGTTGTATATGGTTTGAGCAGAAAAGATCATATATTTCGAAACAAGATGTGAGTTGAAAGGGGTCCATTGTTCATGGATCTATTAAAGATGGATATGTGAATTATCAAGGAAGGTATAACATCACTACCTTTTCATATGGTTACCAAACCATATTTACTAGAAAAGATAATAATATCTCAGGCTAAATATTAGGAGTTTCAAAATAAAATTAATTATTTAAATGATGGGAAGTAGATAGACTTCACATATGAAGGTGGAATTTTGAAATTCAAGAAGAGGATTTGTGTTCTCGCTATTCCCAAGATAAATAAGGGAACTATTGCATGATGCTCATAGATCTAATTTCCCTATAAACACTGGTTGCCCAAATATGTATCAAGATCATTGAGGATACATTTTGTGGGAAAATATGAAAAGGGAGATTGTTGAATATACATCGAAGTGTCTAGTATGTAAGAAAGTGAAGACTGAGAGGAAAATATCTAAATGGATGATGCAACCACTACCCATACCAACATGAAAGTTTCAGAACATTACCATGGACTTTTTCACTGGACTTCCAAGGAAATCCAGAGGAAATAACGCTATATGGGTCATTGTGGATCATCTTACAAAGGCAAATTACATTATCGCTATTCGAGAGGACATCTCATTAGATCAACTTAGACAGATTTACATCAAGGAACTGGTAAGTCTGCATGGAGTGCGACTATCTATTGTATCCGAACGTGATCCTGGATTCACCTCGATGTTCTAGAATGTTCTCCAATATGTTATAGGAACTGAACTAATCTTTACTACGACATATCATCCTCAAATTGGTGGCCAATAAGTGTGAAAAATTCAGACACTGTAAGACATGTATACTGTATGTTCTATGGAATTCAAAGGAGGATGGGACCACTATCTTCCATTTATTGAATTCTCTTTCAAAAACCTTTTCCACTTGAGCATCCAAATTACACCATATGAATCCCTTTATGGGAAAAGGTCAAGAACGCTGGCATGTTGGTACGAATTTGGTCACCATATGATGATTTGACCTAAAATGGTCGATGAAATTGTGGAGATAGTGAAATAAAATTCAACTGCATATCAAGGCATCCCAAAGTTGACATAAGAGTTATGCGGATAACCATCGATGAGACCTTGAATTCAAAGTTGGAGACTTGGTATTTCTACCCATATCTCCAAGGAATGGGGTCTCGAGGTTTGGAATGAAAGGAAAGCTAAGTCCCAGGTATATCATCCCCTTCGAGATCCCTGATCGAGTTAGAGCTGTAGTCTATCGACTGACACTTCTACCTACCATGATAAAAGTAAATGATGTCTTTCAAGTATCCCTCTTAAATATGTACATACCATACCATTCACATTTACTCGTTTCAGAGGTGGTACAGATGGAGGATTATATTTTCTATGAGGAGAATCTAGTTAAAATATTTGATCTTAGAGACAGCATTATACACATCAAGACTACTCATCTAGTCAAGGTACTATGGCGAGACCATAAGTACGAAGAGGCAACATGGGAACTAGATGAAGCAATGATGGAAATATACCCCCACCCGTTTTATTCATATATTGTAAAATAAAATTTTTATGGAAAAATGTTTGATGGGAGGAAGAATGTAACGACCCAATATTTCTTCAATGGAAATTTCTTTCTTATAAAAATGTCATAATAACGATAAATAACAACATAATTAGCCACTATATACTGTGTGACCCTTAAAACATATGTTTGTCACCTCAGTGGTGTGAACTTCGAAAATTTGACATACATGGTTGCGATCATTAAGTTTTTTGGAGTATTATAAGAAAAGAATAATTTTTCCTAAATAGAAACCTAACCTTATAAAAAGTAACATACCCTTATGAATAATGATATAACCCAATGAATAGTAACATTACCTATGATGGTATATAAATAATATTCAAGTGGAATTACGATATACCTACTCTTTAGAAAAGTAAATAAATAATTTAAAACTGTTGTGTTTAGAGTAAATTATGATTTTAAATAAATATTAAATTAATTATATTTAGAATTTTTTTCGAAAAACCGACTTCATTGTTTTATTGTACACGTTGAAAAATTTTTGGGTGAACATTTTGGAATTTTTTTGAAATACTTTAATTTTTTATGAATAGTAAAATACCAAAATTTATAAAATAACCTAAATACATTAATTATAGAGTAATGTATGTTGTTCTACTAATGGAAGCCAAATTAATTCAGATTAACATGATAAAATTACTATTTCGGGTCATGGGAGATTCACTATTCCTTGTCTTTTGGAGAAATTGTAACGCCCCGACCCCAGTTACCCAGAGTCGGTGCATTATTACATAACATTGGCATGATCACAAGAAACATCAAATCTCGAAAGACCGATTGGTTTAGTATCCTTGGAAACACTAGATATATTCATAAGTTTTACATTACATCATAAAATGAAAAACTACTACAACAACATAATGTTTCCACAGTCCACACTATAATCCTTCATAATATCCCTGCAGGTCATTCATAACTTACATCTTCACATCCTGGAAAAAATAAAACATAGAAAAGGGGTGAGCTCAAATGCCCAGTAAGGAGAACAATATAGCGGAACATTCAAAAATAAGTATAAACATTTAAGGCAATGAATTACTAAAACAAAAGCCTTTTAAACTTGAACTTCAACATAGTATGGCAAAATTAAAATGAAATAATGCCATCTACTTATTCAGATGGATATTCTACTAATCGAATAATCACATGCAAAAATCAATAACCACTTTCATAATGTTGGAATGCATAATTCCATACTATCATAACCACATAGTCAAGGCCTCATGCAAGACTACAAATACGATTTTGTCCAGGCCTTGTGCCAAGACACTAGTTTGTCTCATGAGACCTACCAATGCATCGAGGAGCTATAGCGGGCTCCACCCGTCACATATTAAGTCCAATGCATTCCCATATGAAAAGGTTTAAACATAACATAAACATTCGTATTAAAACTAGCATACGAAATGTCAATACTTTCACCATAAACTATGAATGGTATAAAAATAGCACATCCACAGTCAAACATATCACAAAACCTTCAATACAATATAGAAGTTTTGTATCATAATAAATCAACTTCAAATAATCTTAAAATCCATCAAAGGATGTTGACATAGATGAAATCAAAATTCTTTTTAAAGAAATATCTCCTTTTATTTTGAAATCATTTAAGATCCATATAAAATAAAACATTTTCTTTGAAAATATTCTTATAATTTTGTAAGGGAAGCTTTGAATATTTTATAATGGCGGAAAATAGCCGCACCCGCCGTATAAGTTAAAAAAAACATTCTTACCTTAATTCTGTCGAAAAGGTTAAAAAGGACCTTGTTTTGAAAACGACCGAAAGATTCCTCTATAAACCACTTATAAAAGTCAAAAAGGGTATAAATGACTTTAACTCATATTCTAGTAAATAGGAAAAATGTTTTGAAATACATTTTTAAGAAACATGGATGTGGATGATAAAGAGATCCCAGTAGATTATTACGTATAAACAACCTTGGATAATGAAGAGATTGTGAAATAACCCTTACCAATTTGGTAACTTATGAAACATACAACCCATGAAAGAGGTATGATATAATGAATATGTAAATACACATAAATTAGAGTGTATTACACAAAGAATATAATTATGGGCAGTACATACACCACACAAAAGGTGATGGTGGAAATATGACATGAATCTCACGGAAATAAGGAGTGAGATGAAAACCCTTTACCTTGTACTTTTCCTTGGTTGGGGTAGGTTAACCTCCTGTATACTGGTGAAATAATTGTTATTAAATTATAAAAGAATCATATACATTAATAGGATATCATATATGATCTTCTAACATTGCTTTATTAATAATATCTTAGTATTATCGTCGTTTTAGGTGATAATCGATTCGTTCTTCTTAAATGTTTGGTAACGTAAGACATGTTTGTAATGGATAGATTATATCTTATTCATAATCAGAATGATATCAAGTCCTTAAACATCATTTTTAAATCATCAAATGATAATTATACTTGAATGGATACGATGGAGAATGAATCTCATCGCGTTCGTGGAGACGGTAGTCCGTACGTACGCACGAGCGACAATATCATTCTTTTGATATTAAAATAATATATAAATGGATGGTATATCATATATAAAGAATAACTAACATGTTATATTTATTATTTACATGAGTTACACATCATTATTATACCCATCCAAATAATATTATATTGAATAACAATTACACCACGACGTGGAGACGGTAAGCCGTACGTACGCACGTATGGTGACATGTTATTGAAAGGGTGGATAGAATACTGAATATGGTTGTAACATATTTATAATAACATCACAGTATATATATGATACTGGATTTATTATTTTAGAATGGTAACAACAAAGGAAGAAGAAGTGGAAGAAGAAAGGAACTTGAAAAGGGTGGTGAAAACATTACCTCTTCTTCGGGTTCTTCCTTTTGATTTGATCAAAAGGGCTGCTTAGGTTGGCTTTATGATCAAACTAAGGCCTCTAGGTTGTATTGAGGGAAGTTGGGAGAGTATTTGGGAAGAGTTTGGACGAACAAAAAGGCTTTGAAGGTGTGAAAAAATGGGAAGGAGGAGTGCCCTTTTATAAGAGGGGTGAGGGGCACCTTTGGAAAAGCTAGAGATATTAGTTTATAATAAATTCATAATCGGTTTCCAATGGCTCCAAAGTTGACTATTCAAAGGTTAAGGTGGTGGTGGGTCGAAAACAACTCAACCAATAGAATTTAGACAGGTTTGTGTACTTATATTAACCTTATCTTTAAGTATTAACTTTAAGTTAATTAGTTTCACTTTTACAATGTCTCTTTGTATTTTTATATAATATGGTTAATAAACTTACTACATACATCCAAGAGACCCCCAAGTGGTCCATTAATGATGAAACTATAATGATATAAGTCTCTTGGACGAACCTTAGATTTTTAGGAATTTAATATCAATTAATAATATAATATTTGTTTTAAGAACTCTTTTATGTCAATTTTGACACTATTCAACAGTTGATTTTTGTGAAACTCATAACAGATTGATTACTTCTAAAAAAGTCAACTAAATAAATCCTAATATATCATATTATCCTAGAAAATTAGTTTAATTCATTAAAAGTTTCATATTATATTTATTTGGGTATTTATAATATCGATTATTTTAATTTTTCACTATTATAGTAATTACTGCATCGTCATTGTGTCATAAATAAAATATAATATATAATGTCTAAAAATTATAAATAAAATATCATTATGTATGAAATATTTTTATCTTTCTAATGAATATTTATAATCTAAAATCCAACATATATAACCCTATGTAACAATTGTTTTTCTAAAAGATATATGCTTGTGTCATTTTTGTATTCATTTTAACTTAATTAAAATAAAGTGTCATTATCACTTACAAGTGGATCCATGGGGTCTCAAAATAGACCCAAAGATGACCATGGTCGACCATGTATCAAACAATAGGGTTAAGACACGTTTTAGGGTAATTTAGTATTATTATAATATTATTTTTTAACCCTTATTTACCGGATTTACCCTTAACCATGGTAAATAAAATATTTATCGCAGTAATTATTCAAAATGTCTAAAAATAAAAGTTACCTATTTACACAATTTGAACATCCTGATTCCAAATATGGAATCCATTTTCCTAAATTCAAAACACAGAAGTGGCAGAAATTAATTTAAAATTAATTCCCACTGTCAAAACAAAAAGTGTGTTTTTAAGAGATAATAACTATCAAAAGATTGACACTTGTTTATGTTCGGTTTAATTGTAAAATTATGTCCAATGACAAAAATTATATTAAATGGTAATAATATATTCTAAATATACTTTAAAACCACTCAAATTCATAATTTATCAATATTAATTATTTTGATTAAAAAAGTTTTTTTAATTAAAATTTAGTAATTTTCACTATTCATCAAAATATAAAAGTTATCCGAAAAGTACCAAAATTTCACCCTAGGCTAATTTCAATATTCCGAATCCAAAAATGAAGTCCATTTTGAAATATAAAATATATATGATTTCAAAAAGTAGGTATTACTATTCATAACGGCTAGTTTAATTAGTTGTGGTGTGTGTTAGAACTCGAGGTTGCGTACAACACACGTTATCGCATTATTCGAAGGGAAACGTACCGTGCAAGCTTGGGGTGTTACATTCTACCCTCCTTCAAATAATTGCGTCCTCGAAATTTCTAGGCTATTACTGCATAAAAAGACTCGGGTGGTTCTTCATCATAAGTTCCTCGGGTTCCCACGTTGCCTCTTCCATCTTATGGTTTCTCCACAGAACTTTTACCAGACGCGTCGTCCTGTTTCTCAGCACTTGTTCTCTCGTATCAAGAATCTTGACGGGCTCTTTGCAATACGACAGATCAGGTTCCAGTTCTAATTCCTCGTAGGTGAGTACATGCGTTGGGTCAGGCATGTATTTCCTCAACAGAGATACGTGGAACACATCGTGAACTTTGGAGAGACTTGGCGGCATTGCCAATCGGTAAGCTACAACCCCAATTCGTTCTAGAATTTCGAAGGGTCCGATGTATCTGGGACTCAATTTACCTTTCTTACCAAAACGTATGACTCCCTTCCACGGAGATACCTTCAGGAAAACATGTTCACCAACTTGAAATTCCAAATCCTTCCTTCGATTATCGGCATATCTCTTCTGCCTACTTTGAGCTGCTTTGATGTGATTTTAGATTACTTTCACCTTTTCCACCGTTTCCTCCACCAGTTCTGGGCCTACATGTTTTCTTTCACCAACCTCATCCCAACAGGTTGGTGTACGACATCTCTTTCCGTATAACGCTTCATATGGTGCCATCTGAATACTCGAATGGAAGCTATTGTTATAGGAAAATTCTACCAGTGGTAAATATTGATCCCACATACCCTGAAAGTCAAGTGACCAAGATATCAACATGTCTTCTAGGGTTTGAATAGTCCGTTATGATTGTCCATCTGTCTGATGGTGGTAAGCAGTGCTCAAATGAAGTTCAGTATCCAGGGATTTCTGAAGACTTTTCCAAAATCATGAAGTAAAACAGGGATCACGATCAGAAACAATTGATAAGGGTACTCCATGAAGTCTCACAACTTCATTAATATATAGTCTTTCTAGACGTTCCAGGGGTAGATCTTCTCTTATAGCAAGAAAATGTGCTGACTTGGTAAGACGATCAACAATCACCCATATTGCATCATTCCTTCTAGGAGTCTTTGGTAGCCCCATGACAAAGTCCATCGTAATATTGTCCCATTTCCACTCCGGTATGGGAAGAGGTTGCATGACACCTCCAGGCTGTTGCCTTCCAGCTTTCACTTGTTGACAAACCATACATCTTGACACAAAATCAGCAATCTCCCTCTTCATGTTGTCCCACCAAAAATGTTCCTTCAAATCTCTATACATTTTGGTGCTCCCAGGGTGTATAAAGAAATTGGAACTATGAGCATCATCCAGCAATTCCCTTTTTAGATCAGGTAAATCAGGAACACAAAGTATCTTCCCGAATTTCAAAATTCCATCTTCATACAAAAAGTCTCTCAATCTCCCATCATTCACAGCTTTAATCTTCTTTTGGAATTCTTCATCATCGGTCTGAGAACTCATAATCCTTTCTAGTAAAGATGATTTGGCAACCATTTGAAAAAGCATTGATGTTTCACCTTCCCTGGTTATTCCCATGTCCATCTTCACTAGATCCATGAAAATTGGATCCCTTTCAATTCTCATCATGTTCAAAACACCATGGTCTTTTCTGATCAAAGCATCTTCCACCTTGTTTGCTTTCCCCGGGTGGTAGTGTATCGTGCAATCACAATCCTTGAGTAATTCAAGCCATCTCCTTTGCCTCATGTTGAGTTCTTTTTTTGAGAAAATATACTTCAAACTCTTGTGATCAGTATAAATCTCACATTTTTCACCATAGAGGTAGTGCCTCCATATCTTCAAAGAAAAGATCACAGCTGCTAACTCAAGATCATGAGTAGGCTAGTTTTGTTCATGAATTTTCAATTGTCGTGATGCAAAGGCAATAACTCTATCATTCTTCATAAGGACACAACCAAGTCCTTTCTTTGATGCATCACTATAAATAACGAACCCATCATTCCTCGATGGTAGAGTCAATATAGGAGCATTGACTAATCTTCTCTTCAGTTCTTCGAAACATTCTTCACACTCTTGTGTCCAAACAAATTTAACCCCTTTACGTGTGAGCTTCGTTAATGGGTTAGCCAATCTGGAAAAATTCTGGACGAAACGTCGATAATAACCTGCCAAACCAATAAAACTGCGTACCTTAGTTATACTCGTAGGTGCTGGCCATTCTTGGATTGCCTTGGTCTTAGAAGGATCAACAGAGATTCCATCTTTAGAGACAATATGGCCAGGAAGAGAAATCTCCTGAAGCCAGAATTCACACTTGCTAAACTTCCCATATAATTCATGCCTCCTCAGAGTCTTCAAGATAATGCACAAGTGATTTTCATGATCTTCGTAGGTATTGGAGTATACCAAGATATAATCAATAAAAACCACCACAAATTCATCGAGATACTCCTTGAAAACTATATTCATCAGATCCATGAATACAGAGGGTGCATTAGTCAATCCAAATGGCATTACGGTAAACTCGTAATGCCCGTACCTGGTTCGAAATGCTGTCTTCGGAATGTATTCCTTCTTCACACACAACTGATGGTATCCAGATCGAAGGTCAATCTTTGAAAAGTATTGAGCTCCATGCAGTTGGTCAAATAAATCATCAATACGAGGTAGGGGATACTTTTTCTTTATCGTTATAGCATTGATCTCCATGTAGTCGATACATAACCTCATAGATCCATCTTTCTTTTTAACAAAAAGAACAGGGGCTCCCCATGGAGAAACACTAGGGTGAATAAATCCCTTATTACTCAATTCCTCTAGTTGTTTCTTTAGTTCGACTAACTCTACAGTAGCCATTCTGTAAGGGTTCTTCGATATAGTACTTGATCCAGGAATCAAATCAATGGAAAACTCAACTTCTCATTCTGGAGGATGTCCAGGTAAATCATCCGGAAATACATCTACAAATTCTTTCACAATAGGTACATCCTCTATTTGAACATTCCTTTCCTCACCGACAATTATTTCATTCTCTTCCTCCCCAATAATTGAATTAATTTGAGATACTGGGGGTGGATCTAAATAAGAATTAAGTGGTGATAATTCTGCTCTAAAAATAAGGTGTTCCTTATCATTATCATCAAGAATCGTTACCTCTTTATTCTTACAATAAATCTTTGCATCATAGTCCGAAAGCCATTCCATACTGAGGATTATATCAAACTCAATCATAGGTATGACGATGAGATCAGCAGATAAAGAAAATTTATGTGCTCTAATGGGGACTGATTCACAAAACTTTGTTGCAATGATACTTCCCTTATGAGTTTTGACTGACAACTCCCTTATTAAATCAAATTGGAAATATCTAATTTTCTTAGCAAACTGGGAAGATATGAAACAATGCGATGATCCAGAATCAAATAATGCATTTGCTAAACATGAGGAAACCATTAAATTACCTACCACCACGTCTTTCAGAGCTTCTACCTCAGCAGTAGTGATAGCATAAGCCTGGCCTTGATCCCTTGGCCTTTTCTGAGGTAAGTTCTCCTGACGCTTAGGACATGCATTTGCATAATGCCCCATCTCCCTGCAATTGTAGCACTGAACGTTGGTAGCTTCCTTCTTCCCCTTGCAATCACGAGCTTGGTGGCCTTTTTCACCACACTTGTAACAGACTCCCATACCCTTCAAGCAAGTACGAGGGTGTTTCTTCCCGCATTTACCACAGGATGGATATTCCACCTTTCCCTTCTTCCCCTTATTTCCATTCCCAGATTGATCAGCAAGTCTCTTCTTCTCTTGCTTTTCTTTAAAGTCATAATACTTAGAGAATTTCTTTTCGGTCTTGATAGCACATGAGACAATGTCTTCGTATGACGAAAAGGATTGTGAGACTAATGCTCGACGAAGAAATCGTTTTAACCCATCAAAGAAACGATCAATCTTACTTCTTTGGTTACGTATATAATCACCATCGTACCTTGCTAACCTTGTAAAGTTAGCCTCATACTTTGTGACATTCTCATCCTCCTTTTGTCTCAGACTCAGAAATTGCCTTTCCATATCTGCTCGATGGTCGCGAGGAAAGTATTTTTCTAAAAACAGATCTTTGAACTCCCTCCACTCCATATTTGATACTTCATCATCTTCCTTCATGTTTTGAATCAATGACCACCATTGATCAGCATCTCCAGTGAGGCGGTAAACTGCCATGATAACTTTTTCCCTTTCACTACTCCCCAAAGCCTGAAATATTTTCTCTAGGGAATTTATCCATTGATCAGCTACTAAGGGATTTGTACTCCCATTGAACGTTGGTGTTTGTTGCCTCATTAATCGATCTAACATTGATCCTCCACGCTGCGGATCAGGGTGCTCCATACGGGTAAGGTTTTTATTCATAACCTGAGTAAGTTGTCCCAGTATGGTGATTAGCTGATCGGCACCAGTTGCATCACAAGCCCCACTAAAATTATCTTGAGCAGGAGGGAAATCCCTACATGGAGTGTGTGCATTGATACGGTTTCCATTTCTTCCACTAGGTGCCATTTCTAAATAATGGCATAAACTTGATCAGTTTAGGAATCAAAATACATAATCCCATACTTATAAAACACTTAACATAAATTGAACTATTTATGGATATAATCCATAATCATAAAAAAGTTTTCTTTGAGGAAGTATATACTCATAAACCCTTCATAATGATTTGTAAAGAAAATGAGAGTTATCCTAAGCATATCCCCCGGGAGTGTTGTAACCAAGAGTGCAGCAAGGCCCGTTGTCGTGCACCAGTTCTCGTTCGAGTCTAGCTCAAAGCAGTGTTTTCGGGTTTTACCCCTATGTACATCTGTGCCAGAGCAGCCTCTACCTGCTCGTATCCAGACAGGGATGTATTGCTCGGAAAACTCACAAAATCTCTACAATACCAAAATTCTTAGGAAGTTCTTCTATATTAATCCTCAAAGATCATATTAGATCTACATGCTCTAATCAGAGTTTATCTAAATCTAGCTTCCAAGGTTTGTACTAAAAATCCTCTGATACCAACTGTAACGCTCCGACCCCAGTTACCCAGAGTCGGTGCATTATTACATAACATTGGCATGATCACAAGAAAGATCAAATCTCGAAAGACCGATTGGTTTAGTAGCCTTGGAAACACTAGATATATTCATAAGTTTTACATTACATCATAAAATGAAAAACTACTACAACAACATAATGTTTCCATAGTCCACACTATAATCCCTTCATAATATCCCTGCAGGTCATTCATAACTTACATCTTCACATCCTGGGAAAAATAAAACATAGAAAAGGGGTGAGCTCAAATGCCCAGTAAGGATAAAAATATAGCGGAACATTCAAAAATAAGCATAAACATTTAAGGAAATGAATTACTAAAACAAAAGTCTTTTAAACTTGAACTTCAACGTAGTATGGAAAAAGTAAAATGAAATAATGTCATCTACTTATTCACATGGATATTCTACTAATCGAATAATCACATGGAAAAATCAATAACCACTTTCATAATGTTGGAATTCATAATGCCGGACTATCATAACCACATAGTCAAGGCCTCGTGCCGAGACTACAAATAAGATTTTGTCAAGGCCTTGTGCCAAGACACTAGTTTGTCTCATGAGACCTACCGACGCATCGAGTAGCTATAGCGATCTCCACCCGTCACATATTAAGTCCAATGCATTCCCATATGAAAAGGTTTAAACATAACATAAACATTCGTATTAAAACTAGCAAACGAAATGTCAATACTTTCACCATAAACTATGAATGGTATAAAAATAGCACATCCACAGTAAAACATATCACAAAACCTTCAATACAATATAGAAGTTTTGTATCATAATAAATCAACTTCAAATAATATTAAAATCCATCAAAGGATGTTGACATAGATGAAATCAAAATTCTTTTTAAAGAAATATCTCCTTTTATTTTGAAATCATTTAAGATCCATATAAAATAAAACTTTTTCTTTGAAAATATTCTTATAAGTTTGTAAAGGAATCTTTGAAGATTTTATAACGGCGGAAAATAGACGCACCCGCCGTATAAGTTAAAAAAACATTCTTACCTTAATTCTGTCGAAAAGGTTAAAAAGGACCTTGTTTGGAAAACGACCGAAAGATTCCTTTATAAACCACTTATAAAAGTCAAAAAGGGTATAAATGACTTTAACTCATATTCTAGTAAATAGGAAAAATGTTTTGAAATACATTTTTAAGAAACATGGATGTGGATGATAAAGAGATCCCAGTAGATTATTACGTATAAACAACCTCGGATAATGAAGAGATTGTGAAATAACCCTTACCAATTTGGTAACTTATGAAACATACAACCCATGAAAGAGGTATCATATAATGAATATGTAAATACACATAAATTAGAGTGTATTACACAAAGAATATAATTATGGGCAGTACATACACCACACAAAAGGTGATGGTGGCAATATGGCATGAATCTCACGGAGATAAGGAGTGAGATAAAAACCCCTTAACTTGTAATTTTCCTTGGTTGGGGTAGGTTAACCTCCTGTATAATGGTGAAATAATTGTTATTAAATTATACAAGAATCATATACATTAATATGATATCATATACGATCTTTTAACATTTCTTTATTAATAATATCTTAGTATTATCGTCGTTTCGGGTGATAATCGATTCGTTCTTCTTAAATGTTTGGTTATGTAAGACATGCTTGTAATGGATAGATTATATCTTATTCATAATCAGAATGATATCAAGTCCTTAAACATCATTTTTAAATCATCAAATGATAATTATACTTGAATGGATACGATGGAGAATGAATCTCATCGCGTTCGTGGAGACGGTAGTCCGTACGTACGCACGAGCGACAATATCATTCTTTTGATATTAAAATAATATATAAATGGATGGTATATCATATATACAGAATAATTAACATGTTATATTTATTATTTACATGAGTTACACATCATTATTATACCCATCCAAATAATATTATATTGAATAACAATTACACCACGACGTGGAGACGGTAAGCCGTACGTACGCATGTATGGTGACATGTTATTCAAAGGGTGGATAGAATACTGAATATGGTTGTACCATATTTATAATAACATCAAAGAATATATATGATACTGGATTTATTATTTTATAATGGTAACAACAAAGGAAGAAGAAGTGGAAGAAGAAAAGAACTTGAAAAGGGTGGTGAAAACATTACCTCTTCTTCGGGTTCTTCGTTTTGATTTGATCAAAAGGGATCCTTAGGTTGGCTTTCTGATCAAACTAAGGCCTCTAGGTTGTAGTGAGGGAAGTTGGTAGAGTATTTGGGCAGATTTTGGCCGAACCAAAAGGCTTTAAGGTGTGAAGAAATGGGAAGGAGGAGTGCCCTTTTATAAGAGGGGTGAGGGGCACCTTTGGAAAAGCTAGAGATATTAGTTTATAATAAATTCATAATTGGTTTCCAATGGCTCCAAAGTTTACTATTCAAAGGTTAAGGTGGGGATGGGTCGAAAAAAACGCAACCAATAGAATTTAGACAGGTTTGTGTACTTATATTAACCTTATCTTTAAGTATTAACTTTAAGTTAATTAGTTTCACTTTTACAATGTCTCTTTGAAATTTTATATAATATGGTTAATAAACTTACTACATACATCCAAGAGACCCCCAAGTGGTACATTAATTATGAACCTATCATGATATAAGTCTCTTGGGAGAACCTTAGATTTTTAGGAATTTAATATCAATTAATAATATAATATTTGTTTTAAGAACTCTTTTATGTCAATTTTGACACTATTCAATAGTTGATTTTTGTGAAACTCATAACAGATTGATTACTTAGAAAAAAGTCCATTAAATCAATCCTAATATATCATATTATCCTAGAAAATTAGTTTAATTCATTAAAAGTTTCATATTATATTTATTTGGGTATTTATAATATCAATTAGTTTAATTTTTCACTATTATAGTAATTACTGCATCATCATTGTGTCATAAATAAAATAAAATTTTTAATGTCTAAAAATTATAAATAAAATATCATTATGTATGAAAGCTTTTTATCTTTCTAATGAATATTTATAATATAAAATCCAACATATATAACCCTATGTAACAATTGTTTTGCTAAAAGATATATGCTTGTGTCATTTTTGTATTCATTTTAACTTAATTAAAATAAAGTGTCATTATCACTTACAAGTGGATCCATGGGGTCTCAAAATAGACCCAAAGATGCCCATGGTCGACCATGTATCAACCAATAGGGTTAAGACACGTTTTAGGGTAATTTAGTATTATTATAATATTATTTTTTAACCCTTATTTACCAGATTTACCCTTAACCATGGTAAATAAAATATTTACCGCAGTAATTATTCAAAATGTCTAAAAATAAAAGTTACCTATTTACACAATTTGAACATCCTGATTCCAAATATGGAATCCATTTTCCTAAATTCAAAACACAGAAGTGGCAGATATTTATTTAAAATTAATTCCCACTGTCAAAACAAAAAGCGTGTTTTTAAGAGATAATAACTATCAAAAGATTGACACTTGTTTATGTTCGGTTTAATTGTAAAATTATGTCCAATGATGAAAATTATATTAAATGGTAAAAATATATTCTAAATATACTTTAAAACCACTCAAATTCATAATTTATCAATATTAATTATTTTGATTAAAAAAGTTGTTTTTAATTAAAATTTAGTAATTTTCACTATTCATCAAAATATAAAAGTTATCCGAAAAGTACCAAAATTTCACCCTAGGCTAATTTCAATATTCCGAATCCAAAAATGAAGTCCATTTTGAAATATAAAATATATATGATTTCAAAAAGTAGGTATTACTATTCATAACGGCTAGTTTAATTAGTTGTGGTGTGTGTTAGAACTCGAGGTTGCGTACAACACACGCTATCGCATTATTCGAAGGGAAACGTACCGTGGAAGCTTGGGGTGTTATAGAAATAATAAATTAATGAATTTAAAATTGATAATTTCACTCTCCCCTCCACTAAAAAACCCCCCATCACTCCCTATTCTATTTACACTTCTCAAGCCTTTTTCCTTCTACAAATTATGTCCAAATATCCTCGCAGACTCATCTTCCACATCTAGTAAAACTTGGTCTCATAAAAAAAACCCTCTCCCTCAAGGAGGATCTCAATGATGTTTGGTTTAAGAGGAAAATACGTCTTTTAAATTCTTTTTCATTACTTTCAAGTTCATTTTTTTTGTTCTCTATTATTACCTATCCTTATCCAAATGTTGTGATAACTACAGTACCTTATATGTACTGGAATGTTTTCATGATATTGTAATATTTTATCATCATCACTTCATTTTACCTTCTTTTATACTAGTAGCAAGAACACTATATGAGATGTGCCAATTTACCATATTCAGGGACGACGAGACTTTGATTACTATTATCATTCTCAATTATGGTCTGGAAACAATTATTTTTATGGTTGATCCAGAATATTATATATGTCATATATCCTATGTAAGGTTATGTAATCCCTTTTTACAAATGGTATTAAGTTATAAATAAAAATTAGTTCATTGTAATCAAAACCCACAAATTAACCGAAACAGTTATTTCTAAAGTTAAATATAATAATTGATACTCATACCATGTAAACAAGTTATATAAATGAACACTAACACCTATGGATGATCATAAATAATATGAGAATTCAATTCTTAATATTTACATCAATCCCACATGAACTAAATTAATTATGAATAGGTGATCTGATTATGAATATAAAGAAAACAAACACTGCATAATGACAAAATTCTATTTAATAATTTATCAATAAGTGAATAAATGAACTAAATAGAATTATGATAACCTAAATACATGTATAATAGGGTTGTAGATAGGTTATTAATAAGTATAATTTCATATTCAATGAGATTATATTCAAGAGTGGAACATGTTCGGATTTAAGGTAAGGGTTTTCCACCCGAACTTCCACTTTCATTCGGGTTAATTTTATTGTGTAATTACCACAATGAAATTCTAGTATTTTATTATGTAATCCTCATAAAATAGGTGTGATTGTTATATATATGTTATCAAACTAGAACCCTTCCTTATTTTCTGGATAGTTACACAATTTAATAAAAACATTCAAATTTGTTTTTGAAATACATGCCCGATCCAAGGGAATTTCTATTTTAATGGGATCTCTGTAATCTGTTTTTGGAAACCATTATCAATATAAAATCACTCATTTTAATATAAAAATAATACCTTACTTCACTTTAGGTTTTCTATAAATGTTTTTCCAAAATAATTCTTTTTTTCCAAGTAAAAGATTATTTATCTGAAGATTTACTCGATGATTTTATAAGAATGAATTTATCTATTACAACACTCTTAATGATTATTATGTATTATTGTGATTATTATTCTATGTTATCATCTACCATATTTAATTTAAAGTTTTATGATTATTTTATCAATTTATGTGTTATATTAAACACATTCATCAGGTTACTTGGAATAGTTAGTGTTTTGATTAATGTTTGGGGAAATATATTTACTTTTCTCATATTAATGTGTGTGTTGTTTATGTTTATCCCCATTTATATGAGTAATTAATTGGACATAATTTTTTTGGGGGGGACTGCTATAGCCCCTCAGTGTTTCAGTTGGTCTCATAAGACGAACTACGGTTTTGGAACAAGGCGTTGACAAAATGATTATTTAGGGTCTTGGTACGAGGCCTTGACGGTATGGTTATGTTGTCCAACATTATTAATTCCCTCATTATAAAAATAATATGGTTGGTTCATGTGGTTATTCTACTAGTAGAATACAAATGATAATTTTATGTTATTTCAATATTTACTCACCTCATTTTTCTGCCATATTATGTTCATGTTCATTTTTAGAGGCATGTGTTTTAAATTATTCACTATATATAATGTTTACCTTATCTTCTATTGTATTTTTTACAATTACGGAGAATTTGAGGTCACCCATTTATTAAAATTCATTTTCTCATGACATGAAGATGTTTATTATGTAAGACATGCAGAAATAAACTATGAGTTATGGATGTTCTCTATGGATTTTATATGTTATATTTCTTTTCATGTTGTAATCATTAACTTTTATATGAATGTTGTTTCCAATTATACTACACAACTAGGTCCTTAAGGATGAATATTTCATGTTTTTACACCATTAAGCACCCACTCTAGTTAACTGGGGCCAGGTCCTAACATGGTCCCTTTTGAATCATAATAATCCACATGAAATAAGAATAAATATATTGATATGTAAATCCAATAATTTTCATTATATGCATCATAAAAGAAATAAATTGTAAGTATATAGCATATATAAATGATATATTTATTGAATATGAAATTTAAATCATATTAATATGTGACGTGATAATATCATTCATCGAGTTCAGCTAGCATTGAATGTGATATAACCATCACTTTATTAGATGGAAAACATTGGATTCTATATTAAGGACCATGGATTGGTATTTAAGAATACCACCACATATAATTCAATTATATTGATTTTTAATAGGATAATTGTTAAGGGATTGGTAAATATAGATGACTCAATGGTTGTTAGGAAGAGTTCAAAGTATGTGGAATTTTATAAGAGATGATAGGGGAAGTATTAAAATTACATAATGTATTATATTAAAAAATAATATTTTTCATATTAAATTAGATACAAATTAATATATTTTAAAATTTTGAGGATAATGATTCAAAAATTTTACTCTAATGTATTTTGGAGAAGTTTATGTGAGTTTTCACGACTATCTCATTATTGTATCCCCCGCATACAATACTGTTTTTGACTATTTCCACGACATTAATGTTACTTACAATTTAAGGGTCAAGGATGTAACCAAAAAAATGTGAAGGATTAATAAAAATAACAGGGAAGATATGTTCTACCATATCACATTCACTATGATAACTATTTAATATTAATATACTTTAAATCATTTTAAAAGTAATAATTATTATAAAATACCATTATTGTCCTTTTTTTAAAATTCAAGAAATATTAAATATAATATATTGGTGAACCATTTAAAATGTACCAAACTAATGTATATTAACATATAAGGTGGATATATTATTTATATATTTAATTAATTAAATTTTAATTGGTTCTAATGACATTTTAAGACATGTATTCTTAAATAACAATTTGGTTAACCAATTTTATCCTTAACTCTGGTAGGGGTATTTTCACAGTTACTGGGCTATAATAGTATATATAAACATAAAATTGAATCACAAATGGCCAACATATGAAACTATATAAAATTTTTCATTATATATTTTTATTTTTAGAATTTAGTTATTTTTAGATATTTTAATAAAAATTTATTATCATAAAATATCATTAATGTCATGGCGATAGTGCTCATTTATCTTTTACATTATAGTCACCCAGAAAATGATTTAATTTGAATATAATCCATTATAATTACCCAGAAATTTCATATGTATAAATAATATTTTTGGAACATAGTTACTCAACTAAATTGTAATAATTTTATTATTTATAAATAATGTATTATATTTAACTATTAATTAACAAAATATTTTGTTAGCGATGCATATTAATTTCAAAAAATAATAAAATAACTAAAAATAAAAAAAAATTACTATGAAAAATATGAATTATTTCTATTTAAAAATGTTTATTTCAAAAAAAACATACCCTCTTTCACCCATATGATTATATATATGAGATATAAACGTAAAGTGAGTGACAATTGGTATTTATTATTTTCTCAAATTAATATAAAGGCCATAATCAACAAAATATGTATCCAATATCTCATATAATCTTGGAGTTATGAAAATAGATTCACTCCACACATCAAATAGTATGAAGGTATGTGTTCCTAAAATTTTGAATCCTAATGATAATATTTAATCTATATTTTACATGTTTTATCCATACATATGTGACAAATGTATACTATGGTTACGACTCATATAGTTCAAAAACGAAATAATTTAACTACAAAATAATTATAGAATAAACAAAAATAAATAATCCATATTTCAATATTCAATTCTCATATTATGAATAATTAGTATATGAGAGAACCAAAAAAGGAATGAAGAAACTTATTTTTTGAAGAATTAGTTTTTTTTGTAAAAAGTACATTCTAAATGAAATTAAATCATAAAATTGATTTTAATGAACTCAATTAGATTATAAATAATTTAAAAAAATATTTTTACTCAGAAATAAAAAGTAAATATCCAACTAATTTAAATTCATTAAATAATTCTATTAAAAAATATAATTTTCATTGGCTATGATATGATGATCATATTTAAATAATAATATTTTGTTGTTTGTTATGTCTTGTTGTTGTTTGCCATATACGATATAGGCATAATGTTTTTCATTAGAACAATTATGGTATTATATAATCCCTATAATTATTGTTTCTCACAATATTATATTTTGTTTTAGTCAATGGTATTAACTAGAGGGAATATTTTCAATGATGAATGTGATGGATATAGGAATTATTTCCTCATCATAAATAAAATTAAATGGGAACAAGTAGGAGTAACATTTTAATTAATATTAATCAAGAATTATGACTTATCATTACAAAAATAAATATTGGATAGTTTTCTCAGAAATAAAATAAGTGGAAAATTTACATTTTTATAATATCATGTGGAAATGATCAGCGATATAGGAATTTTAAATTTCAATTAAATCGAGAATTTGGGAAGATCCTCCTAAGATAATATATCAAAAGAAGGGAAAGATGTTTTCTATATTAAAATGAATGCTATAGAGATATAAATATCCATGTAACAAAATGTCTTATATGTGGAGAATATGGAAATTATCTACAAATAACCCAATCATATAATCCTAGAGTTAGTGGTTATATTATGAAATTAGTGATAGATACAAGTTATCACATCATAATGGAAGTAATAGTTAAGTAGTATTGGAAAACAAATCACAAAAAATTATTTTATAATATATTTGAAAAATTAAAATTTGAAATAGTATTTTCATTGAGAACACCATTATTAAATTAACAATATCCCAAAATATCAATAATAATAAACTTATTGAAATCATGGGGAAAGGAAACATAAAAAAGGGGTGATCTCAGATGCAACCCAAGGGTATAAGTACAATGTAATCTATCATCAAAACAATGTTAATAATTAATAGTGAATGTTAAATTAAAAAAAAGCACATGAATTTTAATCGATAATTTGAGCACGATGAAAGGAAAAATAATGATCATTCAATTTAACAAAAATAATTACATCATTGTGAAACCTATCAATGAATATCATAAATAATAAAATTATCAAATTAAAACAAACAATTAATCCCATAACGAGAGAATTAATAATTCAATAAATATAATATATAAATTGACAACCTTAAGTCAATGCATATAATATAAATGGGTAAGTAGTTTTAAAAATTCCTTATAATATTAGTCCCTTGATAAAAAATGCATTTAGGGGCTCTAGCAGGCCCCACCTATCTCATGCATTGTCTAATACATTCCAAAAAATAATTAATAGAGTCATAATCAACATAAACACTAATATTAATGTACTAGTTTATGATATCTAATTAATTTCACCATTAAAAAAATGTTATCAATATAAACATTAATATTGGAATACTATAATATAAATGTTAAAATATTACCTCATCAAATATATCATAAACCACATAGTGAATGATTATGGATGGTATCATAAAATTTTATCCCTTGTGAAAATTAATTAAAATTATGGTTTTCAATAGTTATTAATTGTATTAAATAAATTACATAAGAAACTTCTCGAGGAAAATATCTTTTTTGGATTAATAAACCACTTCCATAAACAAATAATTTTTATAATATTAAGAAATACTATTTTATTTAATGGAATTATTGAACTATTCAATTTAAAAATCCAATAATTTAGTGGTAATTATGAATGGTAATTTTGTTCATGTTGTGTACATTAAAAATTGTTTCATTTTACATTTTCTTTAAAAATATAAAAGAATCACGTTCAGAAAACAACAAAAAGATTCATTTATAAACAATTTTTAAAATAAATATATTTGTTAAAATGAATTTAAAAAATATTTTAAGAATATGGAAAGCATTGTTGAAAAAAATTATAGAATACATTGACATAGAAGAGAATGTATTTTTCTCAAAGAGTGAAATAAAGTATTTTTTTACATAAAAGTATTATTTTGGGATATTGAGTGAATAAAGAGAGTAAAATTAAATGAAAATTTATAACTCAAAAAAAGAGTAGTGTAAGATATATAGGGTTTATCATAGAATGATCAAGTAATTCCCCAAATAGAAGCAAAGACCTAAATAATCTCATGTTAAGATGAGATTTTGAAATAAACCCATACCACAATGGTAATATATCAATATTATTCTAAATGAAATAAGTATACTTGAATAAATTTTACATTAATATTAATTATAATAATAATAAATGATATTCATGGACATTATATACACCACAAAAAATAAGTTATTAATATATAAAATATCTATGGGTTGTAAATGTGAGAAGAGAAACCCTTACCCCTAGTCCAATTTCATCCATATAAGTCTGAAAATAATGTGAAATAAATATATATTTATTATTAATATATGAAATAAAAATAAAAATATAGATCATACCATATATGATTAAATTATAAATTTTTCACTCATTAATTAACAATTCTTTATAAAAATTTATATTATGTTGGATAACTGCATTGTTTTTCATATAACATATCAATTTCGAGAATAAGTCCTTTAATATTCATCATGATTCCATTATGTACAAATTAGTGACCATTATATAAATATCATATTTCCTTTTTATTTAATTATTTATATTTTTCTATAATGGCAATGGATAGAAAAATGAGTTGCACCATTAACGGTGATAGTAAGTTAAACGTATTCATGAATAATGTTTTCATTTTTTTATTGATAAGATAAAAAAATTGTATTTTATATTTAGAAGTTAAATTATAATTAATATATCTTATATATATTATTTATATTTATTAAATATATAGTTATTACCATCCATGTCAATATAATATGAAAACAATCACAACATTTTGTGGAGTTGGCAACCCTTAAGAACACATAAGATATATTATCATTATCCAAGGGATTTGAAGATAATACTGTAAATGATATAGAATAGTTCTATAATTATAATTTTTTCATTTATATAATATATACATATTAAATTAATCATTTTATCCACCTATGAGATATAGTGATGGAAAATGAATTACTGGAGTTTGTTAGGCCATACACTATCGTACACATGATAAAGAGTTTCATTTAACATTTTATTGAAGTTGATACGGATATATGTTATTAAATTAAAATAATAAAAAATAATTATAAGTGAAATTATAGTGAAATTATTTTTTCTTATTTGGATTAAATTTTAAAAGGATATAATATTAATTAAAAAGAAAACACAACATTAAAAATGATACCTCTTCTTTAAAGAACCTCTCTCGGATCATATATAAAGCCTTTACTAATTTATTTTCTAATGAAAAATGTACCTTCAATCATATGGATGGATTTAATGAATGTATCCTGATGTTTACATAATAAAAAAGGGATCTCTATGTTTAAATAGTATAGGGTAGGGTTTCTCTATTTATAAGTTCATTGGAGTACACACATGAATGTTTTGAAAATAATTTGATATACTATTGATTTACACAAGAAAAAAGGCTCTAAAATCAATGATTATAGAACCCTAGATTACATAACGTTTAAATATTTCCAAATATATATATTATAAAATTTTTAGATTATTTTAGACAATACATATTTTGTTAATCCCTTTGGTAAACATGTTTTAACCATAGTTTTGATAATTATTTTTTGAAATTATAACTATTAATTATGAACAAAAGTTAATTTAAACACGTTAACTAATAATAATAATGATAATTAAAATTATGGAATACATTTTTTTTGAAATTGAAATAACATAATTGAAAAAATTAGTCTAAAATTAAAAAATCAAACATGTTGACAAAAATGTTTTCCAATGGAAGTATTTTCAAAAAATAAATCGTTTTATTATAAAAACCCAAAATAATATTGACTCTCATGAACTAAATATAATTAATAATAATATATATAATCTAAATTTAATATCAGAACCAAATATACATTTATAATGTATTCAAAGTAAATGATAAATTAAAATATGTATTATTTTTTTCACCATTAATAAAACATATTTTATATTTTGTGAAAATCCAAGAAAACATTACCCTAAGACAACTTTTTCAATCATATTTAAATAATGAAGATACTGTTTTAGAAACAAATTTGTAAAATATTTAATAAATAATATTAAAATATATTATAAACGTATATTTATTAAAATAAAATGGGTTATTTATTGTCTCAGTACAAGGAAACATAATTTATTAATAACAATTTTATATTATATATAATATATTTATTTAGCTACGTCATTAATCAAAATTTATTTGTATAATTTATTAAGAATTAAATATATTTCATACTTAGAAAACATTGCTGGAAAAAATTTCATTAACATTAATATGATTTTAATTTATATTTCCAATACCCTAATTACTAATAAATATATTTTATACATTTGTAAAGAACATAATTTTCAATGTTTTCCATGTTATATATATACCGACCACATAGAATCTAGTTTATAATTATGTACTCTTTTATAGTTCACATGAAATCGGTATTGAGGTTATACAAAGATATCAATGTGAGGATTTAAAAAAAAGAAAAATATCATAAAAACAAAGGTGTTATATAATTCACCACATTAGGAGATTAAAAAATTTATATTTCTATAATGTTTCCACTTAAACAAATTGTTGTATTTCTTCTATGTAAAATCATTAGGTTCACGCTTATCTTTTCATAGCTTATGGATTCTCAAAAATCGAGTAATTTGATTCATCAATGCATGTTATGTAGTGTTTATAATCTTGGTACGATATTCTCATTAACATATATCATTTTTTTTAATTATATTTCATCATATTTGATCACATGCATTGGTTATAGCATGTACTTCCTTAGAAAAAATATTTGTAACACATAATGTACATTAGTGAGACATAGGGGAATTATTAAATTGTATGCCGTAATACCAATTAAATAATGAATTTAAAATGGGTTGATATATATTGGGCTTAGTTTATATTTCAAAATTTTACTTACAACACCCTTCCTTGAAGATAATTCCATGAAAACATCTTCTCCCAATTTAAATATAAAATAATCTCTCTGCTTATCAGTAATGGTTTCTTTACTCGTATTAGTTACATTGAAATAGGTTAGAATATTAATACCTTTTTCCATTTTATCAATAAGGACATGACCTTAAGCATTGGATAATACTGAATTAAATTAATAATTCACATTAATGAAATTTTGAGGTTTAGAGTTTTAGATAATTAGGCCATAACTATTACATATTAACCTGAATATTACATATAGACACTACTACTCAGTATCCATTTTTTCATAAAATAAAGGCTCTTAAAACCAAACATGTCTAGTTCCATGTTTTAGATAGCCTGACATTTCCATGATCCCATCCTTGACCATATTGATCTTTAAATCCTGTGGAAAACATTTCAAAAACTTGGTATTAGAATAAAAATCTTTGTAATGGTTATGAAATAAAGAAAATAAATATTAGCCAATCATTAAATACAAATAAATGAAACAATACATTTCAATCATAACATACTTTATAAAATCATATTATTTATAAATAATACACAGAAATCAAAAATCATAAAGGTATCTTATAAGATTCATAGGATACTTAAATTTTAGATATCACATCTACATAGGGATTCACATTTGGAATACCCATAACAATATATTCCCTAAATCTATTAGGATAAATATCCATGTTAACCTCTGTCACGTTACCCAATTCTTTGGAAAGTTATCTCGGACACAACCGCCTTAGCTTTATCACGGAACCACCCGTATACATAAAAAATCTCAAATTACCATAACATATTAATAACACATAACACAATCATGAAGGAAAGATAACATTTACAAATTCCAATCACAATGTATCATATCAAGATATTTAAATAAACAATGCATTATCATATCATTTTCAAGACCATTTAAAACATTTAATAAAGATATATTTGAATCAATGTGTCCTATACCACATTGAATATGTTAATGAATTATCATTTGAAAACATTAATGTTCATATAAATAAATACTAAAAACCATTTTTAAAACATGATCATTACTGATAATGATTTAGAAGAATAAATATTTAAAACATTTAAAATGATATTTTAGATAAAGAGTTTTTAACAAAAATAAAGGTGCTTAAATACAAATAATTGAGGAATAAGATTTAATAAAAACATTATAATATCATGAGAATAAAGGGATTCATGATATAATATGCCAATGGACTGTATATACACTATTTAAAATTGAATTGGTGCATAACAATAATAAAGTCTCAATGGAATGCAAATTGAGACGAAATCCCTTATAAAAACGGTATCCTTAGATAAAGGATAAATAAATTAAATAATAATGCGTGAAAAATATAAATACACTCAATATGATTTTCTATTTAGTGTAAATCAATAAATGGAAATTCACACATGTTATTTTTAATAAAAAACCAATGACTTGGATGTTTAACTAAATGAATGGAAATTGAGTTTTAATTAATCCTACCATGTACATATCGATGACTTGAGATTTTATCAATGGAGTGATTTTGTGTATCAAAATTATATCGACAAAAAGGGGAGTGTATATTAAAACATTAATAAATAAATAGTTATTCCACACATAATCATATCTTAAAATAATTAAGAATTATATGATTAGTCCAGGGAATGGAAATTGGGTTAAAAGGTTCCCATACTGATTTAGTAACTTATGAAACATACAAACCATAAAATAAGGATCCTAAAATGAATATGTAAATACCCATAAATTGAAATATATTACACAATAAATAAAATCATGGTCAGTACATACACCGCAAAAATGAAATATGGAAAATATAGCATGAATCTCACGGGAATAAAAAGTGAGAAGAAAATCGCTTACCACGTTGTAAAAAATCGAGTCGTGTGACCAAAAGATAATAACCACCAAATGATTCACATAATCACTTTAATATAAATCAGATCAGGATAATATATTTCGAATTTTCATACAAAATACCCCACAAGAAATAAATTAGAGGCGAATAATTGAAATCTCACAGAATAAAAAATGAGATACGAAATCCCATACCACATTGTAATCAATCAAGTCATATGACCAAATGTTAATAACCCCCAAATGATTCATAGAATAACATTATTAAAAGGATAATAATGATAATTTATATCAAATTTTAGTACAATTTACACCACATGCAATAAATTAGTGGCGAAAATTGTAAATCTCATTGAATTTAATGTGAGATTAGAAACCTCTTACCTCTTGTCTGACATGAAGTGTTTGTTCGTTGTTCTACCAGAATAATAAACTAATGTTAATTTATAATTTTTTATTAACATTTTTAATGTTTTTTATTCCTTTTATATGACTAATTACAATGTTAATAACATTACTCAATCATTTATGTTAATAATGTTTGTTTTGTCGATATTTGGTACTTGAGTCAAAGATGGTCTTCTTATAATTACAGGTTCATCACATAGTAAAAAGTAATTTATATCCATAATGATATTAATTATTTATATATCATATATATCATATATATCCATTATATACATGTATTTATAATAGTACAAAACATTTGGAGGTAAGAAATGAAATGCACTGTTCGTGGAGATGGTAAGTCGTATTTACACATGAACGCTACTTTCATTTATATTTCTTATTTTAATGGAATTAAAACATATTTATACATAGTTATATTATAATTACATTATAATATCAAATATAATATCATTTACACCATCGTTTATACATCCCACTATGGAATTAACGAGTCATAACACATTGATGTGTTGGTAGTCCGCATTTCCTCAAATTAAATTATCACATTTACCCATAATAGAAAACATAAAGGTATGATATAAAATAAAAATAAAAAAGAATAAAAAAATAAACATAATATATATCATATATAAATTTAGTGTCTTATTAATGTCCACTATTAGAGGTGGTAGGATAAAATCGAAAAACCATCATTTCGTGAGACGTTAGTTTCTCATTCACAAAAACAGTATGTTCTTCACCCATTAGATAGAGGTGTGGGTATATGTAGTTAGAAAGCTTCTCATAAAAAACTTATTATATTTAGGATACATTTTTTGTTATAAAATAATGTAATAAAAAGATTTTAGGGGATGTAGAAGTAATATAAAATTAAACAAGTAAAGAGAAACCATTACAGTTAATTTGGGTAACTATCTTTGGTTTGAACCAAAAGGGCTTCTTGAAGTGCATTCGGCCTAAGTTAAGGATTCTAGTAGGAGGAGAGGGATCTGAAGAGATTATTTAAGTATCTTTTGGATGAGCCAAGGGGCTCTAGAGGTGCGAGGAATGGGTTGGAAATGAGAAATATTTATAAGGGGGAGTAGGGGCTCTTTAGGAAAGTGTGAAAATATTATTTTATTATATAATGATATTCAGTTTCTAAAGGACCAAAACTAATTAACATAGAATATATAGATAACTAATTGTCTAAATAAATTCATAAAATAAGAATTTTACATGTTTCTTGATGTTATTTTGATATTCATAATCTTATTTATTTAAATGATTTATTAATGAGGTAAACCCTACATCATTTTGATGTCATAATAAATTTTATTTATATGATGTCTAATAATAATAATAAAAGTAAAATGATGTATGAAATCCTTTTATATTTACAATGAATATTTATAGTCAGAAAAATAACTTATATAACCCCTTTTAAAAATTAATTTATTAAAATATATTTGTTTATATCATTTTGGCCTTTATATTAAGTTAATTAAACAAATGTGTGATTATCACTCCCATGTGGCTTCATGGGGTCCCCAAATCGACCAAAGGATGCCCATGGTTGGTCATTAATAATCCAATAATGTTAGGACATGTGTTAAAGAAATAATTTATTATTATAATATTCTTTTTACCTTGAATTACACTATTTTCCTTTAACCGCGGTAAATAAAAGCCAAAACGTTACTATTCACCAAAAATTATTTTCACCTTATTGAGCCACATTTTACTTACTAATAACAACCATGTATATCAGATTTTCGAAATCCAATTCACAAAATTAATAAAATTTCATTTAAATGAAAAAGTTAGTTTTTTAAGTACTACACAGTAGTTTTACTATTCATCAAAAAATTGTTGTTTTTTAGAAAACAACCAAAAATTTAGAAAAAGATATATTTTATATTCCAAATTCAAAAATTATTTCCATTTTATAATATTCAAAACAGAATAAGTTTAATTAATAAATTTAGAATTAATTAGTGTTATCAAAACAAATAGCGTGTTATTAAGAAACAATAGCTATCAAAATTTTGAAACTTGTTTATGTCAAATTTCAGAGTGAATTTATTTCTAGGGACCAGTAATTAATTAAAAGGAAAAAAAATATAATTGTTATTTTAAACCAACTAAAAATATAATCTAACTATATAAATAAATTAGATTAAAAGGAACTTTTGAATTAAAATACAGTATTTTTTACTATTAAAAATGAATTTTATCATTGAAATACCAAAAATTTACCCAAAGTAAATTTTGATGTCCCGATTATAAAGAAGAATATTATTCTGTAGAATAGAACATATAAAAGTGACCAAAACTATATTTAACATGGGTTCTCTATTAAAAGGCAGTAAATTAACCTTTTATTGTAAATTATGTTTAAAATTGGATTCATTCACATTTTAATCCCATAACATTTATTAGAGAAATATAGGAACATTTAACAAACATATATAATAATTTTTTAGTTAGTTCTGTTCATTCTCGCAATTACAATGGCTAGGTGTTAACTACCATTTAAAATAATATTATTATATTATTAGTGTGCAACATAAAAATTCTAAGAAACACATGGTTGCATATTGGGTATGCCATCAAATATAGCGTCCCCTTTAAAGTAGAATTAATATTTAGTTCTCCGATATTAATAAATATGAAAAATGTCATTTTCATTATTTACCTAGGATGTTACATTCTTCCCCCCTTTTGGGAATTTCATCCTCGGAATTTTAAAACTGGACATGGAGAGTTCAATAAAACAATATAATGATACAGAATAAAATAAAAAATTAGCTAAACTCGAGGAAACCATCAAATTACCTACAACCACATCTTTTAGAACTTCAACATCAGTAGTAGTGATCACATAAGTTTGTGCTTGATCCATTTTCCCTTTATGATGTATGTTTACCTAAATCCTAGAACATTCATTTGTATAATGTCACATATCCCTAAAATTACAGCATTGAACATTGGTATCTTTTTACATCCCCTTACAATAACTAGAAATATGGACATTCTATCCACATATATAGCATTCTTTATTTATTTTAGACAGGCACCGGGGTGATTCCTTCAATAATTATCAGAGGGTAAAAATTCATTCCACATTTCTAGCATACTTTTATTTATTTTAGATAGGCACTGTGGTGCGTCCTTCCACAATTATCACAGGGTGAAAATTCAACTCTTCCCTTCATACATGTTTCTTTATTTAATTTCCCAGAGTATTAATTAGATCCCTTCTTCTCTTTATTTTCTTTAAAGTCGTAAGGCATAGAGAATTCATTTTATGTCTTTATAACACAAGAGACAATATCTTCATATGATGTTAAGGATTTCAAGACTTATGCTCGATAGAGAAATGGTTTCATCCCATTAAGTAAATGACCAATCTTAATTATTGGGATACATATATAATCCAGCAGAATGCCTTGATAACCTTGTAAAGTTAGCTATATACTTTGTGACATTCTCATCCTCCTTTTTCCTTAGACTCAGAAATTGCCTTTCCATGTCGCCTTGATGGTCATGAGGAATGTATTTTTATAAGAAAATATCTTTAAATTACATCCATTCCATATTCTATAATTCTTCATATTCCATTGTGTTTTTTATTAATGACCACCATTGATCTACATCTCTTGTGAGGCGATAAATTCCCATGACCACTTTTTCTATTTCGCTACTCCCGAAAGGATGAAATATTTTCTCTATGGAATTTATCCATTCCTCAAATAATAATGTATTTTTATGACCATTTAATGTTGGTGGTTGGTGCCTCAAAAAACATTCTAACATTGACCCTCCACGGTCTGGATGAGGTTGTTCCATACGAGTATGTTTATTATTCATAACCTGAGTGAGTTGTCCCAGTATGGTAATAAGCTGATCAAAAACAGTTCCATCACCAGCTCCACAATAATTATCTAGAGTAGGAGGGAAATACCTACATGGATTACGTGCATTGATATGATTTCTATTCCTTCCACTAGGCTCCATTTCTAAACAATTCCATACACAAGATTAGTTTATGAATCACAATACATGATTCGAAAATTGTAAAACACATAACATGAATTGAAATATTTACGGAAATAATCCATAATCATAAGAAAATTCTTTGAGGATTTATATACTCTAAAATCTATCATAATGGTTTGTAATTAAAATTTGAATTATCCCAACCTTATCCCCTATGATTATCGTAACCCATAGTGCAGCAAGGCCAGTTGTTGTGTACGATGATACTCCAGGTCAAGCCCAAAACTCCTTTTCGGAGTTTTCACTCCTACGTACAACTATGCCATATCCTCCATTACCTACTCATTTCCATAAAGGGATTTATTTCATGGAAATTACACAAAATCTATATTTCACCAAGATTTTTGGAAGTTCTTCTATACCAATCCTCAAAGTCTATCTTAGGGTAATGTGCTATAATGAAATTTTATCTAAATCTAGTATCCATGGTTTGTAAAAAAAACATCCTCTTATACCAAATGTAACACCCCGAACCCAGTTACACAGACTTAGTGCTTTATTACATTGCATTGGCATGATACAAGGAATCATGTCCTCAAATACCAAACTGTTTGGTATTATTTGAAACAAGATGCTTACATAAGATTAACATTACAACTTGATAAGAAATACAAAACTAATATATTACATTAGAGACATCCAAGCCTCCTATATTATTCCTGAATGTCACTCTTAACTAACTTCTTCATATCCTAGGAAAATGAAGCATAAAAATGGGGTGAGATCAAATGCTCAGTAAGGATAATGATATAGCGAAAACATTCATAAATAAGCATAAACATTTAAGGCAACGTATAAGACTAAAAAAAGAATTTTAAACATAAAATTCTTCATAATATGGAAAATATAAAAACAAATGATTCCATTTACTTACTCCCATGGATATTCTACCAGTCGAATAATCACATACAACATCAATTACCACTTTTATAATGATAGAATGCATAATTCCAGACATAATAACCACATTGTAGCACCCTCGGTTTGACGTATGTAGCCTTTTTTATTCATATTTATGTGTTAAAGTGCATGGGATTATTTGAGAAGTTTTTTTGGAGAGTTTGGAATGGTAATGGATATGTTTGGAGGCTTTTCTTAGGGAGCATAGTTTGAGTACGGTTAGGTGAAACTTTGCGGGTTCTCCAAGAAACCGTGCAGGGGGAGACAGTAGGCTTCACACGGCCTATTCATGGTTTTCCAAACCGTTTTGAGGCAACAATTCATACCCCTCCTCTCAAGGTAGTATCGTGCACACAGTTAGCACACGGTTTGTTGAACCATGTAGGCTAAACTTGCAGCCACATAAAAATAGGATTTTAAAACCAGAGTTCACTCAGGCTTGACTTATTCCTCTCTAAACCCTCTCCCACTCGATCCTCACTTAGGAATTTGGGTTCTCATAGGTTTAATGTGTTCTCCCACCCGTTTTGGAATCATTTTGAAGCGGTTTATTGGTGGTTTAAAGGCGGTTTCTACTGGGTAAGTCTCCCTCTTGGTTCCTTGTGTTTTCCTCTAGATCTACATCTCCCTCTCTCTCGGTTTTCTATATCTACAGTAGTTGTGTGTAGTTATAGGGTTTATTTTTCCTTGGATTCTAAATTTAAGGCTTTTCGATGTTAGTAAATGAGATCTAGGGAGGTTTCAATGGTGTGTTCGCCAGTTTTGAGGAGTAGTTGCTTGTGGGTCGATTTTGTTGGAACTTTAAAGGTAGGTGGCTTCTCTATCGACTCCACATGGTTAGAAATAGTGGTTTTGGATTCAATTAATTTGTGTTTCGTAAAATTAATTGAGTTTTTGATGTGTGAAATTGGATTGAAATCCCCTTGGGGATGGTTTGGGGATTTTTTGGGAAAATGGCTTGAGATGAAATTCTCCTGAGGTGATGATAAAATGGGATTTTAAAATGAGTTTTTTAGTTGGTTGATTAATATGAACTATGATAATATTTTTCATGAAAATTATTGTTTTATTGAAATTGGGTTGGGATGGAAAATGGTTAAATGGGGTTTTCAATAAATGATTGATTTATTGAAGTGGTTTGGCATGCAATGGGAATGGTTGATTGCAGGTTGTTGTGGCCTTGATGGGTTATATGATCGGTTGTGTTGTATTTTATGAATGTTGTGTGGAAGTGGGTGGGTAGTCCCACTATAATAAGGGGATGGATAGTGGAAGGAATGACCACCATAAAAAGAAAGTGGGCGGGAAGTACCACTTGAGTGGATTGGTAATGAATGGGTTGGACAGGAAGTGCCACCATGATATAATGTGTGCGTGGTTAGTGATGTTTGTAGATAGGGCTTGTGAGTAAATTATGAAAAGGTAATCGGATTGTGGAATGGTTGATTTGGATTCCTTGTGTGGCATGTTTGGATTACAGAATGATTGTTTGTCATTCCCTGGGTTTACATGGTTTGGGTGAAATGTCTTGTTAAAGGTATGTTTGTCTTATGGTAATGGATGCACTTGTGATTATTTTATATAAACTGTTTTCTATAAATGTGCTAACAGTTTTAACCACATGGCATGTGTATGGAAGTAATTTAGGGAAAACATACTGAGAAGTTTTACATACAACCTAATTTGGAACTTTGGTGTCTTTGCAAAAGTCATGTACTGGGATATAGGTAAATGAAAAGCATCTTATTGCTAGTGGTTCGTGGTGATTCTTGTGATGTGTTGGTGGAGAATGGACCATGGAGATTGGTGTCATGCTGTGGTGGTGTCATGGCTCATGTTGTTTTAATGTTTAATTTCCTATTTGTACTCAAATGTTTTGTGGACATGTCTAGTTGAACAGTTTTGGGGTATGTGATGGCGTTGTTAGTATCATATGGTTGGGTCTGATAGTGCATGCATCTCTCGTTGTTGGGTTGTTGAGTTGGGTGATCTCTTTAAGGGAAAATCATTCATGGGTGTAGCCAATGAGATGAGCATGGCATGCATGGTAGAAATGACTTCCCTCTAGGATACATATTTCATTGCGGTATAATGATTTATGTAGTGATATGAATGTGTGGATTTTGAAAAATCTAAATTGGGTTTCAAAATGGAAGGATTTGAAACATGGAAAATATTTGTATTTTGAAAATGGTTTGATTTTAAAAAATGGTGAAACATGACAAATGAGGAATGGTGGAAAGCCTAATTGTGATTGTGTTGTGTAATGAAACTTGAAATGGAAATTATTGATGTCTTTGAAAGTGATACTCATTGTTGTTGTTTTTTGTTTATAGAAATGTCACCGGGTAGGCGTCGTAGAGACCAACCGGTAGTGGATGATGAGAACTTTGTCGCACCTGAGCCCCAGGTGAATCGGCAGTAAGTCCAGAGCATATTCCAAGATATCCAAGCGATAATAAGTTTAAATAGAGTGGAGGAGCGGAAGAATGTTGATTATGTGGCTCAGTTTCAATGGCAGGATCCACCCATCTTTAGGGGTGATTCGGACCCGGAAAGGGTAGAGGTGTGGCTGTCCAAAATAAAAAGAACATTCAAATTCTTGGGGATGTAGGTAGAGCAGAAAGTTAAGCTAGAAACATATAATCTAGAGGATCTTTCTCTTTAGTGGTGGGAGTTGGTAGTCCAAGAGTGGATGGACCAGGGTATGGCATGGGGAATCTTTTCTGAATTGTTTAATAAAAAATTATACCCACATTCGTTCATAATTCAGTGCACAACTTAATTCATAAGTCTAAAGAAAGAGAATATGGATGTGGTGGAGTATGCAGCTATGTTTACAAGCTTAGTGCATTTTGTACCCGAGGTGGAAGGTAGGTTGTCATTGAATTCAAGGATCATCGAAGCAGGGTTAAGGAAAGAGATCAATTCAAAATTAGCAGTGTTGTGTATTAGTGATTACACAGAGATGGTGAATCTAGAATTGGTGGTTGAGAGGGATCTGTTGGGAGCTCTGGTCAGAGGAAGAATGGTGGTATCCATAGGGAATTTTAGGAACTCTAACGATGTGTTCAAGTGGAGGAGGGACACTTTTTCCCAAGGTGGGTGTATGGCACATAATCTGATGACAGGATCGGTAAATCTTCCTCCAAATCCCCAGAGCAAGATGGGATGTTTTCAGTGTGGCTCTACAACACACATCAAGTGGGATTGTACGAAACAACCTCAAGCATGTCACAATTATAAGCAGATGCGACATCTGCAGCGTTATTGTCGGAATACTCCAAGGTCGTGTGTGCATTACACTCCTCAAGGATCACAGACATCGTATACATAAATGGGACGAAGACATCAACATACCCTTCATCAATAGAGAAAAACCAGTTATGGTGATTTTCGAAACACCACAACTCCTCAGCAAGGAAATAAAGAGCAGAGTGTGGAAACCATTACGTTGTTCAAAGCGAAGCAGGTTATGGTGGGATGATTAGTCAAGACCATCCACAGTGCGAGGTACTATTATTTTAAATTCTACCATGATGCAAGTTCTCTTTGATACGGGTTCCTCACACTCTTTTATTGCTTCATGTGTGGTTATGTTGCTGGGATTAAGGGTAGAAATGATGCCTTCTGTTTTGGTACTCCAAACTCCTCTAGGTCAAAGAGAGTGTCGAGCCTTCTTGTTTAGATCATGTTGTATTGTTGTGAAAGAGGTTGAGGTAATTTAGAATTTCTTAGCGCATGAGATGGATGGGTATAATGTGATCCTAAGAATGGATTAGCTAGTGTCGTTTCAGGCCCACATAGACTGTAATACACGTAAAGTGGCTTTTATGACACATGATGGCATTAGACATCTCTTTAGAGGAGAGAGGCATGAAATGTAGGGTGCAACGGGATTGTTGGCACCAGTAGTGGGTACGTTATCGAATTAGTTGGCGGTGATGTCGTTGGAATCATTATAGGGTGTTGAATAGATTGTTCTTCCGGCAGTGGTGGATCTGTTAATAGAAGTTTTTCCCAAATAACTTTCTAGGTTACCTCCTGAAAGAGAAGTAGAGCTTAAGATTGATCTCCTTCCGGGGACCAATCCTATCTCACATCCGTCTTACTAGATGGAACCTACTGAATTGTGGGAATTGAAATTCCAATTGGAAGAGCTAGAAAACAAAGGGTTTATCATGCCTAGTATGTCTCTATGGGAAGCTCCAGTGTTGTTTTTGAAATAGGCGGATGGAACATTGAGGCTCTGTGTTGATTATCATCGACTTAACCATGTTACTATAAAAAACAGATATCCACTTCCACGAATTGATGATTTGTTCAAACAGTTGAGGGGATCCTACTGGTTCTCCAAGATCAACAAGTGGTCGAGATATCATCAATTGTGGGTGAGGAAAGACGATGTTCCAAAAAAAGCTTTCAAAAGTAGATATGGTCATTACGAATATGTGGTTATTCTTTTTGGTCTAATGAATGCGCCAGTGGTGTTCATGGAATTGATGAATCAGATAATTAAGAGATATCTAGATTCATTTTTCGTGGTGTTTGTAGACGATATATTGGTGTATTCTAATACAAGGGTATAGCGTGAACAACACTTGGTGTCAATGATGGGGATCATGAGGGATCATCGGTTGTATGCCAAATAGTCAAAGTGTGACTTTTGGATACAGGAAGTCTATTTTTTGGGCCATGTGATTTCTGAAAGGGGAATTTCAGTGGATCCGGAAAAGATAGATGTTGTTATCTCATGGAAACCATGAAAGAATGTCCTTGAGTTATGGAGTTTCCTCATCCTATCTAGGTATTATCAGCATTTTGTTCGTGATTGTTTTCGTTTTTCATCACCGATGACAGCTTTGACAAGAAAGAATGTTCCATTCCAGTGGAATGAACAGTGTCAGTAGAGATTTGAAAATCTAATGGGTTTCCTTACATCAGCATCAATATTGGTTTTTCCTAAACCAGGAAAAGGGTACATGCTGTATTGCAATGCGTCGAGATCAGGGTTGGAGTGTGTTCTCATGCAAGGGAATCAAGTGGTTGTGTATGGATCATGAAAGTTGAGGGTTCATTAGAATAACTACCCAAATCATTATTTGGAATTGGAAGTAGTAGATGATGCTCTGAAATTATGGCATCATTATCAATTTGGTGAGAAATTCATGGTATATACATATCATAAGAGCTTGAATCACATTTTTTGATAAAGGGATTTGAACATGAGGAAAAAGAGATGGATGGAATATCTCTTGATGTTTGATTTTGACTTGATGTATACACCAGGTAAGGGAAATTTGGTGGCATATGCATTAAGTAAACTTTTTTTTGCACAAGTTGTAAAACGGGCATTAGACCTGTAGCAGATGATTTCGGTTATAGCCGACATGCGGTTAGAATGTGAGGATCAGGGCGATAGAACAGTCTTCTTTCCGAACATGATGATTCTTGACCTGGTGGTACAAGTTAAAGAGGGGTAGATATCTAATTCTGAGTGTGTTACCATTAGATCAAAACTCAATATTAGGGATACCATTGAGGGCTGGGAACAGAATGAAGATTCAATTTTGTGTTTTCAGAATCGGATGGTTGTACCAGTTGCTTTTCAGGATGATCTTCTCAGGGCGTATCATCATTATAGATGGGATGTTCATCCTAGAATTAAGAAAATGTATAATTTTTTGAAAGCACATTTCTAGTGGGCTGGTATGAAAAGAAGTGTGGCTAAGTTTGTTTCGAGATGATTGAATTTCTAGTAGGTTAAGGCAAAGCATTAGAGGGCAGCATGAATGTTGCAGTCTTTAACAATCCCTATTTGGAAGTGGTATAAAATAGTGTTGTATTTTGTCATAGGTCTCCCATGAACATCCAAGAAGCATGATTCCATTTGGGAGATATTGGATCAGCTAATGATGTTGGCCCATTTCATCCCAATTCATGAATCTCATACGGCGGGGGATCTATCCAAAATATATATCTGGGAGGTGGTAAAAAGGGATGGTGTTCCAATTTCAATTGTATCATATAGAGATCCAAGGATTACATATCATTTTTTGAAATCCTTATAGAAATCCCTTGGGACACAGTTGGCTATGAGCACGACATATCACCCTCAGACGGATGGTTAATCCGAGAGGGAGATACAAACGCTGGAGGATTTCTTGTGGCCTTGTGTGATGAATTTTGGTGGCTCGTGGGAGGATCACATGTAATTGGTTGATTTCTTGTACAATACTAGTTATCAGGCATCAAAACATATGGCTCTATTTGAAGCTTTTAATGGGTGGTTGTGTCGTTATCCACTATACTAGGTGGAAATAGGCGAGTTATCAATTGTTGGACTGAGCCTGGTCTCGTAGACTATAGAGAAGATCAAGTTAATCAGGAAGATAATGGAGATGGCTATTAGTTTTCAGAAATCGTATGAAGATTATTGTCAATGCCCATTGTCATTCGAGGTGAGTGATCATGTTTTCTTGAGGATCTCTCCTAGGTTGGGACATTGTCGGTTTGGGAATTAGGGAAAGTTTTCTCTATGGTATATTGTACCTTTTGAGATTCTTGAGCGGGTTGGTTAGGTGGATTATTGTTTGGCTTTTCCACCTTGGTTCAGGGCGGTGCACAATGTGTTTCATGTGTCGCTATTGAAAAAGTATCAGCCAGATATAAGCGATGTTATTCTATGGGATTATGTTGAGCTCGAGCTAGATGCTTCGTTATTGCACGTGCCAGTACGAGTTGTGGATAGGAAATAGAAATTATTTCTGGGTAAAAGCACCAGTATGGTTTGGGTTTTGTGGCAGCATGGCCAGATCTAAGTGGAGACTTGGGAGTAGGAGAAAGAGATGGTCGAGCAATAGCCTGATCTCTTTTAGCAAAAGTTGGGTTCACTACTTTCTGAGGATGGAAAGTCCAATTGTGGGGAGAATGTATCACCCCCGGTTTGAGGTATATAGCATTTTTATGCTTCTTTATGTGTTAAAGTGCATGAGATGATTTGAGAAGGGGTTTGGAGAGTTTCCAATGGTTTTGGATATGTTTGGATTCTTAAGGAGCATGGTTTGATCACGGTTAGGGGATACCGTGAGGGTTATCCAAGAAACTGTGCAAGGAGAGACAGTAGGCCTCACACGTATTGTGCACGGTTTTCCAAACCGTGTGAGGAACCCATGCAGACCCCTCATCTCGAGGTAGTAGCATGCACACGGTTAGCGCATGGTTTTTCAAACCACGCAGGATAACCATGAGGCCACTAAAAATAGGGTTTTAAAACCCAGGTTCACTCAGTCTTGCCTCATTCCTCTGCAAACCCTCTCCCACTCGAGCCTCTCTCGGGATTATGGGTTCTCAATGGTTGAATGTGTTCGTTGGTTTTGAGGATTAGTTTCTTGTGGGTCGATTTTGTCAGAACCCTAAAGGTGGGTGGCTTCTCTCTCAACTCCACTTGGTTAGAACTAGTGGTTTTGGTTGCAATTAATTTGAGTTTCTTAAAATTAATTTTTTTTGTTGATGTGTGAAATTGGATGGAAACCCCTTTAGAGATGGTTTGGGGATTTTCTGGAAAAAGGGATTGTGGTGAAATTCTCTTATTGTGATTTTAAAATGGGAATTTAAAATGGGTTGTTTTGTTGGTTGATTAAGTTGAACTAATAAAATGGTTTCCAATAAAATGAGGTGTTTTATTGAAATGGGGTTGGCATGGAAAATGGTAAAATGGTGTTTTCAATATATGTTTAATTTATTGAAGTGGATTGGCATGTAATAGAAATGGTTTGTTGAATGTTTTTGCAGCATATATGGGTTATATGTTCAGTTGTGTTGGCTTGTTTTAATGTTGTGTGGAAGAGGGTGGTTTTTCCCACTATAAAAATGGGATGAATAGTTGACGGAAGGGCCACCATCAATAGAATGTGGGAAGGAAGTACCACAAGAGTGGATAAGTAATGAAGGGGTTGGATGGGAAGTGACACCATGATATGTTGTGTTCTTGGTTGGTGATGTTTGTAGATGGGGCTTGTGAGTGAAATATGAAAAGGTAATCGGCTTGTGGCATGGTTAATTTGGCTTCCTTGTGTGGCATGTTTGGCTTACGACATGATTGTTTGAAATTCCCTGGGTTTACTTGGTTTGTGTGAAATGTCTTTGTAAATGTGTGTTTGTATTGTGGTAATGGTTGCACTTGTGATTAATTTATATAAACTATTTTATATAAATGTGCTAATATTTTTATCCTAGTGCCATGTGTAGGGATGTAATTTGTGAAAAACCTACTGAGTAGTTGTACTCACCCCCTTTTTTGGCACATTGGTGTCTTTGTAGATGTTGTTTGCTAGAATATAGGTAAAGGTAAAGAATTTCATTGCTTGTGGTTCGTGGAGATTCTTGTGATGTGTTGGTGGAGCGTGGATATTGGAGGTTGGTATGGAGGTGTGGTGGTGTCTGGGCTCGTGGTGTTTTGCTGTTTAGTTTCTGCTTTATACTCTGAGTTTTTGTGGACAAGTCTAGTTGAACAGTTTTGGGGTATGTGATGGTATTGTTAGTATCATATGGTTGGGTCTGATAGTTCATGCATCATTCATTGTTGGTTGGTTGAGTTGGGTGACCTCCTTAATCAAAAATCATTCCCCCAAATTCCTTGATGCCCTTGGCATTTACTTCCTACTTTTGGTTCCATGGGAACGTCGCTTATGTCCATGTAACCCTCACCGCCTCCTCAAGCCAATGAGGTAGGGGCGAGGAGTTACAAAAATAGTCAAGGTATTATGCCAAGACTACAATTATGATTTTTTAAATGCCTTGTGCTAAGACAGTAGTTTGTCTCATGAGACCTACCGATTCATTGAGGAGCTATAGTGGGATCCCCCTATCACTTAATAAGTCCAATGCATTCCTCATATGAAAATGATTAAACATAACATAATCATTTATATTAAAACTATCATACAAAATGACAATACTTTAGCTATAAACCATTAATGGTATTTAAATAACAAATCCACAGTAAAACATATCACAAAACATTCTATAAATATATAGAAGATTGGTATAATAATAAATCAACTTCAAACAAGGTTAAAATCCATCAAAGGATGTTGACATTGATGAAATGGACAATATTTCAAATAAATACATATTTTTATTTTGAAATCATTTAAAATTCACATAATTATAAAATAAAAATTTATTTTTAAAATATTTTTATAAGATAGTATAGTAAGCTTCAATGATTATATAATGGTCTAAATTAACCACACTCACCGTATAAGTTAAAAAAATACATTCTTGACATAATTTTGTCGAAAAGGTCCTAAAGTACCTTGTTTGAAAAATGACGGAAAGATTCCTTTAAAACCATTTTATAAAAATTAAAACAAGGGATTAAGTGACTTTAACATATATTCTTGTAAATAGTAAAAAAATGTTTTTAAATAATTTTTTATGAAACACAGCTGTGGATGATAAACAGGTCCCAGTAGATAATTATGTAAAAACAACCTCAAATAATAAAAATTATTGTGAAATTAACCCTTACCTTATTGTTTACCTTATTCTATGGTCTGTTAACCTCCTGTATAATAATTGAAACATTTTTATTAAATTATACAATAATAATATACATTAATATTATATCATATATGATCTTATAATATTTCATTGTTAATAATATTTTAGTAGTATCATCATTTCTAGGGTTAACTGAATTGTTTTCCTTTATATTATTGGATACATTAGTCATGTTTGTTATGTATAGGATGTATTTGATTCATATTAAAAATTTTCTTATGATGATAAACATTATTTCTAATCATAAAATTAAAATTATTCATGAGTGATTACATTGGGGAATCAATCTCATCACGTTCGTGGAGACGGTAATCCGTATATACGCAGGAGAGACAATATCATTATATTAATCGGGAAATCATTTGTAATTGGATGGTATAACATATATGATAAATCATTAACATGTTATATTTATTATTTAAATTTGTTATACCCATTATTATACCCATCCAAATAATGAAGTGTTTGAATAACAAACTGCACCACAACGTGGAGACAGTAAGCCGTATGTACGCACATATGGTGACTTTGTCATTTATATGATGGATAGAATATTTAATATGGTTGTACCATTTATATAATAATATCAATGTTTATATAATATACTGGAGTAATTATTTTATAATGGAAAAAACATAAATAGTGGAAGTGGAAGAAGAAAAGAACAAGATAGAGGTGATAAAATATTTACCTCTTCTTCGGGTTCTTCCATTTGATTTGATCAAAAAGGCTACGTAAGATGGCTTTTTGACCAAAGGAATGCCTCTAGGATAAATTTAAGGAAATTTGGGAGGATATTTGGGCAGTGGTTGGCCGATCCAAATGGCTTTGCAGGTGTGAAATTACGATAAGTGGAAGTACACTTTTATAAGAGAGGTTAGGGTCACTTTAGGAAAAGCTTGAAATATTACATTATAATAAAATAATTTTCTGTTTCATATGGCTCCAAAATTATTTATTTCAAGGATAACGTGGGTATTGGTTGAAAAAATCTCAAAAAATAGGTTTTTTACTGGTTTAGATTACTATATTAACCTAATCTTTTAGATTTAACTATTAGTTAAATAGTTTGACATTTACCCTATCTCTTTATATTTTTATATTATATGGTTAATAATCATACTATAACAATCCAACCGAACCCCATGTGGTTAATTATTAATATATATCACCATATATATGTCAATTGGCTGAACTTGAGATTTTTAAGAATATTATTTCAATTAATAATATAGTATTTGTTTTAAATACTCAATTATGTCAATTTTGGCACTATTTAGTATTTTATTTTTTTGAAAGCGATAAAAACATTATCACTTAAAATAATATTTATACAATCAAACATAAAATGTCATATTAACCTATAAAATTAGTTTAATTCATCATAAGTTCCAATTTAAATTTATTTGGATATTTATAATATGAATTATTTTAATATTTCATTAATATTGTAATTACAACCTCATAATTGTTTTATAAATAAATTAAATTATTTAATGTCTAAAATTTTTAAATAAAATATAAATATGTATGAAATACATTTAACTTTATAATAAATATTTATAGTAGAATTTAAATTTTCTGTATCCCTATATTAAAAACAGTTTAGTTATTAAACTCTGAATTTATCTCTTTTAACTCTACTTTAAATAAAATAATAATAAATGTCCTCATCTAATCAAAGTGGACCAAAAAGGATCATAAATTATTCATAAGGGTTTTTTTCATCAAATTAAACATATCCAATAGAATTAGGACATGTTTTAGGGTAATTATAATATCATTTTTACCCATAATTACCCTATTTACTTTTAACTGTGGTAAATAAATGTAAAAAGTTACTATTCAACAAATATTATTTTCATTTTATTGAAAAACATTTCACTTACAGATTTCAACTATGTCTCACATATTTTTGAAATTCAACCCACGGAAATGGTAAAATTTATTTTTATGAAAATTTGTAAATGCTCCTAGAAGTAGGATAAAAGAGAGTAAAAAGTTTAATAAAATCTTATATATCTAAACATATTATAAAATAACATCAATGAATTTCAAGGAAAATATATAGTTTTATGTATCTATTTTGTACTAAAATAATTTAAAATAATATAACTAATTATACAAATAAAATTTCATTTTTAAATAATAACGAAGCTTTTTTTCACTATTCATCAAAAATTGAAATTTATCAGAAAAATTACAAAAATTCACCCTAAGCTAATTTTGACATTCCAAATTCAAAAATGAAGTACATTTTGAAAAATAAAATTTATAAAATTTTGAAATGTTGGCATTACTATTCATAACGGCTAGTTTGATTGGTCGTGATGTGTTAAAACTGCAAGATGCATATAATTCAAGATACTGTATTATTCAAACGAAAGCGTACTGTGGAATCTTGGGGTGTTACATCAACTATTACCTTTTTATTCCATCGTTTATTTTAAAATTTAATGATATCTCATGATTTTGTGTTATCTTTATTAGATATAATAATCATAAATATCAATTTTTTAGGATTGTGACCAGGAATGGGTCTCACAATTATATATGATCATTTTCATCAACATTCATTCTTATAATATATAGAGTATAAGTTGAAGTGTATAATTTATGGGGCATGTAGAATACCCATTGTACTATTAATGTAACAAGTCAACATGATATTTTTCATCAAGGTTTATATTTCTCCAACCACATCATGTTTCCTTAGAGACTATTTGGGTGAATCATTAGAAGATCATCAACTAAAAAAGACTCTACCTTCAGTATATTTTTCATCTACATTACAACATTTTTGAATGATTGTCTTCTGCCAATTGGTTGAAAAGTACCAGGAATTTGGAGGGACTCGTAATGTCTCCTCTACATGATTGAGGTAAACCTTGATCACCTTGACAAGAGAAATGAATACTTTCAAATAAACATCATGTTTTCTCAATAAGATCATGTGTAGTTCATGGCCCAATCACATGACAATTTGATGGTCATGAGATTTCATGTCCTTTTAATGGCTACAATATCAATGTGATTTGGGCACCAACTATTCTTTTGATTTATTGAGGAAATAAAACTCATTTTTCATGTATTTTTAACCTTCTAGATTTTCTAATACTCATTTGGTAGGTGTTAACAATTATATATACATTATAATTCAACAAAATTGGTTTCAAAAATACTTTCTTCCTCAAAATTTTTCAATGTTTTACTATATTTTTTTTCTTAATTAATTTTTTCATTTATTTTTATAATATAATTTAATTTTAATATAAAATAAAAAAATTGATGTTAAAAATAAATAATATGGTCATAAATGAATTAATATTTTTTTATGATGATATTAATATTAAATCTCTACATATTCATCAATTAATTAGTTTCCATTGTTAAATTCATGTTTAATTAAAAATATTAAGACATGTATAATGGAATAATATAAATTAATAAAAGAAATTAAGTAATGGGTCCATTTTTTATCATAATAGTTACATATGTTGAAAAAATACATTTTATATATTTCAAAATAAAAAACAGAATAATGAAATTAATTAATAACATATGTATAATTTTAAAATCTAAATTGTCTGAATCTTCTAAAAATATGACATTTATGATCTACATTGTGTATTAAAATATAAAACTATATATATGATAAGAATTTTTGTAATGAATAAAATATAATTTTTATACAATTCAGTTAATTGTGATTATAAGAAATAAGATGTATTCAATAGAGGAATAATGATTATACGACTCTTTATACTATAAATCATCATTAGAATATGTGATAGTAATTAATATAGTTAGAACATTGTAGTTAAATGAATATTAATAAATATATAAAATTAATAAATATATAAATAATACTATTATAATATTATATCATAAATTATGTAACCTAGATTATGCGATTGAGCACCATTTTAATAATTTATATTTTTTTTATTAAATTTGTTTTAAAAAATATAATCATTAGTAATGAAAAATTTGGAAATTGATTATAAAGAATTAATAAATAAAATATTCAAAATTACAAATTACTAATTAAAATTACAATATTTTAAATCATATAAAGTAATGAATAATATCAAATAAAAATGTAACAAAACTCTGAAAATGTAATAGTATTTATTTTTATTAAAACACACCTATTATTTATATGATTTTATTTAAATTATAAATTTCTAATAATTTAAATTATAAATTTATAATATAGAGCTCATATTATTAATTATAATTTAGATGTTATATTTTTGAAATATTTTTTATTTTTCAAAAAAACTATCTGAATAATCAGACATACAATGCTAATGTATATTGTCTGTTATAAGGTATTATCCTGATATAAATATAAATATAAATTTTATGAATAATATATGATGAAATAGATTGTATTTAATGAGTAAAATAATGAATTAAATAAATAAAACAATAAATAGATATAGCAATACAAAAATATCAAATAGAATCTTTTATATTACTCGAATAAAAAACTATTTTACATTTTAATAGAATGGAATATTTTAATTGTTACATACAATATTCGGTTTTTTAAAACATCATGAAAAAATATTATATAATAAATGCTAATAATATTTATAATAATCAATGATATTCATAGTATTCAACGTAATGTAAAATTAATATATATTTTATTCTGGGATACACCTATCGTATGGTTATATTTACAACCCTTTTCTAAAACATTATTATAAATGATAATTTTTTTAAATTTACAGATATATTACGAAATTACTATAAAATTTACAACATACAAGTCCCTTAAAACAAAGAATAATCATTTTTTCCTTTCCAAAATCCATAGACTCAATTCTAAAATGGACATATAATTAGTTGCGTAATAATGAGAAGGAGGATCAAATAAAGGATACATTATTTTAAAATTTATCTTACATTATAAATTAACATAAATATCATATTATTATGGAGATATATACATTACAATACATAATAAACTGTATAAGAAACTAGAGAAATGGAAATAATGGGAAATTGATTTTTATGAGGTTTATTTTGTGTTCTAGATGAGTCTCAGACACATATTTTATACATAATATAAAAAGTTACTAGAGAAGACGTTATGTAACCTTCATCTACCCTATGAATTCATCTCCTAAAAACATATACCCCCAATAAATAATTATACTTGGTCCCACTGGTTTACAATGTGTTATCCAAAACAGATCCAATAAAATCAAGAAAAATCTATAGGATTCATCAAAATCAACAAATATCCTCTAATATGCATTCAGAATGTTTTTCAGTGTTTTGGAAAACTCATAATGAATATCTGTATTCAAAGAATATCTTGTAGAATGCAACATATCACTATTATTGTTTTAAATCACCATTTGTTCTTTTGAACATTCTCAATTAGAATTTTCCATATGTTACACAAACCAACAAATCTCATCATTTTATTAATTTTGAATAGCCCTTGTAAACTACAATCGTAAACATTTTAGAAGTCCTAGAAACACTTGTTTATAATAATTCCACAAATACTATCCAAACATATTTACTAAATTATATTCCCCATTATTTTCTCCCTATAACAAATTTCAATGGTATACTCCCCATGATCCTCAACACAATTCCCAAAATCAACCACACATTATAATATAATTTATTTATGATATAACATATATAATATTTTATAGATTTGACCTCAAATTAATAATTGGAAATACCTTAATAATTTAGTAGTCACCTTCATAATTTCACATCATTCATTAACGATATTATCTCATCCTAAGTAATGGTTGAATCAATATCAAAGTGATATTTATTCCAAGAAGAATAAGACATAAACACCTGATTTAAATAATTTTAATCCATGAATTTTCTAATCTAGATATCCTTCTATAATAAATTTAAAATATTACATTTCATTTCAGCATGCTCACATAATGTATGTATCCTCATGAATATTTTCATTATGATTATAAGGATCATATGTAGGATCAATATTATAATTTTCATGCCTTAATATTTCATTGAATTATATATCTAAAATATATTATGTTCTATTTATAAATTGTAACATTCCATCTAGAATATATTACATAAAACCTATTAGATATAATAAATTGACCTGAATATTAGTTCTTAATAAAATATATCATAAATATTATGGTGTGGTTTTTCATTTGCAAAATATTATCATGTACTTTATTATATATGTTATTATTTATTCAATTGTATTCCACATGGATTGAAATATATTATTTATTAGTAAGGAATGTCATTTATAATATATACATGTTATGTTTTATTGTATTCTTTATTACTTCACCAATTTATATAAAAATAATGAAATTAAATTTATATATACCATTTTCCCAACTAATCTCTAAATAGAAACATCTACATGAATTCATATAATATCACATAATATACATGTTTAATATATAATTAACATTCAAAATTTCATACAATGGTCATCAATAAAAATTAAAAATAAATACATCATGGTATTAAAAACTCTATTTGATTACCTATCTCTCCCTTCAGATTTCATGTCACCTATAATAACTCAAAATAATTATCACATAATAAAATAAATTCTCAATGAAAATGTTCCTAAAAATACACCAATATATAAATTATTAATTTTGAGAAAGTTTTATCTCTTATGGTAATTCCATTTGGGATTTTGAATTTAATACAATACCCCAAAATAACAATATCATTTATCCCCCATTTCCATGAAAACTATATATGGATTTAAAAAATGAATACACAATAGTTTTTTAATTTCCTCACTCTATGAAAAAAATAAACAATAAATCTATATTATGTCAGTTACCATGATGTATCAGTGAAACTGTTAATTTGAATATTATTCCCCACATTGTTATATCTATATATGTTAGTAGAAATTGTGAAATTATTATCAATTTAATAACCTATAGGAATATATTATATCCTCGAATATTCATTTCATATATTAAAATTGATAAATTTATTTAAGATGCATATTTTTTTTACATATCAACTATTATAATAGATTCTTTGAAATAATAATTTCACTTGGAATATTTAATTAAATTCTAAATTTAATATAATTTTAAACATTCAAGTCATCCAATATCTCTCTCACGCAGATCATTGTCATACAAAATGCTTAAAATCTTGATATATTTACTTAGTATTCATCTATGTGACGGAATTTTCATCTAGTAATGTAATATCACACAACATTATCCAAAATTAAAAATAATTTTTTTAAATTATTTCCATCATAATCCCTACTGGAATCAGAATCTATGTACCAAAACAGGGTTGTCCTCTCACAACTTTTTAAATAATCCCATGATTTAATGTCCTTTGTATGTATTCAAAAACTCCATATGTAGCTATAACTTGTGATTAATTTAGATCAATTTTCAATAAATCATTTAATGTATCTATATATAAAAATATTACTCCTATCTGTAGTTTGATAATGTAAACATCCCATCAACATCGTAAATTTTTTTATCCAAAATATCCCTTTTCAAATAATTAATTGTTCTAAAGACAAAATTCATAGGTTTTGGTATTATTTTAGAATATTATTTAATATATTTATTTAAAATCTAGATGATATAATTTTATTTGGAGACGAAAATTAAATATTATTTTTACAAAAATGGAATCATAGGAAGTATTTAATTTACCAAAATATTATAATTTAAAATAACATTAGTATTAATATAGTAGAGTCTTCAATATTAATCTAATGTCACTTATAAATTATTTTTTCATCCATTAAAATAAAAAAAATATTATTACCTATTCTCATATACATCATATAATGGTTTTCATTAGCATTCCCTTTGGTGAAATTCATTTCCAAAAATAAATACTCTTATTTGGAATACCATTATCATGTGGATTGTTTCACATTATAAATGACATTCATATCACTTACACCTATGGTTCCAATATTGTTATAAATATAAGTATTAAATTCACGATCCATAAATTCCATATATCTTATGAATTATTACACTCTATAGGACATATAAAGGACATATATTTTATACAAACCCCTTATTATAAAACATATTTCAAGTAATATCATGTGATACGACTCTCAAATAGTAGTGTCTTATATATGTTATTCACAATAAAATATATACTTTTATCCACTCTATTTGGGTGTGGTACTTTTATTAATGAAACTATATGTTTGATTTCTTCTTTATAATTTTTTTACACATCTATTTAATTTTACACCATTTCATTGTTAGATTTTATTATAATGATCATCATTAATATTTCATTTTAATCTATCTTACAAAACCTCATGATACAATCCATAACCTATTAATTTTTTTAATAAACATGGTGTGACACATATAATGGTAATAAAATACAAACGAGTTTAAATAGAATTGTCTTTATCTCATAATATATTTAATGTGACAAAAAATATAACATTTCAAAAAACTATGTATGTTCAAGGATCCATTCAATTATTCCTAAAAAATTTCAAAAAATAAATTCTCTTATAACAATATTACAGTATTACTCATATATAATTTTATATTAGTAATATCAATAATATAATTGAGCTTTAAGATATTTTCTATGATATTTTGGTTATTTTTTACAAGATATTTATTCCTAATGGTTTCTCTTTATTATACTATGAGAAATTCACAATCTTCCTACTAATTTAAATAATTTAATTTAATTTTGTTCCATAAATATATGAATACATTAATTTTCAACCTTCCCTCTACATATTCAACACATTATATAGAATATTAATTTGGGCTATTTAGTTATTTTGTTAACTAATGATCATGATATTATACAAACCCATTGATATAGAGTAATATATTATTATAAAACTCATCTAATCTAATACTTTTTAAAATTCATAAATATATCTTGATGGATATATCATTTTTGAAATAAATAAGTATATCCACATATTCCACTATATCCATGAAATATATAATGTAATATTTCATGTATCATAGATAACAAATGACAAAGATAAAATATAATTTTTCTAAATTATGATAAAAAATAATTGATAGAATTAATATTTTCTATCTTTTAATTCCATGAATCACGCATATGATTTAAAATAATTGTATGTCACGTATATAATTAATCTACAATAGTTCAGGTGAAATATTAATTTTTCTTGAATATAAAGAATTTTATTTTTAATAGAATTATTTAATTTGGTAACCCCTCTAATATTATTTTTCGTCTAATGTGTTTCTTATAAATTAAATATTTTCCTACTACAAGAATAATTCTTCTAAAAGTAAATGAAATAAAAAATAAATATATATATATAAATTCTTTGAGATTTAGGATATTATTTAATTATTTTATATTTTAATCATAGAAGCCTCACCATATAAGGTACTCTTATCCACAAATAATTGGTCATATATGTACAGATGTAACCATTAATGTAGAAAATTACTCATGGATAAAAGAATATTTACCATTAAAACACATGTTTTATTCCAGTGAATAACCCATAGTCATTTGAACAGATCATAATGAATTTATTTGAGAGTATCCTCAAACAATTATATTTTTTTCAAAAGTCAAATTAATATTTGTGGTTATATGGACAACATTTTTTTGTGATATAGAATGTGTTGTAAAATTTATTATTCAAAACAATATTGAATTCTTCATTTTATCATTCAACTTGTTCCTTAATGTATTCATCTATGAATTCTAAAATTTTGATATCCTTCATGGATCCAGTATCATTTGATTCAATTTCAATATTATTTCTCTGGATAAATAATACATCGTAGATAATTTAAATAAATTCACCTCCATAAATTGTGTACGATTTTGTGTTAGTTTTGTACCATTTCTGAATCCTTAATTTTCAGCTTAACATGAAAAACCTCTCTGATTTTTTACTATTATTGTGTCTCAAAATTCAATAAAACTCTCATTCCATGTGATTATAAAATTGAGTATTTTTTATAGGGAAATAAATCATTATTTAATTTCCATGCATTCCAATTTTTCATCTTTCTAATAAACTATTACTCAATTTCAACTTTAAGATCAATATTGAGACTGGAAACACATTCTAGATATATTTTATGTCCCTTTCAATTGGATATTTTTATAATATTTATATTAAAAAACTATCCTAGAAATTTTTATATGTTCAGAAAAATATCTATGATAAATTTCATCTTTTACTAATTAAGTACACTGTTATATTTTCAATTAAAACAATTTCCCTCATGTAGCATAAAATTTTGTTTCCATTAAGGGAGAAACATACATTTTTATTTTTCAAAGTAAATTATATCACAATCACATCAATCAATACATAGTAAACACTATGAAGCTATGTTCTCATCTATTCAATATATAAAAGATTCTAATGGATGAAAACCCATAAATATTCATTTTTCATAATTGAACATGTTGTAATGAATACAAGAGATTCATAACTCACATCTTCTTATACATATTCAACTTTATAGATTTACATAATTTTTATACATATAAATTTTATATTTATAGAAGAAGTTATTTATTTCCCTTATAATTTAAGACAATTAAAATAATTAACAAAACTACATTAGAATCCATAATGCGATTTTCTCACCAGGTTTCATTCATCATGTATTGCTAATATTGGATTGTATAAATGTGAATGTGTTCATAATATCATATTTACAATCTATATATTATTTATCTCACATTCTTATCTAATAAAGTGTTAAAATATTTAAATAATGATGTTAAATAAGGAATAAATGTTTATATTGAATTTTTTTCTAAAAATATTCATATATTTTTACATAATATTAACAACATTGAGTGTATATATTATTTACCCAGTTATAAAAATTTAATATTTTGTCAAAATTACTTTCATATTTTTATATTCCTTCATATTTATGTAAATATTATTTAAAAAATGCATGATAATGTATCTTGTTTCAATACATTATCTCTTTCACGTTTCTTATAATTTAAATTTGATGATAAATCTATAAGATTACCTATTTGAATGTTTTTTTTATAAATATGATATACTAATCCAAAATAATCATAGATGATTTATCAGGTTGGTTTAATATATTTTATGACAATGTAAATAGATGACAAGACCATCCTTTTAGTTTATGTAAATCACCATGTAACATCCCATGTAAATAAAGAATAATATATTTTCATTTTGGTTAATAATTTTTTATTAAATATTAATTTTACTTGAAAGGGGTTTTTATGTTCAATGGCGTACCCAATACCCAACAACGGGTTTCTTTGAAATCATTCATTGCACACTAATAATATAATAATATTATTTTAAAATGGTAGTTAACACCTAGCCATTGTATTAACGGTAATGATTAAAACTAACTACAATATGATTATAACTGTTTGTTAAATGTTTTTATATTTATCCAAAAAAAGTTAGATGCTTAAAATGTGAATGAATTTAATTTGAAGCAGAATTTACCATAAATGGTTGATTTGCCTCATTTTGATGGTGAGCCCTCATTAAATATTGTTTTGGTCAATTTAATATTTTCTATTTTACCAAATAAAATAATTATTTAAAATTGGGACATCAAAATTTACTTTGGGTAAATATTTGGTATTTTTTTGATAAAATTCATTTTTTATGAATAGTGAAAAATACTATATTTTAATTCAAAAGTTCCTCTTATATAATTTATTTATGTGGTTATATTATCTTTTTAATTGTATTTAATGTTTAATTATATTATTTTTTTACCATTTAATCAAATGTTGGTCATTGTAATTAATTTCACATTGAAATTGAACTTAAACAAGTATCAATATTTTGATAGTTATTGTTTCTTAAAAAATTGCTATTTGTTTTGATAATGGGAAAAAATTTTAAACTAATTGATCCAAATTATAGGTTTCAAATTTGTTAAAATAGACATAATTTTTGAATTTGGAATATCAAATACTGCATAGGCGGATTTGTTGGTATTTTTTTGAAAAAACTTCAATTTTGGATGAATTGTGAAACCACTAAGTTGTAGTTAAAAATATGACTTTCTTATTTAAATGAAATTTTACCCCTTATGTGGATTGAATTTAAAAAATCTGTCAACCATGTTTTTTATTAATATGTAAAATGTGGTTCAATAAGATAAAAATATTTTTTTCTAAATAATAATTTTTTGACTTGTATTTACAGCAGATAAGGGTAAATAGGGTAATCATAGGTAAAAGTAATAATATAATAATAAAAAATTCCTTTAAAACCTCTCCTAACCTTACCTGTTGAGTCATTTACAACCATGAAAATATTTGGGTCGATTTGGTGACCCCATTAAGCCACTGTGGAGTGATAATGACACTATAGATTAATTAACATAATGTAAATCCAAAAATGGCATAAACAAATATCTTGTAGTAAATTAATTTTTTCAAGGGTTTATATAAATTATCATTTGGAATATAAATATTCATTGAAAATATAAAAATATTAACTGAATTATGGTATTTGTTTATAATTTTTTACATCAAATAAGATAAATTATTTATGACACAATAATGATGTAGTAATTACTTCATTAATAAATGATTTAAATAAATAAGATAATATATATTAAAAAAATATGTAAAACCTGTCAAATTCTTATTGCATGGTTTTATTTCGACCATTAGTTACCTTATCATCATCTTTAATTCGTTTTGGACATTTAGAAATAGAATTTCATTATACAATAAAATAATATTTTCACACTTTCCTCAAGAGACCCTCCTCCGCCTTTCGAGAATCCATCACTTCAAAATCATTCCTCACACCTATGAAGCCACTTTTCACGTCCAATCCCTTACCAAATAATCTCTCAAGACCCCTCTACTCCCCCTAGAATCCATACCTTAGTCAGAAGTCACTTGAGGAAGTCCTTTTGGTTCAAACCAAAGGGAGGTACCCAAATTAAAGGTAACAGTTTCTCATAATATTATTTATTTTATTTCACGTCTAAAACCCCTCAAATATTTTTATTCATCTCTTTTATAAAAACAGCAGGATCCTCAATATACTAGGTTTTTTTATGGGAATTATTTGAACAATACTTACACACACATATATCTAATGGGTGAAGAACATACTGTTTCTGTGAATGGAAAACTAACACCTCAAGAAACGATGATTGTTCAATTATATCCTACTACCTCTCATGGTGGCCATTAATATGACACTATATTTATATATGACATATATTATGATTATGTTTTCATTATTCTTCTGTATTTTCCTTTGATATTAAAACTTTAGGGTTTGCATTATGGGTAAACGCGATAATTTCATTCGAGTAAGTGCAGAATACCGCCCCCTCAACGTGATATAACTCGTTAATGACATATGTGGGACATATAAATGATTAAATTAATAAAATTATGTATAATATTATTATAGAATTATAATATACCTATGTATTATTATGTTTTAATTCAATTAAAATAAGAAATAGAAATCAAATTAGCATTCATGTGTATGTACGACTTACCATCTCGATGAACGGTGCATTTCATTTCTTACCTCCAAATTATTTATACTATTATAAATACATGTATATAAAGTATATATATGTTATATTGATATCTAAATCATGAATACTATTCTGGATATAATGAACTTTTGACCATGTGATCAAATTGTAATTATAAAAAGTCGATTTATTATTCAAGTTCGAAATATCTTTAAAACAAACGTTATTAACTTAAATGATTACATAATGTTTATAACATGGTAATAAGTGATATAAAATGAATAATAAACTTGAAAATGTTTCTTAATAATGTAGAAATTAACTTTAGTTTATTATTTAGAAGATTAAATAATGAACGAGTCATGTCGGACATGAGGTAAGGGACTTTGTCTTAATCTTCTTTCATTGAGAAATATTTTGTTTTAATAAACTACATTATTTTATACACTATATATACACATTTGAATATTCATTTCATTCAAAGGGAATATTTTTCAACAAATAATTTTACTAAATGACAAAAAGGAATGTATATTTTTAACGTAAGCGGTGACAAAAAACTTTTTCACCACTGTGAGTATTATTTGATCTCTCGCTTCATTTGTAACACCACAAGCTTCCATGGTATGATTCTCTTTGAATAATACAGTAGCATGTGTTGTAAAAAACATCAAGTTCTAAAACACCACAACCAATCAACTAGCCATTATGAATAGTAATACGCACTTTTTGAAATTTTTTACAATTTATCTTTCTAGATGGACTTCATTTTTGGATTCGTAATACCAAAATTAGCCTATGGTGAAATTTTGGAACTTTTCTGATAACTTTCATATTTTCATGAATAGTGAAAATTACTAAATTTCAATTAAAAACAACTTTTTTGTCGAAATAATTAATAGTGATAAATTATGAATTTGAGTGATTTTAATGTGTAAATAGATTATATTTTTACCATTCAATCCAATGTTGTTCATTAGACATAATTTCTCAATGAAACTGGATATAAGAAAGTGTCAATCTTTTGATTGTTATTATTTGTTAAAAACAATATTTTTGTTTTGACAACAGGGAATTAAATTTAAAATAGTTTCTGCCATTTCTATGTTTTTAATTTAGAAAAAAAGATTCCATATTTAGTATAAGGAGGTCCAAATTGTGTAAAAACGTAACTTTTATTTTTAGACATTTTGAATAATTATTTCGGTAAATATTGTACTTACCATGGTTAAATGGTAAATCTGATAAATAAGGGTAAAAAATAATATTATAATAATACTAAATTACCCTAAAATGTGTCCTAGCCCTATTGGTTGATACATGTCCGACCATGGGCATAATTGGATCAATTTTTGGATCCAATGGATCCACTTGTAACTGATAATGACACTTTATATTAATTAAGATAAAGTAAATACATAGATGACATAAGCATATATCATTTAGAAAAAAAAATTTACAGAGGGTTATATATGTTATCTTTTTTACTATAAATATTAATTAGAAATCTAAAACAATATCCTACATAATGGTATTTTATTTATAATTTTTAGACATTGAATAATTAAATTTACTTATGACACAATGATGATACAATATTTTCCTTATTAATGAATGAATAAAATAATTGTTATTATAAATGTTAAAATAAATATAATTTGAACGTTTTGATTCCCTATACGAATTTTATTGGTTAATATGACATGTTAGTATTGATTAAATCAATTTTTTTTAATAAATAAAGTTATTAAGACTTAAAAAAATCAATTATTAAATAGTTTCAAAATTGACAAAAAGGAGTTTTTAAAACCAATATTATATTATTAATTGATATAATATTTCAAAAAATCTAAGGCATGGAAAAAGGACTTATATGATGATTGGTATGTAATTAATTAACCACTTGGGGTTATTTTGGCTATTTATAGTATTTTCATTAACCAAATAATATAAAAATACAAAGAGATATGGTAAATGTCAAAATAAATAACTAAGAGTTAAATGTAAATGATAAGGTAAATATAATGACCCAAACCAGTATACAACCTATTGCTTGAGTGTATTTCGACCCATCCCCACCTTATCTTCGAAATATGTCTGTTTTGAGCAATTAGAAACCGAATATGAATTTATTATAAAAGAATATTTTATGTTCTTCCAAAGGTGCCCATCACCCCTCTTATAAAAGGGCACTCCCCTTTATCTTTAATTCACATCTGCAAATCCTTTTGGCTCGGCCAAACCCTGACCAAATATCCTCTAAACCTTAATAAATTCATCTTAGAGGCCTTTCTTTAGTCATAAATACATCTTAATGAGCCCTTTTGATCAAATCAAAAGGAAGAACCCAAAGAAGAGGTAATAATTTCACCACCGTATTTCAAGTTCCTTTCTTCTTCCACTTCTTCTTTCTCTGTTATTTCCATTCTAAAATAATAAATCCAGTATATTATATATATTGTGATGTTATTAGAAAGATGGTACAACCATATTCAGTATTACATCCATACTTTGAATGACATGTCACCATATGTGCGTAAGTATGGCTTACTGTCTCCACGTCGTGGTGTAATTGTTATTCAAAACATTATTATTTTGATGGGTATGATAATGATGTGTAATTAATTTAATTATTAAATATAACATGATAATGATTGTGTATATATGATATAACATCCAATTATATATTTTTTTAATATCAACAGATTGATATTGTCTCTCATGCGTACGTACGGACTATAGTCTCCACGAACGCGATGAGATTTATTTTCCATCATAACCATTAAAGTCTAAATTTTATTTGACGGTTAAAAATAATTTTTAAAGCCTTGATATCATTATATATATGAATAAGATACATCCTATTCATAAAAAATATGACTCCTATAACAAATAATATAAAGGAAAATGAATCTGTTAACACCCAAAACGACGATAATACTAAGATATTATTAACAGAACAATGTTAAAAGATCATATATGATATCATATTAATCTATATTATTCTTGTATAATTTAATAAAAGTTATTCCACCAATATAAAGTGGGTTAACCTAACCTCAACCAAGGAAAAGTACAAGGTACATGGTTTTTATCTCACTCCTTATTCCTGTGAGATTCATGTCATATTGCCACTATTACCTTTTGTGTGGTGTATGTACTACCCATAATTGTATTATTTGTGTAATACAAAAATATTTTATATGTATTTATATATTCATTATATGATAATTATTTCATGGGGTGTTTGTTTCTTAAGTTAACAAATTGGTAAGGGTTAATTTCACAATCTATTTATTATTAGAGGTTGTTTTTACATAAGTATCTACTGGGACCTCTTTATCATCCACATCCATGTTTCATAAAAATGTATTTCAAAACATTATTACAATATACTAGACAATGGGTAAATTTAATTTATACCCTTATGTGTTTTTAAAGGAATATTTCCGTCGTTTTCCAAACATGTTACTTTTTGACCTTTTCGACAAATTTATGGTAAGAATGGGTTCTTAACTTATACAGCGGGTGCAGTTATTTTCCACCCTTATAACATCATCAAAGAATCCCATACAATATTATAAGAATATTTTCAAAATAAATGTTTTCTTTATAATTATTGATCTCATAAATGATTTCAAAATAGAAAGTGGTATTTCTCTAAAAAGGGTTTTGATTTCATCTATGTCAGCATCCTTTTATAGATCTATGGTTTATTTGAAGTTTGTTTATTATGATAGAAAACATCCATATTGTATTAAAGGTTTTGTGATATGTTTGAATGTGGATGTGATATTTTTATACCATTCATGGTTTATGGTTAAGGTATTGAGATTTTTTATTCTAGTTTTAATACGAATGTTTATGATATGTTTAAACCTTTTCATATGAGGAATGTATTGGACTTTATAAGTGGCGGGTGGAGCCTGATATAACTCCTTGATGCATCAGTAGATATCAGGAGACAACTAGACGTGGAATTGGTCGAGGCCCTTCCTCAATTTGTTATTTGGTTTTGGATTAGGCCTTAATCATTTTTAGACGTCTTGGATGAGGCCTTGAAAAAATGTTTCAGAACATCCGACATTTTATATTTCCTCATTATGAAAATAATATTGATGGTTCATGTGGTCATTATACTAGTAGAGTACCAATGATTATATTTCATTATTGAACAATTTACTCATCTCATATTCCTGCCATAAAATAATTACTTTTTATTATTGGTAAAGGCATGTGGTTTCAATTAATCACCACCCTTAATATTTATGATATATTCTGGTGTACTTCTTACCCTTACTGATCATTTGAGCTCAACCCTTTCTTATGCTTCATTTTCCTAGGATATGAATAAGTTAGTTATGAGTGAATTTCCATAATTTTAGGAAGCATGGATGTTTCCAATGGAATAAATTGATGTTTTATTTCTTTTCAAGTTGTAAAGTTGATATTATGTATTAATCTTGGTTCCAATAATACTAAATTGATCGGTCTTTTGAGACATGATTTCCATGTGATCAGGCCAATGTTATGTAATAATGCACCACCTCTAGGTAACTAGGGTCGGGGCATTATTTTTGGTATCATAGGAAGTTTAGTACAAACATTGGAAATGAGATTTATATAAACTCTAATTAGAGCACATATCCTTAAGATAGACTTTTAGGATTAGTATAGAATAACTTCCTAGAATTTTGGTGTTGTAGAGATTTTGTGATTTTTCTGAGCAATACATCCCTGTCTGGATACAAGCAGGTAGAGGCGGCTCTGGAGAAGATATACCTAGGGGTAAAACCCAAAAACACCGCTTTGATATACACTCGAACGGGAACTGGTGCACGACAACAGGCCTTGATGCACTAATGGTTATGACACTCCTAGGGGATATGCTTAGTATAATTATCAATTTCATTACCAACCATTATGAAGGGTTATGAGTATATAATTCATCAACGAACACATTTTAATGATAATGTATTATATCCATAAACTATTCAATCTACATTAGGTACTTTACATGTTTGGAATTATTCATTGTAATTAATAAACTGACCTAGTGTATAACATTGTATAGAAATGGCACCCAGTTGAAGGAATGTGAACTCTAGAAATACGTATGATCCAAAGTGTAATAAGGATCATATCGTTCATGATATTAAGCCAACATTTAGGAGGGAAATTATCTCCCATATATTCTTAACATATGATGAAATAGTATCATGTGTTAATATGATAAGTAATGAATTCTCTGAGTCCTACAACTTTGAAGGTAAGCAAGAGAAGAAAGGGATGGAAGAGAGAAAGATGAATAAATGGAAGGGGGAAAAGAATAATTTTCCCATATGTGATAAATGTGGGAAGAAACACCCTAGAACTTTCTTGAAGGGAATATGAGTTTGTTATAAGTGTGGAGAAAAAAGACACCATGTACGTGACTGCAAGGGTATGAAAAATGTTTCAAATATACAATAATTCATCTTCATGGAGTTGGGACACTACACGAACCAACGTCCAAATCATCAAAGTATTCACCAAATGATGCTATTGGATAATAATCATGTTGTGATACTACTATTGATGTGGAGGAATGATTAGAGTTCTTATGTTGTTAATAAAGAATTATCTCATATGAGTGTTGTATCAACGATGTACTGTTCATAAAAATAATGCAGTATATAAGGATTATATTGCATTACTATTTCATTAAGGACTTGATATTTTTTGGAACAAAGAAAAGTGACCCAATAGCATGTTATTATCGGAATTTGATCCAGAGTTTTTCCTGATTGAATAAACCATTAACGAAGCTCACACATGAAGGGGTTAAATTTATTTGGAAAAAAGAGTGTGATGAATTTTTTGAATAACTGAAGATAATATTAGTCAATGATTTTTTATTGAATATACCATCGAGTAATGATGGTTTTGTTATTTACAGTGAATCTTCAAATAATGTACATGAATGTGTCCTTATACAGGCTGATAGGGTTATTACCTAGGCATCATGATAGCTGAAAATTCATAAGCAAAACTATCCTACTCATGATCTTGAGTTAGCGGCTGTAATCTTTGCATTGAATATTTAGAGGCACTATCTCTATGGTAAAAAATGTGAGATTTATACTGATCACAAAAGTTTGAAGTATATTTTCTCATAGAAAGAACTCAACATGAGGAAAATGAGATGGCTTGAACTACTCAAGGATTATGATTGCACGATACACTACCACCCGAGGATGGAAAATAAGGTGGAAGATGCTTTGAGTAGAAAAGATCATGGAGTTTTAACATGATTATAATTGAAAGGGATCCTATTTCTGTGGATCTAGTGATGATGGATATGGGAATTACCATGTAAGGTAAAAAATGTATACTTTTTCAAATGTTTTCCGAACCATCTTTACTAGAAAGGAAAAAGAGTTCTCAAACTGATGATGAAGAATTTCAAAAGAAGATTAAAGCTGTGAATGATGAGAGATTGGTTGACTTTGAGTATGGAGGTGGAATTTTGAAATTTGGAAGGAGACTTTGTGCTCCAGATAAAAATGATCACAAAAGGGAATTGTTGGATGATGCTCATAGTTCCAATTTCTCTATGCACCCAAGGAGTAGAAAAATGTATTGATATTTGAAGGAACATTTGATATGGGACAACATAAAGTGGGAGGTTACATATTTTGTGTAATGATTTATGGTTTTTCAACATCTTATAGGTGGAAGGCAACCGCCTGGAGGATTCATGCTACCTCTTCCCATACCGGAGTGGAAATAGGATAATACTACGATGGACTTTGTTAAGGGACTACCAAAGACTCCTAGAAGGAACAATGCAATATGGATCATTATTGATCGTCTTACCAATTAAGCATATTTTATTTCTATAAGAGAAGATCTACAATATGAATGTCTAGAAACTCTATATATTAATGAAGTTGTGAGACTTCATGGAGTACCCCTATCAATTGTATCAGATCGTGATCCACATTTTACATCAAGATTCTGGAAGGTTCTTCAGAAGGCCTTGGATACTGAACTTCATCTAAGAACTGCCTACCACCCCCGAACTGTTGGAAAATCAGAATGGACTATTCAAACCTTAGAATACATGTTGAGATCTTTCTCACTTAACCTTCAGGGAATGTGGGATCAATATTTACCTTTTGTTGAATTTTCCTGTAACAATAGCTTCTATTCATGTATTCAGATGGCACCATATGAATCATTATATGGAATGAGATGTCTCACACCAACTTGTCGGGATGATGTTGGTGAAAGAAATCATGTAGGCCTAGAAATGGTGGAGGAAACGATGGAAAATGTGAACATAATCCAAAACCACATCAATGCAGCTCAAAGTAGGCAAAAGAGCTATGTTGATAACCGAAGGAAGGGTTTGGAATTTCAGGTAGGAGATCATTTTTTCTTGAAGCTATCTCCATGGAAGGGTTTTATACATTTCATTATGAAGAATAAATTGAGTCGCAGGTATATAGGACAATTCGAAATTCTAGAACGAATTGGGACTGTAGCTTACCGTTTGGCAATGCTGCCAAGTCTCTCCAAAGTTCACAATGTGTTCCACGTATCACTATTGAGAAAATACATGCTTGACCCAACACACGTACTCACCTATGAGGAAGTATAACTAGAACCCGATATGTCTTATTGTGAAGAGCCCATCATGATTCTTGATACCATAGAACAAGTGCTGAGAAACCGGACGACTCGTCCGGTAAAAGTACTCTAGAGAAACCATAAGATGGAAGAGGCAACGCGGGAACCCGAGGAACTTATGATGAAGAACCACCCAATTATTTTCATGCGGTAGTATTATAGAATGTTTGTGGATTAAATTATTTGAATGAGGAGAGAATGTAACACCCCAATATTCCCTGGTACGTTTCTCTTTGAATAATACAGTAGCATGTGTTGTACACAACTTCGAGTTCTAAAAAACCACAACAAATAAACTAGCCGTTATGAATAGTAATACCCACTTGTTTAAATTTTATATATTTTATCCTTTATAATGATCTTTATTTTTGGATTTGGAATACTGAAATTAGCTTAGTGTAAAATTTTGGTACATTTCTGATAACTTTCATATTTTAATGAATAGTGAAAATTGTTAAATTATAATTAAAAACAACTTTTTAATCAAAATAATTAATAGAGATAAGTTATGAATTTGAATGATTTTATATTATAATTAGATTATATTTTTACCATTTAATTTAATGTTGGTAATTAGACATAATTTCACATTTAAGCTGGACATTAGAAAGTTCCAATCTTTTGATAGTTATTATTTGTTAAAAACACGCTTTTTATTTTGACAAGGGGAATTAATTTTAAATTAATTTCTTCCACTTATGTATTTTGAATTTAGAAAAATTGATTCCATATTTATAATCAAGAGGCAAAAATTGTGTAAATAGGTACCTTTTATTTTTATACATTTTGAATAATTATTTTGGTAAATATTTTATTTACCATGGTTAAAGGGTAAATCTGGAAAATAAGGGTAAAAAAATAATATTATAATAATACTAAATTTCTGTAAAACATTTCCAAACCCTATGGGTTGATACATGTCAGACAATGAGAAACTTTGGTTGGATTTTGGGACTCCATGACGCCACTTGTAAGTGATAATGACAATTTATATTAATTAAGTTATAGTAAATACAAAAATAACAAAAGCATATATCTTTTAGAAAAACAATTTTTACATAGGGTTATATATGTTATCATTATGACTATAAGTATTAATTATAAATAAAAAACTATTTCCTACATAATGGTATTTTATTAATAATTTATAGACGTTGAATAATTAAATTTATTTATGACACAATGACGATGTAGTATTTTCCTTATTAATGAAAAAATTATATAATTGGTATTATCAATGTTAAAATAAATATAATTTTAAAGTTTTGATTCCATAAAATAATTTTATTGGTTAATATGACATGTTTGTACTGATTAAATGAATTTTTATTCAAATTAATAGAGTTAGTGAGACTTAAAAAAATCAATTATTAAATAGTGTCAAAATTTACATAAAGGAGTTATTAAAATAAATATTATATTATTAATTGATATAATATTCCTAAGAATATAAGGATCAGCCAAAGAACTTATTTGATTATAGGTATGTCATTAATGAACCACATGGTGTTCTCTTGGAAGTTTATAGTATGTTTATTAACCAAATAATATAAAAATACAATGAGACATTGTAAATGTCAAACTAATTAACTAAGAGTTAAATCTAAAAGATAAGGTTAATATAATGACCCAAACCTGTCTAAAACCTTTTGGATGATTTTATTGTGACTATCCCCACCTTATTCTATAAATATGTCATTTTGGAACCATTAGAAAATAGAATATGAATTTATTATAAAATAATATTTTATGTTTTTCCTAAGGTGCCCCTCACCCCTCTTATAAAAGGGAACTCCCCCTTCTCTCTAATTAACATATTCAAATCCATTTTTATCGGCCAAACACTGCCCAAATATCCTCTAAACATACATAAATTCATGTTAGAGTCACTCCTTTAGTCAGAAAGCCTTCTTATGAAGCCCTGTTGATCAAATAAAAATGAAGAACCTGAAGAAGAGGTAATAATTTCCCCACCCTCTTTCAAGTTCCATTCTTCGTCCAGTTATTCTTTATTTGTTATTTCCATTCAAAAAATAATAAATCCAGTATCTTATATATACTGTGATGTTATTATAAATATGGAACAACCATATTCTGTATTCTATTTATCCTTTGAATGACATGTCACCATATGTGCGTACGTACGGCTTACCGTCTCCACGTCGTGGTGTAATTGTTATTCAAAACATTATTATTTGGATGGTTATGATAATTATTTGTAAATGACATAAATAAAAAAAATAACATGATAATTATTCTATATATATGATATACCATCAAATTATATATTTTTTTAATATCAAAAAAATGATATTGTCGCTCGTGCGTACGTACGGACTACCGTCTCCACGAACGCGATGAGATTCATTCCTCATCATACCCATTCAAGACTAATTTTCATTTGATGATTAAAAATAATTTTTAAAGACATGATATATTTCTGTATGTGAATAAAATACATCCCATACATAACAAATATGACTCACATAAAAAATAATATAACGGAAAATTAATTCGTTAACACCCGAAACGACAACAATACTAAGATATTATTAACAGAACAATGTTAAAAGAACATATATGAAATCATATTAATGTATATTATTCTTTTATAATTTAATGAAAATTATTTAACCATTATAATGGTGGTTAAACCACCCTCAACCAAGGAAAATTACAAGTTAAGGGGTTTTCATCTCACTCCTTATTCCCGTGAGATTCATGTCATACTTCCACTATTACCATTTGTGTGGGGTGTGTACTGCCCATAATTGTATTCATTGTGTAATACACTTTAATTAATGTGTATTTACATATTCATTTTATGATACTTCATTCATGGGATTTACGTTTTGTACGTTACCAAATTGGTAAGGGTTAATTTCACAATCTCTTTATTATCCGAGGTTGTTTTTACATATGAATCTACTGGGACTGCTTTATCATCCACATCCATGTTTCTAAATAATGAATTTGAATTTTTTTTACTATTTAGTTGAAAATGGGTTACTGTCATTTATACCCTTATGTGTTTGGAAATGCAACTTTCCTTCATTTTCCAAACAAGGTACTTTTTGACCTTTTCAACAATTTTAAGGTAAGAATTATTTTCAACTTATATAGTTGGTGCAGTTATTTTCCGTCGTTATAACAAAATCAAAGATTAAATTACATGATTATAAGAATATTTTTAAAATAATTGTTTTATTTACAATTATGGGTCTCTTAAATGTTTTCAAAATAGAAAGTGGTATTTCTCTAAAAAGGGTTTTGATTTCATCTTTTTCAACATCCTTTTATGGATATTATGTTTATCTGAAGTTTTTGTTATTATGATATAAAACATCCATATTGTATTGAATGTTTTGTGATATATTTGAATATGGATGTGCTATTTTTATACCATTCTTGGTTTATGGTTATGGTATTGAAATTTGTTATTCAAGTTTTAATATGAATGTTTATGATTTGTTTTATCCTTTTCATATGTGGAATGTATTGGACGTAGTATGTGATGGGTGGAGCCCACTATAGTTCCTCGATGCATCGGTAGGTATCAGGAGACTACATGACATGGAATTGGCCAAGGCCCTTTCCCAATTTGATATGTGGTTTTGTTTGAGGCCTTAATCATTTTTAGACATCTTGGTCGAGGCCTTGAAAAAATTATTTAGAATGTCAGGCATTATACATTTCCTTATTCGGAAAATAATATTGATGGTTCATGTGGTCATTTGTCTAGTAGAATACCAATGATTATGTTTTAGTATGGAATTATTTACTCAGCTCATATTCTTTCCATAAAAGTATTCATTTTTATTATTGGTAAAGGAATGTGGTTTCAATTATTCACCATGCTTAATATTTATGTCATCTTCCGCTCTATTTCTTACCCTTATTGAGCGTTTGAGCTCACCAGTTTTTATGTTTCATTTTCCCAGGATATGAAGAAGATCGTTATGAGTGACTTGCAGGCATATTAGGATTCTTGAATGTTTCCAATGGAATAAATTCTTGTTGTATTTCTTTTCAAGTTGTAAAGTTGAACATATGTATGAATCTTGTTTCCAATAATACTAAACTGATCGGTCTTTCGAAACATGATTTTCTTTTGATCATGCCATTGTTACGTAATAATGCACCGACTCTGGGTAACTGGCGTCAGGGCGTTACATCATTAATAAGCTGTAATGATTTTAAAATGAAAATAAATAACATTTCATCTATTATGAATTTTGGTATTGAAAATGGTTTTTATATTGGATTTGTTATGGAAATATATTTAAACGATATATTTTAATGAAATGTGGAAATGTTATCATTCATTAAGGTTTGTTTTATATATTATGAATATGTTATGGTTCTTGGGAATTGATTACATATATAGATGGTTCCATGAAAAACCTAGGGTGGGTGAGCACAAGATAGGTCTCCAATGCATTGGGTAACGAGATAGAGGTAAACGTGAATGTTTCGTCAAAGAGGTTTAGGGAATATATTGTTATGGGTATTCCAAATGTAACTCTCTATGTAGCTGTGATAGCTAAAATGTATGTATGATATGAATTCCAAAAGTTACTTTTATGATTTATGTTTTCTAAGTGTTATTCATAAGTCTTATTATTTAATGAGGCATGATAAACAGGTTATGTTATGTTAAAGATGATGAAAAAATGTTTTCTTTCTTTGTTTTATAACACTTACTAAGATTTTTATGCTCATCCCATGTTTTCAATTGTTTTTCATAGTTCCTAACGATGAATAATGTCCATGATGGGATCAAGGAAAAGTCATGCTGTCTAAAACATGGGACTATACATGACTCATTTTTTCATGAGTTTTTTTATTTTATGAAAAAAATGGAAACATAGAAGAAGTGTCTAACATGTAATTTTATATATGTAATGTTATATTTATGCTCTAATTCTATAAAACTATAAAACTAAAATGATCTTGAATGTGAATTATTCTTTTAATTCATGATTATGTAATGTTCAAGGTCGGGTCATTATAATTGGTATCAAAGGTCAGTCTAGATAACATTAGGAGTTACAGTATTGTTGAAATTAATATCCATAAATTACGTTATGTTAATTTTGAAATTATATAGAATTTACAGATTACCATCTTTCTTTCCCTAAGATATTTTTGTTTTCATAATGGATTTCTTCAGAGGAAATATGGTAGCTTTGTTAGGAAGACATCAGAAGGAAGACATCCTTTTAAATCAGCAACCTAAGGTGGTCGGAATCGGAACTTAACAGTTTGTTGCAGTTATGAAAAAATTGAACCAGGCTGTAAATGGTGGTGTTATCTATGCATGAGATCAGCCAGATCAACCACATGGATACATGTTAGTAGTGGAGAATTTCATGAGACAACATCCACCATCATTCATAGGATCATCTGACCATGTTCTTGCTAAAGGGTGGATTAAAGCAATGGATGAAACTTTTTGATGTCATGGGGTGACTAGAACATCAAAAGATTATTCTGGTTGTTTAATGTTTTGATGGTGAAGCTAATCAGTGGTGGTAAATGGTGGAAAATATAATGGAAAGTAAGGAGATTGATTCCCTTGATTGGGATGAATTAAAACGTATGTTTCTTGAGAAATATTTTTCTAAGGTTGTTCGTCTTAGGATGGAAAAACAATTCCTATAATTGAGGCAAGAGAATGGCTCTATGGCTACATATGAATAAAAATACTATCGACTATCTCAGTATGCTCCAAATTTCGTACGATATATTGATTGTAAAATCAACCATTTTCACAAAGGATTAAAGCCATTGTATCGAAGGGATTTCGCTTCTTATGAGTTCAAAAGTTATGAAAACATGTTTTTTGAGAGGAGAAGGTGAAAATAAAGTTTGCCAATGATTTGGTGTTATTTGAGAAACAACTGAATAAGTGGTTGAGGTGGCAGACGAAAGGGAAGAACTCTTCAAAAAAGTCTAATGGTATGAAGTTTAAGTTTACAGTTTGTGAAAATTGTGGTAAAAATCATTATGGGGAATATCTATTGAATTCATATATGTGCTACCGAAGCGGTAAAAAGGGAAATAGGGCTCGTAATTGTACAGAAAAAGATCTAGTTAATGGTAAGTCAAATTCTGATTTACAATTCGTAACATTTATTATGTGAAACGAAATGCGTCCTTATGAAAATGAGTGTCCAATGAAGAACTCAACTGAGGGAAAGAAGCTAGAATACAAGCATAATGTGTTGGTGAAATCCATTGTAACTACTTGCACAGATGTGAGGACATCAAATGACGTAGTATCATGTATAATATTTATTTGTTTAGATTATGCCTATGTGTTTTTTAATTCTTGTTCTACACATTTGTTCAGTTTTATGAAGTTCTCTAGTAAATTGGGAATTACATCTCAAGATATGAATCCTGAACATAAAGTAAAAACACCAAGAGGACATGTTGGGACAAAAAGAAATTATACAGTCATTTTTGTCCTTGTGTGCAGAAAGAAACAACCTCAAACATTATTGTTTTGCCTCTAGTGGAGTTTGTTGTTATTATGGGTATGGATTGGCTTTCGTTTTATCTTTCTATGATTGACTGTAGATATAAAGAGGTTTATTATCAGAAATATTTAAAATTTGTGTACAATAATGAACCCCTTATTTTGATAACATATGAGGAAGCTGAGAAACTAGTAAAAGATGAAAATGAATGTTACCTTGAACATATTGTAGAAATCAAAGTAACTGTTCTGATTAATGATGTACCAGTGGTAAATGAGAACATTGATGTTTTTCCTGGAGAATTTCATGGTATTATACCTAATCGGGAAGTTGAATTTACTATTGACTTTGATCCTGATGCTAAGACAATTTCCAAACCCCCTTATCGAATGGCTCAAATTGAACTTTTATATTTAAAGAAGGAATTTCATGAGTTATTAGATTATGGTTTCCTTCGACCTAGAGCATCACCATGGGGTGCCCCTATATTATTTGTTAAAAATAAATATGGTTCAATGAGACTTTTCATTTATTATAGAGCATTTAATAACATCACTATTAAGAATAAGTATCATTTGTCTCATATCGATTATTTGTATGATCAGCTCCAGGGAGCTCAGTATTTTTCGAAAATTGATTTGAGGTCAGGGTACCATCAGTTGAAAGTATTGGAAACATACATTCTGAAGATCATATTTCATACTAGATATGTCCATTATGAATTTATACTTATGCATTTTGGTTTTACCAATTCACCTGTTGTATTCATGGATCTTATGAATATAATTTTCCATATATTTGCAGATAAGCTTGTGGTTGTGTTCATTGATGATATTTTTTTTATAAGTAAAAAAGAGCATGAAAGTCATTTAAGGGTTGCATTTAAAACCTTAAAATAAAAGAAACTATTTGGGATGTTCAAAAAGTGCAAGTTTTTTTTGCAGCAGATTTCATTCCTGGGTTACATTGTTTCAAAAAATGGAATAACTGCTTATCCTACTAAAACAAAAGTTTTTTAAGAATGGCCAAAACCCACAAATATAACCATGATTTTTAGTTTTCTTGGGTTGGAAAGTTATTACCGGAGGTTTGTTAAATATTTTTCATGATTATCTAGTCTATGGACTAAGTTAACCAGAAAATATGTTCAGTTCATTTGGATAAAATAATGTGATGATTGTTTTCATGAATTTAAAAGATGATTGCTAAATGCTCTAGATTTGTCACTACATTCCAGAAATGGTGAGTTTATTATTTATATTGATGATTCATTGAATGTACATGGTTGAGTCCTTATGAATAATGATCAGGTAATTTCTTACACTTCAATTCAGCTGAAATCCTCAAGAGATAAATTAACCTACAGATGATTTTGAATTAGTTGTTGTTGTTTTTTCTTTAAAAATTTGGAGTCATCATATGAATGAATTAAAATGTGAAATATATACTGACCTCAGAAGTTTGAAGTATATATTCACTCCGAAATATTTGAACATGAGACATGGGAGATGGTTGGAATTAATCAAGGATCATGATTTCACGATCCTTTACCACCTGGGAAAAAAATAATGTGTCTGATGATTTGAGTCGAAAATTTAATTCTTCATTAACCATTCTATGTTTGGTACTATATCCTTTGTATTTTGATTTTATAAACGTTGATATAGAAGTTCTTGGTGCAAGAAATTATTCTATTTTGTTTCAGGTGTCGGTGAAGTCATCACTATTAGACAGAATTAAGAAAGCGCATAAGAAATACAATAAGTTATAGAAGAAGGTAGAGCTTGTTCATAATGGTATCTTGCCCAAATTTAACATTGATAAATATGGTGTTTTGAGGTTTGGGAAGAGATTATGTGTTCCTTGTTATTCACAGTTGAAAAATGAGTTGTTAGGTAAAGATCATAGTTCTTCGTTTTCAGTTTGTCCTATGAGTACTAAGTTGTACGTAGATATTCATGAGTATTACTAGTGGGATGGAATGAATATAGATATTGCTGATTTTACTGTGAATTGTTTGACTTTAATTAGGTGAAAGAATAGGTGCAGTTATCAAAAGGGATACTTTAGTGGTTGCTGATGCTAGAGTGGAAATGGGAAAATATATACATGGACTTCGTTGTGAGATTACCCAAGACATCTTGAGGTAATAATGAAATCTGTTTTATTATTTATAAGTTGACTAAATCATCTCCTTTTCTTCCTATTCAAGATACATTGTATCTAGATCAACTTTCATAGTTGTATGATAAATAGATAGTCAGGTTGAATGAAGTCCCCCTCTCCATTGTATCATATAGTGATCCCAGGTTTACTTCTAAAATATGGAAAGGCCTTTAGAAGTCATTGGGTAGTGAAATAAATTTTACTACAACTTTTCTTCCGCAATCTGAAGGGAAGTCCGAACGAACAATCCAGACCTTGGAGGATATGCTACGTGCTTGTTTACTGTATTACTAGGGAAGTTAGGAATAACATATTTCTTTGGTTGAATTTTCATATAATAATAATTTTCATTTTAGTATACAGATGGCTCCATTTGAGGCATTATATGGGAAGCAATGTCGAAATCAAACATTTTGGGATGATGTAGGTGAAATGAAGTTGATTGGACCGTAATTGGTAAAAGAGATGGTAGTAAAAGCATAGTTTATTTAGAAGCACATGAGAATGACTTAGAGATCTGAAACGTTATACAGATAACCAGAGGAAGGATCTGTCTTTTTAGGTAGGTGATCATGTCTTTCTCAAAGTTTCTCCATGGAAAAGTGTGATGAGTTTTGGTATGAAAGAAAAGCTGAGTATGAGGTTCATTGGACCTTATGAAATCTTGATGAAAGTAGTATTAGTTGCGTATAGAGTTTATTTACCTCCATGTTTATCCTAGGTACATAATGTTTTTCATGTTTCAATGTAGAGAATGTATATGCCAGATCCATATCATGTTTTAAGTTCAGAGGTAGTTCAGTTGGAAGAGAATCTCTCTTATGAAGAACAACATGTCCAGATTTTTGACCGCAATGAGAAAGATTTGCAGAATAAGGTAATTTATCAGGTAAAGGTTTTGTGAAAAAACCATATTGTGGAAGAGGAAATGTGGGAATCTGAAAATGCTACGAGGGATAAATACCCCAACATATTTGATAAGTGAATAAAAATTTGAGGACGTAATTCCCAATATGGGGAAGGATGTAACATCCCATGTAAAATAATATTAATATATTTTCATATTTAATAATATTTTTTGAATTAAATATTAATTTTACTTTAAATGGGTTGTTATGTTCGATGGCCTACCCAATATGCAACAAAAGGTTTCTTATCTTTCGTTGCACACTAATAATATATTATTATTATTTTAAATAATAATTAATGCCTTCCCATTGTATTAACAAGAATGAATATAACTAAATACAATATGATTATACATGTTTTTTATATTTTTTTTACATTTATCCAATAATTGTTAGAGGGTTAAAATGTGAATATATCTAATTTTAAGCATAATTTACCATAAATGGTTGATTTACTGCCTTTTCACAGAGAACCCTCTATAAATCTATTTTCGGTCAGTTTTATATATTCTATTTTACCAAATAAAATTCTTCTTTAGAATCAGGACATCAAAATTTATATTGGGTAATGTTTTGGTATTTTTCTGATTAAATTAATTTTGTTTATGAATAATGAAAAATAATATTTTTTAATACAAAAGTGTCTTTTTATCTAATTTATTTATATGGATAGATTATCTTTTTAAATGGGTTTTAATTATGATTATATTATTTTTTTACCATTTAATATAACATTGGTCATTGGAATTAATTTCACTTTGAAAATGACATAAACAAGTATCAATTCTTTGATAGTTATTGTTTCTTAAAAACACGTTATTTGTATAGATAATGGGAATTACTTTTAAATTAATTAATCCAAAATATATGTTTTAAATTTTAAAAAATATAAATAATTTTATAATTCATAATATCATATATATATTAAGATTATGTTTTGGTTTTTTTCTAAAAAAACATCAATTTTTGATGAATAGTGAAACCACTAAGTCGTCGTTAAAAATGGATTTTTCATTTTAATGAAATGTTACCACTTCATTGGATTGAATTTCAAGAATATGATATACAAGGTTGTTATTTTTATGTAAAATTTGGTTCAATAAGTTAAAAATAATATTTGGTGAATAGTAACTTTTGAATTTTATTTGTCGCAGATAAAATTAAATAGGACAATTCAAGGTAAAAATAATATTATAATTGTACAAAATTAATGTATCACTTGTCCTAACATTATTGGTTGAGACATTTACGACCATGGTCATCTTTGGGTTGATTTTGGGACCCCATTGATCCACTTGGGAGTGATAATGACACTATAGATGAATTAACTTAAAATAAAGGCAAAAATGACATAAACAAATATATTTTAGTAATTTAATTTTTACAAGGGGTTATATATATTATCTTTTAGACTCTATGTATTGAATGGAAATATATAAAAGTTTCAAACATTATGGATAACTTTTATAATTTTTAGACTCAAATATATTAAATAATTAATGACACAATAATGATGCAGTAATTCCTTCATGAATAAATGATTTAAATAAATAAGATTATAAATATTAAAAAAATATCTAAAACCTATCCCATTCTTGTTGAATGATTTTATTTATACTATTAGTCATTTATATTTGACATTAATTATTTTGGGACCTTTTGAAACCGACTATCATTATATAATAATATAATATTTTTACTCATTCCTAAAGTTCCCCTCCCATCTTATAAAATGCCCACACTTATAACTCATTTATCACACCTCTCAAGCCACTTAGATCTTCCAACACCACCCTAAATAAGATCTCAAGATCTCTCTCCATATCTTAGAAGCCTTATCTTAGGCAGAAGTTACTTCAAGAAGTCCTTTTGATTAAAACCAAACGTAGTTACCCAAATAAAATGTAACAATTTCTCTTAACTTATTTTCCTTTATATTACATCTCGAACCTATAAAATCTTTTTATTCCTTGATTTTATAACATCAAAAATATCCTAAATATATTAGGATGTTATTATAAGAATTATTATAACTACACTTACCCACACCTCCATATTATGGATGAAGAAATAACTATTTCTGTGGATGCCCAATTAACAGATCAAGAAAACGATGATTTTTCGATTATCTCCTACCGCCTCTCATGGTGGCCATTAAGATGAAAATATATTCATATATAATATATATAATGTTTATTTATTATTTATTCTTATATATTTTCCTTTTATATCATACCTTCATCGATTCCATTATGGGTAAACGCGATAATTTCATTTGAGGAAGTGTTGAATCCTACCCCCTCAAAGTGATATTACTCGTTAATTCCATATGTGGGATGTAAAAAGGATAGAATAAATGATATTAGATATGATATTATATTGTAATTATAATATAACTATATATCATTATGGTTTAATTCCATTAAAATATGAAATATAAATGAATGTATCATTTATGCGAACCTACGACTTAACTTCTCCATGAATGGTGCATTTCATTTCATAACTCCAAATGTTATGTACTATTATAAATATATGTATATAATAGATATATATATATATATTATATATATGATAACTAAATCATTAATACCATTCTGGATATAATGAACGTTTTACCTTGGGAACAACTAGTAATTATAATATGTCCATTTTTTACTCAAGTAACAAAAATCGACAAAATGAAAGTTATTAACATAAATGATTACATAATGTTTTTACCAAGGTGATAAGCGATATAAAACAAATAATAAACGTGAACAAGGTTCTTAAGAAATTATAAATTAAAATTAGTTTTTTATTCAAGACAATAAATAACGAACGAGTCATGTCGGACACGAGGTAAGGGGCATCATATCAATATCCTTTAATTGAGGCATATTTTGATATAATAAAAGAATTTTTTTTATACACTATTTAAACACCTTTTAATTTTCATTTCATTCAAAGGGAAAATTTTTCTACAATGAGTTCTACTAAATTAATAAAATGAATGTTTTTTTAACGTAAGTGGTGACAACGACCTTTTCCGCCTCCATGAATATTATTTGATATTTGTCTTCCTTAACAAGATGTAATGTTTTTAAAAGGAAAATAAATACTATATGCTCTTTTACGTATTTTTTTTTGAAAACGGATTTAATAATGGATTTTTATGTCAATATAATAAAATGATATTATTTTATTGAAATGTGGAAATGTTATCTTTTCTTTTGGGTATGTTTTCTGGGTTATGAATATGTTATTGTTCATGGGGATTATTTATGTATACGGGTGATTCTTTGATAATCCGATGGCAGATGAGCCCAAGATAGCTCTCCAATTCATTAGGTAACAGAACATAGGTAAATGTAAATGTTTCTCCTAATAGATTTAAGGAATATACTGTGATGGGTATTCCAAATGAAACTCCATACATAGCTATGATAGCTATAATGTACGTAAGATATGAATGCCACAGGTTACCCTTATGATTTATGTTTTCTATGTGTTATTCATAAATCTTATGATTTAATGAGTTATGTTAAAGAGCTTATGTTATGTATGAAATGATGAACTAATGTTTTCATTCTTTGTTTTATAATGCTTACTGAACTTTTTATACTCATCCCATGTATTGAAATGTTTTTCAGAGGACCTAAATTTGGATAGGGTCAAGGATGATATCACAGAAAAGTCATGTTGTCTAAATCATGGGACTAGACATGAATCTTTTTTTTTCAAGAGTTCATTCATTTTATGAAAAAATAGAAACTGACCAGATGTGTCTACATTGTAATTTTTGATTTTTAATGTAATATTTATGGCCTAATTCTCTAAAACCATAAAACATGAAAATATCCTCAATGTGAATTATTCATTTATTTTAATATTATTTAATGTTTAAGACCAGGTCCTTATACATCGTTTCATGAAGCAGCTAAGTATGTGTTGGACTCCTCATGTGTTAATCATGTTTTAATGATCAGAAACTCTTTTACTGTTAATTAATCTCGGTCTTCATTGCACATCTTGATAATGCTCTACAATATCAATAATAACTACTCATCATGTTTTAATGATAAACAAATCTTATAGATGTTAATTACTCTCTTTATTATTTACAAGTCTCATGCATGATCACACATATCACATATATTATCAAGCCTTTATGTTTATGATTCAAGTTATCTTACTCTCTAATGGTTAAACTTAATCCATATTCTGCATATTACTCTCTAAGTCCAAATACAGTTATTTGTATATTACTGACTAAGTCCAAATACAGATATTTTTCTAAGGACTCACCATGACCCAGACACCGTGAAGGACTCACCATGACCCAGACACCGTGAAGGACTCACCGTGACCCATATACCTTGAAGCTCATACCATGAAGCTCATACCGTGAAGAAGACATCGTTTACTTAATCAATGTGACACCATTTCTTAAATTTTTTTCAATATTATTTAAATAATACTAACGGTCATATTTGCTGTTTTTAATGCAATTAATGTTATTTAATGATAGTTTTTGGCATGTCAGAAATCTGTATCTCGTACCTAAGAAAAGGGAATCATCCCTACCGCCAGAACTCATGTAATATAAGGAATATTAAGATGTAGTACACAAAAAAGGAATGAAAGTGAGGAGTTCAAGAGTGAATATAAAATGATAAGAACTTACATACACCTGAGAGCATTGTTCTGAACAAGAAGATAAATCCTGAGAAAGAAAGAGATGCAAGACATTCAAAGAATTATCATGAATGTAATCCAACACCACCAAAGAACACACGACTAATTAAGAGATAATTTTCATTCCTGTAGAATACAAGATGACTATGACACTCTGTTTTTCAACAGAAAAACCAGAGAAGGACTCAGAATCATTCCTGCTGAATTCAACGAGTCCAGAAATGCATTGATAATCACTAGATCTTTCTAAACTCTTGTTTTCTATCTCTATGTAATTTATTTATTAACTTTCGAGCTGTGTGGTGTACTATTTATTTCTTATACACACACTGTCTCCTTCACTGAACTGGAGGACATCAAAATCCTCCCTCCAAATATCTTATCTCTGGTTTACCCACGTCAACTGTGGAATAGGTCCTTGTGTGGCATGGTCTTTGTTTTTCTTCCCACTAAGAACAGTGGTAGATGTCCCTATGCGTCCTAGACAGTTTTGTAAACTATTGTTAACCTCGATCCAGGGTGTGGATCAAATTTTATATAAATTTGAGAGGACTATGTCTCAGCTTGAGACTGAACAACTTGTTATATCTGTTGTGCACTTTTAGTTTAAGTTCAAATTTTACTACATATATCTTATTTATTCTGCTGCTGTTACTTTGAAATACAAAACTATTTTAAAGATACATTGATAGTTAAATTAGAAAGTATTTACAATTTTTGTAATTCAGTAGGTTAGTTTCAAAAGTCAGTTTAATCTTGTGATTAAATTAATTGAGACCTAATCAATCTTTGAGAAGCTAAGGGAACATTTACAATCTATATAAATTCACTACATTTTAACTTTTTTTATAAATTGGGGGATTTTAAATAGAAAATATATTAACAAATATTTTAATCGGAACTCAATTCACCCCCCTCTTGAGTATCCACTCCGACCAACATTTGGTATCAGAGGAGTTGTTTTTGTTTAAGGATTTTTGAAATACTCTGTTTTTCAACTGTGATTTTAGTTGCATCTTTAAAGATCTTAAATTTCTGTTAGTTCTAAATTTTTTCTCTTCAAATTATCTTTCTAAAATCTAGATATGGACAATAGACTAGAGGGTGATGATACTAACTGTCCACATTTCTTCAATGGTACAAATTATGCTCAGTGGAAACATAAAATGAAAATTCATTTAGAAAGCATGTGTTTTGATATCTGGACTGCTATAGAGTCACAATATAAAATTACATAAACTGAAAGAATAACATGTGATGAAACTACAAAGACTGCCTATAATAATAATTGTAATGCTATGAATGCCATGTACTATGCTCTATGAGATGAAGAGTTTAATATAATTTCTATTTGCAAAACTGCTATTGAAATATGGGATAATTTGGGTGTTTCTCAAGAGGGAACAAACAATGTTAAAGAAATGAGATTCAACACTTATACTATTAAATATGATAATTTTAAAATGAAGACTGATGGACCTATTTCTGATATGTATCTCAGGTTTAATGAGATAGTCAATACAATGAATTCACTTGGAAAGGTTGTTCCAGCAAAGGAACAAATTACAAGAATCTTGAGATGTTTACCAGGCCGATGGAGAGGCACATCTATTTCAATCAGAGAGTCATGTGACATTGCTGCTCTACCTGTAAGAGAACTCATTGGTAATCTTATGATGTATGAGGAAGAACTCAAGGTGAATAAATAGGTTGATGATGAACCTAAGAGAAAATCAATGGCTTTTAAGACTATTGCCTCAAAGATTAAGGAAAAAGACAATGCTCAAATACAAACTGACAGTTCAACCAGTGAAAATTCAGACTCTGATAGTGATGCTGAAATGGCTCAAATAGCCATAAAGTTTATGAAATTTTATTGGAAGAAGAAGTTTTTCAGAATATCAAATTACAAAGGTAAGTATGACAACACAGGACACTGGAAAAAAGACTAGAATAAATCTGACAAATCTGATCAAGTTGTCTGCTATGAATGCAAAAGAAAAGGACATATAAAAGCAGACTGTCCCAAACTGAAATACAAGAATAAATATGAGTATAAGTATAATAAGTATAATAAAGCCATGAAGGCTACATGGAGTGCATCTGAGGATAGCTCCAGTGAATCTGAAGCTTCTGAGACTAAAAACAGAAATAAGGAAAACATGTGTTTTATGAAAAACACTTCTGAGGTAACATCTGAAACTCCTTTTTAAATTCATATTATTCTGGAGATGATTCTGATTATGAAAATATGTCAAAATCATAACTGTTTGAATATTGTGATATGTTGGAAGAAACCTGTAATGAGATTAAAGACAAATACAAAGGTTTAAAGAAACAATATGCTTTAACATTTAAACATAAATCTGATCTTGACATAGAAATAGAAAAGAATTCTCAGTTGCTTAAAGAAAACACTGAACTGAAAATGTCTAATGAGAAACTTAGACAGGACTTAGAGAAATTCACAAATGGAAAAGATACACTAACTCAAATTCTAGGAATGAAAGATGCACCAAAATACACTATTGTAAAAGGCTACAAACCTGGATATAGATAGATTACCAAGAATAGATTTATTCCTAAATCAGGACATAATAATGCTAGTTCTAGTTTTGGACATTTATATGCTTCAACTAGTTATTCACTTAGTTATAAATCTAATAGATTTTATCTTTCAAAATATTTTGATTCTGTAAATTATATGAGACCCATAAGACAAATGTGGGTACCGAAAACTTTGATTGCTAACCAGTCTAGACCCAAGAAGATTTGGGTACAAAAATCATTTCCTATTTAAATCTATTTTGTAGGAAACCTTATTGAAGAGTTCCCACAAGAAGACATGGTATCTGGACAGTGGATGTTCAAGACATATGTCTGGGGATTAATCGTGTTTCAAAAGTATAATAAAGGTTGATGGAGGTCATGTCACCTTTGGTGATAATTCTATAGGAAAGATCATCGGCCTAGTTCAAATTGGTAACACCGATTCAGTTTTAATTTCTAAAGTATTATTTGTTCATGGAATTAAATATAATCTCTTAAGTATTTCTCAATTATGTGATGATGGTTTTAATGTAAAATTTGAAAATAATTCTTGTAATGTTTTTAATTGTAAAAACGTTTTAGTCTTTTCTGCTCTAAGAAATGAAAATGTTTATGTTGTTGATTTAAATTCCTTAGCTAAGAAAAATTTTACCTATTTAAATGCTTTTCATAAAGATTCCTGGTTATGGAATAAAAGATTAGGACACTGCAACATCCATTCTCTTAGAAAACTAACTAGGAAAAATTTAGTTAGATAACTACCTAAACTTGAGTTTCCAAATGAAAAAGTTTTCAATCCCTGTCAAAAGGGGAAAGCAACATAAGGTTTCTTTTGAATCAAATAAAGAAGTTTCAACTTCTCAACCTCTTGAGTTGGTTCACATGGATTTGTTTGGACCATCTAGAGTTTCTATCTTAAATGGGAAGAACTATGTCTATGTCCTAGTAGATGACTCTTCTAGATATACTTGGGTATACTTCTTAGATCACAAAAGTGAAGCTTGTTCTTACTTTGTTAAATACTCCAAATCTGTAGAAAATCTTAGTGGACTTAAGATTAAAACCCTAAGTAGTGATCGTGGCCGTGAGTTTTAGAATCATGAGTTTGAATCCTACTTCTCACACAATGGCTATAGTCACATTTTCTCTGCCCCTAGGACACATCAGCAAAATGTTGTAGTAGAAAGGAGGAATAAAACCCTACAAGAAATTTCTAGAACTATGCTTAATGAATATGACCTGCCTGTTTATTTTTGGGTTGAGGCTGTCAATACAGCTTGTTATATTATAAATAGTGTCTTAATTATGCCTGTTCTTAAGATGACCCCATATGAGTTGTGACATAATAGAAAACCTAAAGTTAGTTACTTTAGAGTCTATGGATGCAAAGTATTTATTCTCAATACAAAAGATAATCTTGATAAGTTTTCTTCTAAGAGTGGTGAAGGAATATTTTTGGGGTATTATTTAACCAGCAAAGCCGATAGAGTCATTAATAAGAGATCCAAGTGTGTGGAAGAATCTATTCACATCAAATTTGATGAAACTGAACCACATGAGCCTAAAAACTCTCTTCAAAATGTTAAATAAGATTTATCTATTCTGGAACTTAATGAAAAATCTAATGAACCTGCTATAAAGACACCCAGTTCTGGACTTATTCCAGAATCTATTACTAATGAACCTGAACCCAGAGAAGAACATGAAATTTCAAGTCCTACCTTTACTAGATCAACTAGAATTCTAAAGAATCATCCTTTAGATGTTGTTATAGGAAATCTTGATTGAAGGACACAGACTAGAGCTTCTCTTAGAAATCAGGTTGAACATCAAGCCTTCTTGTCACAGCTTGAACCTAGAAACATTGATGATGCTATTGATGCTGAATTTTGGGTAATTTCTATGAATGAAAAACTCAATCAATTTGAAAGAAATAAAGTTTGGAATCTTGTTGAATGGCCTAAGGACACTTTCACAATAGGCACTTAATGGGTGTTTAGAAATAAAGTAGATGAATCTGGAAACATAGTCAGAAATAAATCTAGGCTAGTTTCACAAGGCTATTGTCAAGAAGAAGGCATTGACTATGAGGAGACTTTTGATCCAGTAGCCAGATTAGAAGCTATTAGGATTTTACTAGCTTATGCTGCTCATATAAATTTAAAACTATAACAAATGGATGTCAAGAACGCATTCTTGAATGGATATATTACTGAGGATGTTTTTTTTGAACAACCAAAAGAAACATCAAACCCTCATTTTCCAAATCATATTTTCAAATTATCAAAAGCTTTATATGGAATAAAAAAAGCTCCAAGATCTTGGTATGATAGATTAAGTACTTTTCTAAGTTCTAAATGTTTTTCAAAAGGAATAGTCGATCCTACTCTGTTTATAAAATGAATTCCTAAAGATGTTTTAGTAGTACAAATTTATGTAGATGATATTATTATTGGATCTTCAAAAACTACATTTTGTAATGATTTTTCAAAAATGATGAAAAATAAATTTGAAATGAGTTTAATGGGTGAACATATATTATTTCGTGGATTTCAAATCTTTCAGAATGATGATGGAATTATTTTAACTCAAAGTAAATATACTAGTGATCTTTTAAAAAGTTTTGGATTGGATAGCACAAAAAGTAGTGACACTCCCATGAGTACCACCTGTAAGATGGATCTTGATGAAAATGGTAAATCTGTTGATCAGACCACTTATAGAGGAATGATTGGAAGTCTACTCTACCTAACTGCTAGTCATCCTGACATTATTCTTAGTGTGTGTATGTGTGCTCATTTTCAAGAAAACACTAAAGAGTCACATTTAAATACTGTAAAGAGAATTTTCAAATACCTCAAGTATAATACCAATTTAGGACTTTTCTATCCCAAAGGAAAATCATTTGAATTAGTTAGTTATTCTGATGCTGATTTTGCTGGATGTAAGCAAGATAGAAAAAGAAGCTATAGAACATGTCATCTTTTAGGCAAGTCACTAGTATCATGGTGTAGTATGAAACAAAATTCTGTTTCATTATCTACTGCAGAAGCTGAATACATAGATGCTGGCAGTTGTTGTGCACAAATTTTGTGGATGAAACACACATTACTAGACTATGGATATCAATTCAGAGACATTCCAATAAACTATGACAACACAAGTGCTATTAACATTTCTAAGAATCATGTTTCCCATTCTAGGACAAAACATATTGATGTATGACATCACTTTTTGAGGGATCATTATCAAAAAGGTGATATCACTTTGGAATTCAATGGTACTGAATATCAACATGCTGATATATTCACTAAACCATAAAATTCTGAATGATTAGACTACATCATACATGATCTTGGTATGATTAATAATAAGTAAATATCTTACTGATCTTACTGCTTAATAATTTACTATATTTTACTTTATGGTTTCATGGTCACTATTTCTAAGTTTCTGTTTTATGTTCACGGTCTCACCATCAAGACTTTATGATCGCGGTTTGTCAACTCACTGTCTCACTGTGACGACTACCAACTGTCTCACCGTGATGACTAGTTTTCATCACACCGTAATGCCTACTAAAGGTCTCACCATGAAGATTATTCATATTCTTATTTTAACCTATATCACGTAATTTTTTACTTTACCGCTATTTGGTTTCCCGCATTTTCGTTTTTATGACGTTTGACATTCCCAAATGATAAAACATAAGGGTTTCATTCGATTCCTTACCCGAACTCTCTCCTGAACCTTCTCTTACCTCTCGCCCGAACCTTCAGTGTATGGCAAGGATGAATCGTCCATCTTCACCCTCGTTTAAGAAGCGCCGCTCTAAGAAACAGAAGAGGACACCGAGGATAGCTCTCAAAGGACCTCTAAACCCAAACCTGGTAAGCTGTACAGTTGTACCTGAAAAAGAGGTTTGTGCAGTGTGGTTGCTGTCTAGAAGATCTTTATTTTTGAAAGTTTTAAGAGAACAAGGATGGCTTGGATGGTTCACTTGACAAAATAGAACGATTTACCCAAGATTGGTATCTCAATTCTATCAGTATGTGAAGTTTTATTTTGAGTTTGGTGAAATCATTATGGTGACAAGATGGATAAATGGTCAAAAGTGCTCTTTCTCTTCGAGGCTGTGGGATGTATGCCTAGGGATTCTCCATGAATGAGTTTGTGAGGATTACCAGAGAGACCCTCCTCCAACAACCATCATCTTTGACCTAGAGAATTCTTTGGAAAACCTGAATATAAATGGCACCAAGTGAAGGGCCATAACTACTGAATTAGATGGGGAGATTAGACTTCGGTTCAAGTTTGATAAAAATTTGATTAGCCCAAAAAAAGGATATTTTGTTGTGATGAAGTATCAGGATGTGTCCCTGATTCATCTGTTGAAGTATGGCCATAATATTAACCTATGCAAGTATGTTATCAACCATATATGTGAGCTGATCAAAGTTACTTCCAAATCCACCTCCTTGATTTACTCAAGGATGATTTCGGCTATGTTATCTGCCAAAGGGATGGTTGGAATGAATGAAGAAAAGTTAGACGACCTTGATTTCTGCCTATCCATGCCTATCATCAGAAGGATGAAGATTAGCTGGAACCCCTGGAAGAAGCAGTGTGTTGAGGATAATGATCAAGTGTATAAAAGATTTAATCCTATTGACTATCCAAGAAGGCCTAAAAATATATCTGAACCTAGTTTGGAACCAGATGAAGTGGCTGAGTATTCAGATGAAGAAGAAGAAGAAGAGGAAGTAATAGCTGAAGTATCTCCTAAAGAAGAGGTTGAAATACCACCAATGGAAACAAATCCTGTTGAAAAAGAAAGGATTGTGGTCCCTGCTGTTATCCCAGCTGAAACACCTCAAGAGGAGGAAGTTGTTGTTAGATTAAGAGAAGATGAAGCTCTTGATTCTAGTGCGGATGTCAATGTAGAAGCTCATCTTAATGCTGCAAGGAAGCTGGTTTTTCTTGATTCATAACAGCAAGTATCCTTAGAGGCAGATCCTGTTGAATATGATTTATCTGTTGAGAATGAATCAAGTCTAGAAGTTCAACCAGTGGAACAATCCGTTCCTGATATTATTCCCTCTGCTGAAGAGAGGATGTAAATTTCCTTTCAGCTGGCAAGGCAAGAGTTTGCTGAAGAGATCAGGGATGATCCTGTGGATCTTTTCCATGTTCATGAGCCTCAAGAATTTGAAAGGGAAGAAAAATTTGAGGGGGAGGAACCTCAAAACCTTGAGATTACAGAAGCTGGATCTGCTGAAGCTTCTCAACCTTCTGTCTCATACTCTGTGCACACCCGATTTGTTTTCCCAAGCTTTTATGATGTGAATGAGTCAGAGAAAGTGTCTACAACTGGAATGGATCTTTCTTCTCTGTTTCAACTGAAATCTGTAGCTCATCCAGAACCAGAACCAGAGCCCCAACCTCAATCCGAATCAGAATCTGAGTCTGAAGATGACTCTGATCCTCAACCAGAATCTAAACCACTACCTTTACCTGCACCCTTACCCGAGTATCACTCCTTTGTGACCAAAGATGATCTGAAAATTTTTGGGGAAACTTTGTCTGCTGGAGTTGAGAAAATTGTCTCCACTCAACCTCATCCAGTAACTTAGTTATGTCAAGAATATGCATTAGTTCTCTTGGAAAATATTATATTGCATATTCATCCAATGATGATCCGAGAAATTCAAGAAGTCTGAGTTGAGAATAAGCTGTTGAGTGATGATGTTCCAAATATGAAAAATATGATAGCAAATTTGCATAATAAGATATCTTTGAGATCACAGCCTACTCCTGTTTCTGCTCCTGCACCTGTTGCTGCTTCTCCGGAGACATATGATTCCCTCCTTTCTAGGGAGATTGCGTCTCAAGTCCATGCAAACCTGATTTATTTTGATGAAAAGATTGGAAAGAGACACACTAAGATGATGGAACGCATGCAAGAGCTTGTGGAAAATCTGAATAAGCTTACAGATGAATACACTGGATGCCTGTAAAAAGTGTTGAAACAGGTCAAAGTTCTAACCGAAGAAGTCAAGGCTTCACCTGCTTCTGGTGAGGCCTTCACATCTTCTTTGGATGATTCTATGCTGAGATCCATAATCAAGGAAGAACATCAGAGTGCCTTCAATGGCTTGGATCTATCTTCTTTTCCAGAAGTGGTTATGAACAGTGATAGAGCACTGGACTTGGTTAGGATTCATTCTAAAATATCCAAGGATGCTCAAAAAGAGATCACCAAGAAAATAGATCTTTATCTCTCCCGGATTCTCTCTAAAATTGATATGATAGATCACTTTAGATATCTTGTTGAAAATTTGAGAATCCCTCCGGTGACTCAAGCTTTTAAAGCTCAAGTTCAGAAACATACAGAGGTCTCCAGATTGTTGGACAAGTTTATGGAGAATAAGGATAATTTTGAAAAGGCTATGCAATATGGTGGTGAAATCATTACTGATTTCATCAATCTTTTGAAGTCGTATCTTCATGTGCAGAGTAATGCTATAGTTGCTCCAGCTGCTGCACCCCTTAGTCCTGGTCTACCTGCCTTAGCCTCAACTGTCGTGACAGTCAGCCAAGATATTTCTCCGATCTAGCCAGTCATTCTTGACCAACCTAAGCCTAGATCTTCTACTACTCCCACTTTGGCTCCATCTGTTTTTGAAGGTCTACCCTTACCCTCTTTGTCTACTGTATCTATGCCTTCTTCTACTTCATCACCAGCTTTTGCTGCTGATAAAGTCAAGGAAAAGAAGGACCCCAGAAGTGTTTAGTGACTGTTTTCTTTTTGATGGGATGTCTTTTCTTGTTTGATGTGTGTACTTATCCTGTATGTTCTATTCTAAACCCTTTATTTAATGAAAAATGTCGAGTTTCATTTCATTTTCTCTACATTTTGATAATCCCAAAAGGGGGAGAAAACTCTAGTATCTTTAATGTTATATTTCATTTATATTTCGACTATATCTGATTTTTTATCATCAAAAAGGGGGATACTATTGGACTCCTCATGTGTTAATCATGTTTTAATGATCACAAATTCATTTATTGTTAATTAATCTTGATATTCATTGCACATCTTGCTAATGCTCTTCAATCTCAATAATAACTACTCATCAGGTTTTAATGATAAAAAAATCTTATGGATGTTAATTACACCCTTTATTATTTACAAGTCTCATGCATGATCACAAATCTCACATATATTATCAAGCCTTTATGTTTATGATTCTTGTTATCTTACTCTCTAATAGTTAAACTTAATCCATATTCTGCATATTACTGTCGAAGTCCAAATACAGATATTTGTCTAAGTAAGGACTCACCGTGACCCAGACACCGTGAAAGACTCACCATTACCCAGACACCGTGAAGGACTCGCCATGACCCAGATACCGTGAAGCTCATACCATGAAGCTCATACCGTGAATCTCATACCGTGAAGAAGACATCGTTTACTTAATCACTATGACACTGTTTATTAGCTTTTTTTCAATATTATTTAAATAATACTAACAGTCATATTTGATGTTTTTAATGTAATTAATGTTATTTAATGATAGTTGTTGGCATGTCAGGAATCCATATTTTATACCTATGAAAAGGGAAGCATTCCTACTACCAGAACTTGTGGAATATAAAGAAGATTAAGATGCAGTACACAAAAAAGGAAGGGAAGTGAGGCGTGCAAGTGTGAATATACAACGAGAAGAACTTACACACACCCGAGAGCACTGTGATGAACAAGAAGATCAATCCTAAGCAAGAAAGAGATTGCCAGACTTGAAAATAATTCTCATTAATGCAATCCAACACCACTGAAGAACACACGACTAATCAAGAGATCATTTTCATTCTTGTAGAAGACAACCTGACTACGACACTCTGTTTTTCAACTGAAAAACCAGAGAAGGACTCAAAAGCATTCCTGCTGAATCCAACGAGTCCAGAGCTGCATTTATAATCACTAGAGATTTCTAAACTCTTATTTTCTCTCTCTACGTGATTTATTAATTAACATTCGAGTTGTGTGGTGTACTTTGTATTTCTTATACACACACTATCTCATACACTAAACTAGAGGATATAAAAATCCTCACTCCAAATCTCTTATCTCTCGTTTACCCATGTCAACTGTGGAAGAGTTCCTTGTGTGTCCTGGTCATTGTTTTGTTTCCCACAAAGAACAGTGGTAGAGGTCCCTGCGTGGCCTGGAAAGTTTTGTAAACTGTTGTTAACCCTGATCCCGGGTGTGGATCAAATTTTATATAAATTTTAGAGGACTAAGTATCTGCTTGAGACTAAACCTCTTATTATATCTGATTTGCACTTTTAGTTTAAGTTCAAATTTTACTACATATATCTTATTTATTCTGCTGCTATTAATTTGAAATACAAAACTATTTTAAATCTACTTTGATAACTAAATTATCATGTGTTTACACTTATTGTAATTCAGTAGGTTAGTTTCAAAAGATAGTTTAATCATGTGATTAAATTAACTGAGACCTAATCCATCTTTGAGGAGCTAAGTGAACATTTACAATCTGTATAAATTCACTACAGTTTAACTTGTTTTATAAATTGGGGGATTTTAAATAGTCAATATTTTAACAGAAATTTTAATTGGAACTCAATTCACCGCCCTATTGAGTATCCACTCCGACCAACAGTATGGATTCTAAAAGAATAATTTTTTCCTTGTATTCCACTTCTCAAATCCTTATGGAATGAAACAAATTATGATAGGTGTTTCCTTCATGTGTATAATATTTAATTAATTTATAGATACTATATTTTCATTATAATTGAAATAAACCCCTCTCAATGCAAACCAACATTCCATAGTACATATTTAAGTAAATTAGATATAATCATACAATCATTAAAAAAATTTCACTTCAAATGGGATATATCATAGAAAAATACATCAATAATACATTAAAAAACTAAGAAATCGCTAATGAACTTCGATTATTACAAAGGGTATTCATCAACTCATGACGAATACAAATGGTAACTCAAAGCATCTACCTTTCAACTCATTATTATGTGATTGACTCATTATGTAAGTAAAATTTTATTTTTTTCATAGTTTATATATGTATATATATCATGAAAATTGTTTTTTGATAGATTTTATGAAAATGTAGATAAATATTTATGAATGATCAATAATAACTCATATGGTGTACGTTACTATTGGTGGTTGAATTTGTTGAAAATTGTGGCTACAGTTGTTCAAAATTATTTATATTCTGAATCGTTACATGAGGACATGTTTATAGGTGGTAGCATACTGTATTTAAAGTAGATTTTTTTGTGAAAATTTAATGACCATGGAGAAGTTTATAAATTGGATCATAATAGGTGTATGAGAAGGTATAAATTATATAAATATTTGATTAGGAAAACTGCTAAAGAAGGAAAAATTGGTTTTAGAATATATTTATATGAATATTATTTTAATTTAATTTAATAACATATCAACATAAATGATATCTCCTTTAATATATATAATGAATAGGATGTAGTAAAAAAATGTATGAGAATTATCATTATTCTTTAGAAGATAAATACTGCATATATGATGTTTTAGGAATGAATAATAAATTATTTCATGAGTTGTTAAGGAATATTTTGATGTACCATGATAAATATTATAAATGAAAACCTCTTAATTTAAAAAATTTAATTATATAACATATATATGAGATGTATAATATTTAATAATAACATGTTAGTAAGAATTATTTTTTGAAAATCCTATCATTATTAGAGATATGTATTATGTATAATGTTCATAAATATAATGCACCCATTGAAAGTTATAAAATAAAAAAAGGTGGTGTATTCATGTTTATATGTAATTTAATTTTTAGAACTGAGAATAAAATTAACAAAATATTTCATATGATCATAAAGATAAGATTTTGAAAAATTCATAAGAATAAATTTATGCAGGTTTTTTTATTTGATCAACTATATGTTTCATTTTTTGGTAAATTAATGAGCACATTCAAAAAGTATATGGTTCAATTTATTGGGAATTAATGTTTTTAGGGTGATTTCATAGCATAATGAGGATAAAATAAGACTTATTGAGATTGAGAGAAAAATTTATGGTTTATTTCATTGATTCATCTGGTTCATTATATTTTTTAAATTTTAAATTTGATATGCATCTTAATTAGAAACCACATAAGGTTTATATACTTCGGTACATATATAATTTGGGAGATAACTCATTGAAAGCTCCGATGTATTATTAAGATTTTAATTATTATTAGAGGACCATAAATGATAGTAAAAAATTGTTTTATTGATAGTAAAATATGATAAATAAATAAAAAATTATATAGAGAGAATAAAATAGTTAAAATAATTGGATAAATATGTGATATTATTTGAAAATTTATTTGAAATATTTTTATTATCTATATGAATTAAAAATTTTGTAGAAGAACAAGTGGCTAACACTGAGTATCGTCAATAGTAATTTATGGTTGGTAACATTATTAAATATGAACATGAATGTTTTATATTTTTTAGAGAAGTGAATATTGTGATTTATGGGAAAAAATAAAAGATATATGACAACTAAAAATGACTACTAATCTATGATATCAAATATAAAATATAGAATATATCACATAAAATTCATTCCAATGTGATGGACTAATAATTTTGGAGACTTGAATTAGAATGATATTTTGATAGATAGATTTATAGAAGAGTGTTTATATAAAAATTTATTAAAAATCATTATCACGTGTCAAATATATTTTATATAAAAAGATAAGGAAAAGGTAAAATCATAGTAATGAGTATATTCTATTGAGTAATATTATTTTATAAAGGTGCATAGAGTAAGGATAACATTTATAAATCAATTTGAATGAATAAAAAGGAGAAATAAAGAATCGACATTCTAGTGATCATATACAATTCAATTCATTTGATGAAGGTTCATGGTAAGATGTAGAAGAATAACCAAATTTTATAATTAATTTGAAAATAATAGGATAATTTTGTGTGTCATTATCCTCATATAGGGGAAGTAATTATATTTTTACCATAATGAATATATTTTTTAATAGTCATCTTTGTTATTCATTCTTAATTTGAGTAAAAAAGAGCCTATTAACATATGTGGAGTCAAACTTTGTATTTATATTGAAATAATATACAAGGATTAATGTTTACATTGTTTAACATAGAAAGACCTGCGTTTCAATTAACTATTTTGGTCCATAATTAAATCATTTTGTAGAGAACAAGAAGTGGGAGTGTCCCTAGGATCAGAAGCACTCACTTCATAAGCTATATTACTACATACAGTGAGTTACATTACCAACTAGTACATATACATAATATATATATATATATGTGGAAAATCAATTTTCAATTTTTTATTGAAAAATTTAAAATATAAATTTCCATTTATGTTATATATTTCTAACTATATATATGAAATTCATTGTGGTGGAGTAAAAAACGATTTATGTAACAGTTGAAAACAATTCACATTAACAATGAAATAATATCCCATGTTAGAGGAAATGAGTGAGAGAAAAAAATCTATATTTTTTTACACTCAGATGCCACAAACGGTATGTCATGATAAAAAATATTTAATCAAATCCAAATGCCTCATTATTGTAGTTCAACCACAAAAATTAATTTGGTGATTTTTTTCTGTCAAGGAATCAGTGATAAAGACTTCATTATTTAGAGGCACTAACATTGATTGTTGGAAGAAATTAATGATCATGTTCCTATATTATTATTTCAGTAATTTAAAATAGCATAAAATTTAACAAAAATATCTATAATTATATAGTGAATGAATATGTGATTATATTAAAAAACTATGATGTTCAATATCCATTATTGTTTACCAGATCATCAATAATTACATTATCTCTTTTGAAATATCAATCTCTCTAGATGTTTTATATGGAAAATAAGTATAGATAAAATATTTTGTAATGTCTAAATGAAGTTAAGTTTAAAACTCTTTTAAAAATGATAAATACAAAACATTATTGGTGAAGAATAGATTATGAAAAATGTAATAATATAAAGTGGAATAAGAATAAAAAATATCATTAGATGGACTCTCTATGTTTGATGAGCCATTTTTATTTTCTTTCAGAATTGTATTTATAAATATTAGTTCATGTATTAGTTTAAATTATAAAATTCAATGTCAGCATGGAGATTAATTAAATATGATATTCTAATAATGACATGTAAAATATATCTTTTATCTATTATTTAGTTTTTAATATAGGAAGAAAAAGTAAATAGAATCATTATAAAAAGTATTGTAAATTTGATAACATAAATAATGTACAATCTGAATACATGTAACACATATCCAAAAAATTGTTAATAAGATTTCAGTTTATATTTTTTTACATAAATATGTTTGGGGTAATGATAAAGTAATAATGTTATTTCTCTTCATAAATATAATATGAAATATAAATATAGATGGAAACAAATAAAGATTCTAAATAATGAATTAAATATATTAAGACACAACATTAATAGAGGACAATGTATAAATGTTATGTGAGCAACATGATAAAAGAGATGTTTTTTCAACTAAATGTGAATGATTGGAAGATCAATGACTTGGAGACAAAGATAATTTTCTAAATGGGAAAATTAAATATAGATATTCTCTTCATGGAATCCTAATAATGAATCATATATATAATTCCAAATCTAGAATGAGTTAACTAAAATAATTTCTTCTTCTAAAACTGTATTCAATTGTTATGAAAATAAAGAATCTATGAAATTATAATTCATTATAACTAAAGTCATTCAGAATCATTCTTATTCAATATATAAAATGATTAGTGATAAAATTTGACATGTTTTTTTATAGTAAAATTTTTATATATCAGATATTTGGATTCAAATTATAGAAGTTTAGGGAAAACAATTCATATTAAATTACACCATTATAATGATATAAAAGGAAACAATCTGTACTAGAAGTTAATGTATTAATATATAAAGAAGATTAATTATCTATGAGGGAATAAATATCTAACATAAGGTTTCATCAACCACCTAATAAAGTTCATACAAACCTTTTCAAATTGAAATAAATGGTGTATATTTTGATGATTAGTAAATATTATTATGTTATTGAAACAACGATAATTGATTAATTGAACTTGAATAGATAATCATAATATAAAAAATAAGATCAATGTGACTCCTATGGAAGTTGATGAGGAAGAACATGAGGAATGAATAAATAGTCACATATATAAAACTAAAAAGCATGGGGCAGACTATTGGAGTTGACCATTCATGGAGAAGATATCAAAAAAATGATTGATCAAATAGTAAATAATTAATGGGTGAAAACTACTCTACTATTTATAATTTCATAACTAATATATAATTATAGAAAAGTAAGAATAAAAACTCTCTAGTTTACATTGTAAGTGAATTATATAGAATTAAAGTTATTAAATAAATAACCAATAATATGTATTAGAAATAATTTATAATTATATGTGGCTTCCCATCAAGACCAACCAAAATAATAAACTTGACTATTTTGAAGTTTCCCCTATATCAATATTTTTTTTTTTCAATCACTATTTAAAAGTTATACCCAACTAAGGGGGTGAAAATATCCATATTGTCATTGTTATTATATGTCAATAAGATAATTATTAGAAAAAATATGAATACAAAAATATTTATGATGGTTATTCTTAAATAATATTTGGTGATAAAGAAATTGTATGACTTAATAATATGTTTCCAAAAAACACTATAAATTATAATTTTAAATATGGATGATTCATTTTGGGATGATGTTTAAATAAAAATAAATAATCTTATGGAATATAGTGTGATATTATCCTGAAGTGTATATTGGAAAAATATTTAGTAGTATAAGTAGAAACATAAAATGACGGAATCATTATAAGAGGAATTAATAAAATTTATTGATTTTTGTGTTAGATTGTTCATATATTAACAAATACTATTAGTTTTTATCTTCTAATTGAAATAAAAGGATACTAAAAATAATGGCTTCATTACAAAAAATCAATATCCCAAAAGTACATTTTCATTTGAATGATGGAGTTAGAGAGATGAAAGAATTCAGTGAGAGATGAGGATAATCCCCTAAAGGCTACTATTTCTCATTAATAAGAGTTAAATCCCAATAACTAAATGAAGAACATGTATGAAATTCATAGCATCATTTTATCACAAACAATATTTTTATTTTAGATAACTGTGTTCTATCTCAAAAAAATCGAGCTTCACCTCTTATCAAAATTTTAAAGTTTAAAAATGTTCCTAAAATTAGTTTTTGTAGATAAATATCAACATAAACATTGTTATGTGAGTTGGTGAGTGACATTTATAACAAGGGATTTTTGAATAAATATCTAATATAATAAATTTATAATTTATTTCATAGATTTACAATATTATTAATCAATCAAAAACCATGTGGTATATTTATTCTCTCTTATTAATTTAGGGAATTTTTATACGAGTTTAAAAGAAGTTGTATGGAGCATTGAGTTTGACTATTCTTGAAATAATAAAGTGCATAAAATCAACTTAATTACACTTTTTTTGGTAATATTATTCATTAAACTGATAAAAATGTAAAATAAATGAAATTTTTCATGTGATTATAAGTTTTATTTATTGAGAAAGTCATCATAGTATCTCTATATGTTTAAGTATTAATGAATAACCTTATGTTTCCTTTGGTTCTAAATTCACGATTTTATCTTAGAAAAATATGGTAAATTTTATGGAATATGATATTTTTAATGGTTTATACCATAACATTATATGTTTAAAGAATAATTTTTTCAATTGTAGGAGTTTTTTTCATTATATCAGTTCTTCATATAGATCAGTAATTTTGTGAAAATCAATAGATGAGATGCATCTCAATGAGGAACTACAAGTCTAGACTGTGAATTGTGGTGATATAACAAATAAAGGTATCACAAGATAATTATTTACTGGGCAATTTAAATGTTGAAAATATTAAACATATATCTCATTAGTGAAAACGATTAATTTAAAAATATAATAAAAATATATAATCTTGGTAGATGTGACAATTATATTGAAAAAGACATTATTTCTAAATAATTAAATATAATGGATCAAATTTTGTCAACAATTTGAATTTATATAAAGTAGATAAGACATAGAAGGTGTCTAAATATCCTATAAAGGTGAATTAATGTGAAAAACACTCAAGTAAATATGGAGGACCACATCTACATATTTTTGTTTCTGATGTGGGATTAATTGGATTACGGTAGTGTCAGATTATCCTCGTATGGTGGTAGTGTTGATATTGTTACCATGATGAATACATTAAATTACGCCCATTTTGAGTAGTCTATCAGAATTGGATTATATAATTTAAGAAGAGAAATTATAGAATCCAATGGTGTGTTTAATTATAATTTCTTATTCATGGATTCACACATAATATTCTCATAATTGAGTGACACATGTTTCCATAAACTCATGAAGACCTCCAATGATGTAGTAAGTATGTTAAATGTAGGGGGAGGGTAATAAGGATTAAAATCTTTCCATTACTAGAAAAATTCAATATATAGAGTGTGTAGTATCACATCATGGTACATCAACACACAATATACTAAATATATATTATTTTTCTTACAATGGTGAACTATGTAAAATCCCCATGTCCTTTAATGGAATATATTTATAATTATATACATGAAATTTGATGAGGTGGTGTGAAAAATGAAATAAGTAAAAAATTATATATTATTCATAGTAATTGAGAATAATATTCTAATGGTATATAAAACTAGTGAGAGACAAATTTTGTTGATTCACCCATTTGTACCCCAATAAGCCTTAGGGTATATGATACAGAATATGGTTTTTTTACACCCAAAATTTTATTCCTTAATATTGATAATAAAAAATATATTCTTTTATTTTTCATACTCATGGAATTAATGATGAAGCCTCCATTATTCATATTATGTAAATCTCATTGAGGGTAGAAATATATGATCACGTTCTTATAGGATAATTGAATGTATGTACTAGAGTAAATAATTTTAAAAGATAAGTTAAAATATAACATTTCATCATCATCAAGAGTAAATTTTTATAAAATAAAGAGGCACAAGAGGTACAAGAACAAGCATCATAGAGGTCTGAAGTGGTGAAGACTGAGGGGATCCCCTTGGATCAGGTTGACCTCTTCGGGCTTCAAGGAAATCACATTGTGGAGAACCATAGGGTCATAACCAGTAACATTAAGGGAAGAAAGGTAGTCTTATACTTGGTTTCCCTCTCTATAGGCGTGCATCACTTTAGTGTTGTTACCAAGAATACCCCTACACTTTCTGATAGTGTAAATAATCGACCAAGGAGAGGGGCTGTGAGCAAAAAATTCATCGTGAAGAATTTTGGAGTCAGTTTCAACTTCGGATAACTCTATGTTCCTCTGATGACATGGGATGATACCCTGTAGCATAGACAAGGCCTCTGCCTGGAGGGAAGAGCCTCATCCTAGGCGGGAGGAGAAAGAATGTATCACATAACCCTTGTAGTTGCGGACCACAAAAAAATATTTAAAATCTTTCCCTGAAGAGAAATAATTAAACAAGGTTAGTGAAAAAAATCATATGAAATGAGGAATGATGAAAAAGTGAAATTTGAAGAAAACATCAATGTTGATGAAATATCCATGTAAGGCGATACATTCTGAACATGTATTAAAATATAATTATAAAATCATTTGGAATGATTCATTCAAATCATAAAATTTATAAATACATTTCAAGGTTAACAAAATGATATTCCAATAATGACATCGAAATTGAATCACTTTTCTAGTATTCAGGTTTTCCATGTATTAACCAAATTGAGATTTAACCCTAATATGAAAAAATAGATGAATTTGATATAAATCTTGAGGTGAATTATTTATTTGTTGACGATGAGTCAATGGAAAATATATTATTACTACGAGAAAAAATGAATATTAATATTTCCATAAATAATATGTTTATAAAAATGAAGGAATGATGTGATGTATAGGTATAATTTTCTTGATAAATAACATAGTAGATAGAAACAATTATATTTTTGAAGTAAACAATTAACCATATTTACATGAAACATTAATAGAGGATAGATATGAAACTATATTTATGTTTGGGATTGAGGATATTATAGTTCTACTAGATGAGAAAAATATAAGATCAATAAGTTTTTGATAATTATCATTTAATTAGAGGGGAATTAAAATATATATAAAATATTCATGGAATCCAAAATATGTAACATATATATAAATAAATATTCAGTCAATGAATTTTAGTTATATTGTTTAAAAAACATGTTTTCATGATTATAAAAACAGGATGGATATTAAATTCTACTTTTGTGATCTTAATATATTAAGGAAACCATTTCATATAATACTTCACATAAACAATATAAACATGTGGTATGGTTTTTTGTGAGGTGTTTTAATTTTAATAAACTATGAAATTTTTCTACAGATTATATAAACAATGAGGCTAAATAATTAATATGAAATTTCACTATTTATATGATATATAGGAAAATGATATAAACTATATGATGATTTACTAAGATGGAACTGATATATCATATCGTGGATAGAATAACGAACTCAAATAGCCCTACATAAATATTCTATAACAATTAATTCATATAATATGTCATATAAATTAATATTTTATATTGATAATATGAAAAGATGTGAATATGTTATCCACTCTATGATAAATGATTAAACACATTTTCATTGAAAATCTAAAATGAAAAATTGGAATGTCATGAATCTTATGAAAGGTAAAGTTGATAAATATGAGGCATGATTATGTGGTGTCATTCATGAAAATACATTTCATGAGGGTAAGAATCATGGAGATTAACATCATGATAAAATAAATTATTAAAAATTTTGAATGGAACAAGAATTCTTCCAATAAAAAAACGACACTAGTGGGTTTAGTCCCATAACAATATTAAATTACATTCAAGGAGGATTATGAAATTAAAATACAAAATTCCATGTGAATTATGTAGTAGTGGTATTATTCAAAAAATAACTAATCTGAATGATTAGAATGGAGGTTGATGAAATTGGTTTTCCAATCATTAAAATAAAAAATATTCACCTTTAGGATGTATTAGGTTCCTCTCTCATTACATAATGAAATGAATTAAATGAGTGATTAAAATAAGTTTGTAATTAATACTTAGAAACATTCCATGTTGAGATTCTTTATAATACTGAACATATGAATTGGTAGAAAAAAATTAAATACAACATGTTATTTCTAGACATTGATCAAATATTAAATGCGGATAAGGTTATGATCTAACTAAAAAAATTGTAAAATAACCAAAATGAATACCAATGTTCAATCTGAATGATTATTTTGTTCTTATATTCCTAGAATATCGATAATTTCATGGAAAATAAATGATACTAATAAAAGTGTGGTTTGAAGCCTTAAATTTCATAATCAATAGTTCTAAGAAAAATATAACGATCATTAATTGGCCACTAGACACATATTGATTATTATCCAACTAATGAGTAAAATGAAAATTCTTGGAAAGTGCAATAAACAACATGAATGGTTTTAATATTTTTTTATTCATATACATACAGTTTTTATCATTAATTATCTTTTACATGATACCATAATATTCTACAAACTGTGTTGTCATTACAAACATGTAATATACGAAAATTTTATTCATTTAGTATCATAGAGATAGAAAATTTGATGTATTTAGTGTGATTTGATGACATTCACACATTGTTTATTATGCTTCATCTTGAATGATGGAGTCCCTATAAAATATATTAATAGTTTTATAATATTATTATCAATAGTTCAACATTGACAATTATATTATTTGAGATCAAAATTTGAATGTCTCACACACATGGTGTTTTACTACTTATCAAAGGATGTTTTTGAGAGAGTTTGAGCAAGTTAATAGGATGTGTTGAAGTTTATTATAATCAATATAATTTTATTTCTCAAATTAGGTTGGTGACATTGAATGTTTTTTTTTAGATTTATGACATAAAAACTTGTTTCATATATTGTAACCATGATTAGTTGTATTTGAGGGGTTTTCAATTATTCAAATTCGAAGTGGTATATATTTTTTATAAACATTTTAAGATGAAAGTTTTAATAGAATTTTGAAGATGATGTTTGAATCATAAAGGTGGAATAATCATGAATTACTTTGGATAAAAGAATCATAAATATGTTGAAATGGAAAATCAATATTATTCTTTCTTCATTCTTTATAATACACTGTTATTCTATATATGATATAATACTGTATATTATTTAAAAATTGGTGGAATGGGATAAATAATATTTTCATAGAATTTATACACGTCATTGAGGATTATTTAATGTCGTCGACAAAATAAAAAGGGTATAACATTGAAACCAAGAGGTTGTGTGTTAGTGACTATGGAAAATTGAATTTTTTTTATAATTTCTCTTAGTGTTGTAAATAATTGTTTTATGTTTGTATATTTACATAAGGATTTTATGATAGGATGATTTTTTTAGTCTTTTTTGAAGTACTTATATATATATATGTGTGTGTGTGTGTGTGTTGAATGGATGGATAATTGAAAGAATTTGTTCACAAATATGTTAAAGAGAAGGGAATGATTGCATTTATTCGAGATTATCATAAATGTTGAAGAATGTTAAAATGATTTCTAGTATACTTATATTTGAAAATATTATTAGTAGAATTTGATAATTTTATTGACCACATATGATGCATTGGACGTTGTGAAAATAATAATGTCCCATAATTCACAATGTTATTAACATTTTCTAATTCACATATATATATTTTTAACAAGGGATAACTTGTTATGTCTAAAAATTCATTTGATACAAATAATACAGCTTGATATGTATAGTTTCCAGAAAACAATGATATATAAAAGTATCATAAAATTCATTTATATATAAAATATATAATCTTCAAGATAATTATTTTTGAAAAGCTTGAGTTTTTAATATTCCGAGTGTACCAAGGATATATCTGATGCAAAAGTTTTATACATATGAATAATTATTCTACAGTTTTCCTATGATATTTTTAAAAGGTAAATACGCTTCCCTATGATTATAAGATTGATTTTTGAAAAAGGAATGAAATGTTACCTATGAATATGTGTTTAATTAAAATTATAATATAGTTTATTTTGTGGAAATATCCAAAAAAAATTATGAGAGTATGGATAATGGTATTGTAATTGAAATATTTTCATGGTCGATTACTTGAAATCTTATGTTTCAAAGATGACTTCTTCAGGTTGGTAAAAATATTTAATGGTTGATCATGAGACAGTATATGGTATATTTCAATTGAAAATATCCTTACATAAGAGGTAGTGTAAGTAGGTACTTCATATAGTTTATTTCAATTAGAAAATATGTCACTAATGAGGTAATAATGTTCATTATTGTGTGTTTAATATTTTCTTTATTTTTTTATTTATTTTCCATAATATTCTTATAGTGTTGATTGATTCCGAAATATAATGAATAATATTCATATCTTATTATGTAGATAATTAGTAAAACATGTATATAAGATTGAGATATGGGATTGATGGTGAATTATATTAAAATATCTATGTCATTTGTAGATATGTGAACTAATTTCTAGAATATATTTGGAAAAAATTTATTATTATCAATATTAATATATGGCAAATAATTTGGTGAAAATTTAATATGGTTTCTTGGGATTTTATAGAAAAGTGATGATAATATTTATTAGTATGAATGAAGAGAATATTGATTATTAAAATGGGGAGATTCTAAATGTTTCAATATTAATAATTTAGAATATATATTGTGATGAAACATCAAATATGTAGGATTATGAATTTCAGAGGATTTTATTATAAAAACATCCCGAAAATTATATTAATAGAAAGGAATACATATTGAAAAATATGTAAAATATATCTCACATAATAATTGGGTTTTATATAAAATGATAAGGCGAGATGATCCGGGTCGATGCATTAATTACATAGGAAAAAATTGTTTGGATAATGAAAGTGAGACTAAGTATTATATATCAATATATTGTTCTATGAAGATTATGAAATTTGGCTATGTAATGAGTCCAGTGATTATATATGGTTCATTTCATGTGAATTTTCCTTTATGTAATATTGAGTAACAGAACCACATCTCATTGTTGTAAAGAGTTAAAAGGGATAATTATATAATATAATTTTCTTAATTTGAAAAAGTGTTACTCTTTTGATAATTATAGTGACATTATATTAAAATTCAAATTTATTATTCACTCTAATTTCGCATTGTTAAGAGAATGATATCAAAAATGCTTTTTGATGGAGAATATAAAATGAATTTAATATGAATGGATTTATTTTTACTATTCTATAAATAGAGAGACCCATATTTCTGTAAATTTTATTATGTCTTTTGATAATATAAATTCATTCAGGAGAAGTAGAGTGAGTATACCTAATATTTCAAGTGCACCCTTCCAAAAATACTTCATTCATATTGTGAGTAATATTTCTTTCTAGTTTATCGACACATCATTGACATATTCATCCCAGATTATCACATTATGGTGAAATTAGTAAAATCAATTTTTTTTCATGTGTTATAATTCTACACATGTTGATGATATTTATTGTGTAAGAGTGAAATAGTATTGTAGAAAAAAGGTTGGACAATGTTTTGACTGACCCGAGAACAAGATCCAAAAAGTAGATCAAATGAGTAAAAGAAAAATTCAAACTTTCCATATATACTTATTCACTCCAAACCCATTTCATGGTGTATTGGTTTGTAACAATATAAATAATATTTACGGAACCATGCGAGCAAGGGATTTTTATTATTATTAATACGCATAAAATTAATGCATTATAAATAATAATATTCATTACGAAAACACTCTCAAAATCTATAGATTTGAAAAAGTAATATTCTCTTTATTCTTTTTTTCAATCTACATTATTATATATTAAAATTTCAATATATTCAAATTGAAAATTTATAAAATTATTCACTAATATACAACATATCATTATTTTATTGACAATAGGAAATTTTCTCTATGTTTTAATTATGTATTCCAATATAAAAGAAAACAAGTATATGTTAGAAATATCTAAAAAAAATTAATTTTAATATTATATACTAAATTATTGTTTTGTATTCATTGAAAAGTAGATAATAATTAAAATAAATCAGTGATAAGATATTTCTTAAAAAAAATCAAGAGTTTAGTATATCATATATTTTCTATATAATTTTATTATGGAATAACATCTTATTTAAGGAATGAACCGGGATTCATTTCCCAAAAAATATCATCAAATTATGACCTAAAAAAAGTGGAATAGTCCACATCCATCAATACTTGTATTGAAAACAACTTCCATAAAAAATCATTATGTTATATAAATTCATGATTCCCAAATGAATCAAATATTTTATATTGTTTCACCATTGTATCTAATAATAATGCATTGAGTGATAGATTGAACTCAACTACCATTCATATCCTTCATATATTTCTATGTATGAAAACATAATAGACATTATTGTCAATTTTTTCAACCATTAAGAATATGTTATTATGTGTTATGTATAACAAAAAAATGCAAAATAATAGACCACATCATTAATAAATACAACAGTTCTATACCTAATAAACCTATCACAATAATATAATATCACATTATGATTAATTATATATTATGTTATCCATAAACAGTATTTAAATAATTATTAAAAAATTTATATTAGAAAATATGGAATTGTTTTCATCCTCAAAATTAAAGTATCTCGTAAACTCCTCCAACCATCACTAAATTTCTACCAAAATTTAATAATGATATAATATATCAAATAAAACATATTTTATGAATGTTCATTCCCTTATGATCATGATTTAATAAAATCCAATTTTGTTTCATAATTCTAATCCTGAATAACCATGTACCATCGTCCCATTTTAATAATTCACCTTAAATGCCTCTCTTATTTGTGAGTGATATATGGATATGGGTGTCTATAATTTAAATATGTAATAAAAAATCATATGTATGTTAAATATTTATTTTTAATGACGTATATATTGTGCATTTTTTTATTTACATGGGTTAAAAACATTTATTTTTATAATTACTCCACTTATTGAGAGTTATCACTAATGATATAATTCAAGAGCTCATTTTAATTTTTTATAAAAAAAATTTGTTATTTATACTAGATTGTGGTCATATGGGGTTTGTGATTATTAATATATTTGGTGATGAATCTATAGTGCTTGGATAATGATAATGTCTTATTATTTTTGATATTGTGTAAAAAAAATTGATGTGTTATATATTAAATTACCAAAAAATAATAAAATAATTTATATTATTTATAAATTTGGTAAATACATTATGATTAATGGTTTGGTTGTAAAATTATTTATAATAAAATAAATGTCAATTTTCTTTGAGTGATAATAAATATTGATATTTAGAAATATTGGGGAATTAGTGTTGGTGTATTAGAATTGTTGTTTTGTTTATTTTTCTATAATAATTTTTAAAGTTTATTATCAATTGTCTTATATTAATAATAGGTTTGTCATTTTTATTTATATGATAATAATGGTTTGATAATCCTACTTATGTTAAGTGGTAGCAAACAGATTTGAATGAACGGGGATTTTAGGTAACTTTCATCAATATGGTGACCTTTTCTATAATAAAATGATGAATTTTTGTGGGATTAAACAAATATTTGTTTAACAAATATATGGATGTGTTAGGATTTTTGTCTAATAGTTTTTAGAGTTGGTTTATAGATGATTTATAGTTATACTAAATATTTATTTTGTGTTTTATAGAAATAATCGTATTTTAATTGTGATTGATATATTTTTATTAGTTTTGTATGATTTATCATTTTGAGGAATATTTTTATGATTTTCATTTCATATAAATTCATTTTAAAATAATTAGGTTCATAAGATTTTATTCTATAAAATATAACAATGTTTCTCCACTAACACCAGAATGAGTATATCTGTGTTGAAATAGATTGTGATTTTCTTAAATATCATGTTTGGAAATTATATGTTCATTAAAATTGGATATAGTATTATAGCTTGTCTTCATGAGACAATTGGAGGATGAGGATATGGTTTTCATTGAGCCAGTAAAAAATTAATTTCTTTTCTAATTTTATTTATATTGTGTTGAATGAATGAATTAATTTATTTTAGTCATGTGTTTTGTTTTATATCTTCATTATTGGAATGTATAGGTGGGTAGTATTGAGTTTATAAACTAATCCCCACATATTATGTTATAATTTTATATTATTATTGAAAATTTAATGGTTTGAAAATTTCTCCCATGGTTGAGTAAATATCAAAATTGGAGAACAGTTTTCATTGAAAACATGGCTTTCCAGGGTTTTTACATTAGTACGATTTAAAATGATAAATGGTAATGCAATATTGTTATGTATTTTAATTTATTAACCTTATATTTCTTAATTTATGGAATATTGATAATATTTGGTAATCTTGATACCATTGTGACCTGAAATAGGGTTTCAAATTTTCAATAAATAAAAAAACATACAACATTAATTGTGGGACTAAATCAAGATAAGTTATCTAAGATACTGTAGTACCTTAACTGAATCCATTAATAACCGTATATAATAACTAGAAAAAATAAATAATTGAAACCATTTTGACTTAAATTCCTATTAGATTAAAATTATACACCGTGAATGTGATATCCCAAGACATAACAATCTAACAACTGCAGAATTTATATAAAATATTACATTATAAATATTAATGAAACCATTTAGGATTATATTATTGGAGGGTTGGGATAAATCATTAACTAATAATGTTCATGAATTTTTTATTTAATTTATATTTTATCCACTTTATAATAATCTACGTATTCCTATACAAGTCTTAAATATATCACATAAATTCACCACACATGATTCCATTTGTGATTAATCAAACATAGTAATATTTTTTAAAACATTTGGAAATGAAAGAATAAGAAGGTTTATCTCAAATTATGAGTAGGGATTGTTTATAATAGATGTTATTATTAATTAAATATGGAGTCAATAACATTTTATAAAATAAATAATAATCAAATAATTCAACATATCTCACTACATGATGTCATAAGTACTATTTCGTTAATAATAATGAAAAAAGAAAATAATAATTGTGTTCCTATTGATGGAATGTGTAATTTCATATATATCAGGTCCATGTGGTTAGATATTTCACCCCATTAAGTACTTATTAAAATACACCTTCATTATATCAAGAACACATCCAATAAAATTAAATTATATGGAAGTCCTAAAGAGGATACCAAATCAATCTTTTCTCCTAAGACCTATAGATGAATCGATGTTAGATTCTAGGCCCAACCCAATACATGGTAGTTGTTGTCATTTTCATCATAAAATAGATAGTTTTTTATATTCGATTTTCTATTTAAATTACTTGTAATGATGTTACACATCCATTAATCATATAATGAAATATTACACTAAATGGGTACACATCAAAAGAAGATACATTCCTTGTACCATTATCACACCATGAAAAAATTAAAAATTATATTTTTAACAAAAGGTTATTACACTTTCAATTTATATAGGAGTCCACAATTAAATGATGTGCAGTTAGGTTACATGTGTTTTCAAATACTGAGTATCAGTAATAAGGTGGATTTACAATATTTATAATTTCCACTAATTTGGACTCCATTTTGACCTATACACTATTTATATTTGATTATGGAGACCTTCAACCATTCCAGACCAGCTCTTTTGGAAATTGATCATTTTGTGGTTGTGGTGCATCTTTATGGGACTGTTGTATTCCTTTCACTTTCATCTCTCTCTATATCCCTCTCTCTCCCTCTTATAATTTTATATGTCATAATTAAATCAACTGATCTAGATCATATGTTATTGATTCTTATTTGTCAGATGAGTTCGAAGATCATTTGTGCCTCCATTTTATACTGGTGAGTCTAATTGTTGTCTTGTGTTTTGTGAAATATGTAGGTGGGTCCATTTTAGATTATCCAAATTATAAATATTTAAATTCATTTTGTTTTAAATTTAATTCAATGGAATTTTGGGAAAAAATTTATTAAAATTGTAACATGTTTTTATCATACCAAGGAATTTTAGGAAAACACCCATATTATAATAGAATTGAAATTTCGGCTGTAATTTGAAATTGATGGAATTGGTAAATTGATTTTTGAATTGGTTCTAAAAAATGGATTACATTTATTTTATACAATAATTATATTTTTACAATTTAATATTATTTAATTTATAATAACCCTATGTTTCCATTATGATCATGAATTTTCATTTAAAGAAGGAAAATTAGACCATTGTAATGTAATTTAAATTTAATTTATGTACCCTTTTTCTATTGATTGACTAATTATATGGGATCATGGGTTTCTAGTTGTTTATTTTGGACATACAAGCTACGATGGAAATTAACTAGAAACCGATTGAATATTTCTTCCTCTACAAAACCTTGTTCGACATATCTAATCCCCAATGTGATGTTGATGGGTAATATTCGGTGTGATCATGATTGATATGTGTACACATAAATGCATTGATCACAGATTCGATATGTATGAAAAACCGAGAACATGAATCTACCATACAAATAGAAGATGACCATGGTCATTGTTGATGTGTGGTAGTTAATATTTACATTTTTGGGAATTTTTTTACTTATCCCTTATTATTTATTTAACGTTTTTTAAATAAAGTGTTTAATTAATCCATTATTCTTAATTTTTCCTTCATTTGAAAATAAAAGAATCATTTTTTAATTTGAAAATGTACAAAAATTTATATTTTTTGAGGTAGAATCCATGATTTGTTTTATTTTGGGTGAATATGATTATATAAAATATAATTAGACCCCATTGGGAATTCTAGTGCATAACAAAAAATTTCTTTCTGGTTTTTCTAGATTTTCTCATTCCATGTCTGAGAAAAGGTAAGGACATTCTTAGAGAAGGCAGATGTTTTCATTCCTCGGGTGATTAGAGTGATAGGTCATTTGGGATGTGGAGGCTTTTAGGTATTACTTCTAGTATATTGATACTGTATGGATTTTTTCTCTTATACCTCTTTTATTTCGTGTATTATCTCTCATTGGTGTTTTTTATAATACTGATATGTGACATTTCTATCCAATTTTGTTTAGCAAAAGTTTTCCCAATTTAATATTGCATGATTACATGTCCCAGTCACTATAATGTGATGATCAAGAATTACTAGAAAACTCTGTTAATGATTCCTCAGTTAGTAGAGTTAATGGTTATCTAGGCGAGTTTGTGACAAAACGTATAGATCGGGTTCAATTTGGGTATATTATTTTGATCGTTGTGGGAAAGATCTTTCTAGTAGACTATGTTGTGGATTGTCTAAATCTTCCTCCTAAAGTAGACCAGTATTATAATATTGTCACTAATAAATTATCAAATCATTATAATGATATATTTGTAGATTTGGATATTAAAATCATGGTAGGAAAAACTTATATATATTTACCTAAATTTTAATGTGTCGTATAATTTGATGGAACTTAGGGTGATGTTTCAGGATTCTGAGGAGAAGGTTTTAAAGGACTGATCAAATATCTATAATGTTCAATAGTATTGCACAAAATTAAGGATAATGGTAAGTTAGTGATAATTTTAGAATCTAGGGACATAAACCCCATTACTATGATAAAATTTAACATAATATCAAGGATTTATGACTTGTTCGCTTAGTTGTGGTGGTCCTGATGGTTCTATAGTATTGAACTATGATCAGGACATAACCAGTTTCTTTTTAGAGAGTATGATATTCCTATAATTTAGTTCAGATTTATATATGGACTGTATGAGTATCTTTTCATGCTTTTTGGGTTAAAACAATCACTATTTATGATCATACCTTTCAAGAATTGGATTTTTTGACAATATCATGACTCATTAATTGTAGTGTTTTTTGTTATATCCAAAAATACATTGAGAAATCATATTTGTCCAGTAATGACTAAGTGGCTTTGTTGAGTAATCATCGAGAACATCTAATCAATAATTATACCTCGAGGTATCACTTCTATAATAAGTAGTTATATTTAATTTTTCTTGTAAGATATGAGGACATAATTTTTATAGACCCTAATTTTTCGAAGGCCATGATTTTTTTTTCAAACAATTGGGACCCAAATTTTTTAGGGGTTTGTGGGATACGTAACACGGTTCATATAGGACATATAGAATTTGGATGAATGTATACATAGGATTACCATTAAAGAAGATATTTTTTAATGTATAGGTAAATGTTAGAAGGCATCACTGGATATTAAAATACTTGATGAAATATTATATCCTGACCATTCTAGAGCATGAGATTTTTCATGTGGTTCAAAATAATGCATCAGGTGTTGTTTCATTATTTTAGACGATTAAAATTATTGCTAATGGGTGACACTAGCTTTGACCCTAGGGGAAGAATTACGCATAACATGATGTTGAGTATGAATATGTGGTCCATGGACTAATATATTTGGGTCATTATATATTTTTGAGATAATTGTTATATTGAACGACCAAACTATAGTGTGTTACATCTTCCCTCAATGGGACAAGAATCTTTTGATGATGATTTCAGTTAAGTGGTAATGGAAATTTAATTATTAGATAGCCTATGTTTTGGGGAATGGTAATTTCATTCAATACAATCTAGTTAAAGAAACAAATCAGAGTGGATAGTTACCTTCAAATGATGGATTGTAGTTAATGATAATATTGGATAAATTTTATGTATATGCATATAAGAACCCATGGGAGATGATATGTGCTCCACATGGTCATAAAATAGGTGTTAGTGGACATAGAAAAGGCAATCACTAAATCATATCCAAAATTTATTATAATGTGAAAAAAGTTGACATGAATTATCCCATTTCCACGATGGTCAATAGATAGTGAAAATCAGATATATTTTCATAGAATAGTTATTTTGTCAACTACCAAAAGATAACATTTAATGATGGTCAATAATTACTCTTAACGGGACGTACAATATGGCTAAAGGAACACATATTGGGATATGAAACAACTATTCTGGTGGATATGAATGAGGAGAGGTTTCATGTGCATTATATTCCATTTTCCAACCAATCCGAGAAGAATTTATAATATCATTAAAATAGAGTATTTCATTATAATTATATCATGATTATGTGGATGTTGGTTGAGGTGATTAAGGACATAGTGACAGTTTTTCCAATATCTATGAGATTTATACACATTATATGTGCAATAGTTTCTCAGTTTAAAAAGGAATTCCATTTACTTTCAATCTAAGAATCTCACCCAGTATGTGATTTATTCCTGGTTTATGTTTGTGATATTGTATGAATTTAAAAAGTTCCCTCCAAATTCATATAATATAAATACTAAAATTTTATATCTCAACTATAGAATATGTTTTATAAGGATATGTGAATGTATTTAAAATTGATTAAGGAATACTATATATAGACCAATAGATAGTGGGAGAGGATGATCCAAATCATGGGGGGATATTCTTTGCTAATTAATCAATAGATTCAATGGGGAATGGGATGATCATATGGACTTCATAGGGTTTGTGTACAATACCAGTTTCAAAGACAATATTTATATGGATCATTTTAAGGAACATTATATATATCTTCATATCACACTATTGTGTTGGTAAATAATGGGTAGGGAAACTATTGTTGTGATATTAAGAGTTTGTGAGACCTTCATGAGGTCATAGTAGATCATGAAGTAGTTTGATACCACTCTAATTTCATAGTGATTATATATTCCAATCGGTGTAAATAACCATTGGTGTTTACTATCAGAAATTGAGTTTTATTATAGTATTCAAATCATTTGGGGAATAATAATTTGTGGAGGCATGGTGAACATGAGTTATGGTTTTTCATTTTATGTTAGATCACTAAGTGTATCGAATTAGTGGGATACTATCTAAAATTTCCACAATTATATTAGCGGATTCATATATTATTTCATGTCTCATAGCTTCAAATTTATGATCATGATCATTCATATGTTTTCATCAGTGAGGATGTTGAATTCGAGACAAATGAACCATTTGTTGGGTAGTCGTCATATATTATATAATAGGGAGATAATGTGTTTAAGGGGATGATTATGGCACATGATTGAGTATTTTTGTAGCAAGGAGAGATATAAGAGGATACATGTGAGCTTGATCATAACATTAATGATAAGTGGACTATGTTTTTTATACATGACTACAAGAAAAACTTCTCAAGGATGATAATTTTATATGATAGGTTATTTGTAACACCCTAATATTATAAAGTTGAATTAAAATTTCATTATTGGATTTTCTTTTTTAATTATCATTTATATTTCTAAGGAATTTTAAAGGGTTTGTTAAATATCTAAAATAGATAATTGGAATTAAATTTTTAGTTGATATTATATTCAATAGAACTATTGATATTCCACATTAGGGAGGGTGAGGCTACATTATTTTTGGGGTAATATGATGTGTTGGTCAGATCTAATAGTTTTGATTATATGGGATTATCTAAATTAAGTTTAATTGGGGATGTAATGTATAATAAAATGATGGAATGAGGGATGTTCTACTAATTTTTCCAATGTTTTTCCATAGACAGTGGCTAAAGTATAGTTTTTTAGGAATGTAATTAAATCTACATCTATTTTATACTATTAAACCATGGTCCCCTTAGATTGATAATAGGATCTCATCAATAACCAAAATATAGTTTCTAGGATTTTTAACTATAAAACATTATTGAATTGACAAACACTTTTGATCAAGTTTCATTTATATTTTGGAAAGACTGTGACGTTGACATATGTTATTCACGATGAACCATGTTTTTCTATATTTCCAATAATTGCATGAGGAAATTGATACCCAAAAATTTTCTGGGATATCCTCTTAAACATTATGTGACATTCGGAATATTCAAAAGAAATTTCACTAAAAAAATCATGGCTTAATCATAAGTCTAAAAGGATATAATATTAGTGATTATATGTGATTTCTTATCCCATCATATGTGGATTCCCTATATTTTTTATTTTATTTTATATCCATCATTTATCTTGAAATCATCTATGGTCATGTTCTATTGGGGAACTATGTGGTCTTTGGATAGTTCTTGATAATGGTAAATGTGTTATAGTTTCTGGAAATCAAATTGGTGCAATATTTACATACCAAACACACTTTCTTCATGATTATTCAACAATAATAAAACCATTCATTTTTTGGATTCTTAATGGGGGAATTGGCAGGTGAACATCATTCATGGTGGTGAATATTGTAATTTGGGATTCACCACTCTATATATGAATAGATACTGAATTTTGAATCATGTCATAGAGTAGACTGAGATGACAGTACTAGTTCGACTGTGATGATCAGTGAGCTGATAATATTGTTCTAGGTGATATATAAATATATATATATATATATATATATATATATTATTTTTACTGTTTAAATCAATGATATAATAATAATTCTTATATGGATTGACCCTTCAATATTGAGATGATTCTTTAGATTAAACATGATCCTATCAAATGTAATAATATTTGAACATGAATATCATGGAACCATGGTTGTTTGGATGAAATGTGTGAGTAATCCATAACGTTGGAGTATAGGTACCACTTGATTTAGGGCATTGATTGTTAATTTATTTTTTAATTCAGATGATTGAGAAAAAAACATTGTGAGAGAAGATATTTCTATCATATTTTATGATCTAGGTAATGTAACTTCCATTATCACATTCCTTCAGGTGTGGTTCAAAAAGTGGTATAGTCATTGTTTGTGGTAAAATAGATAGAAAAGTGTCACTTGAAAAATAATTGATTGTTACATTAAAGTTAATTTACATATTTCCATGGAATACATGATAATATACATGTTCTCTTTGGTATAAGGATTATTATGTGGTTTCAAACTGTATTTATAAACATAAAATGATCTAGAACCATGATGCACAACAAGACATAGTAATCAAGGATCCCAAAAAGGGAATCTGATAATTTAAATTGAAGAAATGAATATTAGATTGGGATTTTAGGTGGAATAGTGATGGACTCTCTAGTGATGTATTTTTCACTATATGTATTTTTTTCATTATGATACTTTGGTTTAACCTTCCACATTTTTCATCCTCGGAATATCCCTTGTTTGAATTTATATAAAATCCATTTAATCAGTAATAGAATAGAATTTATTCACTTCAATTTTTCCGTATTACGAATTTATTCCACTCTTGATACATTTTTTATGAATGAAATTTGTTATTGAGGTAATGTCTCCACATTGCAACTTTCATAAACTCACTGTTGTTATGAAATAACTTACATACTGGGAGGCATTCATGAGGTCATTCAGTACTTCAGCATAAACCAATAATCCTATTTTAGATGAATTTATATATCAGGGATACTTATATAAAGGATATATTTATAAAATTTTCAAAAAATAAATAGAAAAACACTTTAAATTATGCCTATAAAAGTAGTGTAAAGAAATTTGACATTTTATAAAAACAATGAAGCAATAGGTGATGAATGTTATGAAAAGTTGAGAATACGAAGTGGAGGCCATGAGGATGTAGAAGATTTTGATCACGATTTTGTTAATGATGAAAATGAGGGAACTGCTGGATTTTTTCCTGTGCAAAATAGTATTTATTTATTGTTTTCATAATTAAAAATATTATTGTTTTTATTTATAACTATACTTTTCCTGAATTTAATTTTTTACTAATTTTTTTAATATATTATTATTATTTATGTTATTATAAAAATTTAATTTTTTAAATATCTAAAAAAATATTTTTATATATTGATTTATTATGTTTATGAATGTGGTTGTTTTTCATTGTTACCCTTGCATAATTTTTTGTTCACAGTTTTTTTGTGAGTAAAAAATTCATCTTTGGCCATTTCTGTTGACCCTCAAATGTGTCTAACAGACCATTACACATCACAGTCATTCCATGTATACCATGTCCCTATATAATAAATTTTGTTTTCACCCTTATGTTTTATTTACAAATTTTAATTTACCATTACATGTGTCATCAAATATACCCTTGGGAGGGTATTATGTTCTAACAATTACATTATTACTCTATTTCATGAGTTCTATTTAATTTAATGTTATTGAATGTTTATAAGGGTTTTATTTATTTGAATGTATCTATAAATTATTATTTATTATATCTATCATAATTATGTTTACATTATTTTAAAAAAAATTACTTGAATATAAACAATGTTCTAATTTTAGGATTATAATTTTAATATGAATGTGAAAAAGTTTATATTTATTTTGTTAAATTATTTTAAACGATTTTATTGTTTCAAAATTCATATGAGATATTATCAAACATATTCCACGATTTTTTATAATTATCAGTTCCATATCAAAATATTTGATGATATTATATATTATTTAATATGAAAGGAATATTGGAATTAATTATTAAATTTTATAGTATGAATTTTTGTGAGATTGGTGAATATCATTGAACTAATATATTTTATTATTTATAAAAAATTTATAATCATGTGATTTGGAATTTGATTCAATTTTTCAATAGATTTATAATTTTTAATGATATATGTTTTAATAATTTGTTTCCATATATCTTTCTCCGTGATAATTGTTCTATATTTTTTTAATATTTTATGAAATATTTTATCATTCCCCTTATCAAGAACATGGATATGATATATTAAAGTGATTTAAAATTGTAAATTACATTTTTGAATATGGTGAGATAACTACATTTCAATAGAAGTGGCTACAGATATAATAATGTAAAAAATGTAGGTATTTATAAAGAATATGTGTATATGATATATGAATACCCTTCATAGACCTTATAAAATAACTATTGTCAAATATGAATCATTAATAGAACAAGATGCTAAAAAATATGTCTTAATTTATAAATCATGGTTTATCATTATGAAACTCCAATTAGAACTATTTATAGTTTTATATATTATTAAAAAACTACATCGAATATATTGCTGACTTTAAATTTGAATGATCATGGTTAAAAATATATAAGAAACTATTTTTAACATTCAAATGGACAAATTTCGAAAAATTAAAATATATAGTCATTAATGTGAAAATGATTTTTTAGATATATTCACAACGATTATGAATAACCATAGTTTAACATGTTGAAATAATAAATAATGGTTTATGGATTGAATAGACAATTAAATCCTTAACAATGATGCGGAATTTATGAAATTTAGAAATTGAATAAAGAATTTATTTTTACAATACTCTTTGGATGAGCCTATTGTATCCTTATTAAAATAAAATATAGTGTTTACAAAGAATGATCTTGAGTCACCAAAAAAATAGAGTTTATTTTAAATCAAATTATTCTTCTACAAACTAAAATACTAATACATTTTTTTATTCTAGATCAGATAAGGATTATTGTATATAACAAATTAAAAAATAAATTCAAAGACTAATTACGAAAAATAATACACAAGATAAACGATTATGGAAATGAAAAATAAAAATATGAATTTAAAAAAATTTCATAAAGTTAAATATACAATTATTTCTAATAAATTTAATAAACCTATAACTACTAAATATTGTTGAACAAAGATTTACCAATAAGTGAAATATGACATGTATAGAATGGAAAATAAATATATATACCATGCTACTTGGTGTTTCATGGAAGAATAAAACTACAGTAACGAATAACGAAGGGACAAGGAAAATTAAAACTATTCAATGAGTGGAAAATATCATGATATAATAGATCTATATTGATGATATTTTGAAACATGCTGGTAATTGCTTCATCAATAATTGGTAATGGTTATTCAAACATCATATCATGATTCTAAAGATAAATCATAGCCTAGTTTGGGCTAAATCAAAATTTGAAGAATTGAGTTCTTTATGTGATTAATTTCAAGAAGAAATGAAAAATATTTCTATAAATTATGAAATTTCTTCTATGAGTTTATAAAATGATTCTTAATACTATAAAAATATTGTTTTAGAAAATTAAACGGTTGAGAAATTCAATTTTATGTTTGATATAAATATTTTTTTGAGAATTTTTTTTCTCAACTAGGAAATGTGAATAATAGTGTGAAAATTTTTACTTCTAGTACTAGGGATAAATTGTTTGATTATTTTAAAACTAAGTAAATGATAAATAATAAATTGTATGATGAGATATTATTATTGACAGAAATATTATCTAAATTTACGGTTGGATGATATACTTTGGAGTAAATTTTTATACTGAAAAAATATCTCAATATAATAGATGATTTCCAATACATTATAATAGATTTCCATAAATTTACAAGAATAGATAACAAAAATTATTTTATTTATTATTGTTTTTATATATTAATCATTTAGAGATTATACATATGATTATTTTTTAGAGAAATTTAATCCCTTGGATATACAAAGGCATATATTTCTAACACTTCATTAAGAGTAACAACACCTATGAAACATGGGTTATTAAAGATACTATATTGAATCCTGTTTAACTAAAATTTGTTAGATTTACATTTTAAATTATTATTAATTTTTTGAGAAGCTTAATATTGATATTTATTTATCATACGGTATCTAAGAATATTCTTTAATATATATTTTAGTTTTTCAAATGATAATGAAATCACTGTTTTATATTTTTTTGTTTACTAAAATGAGAAAACTAGTTTTTTAAAATAACCTACATTTTATAAATTATTTTAAACATTTATTATTAGTTTATATGAGCCCTTTTATATTTTTATTAAAATGAATTAACTTATTTTGAATTATTATTTTTATATCATTATTTAATTTTGTGGATGTATAATAATATGATTCAATTGTAGTGATGAAATAAATTTGGAAAATGGAGAATAACTTTTTAATATTTAAAAGTGTGGGTGATGTTTTCAAATTTGTAAATATTTCAATCAAATTCAAGAGGGATAAAAACATTTCAGTTTTATATATTTTTTATAATTATTAATAATGGGGAGGATATTGGAGTGTCTCAAATTTAACTATATTTTTATTTATTAATTTTTTATTAACCAATAATTTTGTTAGTATTTTGTATAATAAACTATTGAATTTCATTATTTATTAATTATTTAGTTTTCTTAACAATGTTTTTTTGTAGTTTAATTTTTTGTTATGTCATTTGAACACATAATTTTCAAATTTTTTGTTACCCTTAAACATGTAGTAATATTTTATTTTTACCATTGCATAATCTTTAGTTCACCCTTCTTCATCATTTTTAAATTTCATCATACCTTTATAAGAGCATTTTTTTCCCAAACTAAAGTCTAACATACCTTTGCACAGATCATGAACTTCATGTTTACCCTTACCCCACATGGTAAATGTGTCTATTACCATTATGTATTATTTACTTGTTATAGTTTATCTCTGAATATGGAATGAAATATACCCTTATTTTCATATAGAATTTTTTAAATTCCATGATCACTCTCTTTCACAATTTTAATGTTATTTTTTGTTAATATATGTTTTTTGGATTTTAATTATTTTAGCCAATATATAAATTATTATTAAATGAATTAAACTCAGTGATATGGTTATAAACATTTTTAAACATATTTTTATGAATATTATTTCCTGTCTTTTTTCATTATTATACTAATGGTATGAAACATAAATATTTTGAATTTAATGGTTCAAATTTTATTTTTATTTTATTAATTAGTAATTTTTTTACATCTTATCAAACTTAGACTAATATTTATATAATGTTTAATGAAATATATATTTTTTAGTTTCATACATTATCATGTCAAATATCTAATTAAATTTTGAATTATAATTTTGAATTTTTATAGTTTGAATATCATTGATATTGTTGGATATCATTGAACAATTATTATAGATGTTTTTAACTACTCAATCGACTAATTTCAAATAATTTATTATTTCTAAAATTCATTTGAATTTTTAATAATAGATGTTCAAAAAATTTATTTCTATATCTCTCATCAATTATTCATGATATTAATTATCATTCATGTTATTTTGGATTTCATAATGCATAACATAGAATTTTTGGGTTGTTTATATTTTAAGGGTCAGAGGAATTGTGAGATGATGATATAGTATATGTATCTATTATAAATGTGCTTCTCCGAAAAGTAACTCATATATTGAAGAACTCTCATGGTAGGAAAATGATCATTGACATTATTCACCTTGATTATATAAACCATACTATTCTAAAATAACTGAACATCATCATTGAAATTCATTTTATAGCCCAAGAAGATTTTTCTACACCATAATTCTTTCTATAAATATCCATTTTTTCATTCTTGTATATATTTAATCACAAATAGGTATATTTTTCAACACAAATGTATTTCAAAAAAGGGTAATAGAACGTAAAAAATATTATTTAGTTATGGATACATGAGAAAATTTGATAAAACATATTTTGGGGATACTACATGGTGAAAAGACTGAATATTTTCTGATCCCACAAATAAATATTTTAGTTTTGGGATTCTACCACATAAAAATATTTAGATGAGAATTATTCATTTTATAGAGTCTAGGTTTAGATTTCTCCCTTATAAATTTATCTCTCAGGTATCAGTGGGATCGAAACTCAATGAATTTGGCTGTGAAATGTGGAAAATTTCATTTTCAATGAATAAATATAAAATTCATTATGTTATACTCTTAAAAAGTTCTAAAAAATATTATTTCATTAAAATATCTTATTCATTTAAATTTAATTTTTTAATCAATTTAAAACACTAACTTCTACAATAATTTTTAATATATCTAATAATTTGATGTATAATCTATTCAACTCACATTATCTATTTCCATCATTATTTGGGACCACACCATTATTATTAGAGCCTAACCATCTTAAGGTTATTATAGTTGTGGTATTGTGTTTTTATCAGATACCTCATAAAAATATTATTCGCCCTATGGATACATAGAACATTGGTTTAAAAAATGATGAAAAACAAATTGGTTGTCGAAAATGTCTACATAATACATAAAGGATGAAAACTATACAATATTAGTAAAACATATCTAACTTATGGTCAATAATATTTTTCATGGGTGCTATGAATAATGATTGTATTAAAGCAATGAATGAATATATTTTACAAAATTGTAAATATCGTAATCGTGGAAATTATTCTAAGGAAAAAAATAATATTATTAGAACCATGATGGTATTTCTTAACAACCATAATTAAGATGATCTGTTTTTAAATATATTTATACTTATCCTATATCCTAAATGGGATGGCCCTTACATTCCACCAGACGACCATTTTTTGAATGTATATATTAATATTTAAATACATTTAAATTCAAATATATTTTTTGTAATAAAATGATATATTAATAATTTTTGTTTTTTGGATCTAAATAATTTGTGAGGAGTTATATTTCCCCTAATAATGTGGGAATCTATTACCTAAGGGAACTGATGGAAGACATATAATAACATGATATCTTGTGCAGACATATTTAACCATTAGTTCAGGTTGAAACGAATTTTATCACACGTCTTCTTTATCCACCTTCAACAGGATTCACTCATCAGTTCATTATTTATTTTTTAGGGAAATGTTACAAAATTTAACATCCGACACTATTATAAAAAAAATAATATATTCAATAGTTTAAAAACTATACAAATATGAGATTAAATGAATAACTAAATAGTAAAATTATCTTACAACTATAATATTTCAATTATATCGAAAAAATGAATATAATAAATGACTAATTATTTAAAAAAAATGTTCACACTCATCATTAAATTGTTAATTAGTTCTATAAATTTTTTTCTTTTAATTGCATTATTTTATTTTTATTCATCAAATACATTATTTTAAAGAATAATATTTGTTAATTTTGTGAGTGAACAAAAAAATTAATTTATATAATAGTAATGTTTTTTAATCAATGAAATAATTATAAATTTTAAATTAAATTATAAAAATCAGCCTATGTTTAAATTTTTTATTTTAAAAAAAATGACATCTCAATTTATAGTTCAAAAAACCATTTTTATGGAAAAATTTATTTTCCTTTCAGATTTTTAAAAATGGAAAATTTATTTTATATAATTTTTAAAAATTAATTTCTTCATTTTTATTTAAAATAATTCAATTATTTTTCTGGAAATGGATTTTATATATTCATTTAGTATAAAAATTCTTTATTTATGCAAATGACATTTTTTTCGAGAAATTGTATTTCGTTGCAATTTATCAGATTATTTTTAAATTTAATACAAAAAATTAACGGTTTTATATTTTGGATATATGATTTCATATTAGAAATCATGGGTTATAAATTCAATAAATATTTCAGTTATTTTTTACTATATTAATAGTTAACATAGTAATATTTATTACCATAGTAAATGGAAAATCCTCAAATTATGGGTAAAATATAAATGATAAGGCCAATAAAATTACCCAATCACCTAACATAGTTTTATTGGATTTGTAATATGTATCCACACTAATTCATATTTTTCTTAAATTAAAATTTAATGACACTTGTATTATATTATAACCTTTATAGTATTTTATTTAAATAAAATTCAATCATGTCACACTCTTATTATAGAAAACTATAATATTTTGAATTTGGTGGTATCCAGAAGATAATATTGTCTCTAAATAGTATTTTGAAATATAATATATTTTCTTCATCATGGAAATTTATTATTAATTTTAGTGAATAAATAAATACCTTAAAATCTTACGGAAAATTGATGTATTAATAATTTTATTAGTGTGGATGTAAAATAAATGTTATTAAGAATATAAAAAATTATTTAATTTAATTTCAATAAATAAATAAATAATTTTGTAGACAACATGTAGATATTTTTTCTGTAAAAAACTATTTTTCTAGGTTAATACTGGTTAAAATTATATTATAAAATTCATATTAATGAATAGTCCAAAAAAATTGGTATTTTGAATTTTGTTTTATTAGATAATATTTCATTAAATTATATAAATTATTTAAAAAAAATAAACCAATGTATTTTAATAAGATTTAAAATATCATTCATGAAACATTTATGGGTCTATTATCATTTACAGTGACCATATTGACACACATATTGTTAAAAAACATGTTCTTATAGTATGAGTTAAAGTGGATAAATAGTTGATAAAACAAAAATATAAGGGTAGAAATGTAGTAAAAAATTATAATATTTATTGGATGAATTTATTTTGGACATAATAATATTACAGTACAAATTAATAATTTATACCTATTTTGAATTGATGGAAATATAAAAATTTAATATATTATTAATATTCAAGAGTGTCCATCCCCTATCCTATAAAATGATATTCTTATTCACTATAATATAAGGTTCAATAAATTTTGATTACAAATTTCCTACAAAAATAAATTTCCCAAAACCAAACCATATTTAAAGGCTTTTTATTTTAGTCATAACACCAACCATTGTTCTCTTAATATGTTATGAAAATGAGTTCATTTTATGAATAATTGCATTTTTAATGAAGGATTTCTGTATTTTTATACTAAAAACCCAAAATATTCTTCAAACTAGATTAATTAATAAGTATTTTATACACATATACATATATATTATTATTTCTATTTCATAACCCAAGTAATTAACCACATAAATTAAATGAAAAAATAATTTATCATTCATGTGTACGGCGTACAACCTCCTCAGGAAGAGTTGTAGTTTAATTCCATCACCACCACTAAATATTGTTTATAACGATGGAATTAAGGATAATATATTATATATGATGGGTTACCCCAGAGAAAATTCCAATGCATTAGGTAAGGAGTTTTTTCTCTAGAGAACTACATTTGAAGTCACCCATAATTTTTGTCAAATTTGTAATGATTTTTAAGTGTTATTTATGGAAAAAATGACGATGATGTTACATGGAACCAATATGAAATATTTATTTTTTATAACGATATTTTATATAAATATCATCATTTCTAAATTTATGATAAAGATATTTTAAAAGGAAAAACGTATCTATTTTTGAATTAAAAGTAACTTTTTAATGATATGGTTTTAATGGGTTATAATTTTTTTAGTAAACTAATATTTAAATTTATTTTATCCATTAATTATATATTTTTTAACATGCCTACTATTTTAAAAGAATTTTCTTTATTTATGTGTTTCTGAAAATAAATATTTTTGTTGGGTGTTATGAGGTTTTGGTAACAATGGAAATGATATTTTATTTTAACAAATTTCATTTTAATGGGAAAATGGATAATATATAGATGTTTTGTCATATAATGTTTGGGTTTACTTGGTATGTGTTTGTAGGGTCCTGAAAAATCCGCAATGGAAATTCTACCCAAATCCCATAAGAATTGGGGCAAATAATGAAAGAAGAAACACAAACATGACCGGTTTACAAACCGGCCCCATGGAAGTGCAAAGTTGCCCGCACCCGTGAGGCACCCCCCTCCGTGAATAATTGTCGTTCACGAAATCGATGCGAAGAGCCTCTACGGTCACGAGGCAGGATGGGCGCCAATTCGGTTCACCGTCACGAACCGCCCCAACCGCGGACCGTGTCGACCAGTTGAAGCCGCACCCACTGTCATTCGCAAAATAGAGGCGGAACCCTCCGCAGCCACGGAGCCCTCCGTGAGTTTGCCTCACAGAGGGGGGGGGGGAGCATTCAATACCCACCGTGAATCATGGATTGACCAAGTAAACTTTGAACAGGGTATTTGGTTATGGGTCTCTACAAAAGGTGTCGTGTGGCCACAGATACATTCCATTCCCCACTCTATAAAAGGGGACCAAGGGGAGAAGAAAAAGGGGATCGGAGAACTGGAATCGGATTCAGAGGGATTGAAGATTTAGAAAGAGATCAGTTGATGGAAGGCTTCAGATTTCACAAACATCGAAATCCCCATCCGCGAACCACTACAAGTATACGAATTAACAAGGAATTGGAAAACGCATAATAATTTGGTGAACCTTGAACCTAAAAATAATTAAAAAGGAGAACCACGAACCATAACCCCGTCGCGGATGACTTCCCCGCAGACCAGGGAATTTATGCCTCTTTTCCCATCCGTCGTACTGCGTAGCACTCTCCTACGCGGGTGAAGCCCCGACCGACGAGCCTCCAATCGGCGCCGCCCTAGGCCGCCGCTACCCGCCTGGAACCCACCACGAACCACCCTGGTTAGCGGATTGAACCCGAAGTCATGAACCACCCTGGTTCGCGGATTGAACCCAATGTCGTGAAGCACTCTAGTTTGCAGGATGCCAATCAGTCCGCGGACCACCCTAGTTCGCGAACGGCTTCTCCAGACATGTGGAACTCCCCCACACAAAGGGTGCCACCACCCATACATCTCAGTGTCTCGCCAAATACTTTGGTGTTCTCATTTCCAGAGCCAGGTAAAATCCTTCCGATCCGGCCAAGTCATCCGTGACTCCCTCATTGGCATGTTCATCAGCCCCTATCCAAGGCCTCCGCCAGAGCCACTAGATCCGCATGGTGTAACTTTCAGTCGCATCAGCGTGCCATTTTGAGTTCACATATCCACGTTAACAGGGTCAAAGGGGTTACCTCGACCCTTGAGCAGATTTCCGAAGCATTCATGGGTTCACATTCCCATGGTAATGTGGAGCCTGAGGTCGGGAATCCATTTTCTACCCCTCCACTTGTTGAGGGTTCCTCAGAGATGGTAAAATAGCCATCAGAAGGAAGCCCTCATGCACTGTAAGAGAGGAGATGGGCACAGGAGCACCCCATTTCCCTCTCCCGCTGGGCTTCGTCACCCCGGGCGTCCATCTCAGAGTAAGCCCCGACCTTCTGGGCCTCCTCAGAGCATAATCCCCAATTCATCACCCTAGGTCACCCTCATGTGCATTCCCCACTCCACTTCTCACGGATGCACCTTTAATGACGTGATCCACTGGTCCCTGCTACCTCTTGTTTCTCACACCGAGCATGACTAACATGGGCTTAGAGTAAGCATCGACAATGACATAGATCATTCTGGGCCTCCTCAGAGAGTAAGCCTCAATCCGTCATTCTGGGCCTCCTCAGAGTGTAATCCCCAAGCCAAAGCGAACTAAGGGGACTTTGATCCATGCCAAAGCATGGTACGTAGGAAGTCTCCACGAGGTTCAAGCCCACCACTCGGCCATTTCTTCATGTCGAGATCCACCCTCATCCATCAAGATGTTAAACGGTATATACGAACTATGTGGACATTGATCCATGCATCCTAAGACGGGTACATAGGAAGCCTCCCTCAGTTTCAAGCCCAACAACCGGTTGATCCGATAATCTCCACACCAGTTCCCCGCGCCACTCCTAGTGCTGCCTCAAGCGAGTTCCAACCCTTCGTGGTCATTAATCCAATGAGGGATGGTAAAACTCAGGAATAAATGATTATGAACCCCTGTGTCCAGTTCATCATTTCCCACCAAGGTTAAATACGTGGAAACTATGTTTGGGAATAAACCAAAGATTCGAGAAAATATGAATACATCTTTAACCTATAAGAGAGTCACGGAAGAGGCAATAATTCCCCCCAAAAAGGATGTGGTGAGCCCGACATCCCATCCTCTCGACCAATGTGAGTTCTTAAACGTCGCTGGTCAGACCATCCGGTGAACACCTGCCTTTGGAAAGCATCTCCATCAATAATTTGATATGGAGCCATTGGGAATTTCATGGATGAAAACCAGAAAGAAACAAAAAATGGTGAACCAGAAGTGAATCTTTAACCAAACATGACGGATTCAACTTAATCCCAACCTGTGCCACCATATGCCCTAATGGAGGGCCAAGCAAGGCACCACTTTCATAACTCCCTTCGATCCAATGGCATCGTAAAGGAACTCACAAGTGCGCGTTTCCAAATATGCAAGGACAAGACTTCCTCCACAACGGAGGACCCCGTCACCCACCCAACCTCTTCCACAATGGGTTTCAGACGTGCTGATCTGAGAGTACCATGTGACTGGTACTCTCCCAATGGCGGAGGAGGCCATGCACGCCCTCCAATCCATCAAGAATCATCGGTCGCATGCCCAGCAGTGACCGCAAAGGCGGAACCAGACAGCCCCTGTCGTTGTCTCCAACCGTTTCAGGAGCCTATCCTCGTAATGGGACAATGGGTACCTACATTATCTTAGGGAGGAAGATGTGGTCGACATTGAGGACTTCATCCCCACTGAATAGGGGTTCTACTCCATGGCCACCACTGGAAGGTGTCATCGCGGTCACGCCGCGACTCAACATCCTCGCGCTGAGGAGGATGTCTCCCCGACGATTCCGGACCACGCTCTCCGAGCTCCGGCCCCTCGGACCACCCGATGAGGGTGGTAGACCTACCGCCGAGGACCGTTCGTCACCCTGGTCCCTGAGGAGGAGCTCCATTGCTCAGCCATAGAGACGTACCACGAATAGGCACCTACACCTGTTCGTTCCTCCCAAGCCCGCCATCCAGACATGGCGGCATCATATGAGCCGGTGCACATCCCCGCCGAGCACTATCAAGCCCGTCGCTCACGCGGGATGGAACATACTAGGAATGCACATCTCCCTTACCAGGGATGTGAATCCCACTAGCTTGATGTGGTGGGGACCCAGTACCTGCAAGACCAGCACTTTCCAGTTGCTTCAGATGCCCGCCATCCTTATGTGGTGGCGATCAATAAATCCCGCCTCCCAGATTTGGCCGAAAATCATAGGTGGGCACGTCTCCCCACCAACAAAGGCCACTAACTCGATACGGTGGGAAACCAATATATGCATATCCAAATCACTGCGGATGTAAGTAATGTCCGCCACCCCGATGTGGCAGAAAACAGAGAGAGAAACCTTCGTATCCAGGTACAGGGGTAGATTCGTTCACCTACCCCAACACAGGAGAATTGTCAGTACCCACTGAACACTAAATGACTGGATTAGGATATTCCTACTCTGATACCGGAATGGTCCTTCATACCCATTCCATCCAAAGATGTCTCTTTGCATATCATGAGAATGATGGAGGAGCAGGTATCGATCCCAGATCATATCTTGCAGACTTGCCAGCATGTAATTTCATCAGCAGCAACAGCAAGGACTCAGGACCGTGAGCCCGTTTCTCCAATTAAGGCGACTCATCTAAGAGAAGAGATAGCTTCCTCGAATCAGATTTGTATCTCTGGATCTACCCAGGAGGGTCACCGACCATATTTCGCAATGCAAGGACAACCGGATCGAGCAGCTTCGCTCGTTCCAACTGGGGGACACCCATCCATCATGGTGGATGCTCCAGAGCATGCATATATCCCTACTAAAAATCAAGATGTTCGTCAGTGTATCCCGTCAGCATCATGGGACCCAATTAGACAGGGATCCAAAGGAGGTGAAGTCCGTTTTCAATAGCATACGGTCCCCACTCCCTGCAAAAGATCACCCCGAATGCACTGAAGGCAGCCGAAATATAAAAGGCTGGTTTATTACTCTTCTCTACTGGATGCTGGAGTTCCTGATGATGCTAAGAACACATCAATGGCTCAGAACCCTGCCCACCCATTACCATATTATAGGAGTGGTAGTAGCAGTTGCGAAGGTCCTCCCTGCAATGTCGCTACCAGCAGCTCTGAAGGTCCTCCCTAGAGCATCGGTGGGGGCCTCCCCCGCGGGCGTATAAAGATCTTTTACGAGATCTTCTCTCTTGATGTGAGTCATGGAAACCCTCCACGTGACCAAAATATCGAGCAGCAAGAAGGTCATATACTTGTTGTGGTCTACCCTGAATTTCCTCCCTAGGGTATACACTGCACACACTCTCCATGAAGTGGGACCACAGATTTTGATGGTAGACCTCGCTATCATAGTCTCAACTACGGAGGTCCTCCCCATAGTGATGTCTCATCATGACAATAAGGCCATACCCTTGTCGTGGCCTTCCCTTAAGTTCCTCCCCAGGGGTTACACTACAACTGAACTCCATGATGCTAGTTATCAGGTCACGGTGGCAGTCCTCGCCACCCTGATAACGGAGGTCCTCCCCGTAGAGACGTCGTGCTACGGGAAGGCCCTCCCCTCGTTGCGGTACATTCTGGAGTCCTTCCCCAGGATGTATCCTACAGATATTCTCCCTGCGGCGGCAGTAATGGTATTCCTCGCCATTTCCATAGCTGTGATGGTAGTCCTCGCCACACTGCCACCATTGTGAAGGTCCTCCCCACAATGGCCCCAAGCAACAAGAAAGTCCTCCCATTTTCGCGACATGTCCTGAAGTTCCTCCCTAGGATGTGCATCGAACGTCAATCCGTGATGGTCATCCTCACCATGATGGAAGTTGTTGCAAAGGTCCTCCCCGTAACAATGCTACGCAGCCAGAAGGTCCTCCCTTTGCTGCAACATGCCTTGGAGGTCCTCCCCAGGGTGTGCACTGCAAAAGTACACTATGCAGTGAAGTGTCAAGCAGTAATAGTAGTCCTCTCCATTACGGCCATCATTGCAAAGGTACTCCCCACGATGGCATACTATTTTGACAGGAAGGACCTCTCCCAGCCGAAGCAAGCACCGAAAGGCCCTCGTATGCCGAGGATCTCAGATGGACGAGATCGAGCATGTCAAATTCCCATCTTGTCGATAACGGCGCCCTTCTTCGAACACGCGATGGTCCAGGGCCGCGTTCATCTTCTGAACCACCTCGGAATCACCCACAATACAATTAGATACCCACCGGTCCCACTGCCTCCAACTACAATGAGAGCCTTAGTTGGGCTGACCAGGTAGAAGAATCACTGGCGGAGGAGTATGCCGATACGCTGCACCTGAGGAAATGACTGGCCAGGAATGATTTACAAGTTATGTTTTGGCCCATGACCACCTTTTAGTACGACATACCCAGGGATTTTTTGGAAGAATGCATGCACGACATCCACCATAACATATGGGCGACACTCCACTGGAAAAAATCGAGCTTCCTTCCCTATGACGGATATGGAGACCACATCAAGACGATTGGGGACCTCCTACGTCATATCGACCTGGAGGCCCTTCCTCGACGTGATAACAACGCCACGAGAGGCGCAAAGGGAATATGGAGGCAGCATGCCTCCGCGCACTGCACCATTTGTGCCGCCTCATAGATGACGCTCCGAAGGCAGTCCATATCAGGGGATGGGGGGAACACGGTGCTCTTCATTTCACTCCTCTCCCCACCCAGAAAAACCCATTCGACATGGTATCTTGCAACGTCGTCACATCGAGATGGCAATCGGGTGGACCCCCTTTTCAGGAAAGGCAACACACCCAACATAGTCGGGTCTTGAGTAAGTCCCAGAAACGTCAGGCCCAGCGGGAAAGAGCCATTCAAGAACTCATAAATCAGGCCACCGATAGCATCCAGCATGCCTCTCGCCTAAGAGAGGCCAATCAGTGATCTTTGTCTGCCTCTCCAGAAGGGGCTGATCCACATGTGAATTCGGAACCAGATCCGGTTCAACCTTAGATAGGGGCACACAATATCATGCATGTCGTGATAGCCGCAACCATTGATGCAATCCAGGTTCAACCCCAACCTGCAAGGCTGGGGGCATTTTTAACAACAAATTCCCCTATAAGACCTATAAAACTGGGAAGATACTCAACGTACAGGGATCAGAGCCAACCCCAGCCCTCAAGGATGGGAGCATTATTACCCCCTCAACAACAACCTCCCCCATGAGAGTCGGTATTCTCTCTTCTAGGGAGGACAGTCAGAAGAGGAGGCTCTCGTCATATCCTATCATATGAATCATCATCCCCTCTGAGAGGAAGGCGCACCGTAATGTCACATCAAAGAACTCTCCGTGTCACCCTTCGTCAAGATGTCCGAGGGTAATCCAAGGTCATGAAAGGGAAGGCCAGAAGAAGACGCCGGAGATCCTCTTCCTATTTGGAAGATGACGTCCCCTCGGGCTATGCGTGCCTAGGACTGGGCCCAATAGGATGTAAATCAGGGACTCACCAACACCATCGAGGCACTAACAACTCGATTGGAAGCAATTGAAGGTCGAAATGCTCCGATACTGCCGGAGCAGAAACCCTACCCAGATTGGGTGACTAACACACCACCTCCACCAAATTTTGGGAGCCTTGTATTCCCCATATTCTATGGATTAGGAGATCCATAGCAGCATTTGATGCACTACGCATCATATTGTGACCTTATGATGTGGACTTCGAAACAACAAGAAGCAGTGAAACTCAGATTCTTCGTATGGACCTTCAAAGGATCCGTCTTTGTCTGGTATACGAGTCTACCGGCCCAGTTGATAAAGAGTTGGGAGGACCTCTGGCAGCAGTTCTTCTTCCACTTCAGCTCGACGTTTCCTAAAACAACGGTCAACGACCACATGAACAACAAGTGGAGGGAGAACGAGAGGGTCTCAGATTTCATCGCCAGATGGAAAGGTCTGACCTATTCTATGAATAGGCCAATGCCTCAATATGAGATGCAAGCTATATGCATCAGTAATCATAGGGATGAGCTGGGAACACTACTCATACAAGTGGAGTGCACCACTGTCTTCCGCCATCTCTCGGCCATTTCTGCGAGAATTGAAGACTACCTATAGTGGGAAAATTCAAATCCCCAAATAGCCTCATATTCTCCTGCGAAAAGAGCCCCTAGAGCTGAAGCATCTGCTGTCACACTCAAGCCGACCCCTATGCCCACTCCACCGCTCTGGCCTCCACCAAATCTTCAAGGCCCCCCTGCACATCAGCGGCCGCCCCCGTCTAAACGGGATGATCAGAGTGGACCGATGCGGAACCAGTTAGAGGAATAAAGACAAAAATTATACTCGTTCCGAGATGATCAAGATCGTGCAACTTCATTACCGCCATGAACTGCAACTTGTTCCGCCTCCCGGAGCCAAGGAAACCTGAAGAAGTTGGTCGCGATGACAGGCCAGATTACTGCCCCTACCATCAGATGTTGGGGCACAATATCCAAAAATGATTCTTCTTCAAAAACCTCCTACAGAGGATGGTAGATTCCGGATGAGTCGAGCTGGGACCACCCCCAGCACATGTGGCATGTATCTCTACAACAGACTCTGACAAAGAGGAGGGGTGGAAGAAAGTCACCAGCAAGAAGGGGTATAAATTTGACAACTGGATGACTCGGAAGACTATCATACGAACCCAGGGCATACTCCGAGCTCAACTACAGCAGTCGGTGTTTCCACCAGCAGCCCCTGGAGCCGGAAATCTGACCACATCGGACTCACAACCCTCCATAATCCGGCCTTCCGGATGGTGTCAAAAGAGGAAACAATCACAAGAGGAGCAGTCCGCGATGGGTCCAAAGTTAGTCCCGACCCTGGCAGATATCATGCCCTTGAATTTCACAGCACGAGCACTGACCCACCAAACGCCACCATCAGAGACAACTGACCAGGTTGACCTGTCAGAGGATAAAAAGACAATCTTTGGTTCTATCAATGTCATCCATTTCATGGAATCATTCCCTTACGAAGGGTATGATTACGAACCCGAGTTCCCTACACGAGGAGCCAAGAGGAGGAACCGCAGAGGAAGAGGATACCAGGGGAGGCACAGAAGTGGCTGAAACAAACCCTATGGTTGGACCCTAGCCCAAACCGTCAACATTGCGGAAACCGGTGGCAGATCCCTTCAACGGACTCAATATGAGAGGGAATGCCCCTCCACTTCCACAAGCATCCACTCTGGCCCTGTTGTTCTGTGATACCCACCAGAGGAGGAGCAAGTGTCTGGTCACCTAGTGCGCACAAACAGACCGTCCATGCCAAGTACTCAAAACGCAGGAACACAATCGACATCTGTCCCCGTGGCTGGTCCCTCCTCGTCAAATGATCCAGCTCCCAAAGAACCAGCTAAGACTCTCCCGCCAACGGAGAAGCGTCGACCGCTATAACAAAAATACGACATCTTTAAGCAGCGGGCATCAGTGCCAGCCAAGTTGTTAATCCTGGATGCCTTGGGATTGTTAGATGAACTTAGGGAGGCACTTATCGAAGCATTCATCAGCCCCCAGGAATTTCAAGCCGAGGTTGATGTCGCCGAGATTTACAGGACAAAGACTGGCCCATCTGAATTTAATGTATTGATTTCGTTCACCGATCAGGACGAATATTCCATCATGCAAGGACACATCAGACCGCTATATGTGTCTGACACACTGAATGGTGCTGATACCCAAAAGGTCTCTATAGACAATGGCTATGGAGTTAACCTCCTTCCCCTACGGACACTCCATAGGATGGGCTATAGTGAGGATGATCTAATTACCTCAGCCACAACTTTGTTAGGTTACAACAAGAGTGAGCAGAAACCAATGGGATTGATTAAGCTAAAGACCCATTTTGGTGACCTGGTAGCCTACACAGAATTCCTGGTGGTCTGGCAGAGCACAACATTCAATGCCCTGCTGTGAAGGCCATGGCTCCATAAACACATGGTCGTTCCTTAATCCTACCACCAGTGTATCAAGTATTTCTTCAATGGAAAAAGTGGTACGTTGCATGCCGACAAGGCCCCTTTTGAGCTCTCTGAGTCACATTACATTAATTCCAGGTTCTATGAGAAAAATAATAAGAAGAATTTGGTCGACGACATCAGCTGGATCCCCGCTCTAAATGGCCTGGAAATGGTCCCCGATGACCCCCTCATGCAGCTTGGCAGAGATTATTTCCTGCCCATCAACCATGTTGAGAGTATGAGTTCAAGTCCGGACACGCATTCGGATGTCCTCATGACTTCAGCCACGATGGTCGAGCACGACAATGCAGGAACATCTACCAACCCTCAATTTGGGGATGAATACTCAAGAAGTGATGCCCACGATTCCTCTCCCTCAACCCCTTGAAGGCTCAGATCGGAAACTCTCTCCTCGTCAGATCAAGAAGATGAGGACTTGGGAGAAGAAGAGGGGGAAGATCTCAGAGATGCACCTCCCACATTTGAGGAGGGTATCTCCACCACTGTGGATGAACTCAGGGAAATAATCCTGGGTACCGAAGAAGACCCGAGGCCCACTCTCATTAGTGAATCCTTGTCCCCCGAAGAACACGAGGTATATACCACCTTCCTAAGGAAACACCGGGATGTCTTCACCTATAATTACATGGAAATGCTAGGACTCAATCCCGAGGTAGCGACGCATCACCTGGGTCATCTAGAAGACCACCGGGGCTACAAACAGGCTGCTAGAATGACACACCCCTCACATGCTGCCATGATAGAGGCCGAAGTGGATAAGTTCATTAAATCAGGCTTCATTAGGGAGTTCCAGTACCCCATTTGGGTGGCCAACATCGTCCCTGTCAAGAAAAAGAACGGGCAAATCTACATCTGCATTGACTTCAGAGACCTTAATCGGCAATGTACAAAAGGTGACTTCATGGTTCCAATCACCAAGTTGTTAATTGATGCAATGGCTGGGTATGAGGCTCTATCCTTCATGGACGTCTATTCTGGATATAAAAAAATCAGGATAGCCCAAGAAGACAAAGAATCCACTGCCTTCAGGGCCCCTCAAGGGGTATTCTGTAATAGGGTCATTCCCTTTGGTCTCTTGAATGTTGGCACCACATATCAGCGTGCCATGCTTTGGATCTTTAAGTCGTTCATGGTCAAATTCGTTGAATGTTACGTGGATGACCTAGGGGTCAATTCCAGACATCGCTCAGATCACCCATTAGACGTTGTGACCATCTTCAATAATCTTTGATATCATAGCTTGAATATGAACCCCTTGAAATGCGCCTTTGGGGTTACCGCATGGAAATTCCTTGGCATTGTTGTATGCCATCGTAGCATGGAAGTCGACCCTGAAAAGATGAAGGCTATCCTGAGCCTGCCACCTCCTTGAAATCTTCCTAAACTGAGGGGATTCCAATGGCACCTATCTTATATTAGGCTGTTCATAGCCAACCTGGCAGAAAAATGTTTTCCTTTCACCATGTTAATGAAGAAGGGTGTCACGTACCAATGGATTGATGACTGCCAAGAGGCGTTTGACAACTTGAAGAAGTACCTCTTAAACCCACCGGTGCTCATGCTCCCAATCGAAGGAGGGCCTTTCATTCTGTATGTGACGGCCCTAGAACAGACATTGGGTGCCTTCCTCGCACAGAAGAACGACTCCGGAAGCGAAAACAATCTCTATTAACTTAGTCGAACCATGATTGTTTTTGAGACTCGATACTCAAATATCAAGAAGAGCTGTCTGGCCTTGGTCTTCATGGTTCAAAAGCTTCGACATTATTCACAGCATCATGAGGTCCATTTGATCTCGCGGAGTAACCAGATCAAGTACATCCTCAGTCGCCTGATGTGAACCGGATGCCTATCCAAATGGACGGTCATCCTGCAACAGTTTGACATCTGGTTCGTGCCTCAAAAATCCATCAAAGTCTCAACAATAGCAGAATTTCTGGCAGAGCACCCTTCAATAGGGACCACTGCAACAAACGCTAAACTACCTGATGAAGATATCTTCTCTGTTCAAGAAGAGTTCCCATTATGGGAAATGTACTTTGACGGCGCGTCGAGAAGCCCCACTGGGAAGAGGATGGAGGATCCCAGATTCAATAGAGTGGGTATGGGGATAAAACTCATGTCCCTAGAAATGTCAGTTTTTTCGTATTCCTTCCTCCTGTTAGAGGGATGTACAAACGATGAAGCGGAATATCAAGCCCTCATTGCAGACCTGGAGTTCGCACTCCATGCACAAGTACAACACCTTAAGTTAAAAGGTGAATCAGAGATGGTCATCAAGCAAGTCAACGATGACTATGCTATTAAAAAGAAGGAGCTGATCCCCCTGTTTGACCATGTCCGAGGGTTAATGGTCGAGTTTTCCAAAGAACCAACATTTACTTATATTCCCTAGTCCTAGAACGCTCAGGCTGATGCATTAGACAACGTGGTCACAACCCTATACGACCCAGACCGGGATGAAACGGTCATCATTATTGCTCACCGTCGAATGGTATTACCGTTTTTTCAAGCTAAGACAGAATAGATCCACGAATTCAGTCCTGTCCCTGAGCCATATGCTCTTGCCACTGGCTGGATGACCCCCATTGTGAACTACCTTCAACGGGGAGAGCTTCCATCAGACAGGGCTAAACGATAGCAAATACAGAGAATGGCAATCAATTTTGTCCTATATGGTGGTGCGGGTCAGCAATAGGTCCTCTACAAACAAGGCCTTGATGGAGTGCTCCTCAGATGCATTAATGGAGAAGAAACCACTGCCATCATGACTGAATTACATGCAGGAGCGTGTGGATCACATCAACTGGGGACCAAGCTTTCCCATCAGGTTTGAAGGCTTGGGTACTACTGGCCTACAATGGCACTAGACAACGAGCGTTTTACCTTAAAATTCCACTCATGTCGGATTCATGCCAACTTCATACACTATCCCACAGAGTTACTTCATCATTCTAAGTACTCCTGGCCATTTTCCGTATGGGGGATGGACGTCATTGGACCATATCCTCCCGCCACGACCAAACAGCTGAAGTATATCCTCACGGCCACAAACTTCTTTTCCAAATGGGCAGAATCCAAACTCTTCAAGGAAGTCGGGGCATGAAATATTTTCAGCTTCGTGAAGACCAATATCATCACCATATTTGGTGTCCCAAATACTATACTGACGGACAACGACACCAATTTATGCTTTGCTGATTTGGAAATGCCATACCACGAGTATGGTATCAAGGCTAACCACTCATCTTTCTACCATACAGTGGCCAACAGACAAATAAAAACTTTCAACAAGACTCTGTCCAACATCCTCCATAAAATGGTGGACAAAAAAAATGAAGTCGTGGCCGGATAAACTATTCAATGCATTTTGGGCATATCGAACCATAATCTGCACCGCTACTCAGTCTACCCCGTACTCATTGGTGTACAACACCGAGGTGGTTCTACCAATTGAAATCCAACTTCCCTCACTCCGTGTTGGCATCTATGATCAATTATCTGATGATGAGTATTTAGAAAAGTGGCTAGGTGAATTGGAACAGCAAGACGAGAAGCGGCTGCACACTCCGCACCACCTGGAAGTGTACCTGAATCGAATCGCATGAGCCTTCAAAAAAAAGGTATGCCTCCGATCTTTCTTTGAAATAGAATTAGTGCTGGTCCTCCGGACCCCAATGATACCCTTCAAGAAGCCTCCAATGATGGAGCCCAAGGGGGAGGGACCATATGTTGTACACAAGGTCTACTCCAACAGAGCATATGCCCTGATCTCCGTGGATGGGAAATTCACCACTTCTCCTACAAATGCAAGATTATTGAAGAATTATTTTTCATAGAGAAGTATTCACGTCCTCACCGGATGACGTTAAAAGGAATGGTGCACGTCCTCACTGCATGACGTTAAACTGCATGGATTACGTCCTCACCACATGACGTTAAACTGCATGGAGTACGTCCTCACCGCATGACATTAAACTGCATGGAGTACGTCCTCACCTCCTGATGTTAAACTGCATAGAGTACATCCTCACCACTTGAAGTTAAACTGCATGGAGTACGTCCTCACCGCATGACTTTAAACTGCATGGAGTACATCCTCACCGCATGACATTAATCTTCTTGGAGTACGTCCTCACGACATGATGTTAAACTGCATGGAGTACGTCCTCACCGCATGACGTTAAACTGCATGGAGTAAGTCCTCACCGCATGAAGTTAAACTGCATGGAGTACATACTCATCGCATGACCTTAAACTACATGGAATACATCCTCACCGTATGACGATAAACTGCATGGAGTACATCCTCCCCGCATGACGTTAAACTGCATGGAGTTCGTCCTTACCTCACGACTATAAACTGCATGGTTGAAGAAAAAAAAGAGATGTACTCATCGTCCGAGCTGAATGACGTTAAACTACCAAGCACCCAATGGTCCAAACTCTATGAACTTAAACTATGACATTCATCCTCACCGCATGACATTAAATTGCATGGACGAGGTGATTTAAAAATGCCCTCTTCCTCTGTGTACGGAACAGACTTGCATAGGGTGTATCATCTTTTAGAGAACTACGTGAGGCTTGATTCTTGCTCTTGGAGGGAACTTAGTGATTCTAGAATTCCACAACCTGGCCCAGCCACCTCAAAAAGAAAAAAACAAAAATTTTCATTCCCCCATGTACAGACCAAACTTGCACGGGGTGTATTCACGTCCTGACCGCATGACGCTAAACTGCATGGAGTACGTCCTCACCGCATGACGTTAAACTGCATGGAGTACGTCCTCAACGCATGATGTTAAACTGCATGGAGTACGTCCTCATCGCATGATGTTAAACTGCATGGAGTTCGTTCTCCCCTCATGACGTTAAACTGCATGGAGTACGTCCTCACCGCATGATTTTAAACTGCATGGAGTTCTTCCTTACCACACAACAATAAACTGCACATATGAAGAAAAAAATAATATGTAATCATCGTTCAAGCTGCATGACGTTAAACTACCTAGAACCCAACGGTCCAAACTCTATGACCCTAAACTAAGATAATCCGTCTTCACCGCATGACGTTAAACTACACGAACGAGGTGATTTAAAAATGCCCTCTTCCCTATTTATGGACCAGACCTGCACAGGGTGTATCGTCTATTAGAGAAGTACGTGAGGCTTAATTCCTGCTCTTGTAAGATACGTAGTGACGCCAAAATTTTACACCCTAGCCCAACCACCTAAAAAAGAAAAAACAAAAATGCTCATTCACCCGTGTACGAACCAAACTTGCACGAGGTGTATTCACATCCTCACCGCATGACGTTAAACTGCATGGAGTCCGTCCTTACCGCACGACGCTAAACTACATGGATAAAAAGAGGTAAGAATGCCCCAACCCCGTGTATGGACCAGACATGCATGGGGTGTACTCATCATCCTAACCACATGACTTTAAACTGTATAGATTTCATCCTCACCGCATGACATTAAACTGCACGGATTCCAGAGAACTACGTACAGCTTGATTCTTGCCCTCGCAGGATACATAGCGATGCCAGGATCCCTAGTACTGGCCTAACCCCCTGAATAAAAGATAAAAAATGCCTTCTTTCCCCCATATATGGACCAGACCTACACGGGGTGTACTTCTTCCAGAGGACTACATACGGCTTGATTTCTTCCCTCACATGATACGTAGCGACACCAGGATCCCTAGTCCTGGACTAGCCCCCTGAATAAAAAAAATAATGCCCTTTCCCCCCATATGTGAACCAGACCGGCATGAGATGTACTTATCTTCCTTACCGCATGACATTAAACTGCAAGGAAAATGATGTTAAAAATGCCCCCTTCCCCCGTGTACGGACCAGACCTACACGAGGTTTATATATTCATCATTACCACATGACGATAAATTGCACAGAATTTGTCCTTACCGCACGACGATAAACATCACAGACTTCGTCCTTACCGCATGACGTTAAACAACATGGACTTCATCCTCACCTCATGACGCTAAACTGCACGGACTTCGTCATGACCCCCCCCCCCCAAGACATGTGCCAATAAGATATGTAGATACTCCTTGCAAATTTGGATGCATCCTCTCCGTACATCCGACCCTATGACCTGTATAATTATGGAACTTCATAACCACTCATGGCCATCAAAAGTGGTTAGTTATCGACCCGTGGACACCTTTGTACGACTATGCATACCATACCCTCAGTAGCTCTGCATATTTATAGCCCCTGGCCCGTCTACCAAAGGAAAGATTTCCACAAGCAACACTCTTCCTAGCTCTGTACGCTTACCAGCCTCAGAGCCCCTATACCATACCTCCTGATCCAGAAGATTATGGCGAAGTGGATTACAAGTTCATTCTCTTTTTCACATCCAGGTGTTTCCAAGGTATCCTTATTTGGCTAGCCTATGTGTCTGTCAGTTGTTCACATGGAGACCTTCATTAACAAACATCAAGCCAGGACTATGCTACTTTGACTCAGTGGAAAATTGTGGTAATGATGTTTCATGTATACCCGGACACCATTATCCCCACATGTCGTACACTGCACTGTGAGCAATTGTGGATTTTCATAATCATTCATGGAAATCAGAAGTGGAATGTTATCGACCCGAGGACACCTTTGTATGACTATGTATACCATGCCCTCAGCGGATCTGCATATTGATAGCCCCTGCCTCATCCATCAAAGGCAATATTTCCTCAGGCAGTACTCCTCCCAGCTCCGTAGGCCAACCGGCCTCAGAGGCCCCACACCATACCTCCTGATCTGGGAATGTTCAATGTTGCAGTTTACGACCTTCATCCCCCACCTTGTTCCATGTATATCAGAACATGTTGATTTAGTTATCCTCAGTGTGAATGCAGCAATAGTCACCCAATGGTCTAAGCTCTATGACCGATAAACTAGGAGTGCCTCGTCCTAACCGCATGACGTGAAACTGCATGGAATGAAGGCACACCCCCGTGAAAAAAAGAGAAATGATCAGCGTAGGGGGATCATTGAAACTCAATAAGCAACCATGGACGAATATCCCCGACATGTCCAGACATTCCTCTTCTAAATGACAGACTTCATGGCCCGGATAATTGGGGATCCCCATAACCATTCATGGCCATCAGAAGTGGAAATTGATCGACCCGTGGACACCTTTGTACGACTATTCATACCACTCCCTTAGCGGCTCTGCATAATGATATCCCATGGATCATCCATCAAAGGAAAGATTTCCACAGGCGATGCTCTTCCTAGCTCCGTACGCTTACCGGCCTTAGAGCCCCCAAATCACCTTTCATGATCCAAGAAGCCCCGGAACCATGATTTACAACAATGGAACCCCCACCCCCCACGTCTAGGGCATGTTGAGGAATTAAAACCCAGTTACATTCTGATGAAGAGAAGCCTTTGCAAAAACTCCCCCTGTCCTCGCTGCATGACGTTAAACTGCACAAAAACCTTCAAAAACTCCTCTCATCCTTGCCGCATGACACTAAACTGCACAGATTATGTCCCAAATGGATGACGATAAACTACAGGATCATACTCATCATGGGTTCAATGAGAAACAAATTCTTTTCTCCTTCTTTCAGTGCATGGGTCAGACCTGCACGAACTGCCGCCTCACACTAGTGTGGGAAAGAATTACTTCACCTGTTCTCAGGATGTTTAGTCTAGATATTTCTCCCATATTTAGGAACCCTCTCATCATTAGCCATACTCTGTACTCAGAAAAAGCTGAACTCTCATAAGCCACCCCTGGTGGTCCAAAATCTCAACATCCCTGAAGTTTCTTGGCTATCAGAAGTGGATAGTATTTGAATTAAGGACACCTTTGTATGACTATTCATACCATGCCCTCAGCGGCTCTGCATTTTGATCACCCCTGGCCCGTCTACCAAAGGCATGATTTACTTAGGAAATGCTTCACTCCATACTCCTCTTGGCCTCTAAGCCCCCATTTATATCCTGGGATTCAGAAACCCTCTGAGCTACAGTTTACCAACCTCTTCCACAACCCTACCTTAATGCGGTGGAACGTCTTTGATGAGATTACCGAGAACCAGGAAGAGTCGTTCCATTTCAGATGATGTCCCAGCTGCATGATTTTAAACTGCATCAAGACTCAACCATCCCTTACGATAACTAAATGTGTACGGAGGTGGTCTCCAGACCACACTCCTGATTAGTACAGATGTTCGCAAAACCCTTTCAGATGTCACACATCCCTTCTGAACCACCCCAAGTGGTTTTCATAATTTTCCAAACCACCCATCATGGTTTCCATGAGCTGGGCTTCCATGAAGTCCCATGGACATCAGAAATGGATAAGTATTTGACTTAAGGACACCTTTTCATGACTATACATACCATGCCCTCAGCGGATCTACATATTGATTTCCCCTAGCCCGTCAACCAAAGGAAAGTTTTCCTTAGGAAATTCTCTTCCTACCTCTGTACGCCGACACGGTTCCCATGCCTTGAGTCATGCCCTGCATGCCGCTCAAATTCAATCATGTTTTCCCCCATGTGCGTTTGAGGGGTATTGAGACATCTTTTAATCATTTGAACCCCATTGGGGCCCTATCCCCACCATATTTGGTCAAGGTTGTTCGACCTAAAAAATCAGTAGTGATAGTCTTGATGGAGGGACATTAAAATGCTCACAAAAGAAAGAGGCACAAAGCATGTTAGGCCGAAAACCCGAAAATGGAGACCTATGAAAAAGTAAGGTTATAACCGTTGGGTCCACACTAAATGGGCCCAGGCAAAATCAGGGCATTTAAAGAAAAAGACAAAAAAGTTTGTGGGATTTTCCTATAAAACCCTAGAAATATTCAGACTGCACTCACTGGATCCCATGGTCCAGGAAAAAATTAGACCTTTTTTTCTGAGTTATGATTAGTTATGATTCAGTGAATTGTTAGTTTTTGGACAATTCTTCTAAGTAACAATTAACTTCCACAGCAACAAGTGATTGACAGAAACTGTGTTTCATTCGAACAAAAAAAGGGAGGACGTCCATAAGCCGGGGTCTCTCCTTCACACAAAAAAAGGGGGGCAGAGGGGTAAGTAAAACAGAGGATACAAAAGAAGCTCTGATAGTTATAAAGGAGCCTGACTCGCTCTCCCCACTAGATCAGCGACCATGCGGTGAAGGTCATCGCAGGACTATTCCAACACTGCCCTCTCCCTAGTTTCAACCTCGGACACCGGACGAAGACGCTCCACTGCGGTTTGGAGGTCGTTTATCCCTTTTATGGTAGCTTCAAGACGACCAGTCATAGCCGATAGCTGATCTCAAGAGACCACCTCCTGTGCTATCAGTTGATGGAGATTGGTAGTGGTTTCCTCCATGGTTCGGGCCCCACAATGAGTGGTATCAAAGTGAGCAATCTTGCATTCATTTGTGACAGATTCCTCATGGGCCATGACAACATGGCAAGCAAGAGAATGGAACTGCCGATAGTCAAAGCCAACTGACCCCAAACCTATGAAGAGCTGACGAAGAGCTTCAGTTTTTGTAGCCATTTCAGCTAAAGGGGTTTCAGTGATGATTTCACAGATTCGGGGCCAGGCCCACCTGCGCACTTCCTGATGGTCCTCCATGGTTTGAGGATCTTTGGTATCCTCGCTGGGTGACACGAGAACAAAGTCTGGCATGGCAGCCCACGCAGACGTGTGCTCATTAAGAGTTGACTACGAAGCTGGAAAGTCTAGAGCCTCTAACCCCGGTTCAGGCTTGGGGACCAAGTTTCTAAGCCCAATATCGACTGGCAGAACCTCCAGGATGGTCTCGCTAGGACTCGAAACCACAGGGTCATCCTCATCCATGCACAAGAAGGATGAATTTGTCTGAACTACAGCCAGCATAGGGTTGGGAGATGAAAGTTCTCTGATTCGCATTGATCAACGAGCCATTAGTCGGTCCTCCCTTAAAAAAGACGAGGAAGGTGTAGTGGATGCAGTGGACACCATACCTCATGATTTGGGAACCTGATGGACAGCCCTCCCTAGGATCCCATGAGGATAGTATTTTACCCATGTTTTTGCATTCTCCATGGAAAGGCCGACAGCCACCCCCATATTAGGTAGGGGAATGCTTGCGTCAGATCCCTCCTACGTCGTATCAGCCACCACTGACGAAGCATGGACGAATACAGTCCTTGATCCCAAGAAGGGGGAAGGGAAACTTGGACTTGAATGCACCCGAGCTGGCGAGAAAAGTGATATGGGACATACATCTCGCACAAATAAACCCCGTTGATCCGTGCAGACAAAACCCGTCCCGCATGGAGATCATTTAAGAGCTCTCCTCCAGGCTCCCCCAATAGTTGTCAACTAAGATGCCAGAAGGGGTGGGGTAGGGAGTGATGATGAACTAGGAGAAGTCGCTCAGAAGCTTGAGGACTTCACTAGAGTTGATAGACTTCAAGAGAACTCCGACTATATCCAGTAGGGTAGGCCGAAAGGTAGGAACCAGGATGGCCGTGTTGTGATGATATTCATAACAGAGAAAATGATCCACCACCCATTCATACAAAAATTGAAATGGACCGCTTAGATGGTAGGGTCACCTGCCTACCTACATGTGGCTCAGTATCTCGTAGATATGGGCCAATGTGGGAACGACTAAATTCACCAAGAGGCCCTCTTCTAACTCAACCGCCATCATCAAAGTGCAGGCTCAAATACCTGGGTTAACATCCCAGGAAGGAAACAGCCATCCGCTCCAAAACATTGCAAACAGACCGGCCAATCGGAGCATAGGTCACACACCAGGGAGCACCTCGTAACCCCATGAAATGTAGTCGCCTGCTTCCAGAACAGCCTAGTAAGAACATTGAATGGTTCATGATTGTTGGGAAGGATGAGTCCTGGGATGCTTAATCTTAGGCGCATGAACAGTGGTGTTCAGAAACAACTCTATCTATGTGGTATATGGAATAAGCGAGCGGGCACACAAGGCCTGACCGAGTGACTGTTCCGCTATTGCCACCAGCTCCTTCTCCAATAAAGGCACCTGTTCAATGTCGTCCCATGCATCAGGAGTGGGAACAAATCGTCATACATCTCTCTAGTAATCGGCAGTCCTCCTATCTAGTTGATGTCCCATAGACTGATGCCGACTTCACCTTGGGAAATGTGGAAAGTATTAGTACATGAACACTAGCGGCTGAACAGGCCGGGGAGGATTAGAGATGGTGGGAAAATAACAAATTGGGAAGCCCACACTATAGAGTATATATTGATTGCCTCCAGTGAATCGGGAGAAAGCCAACAATGATGATCAACCCAGAAAGCCCTAGCCCAATCATCTGAGAAGAGCCCGCCGGAACGAAGATCCCACCTGGGAACCCACCCCGTGTTAGTATCCATTCAAGCAAGGTTGATAATAGAAGGGTAGTCCTTAAGGATAGCTTTCTGAGAAAAGTCTTGAGTGCATTGATCACTTTGGGTCCAGACAGAGCCCCTCAGAATAAATGCGTTTTCCGAACCAAAATCGGAGATTATATCCCCAGATTGAGTGAGGTTTTCCTGAATGCATTTTGACGGTGCTTCCAGGAAAGGAGAAGGAAGGAATGAGAAAGTAGGAGGGATAGGGACGTTATCCTGAAGACCGAAGTCGTAGAGAGGAAGCCGGTTTGATAATGGATAACTCAGAAGCTTTGGAGAGAGAATGTTCTTCAATACACCGTCATCGAGAATGATGGACCGACTATGATCTTCTTTGACACCCTCCGCTCTTTGAATCATAGTTGAACGTCTCTCTTGTCCAGTTGAGAGGGGCTCCGCAGAAGGACTTGGTGCAGAACGATGGGGAACAATATTTTCTCCCAGCACAATGAGATCCAACAATTGGTCAGTACGGAATAAAAGTCTGGAAAAAAATAACAAAATGAATGGTTAAAGGGGCCTTCATAATCAAAATCTGCAAAGAGGCCTTGGAGGATGGTTTGTGATGACATCATCCTGTGAACCAGCCCTTCTCGAAATCAGTCCGCGAAGCCCTAGCCCACGGAGCATTGGCTAGGAAACCACGAACCAAGTTGCTCTGTGGAATTTCAATACCGAGTTTATTCAGAATACTCAAATACTTTTTAAATTTAAAGAGATTTTTAGTCCGCAGAGCATCGAAATTGCGAAGCAAGTTCCTCCGCATCCCTTCAGCACTTAAATTTTAATTAATTAAGAGTAATGGTTCGTGGTTGGGAAGTGGGTTCGTAGGTGAAGGCGACTGCGAAGAAGGAATGGTTCGCAGAGGATTGCTGCCGGTTCGCGGATGAGGTGCTTTGCGAAGGAGTGAACACACGAAGGCCAATGAACTCTGGTTTTGTGAAGAATTCAATAAAGGACAAGTGAAGGGCTCCCCATATTTATAGGTGTGGTCCCCTACCGGGTCCACCATTCTACCACAACCCATCTCAGTTTCAGGACCACTCTACATCGGAAAGGCCTCCTCTTCGTTCCAATCGGACCCCATTCCGATGGGGCACATTTGTAGGGTATTGATAAATCCGTAAAAGAAATTCTACCCAAATACCCTAAGAATTGGGGAAAAGAATTAAAGAAGAGACACAAATAGGACCGGTCCACGAACCGGTACCATGGAAGCGCAATGTGGCCAGGCCCCATGAGGCACCCCCCTCTACGAACCATTGTCGTTCGTGAAATGGATGTGGAGAACCTCCGCGGTTGTGAGGCAGGATGGGCGCCAGTCTAGTTCACTGTCACGAACCACCCCAACTACGGACCGCGTCGACTGGATCATGCCTCACCCGCTGTCGTTCGCGGAATAGAGGCAGAACCCTCAACAGACACGGAGCACTCCCTGAGTTCGCCTCGCGGAGGGGTGGGGGGAGCGTTCAATACCCACCGTGAATCGCGGATTGACCAAATCAGATGTGAACCGTTTATTTGGTTATGGGCCTCCACAAAAGGTTTCACGTGTCCACTGATACATTCCTTTCCCCACTCTATAAAAGGGGACCAAGGGGGAATAAAAAAGGGGATCAAAGAACTGGAATCGGATTCGGAGGGATTGGAGATTCGGAAGGAGATCGGTTGAAGGAAGGCTTCAGATTTCACAAACAGTGAAATCCCCATCCGCGAACCACAGCTAGTATAAAAATTAACAAGGAATTGGAAAATGCATAATAATTCGGTGAAACGCGAACCTAAAAATTATGATAAAGGAGAACCGCGAATCATACCCCCTCCGCGGATGTCTTCCCCGTGGACTAGGGAATTTATGCCTCTTTTCCCATCCATCGTACCGCGTAACACTCTCCTACGCGGGCGAAGCCCCGATTGATGAGCCTCCAATCGGTGCCACCCTTGTCCACCACTGCCCGCCTAGAACCCTCTTCAAACCACACTGGTTCGCGGATTGAACCCGAAGTCGCAAACCACCCTAGTTCACAGATTGAACCCAAATACGGAACCACTCTAGTTCGCAGGATTCCAATCAGTCCGCGAACCACCCTGGTTTGCAGACGGCTTCTCCTGCCACATGAAACTCCCCCACCCGAAGGGCGCCACCACCCATACATCTCGGTGGCTCGCCAAATACTTCAGTGTTCTCATTCCTAGATCCATGTAAAATCCTTCCAATCCATCCAAGTCATCCATGACTCCTTCTTTGGCCAGTTCATCGGCCCCGGGCCAAGGCCTCTGCCAGAGCCACCAGATCTGCATGGTGTAACATTCAGGAGAATCAACACACCATTTTGAGTTCACATACCCATGGTAAACATAGTAAAAGGGGTTTCCCCGAACCTTGAGCAGATTCCCGAAGCATTCCTGGGTTCACATTCCCACAGTAATGTGGAGCCTAAGCTCAGGAATCCCTTTTCTGCCCCTCCACTTGTTGAGGGTTCCTCGGAGATGGTAAAATAACCATAATAAGGAATCCCTCATGCATTTTAAGAGAGGATATGAGAACAAAATCACCCCCTTCCCCTCTCCTGCTAGGCTTTTTCGCCCCGGGAGTCCATCTCGGAGTAAGCCCCGACCTTCCGGGCCTCCTCAGAGCGTAAGCCCCTATTCATCACCTTGGGCCGCCGTCATGCGTATGCCCCACTCCACTTCTCACAGACTCACCTTTTGTGACATGATACTCTGGTCCATGTTGCCTCTTGTTTCTCACACCGAGCATGACTCAAGTGAGCATAGAGTAAGCATCGACCATGACATCCATCATTTTGGGCCTCCTCAGAGTGTAAGCCCCAATCCGCCATTCTGGGCCTCCTCAGAGTGTAATCCCCAAGAAAAAGCGAACTACGAGGACGTTGATCCATGCCAAAGCATGGTACGTAGGAATCCTCCATGAGGTTCAAGCCCACCACTCGGTCGTTTCTTCATGTCGAGTTCCACCCTCATACAGCATGACGTTAAACTATATATAAGAACTATATGGACTTTGATCCCTGCCTCCTAAGCAGGGTATGTAGGAATCCTCCCGGTGGTTCAAGCCCAACAACCGGTCGATCCGATCATCTCCACATCGGTTCACCGCACCACTCCTAGTGCCGCCTAAAGAGAGTTCCAACCCTTCGGGGTCATTAATCCAACGAGGGATGGTACACCTCGGGAATAATTGATTCTGAAACCCTACGTCTAGTTAACCATTTCCCACCACGGTTAAATCCATGGATACTATGTTTGGGTATAATCCAAAGATTCACGAACATATGAATATGTATTAAATCTATAAGAGAGTCCCAGAACAGGCAAAAATTCCCCCAAAAAAGGGTGTGATGAGGCCGACTTCCCATCCTCTCAACAAATGTGAGTTCTTAAGAGTCATTGGTCAGACCATCTGGTGAACGCCTGCCTTTGGAAAGCAGGTCCATCAATAACTGGATATGGAGTCGATGGGCGTTTCGTGGCCGAAAACCAGAACGAAACAGTGTTTTTTCAAATTATCTGGTTATATAAACCTAAATTTCATTAAGATGGAAATACTATTAAATATTGTATGAAGATACTTGAATAGAAGATGTTTAAGTCACATTCAAAACATTTGGCATCAGGCAAGGGTCTATATAACAGTGGAAATTATATCATTTTTATGTGAGGTTATCTGAGAAGCTATGGATACCATCATTGGATTAAAATATTATGTTTTATCATATGTTTAGTTTCTTATAAAACCATTTTGAGAAAATATATTATGAAATATTAAGGAGAATAATGATATTTTTGGAGGTATTTATTTTGTGGTAATTAAGGTTTATTCCATTTTGTGATAAAAATGAATGTTTTGAGATTAACAATGATTTTAAAACTTTTATTTCATGACGAGTATTTGAATGTTATTTTAGAGTATGTTTATCAGATTTTGGGGAATTTTATAATGATTAGATTAATATAAAAAATAAATCCCCACATTTAGTGTGACAGATCATCACATCAGAAAATATTTCTGGCAAGATCCCACAACAAATGCATAACAGGGTTCATCCCCTACGAAAAACCTACATAAATTTCAGGTTAGTATGAATTTGTATTATCAGTTAAATGAATATGTGGATGAAGAATAAAATGATTTTTAAATCAAATGTTTTGTTGAATAGATAACCCAGTTGTAAAGACTCATAAAATTCAAGGAAATTTTATTTTTAATTCTCTTTGGAATTTTACATGAACGCAGTTTCTGACAGCACCTGATTCCGAGGACGGTGTGCCCAGAATCATTTTCCGAAGATTGGCTTGGGTACGTTCAGTGAACGAACGAGCGGGTTTTCCTAACTTTTGAACCTGTGCTTGGAATCGAATTCTGAGGGCACCAATGGAATCTCAACGCCAGTATTTTCTTAGAAACGCCTTTTCTAGAGTTTCGTTTGCTCGAGTGTGGTTTTTAGTTTTTGGGGTTAAGTTAAGAAATAAAATAAAGTGGTGCGACAACTTTATTTTATTTCACTTAAAGACACTTAAAACCACTTAAACTAAGTTAAGTGGATAGGGTGGAACCCAAAAATATCCTACCCACTTGGTAGGATATTTGTGAGGTGGGGCCCGCACGAGCCCCACGGTTTCTTTTCCTCTAAGTAATGCACCCGCGAAAACCACTTTTTATTGAAAGTCAACTGGTGCATTTTCTTAAATTCTTAACACCCCTATTAATTGGGCAGTTAAGTCGTTACCATTAATTCACTGAATAAATGGTTCGTTTCTTAACTTTGTTTTTCGTTTGTTGGCATAAGAATAAAATAATACCAACACATGTGGGTGGCTTATTGAAAGGATTGAAAGAAACTCTAAGTTCATCATCCACCTTTGCGAAGAACGTGAAGAACGCCGAACCCTCGGAGATCGACGATGCGACGCCGTGTACCGCGACCCCAACGAATCTCCTTCCGTGACGTTTCATCCACAACAATCCTTCCCCACAACAATCTTCGATCAACACCCGATTGAGGTAGGGGATTTTGGATCTTTTAAATTCCTTTGTGGATTTTATCCTCAACATGGGTTTAAATGTGCAATTAAATATGAGTGTTTTTTAACCCTCCGAGATCGTCGACGTGACGCCGTGTACCACGACGACGTGACGCCTCTTCCGCGACGCGACGATCCCCTTCTTCCGCGACGGTCAATTCCGTGAAGAACTCGCGTTCGACGACTACGGCGAGGTATGGGTTTGATTCATTTAAATCTTTGTGATTTATACCCATGGAGTATGATTAAACTTTTGTAGTGAAATATTTAAAACCGCTAATGTGGTGGGTGCTGACTAATAAACAAGTCCGAACCCACCGCCCCTTTCGTTCTTGGTGTGCAAAAAGGTGGACGTCGACCAAACTAGCCGTACGAGCGATGAGAGGTCCACGTAGTGAAGGACGGACCCAGGGATGACCTTTGGCGAAGACGGCGTAAATTTCTGACCACGGGAACTCATCTGGTGGGCGGTGGAGCAACCCGCCGGCGCGCCACGCTGGCACGGCGGCGCCAGCGTCGGAAGGCGGCGGCGCCCGGCGCGCTGCCGTGGAGAACCATCGTGGCTGAAGCCGCGGCGGCGGGCCGGTCGTCCCGCGACCGCGCGTGACCGGCGAAGCATGGGACGCGGCCGGCTGCCGCGTCCGCTGGCAAGGGTGGCCCCACGCGGGGCCGCAGATACTTCATGCGGGGCCGCAGATCCTTCACGCGGGGTTGCGGATCCTTCACGCAGGGGCAGTGCGCCGCCCACTCCGCTAGGCCGCAACTAGCTGAGCTGACCCGCCTGGCGACCGGGCCACGCCGGCCGGGTCGGACCCGGACCCGGGTCGGTCCGGGCCCAGACCCCCCGTTTTCGAACCCCTTACGGTATTTTGCCCATATCATGGGCTACGAACCTCCGATCGACGTACTGTCAGTTGAGATTCGATCCTTGGATCGAGACGGTCGTTTCGGTATGTTACACGCAAGGTTTCAGAGAACTTTGGGTTCAACCGGGTTGATCGGATACGAAACCGACCGGGCCCTCGGAGCGGAAACACTTATATCATGAGTTCCAGACGTCCGATTGACTTGCCGTCGACATTGTTGGTTTCCTCTTGATGAGACGGAACATTTGGCTTACTCCGCTCAAGGTTTGGACACCGTCGGGGTGCGGTCGGGTTGGATCGCTCACGATACCAACCGGGCCCCTGGAACGAAAAGGCCAATAACTCACAGACCGGTCATCTGATTGACGCGCTGTCTGTCTCGTTGAATTACTTTTGATGAGACGGAACTTTTGGCATACTTTGCCTAAGTTTTGGATGCAGTTGGAGTATGGCCGAGTTGGATTGTACCGGAAATCCAACCGGGACCCTGGAACGGAAAAGCTGATATCTTTCAGACCAAACGTCCATTTGACGAACCGTCCGGGGATTTGGTGATCACGTTGAGAAAAGGTCCCTATGAGTATACCCTTTGAGAGTTCGGGGTACATTTGAGATACGGCCGGGTTGGTTTTCACACAAAACCAACCGGGGCCCGGGGATGAAAAGGCTAGTAACTCACAGACCGGGCGTCCGATTGACACGCCATCTGTTGCATTGAGACCCCTATGATGAGGAGGTACTTTGAGATACTTCTTCATGGGAATTTGAGATGCTTTGAGTATCTACTAGTAGCTCGTGGAGCAGACCCTCCTGGAGACGAGCGTACGGAGTACAGAGACCTTGTAGCTGGCTGTGACCTGATGACTGCTTGTACGATTCGATTCGGATTGACTTGCATAGCCCAGTGGGGAGCACTACTTTGTGAGGTGGCAGACCCATGGCAGAGGAGAACTACTGTGTGAGGTGGCAGACCCAAGGTACTCGACAGGAGGAGTACCTCTGTTGGCTATAAGGGGGAGCACTACTGTGTGAGGTGGCAGACCGATGGCGAAGAAGCACTACTGTGTGAGGGGGCAGACCCGCGGTACTCGACAGGAGGAGTACCTCAACAGTCATAGGTTGGTGAGCAGTACCTTATAGATGTGACAAGATCACTGTACTCCCAGAGATGGAGCTCTTCAGAAGTTACAGTTTCGATAATGAAAATCCTGGTTAAGCTGAAACTTTTGACCTTTGTTTTTATCTCATGATTGAGATGGGTCACATGATAACTTAGGCGTATGTATGGACATATACTTGGGTAGTGGTTATCCATTGATTTCGTAATCTTTTTGTTTCCTCATGATTGAGATGGGTTACTTGATAACTTAGGTATATGCATGGGCACATACCTAAGTAGAGGTTATCTATTGAGATCTTCTTTGTGGTTATCCTTGACGGTTATAGTGAGAGCATAAGGGTCTCAGGGTCCCTACTGAGTATCGTTATACTCACCCCTAAATGGGCTATGCCCGCACCTCATTCTGTTGGTTGCAGACGACGGGCAGTGCTGACAGAGGTCAAGTGTTCGAGGACTGGATGGTACCTGGAGGTGGACTACACGACGAGTCAGTACCCAGAGGAGGACTTCACGGCGAGACGACACTCGGAGGAGGTTGACGGGAGAGAGAGTTGTGGAGGCTATCTGTACCTACCCTTCATGTAGGATCCGTGGTGGACGATCCAGGAGATGCACCATCTATACCTACCCTTCAGGTAGGATCTAAGGAGGATGACCTAGGAGCCTCTTTCGTTCTTCCAGCTGTTGTCTTTTTCTGTTGTACTTTGTTCAGTTGTAGTTGTACTTTCAGTTGGGTTTGTATTCTGGCCTATTTACCTTTCAACACTTCTCTTTGTACATAGTGTTTTACTTCTGCTTGTACTCTGTGGTGTTTGTTACTTTTATAAAGGCAATGCCTTCCCAGTTATCAGGATTTACGCCTTTGGTGCTAGTCGCCAGCCCCTGGCCTATGGAAGGCGGGCTTGGGGTAGTCACGGCACGGGCCCCGAGGATGGGTCATGACAAATTGGTATCCGAGGAGTCGGTTCTACCGTAGAAATTATAACTCTGATATTTTTTTTTCTATGAAGCAATAGTGTTAAGTGTACCGAGTGTGGTCTTTAGTTCATGGAGTCTAGTGTTGGTGCGGGCGGCCGACGAATCCATACACAAGGACACTGACAACTGATTTCCGACTTTGTGCAGAAAGAACAATGATTGTGTGTGTGTTTACAGATGTTTTTAAAAGTCAGCTCAAACCACGTCAGCTCACCAGGTATAATCGTTTGACTGTGTCACATATGTTTCTTTCAGGATGCCTTTTCACGCTGACTAGCTATATCCCAGAGGGATGTGCGTACTGGCAGCCTGCCGAGCGACGAGGTTTCGGTATAGGGCCCTCTTGCAGTTGAGGCACCAGCGGAGGCACCAGCGGTACTACAATACGTTGGGCCACCGATGCCACCAGCCTTAGCAGTAGGCGATGCACACCACTTGAGCGCACTGCACGAGTTCCAGTGCCAGAGGCCACTCATGTTCCTGGGAGAGATGGACCCGCAAGTGGCTGACAATTGGCTGGAGGTAGTGGTAAGAGTTTCAAGCTAGTGGGGACGCCTGCAGACTTCATGGTGATCCTTGCTGCCTGCCTTCTTCAGGAAGCAGCTGGTAGGTGGTGGAGAAACTTGTTCCAGTTTTGCGACGGGATGAACTTCACATGGGAATACTTCGAGACCTTCTTCAGGGTGGAGTTGTGCCAGTAGCTCTACACCTCGAGAGTGTATAGGAGCTTCTGCCTTTGCCGCAGGGTTTTCGATCAGTAGCTGAGTCATCTGTGGGCAGTAGACAGATGATGCAGAGGTCCAAGAGGACCAGACCAGCAGGTGGGCGACATCGGGTTATAGGATCAGTAGTGTGGGGCACCCGGGGTGGAGTCAGGGCCAGGAGTTCTAGAAACGGACAATGTTTATCCTGCGGCAGGAAGGATCACATGGCACGTGACTGTCTGACTCCTCGTACAGTTGATCCGCAGGCCTTGGGGAGCCATCGAGGCAGAAGAAGCGGAGGGTGCTTGAACAACAGCCGAGCAGTGGACAAGGTAGTAGAGCTTCGAGAGAAGGTGGACTCGATTGGAACTAGTGGATACATCCCTTGTACTTCTAGTTCCATGTTGTTGTTGTATTCGTGTCTTTGTACTATGAGATGCAATAGTGATAAGACACTTATATTTGTGATGTTTGCTTTCCTGTCCTTTTGTTTGGTTGATACTGAGTGGTCCAGGTTAAGACTGTTGACTTGACTGTCACTTTCGAGATTTCTACTGGAGGAGACCCAGTGACCTCTCACTGATGCCGACAGTGTGACTCGACCCTTGGAGGCGAGAGTGATAGTTGGATCTCATGGTAGTTACGTCGAGGACTTACAACTTCATCCATGGCATGAATACATCATTCATGTCTGGATTGAATGTATTAGGCAATGAGCGTGTTTCATCCAGGGGATGAGACCATGTTTCTCTTTTCGGCAAAGGAGAAATTTTAGCATCTCTTTCAGATCGTAGGAAAAGAAGGTGCAGATCATCCAAGAGCAGATGAAGACTGCACAGTGCAGTAAGAAATAGGAAACTGGCACCAGTCTTAGAGACTCGGGCATGTTAAATGTTTCAAGAAGTGGAAGCTTTAAAGAGAGATGCGTATGCAAAGCAGCAGACATGGAGGTAGAGATGGGGGAGCATCAGGAGGTGGTGTACATTTTAACATGCTACAACCACCCGTCTTAGTTGACCCCGCCAGGCTCAGGGAGCTAGGGGGCAGGGGAAGAGGGTAGCTGTGTGCGGACAGGGAGAGTGACCCGGTGGATCTAAGAATGATTCGAGGGACAGTCTGTGTCCACTACTAGCTGCCGTAGTAATAGACGTTGATACAAATCATTCCTTCCTTCCAAAAATCATTTCACAGACCTAGAGTTTCCGGTAAGCCTTATACTTGACCCTCACATTTGGAGATACCTTGGATGAAGACTCGATAATCACAATTACGCCGACAGTGTGATCAGACCCTCGAGGTGAGAGTTTCGGTTGGAATATCTTGGTGGCAGCGTTGATGCCTTACGACGTTGGTTTGAGTATGGACTGGGAAAACACAGTTCATATACAAATTGACGGTTTTAGGAAAAAAGGGTGTGGTTTACCTACGACGTCGGGATGGGTTTTCCTTGGTCAGCGAAAAGGAAACCCCAGGCAGCATAGGATAAACTCATGCACATAAGGGTGTGACCGATAACTCTTGAGTCGGACAACCTTACCCTCGTGGCAGTAGTCGTTTTGGGTTTCAGTTCTAACAAGAATTGGAGACCTCTAGAGTTCGAGGATGACGATCACGTCCTTATACGGTTCGCACCTTGACGAGATTTACGGAGATGTGGTCGAGGCGACAAGTTATCTCCGAAGTTCAACGGACCTCTCTTGGTCCTCAGCTGGGTAGGCGAGGTAGCTTACCGCTTGACACATCCACCTCAGTTGCACCAGGTGCACGATGACTTCCACTTATCTCAACTGAGGAGATACGTGCGTGATCCTTCACATATCATCGACCATGGGGGGATGGACTTTGGCGATGGGGTGACATTCACGGAGGTTCCAGTGGGAATTGAGGATCGACATGAGGGGATTATATGAGGATGGTCGATTCCTCATGTGCACTTTCACTGGTAGTATAGGAACCTCCAGGTGAGCACATGGGAGCAGAAGGCTCAGATGCGTGCTCAGTACCGCGTTTGTTTCCCTAGTTTATGATGTATCATTACGGGTATGTAAAGCCCTGAGGTAAGAGTGATGTAAGGACCCATAAAATTCAAGGAATTTTTTTTCTTAATTCTAATTGGAATTTTTCGAGAACTCTGTTTTTTGACGGAACCTGATTCTGAGGCCCGGTGTGCCCGGAATCATTTACCGAAGTTTGGCTCGGGTACGTTCAGTGAATGAACGAGCATGTTTTCCTAACTTTTGAACCTGTTCTTGGAATCGAATTCTGAGGGCACCAATGGAATCACAACACTTGTATTTTCGTAGAAACTCCTTTTCCGGAATTGCGTTTCCTTGGGTGTGGTTTTTAGTTTTTGGGGTTAAGTTAAGAAATAAAATCAAGTGGTGCGGAAACTTTATATTATGTCACTTAAAGCCACTTAACCTATGTTAAGCGGATAGGGTGGAACCCAAAAATGTCACAAACCAGCCCGGGTCGACCCTGAACCGGTCACCCAAGCCGGTCCGCGGCAAGTCCCGAGGGGCGTTCCCGATCCCCCCGGGATGGCAACAAGTGCCGGGCATTAAAATCTGATCGTTGGGAACGATTTCTGCCCAAACAAAAGTAAATAGAACAGAACAAATAAACACTAAAGACACGAACAAAACTATACCACGACATACCTCCACGTGACCTCGCGGGTCACCACCCAACTACGACCAACGTCGCTCCCACACTGAGCGACTCAAGCAGGAGAACCTGAACAAAAGGAACCTGCAACTAAAAAGGTAAAAGATAGGCGTGAGCACAAAAGTACTCAGTAGGTGAGCCCCACAACAAATCCCAATGCTATGCCAGTAAATAAAGAATCTACATAATCCAGGTTTGAACTATAATGTATAAAAGTAAGTTTTCACAATGCTTTACTTGAAAATCAAACACGAGACATTTCCCTTATTATTTTTCGAAGGTTAGTTCCATTCCATTAGTTTTAAACTCATTCTGAAAAGCAAAGTGTTACATTTTCAAATCTCACCCAAAGAGAATTAAGCATTTTCATTTGAAAACCCATTTTTCCCAAAGTCTAACAGTATAGGCTGTGAAAGATGACTGAAAGTAAACAAGCAGGGAAAACAAGTGCAAGTAAAGGTAAACAGGCAAGGAAAACCAAGTGCAAGTAAAAATAAGCCAGAAGTTATCAGCAATAACCATGGACACACACACACACTCACACACTCACACACACACACACATACTCACACACGCACACACTCACACCCAAGTGGTCCCCCGTATGCCGACGGGAGGCACCACGCCAGAGATGGTAGAGCACTATGGGTAAATCCCCTAAGGTTCATCTAGCTCGCGTGGGACCCTAGAACCTCGTGTCTCGGTGAAACGTGGCTTAGAAGGCCACGACCCTCAGAAAACGTGGCTTAGAAGGCCACGACCCTCAGAACACGTGGCTTAGAAGGCCACGACCCTCAGATATCATATGTTTAGTTAGTGTTGCAACCGTAAATCCAGCTAAGTGAAACAGGGACGACACCCATCCGGCTCACTAGCACACTAGTTCTAGTCCGCCCACCTAGATACCCATGGTTTCCCGTGTGCTCAAACAAGCTTCACATTCACATAGTATATTACTTCCTCATATCGCAGGCCAAACCAGATATCGCACACAAAAGTCACCATTTCCACACCCAAACAAAATTTCAAAACTCACGCACGTCAAAATACCTTTCTGAAAATATAAATGTCATTACCCAATCTTTTCGCAAAAACCCCTTTTTGGAAACACTCAAACAAGAACATAACCAACTTTCACAACCTAGAAAACATCATTTTTAATAACACAACAAAGGGAAAACATCTTTCGTCAACCAAGAACCACACGTAAGGTTTCCAAAAACAATTTCAAAGGGTCACACGACGTTTTCACTAATCAAGGATACAAGAAAACATCATTTTCCATAAACAGTACATTTACTAATTTACACATACCAAAAACATTTCAAAACCCAATTCAACATGTCTTTCGTTACTCAGGAAGAACCATTTAGCGACATTACTATGAAATCCCACAATTGAACCAAGAAAACACTTTTAATGAAATGTTAGAATTAAACAGTTTGCATTCTCAACAAATCACCACATTATAAAAACTACTTAATATTATTTTCTTTAAATTTACTGAAATTCAATAAAAGGACAAGGAATAAATAAATTCTTAATTTAGAGGCAAGTGCATAGGGAGACCTACCTCGAATCGGAACGAAGAACGACACGACGCGAAACTCTTGTTGCGTAAAGGTCGCAGCGTATTGCGTCGCCAAACTGGTCCTAAAACAATAGGCCGTTAAGCAGGCTCATTAATGACAACATACTAATAATAATAATAATTATAATAACGTAATAATAACCAAAATGTAGTAATAATAATGTCATAATAATAATAATAATTATTATTATTATGACATAATAATAATATAATAATAATAAGAGTAACAATAATATTAACATAATAATAAGAATAATTATAATGACATAATACTAACAAGAACAATAATAAATATAATAGCGCAATGATAATTATAATAATAATAATATTAATATTAATAACATGATAGTAATAATAATAATAATAATAATAATAATAATAATAATAATAACAATAACGATAATAATATAACAATAATAATAATATAATAATAATATAATAATAATATAACAAAAACAACAACAACAATAATAATAATAATAATAACATGATAATTGAATAATAATAATAATTATAACAATAATGATAATAATAATAATAATATTAATATTAATGTGATAATAATTATAATAACAATAGAAACAATAATAATATAATAATAATTATAATAATACTTATAATAAGATACATTAATTATAATAGTGACATATTAAATAATATTAATAATATGTTAGTAATCATAATAATAATAATAATAATAACAACAATATTATTGCACAATTATAATATAATAATATAATAATAATAATAATAATAATAATCATATAGTAATACAATAATAATGCTAATAGAATAATACTAACATAATAATAATGAAATAATTATAATATTATTAATATGATAAAAGTAATAAATTTTATATAAGATTAACTTAAAAAAAATAAAAAAAATAAAAATAAAAATATACTTACAGGGTGGTTCGCGCGGGGGAGCCGGGGCGGTGACGGTATGAGGCCGGAGCGGCCGCTGGGTGTGGCTGAGGGGAAGGAAGAGGCGCGGTACGGGGAAACCGGGACGGCAGCGCAAGGCGGAGGAAGGGGGAGGCTGGGAGCAACAGAGGGGGGCTGGAAACCGGGAGGCGGAGGCGGCGGTGCGCAAGGGGAAGCCGGGCTGGGACGACGACGAGGGTACAGGGGAAAGGGCGCGCAGCCGAGGTGCTAAGGCGGAGCGAGGGCGGAGGGGAGGGGAGATCCGCCGGACGGGAGGAGACGGGGCTGCCGTCTGGACCGCCGGAAAACCGGAGGGAGACGGTGCGGCGGTTGGGCGCGGGCACGGCGGAGAGGCGACGGATCGGGACGGAGAGCGGCGTGCGGCGCTGCGTGCAGGAGAGGGAAAGGGGAGGGAGAGGCCGGCGGAGCGCCGGTGACGGGGTCGAAGGGAGGCCGGGATGCCGGACTTCGGCGGCCGGACGGGAGCAGGGCCACCGGGGGTCGGTGAAGGGAACTGGCGGAGAAGGCCGGGACCAGGAGGCTGGAGGGAGAAGAAGAAAACAAAAAAAAAGGAAATGGGGAGAGGGGAGAAAAGGGGTGGCGGCTACGGGGAGGTGTGCGGCGATAGGGTAGAGTAGGGAGGATAGGGTTTTGATTAGGTTTATATATATATATATATATGTGATAAAAATAATGATAATAATTATAATAATGATAATAAAACATATAATATTAATAACAATAAAACTTATATAATAAAAATAAAACTTATAATAATAATAATAATAAAATGTTGTGATAATAATAATCGCTTTATAATAATAAGAACAAACCTTCATAATAATCTTAATAATACTTTATAATAATAATCATAACAATAAAATAATTAAAGTAAATAAAAGTTAGTTAATTATAATAATAACGCAACTCAAATAGTAATAATAATAAAAGGTCAATGTAAAAACTTTAATATTTAAAACGCCGGGTGGACACATCGTCCCCCGGGCCGAACGCACGACCATCGCTAGCGATGCGATGACCGCGCACCGGCGCGAAAACACCAATCACAATTAATATTCGAAAAATTTGAACCGGGACCAAGAAAAGAGAAAAATTACGGACGTCCGCGGTCGGGGTGTGACAATTCTCCCCACCACAGACACTTTCTGCCCCCAGAAAGTCACCAGGCCGCAAGTCAACCAAAAACCAAGTCTATGCCCAAACATAACTAAAGGAACCAGAGAGGATTGATAATCTCGGGGATGACCTTACTCCACACAGGTCACACCCGACCGATTCAGGAGGAAACTGAGGTCTGAGATTGAGGGGAGAACACGAAGGGGTTCTCCCCACCACAAGAACTTAACTAGTGCAGAAAAGAAGACCATTTAAATAGACAACCCTAGAAAGGGGGGGGGGGGGGTCAACGCGGGAACTCCCAACAGATCTAAACCAACTCTTATAGCATGCTAAGATTTACACCTCCGTAGAAACCTTGAACCTACGACTAGAGTCAACAACTTCAACACCAGGGAAAACCCATAGAAAACATTTAACCAATATCAAATTGGAGACTTGATCCACCGAAGTCCACAAAACATAACCACATCGACAACCTTACTAAAACGAGGTCAACCCACACGAGAGTCAAAGACACTTTTAGGAAGGACACCCGATTTAGAATATTACATTCACACGACAAGTCCACCTAGATTTATCATTGAACAAGTCCATTGTCACTTTTTAGAAAAACAACACATTTACATAATCCAGACTACTTGGATTATAATAGAACAAGTCCACGGTTACTTCATATCAAAACAACATGCATACAACGATACTAAAACCTTAACAACAGCGAACGAGTACAAAAGATATTAATTGTTCCACTGTCAACACGAAAAACCTAACCTGGACTAAGGCTTCACAACCCTGGGAACTCCTGACTGTGCGCGAGCTTCACCCCGAGACTTGTGGCTAGGGCTCTGATGGCTGAAGCATATTCTGCATCACAGTCAGGTACTGACATTCTCCCATCACAGCTTCCTCTTCAAGAGACGCTTCTTGCAAAACTTCTCCAGATGACCCAGACAACCACAGCGATGACACGTCTTCGGAGGGTTGCGACAAGACGACTTTAAATGCCCGAAACGACCACACTGATAGCATACCCTTGAACGATCTGACGAACTGGAAGCTGAGACCAAAGGGGATAACTCCTTAGGAACAGGTATCTCTGGCGCCTTTTCCTTACCAGAGGGGGAACTCTTACGAACAACAACAGGTGTCACTGAAGTATTAACCACCCGCACACCAGAAACTAACTCACCCAAGAAAGCTTCCTCCACCAGCTTCTCGAAACAAAAGTCTTTATAAGGGAGGACTCGCTCCTTGATCTCTGGACGAAGACCCCCAGTGAAAAGAGAGACCTTCATGAGTTCATGCGACGCTACCTCTGAGGAAAAGGGAATCAGTTCCTTGAAATGGTCAACATATGCCCTCACCGTCCGTTGACCTTGTTGAATATGCACAAGCTCCCTCTTTTCTCCAGCTTCACTTCCTCAGGTGAAAACCATTGGATGAAAACTGTTTTAAAGACATCCCACGTCATTTCACCTTGCGTTGACGGTGGGGTAACCATATTCCACTGGTCCAGAGCTGGACCCTCAAACAACTCCATAATTGCACGGACCTTAACACTATCGGGAGTTCCCAATATTCTAAAGACACGTTCCACTTCCTCGAGCCATTTCACTGCCTCTAACGGACCCTGATCACCATGGAAAATAGGCAAAGTCTGAGGAGGACCAAAAACTGGTCATGACATATCCGAATCCTTAGAGACCTTTCTGGGCGGCATTTCCTGAGCGATATATAAAACTCAAAACCAAAACCAACATCAAATCGAAGCAACATAAATAAAAGCGTCTTCATCAAAAACAGTCAGCTCAAGGACCAAACAAATACAACACAACCCAAAACAAAATCTCCTCTTTAAAATTCCCTTTTCATTTTTGATTTCAACCACCCTTTTTCAAGACCACTTTCCAAAAACCAATCCACTTTCAAACCAAAACTTTCCAAAACCGTTTCTCATTTAAAACCAATTTAGAAAACAAGGTCAAGCCATTTATTTCAAATACACACCCAGGTAATCTCATGAACCGTTGCACATGTCCTTATCCACATTCCATTCATACGTGCATCAACACACACTTTCCATGCATTCTCACACATGTGCAAACGTTCATAAAGAGGAACCGAGGTTTCAACCCAAATCATTCTTATCCAATTCCAAGCAAACAACATATTTTCAAATCAAGAGATTTCAGTTTCAAAACCCATTTTATACATTTAAAATCCTTTAAAAGAAACCAGTAAAATTTTCAAAAACCCTTTTTCATTTCCAACTACGCACTCACACAGACCAAAACGAAAACAACATCCAAATTTGCATCAATCACAGAAATGAGGGACTAGTAATCACACTCAACCTGGCGACATGGTAGTGGGCCATGTCCCAAGTCAGCGTCGACCACTAGGAGGAATTCAAACCGCGTACTCGGACTCCACATGGGTCACTACTCCATGTGAAATCACGACGTAACGTCGTCTTGCCTCCATTGTCATCTCTCAATCCAAGACAAACCAGAAAAGACAAGGACACAATTCCCGAACTACCCCTGGTAACTCAAAGATCAGTGCGAGCAAAAGTTCGCGACGCTCTTCCCGTACTTACCCCTCGAGTTCCGACAGTCCAAATCTCCTTCTACCGGACAACCCAAATAACAAGAACCTGCCCTCTGATACCATTTTGTCACGAACCAGCCCGGGTCGACCATGAACCGGTCACCCGAGCCGGTCCGCGGCAAGTCCCGAGGGGCGTTCCCGATCCCCCCGGGATGGCAACAAGTGCCGGGCATTAAAATTTGATCGTTGGGAACGATTTCAGCCCAAACAAAAGTAAATAGAACAGAACAAATAAACACTAAAGACACGAACAAAACTATACCACGAAATACCTCCACGTGACCTCGCGGGTCACCACCCAACTACGACCAACGTCGCTCCCACACTGAGCGACTCAAGCAGGAGAACCTGAACAAAAATGAACCTGCAACTAAAAAGGTAAAAGATAGGCGTGAGCACAAAAGTACTCAGCAGGTGAGCCCCACAACAAATCCCAATGCACTGCCAGTAAATAAAGAATCTACATAATCCAGGTTTGAACTATAATGTATAAAAGCAAGTTTTCACAATGCTTTACTTGAAAATCAAACACGAGACATTTCCCTTATTATTTTTCGAAGGTTAGTTCCATTCCATTAGTTTTAAACTCATTCTGAAAAGCAAAGTGTTACATTTTCAAATCTCACCCAAAGAGAATTAAGCATTTTCATTTGAAAACCCATTTTTCCCAAAGTCTAACAGTATAGGCTGTGAAAGATGACTGAAAGTAAACAAGCAGGGAAAACAAGTGCAAGTAAAGGTAAACAGGCAAGGAAAACCAAGTGCAAGTAAAAATAAGCCAGAAGTTATCAGCAATAACCATGGACACACACACACACTCACACACTCACACACACACACACACATACTCACACACGCACACACTCACACCCAAGTGGTCCCCTGTATGCCGACGGGAGGCACCACGCCAGAGATGGTAGAGCACTATGGGTAAATCCCCTAAGGTTCATCTAGCTCGCGTGGGACCCTAGAACCTCTTGTCTCGGTGAAACGTGGCTTAGAAGGCCACGACCCTCAGAAAACGTGGCTTAGAAGGCCACGACCCTCAGAACACGTGGCTTAGAAGGCCACGACCCTCAGATATCATATGTTTAGTTAGTGTTGCAACCGTCAATCCAGCTAAGTGAAACAGGGACGACACCCATCCGGCTCACTAGCACACTAGTTCTAGTCCTCCCACCTAGATACCCAGGGTTTCCCGTGTGCTCAAACAAGCTTCACATTCACATAGTATATTACTTCCTCATATCGCAGGCCAAACCAGATATCGCACACAAAAGTCACCATTTCCACACCCAAACAAAATTTCAAAACTCACGCACGTCAAAATACCTTTCTGAAAATATAAATGTCATTACCCAATCTTTTCGCAAAAACCCCTTTTTGGAAACACTCAAACAAGAACATAACCAACTTTCACAACCTAGAAAACATCATTTTTAATAACACAACAAAGGGAAAACATCTTTCGTCAACCAAGAACCACACGTAAGGTTTCCAAAAACAATTTCAAAGGGTCACACGACGTTTTCACTAATCAAGGATACAAGAAAACATCATTTTCCATAAACAGTACATTTACTAATTTACACATACCAAAAACATTTCAAAACCCAATTCAACATGTCTTTCGTTACTCAGGAAGAACCATTTAGCGACATTACTATGAAATCCCACAATTGAACCAAGAAAACACTTTTAATGAAATGTTAGAATTAAACAGTTTGCATTCTCAGCAAATCACCACATTATAAAAACTACTTAATATTATTTTCTTTAAATTTACTGAAATTCAATAAAAGGACAAGGAATAAATAAATTCTTAATTTAGAGGCAAGTGCATAGGGAGACCTACCTCGAATCGGAACGAAGAACGACACGACGCGAAACTCTTGTTGCGTAAAGGTCGCAGCGTATTGCGTCGTCAAACTTGTCCTAAAACAATAGGCTGTTAAGCAGGCTCATTAATGACAACATACTAATAATAATAATAATTATAATAACGTAATAATAACCAAAATGTAGTAATAATAATGTCATAATAATAATAATAATTATTATTATTATGACATAATAATAATATAATAATAATAAGAGTAACAATAATATTAACATAATAATAAGAATAATTATAATGACATAATACTAACAAGAACAATAATAAATATAATAGCGCAATGATAATTATAATAATAATAATATTAATATTAATAACATGATAGTAATAATAATAATAATAATAATAATAATAATAACAATAACGATAATAATATAACAATAATAATATAATAATAATAATATAATAATAATATAACAACAACAACAACAACAACAATAATAATAATAATAATATGATAATTGAATAATAATAATAATTATAACAATAATGATAATAAAATAATAATAATAATATTAATGTGATAATAATTATAATAACAATAGTAACAATAATAATATAATAATGATTATAATAATAATTATAATAAGATACATTAATTATAATAGTGACATAATAAAATAATATTAATAATATGTTAGTAATAATAATAATAATAATAATAATAACAACAATATTATTGCACAATTATAATATAATAATAATATAATAATAATAATAATAATAATCATATAGTAATACAATAATAATGCTAATAGAATAATACTAACATAATAATAATGAAATAATTATAATATTATTAATATGATAAAAGTAATAAATTTTATATAAGATTAACTTAAAAAAAATAATAATAAAAAATATACTTACAGGGTGGTTCGCGCGGGGGAGTCGGGGCGGTGACGGTATGAGGCCGGAGCGGCCGCTGGGTGTGGCTGAGGGGAAGGAAGAGGCGCGGTACGGGGAAACCGGGACGGCGGCGCAAGGTGGAGGAAGGGGGAGGCTGGGAGCAACAGAGGGGGGCTGGAAATCGGGAGGCGGAGGCGGCGGTGCGCAAGGGGAAACCGGGCTGGGACGACGACGAGGGTGCAGGGGAGAGGGCGCACAGCCGAGGTGATAAGGCGGAGCGAGGGCGGAGGGGAGGGGAGATCCGCCGGACGGGAGGAGACGAGGCTGCCGTCTGGACTGCCGGAAAACCGGAGGGAGACGGTGCGGCGGTCGGGCGCGGGCACGACGGAGAGGCGACGGATCGGGACGGAGAGCGGCGTGCGGCGCTGCGTGCAGGAGAGGGAAAGGGGAGGGAGAGGCCGGCGGAGCGCCGGTGACGGGGTCGAAGGGAGGCCGGGATGCCGGACTTCGGCGGCTGGACGGGAGCAGGGCCGCCGGGGGTCGGTGAAGGGAACTGGCGGAGAAGGCCGGGACCAGGAGGCTGGAGGGAGAAGAAGAAAACGAAAAAAAAGGAAACGGGGAGAGGGGAGAAAAGGGGTGGCGGCTACGGGGAGGTGTGCGGCGATAGGGTAGAGTAGGGAGGATAGGGTTTTGATTAGGTTTATATATATATATATATATGTGATAAAAATAATGATAATAATTATAATAATGATAATAAAACATATAATATTAATAACAATAAAACTTATATATTAAAAATAAAACTTATAATAATAATAATAATAAAATGTTGTGATAATAATAATTGCTTTATAATAATAAGAACAAACCTTCATAATAATCTTAATAATACTTTATAATAATAATCATAACAATAAAATAATTAAAGTAAATAAAAGTTAGTTAATTATAATAATAACGCAACTCAAATAGTAATAATAATAAAAGGTCAATGTAAAAACTTTAATATTTAAAACGCCGGGTGGACACATCATCCCCCAGGCCGAACGCACGACCATCACTAGCGATGCGATGACCGCGCACCGGCGCGAAACCGCCAATCACAATTAATCTTCGAAAAATTTGAACCGGGACCAAGAAAAGAGAAAAATTACGGACGTCCGCGGTCGGGGTGTGACAAAAAATATCCTACCCACTTGGTAGGATATTTGTGAGGTGGGGCCCGCACAAGCCCCACCATTTCTTTTCCTGTAAGTAAGGCACCCATGAAAACCACTTTTTAATGAAAGTCAACCGGTGGGTTTTCTTAAATTCTTAATTCCCCTATTAATTGGGCAGTTAAGTCATTACCATTAATTCACCGAATTAATGGTTCGTTTCTTAACTTTGTTTTTAGTTTGTTGGCATAAGAATAAAATAATAGCAGAACATATGGGTGGCTTGTTGAGAGGATTGACAAATAGTCTAAGTTCTTCATCCACCTCCGTGAAGAACGCGAAGAACGTCGAACCCTCATAGATCGACGACGCGACACCGTGTACCGCGACGTCGATGAATCTCCTTCCGCGACGTTTCTTCCGCGACAATCCTTCCCCACGACAATCTTCGATCAACACCTGATTGAGGTAGGGGATTTCAGATCTTTTATATTCCTTTTTGGATTTTATCCTCAACTTGGGTTTAAACGTGGAATTAAATCTGTGTGTTTTCTTTAACCCTCAGAGATCGTCGACGCGACGCCGTGTACCATGATGATGCGACACCCCTTCCGCGACGCGACGATCCTCTTCTTCTGCGATGGTCAATTCCGTGAAGATATCGTGTTCAAAGACTACGATGATTTAGGGGTTTGATTCATTTAAATAATTGTGATTTATACCCGCAGCGTACAATTAAACTTTTGTTGTGAAATATTTAAAACCACTAACGCGGTGGGTGCGGACCAATGAACAACTATGAACCCACCGCCCCTTTCGTTCTTGGTGTGAAAAACAGCTGACGTTGACAAAACTACCTACACGGGCGATGTGAGGTCCTCCTAGTGAAGGACAGACCCCGGGAGGGCCTTTGGTGAAGATGGTGTGAATTTCCGACCACCGGAACTCGTCCGGTGGTCCGCGGAGCAACCCGTCGGCGGAAGGCGGCGGCGCCCGGCGCGCCGCCGTGGAGAACCACCGTGGATGAAGCCACAGCTGCGGGCCAGCCGTCCCATGACCGAACAGAACCGGCGAAGCACAGGATGTGGCCGGCTCCCGTGTCCGCTAGCAAGGGCGGCCCCACGCGGGGCCACAGATCATTCACGCAGGGCAGCGCGCCCCCCGCTCTGCTCGGCCGTAACCGGCCGAGCTGACCCGCCAAGCGATTGGGTCGCGGCCGCGCTGGCCGGGTTGGACCCAGACCCAGTTCGGGTCGACTCGGTTCGGGCCGACCCAGAGGGGGGTTGGGCCGGGTCGGTCCGGGCCCAGACCCCCCGTTTTCGGGCCCCTTATGGGTTTTTGCCCATATCTTCGGCTACGTGACTCTGATCAATGCACCGTCAGTTGCGATGTGATCGTTGGATCTAGATGGTCGTTTTGGTATGTTACACTCAAGGTTTCAGAGAACTTTAGGTTCGGATGGGTTGGTTCGGATACGAAACCAACCGGGCCCTCGGAGCGGAAATGCTTATATCTTGAGTTCCGGATGTCCGATTGACGTGTCATCGACTTTGATGGTTTCCTCTTGATGAGACGTAACTTTTGGATTACTCTGATCGAGGTTTGGACGCCATCGGAGTGCGGTCGGGTTGGTTCGCTCATGAAACCAACCAGGCCCCTGGAATGAAAAAGCCAATAACTCACAGACCGGGCGTCCGATTGATGCTCCGCCTGTCTCGTTGAATTAATCTTTATGGGACGGAACTATTGGAATACTTCGCCTATGTTTTGGATGCATTTGGAGTATGGACGAGTTGGATTGTGCCCGAAATCCAACCGAGCCCCTAAAACGGAAAAGATGATATCTTTCAGACCGGACGTCCGTTGGACGAACCGTCGGTGGCTTTGGTGATCACGTTGAGAAACGGTCCCTATGAGTATACCCTTTGAGAGTTCGGGGTACATTTGAGATACGGTCGGGTTGGTTCGCACACGAAACCAAATGGGCCCCGGGGACGAAAAGGCTAGTAACTCACAGACCGGGCGTCCAATTAACGCGCCATCTATTGCATTGAGAACCCTATGATGAGGCGGTACATTGAGATAATTCTTCGAAGGACTTTGAGATACTTGGAGTATCTACTAGTATCTCATGGAGAAGACCATTCCGGAGATGAGTGTACGGAGTACGGAGATCGTGTAACTGGCTGTGACATGATGACTGCTTGTCCAATTCGATTGGGAGTGACTAATAGATCCTAGTGGGGAGAACTACTTTGTGAGGTGGCAGACCCATGGTGGAGGAGCACTACAATGTTAGGTGGAAGACTCGCGGTTCTCGATAGGAGGAGTACCTCAGTAGGCTATGAGGGGGAGCACTACTGTGTGAGGTGGCAGACCCATGGTGGAGGAGCACTACTATGTGAGGTGGCAGAACCGCAGTACTCGATAGGAGGAGTACCTCAGCAGTCATAGGTTGGTGAGCAGTACCTCGGAGACGTGACATGATCACTGTACTCGCCGAGACGGAGCTCTTCAGTAGTTACGGTTTTGATAATGAAAATCCTGGTTGAGCTGAGACTTTTGACCTTTTTGTTTACCTCATGATTGAGATGGGTCACTTGATAACTTAGGTATATGTATGGGCATATACCTGGGTAGTGGTTATCCGTTGATTTCATAATCTTTGTGTTTCCTCATGATTGAGATGGGTTACTTCATAACATAGTTATATGCATGGGAATATACCTAAGTAGAGGTTATCTGTTGAGATCATCTTTTTGGTTATCCTTGTTGGTTTTAGTGAGACCTTGAGGGTCTCGGGGTCCCTACTGAGTATCGTTATACTCACCCCTGCACGGGCTATGCCCGCACCTCATTGCGTTGGTTGTAGACGACATGCAGTGATGACGGAGGTCAAGTGTTTGAGGACTGGACGGTACCCAGAGGTGGACTACACGACGAGTCAGTATCCGAAGGTGGACTTCACAGCGAGACGACACTCGGAGGAGGTTGGCGGGTGAGAGCGTTGTGGAGGCTATCTGTACCTACCCTTCAGGTAGGATCCATGGTGGACGATCCAGGAGCTGCGCCATCTGTACCTACCCTTCAGGTAGGATCCGAGGAGGACGACCCAGTAGCTGCTTCCGTTCTTCAAGATGTTGTCTTTTTATGTTGTACTTTGTTCAGTTTTAGTTGTACTTTCAGTTGGGTTTGTATTCTGGACCATTTACCTTTCAGCTCTTCTCTTTGTGCTTAGTGTTTTACTTCCGCTTGTACTTTGTGGTGTTTGTTACTTTTATAAAGGCAATGCCTTCCCAGTTATTGGGATTTAAGCCTTTGGTGCTTGTCGCCAGCCCCTGGCCTATGGATGACCGACTTGGGGTAGTCACGGCATGGGCCCCGAGGACGGGTCGTGACACTAGTTATTGGAAAATAGATTGGTGATTAGTCGATTAATGTTATTTCATTAGACATTCATTATTTGGTGAAACATATATGATTAATGTAAATAGAATAATATAGGTTGTTCATTGTGGAATAAAACATGGTATATATTTTAGCATCATATATAAATTTACAGAGGATTTATGATTTTTCATGTTATTTAGGAATATGATTGTCATACAAAAAAATTATGTGATTTAGGAAATTATATATTTGGAATGATTCAATAACTGTGATTGATGTTATTTTGGAAGATAAATGTTATATTTTTATTGGAAAACTTGGGGAACAAATTATTTTGATTTCTAGATTTCAATATAAGTATAGAATTTTGTTAATGTATTATAAGGGTATTTTTTAAATGATAAATGTTGATATTTGTGTAAAACATTGTATTTTTAAAGATTAAACACTATATTTATTTATTTATTGGTTTTATCATTTTAGGAAATTATATTAATATAGTTTATATATTTTGGGTTTTTGTTTATGTAAAAATATCATCAGAATATATTTTAATCTCTTCTTTTTAAATTAGTGTTCCATAGAAGCTGATTCCATTACTAATATAATGAAAATTTCTGCATGATTAATAATCGTTTGAAGAAACAAATGATATTATGGTGGATATTAAATAAATAGTGAAATTATATATTTCACGTTTGTATATTTAATAATTTTATTATTCTAGGTAGTAATATAATTCGACAACTCTATGAAAATGAACTACAAAAAAATGAAATGTTTACTTTTCCTACTAATAAATATATTAACTTCCAACCCCAAACAGATTAATATATTTTTTATTTTTCCCATTATCATAAACGTCTTTTATATAAATATAAATTTGGGAATGGGTTTTATATTTTCTCTTCCACATTCAGGTTTTACATCATCAAATCATAGTTTTTTTCAGAATACCTTTATACTTTAATTTCATTCTTTTTAATTGAATGTTTTATGAATACTCTTTCCTATTTGAGAGTTTAATAAAGTAATTATTAAAATTAAAAACTAATCTAATTTTCTGAAGTTAATAATTATGAGGTTATAATTTCCAAATGTGTGGGAGAATGTAAAATCTCAGGGTTTAAAAAAGAAATAGTATGTTCGATAGAGTAATGTATATACAACACCACGCATAAAAAATAAATTAAATATTATTATTATGTGACCATTTAAACAGGGTCGTCAAATTAGTATGAATGAGAAATATGTACCTAAATATGATATAAAAAATAGTTCTACTAATTTATAATTTATTAATTAATTATTATAAAAATAATGATTTTAATTTTAGTAAATCTAATTTATTTTTCAAGTACACATTTTTCAAAACTATTTTGTATTTCCTTTTTCATAAAATAACATATTTAATTTATTGATCATTTAGAAATATCAATTTATGAAATAAATATAATATTTGAAAATTATATATCATAATTATTTTGTGGTGAAATTTTTTGATGTGTATGAAATTTTTTATTATATAATGAATAGTTAAAGTAGTTACATTTATTGAAGATTATATTTTCCTTTTAAACTATTTAATAATGAAATTTTTTTAGAACATTTATTAGGCATTATTTTTCCTTTTGAATTGTATTAATTCAATTATAGTTTTTTTTAATGGATATATGTATTTAATTTTTTATAAAATTAATTACTATTTTATAAGGGGATTTTTACAAAAAAAATCTTTTTCTGTACACTTTATGAATTGATTTTTTAATTAAGGATTTAAATTTTTAAACAATTATTACATATTTTTGAATAATTAATTACAATTTTTTAATAATTAATTTCTAATTTTTAAAAATATGATTTGTAATATATCTAATTTTTATTACCATAGTTAAGGGTAAATTGAGTAATTAACATAATAAATAAAATGATAAGGATTATAAAGACCCTAAAATAATACAACATTATTTTTAATGAATAATATTCTTCTTTAGTAATTCATGGTATGGTATTATAACCATTTGTAGATTTTTGGATTATATTATGTTTTTTATAATATTTTATTTTATGAATAATCAAACATGTCACACAATTATTTTTATTATGTTTAATATTTTTAATATGGTTCTATCTAATAGATATGTTTAAATTTAAATATTATTATGAAAAATAATATAATTATATTTATAATAGTAATTTAATAAAAAAATTGTGGAAATATAAATACCTTGTATTCTTACATGACATTGATTTTCAAATTATCATATAAATGTATATATCAATTAATCAATGTTAACTATTAAATTAGTTTTTTATTAAAAATTACTTTAACAAATGAATTTTATAGAGTAAAATGATATTTTTTAGATGTAATAAAATAGTTTTTTAAATACAAATTTTATCTTGATATTATTAAAGTCAATGTAATGAATAATTATAAAAATTGACATTTTGAAAATTTTATATTAATTAATTTTTTATTAAATGTTATAAAATTCATGAAAATTGTATATTAAGAAAAAAAAGGTATAACATTTAAATTTGCATACATGATCCATTTTTGGGTACATTATTATTTTATGGTAACTATATTAATCCTGAAATATTAAAAAACATGTAGTCATATTTAAAGACCAAAGGTTTAAATAATATTAAATCCAAAAACAAAAGGGAATAAATATTGGGAAAACATAACTAATTTATATTGTATGGTAATATATATATCCTCATAATTAAAATGTATTATAAATTGAAATGGATGGATCAATTTGGAATTTGGAATTAATTTACATAAATGTCATATTATGAGAAATGATAGGTGTCCCTCTCCCCTCTCCTATAAAAGGGATCTGCTTCTTCTCATTTCCACACACATCAATTTTTTTTTTCAGATAATAACTTCTCAAATTATTTCCTAAAATAACTCCATTAATTATTGAGGAAATAGTTTAGGAATTACAAAATCATTAGGGTTATTAATATTTTTTGTAAATTAGGTCATCCTAATAGGAGGTATCATTTTATTCAAGTGTTTCTATTTTATTTCTTTTTACAACTCCATAAAATATTCATCAATAATGATAAAATAAAAAATCTTGTCACATAAATTTAGATAAATTTTATTATATCACTGTAATTAACCATATATATCTCGACTTCAATAAAATAGGAAAAGAATTTCTCATTCTTGAGAACGATGTACTACCACCACACAAATAAATGTAATTTGTTTTCTATCATCACCTATTAAGAATGTATATAATAATGGAATTAATTTTTATATATGATATTAATGACATATGTATAATTCATAAAATATAATTGATCTCTTATATTCATAACAATCCGTGAATATTAGAATGATATTGTTGTTCAAGTGTATGTGTGGACTACCACCACCATGATGTAATGTGATTATTATTTGATCCCCAGTTCCCATGGATGATATATATATATATAAAGATATATATATATATAAATATATTTAATGAAGTATCATGATATATATGATCATATTATAAATATGGGAATAAAAATTTTTATTATCTTTTTTCAACAATTATCATTAAAAAATTAAATCTTCACACATACAAACCTATGACCTGCCATCTCTGTGATTTTAACATAGTTTAATTTTCAAAAAAAAAATTCAATGAATGTGATTAAATGTGTAATTTAATAATAAAATATATAACTATGTGATGAATATTATTTTGGAAATGACTTGATGTGTACCCCTTTGACTAAAGTCAAAATATCGAAGTAGTTTTGAACATATGAACACAATAAGGTATAAATGGATGACTTGAGAATAAATAATTAAATACAAGAGATAAATTGAATATAAATGGAAAAAATAAAACATAAAAATTAAAAAGGTTCTAAAGGTGTTAAATAATTAATACTAATTTATAATTAAATATTATAAAATAACTACATGGTAAATTAAAATCAAGGTATGAAATATGGTTAAAAAATTTCAGTTCATTAGGTTACTCTTCTACATCATGTTTATGTCATTATAAGTTTATCGGTGAGATGAAATTTAACTGTCTTACATGAATTCACAATTATATTATATCTATTTATTGTAGATACACTTAATATATTAATTTGGTTACTACCGACTTTAATTATATGTTTTTTGTATGGTAATTTCTATCAATACCCAACATTAAGGATCCCCATTCAACTATTTATTTTAGTTTCTAAAATAAAGACTTTTTAACATATACATCATTAAAAGATTATCAATTTTTTATAAGCCATGAATTATTTTGTGTTTCCATCATATGTTTTCATAATTATTTTTAAATAAAATTGTTTCATGATGATGTTTGTAATTTTTAGATATTAAATGTTTTTTGAAACAATGGTATTTTGATATCTGAAAGCTATTGAATATGGGTTCAGAATAGTTCTCAATGGTTTTATTCATGATATAGTATGTAGAAATTATTTTTTCTATGTTAAACCTGATAGAACTAGGTGATCCCATTATATTTCATATGAATGGTGTACCTAGATATCACTCCATTACATTGGGTAATGAATTATATTCTCAAAATAATTATATTGGATTTCTGCCACATGGAAATTCTAATTTATTTGGATTATTTCTAGGGTAATGCAATGGTTTCATGATGATGATATATAATGTTACCTACATATAGTTTCAATGATCTATAATTATTTTTAAATTAAATCTCTTAAATTAAAAAGGTAAGATAGTGATATTTTTAAATAAAAAAAGATTCTATTTTTGAAATGAATATATGGTTTTATGAAATATTTCAATGGGTTTCAATGTTTTTCACTAAACTAATGATTTAATTACTTTTGAACCTTTTATGGAATTTTATTTCTCATCCTGTTTTTATAATGTTCTTCATATTTTTTATAATGTGTAATAGAAAATAATAATTAAAGTTGGTGGTTGTGATTTTTTTAATAAATATAAATAACATTTTGTTTTAAATACATTTACTTTTATGTAATAAATGGATAATAAGTAGATGTTTCAACTTGTAATTAATGTTTTCACTAGGTAAGTTTATTTTAATGTTCAATAAATCTGTAAACATATATGTTCCTTGTAAAATAATGGAATTTAATTCCTATCTAACATTATAAATATATGATATTTTTTATGGATAGTTCCTTGAAAAAAATATATACAATATTGGTGGTCACTTTCCACACCACTCAACCTCCATCTACTTAAACCATATTATTTTAATGAATTCATTGAAAATTGGATTTATAATGTCAATAACCATATATGATTGGGAAACTACAATCCATTGAATATATTGTGGATAAATAATTTTCTCTTCATTGGACTTTGAAAATAGGCACAAAAGGAATTTTATTTTCCATTAAATATTATATAGTACTATATAGTTTTTAGAATGACTGAAATTAATTCTAATTTTATTATAATATATCAATATAATTCCAAAATACATTATTTTTTCCACAACAATTTTACAATAGTTATTTGTCAAATTCAATTTTTAAAAACTAAATCATCCACTTATTCATCATGTCTTACTTCCTCAAATAAGGAATGATTCTATTTATTAGATCAATATGTAATTACATTAGGTACATGTAGGTTTAATAAATAATAAAATTTATACAACATCTATGGAGGCTACAATATGAGAACTCCCCCACAAAACTATAAGGGTGAAATACCATAGATGTTTGTTAGATATTATAAAATTAATACCCTAATGGGAATAACTATTTGAATATATCTTCATGATTGATTATTTTATTTCATGTTGGCCATAATAGTTGTCTTTATAATCAATTATTATATACAATTTAAGTATATATAAAACTTCTTTTACATTTACTATCATTTGAGTCCTAGGAATGTAAATTGTCAAGTGTATTAATTTTTCCTATTCAACATAACTCTATCTTCACAACAAATAATTTTTCAAATTTTGAAATTATGAGAGAAGGATCACTAAAACTGTAATTTTGTAATAGTGATGGAAATTAAATTTCACATTAGTTATTTTATTTTTTCCATAAATACACTATGATTAATATATCTATTTTAATATTACCAACATTTTTTTTTTCAAAACATTGAATTGAGATAGTTCATTTAAATTTTTTATTTCTACTATATTATTATATAATATAGTATATAGATTTAGGCAAATATATTCTATATATTTTTAGAAAATTTTTCTTATAAATATTTTAGTCATTTAGATCATTATATAATTTCGATTTTATATATTTTATTTACATAGCCTTTAACATAGAGTTCATGATTAAAAATAATATATTTATAAAATGACATCAAATTATATATTTATTTATATATAATCAATTAAATTCAGTGGGGTTTGAATGCAGAACTTATTAAATGAAATGTAATAAAATTTACCATATCATTGGAAAACATTATACACCAAATCCCATCATTTATAATTGAATCCCATATTGTATTTCATTATTTAATGAATTATCCGTGTATTTTATCAGTAATTATGTGTATTTTTTTAATTATTATGTTTTTTAAAATAATTATTATTTAATAGTTATTTTTTAATATTTTAATTATTTTGGTTTTAACTCTATATCTAAATAATATTAAGTATTCATATTTAATAAAATCAAATTAAATAAAAAAATACATGTTGAATATATTAAATTATAACACAATTTAATTTTTATTTTATTCATATTGTCGACTAAATATTGAATTTTATTTTTAAATTTTACTCATATGGATTATGAAGAAAATAATAAAAATATATTAATTTCATCTATAATGAATAATTCATTTTTAATTGAAAAAATGTATAAATTTAATATTTCATTTATAAATAATTTTATATTTTTTTAAATTCATGGTAATAGTATTTCAAATTAAAAATTATGAAATTATTATCGATTGTTTTGTTTTTAGTTATACCATCACGTTATTATGATATTCATTAAGAAATTCACTATTTAAAGGGAAATAGTAGTTATATTCAGAATGATAAATTCCTTATTCATTTAGGATGGATGAATATTTCCTATTCTATTAAGAATGAAAACCCACATAAAATAAATTATGATAACAAAATTGATGCGATGAAATTCATTGAAAAGTAAAAGTTTTTAAATAGTATGATTTCCATCATCATTAAATCAAAATCGTGTATAGAATTCAGGGTTTAATCGATCAGAATAATAATTTTTATACTTATATAGATGCTATAAATTTTAGTTTAACAAATAAAATAAATAATTATAATGAAAAATAATAAATGGATTCTCTTCATCTTTTTGAGAATCAAATAATGTTAATAAATTTATTATACATTTTGGATTGAATTTAGGTAAACATTGCATATTGAAAACACCATTGATGGTACACAAAAGTTAAGGAATCCAGTTGATAGTGAGTGTAACATCCATTAAAAAAAATGCGTTCACATGTTAAATATGTTTAGATAGGTAATTAGGTGTTAAGAACATGTCTTAAGTTTTATATAGAAAATGCCTTTTTTATTCCACGTGTCTCCAGAAACAAGATGATAGTGTTCATACTTGTATGTTAATGTTTAAAATAAACTTTTTCATAAAATAAGTAATGTATTAATATGTGAAAAAGACATAATTAGATGTGGTACTATAATTTATGGTCTTTATCATGAATGTGGGTTCCCAAGATCCAAGTCGAGTAATTCTTTTTTATGTCAATATAATGTATATAGAGGGTTATGCATGATGTTATATTTATATAATAATATTGCTAATATGGAATCCTATAATAATAATGTAATTTCCTTAGATTATTTATTATTCAAAATAGTTATAACATTTCTAAAAAATAATGAGAAACAAATGTAACTGTGATAGTAATATTAAACATTTCATGTGGTCTAGTTACATTATACTGATGGGACTTAGACGATGTCATACTATGATGTTATAGGGTTTCATAAATTGAATGATTTTTTTTAAACATTACCTAATTATAGGTTTTATTTAATAATTTTATTATCTTCCATTTGAGGATCGTTTTAATTTATTGTTTTAAGAATTATTCCATAACCCATATATAAATAAACATTACATTACAAAGTGGAAACTTCGACTTATTATCAAATACTCCCATAAAACAATTGTTTTATTATATAATTAGATTTCTTTTACTATAATATCCCCGAAATATTAATCCATACCTCATAATTGTACCTAATCATCCATAACACCTTATTGAAAATTTTAAAATTTTGGATGATCACCAAAATCATAATAATATATGTAAAAAAGAATGATTAAAAGTAATTCATCATCGAATACCCATAAAAATGAAACTTTTTTTGAAATTATATTTTGAATCAAAATTAATATTTTCATAAATAATAAATCACATTATCATCCCAAAAGAATTATTAAAAACAAACCCTGATAAATATAACTGGAAAATTAATAATCATGAATGATTTTTGAAATCCTTAAAAACTCATATTATTTTTTCAAAAAGTTATACATTTAACTATTAATATGTCAAATATACTTTCCACTATAAATACTATCATCATCATACATTGGTAAATCAAAATATTTCTATAAATTTTTTTTAAAATAGATTAATCATGTAACTAACATGACACACAATTTTAATATTACTCTTACAATCACTCTTATAAGTGGAATAAGCAATACAGTTGGCTATCAACAAAATTCATAACAAATGTATTGGAGGGATTTCATGTACCCACCATTAGATGGTTTATAAAAAACTCACCTATCACAATAAATAATTCCAATCTACCGTAACATAATCATAACACATAAATAATATCAAATTTCAATATTAACATGTTATGAAATTCACCAAAAATGAAAATATATAATGTTATTGAAATACCAATTATGTTTGAAACTAATTGTTGAAATAATCACAACCATGTAAAAAAATATATTTTAAGAAAATAAAAAATAGTTTAAATTACTATAAACCTAAAATAATGGAATTGTATATTGGAAAGTCCATTTATGTTGTATATATTAAAATTAAAAAGAGTTTGTTTATTTGGCAATGATAGTCAAATGGTTTTGTAGAAATTAAGTAAAATGATTTCTTTTGATAACCATTTAAAAAATGTAAAAACATAAACAAAGTATAATTTAAAATTAATTATTTTCAATATAAACAAATCCATTAATTAATTTCTATTAAAAATTCATGGTATAGAAACATTGATAAATAAAATAATTAAAATGTTAAAAATGTAGATTCTTAAGGAAAATTGTCCCTTAAATCATGTCCCACTCATTATAGATGTTATTTATTTTCCAAAAAATTAAAAAACAATTAATAATTAAATTTATTAAGTAATATTTTAATTTTTACCAATCTATATACTTTAATTTCAGAATAAAATAATTATTTAATTTATATCACACCAGAATTTTTAACAGTATTTTTATCCATTTTACACAATACCATTATTAGGTAGAATATCATCAAATAATTAATTATTCCATTATTTTCATATTAAAAATAATGAAATAATTTTAATTGTATTGATCAATTATAGTTATAAAACCAACCATTAATGATTGTTATAAAAAATGAACCGTGTTCCAACCATAGAGATGGTAGGTCATACAAACACATGAGTAACATTTCCATTTTTCAATATTAATTATAGAAATAAGTTAACAATAATATTTTTATCTATAATTATAATTATTTAATATAAACCATATTATTTATGTAAAAACATATTCATATTCCATCCATGTAATGTTGTGATGAAAAATGAATGAAATCACTTCATTTATGTGGTAATCCACATGTATAAAGGAATGTCATTATCGTTTTTCAATGAATGTAAAGGAAATTAAATTATTGATTTATTCAATTTTAAAAATGAACAATATTTCATGAATTTAATATATTTATATTAAAATATTCATTTTAATGTGTTGAGATATTTTGAGATAGAAAATAAATCACATCGTTTCTAGAGGAGGTAGTCCACCGTATAATGAAAAAAGGGTTTGTTTCCTATTTTAGGGGTTAGGGGATAAATATAAGATGTTCATTTAAAATTAACAATATCAATATAATAATTATATTTGTGATATTATTTCACAAATTTTAATATTTTTATTAACGTTTTAAAATGAAAAATAAAATGAAAACACTTAGTTAAAACTATCCCTTTTATTTAGACAACTTCTTATGTTTTACTACAAAATAGTTCATTAGATTCTATTATAATTAAAACTAGGACTCTATAACATATAATGGTTTTATAAGATGGGATTTAAGAATGTATTTATTAAACCAAAATGAATTTAAATGGGCGATAAAATGAGGAAACATAGACCCCTTTATTTGTTAGTGGAGAGGCACTCTTGGAATTTCAGAGAATAATAACAAAAATAAATTTTAATGGAAAATTGGATTCAAACTGATAAAGTGAGAAGATATGATTTGGGGGGGGGTGTAAATTCTCTCAAAATATAAAAAATCAACAAATCTTGGTTATGTGTTAACCATTATAATTTAATTTTAATTCCCTTTTTCCCTTTTTGATGATTACCTTGACAAAAATATTCTTTAATATTTTAGGGTAATGATTGTGATTACAAATGGTTAGTTGTCCCATTAATATAAAACTATGATATTTTCAACTATATACTATTCAATTTACCAAATATTTATTTTATAGGTATTTAAATTCATTTAATAAATAATTAGTTATAAAAAAATTTCATTAATATCAATTATAATCCACTTAATTTAACTTTTTATAACAAAAAATGAATTAAAATTAATTTTGTTATAATCATTTCAAATATAAAAAAAGTAAATATTTAACTTATAAATTTTTTGAACATAATAATTCATTCAAATTGTGTAACATCGCATGTAATTAATGAATAATAGATATTTTTATCTATGTCTACTAATGAATTAGATAGTGTTTTAGAGGCTTAAAATGAGAATAAATCCAATCGTAAGCATGGAATACATTAATATTTTTAAAAGATTGTTTTACTGCTTTTTGATGGAAAACCATTTTTAAATAAAAAAATTGGCAATTTTATAAGATCTAGTTTTCAAAATAAACTTATTTTTTATGATTGGGACATTTAATTTTACATTGGATAATTTTTTGGTATTTTTCTGAGAATGTTCATTTTTTAATGAATAGTGAAAAATACTGCATTTTACATCAAAACGTCATTTTCATCTAATTAAATTATATGGTTAGATTATTTTTTGAATTGGTTTTAAAGTTGAATTAGAATATATTTTTACCTTTTAATCCAATGGTGGTCATTATGATTAATTTGACTTTGGAATTGGGCATAAATTAATGCCAAACTTTTCATAGATATTGTTTCAAAAAAACCCGCTATTTGTTTCGAAAACGGGAAGTATTTTTTAATAAATTATTCCAATTTCAGTGTTTGGAATTTGGTAAAAATGGATTACATATTTGTAATCAGAAGTTCCAAATTATTTAATCAAGACTCTTTTGTTTTTGGACATTATGAATAGTAACGACGGTAATTATCTTTAATTATCTTGATTAATGAGTAATCGGGTAGTTAAGGATAAAAAAGTAATAACATAATAATAAAAAATGACACCAACATGATTTCTAATTCTACTGGTTGTCTCGTGGCCGACCATGGGATTCCTTGTGTCTAACTTGGAGACCCCATGGAATCACTTTTGTGTGAAAGTGACTTTTTATCCTTTTATTTTTAAAGGAAGTTAAATATAACAATGTATGTATCACCTGAGTAAAAAAATTTTAATTTTGTCAACATAAATGATATTTTGGACTATACATATTAATTGGAAAGCTAAAAATATTTACTACATCATGATATTTTTTAAATAATTTTTAGACATTAAATAAAGTAAATTAGGTATGACATCATGATGATTCAGCGATTACCTCATTAATAAAGGATTTAAATAAAATGAAAAGTTAATGTTAAAACTATAACTTACACATGTCAAAGACATATTGGATGAGTATATTTCGAGCCCTTATCACCTTATCCTCGAAATACATCAATGCGGGACCTTTAAAATCCGAAACCCAATTGAAAATAATGTAACGTTTTATAACTTTCCAAGAGTGCCCCTCCTCTCCTCTTATAAAAGGCCCCCACCTCTACCTCCTTACCCACACCTCTCAAGCCTTTGGCTCGGCCACCCCCAGCTCATTTTGTCTCTCCACATCCCTCTCTTACTCCTTGAAGACTTAGTTTGCGAAGAAGTCTTCCCAAGGAAGCTTTTGAGGTCAAATCAAAAAAAGTTACCCGATTTAAAGGTAGTGTCTTCTCTTGTGTTCTTATGTTTTATTTTGCTTCTCCAACCCCCTAAACAATTTTTATTCATTTATTTTGTAACAACTACAGTATCTCAAATATAATAGGATGTTGTTATAAGAATTATTATAGCTACACTTACACACACCTACATCTAATGGTTAAAGAACATACTGTTTTGGTGGATGGCGAATTTCTGCCTCACGAAATGATGATTGTTCAACACTCATATAACACCTTCAAAGGTGGACATTAAGATGTCACTATATTTATATATGATATATAATATGTTTATGTTTTACTTAAGCTTCTGTATTTTTCATTTATGTAATACCTTTATGGTTTCCATTATTGGTAAACACGATATCTTCATTTTAAGATGTGCGGACTACCGCCCCCTCAAAGTGATTCGTTTCGTTAATACCATATGTGGTACGTATAAAGGATAGATTGAGTGATATTATATATGATAAAATACTGTAATTATAATACTATTATGTATCATTATGTTTTAATTCCATTAAATATGAAATGGAAATGGAAGTAGCGTTCATGCATACGTATGGCTTACCGTCTCCATGAATGGTGCATTTCATTTCTTATCCCCAAATGTAATGTACTATTATAAGTACATATATATAATGTATATAAATGATTTATGTTACATATAAATGATGAATAAAATTATGGAATTAAAATATACATATCTCTCATTTAGTTTTAATTCCATTAATATGACATAGAAATGAAAGTAGCGTTCATGCGTACGTATGTCTTACCATCTCCCTAAACGGTGCATTTCATTTCTTACCTCTAAATGATTATGTAATATTATAAATGCATGTATATACTGGATATATATGATATATGTGGAATCTATATCATGAATATCATTCTCTAGATAATGGATATTTGACTATGTGAACAACTTGTAAATATAAGAAGTTCAATTTTGACTCAAGTACCAATGATCGTTAAAAAAACCGTTATAAACTTAAATAATAACATAGTGTACATGAAATGGTAATAAATTATATAAAAGGAATAATGAACTTGAAAAAGGTTCTTAAGCATGTAGAAATTCACTCAACTTTATTATTCAGGAGATTAAAGAACGATCAAGTCAAGTCGGATACGAGGTAAGGGAACTTCTTAACCCAATTTCCATTCTTTGGGTTAATCTACTACATTCAAATTATGTCATGATATTATTATGTCCTATCATGTATTTGTACTTTATTTATGTGTAATTATAGTTAATACACATAATGGATGTATTTTTTTTAAAAAATGATCTTTGTAGGGGACTTCGTCTCAATCTACATTCATTGAGGCCTATTTTGTTTTATACACAACTTTATTTTATACGCTGTATAAACCCCAATGAGTTTTACGCTTATTAAAAATGAACCTTTTTTATATGAATAGTTTTACGAAATTACAAAAGGAATGTTTTTTTGTCATACGTATGCGGCGACAACGACTTCTCCACCACCGTGACCATTATTTGAGTTTCGGCTTCCTCTACAAGCCATAACCTAACTTTTTTTTAAAAAAATGAAAAACAAAAACCATGTATTGCTTTTATTTTATTTTGATAGTGAAAATGGTTTTCATAATGTTTTTATTATATCAATGTGTTGTATTGATATCTTGTGATTGAAATGTTGAAATGTTATGTTTCCTTTATGCATGTTTTACATGATACGATTATGTTATGGTTCTAGGGCATTGTTATGAAGATGGTTGGTTCCATGATAATCTAAGGGCGGGTGAGCCTGATATAGCTCTCTAATGCATTGGGTAATGCGAAGGAGTTAAACGTTAAGGTTTCTCTAAAGAGACTTAGGTAATATACTGTGATGGGTATTCCAAATGTAACCAAGAGGGTTACTCCCTATGTAAGAATGTTATGAATGTATCAAGTAACCTTTATGTCTTATTATTTCTATGATTTATTCATGATTTGATGAGGTATGTTAAATTTTTTATGTTTTATGAGTAGAGTATGATTTCATTTATTCTTAGGTATACATGTACTTATGTTTCTTTTTCATATTTTTATATCCCTTACTGAGCTTTTTATGCTCATCCCATGTTTTTGAAATGTTTTCACGGGTCTAGGGAAGGGTACATGATATGATGATAATGTCAAGGAAGTGTCAAGAAATAATCCAAGTTTTATTTAAAATAAGTTTCTGTTGATGGGAAAAAATGGATATTATCTTTTATTGTAACCACTTTGTTTAAATGTGGGATGTAACGCATGTTTTATGATCTAATTCACTAAAACTCTAAACATGAGAAGATCCTCAATGTGTAATCTTGTAATAACTCGAGATTAAGTATGGTTTAGGGATGGGGCCTTATAGTTGGTATTAGAGGTCTGTTTAGATAACTTTAGGAGTTAGAATTCTATTAAATGATTATCCAAAAATATTTTTTTGGTCAAATGGAAATGATATAGCATATAAAGATTACCATGTTTCTTCATCTAAGACATGTTTTTTCATAGGGTTTTCCATAGAGGAAACAGAGCAGTTTTTCTGGGAAGGCATACATAGGGAAATGGCCTTTCAAATAAGTATCCTGAGATGGAAAGAATCAGAACTAAACAGTTTGTTGCAGTGATGACTCAGTTGAATCAGGTGATAAATGGTGGTTGTATTTATTGATGATATTTTGGTGTTTTATAAATGTAAATTGAAGCATGAAAGACATTTAAGGGTTATTTTTCAAACCTTAAAAGAAAATAAATTGTATTAGAAATTCAGCAAGTGTGAGTTTTGGTTGCAACAAATTTCTTTCCTTGGTCACATTGTTTATAATGATGGGATAACTGTTGATCCTATAAAAAAATTTTGGTGATGAATGGCCAAGACCCACAAATATTACTGAGATTCATAGTTTCCTATGTTTGGAAGGCTATTACTTAAGGTTTGATAGAAAATTTTCATGGTAATCTAGTCCAATGACTAAGCTAACTCGGAAGGGTGTTAAGTTTATCTGGACAAAAGAATGTGATGATTGTTTTCAGGAGTTGAAAAGAAGATTGGTGAATGCTCCAGTTTTGGCACTACCTTCCAGGAATGGGGAGTTTGTTATCTACAGTGATGCTTCATTGAAAGTACATGGTTGCGTCCTAATGCAAAATGATCAGGTAACTGCTTATTCTTCACGACAGTTGAAAACTCATGAGGTAAATTACCCTACACTTGATTTGGAAATAGCTGCTGTTGTTTCTGTTTTAAAAATTTGGAGACATCATTTGTATGGATTAAACTGTGAAATATATACTGATCACAAAAGTTTAAAGTATATATTCACTCAGAAATAATTGAACATGAGATAGAGGAGATGGCTGGAATTAATCAAGGATTATGATTTTACAATTCATCACCATCCGGGAAAAGCAAATAAATTGGATGATGCTTTGAGTCAAAAAAGTAATGCTTCAAAAACAATGTCGTGTTTGGAACGTAATACTTTGGTTAACGATTTGATGAAAATTGGCATAGAAGTTATTGGTGCAGGATGTCCTTCTGTTTTGTTTCAGGTATCAGTGAAATCTTCTATATCATACAGAATCAAGCAAGCATAGAAGCAAGACAGTGAGTTGCAGAAAAAGGTAGAGCTGGTTCAGAAATGCAAGCTTCCTGAATTAATCATTGATAATGATTGTGATTTGAGATTTGGGAAGAGATTGTGTGTTCCTTGTGATTCACATTTGAAGAGAGAGAGTTGTTATGTGAAGCTCATAGTTCTCCATTTTCAGTTCATCTTGGCAGTACTAAGATGTACAGAGATCTGCTAGAGTATTACTGGTGGGATGGAATGAAAAGAGATATTGCTGATTTTACTATGAAGTGTTTGACTTGTCAACAGGTTAATGCAGAGAGGCAGTTACCAAAAGGGATGATTCAGCCTTTACCAGTGCCAGAGTGGAAATGGGAGGATATATCCATGGACTTTGTTGTGGGATTGCCAAAGACACCTCAATGTAATAATGAAATCTAGGTTATTGTTGATCACTTGACTAAATATGCTTATTTCCTTGCTATATGAGATACTTTTTCCCTAGATCAACTTTCCCATTTGTGTCTTAAAGATATAGTTAGGTTACATAGAGTTCCTCTCTCTATTCTATCTGACCATGATCCCAGGTTCACTTCTAACTTTTAGAAAGGCCTTCAGAAGTCATTGGGTACTGAATTAAATTTTAGTACGTCTTTTCATCCTCAATCAGATGGGCAATCAGAACGAATAATTCAGACATTGGAAGATATGCTACATGCTTGTTTGACAAATTATCAGGGAAGTTGGGACCAACATCTTTCTTTGGTTGAGTTTTCTTATAATAACAGTTTTCATTCCAGTATACAGATGGCACCATTTGGGGCAATATATGGGAAGCGGTGTGGAACTCTAGCTTTCTAGGATGATGTGGGTGATAGGAAGCTGATGGGACTAGAATTGGTAGAAGAGTTGGCAAAAAAAGTTTAGCTAATACAGAAACACATGAGAACAGCTCAGAGCAGGTAGAAGAGTTATGCAGACTGCAGGAGGAAGGATCTCTCTTTTGAGGTAGGTGATCATGTTTTTCTCAAAGTCTCACCATGGAAAAGTGTGATGCGATTTGGTAAGAAAGGAAAGCTGAGTCCAAGGATAATTGGAGGATATAAAATTCTGGAGAGAATTGGATAATTTGATTACCGATTGGCTTTACCTCCGAGTTTATCTCAGGTTCACAATGTTTTTCATGTTTCAATGTTGAGAAAGTATATGTCAGATCCATCTCATGTTTTGAGTCCAGAGGTAGTTCAGCTGGAAGAGAACCTATATTATGAGGAACAACCGGTCCAGATTCTTGACCACAGGGAACAAGTGTCACAGAATAAGGTGATTCAATAGGTAATGGTTTTGTGGAAAAACCACATGATTGAAGAGGCAACATGGGAATCTGAAAATGCAATGAGGGATAAATACCCCCACTTATTCGATAAGTAAATAAATTGTGGGGACGCAATTTTCTAAAGGGGGGAAGGATGTAACATCCCAAGTAAGTAATGAATAATAGATATTTTTATCTATGTCTACTAATGAATTAGATAGTGTTTTAGAGGCATAAAATGAGAATAAATCCAATCTTAAGGATGTAATACACTAATATTTTTAAAAGACTGTTTTACTGATTTTTTATGGAAAACCTTTTTTAAATCAAACAATTGACAATTTTGTAAGATCTATTTGTCCAAATAAAATTATTATTTATTATTGGGACATTGAATTTTACATTGGATAATTTTTTGGTATTTTTCTGAAAATGTTCATTTTTAATGAATAGTGAAAAATACTGCATTTTACATCAAAACTACTTTTTCATCTAATTTAATTACATGGATAGATTATCTTTTTAATTGGTTTTAAAGTTCAATTAGAATATATTTTTACCATTTAATCCAATGGTGTTCATTAGGATTAATTTCACCTTGTAATTGGGCATAAACTAATGCCGAACTTTTCATAGATATTTTTCAAAAAAAACCCGCTACTTGTTTTGTCAACGGGGATTATTTTTAAATAAATTATTGCAATTTCTGTGTTTGTAATTTGGTAAAATGGATTAAATATTTGGAATCATAAGGTACAAATTATTTAATCATGACTCTTGTTTTTGGACATTATGAATAGTAATGACGGTAATTATCTTTAATTATCATGATTAATGAGTAATCGGGTAGTTAAGGATAATAAAGTAATATCATAATAATAAAAAATGACACCAACATGAGTCCTAATGCTACTGGTTGTCTCATGGCCGACCATGGGATGCCTTGTGACAAAAATGGGGACCCCATGGAATCAATTTTGTGTGAAAGTGACTTTTTATATTTTTATTTTTAAAGGAAGTTATATATAACAATGTATGTATCACTTGAGTAAAAAAGATTTAATTTTGTCCACATAAATGATATTTTGGACTATGAATATTCATTGGAAATATAAACATATTTCTTACATCATGATATTTTTTTTTATAATTTTTAGACATTAAATAAAGTAAATTATTTATGACATCATGATGATGCAGCGATTGCCTCATTGACAAAGGATTTAAATAAAATGAAGAGTTAATGTTAAAACTATAACATACACTGGTAAAAGACATATTGGATTAGTATATTTCGAACCCTTATCACCTTATCCTCGAAATACATCAATGTGGGACCTTTACAATCCGAAACTCATTTTAAAATAAAGTAACCTTTTATAACTTTCCAAGAGTGCCTTTCCTCTCCTCTCATAAAAGGCCCCCACCTCTACCTCCTTACCCACACCTCTCAATCCTTTGGGTCGGACAACCCCTGATCATTTTGTCACTCCACATACCTCTATTACTCCTTGAAGCCTCACTTTGTCCAGAAGTATTCCCAAGGAAGCCATTGAGCTAAAATCAAAAAGAGGTACTCATTTTAAAGGTAGTGTCTTCTCTTGTGTTCTTATGTTTTTTTTGCTTCTCCAACCCCCTAAACTATTTTTATTCATTTCTTTTCAAACAAATCCATCATATTAAATATACTAGGATGTTGTTATAAGAAGTATTCGAGCTACACTTACACACACCTACATCTAATGGTTAATGAACAGACTGTTTCTGTGGATGGCGAATTTCTACCTCACGAAACGATGATTGTTCAACACTCATATAACTCCCTAAATGGTGGCCATTAAGATGTCACTATAATTATATATGATATATAATATGTTTATTTTTTAATTAATCTTCTTCATTTTTCATTTATGGAATACCTTTATGGTTTCCATTATTGGTAAACACGATATCTTCATTTTAGGATGTGCGCACTACCGCCCCCTCAATGTGATTTGATTTGTTAATACCATATGTGGTACATATAAAGGATAGATTGGGTGATATTATATATTATGCATTACTGGAATTATAATATTATTAAGTATCATTACATTTTAATTCCATTAAAAATGAAATGGAAATGGAAGTAGCGTTCATGCGTACGTACGACTTACCGTCTCCATGAACGGTGCATTTCATTTCTTATCCCCCAATGTAATGTACTATAATAAGTACATATATATAAAGGATATATATTATTTATGTTACATCTAAATGATTAATATAATTCTGGAATTAAAATGTACATATCTCTCATTTAGTTTTAATTCCATTATTATGACATAGAAATTAAAGTAGCGTTCATGCGTACGTACGGCTTACCGTCTCCATGGATGGTGCATTTCATTTCTTACCTCTAAATGATTATGTAATATTATAAATGCATGTATATACTGGATATATATGATATATGTGGCATCTAAATCATGAATATCATTCTTCAGATAAGGGATATTTGACAACGTGAACAACTTGTAAATATATGAAGTACATTTTTGACTCAAGTACCAATGATCGTTAAAACAACCGTTATAAACTTAAATAATAAAATAGTGTTCATGACATGGTAATAAATTATATAAATGGATTAATTAACTTGAAAAATTTTCTTAATCACGTAGAAATTAACTCAAGTTTATTATTCTGGAGATTAAAGAACGATCTAGTCAAGTCGGATACGAGGTAAGGGAACTTCTTAACCCAATTTCCATTCTTTGGGTTAATCTACTAATTTAAAATTATGTCATGATATTATTATGTACTATTATGTATTTTTACTTTATTTATGTGTACATATAGTGAATACACATAATAGATATATTTTATTTAAAAAATGATCTTTGTAAGGGACTTCGTCTCAATCTCCATTCATTGAGGCATATTTTGTTTTATACACAACATTATTTAATACGGTGTATAAACCCCTTTGAATTTTACGCTTATTCAAAAGGAACCTTTTTTTATATGAAGAGTTTTACTAAACGACAAAAGGAATGTTTTTTTTCATACGTATGTGGCGACAATGAATTCTTCGCCGCCATGACCATTATTTGAGTTTCAGCTTCCTCTACAAACCATAACCAAACATTTTTTTTGAAAATGAAAAATAAATAACATGTATTAATTTTATTTTATTTTGGTATTTAAAATGGTTTTAATAATGTATTTATTATATCAATGTGTTGTATTGATATCATGTGATTGAAATGTGGAAATGTTATGTTTCCTTTATGCATGTTTTACATGATACGATTATGTTATGGTTCTGGGGCATTGTTATGAAGACGGGTGGTTCCGTGATAAACTAAGGTCGGGTGAGCCTGATATAGCTCTCCAATTCATTGGGTAACGCGAAGGAGTTAAACATTAAGGTTTATCCAAAGAGATTTAGGGAATATACTGTGATGGGTATTCCAAACGTAACCAAGAGGGTTAATCCCTATGTATGAATGTTATGAATGCCTCAAGTTACCTTTATGTCTTATGATTTCTATGATTTATTCATGATTTTATTAGGAATGTTAATGTGCTTATGTTTTATGAGTAGAGTATGATTTCATTGATTCTTATGTATACATGTACTCATGTTTCCTTTACGTATTTTTATATCCCTTACTGAGATTTTTATTCTCATCCCAAGTTTTTGAAATGTTTCCACAGGTCAAGGGAAGGGTACATGATATGATGATAGTGTTAAGGAAGGGTCAATAAAGAATCCTTGTTTTATTTTAAATATGTTTCCGTTGATGTAAAAAATGAATACTATCTTTTATTGTAACCACTTTTTTTAAATGTGGGATGTAATGCATTTTTTATGATCTAATTATCTAAAACTCTAAACCTGAAAAGATCATCAATGTTTAATCTTGTAATAACTCGAGATTATGTATGGTTTAAGGATGGGGCCTTATATTTGGTATCAGAGGTCGGTTTAGATTACATTAGGAGTTATAATTCTATTAAATGATTATCCAAAAATATTTTTTTTGGTCAAACGGAAATGATATAGCATTTGAAGATTACCATGTTTCTTCATCTAAGACATGTTTGTTCGGAATGGTTTTCTATAGAGGATACAAAACAATTTTTCTAGGATGGGATACAGAGGGAAATGTCCTTTCAAATAAGTATCCTGAGATGGTTAGAATTATAACTAAACAGTTTGCTGTAGTGATGACTCAGTTGAATTAGGTGATAAATGGTGGTTGTGTTTATTGATGATATTTTGGTATTTTCTAAAAGTAAAGAGGAGCATGAAAGATATTTAAGGATTATTTTTCAATCCTTAAAAGAAAAGAAATTGTATTGGAAATTCAGCAAGTGTGAGTTTTTTTGCAATAAATTTCTTTCCTTGGTCACATTGTTTCTAAAGATGGGATAACTATTGATCCTTTAAAAACAATGGTTGTTGAAGAATGGCCAAGACCCACAAATGTTATTGAGATTCGTAGTTTCCTATGTTTGGCAGGCTATTACTAATGGTTTGTTAGAAAATTGTCCACGGTTATCTAGTCCAGTGACTAAGCTAACTAGGAAGGGTGTTAAGTTTATCTGGACAAAAGAATGTGATGATTGTTTTCAGGAGTTGAAAAGAAGATTGGTGAATGCTCCAGTTTTCTCACTACCTTCCAGGAATGGTGAGTTTGTTATCTAAAGTGATGCTTCATTGAAAGGACTTGGTTTCGTCTTAATATAGAATGATCAGGTAACTGCTTATGCTTCACGACAGTTGAAAAATCATTAGGTAAATTACCCTACACATGATTTGGAATTAGCTGCTGTTGTTTTTTGATTTAAAAATTTGGAGTCATCATTTTTGTGGAGTAAATTGTGAAATATATACTGATCACAAAAGTATAAAGTATATATTCACTCAAAAAGAATTGAACATGAGAGAAAGGAGATGGATGGAATTAATCAAGGATTATGATTGTACAATTAATTACCATCCGGGAAAAGAAAATAAAGTGGATGATGCTTTGAGTCGAAAAAATAATGCTTCAATAAAAATGTTCCGTTTGGAACGTGATACTTTGGTTAAGGATTTGATGAACTTTGGCATATAAGTTGTTTTTGTAGGATGTACTTCTATTTTTTTTCAAGTATCAGTGAAGTCTTCTCTATCAAACAGAATCAAGCAAACACAGAAGAAAGACAGTGAGTTGTAGAAAAAAGAAGTGGTTGTTCAGAAAGGCAAGTTGCCTGAATTCAACATTGATAATGATTGTGTTTTGAGATTTGGGAAGAGATTGTGTGTGCCTTGTGATTAGCAGTTGAAGATAGAGTTGTTATGTGAAGCTCATAGTTCTCCTTTTTCAGTTCATCCTGGCAGTACTAAGATGTACAGAGATCTGTTGTAGTATTACTGGTGGGATGGAATGAAAAGAGATATTGCTGATTTTACTGTGAAGTGTTGACTTGTCAACAGGTTAATGCAGAGAGGCAGTTACTGAAAGGGATGCTTCAGCCTTTACCAGTGCTAGAGTGGAAATGGGAGGATATATCCATGGAATTTGTTATGGGATTGTTGAAGACACCTCGATGTAATAATGCAATCTGGGTTATTATTGATCGCTTGACTAAATCTACTCATTTCCTTGCTATACGAGATAGTTTTTCCCTAGATCAACTTTCCCATTTGTATTTTAATGAGATAGTCAGGTTATATGGAGTTCCTCTCTCCATTGTATCTGACCGTGATCCCAGGTTCACTTATATCTTTTAGAAAGGCCTTCAGAAGTCGTTGGGTACTGAATTATATTTTAGTACAGCTTTTCATCCTCAATCAGATGGGAAATCAGAACAAACAATTCAGACTTTGGAAGATATTCTATGTGCTTGTTCAATGAATTATTATGAAATTTGGGACCAACAACTTTCATTGGTTGAGTTTTCTTATAATAACAGTTTTCATTCCAGTATACAGATGGCACCATTTGAGGTGTTATATGGGAAGCGGTGTGGAACACCAGCTTTCCGGGATGAAGTGGGTGAACGGAAGCTGATGGGACCAGAATTGGTAGAATAGTTCGCAGAAAAAGTTCAGCATATACATAAACACATGAGAACAGATCAGAGCAGGCAGAAGAGTTATGAAGACAACAGGAGGAAAAATGTCTCTTTTGAGGTAGGTGATCATGTTTTTCTCAAAGTACCACCATGGAAAAGTGTGATTCAATTTGGTAAGAAAGGAAATTTGAGTCCAAGGTTTATTGGACCATATGAAATTATGGAGAGAATTGGATCAGTTTCTTACCAAGTGTCTTTACTTCCGAGTTTATCTCAGGTACACAATGTTTTTCATGTTTCGATGTTGAGAAAGTATTTGCCAGATCCATATCATGTTTTGAGTCCAGAGGTAGTTCTGTTGGAAGAGAACCTATCATATGAGGAACAACCGGTCCAGATTCGTGACCACAGAGTGAAAGTGTTACATAATAAGGTGATTCATCGGGTAAAGGTTTTGTGAAAAAACCACATGATTGAAGAGGCAACATGGGAATCTGAAAATTCAGTGAGAGATAAATACCCCCACTTATTCGATAAGTAAATAAATTGCGGGGATGCAATTTTCTAAAGGGGGGAGGATGTAACATCCCAAGTAAGTAATGAATAATAAATATTTTTATCTATGTATACTAATGAATTAGATAGTGTTTTAAAGACTTAAAATGAGAATAAATCCAATCTTAAGAATGGAAGACACTAATATTTTTAAAAGATCGTTTTACTGCTTTTTGATAGGAAACCATTTTTAAATCAAAAAATTGAAAATTTTATAATATATATTTGTCAAAATAAACTTATTATTTATTATTGGGACATTTAATTTTACATTGGATAATTGTTTGGTATTTTTCTGATAATGTTCATTTTTAATGAATAGTGAAAAATACTGCATTTTACATCAAAACTGTTATTTCATCTAATTTAATTATATGGTTAGATTATCTTTTTAATTGGTTTTAATGTTAAGTTAGAATATATTTTTACCATTTAATCCAATGGTGTTAATTAGGATTAATTTCACTTTGTAATTGGGCATAAACTAATGCCAAAATTTTTATAGATATTGTTTCAAAAAAACCCGCTATTTGTTTTGACAACGGGGATTATTTTTAAATAAATTATTGCAATTTCTGTGTTTGGAATTTGGTAAAACGGATTACATATCTGGAATGATAAGGTAAAAATTAGGTAATCAAGACTCTTTTGTTTTTGGACATTATGAATAGTAACGACAGTAATTATCTTTAATTGTCTTAATTAATGAGTAATCTGGTAGTTAAGGAAAATAAAGTAATATCATAATAATAAAAAATGACACCAACATGAGTCCTAATGCTACTTGTTGTCTCATTTCCGACCATGGGATGCCTTGTGCCAAAATTGGGGACCCCATGGAATCACGTTTGTGTGAAAATGACTTTTTATCTTTTTATTTTTAAAGGATGTTAAATATTACAAAGTATGTATCACTTGAGTAAAACATTTTTAATTTTGTCTAAATAAATGATATTTTTGACTCTAAAGATTCATTGGAAACCTAAAAATATTTCCTACATCATGATATTTTTTTTATAATTTTTATACGTTAAATAAAGTAAATTATTTATGACAACATGATGATGTAACGATTACCTCATTAATAAATAATTTAAATAAAATGAAACGTTAATGTTAAAACTATAACATACACTTGTCAAAGTCCTATTGGATGAGTATATTTCGAACCGTTATCACCTTATCCTCGAAATACATCAATGTCGGACCTTTAAATTCTGAAACTCATTTGAAAATAAAGTAACCATTTATAACTTTCCAAGACTGCCCCTCCTCTCCTCTTATAAAAGACCCCCACCTCTACCTCCTTAACCACAGCTCTCAAGCCTTTGGCTCGGCCAACCCCTATTCATTTTGTCTCTCCACATCCCTATATTACTCCTTGAAGCCTCACTTTGGGCAGAGGTCTTCCCATGGAAGCCTTTGAGCTCAAATCAAAAAGAGTTACCCGATTTAAAGGTAGTGTCTTTCTCTTGTGTTCATATGTTTTATTTTGCTTCTCCGACCACCTAAACTCTTTTTATTCATTTCTTTTGTATCAACTCCAGTATCTTAAATATACTAGGATGTTTTTATAATAAGGATTTTAGCTTCACTTACACACCTACATCTAATGGTTAATGAACATACTGTTTCTGTGGATGGCGAATTTCTGCCTCACAGAATGATGATTGTTCAACACTCATATAACACCTTCAATGGTGGCCATTAAGATGTCACTATATTTATATATGATATATAATATGTTTATGTTTTACTTAAGCTTTTTTATTTTTTATTTATGGAATACCTTTATGGTTTCCATTATTGGTAAACACGATATCTTCATTTTAGGAAGTGCGGACTACCGCCCCCACAAATTGATTTGATTCGTTAATACCATATGTGGTACATATAATGGATAGATTGAGTGATATTATATATGATGAAATACTGGAATTATAATACTATTACGTATCATTATGTTTTAATTCCATTAAACATGAAATGTAAATGGAAGTAGCGTTCATGCGTACGTACGGCTTACCATTTCCATAAATGGTTCATTTCATTTATTATCCCCAAATGTAATGTACTATTATAAGTACATATATATAATGGATCTATATGATTTATGATACATCTAAATGATGAATATAATTCTGGAATTAAAATATACATATCTCTCATTTAGTTTTAATTCCATTAATATGACATAGAAATGAAAGTAGCGTTCATGCGTACGTACGACTTACCGTCTCCATGAACGGTGCATTTCATTTCTTAACTCTAAATAATTATGTAATATTATAAATGCATATATATACTGGATATATATGATATATGTGGAATCTAAATCATGAATATAATTCTTGAGATAATGGATATTTGACTACGTGAACAACTTGTAAATATAAGAAGTTCATTTTGACTCAAGTACCAATGATCAATAAAACAACCGTTATAAACATAAATAATAACATAGTATTCATGATAGGGTAATAAATTATATAAAAGGAATAATGAACATGAAAAAGGTTCTTAAGTAAGTAGAAATTAACTCAAGTTTATTATTCAGGAGATTAAAGAACGATCAAGTCAAGTCGGATACGAGGTAAGGGAACTTCTTAACCAAATTTCCATTATTTCGGTTAATCTACTACTTTCAAATTATGTCATGATATTATTATATCCTATAATGTATTTGTACTATATTTATGTGTTCTTACAATTAATACACATAATAGATCTATTTTATTTAAAAGAATTATCTTTGTAAGGGACTTTGTCTCAATCTCCATTCATTGAGGCATATTTTGTTTTGTACACAACTTTCTTTTATACGGTGTATAAACCCCTTGGAATTTTATGCTTATTCAAAAGAAACATTTTTTTTATGAAGAGTTTCACTAAATGAAACAAGGAATGTTTTTTTGTCGTACGTATGCGGCGACAATGACTTCTCCACCGCCGTGACTATTATTTGAGTTTCGGCTTCCTCTATAAGACATAACCTATCTTTTTTTAAAATGATAAATAAATACCATGTATTACTTTTCTTTTATTTTGGTATTGAAAATGGTTTTCATAATGTTTTTATTATATCAATGTGTTGTATTGATATCTTGTGATTGAAATGTGGAAATTTTATGTTTCCCTTATGCATGTTTTACGTGATACAATTATGTTATGGTTCTGGAGAATTGTTATGAAGATGGGTGGTTCTGTGATAAACTAATGGCAGGTGAGCCTGATATAGCTTTCCAATGCATTGGGAAATGCGAAGGAGTTAAACATTAAGGTTTCTCCGAAGATATTTAGAGAATATACTACAATGGGTATTCCAAATGTAACCAAGAGGGTTACTCCCTACGTAAGAATGTTATGAATGACTCAAGTTACCTTTATGTCTTATGATTTATATGTATTATTCATGATTTTATGAGGTATGTTAATGTGATTATGTTTTATGAGTAGAGTATGATTTCATTGATTCTTATGTATACATGTACTCATGTTTCCTTTCCATATTTTTATATCCCTTACTGAGATTTTTATGCTCATCCCAAGTTTTTGAAATGTTTTCATAGGTCAAGGGAAGGGTTCATGATATGATGATAGTGTCAAGGAAGTGTCAAGAAAGTATCCTTGTTTTATTTGAAATATGTTTCCGTTGATGGGAAAAAATGAATACTATCTTTTATTGTAACCACTTTGTTTAAATGTGGGATGTAATGCATGTTTTATGATCTAATTCTCTAAAACTCTAAACCTGAAAAGATCCTCAATGTGTAATCTTGTAATAACTCGAGATTAAGTATGGTTTAAGGCTGTGGATTTATAATTTGTATCATAGGTCGGTTAATATAACATTAGGAGTTAGAATTCTATTAAATGATTATCCCAAAATATTTTTTTGGTCAAATGGAAATGATATAGAATTTGAAGATTACCATGTTGCTTTATCTAAGACATGTTTGTTTAGAATGGTTTTCCATAGAGGAAACAGAAAAGTTTTTCTGGGAAGGCATACTAAGGGAAATGACCTTTCAAATAAGTATCCTGAGATGGTCAGAATCAGAACTAAACAGTTTGCTGTAGTGATGACTCAGTTGAATCAGGTGATAAATGGTGGTTGTGTTTATTGATGATATTTTGGTGTTTTATAAAAGTAAAGAGGAGCACGAAATACATTTAAGGGTTATTTTGAAAACATTAGATGAAATGAAATTATATTTGAAATTCATCAAGTGTGAGTTTTGGTTGCAACAAATTTCTTTCCTTGGGCACGATGTTTCTAAAGATGGGATAACTATTGATCCTGTAAAAACAAAGAATTTTTTAATAATGTCCAAGACCCACAAATGATACTGAGATTCATAGTTTCCTATGTTTAGCAGGCTATTATTGAAGGTTTGTTAGAAATTTTTCATGGTTATATAGTTCAATGACTAAGCTATCTCGGAAGGGTGTTATGTTTATCTGGACAAAAGAATGTGATGATTATTTTCAGGAGTGGAAAAGAAGATTGGTGAATGCTCTAGTTTTGGCACTAACTTCCAGGAATGTCGATTTTGTTATCTACAGTGATGATTCATTGAAAGAACTTGGTTGCATCCTAAAGCAGAATGATCAAGTAACTGCTTATACTTCACGACAGTTGAAAACTCATGAGGTAAATTACCCTACACATGATTTAGAATTAGCTGCTTCTGTTTTTTCATTAAAAATTTGGTGGCATCATTTGTATGGAGTAAACTGTGAAATATATACTGATCAAAAAAGTGTAAAGTATATATTCACTTAGAAATAATTGAACATGAGATATAGGAGATGGTTGGAATTAATCAAGGATTATGATTGTACAATTTATTACCATCCGGGAAAAGCAATTAAAGTGGTTGATGCTTTGAGTCGAAAAAGTAATGCTTCAATAACAATGTTTCATTGGGAATGTCACATACAAGACATATTTTAAAGTAATTTTTCATTTAATTTACATCCTTTCTTTGTTTTGGGGGTTTCCCTAGGTTTTAGGGAGGAATAGATGAGTATTCATGAATTGGGCCAAACCGTGAGCTCAATTCCAGATTAAAACAAATTGTATCTTTTATAACTTTTTCATTTTTCAACATTTTTCATCCATTCAAATTCATAATTGACCTCCCCTAACCTATTAACACTACCAAGGTAATTTGGAGCTTTTAGAAATCCATAACCAGGGGTTATTTGGGTTTTTGTCTAAGAGGTTGGGCCTGCCCGAAAGCCCAATTCATGTTTTAAAATTAAAATTTGATTTTGTTATAACATATTCAATATTTGGTATTTTTCGGTGATTCCAAGTCTCACTCAAGCCCATGTAACCCAGCCGCGCTTCTGAACTCTCTCCCACCCATTTGGAGCTATTTAGAATCGCTATTTCGTGCCGATCTTTATATGGTTCCTCAAATCGCCCAGATTTGAAGAGGTAAAGTATTTCTTTCATAAATCTCTCAATTAGCAATCTTTTTCCTCCATTCCAATTCCTAAATGAGATAATACATCTTGTTAGAACGTAATCTAAATTTGGTCTCTTTTAAATTTCAGATACTAGAGTTTTGGAGTAATTACTTCAAGATACTTCAAGTAAATGAGCCCTTTTCTTTCCTCTTTCAAATTACTTTGGGTTTAACTCATTGTTCTTAGAGTTTATTCGGTTATAATTGAGTTTACTAATGTCTAGAAACTAGGATTTCGAACCTAGGGTTTAACTTTGGGATTTCTTGGCCAATTGGTGTGGTTTTAGGTTTGATCTAGTTCTCTCTTGGTGCGGCGGGGGTGCGATTTGATTTCGCACGGAGATTCAAGGGGTTTTGTTAATTTGGTAGGTGATTCCATTGTGTGTGCAATTTTTGTGAATTAGCTTGCTGTTTTCATGGTACTATAATGTTTATTTCACTTGAATGTTTCTGTAAAAATTGGTTTTAGTTGCATTTATAATGCAAATGAATTTTAAGTTCCAATTTTTGGTGAAATTGAGGGTTTTCAATTCAAATCTTTTATTGGTTCATTTTGGGATGCCCCATAACTGAATTTTTGGTTTAATTAAAGGGTTTTGAACTGGAATTTGGTTTTAATATCTTACAAGTGTTATCATAGTGTGAAAGGTGGATATCTTAAAGATCATTGGGTGAAAAACAATGTGATGTTTTGAGAGGTTGTTTTATTGGAAATAAAATTATTTTATTGTGTGTTTTAAATGGTATAAAATGTGTGTAGCTAATGTAAAATTTGTTTGTGACCAGTAGTGATATTTTATATGAAAATGGATGTGTGTTGTTTTCTGAAATTGTTTGAGCACAAAAGGGGAAGTCCGGGTACTTAGGGGGGGCAGATTTGTTCTAGTACGGCTAGTGGATCAGATGGGTTTTGTCCCTGTTCCACTTAGCATCTGGATAAAAAAACTCTAACTAAACTATTTGGATAATGATTGGGGACCACTAGGTTATGGGTATGTTCCCTACTAGTGGCTCGTGCACGAGAACGGATTTTTCTATGGTTACTCTACACCGAGGTAAGAGGTACATAGGGCCCGAGACAACCTAGTGCTTAGGGGTGTTCCTGATTTTGATGCTCATAGAATTTGTGGTATTAACCTTTGTTGTGGGTTGTTTTGGGCAGTACATTACAGTAGATCACATGTCTATTTAATGTGCTAACATTCTGAAATTCTTGGATTGAAAACTGTTTTCATTTGAAAGTTGCATTTCGTTGAATTTTAACACTGTTTCACCTTGTGTATTAAAATTGCTTGTTTTGTTCACATTGTATTGCATAATATTTGGAATCAACTGGTGGTATCCTATTGGTCTTAGGCTCACACCCTACTTACACCCCTTGGGTGTAAGTAGACCTGCTCATGCTTGACTCAGGTAAAGGGAAGGCTAAGGGTGATGGCGGTTCGGGATGTTAGTCCCCATCGTTGGGGCGGAGTTACGGGGACGGCTTGTGGGTGATGATCCCCTTGTCATGTGGAGTCCATGGGGATGTCATTATGTTGTCATTATTTGTTTTTAGACCACTTTTAGTGTCTTTAAACTTATGTATTCAGATCTGGTTTTGTTAAGATTGTTTAGCATGAAAATTTCAGATTTTAATAATTGATTGTTTTTTTATGATTTATACTGTCATACTCGGGTAAATCGTTCCCAAACCAGATTTGTTTGATACCCGTGAACTTTTGCCAGCCCGTGGGGATAGGGAACGCCCTTCGGGCCTTTCCATGGGCCAGGTTTGGTGCCGTTAATGGTGGCGACCAGATCCGGTTCGTGACAAAATGGTATCAGAGGAGGTTAATGTTTTTGGGTTATATTGTTATTTTGAGATGAGTCGGGATAGACAGGAGCTAGGACTGTCGGGGCTCAGGGTATTGGTTGTGAGTAGGGTGCTTGGCCCGCACCTCTCATGGCAGACCTTGAGTCACCAGAGGATGTTGGAATTTACTGATTTACTTCACTTTCAGGTGAGACGTGTGGGCTGCAGACCACATGTGGACATCAGGGAGATGTGGAGTAGTTGTTTCTTTTATTACAAGAATGTGTTTAGTTTGTTTATATTTGATGTATTTGATTACAATTTTCAGAATTGTGGTATTGACTATTTGTTTTGTGACTGTTTCATTTTGTAGCAACATGCCTCCCCGGAAAGCTCCCACGCACCCACAGGAGGAAGCAGGAGAGAGTTCTCCCACGCCGATTGATCAGAGGCTAGTCGAGGCCGTGGTCCAGGCTGTCCAGGCTCTAGGATATGGACCAGCTCCAGCTCCAGCTCCTGTTAGAGTGGATTATACTGGTCCTAGAAAGGACAAGGCCCAAGAGTTCCTGAAAAATAAGCCTCCAACCATTCGAGGCAGCCTAGAACCCCAGGAAGCAGAAGAATGGCTCGAGAAGATCGAGCGTATGTTTGAGTTCCTGGAAACACCTGAGGAGATCAGGGTGAAGTGTGCCTCCTTTCTGTTGGAGGGTCCCAGCCATAAATGGTGGGAGTCAGTGCTTTAGTCTGGGAAGAATGAGCAGATGCGCTAGGGAGATTTCAAGGCTGTCCTCAATGAACAGTATTTCCCTGAGGTGTTGGCTTATGCCAGGTCTAGAGAGTTCATGGAACTTGTTCAGGGGAATCTATCTGTGATGGAGTATGCCAACCGTTTCGCTGAATTGGTTCGGTATGCTCCAGAAATTGTCTCTAATGAGCAAGCGAAGGCCCAAAGGTTTGAGAATGGCCTGCGACCAGAGATATACTCTCAGGTGTTCTTGTTTAAGCTGAGGACCTATGCTGAGGTCGTTGATCGGGCGTGCATGGTGGAGATTGATAGAAAAGGCAGGGCAGGTTTCTATGGTTCTGTATCAGCTGTGGGAAGTGGAAGCTCCTCAGAGAAGAAAAGGAAGAGGGAGCATCATGTGAATAAAGGAGGGGGCAGTTCAGGCCACTCTTCCAGGCAGTTTTCTTCTGCGGCTTCTGATGCGAGATCGGTCGTGTGCCACCAATGTGGGAGGCCTGGGCATATCTGACCAGCATGTCCTCTTCCTCCGAAGCCTTGTTACCAGTGTGGAGGTATAGGGCATTTTCAGCGCTTCTGCGGTGTGGCACGTCCACTCCCAAGTGGGGCAGGGTCAGTGGCTTCAAGAGGAGTGCCAACACAGTCCGAGCCGTCAAGGACTGGGGGATCTCGATTTGGTGGTCGTGGTGGTAGGGCAGGATCATCTTCTGGGAAGAGCCAGTTCAGGGCAAAACCACAGACTAGCGGTCGTCCTCAGGAAGAAACTGGACATCTCCATGCAGTGGATCAGTCACCAGTAGGATCAGAGGCGGGACCGTCGACAGTTCGAGGTACCTTTCTGATCGCATCTTCTATAGCTACTGCTCTTTTTGATACTGGTGCCTCTATTTCATTCATTTCTAGACGTTTTGTGGACATTCTGAATTTGCCAACTGAGTTGATTTCATTTGCGATGGAGTTGGTGACACCATTGGGAAAGAAGAAGGAGCAGGGCCTGAGGTGCCCCTCGTGTGCACTTTCTGTGTCAGGGGTTGAGATGGAGTGGGACCTCTTGGTCTTAGATATGGACCTTTTTAATGTTATACTCAGGATGGATTGGCTAGTAAACTTCCAGACACACATCGATTGCTACAGACGGCGGGTGAGTTTCACATCACCTAATGGGAGTCGTCAGGTTTTTCATGGAGAATGGGATCCACGATCAAGTCACGCAGGGCCTCCACTCCCAGAGTTGGGAAGTGTTATCTTCCAGTTATCTTCGACTGTGCTAGAGGATGGTCTTTCCCCTGAAGGTGCACTACCTCGTGTAGTGAATGAGTTTCCTGAGGTATTCCCTGATGATTTTTCTGGTTTGCCCCCGGAGCGGGATGTGGAGTTTTCGATTGATCTGGCGCCGGGAACACAGCTGATATCTCTTCCCTCCTATCGCATGGCCCCCACAGAGTTGAGGGAATTAAAGAAACAGCTGGACGACTTAGAATCCAAAGGATTCATTCACCCGAGCGTCTCTCCTTGGGCCGCTCCTGTGTTGTTTGCAAAAAAGGCTGATGGATCCCTCCGGTTGTGCATTGATTACCGGAATCTGAATAAGGTAACAATTAAAAACAAATACCCTTTGCCCAGAATAGATGATTTGTTTGATCAGTTGAAGGGGGAAAAGTGGTTCTCAAAGATAGACCTGCGTTCAGGGTATCATCAACTCAGGGTGAAGGAGTCAGATATCCCTAAGACAGCCTTCTGAAGTAGGTACGACCACTTTGAGTATTTGGTCATGCCCTTCGGATTGACCAATGCTCCAGCGGTATTTATGGCACTTATGAATAGAGTGTTCCATCAGTATCTCGATTACTTTGTTGTGGTGTTCGTGGATGACATTCTGGTATACTATAGCTCTAAGGAGGAACACGAACATCACTTGAGGATCATTTTGGGTACATTATGAGATCACCGCCTCTATGCAAAGTTATCAAAGTGCACTTTCTGGATCATAGAGGTGAGATTTCTGGGGCATGTGATCTCAGAGCATGGAGTTTCAGTGGACCCTAAGAAAATTAGTGCAGTCATGTCATGGGAGAAACCGAAGAATGTGTTTGAGATCAGGAGTTTTCTTGGCTTGGCCGGTTATTACAGGCGATTCGTTTGGGATTTCTCTCATCTTGCTTTACCGATGACTTCCCTCACCCAGAAAGGGGGGAAGTTTGTATGGGGTCCAGAATGTCAGGCATCATTCGAGGAGATGAAGAGGCGGCTGACTACTACCCCCGTGCTAATTTTTCCAGAGGCTGGAAAGGGATATGTGGTCTATTGTGATGCTTCAGGTCTGGGTCTTGGGTGAGTGCTTATGCAAGATGATCATGTGGTCGCGTATGGTTCTCGCCAACTTCGACCACATGAAAAGAACTACCCAACCCATGACTTTGAGTTGGCAGCGGTGATGCATGCTTTGAAGACTTGGCGTCACTACCTCTTTGGGGAGAAGTTTGTGGTATACTCTGATCACAAAAGCTTTGCTTATATCTTCTCGCAGAAGGACCTCAACTTGAGGCAACGTAGCTGGATCGAGTACTTGTATGGGTTTGACTTTAACATTGTCTATACCCCAGGCAAGGGTAATGTAGTGGCCGACGCTTTGAGCCGAAGAGTTCCAGTGCAGGCTTTGAGGAAGTCTAGTGATGAGTGGGCATTGATGGGTCTCTTTTCTCAGATGCATGTGGAGACCAGGGAATACAGTGGAGGGGCATTCTTGGAAAGTGTCCAGTTGACTCCTTCTCTATTGGAGTTGATTCAGCAGGAACAGCCCAGTGATGATCTTTGTCAGCGGTCTAAGCAGTTCTTTCATGGTGGGGAGACATCCTCTGATTGGTCTTCGTCTCCCGAGGGAATCTTGTGCTTCAAGGGCCGTTCAGTAGTGCCATTATCTCTGCGGAAGGTGGTGATGCAAGATAGCCACCAGTCTCAGTGGGCTGTCCATCCGAGTGCCACTAAGATGTATTATGATGTTCGTCGGCAGTTTTGGTGGCCTGGTATGAGATGGGACATAGCAGACTTTGTTTCGTGATGCTACACATGTCAGCAGGTGAAAGTAGAGCACCATAGGCCATCTGGTTTGCTCCAACCACTACCCATTCCTACCTGGATGTGGGAAGAGGTTTCCATGGACTTCATTGTTGGGTTACCTCGTACACCTCGGGGTAAGAATGCTATTTGGGTGGTGATTGATCGTCTGACCAAATCAGCCCACTTCATTCCGATTAAAGATACAACTAAAGTAGATGAGTTGGGCCATTTGTATCTTCAAGAAGTGGTGAGACTCCATGGTGTACCATCAGATGTTGTCTCGGATAGAGACCCCCGCTTCACTTCTCGATTTTGGGAAGGCCTTCAGAAGTCCTTGGGGTCTCAAATTAAGATGAGCACGGCATACAACCCACAGACGGATGGTCAGACAGAGCGAGCGAATCAGATATTAGAGGACATGCTTCGTGCATGTGTCCTGGACTTTGGAGGTTCTTGGGATAGCCATTTGGGATTGGTAGAGTTTGCTTATAATAATAGTTACCAATCCACGATTCGAATGGCCCCTTTTGAGGCGCTCTATGGTCGGCCTTGTCGGTCCCCCCTATGTTGGGTTGAGGTAGGAGAGACTACACTGTTGGGGCCGAGCCTTGTGCAGGAGACTTCTGAGAAGGTCAAGTTGATCAGGCAGCGATTATTGACAGCTCAGAGTCGTCATAAATCTTATGCTGACCGGAGGCGTTGAGACCTAGAGTTTTCTGTGGGTGACAGGGTATTCTTAAAAGTGGCCCCTCGTCTGGGCCATCGTCGATTGGGGAAGCAAGGTAAGTTGATGCCACGGTATGTCGGACCCTTTGAGATCACCGAGCGTATTGGTAAGGTGGCATATAGGTTGGCCTTACCTTCTCAGTTGACATCTATCCCTGATGTCTACCAAGTCTCCCAGTTGAAGAAATACAATCCAGATCCATCCCTTGTGTTGAGTTGGGAAGAACTAGAGATAGAGCCTGACTTGTCTATCATTGAGAGGCCGGTGAAAATAGTGGACTCCCAGGAGAAGATACTTCGAGGAAAGTCTATTCCTTTAGTCTGGGTTTTATGGGAGCATGGGAATGATACACATGAGACATGGGAACGAATGTCATGGGTCAAGGAAGAGTACCCATTCTTATTTTCCAACCGAGATTCATGTTGACTTTCCGGGACGGAAAGTCCTTCATGGTGGAGAGAATTGTCACATACAAGACATATTTTAAAGGTATTTTTCATTTAATTTACATCCTTTCTTTGTTTTGGGGGTTTCCCTAGGTTTTAGGGAGGAATAGATGAGCATTCATGAATTGGGCCAAACCGTGAGCCCAATTCCAGATTAAAAAAAAATTGTATCTTTTATAACATTTTCATTTTTCAACATTTTTCATCCATTCAAATTCCTAATTGACCTCCCCTAACCTATTAACACTACCAATGTAATTTGGAGCTTTTAGAAATCCATAACCAGGGGTTATTTGGGTTTTTGCCTAAGGGGTTGGGGCTGCCCGAAAGCCCAATTCATGTTTTAAAAATAAAATTTGATTTTGTTATAAATTATTCAATATTTGGGATTTTTTGGTGATTCCAAGTCTCACTCAATACCAAGTAACCCAGCCGCGCGTCTGAACTCTCTCCCACCCATTTGGAGCTCTGTAGAATCGCTATTTTGTGCCGATCTTCATAGGGTTCCTCAAATCTCCCAGATTTGAAGAGGTAAAGTATTTCTTTCATAAATCTCTCAATTCTCAATCTTTTTCCTCCATTCTAGTTCCTATATGAGATAATACATCTTTTTAGAACGTTCCCTAAATTTGGGCTCTTTTAAATTTCAGATACTGGAGTTTTGGAGTGATTACTTCAAGATACTTCACGTAAATGAGCCCTTTTCTTTCCTCTTTCAAATTACTTTGGGTTTAAATCATTGTTATTAGGGTTTCATCGGTTATAATTGAGTTTACTAATGTCCAGAAACTAGAATTTCGAACCTAGGGTTTAACTTTGGGATTTATTGGCCAATTTGTGTGGTTTTAGGTTTGATCTAGTTCTCTCTTGGTGCGGCGGGGGTGCGATTTGATTTCGCACGGAGATTCAAGGGGTTTTGTTAATTTGGTAGGTGATTCCATTGTGTGTGAAATTTTTGTGAATTAGCTTTCTGTTTTCATGGTACTCTAATGTTTATTTCACTTGAATGTTTCTGTAAAAATTGGTTTTAGTTGCATTTATAATGCAAATGAATTTTAAGTTCCAATTTTTGGTGAAATTGAGGGTTTTCCATTCAAATCTTTTATTGGTTCATTTTGGGAAGCCCCATAACTGAATTTTTGGTTTCATTAAAGGGTTTTGAACTTCAATTTGGTTTTAATATCTTACAAGTGTTATCATAGTGTGAAAGGTGGATATCTTAAAGAGCTTTTGGTGAAAAACAATGTGATATTTTGAGAGGTTGTTTTATTGGAAATAAAATTATTTTATTGTGTGTTTTAAATTGTATAAAATGTGTGTAGATACTGTACAATTTGTTTGTGACCAGTAGTGATATTTTATATGAAAATGTATGTGTGTTGTTTTCTGAAATTGTTTGAGCACAAAAGGGGAAGCCCGTGTACTTAGGTGGGGCAGATTTGTACTAGTACGGCTAGTGGATCAGATGGGTTTTTTCCCTGTTCCACATAGCATCTGGATAACGACAACTCTAACTAAACTATTTGGATAATGATTGGGGACCACTAGGTTATGGGTATGTTCCCTACTAGTGGCTCGTGCACGAGAACGGATTTTTCTATGGTTACTCTACACCGAGGTAAGAGGTACATAGGGCCCGAGACAACCTAGTGCTTAGGGGTGTTCCTGATTTTGATGCTCATAGAATTTGTGGTATTTACCCTTGTTGTGGGTTGTTTTTGGCAGTACATTACAGTAGCTCAGATGTCTATTTAATGTGCTAACATTCTGAAATTCTTGGATTGAAAACTGTTTTCATTTGAAAGTTGCATTTCTTTGAATTTTAACACTGTTTCACCTTGTGTATTAAAATTGCTTGTTTTGTTCACATTGTATTGCATCCTCTTTGGAATCAACTGGTGGTATCCTATTGGGCTTAATCTCACACCCTACTTACACCCCTTGGGTGTAAGTAGACCTGCTCATTCTTGACTCAGGTAAAGGGAAGGCTAAGGGTGATGGCAGTTCAGGATGTTAGTCCCCATCGTTGGGGCGGAGTTACGGGGACGGCTTGTGGGTGATGGTCCCCTTGTCATGTGGAGTCCATGGGGATGTCATTATGTTGTCATTATTTGTTTTTAGACCACTTGTAGTGTCTTTAAACTTATGTATTCAGATCTGGTTTTGTTAAGAATTGTTTAGCATGAAAATTTCAGATTTTAATAATTGATTGTTTTTTTATGATTTATGCTGTCATACTCGGGTAAATCGTTCCCAAACCAGATTTGTTTGATACCCGGGAACTTGTGCCAGCCCGTGGGGATAGGGAACGCCCTTCGGGCCTTGCCACAGGCCAGGTTTGGTGCCGTTAATGGTGGCGACCAGATCCGGTTCGTGACATGGAATGTGATCCTTTGGTTAAGGATTTGATGAACTTTGGCATAGAAGTTGTTGGTGCAGGATGCCCTTCTGTTTTGTTTCAGGTATTAGTGAAATCTTCTCTATGAGATAGAATCAAGCAAGCACAAAAGCAAGATAGTGAGTTGCAAAAAAGTTAGAGCTGGTTTAGAAAAGTATGTTGCCTGAATTCAACAATTATAATGATTGTGTTTTGAGATTTGGGAGGAGATTGTGTGTGCCTTGTGATTCACAGTTGAAGAGAGAGTTGTTATGTGAAGCTCATAGTTCTCCGTTTTTAGTTCATCCTGGAAATACTAAGATGTACAGAGATCTGCTGGAGTATTACTGGTGGGATGGAATGAAAAGAGATATTGCTGATTTTATTGTGAAGTGTTAGACTTGTCCACAGGTTAATGCAGAGAGGCAGTTACCAAAAGGGATGCTTCAACCTTTACCAGTGCTAGAGTAGAAATGGGAGGATATATCCATGGACTTTGTTGTGGGATTGCCGAAGACACCTCGAGGTAATAATGAAATTTGGGTTATTGTTGATCGCTTGACTAAATCTGCTCATTTCCTTGCTATACGAGATACTTTTTCCCTTTATCAACATTCCAATTTGTATCATAAAGAGATATTCAGGTTACATGTAGTTCCTCTCTCCATTGTATCTGGCCGTGATCCCAGGTTCACTTCTAACCTTTAGAAAGGCCTTCATAAGTCGTTGGGTACTGAATTAAATTTTAGTACATCTTTTCATCCTCAATCAGATAGGCAATCAGAACGAACAATTCTGGCATTGGAAGATATGCTATGTTCTTGTTCGATGAATTATCAGGGAAGTTGGGACCAACATCTTTCTTTGTTTGAGTTTTCTTATAATAACAGTTTTCATTCCAGTATACAGATGGAACCATTTGATGCGTTATATGGGAAGCGGTGTGGAACTCCAGCTTTCTGGGATAAAGTGGGTGAAAGGAAGGTGATGGGACCAGAATTGGTAGAAGAGTTGGTAGAAAAAGTTCAGCTGATACAGAAACACATGAGAACAGCTCAGAGCAGGCAGAAGAGTTATGCGGACAGTAGGAGGAAGGATCTCTCTTTTGAGTAAGGTGCTTATGTTTTTTCTAAAAGTCTCACCATGGAAAAGTGTGATGAGATTTGGTAAGAAAGGAAAGAACAGTACAAGGTTTATTAGACCATATGAAATTCTGGAGAGTGTTGGATCAGTTTTCTTACAGAGTGGCTTTACCTCCGAGTTTATCTCAGGTACACAATGTTTTTCCTGTTTCGATGTTGAGAAAGTATATGCCAGATCCATCTCATGTTTTGAGTCCAGAGGTAGTTTAGCTGGAAGAGAACATATATTATGAGGAAGAACCGGTCCAGATTCTTGACCACAGGGAGCAAGTGTTACAGAATAAGGTGATTCAATAGGTAATGGTTTTGTGGAAAAACCACATGATTGAAGAGGCAACATGGGAATCTGAAAATGCAATGAGGGATAAATACCCCCACTTATTCGATAGATAATAAATTGCAGGGATGCAATTTTCTAAAGGGGGGAAGGATGTAACATCCCAAGTAAGTAATGAATAATATATATTTTTATATATGTCTAATAATGAATTAGATAGTGTTTTAGAGGCTTAAAATGAGAATAAATCCAATCTTATGCATGGAATACACTAATATTTTTAAAAGACTGTTTTACTACTTTTTGATGGAAATAATTTTTAAATCAAAAAAAATGAGAATTTTATAAGCTCTATTTGTCAAAATAAACTTATTATTTATGATTGGGACATTTAATTTTACATTGGATATTTTTTTGGTATTTTTCTGACAATGTTCATTTTTTAATGAATACTGAAAAATAATGCATTTTACATCAAAACTGCTTTGTCATCAAATTTATTTATATGATTATATTATGTTTTGAATTGGTTTTAATGTTCAATTAGTATATATTTTTACCATTTAATCCAATGGTGTTCATTAGGATTAATTTCACTTTGTAATTTTGCATAAACTAATGCCAAACATTTCATAGATATTGTTTCAAAAAAACCCGCTATTTGTTTTGACAACAGGGATTATTTTTAAATAAATTATTGCAATTTATGTGTTTGGAATTTGGTAAAATAGATTACATATTTGGAATCATAAGGTACAAATTATTAAATCAAGACTCTTTTATTTTCGTACATTATGAATAGTAACAATGGCAATTATCTTTAATTATCTTGATTTATGAGTAATCTGGTGGTTAAGGATAATAAAGTAATATCATAATAATAAAAAATGACACCAACATGTGTCCTAATGCTACTGGTTGTCTCATGGATGACCATGGTATGACTTGTGCCAAACTTGGGAACCCCATGGAATCACTTCTGTGTGAAAGTGACTTTTTATCTTTTTATTTTTAAAGGATGTTAAATATAACAAAGTATGTATCACCTGAGTAAAACATTTTTAATTTTGTCTAAAGAAATGATATTTTGGACTATAAATATTCATTGAAAATATAGTAATATTTCGTACATTATGATAGTTTTTTTATAATTTTTAGACATTAAATAAAGCAAATTATTTATGACATCATGATGATGCATCGATTACCTCATTAATAAAAAAATTTAAATAAAATGAAAGTATAATGTTAAAACTATAACATACACTTGTCAAATACCTATTGGATGAGTATATTTCGAACCCTTATCAACTTATCCTCTAAATACATCAATGTGAGACCTTTAAAATCCGAAACTCATTTGAAAATAAAGTAACCTTTTATAACATTCCAAGAGTGCCCCTCCTCTCCTCTTATAAAAGGCCCCCACCGCTACCTCCTTACCCACACAACTCAAGCCTTTGGCTCGGCCAAAACCTGCTCATTTTGTCTCTACAAATCCCTATCTTACTCCTTGAAGCCTCACATTGGGTATAAGTCTTCCCAAGGAAGCCTTTGAGCTAAAATCAAAAAGAGTTACCCGATTTAAAGGTAGTGTCTTCTCTTGCGTCCTTATGTTTTATTTTGCTTCTCCAACCCCTAAACTCTTTTTATTCATTTATTTTGTAAAAACTCAAGAATATTCAATATAATAGGATTTTGTTATATGACTGGTTTGAGCTACACTTACACACACCTACATCTAATGGTTAAAGAAATATTGTTTCTGTGGATGGCGAATTTCTGCCTCACTAAACGATGATTGTTCAACACTCATATAACACCTTCAAAGGTGGCCATTAAGATGTAACTATATTTATATATGATATATCATATGTTTATGTTTTACTTATTATTCTGTATTTTTCATTTATGGCATACCTTTATTGTTTCCATTACTGGTAAACACGATATCTTCATTTTAGGAAGTGCAGACTACCGCCCCCTCAAAGTGAATTTATTCGTTAATACCATATGTGGTACATATAAAGGATATATTGAGTGATATTATATATGATGCAATACTGGAATTATAATACTATTATGTATCATTATGTTTTAATTACATTTAATATGGAATGGAAATGGATGTAGCATTCATGCATACGTACTGCTTACCGTCTCCATGAACGGTGCATTTCATTTCTTATCCCCAAATGTAATGTACTATTATAAGTACATATATATAATTGATATATATGATTTATGTTACATCTAAATTATGAATATAATTCTGGAATTAAAATATACATATCTCTCATTTAGTTTTAATTCCATTAATATGACATAGAAATGAATGTAGCGTTCATGCGTACGTACGGCTTACCGTCTCCATGAACGGTGCATTTCATTTCTTACATCTAAATGATTATGTAATATTATAAATTCATGTATATACTGTATATTTATGATATATATGGCATATACATCATGAATATTAATCTTGAGATAATGGATATTTGACTACGTGAACAACTTGAAAATATAAGAAGTTCAATTTGACTCAAGTACCAATGATCGTTAAAACGACCGTTATAAACTAAAATAATAACATAGTGTTCATGAAATGGTAATAAATTATATAAAAGTAAGAATGAACTTGAAAAAGTTTCTTAAGCATGTAGAAATTAACTCAAGTGTATTATTCAAGAGATTAAAGAACGATCAAGTCAAGTCAGATACGAGGTAAGGGAACTTCGTAACTCAATTTCCATTCTTTGGGTTAATCTATTGCTTTCAAATTATGCCATGATATTATTATGTCCTATCTTTTATTTATACTTTATTTATGTGTAATTATAGTGAATACACATAGTAGATCTATTTTATTTAAAAAAATGATCTTTGTAAGGGACTTCGTCTCAATCTCCATTTATTGAGGCATATTTTGTTTTATAGACAACTTTCCTTTATACGGTGTATAAACCTCTTTGAATTTTACGCTTATTAAAAAGGAACCATTTTTTATATGAAGAGTTTTACTAAACGACAAAAGGAATGTTATTTTGTCATACGTATATGGCGACAGCGACTTCTCTGCCGATGTGACCATTATTTGAGTTTTGGCTTCCTCTACAAGCCATAACCTGACTTTTTTTTAAAATGAAATATAAATACCTTGTATTACATTAATTTTATTTTGCTATTGAAAATGGTTTTCATAATTTTTTTATTATATAAATGTGTTGTGTTGATATCATGTGATTCAAATGTGGAAATGTTATTTTTCCTTTAAGCATGTTTTGCGTGATACGATTATGTTATTGTTCGTGGGAATTGTTATGAAGACGATTGGTTTCGTGCAAAACTAGGGGTGGGTGAGCCCGATATAGCTCTCGAATGCATTGGGTTACGTGAAGGAGTTAAACTTTAAGGTTTATCTGAAGAGATTTAGGGAATATACTATGATGGGTATTCCAAACGTAACCAAAGGGTTACTCCCTACGTAAGAATGTTATGAATGCCTCAAGTTCCCTTTATGTCTTATAATTTCTATGATTTATTCATGATTTGATGAGGTATGTTAATGTTCTTATGTTTTATGAGTAGAGTATGATTTCATTTATTCTTATGTATATATGTACTCATGTTTCCTTTCAATATTTTTATATCCCTTACTGAGCTTTTTATGCTCATCCCAAGTTTTTGAAATGTATTCATAGGTCAAGGGAAGGGTACATGATATGATGATAGTGTCAAGGAAGTTTCAAAAAAGAATCCTTGTTTTCATTTAAATATGTTTCCATTTTTGGGAAAAATGAATACTATCTTTTATTGTAACCACTTTGTTTAAATGTGGGATGTAATGCATGTTTTAAGATCTAATTCTCTAAAACTCTAAACCTGAAAAGATCCTCCATGAGTAATCTTGTAATAACTCGAGATTAAGTATGGTTTAAGGCTGGGGCCTTATAAATTGTATTAAATTTAATATTTTAAATTTCACTTTTTTTTTATTAAATTACTTAATATTGTGTCGGCCTTGCATAATCACATATCAATGTTTTTAATAACGATGATTCAGAAATAAATAAATTTCGAAAAAATTATTTTCCCTTAAAGAAGAACATTTATAAATAAACATTCATTATTTTTATCCTAGTCAAAAAACATTATAGAAATTAAATGAAATAAAGTGGTATTTTGGACATTATATTTTACATCAATATTATAATGGTCAAAATCAAAGAAATATGTACCAAATTTGACATAATTTAGAAATTTAGATATAAATATCTGATATCCACTCACTTTTTAGGACTTAAGAATCATTTAAGGTCATTTTTAGTCCTTATCATTTTATATTATTCCTTAATTACATTATTTTCCCTTACCAAGGTGAAATACATTTACTACTGATACAATTCATAATGAAAAAAATAATCCTATATACCAAATTTTTTCCTCACATTTGGAAGATGGAATCCATATTTAACAATAAATTCATAAAATTGAAAGAATTTAATTTAAAATTTTTCCCTCAAAACATGATAAAAATTATTTTTATATTTTTGAAAATATACAAATGTTTTTATCAAATTTAGCGAATAAATTTAATTAAATTTATTATGAATTAATTATTTTGAATCCAGATGAATAATTTAAATTTGAATCATAAAATAAATTATATTTTTATATTTTAAATAATTTAAATGAATATATAGTCTTCAATAAAAATAATTATATAACATTCATTGTGAAATATGTTATTCAGATAATACCAAAATTTACTGTTAAGATACTTTTGATATGATGTTCTAAAAAATGAAAATAATTTTTACAAATATATTTTGTAAAATTTAAATATATTAATTATATTTTTAGGTTAGAAACAAAATAATAAATTTAAAAATATTTATATTCATAGAATAGAATAACATTACAGAAAATGGGGTGCTCATTTATAAGAATTTATCAAAACATTAATATCAAGTATCAACTTCAAATATTTTAAATAATGTGTTTACTTTTATTCATACCATAAAATTCAACATTTATGATATAATGGTCAAATTGTTTTAAAATTTTTTTATATATTCAATGCCGATTAAATAATATATTTGTATGTCAAAAAATCGATTAAGCTTATTATTCATTTAAAATCTTTGGGAGTTACATTATCGCCACACTACCTTAAAATATTATTTTCTAAAAATTGTAACATTAACTTTGAAATCAAGGGTTTGGAATTTGAAAATATGAATATTGTAATCCTACCTCATTAAATTGGTTAATAATACATTCTATTGAAAATATAGAAAAAATAAGTACAAATACTAACTTGAAAAAAACATATTACATTTCTAAATATAAGATAATTTTTGTGTCTGTGAAAATATACATATGGTATAAAATTTACATTATAATTAATTAATAAGATAGACAATGATCATTGATGAATCAAAATTGAATGTTAATGATAAATTCAAAGACCATAAAACCAAAAATAAATGAGTTTTTTTAATCTGGTAATTTGTTGAAAATAAATATAAAATGAAATTTTTTCATGAACCATTTTCAATGATTGGACGGATTCTTTAAACATCATGTCAATGAACATAAGTATGTATACATACTTTTTTAATATAATTTCATCCATTTACCAATGAAAACTATAATAATGACTTTTAATACAAAATATGAGTGTATTCTATACAAATTTTTTTCATGAGGGAATAAAATCAACTTTTATATGATTTTATAATTCCTAAAATAGATAAAATATATTCCTATTATATTTATAAATTATCCAAAACCATAATGGTTGTTTAATAGTACGATTATTTTAACAATGAATAAATATTAATATGAATTAATGAAACATTAATATCCAAAATTCAAGGTCAATTCAAATAATTTGAATTAAGTCATTCGATAAATAACTATACATAATATTCAAAAAAATAATCTTGAATAATATTGAGGCCAAAATATAAGAATGATTTGATCACATATCCATCCAATATAAATTTAATGTTTTTCTCCAAATAAAAAAAACACACTCAAAATTTAAAACCAAAATTTGTGTACAATAAGAACATAATTTGGAAGATATGTTTATCATTTTAATAAATAATTTTAATTATCACAAATAAAAATTTATGTTATATACTATTCCAAAATATTATTTAACCATCATTCGTAATATAATGTCCAATTTGTTTAATAATATTTTTTCACATTATTATATAACACTCCAAAAAATTAACTGATACTCTTATAAAGTTAATTAATCACCATGTAACATTTCAATACATGGTTATGTAAAAAATGAAATTTTGTTCCCAACTAACACAAAATAAAATCAAAATTTGACATTACACAAACCCTAAAGGTTATCAATATCAATAAACACATTTCTAAAAAATTAAAAACATTCTTCCTAAAATAATTTTTTTACTAGAATATATACAAAAACATTATGTCATATTACAATAAATTTCTCCAAAAATACTCTTATTCATCATAGAATTAAATCCCTTTAAACTTAAGAAATAATTCCTATAACAATGTACTAATGATCATCCATAAAATTTTAATCCCATTATTATATAAATAACAATAAAGTTATCATCTCATAAAAACAGCATAATATATAAATTTATCTAAACCATTACACTAATACCAATTATAAGTAACCAAACATTAATAATAAAGAATATTATTTATTCGTAGAATTCATTATCTTAAATCTTATAGAATTTAAAGGATTATTTTTATAGAGATAGGTAGTTACTCTTATAATATTCAATATTTTATCAAAAAGGGGAATATTAACATTCTATCCATTTATCTATAGACTATACATTTATGTTATAACATGTTTTTTTCATGACACAACATCAATATTTTCATCATGACCTCATATTTTTCCCTAATAATCTTGAAAAAACTATTAAAAAAATTTAAAACTTGTAATTTGCACAAAACCATAATTAAGGGACATTAAAATGAAAATACTAAATTTCTTAGTCCAAGAATATATATAGAAATTTACATTATTCAAAATAATAATTGGGATTAAAATGAACATTTTCATTTTAAATAAATAAAATTATCCACTAATTGATTTTAGTGAAACATATCAAAATAAATAGTAATAGGAAAATTAAAAATGAATAATATTTATTTATAATAATGAAATATTCATTAAATATTTATATTAAGTTATACATGTCACTGTAATGAAGTGTAAAATACATAATATTATACATAATCTCATTATAATTACATGTGAAATCATAATACTTATTTCAAAAATGATGGAAATAAAAGATAAAAATAAATGTAACTTTTTAAATCAATTTAATCTCACTATTAGATTCACTCTTAATACTTATATTAACTAATAAAACCAACTTCTATCACAATTCATAGCCAATGCATTTGATGGATATCACATACCCATGATTCCTTGGTTTTTAACAAAACATCCTATCATTTGTTTCACAACTACCCATCTATGGTTTATGACATAAACAATAACTGTCATAATCATTCGAAAGACTATGACATAATCAGAACAAAAAAATTGTTTAATTTTCAACATTATAATCATAAAAATATCCTTTTCATCCATAAAAAACATTCATGATATAAAAATACCCATTAAATTTAAACTCATTTTTTGAAAATTTTAAAAACAAATTTTATTTGATTTTTTAAATTATGGAAACAAGAAATATTGTAATAGAGTAGAACCATAACATAATGGATATAATGACAAGAAATAATGTTAACACAATGATTATTAAAATTGAATATTATTTTTGACATTTGAAATGAAAGTAAAAACATTCAATATATAAAATCAAAAAAAATTCCTTTTTAAAATCTATGAAAGATATTAGTAATATTTAAAAATTTTAGTTTTTCAATAATTAATCTGTATAGAAATTCAAATAATTAAAAATATTTTTAATATCAACTTATATCAAAATGAATTTGAACATAAATCTATAAAAAATAAAAAATATGAGTTTTAAATAAAAAATGTTTCATCCTTCACTCTAACTCGTTAGTTATTTTCATTGTATTCCTAATAAAAATACATTGATTATTTATTCTATTTAGAACATTTTAAATTATTATGATTCCATTAATTTATGTGTTATTATCAATTTCATAATGATATAAATTCACATTGTACATTTGGATGATACTAAACTCAACCTACCAAAATGGATTTAGTAGACAGTTTATGGTCAAAGAGGACATTATTATATCATATACAAAAAAAATAATCATTTAATAATAATAATTTTATATAAAATTTATAATATTTTTAAAATAAGTTATTAGTGGTTATGAAAAATGAACTACATTGTAATCACTGAGACAGTTGGCCATACATATATATGATTAATGATTCCATATTTCAATGTTAATTATCAAAACAGGGTCTGTGATATTTTATATTTAAAAATTATATTTAAATAATAATACTATTATATTTATAAATAAACATATAAATACTAGTCATGTGATTTTGGAATCAAAAATATATTTCATCCCTACATAAAATCTGAAATCCAAATGTCCACACTAATAACGTTATCATTTTAAAATGATTGGAATAGAGATAACAAGTTTGATATAATAATTTTAGTGAATGATAAACCAATAATTAATATTTTATAATGATTTTAAATACAATATGACAAATTTTTATAATTATTATTGATATAAAACCAATTAACTTGATTCACATATTGGCGGTCTTTAGTATAAATGATTGATGGATTCATTTACCATTTAATGGAAGATGGTGTGGATATATTTTATTTTTAAAAAATTTTATATTAGTAAATGGAATATACTATGATATTTTTTAGTCATGTTTGAAAAAATACATATTAATGTATAAGAAGGAATAATATGAATAATCATGGTTATAAATTATACCACTTCATTGGAAAACATTTTATGGTTTACATTAAATCCATTTCTATAATGGAATTATAATCAAAGCATGGCCACTAGAATGGTTGAGGGAATATTATAAAAGTATTTTTTCAGTATTTTAAGATCCAAAAGAGTATATATATTTGGATAAAATATGATAGATGGTTTTTATTTATATGTTTTGGGAGGGAACTCTTTTATTTACTTATGTTATTATTGTAACATAATATTCTTGGAAAATGGATCCAAACTGATATACATAAAATATAAGAAAATTAATTTTATAAATAAAATAATATATAATTATTTGTTGAAATTTATATTATTTTTTCACCGTTGTAAATTTTTTAACCACCCCACCCTACCCCCACCCCATGTTAATTATTTTGATAATGACCGTCATATCAATGTTCATCAGTATTAAATGGTCACGATAGTTTCTATATAAGTTAAATATGCCTATAAATGGATCATGTTTGGATATTTTAAACATAAACATATGAAATTTAAAAATATAATATTTTTATTGATTTTAATTCATTTAATCAAATAATAGTTATTAAAAAATATCAATATTAATTTTTTTCCAAAATTGTATTTATTAAAAATAAAAACATAATTATTGAAATAGAATTAGATTCTAATCCCTTAACACATCACATTAATATTATATTTATCCCCAATATATTTAGAATAAAATGATACAAAAATATTTTATTACTTATAATATTTTTAATATCCTTTATTTATTTAGCTCTTATTTGAATAAATATGACATTGATGTTGTGTAATAATTATATGTAATAATTTCATCACTAAATATCATATATACATTGTCATGTTAAAAAAAATATCATTCTGAAAACAACCTGTAACTACACATAAGTTACTTTGATCACTGGCCTAAATTATTATAGATATTAAAAACTAATAGCACGTCATTTTTTATATTATATTGTAAATAAATTTTATAACGGTTAAAATCAATGAAATTTGAAAACATTTATCCCTTTCTGGAAAAATCATTGAAAATAGACAAAATAAACTCATCCAATAGGATACATGAATGTTTTAGTGAAATTTCTAATCACTAACATACTATTTGAACATAAGTAATATGGTTTACTCATACCGTGTTTTAATATATTTACAAAGTTTACTATTCACAATGACATAAAATAAAAGGGACCTATTTTATAATATCATGACTCCAAATTCTAAATATGGAGTTTATTTTTCTAGATTCAATACCCAAACATTTCATATTTGAATTTAACATTATACTAAAAGAATATGATGATTTTTTTAGATAATTTTTTTTAAAATATAAAAATGTTTTATAAATAATTATGATATAAAATTCTATCAAATGATTATATATGGATTATTATTAATTAAATTGAATTGAATAAAATTGTAACATAATCCAAAATTATCTATGATGCTGTGAATTGTTTAAAATAATTTATAGTATTTAATAAAAACATATTTTCTCACTCTTCACATAAAAGTAAAATTTTCAGGAAAATATCAGAATTTAACAATACGATTATATTTTAAATCATTTTATCAAAAATTATATTCATTATAAAAAAAACTCTATGTTTTCACAAATTAACTAAAACATTATATCACCAAAATTAATATGAATAGTTTTTTAAGAAAATGTATTTTCGAAGCATAAAATATAGAATAATAAATATTTTGTAATTGTTTCCTATGAAATAAAGAATAAATATATATATTATTTTTGACCCTTATATTTACATTATACTGAGGATATAACTATTCATACCTTTTAAAATAATTAATAGATTATTACAGTCACAATTACTTATATAACAATTTTTTGTATATCACATGTCTCTTATTGCTAAATATTTTTTCTTTTGAAAGATATTGAGTATAAAATTATTTTAAAAAAATGAAGTGTTAAAATAATAATTTAGATGTTTTCATAGTAATATATCACTCAATGATCTTTACTAATGTGATAATGAAGTCTAACACATTAATAGTAACATTATGTGGTGAAAGTAACCCCAACAGCCCAAGGTTTGTGTATGCTTTATTACATTATCATATAATACTAGAAATTTCATGCCATAGGACCAAATAGATTATTAGTATTTTACAAATATAAGCATACATGATTCATATATTATATATGGAAATACAAATTACAACATATTTTAATATATATATATATATATATATATTATACCTTTTGGACATTCTTTCACATCAATCATAGTATACTTCATGAAATGCTAAGGAAATGAGACAAAATAAGTGTGATTTAAACTGTAATTAACGGTTAGGTATATTATAATATACCATTATTCAATAATTAATAATAAATTTTCAATGGTAAATAAGATAACACAAATTCCATTGAATCAATAACATGTGTATGTATAATTATATAGGGAATAATCAAGATCGAATAGTCTAAAAATGAAAAACAAATATAATTAATATATAAACTGAGAGTAAAATTTATCTAAATACAATATCGTAGGGAAAATATATTGGATAATAATATCTATATATTTAATTATTTAATTATTTAGTTATCATGTTTCACGATCTTAGGCTACATGATACCTCAACTATCAAGTCCATTCAGAAGGCGGTTTGAAACTACATTTAAAAACTTGTTTATTACTAGATGGTTGATTCATGTCATGATACTAATAATTCAATTTGGGGTTATATCACTAAATAACCACATCTAATTTTATTTCCATATCATTTATCTTATAGATAATAATTAATTTAATTTATTAACAATGTATCTTATCATAAAATATCCATATTGGCTAAAGATTTCCTATTTAATTATATTTCTCTAGATAAAACATTAACCATCAATATTGAAAAACAATTATTAAAATAATATATGGTTTAATAAATAAACATATACATGTTAAATAATATTTATATTCATGGGAATTTTCAAATTCAATGATCGTATAGAAGTGATTATTTAAAGGTAACGTTAATGACGACAATACAGAACCATGAATGGGAATGGAAATACTTCACTTTTCAAAATGATCACAAAAAATACATATTGGGAATAAAGATAGTATTAATACAATATATCCCTAGTTATGAATAATTAAAATAGCGGTTGTTTTTATTGATTGATATAAAATAAATGAACATATCCTTTTAACACTACATGTAAAAAATTAAAATTTTAATTTTAATTTTTTTTAATAAAATAGTTTCATAAAACATTTTTAAAATAAATTATAATAAAATTTACCTTTTACCATTATAAAATAATTATGAAAACATTTTACTCATCGTGATGGATTGAAATTAAATTAATTTCATACATGTTAATTAAATTATTTCTTAATCTATTTTGTTAAATGTGATAATGAATTTTTTATTTGAAACTGACACAATTATTACTTTAAAAAATGTATTAATGCTTAAAAATTTCCCCAATAAATCATTTAATAATAGTGAAAAAATTGGATTAAATTTTAGAAAACATGGTTTTTGAGGAAAATATATCTTTTACTGAAGAGAGAAATGAATTCATATTTTGAATGAAAATATTGATTTCTATTTTATGTAACAGATAGTTGGAAATGTTAAAATTACATCAAAATAAAAATAATTAACAATTTTTATTAAAATGAAATCAGTATATAATACATCTATAAATTAATTTTCATAATGGATATTATAGTATAAACAATCCTAATTAAAATAAGATTATTAACTAAACACTTACAAATATCTTTATTTTAATTTGAGAAACAATAAATTAATAAATTTTATCTATCAAATATAAATCCACATAAAATAAGTACAAATACAATGTGATGACCCACCAATTCTGATTGGATTGATAGTAACGGAAGTCATTACTAGGCCTTAAGAAACATCCCTAAGGAACCAAAAGCTGGTAATAAATGCCAAAGGTTTTTAAGTAAGAGTGGGGGATGATTTACCCTTTAATAAATAAACACATAAACCAACCATAACGAAACATTCACTATATGACGCATGAACAGATGAATGACCAATAAACAATTCATTTATATCAAACAACATCAAAGTAAAAAAAATCATAAGACCAAACTAAGCATCAATGTACACAACAGATGAACAACTCAAGACTCTCAAAAGACACTACACATCCATGAACTACAAGCTCCAAGCATTACAACATCTCTCAACCATCGCCACAAGCCACTAGCAATAAGATGCCTTACCTTTACCTGTGTCTCGAAATTCTTCATTTAGAAAAGCACCAATGATCCAAAGTAGGGGACATTATAAAACTTAGTAGGGTTTCCCTAATGACTTCACTACTAATTCTACCAGGATAGAACGATTAGAAACATTTATATAAAGAACAATTTATATAAAACATTTTTTCAAAAGCAGTTTATAACTAAATATAAACAAGATTCCAAAACCATTCATAACCAATGTTTTTCTAAAATAAATTAAAACCAATTTTACAGCAAGTTATTTATCTCAACAAATAACCCAACAAGCATTAGAACCAATTCATAATATTCCTTTTTGGCATACCCAATCATTCCACAAACCCATGCAACCATCCATGCATACTACCTGGAAAAAGGGGAAATCCCTAACCCTTATCCATCCCAACAATGATGGGGGAGATGTCTTACACATATCCAACCCAAATGTACATGAATGTTTTACAGGGGAGATCCCTAACCCTTATTCATCCCAACACTGACGGTCGAGACCCCTAACCCATATCCATCCGAAATGCAATATGAATTTTTGATGGGGGAGAGCCATAAACCTTATCCATCCCAACACTGATGGGGGAGACTCTTAACCCTTGTCCATCTCGAATTCAATATGAACACACACCACATATTCCCATCAATCATGCCAAAACACCCTTTTTTTAAGAATACCTTTTTATTGACAACCATTTACATCAAAACCATTTCAATGAAAAAACCATTTCAATTCCAAACCATTTCAATAAAACTCCATTTTCTAATGAAAACCAATTCTGTAAAATTCATTTCAATCTCAATCCATTTCAATAAAACACAATTTTTATTGAAAATCCATTTTACATACAACTGTTTACAATTTCAGAAAATCCATAATTTAAAATCAACATTTTAAATTCATGAAGGTAAATCACTTTGCACAACAATTCACCATGATTTCACAATTTCACTAAAACTGTAAATCATCACAAAAGATGATTTATTATATTATTTTCACAAACAATTCCACACCACAAACTTAATTATAAAGCAAGGAAATAAGTTCTACTAAATGGAGTCGATAAAGAAGCACCATGTCATTAGGTTTTTGACGGAAACCACATCGAATGATGAAAGCTCAGGAAACCGCGTTGCTTCTTCATGACCCCACCTTAGATCTCCTCTACAAGAAAGATCAAGACCAAATATCATCATATTTTGCATCCAAATATTTATATCAACCCATAATGTGCATAGATCTAAGAAACTATGAAAATTGGAGAAGTAGATCTTTGTAGATCTAGGGATCCGATCAAGAATAAAGAAGAACGTTCACATACCTCAATAATCCGACATCAATTTGACAAGAGAAGCCTTCAGATAGCCTTCAAAATGATGGAAGAACCTTCCTTAACCTTAGGAGAAGCAAAATACCGGAGTTAGGGCTACTCAGGAGGAAAAAATAGAAACTTAATGGAAAAACCATGTGAGATTCACCATTATAGGGTCTTGTTTAAGTGGCCACACGGTTTACTTGAATGGTTAGAAAAACCGTGCACTAATCATGCGTGAGCAACTACCTCCACAGACAGTCCATTCATGGTTCAGAAGCACTCTTAGAAAAATCGTGTGCCGCCGGTGCAGAAGCTACGTTGTCAAGGGCCCACAATGCAGGGTTTGGCCGCACGGTTTAGAAAAATTGTGTGATGCCCTTGCGACTTCCCCTTTTCCTCAAACATCATATAATGTTTTCCCGACTCTACCATTCATCGCCCATAACACTAAAACCATCAAATGCATTAAGATAGGGTTACATAATAAAAATTAGGGGTACTACATTCTCCCCCCCATTGGTATTTCTATCCTCAGAAAGTAGAAAGCCTTCAACCAACTGAAAGAGTTCAAACCACTACTCTATCATTTCCTTCTCACGTTCCCATGTATCTTCCTGAATCTGACCATTCTACAATAAAACCCACACTAGGCCGATTATTTTTCCATGAAAGACATTATATTGACTATCCACAATCCATACCAGGTGATGTATCAACCAAGCATCCGAACCTAGTTCAACGTGATCCCATATGATCATATTGTCAGGATCAGGCTGATACTTTTTCAACTGAGATACATGGAAGAATTATGCACCATAATGAACTATGGTGGTAATTCCAACTGATATTCCACCTCTCCAACCCATTCCAGTATCTCAGAAGGGATAATGTATCTCGAAGATAACATTCCCTACTTCCTGAAACGACGATGTCTAGTCCTTGGAGAGATATTCAAGAAGACATGATCACCCACAACGAACGACAACGGTCTCTGATGGTGATCTGCATAAGATTTCTAATGACTCTAAGACATATCCATCCACTTGCTAATCAACTGGATATTCACTATTGTCTCTTAGACAAGGCTTAGTCCGACTAGTAAAGTTTCACCAGTTTCCACCGAGCATCGTGAAGAACGACAAAGATGCCCATAAAATGCTTCCAATGGAGCCATGCATATCGAGGCATGATAACTGTTATTGTATGATAACTCCATTAAGGGTATATGCTACTCCAATGATACACAAAAATCTATTTCATAATCCCACTACATATCTTCCAATGTTTGTATCATACGCTCTGATGGCCCATCCATTTGAGGATGATACATTGTGCTGATTGTCAATTTAGTTCCATGGGATTGCTATAATGACTTCAGAAATGTGATGTGAACCTCGGATATATATCTGAGAATATAGAAGTTGGTACACCATGCCTCTTTACCACTTCCCAGATATATATTTTTGAAATATCTTCCACCATATGGGTTTCTCGAACATGGATGAAATGGGACGACTTGGTTAGACGATCTACTATGACTCAAATGGAATCATGTTTCCAAACCATTCTTGGAAGACTAGTAACAAAATCCATTTCTATTTGATCCCATTTTCACCCTTAGATTGATAATATTGTAACATAATAGCTGGTCTCTGATGCTTTTCTTTAACCTTCTAACAAGTTAAGCACCGTCAGATGAACTCGACCACCTTCCTTTTCATGCCGCTCCACGAAAACTGTGCCTTCAATGCCATATACTTATTTTGTGTACCTGGGTGTACATCCCATCTTGAATGGTGGTAATCATGAATGATTTGTTCTTGAAAACCCATAGGTACAACCATCCGATCTATGAAACACAAAACTGAACCCTCATCATGTTTCCAGCCATCAATGGTCTTCCCACCATTGAGTTTTGATCATACAACCAGACATTCTGCATCAGATGTTTGTACTTCTTTGATCATCTTTACTAAATCAGGAACAATTGTAGCAGATAAGAAAATAGAAACATCACCATGATCTTCATATTCCACATGCATGTCAGCTAAAACTGACATCCATTGCCTTTCATTTGAAGCTTCTTTCACTAACTGAGCATATGAATTTCTACTCCATGAATATGCCACTAAATATCATTTCCCAGGTGTTTACATCATGTCAAAGTAAAAAATTTGGAGATACTTTATCCACATCCTATTCCTCAGGTTCAAATATCACTGTGAGAAAATGGGTTTCAATATTTTGTGATCCGTAAAAACAGTGAATTTTTTCACCAAAGAGATAATTTCACCATGTATTCAATGCAAGGACGACTGCAGCTAACTCCAATTCATGTTTTGGGTAATTCTTCTTATGCACCCTCAACTTCCTTGAGCCATAAGAAACCACATGATCTCTTTTCATGAGAACAAAACCCAACCCTAATCCCGAAGCAACACAATACACCACATACCCATGTCCTGATTCTCGAAATATCAAGATAGGTGCCTATTTTAGCCGAACATTCACTTCCTGAAAGGATTTTTGAAATTCTTACATCCATTGGAAGAGATAATTATTCTTAGTCAGAGTTGTAATTGGTGAAGCAAGTCATGAGAAATCATGCACAAAGCGTCGGTAGAAACCAGCTAGACCAAGAATACTATGTATCTTGAACACATTCTTCTGTGGTAGCCAAGAGATAACGTCTTATATCTTTTCAATATAAACAGTAATTTCATTCTGAGAAATGAAAAGGCATAGGAAACGTACTTACCATATCCAAAAATCAAACTTTGATAATTTGGCATACAAATTATTATCTCTCAATATTTGTAACAGTGTTTCCAGGTGCACCTCATGATCAACCCTTGTCTTTGAATAGACCAAAATATCATCCACAAAAACCACAACAAAATAATCCAGATATCGTTGAAATATTTGATTCATCATATCCATGAAGACCACTGGTGAATTCATTAGACTGAAAGGCGTGACTACATATTAATAGTGTCCATATCTACTTCTGACTGATGTCTTTGGAATATCCTCATTTTGAACCCACAATTGGTGATATCCCGATCGCATGTCAATTTTAGAGAACTACTTAGCTCCACATAATTGATCGAACAGATCATCAATGTGTGGAAATAGATATATATTATTTATTGTAATTTGGTTAAGATAACCATAATCAACATACGGCCGAAGAGTTCCATCCGCATTCTTCACAAAAAACACAGGTGCAACACATGGAGAAGTACCTGGTCGAATGAAACCCTTTCTTTCAATCTCTTCTAAATGAACTTTTAATTCTCATAACACTATTGGTCCCATCCTATAAGACAGAAGGGAAATAAGATTGGTCCCTAGAAGAAGATCAATCATAAAATCCATATCCCTTATTGGTGGTAACCCCAAGAAGTTGTTGGGAAAGACATATGGAAATTGATACACAATAGCTAGAGAAATATTTTCATCAATCTCTTCCATTCATTCCAAAGTCAATGCTGCCAGTTGGTAAGAGATCGTTCCCACCATTGGTTCCAACAAGCTTTTCGCACCATTCGTTAGTATCCTCTCTCCTCTGAAGAGGCGGTCGACATCATCCTCACTCATGAAACTAACCGTTCTCATATAACAGTCGATGTGAGCCACAAACATTGTCAACCAATCCAAACCCAGGATTACATCATAGACATCAATGTCCAAGATCGAGAAGTCCCATTTTAGCTCAGATCCACCAACTGTAATATCACATTCTCTACACACAATGTTATGGATTTCTCTTTCACCAAGAAGGTTTTTCAGTTTCAAAACAGAAGGAATCATTTCCAATTTTAAACATATCATGTCAACAACAGGAGAATCAATGAAGGAATGTGATGAACCAGTATCGAAGAGCACTTTCACAAGGTTAGAATTCCAAAAATCGTACCTTTCACCATAGATGGTCCAGACTGATCATCGACCATCATCTACTCACCTCCATAGAATTGCTTCATCGCTACACTATACTCCTTGTTGTCTTGCTAAGATTTACCTAGTTAAGGAGTCATTGAATTTCAAGAATCAACATGGATAGTACTGTTATACTGATGAGACTGATTCTATTGTCCATATCTTGTCGAAGCATATGATTCTTGCGATACCTGAGGAGTGTCATGCGCACCCGACCTCGGTGCATTCCTATAATAGCGTTGTAGATTCCTTATCTACATGCAATTGTGATATGCTCTAGGTTGAGCTATAAAATCTCACCTTTTATGGTAAAGAGAACCACATTGAAAACATCCTACTTTGCTGTGGGTTCATTGAGGATGGTTCATTGATCTCGCTATCTGATACTCATTTCCACTTGCACCATAGAAATAGGTGTCCCTTATCCCTCTTGTTCACAGAGGTTGAGTTCCCACCATTTCCCGTAGGCCTCATCATACCTCTTTTTATTGATCTAGAGATATCTCATTTAGAAACAGTCATTCTGTTCACCATCTCCATATAATCTGTAATACAGAGAACCACAATAATCAATCAAAGCTTTTTCATTAGCCCCGATTTGAAGATGCGTTCCTTCAAAGATGCACTTTCCACAACCACCGGTTCAAAACGGACTACGTTCATGAACATATCTGTATACTCTGTGACAGAGAGGCTATCCTGCTTCAAGATAACAAAGTAGATTGTTTTCTGGAACTTGAATGTGCGAGGGTAGAATTGTTATTTGAAAAATTAGTGAAAATCTTCCATTCTAAGGCCTTCACCCAATTTAGCATGCACCACTAAATCCCACCATTGACATGCAAGATACTCGAGCATATACATTTCCAACTTTAACATGAGCTCTGATGGTGTGCTGATGAAATCAATGATACGATTCATCATACTTAGCCACACCTCTGCCTTTTCGGGTTTAGCATCACATTGAACGTTCAGTGGATTATGCTTCACGAACTGGATGGTATGATCCACAAGCCCTGGTTCATTCCTCTGGTTCCCCATATCTACAGCATAAAAATCCTACAGAATACTCTAAACAAGCTCTTGGTTCACACTTGGTTCAGGTGTAACCACATCATCTGTCGTTTCTTCAGGTTGGTTCTGACGACGCCTACCAGGTGCCATTTTTTAAACAAACAACAACCTCCATCAATCTCACTCTCTAGGAACTGATGGATTAGCATTTCAAATTCTATCACATCATCAATCACAACATTGTTTTCATAATGACCTGTTTCCCATGTTTAATCATTCTTTAAAACAATCCACCTACCTTTTAAAAAACAACCCATTTTCAAAATACACCAAATACCTGTTTTCAAAATCATTTAATTGAAAACAGTTTATGCATTTTTCAAAAAATTTCACCTTGCACAAAATCCTTACTCATTCCTCACAATGAGATATGAAATATATTTTGGAATTAATTCCTCTACAATGCATGACATGCTCATCTCATTGGCTAAACCCATGACAATGGTATTTCCTAACATTCTAGAAGTGTATCCAAAACACTTATGTACCCAATACCCTGGTAACTTGAACTTCAACATAAATGGGGTAACTATGTCCTTTTATGCTATAAATTTCAAGTTACATCAATCCTACTCCTATATATTATTTCAACCCAAGGAATAGAAAACAATTAATTTCAACTCCAAGACCAAGAACATCAATGACTACTTGTTAATCAAGGACCGAAAAAGCTGATTCCATTTGTAATGACCTGCTAATAATCATTGGATTGAGAGTACCATGAGTTATTACTAGGCCTTAAGAGACATTCCCAAGGCTGGAAATAATTGCTGAAGGGTTCCAAGTACAAGTGGGGGATGATTTAACCTTTAAGAAATGACCCCATAAACCAATCATAACCAAAAACTCACTATATGATGCATGAATAAATGAAGGACCAATAAACAATTCATTTGTATCAAACAACATCAATGTACACAACAGCGGAAGAAAAAACTAAGCACCAATGTACATATCAGATGAACAACTCAAGATACTCAAAATTCACTACAACTCCATGCTCGACAAGCTCTAAGCTCCCCAACATCTCCCAAGCATTACCATAATCCACTAGAAATAAGATGATTAGCCTTTACTTGTGTCCCAGAATACGACATCTGTAAAAAACACCAATGTGCCAAAGTAGGGGTTCGTATAAAACTCATTAGGATTTCCCCCAATGACTTCACTACTTACACCACTATGATAGAACGGTTAGAAACATTTATATAAAGAACAGTTTATATGATATTTTTTCTAAAAAGAAGTTTATACCTAAATATAAAAATGTTTCCAAGACCATTCATAACCAAAGGAATTCCAAAAGCAATTAAAATTTTTTCCAGTAAGTTATATTTCCAGAAAAATAACCCAACAAGCTTTAGAAGCATATCACAAAATCCCTTTTTGGCATACACAACCATTCCACAAACCCATGCCACCAACCATGCATGCTACCTGGAAGAAGGAGTGATCCCTAACCCTTATCCATCCCAATAATGATGGGGGAAACATCTTACCCTTATCCAACCCAAATGAACATGAATGTTTGACGGGGGAGATCCCTAACCCTTATCCATCCCAACACTGATTGGGGAGATCCCTAACCCTTATTTTTCTCCAATGCAATATGAATGTTTGACGGGCGAGAGCCCTAACCCTTATCCATCCCAACACTGATGGGGTAGACTCCTAACCCTTTTCCGCCCCGAATTCAATATGAACACACACGAAATCTACCCATAAATCATGCCAAAACACTCTTTCAATAAAAACATCTTTTTATTAAAACCCATTTCCATCAAAACAATTTAAATGCCAAACCATTTCAATTCGAAATCATTTCAATAAAACTCCCTTTTTATTGAAAACCAATTCCATCAAAGTCATTTCAATTTCAAACCATTTCAATAAAGCACACTTTTTTTGAAAACCCATTTTTCATCAAACCATATACAATTTCAGAAAATCCATATTTTGAAATCATCATTTTAAATTCAACAAGCCAAATCACTTTGAACAACAATTCACCAATATTTCACAATTTCACTAAAACCATAAATCATCACTAAAATGATTTATATTATGCTTTTCACAATACATTCCACAACACACACTCAATTTTAAGGCATTACAATTAGTTCTACTAATTGGAGTCGATAATGAATCCCCCTACCTTTAGGGTTTTGATGGAAACCACAACGAATGAAGAACACTCATGAAAACAGTGTTTCTTCTTCCATATCCTGCCTTAGATCACTTTTCCTAGCAAGATCAAGACTAAATATTTTCATATTTGGCATCCACACACTTAGAACTACCCATAACGGGCATTGATCTATGAAAACGATAAAAGTGGAGAAGTAGATCTATTTAGATCTATGAAACCAATCACGAATGAAGAGGAACGATCACATACATAGAGAATCCGACTTCTATTCGCCAAGAGAGGCCTTCAAATAACCTCTGGAATGAAGGGGGAACCATCTTATGACCATAGGAGAAGAAAAATCCTATGTTAGGGCCAGTTAGGAGGATAAAAGAGGAACTTAGAGGAAATAAATCATGAGATACACCTTTATAGGATCTCATTTAAGTGGTCGCACAGTTTACTAGTACGGTTAGACAAACTGTGTGCTAACCATGCAATAGCTACACCCTTGGCAGACACTCTTTTCACAGTTTGGCTGCATTGTTAGACAAACAGTACGCCACCCGATGAAGAGGTAATAATTTCACAACCCTCTTTCAAGTTCTTTTCTTCTTCCACTTCATCTTTAATTGTTGTTTCCGTACAAAAATAATAACTCTAGGACCATCTACATACTGTGATTATATTATAAATAATTTACAACCATATTCATTATTTTATGGATCCAATAAATGACACAGTCACCATACGTGCGTTCGTACGGCTTACCATCTCTACGTCATGGTGTAGTTTGTTATTCAAAAACTTCATTATTTGGATGGATATAATAATGAGTATAACTAATGTAAACAATAAATATAACATGTTAATGAATCCTTATATGTGTTATAATATCCAATTACATACAATTTCACCATCAATATAATGATATTGTCACTTGTGCATACGTACGGATTACCGTCTCCACGAACGTGACGAGATTCATTCCCCATTGTAATCAATCAAGAATAATGTTCATTTTATGATTATAAATATTGTTTATTAAAATTATATCATCCTTTATATGAATAAAATACACCTTATCTATAACAAATATGACTTATGTAACCAATAATATAAAGGAAAACAAATCAGTTAACACCCAAAATGATGATACTACTAAAATAGTATTAATAATGTAATGGTATAAAATCATATATGATATTATATTTATGTATAATATTATTGTATAATTTAATAAAATAATTTTAACTATTATAAAAAAGGTTAACATAACATCGACTAACGAAAATTACAATGTAAGGGTTAATTTCACAGTCACTTTATTATCTGGGGTAGTTATTACGTAAATATCTACTAGGATCTCTTTATCATCCACATCATTTTTTTCTTAAAAATGTGTTTGAATTTTTTTTTACTATATACTAGACTATGGGTTACATTCATTTTGACCATTATTTTTCCTTATATGTTTTGAAAGGAATCTTTTCGTTGATTTCAAAACAAAGTACTTTATGACCTTTTCGACAAAATAATGGTAAGAATGTTTTTTTTGACATATATGGTGGGTGCAGTTATTTTACTTCGTTATAACGTTGTCAAAGCTTCCCTTACAAGATTATAACAATATTTTTAAAATAAATGTTTTCTTTTATAATTTTGTGACTCTTAAATTATTTCAAAATAGAAAGTGTTATTTCTCTCAAAAAGTATTGATTTCATCTATGTCAACATCCTTTGATAAAATTTACACTTCTTTGAAGTTGATTCATTGTGATATAAATCTTCTATGTTGTATTGAAGGTTTTTAGGTATGTTTGAATGTGGATGTGTTATTTTTATACCATTCATGGTTTATGGTTAAAGCATTGACATATTATATTATATTTTTAATATGAGTGTTTATGTTATGTTTCAATCTTTTCATATGAGGAATGTATTGAACATAGTATGTGACGTGTGGAGACCACTATAGATCCTCGGGGAATCGGTAGGTCACATGAGATAATTAGACATGGAATTGGCAGTTTCCTCTCCCAATTTGATATATAATGTTTTCGCCGAGCCCTAAATCATTTATAGATTTCCTGTCTGAGGCCTTGATAAGATGTTTTATAATTTCCTGCATTATACATTCCCTCACATTAAAAATATTATTGATGGTTCATGTGGTTTTTATACTAGTAGAATACCCATGACTATGCATTATTATGGAATTATTTACTCAACTCATATTCCTACCATAAAGTTTTAATGATTATTATTTGTAAAGGAATGTGTTTTTAATTATTTACCATGACTAATTTTTATGTTATCTACTGTTTTATTGCTTAACCTTACTGAGCGTTTGAGCTCATCCCTTTCTTATGTTTCATTTTCCTAGGATATAGAAATATTAGTTATGAGTGACTTGAAGGCATAATCTAGGTGGATTGGATATTTGTAATGGAATAAATAAGTGTTGTATTTTTTTCAAGTTGTAATGTTGAACCTATGTATGTATCATGTTTCCAACAATACTAAAATGATTGACCATTCAAGACATTATTCATTGTATCATGAAATTGTTATGTAATAAAGCACCGACTCTAGTTAACAGGGGTTTGGACGTTACATTTTCTATAAATAATTTACAATTATGATTAATCTAGAGGTATATTTCTAATATGTTTATTTCTTATAATCTAAAATTATTTTTCATGTTAATATATATATATAATTTTATTAGAATGCTAATATGTAATATTTATATAAAAGAATAATTTATATTATAGTTTTAAAATATATATATTTAGGGGAGAATATTTTACAATTAGATTTTTAATTTTTTATTTTTAAATAATATTATTTTTGATAACATTCATGTCATCAAATATCCTGCTTAGACGATCCTTGAAATAAGAATATTTAATTAAAGCTATTATAACATTGTTGTTGGGATGGAGTGGTGAAATATGAATACCATAATTATGAAATATATGAGGAAATTATTTCATGAATAATTATAATAAATTTAATAAATAAATATAAATTTTATCTCATACAACTTATTAGAAAATTCATAGGAATAAATTATTTTTATACATTAACATCGTGTTTCATAAAAATGGTAATAGATTTAATTTTTTAAATAGATATTTTAATTAATTTCATATATAATTTTAAATATAAAGAGAAAAAAATTATGAAATTTTTTGTAATTTTCATGTTATATTATTCATTTAATGAATTTGTTTTCTTTTACTATAATCATTGATTCTTTATTGAATAGTGAAAAATAATAATTTTTCTGAAATTTTCATTTAATTTTATTTAAAAATGAATTTTTCCACAAAAACGTTTTCCATGCATTTCATCCATTTATATTAAAATTTAATTCATCAAATTTTATAAATATTACATTGAAATATATATTCCACATTTTTAATAAATTTTTTCAAATTTGGTTAATTTTCCTCCTTTATTTTAGGTCATTATTATCAATTACCCGGGTAAATATTTTCCTCCATAGTAAGGGTAAAACTAGTTAATTGGGGTTAAAAATATTATATAATGTGAAAAAATTAACCCACAAAATTCCTTTATGGGATTATAGCTAATTAATTAGCTAATAAAAATATAAACATTCTATATATTTCATTTTAGTTTATTTTTCATTTGATAAAAATATTTAAATCTCTTAAAGAAAATGATAAATAATAAATGTCACTCTATTTTTATTTAATTTGTACGATATTTTTTCCTAGGGATAAATTTATGTTAGGCATGAATATAAAAATTTATATTATGCCAAAATAATTTTTTTTAGTTTTACTAATTTTTAGTGATGCAATAATCCCCCCAAATACTTACATAAACATATCAAATTGCTTATAAAACATACATCAAAATGATACTGAATGGTATTAAATACATTTAGATAAATACGAGTAGGAAGTAATATGGTCATACATACATTTTATATTTTTTATAAATTATATATTTATATTAATATTTTTATTATTTAAAATCAATTATTATCTTGATGACATGAAAGTTGACATAAATCAGTACTCACGGAATTGACTATAATGATATTTAATATTATAAAATATATTGTTCAGCCATTTAAAAATTTAAAAAATTATTGAAATATTATCATTGGGATTATAAAATGTCTAAAACATCATCAATTAACCATTTGATATATAACTTCCACCATAGAGTTAAATTTATAATCCATGAAGACTGAAAAATTTGTTATTATGGTTATGGTTACAAAAGGATAATTAAATAATTAATCTTAAAAGATATTCTATAAAAATAAAAGATATATATTTCTAAATTTTACTGACTAATTATATATTTTTATTATATGTTTATTCTTTAAATTCAAGTCCATTTTGAATCATTTTCCATGATAATATAATTAATTAAATATAACAATTTTATGTAATTCCATTTTTTGTTGTCTACTCGCAAATAAAGGTGTTCTCTATATATTTCATTGTGCTGAATGTTTGAGACTTTTACTTAGTCACCCCTCCAATATAATATAATGGATTCCTCAACATCATTATTGACCTGTATTTCTTATTGTAGGACCTCTCTAATATAGAATCAGGTGTATGCCAAATGATGTTAATTAGATAAGAGGTAATCATCTTTCCCAACATCTCAATGATTATATTCTCTTATAATTTCATTAAATGTATCGTACAAATCCAAAAATAATTATTCTAGTATCATAAATATACTAATATGTTATTATGATATGTAAAAACCATTTTCCACATTTCATACATCTTATGGAAGACAAAAAATCTATTGTGCATACATACGGCCTAACATCTCCATGTAACAATGTAATTCATTTTTCATCGCTATGTTACATGATTGTTATTATAGAGTAATAAATAAATATATGTGATTTTTTTGAAATCTAAATTAATCTTTACATATTATATAGTGTATAAATTACCCACATATATATATTTTTAAATGATAACTATGTTCGTGCATACATGTTGATTACCACCAACAAAAAACTATGTGATTCATTTCTCATGTATGCCCTTATTGAATTATTGTAAATTTATATTTAGTGCATTGAAATTGAAATTATTATATGATTAATAATACATATATATGATTAAATAATGACCAATATTAATGCATTGGAACTACTGATGTGAATATTTTATGAACAATTGAATATTGAACACCTTCTTTAGGGATTTAAATAATGAATTGTTAAAAATATGTTGATATAATGTTTTACATGAGTCATATTTAATATGATAACACTGAATATGGATATGTTATAGAAGAATAATAAATAAAAATTAATTATATGGAAGATTAAGAGTTCATATTAACCACATTGAACATGATGTAAGGGAAAGTTTTTCTTATTTCAATAACAAGTAGACATGTTTTACATTATGAATCGAAATTTTTTATATGGTGTGTATACTACCCATTTTAAATTAATATTATGATTACAAGTTTATTTAGGGTATTAAATATTTATTATTCTTGTTTTCTATTTTTGGGCTTTTATTCAAATGTTACCACAACAAAAATTATTTATTTCAAAATATCTTTTAAAATAAATATTTTGCATATGTTGTTTTTTAAATAATTTTAGCGTATATTTTCATTAAATAGAATAAATTTTTACTATTATAGATGTTTTTGGTCTCTTATGTCTTCATCTAGTTTTTCAACACATAATTACATTAAATGAATGAAAATTGTTTTAAATTAGAGGCTAACCATATTTTATATTTGGTTGGTAAAATATTTCTTCCTTGTCCATGATATTTAAGAATAAACTTTACTATTTTTATACATTCATGAAATGCAATAAAATTTTAATTTTTTTATTTGTTTTATATAAAATGTTTTTATGTGACTAATTTAAATAAAATATTTCACAAACATTCCAATTTTGTCTTTTACATAAGTGTTAAAATAAAATTCTATATTAATATATATGTTATAAACGATTTTACTAAAATAATGAAATAACACGTATATGATAGTTCAATTACAATTTCCTATTTTTATTTTAGAAAAGACATATTCATAATAACATTATAATTTTTATTTTAAATTATTATGATAATAGAAGGGTACTATTTTTTTTAAGGAATGAATAGTTTTTTAAAGAGTGATTTACTATTATTTTCATACATGATGTTACAAAGATGTTATTTATAATTTATTACATGAATTATTTTAGATTATGTTTTAATATAGATTCATTATTTATAAGGAATTGATGAAATTATATCATCCATTACTCAAAACAATAATCCTAATTTTGATATCATTCTCTCTCTTGTGATCATGTTTCCCTCACTCTCAATTATTCGTTGGATGTTAGTTTTCTACATCATGTCGTTTTGTTCAATATTATGTATGTTTTAAAAAAAATTATGTTAAATTGATTTGGTTTCAACAATATACCATTATTTTATAGGGTATTAGCTGGAGGGAAAATGAAATTTAACTAGAGAGGAAAATATTATGTATTATTACATTTGTATAGATTGTTTTGAATCATAAGTCAATTCAAGAATGAATTTTATAGATCAATTGATATTTGTGAGGAATGAATTGGACAATTAAGTGTTGGGTGGGTTTGTTTATTGAAATTCCATAAATGATTCAATGGGTCACAAGAGACAAACTAGTAGGAATTCAACATTAGAAGGGTATTTAGTTTTAAAATACCATGTTATTAAGAATGTTGTCTTGGTTAAGAGGGAATGATGGTAAGATTAATGATAACATGGATGATGCCATAATGTATTGTTCATGAGTGTCTAGATTCATTAATTTACGTTATTAATAATTTAGTTTTCATTCTTACATGATATCAATGTTGTTATTCTCTAATGATGCGATTTTATCTATAGTAACTGATTAACTATAAAGTGTTTTTATTACCCACTCTACTATAATAATTATACCTTATTTTTTAATTATAGCATCCAAAATATGCAACCCTTATTTTAAATCAATGACATCCCTTTATTTTTTTGGTTCCAAAGGATATGAATAAGTGTATTTTGATTGAAATCAATGATGCAATAATGTTTCTTATGATATTTTGTTTATATTTCCAAGGAAATATTAGTATCATTAATTTAACTAGTCTCTAATGAGTGAATAAATCCTTGAACATTGTTCATGTGCTCCATTGTATCTTGTACCAATATTATAAGAAATCACTATCCTTGATTTATTTGAGTTTGGGTGTTACATTAGATATCAATAAATATTATTTGGGATCCTTGGGAACATTATTTATAAAAACATTGATTATAGAACATTACCCTAAAATATATTGCTAGTAAATGAATATTTACAGAAAAATATCATTATTCTTATGAAATGTAGATATTATGGGGTATTCCTATAACATTTTCCACATTCTGACACTGAAAATTGGATGTGGTTATGGAAAAAATACGCATAAGAAAAAAAATGAAATGGTTAAATTATATATCAATTTGATCGCCACATCATCATGATGAATGGGCCTAATACTACATACCATGATTGAAAATCATATTGGTCATTCTTTAGTAATCTCAAATTTCATTTATAAATAAATAAGATGATTTTTTCTTAAGATCCTATTGAAACCTATGATATGAAATAGGGATATAATATCTACATAAGTTTGATTTGTGGATAAGTATAATGATTATAAAATGTTTAGAGGAAAAAATACCCTTTTTAAGTTTTATGTGATGGTTATTCAATATGATTAACGATATTTTCGATGACAATTTATGATGATAAAATGTTTTGGATTACTATTTTTTTAGTGAAGGGTTTATTTGAAGAAGTGGTTTTTCTAATTTGTTGACTTTTAGTGAATGGAATGAATAACCATTAGGATTAATATGATTATTGACGTTAATATGATTAATTAGGATAAAAAATTTATTTCATTTTTAGTAATAAAAAATTTATAGATAACCACCCAATTAATAAATGTTTTACTGACTATTAAATTAATTTATTTTTGAATAAGTCCACTACATTGGGTCCATTATATGATTAAATAAAATGGATATATTTTTGGGTATGATTTGATTTAATTCGTAGAATAGAGGAAGACTTATCTATTGGAAACATATATTATTTTTTTGTAGTTATATGGTGATTCAGGTTTTTTGTTTGAATGATTTCTAAATTTTGGAGATTATATGATATATAATGAACAAGATAGTTAAAAAGAAATAAATTCATAATGAATTCAAAATGAAATATATTAAGGGAATGAAATTCTAAGATGTAACTTGTTATGAATGTAAAATAGTAGTTCATATTATACCAGATTTTCCTTTTCTCAAAAAAATACATGATGGATAAACATTATAATGGAAACCATAAAAGGTGTTATAATTCAAGGACAAATAATGTATTGAGAGGGAATGATAAACGAATTTGAAGTGGTGGAGATTCCTCAGAAGAATTATCAGAATAAGAAATTTCTTGTCAAAAGAATATATGACAAATATCTACCAACCTATTTAAAATCAATGTTTCAGGGCCATGGTATACAATACCCAATATCTAAGAAAGGTATCGTTAAATACCAATTACCATGATAGGATTTTAATTAATCCTTATATGAAGAATATTCCTTAGAAGGGTAAAATTAACCTCCTTTTGATGATGTATACAAATTTTCCAAATTACATGAAAATGTGTATTCCAAACGCAATAAATATCTCGATTAGTGAAATACTGAAATATATATTGTTACAATAGATTTATCATATATTTAAATAGATATTGATAAGATAAATATAGAGTTTTAAAATATTTCAAAAAACCTTATGGAAGTAAATTTAGAGAAGGATAATAATTTTTATGGTCTTGAAACAACTTGTTTTAATGAAAATGATTCTAAAAAAATCCCAAATTATTTCTTTTAACAATGATTATTTAGTCATTACACTAAAATATGAAAAAATTTCTTCAAAAAGTTTTTTTAAAAAAATTTTCACTATGTGAAGGGTGGAATTGGATAAAATGTATTCATAACTTATTCCTTTATCAAATAGATCTAAAGTTGGAAATAATATTTCAAATTATTTTTTCAGTCATAACAATTTTGTTCCCTAAAGTTCTCCATTCTTGTACGAAATGTCAATGTGGTGGACATTGTGGAAAAAATTGTTTTCTTATAAAAAATCAAACTTTAAGATTTCACAATGCTCATTTTGAAAAAAATGGGGATACCTAAAATTAGTCTTCCTAACATTTCCAGATCCAAAAAAGTTTGAGATCTTAAAAACTATTTTTTTCTTTTCCAAGAAAACTATTGTGTACCAACAATAAGAACATTTTATACACGAATAGTGGTTTTTCTCAACATATGATTGGAAACAATGATTTTTTGAAAATATTTTTGAAATTAAAGGTGGAAGAGTGAACTTTATAGATAATTTTTAGTGAAATATCATTGGTATATGTAGTATTGTTCATTTAGGAAATTTTGTTATTTCAATTTTTTTATAAATGTACCAAATCAAAACCTTTTAAGCATAATTAAATTATTTGATAATGTTTATCTTGTCAATTATAGGAAAGATAAATGTTTAATTCTCAATTTCAAGTATTAATTCATTAATTTAGCCTATAGGCATGAGAATGTTTACACATATAACATAGAAGACCATAGAATCCAAGACATACCTTTCTTAAGTGCACTGGAGGACCAATCTTGGTTATGCAATAGAGGGTCCATACATTGTACCTTAGGAACCTTTGTAAGCTGTCAATGAAAATACATATTAATGATATACCATATCTAATGTATGATTCATAAAAAATATACCCTGGTCAATATGGAAGGTAATATAAAACACGATTTTAATCAAGTAATGATATTTAAAATTCTAATATATTATAGTTAGTGCACATTTATCTCTTTGATCTTAAAAACATGAAGAATTGGAGAAAAATACTATTTATTTGTTTTATTTCATGATTACATTATATTTAGAAGGGTATATTTTCTAGAAAATAAATAGGATTCTTTTTTATTATTTAAAAAATTTAGATACCAAGTTAAATATGAGAAAAACCTATCATTAATTACTATTAATAGTGATAATGGGAGAGAATTTCAAAATTATTATTTTGAAACATTTTTAGTGAGAAAGGGGTTAGTCACAAACAATTTTCTCCATGATCCCTTCAGTAAAATGGAGTAGTTGAAGGAATAAATATTATTCCATAGGAAATGAAAAGAACCATGTTAATTGAATAGTAAATTCAAAAGAATTTGTTGGTTGAAGCTGTTAGTACTGCACGTTATACTATAAATGTAGTTTTAAGTAGAACTTTTATTAATAAAACAAGTTAAAATTTTTGGACTGGATGAAAGCCTACTATTTATTACACCATATATTTGGATGCAATTTATTCCTATTTAATAAAAAATATAATCTATATATATTTATACCTAGATCCGATGAAAGAATTTTCTTGTTTTTTCCACAGCTTAAAATCCCTATAAAGTTTCTAACAAAAACTCTTGTAATTTTGAAAAAATAGTTCTTACTATTCTCAATGAAACTGACCCCTTTTCTTTCAAATAACCCTTACATAAATTATACAATATATTTCCACAAACTGATTATAATCATTTTATTGAAAACTCTTTCGAAAAGGGAAATACTAATGAGAATGTTTCTGGAACATATACCCCATAAGTCATTCTATCCTATGTTTACGAATAAGATTTACAAAACTTAAATCCATTTTTTCTTAGGAATATTTCTTGTTATAATATCATTGGTTATTTTAATCAACCTATGAGGACTATAACTTTCCTGAGAAATGTAATAGAAAATATTACTTTTCTATCCCAATTTTAACCTAAAACATCAAATTAGGCCATAAGTGGTGAAAATTGGATTATTGTATTTCAATATGAAATAAATTAATTTGAATGGAATTATGTCTAGAAAATGATTAGAGGACCTAAATACTAAATTGAAATTGGGGTAAATTGGGGTTTTAGAAACAAATGTGACGAAAATTGGGTAATTATAAGAAATAAATAAATACTTTTTGCTAAAGGATATAATCAACAAGAGGTAATAAACTTTAAAAAACATATGCTTCGGTAGATTGACATTAATATATGCATATTCTATTATCCTTTTAAAATGAAATCAATTTCAATTGTCTTTTAATGGATGTAAAATGTTATTTTCTTAATAGTTTTGTATAAGAAGATTTTTTTTGTATAATATCCTCCTGGTTTTGTAGAATAAAAACATCCTAATCATGTTTAAAAACATACCAATGATTTATATGTCCCTAAAAAACCCCCATAACATTCAATGATAGACGCAGAAGATTCCTTTTAGAATAAATTGTGAAAAAGGTACTCCAGAACTGACTATTTTAAAAATAATGGAAAACAAATGTTTTAATTGTTCAAATCGATGTTGATGACATTATATTTGGATCAACTCAGCCATATCTAACTGATTACTTTTCTAATCTAATAAAATATGAGTTTTAAATGAATATGACAGGTGATTTAACATTCTTTTTAGGTTATCATATTTCTAAAAATCCATATGGAAAGTAAATCTCTCAAAATAAGTATATCAGTTTTTTACTTAAAAAGTATCGATATTACAACACTATAAGTATAATCACTCCAATCGGTACCACAAATACACATGATCTCGATGATGCTGGGAAACCACTAGGTCAAACATATTTTTGAGGAATCATAGAATATTTTTTATACGTGATATCTTATCATTTAGACATAATGTTTTCATTATTCTTATGTGCAAGATACCAATCTAATCCAAAATAATCTCATTAAGATGTATGGAAAAGAATTTTCAAATTCTTAAAGGAATCGATGGATTTAGTTCTATTTTATTTTTCTTGAAATTATTTTGTTTTAAAATGTTTTTTAAATGATGAAATTGGAGGGTTTATAATTGATAAAGAAGTACATCCAGAACATTTCCTTTCATAAGAGGTTATTTGGTTCTTGGTCTTGCATGAAGAATAATTTAGGTGCACTTTTCAATGTTAAAGCTAAATATATAGTAACTGAATGTTGTGGTGATCAATTATTGTGGATGATACACACACTAACTGAATATGGAATGAGTATTTCAAAAACTCAAATACAATTTGATAATACTAGTTCCATTTCTCATAGTAAAATCCATGAACATCACTCAAATTAATGAGACATAGATATTACAGATCAAATTTATAGGGATCCCCAATAAAAAATAGATAATATTTTACAAATACTCAAACATAAAAATGACATATTGAAATTTTCAATAAAAAATTATCTTCTGTTTGATTTTAATAAATTAAAAAAGATAGGAATGATAACTATAATGCAATCCTTCACATCAATTTATTGTTTAAACCATCTTCTTACATTAGGTTACTCCTTTTAAAATGGGTAGAATACATTTTACTTATTAGTTTTATAGATTATGTATTCACTTATTAGTTTTATAGTTTATCAGTTTCACTTATTAGTTTTACAATTTATCAATTTCACTTATCAGTTTTATGATTTATCAGTTTCAATTATTAGTTTTACAGTTTACCTGTTTCAAATATTAGTTTTACATTTCATTTGTATAACTTATTTTTTTTACGGTTTATCGGTTTCACTTATTAGTTATAAAATTTATCATTTTCACTTATTAGTTTTATAGTTCATCAGTTTCACGTATATGTTTTTATGATTACTATTAATACCCTTATTAGATTTAAATTTTTTACTTTTATCAGTTTTTCATTTTATAGTTTTTCTATTATTTGTTCTCCATGTTTATTGGTTTCACATTAAAAAGTATTGGATTTATCCGTTTCATTATTTTATCCGGTTCAGGATTTTGTCAGTCTTATTTTTTTGCGTCATAATTATCATTAATATATTATACTATCTGTATTGGAATACATTATTGATATTGGACCATCACTGTTGAGATACATTATTTGTACTAAAATATCGGTATTGTATTACATTATCGGTACTAAACTATCATTATTGCAATACATTATTATTACAGAATTATCAGTACTGTATTACATTATCATTAATGGTATATCGGTATTGAATTATTATATCAGTAATATATTATTAGTACCAACATATTTGAATTTATTAGATTTATAATTCTTGTTTGTTTTACATATTTTCTTTATTAAAATCATAAAAACAATATACTGAAACAAATACATATATTCGGATACTCTGACTTGTAAAATTTCTAAAACCAATTTTTTTTCATTCAAATAGATTTCTCTCATTATTTTCTTTTAAACTCATAATTGTTTTCAGTCTAAATTTGATTTTCATTTTAGGAAAACATCAAAAGTATGAAATCATTCCCAACTATTGGATATTTTCCATCTAATCCACACCTTCAATTTCATTTTTAAATGAAAATATCTCTACTAATCCAATATAGAACGCTGCTTATTTTTTCATTTCATGATTATCAATAAATATATATAATGGTTCTTAATTAGAGTTACCTTAGTTTTCGTAATCAGTTATCTACTAAGCTTTCATAACAATTAAAATCATCAAGGTCCATATAGTCATGCATGTTTGAGTCAACCGCTTATTCTCCAAATAAAATATCTCTTAATGATTTCACTTCCATGACCAACTATGGTGAAATGATAGTCTCTAATAACCTTTACAATTCTTTCGATTCATCATTGAAATGGATAATAAGCTTCCAAAGCTAGAAATATATTTATGTCGAATGAAAGGATTCTGATCAAGATTATGTGTATCATGATGAGTATTTACAATTATATTAATCAATGGAGATAGATAATGGTATTTAGAATTATTTTATGATGAATGAAAAGACATATAAAACCCCAATAAAATAAGCACCTATGTGTGTTGGACTAACATCTAAGGGTGATTCCATTTGTCCCCATAAATTACCACAATATGATGGAACTTTTTATTATAGTAAAGATGTAGAATTACATTCTTAAATTCATGAGGATGAGGGAATAAAGAGTCACTTATCAGTAGAAAATAGTATAATATCCCTTTATATGCAATAGTTTTTAGTGTTGATAAATGGTGACAAAAAAACACAAAATGTTTTAGATGTTTATGTTCTTTATTATTTGTTGAACTTGAGGAAGTTCAATATAATTGGATTCATTTTCTTGAAAATTAAGACGCTCAAATATTATTCCATAAAATCATATCTTTTAAAGTTTCACACTATTCACATTATGTTTTAGAAAGAATATTTGATCGTTTGTAATATTTCAATAAATCTAGATTCTATATCTTTCAAGGATCCCATAATTAGTAAGTATACGATAATGAGGCTAAAGTTTGGATTTAATTTAGAATCGAAAATATTTGATATTGATCAAGATGATAAGAATGGAAAGGATATAGTTGAAGGTAGTTAGAACCCTTCTAATCCATCTAATACAAAATCAGGTGAATGAATTGTAGTTAGGAATACAACTCCAAAGGGAGAAACAAATCTAAAGGCTATATCCATTGAGTTTTCTATCATGTGGAGAAGGAAGAAAGATGAATTGATAGAAGGGGACCCTTAGTTTTCCCTTGATCCACCTGATGTAGTGTATTCGAAAATAATATTTGAACATACTATGAACGAAGAAGAAAAGAATAAGATAATTGAGGAGAGAAAGGCCCAAGAAGTTGACATTGATAATTTTCTCAAATTAGTTGAGCAATAAAAAACTGGTATTGTAATAAGGGAGCCACTGATTCAACCTAAATTAGTTCCACCTAAGATTGTAAAAGAAAAACAAGATTCTGAACTATCAGCTACACAATCTCTTATTCAAGAGTCTAAAGATGAAGAAGAAGAACAAGAATATAAAGACCCAGAAGTAGTGGATGAATAATAGGGTAAAGAATAATTATCAGTGGAAGTGAAATAAAATGAAAAAAAGAGAATTCATATCACAAAATCCTAAAACGTTCCATCATTTTATTTTTCATTTCCTAATCTTCATCCATCCAAGAATGTGTCCCAGAATGATTCCATGAAGAAATTATTTCAGATTTCAGATAAAGAAGAATAATAGGAATAATATTCTAAAAATGAGAATCTTCCAGCTCAAATGATTAGTAATGAAACTAATTTTAGTGATCGTCCTAAATACACTAAGGATACATATTCTAAAAGAATAATCTCATTGATGTGTATTCAATACTTTGATAAACATTTTAATAGATTAGATAAGGTGATATTGTTCAATATAAAGATTTAATCCCGTTTAAAAATCCATTCAAATGCTCATAATGATTGAAATGACTCTGTCAATGTTATGATGGACATGTTTCTATGCCTTGAAGTTTATTTCATGATATTTAAATAACATGATGATGAGTAATGTAAGGATATTAATATGGTTTTTAAATGGTCATAAAACATGTATGATCATCTAAAGAATTGTCTAGACAAGTAGGATGAATTTGTACAACATGTAAATTTTATCAATTATATATATCCAAAGATTGCTGCTGAATTCAATGAAAAAACTGAAGTCATCAATGACGTGGTACCTCACAATTAATAGCCTATAATGAGATTGTTAGTTTAATAGAAAGAGTTGAAGAATAGGTGTAATAAGGTTTATTACTCTCAAATAGAGTTGTAATCCTCTATATGGCCTATAGACTTAGATTAGATGATATCAATTCTCATGAAGTAATGATTATTTCTCATGAAGAAATGAAATGGATTCTATAAAAAGGCTCCAGAAGAAAGAAATGGTTATTAATGAATAAGATTTAAAGTTGATGGATAATCAAGAAGATCCTAACAATCAGATGAAGGATAGGAAAGAGTTCAAGGAAATAAAGCTTATGATGTTCAATGTTTTTGAAAAAAATTGGATGAATTATTTTGATAACACTTTTTGTAAAATAATTTTTTCTCATTTCAAGTAAGGACAATTGTTTCAATGATTGTTACTATAACCTTTTATAGTAAATTAATACTTTCCCATTTTGTTTTTGAAAATCACAAAGGGGGAGAACAGTTTTCAAAAAGAAGATATTAATGGATACCTTTTTATGGGGGAGAACTAAAAAGTAGTTGTAAATGAAAATAATATTTCTAGTGAATTGTTTAATCATTGGGTATAATTAGACATATTTACTCTTACTTTCAGAAGATTTATTAAAAAAAGGGGGATAAATGTTCTCTTTTTCTCTTTTGTATTGAGCTTTCTGGAAAGGGGGAGATTGTTGAGTCACAATGTGTTTCGACATTCCCATTGATAATTTTTTTTGGAAATCACAAAACAAAAAAACCGTAATCACATATATTGTTTATCATGTATGTTTTTTTAAAATCATTATCACGTAGATTTTTTTTCATATATGATGAATTATTATTATAATCATGTTTTTTGTTTACATTAGTCTTTCATCATAATTACATATATCATAATCACATACAATGGTAATCACAGGTTTTTTTCCATCGTAACCACACATATTGTTGACCTACAGCACCATAATATGTTTTTTTTGCTTTCAATCAGAATCACATATATTGTTTCTCATTGTATCCACATAGACTATATTATATTCATAACGACATATTATGAGTCATTATCCTAAATAGTGACTAGTTTAAGTATTGTATCATAATCATATATCATAACCTGGTCATATATCGTATTAAGGTTATGAACTGTAACCACATGCATCGTAACCACATGCATCATAAAAACATGCATCGTAACCACATGCATCATAACCACATGCATTGAAATCACATGCATTGTAACCCCATGTATCATAACCAGTTAAGGTATTATAACAAATATATGTATCGTAATCAGAATATGAATCGTAACTATGTATTGTAACCTGGATATACATCGTAGTCATATAATTCATTGTAACAATGTTTTGTATTGAAACTACGATATAAATCATAGCCATGGCATGAATCATGACCACAATATGTATCTTATCCATGTTAAGCATTGTAACCAAGTTATGCATCATAGTCCTTTAATGTATTGAATTCATGTCTTACTTCACTACCCATTACATGCTTATCATACTGATTATTTCATACCATTTTCACTTAGTATTTTGTAACCCAAAATAATGTCATTGATTTGGTTATATGCCTTTCAAAAAGATGTTGTTAATTCTGTTTTTTTATCTTATAGTGCAATGTGTCCAAGTCCCTCCAAAATATTTGGAGAAATATGATCGTTGGAAGAAACATGACCATTGGATCCTAAGGACTATAAATATAAGGTCATTCGAACCAGAATATATATCTTTTACTTCAATCAGATTCTTGTCACGAACCGTCAACCGAGGCCTGTGTCGTGACTACCCCAAGCCCGCATTCCATAGTCCGGGGATTGGTGACTAGCACCAGAAAAGAAGTAACCCTATAATGGGAAGGCATTACCATTAAAACTATACAATCACACAATCCAAGAACACGACATAAGGAAACCACGATGTAAACTATTGTAGTAAAAAGAGTGATAAAAGTAAAGGGGCCGGAATACAAGCCCAACATGAAAGTACAAGTACAACTGAAATGAGAAAAAAAACTCTTGTATTGACCACCAAGAATCCTAAATGAAGGGTAGATACATCTCTTGACCACTAGTCCCTGCGTCACATCACAAAAAATGGTCCACTTCTATGAACCATCCAATCGTAGCTCCCTCATCCTTGAGCAATGTTATCTATCATCTGTAGAAGACACAACATGGTGTGAGAGAAGCTCGTGAAGGGGAGAGTATAAAAATAATCAGTAGGGAACCCAAGAATCCCGAAGGTCTCCCAGAGTTCTAAAAAGGAATGATTAAAAAGTAATACCTCAATCAAAAAGAAAGAAGCAGTCAACAACTCTTCATAGTTATATGCCCGTACATATACCTAAGTTATCAATATACACTCGTCTCTTACAAGAAATATCAATACTAGAAAGGTATCACCTTGAAGGTAAAAGTACCAGTAAGGTAACATCATGAAGGTAACACCACAAGTGTAAAATTAAAACATAGGTAACACCATGAAGATAACACCATGAAGGTAAAAGAACAACAAAAGTAACACCACGAGGATAAATGTATCACACATGTAACAACACGAATATAACACCACGAAGGTAAAAGTACTACACAGGTAACACAACGAAGAAAAAAACTACAAAGGTTAATGTAACACACATGTAACACCATGAAGAGTACACCACGAAGCTGAAGCTAACACATAGGTAACACCACGAAGATTACATCACAAATATAAAAGTCTCAGCTCACACCAGGTATAAATGATGTATAGAAGTACAGATGATTAGGTGGTATGCTAGATCATCTTATTCATTCAAGGGGAACTACTGATGATTATACGAAGTCTGACCCATACAGAATCGATAGGTACTAACCCCCACAATTACCAACACAGGATCTGACCCACACATGATCAGTATGCACTAACCAACACAAGATAATTGAGCGCTGATCCATACAGGATCTGACCCACACAAGGTCAATATGAACTGACCCAAAAAAGACCATTGAGCGCTGAAACACACAGGATTTGGTCCCCACATGATCTGTACTGACCCAAACAGGATCACTTTGTACTATCCTCTATATGATCTGTCTCCAACCTCTGCATCACTGCCTACCACTGGATTCTCCCTCATAGCAGGCTTGATTCTAGGAGGACACTTCCTCAATCCTTCTATAATATTTCATAAGAAAAAAAGTCCCAATAAAAAGTAACATGAAGATCCTACACATTATAAGGGTTCCAATGAAACATAAGGCGCTCCAATAGGACACTTGGTGTGTATGATATAGGCATTTTAGTGCTGACGGCCCAGTTAGATTTGCAGTCGATCCAACCTGGCCATATTCCATCTTTCTGGAAAAATCTCGTGGAGTATCTAATATGTACTGACTGGTTACAATGGTCCTTATTCCATAGAAATCCTGTCAATAGGACTCCATGTCTATTAGCTACACCCCTTTCCATGGAACGAGGGTGACCACACCTCGGTTCGGCCCGGCTCGGTTAGGGCCACAGGAATATTCCAAAGGGTACGCTTCCCAATAATGTTTCCCAACACCACTGATGGAATGTTAATATGAAAACCAGTTTGTCAGTTATGGGTGTTAATTTATTCGGGGACCGGTTTCGTCTGGGCCTGATCTGACTCGGTTTGACCGGCCCCATGCAACGGGTCCCGGGCTCAACCTGACACTACTTGGGTCTGGCCCTTTACGGTTCGGCCCGATTCATAGGGTCCAACACATCTAGGTTTGCTCAGTTCCATTCACGGTCCCATGCCGCGGTTGGCTCGACCCGCTAGGTGTGGATCGACCCTCCCACAATGGCCCACTAGGCCGCAAGATTGACCCGTTTCGATGGCGGGTCTGACCCGAACCACTGGGCAGGTCCGGCCCGCTGGGTGGGTTAGGCCTGCTAGGACAACAAGGTTCATTGATGGTTCTTGTAACACCCAAAGATTCTATGTTACGTTTCCCTTTGAATAATGAAATAGATTGCATTGTACGCAACTTCGAGATTCTAACACGCCGCTACCAATCAAAGTTGCCGTTACAAATATTAATACACACTTTTTTGAAATTTTATAAATTTTATCTCTCAAAATGGACTTCTTTTTTGGATTCAGAATATCGAAATTATCCTAGGGTAAAAAAAATTACTTTTCAAAAAACTTTTATATTTTGATGAATAGTGAAAATTACTATATTTTAATTAAAAACAAATTTTTTAATCAAAATAATTAATAGTGATAAATTATTCATTTGAGTGGTTTTAAATTATATTTAGAATATATTTTTGTCTTTTAATACAATTTATGTCATTGGACATAATTTTACATTTAAACCGGGCATAAACAACTGTCAATCTTTTGATAGTTATTATCTCTTAAAAACAGACTTTTTATTTTAACAACGAGAATTAATTTTAAATTAATTTCTGCCACTTCAGTGTTTTGAATTTAGAAATATGGATTGCATATTTAGAATCAGGAGTTCCAAATTGTATAAATAGGTAACTTTTATTTTTATATATTTGGAATAATTACATCGGTAAATATTTTATTTACTATGGTTAAAGCGTAAATCCGGTAAATTAGGGTAAAAAATAATATTATAATAATATTAATTTACCATAAAACATGTCCTAACCCTATTGGTTGATACATGTCTGACCATGGGCATCTTTGGGTCGATTTTGGGACCCCATGGAGCCACATATAGTTGATAAGGACACTTTATATTAATTAAGTTAAGGTAAATACAAAAATGACATAAGCATATATCTTTTAGCAAAACAATTTTTACATAGGGTTATATATATATTAACTTTTAGACTATAAATATTTATTATAAATCGAAAAATATTTCCTACATAATGATATTTTATTTATATTTATTATACATTTAATAATTAAATTAATTTTTGACACAATAATGATGCAGTATTTTCCTTATTAATGAATGAATCAAACAATTGGTTTTATAAATGCAAAGATAAATATAATTTGAATGTTTTGATGACATACATGAATTTTATTGGTTAATATGACATTTTTGGATTGAAGAAATGATTTTTTTAATTAATAAAGTTTTTATAACTTTAGAAAAAATCAATTATTGAATAGTGTCAAAATTGACATAAATGAGTTTTTAAAACTAATATTATATTATTAATTGATATTATATTCATAAATAACTACAGTTCGGCCAAAGGACTTATATCATCATAGGTGTATCATTCATTTACCACTTGGGGGTCTATTGGATGTATATAGTATGTTTATTAACTATATAATATAATAATACAATGTGACATTGTAAATGTCAAACTAATTAACTAAGAGTTAAAACTAAAAGATAAGGTTAATATAATGACCCAAACCAATCTAAAATATATTGGTTGAAATTATTTTAACACATCTCCACCTTATAATTTGAATAATCTACTTTTGAGCCTATATAAACCGAATATTAATTTATTAAAAATTAATACTTTATGTTATTCCTAAAGAGCCCCTCACAACCCTATAAAAAGACACCACTTCTATCCAATTATTCATATCTTCAAAGCCTTTTGGTTCAAAAAACCTCTACCAAAATACCCCCTAAACTATCCTCCCTTAATCATAGAGGCCTTCCATTAGTCATAAAGCCATCCTATAGAGCTCTTTTGATCAAAACAAAAGGAAGAACCTCAAGAAGAGGTAACGTTTTCACAACCCTCTTTCAAGTTCCATTCTTCTTCAAATTATTCTTTCTTTTTTATTTCTATTATAAAATTATATCTCTAGTATCTTCTATATACTATGATGTTATTATAAATATGTTACAACCATATTTAGTATTCTATCCATCCTTTGAATGACATTTCACCATACGTGCGTACGTATGGCTTACCGTCCCCACGACGTGGTGTGATTGTTATTAAAAACATTATCATTTGGATGGATATGATAATGATGTGTAATTGATGTAAATAATAAATATAACTTGATAATGATTCTGTATATATGATATACCTTTCAATTATATATTATTTTAATATCAAAAGAATGATATTGTCGCTTGTGCGTATGTATAGACTACAGTCACCACGAACACGATGAGATTAAATCTCCATCGTATCCATTCATGTATAATTATCATTTGACAATTAACAATAATGTTTATTTACTTGATATTATTTTGGATCTAAATAAGATACAACCTATCCATAACAAACATGCCTTATGTAACATAAAATATAAAAGAAAATGAGTATGTTAACACCCGAAAAGATGATAATACTAAGATATTATTAACAAAGAAATGTAAAAAATCATATATGATATAATATTAATGTGTATTATTATTGTATAATTTAATAACAATTATTTCACCATTATACAGGAGGTAAAACTACCCCCAACCAAGGAAAAGTACAAGGTAAGGGGTTTTCATCTCACTCCTTATTCCTGTGAGATTCATGCCATATTGCCACTATTAGCTTTTGTGTGGTGTATGTACTCCCCATAAATATATTCATTGTGTAATACACTTTAATTTATGTGTATTTACATATTAATTATATGATACTTCTTTCATAGGGTGTATGTTTCATAAGTTACCAAATTGGTAAGGGTTTATTTCGCAATCTCTTCATTATCCGAGGCTGTTTATACGTAATTATCTTCTGGGACTTCTTTATCATCCACATCCATATTTCATAAAAATGTATCACAAAACATTTTTTCAATTTCACAGAATATTGGTTAAATTCATTTATACCCTTTTTTGACTTTTTATAATAAGTTTATAAAGGAATCCTTCCGTCATTTTCCAAACATGGTACTTTTTAACCTTTTTGATAGAATTAAGGTAAGAATGTTTTTTTAACTAATATGGCGCGTGTGGCTATTTTCCACCATTATAAAATCGTCGAAGCTTCCCTTAAAATCTTATAAGATTATTTTGAAAGTAAATGTTTTATTTTATAATTATGTAACCTTTAATCGATTTCAAAATGAATTTTTTAAGAATTTGTGAAAGGTACTCTTTATCAAGATCAGAATTTTAAATGTTTTAATGATTTATATTTCTAAATCATTATAATTAATTTCCATGTTTTCAAAATGATTTTAAGGATTTATTTATGTGTACATGAATGTTTTGAAATTATATTTATTTTCAAAAGTTTCAAAGTGGTATGGGACACTGTGATTCAAAAATATCTTTTAAATTATTTCCTTTATAAATGTGTGAATTTTAAATGATTTCAAAAAAGTGATATTTCTCTCAAATAGTTTTGATTTCATCTATGTCAACATCCTTTGATAAATTTTAATCTTATTTTTAGTTGGTTTATTTTTATACAAAACTTCCATATTGTATTGATAGTTTTGTGATATGTTTGACTATGGATGTGGTATTTCTAGACCATTCATGGTTTATGGAGAAAGTATTGACATTTAGTATTCTAGTTTTAATATTAATGTTTATGTTACGTTTAAACATATACATATGAGGAATGAATTGGAATTAATAAGTGATGGGTGGAGCCCGCTATAGCTCCTTTATGCATCGGTAGGTTTCATGAGACAAACTATTGTCTTAGCACGAGGCCTGGACAAAATCTTATTTGTAGTCTAGGCATGAGGCCTTGGCTACGTGGTTATGGTCGTCTATAATTATGAAATCCATCATTATGAAAGTGGTTAATGATATTTCATGTGATTATTTGACTAGTAGAATATCCATGTTAATATGTAAATGGAATTATTTTATTTTATCTTTACCATATTAAGATGAAGTTCAAGTTTAAAAGGCTTTTGTTTTAGTTATACATTGCCTTAAATGTTTATGCTTATTTATGAATGTATCTGCTATATTGTTATCCTTTCTGAGCATCTGAGCTCACCCCTTACAAATGTTTTACTTTTCCCAAGATGTGAAGAAGTAATTTATGAATGAACTTCATGGATAGTATGAGGGGATATGAAGACAAGATGTTGTTTTAGTTTTTTTACTTTATGATGTAATGTATGACTTATGAATATATCTAGTGTTTCTAATACTACTAAACTAAATCGGTCTTTCAAGACTTAATATTTTGTGATCATGCCAATGTTATGTAATAATTCACTGACTCTGGGTAACTTGGGTCGAGGCATTACAGTTGGTATCCGAGAAAGTTTAGTACAAACCTTGAAAGCTAGATTTAGATAAACTTTGATTAGAGCACATAGACCTAATATGGACTTTGAGGATTAGTGTAGAATAACAACCTAGAATTTTGGTATTATAGAGATTTTTTGAGTTTTACGAGAAATAAATCCCGGTATGGATACAATAAGGTAGAGGTGGCTCTGACGTAGGTGTTCTGGGGGGTAAAACCCAAAAACAATGCTTTGAGTTAGACTCGAATGAGAACTAGAGCACGACAACGGGCCTTGCTGCACTCTTGGTTACGACACTCCAGGGGGATTTTCATAGGATAAATCTCACTATCATTACAAACCATTATGAAGGGTTTATGAGTATATACTTCCTCAAAGAAGAAATTTTTATGATTATGGATTATATCCATAAACTATTCAATTTATGATAGTTTTTTTACAAGTTTGGATTTATGTATTGTGATTCATAAACTAATCTAGTATATGTCGTTGTTTAGAAATGGTTCCTAGTGGAAGAAATGGAAACCGTATCAATGAAGGCACTCCATTTAGGGATTTCCCTCTTGCTCAAGATATTTATTGTTGTTTATGTGATGGAACTGGTTCTAATCAGCTGATCATCATACAAGGACAACTCACTCTGGTTATGAATATTAACCATACTCGTATGAAGCACCATGATCCGCAGCATGAAGGATCAATGTTAGATTGCTTCATGAGGAAAAAACCACCAACATTTAATGGGGGTACAAATCCACTAGTAGTTAAGCAGTGGATAAGTTCCCTAGAGAAACTATTTCAGGCTTTGGGGGTAGTGAATTGGAAAAGGTTATCATGACAGTTTACCGCCTCACTGGAGATGTTGATTAATGGTGGTCAATAATACAAAACAGAAAGGAAGATGAAGAAGTATCAATCATGGAATGGAGGTTTTTTAATGAGATTTACTTAGAAAAATATTTTCCTCATGACCATCGAGCTAATATGGAAAGGAAATTTCTCAGTTTGAGGAAAAAGGAGGATAAGAATGTCACAATGTTTGAAGCTAACTTTACAAGTTTAGCAAGGCATGCAACAGATTATATATGTAACCTAAAGAGTAAGATTTGATCTTTTCTTTGATGGGCTAAACCCATTTCTTCATCAAGAATTAGTCTCACAATCCTTCTCGTCATACGTAGACATTGTCTCATGTGCTTTAAAGACAGAAAAGGAATTCTCTAAATCTTATGACAATAAAGTAAAGCAAGAGAAGAAGAGAACGGAGGAACAAGAGATAGATAAAGAGAAAAAGGGAAAGAAGGATTTTCCATTATGTGATAATTGTGGGAAGAAACACTTCGGTACTTGCCTAAAAGGAATGGGAGTTTGTTACAAATGTGTAGAAAAAGGTCACCAGGCTCATAATTGCACGGGAAAGAAAGATGATGTCAATGTTGAATTCTACAATTGTAGGGGAATGAGGCATTATTGAAATGAATTCCCTTTGCGCAAAGGAAATATACCTCATAAAAGTCCATGGGATCAAGGCCATTCTTATGTTGTTACTACAGATGAAGTGGAATAATTAATGTTTTTGTGTTTTTGGACTCAAGGATTATATTCTGGTTAATGGAATAATTTGATATATATACGGATTTTACTGTGGTACTTGTTGTTTTCATTAAGGTTTTAATTTGAATAAGGTAATAATATTTTATGTATGTGACAATAATATAAACTTTACATTGTCTTGTGAATCTGATGTGACAATTGATTTTGAATTTAGATACCTTTTACAGAGAGTCTGGACAGAGGTACTTTGGATTATTATAATGTTTGGGGTGTATTAAGTTGAACTATGGATAGTATTATTTAAGGTCAAAACAATTCTTATGATCAATTTTTGGAGTATTATGATACTATAATTTTAGGAAAAGGACAACCTACAGGTCAGGTGATAACCCGTCGCATCGGAAAAAACTGTAGGAATTGAACCTACAACCATAGTGCGACTGGCCTTTATTACCTACAACTAGCCTGCAGGAAGTCCATGGTTATTAAAAAGTATTTTTCATAATTTTAATAGTATATTTTAATGTTTGTATCCTTATACTATTCGGATAAATATAATATTTTTGAGTTCTATTATCTTTTGGAGTGAAAGATGAGTTTGTGGTAGAAATTAGTTGAAGGATGAAACTCTACATGTCAAGTATATATATATATATATATATCTTATTATATGAAGAATCTAATTCATAAACATTAGGTAAGGTATCTTAAAACCAAATATGTGTTATCTTAATACCCTATGTTTTGTTGAACTAATGATATTTTAAATCATCATAGATTGACGGCTTTGAGGCCATCCGTTCTACAATTGCTTGTGACGGATGACCTCAATCACTCCCTATAAATATTTACATGTTTCCTCCAATTATGTGTCTCTAATTTCCACCAATTTTCTCCAAATCGAGATCATAATTTGGTGGTGACCCTTTCATTTACATTTTCCTCTTATTAAGACTAAATTTTATTAACCCAATTTCCGATATGGGTTTTCCCACAAAGATATTTTCTTTTTTCAACATTTTAATTTCGAAGAACAATTTCAAATTGCGAGAAAGCAATTTATTGAAGGAAGAGCTAATGTAACACCCCAAGCTTCCACAGTACGTTTCCTTTGGAATAATGTAATAGTTTGCATTGTACACAACTTCAAGATTCTAACACACCGCGACCAATCAACGTAGCCATTATTTATAATAATACCAACTTTGTGAAATTTTATAAATTTTATCTCTCAAAATGGATTTTATTTTTGGATTCAGAATATCGAATTTATCCTATGGTAAAATTTTGATACATTTCGAATAACTTTTATATTTTGATGAATAGTGAAAATTACTAAATTTTAATTAAAAACAACTTTTTTAATCAAAATAATTAACAGTGATAAATTATGAATTTGAGTTGTTTTAAAGTATATTTAAAATATATTTTTACCATTTAATAAAATGTTATTAATTGGACATAATTTCACATTTAAACTGGTCATAAACAACTATGAATCTTTTGATAGTTATTATCTCTTAAAAACTTACTTTGTTTTAACAACGAGAATTAATATTAAAATAATTTCTCCCATTTCGGGGTTTTGAATTTAGAAATATTTATTCCATATTTGGAATCAGGATTTCGAATTTGATTAAATAGGTAACTATTTATTTTTAGACCTTTTTAATAATTATTTCGGTAAATATTTTATTCACGATGGTTAAAGGGTAAATTCGGTAAATAAGGGTAAAAAATAATATTATAATAAAACTAGTTTATCCTAAAACATGTCCTAATCCTATTTTTTGATACATTTCCGACCATGGGCATATTTGGGTCGATTTTGGGACCCCTTGGAGCCACTTGTAGGTGATAAGGCCACTTTATATTAATTTAGTTAAAGTAAATACAAAAATGACATAAGCATATATATTTTAGAAAATAAATTTTTACATAGGGTTATATATGTCATTTTTTAGTATATAAATATTCATTAAAAGATCAAGCTAGTTCCTACATAATTGTATTTTATTTATATTTTTTATACGTTGAATAATTACATTAATTTATGACACAATAATGATGTAATATTTTCCTTATTAGTGAATGAATCAAACAATTGGTATTATAAATGTTAAAATAAATATAATTTGAATGTTTTTATGACATACACGAATTTTATAGGTTAATATGACATGTTAGGATTGATTAATGATTTTTTTTCGAATTAATAACATTTTTATGACATTAACAAAAATCAATTGTTGAATAGTGCCAAAATTGACATAAATGAGATTAAAAAAATATTATATTATTAATTGATATTCTATTCCTAAAAATATAAGGTTCAGCAAAAGGATGTATATAATAATATTTGAATCATTAATGGACCACATGGTGGTATCTTGGATATATATAGTATGTCTATTAACTATATAATATAAAAATACAAAGTGACATGGTAAATGTCAAACTAATTAACTAAGAGTTAAAACTAAAAGATAAGGCTAATATAATGACCCAAACCTGTCAAAAATATATTGCTTCGACGGATTTCGATCCATACACATCATTTACTTTGAATCATCCACTTTGGAGCCATTATAAACAAAATATGAATTTATTATAAATTAATACTTTACGTTTTTTCTAAAGATCCTCTCCTCCCCCTTATAAAAGGACACCACTTCTAAACAATTATTCATACCATAAAATCCTTTTTATTTGGCCAAAAAATCCCCAAATACCCTCTAAAATATCATACCTTAATCCTAGAGGCCTTATATTAGTCATAAATCCAACCTAAGTAGCCCTTTTGATCCAATCAAAAGGAAGAACCCGTATAAGATTGAACTTTTTCACCACCTTCATTGAAGGTCCATTCTTCATCAAATTATTAATTCTTTGTTATTTCCATTATAAAATAATAAATCCTGTATATTATATATAATATGATGTTATTATAAATATGGTACAACCATATTCAGTATTCTATCCATCCTTTGAATGACATGTCACCATACGAGCGTAAATACGGCTTACCGTCTGCACGTCGTGGTGTAATTGTTATTCAAAACTTTATTATTTGTATGGGTATGATAATGATGTGTTATTGATGTAAATAATAAATATAATTTGATAATTATTATTTATATATGATATACCATCAAATTATATATTATTTTAATATCAAAGGAATGATGTTGTCACTTGTGCGTATGTACGGACTACCGTCTCCACGAACGCGATGAGATTCATTCTCCATCATATCCATTCAAGTATAATTCTCATTTGATGATTAAAAATAACGTTTAAGGACTTGATATCATTCTGGATGTGAATAATATACAACCTATCCATAACAAACATGACTTATGTAACAAAACATATAAAAGAAAACGAGTAAGTTAGCACCAGAAACCACGATAATACTAAGATATTATTAACAATGCAATGTTAAAAGATCATATATGATATCATATTAATGTATATGATTCTTTTATAATTTAATAAAAATTATTTCAAAATTATACAGGAGGTTAAACATCCCCCAACCAAGGAAAAGTACAAGGTAAGGGGTTTTCATCTCACTCCTTATTCCCGTGATATTCATACCATATTGCCACTATTGCCTTTTGTGTGGTGTATGTACTGCCCATAATTGTATTCTTTGTGTAATACACATTAATTTATGTGTATTTACATATTCAATGTATGATACTTCTTTCATAGGGTGTATGTTTCGTATGTTACCAAATTGGTAAGGGTTTATTTCACAATCTCTTCATTATCCGAGGTTGTTTATACGTAATTATATACTGGGACTTCTTTGTCATCCACATCCATGTCTCATAAAAATGTATTTCAAAACATTTTTATTATTTTACAGAATATGTGTTAAAGTCATTTATACCATTGTTTGTCTTTTTATAATATGTTTATAACGGATTCTATCTGTCGTTTTCCAAACAAGGTCCTTTTTATCCTTTTCGGAAAAATTAAGGTAAGAATGTTTTTTTAACTTATATGGCGGGTGGAGATATTTTCCTCATTATAAATCCATCAATGATTCCCATACAAGTGTATAAGAAAATTTTGAAATTAAATGTTTTATTTTATAATTATGTAACCTTAAAATGATTTCTAAATGAATATTTTAAGAATTTGTGAAAGGTACTCTTTATCAAGATCCGAATATTAAATGATTTAACGATTTATCATTCTAAATCTTTTTAATTAATGTCCATGATTTCAAAATTATTTTAAGGATTTATCTATATGTACATTATTGTTTTGAAATGATATTTATTTTCAATAGTTTCATAGTGGTATGGGACACTTTGATTCAAAAATCACATTTAAATTACATCCTTTATAAATGTGTGACTTTTAAATGATTTCATAAAAGAGATATTTCTCTCAAATAGTTTTGATTTCATCTATTTCAACATCCATTGATGTATTTTATGATTATTTTAATTTGATTTATTATCATACAAAACATCTATATTGTATTGAAGGTTTTGTGATATGTTTGACTGTGGATGTGTTATTTCTATACCATTCATTTTTTATGGAGAAAGTATTGACATTTTGTATGCTAGTTTTAATATGAATGTTTATGTTATCTTTAAACCTATTCATATGAAGAATGCATTGGACTTAATAAGTGACGGGTGGAGCCCGCTATAGCTCCTCAATGCATCAGTAGGTCTCATGAGACAAACTATGTCTTGGCATGAGGCCTTGAAAAAATATTATTTGTAGTCTTGGCACGAGGACTTGGCTATGTGGTTATGATAGTCTGGGTTTATGCATTCCATCATTATGAAAGTGGTTATTGATATTTCATGTGATTATTCGACTTGTACAATATCCATGTGAATAATTAAATGGCATTATTTCATTTTAACTTTTCCATATTATGCTGAAGTTCAAGTTTAAAAGGATTTTGTTTTAGTTATAAATTGCCATAAATGTTTATGCTTATTTATGAATGTTTCCGCTATATTGTTATCCTTACTGAGCATCTGAGCTCACCCCTTTCAATGTTTTATTTTTCCCATGATGTAAAGAAGTAATTTGTGAATGACCTACCATGATAGTATGAGGGGACATGAAGACAAGATGTTTTTGTAGAATTTTCTCCATTATGATGTAATGTAAGACTTATGAATATATCTAGTGTTTAAAAGACTACTAAACTAACCGGTTTTTGGAGACGTGATATTTTTTTATCATGACAAAGTTATGTAATAATGCACCGACTCTGGGTAACTGGGGTCGGGGCATTACTGGTCTAGTCTTCTTGGATGGCCCTATTACTACGGGGCCGTTTAGGCCAGCCGGTGGGGTGCTGCCCCACCCCGTAATGGTCAACCATTTGGGAAGACCGTGGGGTCCTCAAACCCAGAATGGAATGCGGTCGCACCACTCTCTACATTCTACGACATCGAGTCACAACATCTTCTAATGGTGCACAACATCGTACTGCTCAACCTCTGCCTCCCACGGCCGGCTCAGGAGAACCGCCTTCTTCACCTTCCGAATCTTCTACCACGACACTTGCTGACTGGCGATGCACACTAGCGCACCACACTTCCTCCACAGCGAGCCAGTGTAGGCCAATCTACTAACCACGGTTGCCTCCCGCCATGGTGTGTGATGGCACACCACCTCCATCGTGGAGACCTAGTGCCATCGGGCCGACGGTCATTCAATGAGAGAGAGAGCATGGCTAAGCAAGGTATCGGAGGGTTAGGGCCATGATCATTTATCCCCCACCCTCCGTGTTAGCTTGAAAACATGAGGGAGGGAAAAAGTTTTCAATAATCACATTAAATTATTAAAAAATATAATACCTACCTCATATTCGATGGTGAACGCCCACAATTGAGTAAGATTTGGCATTCTTCGTCCCCACAACAAGCCACCAACATTGTTGCTCAAACGTCGTCCTTCGGTTCATGATTTGTTGTCGTTCAACACCACCCGCTGGAAGCGGCTCCACTCTCCAAGTGTTTCTCATCACGACAATTTATCAAAAATTCTTCGCTTGGAAAATCTGTATCAATATCTCCCCAAGCTCCATATAAATAGCAGAGAGGGGAGGGTGAGTAACGCCGACAGAATTATTGGGGGATCATTTAATAGAAACATTCCTAATTCTAACAGTGATGTGACAAAGGATTTGAGGATTCAAGCCATATATTGGCATGACACATCATCAATCCCGCCACTGATGATTTTCTATTGGAGGATTAGAAACGAGAGGAATAAAATATCTATGTTATTATATTATTCTTTTAAAAGTCCAAAAATCTATCTTTTTCACCATTCCCACTACATTCGATGTGATTCCTCCCTTATGTTCATCCTGGTGGTGCAGATTCAATGGTGCCCTTGTATTTTAAATCATAGAACCGGTTCAAATGTAAGAAAATGTTTCTCACGCGTTTACTGAACATTCCTAAAAAAAGTTCATAAAATTATTAATAGTCACCCTTGAATCGTGCCAGACAAGGATAGGCGCTGCCTAAAAAAGAACACGACCTCACAAGATCAACAATACTCTCTTATTATCAATCCATGTTACCATTTAGATGTTATGGATTTTGACAAAAAAATAATTGTTACTTAATTATTTTATTCTACCCAAAAACTAACTTTTATAGTTGGGCCACTCTAGCCAATGTTTGTATCTGATTAATGAATTCATAACCTCACGAGATCAGTGGTGGTCTCTAATTTTTAATATTAGTCACCGTTCGCAAGTTATAAGCATTTGCAAAATAAAATAACTTTATTTAACTATTACATTTACGATTATTCCATTTTTGGGTTTTCTTATCGAGGCCTGGGTCAACTAAACTTAAGTAGAAACTAGGTTAAACCCTCCATACTGAATTCAATGATGCTCTTGGATTTCTAATCTAGGAAACCATTTTTTAGTTATTAAACTTTTTCAGGAGAACTCTTTTATGCGTGCTAATTAAATCTTAACAAAACATCGACAGATCATTCCTGGCACTCTGGGCCTCGAAATCATGCACCTTCAGATTTAGTGGTGTTGAAATAAATCCATACAAATAAAAAAATATACAATAATTACATGACATTTCATTCACCCAACCATAGGGAATTACATCCCCGATATCCAAAACTAGGAATATCAAATAAAAGAGGGCACTAAGCATGAATTTGAGCCTCACGCTCCCATGTGCTCTCTGGGAAGATACCATGCTGCTACCAAACTTGAACTAGAGGGATCGATCTTCAATAATGAAATTGGTCCTATCAATCCTCTATCTCCACTGGAAACTCCGTAAATGTCCCCCCATCATCAAAGTATAACTCTCCCTAGTTGATAACGTGTGATGGACCATGTACACATCTCCTTAGTTGTGAATCATGGAAAAACATTATGCACATGGTGCATCTATGGGGGGAGAGATAGACGGTACACCACCTTTACCACTATGTTGAGAATCTAAAAAGGTCTAAGGAACCATGGATATAGTTTTCCACCCTGGAAAAACCTTCACAATCCTCATCGGGATGAGACCCGTAGAATGACATGGTCTCCCTCCTCAAACTCTAAGGATCTGTCTCTCGGGTCGACATTAGACATCTGCCACTACTTTCATCATCTCTAGAAACTAGTAATATTGCTGAAAGTCCTAGTACACCTTCACTACTCTATGATGTACTTCTAATAGTGATTTATGGATCTCCCTCAATACCTCCTCCTGAAGCATCATTGGTACCATGGTGCATCCTCTGAAGAGGATGATTTTCTCCCCACCTTCAGAAAATCCTTCAGGTGACAGTCCTAAGGATACCAGAGCACGTCGAGCCACATAGTCAAGGACCCAAGATATTTCTCTCGAATTCGCAGAAGAATTGGTGGAGTGATTGTAACATACTAGAGGTAAGCTACTCCATCATTATCCATGAATGATATCTGCAGTGCAACTAGGTGCTCTGATGCCTCACTTTGTAGCTATAGACCAGACCTCTTGCTGAGTGTGTCTGCTACTATGTTCCCCTTCCCAATAATATAGACAATCTCTAGGACATAGTCCTAGATGAACACTTGCCATCATCTCTATCTCACGTTCAGGTCCTTCTATAAAAAGATACAACTGAGACTCTTGTGATGAAAATAAATATAAAATCATTCACCCTTCAGGTAATGCTACCACATATTCGATGAAAAGACCGCTGCTTCTAAATTCAGGTCATGGGTAGCGTAGTTCTGTTCGTGCTTTAATAACTTCCATGAGACAAAGAAAATCACTACTTGCCCCTACTTTAGGAAATAACGTAGTCTACTTTATGAAGTGTCCAAAAAGACTACATAACCAATGCCCTCTTCTGGTAGCCTCAAAATGGGGGCACTCCTCAGTATCTGTCTTAACTCCTTAAAGCTTTGTTAGAACTTCTCCATCCACAAGAAAGGCTCCCCCTTCATCGTCAATGCTAAAAGGGTACTGCTACCCTATAGAAGTTAGGTATAATTCTCATATATTATCTATCCAAAGAAGAAGTCCCTCTCACCTAGGGGAGGTAATCCTGGATACATATTTTGAAATGATTTCCCCAAAATCTACCACTACATTTGGAAACTAAAAACTAAAAACACCTACTACCAAGATGGTACAATTGTCCGACTCATGATTGATCAGCAACACCCTCTGATGAACGAGTTTATCATATACTACCTAGGTTTTCATTTTTACAAAGACCAAGGAAAACCTCATTCCAATGTTTTAGATATGTTAAATCCTTTAATCATAAAACAATTAATCTTATTCTGAAACATGGTTGTTTAGTCCATAAAAAAACTAACTTCATATGGCCTCGACGCATCAACCAAGAGGTTACAACTGAAACACTCTCCTTCATAGTAATATCACAACATCATCATAAGTGTGATTATCAAGTCTCCTCTAAAAGGAATCTTCGGACCTAAGGGTAATTTCATTTGTTTTACAAGAAACTCGAGGTCTTGGAAATGATTCATGTTAAAAAGGAATGATTGGTACCTATGTTTCTTTATACGATAGCTATTAGATGACACATACCATACCACGAATCATTCCTGGAGCCCTTGGGTAACAATAGTTGACCGCATGTAGCTATTAACTTCCCCTATCTGCCTACTCCCTGAGCATGGTTAAGACCACATTGGGGAGGTGTTTGTAAAATGTAAAAATGTAGACCACCTAATGCTTCACTCTTAACTCCTCTTCCGGATTTTCTACACTACAGATTTATCTATCTATGTGACATCCTCATCCTAAAACATTTTATGTGTACAAGTCTCTAATACTGGAATCATTCTCAAACTTTCCCAAGGCTAACAATCACTGGCTGTATCTACTAAGACAATGAATCTTTTGCCACACATGTTCTCTCTAGAAACCTAAAATAAATAAGAATGCATAGATGAATAGTGATGGCTCAGATGTCCCAAAACACACCTCTCTTGGAGGTCTGATCCCTAAAGTACTGACTGTACTGTATTCATCTAGTACCTAGGATAGTCGGTATGCCTCAATGAATACTCAGTTACTGACATGTCGTCTTGCAGAAGGTGTATAAGCTCTTTGGAACACTCACCCATTAGGTTTTTATAGAAAGAGACCCCCCTCTCCATTGAAGGTTCCTAAGATATTCGACTGAAATGTCACCTAATCGCAAGATTCGGGTAATCTGAACCCTGTTATTGTCCTTCTGAGCCACATAGAAGGCTCTCCACTTGGAAAACCATCTATTCGAATGGTTCCCTGGCTAGATGGAATCTCGGTCGACTCCTCAAGCCAGTCTTTAGCTGCCTATGATTTGGGCTCATGTCAGGACCTGAGGGGTATTTGATGTTGAAACATGTGAATGGCACTAATCCTACATGTGTCCTCTACCTGTACCGCCTGTTGTAATTGTTGACCAACAGGCAGTGATATAGCTAGCACAGTCCCCGAAGGTACCATCTTGGGCAACGGTCCATGTAATGATCCCTCATCACTATGTGAACCATCCACATGGTCACTCACTGATAAATACTAGCAGCTAGGATCCCCATCAGATCTGCTAGTGTCCCAAATAGGTAGAAATAACTATCCAGATCATCCATTCAATTCTCAGTTGCATAGGTATTTGTCTAGTCTTCAATCCTTAGGGGCCTCTATCACTGGAACTCATGACACATGCTCAATCAGCATGAACGGTCCACTAGTATCATCTTCAACCCAAAAAGTGGTGGTGATACTAGTGAACCACCCAATGGTGCAATCATTGTAAGAAGACCCTCACCAAAGCCTCATTGTTCAGTTGGCCTTTATTGTGTACTCTCCCAGGAATCTTAGATGGTTGTTTATGTGGTGGAATCCTCATATGTAATTGGTGGGCCATTGTCATTTAGATATACCTCGTGAGATGAATCAAATAGATAAATGAAAAACATTTATAAAACACACACAATTAGTGTTTTCATGCACCGATTCGGGTATCATAATTCAGGGTCCGAGTGCATGGATACGTCTATTGTCACACCAACACTAGACTCACTGAATGGGAAACCACACTCAAAACACTTAACACAATTGCTCCATTGAAAAGACTAGAGTCCGTGTTCATCGGTAGAACTGACTCCTTTGATACAACTTTGTCACAAACCGTCCCTCAGGGCCCATGACGTGACTACCCCAAGCCCACCTTCTATAGTCCAGGGGCTGGAGACAAGCACCAGAATGGCATATCTTTATAACATTTATGAATTTCTTTTAAACCATTACAAATACACAATCCAAGAACTTGATAAGAAGCAACTATTTAGTAAACTATTGTAGTAAAAAGTGCGAAAAACAAAAAGGGGCCGGAATACAAGCCCAACAAGAAAGTACAGGTACAAATGAAAATAGAAAAATAGTTCATGAATCATCCCCCAAGGATCTTTCATGAAGGGTAGGTACACCTCTCAATCAGTAGTTCCTGTATCATGTCACTCCATATGGTCCTCCTCTTAGCACTGTATAGTCCAAGCTCCCATAGCCTCGATAAACGTTGTACATCGTCTACACAAGACACTACAAGGTATGGGTAAAGTCCATGCAAGGGTGAGTATTACAATACTCGGTAAGAACCTCGTGACCCCTGACAGTCTTCCAGAGTTCCACTAGGTAAATACTACCAAGAGGGACCTCAATCACAAAGCACGAAGTTGTCAACGAATCTACTTAGGAATATCACCATACCTATACCTACGTTATCATGATACACTCATCTCATACCTGAGAGAATAATAAAACAATGGTAACACCGAAAAGGTAAAAGTACCACAAAGGTAACATCAAAATGTTACACCATGAAATTAAAAGTACCACACAGGTAACACCACGGAGATAACACCCTAAAGGTAAAAGTTCCTAAAAGGTAACTTAGCGAAGGTAAATGTACCACAAAGGTATCACCCAATGATAACACCCCAAAGGTAAAAGTATCACACATGTGACACCATGAAGATAACACTATGAAGGTGAATGTACCACATTGGTGACACCATGAAGATTACACCATGAAGGTGAAGGCACCACATAGGTAAAACCACGAAGATTACACCACAATGATAAATAAATCATCTCACAGCAGGTATTAGTGTAGTATAGGAGTATAGATGATTAGTTGCGAAGATAGATCATCTTATTCTCTCAAAAGGAACTACTGCTGATTATATAGAGTCTAACCCACACATGATCAATAGGTACTAACCCCCGTAATGATCCACACAGGATCTGACCCACCCATTTTCAATTGGTACTAACCCCCATAGTGACCCACACAATATCTGACCCACATAGGATCTGTATTCGGAGACCCACATGTGATCAATGAGCGCTGGCCCACACATGATCTAACCTACACTGGATAGGTATGCATTGACTACACAGGATTGCTGAGTGTGAACCACACAGGATCTGACCCACATAGGATCGGGGTTGAACCACACCAGATTGCTCAGCACTAACATTCATATGATCAATCTTTATCCTCCACCTCATTACTAGCCACTGGACTCCCACCCATAGCACACATGATTCTGGGAGAACCCCTATTCAATACATCACTTGTATTTCAACTGGAATTAAGTACAATGAATTTTTGACTTGATGATTAGTCACATAATAAGGGTTCCAATGCAACATACGACGCTTCAATTAGACACTCGGTCTGTAAGTCATTGGAATTTTAGTGTTGAGGTCCCAGTTGGATTTGGAGTTGATCCAAACCTACCATATTCAAACATTCCCCAAACCTCCCTTGGATTATCTAAAAAGGACCACATTGTGACTACGGTCCTTACGCCACAGATGGCACGTCAATAAGTCACCATGTCTGTTAGTTACAACCATTTTTTTGGAATGGGGGTGATAGAACCTTGGCCATGCCCGCATCGATCATGCCTTCTAGAGTATGTCAATGGAACTGATTCCCAAAAATGGGTCTCAATGCCACTGAGGGCGTGTCAATCAGACACCTGGTTTTTCAGTTACAAGTGTTTATTTATTCACAGACTAGTTGGATCTGGGCATGGTCCGACTTGGTTAGACCGACCTAACGCAATGGGTCCCAGGATCAACCTGATCCTGCTTGGGTCTAGACCATTAAGTGGCGTTCCATTTAACTAGGTCCTTCCCGTCGACATCTTCCCGGTTCAATTAGTGATCCCGTGACTCGGTTGACCCAGCTTGCATAGTGGGGCTCGGCCCACCTGAGTTGGCCCACTTGGGCTGCGGGATCTGCTCGATTTTCTAGAAGGTCTGGCCAGTAAGACTGCGGGTCTGATCTACCAGGTGGGTCCTGTCCACTGGGTGTGTCATGCCTGATTGACATACCTTATTCGTTGGCGGGTCCGATCTTCCCAGACGGTCTCGCGAGTACGGGGCCATTTCAATTATCCCGTGGGGTGCTTCCCCACTCTATAACATCACACAGTCATTCCAAGAATAATATTTAAAGATGCTTCTACTTTTTATAACACACTAGAAACATGTTTTCATAAATTTACTTCAATATGAAACTAGATATTATATTATAAAACATATCTATGTTTATAAAATATATCATTAATTAATCATTCAGTTCTGCGTATTTTTTAGAATAGTGTTCTTCACACATAAGAAAACATTATGAATATTCGTGAAAGGTTTATTATTTTTCATTAGGATTTCACATTTTTCATTTATCATAGAGGAATATTTAATTAATATATATTTTGATAATATTTAAAATTAGAGTCACAAATAAAATAATAATAATATTTTACCTCATCTTCCTGATCCAAAAAGAAAATATTTTATTTCTGAATTGATTTCACATTCTCATATTTAAAAGATCCAAATGTACTACCATATCAAGATATAGTGAAGTTCACCCTGATGAATTTCTTATCATTTTGTTTATTGTAATATTCTATGTGAATAAAATTTTCTTTCATATCCATTTTTCTTCTTTCCTTTTACTGTGGGAAGTCAATATTGATATCTCCTAGCTACATGAAATCATTACATATTATTTCATTCAGACCGTGGAATTTTTCTTATAGACATTAAACTGTTTCCTAACAAATTTATTCATATTTAATATCTTATTTAATCTTCCTGTAAACTAATGAGTATAATCAACATAATTTCAATATATTGGATCATTTCAGGATATAGTATCCTTAACCATATTATCGTCTACATTAGGAATATAATCATTGAAATTTGTATTCACATTATTGAAAATTATATAATCCTCATCCTTTTATTTTATCTTGCCTTAATGTATCATGACTTTCCTTATAAATTCTTGCATAATTAAAACTTTTATTGGTGTTGATTGTCTGACTGCTATTGAAATAAAATTCAACCTCATAGATTAAAATTGGGAACATTCATATCATAATCTAATTCAGGAACAATTGTATTGCGTTCTAAAACACAATTGAAAACTATTTTCACACTTATTTCAATATATCTCATACATTCACCTTAATATATTGTCATAGTATAAAACATAAATTCCATATTATTGTATCTAAATTTACTAGAATTTCCAGTCCCTTCACATGTAACAACTGTTATTTCCCACATATCTATAGAGGTATCAAGTTAGGAAAAATTGTTCAATTCCACTGATCAATGTCCATATGTATTTTCCTTCATGAATCTTGAATTAATATCACTTTGATTTATTTTTATGGCATTCCTTTTTTTATGCTTCCATTTTTTAAAAAATATATTTCTTGAAAGACATCAAATTAAATATCAACTAAATATTTTTAATATATATGACCCTATGAGTTCTCCAACATCGATAATGAACCCTATTTAAAATAGATCCTTGGAAATGGAAAAACATTATTTTATTATAGTCATTGATAACATTAATCATCTTGATCGTTAACTCATGAATATTATAGAGAAATTAATTCATCAATAGAACATTTCATTGATACCAATTTTTCACCAAATGGTGAAAAAGTCAAGAAATGGGGGGGGGAATTGTATCCTTTTAAAAACTATATAAATTTAATAAAAAACCATAATTTTCTTCTAAGTAATCATTCCATTAATTTGATGAACTAATTTTCTAATACAAAAATAAAATAAGAGGAAAAATTAATATTTATATGGGATTATGGAACAAATATACCTTTTTTACACTATATATACACCATTTAGAAAATTGATGATTTTTAATACCATATCCTTCTCCAATTGATCTCATAAGTTTTGAGTACAAAAAGTTGTTGATTCAGTAAGGTTTTCTTATGACTTCTCATTTCGTTATGGTCTTATGTTTTTAAAATCACAAACACTTTTTCTTTAGTTCTGAATGTTTTCTTAAGTACTGTTTTTTTCTTATGATCCAAACATGTCATTATGTTATACTTACAAAATTGAAATATTGTTATACTTAAAGAATTGATATTCCATTATACTTACAGATTAGTCATTCTGTTTTATGATCCCGAATCCGATGCAAATGTAATTATGTTTTATGATTCAAAATCCCGTGCAAAAGTCATTCTGTTTCATGATTCCGAATCTGGTGAAAAATTAATTCTATTTATGATTCTCAATCTTCTGTAAAAGTCATTCTATTAAATGATTCGGAATCCAGTGAAAATGTCATTTTGTTATTATGATTCCGATTTCGATACAAATGTCATTCCGATTTTATGGTTCTGATTCTGGTATAAATGTGATTCCAGTTTCACAATATGGTTTATTTTTTTCTCATTAATACATTTTCTTGATAATTTTTTTCTTAAGAGTCATTTTTTCTTAATAATTTTAGTGTCTTTAAATGAATCATTACAATATTTTCATATTCCATGTTTTCTTATACATAATTCTTATCTTTAACTTAACATCTTTTCTTATACTTGAAATGATATCGTACAATCTATTTGAAATAATCCTATTTATGTTTAACCAATGTCCAGGTCCATTTGGAATTTAGGGAAAATATGACATTTGGAGTGGATCCGACCATTGGGAAGTTTTTCCTATAAATACATGTCTATTTGAAAATGAACAAAAACGAATGTAGAGAGTGGATGAACGTGATGCATGTGAAAAAGTTGTGAAGTGATTTCTAGAGAGAGAGGCTCTTACAACTCTTAGTGCATCGTGTGGAAGTCATGAACAACATTTTCAAGAATGAACAACTAGTTCAGACTTGCTATGTGTAGACTCTGACTATGCTAATTGTTGGCTTTCGGGCTTGGAATACATAGTTTCTGTTTTCCATCTAAATAGATGTCTTTCATGGATAACAAGACATATACTAATATTCTGATTGAGGGCATACCTGGGTTTGGGTTAGACATAATTTATTAGAAGTATAAATCAAGTAACTTTTAACCACACTTATTGAATACAATTCTCTTTTGGTTAAAAAATCATATAGTAACTTGTTATCTATTTTATGTTGTTTTAATAATTCAGTATTCAAACATTAATAAAACTAATAAGTATAACTTCCTTATACATTATAATTATGTTACTCTGATTATATTATAGATTTTATACGCATTAAGGTAGAATCTTTTCATTAATAGGTTTTTGTGAATGTTTCTTTATCATTATTAAACTATTATTTCTTATAGTTAAAAGCTAATCTTAAGAAAAAGTATTTCATAAGGTTACTAAACATTCTTTAAGAAAGTTTTATTTCAATATTAAAGGTTCTAAAGGTATTTTTAAATAATACAATTCACCCCTCTTGTATTTGAGAATTTCTTTACAAATTTGATCCTACAATTGTTATTAGAGGAGGTTTCTGAATACTTATATCCACATATAAGTTTTCTTCCTCAAGTTTTCTTTTTCTTTTGATTATAACATGTTTTTTCAAAATAAAATTTATTTCAGTATGGTAGGCATTCATGTTGGATCTATAGATAATATAAATATTACTAGACCACCAATATTTAATGGAAATGACTATGAGTACTGGATAGACAGAAAGAATACCTTTTTGATAAACATAGGTATATACAACTACATTATGTTAATAGGATATTATAAGATTCCTAATAAAAAACATAGAATCTTTACTAATCCAGAAAATGTGGAATACTATATGAACATTAAGGTACATTATACTTTTCTTTGTTCCATGACTAGAAATATATATAGCTTGATTTTATCATGTGACTATTCTAATAGTATTTGGAAGAAGCTTGAAGTAACTTACTTTGGAACTTCCAAAGTTATCGAAACTAGAAGAGCTATTCTCAGAGCAATGTACCATGATTTCTTCTTTCCTTATGGAGAACCCATATATAAGGTACAACAATGATTTATGAAAATCATCAATAGTTTACAATCCATGGGTGAGAAAGGTCTAGATGATGAGATTTTTGTAAACAAGATTATAGACATCATGCCTAACAAATGGGAATCCAAGAGGACTGGTATGAAAATAGGTAAGTCACACAAATTTCTCTTGATGAGTTTTTTGGAACTCTTATTCAACATTAAACCAGAATGAATAGAGATTCTGATAATATTAAGAAGAAGAATGTAAATTGAAGTGTTAATTTTACATGTTCATTAGATAGTATGAATGCCCAGACTCCTAAGAGAATTAAAAGATCTAAATCTAAGAAGGTAGTTGTTCAATCTGAGTCCAGTGAAAGTGATGCTTCAAAAAATGAGTTAGATTATCTTTCTCATAGGATCAAAAATATTGTTGGGCGGAAGAACATTCAATATAGATACAAAGAGATCCATGGAAAGAATATAAAATATGGGGAAGTGACATGCTATGAATGTAGAACAACTGGTCAGATCAGACCTTAGTGTCCCTTACTTAAGAAAATAGTCATGAAGGACAGAAATTATGAAAAAAAAGAATATTTTCTATAAATCAAATCATAAGAATGTCTGGAATTCCAATGACACCTAGAGTTCCAGTGGTGTATATTCTTCTGATGACTCTTCAGATTGTCAATCTTCTAAGAAAAAAAATATTGGTCAAATAGCTTGATCTCCATTTAAAAATCATTATCTTATAACTAATGTACGAACTGATGAATCCCTATCCAATATGTATTTGAGTGAAAATTTTCCATATAATAATTTATCTTCTATTAAAGAATATACATCATTAGATTGCAATAATGATTTACCTTCCTATTATGAAGTTTATATATTTTCTAAGTTTCTTGAAAAAATAAATTGTAAATTTTCTAAGAAACATGAAATAGAAAATTCTATAGAATTTATTTTTACAAAAGAAATATTAGATCTTACCAATGATCTTGATAAGATAAATGGTGTTTCAGAAAGTCATTCTATGAAACATGAGGAAGATAATTCTGAGAAGGATAAATATTCTATAGATCATAAAAATATGTTTTCCGAAAAAAGTTGTTTTAGAGGATAAAATTAACACAAAACTATTATTCCTAAGGATAAGAATTTACTACTAAAAATAATGTCTAAAATATTTTCCTTGAAGAAAGATATTTCATATTTTACTTCTGGTAATGAAAATTTGGATAAGATGTATTCTCAAACCTGACCTCGTAGTTATTGTCATGATTTAGGATATTCTCATAAAAACCTATTTTTAGAAACAATTATTTTGTCTCTCAAAAAGCTCTATTCTAAACTAAGTGTCAATGTGGGGGGGGGGGGATTGGATGAAGAACTGTTCTTTAAATAATGTTCAATCCCTTGGGTTTCATAAAGACTACTTTTGAAAACTAATTTTGATACACAAAATTTCATTTTTTTAATAATTATGGATCCTAACAAGTTTGGATTCTGAAAAACTAACTTTTCCTTTTTTAGGTTAATGATGGAATTACCAAAAATATGGTTAAAAACACTATTTCAAATGATTTTAAATTCTAAAGGAGGTAATGTAACCTTTTGGGTTAACACTGAAGGAGAAATTATCAGTATTGGTAACATTATTTTTCTTGGAAAATCATTGATTAAAAATGTTTTATTTGTTAAAGGTATTCATAAAAATCTCATCAGCATAAGTCAATTATGTGATTAAGGATATCTTTTGAATTTTAGGAATGTCAAGTTCTTATCACAAAATTCCAAGGATGATATTATTCTCTCAGCCCACATGCAAGAGAATGTATACACACTAGACCTAGAAGACCATATAAGTCAAAATATTCCTTGACAAAGTGAAATAGAAGATCAATCGTGTATTTGGCATAGAATAATAGGGCACTGTCTTTCCACTGATGAAGCTGAATATGTAGTAGCTGGTAGTTGTTTTTCTCAAGTGTTGTTGATGAAACATACACACACAGACTATGGTATGAGTTTCTTTCCAAAACTCAAATAATGTGTGATAACACAAGCACCATTTCTCTAATAAAAAACCCTACACATCACTCTCGTGAAAGGAATCTTAGATATTATACATCGCTTTCATAGGGACCAGACACTAAAATTAGATGTTATCCTTCAATTCATCAGAACACAAGAATAACTTACTGATATTTTTACAAAAGCCTTGTCTTCCGAAATATTTGAATAAATTAAACCAAATTTATGAATGATCTCTATGAGGTATTCATTCATATCTACTTCTTTTTTTAAATCATCTTCTATCGTTAAACTACTCTTTATTTCAAGGGGAGTATATATTTATTTCCCCTTTATTAATGTTTTTTCCCATGTGTTTTTTTCTTCTGAAAATTTTATCTCTCTCTAAGAAAATCCATAATTTTCTATTGTTAATTTTTGGTATTAGAAATTTTGGTATTGGAAATTTCTGTATGGGAAATTTCGGTATTAGAAAATTTTGGAATTGAAAATTTCATTATTGGAAATATCAGTATTGGAAATTTTGGTATTTGAAATTTTGTTATTGAAAATGTTGGTATTGGCAATTTTGGTATTAGGAATTTCAGTATTGAAAATTTCATTATTGGGAATATCAGTATTGGAAATTTTGGTATTGAAATCCCAAAATCAAAAACAACCAAGAGAATTCATATAATATAGATAAGAACATTAGATTATGTAAAAATTTACACTTTCTTACTCTATTATTTCTTATCATATGTTTTAGTTTTTGGTATTTCAAAAATTCTAAATCTCGTTTTCCATACTACAAAAAATATGAATTTTATTCTTCAATAATCATCTTCAACCATCAGATCAGATGGGGTTATTTTTAGATGTTTGATTATGTTATGAAATTTTAAATGTCATAGCTATGTCTATATAAGGGTTTTCTTATTTATAAGCGCCACACAAATCTTACTGATCTCTGTGTAGAAGTTCTGTTAACATCAAAGCCTTCATTTTGATTTCTTTGTCTCTTCAATCACGAATGTCTCCTGAATCCTCAGTAGAACAGATTCTGACTACAAAGGAAATAAAGGATAGTTCAATCTTTAGGGAAAGTATGGTATGTCCAAACATCTACCAATGTATTACTCCCTTATCTCTAAGGTGATAAAAACTAATGGTTGGGAAAGTATTTTTGTGGCTAAGGGGAAGAGTCAAGATATGGTTTTCCCTAATTTGGTTATTCAGTTCTATGAATATGTCACATTCTTTCAAAAGGATGACATGGATTTTTTTAAGATCAAATGTTAAGGTACGAACTATACAGTTCCTTATAAGAAGGAAAATAATTTTCTTAACATAATGTATGAATGGGAAGCTATTTTATGCTCTCAATGACTTCCAGATAAGTAATGTTCTTTTGGAAAAGTTAGGGCATTGGATTATCGTGGTCTTTAGTATTTTAAGAATCCGAAGTTTACGAATCTGAAAACAAATCAAAAAATGGTATCTCTTTGTATGCAATGTTTTCTTATTTAATGATAAGTGTATATGGACTCTTTTAAGATATGTGGTATTTTCTTTTAGACTTTATTGTTAACTTTAGAATGATCAACTTGGTTATGTACATCCTTCTGACCATCCAAATAATAAAAAGTAAAACCATCATATTTCTGTTTCTTAAGTATTCGGAAACTATATCGAGGATAATTGTTATGTGACTACAAGATCTGAATTTCCCATGCCAATTAGTTTCAATGCCTTTCATGATTTTGTTGCTACGTGATGAAACTCTAAGGAGGATGAAGGTATAGTTCATACACTATTCCAAAACTATGGAATAAATGGTTTTATAGAACAAAGGTGATGTTGCAAAATTTTTAAAATAGGTACCCAAGAAAAGAAAACATGATGAACGGGGCATGCGAGTACTGGTTCTTGATGTTCTGGTATCAACACCTCCTCCTGCAAGGAAACTGAAATCCTATTCCGATGGAATATTTGCAAAGAGGAGAGAAACGAAAGCTACTAGAAAGAAAGGACATCATTCCTTTGGCATGAATCCTGTAGAGGGTAAGACCTCAAAAATCAAGAAAGTAGAAAATCTTGAGAATTAAAAGAAGGAGAATACCTTGAAGAATAAATCCTTCAAAGCTCAAGTATGTCAGTCTCTACTAAAATTTATAGAAAAGAAATCTCAATAAGTACCTGAACCTAAAGATATTCATAAGAAGTTGGATGTTACTAAGAAAATCTAGAAAGGCAAGAAAAACCTATCTTTATCATATTCTGTTCACGAAATTGAAGATGTGATTGATCAAGAATATTATGTTGATTTCTTAAGGGAAGTGGAAGAATACATTGGAACTCCTTTGGGTTCAGTTTCTAAATTCGATTCATAAGAACAAGTAGAATTTGAATTTGAAGAAGAAGTTGAAGAAGAAATTTCGGAGGAAGTAGAAGTTCAAGTTTAAGAACAAGTATGAATTGAAGTATAAGTGAAATAAGAGTTTGATAATAAAGGTGGTAAAGATAATGGAATTGAGGAAGAAGGAAGTCATGAAGGATCTCAACATTAGTAGTTTGAAGAGGAAGAAGATGAACAAGTAAATATAAATATTACCCAAGTAACTAATGAACAATATCCATTTTAAATCCTCTCAAAGGTAGGAGTGTTTTGGTTACCTCATCTAAAATATAATCGCCTCAGAGGTCTACTAATAGAATAGTGAAACCACTTTATTTAACTTCAAGAGGAGTTCAGAAAGTAAAATAAGATTCAGACTCCAAATCCTCCTCTACTGTTTAGCATGACCTTTTCAACATATCATTATGAATGGTGGTCAGCACCATTCTGGTTCATGCAAATATAGATTCCCAGAGACAAATGATTCCAGAATCTTTGAATCAAAATATGGAATTGACCAATATGCTTATGTACATGGTGGTCAAGCAAGAAGAATACTTCAGTACTCTTTCTATAGATTATAATGCTCAAAAATAAAACATGTAAGAAAGTCTTTAACCATTAACAAAGCATCAATGAATAGATAATACAGTTCAGTGACTTAATGGATTCAACAAATAAATAATTCAATAATTGTGAAATCATGTTCAATATGGTCATGGAATCAACCTCGCAAAAATCTAGTCAAATTAATTCTGTTTCTCAATCTGTAAGCAGTGAAAAAGAAGTCAGAGCTGAATTAGAGAGAAAGGTGTATGCTCAAGAAGAAAGGATCCTGTCATTACAAAAGAAGAATTAGGAACTAGATATCTGGTTGAAATTTCTTAAATTTGATCATAAGGAATTCAAGAAACTTATAGCCTTGATAAAGAAAAGGTTGTCTTTGTAGAAGAAGGATGGCTGATATTCTTTACATTCCAATGTTTTGAAGTAATTTGAACATTATTTCCATAAATTTATTAATAAGATTCATGCATATAATTCCTTTGTTTTCAAATGTATTCTTTCTTAACCATATAGGTACATCATATACTTCTCCATTCCGTTCTTTGTATTTAAAAATCTCAATGGGGGAGAATTTATTTAAAGGAAATATTTAATGATGATCTCAAAGTTGGAGAATCTATTAAAGGAGAGTGTGGTAAGAAAGGATAATAACCATGTAAGGGGGAGTTCTCTTTAATATGTGATGTTTATCTAAGGGGGTGTTTTATTCTATTAAGATATGTTTATCTATGGAGGAGATATTTACATAAGAAAGATAACTAGACACAACGGATCAAGAATACGATCCTTGGGAAACATAACCTAAGGGGTAGTTAGTCTTATTCATCAAATATATCATTCAATGGGGGAGATAAGTTTTTCACACATGTTTATCTAAGTCAATATATTCTTCCATAGAAAATTTGTTTTTTCTTTCCAAAAAGGGGGAGATTATTTAGTCAATAAGGTTATCTTATGACTTCTTCATTCCTTATGGTCTTATGTTTTGAAAATCACAAACAGTTTTTCTTAAGTTATTTTTTTAGTACTATTTTTTTCTTAAGATCTAAACCTGTAATTCCGTTATAAATACAAAATATACATTCAGTTATACTTATAGAATTGACATTCAGTTATACTTACATAATTGGCATTCCGTTTTACATAAAGATTAGTCATTATGTTTTATGATTCCGAATCCTGTGAAAAAGTCATTCTATTTTAGGATTCCAAATATAGTGCAAAAGTAATTCTATGTTATGATTCAAAATCTGGTGGAAAATTCATTCTATTTTATGATTCCGAATCGAGTGAAAAATTCATTCTACTTTATGATTCCGTATCCAATGAAAAAGTTATTCAATTTTATGATTCCGAATCTGGTTCAAAATTTATTCTATTTTATTACTCTGACCGCCATGTAAAAGTCATTTGGTTTTATGATTTCAAATCCAGTGAAAAATTCATTTGGATTTTATGATTCTGATTCTGGTAAAAAATTCATTCCAATTTTATGATTTCGATTTGGGTAAATATGTACCAGTTTGAAAATCCAATTTATTTTTTTCTTATGAATCAGTTTTCTTGATAATGTTTTTCTAAAGAATCTGTTTTTATTAATAATATTAGAGTTGTTTAATTTATCATTCCATGTTATTGAATTCCATGTTATCATATAAATAAATATTTTCATTAATTTAAAATCATTTATTATCCTTGAAAATATTTCATAAAATGTGTTACAAACTAACCGTTGTATGTTTGACACGTGTCTAGGTCCCTCCAAATTTTATAGAAGGTATGACCGTTTGGATGTTTTACCTATAAATACATGTCTATTTGAACATGAAAAAAAATTAATGTAGATAGTGGATGATCATGAATATTTGAAGTGATTTATTGAAAGATATTCTCTAACAACTCTCAGTGCTTCATGTGGATTTCATGAACATCTTGTTCAGGAGTGAACTTCTTATTCAGACTTTCATTGTGCAGACTCTGATCGTGCTGATCTTGGGCTTCAGGGATTGGAAGATAAAGGTTCCAATTTCTTTCTAAATTGAGGGTTTGTGGGGATATAAAGATAGGGATCGATCTTCTAATTGAGGTATAATCTGGGTTTGGGTAAGATAGACATTCATGAAAGTATAAATAAAGGAATAGTAATCCAAGGTTGTTGGATACCCTTCCCTTTGTGATAAAATAATCATATTGTTACATGATTACTATTTTATGTTGTTTTAAATCTGTTGTATTATTAACTTTGATAAAGTTAGAATGTATATCTTTCTTATAATTTCTAATTCCGTTTCACTGATTATATTATAGATCCTATACGCTTTAAGGTAGAATATTTTCTTTAAGTGGTTTTGTGATTAGTTGGTTAACTTTGTTAAACAAAATTTTCTTAACGTTAAAATATATCCTTAAAAAATATTTTTTCATAATCTTAATAAACATTCTTTATGTAAGTTTTATATCAACTTTAATGGTTTCAAATGAATTTTTAATTAATTCAATTCACCACCCCAACCCTCTTGTATTTGTGAATATCTTTACATATTTGATTATACATAGGGAATATCATTTCAACAACTTTTATCATAATTTAAATTTTACTAATAATATTCTAAAAAAATTCAATAACATTGTTCATATCTTATAAAAAATTCTGTTTTTAGGAATTATCTTTCAATGCATTCAAATATAGAAGATGAAACGGAATAATGAAGATATATTTAATAGACTAATTAATATCGTCAGAATAATTTAGTTATAATAAATCATTGAACATTATATAGAATATTGTTGGACAAATAAATATCATCATATAATTGAAGCTTTATGTATGTCGGAGGAACACACACACACAAATAAATAAATAAATATATATATATATATATATATATATTTGATATGTATGTATCATAAGAATAGTCAAGAAAAGAAATAACAATCTACAGCTGAGGAACATAAAAAAATGTAGATTCATATATAAGTGATAAAACATTATCTTATTCAAATATAAATATATTATGTTGTAATATATAAAAAATCATATTTTTCATGTTTTTTATAAAAACTTGTCGTTATCGATAAATATCTAGAAGATATCCAACTATATAGATTCATTATAAATTATCATCCTAATATATTTTTTCAAATATGTCTAGACGAGTCAGTAGAAAAATAATTATTTCAATTTATACTGTGTTCATTATATTAATTGTTATTTATCAATGAAAATTTAATTAATCCAATAGAAATCAGAATAAATTTATATAGTTACGAAGATCCACTGAAATAATTTTTGTGTTACATAACTTAAAGATTTTATCTAGTGAAATCATAACTGACATCTCATAATAATTCAAAAATCAATTTCTATTGATGACTTGTTCATACTTTGGTTTCTCTATTTGAAGATGAATTTAAAATTATAGCTAAAATATATAGTAGATATTAAATATTGATTCATTGAATATGGAGTATGATAATAATATGTTATTGCTTATGTTGGGTACTTAAAAAACATTATGTACGGGAAAATATTGTTCCTTATCAAAATTTGATATCAATAACATAACAGGGGTTTTGATAACAAGATGTGTATACAATATTTCTTTCTAAATAGTAATTCGATAGTACTCTAAAATTTCTAGAATATTTTTCATAAAAAATGTCTCCCAAGAAAAAGAAAAATATTAAAATAAATTATTCTATAATTGACAGAAAAAATAGTTATTATTCAATTAAATATAAACCATAAATACACATTGTGTAACTTCAATAGTTAGTTAACTAAGAGTATACGTGAGAATAAATATTAATAAGGAATTATTAAATCATCATCAATATTCATAATAAGTTAATCATTAATTACATAGGGTATATATGTTTTCCTCAAATATTTCACATTTTTTACATACATTATCACCCTTGAATAGAAGATAAAATGAAATTGAAGTGTCTTGGGAATATGATTAATCATTATGTATATAAACAATTGAATATAATTATTATTTTTCAAATATCATGATTTCTATATTATATATCAAAAAAACTTTAATTTTTTTGTAGAGAATATTACCACAAAATATCTATTTTTTATGGGTTCATCAGTTTTTTACACACTAAATGTCTTCAAAATATTGTTTTTATTAAAAAAATTAGGCATTATTATTAACATTTATTAATACATATATCAAAAAATATAATGTTACGAACTAAAATTTATATGAAAAATCAAACATCCCCATGAAATCCAATGAATGAATCAACATTTTATTAATTTATCATGTCTATATACATAACTAGTGGGTGGTGTATTACATTACCCTCAATATCCCTATGATGCTAAATCATAATAGTAATGTAAACAGTTATTTTATAATTTCGAATGACAATTAATATGAATTTTATCCAAACAGAATATAATATAAATGTATACTATAAGGGATAATGAAGAGTAAACAAATAATTTTTTTTCCCCATAAAATATAGAAATTCTATTATAATATTACCACAATAGCTTCCCAAATAATTATATTCAATTATGGAATAACTTTTTGGAACATATTTATATCACTAACCACACAAATTTGAGTAGTTTACCCAATATAATTAAAAAAATATCTTCAATGGGATAAACCTTTTGGCTTAATTCATTCCATTCAACCTTGAATTTTATTTATTTTCTTATCACCCAAATAATTTTTATGAGGCCTATTATACTATGATTCTCCATTCATATTTCACTAATAAAATTTCATCTTCTACCATTTACTCAATTTAAATATTTCTAATATTATAATTATTGAGATTGGTGGAATAAACATATAGAGAATATATTATTTCTAAAAGTTATTTAAGACTTAGTTTTGATTATGTAAATTAATTAGCGAACACATAATATTATGAGTTAATTAATTGTATGTTAAAAAAATTAAAATAATCATTTAATAATTTTTTAATTTAATGGTTACATATATTTTATCCCTCTATAACATATCTAAATCTGTTTCATGTGGTATCTTCTGACATACATGATTTTGTAAACATTATGACCACATCGAAATGATTATAATAAAAAAAATGAATTTTTTATCTTCAATTTTTGTTTTATTAGATTGTAAAAAATTAGTATTCAAATATAGATAATTTTCCCAATTTCAATTTATAGGACCTATGATATAAAATATTGTTACATGGTGTGGTTCAATTATATAATAGCTCATCCATATACCCTTAATAAAATTCATCTTCACTAATTCTAATTCATTGATTTTAAAAGAAATAATGTTATCAGCCAATTATCATTAGAATTTTATCACATGAATTTTTGTTGTATAAAATTATATTTCTTTGATGAACCAAAATATAAAATCCCCGGATAGGTTATAATTATATACTTGGTTCCTGATATATGCATCAATTCCTCTGAAAGTGTAACTCCACTCTTTTTTTTGGGTTCTATTCTGCACATTCAATTGTATAAAATCTAGGACCATAAAAAAAGCACCATTGTATGATATAACATTTATATATTGTATTAAATTGAAATTTATTTTATATATAATCAATTTAAAAAACTGTTTCAAAAAAATATTAAAATAATATTGATTATATATATTGAATCTCCACCATTCATCACTTTATGGATTCAAATTCTCAAGGAATACATCATGAGTTTCAATATATGATAGAAATTCGATATTATTGTATAGAATTTAATGGTTAGCCCAATTCCTTTGTATAATGGTAATTGTGAAAATATTTCATCTAGATATTCCTTTATCAACAAATAGCACAATATATTGAGATATTGGGATTCCATATATAGCATCCCCAAATAGAGACCACTAATCCGTGTCTTAGCAAGAGGCACTACATAACATTGAGATCAAACATATTATAAGGTCCATCAACTGATAATATGTGTATAGGGTTTCATTAAGGGTATAATACATGTCTGAGTTCAGTAAAAATAGAAATATCCAATAAATGATTATTATAATAATACCTCTTACAAAATATACATTATTAGTAAAATAGAATTAATAATAATAAATAAAAATGAAAACAATTTTTCAATCACATGGTCATGCTCGAATACAACAGATGATTTCCCACCACCCTAATCCCATATATAAATAAACAAATAAATATATTCTACATGAGGATCTACTTCCATCCATGTGTCTTATATAAAATATCATTTTCCAAACCCATTTAAGTATCTAAAATATAATAATGTAACACTAAGATCTTTTCCTATCCACTAAACATCACATGATCAATCTTAATTTAGGTGTAATATATACTCATGCACCACAGTGCTTGTGTTGGGGGTGTGAAATAGTTTCTTAGTATTACACACAAAATTTTGTACCTATCAGAATCAAATACTTAACACATCCATGGGGACCCCTGCCATCAAAATCAACTACTGGACACATACAAATGTTTTAAAGATATGATCATTGTGGTTAATAGATCACCACAAACAAACATATTAAAATTAGTTTATCCTTCACCCTTAAGAATTGCATTCTAAAAATAAACCTGACTCATCTATGATTACAACATCTATCACAAAATCTTGATTTTGTTAATATAGGGGGAATCATGGTATCATTCAAGAACATTCACTGAATATTGATCCCAACACTCGTGGTATTCCCAGGATATTTTCCCCTTCCAACAAAATTATTTTTGTGAACTCAAACCAAGTAATTTCACTCCTTGTTAATAGATCACACTCAAATCATATCAAAATGAAACTGAGGCTGATTTCCATGAATAGAGTCTATCCATCACTACATTTAATTACAATAAAATTAGTTAAATAAGATGACATATAATAATTGGATCTATCTTCTCACTAGTGTAAAAAATCCAAATCAATTGTCCAACAAACGGTATTATCAAACACTAACCCTACAAACATAAATTTTATCTATTTATGATTTATAAATTTCACCACACCTTCAATGTGTATTTATCTTCACCTTATTGAATCCATGTTCTAATCATCATGTTACCTTCTCATTCTACTAAAATATGAAATGACTCAATGTGGTTATCCCTCTCACAATCGAGTTCTCATAGGATACACTAATAACTAATAGTTATGAATCAATATGGTCATCATCCAAAAAATATTTAAATATCCATTGATAAAGAGGTTTGTTCACTCAAATATACAATAGTATGATTATAACTATAATAATTATATGTACTATGCCCATAGTGAAATATTAATAGGTTTCATCCGCATAGGTCTTTCCCTCTTCCCAAGCCACACTCTCTATACCATGAAACATGAAACCATCTAGAAAAAATAACATTACCATCACATTGAAAATACCAATTATATGAATTAATTCTCTATTATTCTTTTCCCATAATCATCAAATCAAACACATAGTCCATGGATTCTATCGAATTTCTCATTGATATACAACTCTAATGTTAACACACTTACAAAATGTAGAAATACTATATATCATCTCAACATAATCGGAACCTCATTTAATACCACCATATCACATAAATTGACTCTCTCTGCCAAGAGTCTCATGTCATCAAACATAGCCTCATAGGACTATATTATTGAACATCTATCACTATATATCAATTTCATATATATATAAAAGCACCCATTGGATCTTTTCCAAAAGTACTAAGGAATCCTAATTGTATGATATCAGATGTTCAAGGAAAATCCATGACTAGAACATATTTTAGTAGCACCTCATGGGATATAATCTCACAATATGAAGAATCATCCCATGATTTTTATATTTAAGGACACCTAGAATCCCTAGGATAGCCCCAATACATATTTACCCTATTATAAATCTAATCATAACAACTATAATACCCATATTACCAATAACTCTACCCACATTTCAAGGTAAGTATGATCTTCCACCAAGCATATAAATTTTATATACTGTAGGTTATAGACAATAAGAAACACTTATATATTTCCATCTCAAATGTCTGATGACAACTCATGTAAAAATACACCCAATACTAATTTCTCATATATATAAATATATATAACACCATTAAACATTATATACCAATATATCATCCCATTATAGAAAAAATACTTATCATGAATGTAAATACAATACTATCCTTCCCACACAATGATATTAATATAATTATTGTACACCCCTTAACATCTAAAAATAACGATTAATATTATGTATACCATACACTCATGTATTTTTTATGATTTATTCCATAATGAAAAACATGCGAACACATTATATATGTAATTTCAACACATTAAATAAAAATGAATGCTTTATTTTAGAACAAAATAACATAGAGTCAAATAACTATAGCAACAAACTAAGGGTCAATATATAATCCTTACATGAGTGATTGTCATGTAATCTTCATGGATCATATCTCCATTGAATCTGTAAGGCCATTCAATGTAAGAATATATATTATGGTCAATCAATGTAGAAATACACCAACATGTTATATAATAAAATCAAATATATTTTTTGTACATTATATAATTGAACCCTCTATTATTAGTAATATCATTCATAAAAAGTCATGAAAATTTCATTTGAGCCCTTTTCCCATATATGATGCACGTACATAGACCTCTTCCAAATAATCTAGGAAAGAAAAATATAATAAAAATAACAAATATGGACCCTATATTGAACATATAAAAACTGTAACGTAGAAGACCAATAATCATAATATCATATCACCAGTAACCAGAAAATACCCTTAATACTGGTGTTCATATTATATAAAACTACGGTCTATGAGAAGATACAACACATCCCTAAAACCTATCTACTATGTACCAAATAGAAATAAAAAATAAATGTGCCAATTGATTCTTCTTTATAACATCCCCTATGTAGAAACATCTAATAATTATCCTAGCCATAGTCATTTTGTGACCTCATGGGAACCTCCTAATATGGATATAGCTTCCAACATGAATCAAGGGTCTATAGAGACAAAGTGTGGACATTATACAATCATATTAAAGCACAAATAATAGTTAAAATAAAAAACCGACATCAATAATAATAATAAATATAATATATAACACATAATCAAAAAATATATATATAATAAGTAATATGGAATAATACATACATATATATGCATAGTCATCCTAGCATTTAAATATTGACCACCCACTAGTTTAATCCCATATTAAAATAAACAAAACAATAAAATATGTGTGTCATTAATATAATATTTATGATGTGCCTCAAATATGAATCTTCAGTCATTATCTTCCCGATCCACCCTAATCATTCAACACTAATCTCAATTCTTGTCGATTAAAAATCGGGTTCTCGAACTGAATGTACACATAATCTCTACACATTCACCAATGTGTCCTTGTTGTGGGTGAGAAATAAATTCCTAGTTTGTCACCCTCGACAGTGCATTGATCAATTATTTCTACAAGAAATTGAATGAAAAAAATATATTCTCATTATATCTATATAATAATAGGAATAATACAATATGTATATATAAACATTATTGATCCATGTATTTTAAGGGTCAAATTTGGATTGATTAAACCTACTATAGTTAGTGTTGAATATTATTAATCAAATTGAAAAATCATTCCAAATAGTATGATGTGAAATAATATAATCACATGAAGTATTATATGAATCCAATAGTCATCAAGATCAATATTCTTACACCAGGTGATATTTTGAGTTTCTTATAGTATGATGATCAATGGTTAATCCCCCCAATGGTAATATATAATATTCAATAGTGTCAATTTCAATGGATAATACCTAAGAGGTAATCTTGTGAGATCCATTATGTCATGAATAATGTATGATCTCCCAGAACACATTTTATGTTATCCATTATATTTTGTTCAATGGTCAATCCCAATGAGGTAATCCTATGTAATCCATAGTACCATTCTCAGTGTAAAATTAGTCTATGGTAAACCTTGTAAATACATAGTTTAAGTAACATAAAAGAATAAATGAGTTAATAATTGAAAAACTAATAGAATATAGAATGAATTATAGCCCCATTAGGTAATCGTAGTAAATATTGTTATACCCATGTAATGAATCAATGTTGATATTATTGTAATTTATTCATAAAGAATCAGGGGAAGTTTATCCCTATCAAAATATCAATCATAGACCATATCAACTAAGCTTTACTAAGATCAAAACATTTTGAATTAGGTTCTAAGGTGCCACCATCTAAAATCTCATATTCTTTTCTACAAACTCACCATAGGTTATCATATAAAACCATTATTTCCATATATTAAATATGTCTAATCTCATTAAAACCATCCCGGTCATAAATGAGCATCAAAATTAATAAACCTATTTTTCATCTATCCAACAAGGAAATTCAATAGGGTCCTATATACCAATCCTAGTGTCAGAAATTTATAATAAATTCCCTTACCACGCACAATGTGATATCTTAGGCTACATCAGCATTTATCCCAGGCCTCAAAATGCTGGTCTGAAATCCCACCAAAACTCTATCATTCCCACCACAAATTTTCTCAATCTACATCCTAATGAGGATCTTAGAATCCCCTTTCTATGTAATCAAGCCATGATCATGAACCTCACCTCAGTGTCATATTATTTCTCCCTTCAAGTGGTCTTTCATTCAATCGTCAAATGAAGAATCATCTACCCCATCACTCAATCATCTTCATTTATTCATTAAATAATTTGAATATTCAAGAGGCTTCCACCTAATGTTTTACATGAAATAATACGTTGAATGCGAACCTCATTAGTATAATTACATCTACATGGATCGAAAACTATAAAAAATAAAATAGGTTATTTTACATAGTTTGTACCATTGGAAACATGGAGTATCCAACCGACAATACAATCTTTAAATTTCTGTCATTCATACTTGCATGAAAATACCAAATACATATTGTGTCCCCATAAAAAATGGTATGAATGTCACATAGAGACTGTGGTTTTTTTTCTCTTAGGCTCTTGTACTATACTTCATGTATCCTTAAGTTGAGTTCTTGGCATGGGTATGGCAATTTGGTCTTGTCCACTCACATGGTATGTATGGCTACCTACATTTCCACAAACTAATACATCCTATACAACATTTCCTTATTTTATCCATCATTTTTAATACCCATATTCATCCTTCAACCTCATTGATGAACACATGGAAATTTTTCTCAAAATTTATAATGTTTGATAGAGACACATAATTATAAATCACATATAATTTTTCCAACACCCTAGTTTCACCAAAAATAAATATTCTAAGGTCTATAAAAACCCACCTCCAATCCATATATTATGATACAAAAATAAATCATTGAATTTTGTGTGTAAAAATATTTTTAAAAAATATGTTCTACCCGATAAGGAAAAACACAAATATTGTTCACCCATATCTGCATCACATAACTATTTCACCTCAATCTAGATCAAATTGAAAGAATATTGATACCTCAATATCTCTCATAATATTATAGTTTGGCTAGAAGAAAATTATAATGTAGATACCTTATCTAAATCATTCATAGTACTGGAATGAGTGGTGGGGATATAAAATGAATAATAACATAAAACCAAAACCCCTTTAAAAAGGGAACACACATAACCAAAAACCCACACATGGTTCATACCTCTCATTGTTAAACTCATCATTATATTGTCGATTGGGATGTTAAAATTCCAATCAAATACTATATTTAAGTCAATTATTTTTTTTGACGTGGAGTACTTAATATTTATTTATTAAATATTAATATATTATAATAATTTCATATTGGTTGAAATATCACCATATTATTTCCCTAGGCTAAACACCCCATTTCGAGATAAACTAAAATTTCATAATATGATTTAAAGATAATTTTAAATATTAAATTAGCATTTAACCCTTCATAAGAGCATGGAATTCAAAAAATTTAAATTCCACTTGATATTTTCAACTTTTAATTAAATGGGATATCAACATAATTATATCCACATTTAAAATGTAGTAAAAATGAAATTCGACTATGTCATCAAAAATAAATCTCTTTGAAATGTATAATTCATGACATCTACTATTTTTTCATACCCTTACCAAATATTCATATATTTTTCAATGGGGTGTTTACAGCTTTAATTTATATGAATCCATAATAAAATATATCTAATTTAATAAACCATATAGGGACCCATTATAATAAATAATTATAATGACATGAACATCTACAACATAGTTAATTTGACAGAAATTTTTTATTCTGTATTTGTTATCTTCATTGCGTCAATAATTTTATATTAAATATATTTCGAAAATTAATATAATCTTGATTATGGTTTTTTAGAAATTTTTATAATGAATATAATGTATTGAAAAATGTATTTAATTTATATAAAAACAAAAAATTAATTTTTATTTATTCCCTTTGACATTAAATTAGTGATCAAGATGATATCCATGATATTTTATTAGTATCACTATTAAACAATTACACCATATCATAGTTTAAAAAATGAATTATATATTAAAATTAAATGTTAAAAGTATCTAGATGATGTAATGTAAGTCTATAATAGTTTAATGTAACTAACTCTTCATTTATTCCCGTTTTTAAAATTTATATCCAATCCAAATGTTTATGTTTTTATTTTTGGGAAAAAGTTGTAATATTCATATTATATTATAAAATTTAATTTTCAATACATTAATTGAGTTCTTAAAATTAATTATTATAAAACATTTACTATAAAATAGATATATAAAATCTAATATATTTTTCTATGTTGTTTTCAAATGGTTTTTCCAAGAGGTTCAACAAACACAATGACATCATACTTTACATTCTCAAATAATTGACTATCATTTAGTGGGGATTGTTTTTTAACTTCTTTTTATTTCTCATAAAATGATTTCATCATGGATAAATATTTATTTTTTCATGCTAAAAATTTTAATGTCCTAGAAAAATATGAATCTAAGAGTGTTTCAACCTAAATAATTGAAAATTATAATTTTCTTCAAAAATAAATTTTCTAGAAAATGTCTGAAACATCACGAGTTCCAAAAAAAATTGTTTTTAAACCAAAAAAGACATCAAAACATAATTCAAAATGACTTTATGATCTTAATAATCATTCTCCCCATTAATCCCTATTGAATTACAGTATCCTTTATATAAATCTATTTCATGGTAAAATCATCCAAATGACTGCAATCATGTCCCTTGAATCAATATGTTACTCAAAATCAATTTTCCTTTAACTAAGTCATCATCGAAATATGGGATATTGTTTATTGATCCAATCAATTTGATCCTCATTTGTGACTAATCAACTATTTCCCGAATAAATCTATATAATATCTTCCTATTGTGAATTGATATAAAAAACAAGTTGAGTTTTTTCATTCTTAGAGTGGTGAATTATCTCCAAAAAGTTAATTTCTTAATGAAACTTTCTTTTTGTTATCATAAAATATTCATTCTAAATTGATTCATGTGGTATTGAGATACTGTTAGAGACACTGTATTGTTTCTATTTTAATATAAAATTAGTTTCACCCACAACCATAGATCCATCCTTCATTTTAATATAGATATTAAATCAGCTCAACAAATAGGCATTACTCTTTAAAGTCACCACAATAAAAAATTTTATTTTTACAAAATAAATTAAAACTCTTCATAAGAATATAGTATTTAGTAGTGGCTTCACATTCCAACACCCTGATAACCCCAAATAATTTGGTTTACCTTGTCAATATTGGTTTATTAAAGGAAGAGAAATCCATTTTCTATTTATAAATATTTCACTCATGCACAATAATTCTCCATCAGTTTCAATTTCCATTTGTGCCTTCATCATCCCTAGGATATAAAGGCATATAACATGTATTCTTACTACAATATCTACTAATAATTAACTAAGGATATCATCACTAGACAATTTATTATAGAATCCTTGAACATTAGTGTTGTCCTCATCTAGAAGAGGGTCTCATATGCCAATCTCAACCTTAAATGAACCTTCACCATTGGATGTATCCATATACTATTCAAATTATTCAAGAAGTATATCATTAGCTATGATAAATTCAAATTAGTTTCTCATTTTTTTTGATTCAGTATAGTACTTATGGGAATCATCATATTCTTTCCATTCATCAAGCCCTCTATTCAAGAATAAGTGACCTAAATTTGTCATCCATGAGGGATAAAAATAATAACACCTTTATAAAATTCAACAATTATCATCACATCATGTATAGAAGTATTTCTTATACAAACTACTAAAAAACTTATTTTAGTATTTTTAATTATAAGGATTATGTTTGAATAACATCATGAATAAAATAACTCAATCCCTCATACCCTAAAGAAAAGTCACAAATTTGGACCATTTTCAAAGGACCTTCAATTTCAATAATCAAAGAATTCATTTATCATCTAATAAAACATTAGTGTCCATTTAAAATATTCATTTCTATAAGAATAATATAATGTAACAGTTTAAACTAACAATAAATTAAATTCATCAGTCATTGGATCCAAATAAACATCATTATCAATATATTGTTATTTTAGTACTACAATATGTTTTTAATAAACTTAAATATGATTCATACATAAAAAACATGACATGTTATAATTTACCAAAATGATTGACCATGAACATTGAGTGGTATTTTTTACCCAAATATGAGACATTACATCTATACATAGTGATATATAGTGGACTCTCAGATCATTTCTAAATTAATGAAACTCATAATCAATTATCTTATACTAAGGATGGTCTACATCGATGTTATGTATTTGATATTTAATTTTTATTACCAACATAAAATATCAATTGAATTATTATCTTCTCACTAATATTTAGGATTCTATTCCTGGTATGGATTGTAAATTATCGACTAATTCATTAGGTCCTGATTTATCTTTATTAGATCAGGCTTCATCACACATTGGGATAATGTGAATAATAATCCTTAAGAAACTATATGTAGTCATTTGGATAGACATTTATTCATTAAAATATTATACTAATTGATTTTAAAATTCATATAGAATTATACATTCAATAATTAATCTCATCATATCCTCGTATCATATAATTGAAAATTGATAATAGCTTTATATTTACAGTGATACTCTATCATTTTAGGTTTTTTAATATAAAATATTTTGCCTTATTGAAAATATTCTTTATTTTTTTAAAATCATCATGTACTATTGTCCTTTAATATCTTAATTACATTTCAAATGGATTTTAAAAATCATTAAAGATATTTATTGCATTATTTTGCAATTTCCCAAAATCATTTTCATCATCATTTAAAATTGAAATCATATCACGTAATCTATGATCAATAGTTTAATAAAATAAACTATCCATATTCAATTGTTCCCTCTGTATTGTCATATATTGAAAAAATTGATAAATTTTTGTGCAGTTTTAGTGTTCTTATAACTCCTTTTGATAAATTCATCTTTAATAATTAAAGGGTTATCATTGATAAATGATTTGATTGTTATATACATTATCTATCATATAAATTATTAAAAATACAATCTGATATATATACCATTATTATATTACTATAAATATTTAATTTAAAATTCATATTATACATATTTACTTCAAAAAAAATCATATTTTAGAAATAATAAATAAATACATTGAATGTGTGAATATTAAACAGATATATTAAGGTTAAAATACCAATTATTTCACATATTTACCAAATTATAGAACAATGATAGGTAGTAAAATTTAGTTATATGTGTTTTTTAAGACATTGATGTGTTTTTGGTTTCATAATGACTTCATAAACATGATATTTTTTATATAATTTAAAAAAATGTTATTAATATTTAATAAATATCTAACCAACACTTGGGGATTTTATATTTGACAATTACGACACTGAACATATTTTGTTTTTTTGGAATGATATTGTATCTTCAATATGTGTGTATTGATTGTTTTTAAACTATAATGGTATGTTTATTTACTATAATTATATGAAATAATATATGAATATATAAAAAAAAATATTTGATGAGAATAGAAAAATGATAGAATGTTGGAAGTGATTTTGAGTTACTCTTATGGTTACAAATTGTGATTATTATTAATTATTCTAATTTCTTACATTGAAAAGTATCATCTGGGATTATAGTAATTAAGTAGTGATTAATTATTATTTTTTATATATATTGATATCCATTTGGTTAGAGAAATATCATATAAGCATTATTCTGAAAAATGAAGTTATTTGATAACATGTGGGAAATTCATGTGTTCATCTAATAATGGAATCCATTGTTTTATCGTTTTAATGTGATTTTGATTAAGTTGCGTGTTTCTTTTTTTCTACTCATAAATCTCATATATTATCAGCTGAAGAAATTTTATTTTATATTGTCTATGTGTATTTGGAGACTCATCATGTCATTTTATAATTTGAAGGATAAAGATGAATGTAATGGTAAAAATTAGAATGCTTTATTCAGGGAATTTTAACAAAACTAATATAGGGTTTTCACCAAACCATGTCATCATTAATGATTTGGAAAACAGAATTGATTAGGCATACTGAAAAACAATCACTGTAGTGGATACAAAAATGACTATATAAAACAATTTCAGTAATCTTTTAACATCACAATAAACATTATTATATTATTTTCTTCCAATTCAAGGGTTCAAAAGCTAATAAAATATTCTATCCCATATTTTGAGCAATTGAAACATTAGTTTATTAACAAATACAAGTTTCTGACCGAAACAGTGTCTAAACATTTTCATAATTCAATACTCATATCCTAGCATCCCAAATTAATAACTAAGATATAAGACGTATCCACTATTGAATTATGGTATTTAAATCCCTGATGTTAAAATACTACACATAATTATTTAAATAATATAAATCTATGATTTTGGGTAGGAGAACCGATTACCAAATGATAATCACACCAATATGATTACCCATGTATATATACAACATATTAAAATTAATATATACCAAGATTCATTTTTATTGAATTGTCAAACCTAAAAAATATCATTGAAACATGTATTTTGATTCCTATATTCATTTTAAGTTTCCTAACACCAAAAAAATACATCCCTTATGTTAAAATGTATCTTAATAAAAATTTATATGTCACGTAACACCCTTAATTATAGAGATCGATTAATTATATTTTAAACTCTTATAAATTATTTTAATGTCTAAATTCTAATTTATATTTACCATATAATTCAAATGTGGTCAAATTAATATAAAATAACCCGCACAATAAATTAGTAAATTACATATTCAATTAACACAAACATTTATTTATAATTTAATATATTTTTATTGAGGATTTTGAATTCATTAAGGACTGTTTAGGTTTTTCAGAATATAATAAAAAATGAAATTAACAATGAATAGTACATAAAATATTAATAAAAAAAATTGGTTCAATTTTATCAACAACTAACCAAAAAAAATAATGTGTGCCCAATTATTAACTTTTATAAAATTTTATTCTTGAATTTAATTTAATAAAATATTAGTGAAACATTTATATGTAATCATACCCACTCAATTAAAAATGATTTCTAAATAACTCCAAAAAATATTAAAACCTTAGGTGTTCTATAAAGGGGAGATTTTAATATCCTTTTTGAATAGATAGATTCCAAATATAGATAATGAGATCATATTCTAGATATCAACTATAACTATTAGGGGATCTATTATACCAATATAGATCATATAATGTCATTATGTGTGTTTATAGGTTTCCCATTAAGTGGATTTCATTTTTTGGCAATAACCATATGGGTGTCCACATGTATAATCACTCAAATTTAGATTAACTTAAAAACATGAAATAAACATGTCATGAATGATAAAGATAAGTCATTAAAACAATTTTTTAATAACATTAAATTGATTATCATGAGAAACTCATCCAAAAAACATTGGCAGTGGATACTATTATGACTTTTTTCCTTGAGAGCAAGAATGACATGAGGAACATTGTGAAGTGTTAGGTATCTTTAAAAATATTTTAGTGGTTTTTGGAGTACTAGAAATAAATTCACATTAATATGTATAGTTGACCAATTCAAAAATGAAGACAGTAAACACAAAAGACTATCATCTATTATAAATTTATAAACTACAATGTTCTTACATAATCCTTGATAAAAGGAACTAATTAATCATATAATTTGTTATCACTAATTAAAAATACCAGATAAATAGGTTTCTATGAATTTTAATTTCTGCCTTGACAATGGTTGTATTTATAAATAGTAAATACAAAATTGATAATTTTATTTTACCAAATCCTGGGGACTTCAGTTTCAGCCGGTTGTTGGATTGCTGGATAAATGGAGTTTAATGGTCAGTTGCTCTTCATCAGAGGACATGGTTCGTGTGCTTTCGTTCACTCCCAGGAAGTGCGGAAGGTATGAGTTCCATTTATGCAGATGGTACTATGATTTTCATATGAACAACGATTCCCCTCTCATTCCAGTCTGGATTAGCTTGCCCCTGCTTCTCCTTTCCTTTCAAAACCCAGTGATCATGTGTGTGTTGGGGAACATGGTTGGGAGATTTCTGTGTGTTGATTCCCATACAGCCTCGGTGAGCCACCCGATTAACACATGGATGTGTGTGGAGGTTGATACCTCGAGAGCGCTGGTGGAGTCGATTTGGATTGATGCTGCTGAGGAGATCCGATGCAAGCAACTGGTGATCATTGATCATTGGATGGATTTTTGTTCAGTTTATCATAGACTGGGACACACCATGGCTTGCTTCCGATGCGATGGCCACCAGAAATCTGATGCGGTGAAGGCCAGAGATGTTTCGGAAGTCAGCAGTGGAGGAGATCACAAGCCTAGAGGAAATGGGTTCAGTATTGCTGAACACTCCTCACCTGCTACAAAGTAGGGTGATAACCCCTTGGTGTCTATTGTTTTTAGCAGGCTCATGGAGTATCTCAGGGTTAATGCCTTTGACACTGGTAGGGTGGCAATGGAGCCATACTTGGAGTTTCAAGTTAATGCTAGCAGTGGTGGACATCAATTCATGGGACGTGGTCCTGACCATGTAACAAATGCAGATGATGCTGAGTAGTCCCTATTGACCAGCACTGAATTGGTCAGTGCTGATCCATGCTCCTTGAACCGGTTCTCAGCACTGGAGGAGGAGGAGAATGAGCAATTTAATGCAGGGGAAAAGGATGGGAAGACTGTTTCCTCCGTAGGTGACCATCCTCGGAATTTGAAAGATTCGGTGATTACTCCAGACTTTCCCTTCAACCGGCTGAAGGCAGATCTTGCCAGAACTCCCTGCGGTAGGATACAAGATAGAGAAGGTAAATAACAACATATGGAGGTCTGGGTGGAAGGCGAGTTGGATGGGGGCCAGTTCATGGACTGCTCATCTGGCAGTGAGCATGAGGAGTTACATGGTTTGGATACTGAGAAATAATGGAAGGGCATGGTAGATGTCAGTAAGGGGAGGAAAGGGGGTGTGACCTCCTCAACTCGGACCCCAATCCTCCTGGGTAATAGGTTTGAAGGTCTGGCAGAGGTAGGATCAGGAGATGTAGCACTGATTGCGGTTGAGGTAGAGGAGACTAGAAGGAAGAATCTCGATGGATTTGGGGTGTAGGAACACATTGCAAACAGAAAGAGTTTATCTGTTGGGGAGTCCAGTCCGAAGAGCAATATGAGATATATGAGGAGGATGGGAAGGAAGGATTACTCATCCTTACCACCTCCCATGAAGACTCGGTCAGCAAAAAAGAAAGTGGTTGAGAAGTTAAACAGTTAAGTCAGGGGTCAATTGGAACCTCCTGGCCATTCTGCACTTCCCTTGGAGTTGATTTTATGTTCGTATGATGAGGTGACAGAGCATGTGTTATTTCTCAAAGCATCGGAATAGGAAGCGGCCAAGTTGATGGGCTGGGACATTGAAGTGAATCTTAATGAAGAACAATATTTTTGGGTCAACAAACAGAACACGATCTTGTATTGGGGCTTCAATAAGGGGATAATTAGACTGGAAGAGTACATACAGGTCTGGGACCAATTGACCTTTTCACTTGACATCCTGGAAAGGGGAGACCCGGACATCCAGGTATCCGCTATATCCTGGAGGTTGTTTATAGATACGATTATAGGTTTTTTCCCAACAAGTTTTATGGTCTTGCCTTAGATGAGGTTTAGAGCACAAGGCTGTCACCTCTGCATGTCACTTGGAGCTAAAGACTGAGAGGGTATGGCTTGGACATCGGTACCATGCACGTGCATCATTGCATGAGACTGTTTGCCAATTCCCAAGCTTTGGTGGAGACCTTTTAACGCTGAGCTTCTAGGTAGAGGCATGGCCATTATTTTTTTTGGAGTTTTTTCTTATTGTTAGAATTTTGATGGACTTCGGGTTGCTCACTTCCCCTTAAAAGTGATTTAATAATAAAATATTATAGTAATAGAAATATTAATGTGATGATTAATATTATTAATAAATATATTAAAAATCTAATAAAAGCATAAAATATTATATTAGAAAAAAATGAAAAATTACATTAATAATTATTAATTTTTTTAAATGTAATAATAAATAAATTATTATTAATATAAATTTATATCATAATGATTTAATGTTATGATAAATCTATAAATATTATATTGAATATATTATTAATAAAATTATAAATCTATTAATATTAGGTTATTATAAAAAAATTTACTAACTATAATATATATATATATATATATTACATTAACTACTTCATTAATAATTATATTAATTAATAAATAAATTTAAATAAATAATTTTGACTAAAAAATATTAACATACATGTGAGAAACAATTCAAATATGATAATTAATGGGAGAAAAAATAATGAAGGAACATGAAGAAGGTGATAATGATGATTTATAAATTTTGTGAATAATTCCAACATCTATATAGGTTTATTCAATTCACTATATGTTGGTGAAATATTGAAAGGTGAATTTTAAGAGTATGTAAAACCCTAAATTGATTGAGCTCTTAATTCAATGTGTGGAATATTAACTCGTATTGCTATAGTGCCCACATTGATTGTATATTGGGTAAAAGTGATGTTGCCACTGAAGTCCATGCTACTACAACACTAGTAGTAGGACATCCTCAAATATATAGTATTGGATTAACATACTATTCATATAAGTTTGTACTTCTATATTACCATGTTGGTGTTGTGAGTCAACACTTTCATAGTTTAGTTAAAATTATCTACAGTGATAGGAGTGCCAGTCTACTATTTAGTCGGAACCAATAAATGTTTTCATAAAATTATTCCAAGATGATTGGCCTATATCATTCCAATAATCTCCCACATAGATCATGATATTCCATTATTATATGAATTGATATTACTGGGATTGGCAGCCTAAATAATTCAAGTTCTTCCAATTCATCATTCACTAGTGGTCTCTTTCAATTAAATACATAATTTTCTATTTTAATAATTATGAAATGTGTATTATTCCCTTATATGATCTCATAATGGTCTACCATATCCTTCCTCACATCATCTATTCAAAAATTTAGAGTTAATGATTGACAAAAATTGCATAACCCTTCCATCACCATAAGCTTTTTGACTATGTATAAGTGTTTACTTTTTCCATATATCTTCTCCCATGTCATAAATTTCATCCTATAATATGCTTCTAATATAATGGTAAATCAACTAAATTGGTTTCTTCTAGGAAGGAAACATTTGGTTCATTAAATTATTTATATAACTATTTGTATCATTGTTTTATATATTTTCCTCTCTATTTCTATCTAAGTCTACCATGAAGATCCATAGAAAACCCAAATGATTCCACATTCTGTTATTTTAATGTATTTCAATTTTGTCGTGGATAGTGCCACCACCTTATATATTTGAGATATCCAACACACCATAGCTTTTCTATAGGTAAACACATAATTTATTGTATAACACGTAATATCAAAATAACTGCCTCAATCAACATCTGTATACCACTAGAATGAATTTAATTTCCCAATTCAAATGAATAAATCATTTATTCAATTAAAATTCATCAGTGTCAAAATTTTAGCTCCTCGGTATTTTAATATATGGCTATCCATTCATCCTATTAGAAATAATTGTGTAAGAGAAATACAAGGTCTAGTATAGAACCTGGAATATTTAATGCTTCAAACAGATGATGCATATGGAACATTTACAATGCATTCAATGTAACATCCTATGTAAATAATGAATATGAAATTTTTCATATTTATTAATATTTGTAAATAAGTTTTGAATTTTACTTTAAGTGGAATTCTATGTTTTATGGTGTACCAGATACACAGTAATGGGTTTCGTTGAAATCTCATATCGCACACAATGCTGAGTCATACTGAAAAATAATAATATAATATTATTTTAAATGGAAGTTAACACCTAGCCATTTTATTGGTGGAAATGAACCGAACATACAACAATATTAATATACATGTTTGTTAAATTTTCATACATATATCCAATAAATTTTTGAGGAATAAAAGAAGAATGAATCTGATTTTTAGCATAAATATACTCAAATATTTTTTAAAAGGTCGATTTAAAACATTTTTTATGGAGAACCCTCATTAAATATAGTTTTGGTCTCTTTTATATATTATATTTTACTAAATAAAATTCTTCTTTTGAATTAGGGCATCAAAATTTACATTGGAAATTTTTTTGGTATTTTTATGAAAAAATTCATTTTTTATGAGTGGTGAAATATATTGTATTTAAATTCAACAATGACGTTTAATATAACTTATCTATATGTTAGATTATATTTTTAAATGTTTTTAAAAATTAATTAGGAAACATTTTTACAATTTAATCCAACTTTTTTCATATAAATTAATTTTCTTTTGAAATTGGACATAATCAAGTATCAATCTTTTGATAGTTATTATTTCATAAAAACAACCTATTTGTTTGGACACCAAGAATTAATTTTAAATTAATTAATTCAACATATATGATTTGTATTTGGTAAAATAGAAAACATTTTTGAATTCGTAATATAAAATATATCTAAGGCTGAATTTTTGTCATTATTATGAAAAACATCAATTTTTGATGAATAGTGAAACCACTATGTAGTATTAAATAATCTAACTTTTTCAATAAAATGAAATTGTACTAATTCTATGAATTGGATTTCAAAAATCATAAAAATATTGTTTTTATTTGTAAGTAATATTTGGTTCAATCAGATGATATTTTTTTTGGTGAATAGTATCTTTTGACTTTTATTTATCACGGTTAAAGGTAAGTATTGTAATTAAAGGTAAAAAGAAAATTATAATATTAAAAAAATACCTTAAAAATTGTATTAACCATATTTTATGAGACATTTCCGACCATGGGCATCCATGGGTCATTTTTGGGTCCCCATGGAGCCACTAGGGAGTGATAATGACACTTAGATTAATTAATTTAAAGTAAAAACAAAAATTACACAAACAAATATAATTTAGTAAATTAATTTCTAAATGGGGTTATATAAGTTATCATTTTGACTATAAATATTATTTTAAAAGAAAAAAAAGATTTCCTATATCATGGTATTTTGTTATAATGTTTAGAGATCATATAAATAATATTATTTATGAGACAAAAATAATGCAGTATTTACCTCATTAATAAATGATTTAAATAAATGTTATAATAATATCCAAAACCTATATAATTTTTATTTGATGAATTTATTTGGACCATGAATAATTTTATCATCGACCTTATTGAGTTTTTGACTTTTAAAAACATAAATTAATTATATAATAATATAATATTTTCACACTTTCCAAAAGAACCCCTCCTCCCCTTTATAACAATCACTCAACTCTAACCCATTACTAACACCACTAAAGCCCCTTGTCTCATCCAATAACTGTCAAAATAAGCTCTCAAAATTACCCTATTCCCCCTATAATCCTTACCGTATACAGAAGGCACTTCAAGAAGACCTTTTGGTTTAAACCAATGGGAGTTTTCTGAATTAAAGGATACAGTTTCTCTTAAATTCTTTTATTTTATTTTACATCTCCAACCCCCAAAAAATTTTCACCCATTTAGTTTATAAAAAAACCAGTATCCTAAATATACTAGTATGTTGTTATGATATGTATTAAAATTTCACTTACACACAATTCCATCTAATCGGTAAAGAACATGTTGTTTCTCTGGATGGAAAATTAACGCCTCACGAAACGATGATTGTTCAATTATCTCCTACCACCTCCCATGGTGCCCATTAATATGGAACATTATATATATATATATGATATATATTAGGTTTATTTTTTCTTCATTATTATTTATTTTTATTTTATAGCATTCTTTTTATGGTTTCCATTATGGGTAAACGTGATAATTTCACATAAGGAAGTGCAGACTACCTCACCCTCAAAGTTATATGACTCATTAATGCCATATGTGGGACATATAAAGTATTATGATAAGGAAACATTATATTATATTATACTGGAAATATAAGATAACTATGTATCATTATGTTTGAATTCCATTAAAATAATAAATAGAAATGAAAGTAGTGTTCATGCGTACATACGGCTTACCATCTCCATGAACGGTGTATTACATTTCTTACCTACAAATGTTATGTAATATTATAAATACATGTATATAATTGATATTCATGATATATATGATATATAAATCATGAATTTAATTCTTGATGTAATGAAATTTTGACAATGTGTACAACTTGTAATTATAAGATGTCCATTTTTACTCAAGTACCAAATATCGACAAAACAACCGTTATTAAGTTAAATGATTACATAATGTTTACAACAATGTAATAAGTGATAATAAAGGAAAAGTAAAATTGAAAATGGTTACTAATAAACTATAAATAAACTTCTATTTATTATTTAAGATGAAAAAGGAACAAATGAGTCAAGTCGGACACGAGGTAAGGGATTTCTTATCTCACTTTTAATGCTGTGAGATTTCCATTGTTTTCCACTAATTTATTGAATGTTGTGTATTGTGTACTTCTGTTTGATATATATTATAATAATACATTTTATATTCATGTTATTATATGAATCATTTTGTGGTTATTAACTTTTGTTCATACAACTCGATTGATTATAACATGGTAAGGGATTTTCATCTCACATTTTATTCGCGTGAGATTCATGCTATATTTTCCACTATTTTCTTTTTTGTGGTGTATGTACTAAAAATGATTTTATTAATTTTATAATATGATTCAATTTATGGGTATTTAAATCTTCATTTTATGGTCATTTCTTGATAGGATGTATGTTTTATAAGTTACCAAATCTATATGGGAACCTTTTAACCCGACTTCCATTCCATGGGATAATCTTCTAATTATTAATTATGTGATGCTATGATTATGTGTGGAAACACTATTTATTTATTTATGTTGTAATTTCCACTCCCCTTTCTGTGGATATACTTTTGATACACATAATCACTCCATTCATAAAATCTCAAGTCATCGATATGAACTCAATAAGAGTAATTTTAACTCAATTTCCATTCATTGAGATAAACATCCAAGTCATTGGTTTTATATTAAAAATAACACGTGTGAATTTCCTATGATTTATTTACTCTGAATATCTAATAATATTTAGTGTATTTATATTTTTCACACATTATTATTTAATTGATATTTCATTAATCTAAGGATACCATTTTTAAGTGATTTCATCTCAATTTACATTTCATTGAGACTTTATTATTGTTATGCACCAATTCAATTTTAAACCGTGTATATATTGTCCTTTAGAATATTATATCATGAATCCCATTATTCTCATGATATAATAATGTTCTGATTAAATTTTATTCCTCAATTATATATATTCAATCAAACCTCATTTTGATAAATAATGTTTAACTAATATATCATTTTAAATGTTTTATATATTTAATCTTCCAAATCATTATCATTAACATCTATGTTTTATAAATGGTTTGTAGGATATATTTATATGTAAATAATGTTTTAAAATTATAATTCATTAATATATTCAAAGTTGTATGGAACACATTTATTCAAAAATATCTTTATTAATTTTTTTATATGGTTTTAAAAATGTTTTGATAAAGCATTGTTTATTTCAATATATTGATTTGATATATTGTGATTGGAATGTAGAAATGTTATCATTATTTTATTCTTGTGTCATGTGTTATGAATATGTTATGGTTATTGGGAATTGTTTACGTCTATGGGTGGTTCTGTGATTAACCAAGGGTGGGTGAGAAAGATATAGCTCTCCAATGTATTGGTTAACGTGATGGAGGTAAACGTTAATGTTTATCCTAAGAGATTTATGGAATATATTGTGATGGGTATTCCAAATGTCACTTCCTATATAGCTATGATAACTATAATGTATGAATACTATAAATTCCATAAGTTACCTTTATGATTTATGATTTCTGCATGTTATTTATAAATCATACGATTTCATGAGGCATGTTACGATTGAAAATTATTGTATCATTGATTTGTATTTATTGATGGACTAATGTTTATTTTCATTATTTTATAACCCTTACAGAGAATTTTATGTTCATCCCATGTTTTGAAATGATTTTCACGGGACATAAAGATGAAGAGGGTCAAGGATGAGATCAAGGAAAAGTCATTATATCTAAAACATGGACCTAGACATGTCTATTTTTTAAAAGATTTTTTTTAATTTTATGAAAAATAGAAACTAGGTAGTAGTGTCTACATGTATTATTCCAATTGTTATGTAGTATTTATGACCTAATTTTAGAAAACTCCATACCTGAAAGGATACTGAATGTGAATTCTTGACATAAATCAAGATTATGTTATGCTTAATGCTGTGTCTTTATATTCAACCTCTTATGTTATAATCGGTGGATTTTCCATTGTCAATTTGAAAGGGATTTCAAGGTGAATAAACTATTACATTTTTTCAACAATACTAAATATTCTCAAAAACATTCCAATGTAGTTTTTCTATGATAACATGAAGTTTCTAGATATATTGTCTCTCTTCATCATTATATTCCAAAAATGTCACCAATTTTTCCATGATTGTTCATCTTTAATTCCTCAACTAGTTTCACTCACAACTACATTATTCTGCAATGGTAATATCTTCCACATATAAACGAATATAATATCTCTATCACCAAAATACATTATGTAATAATATTTTGGGATACTATTAGTTGTCCTAAAATCCAAACTACTGGATTGGGATGTACCATTTTGACAAGATATTATTAATATTAAAATAAAAAATACCACAATTGCAATATGGATCATCGATTTCTTCCTTTATCAAATCTTGAATTTCTGCCTTTGTTTCTGAAAATCCCTTTTTCTCCCAAAGTTCCCAAGTTGTGTGATGGGATCCCGCAACTATCGATAAATGCCTGTGAATTCACTGATGTCATGTATATGTTGAATTTTACCTTGATAGTGCGCTTCAAACAAAGACGTCCATCTGTAGTTCTCTTTGATCATTTCATATTCGATTTGTGGAATTTGAAGGAGCGTTCAACTATTGGTATTCTCGACTCAAGGAACATAATGGTTAGTTTTCATTCAGAGGAAGATATGGTTCTGTAATTGTCCTCTGCTCCATGAGCATGTGATGGCACTTGATTTTTTCTTTTCCGCTGGTCTTATGACTTCCACATGAAACGAGATTCTCCGACCACTACAATCTGGGTAAGATTTCCTGAACTACCACTTCTTTTCCAGAACCCTACCATTATTCATATGCTTGGAAACTTGGTTGGACGTTATCTTTGTTCCGACAGTAGAACCAAGGTTGTGTGCCATCCAGTTTCACTGTGAAAATGTGTTGATGTAGACCTCTCGAAGCCTCCTGTTAATTCATTTTTCATTGTTGTGAGTGAGGAATTTAGATATAAGAAGTATGTGGTGTTTGAATCGTGGCTTGAGTATTTATCCCAATGTCTCAAAGTTGGGAATCATAAGGTTGTTTGCAGGGGTATAAGGGTGGGTTTTTAGGTTGCAGCGGATGGACTGGTTGCGGGGAACTTTCAGCATCGGCAGGGGAAACATCCTGTTATTGATGCGGTTCTTCATGGCGCCCAATTGATGTCGGTGGAGGTGTCTCCTAACCCGCTGGCCGATGTGGTGTCAGGGTGTTTGACGAATGATCTTGGTGTGTTTAATCTTGAATGTCTAGTGGACAATGCCCAATCTGCAATACAACCAACAGGGACCAATGGGGATATTCTTGAGGTTGTAAAAACAGGAGATATGGTGGATGCAAAGATCATAGCAGAACCTGATGGGAATAATGTTGTAGTGAGGGGAATTCCTTCTATGGATATACAGGAAGGTGGGACTTTGGATGATAATAGAGGATGGTTGAAGGTTTCAGCTGGGATAAAGCCACAACTGGGCAACCAAGTGACCCTCATTGCACTTGGTAATTGCATTGCTGGTTTGATGAATGATGGTCTGGAAGTGCATCAGGATCAGGCGATGGTGGAGCAAGCCGTTTCTTCTTTTCCTCCTGGGCCGACATCGGCTGAATTTGTTGATGGTCCTAATGGATGTGGGACTCTGAGTCTGGTAAAAGAATGTAAGCACTGGAGGCATTCTCTTGTAGACAAGGAAACACAAAGGAGTGGTTGTGAGAAAATACAGACCAACTTTCATCCCCTGAATGGTGTATGTGAAGAAGATATTTTGTAGAAAGAGGTGCATGTTGGTCATGAAATTATGGGACAACTGTAATTCTTAGCAATGGTTGATGCTAACAGTCCCATAGGGCAAGAACAAAGAGTGAATGATGGTTTCCAAGGGGCGATTATCTCTGGAAATTGGGGAGATATATCTGAAAGTGAAAAGGAGAACACGGGCAGGAGGGTCCGGCTTCTTATAGTGATGTTGTGCAAGGTGGAGAGATGACTATGTTAGGGAAGGAAGAAGTTATGACCAATCCAAAAAGAATAAGTCAAAGGAAAGACTACTCCTCTATTCCAAAGCAACTATCCACTTGGTCCAGCAAAGGAAAAGGTATTCATTCTAACGAGCAGTTTTTATATATGGAAAAGTTAAATCTTAGGAGGAAGCATGTTAAGATGATGAAGCAATATGACAGCTCAGAATGGGAGTCAACCAGTATGGATGAAGCAATTTATTATATAAATAATGATGGGTATGGATTTTATGACATGTAGTTTTTTTCATGGCTTGTAATGTTTGTTTGCTTCACTTTTCCTTTATTTTAATAAATGGGCAGAGACCCTGTCTCTGGATGAGCTTTTTGGGTATAAATGTTTCCATAAGTTTTTACAATTTATAATACAATAAAATTAAACTCATGAACATTTATACTGATATTTAATTAGATATATAATTATTTATATAAAAATGTATTATATTAAATAATTTAATATATAGATTTATATATACATTATTTATTACATAGAAAAATATAAATAGTTATTAAGTATAAAATTATTTTTTAATTATACTCAAAAATAATATTATTAATATAAATAGATTAATATATATATATATATGTTTCTATGTGTGTGTATGATTTATAGCTGATCAAATCCATAACTCTATATATATATAGCTATACAATTACTTACTAATTCTATGATGATTTTTCATATGCCTTATTTTTAAAATGGTTAATAAGTAACTCGTACATGACATAGAGTCCTAGAATACATGACTCAAAGGTCTATAGCTAAAAGGGATTTTTTAGTCATTTGAAAAAACTAATGTAAATTAATTACACATAATTACTATTTGAATGGTTGATATTTGATCACCACCTAGTGACTCGGTCAATATGTCCATACCTCATGAAAAGATATGTGGGGAATAAACCCAATCAATGTCCAATTATCCCTTCCATGTCAATGTCTAGTTATCTCTATATGGTCACAGTTACCACTTCAACCCATCATCTGAGGCTACTCCAGTGTTGTCCAATCACACTACATTGATGGAGCCAAGGGATAGTATATTAGTGGTTTAATAAAAATCCATATCTCCAAATTCATTTTAACAGTACAAACACTATAGTACACCAATACAACCATTTTTATTAAACCAACATGTATAAAAGAAATAGTACTACTAATGTTCAATGAATACTATCTTCAACCATTTCTTATCAGGGGTTTCATTAAAGATTGTATGGAGTCTTTATCACTAGGGAAAGCCCCCACCAACTCCATCTATAAAAATAAAAAAAATTACACATATAAATATACATACACTAAGAAGTAAATATACATGCACATATAATTACATACATTCATGTAAAAATTTAGACACACACATGCACGTATATACACATACACAGGAATGAACATTCATAGACATATTAACACACTCCTAAAAAAATATACACATATATACAGACACATACACACATACACATACATTTATACAAAAAGATACACCTATATGCACATACCCATACATTCCAATACACAAACATACAAATACACTAACAAACATTAAAATTATCACAAACGATCACATAAATACGTAAAAATATGTACACAAACATATAAAAAAAATAAGTAAAAATACTAACTCACACATGTAAATACACATAAATACAACTACATACACAAAAAATAATTTGTGAAACCCCATGTAACTATTTTTTGACTCTGTTTATATTTTGGGTTATTTTTATGATTAATGATGTTTTTACATGTTTCTGTGTGTTTTTGGGATCTAAGGAGGGTGTTCAGACTTGTATGGTCATAGAATCTCGTGGCTCATTGGGAATAAAAATTGAATCCATGGGGTTTCTCCCATTTTAAATGATAAGGGAAAATTAACATGGGAGGAATTTTAAATAGACTTTTTCAAGGTTTTCGCTTTTAGGAAATTGATATTAGCACTATTTCATGGGAAAAGGAATCCTGAGTGCAAAAATGGTGAGTGGGGTGTGGTTATGTGACATAGTTTTGGGAATTGGGAATGTTAGGACTCCTATGATAGATAACTAGAAATGCACCGAAACGTGGATAATTTTGTAGTTCATGTTATTATGGAATTCAAATTTCAAAATTCACATTATTTTTATATTTTTTTCTCTTGGATTATTATGGGGTTTGTTCCCATGTCTCCCCTCACACTTATGAATTTGGACGTAGTGAGAGACCATACAGATCCTCCTTTATGATTCTTATACTCCAAGGGTTTTATTATTGATTTATTTTAAAATCAAGTACATTTCTATGTTTATATCATTCATTCATAATTTACTTTTCTTTTCTCTTATTTTGAAAAATTTTCCCTTCTTCCAACAACCTCAGTCGTAATGTATGTCAATTTTAGGGTTTAGTAGGGGTCTAAATAAGGGTTTTTGGTTGTTAGGTATCAATGAGGGTATGATTTATTTTTATTATGAAATTTTAGATTAATGGGGGCATGGTTTTCCATATTTCTACAAGAATTGAGGTATATATATTATTTGATCCATTATTAATATTCAATAATATTCATGGGTGTTTTAAATTAATTTTTCTTAAAATTAATCATACTTGAATTAGACATGGTGGTTTGGAAATACATATTTTTTGGTTTTAATTACATTTATTAGAGTCAACTGCATGCTAAGTGTTCATGGAATGCTCAAGTTGATCTTTTAAGTGAATGTTAACGATTTAAAAGGGGATTTTAAAATTTATTTTCCATTAAATGGAATGAGTTTTTTTATTAAATATTTATTTAGGGAAAACATGATACTGAACCTTATTCCAATATATTTTAATCCATCATGTCTTAGTGGGACATTTACATATTTTCAATGGAATGTGTACTTTTTCAATTTATTTTTCATCAATGATTAATTGATTGAATTTTAAATAATATAATGATTCATGGAATTACAAATGTGTTTTGATTTACTATTTTAATCTTTGTTAAATTGAGTATATTTCAAATTATGGAAACCCTAATTATTAACAACCGTTGTTTATTTTATATACATTACTAATTCTGCCCTTAAAGGAAATGTTATATCTTTTTTATTATTGCTAAATGCGCATAGAGGTGAAAGGGTATTAATTCATGAGACAGTGATAGATGTGAGATGAGGTTTTTTGTAATGACATAAATTTATTTAATGAGATGATATTTTGATTTCTTTTTCCAACCTACTCATTGTTGATATATTGGGAACCTTAGTTATCTATGTAGAATGTACATATGCATGTTACACTAGATTAGTTTTTTTATGATGTATAGTGCCAAAACAATTACCCCATCCAAGTGGTTTTACATATAAACGATGATAAAGGACTATAACAATGAAGTGTTTATAGTTTTACATAATATTCCCCTAGTAAGACTAAAATAATGAAACTAGGTACAATATCATTCATAATAAAGACTAGTGATGATCCTATGATCCTTGGATAATAATTTTGTTTTGTAGTGGATGTGATATATATTATTTTCTTCGATCCAATATATTTTATTTTGATCCATGGAATACATGATTCATTTAATGTTTTTTTTATTTTTGTGCAAAAATATCATAGTGTATGCTCTGTTAATTTATTATATTCTCTAGTGGTATTCGGTTATATCATAAAATTAATTTTATATGAGTAGGGATCTATGGTCTCTGTAATAAAATTTGTTTAGTCATATGAAAGTTAAATTGATAAATTTAATGAAAAAATAGGAAATAATGTTGTTGTTTTTAATTTAAATTGATACCTATTAGGTTTTTGTAATAAATATTAATGAAACGTTTCAATATATTTAGTTGAGATTAATGATATGGTCTTAGTCTGTATGTTCGATTTTTTTATTTCTTTTTTTAAAATTTGTTTCAAAATGAATTAAAGATATTAAGAATCATTTTTTATAATGTTTTATCTTGTTAAAAATGTATTTTATAAATTATTCTGTATTCATTTTTTCAAATGTCCTGATATTTAAAACCAAATTCATGAATGATTATTTTTATTATTCATATGTTTATATATTGGAGAAATAATTCATAAATGAGTATTTTATATTCCTGTAAAATAGTTTCCAAATGTGGGGATTTTGAATACCCTTTGAGCCTAGTTGAAGAATTTTTGGGTTGTTTTTTTCATGTTTTTTTTATCGGTTCATTACAAAATAATACCAAGTACCAGTTTATTAAATGTTTATTGGTTATTTTGGTATAATATTTTAGATTTTCAATGTAATTTTAGAATTTTTCATATTTTCATTGGGACTCTATAGTTTTTTCATGGGATCTTACCTTATACCCATCTTCCATGAAGAATAATGAGTTTCCATGGGTAGTGGGATTTTGAATATATTCATATTTAGGTGTATTGGTATTTGATATAATTGATATTTATTACTCATTCATTTTTTTGGGCATAACTAGTGGTTACAAAAGGTTTTGGATGATAATGGGAGGATATACATTGATGCATAATTAGTTCATGTGATAAGAAACCAATGTAGTTCTAGAGTGGATTTTTCTTAAACTTTTTCATAGGTGGTTGAATGATTGGAATTTGGTTGAACAAACTAGGAGTCCAATTAAATCATAGTTTATTATACTTATTGTATATGAAATTTACACTAACCTTGAGTGATAACCACTAATGGGGATAAAAAATTAGGATTATATGATGCGTTGATGGATAATATTTGATGTTTATCATATTTGTTATGACCTTATTATGAAAATAATTTTTTGTGGTTATTTTAAATTTAATAAAAATATATTTAGGTTTTAAATGAAAACTTATGTTTTTATAAAATGGATAGAATTTCATAAAAGAAATTTTTTAATTTTTGATTCCATAATGATGAATAAAAATTATCATTAAGATATCAACAAAATTTGTTTGTAATTTAAAAAACATTATCCTCAAATAGTATATTTTTATGAGTTGTTGGATTTGAAATGATAAAAATGTGTTGTTTGAAATGATGAAAATTATATGTATTTTTTAATTTAATGTTTATTTTGACGAGTGAATTTTATAAAAAAATGGATTTAAACAGTCACACGAGATTCTCATTTTAATAAATAGTTAGTGATTATTGAATATTGATAGAAATGTATTTAAATTACCTAGGGGTGTTAGGACTTTTTTGAGTAGATTGGAATGACATAAAATGGATGGTTATATTGGATGTAACATGTTATTTTTGGAAATTATTTTATATTCCTTATGAAATGTGAATGTCTTTAAATGTCCGTGAACTTTTGGGATAATGGAATATTCTATAATTTGTTTTTGATTAAGGATTTGTGATTTTGGGTGTGCTCATGATTTGTTTTAATTGGTTGATTCAGTTTGGTAAACATTAATTGGTTGGATTCATAATTATTGTTATTTATTGTATTCCACTTATTAGTTTCTCTATGCAAGGTAGAAATATTATATTTTGGGATGTAATTTTGGACAGTTCGTCTTCTATTTAAATATGGTCCTCATATAATTTTTCATGGATCATTTTATAAATAGAGTTGTAACTATTAATGTTCCATATCATCATGTGTAGGTGAATCATGGAGATTTATTCAAGGTAGTGCTTTTTAGGGGGGGGGGCTAGAGACCATTTATGTAGATAATCCCAAAATATTTTGATCCTCATTAATTGTGAGAAACTGGTGATGGTTAGTTGAAAATTTTTCCTTGTTCTTGAGAGGATTTCCGCAATTGAACAATTGATATGTTCTATGTTCTAGTGTGAATGATTGGTAATTTATGACTGAGTGGTTGTAAGATAATGGATCTTATTTGATGTGATACTTTGGGTCACAATCGTTTGATTCACAATGAGATAATGTGGGATGAAATAGTAATTTTTTCACTTTGTTTTGATATACTCTGATTGTAGATTTCATAGTAGATCATATTGTGATTGAGGTCTTGATGTGATATTCATGTAATGCATCATTTTTTTGTTTATTGGATATCTCAAAAGGTGGTTGTTGTTTCAATATTTAATTTACTCAAAATCTGATAATTATTATTATATTATTGGCACATTGTAGTCCATGATAGGAGGTTTTCCAGATGGATTCAACATGGGGGAACCATTTCTGTGTTCTCAAGTAAGTATAAGGAGTTGTTTAATTTTTGTTTAACTATGAGTTATGTCTATTTAAAATATTATTTTGGGATCCCTGTGGGATAATATTCTATTATTTCTCCCTCATTTCACTCATTTAATAGTTTCATGAACTTTGTAAAGTACTATGTTATACCATGTTGAGTCATGCTCATGGTTGTAGTGCCTTTTCATGTTTCTTTGAGTTATTTTTGCTTTGGGTACTTAGTTTTATGGGGATTTCTTATATCCTGATAGGATTATGGGGTCCTATGGTGTTTTGTGTTGGTTATATTTTTTGTCGTTTATGGTTAGTGTAATTTTTGGGATTCATTCAATGATTAGTGTTAATGAGTTTTTTTGGCGGTACAAAAATTATATAATAAGGGTAGTATATGGTTTATCAATTTTATTAAAATAATAAATAGTAGGGAGACCAATGAACATTATTCAATTTCAATGATCTTTATTATGGATTTCTATGATTTTGGTGATGCATGTCCTTTTTTATTTATTATTAAGGACCCTTCAATGAGTTTTGAGGGATGGTGAATTGTGTGTTATTTCCATCATTTATGAGATGTTTCTTGGTTACCACCCCTTAAAACCTCTTATGATTGGGTGTGGAGTTATTGTATTATAATTATTGTATCATAGTAGATACCATTATTTGTGTAGAATGTGGCATAGTGAGTTTAATATTGAAATACCAATGTGATAGTTATATATAAATCTATTTTATTTTCTATTATTTAAATATTTCATGTTGTTCCAAATGGTTTCAATGTGTTTCAGGTATCCCCAAATGTTTTTCTCAATGAAACAAGACACCATTCCATATATCCATATGGTTGAGAATTTTATTGAGTTATTTGGCCTTGTAATTCCCCCTATAGGATACAATAGGGGGAAATGATATAGAGTTTGATGGTGGCTATTTGGAAAATGGGATTCCTTAATAAAAATTGGATGAAACTCCACATTTTGGGGTAAGCCATTTCTGTTTCAAAAATATTTATTGGGAGTATGCCACATAACTTGTGTCATACATGTTGGGAATCATGGGGGGTTTCCTTGCGGTTCACCAATATGTGGTGAATGTCATGTTTCCTTATCCTAAGTTAATTTTTTCTACAGTTATTCATCTTTTACATTTTTTAATTATTATGGATTGATCCAACTTTATCCCATATCACTTAAATGTTTGGAAATATGGAGAATCCTTGGAGATCCTCTATCATCCCCCACCTTCCAAATTATATTTATTTATCTTTTCATTTATATTTATGTGGATCCCTTAAGATAGAAACATCGTCATTCATCTCTAATTCATCACTCATATATTTTCTCAATTTTCCCATCTTCCATAGACCATCTTTATCTTGTGGGATGATTTATAGGTTCTAAATTGGAATATACAAGGGTTTATTTTGTTTTTAGGGAAGAATTACATAATTTTAATTCTATTTTAGCTTTTTTTATTAATAGAAACATGACTTTTCTGGTTTCTAATTTGATTGTTATAACAACATGACCCTAGAATCCTAGAGCTAGTGCGTCATTTTATTATATTATCCTGATTATAAAGAATAAAACCCTAAAGGGTCATTCTATTTAATAGTTTTGGAAATCCAGATTACATTCTGGATAAAAATAATACATTGGTATATATATAACAAAAATAATATACATAATAAAATAATATAAGATGAATCATCGAACATAAAAAGTATTTCTCTTTATAACCTGGGGGACAGTAAATATAGTAAGTGTATGCTCAAAGTCTCATTAAGTGTAAGTAATGTTGATGAAATAAATAATAAATAGGAATAAATAAACCTGGAATGGTAAATAACTGAAAACACATTCCTTTCAAATAAATATATAATGAATAATCAATATGAGAAGTGATAAAATGGAAAACACATTCCTTTAAATCAACAAAATTCTAATGAAAAGAATCCATAATTTTATCATATGAAACCCTCTGGGATAATAAAAATGATAAATAAAATATATTCGAAGAAAATCCATAATTTTTTTATTTTATATCTAACACACATGAATCATATACCATTAATACCTTACAAAATATTGTTTAAAACTATATATAATAACACATTTAATTTGGCCAACGTACTTGTCTCAGGAGAACTTATCGATGAATCGAGGGGCTATATAATGTTTGGGAACCACTATTCCATTCCTATAGTAATAAATCCTCATTTAGAGTAATAAAAAATAAAATTACTTATCATGTATCGTTATAGAATAATGAATACATATTTATCAATAATTCTTCAGTTAATCAATTAACCATCAATGTGAACACTATATTTAAAAATATTATACAGTTTAGGAAATAATAATATCCATTGTAAGATAATATGGATATTCAAAGAAATTTATAATTAATAATTATTATCAAAAATGTATTGTTTCAAGATAATGTTAATAATCATGGAATGAAGTGGGATTGAAAAGATAATCATTAAAAACAATCTTGAGGACAATATTTTTGGAACATTCAATAGTGTCCTATGAAATATTAAAACACTTGAGTCATAATTAAAATTAATTTATGAAATTAAATTAAAAATTTAATATAATTATAGTAATCATATTAATTATAAAATATTTAAATAGGATGTATATACAACCTATAAAATATAATTGGTTTATAAAAACAAATAACTCTCAATGGAATTTTACATGAGATGAAATCCCTTAATTTGTGATTCATATTGGGTGATCATCCACTAATCTCTTGAATATTGGATTTAATATTAATAATAAATAGTCAATGAAACATATTAATATTTATGGTATCATATATGATCATATAATAGTATCATATTTCATTAACATTATATTATTATATAAACTATTTTCTCATGTTAATTGACTAGTTTCTCAAGTATATTTTATCATGTGACTTGTTTTTATTATTTATTAGATTGTTGTTTTATCGTATCAAAAATGTAAACCATGATATAAATATAATATATATTTCTAATATATATATATATATATATGATAATTCATCAAATTTTGAGATATAAAAAACATATGAACCACTTATTGAGATGGTTGGTCATACATACACATAAACACTAATTTGAATTTATTCACAATAAAATATTGTAATTTAAATGATATATATGTATATTAAAACTCCATTATAATATAAATTTCATTTATATTAAATAGTTTTATTATAACTGTACTTTATAGGTTCTATGTGCAGTGCGATTGAATCACATCGCATTGAGGAGGTCGAAGTCCACACTTCCATAAATAATGTTATTATATTTCATCAAATTGAAAATAAAAAGGGTATGTGTTAAAAAAGAAATAAAAAAACTATATGAAATAATAAATTTCATATATATCATAAATATACTTCATGGTTATCATAGTTCCTAAACCATGAAAAGTGTTAAATGAAATAAATGAACAATCATCATTTCATGAGGCAGTTGTTCTCTATAGACAGATGCTATGTTCTTTAGACATTAGATGAAAAAAACTTTATTTAACAATTTATATGTAACATAAATATAATAGTGTATTTTTGATAATAATATTATTATATAATCATTGAATAATAATATATTAGGGATTAAACAATGAAATTTAAAAAAAATAGCTTGAGGTTGGACTTCACCTCTTCTTTAGGAAACTTGTTTTGGTTTTCATCAATGATATTCCTTAAATAGTGTTAGTTCAACGATTATTGTTCTAATGGAAATTTAATAATGTTATAAACCATGTTTGAAATGAATAGGTCGTTGAAAATTTTCATGGGAGGTGTAAAGAGGTGGTAGTATTGGTGGCCTTTTATAGTGGGGGAGGAGTGGCACTATTGTAAATTTAGTGAATCAAAATTCAACTAACATTTTTCCTAATTCATGTGGATCCAATAATGGGCCAATGTATATCCATGGGAGGATATTGTAAATACATGGTAATATAATGGCCTTTAGAAAAGGTTATAGGTCATTTTAGGCCTTATTATTGTGGTTTAGTCCTCCGTTAAGCTAAATTCTGACTTAAAATTTGTAATATTTTTAATTAATTTGAACAATTTTTTTGGAAAATATATGTTGAACATATTAGATAATATATATTTTTATGAATCCAAATATGTAATAAATTATTTCTATATCCAGTAATATAAATGGACGAAATTAATATAATATTCATCTTGAACACATGATATCAATTATGGTTTTAAAAGTATAGTCGTTCAAATGATTACTATGTTTTTTTATTCAATTTCAGAGTGAAATTGGTTACAATTACTAAAAATGGTTTTAATGGTAAAAATTTATTTTAATTAAATATTAAAATCATATAAAAATAATATTTATCCTTATAAATAAATTTCTGAAAATTTTGTTTTTATTTCAAATACATTATCTTTGAATATTCATGAACAATTGAAACATCACAGAAAAATACACAAATTTTACACTGATATTTTATAGATTATTAGCATTATGAAAAATAATTTTTATTTTCCATATTAAATTAAAAAAAATCAATATACAAATTTGATATAGTTTCTCCCTCAAATTTATGTAAAATTTCCTTTATTATAATAATTGTTTCAGGCATAATATTGTGTTTGTTCATATCCTAGGTCAATCTAATTTATGGAATAAAGGTAAAAAATATTTTATTTAATATTATATATATATATATTATTAATATCACTCACTAATTGTTATTAATTTAAATTATTAAAAAAATAACTTAGTGGGCATAAAAATTTTCATTTCTAAGTAATTCAATTTCAATAAAATTAGTTATTTATTTACATCAAATAAAATTGAAACCTAGGAATTCATATTTTCTTTTTCTAGACCATATATTTAAATAATTTATTTAATCTTATTTACAACAACCATTTCAACATATAGGATATATTTTATTATATTATACAATAAAATTTGTAATAAAATATTATTGTCTGGTACGACATGTTATTGAGTGATATAAAAACCATCGAGTAAAGTAATTATTATATGTAACAGAAGCCAAAATATAGGTTATATATTAGGAAATATATATAACAAATTTATTCAATATATCATAATATCTTAGGAGGCTATAATTTTTTCTATGCTTGGGGTTGTATGTCATACATTCTAGTAAGTCCAGTATACTTACTTTTGACCTTTAGGGTGATATATTCTCCCCACCTTAATTAAATGTGTCCTGATAATTAAAACAAGATCTAAATGTTCAAGGGTTTAAAATATTACTCAAAACCCCACATCATAATTTTATTTTATAACACATCTTCTTAATAATATGGAAAGCGAAATACAATGTTCACATAACTGCTTTCCCAGGTATGGGAACAATAGTGGGACATGAAAATGTTGTTACGGAATAATAATATATCAATAATGTTCTGATGGAGAGTGATACTAAACATGTTATATAGAATGTTTAGGACTACAAAGATTTAAATCAATATTAGGAAAAAGATCATTAATATCATAAAACATTATGGTAATTGAACAATGATGTTTTTCGATCACTTTTCCATGAGTTGATATTTTATTTCATTCTCCAAAAATATGTGTAAATACAAGTATCTATAAACACAATATCATCCTTTGATTTCACCAGAAACTATTTCAACCTCATATCCTAGAAAAAGATTCATCAAATGGTGATGTAATACATAAATCACTAACAACTCATAAATAGATCAAATTATTCAATTTATAAATGGATTAATTTTCCAAATTATTTTGATATAACACTTTGGTTACATAATTTCCAAAATGATCTTATCCTTATCCTTAAATCCTCATAAATTATATCCTCAATCATCACATACTGAAAATGTGAACACATTAATCGTTTATTATCTTGAAATATGGTAGTAACATCAACTTCTATGATTATTTACTTGGAACATGCATTCATCCTTAATTAAAAAACATGATATTTGATATATTCTGTAAATCAAATTTTTTTGTAAACTACATCAATGGTAGAATAAAAAATTTTCATGAAAAATATTTAATTAGTTACATGTTATTCTACATAGTTACTATACAATTATTTATTTATCTAAACCAAATTGTCTCAACATTATTAAATATTTTAGTATTATCTATCCATCAACAATTTACTATCCTAAAATTTAAACTAAATATGTAATAACATATCATGATTCCAATTTTAATATTATCTCATTTCATTATTGAAAAATAACTCTAGTAAAAGTGTTTTATATTTAATAAATAATATGATGAGAATTAGAAAAATAAATTTATTTGAAAAAAATATTGTAGATCCAAATACTTAAATACAATTATAACTCCAATTTGGATGGGTCGATAAAATATGCTTGACCATGAAGATTAGATTTTTATGAGGTATATCCTCTTGATAGCTGGGTAATTCATTTTCATAGTCCCCTATATATTTGTACTCAGAACACTAAATAATAGCATTTTCTTTTTTTGGGTTCCATTCATTTTCATGGTAATCCTTTTATCCTCCCTTATAAAAAATCCCAATTTTTTCAAGTATTTACATGGGATATTATATCTATAGTTATCACATGTTGAAATACTTATTTCCCTTCTTCCCATTATCTATTGTTTTCTCTTACTTTCTCCTATACTCTTTATTACCTCTGATTCCATATGACCTAGTGTGTTTATTCTATATATTGATAAAAAATAAAATTATTTCTTTGTATGAGAAATTGTTTTGAGACATAAGAGACATTCAGAGAATTGGAATAAGATTATAAAATATGTTTTCAAATGTGAACTCTTTATTGTGCATGTTATATGTATCATAATAGTATAATCATTTCATGGTGTCTTCATATTCATCAAAAAAATATTCTTCATTTTTTAGTATCCTATGAAATATTCTCATCAACTAAATTTTCTGACCACGTGTATGTATTTATATAATAATGGCTCCACAAATGTTCTCAATTTCATTAGTTTTATGTCTTCATCACCCTAATATTGTTGATCAAGTAACACAATTAATTAACATATAATTTGAGTCAATATAACACAAGTGTTACCATTTCCATTTCATTGCATCCCAAGGCCATTAATAAATTCTCCAGATACATAATCAATTTCTGAACTACAATTATATTATTAGTCCTACAAAAAATGTAGGAAATTTATATCTTAAAGTGATCAATTATAGGAGACTATCACTATGGAATATGTTTCTCTATTCTGGAAAGGTTATCTTGTATATCCTGATTATTTTCCCCCAATATAAACATAATTTTCCTCCTTCCAATAGAAACATTGATTGTTTATTCAGTAGGTAAACCGATAAATCATATAGGAGTATTGATAATAGTTATCCTTCAAGGTTACATTACTAATTAGATTTATATATTGTATTTGATAATATATTAATAATATATATTTCAAAATATGGTAAAGCACATGAAATAGAATAATTTATCATAAATTTTAAAATCCTTAAGAAAAAATTAGGGGATATATTTACTTTAAAATCCTTTATAATGGTTTGAAATAAAAATTATATATATCTTATGTTTACTCCTAATGAGTATCAAACTAGGATCATAGAGAGGCCCCTTTTGTGTACCATTTACATCGAGTCTGGCTCGACAAACCGTGTCAGAGTTATTACTCAAAGGTACATCTGTGCAAGTATGATGTCCAATTGTAGAATCCAGGTAGGTATATATTGATAATAAGCCCTACATAATATATACCTTGAAAAAAATTCTTGGATGGTAATCTAAAAATTTACAAAAATATATATTAGGGTTATTTTCTTAATTATATGTTTTTTAAATATACTTTTTTATATTTCTATAAAACACCCTTTGATAAAATCAATAACACACTAAACCGAGAATCCCAGAGCCAATGCATTATTTTATTACATAGGCACGATTAGACAGAATAAAATCCCAAAGGACCTATTATTTTATTAATTTTTAAAATCATGATTACATATATGACACCCATAATAAATTTGGAAATATAAAATAAAAACAGTATATATTATAGATGAAAACAACGACATCCTTAAATCTCAATCAATAGTTTCCTCTTCATAACCTAGTAAAATAAAACATAACATGGGTGAGCTCAAATTATCAATAAGGTTTTGTCGAGTACAATAAATAATGAATCAATGAGAATAAATAAACATAAATGGTATAGAACATGTGACACATGACATTCAAATAACTAATTTAGGAGTAATAAATATAGATGTTTATGAAAATAAAAACACATTCAATTTAATCATTAAATTGACACTCAAATGAATCCATATATTTTATCATATGAAAATAAAAGTGATAATCAAAATGAAAAAAAATATATATCATGAAAATTATTATTTATTGGATGTCATGTCTTAGTCACATGAAAAGATATACCATCATGACATTTGGCACAATAGTTTAAAACTATGGATATAAACCCATTTTAATTTGTTATAATTATTTATCTCATGAAAACCTATCGATATATCGAATGATAACATAAATACATGGACCCACCAAAATTTAAAATAACAATAATAACTCATATTGAATAATTGAAAATAATATGCCTTATCAAATATTTACTATGAATAAATAATGCAGATTTTCCAATAATTCCCCAGTTAATTAAATAAAATTAAAAGTGAACATTGTATTTGAAAATAATATATGGTTTAGACATTAAAAATATCAATTTAATGAAAATATGGATATTCGAAGAAATTTACAATGAATAATAATCAATATAAGGTGATTATTTCATTTTAATGTTAACAATAATGAAACGAAGTGATATTGAGAAGATAATCCTTTAGAACGTTGTTGTGAAAAATATTCGAGAAAAATTTCAATGGGTCTCATACCACATTGAATTATTTGAATAATAATTATCATGCATGTATGATATCAAATGGAACATATAATATCATGAAAGTATGTATATAATGATATAACATGTCAAATGTAATTATATAACCCATATAATAGTTAATTGGTGTATCACAACAAATAAGTCTATATAGAATGTAAATTGAGGTGATATCCCATTCATTGTGATTCTTTTGGGATGTTCTTACTTTAACAACATTTATAATAGATTTACGATTTTTAATAACCTATTATAAAACCATATTAATAATTTTTGATATCATATATGATCATCATAAAATATATTATTACCCATATGTTAACATTTATTCATTTTTTTCACTAATTTTTTTTTTCAATTTTTTAGTTTATCAAGTATGGTTTTTCTTGTTACATGAAGATATTATTAATTAAATAATGGTTTCGTTATATGTAGAACAGAAACCATTATTTAAATATTATATATATTTATAATATATAATAATAATTATTTATTAATATTTTTATATAATAAAGGAAATGCATTGTACATGGAGATGGTAGGTTATTTGTATGCAAGAACACTCCATTCACTATTTTTTGATATTAAAGTACTGGAAATTAAATGATATATATATATAATTAATACAATACAATATATATTTCATATATATTTCGTAGGTTTATTAAAACCACAATTTATCCATTCCATGTATATTATGAAAGAATCACATCACTTTGAGGGGGTTGATGTCCAAAAATTCTCAAATGATGTTATCATATTTATAAAAATTTGTAAGAATAAGTTTATGTGTTATAAAATATTTAAATAAGAATAAATACATAATAAAAATAATTTATATCGTATATAAATTTTATGAAAATTATTATTCACAACCATGAATGGTTGTAATGGAAAAGATTATAAATCATCACTTCATGAGGCGATAGTTTGTCTCACATGAATGGTAAGTTCACCCCCCTTGTATGCATGATTGTGTATATTCTGAATGATCCCATTACATAAAAAAAATAGTATATTTCAAATACATTTTTATCATGTAATCATAGAATAAGTATATTTTAGGAGGTGGAAAATAAAATTAAAACTAATGAGCATTATAAGGGATGCTTCCTCTTCTTTGGGTAACACCATTTCAATTAAACTAAAGGGCTTCCTTGGATGAATATTTTACATAGTGGAGACATATATAATGAAAATAGAGATGTTTAGGAACTATTTTAGTGGTGATATTTTGATCCAATGTTGTTTGAGTGGCGTTAGGAGGTGGGAGAAGAGGTGTAACGCCAAAAACCTAGTTACCAAGAGTCATTGCATTATTACATAACATTGGAATGATCACAAGGAAATCATGTCATGAAAGACCAATCAATTTAGTATTATTGGAACCAAGATTCATACATAAGTTCAACTTTACAACATGAAAAGAAATACAACACAGATTTAATCAATTGGAAACATCCAAGCCTACTAAATAATGCATGAAAGTAACTCATAACTAACTTCTTCCTATATTGGAAAATGAAACATAAAAAGGGGTGACCTCAAATGCTAAGTAAGGGTAAGAAAAAATAGCAAAAGATAACATAAATATTATGAATGGTGAATAATTGAAACCACATTCCTTTACCAATAATGAACATGGATACTTTTATGGAAGGAATATGAGCTGAGTAAATAATTCCATAATAAAACATAATCATTTATATTCTACTAGTCGAATGACCACATGAACAATCAATATTATTTTCATAATGAGGAAATCTATAATGTCAGACATTCTGAAACAATTTATCAAGGCCTCGACCAAGACATATAAAAATGAATAAGTCCTTGTCGAAAACCATATATCAAAATAGGGAAATGTCCTCAGCCAATTCCAAGTCAAGTTGTCTCATGAGACCTACCGATGCATCGAAGAGCTATATCTTGCTCTTCCCATCACTTACAAAGTCCAATACTTTCCTCATATGAAAATTCTTAAACATATAATAAATATTCATACTAAAATAGTCATAAGAAATTTCAATAATTTAATCCTAAACCATGAATGGTATAAAAATATCACATCCAAGTCAAATATATCACAAAACCTTCAACACAATATAGATGTTTTGTATCATAATAAATCATCTTCAAATAATCTTAAGATCAATAAAAGGATGTTGACATAGTTGAAATCAAAAAGCTTTTTAGAGAAATACTAATTTCTGTTTTTCAATCATTTAAGAGACCTATAATTAAGAAGAAAACATTTATTTTGAAAATATTCTTATAATCTTGTATGGTATTCTTTGATGATGTTATAATGGTGTAAAATAACCACACCCACCGTATAAGTTAAAAGAACCTTCTTATATAAAATTTGTCGAAAAGGTCAAAAATTTCATTATTTGGAAAATGAAAGAAAGATTCCATTCAAAACACATAATGGTATAAATGAAATTAACCCATTGTCTATTATATAGTAAAAATGTTTTGATATACATTTTTAAAAACATGGATGTGGATTCTAAAGAGGTCCCAGTAGAGAATTACATTTAAACAACCTTCGATAACGAAGTGATTGTAGAATTAACCCTTACCTTGTACGTTTCCTTGGCTGAGGGTAGTTTAACCCCCTGTATTATGGTGAAATAATTTTTTTTAAATTATACAAGAATCATATACATTAATATGATATCATATATGATCTTCTAGAATTTCTTTGTTAATAATATCTTAGTATTATTGTCGTTTGAGGTGTTAACTTACTCTTTTTGTTTTATATGTTTTTTTTATATAAGATGTGTTTGTTATGGATAGGTTGTATTATATTCATATCCATAATGATATCAAGTCCTTAAACAGTATTTTTAATCATCAAATAATAATTAATATTGAATGGATACGATGGGGAATGAATCTCATCACGTTCGTTGAGATAGTAGTCCGTACGTACGCATGAGCGACAATATCAATCATTTGATATTAAAATTGTATATAATTGGAATTTATATCATATATACATAATCATTAGAATGCTATATTTATTATTTACTTCAATTTCACATCATTACCATACCCTTCCAAATAATGATGTTTTGAATAACAATTATACCACGACGTGGAGGTGGTAAGTTGTACGTACGCACGTATGGTGACATGTCATTCAAAGGATGGATAGAATAATAAATATTTTTGTACCATATTTATAATAACATCACAGTATATAGAAGATATTGGAGTTATTATTTTATAATGGAAATAACAATGAAAGAAGAAAGGAACATGAAAGAGAGTGGTGAAATTATTACCTCTTCTTCGAGTTCTTCCTTTTTATTTGATAAAAAAGGCACCATAAGATGGATTTTTGATCCAACTAAGGCCTATAGGGTAATTTGGGGGAAGTTGAGAGAATATTTGGGCATGTGTTGTCTGATCCAAAAGGCTTTGAAGGTAAGAATTTGAGAGAAGGTGGAGTTCCCTTTTATAAGAGGGGTGCGAGGCACCTTAAGAAAAACATAAAATATTATTTTATAATAAATTAATATTTAGTTTCTAATGGCTTAAAAATGATTTATTTCGAGGATAAGGTGGGGATGGGTCAAAATAAACTCAACCAATATGTTTTAAACAGGTTTGGGTCACAATGTTAACCTTATTTTTAGATTTAACACTTAGTTAATTAGTTTGGAATTTACCATGTCTCTTTGAATCATTAAATTATTTGGTTAATAAATTTACTATAAACTTTCAAGAGAACCCCAAGTGGTTCATTATTGGCATACCTATCACTATATATGTTCTTTTGCTGAACCTTAAATTTTTAGGAATATTATATCAAATAATGATATAATATTTGTTTTCAAAACTCCTTTTTGTCAATTTTGACACTATTTAATAATTGATTTTTTTTAAGTATTAAAAAATTTACTAATTCGAACCAAATTATTTTAATCAATCATAACATGTCATATTAACCAATAAAATTAGTGTATGGAATCCAAACATTCAAATTATATTTATTTTAACATTTCTAATACCAATTATTTGATTCATTCATTAATAAAGAAAAATACTCCATCATCATTATGTCATAAATATATTTAATTCTTAAATGTCTAAAAATTATAAATATAATACCATTATGTAGGAAATCATTTTAGAATTATAATTCATATTTAGAGTCTAATGTATATCATAAATAACCCTATGAATTTTTTTTTGCTAAAAGATATATGCTTATGTCATATTGGTATTTACTTTAGATTAATTAATAGAAAATGTCATTATCACATACAAGTGGCTCCATGGGGTCCCAAAATCGACTCAGAGATGACCATGGTCGGAAATTTATCATAAATTAGGGTTAGGAAACGTTTTATTGTAATTTAATATTATTATAATATAATTTTTTTAACCATATTGAATGGATTTACCCTTTGACCATGTTAAATAAAATATTTACCGAAATAACTATTCAAAATGTCTAAAAATAAAAGTTACCTATTTACACAATTTAATTTTAATGAATCTAAATATGAAATAAATTTTTATAAATTCAGAACACAGAAGTGGCAGAATTTAATTTAAAATTAATTACCTCTCTCAAAACAAAAATCTTATTTTTAAGAAATAATAACTATCAAAAGATTGACACGTGCTTATGTCCTGTTTAAATGCGAGTATTATTCCAATGACCAACATTGGATTAAATGGTTAAGAAATAATCTAATTATACTTTTAAATCACTCAAATTCATAATTTATCACTATAAATTATTTCGATAAAAAAAATTTCTTTTAATTAAAATTTATTAATTTTAAATATTCATAAAAATAAGAATGTTATCAGAAAAGTACCAAAATTTCACCCTAAGATAATTTTGATATTCCAAATCAAAAAATGAAGTCTATTATATCAAATTTAAAATATATAAATTTCGTTTATTAATTTAAAATTAATTCATGTTGTCGAAACCAAAAAGCGTATTTTTAAGAAATATGAACTATCAAAAAATTGATACTTGATTTTGTCAAATTTCAAAGTGAAATTACTTAAAATCGCCAGAATTGGATTAAATGGTAAAAATATATTCTATTTATAATTGCAACCCATTAAAATTTATAATTTAACACTATAAAATATTTTTTATTAAAAAAGTTGTTTTCAGTTAAAATATAGTATTTTTCATTAGTCACCCAAATATGAAATTTATAAAAAAAAAACAGCAAAAATTTATTGCAACTAGCCTCTTATGTCCCGATAATAATGGAGAATTTTATTTTGTCAAATTTAATACATAATAGTTTAAATATTTGATTTAATAAAAGGTTCTCCATTAAAAGGCAGCAAAATTTAATTTTTTTTAAAATAATTCTTTTATCTGAAAAAATGAATTTGTTCTTAAATTATGTCTAAGAAATTAATAATATGGATTCTAATATTATAAGGATTATATAAAGTTCAATATTCAGTTAATACTATTCATAACCTCTTTTAGAAGGCTATTTAAGTAAGTCGTGGTGCGCTAGAACTCAATGTTGCGTGTTGTGAAAGTTATTGGATTACATTGAAGAAATAATGTACTATGAAATCTTGGGGTGTTACATTATTCTCTCCTTCAATAAATTGTGTCCTCATAATTTGATATTCTATTTCGAAAATAAAATGTTTAAAATAGAAAATACCTTTGTGGGAAAACCCACATTGGAAATTGGGTTAATAAAATTTAGTCTTAATAAGAGGAAAAGGGGAATGAAAAAGTCACCACCAAATTATGATATCGATTATGAGAAGATTAGTGGAAATTAGAGACACATAATTGAAGGAAAAACGTAAATATTTATTTAGAGTGATTGAGGTCATCAGTCACAAATAATTGTATAATTGAGGACATCAAAACCATCAACCTATGATGATTTAAAATATCATTGGTTCCTCAAAACATAAGGTTTTAGGATACCACATTTTAGTTTTAAGATCGCTTACCTAAAGTTTAAGAATTAATTTCATCATAGAATAAATAGAAGAAAAAATAGATATATATACTTGACACGTAGAGTTCCATCCTTTAACTAATTTCTACCACAAACTCACCATTCACTCTAAAAGATAAGATAACATAAAAAATATTCTATTTATCATATTCGTATAGAGTTCTAAAAAATTTAATTTATAATTCATCTACCATGGCTTTTAAAAAAACTATATTTTTCAATCCAGGACATCACGTGGGCTAGTGCTAGGTGATCCAACCTTGTCGCCCTTCGGTTGTGGGTTCAAGTCTCGTGGCCTTACCGGACGCGAGAGTTTGCTGCCCGACCTCCAGGTTGTCCTTTTATGGAAATCAAAAAATAATCTCAAACAAGAATTATCCAAAATACTTCTGTCCAATATCAAAATCCAAAATTTATAATGAAGGTAAACACAATGAAGATCCTTTTTTCCACGTAATAACATATGAACACCTTCATCTGGTATTCTTTTAAAACACTGCATCATCCTGAATTACCATAAAACCTTATTTATTTCATTCAAGATCACTTATTACTTATAGAATAATGGATATGCTCCTTCTATCCAAAAATTTTGTAAACTCCAACAATGATGGAATACACAAATCATTAATCAGTTTCATGGTAGTGAAGAATATCCAATATAATTTATACAAATCAATCATGTATTATTCCAAAATCACTACATCGGTATCAGAACTATATTAAGGTTTATCTTTCTCTGAACCAAATATTTTCCAAAACATTACCCTTATATTGAGTCACTTTTCATTGTTCCACACAATCTCATGTCCTTAATGAAATAGTACTACAGTACAATCCTTATATTATCCATAATTATTATAACTTGTACATCATTGATACAACACTCAAATGACATAATTTTTTAATAGCATCAAAAGAACTCTAATTATTCCTCCTCATCTATGGTAGTATCATAACATGATTATTATCCAATAACAACATTTGGGGAATACGCTGATGATTTGGACATTGGTTTTCATAGTGTCCCTACTCCTTGCAGATGAAGCATTGTACATTGGAAACATTTTCCCTACCCTTGCAGTCACGTACATGGTGTCCTTTTTCTCTACACTTATAACAAACTCACATTCCCTTCAGACAAGCTCCAGGTTGTTTCTTCCCACAGTTATCACATATGGGAAAATTCTTATTTTCCTTATTCTCTTTATCCATCATTCTCTATTCCATCCTTTTCTTCTCTTGCTTCTCTTCAAAGCCATAGAACTTAGATAATTCATTACATATCTTATTAACAAATGCTACTATTTATTCATATGTTCAGAATACATGAGACACTATTTCCATTCTAAATGTTGTCTTAATACTGTGAAAGTTATGATCCTTCTTACTCTTTGGATCATACGTATTACTACAGTTCACATTCCTTTTACTGGGTGCCATTTCTATACAATAGCATAAACTAGGTGAGTTTATTAATCGCAATGAATAATTCCAAACTTGTAAAATACCTAACGTAGACTGAACTGTTTATTTATATAATTCATAAACATAAAAATGTTTTCTTTGAAAAAGCATATACTCATAGACCCTTTATAATGGTTTGTAAAGAAAATGATAATTATCCTAATAATATACTACATTAGTTTCATAACCAAGAATACAGAAAGGCCCGTTATCATGCACCAGTTCCCATTCATGTCTAGCTGAAAGTGGTGTTTTCTGGTTTTACCCCAACGTACATCTATTCTAGAGCCTCCTCTACCTGCTCGTATCCAATCATAGATTTATTTCTCGAAAATCTCAGAAAATCTCTATAATTCCAAAATTCTATGAAGTTCCTTTATACTAATCCTCAAAGTCCATCTTAGGTCTATGTGCTCCAATTAGAGTTTATCTGAAACTAGCATCCAAGGTTTGTACTAAACATCCTATGATACAAACTTTAATGCTCCGACCCTAGTTACCAAGATTCAGAGAATTGTTACATAACATTGGCATGATCACTTGGAAATCATGTCTCGAAAGACCGATCATTTTAGTATTATTTGAAACAAAATTCATACATAAGTTCAACTTTACAACTTGAAATGAAAGACAACATGAATTTTTTACATTGGAATCATCCAAGCCTCTTAAATAATGCATGTAAGTCACTCATAACTAACTTCTTCATATCAGGGGAAAATGAAACATAAAAAAGGGGTGAGCTCAAATGATCAATAAGGGTATCAAAAAACAGTGGAAGATAACATAAATATTAATCATGGTGAATAATTGAAACCTCATGCCTTTACCAATAAAAAGAAATAATACATTAATGGAAGGAATATGAGCCGAGTAAATAATGCCATAATAAAACATAATCATTGGTATTTTACTAGTCGAATGGCCACATGAACCATCAATATTATTTTCATAATGAAGAAATGTATAATGCTGGACATTATGAAACATTTTGTCATGGCCTCGGCCAAGACGTCTAAAAATGATTAAGGCCTCGGCCAAAACCATATATCAACATTCATAAAGGGTCTTGTCCAATTCCACTTCTAGTTATCTCATGAGACCTATTGATGCATCAAGGAGCTATAGCGAGCTCCACCCTTCACTTACTAAGTCCATTACATTCCTCTTATGAAAAAGCATAAACGTATCACAAACATTCATCTTAAAACTATTATACAAAATGTTAATACTTTAACCATAAAACATGAATGGTATAAAAATAGCACAACCAAGTCAAATATATCACAATACCTTCACTAAAATATGGATGTTTTGTATCATAATAAATCAACATCGAATAAACATAATATCCATAAAAATATGTTGACATATATGAAATAAAAAAACTTTTTAGAGAAATAACTCATTCTATTTTGAAATAATTTAAGAGTCCCATAATTATAAAGAAAACATTTATTTTGAAAATATTCTTATAATCTTGTAAGGGATGTTTTGATGATGTTATAACGGTAGAAAATAACCGCACCTGATGTATAAGTTAAAAAAACATTCTTACCATAAATTTTTCGATAAGATCAAAAAGTACCTTGTTTGGAAAACGATGGAATGATTCATTTATAAAAACATAAGGGTATAAATGTCTTTAACCCACTATCTAGTAAATAGTAAAAATGATTTGAAATACAATTTTAAGAAACATGGATGTGGATGATAAAGAGGTCCCAGTAGATAATTATGTATAAACAACCTCGTATAATGAAGAGATTGTTGAATTAACCCTTACATTGTACATTTCCTTGGTTGAGGGTAGGTTAAACTCTTGTATAATGGTAAATAATTTTTATTAAATTAGACATGAATCGTATACATTAATATTATATCAAATATGATCTTTTAACATTTCTTCGTTAATAATATCTCAGTATTATCGTCATTTTGTGTGTTAACTTACTCGTTTTCTTTTATATTATTTATTACATAAGCCACGTTTATTTTGAATAGGTTGTATCTTATTCATATCTAGAATGATATCAAGTCCATAATCATTATTTTTAATCATCAAATTAGAGTTATTCTTGAATGGATACGAAGGGGAATGAATCTCATTGCGTTCGTGGAGACGGTAGTCCGTACGTACGCAGAAGCGATAATATCATTCTTTTGATATTAAAATAGTATATCATTGGATGGTATATCATATATACAGAATAATTATAATGTTATATTTATTATTAACTTTGATTACACATAATTATCATACCCATCAAGATAATAATTTTTTGAATAATAATTACCCCATGATGTAGAGACGGTAAGCCGTACGTACGCACGTATGGTGACATGTCATTAAAAGGATGAATAGATTACTGAATATGGTTGTAAAATATGTATAAAAACATCATAGTATATAGAAGATACTTGATTTATTATTTTATAATAGAAATAACAATGAAATAAGATATGGAAAAAGAAAATAATTTGAATAAGGGTGGTGAAATTATAACCTCTTCTTCAGGTTCTCCCTTTTGATTTGATCAAATGGGCGCGTTAAGCTGGCTTTCTGATCAATATAAGGCATATAAGTTTAATTTATGGAATTTGGTAGAATACTTGGGTAGGATTTGGCTGATCCAAATTTCATTGAAGGTATGGATTTGAGAGAAGGGGGAGTGGCCTTTTATAAGAGGGGTGAGGGGAACCATAGGAAAAATATAAAATATTATTTTATAATAAATTCATATTTGGTTTCAAATGGCTAAAAACTGATTTATTTAGAGTATATGGTGGGGATGGGTCGAAATCCTCTCAACCAATAGGGTTTAGATAGGTTTGTGTCACTATATTTACAATATCTTTTATATTTGACTCTTAGTTAATTAGTTTGGCATTTACCAGGTCTCATTGTATTTTTATATTATCTGGTTAATAAACATACTATAAACTACCAATAGAACCCCAAGTGGTTAATTAATGACCGTATTATCATAATATAAGTCTTTTGGCCGATCATTATATTTTTAGGAATATTATATCAATAAATAATATAATATTTGTTTTAAAAACTCCTTTATGTCAATTTTTACACAATTTTATAATTGATTTTTGTTAATATCTTAACAACATTATTAATTCTAACAAAATTAATTTAATCAATCCTAAAATGTCATATTAATCAATAAAATTCGTTTATGGCATAACAAATTTCAAATTATTTTTATTTTAACTTTTATATTACAAATTATTGGATTCTTTCATTAATAAGGAAAATACTGCATCATCATTGTGTCATAAATAAATTAAATTATTCAATGTATAAAAATTATAAATAAATTAAATTATGTAGGAAATATTTTTATATTTATAATTAATATTTATAGTCTAATTTATAACATATATAACCCTATGTAAAAATTGTTTTTCCAAAAGATATATGCTTTTTTCTTTTTTGTATTTACTTTAACGTAATTAATAGAAAGTGTCATTCTCACTTACAAGTGGATCCATGGGGTCCCAAAATCAACCCAAAGATTCCCATGGTCTGACATGTATCATAAAATAGGGTTAGGATACGTTTTAGGGTAATTTAATATTATTATAATATTATTTGTTTACCCTTATTTACCGTATTTAACTTTTAACCATGCTAAATAAAATATTTACCGTAGTAACTATTCAAAATGACTAAAAATAAAAGTAACCTATTTACAAAATTTGAACCTCCTAATTATAAATACAGAATCCATTTATCTTAATTCAAAACATAAAAGTGGCAGAAATTAATTAAAAATTAATTCATGTTGTCAAAACAAAAATCATGTTTTTAAGAAATAATAACTATGAAAAGATTGACACTTGCTTATGTCCAATTTAATTGTGAATTTATGTCCAATGACCAACATTGGATTTAATGGTAAAAATATAATATAATTATTATTTAAAATCACTCAAATTCATATTTTATCACAATCAATTATATCGATTTAAAAAGTTTTTTTAATTAATATTTAGTAATTTTCACTATTCATCAAAATATTAATGTTATTAGAAAAGTTCGAAAATATCACCCTATGCTAATTTCGATATTAAGAATCAAAAAATGAAGTTTATTTTACCAAATTAAGAACATAAAAATTTCATTTATTAATTTAAAATTAATTCATGTTGCCGAAACCAAAAAGCGTATTTTTTAGAAATATTAAAAATCAAAAGATTGATACTTGTTTATGTGAAATTTCAACATGAAATTACATACAATCACCAGAATTGGATTAAATGGTAAAAATATAATCTATTTATAATTTCAACCCATAAAAATGTATAATTTAACACTATAAATTATATTTATTTAAATAGTTGTTTTCAGTTAAAATATAGTTATTTTCACTATTCACCCAAATATGAAAGTTATCAGAAGAACACCAAATATTTATTGAAATTAAAATCTTATGTCCCAATTCTAATGAATAATTTTATTTTTTCAAATTGAATATATAAAATTTTCAAATGATTTATTTTAAAAAGGTTATCCATTATAAGGTGGTAAAATTGCATTTTTTGAAAAATATTTCATTTATATGAAAAAAATGAATTTGTTCTTACATTATTTCTATGAAACTCATAATATAGATGCTAAAATTATAAAAACTATATAAAGTTCAAAATTCATTTAATACTATTTATAACTTCTTTCGAATGGCTATATAGGTAAGTCGTGGTGCACTTGAACTCTGTGTTGTGTGTAGTACAAGATAGTGAATTACTTTGAAGAAATAACATACTATGAAATCTGGGGGTGTTACAAGAGGTGGCATTTTTATAGTGTTGGAGTAGTCGCACTCTGGTAAATTTTGGAAATTGGGATTCCACCTATAATTTTACAATAAATATTTCATCCAATAATTTTAAATGTTCAATAAAATTGATCATATGGTAAAAATATGTCCATCCAGTTACCTTTGGATATGTGTATAGGTCATTTTGGGACTTATGATTACGATTTTGTCCTTTGTTAATCTATGTTTTCTCAGAACCGTTGTAATTATTTTGAAAGGCATTAACTAATATTGTTTTTTCTCAAAATTTGTATAATTTATTATATATTATAAATTAACCAAATTTCAAATATTTAATCCATTACTCTAATTTCCAATAATAAAAGATGCAGAAATTAGTTTAAAATTAATCTCGCAGACGGGACCAGAATGCAGTTTTTCAATGTTACAATGATCAATTTGTTTTCTATGATTATATATTAAATTACATCGTGAAATTTACTCAAATTAATAAAATTGGATAAATTAATTAAATATAAATATAAATATACATTAAACCCTATTTTGAAAAAATTACCAATCCATATAAATAATTAGTTGATAAATAAGTTTTTAGTTAAAATTCATCTTTTATAAATATTTATTAAATCTAAAATCATCATAGAAAAATAAATTTTTTTGAACTAAACTGATTAAATTTCTTTGTTTCAAAATATAAGATTCATTTTTCATATTAAATAAATAAAAGTTTAAAAATTCATACGTAATGTAGGTGCACTACTGAAATGCGTTAAAATTGCCTTCATAAAAATAAAGGTATTTATGAATAATATTGGGTTTGTTCTAATATTATTTATATCATGTCAATTAGAGAAATTTCAGAAACATTTTATTGAATAATATATAAATATATATTACCTTAAAATAATCCACTAATTTTTATTATTTTGAATCATTATGAGAATATGACATTGTGATTCTAAAAATATTTCTTTTATAAAATCATTTTCTATATATTAAATTTCATCTTATATTTATTTCATGTTAATTTGTTACATATTAATTCAACATATATATTTCTAAACCATATATTTTAATAAATTTTTAACTCATATGAATAAATACTTATTTATGTTCTAGGTTATATCTTATTATATTATATAATAATATTTTAAATAATAAATTATTTTTGGGTAATACTTGATATTTCTTACTATGGAAGCCATCAAATTAAGTCATTCATTCATGTAACACAATAAAACCACTTGGATCAAAGTAGGGAATGATATAAAATAGATTTAATAAATATATTATAAAATATTCCGATACTGCATTACATTATTTAATTTTTGTTATGTGTCATACCAACTATTAAATACAATGATCATACATTAAAATTTTGATGTATTATAATCGAGGAAGGTGTTTTTATATCATTCATTTATATAACAGACCATTTGATTAGTCGGTATTTTATATGATTTTCTTTCCCTATAATACCACTTTTCCATACCAATTTGGGATTTGAATATTTTTAAGAGTATTACTTTTATGGATTGGATTATCTCAAATGTATAGAGTGTGTGAAAATTCCAAAGTGTCTCTTCCTATTTTTTTTTAAAAAAATATACATGTGTGTATATACATAGAATCTTTTTGAAAGGGTGTTTTTAAATTTTTAAGGATTTGTTTGGTTAAAATCAGCCTCATTTTTACTCTTAAAAATATAATTGATATTGTTGGGTCTAATTTTTGTTCTGAAATGTTTTCAATGGAATGATTAGTTTTCCTTATGATTTTAAAATAATGTTTAAACATCATTATTTCCATTGAAATTATTTGTCTTAAGATTAAAATTGTTTTTAATTCTTATTTCCCAACAAATTTTACGATAGTAAATTTGTAACAATGATTACCCTCATTGCTAAGCCCCTTTGTTTATTTTATTTTATTTTTAAACAGTGTACATGAGAGGGATATTTTATATCAAATGTTTTTGATGAATTTCTCTGGATGTGAACATGTCTATTTTATTAACGGATGTTAGAGAATATATGAGTTTTATTTCAAATGTTTCCAATTTGTTTTTATTATCTTCCGATTCATTACTTTTTTCACATCACCCTTTCTAACATCACAGAAACCCAATGTGGCTAATTAAACATTATGAATACATTTTATTTTAGACAATATTTTATATGATCGATAATTCCGTTGGAATGATACACCAACCTAGGTGTTTTTTATACTAGATTACTCAAATGGGTTTTGAGATGAATTTTTTTTTCACATAGGTGTAACCTGGAGTGATATAACTAAAGAAACTCAGTCCAATGTAGTTCAAGGTAGTGCGTAGTGATTTTCAAGTGATTGATTGTTCTTATTTAATATGTTCTCAAGGATCCTGATACATATGCCTTATTTGTAGCCCCAATCATTGTTTTGGATTCAGGAAACATTAGATTGGTTGATGAATATTTTATTTTTTATCTTTTGATATATTTTTGAATGTTATGTTGGATACTTTTATTTATTTGTGGTTTTTTGTTATCATTAATAAAAAAATATCATTTTTTGGAATTATGGTTACTCTAATGAAAACAAATACTTTTATGGAAAATTAATTTGATGACTATTTTGGGAAAATTTGAAGATGATAGTTTCATTTATGAATTTAAATTTCATGTTTTAATAGTTTTCAAATAATTATAATATTAAATTATCTAACTATTAATTAGATTTTAATTATATGGTTTCAAATCAGATGATCCTCATTTTTCTTTTAATGTATTTACAATGGTTTTGTAAGGAAATATAAAAGGTATGTTTCCTGTTTGTTTATTCATACACTTGTTAAAATATATATTTTTATATTACCATAAAAATAAATTATATTATTTTTGTTGTAAAAAGAACATCATAATATCTTATGTGATAACATATTGGACATGTTTATATCACATGATGTATATACATGGTTGTGTGTGTTAGTGCCTATATGTTTCTTAATTTTATATCACGTCCTTAGTACTTGGTCATATTCAATATATGATGATACTGTCAATGATGATATATTTTGGATATGGTTACTAAATATGAGTAACATGGTGGTTTTTAACAGTTTTTGTCTCCACATTGTTTTCATGGAGATTAATCAGTCTGTTCATCCTTGTGTAATTTATTTTTCATTTATTTTTTCTACATCCAAAATATTTTTATTTGATGTTTCAATTGAATATTTGGGATATATTTATATATAATTATGATATTTATCTGATATATATTTATTTTTATCTAAATATTTTAGTTGAATGGTTTTCAAACATTTGGTTGTTATCCCATGAGCTTTTATCCGATGGTGAATCTAGATAATAGGATTGATCCATTCTCCAATTATTTACCAGTTCCAATTCCTTCATTTGGAGATAATGTCCCCTAAGAGATGTAAGGGATGGTTCCATTAATAAAAACTCATCCATTAAAAATACTTTATCCATATCGATAAGTACATCTTGAATGTCCCCACATGTTGTCTCTCACAGGTAGAATCATTACTCTTCAGAGGGTCTTGCTTTGCCCAATTATATTAGCTAATATAAAATAACAATAATTATATGGAATATAAACACTAATTATGTTGTTGAATGAGTTCAATTATTCAACAAAAAATCAATAGTGGTCCCACATCACTAATTTTAGAACTTGTAAACCCTTTAATTTGATTTCGATTGTTTTTTCGGTTTTTGGAACCATTATTGATGTACTATCATCAACATTATTTTTTTAAAAATCTTTTTTCATCTATAATTTCCCCAAATTAAACATCTTACATGGTTATTCTTGGGAGTATATATTATTTTAGTGAAGGTGATTCCTATTTTTTGAGACCCCGTCCCATGAGGTTTATAGGGGTTGCGACTATAAATTTTCTATATTTTAGATATATCATCCGTAGATTAAAAAATCATTCAATATCCCTTCTATTATAATAGTTTTTTGAATGAAATTATATGAATTCATTTCATAGATGATGTTATAATTATGATTGAGAAACAGTGGTTTCTCACATATTAAAGGAAATCAACATATCACCTCCTCTCCATGATATTATTTTCATTCATATTACAATATATATATACTCATTAAGAGAAGTTTATTAATATAATCCCAATGTATTTATCAAAAATTATCTATAATAAAAAGTCCTATCTCCTATGCTTGGAAGGATGGGAAATAAAACTCCCCAAAAAACAAAAAATTTCATCATCTATTTGATCCAATAGATGAACCATGTGGGACAATTTTTATCTACTCACTCTTCCATGTATAGTGTAAAAGCACCAAATTGTTTTTTTATTGAGTTTTTTTATGAAAACCACCATATATTGAGTTTTTACACTATAAATATGATTAGAAATTTCATAATCACTAAAAACATTCAAGATCTTAATTTACAAAAAATAAACAATTCAAATTGGGAAGCCTGATTTATGGTGTTCGAAAAAATTCATACATCCACAAGATAACACTATAAACATTAATCACTATCGAAGATACATGTGGTTATTAATCCTAAACTCACTTTCTATACAGAACTAGGTCTCATAAATTATGTTAGAAACATAAAATTTTGATCATTTTATACTCACTTCAGTGGCGTGACACCACACCACATTATAATGTTCACTATCCGGTAAAAATGTTTCACCGTAAAAAATATTTCATAGTTAACATTACTTTCATTTGAGGAACCATAGATACTTTATTCTATATTTTTTTTCAATGAAAAAATAGCTAGTCACGAAGCATCAAACCATGTAATGAGATTTTACTCTACCTGAATGCAATTTCTATGTGTTCAATCTGATGGTCTCAATTTAATCATTGAAGATGTAAAATAGAAACCCCATTATGATGACTCTACCTATTTTAAACTCTATTTAATGTACAATTTCATATGGATTTTCAAGAATTTGGAAAACCTTCTTCCCAAACACATTGAAACATGAAAAAATGAAACATATATTCAGTCTAACTGATGATCTCCATGTAATCATTTATATCTATAAAACATCATCTCTTTAGACAAAATAAATATCCCTAATCAAAATAATCTCCCACGTGGAAAATACTATACAATTTCATCCTTATTAATTAATACATTTGAGCTCATCCTCTATGTGATGCTTGTTGTGACCTAAAAATTGTTTGATCTATCATGTCTATGACACCACAAGATTTTATGAGATAGATTCTTATTTTTTTTTGATGTATTGTGTTATACACTACTCAAATTTTTTCTTGAATTATAGGCAACAATGTTTTAGTTTGTAGTATGCACAACACTATTTATAACTTGTGTAACATGAAAAAGAAACCTTCTTCGATAGCATGTGTTGTACACAATACCGAGTTTCACTAAATGATGACATATTATTACAATATTATTATTTAATGGGAAATAAACAAGAAATTATGAATATTGTAAAACAAATTTTGAAATTTTTATAACATTAATATTCTTCTTATGAATTTTCTAGACATGCTAAAAGAATAAATAAATGTTTTTGGATAAAATAATTATTTTTAATGAAAGGCAGTTTTGTCGCCTTTTAATAGAAGAAGAATTTTAAATTTTTATTTTAACACCTTTATATATCCTATTTCAAATAATAAACTTATTCATTATATTATTAATATAAAAATTTACATTACTTGAATATTTTGTATTTTTCTGAAAAAAATTCAGATTTTAATGAATAGTTAAAATATTTAATTTAAACTCAAAATTGACTTTTCTTCTAATTTATTTATATAGTATGTTTATGTTTTTAATTGGTTTTAATGGTTAATTGTATAATTTTTAATAATTTATTCATATTATGGTCATTTGAGGTAATTTAACATTTAAATTGGATAAAAAAACCGGGCAATCTTTTGATAAGTTTTTACATCTTAAAAACCATCTTCTTGTTGTTACCAAAGGGAATTAATATTAAATTAATTTCTTCTAATTATTATTTTTTAATTATGAAAAAGGGATTACATATTTGGAATCAGTGGGTAGAAATTATTTTGAGAGTTTACTTTTATTTTTGGTCATTATGAATGTTATCTTTAGTAATTATTGTTAATACCATAGTTAAATGTAAATTAGATAATTAAGGGAAAAATAATACTATAAAATTAACTTAACACATTTAAAAATCCATTTGGATGACTAAATTTGGCAATTATCATCTATGTTTCTAAATGGCATTTTTTTATGGATACATACATATGAATATTACATGAATGTAATAAAAACTAATAGATGTGACAAAATGTCACAATCTCATTTTATACATGTATATTAATTTTAATATATGGATAAATCGAAGATATAATCAATTATAGGTAATATAAATAAATATAACAGAATTACGTACATCATACAAATGTATTTATAATTTTTATGGATAAAATTATTCTTATTAATGATGACTCAAAAGTGTGGAAAGAATTATTTTATAAATAGAAATATGAAATTAATGATATTAAAAATATTATCATAAATATAATTTGAGTGAACTAATGTCAATAATTTATTTTATCAATTATTTTGACTTTTTTATTGTATGAATGAGTTTTTTCAATCATATAGCCATGTTATGATTTTTTTAAAAAAATAACTAATAAATAGTGTCAAAATTAAAACTATTGATATTTATAATAAAAAATATTTTATTAAATTATATAAAAGTCATTAAAATATAATATTCGGCCAACTAATTGGGATTAAGTTCAATAGGTCACCAATTATGCATTTATGGCTCCTTTTTAATTTTAGAGTGATTATATTAACCCTTATTATGTAAAAAGTCATGTTGACATTGTAAGAGAAAAAGAAATTAATTAAGGGTAAATAAAATTTATAATGTTTAAATTAAAACCAAAACATGTCGAAAAAACTTATTGGATGAACAATATTCAATAATTATCACAATATGATCGATTTTGAGTTGTTTAATGGAAATTTTTACATGAAAATAAATTATATATTATTTAAATCAAAGATAGAAACAAAATATCACTATCTTGTATTTTAATAATTTTTATTTGTCCACATATATCCAATATCTAGCGTTGAATAAATATAAATGATTATTTTGTTATAAATGACAATATTTTAATTATATAATTTTCATAAAATTTGAGGATGTTATATAATTTTCATCAAATTCTATTCAATTCTTAAAGAATATTTAATTAATTAACCTAAACATTGAAAAAAAGATTTTAATATTATTAATTTTGTTATATTTTGGTTTATTTAACATGTATAACAAATTTACATGATCTATTAGTTTTATTATAGATGATTAAATCATTATATTGTAATTAACACATTGTCTTATGATATTATAAATCAAATTAAGTGAATTGTAATAAATATGTCAATAATTATATCTTATTGGATTAATTTATTATTAAATAATTTAAAAATGAAAAATATAAAGAATCAAAAGGGAATATGATATGGTTGAACATGTATTATAAATTTCATTTATGAGACTTATTAATTGTTTATATCTAGAATACTCTAATTATATTTTGATATTTTTATAGTTTCATCAGGTTCCCCTCTCTACTTTTATAAAGTGGATTCTTCTCCCACATTTCCTCCCACCTCATTGAGCCTTAAACTCGACCAAAACCATCCCAATTATACTATGAATATTTTTGGTTAACTTATGGTGGTCCTGGTTTTCCAAATAGCCCATCGCTAATGTCCCTATGAAGAGATCCCAAAGAAGTCCAATGAAGTAGATGTAATTGCTTTGCACATTCAATTCAATTCCTTTCCATCTTTTACTTATTCTATTTATGTTATTTCCATAAAAAAGTAATTAAAGTATATTATACATGTTGATATGTTGTTATGACTATTGAACAACCTTATACCACCTTTTATCCATCCTATGAATAACAATATCACCAAGTGTGTGTGCGTACCCCATTCTATCTCCACATCATGGTGTAATTGGTTAATCAAAAATACTTTATTAGAGTGTCTATAATGATTAGTATATAGGATTAAGAAATATATATAATTATTATTATTATTATTATTATTCTGTATAATTACTATTCAATTCAATTACATTCAATTTGGCAATTATAATAATGATATCTTTGCTCATGCGTACGTACGATCTACCATCTCCACGACACGGTGAGATTCATTATCGAGGATAACAATTAAATACTGATTTTAAAATTAATATGATGAGTGAAAATAATAATAATGGAATTAATTTCACGAAAAAAATACATCATATTCAAAAAAACTTGATGTACACAGCAATATTGGAATGGCGAAACTAAGTAGTTATCACTCGAAATAATAGTAATATTGAAATAATACAAACAAAATAATATAATAGTATAATATATGATATAATAAATATGGATATGCTACATGTATAATTTAATAACATGATTTAACCATTATACAAGATTTGCAACACCCTCATCTAATGAAAAGTACATGGTAAGGGATAATTCTACAATCTCATTTATATCAGAGATTGTTTATACCTAAGTGTTTACTATGGGTATATTTATCACCCATGTTAATGTTTAAAAATAATAATAAAAGGTTTAATAATATTCTATGAATGTTTAAATTTATTTTTACCCATTTTATCTTTTACTACCATATATGAAATGATTCTTCATTTTGTTTCTCATACGATGTACTATTGGACTAATCCAGAAAATATATGAGAATAATATTATTTTATCTTATACAACATTAATAGATTTTTACCTTATCATGATGATGTATTTACATGAAGAGTCCTATACTCTATTTAATTTTTAATTTCAACTTAATTCTTTTCTTAAAAAACTAGATGTCATTTTGAAAAAATATAATTTTTTTATAGAAGAAATGAAATTTTCTTCAGCAATTAAGCTCCACTGTTTAATCAAAATTATTTTCTATATAATATTACATGGTTTTATGTTTCTATATATATTATTAAATTGATTTTATTGTTTTTATGATGGAATTATTAAAATGAAATCCATTTATCTAATGTGGATTATGTTATGATGAAATGATCTTTAAGAAACCCATTTTAGTTAATGGGTTATGCTATGGTGATTTTTTTATGTTTTTAGGGAACACGTTACAATGGGATCATTATGAGATTGGTGGGACCAATATCTCAATCCATTGAATTGGGTAATGATTTCTATCTATTGAGATAGACATTAATAAAACAACTATTAAATTTGTTTCAGTAAAACAGGGCTGGAATGGCACGTAAATCTGGTTCAGTAATACATGGAAGGAACAAAAAGTGAACCGAATTTATTGATGGAATTTTTCGACTATAATGTTATTTATAGAAATTCCATGGATTCTATAGAAATCATATTATGTGATTAATTATTTTCGACAATTCAATGTTTTATGCAAATTATATATTATCATGGTTAATGTTCTTTTTATGATCAGTGCCTTACGAGTGGCTATGATTTATTTCAAAACTCATGATTTTATATTTAGAAATTATGTTAATGTTTATATATTCTTAAGTTTATGTTTTGTTTTATGTTCTCAATTTTTATCCGTAATGATCATCTGAGCTCAACCTTTTTATGTTTTCTTTCCCCCAGTGTACAATGAATGGGTTTAAATTGGAAAAAAATGAATGATCATAATGAGAGATATTAAAGATCATTCCCTAAGTAATAAGATTATATTACATGTTTCTAAAGGACAAAAAATAATATGGTCTTGGGAAATGGTTGGTTTCATGTATTAACTATTCCACAAAAAATGTAATGTCTATGTACGTTAAGCTTGGGTCATTATAGTAGGTAAAGAGATATGGTTTTGTTGAACATTGGAAACTTGGATGATAAAACTTTTGTGAGTTCCCTAGAGATATTTTTAAGTTATGTCTTGGGATGTTCCTAAGTGTAAGTTTAACTATATTCTACAATCTTAAAATTATTGTAACTATAATTAATAAATAATTATCAATCCTATGATTCTAGAGATTGGAATTAATCCCCCTTGATTATGTTGTTTTCTTAGTATGATTTTTTCATGTCGCACTATTATATTTGTGTTTTAGACGATGGATAGAACCCCAATGAATTCGTTTAATGATCAAAACACTAGGCATTGGAATAACATCCCTCTTGAGCATCCAACTATTATTGGAGATGGAATAAAAAATATATTTCTATAATTACACAAGTTATGAATCATACTAGACATCCAAATATGTAGAGAAAGGAACACCATTATATTGAGACCTTCACAAGCCAATATCCACATTCATTCAGAGGGCATTATAATCCACTTGTATTTGAATAGTGTATTAGTACCATTAAAAATATTTTTTCAATAATTTTCTGTTCTGAACCTGAAAAACCCATTTTTGATTTTTATCATTTAGAAGATGAAGCAGATTAGTGGTGGAATATTATTATGACTACAAGGTAGCATGATAAAATTGAATATATAGAATGAGGTGAGTTCAAGATCATGTTTTTCATTAATTATATCCCTCGTATTATTCAAAAAAAAAATTGATAAGGAGTTCCTTGAGCTTATAAAAATGTAAAATGATTTATTTGTACATTCGAGGAAAATTTTACCAGACATGTAAGGTTTTCTTATGGATTAATCATCCAAACTAAGAGTAATGATGTTCAATTCGTCAATGGCATAAAACCAAGTCAACGATTGGAATTATCTATAAGTAAACATAGTTGTTATTAAGATATTTTTTGTTTCTATATCAAATATCCATCTCAATATTTGACAAGAAAAGAAAGATAGAGTAATAGGAAAAATCTCAAAACAATGGTGAAAAGAATATTAATGTTTCTGTATACTCAAGGTGTGGAAAGAAGCATTGTGGGGATTGTATTAATTGTACTAGAAAATGTTTTAGGTTTGGAAAATAAGTCTATCAAGTAGTTGAGTTCCAAAATAATGGGAAAAAGGTAGCAAATGATGTGAATAGGGAAGGGACTACATAAAATGTTCCACCCACACTTCAATGCTACAAGTGCAAAGGAAATGGAGAATTATTCTATCTAATTCCCTAATCCCCTGGTTAATGATGATCGATAACAACAACGTATTAAGGCTATAGAAAATTAAAATCACATGTGATCTCTATTGGTGATGTTCAGTATGAAAATGATGTGGTGGAATGATTATGTGTTTATGTAATGGGATTCCAAAATAGTGGTGTAGGATATCATTTATAATATTATGGAATATTAGAATATCTATGTATTTGTCCATTGTGGTTTTCCATATTAAAATGGTTCGACAATCCATGAATAGTGATTTAAATATTATTTGAAATCAAATGATATGCCCATAATGAAGGGATTAATAGAAAGTGAGATGTTTGATAGTATTGATTATCTAATGACTGATATAAGGACAAATTTATATCATGGTTTGAGTATATATAATTATTGGTATTTTTAGTGTGTGGAAACTATAAATTTAGATAGAATTTATGTTTTCATTAAGGTTCTATGGTATTTCCTATTATTTAAACGTTTCGCGAGAATACATGAATAAGGTAATCACATGACTATAATGTGACAACCATGAAGAGCCAAATGAGACATTGGAGACAATTATAATGTTGATTTAGTTCACCTCGTTCTAATTATTTATATTTTTTTGGACGGATTTTAATTTTTTCCACTGATAGATAGTATATGTTACATTCTGGTTGATAATTGTTAGATTAATTAATTATCTTACTATTTGTGAACTTAATCATTTTTGATATCCTGTTCTACCATTATTTTTCAGACAGTTGGAAATACCTATCATTCTATCACATGATCTGCTAACAATTAAAGAATGAAAATTTTGAGTTCATTTTATTTAACAAGAGGTGAAATTGAAATTTTGTAGGGAACAATCAACGGTGAGATTGTATAGAAATAAAGTCAGTATTTCTTCTCTTGAAAAAAATCATCATCTTTAGGAAATGCATCTTGAAACTAAAAATGTTATCCATGTAACTTGTTATTTGATGAAGCTGATGATCCCTTAAATCATCATTGATTTATGTCTTTTTGGTAGTTAACATTCTATAATCCTTATTCTCTTTCACTATCCATCAAAACATGATGGTTAGGTTTCTCTTCTATATACATATTTTCTTTTACCTCTGACCGATGTTATCCTATATATAAACATGTTGATGAGTTAATTTGGATGACCGTTATATTTCTACTTATCCCTTTTGAAATGAATATTTATTATTCCTTTTTATGATGTGGGTTCCCATTTAAGAAACTGTCAAGTAAAAAACAATTTATAACCCTGATGAATTTTGATGGAAAAATTCATTTTATGGGTGGTAGAATGTGACAGCCTGAAATTTTATGAGTTATATTCTTTTTAATTTATTTTTTGTCTTGTGTTGTATGCTACAAAAATATTAGAATGAATTATACACAACACCATATGATCTAGAAATATATGTAACATTTTTCTTAGCTTTCCTTACACACAAGAGCGACCTTCTTCAATAACATACGTTGTAAGAAATAACGAGTTTCACTAAACTACGATATATTATTAAAATATTATTATTTAATGAGATATAAAATATCTATTATGAATAGTATTTACTACATTTTGAATTTTATATAACCTCAAATTTAATATTATATGTTTTCTAGAAATGATATAAGAAAAAATTTAATTTTTCAGATAAAAGGCGTATATTTAATAAAATTTCATCTTTCAGCCTATTCATGGTTCACCCATTTAAATTTTAATTTTTAACACTTTTATTTAAAGACTATGATTTTTCATGTAATATTTTTAAATTAAAAAGGGAATATTATGAATCTGTAAAAATTGACGGCAAGTGATTATCAGGCCCAGATTTCAAGAAATTAATTTCTGAACTTTTTTTGGGTACATTTCGTAAACAAGGGAGCTGGTTTTTGTAACGTTTCAACCAGTGCTCAGAATTTAAATCTGATGTCACTGTTGAACTCACAGCACCAATATTCACTTATGGAGACCTTCACCTTGAATTCAGTAGGTCAAGGGTTCAAGTTAGATTTTGGGATATTTGTGGTAGAATAAAATAAAATAAAAACTGTTTAAAATTATTATTTTTGTTGAAACCTACCATAGAGATGTTATAATGGTGAGGACCACCTGATCTAAAGCCTCCCAAATGGGTTTTGGTGGTGGGGACCAACTATTCCTAGACCCCCCAAATTTGAATTCAAAGCCAGGGACCACCCATCCCTTGAACCTCCCACTTAAATGTGTTGAAGTCTCTTGATCTTCCCCAATTTAGTTATGCCACACCCTCTGATTAATTGTTGAAATTAAATGATGCCCAAATAATTGTGCCTAAAATTAATATGTTAAATAATATTTTATGTTGGCACCTCATCCATTGAGAGAGGATTTTTGGTTTTGAAAAGGAGAGGGGAGAACTTGAGGAAGAGATTATCCAACGAAGAACAACAATAAAGAACTCTTCTAATTAGATGAATCATTCTCCAAACTTCATCAAAGGATCTCTCATGTCAAACAAACCGACGATCAAGGAAAAACCATTGTCTCCCACATCATCTCTTTCCACTCCTCAATAATGTGATTGGAGGAGACATGTTTTGGGATCGACAAATTCCAATCTATCTCAACCGCGGACAATATTTAACAAAACCATTGAGGTAGGGGTTTAATTATATGTTATTATTAATTACCATGTACTTCCCTTATAAAACAAAGAACATAGATTGACTCTCTAACTAGTTGATCCGCGGATGTTTTCTTTGGCATGTTTGGTAATAATCAATTAGGGAGGTTTTATGGTTTGATAATGTTCTTTCATGTTTTTGTTGAGTCGCATGCTACCATTATAACGTGGAGGGTAAGGGCCAATCAAACATTGTCCGACCCCTAGGCCGTTATTTTTGAATGGTGTGTTCTTTGCGATGGATGAATGTGGATTTGTGCCACTACGTAGAATAGATGTGGCAGCTGGTACATCGCCAGCCGCGATTAAGGTGATGAAACCCCATGGCCTCGCCGCCCTGTGGCCCTCCGCTCTGACCCGCGACATCGATTCCCCACGACCCTCCACCCTGCCCTGTGGCTTCACCGCCTCGCAGCCCTCCGTAGTGCCCCACCACCATCTGCACCACCCCGAGGCCCCGCGTCCCAATGGCCACACCGCCCAGCGGCCCTCTGTGCCCCTCACGGCCTCCATGGTGCCCATGGCCTCGCGCCATCCATGGCCTCTGCAGCCCCACAGACCCACCGCCCCATGGCCCTCCACGGCCCCGAAGGCATCGCCGCCTTGCATCCATCCGTGACCCCTGCAGCCTCACCGCCTCACGGCCCTCTGTGCCGCCCGGCGGCCCCGCGCCGTCCGCGACCTCTATGGGCTCACCGCCCAGCAACCCTCCGCAGCCCCCACGACCTCTCTGCCTTGTTCCCTTTGTGGCATCACCACCCATCATCCCTCTGTGGCCCATGCAACCTCTGCGCCTCACTTCCCTCTGCATCCCCCGCAACCTTGCCATCTCACAGCTGCACGGCCCCCGAGGCCTCGCCGCCTAGAGGCAGTCTGCACAGCCCTTTCGGCCTCACGCCGCTCTATGGCCCATATGCCTCCTAGCGTGGCTAGGCCAGACCCAACGTGCTCAGTCGACCAAAACCGGGTCAGGTCAGCCTAGGCCGTGTCGGACCAGACCCGGACTAGCTACGAGCTTTTCTCTCTGTCATCCATAACATTAGGAGCCGAAATCTGTTTGAAAATCCATCTACGGTTATATAAACCATATAGAGAGACTGTACCTTTGGTATACGCCAACAAGAGTTTTGGGTAATGTTGGGATACAATCAGTTTGGATCGAACAGGAATCCAACCGGGCCCTCGGGACTAAAAGGCTAATAACATACAGAACGGGCATCTGATTGTTGCACAGTCTGTTTTATTGAGACCCTTATGATTTGGCAGTTCTTTTAGATACTTCATCATGGGACATCCGGGAAATTGGAGTATCTACTAGTGTCTTGAGGAGCGGACCCTGCGGGAGACAAGAAAGCTGAGTGTAGGAACCTTGAAGCTGGCTGTAACGTGAAAAAATAGCGATCTTCTGTGGGTCATCACTTAGCGACCATGTGTGGTTCAACACCGGGAGATCTTGTGTGGCTCAACACCGAGTGATCCTTTATGGCTCATCACTGAGCGAACATGTGTGGGTCAACACCTAGGTATCCTTTGTGGGTTTTCACTGACCGATTCGGTGTGGTTCAGGAAGGGTCCCTCATAACCGAGTAAAATGAATCAGTAGTAACCTCTAATCATCTATATTGTTGTACCTAAGTTATACTTGGTGGGAGCTGATTTCGTACCTGATTCATACATTCCATTGTGGTAATACCTTGGTGGTATTCATCTATGTGGAATACCTGTGTGGTACTTACCTTCATGGTATTCATTCCATTAGGGAACTATTGAGATTTGGGATTTTGAGTTGGACTATGTGCTTCCTCGTGATTGACATGGGTATACATGAAAACTTAGGAATATGTATGGGAATATACCTAAGTTGTGTTGAATGTTGATTACATGCATTATGGTTTATCCTTTGTGGATTTTGTGAGAAATTTATGGCCTCGGGGTCCCCTCGGAGTATTGTTATACACACCCCTACATGGCTATGTTCGCATCTCATTGTGTTTGGTGTTGACGACGGACAACACTAACTATGGTCGAGAGTTCCAGGACTAGTGGTAGCTCGGAGGTGGACCTTAGATGAGGTGTACCACAGAGACGAACATCAGAGAGCTATACCTACCCTTTAGTTAGGATCCTTGGTGGGTGATCACAAGACCTATTCTAGTTTACATTTACTTTGAATTTCTTGTATGTTCCAGTTGGGCTTGTATTCTGGCCCCTTTTACATTCTGCACTGACTCTGTTTACTTTTCAATTTACTTGAGTTCCTATATTTTTGTGCTCTTGGTTGCATTTGTTCATAGTTCATAAAGGAAATTCCTTAGTTTCAGGGAATACCCCTTCGGTGCTAGTCGCCAGCCCCTAACCTATGGAAGACGGTCTTGGGGTAGTCATGGAATGGGCCCCTGGTGACGGGTAATGACATATTGGTATTAGAGGAGTTAGTTCTGCTGTTGAACATAGGAATCTAATATTTTTAATGGTAATAGTGTTAAGTTTAGTGAGTGTGGTTATCAGTTTAGGGAATCCATCATTGTTGCGGTGGCTGAGATATCCATACACCAGGACCCTAACTTCTGATTTATGACTCAGTTCATGAAAACACTGAATGTGTGTGTTATGAAGAGTTTTATTTGTGATCTCTTTGAGTTTTCTCACCATGTATAACTTATTGACCATGGCACACCTGTTTCTTTTCAGGGTGCCTCTTTATAGAGAGCTGGCTACGGTTCCATGAATAGTACGCACTGATAGCCCACCGACCGATGAGGCCACAATGCATGGACCTCTTCTAGTAGAGGCAACAATGGAGGCACTAGCCGTACCATTACCCGTTGGGCCACCGATGCCACCAGCCGTAGTAGTCGAGGGTGAACTCCGCTTGAGCATGTTTCACATGTTCCAGTGCTAGAGGGCACCTTGGTTTAGGGGAGAGATGGACCCATAGGCGGATGTGGATTGGATGGTGGCTATGGTGGGAGTTTGTCGATTAGTAAGGGCACGAGCCAATCTCATGGTGATCCTGGCCACCCGTCTTCTATAGGTAGAAGCAGAAAGATGGTGGAGCTTGATTCTCTAGGATCATGAAAATGTGACACATTTCTGCGAAAACTTTGAGGGCTTGTTTTGGGTAGAGTTTTTCCCAACAACTCATTGCACAGTGCGCATACATGAGCTTCTTCATCGGTAGCAGGGCATCATGACTGTGGCTCAGAACATAGCGAAGTTCACTGACCTCCCATACTACTCCACTGATATGGTGTGGGACCCATTCTTCAGGGACTGGAACTTCGAGCAAGGACTCATGCGAGATTAGGGATTCAATGATTTCTCTTATCATCCCGACGCAGGTGGGGGTGTTAGAGGGACCCCTCATAGTTGATAGTTTCCTAGCTAAGCAGTGACCAGCTACGAGACCCACCATCGGATATCACATAGTATATTCTTCAACAGCTGGCTATAGACAGAAGTTGGAGAGGTCCAAGAGGACCAGAACTATAGGTGGACGACTACATGAATCAAGGTCGGTTGTGCAGGGCACCTGAGGCAGAGCAAATAATTCCAAGAGAGGGTAGTGTTACACAAGCGGCGGGGAGGGTCACATGGCTAGTGACTGTCTGACCCACTGTATGGATGATCAGAAGATGGTCGAAGGACCACCAAGGCTGAGACATAGGTTCGACCAATGATGTCCGCAAGGTGAAGGTAGACGTGGAAGAGGAGCTGGCTGTGCAGCTGGTGGTGGGTGACGATTCAAGATGTTACCGCCATCACCACCAGGTGGTCCACACCGACCACAGGGAGTAGGTGGAAAGAGGTTTTCTCAGCTCCAGGCAGCAGAGGCCTATGATCACGTTGCTCCAGAGATGATATAAGGTTTGATATGTGTCTAATCTACCTTAGTTATAGTACATATAGACACAGGTTCCATTTATTCTTTTCTTCCCACTGTCTTTGTATAGAGATCAGAGATTCCGACAGTGTCGTTGGATAGATCCTTACAACAAGAGACTCCTACGAGAGAAGATTCAACAATTATGCACTGGTGCCGGATGTGCGAGCTTACTCTAGGAGGCATGATCTTTGGCTGGGATATCCTAGTAGTGAAGTCGTGGCCTTATGATATCATCTAGGGTATAAACCGGTTATCAATATTCCATGCTCAGATAGACTGTATTAGGCACAAAGTGTGGTCTGTCTGCATGGATGGGACTAGGTTTATGTTCACCGGCGTGAAGGGAACCTTTGTAGCACATGCTAGACTTACCTAGAGAAGGGTGCAACTGATCACACATCAGTTGGATAGCCTTACCCTAGATGCAGTTGATATGGAGAGTAAGAGATATCTTATAGTGGTGGACCAGTACGCAGATGTCTTCCCTGATGATGTTTCATGTCTAATTCTTCGCAGAGATGTGGAATTTTACATTGACTTGTACCCTAGGATGACACCGATATATACAAAAGCGTATCTGATGGCTCTTGTGGATCTTCGTGAGCTGCGGGTACAGCTGGAGGATTTTCAGGGGAAAGGGTCCATTCGTCCTAGTGTTTCTCCTAGGGCATCACCGAATTTTTATGCTAAGAAGGTGGATTAGAGCTTGAGACTTTTTTTGACTATCGGTGCATGAAACATGTAACCATGTAGAACAATTACACACATCTGGGGATTGAAAAACTCTTTGATCATATAAAAGGAGCATGGTGGTACTCTATGATTGACCACTAATCCGGCTATCACTAGCTCAAATTACGGGATGAGTATGTGCAAAAGATGACATTCAGATGTTGGTACAGCCACTACAAGTTATTGGTTATGCCATTAGATGTAACCAAAACTCTAGCAGTGTTCATGGCACTCAACAACAGGATCATTAAACCATTCCTTGATCACTTTGTAGTATTCTTAATCGACAACATTCTGATCTACTCGACAACTAAGGAAGAGCATGTCTATCATTTGCAGGTAGTACTGGACACACATTGACAACACAAACTTTATGATAAGCTCTCAATGTTCCAAATATGGATCTGAGAGGTTCACTTTCTATGACAAGTCATATCGAAGGCTGTATTAGCAGTAGATACAGTGACGATTGAGGTGGTACTTGCATGGGATCCACCCAGGAGTGGGATGGTGGTATATAGTTTCCTAGGTTTTGATGGATACTACCAGAGGATTGTTTTAGATATCTCCAGAGTTGCAGAACAACTATTATCTTTGATAAAGAAGGGGGAACCCTTTGTGTGGTCAGATAGATGCCTACAGAGTTTTCAGGAACTGAGGTAGAGGCTGAATAATGCCCCCATCTTGAGGCTTCCAGAGGAGGGCATAGGGTACGTAGTATAATATGATACATCAGGGACCGAGCTGGGAGGCGTCCTGATGCATGAGTGATGAGTGATCATATATAGATCTCAGCAGCTAAGACAACATGAGCGGAACTATGCTACCTATGGCCTAGAGTTAGCAGTAGTGGCCTTCGCCTTGAAGATGTGGCGACACTATCTGATGGGAGAACATTTTATAGTCAACTTTGATAACAAGAGTCTCAGGTACATCTTCTATTATATTGACCCAAACCTGAGACAGTGACGTTGACATGAGTTCCTCCAGGACTATGACTTCGATATCGTCTATACTTCTGGGATGGCGAACATTGTAGTAGATGAACTCAGTAGGATTTCTAGTATAAAACTTCTTGGGAAAGCGATAGGGCAGTTGGCCGCTTTGCAGATATACTTCATGGAACCTGATGGAGTATTTTTCATTCAGTCTCTTGTTGTCACTCCCCCACTACATCAGCGAGTCAGGGAGGAACAGCGAGGGGATATAGACTGTGAGACTCAACATGTTCAAATATCCACTGGACATGAACCTGATGAATTTTCATGAAGATGTGAATCATGTAATCCTCTTCAGATGACATACAATGATACTAGTTCCACTTACGGAGGAAGTATTGCGATAGTTCCATGTGTCCCCTTTAGTGGTACATCAAGGAGTGGCAAAGAATTAACATAACCTCTGACAACAACACTGATGGCCGAGGATGAAGAAAGCAGTATCATAGGTTGTCTCTTGATACCTCACCTATCAACAAGTTAAGGCGGAGTATTAGGGTTCAGTAGAGATCTTGGGATACCTCTATTCATAGGAGATTGTGAGAATGCATGGATAACCATCAACGATTGTCTCTAGTTGGGATGCACATTTTACTTTAGTTTATGGAAGGGGTTTCATGAGGCTTTCGGGATGCAGCTTCATTTGAGCACCACCTTCCTTCCTCAGATGGATGGCCAAACAGAGTGGACGATTCAGAAACTTGGAAGCATGGTACGTGCTAGCGTCCTTGACTTCGGTTTTAGATGGTAGGTTCACTATCCTTTGGAGGATTTTTCATAAAACAACTAATATCAATCCACCATTTGGTTGGAACCTTTCAAGGCATTCTACGACCAACCTTGCAGTTCGCCTTTGTGTTGGACGGACCCAGGGGGGTCAGCACTCATGGGACCAGAGATGGTATGCGCTACCACAGAGAAAGCTAAGATAGTCTAATAGTATATTAAGACTGAATAGAGAAGGTAGTTGTCTTATGTCGACATGATACATAGATCTCTGGAGTTCGAGGATGGTGACTACATCTTTGTACGGATCTCTCCCCGATGTGGTTTATAGATATTTGGCTGAGGAGTAAAGTTATCTATGAATTCATCAGATCTTCTCATGTCCTCAGAAGAGTTGGTGAGGTGTCTTACTTCTTAGATCATCCCCCTTAGTTTCACCTAGTTAATGATGTCTTCCACATATCCTATCTAAGGAGATATGTGAATCACCCTCCTCACATCATCGACCATGGAAAGCTGGATGTCGGCAATCGGGTGAATTTTATGGAGGTTCGTGGAGAGATTTAGGATTGATAGGAAGGGTTCCATTGTGGTGGTCGATACCTCTAGTTCACATTTGAATGAGGCATGAGAACCTCTATAAAATAACATGGTAGCGGGAGGCACAAATTCATACTCTGTACCCCCACTAGTTTTCCTATTTTTTTGATGTGTATTTCGGGGATTAAAAGCGTTGAGGTTGGGCGAATGTAACGACCTAGAATTTCCATGTAATTTTTTATAATTAAATTGGAATTTGATGAGTCTTTTAAAATTGATGGTGCATGATTCGGAGGTCCGTAGTACCTAGAATGAATTTCTAAACGTTTTTTGGGTATGTTTAGTAAACATGCGAGCGGGTATTTGTAACATTGGAATCGCTGCTCAGAACGGAAATCTGAGGACATAGTTGATGTCACATCACCAATATACTCTTATTAAGACCTTCACCTCAACCGTAGTAGGTCGAGGGTGAACTTTAGATTCCAGGTCATCCGTGGAAGAATATAATAAAATAAAAATAGTTTAAATTTTTTTTCTTGATACCACCCATGTGGATGTTATAAAGGTGGGGAACACCTGATCTAATGCCTCCTAGATGGGTTATGGTGGTTGGGACCACTCGAGCCTACACCCCCCCATATTTGAATTCAATGGTGGGGACCACCCATCCCTTGAACCACCCACTTAAATGTGGGGAAGTATCTTGAACATTCCCACATTAATTGTGCCACACCCTATGATGAATTTTTCCAATTAAATGATCCCAAATTAATGGTTGCAATATTTAGAATGTGAAAACATATTTTATGTTGGAACCTCTCCCTTTGAGAGAGGATTTTTAGGTTGGCAATGGAGAGGGGCGAACCTGTGGAAGAGCTTCTCCAACTAAGAATTCCAATGAAGAACTCTTATCCTTCAAGGAATATATCTCCAAACTCCGTTGAAGTATCTCCAACAACGAACGAACCGATTATTTAAGAAACTCCATTGTCACTGACTTTATATTTTTCCTCTCCTCACCGACGTCGTTGGGGGAGTCTTGTTTCAGGATCAAAAAACACCAATCCATCTCAACAATATACAATCTTCAACTGAACCATCGAGGTAGGGGTTTACTTATGTGTGATTATTGTTTCCCATGTTATTCCCTTATAAAACAATGAACATGTATCAACTCCCTATCTAGTTGATCCGAAGAGAATTTCTTTTGAGGGTTTGGGAATAATCTATTATGGGAGGTTTTATGGATTGACGTTCTTCATTCAGGTTTTTGATGAGCCGCATACAACAACTCTAACGTGGAGGGTTCGGGCCAAACAAACATGGCTCGAACCCTTATTTGTTCTTATTGAATGGTGTGTTATTCAAGATGGAGGAAAGAATATTCGTGCCACGATGATGAAAAAATTGCGCATCAAACACATCACCAACCACAAAGAAGGTGATGGCGCCCAGTGGCCTTGCCGCCCCATGGCCCTCAGCGCTACCCTGCGGCCACGCCGCTCCACAACACCACGTCATCCTTTCCGGGTAGCCCTCCATGGTTCCTCGCGGCCTCGCGCCTTCCACAGCCTCCATGGCTCTATGGCCCTGCCTCCCTGTGGCCCTCCACGGTCCAAGCGGCCTCACCACCCCACGGCCCTCCGTGGCCCCACAACCTCACCGCCCTGTGGCCCTCCGTGACGCCCAACGGCCCTCACGACCTCCCCATCTAGCAGCCCTCTTCCGCCCCCATGTCCTCACCATTGTGCGGCCCTCATAGTCCCTAGAGCCTCGCCTCCCAGAAGCCCTCATCGGCCTCCGCAACCTCATGGCCCCCAATGCATCGTCGCCCAGTGGCCCTCCGCGCCGCCCTCACGTCATCACACCACTCCGCAGCTGCCACACTGCCCGGTGCAGTATGGGCCGAACAAAATGGGCCGAGATGAACCAAACCGAGTCTGGTTGGCCCAAGCCGGGTCGGACCGGGTCGGTCCAGGCCGAGTCGTACTGGACCCAGACCAGCTAAGTGATTTTTTCTCTATCGGCCATAACATTCACACCATGCATCCATTTGACAAACCATCAATGACGCAGTAAAGCTCAGCGCGAGACTGCCCCATTTCTATACCCCATGAGAGTTTTGGGGAACATTGGGATCTGGTCGGGTTAGATCGAGCATGAGTCCAACCGGGCCCTCGGGACTAAATGATTAATAACATACAGACCGAGTGTCATATTGACGCATCTTCTATTGCATAGATACCTATATGATGTGGAGGCCGAGTGAGATAATTCTTCATGGGACATCGTGGCAGTTTGAGTATCGACTAGTGGCTTGATGAGAAGACCCTCCGAGATATTAGAAAGCTTTGTGCGGGAACCTAGTAACTAGCTGTGACGTGAAGAATGAATAGTGATCCTGTGTGGGTCAGCACCTATAAATCTTGTGTGGGTCAACATAGAGCAATCCTGTGTGGGTCATCATGGAGCGATCCTATGTGGGCCAGCACCAAGCGATCTTATGTGAGTCATCACCTAACGATCCTCTGTGGGTTAGCACCGAGCGATCCTGTGTGGGTCAGTAGTATTGTCTCATAACAGAGTAAGATGATTCTGTAGATACATCAAATCATCTATTCTATTGTACCTAAGTTATACATGGGTTGAGTTGAGTTCGTACATGAGTGATACTTTCCATTATGGTAATACATTGGTGGTATCCTCATGTGTGGTGTACTTGTGTGGTACTTACCTTCGTGGTATTACTTCATTTATGGAACAGTTGAGCTTTGGGATTTTGTGTTAGACTCTATGTCTTCTCATGATTGATATGGGTATACATGATTACATAGGAATATGTATGGTAATATACCTTAGTTGGGTTGATAATTGATTTCCTACTTCGTGGTTTATCCTTTGTGAATTTTGTGAGACCTTAAGGGTCTCGGGGTCCCTACTGACTATCGTTATACTCACCCCTGTACAGGCTATGCCCGCACCACGTTGTGTTTGTTGTAGATGATAAACATCGCTGAATGAGGACAATAGTACCTGGACTGACGGTAGTTCGGAGGTGAACATAGAGGAGGCGTACCGCAGAGACGAGCATTGGAGAGTTGTACTTACCATTCATGTAGTATTCTCAGTGGGTGATCACATGAACTATTTCAGTTTACTTTTTCTTTCAGTTTCTTGTACTTTCCAGTTGGTCTTGTATTCTTTCCCCTTTTACATACTATACTCACTCTGTTTACCTTTCCATTTACATGTGTTTTTATCTTGTTGTGTGTATGGTTGAGTGTGTCTATAGATTATAAAGGTAATGCCTTCCCTGTTTTAGGGAATATGACTTCGGTGCTAGTCACTAGCCCCTAGCCTCTGGAAGGCGGGCCTGTGGTAGTTATGGCATGTGCCCCGGGGGACTGGTTGTGACATTTTATATATCTTATTTTACAAAATAAACTTCAACATTGAATCCAAAACATAAAAATTTACTTTTCTTTAAATTTTTTTTGTATTTTTCTAATAAAATTTATATTTTAATGAATAGTGAAAAGTACTACATTTTAATTCAAAATATCTTTGTCATCTAATTTATTTATATAGATATATTATTTTATTAATTTGATTTAAAGTGTAATGGGATAATGTTTTCTAGATTTAATACAATGTTGGTCATTGGATGTAATTTCACCTTTAAATTAGACGTAAATACAAAACAATATTTTAATAAGTTTTTATTTCTTAAAAACATGCTTCATGGTTCTAAAAACAAGAATTGATACTAAATTACTTTCTACCAATTATATATTTTGAAATAGGAAAAATAGTATAAATATTTTAAATATGTGGGTCCAAATTATTTTAACAGGTTAATTTTATTTTTGATCATTATAAATTGTATCTTTTCTAATAATTTTTATTACAATGGTTAAATGTGTATCTGGTAATTAAAGGGAAAATATTATAAAAATACCATTAAACCCATAAAAATTCTATCGGATGACTAAATTCAACCCTTATCTTATATTTTTCGAAATGAAATAACTTTTTGGCCAGTATCATATGAATGTGACATGGGTTCCATAAAAACTAATAGATGTGACAAAATGTTCCATTCTCATTTTATATAGGTATATTAATTTTCATATATAGATTACTAGAATATAAAATTGATTATATCTAGTCTTGAGAATTCTAATTGAATTAAATACATCATGAAATTTTTTTTATAATTTTTATAGATAACAATAATATTAATAATTATTACTCAATATTGATGAAAAATTATTCTTTTCATAGAAATAACATAGAAATTATATTAAAAATAATAAAATAAAAATAATGTGAGTGAAATACTTTCATCCACTAATTTTATGTTTTACTTTGACTTGTTATTAATGGTTTAAAGGGGGTTCATAGAATATATATCTATGTTATGATATTTATAAATAGTCAACGAATGAATATTGTCAAAATTGAGACTATTGTTATTTTAAATAAATTATAATTTATCTAATTATATAAAACATATAAAAATATAATTTTAACACCCCATGATTTCAAATTACATATATCTCTTGAATGTAATTCAACAACTTGTGTTATACACACCACCGAGTTCGAGCGCTCCACGACATATCAGACTAGTCGTTCAAAAAGTGATTATGAATTGTATTAACTGAGTTTTGAATTTTATATACTATATATAATTTCATATTCCCTATTATGTGTTTCATAAACATAATATAAGAACAAAATCTTTGTTAGATAAAAGAAGTATTTTTCAAAAAATGTAATATTAAAATAATTTAATGGAAAAACTTTTTTAAAACCAATATTTGACACTCTTATATATTAAATTTAATGAAATTAAATTATTCATTAGAATTGGGATATAAAATTATAGTCAGGATAAATTTTTTGTGTATTTCTGATAACATTAATATTTTTCTGAATATTAAAAAATACTAACTTTTAATTAAAAACAATGATTTTAATCAAAATAATTTATAGTGTTAAATTAGAAATTTGAATGGTTTGGAAAAATAATTGGATAAAATTTTTATCATTTAATACGATATAGGTCATTATATGTAATTTAACATTTAAATTTGACATAAACACATGTCAGTCATTTGATAGTTTTTACATTGTTAAAAACCCTTTTTTTGGTTTCGACAATGGGAATTAATTTAAAATTAACCAATAAAACTTCTATATTATAAATTTGGTAAAATATAAATTATTTTTCAATTAACAATATAAAAATTATATTAGGGTGCATTTTTGGTAATATTATGAAATCGTCAATTTTTGTTGAATAGTGAAAAACATTGCCTTATTATTTAAAACATACTATTTATATAAATAATTATTTATTTTCTTTAAATTTATTTATCAATATATATACAATAGCTAAATAAGTTAAATTTAATTTATTGGAGTCATGTTAGAATAAAATTAGATGTATAAAATTTTATTGAATTTTGTAACGTTTTTACCCATCTTCTAGGAGCATTCAAAAATTTGCATAAAACATATTTTTACAACTTCTGTGAGCAGAATTTCAAAAATACAAGAGACACAGTTGATATATTTAAGTAAAATTTCGTTCAATAAGTTGAAAATATTTTTTGGCGAATAGTAACATTTGACTTTTTTTACTACGGTTAAAAGTAAATAGGGTAATTAATGGAAAAAATGATATTATAATTACCCTAAAACATGCACTAATTCTATTGGATAATATTAATTAGACTAAATATAGTCATATGAATGATATATGATCTCCTTTGGTCCACTTTTGTTAGATAAAGACATTTATTATTATTATTTTTAAAGAAGTTTTATAATTGTTAAATTTAATGTTTATTAACTAAACAATTTTTAATAAAGGGTTATATTTAATAGAAATTCTACTACGATTATAAATTAGAAATATGGAATGATTTACTACAGAATGGAATTTTATTTATAGTTTTTATACATTAAATAATTTAATTTATTTATGAAACAATGATGATGTAGTAATTACCTTATTAATCTAAGAATCAGAAAAAGGGTATTATAAATATTAAAATAAATATAATTTCAATGTTTTTAAGAAATAAACAGATTTTCTTGGTGAATATGTGTTGTTAGGTTTGATTCAATGTATTTTTTTTAGTAATAATTCTTTTATTACTTTCAAAAAATCAAAATACCAAATATTGTAAAAATTGACATAAATGAGTTTTTAAAACAAATACTATATCATTAAATAATATTATAGTCCTAAAAATATAATGATTGGACAACAAACTCTTATAATTATATTTAAGTAATTAATGAACCGCATGGGATTCCCTTGGAATTTTATTTTAGGATCATTAACAATATAATATAAAAATACAAGGAGACGTGGTAAATGACAAATTGTTAAAATAAGAGTTATATCTGAAAGATAAGGTTAATATGGTAACTTAAACATGTCTAAAACATATTTTTTGGGATTATTTGGACCCATAACCACCTAATACCTGAAATAAATTTTTTTGGATCCATTAGAAACCGAATATGATTTTATAATAAAATAATATTTCATGATTTTCATAAAGGGACCCACATCTTTCATAAAAAAGTGAACTTCTCCTTATCTCAAAATAACTCCTCCAAAGAGATTTGTCTCAGCCAAACCATGGAAAAATATCCTACCCAATTTATCTCACATAATCCTAGAGTCCTAACATTTTTCATAAATCCAACATAAGGATTCCTTTTGATCAACATAAAAGGAAACACCCGAAGAAGAGGTAATAATTTCACCACCCACTATCATGTTAATTTCATCTTCCACTTCCCCTTTCATTGTTGTTTCCATATCAAAATAATTACTCCAGTACCATTTACACACTATGAAATTATTATAAATATGGTACAACCATATTCTTTACTCTATCCATTCTATAAAAGACGATGTCATCATGCATGCGTACGTACGACTTACCGTCTCCACGTCGTAGTGTAGTTTGTTATTCAAACACTAGATTTTTTAGATGGGTATAATAATGATAATGAATATTGTAAATAATAAATATAACAAGTTAATTATTCTGTTTATATTATGTAACATCTAATTATATAATATTTCACCATCAATATAATGATATCGTCCCTCATGCGTATGTATGGATTAGCATCTCCACGAAGCGATGAGATTCATTTCCACATTCATCATTCAATGATGATGATAAAAATATATGTTATTAATAAGTTTGTAATATATTAAATAATAATGATACTTAATATATATATTTATATATTAGTGAGTATGTACTTACATATATTTTATTCTCTTACTTTCATTCATTACGATATGAAAACTGAAACAACGTTTATGTGTATTTACGGTCTACCATCCACATAAATGGTGCCTTCCATTTAAAATATCTATCTATTATAAATATTTATATTATAAATATATATTATATATAAATCAAGATTTATATTCAAGATTTATTTAAATCAATATCTAAATTATACAATCAGAAATAACAAGTTAAAACACGTACGATAAAGACATGGATTATTACCCGAAATGTTAATTTAATAGGAAAATAATTATTAAATGGGAAGTATAAATTCATAAATAAATATTTTATGATATAATAAATATGAATATGGTTCTGGTATAATTTAATAACATACTATTGTCATTATACAATAGGGTAAATGTACAATCGTCCAAAGAAAAGTGCAAGGTAACGGTTAATTTCAAAATCACTTTATTATCTGAGGTTGTTTTTTTGCGCAAGTATCTAATGGAACATATTTATTACCAATGTACATGATTCATAATATATTATTCAAATGAATAATTTTTAAAGGACTTTTTATTTACTAAAACATCATTTTAAATGTTTTAAATATTTATTCTTCTAAAACTTTCTCATTAATGTTCATGTTTTCAAAATTGGTTAAAGGATTTATTTATATGGACATGAATATTTTAAAATATTAATACCATTAAAATTTTTAAATTGTTATGGGACACTTTAATTCAACACTATCTTTTAGATTACTTCATTTATAAATTATCTGACTTTTAAATTATTTCATGAAAAATGATATTTCTCCCAAAAAATTTTATTGATCATATTCAACTATGCCAACATCCTTTACAGTATATTATTCTTGATCTATTTTGATTTATTATGATACAAATATTCCATTTTATATTGAAGGTTTTGGTATATATTTTACATTGGATGTGTTATTTTTATACCATTCATGGTTTAGGGTTAATTTATTAACATTTTGTATGCTAGTTCTAATATGAATGTTTATATTATGTTTCAACCTTTTCATATAAAGAATGTATTGGACATAGTATGTGACGAGTGGAGCTTGATATAGATCTTCAATGCATCGGTAGGTCTAATTGGAAAATTAGACATTTAAATTTCTTGAGTCTTGTTCAAATTTGATATATGATTTTGGACAAGGCCTTGATCATTTTTAGACGTCTTGGCCTGGGCCTTGAAATTTTTTTTACGAATATATGACATTATACATTCCCTAATTATGAAAATAATATTTATGGTCCATGTGGTTATTCAACTAGTAGAATACCAATGACTATGTTTTTTATGGAATTAATTACTCATCTTATATTTCTGCCATAAAGTGTGCATGGATACTATTTGTAAAGGCATGTGTTTTTAATTATTCCCCGTGATTAATGTTTATGTTATCTTCTGCTAAATTTTTTACCCTCACTGAGTTTCTATGCTCAACCCATCCTTATGTTCTATTTTTTCAGGATTTCCGATAATTATATTATGATTATTATGAAGGGTTAAGCTAAAAGGGAATAATGGAGTTCTCAAAGAACTAACTATGCTATATTTTATGTTTGAAATTGTAATGTGAAGGTCATGTATGTAATCTATTTCCAATACTGCTAAACTGGACGATCATTTGGGATATGATTTCCATATATCATGATAATGTATTGAAATGCTGCACTGAATATAGGTAACTGGGGTTGGGGCGTTATAGTTGGTATCAGAGGAAGTTTAGCAACGACCATGGAAGTAGATTATGATAAACATTAATTAGGGAACATTAACCTAATAAAGACTTTGGTTATTAGTTTAGAAGAACATCCGAGAAATGTGGGAATATAGAGATTTTATTTATTCTCCATGCAATAGATCCCTGTCTGGATTCGAGAAGGTAGATGCAGCTCTGGCATAGATATACCTATGAGTGAAAACACTGACAAGGAGTTTCGGTTTTGAACTAGGGTATCCTCGTAAACGACTACGGGCCTTGCTACACTCTTGGTTATGACACCCTTGGTGATATGATTAGGATAATTCATAGTTTAATTACAAGCCATTATGAAGGTTTTAAGAGTAAATACTTCATCAAAAAATATTATATAATTATAGATTAAATGCACAATCTTTTCAATCTATATTAGGTGTTTTAAAAGTTTTTAATTATGCATTGACATTCAAAAACTAACCTAGTGTATGCGATTGTTTAGAAATGGTTCCCAGTAGAATGACTGATTATTCTAGAAATACGAATGATCAGAATATTCAGAAGTATTATATCATTCATGGTATTTAGTCAACATTTAAAATTGAAATAGTCTCCCATGTGTTTTCATCATATGAAGAAATAATATCACGTGTCAATAAAATTAGTAAATAATTCTCTAAGTCACATGGCTTTGATGGGAAGTAAGAGAAGAAAATGATGAACAAGATAAAGATGGATAAATGGAAGATGGGAAAGAAGGATTTTTACATATGTAATAACTCTGGAAAGAATCACCAGGTTAAATGCTTGAAGGGAATGTGAGTTTGTTATAAGTGTGAAGAAAATGGACACCAAGTACGTGATTGAAAGGGTAAGAAAAAGTTTTTAAATGTACAATGATTCAACTGAAAGGAGTTGGGACACTATGTGAATCAACATACAAATAATCAGATTATACCCCAAATGATACTATTGGATAATAATAAAGTTATGATACCACCGAAGATGAAGATAATGATTAGAGTACTTGTATTTTTATTAAATTATTATGTCATTTGTGTATTGTATTAATGATTTAAATGTTATAACAATTATAGAGAATATAAGGATTGTACTATAGTACTATTTCATTAAGTACTTAAAATTTTGTGGAACATAGATAAGTGACGGAATAACAGGTTAATTTTTTATGGAAAATAAATGGTTGAGAGAAAAATAAACTATAATATGGTTCTGATACTAAGGTATTGATTTTTGAATTATATATGATTTATTTGGATAAATTATATTGGATATTCTTGGCTACCATGAAACTGATTAATGATTTTATATTCTAACATTGATGGAGTTTAAAACATTTTTGGATAGAAAGAGTATATCCAATATTTTCTAAGGAATAATGTAGAATGAATGTAATAAATAAGGTTTTATGGTAATTAAGGGTGTTATAGTGTTTTAAAATAATACATGATGAAGGGTTTCACATGTTATTATGTGGAAGAAAGGATCTTCAATGGGTTTAACCTTCCTTATAAATTTTTTACTGTGAGTTTGGACAATTCTAAAGGATGGAATCAATTGTGTTTGACATTGGATAATATTGTTAAGGTTAAATTACTTCTTGAGATTATTTTTGGATTGTCTTTAAAAGGACAACCTGGAGGTCGGGCAACAACCTGTCACGTCCAAAAAGACCGCGAGACATGAACCTGCAACTGAAGGGTGACAAGCGTGCGTCACCTACCACTAGCCCAGACGATGTCCTGAATTGTATAATTTAGTTTTTTAAAGGATTGAATGATTAATTATAAATTAATTTTTTGGAACACTATACTATAAGGATAAATAGATTGTTTTTTATGTTTTATTATCTTTTATATTGAAAGATGATTTTGTCGTATAAATTAGTTAAAGGATTGAACTGTACTTCTAAATTATATATTTTTTATTTTATTATATGAGGTAATTAATTCTTAATCATTAGGTATGGGATCATAAAACCAATACATTTTTTATCCTATTAATTTTTGTTTTTTAGACCATTGATATTTTAAATCATTATAGATTGATTGCTTTGAGGCCCTAAATTTTACACTTTTTTTGATTGATGACCTCAATCACATTCTATAAATATTTACGTTTTCTTCAAATTATGTGTCTCTAATTTCCACCAATTTTATCATAATATAGATAATAATTTTGTGTTGAATTTTTCATTTCCCTTTCCCTCTTATTAAGACTAAATTTTATTAACCCAATTTTTAATGTGAGTTTCCACAATGGTATTTTTTTTAACAATTTATTTTCGAAGATTAATTTCAAATTTAGCGGATGGAATTTTTTAAGGAGGGTGGAATGTAACATCCCATTATTTCATAAAACGTTATCTCTTCAAAGTAATTCAATAACTTGCGATACACGCAACACGGATTTCGAGCACACCACGATATATCAAACTAACCGTTCAAAAAGTGGTAATGAATGGTATTAATTGAATTTTGAATTTTATATACTCCATATAATTTTAGAATCCATATTACTTCTTTCATAGACATAATATAAGAACAAATTCAATTTTTTCAGATAAAAGAAGTACTTTTCAAAAAATATCATTTTACCCCCTTTTAATGGAAACCCTTTTTTAAATCCAATATTTGAAACTTTTATATATTCGTTTTAAAGATATAAATTATTAAATAGAACTGAGACATAAAAATTTATTTTGAATACATTTTTTGTGTTTTTATGATAAATTTCATATTTGGGTGAATAATGAAAAATAGTAAATTTTAATTCAAAACTACTTTTTTAATCAAAATAATTTATAGAGTTCAATTATACATTTGAATTTTTTGTATGTATAATTAGATTATATTTTTATTTTTTAATAGAATTTAGGTATTATATATAATTTCAAATTTAAATTTCACATAAAGACATGCCAATCTTTTGGATGTTTTTACTTTTTTTTAAAAATGATTTTTTGTTTTGACAACCAGAATTGATTTTAAATTATTAAATTAAACTTTTATGTTTTGAATTTGGTTAAATGTACATCATTTTTTAATTTGGAATATCAAAATTAGATAAGGGTAATTTTTTTGAATTTTTTGGAAAACATTCAATTTTTGATGAATAGTGAAAAATACCGCCTTATTATTTAAAAAATACTTTTAATTTAGTAAATTATTTATTTAATTTCAATTTAATTCAATTCAAAATAGATATATAATACCTATATTTTTTCAATGTAATTCATTGGATTAATTTAATAATAAAATCATATGTATAAAATTTTATGGAACTTTTTAACGTTTTTTACCCACAATCTAGGAGCATTGCATTTTTGCATGAAACATAATTTTACAGCTTCTCGAATAAAATATGAATATTTGTGGTCAAACTGGGTTCGATTAGGACATTTATTATTATTATTATTTAAATAAGAGTTAAAAGTGTTAAAGTCAATGTTTATTATCTAAACAATTTTTAATATAGGGTTATAGATAAGAAAAATTAAACAATAAATATTCATTAGAAAGATAAAATTATTTCCTAAATAATGGTATTTTATTTAATTTTTTTTGAAATTGAATAATTCAATTTATTGACGATACAATGATGAAGTAGTAATTACCTTATTTATGAATGAATCAAATAAATGGTATTATAAATATTAAAATAAATATAATTTCAATGTTTTTATGACATCAAAGAATTTAATAGGTGAATATGACATGTTAGAGTCGATTCAGTGTATTTGTTTTTATGTAATCATGCTGTTATGACTTTCACAAAAAAAATACCAAAAAGTGTCAAACTTTACACAAATGAGTTTTTAAAACAAATACTATATCTTTATATTATATAATAGTCTTACAAATCTATTGTTTGGCCAAAAGACTCTGATAATGATATATATGTCATTAATGAACCACGTGTGGTTCTCTAGGAATTTTATTGTATGTTTATTAACCATATAATATAAAAATATAAGTATACATGGTAAATGATATACTATTTAACTAAGAGTTAAATCTAAATTTTATGGTTAATATTTTATCCTAAACATGTCTGAAACCTATTGGTTGAGATTATTCTGACCCATAACCACCAATGTCTCAAAATAAATTCTTTTGGAGCCATTATAAAACGAATATTATTGTATAACAAAATAATATTTCTAGATTTTTGTAAAGTGACCCACACCTCTCTTATAAATGGGAACATGAACTTCTCTCAAAATCACACCTCCAAGTCCATTTTGATCTTCCAAAACCTACACAAATATCCTCCCAAATTCCCTCACATAAACCTAGAGCCTTTAATTTGATCAGAAACCCAACCTATGGATCCCTATAGATCAACTCAACAGGAAACACCGGAAGAAGAGGTAATAATTTCTCCACCCTCTTTCAAGTTATTATCTTCTTCCACTTTATCTATCATTGTGGTTTCCAAAAAAAAATAATTCCAGTACATCATACAAAAGTTTATGTTATTATAAATATGTTACAAACATATTTGATATTCTATCCATAATATAAATGAAAAAGTCACCATATGTGCATACGTACAGCTTACCATCTCCATGTCGTGGTGTTGTTTGTTATTCAAAAACATCATTATTTGGATGGGTATTATACTGAATATAACTAATGTATATAATAAATATTACATTATAATTATTCTTTATATATGATATTCCATCCAATTGCATATGATTTCACCATCAATATAATGATATTGTCGCTTGTCTGTATGTACGGATTACCGTCTCTACTACGCGATGAGATTCTTTTCAACATTCACCATTCAATAATGATTATAAATATATATATTATTAATAAGAATATAATATTTGAATTAATAATGATATTTAATATATATATATATATATATGTGTGTGTGTGTGTGTGAGAGAGTACTTACATATATTTTATTCACTTACATTCATTCAATGCGACATGAAAAAGGAAACATCGTTTATGAGTACGTACGACCTACCGTCTCCATAAACGGTTCCCTCAATTTCATATATCTATCTATTATTAATATTTATTTTCTAAATATATATGATATATAAATCTAGGATTATATTCTGGAAGTATTTCAACAATTATTTAAATGATAGAATCAATAATAACAAGTTAAAACATGTATGATAAAGAAAGTGATTATTACCCGAAATGTAAATTTAACATGGAAATCATTATTAAATTGATATGATAAAGTCATAAATGATTCATGAATGATATAATAAATTTTAATATGGATCTAGTATTATTTAATAACATACTATGGTCATTATACAGGAGTTTAAACGTTCCCTTGACCAAATGAAAGTGAAGGTAAGGCTTAATTTCACAATCTCTTTATTATCCATGGTAGTTTTTTACATAAGTATCTACTGGGAAATATTTTATATCAATGTCCATGTTTAATAAAATAGTTTTCAGAGGGATTTTTAAGAGAAATTTTGACTAAAAGATCATTTTAAATGTTTTAATGATTTATTCTTCTAAACCATTTCCATTAATGTCCATGTTTTCAAAATGGATTAAATGATATATTTATATGGACATGAATATTTTAGAACATTAATTACATTCAAAAGATTCAATGTGGTATGAGAAAAATTGATTCAAAACTATCTTTTAGATGGCTTCCATTATAAATTTAGTGAGTTTTAAATGATTTCATGATAAAGGTATATTTTTCTCGGAGAATCTTTCTGATCATTTTTAACTATAACAACATCCATTACGAGATATTCATCCTAATCAAGGATGATTTATTATAATACAATTCATCCATATTATATTGAATGTTTTGTGATATATATGAAAGTGGATGTTTTATTTTTATACCATTCATGGTTTAGGGTTAAATTATTGACATTTCGTATGCTAGTTCAAATACAAATGTTTATATAATGTTTCATCATTTTCATATGAGCAATGTATTGGACATAATAAGTGACGGGTGGAGCCCACTATAGCTCCTCATCGGTTAGTCTCATGAGACAATTAGATGTGGAATTGGATGAGTCCTTGACTAAATATTTTAAAATTTCTGGCATTATACATTCCCTCATTACAAAAAATATATTGACGGTGCATGTGGTTATTCGACAAGTAGAATACCCCTGGCTATGTTTTATTGTAGAATTATTTACTCATCTAATATTTCTACCATAAAGTTTTCATGTTTATTATTTGTAAAGGAATGTATTTTAAATTATTCACTATGCCTATTGTTTATGTTATATTCTATTAAATTGTTTACCCTTACCAAGCATCTGAGATCACTCCTTTCTTATGTTTTATTTTCCCCATGATTTCAAAGAATTGTATTATTATTGATATGCAGGGTCAAGATTAAAAAGAATAATGGTATTCTCAATGAACTATATATGCTGTATTTTTTGTTTGATATTGAAATGTAAAGATGATATATGTAATCAATTTCCACGACTGCTAAAACGATCAGTCAATCGGGACATTAATTCCTTATATAATGCCAATGTATTAAAATAATGCACCGATGTTGGGTAACTGGGGTCGGTGTGTTACAATAATAATATAAAATATTAGTTGGAGGAAGTAAAATATGTCACCAATTGACCATTTATGGCTCTGTTGTAATTTTAGAGTGAATATATTAACCCGTACTGAATAAATAGACATGTTTCCATTATAAGAGATAATATAATTAATTATGTGTAAATCAAAATTATAATGTTTACAATAAATCTAAATAATGTCTGAAAATATTATTGGAGGACTAAGATTCATTACTAATTAAGATTTCATCAATTAGGAGTTTTTGAATGGACAATTTTCCATGAAAATAAATTATATATTATTTAAATAAAACATAGTTACAAAATATACATATCTTGTATTTTAATATTATTTTATGTGTCCACAGTGGGCCAAAATCAATATATAAATGAATAAAAATTTATATTTTGATATAAATGAATCCATTTTAACTATATAAATTTATTTTTAAATTTTAGATGTTATATAATTACCTTAAAAGTATCTTAAATGCTAAAATAATATTTATTCAATTAACATAAAAATAGTATACATGAATTTAACAATATTAATTTTTTATATTATTGATTAGTTAATCTGTATAAAAAAATTATAGGATCTACAAGTTATATTATAGATGTTTGAAATAATTATTTTATAATTTACACTTTTTCTTATTGTATTTTAAATCCAATTTAATGAATAATATTAAATTTGGTAATAAGAATATCTTACTGAATTTATTTAATATTAAATTATTTAAAGATCACAAATATGGTAAACAATCACATGATGAATATATATGGTCTAAAATGTATTATATATTTTATTTTAGTTCCATTTTTAATTATTTAAATCTAGAATACTATTATTCTATTTTAATAATTTGGTAGTTTCCTTAAGTGCCCCTATCCTAAAATATAAAAAGGAATATCCTCCCACATTTCTTCTAAAATCCTTGAGCATTCTTTCTAGACCAATCCATCACCAATTTTACAACAAACATTATTAGTTAAAATTTTGATGTCATGGTTTTCCAAAAAATCTATCCCTAGTGTCCATTGGAAGAGATCCAAAAGAATTTCAATGAAGAAGTGGTAAATGATTTACCAATTCAGTTCAATTTCATTTCATTTTATACTTCTTCATTCTATGTTGAATCCATAATAAAGTAATAAATATATTATATTCAAAATTCTGAGATGTTATTATGATTATGGGACAACCTTATACATTTTATACCCATCCTACGAATTAAAATATCACCATGTGTGCGTACATAAGTCTTTCCATCTTCATGTAATACTATAATTTATTATTCAGCAATTTATTATTAGGATGGGTATAATAATTAGTATAATGTATTTAAATAATTAATATAAAATTATAATGATTTTGTACTATTGATATACCATCCAATTACAAACCATATAAGTATCTAGAGAATGATATCATCACTCGTGCAAACATATGGAATAACGTCTCCATGACGTAGTAAGATTTATTCTACACATTAACATTTCAATAATTATTACAGAAAATATATAATGATTGAATAAAATAATTATAAACTTTTATTCATGAAAAACAAAGATCCTATGCATAACAAACCTGACATACAATGAAAAAATGGAATGGGAATACAATGTAGTTAACACTCAAAAATAATGGTAATATTGAAATAATATTAACAAAAATATATAACAGGATCATATATGATATATTAAATAGATATATGGTCCTTGAATAATTTATTAATGTCATTTAAATATTATACATTTGGTTATCATACTTTCATCTAACAAAAAATACAAGCTAAGGGATAATTTTGAAATATAATTTTTATATGAGATTGTTTACACATAACAGTTTACTTTGGGTATATTTATAAAACATGATTATTTATAATAATGTTTTAATAAAAAAATTTCTATTATTATATGTATTTTTATAGTCATTTTTCCCATTTCTGACTTTTAAAAATTGGTATGGAAGGAATCATTCTTTTACTTACCATTTGATGTACTTTTTGACTATCCCGACAAATGTACAAGGATAATGTTTTTAACTTATATGTATTGAATAGATGCTTACATTCTTATGATTCCTTATTTCTATGAAGATTATTATACACTATTTCATTTTTATTTTAAACTAAGTTATTTTTATTTAAAATTTCACGCCATTTTGAGAAAAAAAATGTTTTTAACGAATAAAGGTTATTTTTATCAGGAATTAAGCTAAAGTGTTTTATCAAAATAAATTTCCATATAAGATGACATATGATTATATATAAATCACTATTATTAATTTATTTTGATTTTTGTAGGATGTTATTATTTTTATGAAATCTATTTATCTTATATAGATTATGTTATGATGAAATGATGTTTATAAAACCCAATTTATTTCATGGGATATGTTATGGTGAGGGTTTTTATGTTTTTTAGAACATGTAAGAATGGTTTCATTATGAGATGGGTGGGACCTATATCTTCCTCCAATTAATTGGGTGAAGATTCATATCTCATGATACCGGCAAGGCCAGAACCACAATTAAATCTGGTTTCATAATAAACGGCTAGAATAGAAAGTAAACCTTGTTTAGTAATACATGTCTAGAATAAATAGTAAACCTATTTTAGTAATGTAATTTTTCCACTATGATGCTCTTGAATTAAATACCATCATTACTATAGAAATAAAATTATGTGCTCAAATGTTTTCCACAATTCAATGTTTTATTCAACGATATTTTATCATGGTTAATTTCCATTTACGATCTATGCCATACGAACTGCCACAATTTATTTCATGACTCATGATTTTGATATTTAAACATCATGGTCATGTTTTTATATTCCTATTTTTATGGTTTGCTTTATGTTCTCCATGTTTACCATTAATGAGAATTTGATCTCACCCTTTTTATGTTTTCTTTCCCCATGATATAATGAATTTTTTTAGGATGGAAAAAAGTGGAAGATCATAATTGGAGGTGTTGAATATCATTCACTAAGTGATAATAATATGTTATATTTTTCCAAAGTCACCAAACTTATACTACATAAGGCATCGTTTTGTGTCATGTATGAATTATTCCATAAAATAAATTTAATGTCTATATACATCATGATTTGTCGATTATAGAGTCACACTGAATCCAATGCTGGCTATAGAATTCTTAGATTATCACCTTTATAAACATATTTATATGATTTTTCTTCCCAAAAATATGTTCTGGATAGAATTTTTATCCTCCAAAAGACAACATATATAGTGACACATTAGGAAAATGTGTTTCATTATTTTATGAAATGCTCAGTTTCATTCATGATGAATGATGCTCAAAGAATCAAAAAATAACATTACCATTTATAATCACATTCTAAGGACACTCAACTAGATAATAAACCATTTAATCTCCTTCAAGACATCAAAATTAGAAATTTATTCTGGTTCTATTATTTATAATGTATCAAATGGTTTTAATTGATTCATCCATATAACTACTATCCCAATAAACATATATAAAAAACAATCAATATCATTCTTTCTCTCGATGTCTCCAGTAAAATATTGATATATAAATCCTATTAACTAAACATAATTTATACAACATAAATCTATAATGACCAACCCTTTCATATATCATAAGATACATTTTATAGCTTCTTACAATTCCCATCAAGAAGTTGAATTTAAATAGATTGTGAATCTCACCAAAAAAGAATAATCTAATCTATACAAACCATTTCATATATAAAAAATCCTTATACAAAATCATGAAGAACCATATACCTATGATGAATTTCTCAATAAATTAATATTTCCTATGTTTTATTATATTTTTATCATCTCATACGTGAGTTGAGATCGACATGAGAATAATCATTCGGAGTGAATTGATTAATTTCATAATGTATTATTTCTGGAATGATTTTAATGAACTTGATTTCTTATCCTTCTCTATTAATACCCCTAATATAATTTTAGTTTTATTGTGTTTCAAATATCGAATCTTATTTATATATACGTCTTATGATACTCAATCCATTATAAATTCAGTCCAATATTCAACATATAATTCATGTAAAATAATAGGATGAGATATGTTTCATCATAACATTATATGTTGTAAAAATAGTTATTAGATTGACAATGATTTAATATATCCTAAAAAATAAAATTTTTTAACATTCCGATAGAAAATAGTGGATCATGGATTATGTAATAAGATATTTGGTTCAACATACAATGCTAAATCCACCTTTTGAAGAACCACTAAACCTCGGTGTTGAACCATGTAAATTTTTTCATCAAATACAAATTAATGAATTGTTTTTTAGATCCACGTTGTCCATGTGTAAATCAATGGATTCATAAATTAATGATATATTATGAATGGTTTGTATTTCAAAATTTCTATGAAATGTTCTGAAAATTCTATTACATCATTATATTGAAAAACATGCACAACCATAATAGATTTTTATCTCTTACTACCATCATATACCTATTTAACATAAAGTTATACTTTATTTTTAAAATATACCATTCCTTTTAATAGCTCAGTAATCTCTCAATAGTTTTGGAGAGTTAAGGTTCTCATTTCCTATCCCATGGATGAATCTAAGTGTTTTGAATATCTAATAGTAGCTTCTTCTTATAGAATTACGAGTTCAATAAAATATGTTAGAAGCATGATATTTATTTCAATCGCAATTTGTCACGACCCCCTTCCATCAAAGATGCCCCTCCTGAGATGGCAATGGTGAAAGGGAGATAATGACCCCTGAGTCCCGCCTCCAGTAGGCCCCGGGGTGGCGACTAGCACCAAGGGTATGAGTTTATTTTTTTTCAATCATGGGAGGCATTACCCTTTTTATAGTTAGGATCGGAAATAGGACAAGTCAACCACCAAAAAGGAAAAAAGAAAAAAGGTGCTGAAAAGAAACCCAAACCAGTCCCATTTGCATGTATAAATAAACTGAAATAGGTACAATTACAAATAAGCTCAAAGTACAAGTGAGTATAGTACCAAAAAAAACAAGAAAACAGCAACTGCACAACTCCCACTGCCTGACTAGTAGGGTCCCGCACGGCCCTGGTAGTCCTCCTGAAAACCTGAAACAATGTAGGGTGAGCATACAAGTATACTCAGTAGAGAACCTAAATCTCTCGTGCACAAGTGGGGAGACACCCTAAGGTCCCATGAGAAAACAGAAGAACCAGAAACTAACAAGGAAAAACTATCCACCCAGCCTCACTGGTCACACTCACCAAGTAACACAAACAAGTTTAGTATATATATAGAACAAAAGTATTGGGTACCCCGCACCATTTCCCACTTAATTAGATGTTGCCCTTCCTAACGGCAAACGTCCTGACGCTACCACAATCTTCCCGCCCGCACACACATGGGCCAAACCACGCATCCCGCCCGCACACACCTGGGCCACAACCACTAACCCGCCTGTAGACATCTGGGCCTCATCCTGATGGTTCTTGGGAACGGTAAGCATGCCAGAAGAGTCTGGGGCTAAAGGTCGCCTCAAGCCATCATAGCCTCCGAGACCTACCCAAAGAGTCTTGGGTGTAAGGTCACCTCAAGCCATCATAGCTTATGGAAGAAGGAGCTGGAAGGAGCTAGTAACTAAGGGGGAACACCCTCTCCCATAAAATGGGAGTGTTCGGCACTAGGTGCTTGACATGGGTGTGGTGCGACAAAACACAAAGATACAATTATAGATATACTTATACCAAACACGCAGCCCAACCTATGGCTTCTTAAAAAGAGAAACTGAGCAAGTGTCTCGGCACTGCTACCACGAAGCATGCATCAACAACCAAACAATCATCCCCCAACCCCATTTAGGTTTTCATGTTTCATGCAATGGTTTAACAAATTATTACTACTGGGAAACTATCATCCCGAAAAAACCTTTCACAAACATATCCCTTCCATCCACAACCAAGGTTAGGTAAAACGCAAGCAACCACATGCCATTTCATTTACAAAAGATTATCAAAACCATACAACATTCCATCATTCATTTATTTCAAAGTTCCACACATAAAAACCATTCCACACACAAAACATTTCCGCATTTGAAAACACCTTTTACTTCAAACCACATTTCATAATCAAAACACTTTTCATAAATAAAGGCATTTTCCACAAAACAACCAAACCACCAACATGGTCATTATTCCAACTTTATTCAACCGGGGTGATCACACAAGGTTTTCATTCTCATTTAATCATCCAGTCTTTACGTGCTTATCCATTTTCCATGTTTTAACAAAACCAATCACAAACAATTCAGATATCAATTGCGCACACAAAGGCCACCAACGGCCTTGATTTTCAGTAGGCAAAGGCCTTTCAATCCAAAATCACAATCAGAAGATAAAGAAACTGGAAGGCAAAAGAAACAGCACAAAACCCCAAACCCTTCTTTATCCGGTTATTATCTTTATTTAAAGTTCAACTGCATCCCATGGAATAAAATAAAAATATCCCACCCCACATGTTGCACCAAAAAGAGAGACGAAGGTAGACCCCTACCTCAAAAGGTCCCGATCACGTCGCTTCCGATGATGTCCTTCGGTGTCCTCCGCCTTCGCCAAACCTGACAAACGCCTCCTAGGATGGAAGCTGGAGAAGGAAGGTCGGAAGGAAAGGTGACAAGTCCGGGCTTAGAAGCTTCGTCTCGTCGCTACGATCCTGTGGCCGCTAACGGATCGTAATTCGGAGCTCGGACAAAGAAGTTAGAGGAGGAATACTTCTCGATCGTCCAAGAGCGTCGTTGTGCGACAAAGAAGCGATCGATATGGAAGATAAAACATGACCTCGTTCTTATAAAGGCAACGAATAGGTAAATCTGTATTCAGCGTGCATTAATGAATACACGATGTGACCGTACGTACGTTACATGTTTTGATTGGTTAACACACAACACGTCACGCGGTTTCCACGCGTTTTAATATTAATGATAATTCTATCAATATGTGGTGTTTCGTTGACCCGAGGCATGAGTCATAAAAGTAGCACATTAATGGTCTTAAAATGACCTTCATAATTTCAGGGTTACACTGTCTCTGACGGATCGTCAATCTGATACCGTATGAGGGAGATACGTTGGATACAAGATCCCATAATAATAACAATATTAAATCTATTATTTCTTGAGCGTTTCGGGTACCCAATCCGAAAACCCGAAAAAGACATCCAATATTGGGCTCATAATTTTCGTCTCGTAGTCAGGGTCGCACTGTCCCTGACGGTTCATGAAACCGAGGTCGCACGAAGAAGTTATTGTGAAAATAGTGTTTTATTATAAAAAAAACGATAACAATATTTTATTAATTATTTATTTATTTATTTCTCTAACTCCAATCAATCACCATTTTTCATTTTTCACGCTGGAAATTCATCACCAATTATCTCCTTTACTATTTATATAACACTTAATTTTATTCCCATTAATATCTTATAACTCCTCCCTCTCTCCAATATTTATTAGTTCTTTCTCCCAAGATTCTCTCCCACAAAAAGTGGCGCCTCTCTCTTATATTTATTTTTCAATAAATTTTATTTTCTCTCTCCAATCATTATTTTGATGGTGCGCCTCCCCTTTTATTTCATATTATTATATTTTTCATCTTCTCTCTCCTTGTGGCACTCCCCAAATTTATTTTAAACCTTTATTTATTTATTTTTAAACAATTATCATAACATCATTAATTTATTCTCATATCTAAAATCTCATTGCATTTAATTCAAAACATAATTCTCATTAAATCATTATTACCAGATCTATCAAAAAAACCAACATTATTATTAAAATTATTTAGTATAACACTTATAACAAAACCCCAAAAAAAAATTATTAACACGTCACGATTTATTATTAATAATTATTATTATTTTTGATGTCTCTCGCATTGACCACATAAAAAAAACGTTTTTACAAAGTAATCGACCGGAGAGGTCCGGGCCATTACATTAGATACCTCTCAAAACATTCTCGTCCTCGAGAATTAAAAACTGACCCAGAAGAAGGAAAGGATCTGAAGAACCACTCCATAAGATACCTCTCAGGGCTCTCGTCCTGACAAGGAACCAACCAACATCTCTATGAGTTAGGAATTCCCTCTCCTACGTCAAGATACTATCCGCTTTAGGTGGTACTGACTCACCTGCACGGGTTTAATTGCATCCTCATTAATGCGTCTTGATTAAGGATCAGGTTTTTCCTTTCCCATATATCCGGACAAGCCACACACTTCCCAAGAACAAGGGACAAAGATCTCACATCCAACAAGCCAACATTTTATATATCAAAGGTACAGGGTAACACCAACAAACAAAGGAAGGTAAAAGTCAAAACAACCCCGGGTACTGAGCGCGCATCTGGGTCTCCCGCTCCCAAGTGCTCTCCTCAAGGCCGCCATGCCTCCACAACACACGAACCAAGCCGATGGTTCATCCACGGAGGACTTTCTCCTTGCGATCCTCGATCCGGACTGGTCGTTCCTCGAAGGTCGCGTCTTCTCCCACATCTAGCTCTCCCCAGTTGATGACATGAGAGTCATCATGTAAGTACTGACGATGCTGGGAGACATGGAAGACGTCATGGACCCTCTCCAACTGAGGTGGTAGGGCCAGCTGATATGACACCTCGCCAACTCGCCTCAGCACCTCGAAAGGTCCGATGAACCTAGGGGAGAGCTTACTCCCCTTTCCGAACCTCTGCTGCCCCCGTCGAGGGGAAACCTTCAAGAACACATTATCTCCCACCTCGAACTCCAAGGTCCTCCTCCGATGATCAACATAAGACTTCTGCCGATCCTGAGCTGCTTTCATCCTCTCCCGCACTAGCTGGACCTTCTCCGTGGTGCTCTGCACTACTTCTGGTCCAAGAGTACCAGTCTCACCAACCTCTGCCCAGCAAAAGGGTGAACGACATGGTCTTCCATACAAAGCCTCAAAAGAAGCCATGCCGATAGTAGAGTGGAAGCTGTTGTTGTAGGAAAACTCTACTAAAGACAAGTGTCGTACCCATGATCCTCCGAAATCCAGAACACATGCTCGCAGCATGTCCTCCAATGTCTGGATAGTCCGCTCTGTCTGTCCATCAGTCTGCGGGTGAAAAGCAGTGCTAAGGCGTAGCTGGGTGCCAAAATCATACTGTAACCCCTTCCAGACTCGTGAGGTGAACCGAGTGTCCCGATCTGAGACGATAGTCTTCGGAACTCCATGCAAACGCACCACCTCATCCATGTACCTCTGTGCTATGGTACTCACAGGTCCTGACTCCTTGATGGCCAAGAAGTGAGCAAATTTTGTCAGTCGATCCACCACTACCCAGATAGCATCATGCCTGCCCTGAGCTCTGGGTAGTCATGTGACGAAGTCCATCGAGACGTCGTCCCACTTCCACTAGGGAACATATAAAGGATGCAACAAACCAACAAGAACGTGGTGTTCAGCCTTCACCTGCTGACACACCAGGCATTTAGCCACAAACTTTGCCACTGCCCGTTTCACCCCGGGCCACCAAAAATGTCCCCTCAGGCCTTGGTACATTTTTAAAACACCTGGATGTACTGCCAAGGCTGAGCAATGGAACTCACGAAGGACTTCATCACGCATCACCTCTGGAACAAACAACCTTCCATGAAAGAGCATCCGATGTCGGCTGTCCTCCGACCATCCTTCCGGAGCGTTCCCCTGATCGACACGATCCCGCAACACTTCCACCTCAGGGTCTCCCCACTGAGACTCTTCCACTTGCTGCAACAAAGAGGATTGTACCGTCATCTGAAACAAGCAGCCTCTAGCACCTTCCACCCTCGCATCCAAGTGTAAGGCAGCCAACTCCCCCATCGCCTTACAAGCATCAGCAGATTCCTGAACTACTTCCTGATGCAGCTTCCTGCTCAGGGCATCAGCCACAACGTTTCCCTTACCTTCAGTGTACGAGATCTCAAAGTCGTAGTCTTGGAGAAACTCGACCCATCTCCGCTGTCTCAAGTTCATGTCACGCTGGGAGAAGATATAGCGCAAGCTCTTGTGATCGGTGAAGACCACAAAGCGCTCCCCAAAGAGGTAATGTCTCCACAGCTTCAATGCAAACACTACTGCTACAAGCTCCAAGCCATGGGTGGCATAGTTCCACTCGTGAGGACGCAACTACCTAGACCCATAGATGATCACACCCTTCTTCTGCATCAGCACACATCCCAAGCCAATGCCAGAGGCATCACAAAACACCTCATACAAGGATCCTTCCTCTGGAAACCTAAGGATGGGAGCACTAACCTACTTCTCCTTCAGGTAGTCGAAAGCTTCCTGGAACTGCTCATTCCACAGGAAGACCTGATTCTTCCTAGTCAAAGCTGTCAACGGAGCAGCAACTCGAGAGAAGTCCGAGACGAACCTCCGATAGTATCCATCCAACCCCAGGAAACTACGAACTTCTGCCACGCTCTTGGGTGCTGTCCAAGAAACAACTGCTTCTACCTTCGACGGGTCCACTGACACTCCATGCAGAGACACCACGTGCCCAAGGAAGTGTACTTCTTGCGTCAAGAACTTACATTTTGACAACTTTCCATAAAGCTGATGGTGCCGAAGGACTTTCAAGACAACCCTGAGATGCTCAACGTGCTCCTCCTTTGATCTTGAGTAGATCAAGATGTCATCGATGAACACAACGACGAACTGGTCCAGGAACTCTCGGAAGACAAAGTTCATAAGACCCATGAACACAGTTGGTTCATTCGTAACCCCAAACGGCATCACTACAAACTCGAAGTGCCCATACCTGCACCTGAAATCTATCTTTGGGATGTCACTGTCATTTACCCTCAGCTGATGATATCCCGACCGCAGATCAATCTTAGAAAACCAACATGCTCCCCTCAGCTGGTCGAAGAGGTCATCTATTCTCGGAAGGGGGTAACGGTTCTTGACCGTTACCTGATTCAGCCTCCGGTAGTCTATGCATAGCATGAGACCACCATCCGCCTTTTTCACGAACAGAACCGGAGCACCCCATGGTGACACACTGGGTCGAACGAAACCCTTCTCCATCAGATCGTCAATCTGAATCCGCAACTCCCGCAACTCCGAAGGTGCCATCCAATAAGGAGCCATCGAGATTGGACGGGCACCTGGCTGTAAGTCTATCCCAAACTCAACATCACGTCGAGGGGGTAGAGTCACAACCTCCTCGGGAAATACATCGAGGAATTCCCCAACAAGTTCTGGAACATTCATCATCTCCGTATCAGCTGGAACCGCTGATATCCCACCCAACAAAGAAAAGAGAGGCTTCACATGCCGGGTTCCCACCTAATAGCTCATTTCGCCAACAAAAGTCACACACTGTCCATCCATATCGGAGAACACGACTCTTCTCCGGAAGCAGTCGATAACAGCACTAATAGAGAACAGCCAGTCGATGCCTAAGATGAAATCGTATGGCTGCATATGTAGCAAAAGAAGATCTCCAATGGACCGATGTAGTCCCAATGTCAGCTCTCATCCCCGACAAAGACAAGACAAACAGGTCTGACCTCCAACAGGCGTACTCAGTACCAGGGGTATAGAAAGTCTCTCTACGTCTAGACCCAAAGCGTGGGCTAGACTGGGTGCAACAAAAGAGTGCGAAGCGCCTGAATCGAACAAGGTAGAAACAAGAGTGCTGAACAAACATATCATACCTCGTACCACCGCTGGTCCTGCTGGAGCTGCCAACTATGTTGCGTGCAACTGTCCACGCCCACCTCCTCTGCCTCTCTGATGTCGACCGCCTCCCCGACCACGCCCTGGTCGAGGTCCCTGAGGAGCACCTTGAGATCGGCCTCCTCCTACAGGGTCTACCCTCGGAGGGCCCTTCTGCTGCTGAAAGGGCCTCGACGGCAACTGCTGCTGAGGCGGGTACTGATCCTGACCACCTCCACTGTGCTGAGCTCTGGTCGGGCACTAACTCCGGACGTGCCCGAAACCTCCACAAGAAAAACACTTCAGTCCAGGACTCGAGAAGGAAGGATGAGGGCCTAATGACCTGAACTGGAGCCGCTGGGGCCTGCTCCCCACCGTCCTGAACCTGGAAGGTCCAGTCGCGGGAGGTATGCTACTGACTGCCTTCCCCTTCGACGGACCCGCATGGATCCCTTCTCGGGGTGCACCTCCCTGCAAGTGCATCCTCTCTACAACTTCCGCCTTCTTATGTACGGCTAAGTATGTCGGAAGGGTGAAGGGGGTCACAACATACTGGAGCGAAGGATGAAGCGCCTCTTCCAAACGACTCGCCCGAGACTCTTCATCCGGAAAGAGTTCCGGAGAAAAGCGTAGGAGATTCTTGAACTTAATTCCCAACTCTCGAACAGTCATACTCCCCTGCTGAAGGGAGATCAACTCCTGACGCTTTTCTGCCCTGATCAAAGAAGAAAGGAATTCCTCTCGGAACTCCTTTTCGAAGTCAGCCCATGGAATCTCTGCCTCCTTCCTCTCCCCGAGGTAGAGCATCCACCATTGGCGCGCCGCGCCTCTCAGCTGACTGACCGCTAGGGGGACCTAGTAATCCTTCGGAGCACGGATCAAGGTAAAAGAGATCCCTAGCTCTTCAAGCCACCCCTCTGTCTCTAGGTCCGAAGTACTTCCCTCGTACTTCTTGAGAGTCTGACGCTAGAAAGAACGGAGGGTCTTCTGCCACTGGCTGTCTTCCTCCTCTTGATCGATCCTCAGTAGATCGATCGCCTGAACCTACTGGGCCTCGGCCGCCTGAGCCACCTGAGAACGCCGTCCAGGTGCCATAGCTGTACGGTAAACAAGGAAAACCTAAGCCCGAGTAGTAAGGAGATTTCTCAAGGGTTCATTTTATCATTTTACTTTATTCCCAGAACACCCCAAATCAAGTAAAACCCAAACATGATGATGCATGTAACTTTCCTAGGGTTTCTACCCTAAAATCAATGTAGCCTCACTTGGTTGTTCGGTAGGCTCAGAGTCCTTGCATCGGATCACAGGGGGCCCTAAAATCCCATGTCCTAGCCGGTCTTCCCTGGCCTATGTCACACACCAAGATCAGCTAACACTGTTTCCCTACCATCCCATGCATTCCTCACTGTGCCTAACTCCAGACTCCATCCTATCTCTCAACCAATCCTTTGATACCATTCTGTCACGACCCCCTTCCATCAAAGATGCCCCTCCTGAGCTGGAAATGGTGAAAGGGAGATAATGACCCCCGAGTCCCGCCTCCAGTAGGCCCCGGGGTGGCGATTAGCACCAAGGGTATGAGTTTATTTTTTTTCAATCATGGGAGGCATTACCCTTTTTATAGTTAGGATCGGAAATAGGACAAGTCAACCACCAAAAAGGAAAAAGAACAAAGGTGCTGAAAAGAAACCCAAACCAGTCCCATATGCATGTATAAATAAACTGAAACAGGTACAAGTACAAATAAGCTCAATGTACAAGTGAGTACAGTACCAAAAGAAAAACAAGAAAACTACAACTGCACAACTCCCACTGCCTGACTAGTAGGGTCCCGCACGACCCCGGTAGTCCTCCTGAAAACCTGAAACAACGTAGGGTGAGCATACAAGTATACTCAGTAGAGAACCTAAAGCTCTCGTGCACAAGTGGGGAGACACCCTAAGGTCCCGTGAGAAAACAGAAGAACCAGAAACTAAAAAGGAAAAACTATCCGCCCAGCCTCACTGGTCACACTCACCAAGTAACACAAACAAGTTTAGTATATATATAGAACCAAAGTATTGGGTACCCCGCACCATTTCCCACTTAATTAGATGCTTCTCTTCCTAACGGCAAACGTCCTGATGCTACCACACTCTTCCCGCCCGCACACACCTGGGCCAAACCACGCATCCCGCCCGCACGCACCTGGGCCACAACCACTAACCCGCCCGCAGACACATGGGCCTCATCCTGAAGGTTCTTGGGAACGGTAAGCCTTCCCGAAGAGTCTTGGGCTAAAGGTCGCCTCAAGCCATCACAGCCTCCGAGACCTACCCGAAGAGTCTTGGGTGTAAGGTCACCTCAAGCCATCATAGCCTATGGAAGAAGGAGTAGGAAGGAGCTAGTAACTAAGGGGGAACACCCTCTCCCATAAAATGGGAGTGTTGGGCACTAGGTCATTGACATGGGTGTGGTGCGACAAAACACAAAGATACAAATATATATATACATATACCAAACACACAGCCCAACCTATGGATTCTTAAAAAGAGAAACTGAGCATGTGCCTTGGCACTACTACCACGAAGCATGCATCAACAACAAAACAATCATCCCCTAACCCCATTTAGGTTTTCATGTTTCATGCAATGGTTTAAAAAATTATTACTACTGGGCAACTATCATCCAGACAAAACGTTTCACAAACATATCCCTGCCATCCACAACCAAGGTTAGGTAAAATGCAAGCAACCACATGCCATTCCATTTAAAAAAGATTATCACAACCATAAAACATTCCATCATTCATTTATTTCAAAGTTCCACACATAAAACCCTTTCTACACACAAAACATTTCCGCATTTGAAAACACCTTTTACTTCAAAACACATTTCATAATCAAAACACTTTTCATAAATAAAGGCATTTTCCACAAAACAACCAAACCACCAACATGTTCATTATTCCAACTTTGTTCAACCGGGGTGATCACACAAGGTTTTCATTCTCATTTAATCAGCCAGTCTTTACGTGCTTATCCATTTTCCATGTTTTAACAAAACCAACCACAAACAATTCAGATATCAATTGCGCACGCAAACGCCACCAACGGCCTTGATTTTCAGTAGGCAAAGGCCTTTCAATCCAAAATCACAATCAGAAGATAAAGAAACTGGAAGGAAAAAGAAACATCACAAAACCCCAAACCCTTCTTTATCTGGTTATTATCATTATTTAAAGTTCAACTGAATCCCATGGAGCAAAAGAAAAATATCCCACCCCGCATGTTGCACCAAAAACAGAGACGAAGGTAGACCCCTACCTCAAAAGGTCCCGATCACGTCACTTCCGATGACGTCCTTCGGTGTCCTCCGCCTTCGCCAAACCCGACAAACGCCTCATAGGATGGAAGCTGGAGAAGGAAGGTTGGAAGGAAAGGTGACAAGTCCGGGCTTAGAAGCTTCGTCTCGTCTCTACGATCCTCTGGCCGCTGACGGATCGTAATTCGGAGCTCGGACAAAGAAGTTAGAGGAGGAATACTTCTCGATCGTCCAAGAGCATCGTCATGCGACAAAGAAGCGATCGATATGGAAGATAAAACATGACCTCATTCTTATAAAGGCAACGAATAGGTAAATCCGTATTCAGCGTGCATTAATAAATACATGATGTGACCATACATACGTTACATGTTTTGATTGGTTAACAGACAACACGTCACGCGGTTTCCACGCGTTTTAATAATAATGATAATTCTATCAATATGTGGTGTTTCATTGACCCGAGACATGAGTCATAAAAGTAGCTCATTAATGGTCTTAAAATGACTGTCATAATTTCAGGGTTACGCTGTCGCTGACGGATCATCAATCCGATACCGTATGAGGGAGATGCGTTGGATACAAGATCCCGTAATAATAACAATATTAAATCTATTAATTAATGAGCGTTTTGGGTACCCAATCCGAAAACCCGAAAAAGACATCCAATATTGGACTCATAATTTTCATCTCGTAGTCAAGGTCGCACTTCCACTGACAGTTCGTGAAACCGAGGTCGCACGAAGAAGTTATTGTGAAAAAAGTGTTTTATTATAAAAAAAAATGATAACAATATTTTATTATTTATTTATTTATTTATTTCTCTAACTCCAATCAATCACCATTTGTCATTTTTCACGCTGGAAATTCATCACCAATTATCTCCTTTACTATTTATTTCACACTTAATTTTATTCCCATTAATATCTTATAACTCCTCATTCTCTCCAATCTTTATTAGTTCCTTCTCCCAAGATTCTCTCCCAGAAAAATTGGCGCCTCTCTCTTATATTTATTTTTCAATAAATTTTATTTTCTCTCTCCAATCTTTATTTTGTTGGTGAGCCTCCCCTTTTATTTCATATTATTATATTTTTCATCTTCTCTCTCCTTGTGGCACGCCCCAAATTTATTTTAAACCTTTATTTATTTATTTTTACACAATTATCATAACATCTTTAATTTATTCTCATATCTCAAATCTCATTGCATTTAATTCAAAACATAATTATCATTAAATCATTATTACCAGATCTATCAAAAAAAACCAACATTATTATTATAATTATTTAGTATAACACTTATAACAAAACCCCAAAAAAATTTATTAACACGTCATCATTTATTATTAATAATAATTATTATTTTTGATGTCCGCCGCATTGACCACATAAAAAAACGTTTTTACAAAGTAATCGACCGGAGAGGTCCGGGCCATTACACAATGTATTGATTAAATTTTATTATATTAGTGGATCTCTATAAAAATTTCATCATTGTCATTATAAGCCTCTCCATCCAATAGAATTTCTTATTGGAATGGATTCCATGATTACTATATTATTCTCTATGTATTTTTTCCATTAAAATTTTATCAATGTGTTATTTCTACCTCTATTGTGTACCCTAATAGTAAAAGAACTGTCCACTCATGATTCCCCGAATCAATCCAAACTCTATTTTAGTGGTATCTTCTATCTGATAAAAAAACTGTTAATAGTTGAATATACTAAAAATACATATCAACAGGATTCTTATCATTCTAAATAAGTTATTTATTGAAAAAATATATCATCAGTAGTTGACTTGTTTCATTTCATCATCCCACAGGAAGAAAAAAAAATTATCCTCACCATATCTGAAAAGAAAGAACACAATGGATTTTTCCTCTAAATCATATATATATTTTAGAATAAATGTGAAAAAATTTGAAAATTTAAATGATCCTGATCTATGTGTTATATTTTACACATCATGAAAATTGCTCTAGAAGATGTTCCTATACCCCAACAAATGTATTCAAGGCCCCTTCCCAAAGTCCAAGAGGAAATATCAACTGAAGCTAAATACTCTGATCTTTTATTTGGAGTGTGAGTATGTCTATTATATATTCCATTACATTCTGGATACCCTTTAATAGTATTCTTATGCTTTATTCCCATCATCTTATAGATGATACGAAAGTGGGTCTTGGAGTATTACCCTCCCCTGCATATCAAAATATATTTAAACATTCATTTATACTCACTATCAACCAGAACATTCCATTGACTAAATTCTTGAGACACATCAGATGTATTCATTAGGATGATAAAATAGACCCTATTAATAGAATCCTAAAATATCGTCAAAATTTTTAGTAATAATCCATATGAATGTACATGTTATAGTTTACACACATCGCAATAAACAAGTTCCATCTTCTAATTCCTTAGATTTCATCAATCATTATTAAGGTAAAATATCTTTTAATTTCTTAATCATAAACTCTTACATCATCTATGTTAATATAATTGTGTTTTCGGATTCATTTTACTAATAGAAAATTAATATTTTTTTCACTCTTGGTAAAATCCAAAAATGAAATATTAGAGGATCATCCAATGAATTTATAGTGATTGTAGTTTCATCATCACTCCCTTTGGTAAGATAAGAGGTAACATTTATTACTCCTGAAACAATTTAAATGGTAACACTTATGATATTCTAATTTCCATTCTAAATTTACATCCCATCACCTATACATTCATAATGTCCAATTGATATGATATTCTATTGAGGACCTGGAATATTTATAATATATATTATTTTCAATTCTATTACACATTTCATTAGAATGTTGACAAAACATTTTCCTGTATTATCCAAAGATATATCATCCACTAGAATTAATATATGAAATATTTGTAATACACAATCAACTGCATTCCCTTGACCACCATTTTAAATAAAGGATCCCCAGATTCAATACCCAATGACTCTACTAGAATGACCATGATCAGAATAATTTTGGACACTCAATTCATTGTACTAAATTAGTGTTTTTTACTAAAGTAGAATAGTATTTTTGATTCATAAAATCTTTTTTGATATTTCCTTTTTCTTATAAAGTTGATTAATACAAGATAGGTCATTTTATTTAAATTGAATTATTCTCTAGGAATAATCCTCTATTTTGTTCCTTTTAGAAAATCTATCTAATGAACTGATCATCCCCATATGGCACTATTAATATCAAATTCATGGGGTGTTTACATTTATTTTCATGCTAATTCACCCATCAACATCATGTTTCAAATTCTATAAAATACAATATATAACTATACATAGGAGGTTCTCAATACCTTCATAATGACTTCACATCTCTTTTAAATTGTTGGAAAAATCAATATCCCAACATAATAATAGAAAATTTATTACATAGATTTGTGATTCCCTCATATACTATCGAATTGAATCATTAGATTATTATATGCCATTCTGTTTGATGAACATATAATGAATAAATCTAAAATCATGAAAAAATTCATACAATTTGTTGTATTATATTATATTTCTTCCAACATGTTAGTAAACCTTTGATTATTTTTATTTTCCCTGATGAAGAATTCATCATTCTACAGATTAAATTTTTTTACCCATGACCATATACATATATCAAACCACTCCCATTATCATTTTATATTATTTATGTTCTTATAGTGTATAAAGGATAATTTAAATCTTTTTTTAAGAATATCTTTTTTAAAAAATTAGAAAAAATTAAAATCTTATTACATTTAAGATAATAATATCGAAAATTCGTTCTTTGGAATTATTTCGTCAAATAATTTCAAACAAATATATATCAATGAACATTAATGAAAAGGGGAGAAAATTAACTAAAATGTTGTGTGTGAAGTACAGCTAACTAATCAAAATCTGATACCACTCTTTAGGAAGGATTGGAATGTAACCTCCCATGGAATTACATACTTTCACAACCAATTGATGAATGGAAAATACATAGATAGAAAATTTTCATGAGATATAGATGTAAATCTGATCACATTAACCTATACAGTAGACTATGTCTACATTGATTTGGGTGGAAGAGTTTTCCAAAAACCACATCCTCATGAGTTATGTGAAATGGTGATAGTTTGAGAAGAAACCTAATCACCAAACAGAACTAAACTATTCAACTTAAAAAAACATAAATATTTGAAATATGTGAACAATATGTACACTATTTCAAAAATGTACAACATCTATAGAAGAATACTAAAAAATATTTATTAATGGGGGAATAAATTCATTAAAATACTCTCACACACATCGTTTAAACTATAAGGGCTTAGATAATTAAGTTATATATTTTTCATCATGTAGTACAATCATCAAAGTAGTGTCCCCACACCAGTTTAGAGTGTTCTCTATTTGGTCAAAAAGATTGTATAAACCTCTATAAATAATAATCAACATTAAATTTACAAGATATATTGTGGATGAAATATTGTATCTTTTATTAGAAGTTTATTTAACTTTTAATCAACAAAAAGTCCATGTAACGAGTTTCTACTCTCACTGATAATCAAATACGAGTGTTTCATCTGATGATTGCAAACTGATCATTGATTCTTTGATAGAAAAAACCATATTAATATGAAATTATGTCGACTCATATTTTTCTGATTCACAATATAATTGGTCATATCCACCTAGTGATGATCAATTTTTTAAACACTAAAAAATATTGAAATAGGAAACATCTATCCGGTATGATAGATTATATCAATATAGAAAAAAACTATTGATTATCCTAATGAAACATATTCAAAACAAACTATCACATCATGTAGGACTCAGATAAAACAACACACCCATTCATATTAAAATGAGTGTTTTTGTTCCTTTTAAATGAATAATGAATCCTATCTACATGTTTTTTATGGATGAACTCATACATATTGTATCTAACTTTAATGTTTTCCTTCATTGTTATATCCATAGGGGGATATTCCAACTAGGGTCTGACTACATGGCCAATAACATCATCATGTAATTCATCCTCATTTCTTTTTCTGAATATAACTATATTGGGTCCACATGTCATTCCCAATAGTATGTGGGATAAAAATATTATTCCATCTCTAGCTGTAGAAGAAGATCCCCCAATATCATTAGTAATTACTGAAATTCATTTAACTCCTTCATTGGATCCTATCCAATAATACACATAATTTACTACTCATTATACATTAATTATTTCCACTTTAATGGAATTTTTATCTTACTAGTAAATTGGTATGGTTTCATTCCACCTTTCTGATCTCTTGGTGGTTTAAGAATTCCAATCGGTCATCGCATCTTCTAATGTCGATGTACATCCACTATCAGTTTTCAGTGGAATGGTGTCCAACGATCAATGAATTCCTCCTTCTACCAGGATTAAAAATATGAAAACGATAAAAAATTATTGGGAAGATAATGTTTTATAACACAAGTCCTTCATAGTCGTAGGGATGATTGATTAAGAGGTTCAATTCTCTTTACCCCAATTTTTATCATGAAGGATAACTAAAAAATATCTACCTCTTTATGGGGAATTATCAATCACGCCATTTTCAAATCCAATTTACGTGTTTGTTTTATTTATTGTCAATTATTATCAAATATATAATACTTCCTCTTAATTTTTCCATTCATTCCTCCATAATAATCACTTCTAGGGGCATTAGATCTCTAGCTTACTATTTTTATCCTCATAGTTTATCCAACACAAACACACCCATTTACATTAGTTTTGGATCCAAAACAAAATAATTTTTCACAGTAGAAATTTAACATCACAATATATAAGGCAAGACACATGTATATAATCATGATTAACACTTATATTTTTATCTTCTATTAAAATTTGATTTCAGTTTATATTACTAATGACTATTGCTAGAAAAATACTATCATGGTAAGTTTAACATCATCATATTTATCAATTCATTAATATAGGATGTGAGTGTGGATAGAGAATCGTAATATATTTAGAGGTATCTATATTCATTAAACCATTGTGACATTTTCCTAGTTCATATGAGGTGGTTTTAAAACCATCCTACTTTAGTCAAAAATTAAGGGGAGTTTACACAGAAAAGGTAGATTATTATTTATCATTATTACTTACTCATTACATTACTATTTATTGGGGATTTATTGGAGACATATTCACATTGTGAAATAAAAATGAGTAAGTAGAATATTCTTGAGGTGGTTTGATAGTTGTTTGGATAACAATCAATAAATAAGAAATTTTTAGGCTTGTTGATATTCCTTATAGATATGATATTATATAATCCCCCCAACTACTTCTTTAAATCAATTATTCTCTCATTTGTATCAACATATTTTATTTCATTAAAGTATATATGGATGTAGAAAATTTCATATATCTGATCCAAAAATCATGGAATGTGACCATGAAACATCATGAATGGGAGATATTACAGAAAAAACTATAATTATTACAGTGAAACATCATTGAATTTATTAATAGGCATAAAACATCGTGTATCACTCTTTATGATTATCCAACTGGACAATCAGTTTTATAGATTAAGGAATCCAAAAAATCACTTACTATATTCTACAGATGTATTATTTATGGGTGAAATATAGATTTATTAAGAGAGAAGGTGAATCACAGTTCGTAATTTATATTTCCTATGGTATGAAATATGAAAAATATACTAATATTATTTTATATAAGAGAATAGGGTTTTCAGGATTCCTATCAAGAAACTAGAATACTTCACCATAAATATTTTTGTCAAGAAAATTGGATCACATCTAACATCTCATTGATTGAGTTCTTTGAAGGTCCTTATCAAATATCGGGAGAAGATAATTCTTACAATTATGAAAAAACTAATTCATTTATATCATTATGATGTTATATTAAGATTACATGAATGAGTAATTTGAATTCACTAGGTGGGACGTGTATGTTATAGAAGATATCAAATTCCACAAGTTGGATTGTTCATCAAGCCCTAGCGGAATCCATATATCATTGTATATTAAAGCATTATATTCAATAAAGAATGTTATAAAAGTTTAGGTGTTTGGTTTTTTCTTGAGAGATCCTATTAACCATGTTACCCCTTCATTATATTTCATTCACATATAAATGTTGATTAATCATATTATCATTAGAAAAATATACCACATTAAAATGAGTAATTATCTTTTAAGTTTATTGCAATGATCTGTAAAATCAAACTATCTAATATTGTACATATCGAAATCTTGGATGAGAAACCTGGAATTATCAATAGATAATGTATACGGTAGGGATTAACCTATTAAATTAAATTTTAGTTCAATATGATAGGAATGTTGTCTGATCTAAACTGATGACCTATATCTACTTGGAGAATTTTTAACAATGAATGGAGGAAAACATAAAGATAAATGTTTCTCAGAATGGGAATTTTACAATTCCATTCACTAATTATTTTCACCTTGGTTTACAATTTTTCTTTTGGGTTCAAGGTTTTTGTTTTTCAAATATCAATGGGTTATATGTTATATATATCCTCTACATTTATTTTATTTATAATACCAGTGAATAAACTATTTGTAAACATCAGCAATAAAGTATCAAGAGTGATGGTGATCATGTTTAATGATTAATGTCTTCAATGTAATACCATGATTATTATTATTTTATGACATAGATTTATTCATCAAATGTAGAAACTAACCAATTCAAATTTTGAAAGATATTATCAACTACGGTTGTAATAGTAGTGGACAATGGATTATAGTTAGTCAGAATAAAATCTATGTTCCATGATATTGATAATGAAGGAAAAAGAAAGCCATATAATATAGGATTGTAATATTATGAGACATAAACTAGTGGAGTGTTTTAGAAATTTGTTTTTGAAAAAGTATCCACAACCATCCATTTGATGTCATTCCCAATAGAATTACAAGAATAACAACCTACTTGAAGATGTTATCACTATATTTTTAAAGGAATGATAATCCTTTTCAATTGTGTTATTTAATCAATCAACATTCATTCTCAATATGTCATCCATGTGTCCATATTAATAAAAAAAAATTACCATAACTATTATCAATATATTCCTCTGGGATTATTACTAATATAGAAGACATCACTATGATAGTTGGTATTCGATAACTAAACCCTTTGATGGGTTAGAAGTTCACTAGACACGTATTAATGAATCAATGTATTTAATTCAACATAAACTATAATGGGAATCTATTTCATGAAATACATTATGGGAAATATTACCTTTTAAGAAGATCAATAAATCACCAATTTAGTGAATAATGTATTAAAATATGGGTTATCAAATTTGGAACATGCTTTATGACATCATTTCCTTCATTCTATCTCATTATAACATGATCATTGTTTGACGTGAATTTGACTTATAGAGACATAACTAGGCATGTACCATTATAAAATTACCATTTTCCAATTTTTTCCATCAAGTTCATATATATGTATGAAAATATGGATTTAAATATGTTTTTCTTTGATATGGATCAACGGAACATTCATATATATATTTAATTGATTGATGATTCTGATATAGATATCTTCAATTCGTCTTCCTACACATTATTCATCCTCTTAACAAAATGAAATTTTATTCATCTGAAACATATAATGGTTGTATATTCAAATAGAAATTAGTAAAAATTCATTCCATGATTGTTAAAAATTCTTGTTTAGATCTTATATAATAATTCTTTCTCACATACAATGATGTTTTAAAGAAAATAATGTCTATTTTATTTAAATTCTAGTGATGTGCGAGCGAAAAGTTGAGAATGAAAACACATTTTTGTTTTTAGTGGAGAGGGTTTGAAATATCTTGATTTATCATAATGTATTCATGGGGATGAATTTAACTTCCTTTTAATTGAAATCATTATTTATACTTATTTTCTGTATAATATGCAATGTTTAAGATATTCCCAGGATGAAAAGATTTCCATCATCATTGGTTTCAAGGTCATTTAGGGACCATTAAATGATGCATACCACAGTAGAGGTATACCATTGTAAATATGTATTAATGATATATTCAAATCATCATTTTTATAACCCTACTTTTGTGTAATAATAATTATATTCCATTTTCCTATAGTAATAGGCTCCACATCTCATGTCAACCAAATACTTCCTCTTCAAGGTAAGTAATATGCTAGTGAGTGTGTTGGGAAGAAGCTAATCAGGTACTATAGATCAACATGGATAGCTTCAGTATAAAAGGAATCATGTAATATTGTAGTCATATCAAATACTACACCAACTTTGTGATTATATATTTTTCATCTTATTTAGCATGGGTAATTCTCTAATCGTTGAATCTCATTCCTTGTTTGATATATTATTTCTATATTCCTTAACGAATATTTTGTAATCTTTGAGTGAATTGGTATCAATATTTATTTGTTTTATCCTTTTTTGATCCTCCATTTTTTACAATATTATATAATATACTATATTATCTAGTAGATTCATTCTATATGAAGGTTTATAGATTATTCACACATATCATGAGGGGAAATCTATTTCATAGTTGTTTATCACAAAAAGTTTCTTATAAGGGTGCATTTATTACCAATTACAGCTTTTTTTACTATATATGATAAGGAAGTTAATTTTTGGTGACACCCTTAAGCATGACCAATCCATCCCCCATGATGTCAGTTCGACTTTTTTCTTATCAGATATTTAAATTTCCATGATATAATGACTCAAATTATTAATCATTTGGGGGATGTTAATATATATGTACCCCTAATATCTAGGAAACCTAGTTGGTCAAGATTTATCACCCTCTTCAAGGAAGTAAAATCACCCAATGCACATATTTTACATCATATAAATGTACTTCACTTACTAGATAATGGAGGCACTATATCGTACAAGATGTGAATATGTAATCCCAATCACCAGGTCCTATATTACATATTCATCGGATGAAGCTTGTATAAAACATCATGTGTACCTCACCAAGAACACTGAAACCGAAACCCATTGCATGAAATCCTATGATATCCTCATGCTTTCCCATGCCCATTCCAACCTATGGTTTTAAATGATACACAAATTCTATATTTCCACCACCATCCCAATGAGAATAAACATAGGAAAAGTCTCACACCTGCACTCCCCTCAATAGGATAAAATATTGTCACATCAATTACAAACCTAAGAAAACATGTATCAAGGCTATAATTGAGATCCATTGATCACAACACTATTCACTGTCAGACACAGGCACACACACATAATTATAAATATTATATATTTTAAATAAATATGTATATTGTTAATATATACATATATTATAAATAATGTAATATGAAACTTCATATATTATTAATTTAAATTTTCATTTTATTCAATTTATTTTTATATTTATATTTAGAGTTCATATAATAAGTATAATATATATATATATATATCTATTTATAAATATACAAATATTTCCTAAAAAGTATAGAAGATAAAAAATTATATAAATTATTTTTATATAAATATGTATATTTATAGCTATATAAATTATAATTAATAATAATTTATTATTTATAAAAAATTTATAAAATACATTCCTTTATCATTGATTTTTAGAACTAACAAAAGGAAAGTAATTTAGTAATAATTTTTTACCTTTAATAGTATTAAATTAATAGCTAACAAATATTAAACATTTATTAGCTCATTATTTATTTAAAATGAATGCATAATTTACTATAATGTTTTTATAGAATAAATAATGGTTGAGAATTTATTATTGAATTGTATTTATTCTATTAAATGTGACCTATTAACTTCCTGATCATGTTATAAACAGTAGATTCCTATTTTGGGAGGAATACAATCTACCCCATGAAGGGTAAGACCATTTCGGATTGGTCATCCTATATTGTCATCTCTATAGTTGCTATTAATTATAGGTTTTTAATGACCAATTAATACTTAATAAAAAAATTATAAACCATAATAAACGCATTAAACCCATATCTTTTCTTATTGACCCTAAAACCATGCATAATAAAACGAATAACATTTTATACACCATACCTAAATGAGTTTACTCATTTATTTGAATGAAATTTTTAAGGAATTTACCATATGAAATCCATAAAAATATGTCCTCCATAGTGTATCCATTGGATATACTATATCATCCCAAAAATAAGAAATGCCTTTGTCTTATCAGAAAATAAGATATTTTCTCACTCACGAAGTTGGAAGAAAATGGGGAGATCCGTTCGTAAGAGAATAATGTTGTAATAAAATATTTCAAAGTTCAAATACACATGTAACAACCCAAGTACTTATAATATATTTTTTTTCATTCTGTAATTAGATATTTAAATTCATTACAACTATTTTATTGAAATAATTGATATTTATTAATATTCTTGTTTATATACTATTGGAATAGTAACTTTACCATAAGAATAGTAACAAGACCATTAAGAATAGTAATTTGGACAATAAAATAGATACCATACCTTTGAAATTATAAATAATATTCATGTATCATAAAATTGATATTATGATATATTAATATCATGGAATTAGTAAATAAATGTTTTAAAAGATATAAATTATGTATTGGTATTTTGTGAAACATAAATATTTATTTCAAATATTATAATTAATTGAACGATTTAAAAGAATATTTAATTTCATAAATTAAATTCATAAATAAATATTTTTTGGATTTATATTTATAAGATAATTTTACGATACCTCGATTTTTTTAAAGTGCTATAAATTCAGTTAGAGTTTTAAAAATAATTTTTTTTGAATAAATTATCTTTTTAATTAAAAATTAAATTTATCAATTTCTGAATAAATATTTCAAAAAGATATATTTATTTTTTGATTTTTTCATGTCAAAAAATGGTTAAGGGGAGTTGGTTTTGATATTTTTAAAAAATACATGATTTTTTTGAGAATACTGAAATATGATAATTAACTATAGTTAAACAATTCATGAATTATTGAGTCATTGAAGATTTAAAGATAATATTTCCCTAAAATCGCAAACACTACTAAATTATTTTAATATGTTAATGGTTAATTCTAAATCTATTTGTAGTCTTTATCCAAAATAATAAACAAATTAATATAATTTTGAGATAACACCCCACTCAGGAACTATTAATACCACCCCCACCACCACTTCTCATCACTACTCAAAGTTAAGTAGCTTATTCAATTTATACCCAGTTACCTTAATAATATTATTATTTTTATTAAAAAACGTATGGTCTATTTAAAATCACAGAAACGAGGGTCTTATGGAATTTCTTTAATGTAGAGAATTCTAGAGTTAAAATCCTCTTTCTTTTTCTATTATTTACATTTCAATTTCCTTTATTTTCTTAATCAGTCCTTACCTACCGTTTACCAAAAGGCATGAAAAATAAATTATATTACATATAAATTAATTTTATCGTGTTTATGAACATTTTTTTATCAAAATCCATCTCCTATACATTTAATCTAAAAAAACATCATTCACGATGTCTTGATTTATGAACATCGTGGACTATTTGTTTTCATTTTGAACTACCAACATCGAGGAAGGTCATAAAAACATTATTATGGTTAAATAAAATTTTATCAAACTTATTATATGTTATATAATATTTTAGACTCAGTTTTTTTCATATTATTAATTAATAATAAAAAAGATGTTTATAATGATCAAAATTAACCTAAATAAGCTAACTATAATCATGAATATTTCTTCTAATGGTTCATCTTCAAAATGTATAACCAAAGTGATATATAAGCCCATTTAATTTCTTGTTTGTTCATTAATAACATATAATTTCAATTTTGGGAAACTATTGACATATTACATGATTTTCCAAACATGTATACAAGTTAGTTGATTATGAAAACCCTGGAAATTAACACTCTTGAATGATAAAATTATATCTTATAACACATAAAAAGGCCATAAATTAAATTGATAATATTATTATAAATAAAATATTTTTAAAAAGGGTTTTGTATTAATTAATTAATTTATTATATATGATTATCTATGATAATATGTTAAAATGAATGAAAATTTAGTACATCAGTAAGATATTCTTCCCAAATATCCATTTTTTCATTTGAGTTACTCTTTCTCCACATTTACCCAAATGTAATGGATATTTAAATTATTATAACTCTTATGAATTTTTTTTGTGTTTTAAATTCATGTACACATATCATATCATCCTTATTGATTTGGAAAATAACCGTTTTTAGGATGTTCACTTCCAAATTCTTCCAGATATGTACGCTCGAAATAAGGGAATTTCCAGAGCTCTCACCCATTTTTCTATTCACCCAATAATCTATTTTAAAGAAACAAATATTTTTATGAAATAATTCTTTTAAAATATTAAAAAAATAAGTGTTTAATTATGTAGTTTTATTCAAATTTACAAGAAAATAAAAAATTAAACAACCATAGAATCCATGATATTAACACAGCCAATACAATGGAAACAATTTTTTTATTAAATGGGGTGTATGTTGTTATTAAAATATAATATAATGTGTTATATATATGATTATTTATTTTAATTTATTAATAAAAATCATTGATTAATTATATATTAAGTTTGAATATATATCTAGTAAGATGAATACAATGTAAGGAAATTTTTAACCCAGTTTCCATTTTTTGGTTAACCATATACTTCTACGATTTTTTAAGCTGCAATTACTTTTGAGCTTCATTTTAATCATATTATGCTGTATTATGTGTATTTACTCTTAGTATACATAATATTTTTATTTTATGAAGTATCTCTTTAACGATTTCATATTTTTAAGGGTTATTTATTTAAAAATACTATTTTAAATTTATAATTTTACAAAATTTAAATGGGTTGTTATTATGATTAATTTTTCAGGTTTTATGGTGATATTTTGGTTGTTTTGAATTTTTTATGATGAATGATGGGATTTTTATCTCCCTCAAATTCATTAGGAATGTTTATGTCGTCGTTCAATTTTTTGGTTAATCCAAATATCACTATAATGGGTACACCATAATATATTTTTGAGGGTTACATAATAAGGACGTTTTAAGGGTTACCCATTAAGGCATCCATTAGGGGTAAAAAATCATAATCAATTAATTACCTATAATATAATTATGGTTTTATTTTTGTTTTCTATTTTTAATGGAAATATCAAATATCAAAAAAGTATATATAATATACTTTATTAGTTAGAAGTATGTATTTAGGAAAATTATTTCTTTTGTATATTAGTATATATGGGTTGAAGGTTTCATTCCATATATTTAAGTTACATAATATGATTTTTTTCTCCTCAAATATGGTAAAAAAATTTTTACATGGTTTAAGGATGGGGAAGATAAATAAGAATCCAATATGGGAATTGTAAATATTATCCACGAAAATATTTCATGTTTTATTAAAAAATTTATTTATTATAGAAAAAAGGGATATAATTTTAATAATATCAACTCTGTTTTCCGATGGGTTGATATGTTATAATTTTTTGTTATAATTATATAAAACAATAAACCGGAAATATCATTGGTAATGTAATAAAGTGAAGTTTTAAATAATTTTCCAAATTATGTAATGTTTAAGCCTTAGTAATTATAGTTCACATCAGAGCACAATTTATATAAAATTAGGGGTTAAAAAGATCTTCGTAGAATACAATTACAAATTTTTAACTTATTTTTATATTGAAATTATATATCATTTAAATATAACAATGTCGCTTTATCTATAATATGTCTATTTTGATTTTTTTTTCAATAGATGATACATGGAATCCACAATTGGACAGAACTAAGATACTGTTATAAATTTGAATCCACAACCTAGAATGGTAGGTATAGGAAATGAGCAGTTTGTCATAGTAATGTCTCCACTGACCCCATAAATATATGGTTATGGAATATCTCCCTGAGAATAACAAAAAATACATCAAAAGAACCAGATTAGAGTGGAACATTTTATCAGGATACACCCTCATACATTCTATTTATTTTTGAATGACTAGTTCAATAAGGGTCTAAAAATACCTTTAAAATATATTTGATGTGATGGTGTTTTTCTAAAAGGAAGAGAAAATTCTTGTTATTATAATTTTTAAAGAAAAAGATGACTAGTGCTGGTCAATTATAAATAATATACGTGATGGTGGGGAGATTCATGCTTTGGAATGGGAATGAGTTCATGAATATTTTTATAAAAATGATCTTCCTAAGGTAGTTTGAATTTGGATGGAAATAAATTTCTAGAATTTCAAAAAAATGGATAAATATTCAGTGGTTGTGTTGGATGAAAACTTCGCCTGATTTGAAATGTACTGTCCAAATATTATTTGGGATCTTGATAGTATAATAAATAGTTATTAAAAAAATATATGAAAAGATACTGAAAAGAATTTCACTCTTGAGGATTAAAAATGTATGAGAAACATGTTTGGTGTCTGAGGAGGGTAGAAATAATTTTTTTAATGATCACCGGTACTTTGAAAATAAAAATAAGGAATCATATATATGAAATGAAGTGGGTAATAATCACCAAAATAAATATGAGGGTAAAATTTTTTGGTTCCATGTTTTTCAAAAGTGCTGTAAATATCACCCTAGAAAATGCCTTGACTAATCCAATAAATTTTTTCAATGTTGTATGTTTGGAAAGACGACTGTATATTTTAATGAAATTTATTTTTTGATTATTTATGATAAGAAAATAAAAATGTGGATCAAATGTGGTGGGATGGGTCATTATGAAATTACCTGACCAAATTATTGATAGGAATGATGTGTAGTAGCCATATTATAAATAAAAATGTGATGTGATGTCCATTATGACTACATTCACAGATGTTGAGCCTTCCATTTTAAGTGGTATCATATTCATTTATTTTATCCATAGTTATATATTTTTTTTGATATGTGGTCTATGAATTTAATTATTTATGAAAAAATTTCTGGTAAATTGGAAATTTCATCACATTAACTAAAAAAAGATATTAAGGATAGAACAGTAAGGGAAAATATTAATGAGTGTTTATTTTTAAGAATTTTCCTTTTGTATTTTGTTTAATTACATTATCTAAAAACCATTTTTTGTAATTTGGAAGATTTTGATGTTATTCTGTCTATATGTTGGCATTCTATTAATCATCAAAAGATACATAATAGATCTAAATTTGTGTTTTTTTGAAATATTGTCAGTTTTTATACAAGAATAAACTTTCACGACAGATAACATATCAGGAAGCTGAGAAACTATTAAATAATGGAAAAAAATATATCTTTTACATATTTTTGAAAAAAGGAATTGTTCATATTGAGGATGGTTCACCGTGAAATGAATACATTGATGTTCTTCCAAGTGAGTTATATGCTATTTTACATGATCGGGAAGTTGAATTTAATACTGACATTATTCTTGATTCTAATCCAATCTCAAAACCCCTTTACAAAATGTCTAAAATATAATGTCATAAATTGAATAATATTTTGTAGGAGATCCTTGATGAAGGATTCATTTTACTTAGAACATAACCATGGAGAGGTCATAATTTGTTCATTAAAAATATAGTGGTCTCCCTGAGACATTTAATTGATTATAGATCATTGAATAATATTACAGTTAAGAATAATTATACATTTATTCATATTAATGAATTTTTTATTTAGATCTATGAAACTCAACATTTTCATAAGATTGACATCATATTTTGGTATATTTTGTTGATGGTAAAGGAAGAAGACATTCCAAAAACAACTTTCTGATCTAGTAATGGGCATTAGGATTTGTCATTATGACCTTTGGTTTGACAAATTCCACTACTATATTTGAGGATAATTTTAAAATAATCTTCCAAGATAACATGGATATAGTTTTTTTGGACTTTTTTGATTATATTTTGGTGTTTTCCAAAATTTATGTATAACATAAAAAACAATTATGTATTTTCCTAAAAACTCTTCATGAATAGAAGTTATAAGAGAAAAGTTTAAAATTTTATTTTATGTTTCATAAAATTTTATTTCATGGTCATATAGTATATAAGTATGGAATAATAGTAAATTTATCAAAAAAAGTAATTGGATAATGTCCATGAAGAAAAAATGAAATATATATCCATAGTTTTCATGGATTATTAGGTTATTACCAATGGATTGATAAATCATTTCACAGTTATATAGCCTAATAACTATTTTAAAAAGGGGATAAATTTTTATAGATTAAAGAGAATGGATTTGTTTTTTACTAACTGAATACAATACTGGTGAATGCACATGTTTTGGATATTCCTTCCAAAAATGGTGATTTTGTAATATATCATGGGGCTTCATTATTGGGATTTGGTTGAGTTGTGATGAATAATATTCATGTAATTACTTATGATTCAAGGAAATGGAAACCACAGGAGTTAAACGATCTCATATAACAATTATAATAAATAAATATGGTTTTCACATTAACAATTTGGAGACATAATTTATATAGTTACAAATGTGAAATATTTATAGTATATAAATATTTTAGGTATATATTATTTCAAAAATAATTAAAAATGATGTATATAAGATTGATTGAATTGATATAAGATTAGTATTTCCTGATCAATAACCATGATGGAAAATAAAATCAAGGGTTTGATGCCTTGAGCTGAAAAAATAAATCTATATTAACCAGGTTACATTTAGAACATGACCTCTTGATTAATGATTTTATAGATTTTGGATATGATGTTTTTGGTGAAGGAAATTTATCTGTTTTGTTTTAGGTGTTATTTTGATCAACTATGTTAGAAAGAATTATGAAATCATAGAAAGAATACCATGAGTTGATAAAAATGTAAAATTGGTTTAGAATGGTATTATTTTAGAATTTAACATTTATCATGATTGTGTTTTGATATTTAGAAATATATAATATTTTACCTATGATAACTAGCTTAAGAATGAATTTTTATATGAAGCTCATATTTCCCCATTTACTATTGACACTATTATTACTACGATGAATAAAGATGATCAAGAGTATAACATGTTTTAATGAATGATTTTTTTCTAATTTTACAGTGAAATGTTTCACATTTCAATTGGTTATGCAATAGAGATAACAACCAAAGGAGATACATAATCATTTTCTATTTCCAATGTGGACGTGTGAAAATATATTAAAGGACATCATGGAGATAATGACAAATAATTCTTGAGGTAACAATGTAATTTGAGAAATTATAGATCAGCTGACTAAATATACACATTTAATTCCTATTGAACATAATATCTCTTTAGATCAGCTTTCTTAAGTATACCGATATGTTATTTTTAGGGTTCCATAGAGTTATCCTTTATATTATATCTACCCATGACCCCAGTTTCACATCTATCTTCTATAAAGGAGTTCAACAGACATTAGGAAATGAATTAAATTTCAGAAAAACCGTTAATCCCCAATATAATGGATATTTAGGAAAAAATATATTACCATGGAGGATATGGTTAGATATTATTCAATGGATTACAAGTGATGTTGGAATCAACATATTTCCTTAGATGAGTTTTCATATAATACTTATTTTCATTCAAGTACACTAATGGAATATTTTGAGGCATTATATGGGAATCCATGTCGAACTCTGGAAATTTGGGATGAATATTTGGAATGAATGTTAATGGGACTTGAATTAGAAGATGAAGTGGTTGAGAAAGTGATGTTTATATTGTATCACATGATAATAGTTTAGATATTATAGAAAATTTATGCAGTGAATAAAAGTAAATACATTGGATTTGAGTTAGGTGATCACGTTTTCCTTAGAATACCTTCACAGGAAAAGAGTAATGCATTTTTTTTATGTAATTCTAATACGATGATTCATGGAGCTTATGAATTCTTGGAGAAGGTTTCACCATTTTCCTACTGAGTAGTGATGCCTTCGAATTTTTTCTGAGGTACACAATGTTTTTAGGTTTCATAGTTGAGAAAGAATATACCCGATTCATTTCATGTTTTGATCACACATGTTTTTCTACTAGAAAGGAATATTTCATATAAAGAGACAACTATTCAGATTACTTATTTTATATATAATGAATAGTAAAAGACTATAATTCACTACATTAGTATTTTGTAGAGAAACAACATGGTTGAAGAAATAACATGGGAATCTCAAATGATTTAAGAGAAACTTATTCTCACATATTTAATATTTAAATAAAAATTTAAAAGAATCAATTTTCAGAAGGTGGTGAAATTTTAACAACCCATATACATAAAAAATATTATTTTAATTTTAAGAGTTAAATATTTTATATCATTATAAATTTGTATGAAAATAGTTGATATTTATAGAAATTAAAAATTTTATACTAATTGAATATTATGTTGACCATATGAATTATAAAAATACCATTTGGAACAGTAAGTTGGCCAATAGAATAGTTTCCTCACCTATGACAATAAAAAAATAAAGTATCTTAAAAGAAAAAAATATGATAAGCTTATATGAACGAATATGAAAATAAATTGTTTGAAAGTGATAAATTATTTGTCTATATTTTTTTGAAACCTAAATTATTTTTTATAATATTATAATGAAATTAATAATATATATGAAAAATTATTTTCCTAAAATAAATTCATAAAATAATATTTTATTGTCTTATGATTATAAGATAATTTAATGAGGCCTTGAATAATTTTCCACGGTGTTTTGAAATAAGTTACAGTTTTAAAATTCATATTTTTTCATAAGTTATAATCATACTTAAAATTTAAATTTATTAATTTTAGAAAATTATTTTAAAAATGGAGGTTCTTTCTTTATACACATCAAAAAAATGGTTATCATTAAATTGTTATATTTTCCTAAAATAGTTGATTTCTTTTAATAGTGAAAAACTATAATTTACGATATTAAAAAAATTCATGATTTCTTATTTTATTGATGAGGAAAAGATGATGTTCGTGTAAAATCATGAAATACTATTCATTTTTCTAATATGTTATGTGATAAATCTAAAAAATATTATTCTTGTGTCAGAATAAAAAACTAATGTATATAAAAATTAGAAAACACCGCTCTCCTCTACTATAAATACCAACACACCTTACCTCTTCTCAAAACTAAAATCCCTTTAGCTTATTCAATTTAGGCCAAATAACATTTCTATTACAATTATCCACTTTAAATATATAATGGTCTCACCAATAGGCTAAAAACCAGGTAATTAAACAGGTTCTCTAAGAGGTGAATTTTTGAGGTTAAATCCCTTTTCTTTTTCTTTTGTTTTTATTTCAATTTCATTTTATTTATTAATATCTCATCACATACACTAATAAATATTGAAAAAAACTTTAATCACACTAATTAATTAGTTTTTAAAATATTGTAGAAAAATTTATCTTCATATTCATTCTACCCTCCCTTTTATTCATGTAATAAAATCATCATTCAGGATGTATTGATTTACCAACAACATGGATGATGTGTTTTCATTTTCCATTACAACAATTAATAATGGTAATAAAACCATTTTTGTTGTTATATAAGATTATTTTATAAATAATATATGTTATATAATTTTCAAGTAATAGTTTTTATAAAAAAATATAGATTTATAAAACACAATTGGTTCGAAATGATAATAATTCCAAAAAATAAATTTACATTTATCAGAAAAGTTTTATCTGATTATTCATCATCATATCTTATAAAAAATTATATATATGACCATTTAATTTTATATAGTTTCATTAATCACATAAAATTTCAATTCTATACAAATAATTTCATTTAACATAATTTTTCAAACATGTATACAAGAAAAATGATCATGAAAATCCTGGAAATAAACACTTTTGAATTATAATATTATATCTTATAACTCAACAAAAAAACATAAATATAAATAATAAAACTATAATGAATAAAAAAATAAAAAAAAATGTTTTTAATTAATTAATTAATGGATTTAATCAGATTATCCATGATTTTAAGTTCAATTGAAAAAATATTCGTACATAATAAAGGATTTTTCCATAATATTCCTTTTTTCATTTCTATTTCTCTTTCCCCATTATTACCCAAATGAAATTATTATTTATTTTTATGTTCCTCATAAAAATTATTTTTATATGTTCTAATTTCATGTATGTAGATCATATGATCTTTATTTGGTGGGGGATACATTTTTAATATGCATCCCTCCCCAATATGTCTTGTTAAGAAATATCAATTAAAGGGATCTTCTCTATTTCATTCCCTTTTTCATTTGTAATCTTTTTAATACACAATGATTTTAATAAAATAAATCATTTTAATATTAATAGAAACCATGGTTCAATTATAATTTTTCCTTGCATTTTACAAGAAAATAAAAATTGAACCAATCATGAAAACATGAAAACAACATACCAAAAAGGAGAAATAAATAAAATATAAATAAATTGGCTGAATGTTGTTATTAAAAGATTATATAAGGTGATATATGTTTAAATTAATTTAGTTATATAATATATTAATAACAGTCCTAAAATCATTATACATAATTTCTGAAAAAAAATTCATGTAAGAAGTACCTAGGGTAAGGGAATTCTTATCCCAATTTACATTATTTTGGTTAGCCATCTACTTCTTGGATTTTTCTACGATGTGATTATTTTTGAAATTACATTTGATTATATTATGTTTTATTATATGGAATCACATTTTATATACGTATTCTTATTAATTGAAAAATTATCTCTTTAATGATATGATATTTCTACAGAACAATTCTTTAAAAACACTCTTTTAAATTTCAATGTTTACAAATTGAAAGAAAATTTTTTATGATAAAAGTATTCATGATTTATTATTATATTATTTGTATTTATAATATATTATGATGAATGGTGGAACCTATATATCCTTGATATACATTTGTTATGTTTATGCTGGAGGTCGTCCATATGGGTACTCAAGGTGTGAATGTGATGATTAAACTAAAAGTTACCCATGATGGTTACTTCATAAAGTATCCATGAGAGTTCCATTATAAGGCAGTAGTAAGGGTTAAAAATCATGTTTTATACATTAGGGTTGTAAAATCATTGTTATTTGATTTCCAGAGAATCTATTATAGTTTATTTTATGTTTTCTATGTTATATTAAAATCCCTTGGTTTTAGAAATTATGTATATGATACATAAAGGGTGAGAAAAAAGTCATTGTGAAAATTATTTCATATTTTGAAACATATTCATGGACCGATGGTGTTTTTTACTTCATATTATGTTCAGTACTGATATATTTTTATCATCCCATTTTAAAAATTATATATCATGGGGTTTTTTGATGGTAATAAAAAAGAAAAATCCATATTGAATGTCATGAATGGTATTAATGAAATGATTTCACATTTTATTTAAAATGTTTTAATTTTGTAATAAATTTATATTATTTTTATATTAACCAAAAATTTTTCTTTTGGGTTTATATTTATGATTTCTTTCAAAATTTTCTAAAACTCTAATATAAAATGATCATTGGGAATGAATGAAAGTTATTTCTAAAATAATTTACTAGATTATGTAATGTTTAATTCCAATTTCTTATAACACATATTAATGGATCAGGATTTTTTATATAACCACAGAGTTACCCTAAATGATGAACACATTTACATGTACATTACAGGTCATGCATGTAGTTACCAACCATTTATAACCCATAATCTCTCTAATTATCAAAATTTTCATATTTTGAAATGTATTATTATTGATATCTAAAGAAGAAGATAATCTGAATTTTAACTATTAATTTTTTACAAGGAATGTTCAATCATAAGTATTATTTCAATCATATTTAATTATTCTATTGACAAAAATACTATTATACATACTAATGTTATATATTATGACACGTAAACAAATTATATGCTTTTAAGGATATATGTAATATCACATTAAATACACCACTTGTTAAAATGCCTAGTGTAATATGGTCTATTTTACATTTTTTTTAATATTTTATATTAACATATGATATCAAATCGAATAATACTTTTGGTTATCTGATTATGTTATAATTTAACATATACGAACTTTTTATTCCTTTTTTGTAATCTCACCAATATCATATTTTATATATAAGTATCTCAAGTTTATGATTTTATAATATTTTATGATTAATTATGAATATGGAGAGAAAATTAATATTATTTTTTACATAATTTGTTTATTACTTTCATAACATCATATATTGTAATCTAAATTTAGAAATTCATTTTTTAGATCAAATATAAGATGGGAATTAATTCATTTGATTGGACCCAAAGCTCAGCCCATAATTTTGAGGCCTAAAATTATCTCACAATACTACCATAAAAATTATTTACTTGTTCTGTTAAAATTTGGATATAGAACCAAATCACAAAAAAAATAATTTCCATCTATGATTAAAAATAAAATCCACAGAGAAAAAAATATGTAAATTTTTATTTTTGGTTATGGAATTCTTATATTTTTTATTCCTAGATCTCATAAATTCATGGAAGATTAGTTCATGGTAATATTGATAGAAATTATGACCTATTAAATATTAAATAAATATCAAGACATTATAATGATAACATTAGTAAAAAATAGAAGAAATTTTGTAGATTATTGGGAAATAATAAAATGAAATAATTTTTAGAAGAACATAATATCAAATTAGACTTTCTATTATTCCCATAATGAAAAACAAATTTAAGATAATAATTCAATCCAAAACTGTCCACTCATATTAGTATAAAAATGGACCACTATAATAAAGAAATGATTTATAAAACAAGGTTGGTTATTCTTTTGAAGAATAAAAGATTTTATAGTTTTGAAATACTTTTTCATGTTTAATATATTTTAGTTCATCCTATATTATTCAATTTAATTTTTTCTTTTGTGATCCTTCATTGTTCCCCTATTAACTCCACGATATTAGTGAACTAACATCAGTGATTTACCGAGCAGGAGGGCATGCATATTTAGTTAAATAAATAATATATTCATAATTATTCAACTCTTTGAATTCCAATAGTGAAAAAATTTATTTTATTATTGGATTTACCCATTTTTAACAACTATTGTATTTTTCTTCCTATTCAATGATATTCATCTACATTACCATTATAATATTTCATACATGGTTGAGTAGAATTGTAGTGATGATGTAAGGGAGTATTTTACAAAAACATTTGGGACTATATTAGATATTATAAATTGTAGTGATATGGTTTTTTGATTTTTTTGGTTGTATTATTGAATATAATAATTTAAATACTTTTAACTTACAAGGATTACTTTTTTTGAACACTAAAGAGTATTTATTTCTTTCTTCTTCACTAAATTAACTGTGTCTTGATTTCTATGTTTTATGTTTCCTGTAAAAATATATGGTTATATTTATATATTATATTTAATAAAACCCCAAACAAAATACTATAAAATATAATCTTTTTTAATATTATATATTAGATTGAGAATGTGAAAATTGTACATTAGTGTGTCTTATTGTCCACCTTGAGAGACCAACTCTGGGTGTACAATATATAACATTCATAGGTAATATTAAATTATTAGTGAATGATTCATGGAAAATCCCACTAATCAATTAGGAACCATTTCTAGGAATGAAAAGTGATTAAAAAAAATTAAAAAAATTCCAAAAATATAATATTTAAAAATCAATAAAGTTGATCATTATTGAACATCATTCATTTTCTTAGAAATAACTAATTGATTTTTTATATTATTATACTTTAACATAATTTACAGATATTGTTGAATGAGAAGGAATCTAACTGATGCACATGTGGGAGATTAAGAAAATTATGAAAAATATTGGGGTTAATTTTTATAAGAAACAAGTAATGTTATTTTCCCACAGTTCTTAATGAAAATTAATAACCACTCAACTACAATCATTATTTTAAGTATTGAACCGCACATGTTTAGAAATTTAATTATAAATTTGAGGATGTTGGCCACCTATATTTATCTACACCAAACCTACTCCATGATTCATTTATCAATAATGCTAATTTTAAATTTGAGCTTAATAAAGGATATAGACATTTCATGAACTAATTTTATAATGATTTTGTAAAAAATAATTTATTATTACTAGAATTAATTTAATTTTATAGATTCTTATAATTCAGTTATATCCATTTATAATATTGAATAAGAAGATGATATACTAGATTATATTATGTTACCAGTGGACCTATCTGATGAAATCACATTCTAATTTATCCAACATAAAGCGAATGATTTATTTATTTCATCTTAATGTGTTAATCATATTCATGTTGAATTTGATTCTAAATTATAAATTTTTTTATATTTCGATACATGAAATATATGCATGTTGATGTTGATGTTGAAAAACATATGTTTCCCTGGAAAGGGATGAGTAGTTTATTATTATCCCAGTAACATTAATGTTATAATATATTTCAATTGGAATAGAATTATTATACATTACAAATTAATTCATCTAAAACATGTTTCATGGTTTGTATATACAATTTTCACAAATATGGTTATCGAAATCATTGAATTTGCATCCCCCATCAGTCATTGGGTTTCCACTTAATGGGATAATTTGAGGAAGACAAAAACCATTACCCAATTGGGGGCCAAACCATGTTATACCCTCAATACCATTTATCATTATGAATTTGTAATTTTTATTATATTTTTTCCTTTTATAAATTTTTATGACTTATTTGAAGGATCATAGAGAATTAATATAGGACTCCACTAGAATATAAATACATGTTTTATATTTTCTTCTCTCCAGTATTTCTACATATATATTTTTAATTTGTTTAAAAGAAATTATAACCAGTTAAATTTTAATAGATAGTGATGTATCATCCTATATTGGTGACTTTATGCTTTTTTAAAATAATTTTTTAAGAACATTATAAATTAATTTATATTAAAAATCATTTTTTCGATACGTTTTTATCATGTTTTCATTATTCCAGATAAAAATAGTATTAAATGATAATTTCAGTGGAATAAAAACGAATAATTTTTGTTCATGATAATTCTTTTAGTTTGTATAAATTATTTTAATATTTTTAGATGATCAATGACTCAAAATATTTTCTTACCATCCAATGTGGTATTTTTAACCCTTTTGTATATTATTCGAAATTTTCACACTTTCGTGAGAAAAACATGGATTTTAGAAGAAAACTATAACTTCTGATTATTATATTTGAAACCATTTGATTTCATAATAAGATTTCTAAATTAATGAGGAATTTATTTGAATAAAACTATTATTATGAGACTCACATATATAGTTTTACAATTTTTGATCCCCTATAATCCATGAATCAAAATGTATGTTCAAGTAACCTTACGTTCCAATTTTTCATTGCATTCTATCACTCTTATAATTTTCATGGGAATGGTTTAGTTTATATTTTTATAGGATGGATTTTATTGTGTGATATTTGAGATGATGAACATTATTGGATGTGTGAGTGTTTGTATAAATATTCTATAAATTAGAATTATAGGCATTAGTCACATTAATTTATTATGATTCATTTCTATTATACTATTATAACAAAAAAATAATATGATTATAAGAAGTTGAAAATGAAAAAATTGAGATAATATTGAATTAATAATTTTCCTTAAATTTATAACCCATTTTTGTCTATTGAATTATAGGTATGAATTTTATTTCATTCATTTTATCATATTTTTATCTAATTATCCATGATATAATAAAATGAGTTGAATTTTTTTTACAAAAATGAAATTATATAGAAAAAGGAATAATTATGGTGATAAATTTTATTTCATTTACTTTCACACTCAGTGTCTATGTAAAAAACCTTGGTTGTTATATTACACATGTAAGGGTATCATATTTATTAATCATTCTTATGTTCACATGAATTTTTTATTGATTATATTTACAATTTCAATCTCCAATTTTTCTTCTTGATTTTTTAAATATTTTACCCACATAACCTTAACCAAATAAATCATATTTAAGTGGTAATTATAAATGAGTTTTTTATATAATTGGATATTATGATCAGATAAATTTCCTAATTTTATGGTTGAACAAGATCCTTCCACGTATTAGGATAACTATAGATTGAATTTCTCAAGATTCGTGCCTAAAATAAATTTCAAAGTGTGATGAGTGTTATTGGACCATGGATGAATTTTTTTGGTTGAATGAATTTAATGTGAGAGTTGAAAAATAAAGATAATAGTTTCTTATAGATGAGACATGATGAAATTCTATTTTAAAAAATATCATGTATTTTTCTTAACTATTGACTTGTGTGTAGATTTTGATTTAGATATTTTAATATTTCCTAGGAGTGAATGTTTATGTGTGTGTGTGTGGGAGGGTGTGGGGGGGGGGGTTGATTAAGATCATAATTTAAAATATAAATTTCTTAAATTGCTTGATTAAATCCAATAATGTTCATTATAAAATGGTAATTTTAAAAATTCATTGTTTAATTATTATTTTTAGCTTACTTTATAGAATGGATTAATTTTAGAGTTTAGTTATTTATATATTATTTCTTTAGTTAGGGATATAACATCATATATAATAATAAAAATTGAAAAATTATATTTTTATGATCAAATAAGATATATGCATCAATTCATTCAATTCGAACAAAATCCCAATCACTCATTTTGAGGAATAAAACTATCTTACAATCAAGGCTGCAAAATCATATCCTATATCTAGTGATATTTGATAGTTGTACCAAATCAGAGAAATTGAAATACAAAAGTAGATGAAATTTCACATGAACAAAGAAAGCATCCCAAGTAAAATTTTATTTAACCTTAACAACACGAAATGTTGTATATCTTTTGAAAATAAATACAATGGAATGCGAGTCCTAGGAATAATAATACGCTACTAAGAGAGAAATATTTTCATTAATGATATCATATTATCCTTGGATAAACATGTCCAAAAACATATAAATTTTGTGTTCATATTAGAAAATATAATTGACAGTATTTTTAGAATACTATTAATAATTAATCCATTTAATAACCCCAAACATGCACAATATTTAAAATTAAAATTTATAGCCCAAATTATTCACACCCCTAAATATATATATGCAACACCATTTCCATGTCAATGGATGGAATCATAGGTTCGAGAATTTTTATATTTTTGGAGATGTTAATATAATATAATAGTTTAATTCCAGGTTCAATATAATTTATTTCATCTTCCTATATTCCCAATAATTTTAACTTTTTTTCATCAATTGTTCCCTTCCTAACTCTATGAAAATAGTTATGTAACAAGGATTCTTATCCAATGGAGGTTGTGGGGATACATGAGTTGAGGAACTATAATGTCTCTCACTACAGTGTCATGATAATTATTGTAGTTTTAAAATTTGTTTGTTGAGTTTTAACCATCTTTCTCAAATATTTTATCATTAATCAAATTATCTTTTGTTACACTCCATCATCATCATAATGGTTTATACGTGGTGTTGAAGAATTTATGTGAAGATCTGAATGAGTATTATCGAAATTATAAAGGGTCATTGTGGGATAACAAATTTTTAATTTGATGGTGCTGATAAATAGTGAATATCATAACATTGAATATAATAATTAGAATACATTTAAGGGAATATTATATGAATTTCATAATATTCTAAGAATAACTACCTATTTAACTTTCACTACCACCAATGTAATTTTTATTATTATCTATCTATTTCATAAATTCGATGAATTCACAAAAACGTCTATATATATATATAATTTATTAAATACACCCACTATATTGTATTGTCCATTATAATTAAGGTAGGAAGTTTGGTCTTGTGTTAATAGAACATCATTGTGTGTGAGCGCCATACATGAGAGATCGACCCGAGGTGTGAACTATATTACATGATTTGGAAATTAGAAATTATTGTAAAGGGATTGGTGATGAATTCCTCTCATTGATATCTCTAAAATACCCTTGTAATTCTATCATTAACTTCGTAGTGTCCCATATAATATTCAACATGTATTAATCACACATCGAAAATTTATTTTTAATTTTCTCTAAAACAATTCTAGAATAACCTGTTGAGTCAAATTAAATCCTGAATAAGTAAAACATAATGTGTAACCCCATGTTCCTTTTTTTCATTGAAAATATGAATTTTTAAATACATTAATTTAAGAATGTTCAACATTTATATAAGAATAAGTGTTACTGATGCTACAATGGTATCTAGAATGAACTAAATCAATCCCATAAATCCATAACATTTTTCTACCTACTACATCTTATAACCATTTAAAATTTTAAAAAATCTCTTTTCCAAGGACTCTAGTAATAATAAAAGTAGGTTTTCAGACCTATATATATACTAATTAATTATTTATTCATATAGTATAAGCTGAATAGGTCAATTAATACATCATATGATATTAATCTTCATGTAAGATCACATTAAATGTACCTCACATAATATATATAAATTTCAAATTTCTTATATTGTTATGTTTATAAAAATCCTCAATCTATTTGTGTGAGAAGAGTTCTTACCGATTTCAATTTTCTCACATTGATGATCAGGAATAGGGCGGTCTCGACTAACAATAATATCCAACATTGTTGATAAGTATAAGTAATCCTCCTCTATCCAACATCAGTATAAGTAATTTGTTCTTCTGGAGTATGTTTTTAAACTGAATAGTGATGGGTCTTGTGTTCTGGGGGTAATACGGGGAGGTGTCTTTGTGTGCGATGATGATGGGTTGGTTTGTTTTCCATTCTTGGCCATGATAAGTGAGGGATCCTCCCTACAAGCAGAGTCATTGGAAATTCTCATTGGGCTCACATTATGCTGGAAAAAGGGTTTGTAGATCCCAAAAGTATAGACAGACTCATTTATTGTCCACAAATATTTAAAAGGGGGTGGCAGCTTGCCATTTTCTATTAGATACGTTATAAGAAAATGCATAAGCATTATTAAGAAAAAAACACAGTCCTTACCAACCGAGAGGGAGGAGAACACAGTTGATGATCAATTGGAATCCTTGTATATTGATGGTTGTATGGAATATTTTTTAAATAAAGTGGTCTGTATGAAATCTAATGGGGTTTCCCCCATTAAATGGTATTCTATTGGGCTTCATATTTTGAGGCCTCATTAAATTCTTGTCCTTATATAGGGGTGGGGGTGTTTTCTCCTTTGTTGTTTTTTATGTTTTTGTTGTTTTTGGTAACTATATTTTTTTTAATAAAAAATTTCTGATGATGACGAATAAATAAACTCATTTTTATGGAATGCATAAACCATTACCTCGGAAATATACCATCGAGGCCCTTGCCAATGCAAATGAAAATAAATAGGTAAGGCCTCAGCCAAATCCCAATCTAGTTTGTCTCATTTGACCCATCGATGCATATAGGGGCTATAAATAGCCCCATATGGCACTTAACAAGTCAATTAATTTATTTAATTCATAAGGTAAGCATAAATAACATATACAGATGAAATATAAATAACCTTTCTCAATCATTAAAAAAACAAATTGTTCTATGTAATATAGTGAATGGTATCAAAATAGAAATTTGGCAATAAAACTGGTCATAATCCATATAATAAAGTAATGTAGTTCTTATCATAATATATCAAATAAAATTAATCACAAAATTCAATATAATATTTTGACATTCATGAACATACTTTTATTAAATCGTTGAAAATTAATGTGAAAAAACCCTTTTTTTATGTTGAAATCATTTATTTAAAAGGTTGGTCAATTTTAGATGAAAACATTTTCAATGAAAGTACCATGTTATTATTTAAAGAATAAATCATTACATTAAGACTTCATAAATATAAATTTATGATATTTTGAGTAATATTTGTTTTCAAATTAATTTAATGAATTTGGTATTTTTCATTTAACGCAGCACAGAATATAACTACTTTAATATGAAAGACCATGTTTTTATTGATTTATATAGGACACAATGTAAGTATTATTCTACAAAAAACACCTATACTATCTTTTTTTACACATAAAACATTTTTTCCTTGTGTTACACTCAATTCTGAGTTCTTTTTATAGCTTGCGTTATACACAAGACCTATTTTTTCAATATATAAAATACTAAATCTATTGTAATTAAAATAATGTTTTAGGAAAAATTTAGTAGTTATAATGGATGTTAAAAATAATAAAGAAAATAAATATTTGAAATATATAATATAAATATATAAAAATGAACCCATAGTTTTTCGATTAGTTGAAGTGAATGTATGAACTATTTGGAAATAACAAAATTAGTTTTTTATGAAATGAATTTTTTTTATTTGAAAACACTATATTATGTCCCAAAATTAAAAATAGAACATTTATGAATGGTTTTATTATATAAATAATATATTATATAATCAATAAAAAAAATTACACTCATATAATCATTTTAATATTAATAAGATAACAATAAATTTAATTTTATAAACGATAAGATGAAAATTTCTAAAGGATAATAAAAAATCATTTAAATAGGGAATATATTTTATATGTAATTTATTCACCACATGTGATATTATTTTAAAAAATTATTCTTAACTTATTAATTCATGGTATTAAATGTTTTAAAGGGTTAATTTCTGGTATTTTTCAGAGAAGGTTCATATATTCATAAATAGTGAAAAAATAAAAAATTTTATTTAAAATCTACTATTCAATAACATTAATTTATATGGATAATTATATTTATAATTGGTTTTAAATTTAAATTATATGATTTATAAATCAATTAATACAATTTAGTTATTACCAATAAATTTAACCTTGAAATTGGATATAAATAATTTTCAACCATTTCATAATTTTTAAAATAAAATATTTCATTATCGTCCCATCCGTGGGAATACATTTAAATTAATTTTCCCCCTTTTTTTAAAACATGGAAAAATAGGGTCCATATTAGTAATAATAACACTATATAGTGTCAAATAATTCCATATTATTTGTTGACCATAAATATTAATGAAAATGATTAAAATTAATTACTACAATTAGGAAAAATGGCTTTTCAAATGACATAACCATAATCGAAAGGATCAAATAGGCCATGGACGTTATAAAAAATCAATTTATGTTACTATTTAGACAATATAATACATTTTATTATATTTTTACTATAATTAGTTACACATTACATTGGAAGAACCTAGGTGGAATTCTCCTTTCAATGATTTACATGAATGTGACTCATCTTCCACTATAAAAAGGCACTAACCCCTATGATATATTAAAACATTGAAATACATTTGGATTGTTAAAAATTACAAATATATAGTCAATAAATTCATCCCATAATATTAGTATCCTAAATTTGGTTGGATATATTTTCAATGAATACCAATTGTGGAAATGAAACAAAGTTATCCAAAGAAGAGGAAACAACCATCCTCTATCTCTTTTGTTTTATTTCCATTATCCATAACCCTAAAATATTATTATTTTATGTTTATATAAAACCAAAATAAAATAAATATATTAATATTTTATTATTATCATTATTTTACTTTCACCTACATATAATTCAATCATATTGGTAAATAACCAATAGTTTTTGTGTAAAGAGAATTATCGGGCCACAAAAGGATGTTGTTCGTTATTAATTTACAACCAATAATGGATAGGATTGGATATTGATTATTTGTTTTTATATTATATATATTTTTTATTTATTACTATATTTTTATTATATAACTCATGACCTCATGATTTCCATTTTTTTATACGACAACTTTTCCTATAAACATGTGGAATGTCAGATCCTCGATGTGATGTGATTCAATCACGATCTACATGGCATGTATAAATTATGTTTTTGATAAACATATGTTACCTATATTAAATAATAATAAAACTATAATTATTATATATATTCATACATTTCATCTACTTACTTTATTTCAATAAGGTAATTAAAAGTTTACATTATTCATATGTATGTACGACCAACCATCTCTTGGAACCGTGTATTCTATTTCATATTTACATCACATATATAATATAATAAATATTTATATAATGAATATATAAATTATATTAACAATTTTTAAATTATTAAAATAAATAAATCATTACCTATTTATTAGGATCGAGATTAACATTACAAAACATATATGAAAATAAGCGGATATTACCCGAAACAAAACACTAACATTGAAATTTTAACAAATGGTTAATAGAATGTCATAAATAAATAATATTTTTTATGATTTTATTTAATATGGTTCTATGATAAATGATTAGTAAACTTGTATTTATTAAACTAGATGTTTGAAAATGTATGAAGAGAGTCAAGACATACGATAAGAGAATTTCATCTCACTTTGTATTTCCATGTGATACATTCCATATTCAACACTCTATTCTTTTGGTTTGTGTATATACATCCCTATTCAATGTTATAAAATTAATATATTTTATTTAGATATATAAAAAACATTAATAGATGTTATTAATTCATGGTGACCATGATTCCAACGATACTCATGAATTAAAGCGATTTCACGTCTCATATAAATTTATTTGATGCTTATGCATTATTCACGACACATTTTTTTATGTGGTGGAGATAACAAATTTGAATGAGTTAAGTGATTATTTTACTATATTTTATATTCCATTACATTTAAATTTTATTATCCTTTATTCAACTGTTTTAAGGTTCAAATGTTAAAAAATTAGTAAGGTACTTTATTCACAATTTGTTTCATTTGAGGTACATGTCATTTTATGAATTTTTATTTCACCATTAGTTGTATATACATCCCTTTGAGATATTATATAATTTATATCAATATTTTAATCATTTTTTATTTATCATTTACTTATATTATTTCTTGAAACGTATGAATCAATGTATCCAAGAATTTAATAGATTATTTCAAAATCTAAACATTTATTGAAATTTTTATGAATATGATTCAATTGATGAAATATTTTGATCCATCTCTCATGAAATATGATGAAATTTATTATTATATGGGTTTTCAAATAATATTCATGTAATGGTACCATTTTCCCATTATTTAGTAATTATCATTATGAAAAATGTTTTTAATATAAACCTACCATATTTCTTTATTCGATCGTAAATCTTTTTTTCTTTCAGAACAATGTTTTATAAAAGGGTTTTAAATTTTTTTATAAAAATTATATTCATTTATTAAATTTTATTATATGAATTCATTGAAATCATATTTAAAAATATTTTCTCTATTATTTTACATGAATCCTAGAAAAAAAATTTAAAAGGGTTTCAGGCAATTTTCATATGATTTCCATTTAATTTAAAAAAATGGGTTTAAAAATACCTTCAAGAATACATTAAAAGTTTTATAATGATTTTTAAAAGAAAAATTTATTTTAGAAAAAAATATTTTTAAAAAATATTTTTTGATATACTAAAATATATTATCCTTGTGAATTTTATTAAATCAAATTAAATTTATTTTATTATCAGAAAAAGTGTTTTGCAATTTTCTTATAAAAAGTATTCTTAATGTACTTATATTTTATTTTAGAAATGTACCATGTGATATTTCAAAATACTTATCCATTATAGATGAAATTGCTTGTTATGTTTTACGTTGTACTAGGGTCATGATCTAAGGAAAAATTCATATTCATTCATGTATGGTTCATTTTTTATGGTTTATTGTTTATGACACATGTTTCTCATCCAATATTTTTATACTTTTGAAACTTATAACATTTCATAGGTCATTCTTTGATAAAATTTTTATGATGCTTATCTATTTTGCAGAGATAATTATATAATAAAAATTTTAATAATACACTTTTCATTTCATGTATAATTATATGAATTTTAAAAAACATCACACTTTCTAGGGGTCATAATATGATAAATTTTTTTATCTTTAGCCATATGTATGTATGATTTTATTATGTGATGGGTGGGACATATATAATTTATTTACCCTTATTGAGAATGTGAGATAAACCATTCTAATTTTCCATAACCCTTTTTATGAATAATGGTTTAATGTTGGATTTATAAATGGTAATAAATTTACTAGATATATTTATGACCATTCACCAGATTAAAAGGTTTTATCATAGATTCCTAAAAACGAAACTATTGTCATCCTCGGGAATTTATTCTTGAAATGTGCAGAATATTCACAAAACACATGATGAAAAATCATTGTATGTTATGAATTTCTTTCTATAGATGGTATCAAATGAAATGATATTTAAAGTTTTTAAACTAATATTATAAAACACTAGTGTGATTGATAAGGTTATTTCCAATAATATTTATGTGGATCTTTTTCGGATAAGTATAATGATTGGTTAAATTATAAGAAAATGCCATGGAATTTTCAATTTTATCCACATATGTTATTTGAATTTTTAAAAATGGATTAAATATTTGCAAATATAATAAATTATATATTCTACTATGGATAAATTTTTTTTACGAAAAAATATATTTTTGAAAGTGTTTAAAATTGATTAAGAAAATTAGAGAAAAATAGCATATCAAATGACAAACCCTAAATCATATAGCTCAAAATTTCATAGAGACTAGTCCAAAATCTATTGTATATTAATATAAATTACATATAATCCATTTTTTTTCATATTTTAACCATTATTGGATCAACATAAAATGAAAAAATGTCAATCGAATTACAATTTAAAAAATATTCTAGAATACCACTACTCCTCCACTAGATAAAGTAATACACCACACTAACTTATTCACACCACTCAAGGTATCATTATACGGGAAAACAAAAAAATATATTATATTGATATTTATCCCTCCATCATAGTATCCCCTATTTCGAATGAAATAAATCCATGGAATCCCTTTAGTGAAAACAAAATGGAGTCACCAAAAGAAGAGTTAATATCCTTTATCACGCTCTTGTATTTTATATTCCTTCTCCATTTCCAAAATTATTAATATTAAAATATTATATTCTAACCTCATTATCTCAAATATAATAAGAAACATTATATTAAATGGTTTCTTCCTACTCCTATAAACACATCCATCAAATGGGAAACGAACTTACACATATTGTGTGTGGAGACTAACCCCTGACAAAACTATGTTTTTTTTTCACTCACCATATTTCATGGATGGTAATTATGACAGAAACTACGTTTTCATATGATATATATGTTATTTTTGACGTATTTAATCATATTTAATTATTATATAACATAATACATTATTATTTCCATTTTTTGTTAATATAATAACATCATTTGTCGTTGTATGGACTATTATCTTCTCAAAGGTATGTCAATCATCGACACTCTACATAGAATGTATTATGGTTTTTTTTAGAAAAATTATATTTTATATGATATAAAATAATTAAAAATGAGTTAGTATATATATACATATATTACATATACTTTATTTCATTCTGAATAATAATTAAACGGAACATAGTTCACGTGTGTTTACAACCTACAGTCTCTATAAAGGGTGTATTAAATATCATAATTATCTGAATAATGGATTATTATAAATATTTATATATTGAATATAGATGATATTTATATAATTTTTAACATTATTAAAATATTTAAAACATTTTCTAAGTAATAGTATCATTAATAACAAGTAAATATTTATAACAAAGACACAAAAATCTTACCTGAAATGAAACACTATCATCGAAAAAATGATAATAGGTGATAGAAAGTCAAAATTAAATCATATATGTTATTATAAAGTTAAATATGTGTATTTACTATATTTATAATAATATTAAATTCATTATAAATGTGTTTTGAATTATTAAAAATAGATCCAATACTTAAGGTAAGGGATTTTCATCTCACATTTTATTGTAGTGATAAACTTTCTATATTCACCAATCACTTCTTTTTTGTGAATTTAATGAAATATGAAATGTTATATCATTAATTTACAATATTTAATGAAATTAAACTCTTTAATATATGTTATTATTTCATGGGGATCAATATTTAGAAGTTACCCATGTAGTAAGGGTTTTCTTGTTTCACATATATTTTTGTGAGACTTATGATTTAATGGGAACTCATTTATTTTTTGTGTTGTATAAAATTATTACTAATCTAAAATAAGTTTATTTTACATAAATATAATATTATTACCATTATTATTTTATGAAAAATCATTCCAAGAGATTTTGGTCAAATATTTATTTAATAGTTAATATATTTTTGTCAAGATATTCCTCATATGAAATTCATACCATCTTCTGCACATATAATTTTCAATGAGTAGTATATAATTAATTTCAACATGTTTTATCATGAATATATTTCATTAATTATATGTTATGTGTAATGTAATTTTATTCACTCATTTGTATTAATTTAATTTCCTATCATGAATGCCACTAAAATGTCGCTCTAAGCCAATTGGTTACAATGCCTCAAGCACACCTCCCAATACACAAGAGGTTTTTGACTAGTATTGAAGTACTAGGATGTGTTTATTGGGAGAATATTATATCATATAAATTTATGGAAAAATGTGTAAATGGAAATGTATCATAAATATAAATAAATACATGGAGCGTAGAATTAGAAAACATAACAACATAGAACATTCATCAATAATAAATGAAATGCTACAAATTAATGAATAGTATATCTATACATAACACACTACTCACCCACTAGGATGAAAAAATAGATACATATGGAAAATTTAAATTATAATAAAAGTACAGGGCTCTAATTATGGATTGGAGCCAGACCACATACCCTATCTCAAGACATGGTTGAACTGGACATTCATGATTAGAAGAACCCAAAAGATCATATCTAATTGAACATGTAACTCTAGACATCATCCATATCCACCAATCAACCATGATCAACTATAATAGTATAAGAAAGGTCTACAGTTACACTGAGTATTATGTGAAAGGTTTTTAAATAATTTTAATAGGCCACCCCAATGGTGGGCTAATGAAATATGATATTATATGTATAGGAAAACAGAAACATTCTCATCCTAGTTGAGATAAAAGTAAAAAAGATATTTTAATCCTTTAATTTGAATCCATTGTCAAGCACTGAGTCTATAATCCTGGCAAAATTTTCATGTTCCACTATTTATTCCCATATCAATATACATATACATGTATATTTCTATACTTAAACATATATAAATAAATATAAATATTCATGTGTAATGTGAACCGAATAACATTAAAACCAATTAGTTGTAATCCATGATATTGTAATCATGCTTCCCTAGACATCCTATGTAAGGGAACTCACCTGAATGTTGTGTCACTCAATCTATGTAAAATAATTTTCATCATAGAGTCCTTAATTTCAATAGACATGTACTTTCTTTATCCAACATAGGTTATACCTATGAGAAAGAAATGTCACTTAGGGGGACACCTTTCTAACCCCTTATTTCCCTCATACACTCCAAAAATTACCAAATGAAGAATTCTAGATAATTATTTCTTAACATCTTATAAATTATCTCTTAGAAAGTAATCATACAACTCATTCCATGTATATTTGGAAAAGTGTTTTTCCCTAGGTGTTAGTCCATATGTGGTCATGAAAGTGTAACTTTAATGATCAATATGGGTTTGAACCTTAGGCGATCTGTAGTAGAGATCACTAATGTGATTTCATCCCCACAATTTGAGATTGAAGTGAAAATTTCAAACATCGGTGTTAGACGCAATGAAAAATCTCCATGATATGAAAAGTTCTCATAAGCCTATTCCTAGATTTAATTTTTGGATATCATCATCATATTAAAAAAACCTGGATAGCATTGCCATCCACTATAATCCATTGGTTGAGGAGAGGAAAATCAATCTTTATAGGCCAGAAGTCAAGGAGATCATAATCATCAACTAAAAACCACATGTTTATTAGAGAATAATAGTATCTATTTAAACAACTTGTTAAGGATATCTGAATCATCTTCATCACTCACGATAGAGTATTAATCCATGAGTATAATTACATGAGACACTACACCTATATATCATCAACATTTTCCCAATATCCAGATACCAAGAATAACCTATAGACATCCCAATATTATAATAGGGAAATATTCAATTTAACAACAAAATTAGTTCTCATAAAATTATGTATAATAATATACAAAAAAAATAACATGCCTTAGAATCTAGATCCCATGAAAAAATACCATTAATCCCAACAGTAATGAATGAACCCTATCATTGGGAAAAATAGAAACCAATCAGAAATCACTTATCAAAATAATCACTACATTATAAATACATGTGAAATCACAAAAAAAATTGTGAGTGTGATCGAAAACCTAAAAAAACACCACTACATTTACATCCCCAAGAGAATACAAGATTCACTCGTGTTCTATATTGATAATTACTACCACCTATACCCAAAACTAGGGTACTTACTCCAGGTAAGACAAAAAATGTGTCACCCACTAGTTTCCTCAAGTATATCACTTTGAGGCATCTAAATTGGGATCGTCATAACAAAAAGTGTAAAGGGATAATTCTCTATGGGATCCTATAATGATTAGTAAGCCTATAAATCCTACATGGAATCCATTAAATGGTTCATAGAAAAATGGTTGTACTATATGGGACCATGACAACATGGACCAAAGGTAGAGACATCCAATAGTGAAAACTCATAAAGGAAAATTGGTAATGGGATTCCAACATTTGGTTCCCTAGGTCACCATGTAAGAAATCAAATCCCTCTAGGGATCCTTAATAATGGATAAAGTTATTGGTATCCAACATGGGATCCTATAGGTAGAAACATAAGAAGAAGAATCAAATGTGGGCTTCATGAAATCATTTGGTCTCATGGAATCTTAGGCTAGACTTGAAAATATTTTAATGGGGAAATAATCATGGAGAAATCTATGTATTCACCCATCCATAGTGTTAGATCATGAACCATCTCACATCATGTGAAAAAACTAGGTTTGTCTGAACATCCATCCTTTCATTCTCAAAATACACTGGATATTATTAGTCAAATAAAAAACTCACCCTTAATAATGCCTAAATTACCACCAAGGTAAGATAAAACACCCAAATGGTTTCACCACAATGATCTATGTGAAAATATTCTCATAATAGACTACTCATGTGTCTAATAATGATTCTTAGGTATAATGAAGGAAAACCATAAACAGTTTTGAAATATGGAATTACGTAGTTTGTTTCTCTAAGCATGTGTTCTATACTACAAAATCCCCATATGTGGTGTACTCTTGTTGGAAATGGTATGTAAACACACCAGTACATAAAATGTACCCTACGTGGGGTACATTCTCTGGTCCCTCAAATGCTCTGGCCATATACATGGCTTGACCATTTACTTCTACATAGCACAAAACCCACATGGAGTCTGTTTATTTGATCGACATGGCTATGTACCCCTACAAGGGTTGTCCCCATATATATCCTTGTCATGTACATATAAATGGTATGAAACCCACTTGTGATCTAGGAGTGAACTGAACACATCTATGTACCCCTACATGGGTAGCATGGCATAGTACTAAGCTATGAGGTTGATTATTAGTATATAAAATGTACACACCAGTACATGGTATGTCCATTGAAATATTCATCTTCCCCATACGCGAATAAAACATATTGTGTCTCTCCCAACCAGACACAATATATAGGTATTTTCTGGAATAAAAATACCTCAAATCCCCATAAACATGTTTTTTCACCCCATATATAGGAGATTGGGCCTCAAGGGTGTATAAACAAGAATAATAATTGATTATAACATTAATATAATTAAAATATAGGGATTTTAAGCCAAAAATTTAAAAAAAACTACCTTTATGAAGAAACAAATGAAACATCACTAATTTTTGCAGTACATTGTTGTGCACGTTGATTCATGACATCCTATGCTCTGTGGGGGTACCCATAATTTTTTTCTACATCTACCTATATATATCTCTCTCTCTCATTCTCCCTATTTATATATCAATTGAATGATACATGTAATTCATACGGGGAATGTGTAAGAATATATGAAGAAAATTTGGAAAAATAATGAAATAAATAAAAAGAAAAATAAAATAAAATGGGGCCTAGGCTATCCCGGTTCCAAACATGAGTTTATACACTTCGCCGGGAAAATTACTCAATATAAACTCAATGAAGGAGACAAAATATCTATATTTAACTTATTTAAAAAGATATGGATTAATACACCTGTGAAAATTATTTAATATTTAATTTTATAATCATTAAAAAATTATTTTTATGTTAATATTCGAACGTCTCTTATTTCCTCCAAAATAATATTCTAGGATAAACACATTAGTCCCAACCATGTTGAAGAAATTTCACCACTCATTGAGAATAACCTCATCATTTTTCCTTCCTCAACCACATAATAAAATTTAAAATCATAAAATCCTGGAATGGGTATGAAACTATCTCAGCATAATAATGATGATTGGAGATATAAAATATTCATCTATAACATGTGTAAACAATGATTCCAAAAAAATGCTTTTACATCTCCCTTATATCCATGTTAATAACAAATTGGATAAGTTACCTTTTAACTTACACCTAACTCCACTTCTATCAAAAAAATTTTTCCAAGTCCAGACTATGATCAATTGTCTCATGATACCCAATTCATTCATATTGTCACCTCTACCACGTAGGGTAATTCCCCATTTAACAACCACTCCTGAGAAAAAAAATCCCCCAACAAGTGATGAAAACATATATCCATATAAAACACATGAAAAATCATAAAATATATTCAAATAGTACCACTCAAACAATCATCTCACATTATCAACCAAATCAAACTTCAACGATTCATTAAAAAAATCCATGAATATATTTCTACCTGGAACAACAGTCTCTTTAAGATAGAAGATCTCTTCAAACATCTCATCAAATATAGGGACCATACAAGTATCCTGATTTATTTCATGATCTCCCAACACCTCATATATTTTTTCCCTAGATAATCTACTCGTGCAGTGAAAACATTACCAAAAAATAGAATCACTAATCAACTGGGCCATACACCCAAACATTGAATACCATTAAACAAGTTCGTAATTCTAACGAACCGATAGTGATTTGTCATGAGTTTCAGGCATCAACATTCCTATAACACAAAAACACTGATCACCTACCATGCATCAATATCAAAACTAGTCTATAACTGAGATCACTACCTAAAAAAGAATTCATAAACCCAAAACAATGTAAAAAACATATTGTTCCCAGGATCAAAATTCATGTTTACTTACAATTTCTAGATTCAATCTATGTGTCTCTAGTACTCCCACATATACAAACAAAACATGTCTCAAAATAGGGTCATAATTTTTATCCACCTATCCCAAAAGATAAAATCTCTTGAAAGATGTTAAATATCACAATGAACTCTGTAATTCAAGATGGAAATCAAATCGTGCATGGTATGGATCCCCACTAAAAATCTTAATAGGGATCTCGACCTTTAAGGCCACAATATAAACGTATAAAAATAGTCAAAAATTATATCGGGCATCGGTATACATCAGTACTGCCATCAGGTCCAATAACGAAAAAAGTGCCAAGTATCCATATGAATCGTACATAGTAATACAACTAGATGACCATTACCTAATAAACAAGAACCTAAATGTGGTGAAATAGAAATATATCCCTTTCCATATTGATATATAATGGTCACTACACTTTCCATGCATATGGACTGAGTTTTATGCATTAAAACCAAAATCCTCAACATAAATCTAAATAACCTACTATTAGAATGAAATATATATATATATATATATATATATATATATAATAACAATTGAATATTAAATAGGTTTCAGTAAAAACACACACTAGAAGGCCAAGGTGATGTGAATCATTTTGTTAAGTATTTTCATGATATGGCTTTTATCGTTGCTTAACAAGTGTCAAAATACATCCCAAGAACCATACCGATTGTCAAAGATCTAGAAATAAAAAATAAAATATAATCATACCCTCAAAATGTCCTTTTATTATTGAATAAATCATATACAACTGAAAATTAAATGACCAAATAATAATATCATACCCCAAGACACCATGACTTATTACTAGAACATTTCTTATCGATGCACTAGTCTGATATCCATCATAAGTTTAGACACATTCCAAATACTCCTAAATAGCATTTCATAAAGATTAAATACTTAGAAATAATATCATTGACACCACTTTGTAACATCATGAACCAAATGCCTCAAAATGATTTCTCAGATATGGTATGTAATGAGGATAAACCATGCATCTTCGTTTCCAGGAGGTTGCCGACTAGTATCAAGGGCCTGGGGTGGCATAGTTGGATGACAATTACCTCATATAAGATTAATAAAATACTAAAAATATATCTGTATCATAAAAAATATTTAATAAATAGTGTACATAAGTAGTTAATGGGATGTAATAGAATATTTTTTAATATGAAATGAAAATATACAAATTCTTGAATAGATATTCAATACATACAAAACTGGTCACTAAATTGGATGAACATAAAGATATGGGAGTTAAAAAGAAACTATAATAAAGGTACATGAATCAAATTATAAATCTGATCCATAACATTTACCCAGTCTCCATACACTATCAAACTACACCAGCCTAATCAGAAGAACCCACATGACCGACTGTGATCGAACATGCAACTTTCGGCCTCATCTATATCTACCATGCAACAGTTATCAACTGAAATCCTAGATATTATGTATTCCTTTATATAGAGTAGCATGTGTAGTGGTGATAAATAATCTAATCATGAAACACATATAATGACCTATTAAATACATTGATGTATAGACTCCATCCTAGTTGCATAGATCTAGTGCCATATTTTATTAAATTGGAATTTAATCAAGCAATGTGAATCCTGATGTAATAAGTAGTTTATTAGATTTTGGAAACAATATACATATAAAAGATAAATATTAAATCTTTAACGAAAATACAACACTAATTTAATCCTTCAAAAACATACATGCCTCTGTGATTATTCCAATAAGTTACTCATGACATTCTTCTTCATATACTAGGAAAGTGAAACATAAGAAAGGGGTGACCTCAAATGATCAGTAAGAGAATAAAATACATTAGAATATAATATAAACCTAACCATTATGCACAGTGAATAATTGGAAACACATGCCCTTATAAATAATAAACATGATCAATTTATATATGGAATATGATCTGAGTAAATAATTCCATAATAAAAAATTATAATGGGAATTATACTTGTCAAATTACCACAGGAACGTTCAATTACTCACATTGAAATGAGTTAAGTGAATATTTCATACATTATGAAACATACAATCAAGGATATGTCTAAGACTTATAAAAATGATTAAGGCCTCGACCAAAACCATATAAAAAATGGGAAACACCTCGGCAAATTATATGTCTATTTTAATCATTAGACCTACTAATGCATATAGGGGATATAGTGGGACCTACTCATCGCATAATATGACCTTTGAATTTCTAATATGAGGGGGGATAATCAAATCAACATATACATTCATATTGAAACTCACATATGAAATGTTCATAAAATTATATAAACATTAATTCATAAGACTAACCATTCAGAGTAAATGTGCTGAATTTTTTTAGAATATAATATCAACAAAACAATTATTCATAAAACATCCCATTAAATATGGTAGATGATATAAAAAATATTAGTCACATTTATACATAAAATCATTAAAATTGATGAAACAAATGAAAATACTCTTATAAAATCCTTTAGTAATTTTTGAGACAAATACTCTTTTATTTTGAAAGGAATGGTTCTATTGGAAAAGTATTTGTTTTAAAAAAGAGCTTAAGTAAGGTAGTATTTTCATAATAATATGATTTGTTTTATAAATATAATTTTTTTAAAAAACACATTATATAGTTCCATTGAAATTATATATGAATTTGAGAAATTCCGTGGAATTAGGATAGTATTTCGAAAATAATTTTGAAAGATCCTTTTGAAACGTGTAAATCCAACTAAAATTACAATTTATTATGCTTGATAAACATATATATAACATGAAAACTGAATTTATGAGTATTACATACTAATACATAATAATATCATTGTGGTAAATAGACAATAAAAGTAACCCAAATGAAAATGAATGTTCGGGTGGAAAACCATTTCCTTAAGTCTGAATGTGTTCTTCTCTTTAACATAAAGTCCAAAAATATGAAATTATAATTTTTCATAATATAATTAAGAATATATTTGTAATGTAGGTAGTTTATCATGATATTATTAAGTCTATTGTGCCTTTATTGATTAGTTATAATATTGAATTTTGTCGTTCTGAATTGTTTGTTTTCTTGATTTTCATAATTGGTTCACATTTTTTATGTACTGGAGTTCATGTGGAATGGGTGTAAATCTCATGAATTGAATTTAAATATAAATAATGAAAATTTAATTGGTTTTTATGGTAATTTATATCAATTATTTACATGGAATGAGGATGAATCATTCGATGAAATAGCAATGACAGTCACAAAGATTATATTAGCAGTATATTGATAATTAGGAACTATTTTTGTCATATGGTTTAATATTATAAGAAAATACTGGTTAATAAATATTAAATAGTTTATAATACATATATTATATTATATTTCATCCATAGAAATCTATCCATGACCTATAATGAAGTATAAACTAAAGAATAAAACTTCATCGTCCATGATGGTTTTAAATTGAAACCTCATGGACAATGATTTCGTTTATAAAATAAAAGAGAGAGTATGTATATTGACGATGGTTCTTAAAATAAAATTATATAATACTATAGTATAAATTTTTCTATATTTATCATGGTCATTTTTTTATAATAGGTTAAGAGAAGATAAAATATAATGGAACTATAAATTAAATTGAATGAAATTGAATTTGAATTTACATCTTGAATCTGCCTCTTTGAGAATCTCATTAAGGGAAGGGGTTTTGTAATTTTTCCAATACTATGATCTCATGGACATAGGGAATGAGTAGTTATGGGTATTTGGGATGATCTTTGTGAATCATCAAATCATATATGAGTGAATAGAAGGAGTGGGGGGGGGGGGGGTTATAGTGGAGTAAATGAGTGAATTTTGAATGTTATGTTCATTATTTTATTATTTCCCTTAAGAAAACCAATAGTGGGGATTCATGTGACCCTTAATAGTAATATGTTCATGTATGCTCGAAGAATGTGAGAATACATCACTCGTGATGTAATTAATTATCAGTTTTCATGATAATTTTTTATATGGAATTTCACTATATTTTACTTTTCATAAATAATTAATGTCTTTAGAAATATTCCAAAAAGTAATAAATATCTCATTATCATTTAAGCATAAAAAAATAAAAAAATATTAATATTTACTATTAATAAAGGTCATATTACAATTCATATTATTATTCATAAGGGTAACTTACTGTTCACCAAAAATCATGTTGGTTCTATCAGACTACAAATGACATGAAAAACACAACTCAAGATGACTATTTTTTGAAATTCAAAACATAGTAGAGAAATTAGGTGTTTAATGCCTTGATAATAAATTGATTAAGGTAATAAGTGTATCATGAATTCAATATTTACTTTCAAACTCATGGGACATTACATTCTCACCTCCTTACAAAAGTTTCATCCTAGAAATTCACAAAATGTTACATCCCAAAAATATTTGGGATGGTCATCTTCAGAAGATCTCAAAATCCCATGTTGCCTTTTAAATTTTATGATTTCCCCAAATTATATTCATAAGATGAATCATTCTATTCCCATACACTTTCTCTTTCATGTACAGAATCTGGATAAGCTCTTTACAACAAGATATATTGGGTTCTAAATCTATACCTTTAGATTTGAGGACATGTGTTGGGTCTGGCATGTACTTTATTAGCAATAAGATGTGGTTCACATTGTGTACTTTGCACAGGATAGGGGGCATGTACCAATTATGTGCAACATCTACAATTCTCTCAAGAATTTTAAAAGTCCCAATATACCTAGGGCTCAATTTCCCTTTCTTCCCAAATGTTATAACACCCATCCATTGAGATTCTTCCATGAACATTTGACCACCAACATGAAATTTGAGATCCATCCTTCTATTATCTAAATATACCTTTTTCTTTCTTTGTTATATTTTAATATGACATTGAATAGTCTTTAACTTTTTTTATCCACTAGCTCTGGTCCAACAAGCATCCTTTCTCCAACTTTATCCCAACTAGTTGGTGAAAGAAATATCTTTCTATTAAATCATTCATATGGAGCCAATTAAATACTTGATGGAAACTATTATTATAGGTAAAATACACTAAAGGTATGTATTTATCCCACATACCTTCGAAGTCATGTGAACATGGTCACATCATGTCCTCTAAGGTCTTGATCATCCTATCTAATTCACGTTAGTTTTTTGGTGGTAAGAAGTACTCAATTAAAGTTCAGTATCAAATTCATTATAAAGACTTTTACAGAATATTGATGTTAATAATGGGTCATGATTAGAAACAACAGAGAGAGGTTCTCTATTAAGTCTATCTAATTGATTTACATTGAGTCTTACAAGGAATTCAGTATAATATACTCCCATATTGTGAGGAAATATGTAGATTTCATTGGTCTATCCACTATTACCCATATTTCATCATTCGTCCACGATTTTTTGGGAAATCCATCGACAAAATCCCTACTTACATTGTCCCATTTCCACCTAGGAATAGGTAGAGTTACATAACTGATTTTGGATTTTTTTTTTCATCCTACTCTTGTTGACAGACTAAACATCTTCATTAATAATCCACTATTTCCATCTTCATGTTATCCCACCAGAAATGTACCTTCGAATCTCTGAACAACATAGTGCTACTGAATGTATTGAAAAATTAAAACTATCGGCATAATCCAATAACTCTCCTTTTAGATTTGGTATAGCTGGAACACAAATACATTTACCAAATTTCATAATTCTAAGTTCACATATGAAGTCTTCCTACTTCACCTCATTCACAACATTAATTTCCTTCTCCAGGTTCTCATCATCAAGAATGAACATTTAACACATATTAATAATGATGGTAGAGTAACCAAATGAAAAATTTATGATGTTTCACCTTCGTTGATAATTCCCATATCCATCCTCAGTATATATATATGTATAAATAATCTTTGTCAATCCTCATTTTTTGGAGAACCCTATGATCCTTCCTGCTCAATGCAACAACTACCATGTTTTCATCTCATGGGTGGTGGTGTATAGTAAAATAATAATCCTTGAATTGTTTGAGCCATCCCCATTTCCTCATGTTGAGCACTTTCATTGAAAATATAACCTTTAGACTGTTTTGATCCATATATATATCACATTTTTCTCCATTGATATAATGTCTCCATACAACATACAAATTATTACAGTTTCTAAATTAATTTCTTGTAATGGATAGTTTTGTTCATGAATTTTCTATCTCGTTAATGGATAGGTGATAACTCTATCATTATACAAATGGACACAACTGTGTCCTTTCATTGATGAATTGTTATAGATGGAAAACCCACCATTAACGAATAATAGGGTAGGATAAGAGAATCCACTCATATCCTCTTAAACTCATGGAAACATTCCTCACATTAATTTTTCCATACAAAAATAACACATTTAAATGTTTTCTTGGTCATTGGGTTTGCTAAACAGGAAAGGTTATTATTTAAATGATGATAATAACCTGATAAACCAATAAAAAAATGCACCTCATTTTTGTTCATTGGAGTATTTCATTCTTGAATAATATTTGTCAACCCAGGATCAAAATATACTATATCTTTTGAGTCAATGTGGCTCATAAAGGAAACTGATAGATGCAAAAATTCTCACTTTCTATACATCCATATAATTCATTTCTTATAATGGTCTTCAGAATAGTGCGCATGTGATTTTCATGATCTTTATAGTTTTTTGAATATTTGAATATATCATCAATAAATACCACTATAATATCATAAATATATTCATGGAAAACATTATTCACTAAATCCAAGAATACATAGGGTTCATTTTTCATCCAAAAGGAATTACTCTAAGAATGTAATTCCTATACCTAGATAGAAATGTTGTTTTCGGAATGTCCTACATCCACACAAGAAACTGTTGAAAACTAGATCAATGGAAAATATTTGAAAAATATTGATATCCATGAAGTTGATAAAATAAATCAGCAATTTAAGGTTGAGGATACATTCTCTTTATTTTTATAGCATTGATCTCCCTATAATCGATACCATACCTCATAAATCCATCATTACATTAATGAAACAAATAAGGGATCCCAATGGTGAAACACTAGGGAAAATAAATCCTTTATCACTAATTACCTCTAGTTGTTTCTTCAGTACCACTAATTACATAATGACCATTATATATTTAGTCATTGATATTGGCGTTGAATTTGAATTTAAATTAATGGAAACATCATTTACCCACCCTAGAAGATTTCCAGGTAAATCCATTGGAAACACATCCACATATTCATACAGAATTGGTATGTCCTTTATAAGAACATTCCCTTCCTCACCCCTAGTTATTGCATTCACTTCCTCCCAAATAATTGAATTCAAAAAAACTTCTGGAGGTGGATCTAAATGAGAAATATATGGTGATGTTTATTCACTAATGATAAGGTATACCAAATCATCCTCATAAATTGTATCCTCATTTATCTAGTAATAAATTTTCACATCACAGATTGAAATCCAATACATAAATGGATTATCTCAAAGACAATCAATGGTATGACAATAAAATCAACTGATAATGCATGTTTGTATCCTATAATGGGGACTAATTGACACAACTTTCATTCAGTGATAATTACCTTAGGAGTCCTAACTGACAACTCCATTAATAAATTTAATTGTAAATATCCAATTTTCATGGAAAACTATGAAGATATAAAAATATGGAATGATACATAATCAAATTATGAATTGGAAATGTTTGAGGATACTATTAAAGTACATGCCACGACTTCAATTGGAAAATCAATATCAGTGGTTGTGATTGCATAAACTTGTCCATGCCCCCTTTTCATTTTCTATTCCATGATTCCTTTACGCTATGGACAATCATTTTCATAGTGTCCAATCTCCCAATAATTACCAAATTGAACATTAATATCTTATTTCTTCCCCTTCAATTCACAATGTGTAATTTTAACTCTTTTTTTATTCCCAATTTCATTATTTACTTTTCAAGAGTTTTTAGAAACCCTCTTCAAGTCATTATTTCCCTTAATTTCATAATACATATATAATTCGTTTTCTATATTCATTGAACATAAAATAATATCCTTATTATGAAAAAAATTGGGATACATGTGTCTGCTGGAGAAATGGCTTTTGGATATCAAAGAACAAATAAATTTTTGTCCTTAGACTACATTGGTAGTAGATCCCATGCCTTTATATCATTGTGAATTTAGCTTCATATATTTCAAATTTCACATTATCGCTTTGCCTAAAATTTAAAAACATGCTTTCATTGTCTTCTCACTATTCACAAGGAACACAAATCTCTATGAATATTTCCATAAATCCATCTACTATTTATATTATATCTATTCATCCTAAATTGTATTTTGTATTAATTCCCAACACTAATCCACATCTCCTGATAGATGATAAAAATCCATGATGACATTCTTTCTTTCGTTATATCCCAAAGTCAGAAAAAATTTATCCAGGGATTATGTCAACTGCTTGCCTACAAATGGGTTTATTATGCAATTGATTTATAGAGGTTGTTTTCAAATAAATTGATCTAAAAAATCTCCTACACATGGTGGATAAAGATGATCTATATGGGTAAGGTTATTTTTTATAACCTAAGTAAGTTTTCCAAGTATATTTATAAGATAATCAGCACCAGTTTCTGTACCATATCCAATATCATTATCCTGCGTCGAAAATAAATCCTTACATGTGATACGAGGGTTAATGTTTTGTATATTTCGTCCACTATGTGACATTACATAACAATATAAAACACTAGATTTTGTTTTGAATCCTAATTTATAATATTAACTTAGCAAAAATTCATAGAAAAAATTGAAATCCTATGCACGGCTAATCCTATAATCCCAAACATGATTTCTTTGAGGAAAAATTTATGTATAAATCATTCATAATGGATTGTAAATAAAATGTCAATTATCCTATATACATCCCCCAGGAGTGTCAATCCTGTTTCAATGTAGGGCCAATGGTAATGTACCAGGATACTCCAGGTCAGGCCCAAAACTATTTGTCAGAGTTTTCAGTCATCGGTACACCTATTCCAAAACCACGTCCACATGTGGTATCAAGACAAGGATGTATTTTCCTAAAAGATCCACATAATCTATTCCTTACAAAAATACAAGGATGATCTTGTATTTTTATCCTAAATGAGTATATGAGGGATGTTTTCCCAATACTATGTTTTCTAAATCTAGTTTCCATGTTTTCTACTAAACATCCTTTGATACCAAATGTAAAGACCCGACCTCGGTTACATAGAGTCTGTGCATTATTTTCTTACATTGGTATACAAACAAAGAATATGCACCTCGAAAGATAATGTAGTATAATATATTTTGGAAACAATATATATAGAATTTCACCATTACATCATTAAAACTATAAAACAATAATTAATTCAATAAAAACATCCATTCCTCCTAAATTATGCCTGCACAACAGTCAAAACATAATTTTTTAATTCCGAGGTAAATGAAACATAAGAAATCATTGACATAAAATTATAATAAGAGTAAGAAATATAACATAAGATATCAAAACATAAAAATTATATATAGCGAATAATTGAAAACACAAGCCTTTACAAATAAAAATCATGAACAAATTATGATTGGAATATGAGCTGAGTAAATAACACCACAATAAAACATAACCACTGATATTATACTAGTCCAATAACCACATAAACATTCAACTACTAGATTCATAATGAATTAAGTGCATATTCTAGACATTGTAAAACATAAAGTCAAGGCCTTAGCCATGTCTTCTAAAAAATATGAAGGCATTGGCCAAAACCATATCTCTAAAATGGAAAGGCCTCAACCAAGTCAATATATATATATTTCATGAGACATAATGACTCATAAAGAGGATATATTGGGTCCCAAACATCATATAATAAGTCTAATTCCTTCATCATATGTGTGGGGATAACCATAAACAACATATACATTAATATTGATACACACTAATGAAATGTAAATAGAATTCTCTGAATATTAAGTTTAAACCCTAACCATTCAGAGTAAATTTGGTGAATGGTTTTAAGATAGAACATCCACAATAGAAATATTCATTAACCATCCAATTAAATATTGTTGATGATATCATAAAATAGTAGTCCCATATATATATATGAATCAATAATTTTGTTGAAACAAATGAAAATACTCTTATAAAATCATTTAGTAATTCTTGAGATAAATAATATTTTATTTTGAAATGAAGAGTTATTTTTTAAAAGACATGGTATATATCCATAAATGATGTAAGATATAATTTTAATTATATAATTATTTCTTTGAGAAAGATAATGGTTTCCACCAAAATGTTCTCTAGTTCCTTAAAAATTTGTTATGATTTTATGAAATTTACATGAATTGGGGTTATATTTCTAAAATAATTTTGAATGATCCTTTTAAAACGTGTAACTACCCAAAAAATAGTTGAGGATTATGATTGGTAATCATATATTGAAAAATCAATCAGAATTTATGATGATTACATAATAATACATTATAATTTCATAAGGGTATCTATAAAATAAATGTAATATAGCGACCCTGCATTTTCATACATTAATATTACTTCATTTTAAAGGTAAAAAATAATATTATTACACATAGAGGATCCAACAGTTTAGAGTCTTGGGAAAACTAGGACCATACATATCAATTACAACATCAAGAATAAACATTTATTTAATTTCATCTTCTCTAGCTTTTTATTAGCACTTGACCTATCATTAGTACATGTAGCCACATGAGGATATACATCAATAGGGGTAAGCTAAAAGCCCCTTAAGAGGAAAGAAAAGAACAATATATCATGGGGTGAGCATAATCATGACATAGGAAGAACATCATGAACATGAGAGGAGCATAAATAAAAGACATGGAACGTGGTAATGCATAAAAATTTAACATCATGTCTTAGTGGTTAACAACCACAGAGACTTGTGAACCATGCTATCATCGTGTTCACACATCATTTCACATTTAATCATATGATTCATCACTTTACCCAATGCATTGGAGTGCTGTATGATTCCGAGCAGACCTGTCACTTTGAAACATTCATATTGCGCTATATAATTTCGGGTGCCCCCGTCACATCATAACATTTTCATTATCATTCTTGAAACATGGAACATATATAAAAAGTGAACATAGCTAACCCGTGGAAATTAATGGGTTACATTTCATAAAAACACATTCATAAAATTTGGGTTCCCAAAATAAAGAGGGAACAACATACATGTTACAAGAACCATCCTCTTTTAGTGAGATGTAAAAGGTGTGTTCTTAAAAGAAGAGTTCTTTTCGAAAACATTTTGTCTGAAATAAAAACCAAGGACAAATATTTATATCTCAAAAAGGAAATAAAAATATGGTTAAATGATATTTAAGGAGTGACCATATAAAAAATGGAGTGAAGGAGGGACAACCCGAAGGATGAAAGTTGGGTTCAAGAATTTCCACATACCTTGTATCTGAATGCTTCCTTCTCTTTAATGTCTTGTATGACGACTTTATATTGATTAATTAGAAATACAGACCCTTGTGTACATTAATATAGATCATTATGGTTTTATTAAGTTATTTTATGTGCCCTTGGATGAGTTATTTATTTTAAAAAACATTGTTTGGGAATTTTTGTTCATATGGTTTTCTTGAGTGGTTCACATTTATTTTTTAATGGATGTTCAGGTAGAACATGGGAAGACATCCAAAACAGATATTACATTTTATTAATGATATTACAGTAGTTTTAATGATCTTATAATTAATCATATTAGATCCATATGGACGAATCATTAGATAAGAATTAAATGATGATTGTTTAGGATAATTTGAAAGGTTTTTCAATAATAATGAACTTGTTTCATTTTATCACTGGTAATATGGTCATAAGTTAGTTTCATAACATTAAATAGAAAGTAATAAAAATAATAAATTCTGTTTCAACCATAAAAATGGTTTCATGACCAGATCTGAAGGAAGAAATGTAAGATGAAAACATGTCGTTCTTGAAGGTGATAAATTAACACCTCACGAACAACGTTCTCTTTAACTAAATAAAAGGAAGTGGGAAATGGGGTTGGATGATATAATATCACATTCGCATAATGAAATTATAGTACATGTATAATAATATAGTTAAAATAACATTTTAATGAAGATATGTGGAGGGAGATCAAGAAATGAACGTGAACTTGAAAGGAGATTAAAGGAGAAGAGGGAAAGAAATTACCTCTTAAATCCTCCTCTTGAGATTCTCATTAAAGAAGATAAGATTGGTATTTTTACGAGACCAGAAGCTCTTGGACGTGGTATAGGGGAAATGGAGGATGTATATGCAGAGTTTATAGAAGGATTGGACCTTGAGAGGTGTTAGGGAATGAGTCTGTAATGGGTGGTTTTTATAGTGGAGGGGAGAGGTGATTCTTTACTATAAAAATCAGTAGTTTATTAATATCCCCTATGATAAGGAATAGTGAGACTTGAATGACCAAGAATATTAATATTATCATTTGATCCCTAAAAAAGTGGTTTTATATCAAAATAACATCAGACATGACTCTATAAGTATCTTATTTAGCTTATTTTTGTAAATTTAGGTATTTCACTATTCATCATAAATTCAAGTATTTCAGAAAAATCCCAAAAATATACCCCAACCATTTTTCAACATGTAGAATCCAAAAATGGATTCCATTTTTCTAAAATAATTTTCTAAATATTATTAATTTAATATTTAAATAAAATCATAATTTACTTAAATTTTTTTTTTAATTAAAACTGATTTTATATTCTTTTCAAAAATTACGTAGGGTCTTATAAAATTATTTAAAAACAATAATACATTAATTTGATAATTAATGAACGCATTTTAAGAAAATTAATTTTCTTTTATATTAATTATTTAATTAAAATCAATTATTTATGGCTTCTAAAATACCGAAACGTTTACTATGGTCAAATTGTCACTTTCTAAGATGTCTAAATTTTATTTTATTAATCATGTGTAAGGTTACTATTATGTTGGATGATTTAATATTCATAAGTTTCATATTACTATTCGTAAGGGTAGGTCATCATTCACATGGGTATGTTACTATTCCCTGAAAATTATTTTTTGTTTCATTATACTCAAAAAAGCATCTTGAACACAACCATGTATGTCGGATTTTCAAAATTCTAAACACAGAAGTGACAAATATATGTTTAAAGGTCACTTATCAATTAATATTTCATTATGTTTTGTTATCATGTTATTTTATTACATAATTATAAAAGGTAATTTCCATTGAAAAACATTGATTCGATACATGTCACCCTAATGAAATTGAGGTTCGTGTGGAAACCCCATTCTTTGTGACCAAATGTGTTCCGCTCTTGAACATTAGGTCCATGATTATGAAATTAGAGTAATTGATTACATAATTTGAAACATGTTAGTCATTTATTTATTTTAACATGATTTAATTAATTCCATTTCTTTCTTTTTTCTTACTTATATGATTGAATTCATTCGTTTCGGAGTGTTGGTTTACTGGCTTTTCATAATCAGTTCACTTGATTTTATGTAATGTATTTCAGGTGGAATGGATGTAAATCACCAGAATAGAATTGAAATATAATATATGAAAATAAATATTTGTTAATGGTTATTTATATAATTTTTTACATGGCATGAGGATGAATCAGTAGATGAAATAATAAAGACAACAACTTAAATTATTTGAGCTTTATTTTGATTATTAAGAAATTGTTTGGTTATATTATTTAATATTATGTATATATACAGGTTCATAAATATTATGTAGGTTATAGTAGACATATTATGTTATATTTCATCCATAAAAATGGATTCAAGGCCAAAAAATTTATAGAAATTGAAGAACAAAACATTTTCATCCACAAAGGTTGTAAATTCGAACCTCAAGGATGTTGATTTCATTTATAAAATGAAGAAGGAGTAAAAATATTTATGATGGTTATTTCATTAAAATGAATTAATTTCATTATATAAATGATACTATATTTTTCATGGTCATTTAGACAGAGGATGTGGGTAGATGATAACATTATAATTTAACTTGAAATGAAATTGAAATAAATAGAATGTTAATTTACCTCTTGAATCCACCTCTTGATAATCTCCTTAAGGTAAGTGGTTTCGGTCTTTTGGAGAGAACAAGAGATCCTAGAAGTGGAGAGTGACTAGGGAGGGGTATTTTTTATTAAAATTGAAGAGCATAAAGTCATATAGTAATGAAGAGATGATAGAGTGAGGGGAATTTATAATGGAGGAGAGGAGTGAATTTTGAATATTTTATTCATTATTTTATTTTTTTATTCAAGACAACCGATTGTGTTGATTCATGTGACCACTAATAGTAATATGTTAATTTGATTTAGAACCATGTGTGCTTAAATCACAAATTATTTCATAAATAGTGTATTTAAATGATAATTTATATATACCTTATTTCACCGTATTTAACTATTCATAAAGATTCATCTATTTCATAAAAATACAAAAAATTCACCCTAACCATTTTTCATGGTGGAGAATTAAAAAATAAACTCCATTTTCAAAAAAATATTTTTCTAATTATTATTAATTTATTTTTAGAAAAAAATCATAGTTTACTAAAAAAATAACTAATTTCAAACTGTAATTCATTTTATATCACATTGAAAAATTTATCAAGATATCATTATATTGTATTTGTAAGAAAATAACTGAATAAAATTATATTCTATTTATAATGGTAATATTAATATTCATATTACTATTCATAAGGGTGTGTTACTATTCACCAAAAAAACAAGTTGGATCAATCATACTCCAAATTACTTACTGACCACAAATCTAGATTACTGTTTTTGGAAATTCAATACACAGAAGAGGCAATGTTGTGTTTAACGGTAATGTTATAATTTTTTTTGTTTTGTTGGGATTTAGGGTTTCATGCATTCAATATTTATTTTTCAAATCTTTGGGGTGTTACGAATACTATAAGATTACGAAAAAGAAATATCTCCATCAAGCCTAAGACATAACATAAATGATATGTAAATCCAATTGCATGAAACTATATTCGAACCCTTGGTGCATACTCCAAACCAATTGGGCATGTTCCTCCATGGATTTCGAAATCTATATTTGTATACATGTATAGTCCATTACCTATAATTATATACATAAATATGAATATTAACATGTATGATAAGACAAATAACATATAAACCAACGATTAGTTAATCCATGGGTCTATAACACTGATTTCCCAAACATCCAATATAATTGAATTTAACTATAAATCATCTCACTAACATCATTTATAATTATGTCGATATCTTGGTTCACAATTCCATTCATCATGTTCCAACATGGACCAATGAAAAAAATATCTCCAAGCATGATACATCACCACAAGGGGATACCCATCCTTCACATGGGTTCACCCGTAGACACCTCCAACCATAGTAAAGAAGGATTGTAGAGAAGTATGTATAGACATCCTTTAAATGTTCACTGATCTTGTCCTCATACATCTCTTTCCATTTACATAAAACACAATTTTAGAGCCCTATTTCTTGATCTATATGGTGTTCAGGAAATTTCCACTCAAATGAACCCTAAGGGTCTCACCCAATAGCGATCTTTAGGATAGATCACAAGTTAGATCTCATAACCACTCCTTAATATCTAAACGTGAAATTAAAACATTGGTGTGAGGGTAAATTCTCATCCACCATGAATATAATGGTGCACATAAGAATGATCCTAGAGAGAATATCTAGATATCCTCATCATATAAAAAATCCTGGAAAATGTAATAATCTTCTATAATACATAGGTCAAGGGTAGAGTAATATTTATCTACAGACTAGGAATTTAGGAGATCATAATAATTTACCGATAACCCCAGGTTAAGCAGTGGATAATCAACCTCATATAAGCTAGGAGTTGAGGGGAATGTAATCATCCTCATCACTTGGGAGAGTGTTATAATCCATGAGTGTTATTAGTATGAAAACTATGCTTGTATATCATAGATATAGAATAAAAAGAAAAATACCTTGAAACAACTATGAGTATCCCAATAATAAATTAAGAATATATATGGCTAAACAGCCAATCCCCATTTAATACCTCTAGGTAGACTAGTAAACATAATAAATAACATGTGTTAGAATCTAGATCATCTGAAGAATTTATGGGTATCCGGACCAAATACTCTTCATTTTGGGCACAAAATCAACTAACTAAGAATCCCCTTTAGTAATCATCATTCAATCTACAAAAAACATGTGTATAAATAAAAAAATTACTAATTATGGGAAAATTTCTATAACATTCCCTAATTCCAAAATATGAATCATACATGGGAGTTATGGAATGGTTGATAGAGAAAGGTACACCCGACGTGAGACCATTAAAACATTGTAAAAATGAAGTAGCAACCTATAAGGATTCCTTAAAATAAAATATATTAAAAGGGTGTCATACATGGGATTCCCTTTTTTTTCTGAAAAAAATACCAATGAGATCTATAGCATAAAAAGGATATAAAGGAATCATAGATGTGAGCATATTAGTAGAAATTTAGTAAGATTATTCCTATATCGGATTGTCAATAGCAACTATTCTCAAAGCCAATTTGGCCAGAAGGTCCCATCTCAAATGGTTGATATACTAATGGAAAAATCCCTACAATAGAACTGGTCTAGATATATATATTTTGTAACATATCAGATCATGGTCTTGAACATTGTTAATCCTACCACCAAAACTATCATTCCAAAGGGTCACTAGATATATTTTTTTCAAACGAACCAATAATTTATTAAATTTCTCAAACACTCCCATGATGTTGATAAAAAACCCCAAGGGTTTAAACATTGTGGTCTATGTCAAAAGTGACTAATATTGAAAAAATCATGGGTCCAATTATTAGTATTGAGGGAAAATAAAATAAAAACCCAATGTTGGTAGAAATGGGATAGAACAATGTGTGTCTCCATATGCACAAGACATATACTCCTACCTAGGTGTGTACTCTAGACGAACATGGCATGTTGTCACCCATGTTCAGGGATGAATGTTGGGAATATGATGTGTACATGACATGAGGTACCATATAAGGGTATTTTTTATCTTTGTACATGGATTTTTATTTTCTTCTTCATTGTGTCCATCCCACACGGGGTCTATCCATGGACTCAACACAACAATGTATACCTACACATGTAGCCTGACTATGTACTTATCTACAAGTCTCAATACTATTACATAGTGTGTGAACCCTATAACATGAAATATACTTCAATAACATAGTCTTACCCTAATTAAAAGAACATATGACATGTCTCTCGGAACCACATGTCATGTAGATGGTATTTCCCATACAGAAAAATATCAAATCATCCCAAAACACCTATTTTCACCCAAAAAATATTAGATTGGTCCCCAAGGGGACAAAGGATAGAATAATTGTCAATTAAAACTTGGAATATATAAAAATACATGTATTTGTAGAAAAATGTAAAAATGTCAAACATTAGGGTGTAAACCTTTGAAGCTTCACCCATCTATCCAAGGGTAAATAATATATTCTATGAGAAGCCAAATGGTTAGAAAAATTATCTAACATCGTCTTATAAGATAAATTCTTATTATACACCACAAAATCAACTGAAAGAAATAATTTCACTTTATTTTTCAAAATAATAATATTGAACGACATAGGTCATTACAATTATTATTAAATGTTACTAATATGGGAATATTTTATTGCTACAATCCCATTGTTTTTTGGGATTTTTTGTGATTATTCATTAATTGATATAATATTATGAACCAAAACTCATTAACTCTTGTTACATTTCTTATTCTCTGTTAATTCATGTAATCTTCATTTAATGGTAGAATTTTTCCATGAATTAGTACAATAAGTGAATATGAATTGTTTATACAAAAACCACTAATTTTTTTCTTTTCATTTAGTGATATATTTTTTTAAAGCCATATTAAAAAAATCAGTAATTTTTTATGTCATAAATTTTTTTTAAAAATTATCAATATTATGTAATATTTATTCATGGAAAACAAATTTGATTTTTTTTCAAGTTTTGGTAATATGTATTCTAAAAAAATGATTTAAAATTTATCTCATGACTTCATTATAAGTTTTCAGAGTTTTTTGAATGAAATTTTGTTCCAAAATACCTTAAAGATTACATTGTATGTATTCAATGAAATTTTAAAAGAAAAACGTATAACAATTGATTGATGTTTTAAAAATAATTTATCCAAGTTTAATATATATTTTCCTTAATATATGTTTTAAATTAAATCATAAATCATAACTTATAAGAAAATTATTTTTGAATTTTTTTTATAAAATGGAATTTATAATAAAGGGAATTTTCCACAAAAATGTTCCATATAATCTTTAAAAATCCTTCTCTATCTAGGATGACATAAAATATTATAATTTATGCTTTATTGGTGATATTATCCATTTATTTAATTTATATTCATTCATAAATGGTTTATGTTTTGACAGATTGAGGTTTATGATATGCGTTTCACATCCATGGGATTATTGTATTTTGAAACCCTCTGCTTTTCAGAAGTTCAAATTTGAAAAAATGATTATGAGACCTATCTCTTTTCCATATGAACTCATATGATGAAATTTTTATGATAACCTTTTCATTTCATGGGTTATAATATTATGTGTATGAAACCCATCACTTTTTATGGTTTATGATATGATGAATGTTTCATTATCTTGTGACATAAGTATGGTTGATTCTGTTATGTGATGGGTTGTACCTATATCTCCCACTAATTAATGACATAATGATACCCGTTTTATGAGAACAAATGTTATACAGGTGGGAATACCATGAATAAAAAATGTTTGAACAGTGGAGGGTATCCCATGATAGAAAAAATATGATACATGCGAGGTCATACCATAGCTGAAAGAAGAGGGTAAATGAGAGAAAATAACATTCCCCAAAGAAGTGTTTTCATGGGAGGGAATCCCAATCCTGAAATAAAATGGTACACTTGATGGAATCCCAATCCCAATACAAGAGTGTACATGGGAGGTAATCAAATACCATAAACAAGTTGGTACATTAGAGGGTATCTCAATCGCGAAGTAATTGGGTTCGTGGTGGGGAATCCCAATATGAAATCAAGAAGTTACATGGGAGGGAATACCAAGAATGAAAAAAGAGGGTATATGGGATGTAATTTTTAGGCTTATGTAGTTATAGGGGTGATTAAATAAATCCGAACTTCTTTTTATGTTCATCATAGGTAGACTGGAAATAATATTTTTTATTCTTATTTGAATGCTAAAATTATATATCTTAGTCCACTGTCCTTCCCTCATTGATTTTTCTCTTGATAACCATATGATTCATATTTTGTAGACATATTATATTTTTACCATGACTCTTGAATATGATCATTGATATTTGAGGAATGATATTATAATTTTATGATCATGTTCTCATACCCTATTTATCATGTTATGCTTATGTATGTCTATTTAAACCTCAGTGAAAATTATTTCTAAACCATTATTATGTTTCCATCCACTATGAAATGAATAAATATTTCATGTAGGGTTTCTAATGGAAAATTTCATTACAGTGTCATTGACGTTCATTCATAATATTAGAGTTTTGTGTTCCATGTTTCTAAAGATTGTAACCTGTTACGGTCATCGTGAATGTATTCTTGTATGTTGATGAATATTAATTTATAATGATGTAATATATTGCAAGTTTTTCCTGGGTCTCTATAATGATGGAGGAAAAAATTTCTCAATCCACAGCAGTTATCAAAATTCAATTTGTATTTTTCTCTATGAAGTCATAAATTATATTGTTTAGAAAAAAAATAAATTCATTCAAATAACTTAATTAAAATATAACATGGGTAGAATGACTTTATTAATTTTCAAGATAATAGTATAAAACATTTTTAAAAATTACTTAAAGAACATCTTCATTGAATAACACTACTCCCCAATGGGGACATAATTGTAAAAAATGAAAAATAATAATGAGATTATGAAATAACCATTACCTTAAGTATAATATCCTTCTTATATATATAAACATACTTTATAATGGTTCAAATCATGTTATTAATTTACTCCATATACGTATTTATATTTTTGATATCATATATGATACTATTATTTTTGTTTATCTTCCCATTGTAAATAATAGTTCATTATTACAATTATATTGAATGTTTACTATTTCATTTTTCTATTAATGATTAATCATGTGAGCCTTGATTCATGATCCTATGATATATATAATGTAACACCCCAATCATCCATGGTATGTTTCTGTTTGAATAATACAATAGCTTGTGTGGTACGCAACTTCAAGTTCTAGCACACCATGACTAATCATACTAGCCGGTTTGAATATTAATACCCACTTTTTTAAATATTATAAATTTAAATTATAAAAATTTACTTCATTTTTTTATTTGTAATAGAAAAATTATCATATGGAAATTTTTTGGTAAATTTCTCAAAACATTCAATTTTTGGTGAATAATGAAAATAGATCATTACAGTTTAAAACCAAAATTTTATTTAAATAACAAATTATTTTATTGATATTTATTCTACATCAAAATCGATACATAATAACTATATAAATTAAATTCAATTCATTGCATTCATATTAAAATAAAATTATATGTATAAAATTTTTTTGAACATTTTTACATCATTTGCCCACCTTCTAGGCACATTTGAAAATTTGGATAAAAAGTAATTTTAAAACTTCTGTTAATTGAATTTCCAAAATATGAGAAACACGATTGGTTTCAGTAAGTAAAATGTTGTTCAACAAGATAAAAATATTTTATTCGGAATAATAACTTTTTAATTTTACATACCATTGTTAAAAGTAAATAGGTTAATTAAAGATACCAATTATATTACAAGTACCCTAACACATGTCCTAATTCTATTGGATATGTGTATTTTAAAAAAAATCAACCATAGGAATAAAATATAATACTCTTTGATCCACATCGATTTGATTATGACATTTTTTATTTTTTATTTAAATAGGACTTAAAAGTGTTAAATTCAAAGAATAATTAGTAATAAATTTATAATATAGGGTTATACATAAGATAACCAAGACTATAAATATTCATTAGAAATATAAAAATATTTTGTACATAATAGTATTTTATTTATAATCTGTAGACATTATATAATTAAATTTATTTATAACACAATGATGTTGTAACAACTACCATATTATTGAAATATTTAAATAATTGATATTATAAATATTAATATATTTGTAAATTGATTATTTTTATGTCTTCTATGAATATGATTGTATAACAAAATAAACCATTTTTTCCATTATAAACTGAATATGATTGTATAACAAAATAATATTTCATGCTTTTCCTAAACTGACACTCACCTCTATTATAAATGGGTACTTCCCCATATCTTAATTTCACACCTCCAATGCCATTTGGCTCTGCCGACCCTGACTAACATATCTTCCCAAACACTCTCACTTAATTCCTGAGGCCGTAAATTGATCATAAGACGACCTAATAGCCCTTTTGATTATATCAAAAGGAAGAACCCGAAGAAAAGGTAATTAATTCATCACCTCTTTCAAAGTTCTTCTCTTCTGCCACTTACTCTTTCATTATTTTTTCCTTATCAAAATAACAAGTGAATTATACTTACTATGATTTTATTATAAATATTATACAACCATATTCCTTATAATATCCATTCTATGAATGAAAAAGTCACTATATGTGCATACGTACAGCTTAACGTCTCCACGTCATGATAATGTTTTTTATCTGACACATAATTATTTTTATGTGTATAATAATGAGTATAATTGAGGTAAATAATAAATATAACATGTTACTGATTATTTATATATGATATAAAATCCAATTATATACTATTTAACCATCAATAAATTTATATTCTCGCTCCTTCTTAAGTACAGATTACCGTCTCCACGAACGCGATGAAATTCCTTCCCCATCATAATCATTCAAGAATTTTTTTCATTTTATGATTAAACATAATGTTAAAGAACATAATATCTTTCTGGATATGAATCAAATACATCTTATCCATAAAAAATATGTCTTAAGTAACAAAACATTTAAATGAAAATGAAGCAGTTAACATCCGAAATAATGATAATACTGAAATATTATTAACAATGAAATATTAGATGATCATATATGATATCATATTTTTTGTATGTGGTTCTTGTAAAATGTAATAAAAATGACTTAACTATTATACAAGAGGTTAACGTACCCTCGATCAAGGAATAGAACTGGGTAAGGGTTAATTTTAGAGTCTCTTTATTATCCGAGGTTGTTTATATATGAGTAACTATTGGGACCTCTTTATCGTCCACATACATTTTCTTAAAAATGTATTTGAAATCATATTTACAATTACAAGAATATCGGTTAAATTTATTTATTCTTTGTTTTACTTTTTATAAAATTATTTGAATGGAATCTTTTTGTCGATTTCCAAATAAGGTACTTTATGACCTTTTTGATAAATTAATGTAAAAATATTTTTTTAACTTATACGGTGGGTGCGACTATTTTCCATCATTATAACTCCTTTGAAGCTTACATTAAAATATTAAAAGAATTTTTTCCAAATAAATTTTTTCTTTTATAACTATTTAAAATTTGAATGATTTCAAAATATAAAGAGATATTCATATCAAATATTTTTTATTTCATCTATGTCAACATCCTTTGAAATATTATAATCACATCCAAAGTTGATTTATTATGATACAATCCTTAATATTGCAATTAATTTTTTGTGATATGTTTGATTGTGGATGTTTTATTTTTATACCCTTGATGGTTTATTGTTAAAGTATTAACATTTCATATTGTAGTTTTAATAGGAAAGTTTATGTTAGGTTTATACTGTTCATTTGAGGAATGAATTCTACATTGTATGTAATGGTGGGAGCCCACTATATCTCATTGATGTAATGGTCAGTCTCATGAGACAAACTAGTGTCTTCACACAAGGCCTTGAAAAAATCATAGTTCTATTCATGGTTCGAGACCTCGACTACGTGGTTATGATGTCTAGTATTATGCATTCCATTATAATAAAATTGGCTATTGATATTACATGTAATTATCCAACTATTGGAATATCCATGTGAAAAAAATAAAAGGAATTATTTGATTTATATTTTCCATTTTATACAAAAGTTTATTTTTGAAAGTATTTTGTTTTTTATTATAAATTCCCTTAAATTTTTATACTTATTTATTATAGTTTCTGATATATTTATATCCTTACTAAGAATCTGAGCTCACCCATTTGTTATGTTTTATTGATCCCAGGATGCGAAGAAGTATATTATTATTATCCTAAAATAATAGGCTATGGGATATAACAGTGTCCAAAGGGGAGACAAAGTTGTTTTTGTATTTCATGTTGTAATGTAAAACTTATGTATGTATCTATTGATTCCAAGTATACTAAACTGATTGGTCTTTCGAGAAATTATTCATTGTATCATGCCAATTTTATGTTATAATATATAATCTCTTTGAAACTTGGGTTGGGGCATTAGATTTGGTATCATAGAAAGCTTAGTATTAACCTTAGAGCTAGATTTAGAATAAATCTGATTATAGAACAATACCTCTAAGGTAGAATTAGAGGATTAGTATAGACTGACTTCCTAGAATTTTGGTAACGTATATATTTATTTAATTTTATAAAAAATAAATCTTTATATAGACATGAGAAAATACATGTGTCACTTGTACAGGTTTACGTAGGAGTGAAATCATTGAAAAGGGGCTTCAGGCTTGATATAGGGTATACTGGTACATGAGAATAGGCCTTATTGCACACTTGGTTATTACACTCTCAAGGGATATTCTTAGGATAATTCAAATTTTATATACAAACAATTATGAATGATTTATGAGTAAATAACTCCCCAAATTTTTTTTTTATGATTGTGGATTATATTCAGAAACTATTCAATTTATGTTTGGTATTATACTAGTTTGGAATAATGTAATGTGGTTCATAAAATAATCTAGTGTAAGCCATTGTTTAGAAATGGAGCCTAGTGGAAGGAATGAAAACAATATCAACCCATGCAATCCATGTAGGTATTTCCATCCTACTCAAGATCATTATTGTAGAGCTGTTGATACAACCGTTGTTGAGAAACATATATCCATACTCAGACAACTCACTCAGGTTATGAATAATAACCATACCTGAATGGAACACCCTAGTCTACAATATAGAGGATCAATGTTAGAATGCATCATGAGGAAAAAAACACCAAAATTCAACGGGACAACATATACATTTTTATTTGAGAGATGGATAAGTTCATTATAGAAAATATTACAGTCTTTGGGTGTAGTGAAAGGGAAGAAGATTTCACGGTATTTTATCGCCTCACGAGAGATACAGATCAAATGTGGTCCTTAATTAAAAACAAAAATGAGGATTAATAAGTATAAAATATAGAAATTTAGGGAGTTTAAATATATTTTCTTATAAAAAGACATTCCTCATGACCATCAAGTGGATAAAAAAATAAAATTTCTATGTCTAAGGAAAAAGGAGGATGAGAATGTCGTAGTGTATGAGGCAAACATATCATGCTTATCTAGGAATGTAACATATTATATATGTAACCGAAGAAGTAAGATTGATTGATTCTATGATGATTTAAATCCATTTCATCATTGAGAAGTAGTCTCATAATCCTTATCATCAAATGATGATAATGTCTGATGTGTTATGAAGAATGAAAAGGGATTTTCCTAGTCATACAACTTTAATGCAAATAATGAGAGGATGTGATTTGTTGAACACATTGGAACTTGAAATAAAGGGATGAATGTAGATGTTAAATTTCATCCTATATTAAATGTTGGAATAAACACCCAGGTACTTACATAAATGGAATTGGAGTCTATTACAAGTGTGGTGAAAATTTCCACTAAGCTTGGGATTAAAAGCGAAAGAAATTGACTGTCAATTTTGAATCCTACAATTGATGATAAATGTGGAATTAGGAAAATAAATGTCTTGTGAGTTAGAAAAATTACCTCAAAAATGACAATGGATCAAGGTCATGATTATGTGATCACTAATGTTGTGGATGAAGCTCTAAATGATGTGGTGGCAGATAATTTAATGGTTTCCTCAAATTGAGCAAATGAATTATGTGATTCTGGATCATCACATTGCATCATATCGTCCTAGATTACTATGAAAACTAGATATTTACAATTTTATTTAACAGGTATGTTTTCATCAAAAACATTTAATGAAATTATGATTGCAATAATGTATTTTGAATCAGTTCTCAATATGGCATATAAATTTTCTTTATCTTCTGATCTCATCATCATACCCATGATTGGATTTGATATAATACTCGGTATGGATTGTAATTTTCACCATGATATGAGAATTTATTTTAATAATAAGGACGTTACAATTTTCTATGATGATAAGGAGTGACATATCTTTAGAGATAACATCTCTTCATTTCAGTCCTATATAGATCCCCCCAATAGCCCTACTAAATTCAATTATTGGGGAAGAAGAGAATGAAATAACTATGGATGAGGAAATAAATTTTCAAATAGAAGATATACTTATTTTACTAGAATATTTTTATTTGTTTCAGAGGATTTACCTAGACATCCTCTAGAACGATAAATCTAGTTTTCCATTGATTTAATTCCTAGTTCATGGCCTTTATCGAAGAAACGTTATATAATGACCACTATATAATTTATGGAACTAAAGAGATAACTATAGGAGTAGAGTAATAAATGATTTATTCACCCTAGTCTTTCTCCATGGAGAGACCCTGTTATTTAAGTTAAGAAGAAAGACATATCTATGAGGTTGTGCATTGAATACTAGGATATCAATACTATAAAAATAAATAACAAGTATCCTCTACCACACATTGATGATTTATTTGACCAACATAATGGAGCTCAGTATAATTCAACGATTGACCTTCGATCTAAATATCATCAGTTGTGTGTGAAGAAGGAAGACATTCCAAAAACAGTATTTCAAACTAGGTATGAGTGTTATGAGTTTACTGTAATGGATTTTGGATTGAATAATACACCTAGTATCTTCAAGGATCTAATGAATAATTTTTCAAGGATTATCTTGATGATTTTATATTGGTATTTATTGATGATATCATGGATTACTCCAAATTCATTTAAGATCATGAATATCACTATGGCACTATTCTAATGTCTTTTAGAATAAATGAATTATATGGTAAATTTAGATACTATCCACCTCCAATGGCCCGAATGCCTTCATTTTTTATTGATTTTGACAATCCACCTTTCAAGGGGTGAGGTGAAACCCTTACAGGGCTCGTAGGTGTATGTATTACATGTCCCCGAGTCCTTATATGAATTCATTGCCCGTAGGATTCAAACATTACATACAACCCAGACTAACTACTTGGAACTGCTCCTCCTCAGCATCTTCTTCATGAAATCAGCTCACCACCTTCACATGGCTGTTCGGCTAGGAATTTTCATGCATGCACATGATTGTTCCGATGGAAGGAGTCATACCCTCTCATTCTTGCAATCTGTTTAGCTTATTCTATGGTGAATGCTTTTTTCTCATCCTCCTTGTAGAGCTTGTTCCTTGTAGGTTGTATGGTATGAATTTGCACTAAAGGTGGCCCAAAGTCCTTGAGGTGGCCCAAAGGCCTTACTGACCCGAAGGCCTGGGTGGACCGAAGGCCTTATAGAACGCATGGACCAAATCAGTGGCCCGATGGCCCAAACAGTGGCATATTCTTGGCTACTATAGTTCCAAACAGTTCCTGCTGCAATTCCCGCTACAGTACCTGCTACAATACTGCTATATTACCTGCTACAGTGTTACTCCAGTGCTGCTATAGTAACCCAGAAATTCTGCCTCCGCCTGGATTTGAACCCAGGTCGCTTGGATGCACTTACGGAGTCCATACCAACCGAGCTATGGCTCATGTGCATTTAGATACTATGAAATAGGGATTTAGGAGATTTTTTCCGGGACATATTAAATCTAAGGATAGAATATCTAATGATTCTTCTATAAAAAGAGAAATAAAATAATGGCCATCAATGAAGAGTATAACTATGTTACACAGTTTTATTAGTTTAGTAGGTTATTATCAGTGTTTCATCAAGGTTTTTTTTGGTTGGACAACCCATTAACCCTGATCTAATGTAGTGGGATTAAATTTGAATGGAAAAAAGAGTGTGAAAACTGTTTTGAAGAGCTGAAGATCATATTTTTCAATGCTCGTATCTTGACTCTACCATTGGGGAATAATGGGTTTTTTATTTATAGTGATGCATTAAACAAAGGATTGGTTTGTGTCCTTATACAGAATGATAGGATTATTGCCTATGCATCACGAAAACTAATAATTAATGAACAAAATTATCCCACTCCTGACCTTGAGTTCGAATCTGTAATATTTTCCATGAATACATGGATACACTATTACTATGGTGAAAATTGTGAGATATATACCGATCATAAGATCTTGAAGTATATTTTCACAAACAAAACATTCAACATGAGGAAAATATGATGGATTTAACTAATCAAAGATTATTATTGCACTATAAAAAACCACCTGGATAAGGGAAATAAGGTGGAAGATTGTTTGAGCTGAAAGGATCATGGAGTTTTGATCAAGATGATATGTGAAATGGATCTTATGTTCATCTATCTAGAAAATATGGATATTAGAATAATCATTAAAGGTGAAACATCAATTTTCTATCAAACAGTTGCCAAACCATATTTACTAGAATGAATGATAAGTTCTTAGACTGAAAATGAGGAGTTTCAAAACAAATTAATGGTGTGAATGATGAGATATTGATCGAATTCATATATGAAGATGGAATTTTGAAATTTAGGAAGATACATTGTGGTCCAAGAATAACTGATCTAAAATTAGGATTGTTGGATGATGCTCATATACCCAATTTCTCTATACATTTTGATAGCAGAAATTTGTATAGTTATTTTTAGGGAAAAAATTTGGGGGGACAACATGAAGAGGGAGATATTGAATGATGTGTAAAGATATGTGTTTCGTAAATAGGTGAAGGTTGGACGAAAACAACCTAGATGATTTATGATACATTTTTCTATACGTGAATCGAAATGGGATGATATTATAATGGAATTTGTCATGGGGATACCAAAGGTTCCTAGAATAAATGATGAAATATGGGTCATTATTGATATTTTTACCATGTCAGTACAATTTCATGTTATAAGAGAAGAATTACCACTTGAACATTTTGCTGGACTATAGCTTAATTAATTTGAAAGACTTCATGGAGTACCCCTATAGATTGTTTCTGATTATGATCTCTGTTTTACATTGAGATTCTGGAAAAGTCTTCAGAAGCCCGAAGATACTGAACAACATTTAAGCATTTCCTACCAACCTCAAAATGATCAACAATCAGAACAGACTATTCAACACATAAAAGACATGTTGAGATCTTTTTCATGGGACTTTCAACATATGCAGCATCAATATTTACCTTTAGGAGAATTTTCTTATAACAATATATTGCATTCATGTATTCAGATGGCACCATATGAAGATTTATATAGAAAGAGATGTCGTAAACCAACTTCATGGGATGGTGTTGGTGAAAGAAAACTTGTAGGCCCAGAACGTGTTGAGAAAATAATAGAAATGGTGAAGATTATCCAAACCCACATCAAAGCAGCTCAATGAAAAAAAAGATCTATGACAATTACAAAATGAAGGATTTGGAATTTCAAGTAGGAGATCATGTTTTCTTTAAGGTATATCCATGAAAGGGTGTTCTATGATTCGATAAGAAGGGTAAATAATGTTACAGATACATCAGAACATTCAAAATTCTAGAATGAATAGGAGTTGTAGCATACAGTATGGAAAATCCTCTACATATATCAAAAATTTATGATGTCTTCCACGTATCATTACTGAGAAAATTCATGCCTAACCCAAAACATGTACTCACCTATGAAGAAATATAACTTGAACTCGATATGCTATATTGTGATGATTCTATCATGATTAATGAATCTAGAGAATAAGTGTTGAGAAACCGGACGACTCATCTGGTAAAATTTATATGGGGAAACCATAAGATGGAAGAGGCAGCATGAGATCCTGAGGAACATATAGTGAACATCCACCCAGATTTATTTATGCATTAATATCCTCAAAATATTTATGATGAAATTATTTGAAGGAGGGGGGAATGTAACACCCATTTTTCCACGATACGTTTCTCTTTGAATAATACAATAGCTTGCGCTATATGCAACATTGAGTTTAGAATACCACGGCCAATTAAACTAGTCGTTATAAAAAGTAATACCCACCTTTTGAATATATTATATATTCTATTTTTAAAATTAGACTTCATATTTGGATTCAGAATATAATATTTATCTTAGGGTGAATTTTTGGTATTTCTATAAAAACATTAAATTTTTTATGAATACTTAAAACATTGTGTTATATTTTAAAACATAATTTTTATTTAAATAAATATTAATTATATTTTTATTTATTTTAGTTCAAAATAGATGAATTTTACCTATATAAATTCCATTTCATTCATTGGATTCATTTTCTAATTAAAGTAGATGTATAAAATTTTATTGAGCATTTTAACCTATTTTACCCACCTTCTAGGCACATTTATTTTTTTTAATAAAAGGATTTTTAACACTTATGTGATTTGAATTTCAAAAATATGAGATTAATTGTTGAAATTAGTAAGTAAAATGTTGATCAATAAGATGAAAATAATTTTTTTGGTTAGTAACATTTCAATTTTATTTACCCCGGTCAAAACTAAATAGGAGAATTGAAGGTATAAGTGATATTATAATTACCCTAAAACATGTCCTAATTCTATTAGATAAGTGTATATTGACCATTATCAAAAATAGGGAAAAATATGATCCTATTTGATCCACATGGATTATATTAGGACATTTATAATTATATTATTTAAAGAGCGTTAAAAGTGTTAAGTTCAATTTTTAATAACTAAACCATTTTTAATATAAAGTTATGCATAATATAAATTAGACTATAAATATTCATTATAATTATAACAATATTTCTTATATAATGGTATTTTATTTAGAATTTTTAGACATTAAATAATTAAATTTATTTATGAAAAAATGACAATGTAGTAATTACCTTATTATTAAATGATTAAAATAATTGATATTATAAATATTAAAATAATTGTAAATTGACGCTATTGAGGTATTCCGTGAATTTTTTAGGTTAATGTAAAATGTTAAAGTTGATTTAATATATGTTTTTTGATATGATATTGTTGTTATGACTTTTACAAAAACCAAATACAAAATATTGTCCAAATTGACATAAATGATTTTTTAAATCAAATACTATATTATTAATTCATATAGTATTCATAAAAAGCTTAGGTTTGAAAAAAGGACTTATATAAAGTTATATATATCAATAATGACCCACATGGAGCTCTTGGATTTTATAGTACGTTTAGTAACCATTCATTATAATAATTCATTAATACATGGTAAAAGATAAAATATTTTACTAAGAGTAAATTCTAAATGATAATGTTAATATGATTCCCTATTTTGTCTAAAACATATTGGATGAGAGGTTTTCGACCCACACCAATCTCCTCATTCAATGTTCTTTTATTCTTCCTCTTCCTCAGTCTTTGTAATTTCCATATCAAAATAATAACTCCATTGAATTATGCTTACTATGGTGTTATTATATATATTGTACAACATTATTCATTATTCTATACATTATATGAATGAAAATGTCATTATACGTGTGTATGTACAACTTACCATCATCATGTCATGGTGTAGTTTGTTATTCAACTCTTCACTGTTTGGATGGGTAGAATAAGGAGTACAATTGGTTTAAATAATAAAAAAACATGTTAACTATTATTTATATGTGATATACCATCAAATTTAATATAATTTCACTGGTAATAGATGATATCATCTCTCGTGTGTATGTATGGATTATCGTCCCCACGAACCATGATGAGATTCATTCCCCTTCATAATCAATCATGAATAATTTTCATTTTAGGATTAAAAATAATGTTTATGAACATAATATTATTCTAGATATGAATCCAATACATCATATCCATAACAAACATGACTTATGTAACAAAACATATAAAGGAAAATGAATCATTTAACACCTGAAACAATGATACTACAAAAATTTAATTAACAATTAAATATTAAGAGATCATATATGATATCATAATTATGTATGTTGTTCTTGTATAATTTAATTACAATGATTTAACACATATAAAGTAGTTTTACATACCCATGATCAAGGAAAATTACATGGTAAGTATTAATTTTACAATCTCTTTATTATCCGAGGTTATTTATATGTATGTGTTACTAGGAAATTTTTACAATCAACATCTATGATTATTAAAAATGTATTTCAAAATATTTTTACTATATAATATTCAATGGGTTAAAGTAATTTATACCTTATTTTACATTTTATAAAATGTTTGGAAATGAGTCTTTCTATCACTTTCCTAATAAATTACTATATGACATTTTTGACAAATTTTAGTAAGAACGTTTTTTGACATATACGAAGGGTGCAACGATTTCCCCCCATTATAACACCTTCAATTCATCCATTAAAATATTATAAAAATATTTTCAAAGTAAATTTATTCTTTTATAATTATTTAACTTATAAATGATTTGAAAATATAATTATATATTTCTCTCAAAATGTTTTGATTTCATCTATGTACACATCCATTGATGGATATTAGATTTGTTTGATGTTTATTTGTTATGATACAATATTCTATATTATATTGATTTTTTTGTGATATATTTGGATGTGGATGTTTTATTTTAATTTCATTCATGATTTATGGTTAATTTATTAAGATCTTGTATGCTAGTTTTAATACGAATTTTTATGTTATGTTTCCACCATTTCATATGAGGAATGCATTGGACATAGTATGTGGCGGGTAAAGCCCGCTATATCTCTTCGATGCATTAGTAGGACTCATGAGACAATCTAGTGACTTATCATAAGGCCTTGGAAAAATCATATTTTTTGTCTTGGCATGGGGACTTGACTGTGTAGTTATTATGTCCAACAATATGCATTTCATCATTATGAAAGTGGATATTTATATTAAATGTGATTGTTTGACTAGTAAAATATCAATGTGAATAAGTAAAATGCATTATTTGATTTATAATTTCCATATAATGCTAGTGTTTTTTAAAAGGATTTTTTTAGTCTTATGCATTGCCTTAAATGGTTATGCTTATTAATGATAGTTCTCGCTATATTTTTATCCTTACTGAGAATCAGAGCTCACCAATTTCTTATGTTTTATTTTTCCCAGGATGCGAAAAGTATATTACGATTAACATACAAGAATAAGCTATGGTATAGAAGAGTATTAAATGGGGTCACAATGTTAATTTTATTTCATTATGTAATGTAAAACTTATGTATATATCTATTACATCCAAGGATAATAAAATGATCGGTCATTTGGGATATGATTTCTGTTATCATGTCAATGTTACATAATAATTCACCAAATATACGTAACTAGGGTTCTGGAGTTTAATATAATTCATTTAAAAATATATATGAAGCCCATATTTATAATGTTTATTCATTAGATAAATTTATATAATCATTCTTGAATGGTTAACATTAAAAAAGAGTAACATCACTTTGTGGATATGGTAAGTCATATGTACGCACAAGTGATGATGTCATTCTCTTAATAGTGAATGGTCAATGTAGTGGATGGTATATTAAATATTCCAGTATCAATATCAAGTTATAATTATCATATATGGTCATTATTATCATCATTTAGCCAATATATTTAATGTGGTGACAGAAAATAGAGAACGCCATGGTGTGGAGACTGTAATCCATATGTACGCACCTATAGAGTTTTTGTTTTATATAAGATATATAGAATGGAAATTATGGTTATACCATAATCAAAATAAAATCCCATCATTTAGATTATATCTTTTCCATTACATTAAAATTTAAACTACACATGAATAATATGTACTCCAAATTATCCTGGCTAAGTTGGTAAAACAAATTACCCATTATTAATATGACACCCTATAGATCTATTTTTTAGGAACCCATGGATTGAATTTTGGGATGAAAATCATCTAAAAAACTATATAAGGATTTTTGGATGAAAAAAGGATAGGTTTTGGTCAATCTATAATGGTAATTGTGGTGTGAGAAAGTGAGGGAACAAGTTTCCAATTATAATTGAGGTGAGTTTAATTTTGGGAACACAAAAAATATTAAGGTAATATTAATTAATTTTCATTTCTATGTGACTCAAAATTATTTATTTAGAATTTTATTTGGATATGGGTTGAAATATTATCAACCAATAATTCTTATACATTTTTAGGTAATGTTTATGCTCTTATAATTTGGATTTAACACTTATTTAATCTCTTTAACTATAATAGTGATTTCCTGTGTTTATACTACATAAGGGTCAATAAATTTACTATAATGTGATAGAAAAAGAATAACTGGATTATTTATGAAATTTTAAATCTTATACCAACAAGTTGGAGTAAATTAACATTTTTATGAGTTTTATATCATTTATTAAATAATTATGTATTTTAAATTATCTCTATTATTTATTCCGACAATATTCACTACATAATTTATTGAAAATATAATAACAATATGATATATTAAAAAAAATCCATTTATACATAACTAATATGTCTATGTCATCTATAAAGGTCTTGGATGAAATTAATTATATAAAAATGTAAATCTTTAAACTTTTAATTATAGTTATTTTAGATTTCCATTAATTATACAATTACTATATCAATGTTCTAAACGCATTTAATTTAATTAATTTTTATAGAAAAAAATAAATTATCACTATGCTGATAAAAATTTTATCTTCAGAAATAATATCCAAAAATGGTGGTGACATTTTAATAACAACATATTATAAATGTATTAAATTTTACAAACACGAGCACAGAATATTCGAATTTATTTTAAATAAAATACTTTAAAAGACATAAAGTCATATAAGTGATTCCCAGAGGCCTTATTTAATCCTAAAAATAATTTTGGTAATAATTATCTCATCTAATAAAATTATGAATTGTGTTAGGGTAATGTTATTATATTTATAATATTATTTTTACCATTAATTATACAATTTAATCTTAACCCTGGTAATTAATATGTTATTATCGATAAAACTCATATTTTCCCAAAATATAAGAGACTATTTTTTTAAAAATTTGGAAAATTATAATAAAAAATGGAATATATTTTTCAAAACACAAAACACATAACTTGATTAAATTTATTTAATATTATACCCATATATGGGACGATAATATGAGTTTTTTTAGTGAAAATATTCAAATGATTTAAATTATTTCTATCCAAATAAAATGTAAAATTGAATCAAATGGCACAAAATTGTTTGAAAAAATAAAAAGTAGATATATTTCTACCTTAAAACCAATAAAAGTTATAATTTAACACTATAAATTATTTAGACAATAAATCTAGTTTCAAATAAAAATTCATTATTTTTACTATTAATTAATTCATGAATCGTATCAAGAAAATACTAATAATTAAATAAATTTAAATATAACTATTCATATTTTAATGAAGAATTTTATATCGCTAAAATATAATTTATAATATAGAAAAAATATATTTTAAAAAAAATGTGTCATCAAAAGGTTCTAAAAATGTGTTTATATAAAAATATATCTTTTATGTGAAAAATTGCATTTCTTCACAAATCTTGTCTTGAATGTACTTATGGTGAATTTTATATATTATATTTAATATATATTATAATATATTATATTATATTATATCATATTATATTATATTATATCATATCATATCATATCATATCATATCATATTATATTAAATTATCTCATATGATATGATATGATATGATATGATATGATATGATATGATATGATATGATATGATATGATATGATATTATATTATATTATATTATATTATATTATAATGTATTATATTATATTATATTATATTATATTATATTACATTATATAAGATAATATAATATTATATAATATAATATAATATAATATAATATAATATAATATTATATTATATTATATTACATTACAATATATTATGTTATGTTATGTTATCTTATGTTATGTTTTTTAAGTTATATAATGTAATATACTATAATTTTATTTTATTTTTTAATCTATTATATTATATTATATTTAATTAATATAATCAAAAAAGTGTGGTTTGTTTATTGGATGAAAAAATTGAACATAAAATTTTAATAGTATTTTTCTAAAATATTTCATTTTATTTTAAAAAAGGAGTTATGTACTTTTTAAAAAACTATTCATCATATAATTAATTACATTTAAATTTCTAAACCATCTATTCAAAATTCAACTAATTTAGCTCAAAAATTCCATTCTAACACCTAGTTTATAATTGTAACATTTAAATAATAATATTTAGTTGTTTGATTATGTTAAATGTGAAATTTAATGTATTCTTTCAAACATAGTGTTTCTATTTAAAAACATGGGATGGTACATTCCACAAAAACATTAATAAATTACTTCATCACAATATATACATGAGATTGAAAACTAGGTGTTTTATTTTGGAAAATAACTTTTTATAAAATTTCACTATAAAAAAGGAAATAATGTAAGAAACACATTAATACAATGAAGGATACATATAAATGTCTCATGGGATAAAAAATACCAGGGTTACACAATCATCTGAATTATACCTTTCTAAATTTTTAAAATGAAATGTCTGTTCTCTTTTTTATATTTTCATATTTATTATATTCATTTATTCATTATTTCGTTGTCTGTACATACCCCTTATTATTCATTTCTCAAACCCTTATACTGTTTTCCTTCCCCTAGAATCTATGAATATATCTATGACTGATATGAATGGATTCACTAGATAGGTAAAATTTATTTTCAAAAAAATTAGGTAAATTTTTCATTCCCAATATAATGTAAGACTCCTATTGTATCTAGTTTACCGTGACTAAAAAATTGGTATGTTAGGATGTAATTCCTTGTATCTTATTCCAATTTTATAATAGAATTAACTAGATCCATACCTACTAGGGTTGGGTCACAACACCTAAAATCCAATAAGATATTATGTGTCATTATATTTCGAGTTCTTATTGGAATATTATTATAATTTTTATTCATGAACATATATAACAAGAAACATACCACCACTAACTAATTGATCATTATATTCTATTTCTAATATTGTTCAATAATTAAAAAATAAAATTTATTAAATAATAAATTCATTATATTCCAGAATACATAATAAGAAATTATTATATCCACATCAAATATTTGAACTAGGATTTGGGATAATTATTTATAAAATAAGGCATTTTACCAATAAATATTCCATTAATAGTGGTATCAAGTAACTTAAATTAAACAAAAAACCAACAAATATACTATCCTTTATAATTTTTTAAACATATTCGTCTTTTCAATCCATGTAATAAAAATGAATCCCAATCCATTAGTATATAATTTATCGTTTATTATTATTCTTAACCATTATTTAACAACAAACATTTGATATCGTAGTATAAGAGAAATGATATAAAATATAAAGATCATGTACATAGATTTATTTCAACATGATGTATTGCATTTATTTCAAAATATTTAAATTTAAAATATTTAATCCATAATGTGAATAAAAACTATAAATTCAACATATTTCTTCCATGATACAGGACCCATGTAAATGAAAAATATATTTTAATTATAAATTTTGGATCACAAATCATTTTATATATAATGAATTGATTTCAATAATATCAATAACTAACATTGATATTACGAAGATTTTCTAAAACCCCTTCATGTATCTCAAAAACTCCCATCATATAAAAAACATCCCTTCCTTCTTGATTTTATCTATCAGTTTTAGTGGTATTAATTAGATATTATAAATAAAAAAATTATAAACTCTATGTAACTTTTTTCTTCAAGTATAAACTTTTACAAACTTATAGTATCACTACAACACTGGAAAATTTACATTTAATTTATTAGTTCATCAATCAAAAATAATGTCAGACTATATCATAATGTTTTTCCATTCTGATTTTCAAATATTTTCATTGATGAAATTATAATAATTTTCATATTTGGGTCAATTCGTAATGGAAGCATTAAGTATCACTAAGTCATTCTGATATGTTTTTATATTGATTATATGTGAAATTAATTCAATACAATTTGATATACTATGTCTAATGTTATTTATCCATGAGTGATTGATTTTATTCTTCTTAAGGCCATCTGGAATCATTATTTTTATAATTTTAAAACAATATTACTCATCATTGATTTTCTGTAAGACATTAAATTTTTTTATTCTAGCCTAAGAAAATTTATTATGTTTAATAAAAATCAGATATTTCTCATACATAAATATTCAACATTTATTTTATTTTTAAAAGTTTAGGTTTCATAATGATGGCTTTATTAATCCACAATCTAATCATTTAATTTATGAGTATAATTTTTTATATTCTTTGAATAATGATTGATTTTAATAATTCTCCAACTAAAATTATGAATTATTTTAAACTAATAAAATCAGTATTTAGTCGATAATCCACATATCATGAAAAAATGACACAAAATTTTCAGGAACATAACAATGTATACATTTAGGACGAATAATATAAAAAAATATCATATATGATTGTTGGATGATTAACTATACAACTCTTAGTCTAATCTAACATATTTTTATTGTCACGAACTGAATCGGCACACTACCAAAATCGACACTAAACCTAGTTCGTGGAAAAACCCAAAGGGCCTTCCCAATCCCCATGGGCTGGAACAAGTTCTCAGTTATCCAAAAAAAGCATGGTTGGAAGATTTTTCTTGAGTTTGTAAACATAAAATAACCAATGAATACAATTTAAAAAATCAATAGTTTTCGAATCAAAACATATTTAACAAAAATTAATAATTTAATTACTTAATTTAGAACAAAAATCAAAGAAAATTACAAAGAAACAAAGTAAAAAATGATCACCGACGAAAATCCTCATGGAAAGAGGCACCACCCACAAGCCATCTCCACATCAGCGCACCATAAATAACCACTAGAAACTCGTACCATTAGCATTATATGAAATACAAAACCTTCGAAAAAATAACCAATACTACATACACCCAATGGTTTATGTTTGGTGTGATCCAAATCCCAGTAGGATGCAACCAAAAATAGAATCCATGTGATAATCATAATAACTCAATCAACTTGCATGTTTTGTAATCAAGAAATGATAGTAACAATTTCTAAAAGAAGATAATTTAAATAAAAACAAATTTAAAGTGGGATACATTTAATGAAATCAATGATTTTAAATAGAATGAAAATGATACTGAATTTCTCCATCCAAATATACTGTATGCCGATTGTTTGTATAAAATATCTATTGAACACTAGAAATGGGAAAACAACCATAGGCACTAGCTCATTCTGGGTCTGAGGTATCATGAACTCAGTGAAGGTAACCAAACAAATATCTATTTTCATGCACACTAATCACAAGTAGGGATCATTACCCTAACATTGTGGTACCCAAAAATCATTATCATCATAGTTTTGTTAGTGTTTTCATCATCAAACTATCTACATAAAACAGTGGGCCAAATACAAATGGATCACTAGCATACTAGTACATGTCCACCCACTAAGATACCGAAGTTTTCCGTGTTGTTCTCAAATGAGATCCCACACCATGAAATATAATTTTCACATGAAAAAATCACTTAATATCCACACACACCCCCAAAAACCCACAAACATGTAACATGAACCCTTTTTTCATTCAAACTCATATTATAAATCATACTCACAAAAAAATATCCCACAATATGTTTCACCTTTCTTTCACACATCAAATAATAATTTAAAAAAATTATAAAACCATAAAAAATTTTAAAATCACATTACAACACTTAATCATTAACATAATCCATTTCAAAAGTAAAATCCTACATAAATAGTTTCGCAACATATTTTCACCTCTTAAAGAAATCAAGAAACCATATAAAACCATCACAAAACAATTACATGTAGTGTTACCGTGTTTCTAACATAAAATCCTTCTAAAAACCATATTTGAAGAACAATTTATTACAACTATCACATAAAACAGGAATTTTAATCAATACTATCATTTTATAAAACTATTCCATAAATCATAAAACAACCCCAATGAACACAACATGGAATACACACCAAGAATATTGATTTTTTCACAAAAATGCCCCTAAAAAACAAGAGCATAAAAAATTCTACAAATTTTATTTAACCAAACGCAATGGAAGATAATCATTCTAAAAAAATAAAGCACGAAAAACTAACTCATCCAATAATTCTTACACATGGAATCATGTAAAATTGGTTCATAAAAATCCAAAACCAATGTGTGAATCATCAATCGAACCACTACCACAAAACAATGTAGTGATATCAATATATAATCCCCAATATTTCATTAAAATGTCATAAAATCAAACCCTAGGTTTGAACCCTAGATTTTAAACATTTTATGACCTAATGAAAAGTGGAATAAACCAAAAAAATGGGACCAACATGAGAGGAAACCCAGGTTTTTTAGATATCCTGATTTAAAATCCCCAAATACACATGTAGATGAATTTACAAACATAAAATAATGGAAGTGATGTTCCAATAAGGTTTAGGAGGTAATATAGGATCTTGAATGGGGAAAAAGAGTGAAAAATGGTGAAGTTATGATGGGATAAAATTACCTCTTCAATTCTAGACGATTTGAGAACGTTTGAGTTGTTTCTTCACAATCCACGATATAAATGAGATCCAAATATAGAGAAAAGAATATGGGGGCGTGTCTAGGGATTTTGGATTCTAGTGGGAGGTGGAATCTTTGAAAAACTGTAAAACTAAAAATTTATATTTCATGAATTATTTTTATTATAAATAGAAATGTGCTATTGGGCTGGCCCAATTCCTTAAATAAAAACACAAATACAACATGATTATTGATTTATAAAGGGTCCAAATTGATATGGTTGTGTTAATAGGATGGTGGAGGAAATCTTGGAAGTGTAATGTCTGAAAAATGTTGAAAAATGAATGTGTTATAAAATAAAAATATCAGTTTTTAAATCTAGAAATGGGCTCATGGTTGGGCCAAAATCATGAAAACTCACCCTTTCCTCCAAAAATGTACGAGAAACACCCAAAACAGAGAAAGAATTGAAATTAAGTGAAAAATACTTTTAAAATAATCCATGGATGTGACAATTATCCCCTCCATAAATAATTCAGCCCTCAAAAAGTCACAATAAAGACATAATTAAAAACCAAACCCAATGGATAGTCATAAATTTACCCTTTTTTCATGTCTCCCCCGCCCCCAAAATTCCATGAATCTCTAGTTGCTCAATAATGAAGGAATAAATTAACTAAACCAAACATACACCACATTTCTAAAATGAACATGCACATTCAAATTCCATTATAAATAGAACAACTCAAACACTATCCGAACAAGAATCAAGCAATATACCCGAACGAACAACAACATCGAACAGGGTTACCAGAGTCTCACATTACCAAAACTGTTCGGTGAAATCCATTCCAAATGTTTACCAAAATAGATAATTTGTAGTTAAATAGGTCTAAATGAGAAAACATATTGGTGAGACAAGACCATGGAAAAAATTATTTACTAATATGGGGAGACACAAATGGGATCTCCACCATAAGAGACAACTTAAATTTTCCAGAGACAGAATCGGGATTGTAATAGTAAGAGGCACAAATAGACTCTCTGACATAATAGGTATAATTTCATTAGAAGTTTCCAAAAGAACATACATGACACCTATAGTGCCTCTACCCACAATAATAACCAACCTTCATAACCAATTAGCATGAGGCAGAATGAAAAGACCCCAAAATTTAATGAGTTGGCAGGACAACAAGGTTAGTCGCCACAGTTCGTGAAACAGAGGTCTAACTATATAGAGCATTCTATCTAAATGGGAAACTCTACACGGAAACATGGGACAAGGCGTATGAACATGCATGGAACATTTACTAGCTACTATCTCTTAATTCATGGTATCCTAGGATGGTGCACAATTACTACTAACTGTGTGAAAACCGTGCACTGCCATCATCAAAGCCCAAATTTCATACTTTTCTCTAAAAAATAAAATAAAAGCAATGGGGAAAAGGAATGAACTTTGGAGGTAGTGTTGGAAGGATATTCCCCCACCACTAAGCAATAAATGAAAACAATGGGAGAAATATGACAACACTAGTGGTTTGTGACTTTCCCCATCTTACATACTAAGGATGTGATTTAGAAAAAAATTAATAACCTTGGGATTTCTGTGACTACGCACCAGCATCACACCAGGACCTATGGTTGGAGCTTAGATGATCAAAGAATCTTTATCCCCACATTCATGCCTTATGAAACTGCTGAATGGAACATTTTCCCTCTGTGAAAAAAAAACTACATTGAGATCCCAGATGGGTTCAACGAAACAAAAAACACTCTAAACACTCTTTACCAATACTTGAAATTTTTCTAAAAAACAGCATAGAAGATGCACACAGATCACCCATTAATTCTTCAGATGAAAATCGGAAATAGGAACGGATATATTCAAACACCTTCCTCTAAACATAGGATGTAAATGATTTTCCCAAGGGTGGCACACACCCAAAAAAATAGAGACTCTCTAAAGATTTCACTACCTTCACTTATGCAGTCAAATGAGCAAATGACATCAGATGGTGTCACTGAACATGGCCGTTGAGACTGATAGAAACAATATATGGATACAGACCCTATGTTGTGTCCCAAATAGGACACAATTTATTAGAAATATCTATATCTAACACTCTTGACCATATTTCAAAAAATAGTAGTTTAACATGAACCCTTATTTCATTGAGACTGATGAAAGACCCAATGACCCTCTTGGACAACATTTTACACTGATAACCCCGGAATACACCATCCTTTCGCAACCTCGGTAACATAAGGAACTAATGTGTCATTAAACCTTACACAACCGTTATCCCACTGAATGAGCATCCAAAATACCATGAAAGGAATTTTTTGATGACTCAAACTCTAAGGCTTTAGAAAAATACTCATTTCATTGATCAAATGGAGGTATTTCCAATGGAAAAGAAATATTGGATACACTTGAAGGTTCATTAAAAAATTATGGGGTCGTACCCTATCTGATGAGAGAAACCAAGGACCCAACATTGTTGGTCCAATGGTCAAAATAATATAACTCGTCAAAATCGATGACATGAGGCGAGCCACCACAAGGGCCTCCAAAAATTTTCTTCGAAGAGACAACTAACCAGCCCTTCATCCAAACATAATGACCAAACTCTAACCCAAAATATCATTCAAATAAAAGGGATTCTTGATCTCAAAATATACCACAATAACAACATTTCAAAAGACACATAATACACACCAATAGAATTGGTCAGCAGTACGTCATGTTTTTCTTTAGAAGTAGTCACATCATTGAAAATATATGGGTATGTGGTTAGCATACCCACCAATGGTATCCTATGGGCCTCACACATCCTTGTTTTTCTTCCACACCAAGCACCCTCCTCATATCCATCCTGGAACTCATCCATTCATTCCATTAACCTTCCATCATATCATATAACTCCATGAATGTGGTCACCCACAGAAATACAAAAGGTTAAAAGAAAAATTCCTTCCACTTTTCGATGTCAAGTCATTTAAATGACACTTCCATTTAACTGAAAAATACTAACCACTAAATAAAAACCTAATTTACATCATTCAAAACATTTCTGAAATAAAAAATATGTCAAATAAAAACTCACATTCAAGTAATACATTATTTTCAAAACATTTCATCCCATTTCAAAACACAGCCAATTTTATGAAAACTCCCCTTTTATCAACACAAATCCATTTTAAAACCAATCTTTTCTAATTTATAAATGAATATAATGATTCATAAAACATTTAAAATTATTACTGGTTACCAAATAAAACTTCATTATAAATCCCCACACATAAATTCCAAAAACACTTCATTCAACTCCAAATGCTTCCCAATAATTTTTCAAAGTCGAATTGGATTGTATTTTAAAAACAAACTGAAACATAATTCATACTTTTAAAATAGGTATAAACAAACCATTTACCATTTCAAAATAGTTCTAAAAATTCATTTCCACTATTTTTGAAATCATAAAACATCTTCTTTACTAAAAAATCATTTCATTAAAGTTCTCATTACTTAAATCAAGTCTTATTTATATTTTTGAAACCACACTTCCATGATTCCAAAATGAAAGGTAACAAGATAATGCAAGAAGAAACTAGTTTTGGTGGGTGACTTGGACATATGATTGGCGGACATACTCCAATCACTTCACCATTATAGATTCTGTTCTAGGTCAATATCCCCAACTCCACATGGCTTTCCAGGCAATGCAAACTCTCGGGTACCATTGCCCCAACTCTCTTTTCATTTCCCCAATCATTGAGGACCCATTAAAACAAAAGGCCTTAGATAAAACATGACATCACCTTGAGACATGAATCTAGACATGAGGTGTGGTGGATTGCAAACATACTCATAATCAGAATGCCAGGTCCATAAAATCATAACTCTGGACTATCCCAACTCTTCCCCCAATAACATGGACAAAGGGAGAGAACCGAATGCATGGGCTACCATTTTGTCAAGAACAGAATGTGGTCGACATAAAAACCAGATCCAAACCCAGAATGTGGAATGATTGAATGGAAATTCCCGATCCCTATGGTCTAGAACAATATCCTAGTTATCAAAATTATTGGGAACAATTTACCCAAGTTTATAATCAATAACAAACAAACGAATCGAATAAACCAAATATGGGTCTTTCCTATCATAAAATCATTTACAAAATATAATAATTGAATTACATGATATAGAACAAAATTCAATGTCTATAAAAAATGAAAAAAGTAAAAAAACAGCCCAAGAACCTCCTCATGGAAAGTGGCAGCACCCTCAGTCCATATCAATGACACCACACCATGAATGACCGCTTGAAACACATAAAATTAGAACTAAAAGATTAACAAACCCAGTGAAAAAATAACCAAGTCCACTTACATCCAATGGTGTACTTATGTTTTAAACCAATGACGGTAGGATTTAGCCACTAAAATATTCCATGTGATAATCATTATAATACAAAAATATGACATGTTTTGTAAAAAATAAAAGCTAGTAACAATTTCTAAAAGATGCAACTTTAAATAAAAATAGCATTCAAGTGGTATTCTTTAAAAGAAATAAATACATTTAAATATAATGAAAAAGATACTGAATTTCTCTAGAAATACATACCGTATGTTGATAGTAATTATAAAATATCTAATGGGCCCTATCAATGGGAAATACCATTGGTACTTGATTGATGTGGGTCCCTGGTACCTCGTACTCGATGAAAGTAACCATATAAATATTTGTTCTGGTCCACACGAGCCACTATTAGGATCGTAATAATAACATAGTCATCACCCAAATCATCATCATCTTATTTTAGTTAGTTTTTTCATCATAAAAATTTCTTCATGAAATAGGGGACGAACCCCACTAGATCACTAGAATACTAGTACACATCCACCGACCATGATACCCAGGTCTTCCCTATTGAGAACAAACAAGTTCCACAAGCCATGAAATACAATTTTCACACCAAAATAGCACTTCCAAGCCTCCAAAACTCCAAAAATCCCACACATATGTCACCAGATCCCCTTTTTCATTAAAATTCATCTTTGAAATCATACACACACCAAAAAATCCCATAACACATTTTACCTCTCTTTCACACTTCAATAAATCCATGAAATAATTTTATAAAACCCTTTACAAGAAATTATACATAACATAAAAGCCCTTAAACATTAAAATATACCATTTCTAAAGATCCTCCTTGGAAAAAATATTGGAATCATAGTTTCACCTCTTACATGAATCAAGAAACGATTTAAACCATCAGAAAACATTTCCAAGGAGTGTAACCATGTTTTTTACATTAAATCCTTCTAAAACCCCTATATGAAGACTAAAAACATAATGATATCACATCAAACCACAATTTTTAGCCATAATATCATTTAATAAAAGTATACAATATATCATAAAACAATCCCAATTAACACAACATAGAATACACACAAAAAATAATAATTTTTTCTCAAAAATGCCACTTAAAACCCAACTAAAAAATTATAACAAATATTATTGTCAAAAATATTTTTAAATGAATTAGGCATAAAAAATCACAAATAACTAACTCATACAATAATTCTTACAAATTCTATCACCTACCATTTGTTCCAAAAACTCAAATCCATTATGCGACACATCAATCAAACCACTACTGCACAACAAGAAAGTTAAATCAATCCCTAATCCACAATATTTCTCTAAAATGACACCAAATAAAACACAATGTATGAACAATCACTTTTAAATATTTGAGAAACTCATCAAAGGTTGAAAAAACCTTAAAACAATGGGAGGAATATTAGATGAAACCCACTTACATGAGGTATCTTCAATAAAATGCCCTTAATGCACCAGTATATAAATTTCCAAACACCATAGAATGCACTTGAGGATTGAATAAGGATGAGGAGTTCTTGAATGAAGTGAAATTGAGGGAATTTGTGAAAAATGACGTTGTTCTGAATGAAAAAATTACCTCTTCAAATCTAGAAGATTTGAGAACGATTGAGATGTTTCTCCTTAATACCTGAGGGGAAAGAGCTCCAAAGAGGGAGACACAAATACATAGGGAAGCAGAAGTCTATTTAAATCGATTGTGAGGCATCATCTCCAAAAAATATTAAAAAATGAATAACATATTAAATAATCATTTTTTATACTCAAAATTGGCTTATGGGCTATCCTAATTCCTTTAATAAAATCCCAAATCCACCATGATTAAGGATTACTCAAGGGTCCAAATTGATATGTTGGTTTAGTATGTTAGGGGAGTTCATGATGGATGATTTATGGGTTCAAAATGATGAAAATGATATGAGTTATAAAAAAATAAAAAAAGGATTTTAGATCTAGAAAATGGCTCACGGTTTGGCCCAAATAATAAAAACTCACCCTTCCCACCAAAAATTCACGGGAAGCCCCCAATAGAAATATTGAATGAAAATTAAATGAAAATACCTTTAAAACAAGATATGTATGTGTAAATTCTCCCCACCATAAATATTTCCTCCCTCAAAAACCCACAACATGGCCAAATAAAAAAACCAACCACAACCGATAGACCAAAATTGACACTTTTTCCATGTTTTTCCAGCCCCAAAATGCTAAGATATCTCCATTTTATCAATCAAGAAAGGAATAATATCACCCAAAATAATACACCAATTTCCTGAAATTGTCAAGGAAATTATGACATCATCCCAAAATAAAACACCTCAATCACTATCTAAACTAGACTCATGAAATTTACCCGAATGAAAAACACCATCATAGAGGGTTACGACACCTCACTTCAAAAAAAACCATTGGGCGCACTCCAATGGCATAGTTTTCCAATGGAGTTATTTGGTAGTTAAATAGATCTGAACCATTCAACCTATTTCCAAGATAATACCAAAGAAAAAACATCATTATTGATATGGGGAGACACAAATGGTCTCCCCATCATAAGAGACAACATAAAGTTTCCTGAGAGAGAATTGACACTCTAACAGGGAGGTTGGAATTGGATCCCCAACATAAAGGGTATAATTTCATTATATTTGTCCAAAATAACTTACATGAGACCCATAGTGGGTCTCTCTACCATAAGAACCAACCATATTAATCGACTAGCATGTGCTGGCATGAAGAGTCCCCAAAATTTAAAGGGTAGGCATAGCCGCACAGTTAGTCCACACAGTTTGGAAAAAATATTGCTGACCCTATAGAGAATTTTGTCTAAATGGGAAACATTGCACGATTACATGGGCCAAGGAACATGGCCATGTGGAGACTATGTAGTAGCTAATATCTCGTATTGCTCTGTTTCATAGGTTAGCACATGGTTACTACTAACTGTGCAAAAAACGTGTGCTACCATCTTCATAACCCAAATTTCATTCTTTTCTCTAAAACCTAAATGGAATACAAAATGTGAACAGAATGAACACTAGAGAAAACATGGGATCCAGATTTCCCCAATTCGTTCTATCAAACAAGCTTAATTTGAGATAATATACAATACTAGTGGATTAAACTATTCCTATATTTCATACCGGGAATGTGAATTAGAACAAAAAATTTAATGACCCTAAAATTTCTCTGACTATATAACAACATTAGTCTGGGAAATAGGGTTGGATATAAGATGATCAAAGCATCTTTGGCCCCATATTCTAGACTTTGGAAACCCCAAAATGGATCTTCATCTTTTAGTGCCACCAACAACTACACGATGATCCAATATTGGTTCGTTAAGACAAAACACACCCCAGACTCACATTAACAACACCTATGATATTTCTAAAACAATATCTTAGAAGATTCACACACTTCAACACTTATTTCTTTAGATGAAAAATGGAAACATTAATTTACATATGAAAATACCTTCATCTAAATAGAGAATATCAAGATATTCCGAAGGGAGGAATGCTTCCAACAAAACAAGAACACTCCGAAGATTGAATGACCATCACTTTTGCAGTAGAACGTGCCTGTGACATCACAACGTTTCACCGAACATGATTTTTGTGACTAATAGATAAAATATATTTATAGGTACCTTATTATTAGTCCCAAATAGCACACGATTTCTTAAAAATGGCCATATAGTGTTCTCTTGACTATATTCCCCACACCAATGGTTTAATATGAATTCTCATTTCAAAGAGACTGATGAATGACCCAGAGTCCAACATAGACAACATTTTACATTGAGAACCCTAGACAGCCCCCACATATGGGGACATAGGTGACGTAAGGAACTAACGTCTATTTCCACCTTCCACATACAAACTCCCACTACAAGAAGATCCATATAAACAAGAATGGAAATTTTGTGGTCTCAACCTCTAAATCTCAATAAAAAGAATCATATCCTATATCAACTAGAAGATTTTCCAATGAAGATGAAAACTAGATTCCACTTCAGTCTAGAATTAAATCATTAAGGGGGGGTACCCAATATGACAAGAGTACCCAATGACCCAACTATGGTGTTCCATTGGTAAAAAATATAAATATAATGAACCGAAAAAATGATGGGAACCACTGTAAGGGCGTCCCAAACAATTCTCAGAAGAGACCACTAACCAACACATCAACCAAACAATCAGACCAATCACAATTCTGAAACATCATTCAAACAAGAGGAGTTATTGAACTCAAAACCTCCTATAAAAACAACATTTCTGAAAAAAAAATAAGGCAAAGAACCCATACCGGTCATCAAGATACAATGTTTTCTTTTAAAAGATGCAACTTCATTGAAAATAAATCGTTTAATATGGGCCTCACACATGCTTGTTTCCATGCCACACCGGGAACCATCATCATATCCATCCCGAAACACATAAATTCATTCCATTAATCATCAATCATCCCATATAACCCCATGGATGTGGTCGCTCATGGAAATACCAAAGGTAAAAAAATCAATCCAATTTTTAAAATCAAAATATTCAACCGACACATCCATTTTTCTCAAAAATTATAACCACAAAAAAACTAATTTAAATCATATAAGACATTTCATAAAGCCTCAATAATTCAAAGAAAAAATATCTTTCAATTCATGAATTAATTTAAAAACATTTCTTCCAGTTTCAAAACACTCCATGTTTTAGGAAAAACACTCCCATTCATCAACACCAATCAAATTAAAAACCAATATCTTCTATTTAAAAAAATATCCCATTGATTTATAAATCATTTCAAATTATTACTAGTTTCTAAATCAAAATTTATCTTCAAACCCAACAAATAAATTCCCAAACAAATCATTAAACTCAAAACACTTGTCAATAATTCAGAAACATCTATTTGGAATATATTTTCAAAACCCACTCTAACATAATTGATTCTTTTAGAAGAGGAATAAACACAACATTTACCATTTCAAAATATATCTGTAAATTCATTTCCAAAATTTAGTAAATCAATAAACATATGTTTTACTGAGAAAAAATTTCATTAATGTTAACCTTTCTTAAATCGTGTCTTATTTAAAATTTTGAAACCAAAATTATGACATTCCAAATCAAATGAACACAAGAAAATGAAATACGAAACTAGTATTGGTTGGTGACATGGAAATAAGGTTAGAGGCTATAAGAAAATACTTTAACCATCACGGATAGTGTTATAGGACGATTTACCCTACTCTTGATGGCTTTTTGGGCCCTTCAAGCTCACTGGGACCATTGAACCGTCTCTCTTTTCATTTTCCCAATCATCGATGAACTATTAGAACAAAATTAATCAGATAAAAACTCACATCCCCTGGTGACATGAATATCTTCACGAGGTGTGTGGGCATGAAAACTTACTAATAATTGGAACGACATGTCCCCCAAATGATATCTTCAGAATATACCAACTCTTCCCCAAATTATATGATCCAAGAGAGTGTACCTGATGCCTCTGATACTATTTTGTCATGAACTAAATATGGTCGCCATCAAAACCACCACCAAACTAAGCATGTGGAATTACCTGTAGGTATTTACAAATCCCCATAGACTTCTACATGTTCCTGAGTATCAAAAACATAATTTGGGAATGATTTACCCAATTTAATAATCATAAAAAACAAATGAATCTAATAAAACAAATCTGTATTTTTCAAACAAAAACACCTTTTACAAAAAATGATAATTTACATACAATATTTAGAACAAAACTCATAGATTACAAAGATGGAAAAAACAAAAAAAAAATTCATCCCAAGAACCTCTTCCTGGCAAGAACAACCTCCCTCAATCCATCTCCACAACATCACAATAAGAAGGACCACTAGAAACCCATAACATTAGTACTAAAAGTATTACCCAAACCTATGAAAAAAAAAATCCAAGGATACTTACACGAAAAGGTGTATATAGGGTGTGATCCAAATCCCAGTTGAATTTTGTCACTAAAATATTCATTGTGATAATCATTATAAGTCAAAAATCCAGCATGTTTTTTGTACAATAAACGCGGGTTACAATTTCTAAATGATGAAACATTAAATGAAAACTGCTTTCAAGTAAAATAATTTAAAAGAAGTAAACAAATCAATGTAGACTATTAAATATAATAAAATTCACTAACCCAAAATAATTTATGGAGAAATTAAATATTAAATTTCTGTTGAGCCCTAGAAATGAGAAAACAACCACATTCACTACCTCATTGTTTGTCTCATGTTCCTTGTACTCTGTGAAAGTATGCATTCAAATATCGGTTCTCAGGCACATGATCCACCAGTAGGGATTATACTCATAACCTAGTGGTACCCCAAAATCATCAACATCATAGTTTAGTTAGCGTTTTCATCATCAAACATGCATCATTAACTAGGAGTCGAACCCCATAGGATCACTAGCATACTAGTACACACCAACCCACCTAGATACATGGGTTTCCCTTTTGTTCTTAAACAGGTTCTACATGCAATGAAATGAAATTTTCTCAAGAAAATAACTCTTAAAAGCTACACATACACACCAAAGAGCCCACACATATGTCATATGATCCCCTTTTTCAATAAAATTTATTTTGGAAATAATAATCACACTAAAAACCCACAACAAATTTCACCTCTCTTTCTCACTTCAACAAATCCCAAAAAAAATCATTATAGTACATTTCCAAGATAGTATTCATCACATAACATCTATTTCACATTAAAATATATGCTTTCAAAAGTATAATTCTTCCCAATAATTTTGGCCACAAAGTTTCACCTCTTACAAAAATCAAGATACCATTTAAAACCTTCACAAAACAATTCCAAGGAGTGAAACCATGTTTTCCACATAAAATACTTTTCAAAACACACATTGAAGACCAAAAGATTACCAATAACACTGCAAACCAGAATTGGAAACCATAACATCATTTGATAAAACTACTCCATATATCATAAACCGACCCCAATAAACAAAACATGGAATACATAGAAAAAATATTCATTTTTTCACAAAAAAATCCACAAAAAACAACATTTCCAATAATTATTACACATGGAGTCCCCTACCATTAGTGCCAAAACCTCAAAACCATTGCGAGAAACTTAAATTGCAACACCACTGCACCACATGGAAGTGAAATCGAGACCTAATACACAATACATCACCAAAATAACAAAAAATAAAACACAAGCTATGAATCCTAGCTGTTAGAAATTTTAGAACCACATGAAAAGTGGAAGAAAGCCTAAAAATTTGAAGGAACATTAGAGGAAACCAACTAAGTTGAGATTTTTTGAATAAAACACCAAAAATTCACCAGTATATAGATGTCCAAATATCAAAAAAACAAGTGAGGATAGAATAAGGTGACGTAGGTAATTTAGGAACTAGAATGGATGGAATTAGTAAAAAAGGAAGGATTTATGAAGGAAACAAATTACCTATTCAAATATAGACAAGTTAGAATGCTTGAGATGTTTCACCTTAATCTGTGATATATATGAAATCCAAAGTGGGAGACACAATTATGGGGGGTATGCCTAGGGATGTTGGCTTCGATTGGGAGGTGGAATCACCAAAAATTAGTAAAAAAATAATATGATATTAAATAAAATAATTTTTTTAAAACTAGTATTGTGCTTACAAGATGACCTATTTCATTAAATAATAACCCAACTTCACCATGATTATGGATTCCTATAGGGTTCATATTTATATGTTCTTATTAATAAGTTAGGGGTGGGCGTTTTGGAATGGTAATGGGTGTAAAATTTAAAAAAATGAAAGAGTTATAAATGAAAAAAAATGGTTGTTAAATTTATAAATGGGCTCACTGTTTGAGAAAAATATTGAAAATTCACTCACGCCTCCAAAAATGTACGGGAAACCCCCAAAACAAAGAAATAAATGAAATTAAATGAATAATACCTTTATAAAAAGTCATGGCTATGATAGATAAATTCAATATCATTTATATAATATAATTCATATGGGTTTCCAATCTATCTATAACCAAAATAAAACACTAATAATATGTCATTAAATAGTTATGGTCACCTCATTAAATTAATTTTATTAAAAATTTATTCAATGGGAACCACACATTTTTAAAAACCTATATATTTGGATGATGGATGTAATTTGAATTGTTTTTGTTGAATGAATGTGACACATTTTATTTTAAAGGGGAATTAATATAAATGTCTCATGTAATGATTGGAGAGTCAACAAGGTTTTCCTTATGAATTTTCCATTACTTCATATATGGGGGAGATTGTTCAGTCATCAAGGATTCCTTATCACTTAACCATTCCACTTGTTTTGAAAATCACAAACACCTTATTTCAAGGCAAATATCATTTTACCCATGTTTTAATTCCATAAGGAAAATCTCCTTCCCAATAGAAATTTTCCCCTCCCTTGTTTTCATTTTTCATATCATAAATTTTCCATGAATAAAACTCAGATTGAAACCAAAAACCTTGGAATCATATCAATACATAGATATGAGGTATTCTGTTTAATGATTCTGAATTCCGAATACGAACTCCCATGAAGTTCCACTCTAAATTCTGGATACGAACTCTCATGAAGACTAACTCTGAATTATGGATACAAACATTCATGAATCCCTATCCAAATTCTGATTACAAACTTATGAAAAGATCGACTATGAATTCTAGTCATGAATTCTGATTATGAATTCTGGATACGAACTCTTCAGAGTTCCGAATCCGAATCCTCATTACGAATTCTGATTACAAACTTGTCTATGTTCTGACTCCGAGTTCTCTGAATTCAGACTCCAAACTCTTATGAGTTCTGACTCTGAATTCCCATGAACTCTGACTCCGAACATTGTATGTTCTGCTTCTGAATTCATGTGAATACAGAATCCAAATTTCCTTGAAATTCAGACTCCAGAATTCTACAGAATTCAGGTTTCAAATTCCTACAAAACAGAATCCGAATATCTTAGTACTACAGACTCTAAATTCATTTAATTACATTCCAAACTTTCATTTTCTCCATTCCAAATATTATTTTTTGGTTAATCTTACACTTGATCTATTACAAAACAATGGCGTGCTTTTAGTTATAAATTAACAGTTGTTTGAGTGACATGTGTACAGGTCCCTCCGAAATTCACGAAAGAATATGACCGTTCGAGTATGGAGATGACCATTGGAGATTTTCCTATATATAAGAGCTCATTTGAAAATAAGATACAACTTGATAACATCTTTGACATATATTCTTACATGCTGTTGAATTGATTTCTAGAGAGAGAGGACCTTATAAACTCTCAAGCTTCGTGTAGAAAGTTTCAAAGCCTTGTTCAAACTTTGATTTGTGCAGACCTTCTTCATATGACTCTGATTGATGTTCTATACAATCAAGGGATTTTGGGGATAGGAAGACAGAGGTTCCAGCCCCTTGAAGTTGAGGGCTTCCTTACTGAGGAAGGCAGAGGTGCCGACTACCTGATAGTTGAGGGCTTGCGGAGATATCAAGACAGACTCTGATCTTCGTATCAAGGGCTTAGCCTAATGTGGGTAAGACGTAATTTATTGACAGTATAAATCAAGGAAACTTTATCCAAGGTTGTTGGATATCCTTCTCTTTGGGATAAAAGAGTTTATACTTATTACCAGTCATTTTACTACTTCTTTTTTCCACTTCATTTGTATTGTTAAGGAAAATATAACTATCCTGTAAATCCTTACTCTTGTACTCTGATATAGTCATATTTTAGATTCTTTAAGGTAGAATCTTCATATTTGTAAACTTTATTTTATTTCCATTTTCGTAATCGCTTTTTCGGAATTTGGCAACTGAATTGAACTTATAGAGGTATTTTGAATTATCTTGTTTAACTGTGTTAAACATAAATATATTTAAAAGATCCAAAGGATGTTTTAAAAGGTAAAATTCTCCCCCCTCTTCTATCTGTCTTAGAATCTCATTCTTATTTCGATCCTACGTTTGGTATTATTGATTATATCATACTCAGACATACAATCCTAACAATTGGTATCAGAGGATGGTTGGAAACCTGAAACCCTATACCAATTCAACAATTAGTATCAGAGGATTTGATTCAATCTGAATTAATCTCACGATTAGATTCAGATGAGAATTCATGGAAATAAATATTAAGATTCATACTTCCAGATTCATTTTTTTTTTCAGAATCTGTTTTTTGGACTCTTATAGTTTGGATTCACTTTTTCATAGAGATAATTTTCCTATATATTTTCTTGCATAGAATATTTTCCTTGTTTACAAAAATTTTATAATAACATCATTGTGTGGAAAGACTTTTATTGAAAATGGCAGGAATCAATGATGGTTCCATAGACAATCTCAATCCAACCAGACCACCTATCATTGATAGTAATGATTACGAATATTTGAGAGATCCCATGAAGAATTTCATTATCAACACCGGGGTTGAAAATTTTGTTATTCTTGCCGGTGGATAAAAAAATTCTTGATAAAAAAGTAAATGAATTTAAAAATAAAGAAATGAATTAATATTAACTTAATTATGAGGTATACAATACTTTATATTTTTCAGGGACTATAAATATATATAGCCAAATTTCATATTGTGATGTAGAAAATTCAATATGGAAGAAACATGAAGTTTCTCACTTTGGTACTTCTAAAGTAATTGAGATCAGAAGAGCCGTTCTTAGAGCTGAATATCATGTTTTTAGTTTTTCTTATGGTGAACCCATATGCAAAGTGCAACAAAGATTCATGATTATTGTGAATAGTTTACAATCAATGGGTGAAAAAAGATTGGATGATGAATCCCTTGTTGACAATATCTTCGACATCATCCCAAATGAGTGGGAATCTAAAAGGACTGCAATTGATGAGAATAGAAAGGCTACTCATATTACCATTGATGTGTTCTTTGTAATTCTTCTTCAGTATGAGACTAGAATGAAGAGAGATGCTGATATTGTGAAGAAGAAGGATGGAAATTGGAGTGTAGCTTTTACTACTACTTCCAATCATATGAAAGCCAAGACACTTGAGAGTGTTACTAGATCCAGATCCATGAATGTTGTTATCCATTCTGAATCTTGTGGAAGTGAATCCTTAGAAAATGAATTATAAAATCTTGCCCGAAAGATGAACAAGATAGGTGACCAGAGTAACTTTCAATCCAGATATAAGAAGAAGGAAAGGAAAGACAAGAAAGATTCTGAAGTTACATTCTATGAATGCAAGAGAGTTGGACATATAAGACCTGACTGCCCTATGCTTAAGAGAAAAGAAATAAAGGAAATACATTATGAGAAAAACATAATGAAATATTATAAGTTTAAATATAAGAAAGTGTTGAAATCCAATGACACATGGAGTGCCAGTGGTGGAGATTCTTTATATGTATCTTCAGAATATGAATCTTCTGGACAGAAGAATCTTGGTCTTTTTTCAAAGCTACCTAATGATAATCATTGCATGATGGATAAGGTAAACAATGATGAATCAATGACCAATTTATCATTAAATGCTAATGATAATAAATATTATAACTCTTCGGATGGAGAATCTTCTTCTGATGAAGATAATAATTTACCCACCTATGATGAAGTTAATAGGTTATCCAAACACCTTGAGAATGAGAATAAACAACTCATGAAAAAACTAGATAAGGAATATTATAGGAATACTATTCTTACTAAGGAAATATTAGATCTTTCGAAAGATCTTGATAACACCAATACTGATTTTTATAAAAAATTACTTTGTTCCTCAATGTGCTCCATTCCGCAATAAGTGTCAATATGGTGGTCATTTGGAAAAGAATTGTTCTCTAAAAAACCCAGTCTTTTGGATTCCATAAATCTTATTTTTCTAAGAAGATGTGGGTTCCCAAAATTTTACATTCTGAGATTTTGGGATCCAATAAAGTATGGATTCTGAAAACCTAACTTTTTCTTATTTTCATGAAAATAGGGAAATTACCAATAGTAATTAATGTTACATGGATAGTGGATGTTCCCGGATTATGACTGGTAACAAAAATGACTTTGAAAATATTATCAAGACAAAAGGAGGAAAAGTAACTTTCATAGCTAATGCTCAGGGAGAAATTATTGATATAGGTAACATCGTTCTTCTAGGAAAAACTTTGGTTTCAAATGCTCTATTTGTTAAGGGTCTCAAGCACAACCTCATCATCATAATCCAATTATGTGATGAAGGCAACCTCGTGAATTTTAGGAATGATAAGTGCATATTACAAGATTCCAAGGAAGAGTTTATTCTTTCTACCCATAGGCAAAAGAATGTTTACACACTAATCCTAGAAGGCCATAGAAGCCAAGACATACCTTTCCTTAGAGCAATGGAAGATCATTATTGGTTATGGAATATAAGGATACTACACTGTAACCTTGGGGAATTATGAAAACTTTCTAATAAGAGACTTGTTAAGGATCTACCAGAGCATAGATTCAATTCATCAAAAGTATGTTACCCTTGTTAATATGGAAGGAAACATAAATCAAGTTTTAAATTAGTCGGTGTAGTCTCAACTACTGATGCATTACAGCTAGTGCATATGGGTATTTTTGGCCCAACACAAACTAGAAGCATTGGGGGAAAGTATCATGTATTTCTCTTAGTTGATGATTACACTAGATATACATGGGTCTATTTTCTAGAAAATAAGTCTGATGATTTTTCTTATTTCAAAAGTTTTAGAGACCAAGTTAAAAATGAGAAAAACCATCCATTGAAAATTATTCATAGTGATAATGGAGGTGAATTTCAAAATTCTGATTTTGAATCTTTTTTTAGTAGAAAAGGAATTACTCATAACTTTTCTGCACCTAGAGCACCTCAACAGAATGGTTTTGTTAAAAGAAGAAATAGAATTCTTCAATAGATAACTAGAACCATGTTGAGTGAGTATTCTATTGCCAAATATTATTTAGCAGAAGCTTTAAGTAAATCCTGTTATACTATAATTAGAGTTTTGATTAGATATTTTCTTAATAAAACCCCTTATGAGTTATAGAATGGTAGAATACCTAGACTTTCTTACTTTAAGGATTTTGGCTACAAGGTATTCATTCTGAATACTAAAGATAATTTACACAAATTTGAACCAAAATCTGATGAAGGAATTTTCTTAGGCTACTCCACAACTTCTAAGGCATATAGATTTTTCAATAAAAACACATGTACTATTGAAGAGAGATTACATGTTAAATTTGATAAAGATGATCCTTTTTTTAAAACTACCCCAACTTACATCCTCATATGTGTTTTCAAGAACTGATTATCAACCTATGATAGAAGATCCTTCTGATAAGGAAAATGATAAAGAATATACTCCTGAAACATTTACCCCAGAATATTTCCTACCCTATGATGACGAACAGGTTTTACAAAACTCAAATCAGTCGTTTCTAAATAATCATTCTAGTGATAGTATCATTGGTGATGTAAATCAACCCGTAATGACTAGAAGTTCCTTTAAAAATGAAGTAGAACATCTAGCATTCCTTTCCCAATTGGAACCAAAAAGCACTGATGAAGATTTAAGTGATGATGATTAGATTAAAGCAATGCAAGATGAACTAAATGAATTCCAAAGGAATCGAGTTTGGAACATGGTTGAAAGACCTAAGGAAACTTCTGTAATTGGAGTAAAATGGGTCTTTAGAAATAAGTGTGATGAAAATGGAATCATAGTTATGAAAAATGATAGATTGGTTGATAAAGGCTATAATCAACAAGAAAGAATAGACTATTAAGAAACCTATGCTCCAGTTACTATTCTTGAATCTATTCATATTTTACATTCCTTTATAGCATTCTTCAATTTCAAAAAATTTCAAATGGATGTGAATTGTTCTTTCTATAATGTTAATGTTCAAGAGGATGTTTTTTTGGAACAACCTCATAGATTTGAAGATACAAAACATCCTAATCATGTTTTTAGACATATCAAACCATTTTATGGCCTTAAACAAGCCCCTCGAGTTTGGTATGATAGACTTACATGTTTTTTGATTCAAAATAACTATGTTATGGGAAATGAAGATCCAACCCTTTTTATAAATAAAGATAATAAAAATGTTTTGATTGTTTAAATTTTATGTTGATGATATTATATTTGGTTCAACTCAGCAATCTTTAACTGATTCCTTGGAGGATCTAATGAAATCTGAGTTTGAAAAGAGAATTATGGGTGAGTTAACATTTTTTCTTGGTTTTCAAATTTCCCAAAAACCAGAACGAATCATTGTAATGCCCCGACCTGAGTTACCCAGAGTCTGTGCATTATTTTAATAAATTGGAATGATTACAAGGAATAAAGTCTCGAATGACCGATCAATTTAGAAGTCTTGGAGAATAGATTACATACATGAATTTTACATTACACTATATAACATAAAAAACAACATAAAAAATCCTTTAGGAACGCCATTATTCCCTTGACATAACCCTGCATATCAATCAAAATACACTTCTTGGAATCCTGGGAAAAATAAATCATAGAAAGTTCTGAGCTCAGATGCTGAGTAAGGATAACAATATAGCAGAATCTTTCATAAATAAGCATAAACATTTAATGCCATGTATAACTATAACAAAAGCCTTTTAAATTTTACAATCAGCTTAATATAGAAAAAATTAAAATGAAGTAATGCCATTTAATTTTTCATATGGATATTCTACTAGTTGAATAATCACATGAAATATCACTAACCAATTTCATAATTATGGAATGCATAATGCCAGACTATCATAACCATATAGCCAAGCCCTCGTGCCAAGACAACAAATAAGATTTTTTCAAGGCCTCGTGTCAAGACAGTAGTTTGTCTCATTAGACCTACTGATGCATTGATGAGCTATAGCGGGATCCACCCATCAGTTACTAATTCCAATGCATTCCTCATATAAAGATGTTTAAAAATAACATAAACATCAGTATTAGAACTAGCATATGAAATGTAAATATTTTCTCCATAAACCATGAATGGTATAAAAAAAACATCAACAGTAAAACCTAGCACAACTACTTCTATACAACATAGAAGTTTTTTATCATAATATATAAACATAGTATAAGCTTAAGATCCATCAAAGGATGTTTACATAGATGAAATGAATACTATTTGAGGGAAATATCTCTATTTTTGAAATCATTTAAATGTCCCATAATTATAAAATAAAACATTTACATTGAAAATTTTCTTATAATATTTTAAGGGAATCATCAAAGATTTTACAATTGTGGAAAATAGCCACACCCACCGTATAAGTTAAGAAAAGACATTCTTACCTTAATTTTGTAGAAAAGGTTAAAAAGGACCTTTTTTGGAAAATGACGTAAATATTCCTTTATAAAGTTCTTATAAAAAGTAAAAAAAGGGTATAAATGAATTTAACCAATATTATTTAAAATATTAAGAATGTTTTGAAATACAGTTTAAAGAAACATGGATGTGGATGATAAAGAGGTCCCAGTAGATAATCACGTATAAACAACCTTAGATAATCAAGAGATTATGAAATAAACCCTTACCAATTTGGTAACTTACGAAACATACACCCCATGAAAGATGTATCATACAATGAATATGTAAATACACATAAATTATAGTGTATTACACAAAGAATAAAATTATGGGCAGTACATACACCACACAAAAGGTAATTGTGGCAATATGTCATGAATATCACGTGAATAAGGAGTGAGATGAATATCCCTTACCTTCGACTTTCTTTTAGTCGAGGGTACGTTTAACCTTCTCTATGAAGACCGTAGTGTGTTATTAAATTATACCAGAACCATATTAATATTTATGATATCATACATTATTCATTTATGACTTTACACTACCCATTAAAAATAATATCCATGTTAAATTATCATTTTGGATAATAATCACTTTTTTTATCATAAGTGTTTTAACTTGTTACTCTTGATTTTATCGCTTAGATAATGATTTTAATACTTCCAGAATATAAAACAAAATTTATATATAATGTATATTTAGAATATAAATATGTATAATAGGCATATACATGAATTGGAAAACACCAATTATGGAGACAGTAGTCCGTACATACGCATAAACATTGTTTCCGATTTCATATCATATTGAACGGAACTAAATGAATAAGATATATGTATGTACGTTTATATATATATATATATATATACAGTAGCATTATTATGTCATATATTACATACTTATTAATAATATATTTTTATAATCATCGATAAATGGTGGACTTGGAAATGAATCTCATCGTGTCGTGGAGACATAATCTGTACGCACGCACGAGCTAAAATATCATTATTTTGATATTAATATAATATATAATTGTATTATATATCATATATACATAATAATTATCATGTTATATTTATTATTTACATCAATTAAACATCATTATTATACTCATCCAAATAATAATGTATTGAATAACAATTACACCATGACGTGCAGACGGTAAGCCATACATACGCACGTATGGTGACATGTCATTAAAAGGATGGATAGAATAATGAATTTGTATGAAACATATAAAAATATATAGAAGATACTGTATTTATTAGTTTAGAATGGAAATAACAAGGAAATAAGATGTGGAAGAAGAAAGGATCATGAAAGAGGGTGGTGAAAACATTACGTCCTTTTCGGGTTATTCCTTTTTATTTGATCAAATGGGAACCATAGGTTGGCTTTCTGATCAAAATAAGGACTCTAGGTTGAAGTGAGGATAGTTGAGATAAAATTTGGGCGGGTATTAGAAGATCCAAAAGGCTTTTAAGGTATGAAGAATTGGTATGAAGTGGTGTCCTTTTATAAGGGGGGGAGGGGCCCTTAAGGAAAGACATAAAGTATTAATTTAAAATAAATTTATATTAGTTTTATAATGGCTTCAAAGTGGATTATTAGAAGTGTACGGTGGGTATGGGTAGAAATCCACTCAGCCAATAGGTTTTAGAAAGGTTTGGGTCACATTATTAACCATATCTTTTAGTTTTAACCCTTAGTTAATTAGTTTGACATTTACCATGTCTCTTTTTATTTTTTTATTATATGGTTAATAAACTAAATATAAACTTCCAAGTGACCCCCAAGTGGTCCATTAATTATTCAAATATCATGATATAAGTCCTTTGGCCGATACATAGATTTTTAGGAATATAATATCAATTAATCATATAATATTTGTTTTAAATATTAATTTATGTCTATTTTGACACTACTTGATATTTTGTTTTTGTAATAGTTATCACAACTTCATTACTTCAACATGATACATTGAATCATCCATAATATGTAATATCCATATATATAATTCGTGGATGTCATAAAAACATTGAAATTATATTTATTTTAATATTTATAATACCATTTATTTGATTCTTTCATTAATATGGCAATTATTGCATCATCATTGTGTCATCAATAAATTTAACTATTTAATGTCTAAAAATAATAAATAAAATACCATGATATAAGAAATCTTTTTATCTTTCTAATGAATATTTATAGTCGAAGTTATCTTAGGTATAACCCTATATTAAAAATGGTTTAGTTAATAAACATTGAATTTAACACTTTTAACTCTTCTTTAAATTAAATAATAATAAATGTTCTAATCTAATCAAAGTGGACCTAAACGGTCATATTTTTTCCGTAAGGTTGTTTTTGGTCGAATTAAACTTATCCAATAGAATTAGGATATGTGTTAGGGTAATAATAATATCATTTTTACCCTTAATTACCCAATCTACTTTTAACAATGTTAAATAAAAGGAAAAAGTTACTATTCACCAAAAAAATATTTTCAACTTTTTGAACCACATTTTACTCCTTGATATTAATCGTGTCTCTTAGATTTTCGTAATTCAAATCACAGAAGCTTTAAAATTCAGTTTTATGTGAATTTACAAAATCTCCTAGGAGATGTGTAAAAGACGGTGAAACGTTCAATAAACTTTTTATATATATAATATTATTATAAACTGACTCCAATGAATTAAATTGAACTTATATAGGTATTATTTATCTATTTTGACCAAAAATAAATTTAAATAAAATAGGTAATTATTAAAAAAATTTGGTTTTATAATATAACTTAGTGTTTTTCTCTATTCATCAAAAAATTAAAAGTTTTCAGAAAAATACCAAAAATTCACCGTAAGCTAATTTTGATATTCCAGATTTAATAATGAAGTTTGTTTTACCAAATTTAAAACATTGATGTTTCATTTCTTGATTTTAAATTATTTCCTACTGTCAAAACCAAAAGGTGTATTTTTAAGAAATAATGACTATTAAAAGTTTGACACTTGTTTATGTCCAATTTAAAAGTGAAATTACTTCCAATGACAAACATTGGATTAAATGTTAAAAATATAATCTAGTTATACTTACAAACCATTGAAATGTATAACTTAACACTATAAATTATTTTGATTAAAAAAGTTGTTTTCAGTTAAAATATAGTATTTTTCACTATTCACCCAAATATGAAAGTTATCAGAAAAACACCAAAAATTTATTAAAAATAAATTATTATTTCCCTATTCTAATGAAGAATTTTATTTTGTCAAATTTAATATATAAAAGTTTAAAATATTGGATTTAAAAATGGTTCTCCATTAAAAGGCGATAAAATTGCATTTTTTGAAAAGTACTTATTTTATCTGGAAAATTATGTATTTGTTATTAAGTTATGTCTAAGAAACTCATAATATAGATTCTAAAATTATAAGGGTTATATAATGGTAAAAATCAAGTAAAAAATATTCATAACCTCTTTTGAACGGCTAGTTTGGTAAGTCATGGGGCGCTTGAACTCAGTGTTGTGTGTAGTGCATGTTATTGAATTTAATTGAAAATAAAACATACTATGAATGAATTGGGTGTTACAATATTCCCTCCATAAATAAATTGCATCCTCAAAATTTTAAATTGTTTTTCGAAAATAAAAGGTTGAAAAGGGAAAATACCTTTGTGGGAAAACCCACATCAGAAATTGGGTTAATAAAATTTAGTCTTAATAATAGGAAAAAAATATATATGTATACATGATATGTAGAGATTCACCTTTCAAGTAATTCAACCACAAACTCATTTTTCACATAAAATGATTTCAAAAAAAATCTATTTATCCAAGTCGTAAATGTTTCCAAAAATTGTGAATTTATTATTCATTTGTGATACTATTTAAAAAAACTAAATTATACATACCAGTACATCACGTAGTCCAGTCGCAGGTGACACACCTTTGTCTCTCTTCGGTTGTGGGTTTGAGTTTCGCGGTGTTTTCGGATGCGACTAGTTGTCACACGACCTCTGAGTTTTCCTTTTATAACAATACAAAAATAACCATAACAATAGTATCCAATTTCAAACTTAATCCATTCTTACCTTTAGACTTATCCAAAATACTTATATCCAAACTCTCCGTCCAAAATTTATAAGGAAGTTAAAAATAATAAAGATCCATTTTCCAGGTAATAACATGTGAACTCATTAATCAGGTATTTTTTTCAAACACCGCAACATCTTGAATTACCATAAAACCTTATTGATTTCATTCATGCTCCCTTATTCCTAATAGAATACTAGATAAACTACTTCTATAAAAAAATGTTGCATACTCCAATATTGATGGAATATATAAATCATTAATCAGTTTCAAGGAAGTCAAGAATATCCAATATAATTTATCCAAATCAACCATCTCTTATTCCAAAATCACTACCTCATTATCAGGACCATATTAAGGATTACCTTTCCTTCAACCTTTTTTTTCCAAAAAGTGTAGCTTACTATTAAGTGACTTTTCTTAGAACCATATAATATTAAATAATCAATAATATAGTACTACAGTATAATATTTATTTATCTCCATAATTCATATAACCAGTATAATGCTGATACAACACTCAAATGATAAAATTCTATATTAACAACATAAGAACACTATTCATTCCTCTTCACATGAGGTTGAATCGTAACTTGATTATTTTCCAATATCATCATTTAAGGTATACTCGGATGACTGAGACATTGATTCACATAGTGTCCCAACTCCTTGTAGATGAAGCATTGTACATTTGAAAAAAAAATCATACTCTTGCAATCATGCACTTGGTGTCCTTTTTATCCACACTTATAAAAAAACTCGCATTCCCTTCAAGCATTTACCATTGTGATTCTTTCCACAGTTATCACATATGGGAAAATCCTTATTTTCCCTCTTACCATTATCCATCTTCCTCTATTCCATCATTTTGATTTCTTGCTTCCCTTCAAAGCCATAAGACACAAGGAATTATTTACTTATCTTATTAACACATGATACTATTTCTTCATATGTTGAGAATACATGGGAGACTACTTCCCTTCTAAATTTTTTCTTAATACTATGAATGATATGATCCTTCTTACTCTTTGGATCATACATATTAATGGAGTTCACATTACTTCTGTTGGGTTCCATTTCTATACAATGGCATACACTAGGTTAGTTTATGAATCTCAATTCATAATTCAAAACATGTAAAATACCTAACGTAAATTGAACAGTTTATGGATATAATACATAGTCACAAAATTGTTTTCATTGAGGAGGTATATACTCATAAAACCTTCATAGTGTTTTGTAAATAAAATGATTATTATCCTAAGCATATCCCCCGGTATTGTCGTAACCAATAGTGCTGCAAGGCCATTTGTCGTGCACCAGTTCCCATTCGAGTCTAGCTCAAAGCGGTGTTTTCGAGTTTTACCACTAGGTACATCTGTGCCAGAGCCACTTCTAAATACTTGTATCTAGACAGTGATGTATTGTTTGAAAAACTCACAAAATCTCTACAATACCAAACTTCTAGGAATTTCTTCTATACTAATCCTCAAACTGCATCTTAGGGTTACGTGCTATAATCAAAGTTTATATAAATCTAGCTTCCATGGTTATTGATAAAATTCCTATGATACCAACTGCAACTCCCCTGCCCCTGTCACCCTGAGTCGGTGCATTATTTTATTACATTCTCATGATTACAAGGAATCATGTCCCGAAGGACTGATCAGCTTTGCAGTATTGGAAAATATATTACATACATGAATGTTACGTTACACTTAAGAACATAAAAAAACATAAAAAATCCTTTATGAATGCCATAATTCCCTTGACATAACCCTGCATATAAATCACAATACACTTCTTGGAATCCTAAGAAAAATAAAACATAGAAAGGGGTGAGTTCAGATGCTCAGTAAGGATAAAAATATAGCGGAAACCATCTTAAATTCGCACAAAATTTTACGGCAATGTATACTTAAAACAACAAACTTTTAAACTTGATATTCAGAATAATATTGAAAAAATTAAAATGAATTAGTTCCATTTAATTATTCACATGGATATTCTACTAGTCAAATAATCACATGCAATATAACTAACCAGTTTCATAATGATGGAATGCATAATTGCAGACTATCATAACCACGTAGCCAAGGCCTCGTGCCAAGACTACAAATAAGATTTTTTCAAGTCCTCGTGCCAAGACAGTAGTTTGTCTTATGAGACCTACCGATGCGTTGAAGAGCTATAGAGGGCTCCACCCATCACTTACTAAGTCCAATGCATTCTTCCTATGAACAGGTTTAATCATAACATAAACATTCGTATTAAAACCTGCATACGAAATGTAAATATTTTCTCCATAAACCATTAATGGTATAAAAATAACACATCCATAGTCAAACATATCATAAAACCTTAAATAATATATGGATGTTTGGTATTATAATAAATCAACTTCAAATATTCTTAAGATCAATCAAAGGATGTTGACATAGATGAAATAAAAACAACTTGAGAGAAATATCTCTTTTTTTTAAATCATTTAAAAGTAACATAATTATAAAATAAAACACTTGCTTTGAAAATATTATTATAATATTGTAAGGGATATTTTGAAGATTTTACAATAGTGTAATATAGCCACACCCTCTGTATAAGATAAAAAATACATTCTTACATTAATTTTTTTGAAAAGGTTAAAAAGGACCTTGTTTGGAAAATGACGTAATGATTCCTTTATAAACTTATTACAAAAATTAAATGAAGGTTATAAATGAAATTAACCCTTATTCTGTAAAATATTAAGAATTTTTTGAAATAAATTTTTATGAAACATGGATGTGGATGATAAAGAGGTCCAGTAGATAATCAGGTATAAGCAACCTCAGATAATGAAGAGATTGTGAAATAAACCCCTAACAATTTAGAAACATACGAAACATACACCCCAAGAAAGAGGTATCATACAATGAATATGTAAATAAACATAAATTAAAGTGTATTGCACAAAGAATACAATTATGGGCAGTACAAACACTACAAAAAAGGTAATAGTGGAAATATGACAAGAATCTCACGGGAATAAGGAGTGAGATGAAAACCCCCTACCTTGCACTTTCTTTTAGTCAAGGGTACGTTTAACCTCATGTATGAAGACCGTATTATGTTATTAAATTATAAAAGAACCATATTAATATTTATCATATCATACATTATTCATTTATGACTTTACACTACCCATTAATAATAATTTCTATGTTAAATTAACATTTCAGATAATAATTTCTTTCTTAATCGTACGTGTTTTAACATGTTACTATTGATTGTATCACATAGATAATTATTTAAATACCTCCATAATATAAAAAATTATTTATATATCATGTATATTTAGAATATAAATATGTATAATAGGCATATATATGAAATGTAATGCACCGTTTATGGAGACAGTAGTCCATACGTACGAATAAACGTTGTTTCCGTTTTCATATTGTATTGAATGAGACTAAGTGAATAAGATATATTTATGTACATATATATATATATATATATATATATCCAGTAGCATTATAATGTCATTTATTACATACTTATTAGAAATATATTTTTTATAATCATCGAGGAATGGTGGACTTGGAAATGAATCTTATCATGTCATGGGGACGGTAATACGTACGTACGCACGAGCAAAAATATCATTATTTTGATATTAAAATAATATATAACTGGATTTTATATCATATATACTGAATGATTATAATTTTATATTTATTATTTACAATAATTACACATCAATATTATACCCATCCAAATAATAATGTATTGAATAACAATTACACCACGACGTGGAGACGGTAAGCCGTACGTACTCACGTATGGTGACATTTCATTCAAAGTATGGATATAATAATGAATATGGTTGTAAAAAATAACATTATATAAAAGATACTAGATTTATTTGTTTAGAATTGAAATAAAAAGGAAATAATAAGTGGAAGAAGAAAAGAACATGAAAGAGGTTGGTGAAAACATTACCTCGTTTTCGGGTTCTCCCATTTGATTTGATCAAAGGGGCTCTTTAGGTTGGATTTACGATCAAAATAAGGCCTCTAAATTGAATTTAGGATTGTTGATAGAATATTTGGTTAGGTTTTGGACGAACCAAAAGGCTTTTTATGGTATTAATAATTGGTTAGAAGTGGTTTCCTTTAATAAGGGGGAGGAGGGGCTCTTTAAGAAAAAACATAATGTATTAATTTATAATAAAATCATATTCAGTTTCTAATGGCTCAAATGTATATTATTCAAAGTATAAGGGGGGTATTGGTCTAAATAGACTAAACCAATAGGTTTTAGATAGGTTTGGGTAACATTATTAACCTTATCGTTTAGTTTTAACCCTTAGTTAATTAGTTTGAAATTTACCAGGTGGCATTGTATTTTTTTATTATACGGTTAATAAACTTACTATAATCTTCCAAGAGACCCCCCAAGTGGTCCATTTATGATTCATCTATCATGATATAAGTCCTTTGGCCGATCCTTTGTTTTTTAGGAATATAATATCAATTAATCATATAATATTTTTTTAAAATATTAATTTATTTCAATTTTGACATGATATGATATTTTGTTTTTTTGAATGTCATCACAACTTTATTACTTTTAAAAAGATACATTGAATCATACCTAACATGTCATATCCAGATAGAAAATTCTTGGCTACCATAAAAACTTTGAAATTATATTTACTTTAATATTTATAATACCATTTATATCATTATTTCATTAATAAGATAATTACTGCATCATCATTGTGTAATAAATAAATTTAATTATATAATGTCTACAAATTATAATGAAAATTTCATGATTTAGGAGATTTCTTATCTTTATAATGAATATTTATAGTTGAATTTATCTTATATATAACACTTATTAAAAATGTTTTAGTTAATAAACATTGAATTTAACACTTTTAACTCTTCATTAAATTAAATAATAATAAATGTCCTAATATAATCCAAGTGGACCTAAAGGGTCATATTTTATTCCTAAGGTTGTTTTTGGTCTAATTAAACTTATCCAATTGAATTCGTACTTGTGTTAGGGTAATACTAATATCATTTTTACCCTTAATTAACCTATCTACTTTTAACTGTGGTAAATAAAAGTTCAAAGGTACTATTCACCAAAAATTATTTTCATCTTATTGAACCACGTTTTACTCCTTGATATTAATTGTGTCTCTCAGATTTTCAAAATTCAACCCACAGAAACGGTAAAATTATATTTTATGTGAATTTACAAATTCTCCTAGGAGTTGGGTAAAAGACGGTGAAAAGTTCAATAATATTTTCATACATCTAATATTATTATAAACTGACTCCAATGAATTACATTGAACTTATATAGGTATTATGTATCTATTTTTATGTGAAATGTATTTAAATAAAATAGATAATTATTTAAATAAAAATTCGGTTTTAAACTATAACTCATTGTTTTTCACTTTTCATCAAAAATTAAAAGTTTTTAGAAAAATTCCAAAAATTTCACACTAAGTTAATTTTGATATTCTGAATTCAATAATGAACTATATTTTACCAAATTCAAAACATAGAAGTTTCATTTATTAATTTAAAATTACTTCTCGTTGTCAAAACCAAAAGGCGTATATTTAAGAAATAATAACTATCAAAAGTTTGACACTTGTTTGTGTCAAATTTATAAGTGAAATTACATCCAATGACCAATATTGGATTAAATGGTAAAAATATAATCTAATTATACTTCTAAACCATTCATATGTATAGTTGAACCTTAAAAATTATTTTGATTAAAAAAGTTGTTTTCAGTTAAAATATAGTATTTTTCACTATTCACACTAATATGAAAGTTATCAGAAAAACAACAAAAATTAATTGAAACTAAATTATTATATCCCTGTTCTACTGAAGAAGATTATTTTGTCAAATTGAATATATAAAAGTTTAAAATATTGGATTTAAAAAATTTTCTCCACTAAAAGGCAGTAAAATTGCGTTTTTTGAAAAATGCTTCTTTTATCTGAAAAAAATTTATTTGTTCTTAAATTATATATAAGAAACTCATAATATGGATTCTAAAATTATAAGGATTATATAATGTTCAAAATTAAGTTAATACTATTCATAACCACTTTTGAATCGCTAGTTTGGTAAGTTGTGGTGCGCTTGAACTCAGTGTTGCATATAGTGCAAGTTATTGAATTACTTTGAAAATATTACATACTATGAAATCATGGGGTGTTAAATTATTCCCTCTTTCAATAAATTTCTTCCTCCCAATTTGTAATTGTTTTTTGAAAATAAAATCATGAAAATAGAAAACACCTTTGTTGGAAAACCCACATAGTAAATTTGGTTTAAAAAATTAGTCTTAATTAGAGGAAAATATATTTATATATATATATATGTATATATGTATACTTGAAAAGTAGATTTTCATCTTTCAACTAATTCCTACCAAAAACTCATTTTTCACTCAAAATGATTTCCAAAAAAAATTCTATTTATCCAAATCAAATAACATTCCAAAAATAATGAATTTATAATTCATTTGTGAGTCTATTTAAAAAAACTAAATTATAAAAACCAATACATCACACAGTCCATTCGTAGGTGATGCGCCTTTGTCAATCTTCAGTTGTAGGTTCGGGTCTCGTAGCCTTTTCAGACGCGACTAGTTGTCACCCGACCTCTAGGGTTGTCCTTTTATAACAATCCAAAAATAACCTTAACAATAGTATCCAATTTCAAGATTAATCCATTCCAACCTTTAGACTTATCCGAAATACTTATATCCAAAATCTCTGTCCAAAATTTATAAGGAAGTTAAACACAATGAAGATCCTTTTTCTAGGTAATAACATGTGAATGCCTTCATCATGTATTCTTTTAAAACACCGGACATCCTAAATTACCATAAAACCTTATTGATTTCATTCATGCTCCCTTAATCTTTATAGAATACTGGATATACTCCTTCTATCCAAAAATGTTGTAGACTCCAACAATGATGGAATATATAAATCATTAATCAGTTTCATGGAAGTCAAGAATATGCAATATAATTTATCCAAATCAACCATCTCTTATTCGAAAATCACTACCTCATTATCAAGACCATATTAAGGATTACCTTTCCTTAAACCTTGTGTTTTCCAAAAAGTGTAGCTTATTATTATGTCAGTTTTTATAGTACCATATAATCTCAATTCCTCAATAAAATAGTACTATAGTACAATCTTTATTTATCTCCATAATTCATATAACCATTATATTATTGATACAACACTCAAATGAAATAATTCTATATTAACATCATAAGATCACTAGTCATTCCTCTTCACATGAGGTTGTATCATAACTTGATTATTATCCAATAGCATCATTTAAGGTATACTCTGATGACTGAGACATTAATTCTCGTAGTGTCCTAATGCCTTGCAGATGAATAATTGTACATTTGAAAAAAAAATCTTACCCTTACAATCACGTACTTGGTGTCCTTTTTCTCTACACTTATAACAAACTCCCATTCCCTTCAATCATTTACCATTGTGATTCTTTCCACAGTTATCACATATGGGAAAATACTTCTCTTCCCTATTACCTTTATCTATCTTTCTCTATTCCATCATTTTCATGTCTTGCTTCCCTTAAAAGCCATAGGACTCTTAAAATTATTTACTTATCTTATTAACAGAAGATACTATTTCTTTATATGTTGAGAATACAAGGGAGACTACTTCCCTTCTAAATTTTGGATTAATACTATGAAAGATATGATCCTTCTTACTCTTGGGATCATACGTATTGTTGTAGTTCACATTCCCTCTATTGGGCACCATTTCTATAAAATGGCATACACTAGGTTAGATTATGAATCACAACTCATAATTCAAAACATGTAAAATACCTAACATAAATTGAAATGTTTATGTATATAATCCATAATCAAAAAAAAAATTCTTTGAGTAGTTATATACTCCTAAACCCTTCGTAATTATTTGTAATTAAAATGAGAATTATCATAACCATATCCCCCATGAGTGTCGTAACCATGAGTGCAGCAAGGCCCTTTGTTGTGCCCCAATTCCAAATCGAGTCTAGAACAAAGCGGTTTTTTCGGGTTTTACCCATAGTTACATTTGTGCCAGAGCCGCCACTACCTGCTCGAATCTAGACAGGGATGTATTTCTCATAAAACACATAAAATCTCTACAATACCAAAATTATAGGATGTTATTCTATACTAATTATCAATCTCCATCTTAGGGATATGTTCTCTAATCAGAGTTTATCTAAATCTAGCATCCAAGGTTGTTGCTGAACTTCTGTTGATACCAATTGTAATGCCCCAACCCCAGTTACCCATAGTCGGTGCATTATTTTAATACATTTGCATGATTACAAGGAATTGAGTCCCGAATGACCGATCAATTTAGCTGTCTTGGAAAATTGATTACATACATGAATGTTACATTACACTTTATAACATAAAAAACAACATAAAAAATCCTTTTTGAATGCCATTATTCCCTTGACATAACCATGTTTATCAATCACAATACACTTCTTGGAATCCTGTGAAAAATAAAACATAGAACGGGGTAAGCTCAGATGCTCAGAATGTATACCAATAATGCGGAAACCTTCATAAGTAAGCTTAAACATTTAAGGAAATGTATAACTAAAACAAAATCCTTTTAAACACGATCTTCAGAATAATATGGAAAAAATTAAAATGAAGTCGTTCCATTTACTTATTCACATGCATATTCGACTAGTCTAATAATAACTTGAAATTTTACTAACCACTTTCATAATGATGCAATTCATAATGCAGACTATCACAACAACGTAGCCAAGGCCTCGTTCCAAGACTAAAAATAAGATTTCATCAAGGCCTCATGCCAAGAAACTAGTTTGTCTTATGAGACCTACCGATTTATCGAGGAGCTATAGAGGGCTCCACCTGTCACTTACTAAGTCTAATGCATTCCTTATATGAACAGGTTTAAACATAACATAAACATTCGTATTAAAACTAGCATACGAAATATAAATATTTTATCCAAAAACGAAGAATGGTATAAAAATAACACATCCACAGTAAAACATATCACCAAAACTTTAATAAAATATGGAAGTTTTTTATCATAATAAATCAACTTCAAATAAGCTTAATATCCTTAAACAGATGTTGACATAGATGAAATCAAAACAATTTGATAGAAATGTCTCTTTTTTGAAATCAATTAAAAGTCACATAATTATAAAATAAAAAAATTACTTTGAAAATATTCTTATAAGATTTTAAGGGATGCTTCAAAGATTATACAAAGGTGGAAAATAGTTGCACCCACAGTATAAGTTAAAAGAATACATTATTACCTTAATTTTGTCGAAAAGGTTAAAAAGAACCTTGTTTGGAAAATGACATAAAGATTCCTTTATAAACTTCTTATAAAAAGTAAAACAAGGGTATAGATGAATTTAACACATTTTCTGTAAATTAGAAATAATATTTTGAAATACATTTTTAAGAAACATGGATGTGGAGGATAAAGAGGTCATAGTAGATAATCACGTATAAACAACCTCAGATAATGAAGAGATTGCGAAAGAAAACCTTACAAATTTAGTAACTTACGACACATAATACCCATGAAGGAGGTATCATACAATGAATATGTAAATACACATAAATTATAGTGTATTACACAATGAATTCAATTATGGGTAGTACATACAACACACAAAAGGGAATAGTGGAAATATAGGATGAATCTAACAGGTATAAGGTGTGAGATGAAAACCCCTTACCTTGCACATTCGTTTGGTGGAGGGTAAATTTATCCTCCTGTGTGAAGACCGTATTATGTTATTAAATTATTCCAGAACCATATTAATATTTATGATATCATACATTATTCATTTATGACATTACACTACCCATTAATAATAATTTCCATGTTAAATTAACATTTTGGATAATAATCGCTTTCTTTTTTGTACATGTTTTAACTTGTTAATCTTGATTGTATCACATAGAAAATGATTTAAATAAATCCATAATATAAAAAATGATTTATATATCATTTATATTTAGAATATAAATATGTATAATATGTGTATTTATGAAATGGAAAACAGCGTTTATGGAGATGGTAGTCCGTACGAATGCATAAACGCTGTTTCCATTTTCATAACGTATTGAACGGAACTAAGTGAATAAGATATATGTATGTACATAAATACATATATATATATATATATAAAGTTATATATCTTCAGTATCATTATTATGTCATATATTACATAATTTTTAGTAATATATTTTCATAATCGTCTATGAGTGGTGGACTTGGAAATGAATCTCATCGTGTCGTAGAGACGATAATCCGTATGTACGCACGAGCGAAAATATCATTATTTTGATATTACAATAATAAATAATTCGATTTTATATCGTATATACATAATTATTATCATGTTATATTTATTATTTACATCAATTACACATCATTATTATACCCATCCAAATAATTATGTATTGAATAACATTTACACCACGACGTGGAGTCGGTAAGGCGTATGTACGCACGTATGGTGACATGTCATTCAAATGTTGGATAGAATAAAGAATATGGTTGTAACATATCACAGAATATATAAGATATTAGAGTTATTAGTTTATAATGGAAATAACAAGGAAAGAATAAGTGGAAGAAGAAAGGAACTTGAATGAGGGTGGTGAAAACATTACCTCGTTTTGGGTTCTCCCATTTTATTTGATCAAATGGGCTCTTTAGGTTGGATTTATGATCAAAATAAGGCCTCTAGATTGATGTGAGGATAGTTGAGAGAATATTTGGGCAGGTTTTAGATGAACTAAATATATGGCCCCAGCCTTAAACCTGCCATAATCGTGATTTATTAGAAGATTACAAATTGAGGATCTTTTCAGGTTTAGAGTTTTAGAGAATTAGATCATAAAACTTGCATTACATTCCACATTTAAACAAAGTGGTTACATAAAAGATAGTATTAATTTTTCCCATAAACGGAAACATATTTAATATAAAACAGGGATTCTTTCTTGACACTTCCTTGACACTATCATCATATCATGTACCCTTCCCTTGACCTGTGAAAAACATTTCAAAAACTTGCGATGAGCATAAAAAGCTCAGTAAGGGATATAAAAATATGGAAAGGAAACATGATTACATGTATACATAAGAAATAAATCATACTTTACCTATAAAACATAAGCACTTTAACATACCTCATAAAATCATGAATAAATCATAGAAATCATAAGACATAAAGGTACCTTGAGGCATTCATAACATTCTTACGTAGGGAGTAACCCTCTTGGTTACATTTGGAATACCCACCAAAGTATATTCCCTAAATCGTTTCGGAGAAACCTTAACCTTTCACTCCTTTGAGTTACCCAATGCATTGGAGAGCTATATCGGGCTCAACCGCCCTTAGATTATCACGGAACCACCCATCTTCATAATAATGCCCAAGAACCATAACATAATCGTATCACATAAACATACATAAAGGAAACATAAAATATCCACATTTCAATCACAGGATATCAATACAACACATTGATATAATAGAAACATTATGAAAACCATTTTCAATACCAAAATAAAAGAAAATTAAAACAGGGTATTTATTTTTCTTTTAAAAAAATGTATGTCTTGTAGAGGAAGCCGAAACTCAAATAATGGTCACGGCGACGGAGAAGTCGTTGTCGCCGCATACGTACGACAAAAAAATTCCCTTTGGTCGTTTAGTAAAACGCTTCATATAAAAAATATTCCTTTTGGATAAACGTAAAATTAAAAGGGGTTTATACACCGTATAATAGAAGGTTGTGTATAAAACATAATATTCCTCAATGAATGGAGATTGAGACGAAGTCCCTTACAAAGACGGTATCTTTGGATTATGGATAAATCAATTACATAATTATGTGTGACAAACTAATACACCAAATATAAGTGGATATTAAGTGTAAAGAAATCAGAGGATATTCACACATATTCATAGAACGACATATTCAAGGAGTGAAAGCTTATCCCAAAGAATCAAAATTGGGTTAAGAAGTTCCCTTGCAAAAATTTGACAGCCTAACGGCGTCACTACAAAATTTAGAAAATGAGTTGATGAGAGATAAAAAGGGTATCTCATCACTTGGCAGTAAAATTTAAATCACTAAGGATATAGAAGAAAATATCCCAACATAATGTTATGTGAATTAAAAGACATAACAAAAGAAGTCTTTTAAAAATAGTAGGGTGAAAGGTTCCCTTACCGACATGGGTATCTTTCGAAACATACACCCCTTGAAAGAAGGACAATAAAACATTGATGTAAATACTCATAAATGAAATTTTATTACACAATGAGTAAAATAATGGGTAGTACATACACCACTGAATGGAAATTGTGGAAAATGTAGCATAAATCACACGGGAATAAAAGTGAGATGAAAAATCCCTTACGAAAACTCGGCAACCTAACAGTGCCACTTAAAACATCCATAAATGGATTGATGAGATAAAATAGGGTCTCTCATCATATTAAAATAAAATTTAAAGCAAGGGGGAATATAAAAGATCATCCCCCATCATAACAAAGATGAGCTTAAAAAAGTGACATAAAAGAGAGTAATTAAAAAGAAAGAGAGAGGTTGGATCTCTTACGAAAATTCGGCAGCCTAACGGCACCACTCAAAACAACCAAAATGGATTGATGAGAGAGAATAGGGTCTCTAATCATATGAAAATAAAAATTACATTATTATTAATATAAATTAACATCCCATTCAAAAGAAATATGAGCTTAAAAGGAATGACATAAAAGAATGTACTTAAAAAGAAATAGAGGAGTAGGATCCCTTACCCCGGGTCCGACTTGACTCGATCGTTATTTAATATCCTGAATAATAAACTTGAGTTAATTTCTACTTTCTTAAGAACCTTTTTAAAGTTAATTATTCCTTTTATATCACTTATTTCCATGTTATAAACATTATGTAATAATTTAAGTTAATAATGTTTGTTTTGTCGATATTTGGTACTTAAGTCAAAAGTGGACTTCTTACAATTACATGTTGTTCGTGTGGTAAAAGGTTCATTATATCCAGAATTATATTCATGATTTGGATATCATATATTTCATATATATCCAGAATATACATGTATTTATAATATTACATAATCATTTAGAGGTAAGAAATGAAATGCACTGTTCATGGAGACGGTAAGCCGTACGTACGCATGAACGCTACTTTCATTAATTAAAACTAAATGAGAGGTAAGTATATTTTAATTCCAGAATTATATTCATCATTTATATGTGGCAAAAATCATATATAATAACTTTAAATACATCCTTTATACATCCCACATATGGCATTAACGAATCCAATCACTTTGAGGGGGCGGTAGTCCGCACTTCCTAAAATGAAATTATCGTGTTTACCCACAATGGAAACCATAAAGGTGTTCCACAAAAGAAAAATACAGAAGCTTAAGTTAAACATAAACATATTATATATCATATATAAATATAGTGACATATTAATGGACACCTTTGAAGGTGTTATATGAGTGTTTAACAATCATCGTTTCGTGAGGCAGAAATTTTCCATCAACAGAAACAGTATGTTCTTTATCCATTAGATGTAGGTGTGTGTTAGTGTAGATCTAATTAATCTTATAAAAACATCATAGTATATTTTATATACAGGATTTGTTACAAAATAAATGAATAAAAAGAGTTTAGGGGGTCTGAGAAGCAAAATAATACAAAAGGACTCAAGTGAAAACATTACCTTAAAATCGGGTAACTCCGTTTGGTTTGAGCCCAAAGGCTTCCTTGGGAAGACTTATTCTAAAGGTTAGGATTTTAAGAGTTAGATAGGGATTTATAGAGGCAAAATGAGCAGGGTTTGGCCGATCCAAAGGCTTTGGAAGTGTGGGTAAGGAGGTAGAGGTGGGGGCCTTTTATAAGAGGAGAGGAGGGGAAATCTTGGAAAGTAAAGAAATGTTACGTTATTTGAAAATTAGTTTCGGATTTAAAAGTCCCCACATTGATGTATTTATAGGATAAGGTGGTAAGGGTGTGAAATATACTCATCCAATAGGTTTTGGACATGTGTAGGTCTTAGATTTTACATTATCTTTCCATTTTATTTAAATCTTTAAATAATGAGGTCAACGCTACATCATCATGATGTCATAAATAATTTAATTTATTTAACGTCTAAAAATTATAAAAACAATACTATGATGTAGGAAATATTTTTATCTTTCTAATGAATATTTATAGTCAAAAATATGACTTGTATTACCGCATTTAAAAATTGTTTTAGTGAAACATCTCATGCTTGTGACATTTTTATTTTAACTTTAAATAAAAAGTTATTTATGTCATTTTACAACCAAAGTGGCTCCATGGGGTCCCCATGTTGACCCATGGATTGTCATGGTCGGACATGACACATCCAAAAAGTGTATGACATGTTTCAAGCTCATCTCATATTATTAAAACATTATTTTTACCTTAAACTACACAAATTACCTCAAATCGCGATTAAGAACATAAAAGTTACTATTCACCATAAAATTATTTTAATCCCATTGAACCACATTTTAATTTCTAATGACAACCATGTATGTCAGATTTTTGAAAGTCAAAATACAGAGGTGGAGACGTTTCATTTAAACGAAAACTCATTTTCTTTAACTACCACTTAGTGGTTTCACTATTCATCAAAAATTAAAGTTTTTCAGAAAATACCAAAAATTCACCCAAAGATATATTTGATATTAAGATTTCAAAAATGAAGTATATTTTACAAAATTAAAAACATATATGTTTCATTAATTAATTTAATAATTAATTCCCCCTGTCAAAATAAATAGCATGTTTTTTAGAAACAATAAGTATCAAAATATTGACTCTAGTTTAAGTCAAATTTATAGATGAAATTAATTCCAATGACCACTATTGAATTAAATGGTAAAAATATATTCTAATTTTACTTTAAAAACAATTCAAAAGATAATATAATCATATAAATATATTAGATTAAAAATAGGTTTTGTATTAAAATACAACATTTTTCACTATTCATTAAAAATGAACTTTATCCGAAATATACCAAAAATTTACACAAAGTATATTTTGATGTCCCGATTCTAAATAAGAATTTTATTTTGTCAAATATAACATATAAAATTGTCAAAAAGTGGATTTAATAGTGGTTCTCCATCGAAAGGCGGTTAATTGACCTTTTAAAGAATATTAGAATGTTTACACTTAAAATTGGATTCATTCGCATTTTTAATCCTCTAACATTTATTGTAAAGAGTAAAAATATTTGACAAACATATATAATAATTTTGTAGTTAGTTCTGTTCATTCCCTCCATTACAACAGCTAGGCATTAACTACCATTTAAAATAATATTATTTTATTATTAGAGTGCAACATAAGATTTCCAAGAAACTCGTTGTTGCGTTTTGGGTACGCCATCGAGAATAGCATCCCCTTTAAAGTAATATTAATATTTTATTCACAAATATGGATAAATATAAAAATGTCATATTCTTTATTTTCCTGGGGTGTTACATCCTTTCCCCCTTTTGGGAATTGCGTCCTCACAATTTTAAATTTGGGCTTGGAAACTCCATTGAAAGTCCCACATCAGAAAAAGAGTTGGTAAAACAATCACTCTTAAATAAAGAAAGAGAAGTACAGAGGTCACCCGAGTTAACCCATACTAGGATTCCATGTAGGAAAACATGGACATATAAGAGAAAACATAGGTTCATGTTCTGATGGTGAGTGATAGAAAACATGTTTAGGAGAAAGTTAACCATAAGAAAATCACAAACTGGTGATGGGTTAAACGGTATTCTATTCCCCAGTAAGAAAAGTTAATAGTCAACACTTTTGTTTCAAGTTTCTTTTTATTGGGGAATTTATTCATAAGGAAACATAATTAATTATCATGTTGAATTTCAACTTTTATTAGATTTCTTACACAAACTCATATTTTCTCCAAAAGACGAGCATTTAGGAAGAACTGTTCGCTACATTCAACTTCTAGTGAATCACCTAATCCACAAAAGAGAACTATATACTTCCCATGTCTTTAGACATTAACAAAACCCAAAACCAAAATGGTTTGTACAAGATCAGATAATCCAGAAAAGGATAACCCATTATAAAAAGAATATCTATTCTTAATCTCCAAAATTTGTCTAACAAAACCCAAAGTTCAACGAGGACCATTCGATAAACAATTTGACCATAAAATTCTTCAACGTAAACCAAACTAAGATTGGACCCAAATATTTGAAGGATTTAGTCACATAGTCTTCCATGTTAAATCGTAACATTTATCTCCAAACAACATCAGTTGCTCTTAATGTCTCGTATTGAAAAGTAATTAACCTAATCACATATCCTCCATGATAGGTTAATAAATTTCCATAGATAACCCAAAATCAACTTACTATTAATTAATAAAATAATCTAACTAAAAAGAATTAGTCAAACTAACCACAGACATCATGTAGTCTAGTGGTAGGTGATAAATACCAGTTGCACTTTGGTTGTGCGTTCGATTCGCGCAGCTTTGTCCGACGCGACGGGTTGTCACACGGTCTACGTGTTGTCCTTTTTATAAAACTCCAAAAATAACCCTAAAATGTTTTAACCTCAATAGTTTCCTTATACCTCTCATTTTCATCCAAATTTGTTACGATCTCAACATCTTAATTCTTGAAGTCTTATTTCACCACCATAAGATAAAATAAAACGATTCCCAAAATGAATAACATCATACCTTGATCATGGCGTCCACTCGGTTTCATCATCATCTTGCTCATTTAGGTAGAAGTCCCATGCATTACAACAATTATTTAGTGATATTTCAAAATCATTTGCTTCCTCCATCCAAATACACCTTGTACAACATGGGTCATATGGGTGTTCACAGAAAAACAGTTTTGGAAAATAATCATGTATGACATATAATTCCAAAACATCTGATAAAACATGATTTCTATAAAATAGTCGGACAGAATTTGAGTTGAAACTTTCTATTATTGGTCCTTTTAAAATACCATAAGTATGTGCTGAGAGACTATATTTTAAAAGAAAATATAAATAGGTTGCGCAAGGGTCTCCTTCCTCAGCACCATTTTTAAAATCATAATATGCTTCAAATTCTTGTGATATGGTAAAATATTTGAAAATACCTTGATAATATTTACCTTTCTTGAAAATATGAGAATATTGTGAAAATATTATTTGTCTAAAAACAACCCATGATCCATGATGATAACGAGGTATAGTGGAGATTTTTGATATCTTAAACAATTGCTTGAAAGTGAGTTGTATGCTAGAAAAAGTTTCACAATCATTTGAACATGAATTTGCAATAATTATTGCAAGAATGTCATCAGGAAGAGATATGAATGTCGTTTGAGATCCTTCTCCTTCCATTCGTAACCGACTTTACATGACCTGAAAAAAGGTTATAAAATAATGATTTAAATAAAATAATAGATATAGGGACTAATCATGTGTCTAACATAAACTCCTAATCCCTAATGTTGTCTAAACCGACCTTTGATACCAACTATAAGGCCCCAGCCTTAACCCTTACTTAATCTTGAGTTATTACAAGATTACACATTGAGGATCTTTTCAGGTTTAGAGTTTTAGATAATTAGATCATAAAACATGCATTATATTCCACATTTAAACAAAGTGGTTACATGAAAGATAGTATTAATTTTTCCCATCAACGGAAACATATTTAAAATAAAACATGGATTCTTTCTTGACACTTCCTTGACACTATCATCATATCATGTACCCTTCCCTTGACCTGTGAAAAACATTTCAAAAACATGGGATGAGCATAAAAAGCTCAGTAAGGGATATAAAAATATGGAAAGGAAATATGAGTACATGTATACATAAGAATGAAATCATACTTTACCCATAAATCATAAGCACTTTAACATACCTCATAAAATCATGAATAAATCATAGAAATCATAAGACATAAAGGTAACTTGATGAATTCATAACATTCTTACGTAGGGAGTAACCCTCTTGGTTAGGTTTGGAATACCCACCACAGTATATTCCCTAAATATCTTCGGAGAAACCTTAACGTTTCACTCTTTCGTGTTACCCAATGCATTAGAGAGCTATATCAGGCTCACCCACCCATAGTTTATCAAGGAACCACCTGTCTTCATAATAATTCCCAAGAACCATAACATAATCGTATCACACAAACATACATAAAGGAAACATAACATTTCCATATTTCAATCACAGGATATCAATACAACACATTGATATAATAGAAACATTATGAAAACCATTTTCAATACCAAAATAAAAGAAAAGTAAAACAGGGTATTTATTTTTCTTTTAAAAAAAATGTATGGCTTGTAGAGGAAGCCGAAACTCAAATAATGGTCACGGCGGCGGAGAAGTCGTTGTCGCCACATACGCACGACAAAAACATTCCCAAAGGTCTTTTAGTAAATAGCTTCGTATAAAAAAGATTCCTTTTGGATAAACGAAAAATTCAAAGAGGTTTATACACCGTATAAAAGAAGGTTGTGTATAAAACAAAATATGCCTCAATGAATGAGGATTGAGATGAAGTCCCTTACAAAGACGGTATCCTTGGATTAAGGATAAATCAATTACATAATTATGTGTGACAAACTAATACACCAAATATAAGTGGATATTAAGTGAAACAAAATCAGTGGTTATTCGCACATATTCATAGAACGACGTATTCAAGGATTAAAAGCTTATCCCAAAGAATCAAAATTTGGTTAAGAAGTTCCCTTGCAAAAAAATTGACAGCCTAACGGCGTCACTAAAAAATTCAAAAAATGAGTTGATGAGAGATAAAAAGGGTATCTCATCACTTTGACATAAAATTTAAATCACTAAGGATATAGAAGAACATATACCAACATAATGTTATGTGAATTAAAAGACATAACAAAAGAATTCTTTTAAAAAGAGGAGGTTGAAAGGTTCCCTTACTGACATGGGTATCTTTCGAAACATACACCCCATGAAAGAAGGAAAATACATCATTGATGTAAAAACTCATAAATGAAAGTATATAACACAATGAGTAAAATAATGGGTAGTACATACACCACTCAAAGTATATTGTGGCAAATGTAGCATAAACCACACGGGAATAAAAGTGTGATGAAAAATCCCTTACGAATACTCAGCAGCCTAACGATGACACATAAAACTTCGAAAAATGGATTGATGAGATCAAATAGGGTCTCTCATCATATTACTATAAAATTTACAGCAATAGGAATATAAAAGAACATCCTCCATCATAACAGATAGGAGCTTAAAATAAGTGACATAAAAGAGAGTACATAAAAAGAAAGAGAGAGGTTAGATCTCTTACGAAAATTCGGCAGCCTAACGGCGCCACTCAAAACTTCCAAAATGGATTGATGAGAGAGAATAGGGTCTCTCATCATATGAACATAAAAATTACAGTAATATTAATATAAAAGAACATCCCAATCACAAGAAATATGAGCTTATAAGGAATGACATAAAAGAGTGTACTTAAAAAGAAAGTGAGGAGTGGGATCCCTTACCTCGGGTCCGACTTGACTCGATCATTCTTTAACGTCCTGAATAATAAACATGAGTTAATTTCTACTTGCTTAAGAACTTTTTCAAAGTTCATTATTCCTTTTATATCACTTATTGCATTGTTATAAACATTATGTAATCATTTGAGTTAATAATGTTTGTTTTGTCGATATTTGGTTCTTAAGTCGAAAGTGGACTTCTTACAATTACATGTTCTTCGTGTGGTCAAAGTTTCATTATACCAAGAATTATATTCATGATTTGGATATCATATATATCATATATATCCCGAATATACATGTATTTATAATATTACATAATCATTTATAGGTATGAAATGAAATGCGCCGTTCATGGAGACGGTAAGCCGTACATACGCATGAACGCTACTTTCATTAATTAAAAATAAATGAGAGGTATGTATATTTTAATTCCAGAATTATATTCATCATTTATATGTAACATACATCATATATAATAACTTTAAATACATCCTTTATACATACCACATATGGCATTAACGAATCAAATCACTCTGAGGGGGCGGTAGTCCGCACTTCCTAAAATGAAATTATTGTGTTTACCCATAATGGAAACCATAATGGTATGCCACAGAAGAAAAATACAGAAGCTTAAGTAAAACATAAACATATTATATATCATATATAAATATAGTGACATCTTAATGGCCACCTTTGATGGTGTTATATGAGTGTTGAACAATCATCGTTTCGTGAGGCAGAAATTCTCCATCCACAGAAACAGTATGTTCTTTAACCATTAGATGTAGGTGTGTGTAAGTATAGCTAGAATTATTCTTATAAAAACATCCTAGTATATTGAAGATTCTTGAGTTGTTACAAAAGAAATTAATAAAAAGTGTTTAGGGGGTTGGAGAAGCAAACTAATACAAAAGGACTCAAGTGAAGACATTACCTTAAAATCAAGTAACTCTCTTTGATTTGAGCTCAAAGGCTTCCATGGGAAGACTAAATGCCAATGTAAGGATTCTAAGAGTTATATAGGGATGTTTAGAGGAAAAATGAGCAGGTTTTGGCCTAGCCAATGGCTTTGGACATGTGGGTAACGAGGTAGAGGTGGGGTCCTTTTATAATAGGAGAGGAGGGGCACTCTTGGAAAGTAATGAAATGTTACTTTATTTGAAAATGGGTATCGGATTTAAAAGTTCCCACATTGAGGTATTTCTAGGATAAGGTGTTAAGAGTTTGAAATATACTCATCCAATAGGTTTTGGACATGTTTAGGTCTTAGATTTTACATTATCATTCCATTTTATTTAAATCGTTAAATAATGAGGTCATCGCTGCATCATCATGATGTCATAAATAATTTAATTTATTTAATGTATAGAAATTATAAAAAATACTATGAAGTAGGAAATCTTTTTATATTTCTAGTGAATATTTATAGTAAAAAATATGACTTTTATGAGCCCATTTAAAAATTGTTTTAGTGAAACATCTCATGCATGTGACATTTTTATTTTAACTTTAAATAAAGAGTTATTTATGTCATTTTCCAACCAAAGGGGCTCCATGGGGTCCCCAAGTTGACCCATGGATTTTTTTGGTCGGACATGACACATACAATAAGTGTAGGACATGTGTAAAGCTCATCTAATATTATTTGAACATTATTTTTACCTTAAACTACACTAATTACCTCTAATCGTGATTAAGAACATAAAAGTTACTATTCACCAAAAAATTATTTTAATCCCTTTGAACCACATTTTACTTTCTAATGACATCCATGTATGTCGGATTTTTGAAATTCAAAACACAGAGGTGGCAAAGATTCATTTAAACGAAAAATCTGTTTCTTTAACTACCACTTAGTGGTTTCACTATTCATCAAAAATTGAAGTTTTTTAGAAAAATACCAAAAATTCACCCTAAGTTATATTTGATATTACGAATTAAAAAATGAAGTCTGTTTTAAAAAATTCAGAAAATATAAGTTTCATTAATTAATTTAATAATTAATTCCCGTTGTCAAAACAAATATCGTGTTTTTTAGATACAATAAGTATCAAAGGATTGACTCTAGTTTAAGTCCAATTTGAAGATGAAATTAATTCCAACAACCAATATTGGATTAAATGGTAAATATATATTCTAATTTTACTTTAAAAACAATTCAAAAGATAATCTAATCATATAAATAAATTAGATTAAAAAGAGGTTTCGAATTAAAATACGACATTTTTCACTATTCATTAATAAATGAACTTTATCGGAAAGATACCAAAAATTTACACAAAGTATATTTTGATGTCCCAATTATTAATAAGAATTTTATTTTTTCAAATATAACATATAAAATTGTCAAAAAGTTGATTTAAAAGAGGTTCGCCATCGAAAGGTGGTTAATCGACCTTTTAAAGAATATTAGAATGTTTTAGCTTAAAATTGGATTCATTCACATTTTTAATCCTCTACCATTTATTGTAAAGAGTAAAAATATTTGACAAACATATATAATCATTTTGTAGTTAGTTCTGTTCATTCCCTCCATTACAACAGCTAGGCATTAACTACCATTTAAAATAATATTATTTTATTATTAGAGTGCAACGTAAGATTCCCAAGAAACTCATTGTTGCGTTTTGGGTATGCCATCGAGCATAGCATCCCCTTTAAAGTAATATTAATATTTTATTAAAAAATATGGATAAATATAAAAAGGTAATATTCTTTATTTACCTGGGGTGTTACACCAATAGGCTGTTAAGGTATCAATAATTGGTTAGAAGTGGTGTCCTTTTATAAGGGGGAGGAGGGGTTGTTTAGGAAAAATTTAATGTATTAATTTATAATAAATTCATATTCGGATTATAATGTCTTCAATGGGTATCATTAAAATTATAATATGGGTATGGTTCGATATCTACTCAACCAATAGGTTTTAGATAGGTTTGGGTCACATTATTTACCTTATCTTTTAGTTTTAACCCTTAGTTATTTAGTTTGACATTTACGATGTCTCTTTATATTTGTTTATTATATGGTTAGTAAAATTACTATAAACATCCTAGGGACCCTCAAGAGGTCCATTAATGATTCACCTATCGTGATATAATTCCTTTGGCCGAACCTCATATTTTTAGAAATAGAATATCAATTAATTATATAATATTTATTTCAAATATTTATTTATGTCAATTTTGAAAATATTTGATATTTTATTTTTGTGAAAGTCATCACAACATGATTAATTCGAAAAAGATATATTGAATCATCCATAACATGTCATAGTCACCTATAAAATTCGTGGATGTCATAAAGACATTGAAATTATATTTATTTTAATATTTATAATAACATTTATTTGATTCGTTGATTAATAAGGTAATTACTGCATCATCATTGTGTCATAAATAAATTTAATTATTTATTGTCTAAAAATTATAAATAAAAAACCATGATGTAGGAAATAATTTAATATTTCTAATGAATATTTAAAGTCTAATTCATCTTATGTATAACCCTATATTAAAAATGGTTTAGTTAATAAACTTTTTATTTGACTCTTTTAACTCTTCTTTAAATTAAATAATAATAAATGTCCTAATCTAATCCAAGTGGACCTAAAGGGTCATATTTTATTCCTAAGGTTTTTTGTGGTCGAATTAAACTTATCCAATAAAATTAGGACATTTGTTATGGTAATAATAATATCATTTTTAATCTTAATTACCCTATCTACTTTTGACCGTGTTAAATAAAAGTAAAAAGTTACTATTCACCAAAAAATATTTTCATCTTATTGAACCAAATTTTACTTCTTGATATTAACCGTTTCTCTTAGATTTTCGGAATTCAACTCACAGAAGTGGTAAAATTAAGTTTTATGTGAATTTACAAATTCTTCTAGTGTATGGGTAAAAGACGGTGAAAAGTTCAATAAAATTTTTATATACCTAATATTATTATAAACTAACTCTAATTAATTACATTGAAATTATATGTGTATTATGTTTCTATTTTAACCTAAAATAAATTTAAATAAAATAGACAATAATTTAAATAAAAATTCGGTTTTAATCTAAAACTCAGTGTTTTTCACTATTCATAAAAAATTTAAAGTTTTCAGAATAATACCAAAAATTTACCCTAAGATAATTTTGATATTAAAAATTAAATAATGAAGTCTATTTTACCATATTCAAAACAAAGAAGATAATTTATTAATTTAAAATTAATTTCTGTTGTCAAAACCAAAATGCGTATTTTTAAGAAATAATAACTATCAAAAGATTGACACTTGTTTATGTCCAATTTCAAATTGAAATTACTTCCAATGACCAACATTGGATTAAAGGGTAAAAATATAATATAATTATACTTTCAACCCATTCATATTTATATTTTAACAATATTAATTTTTTTGATTAAAAAAGTTGTTTTCAATTAAAATATATTATTTTCACTATTCACCCAAATATGAAAGTTATCAGAAAAACAAGAAATATTTATTGAAACTAAATTCTTATATCCCGATTATAATGAAGAGGCTTATATTGTAAAATTGAATATATAATAGTTTAAAATATTGTATTAACAAAGGGTTCGCCATTAAAAGGCGGTAAAATTACATTTTTTGAAAAATGATTCTTTAATATGAAAAAAATGTATTTGTTCTTTAATTATGTCTAAGAAACTCATAATATGGATTCTAAACTTTTAAGAATTATATAATTTTCAAAATTCAGTTAATACTAATCATAACCTCTTTTAAATGGCTAGTTTGGAATGTCATGGTGCGCTTGAACTCAGTGTTTCTTGTAGTTCAAGTTATTGAATTACATTGAAAATATAATGTACTATGAAATCTTGGGGTGTTACAATATACATATCCCAACATAAGTATATTAACGATATTACTAAAAAGTATGGATATGAAAACACTAAGAGTATAAGTACTCTCAATGGTGCCTCAAACACACTTGATCTTGATGAAGCTGGGAAATCAGTAGATCAAACATCTTTTAGAGGTATGAATGGAAGTCTACTTTACTTGACAGCTAGTCATCCAGAATTAATGTTTTTAGTATTCTTATGTGAAAGATATCAATCCAATCCTAAGGAATCTCATTTAAAGGCTGTGAATAGAAATTTTTTCTACTTAAAGGGGACCATGGATTTAGGACTATTTTACACTTCTGGAATTGATTTTGTTTTAAAGAGTTTTCTGAATGGTGACATTGGTGGATGTAGAATGGATAGAAAGAGAACATCCAGAACTTGACATTCCCTATGAGATTCATTATTTTTGTGGTACTGCAAGAGGCAACACTCAGTAGCACTCTCCACTACTAAAGCTGAATATGTAGCAGCTAAAAGTTTTTGTGCTCAAGTGTTGTCGATGCAACACACACTCACATACTATGGCTTGAGTTTTACTAAGACTCAAATTTTATGTGATAACACAAGTACCATTTCCCTTATTAAAAATCATCCACATCACTCTCATGCAAAACACATAGACATTTGGCATCACATTCTTAGGGATCACACACAAAAAAGAGATATCATTCTTCAATTTATCAGAATGCAAGATCAGCTTGCAGATATTTTCACAAAATCTTTACCCTCAGATAGATATGATTACATTAAAAAATATTTATGAATGATAACCATAAGGTAATCTTCATTGGTTAAATTTTTGTTGTACTATTCTCCTTATAGTAATAAAATATTTTTCATAGGGGGAGTACATCTGTTGTTGATGTTTTTCAAAATATTCATAATAAAATTTTCATGGTTAGTTATTCATAATTTTTGTAATAAAATTTTCCTATTGGAAATTTTGGTAATGGGAATTTTCATAATAGAAATTTTCGTAATGATAATTTTCTTAATAATAATTTTCATACTCATAATTTTCGAAATTGAGTTTTTGTACATAAGCTTTTTGCAATAAAACTTTTAGATCTTACGTTTTTCGTAGTAAGTTTTTCGTAGTATGTTTTTCGTAATAAGTTTTTCTTAGTATGTTTTTCGTAGTGAGTTTTTCATAGTGAGTTTTTCGTAGTCAAATTATCTTCAAGAAGAATATCACATATTAAGAATATTATTTTTAGCCAAATATGAATGGTATGAATTACTTACTTAAGTTATCATAGTATCTTTTACCTACTAGTAGTTTCTTTTTCATTTAAAATTTCTCGGATTCACGTTTTCTTAAATCTGAATGTTTCCTTTTAGTCCCTCAAAACATCAGATTCAACTAATTTTTTTCCCTTGCAGCTATCATATCAGCTGTTAGATCAGATCAAAAGGATTCCCAACTATTAAATTGGAATTGTAAGTTGAAAGGACACTTCCATCGCCTATATAAGGGGACCCCGGATGGTTGTACCACATCGGTTTTCAAGCTCTCGCGTCTCGAAGCACCACCTCAGTTCTTAAGCATGTTCTGAATATCTCAAAGTTCCTCAATATAAATGTCTTCAGATTCCCCTTCTCAGGATATGTCTTTAGTCAAGCTGATCACGGAGTGGCAGATATATTGAAAGAGTTTGTTACACCCAAACTTCATCAATATGTATGATTCTCTAATTTCCAAGAATATTAATCTCAATGGATGTGAAGATGTAGCCATTTATAAAACTCGAGCTCAAGATGTGGTGTTTCCGGACTTGCTCATAGAGTTTTATGATTCAGCCAGTTTTTTCAAGGAAGATGGAAGGGATAAGTTCTCCTTCAAAAGCTATGGGAAGATTTATGCTTTATCTTATACCAAAGCGGTTATCATGGTTTGAATACCCTATGAAGGGGAGGCCTGATTTTTCTCTCATAAGTTTCCAGAGGATCAGGGTATTTTTGTTAAGGAAAAGTCAATGGAGTGCCATGGTCTTTCTCATATCAACATTGCCAAAAATATCGCCCATATTTCAACCAATAATCGGATTCTACAGCTTTGGGTACAAGGGTTTTTCTTCCAAATGAAGGGTGATAAGGATACACATAAGAAGAGAGACATGTATATTATTGATTTTTTGGTAAATCTAAGGAAGGTGAATCTCATGAGACATATCCTCATTATGAATCATAACATCCAGAATTGAAATCATAGAGGTCTGGTCATTATGTATCTAACATTGCTTTCATATTTTATAGTACAATGTCTTGAGTCCTTCAAGATCCCATGTAGCTCCAAGCCGAGAAATTGCAAGGTGATGCTGATTAGTGATGACACCTTAAAGAGAATAAAAGTCAACTTTTCCAAAGAGACAAGAGAATTTTATGATTTGCCAAAGGAGGATGCAGAACCATTCAGAAAAATGTGGAAAATGTTGGACCCTCAAAGAAGGCCGGTGAGAAGATAAAGTTGAAGGAAGGGCAAGCTGAATATAAAACCCCAAAATCGAAGGAATTACAATCGTCACCTACTAAACCCAAAAATCAAAAATTCCTACCCAGATGAGGTGGTAGAAAAGTGGAGAGAAGATAAGAAACTAGAAAAGTAGGGGAGCCATTTTTTTGGTTTATATCATGGTGAGATAAGTCCTTAAAAAAATCTTGCGGATGAGTTAGAGAATCCAGACAAGGAGAAGATGCTGAAGAAGAAATTTCCTAAGGCTGAGGTTGTACAATCTATTTTGTTTACTGGCGATGTTTCATAAAAAAAAATTCCTATACAAAAAACATTTTTGGGGGAATCATTACCTGAGACTCCAGGGATGAATTTCTTCACTCCGGAAAAACCACAATAGAATGTTGTGGGAGAGAAGAAATCTGCAAAAGAAGTATAAGAAGCTGAGATAAGTGGTGGCTCTGATGATGTAATCATGAAAGTTGAAGACTATCATGGAAAGGATAGTGATTTCTATAAATTATCACTCCAGACTTATCAAGATGGATCATCAAAGATTGTTACACCCATAGATAATGAAAAGGATGACGAAGAGGTAAACAAGCTATCTAAAGATGAAAGTCATAATCATCACTTTATCCTTCATGAGGATGTTGAAGTTGGAGCAAGGAAAGAGAAAGTGGATGAAGATAAGATTGTTAAACTTTCTGGAGTGAGAATGAATCACTAGATGAGGATGGCATACCGAAAATTAGCAAGGGAAAAAAGTGCTTCTTGACACCCCAACAAAAGATATTATCATAAGGAAAGAAGTTGGAGGAACTTCTAAGAGGAAGTTGGTAGAGATAAAGTAAGAACCATCTCAAAGAAAAATGTTGGATTCAAAGTCATATTCCCTGGGTCATGATTTTGTTGTTCAGTCCCTGAAGAAGCTGGTGGATACAATTCCAATCTCTCCAGCAATTGAATCCCTATTCCAGATGCTTCAGCACAGTAAGAATTAGTAATCGGACACTGTATCGATGATAATGGACAGATGTGTGAAGAGTGAGGAATATTTCAAAAATTACATGATCAATTTTGGAGCTCACCGAAGTTCCTGCAAGAAAATGACCAAATGGTCTAAGAATGTTGTTGAAGGTATGTAAGAGAATGATCAGTTCCAAGAAGATGTTAAGGAGGACTTTGGTACTAAGGATTCCAAATAAAAAATAATTCAGATAGATTTCCAGAAAAGCTAAACCTTGAACAAAATACTCAGCATCAACTTGGGAAATATCTGAATGGGAAGCATAACTCTATTTCCCAATGTTGGAAGGGGGAAAGAGATCTCTATATTGAGATATAAGAGAAGCTTGTAAAGCAGGAGGAATTACTGAAGGTTCAAAAATAGGCCATGAAGTCTCAGGAAGACATGATCAAGAAGTATCGACTCAGATTTTAACCATATCAGACATTGGATTATTTCTACTAATAATTCCAGAGCTAGGCCTGAAGACGGCGTATGATTCCGACGCCTGGGGTGCCCAGAATTAATTTTATAAAAATATTAAGTATTTTTATACTATGCATGTGGCGGGGCTGTTATATCTCCTAAACCGTAGCTCAGAACGGAAATCTGAGGGCACAGTTGCGTCTGAAATGTTCCGTTTACCATAGGAGAGGTGTAAACATTGCGGGCGCGGGCATGCGGTAAGAAGCGCCATCAGGGGAATTTTCGTTAATAAGTGGAAAAGTCCATTTATGAGTGTCGGCTCGAATAACTTATGAACAGAGTCTCAGATCCCAATATGATTCCGCCGTTGCGTTCAGAATGGCGCATTTACCCTAGGGGCGACCTTACCTGTGTTCGCATCGGGCGTCAGGTCCGAGGCGGGTTTGGCGCCGGCGGGCGGCTAATATAAATATCAACACCCCTGCCCCCTTTATCGTTCCTCTCGACATTTTTCGCCGCCGCTCCGCCGAATCGAGCAAACGAAGATCTCACAAGCTTGGATTTCGACGGCAGATGTTCCAGGAGCGTGCAACAGAAGCTCTGGAGCGCGGATCTAAGGCAGAACATCGGCGTTTCGCCCGCGAGGTAGGAGTTTTACGTTTTGAAAATCCCGGATCCCAAATTTCTGCATTTTTCTCTGTTTTGAACTTGAAGATGGGTAGATCTTGTCCTGGGGGTGCGCAGATGCTTCTGGATCTGCGTTTGGACCCCCGAGGTGCCTCCGGCGGACTTCGGAAGTTTCGTCGGCGCGGCGGAGAGCCGCCGGCCAGGGCGGGCCGGCGGCGGCGGCCGGTCCGGCCTCATTTTGATAAACTGGGGTCTTTAAACCCCCGTATCTTGCAATCTGGGAGTCGGATTCTCGTGCCATTTTCGGTGACGTGACCTTGACGACGACGCGAACCGTCTGGTGTAGGTTTTATGGTTTGAAGGTTCGGGAGTGTGGCCCGGGAGATAGAAACGTCGTATAAAATAAAATTATTTTATTATTTTACGACTTTGGGCTGTTGTAACTTCTACCCAGAGCGTCTGAATGACGTGACATCAGTGGCATTGAAACACTGATGTTACGAAGAACATTTTGAGTTGGTTTCTGAGTGTTGGGACTGAGAACAGGGTGCGGGACCCATGAGGCTGGGTTTTAGCGTTTGTAGAGAAACGCAACATTCGTACCAGGAGTCCGACTTTGAGGGATGAATAGTCGATCCTGTGTGTTTTACCAAGAGGATCAAAATAGTGTGATCCGTTCGATGAGTTTCGGGATCAAGGCATGGGCCCCACCCGAGCTGGCTTCAGTGAATAGTACCTTTTTCATCGGGTGTCCGTTTTAGAAGAGTGAGTAGTCGATTCCGCTAGTTTTCCGAGGGGATCCCCGTGGTATGATCCGCTCGATGGGTTTAGAGATAGTTGTGTGGGCCCCACACGAGCTAGCTACAGTGAATAGTTCCTTTTCACCGGTGGTCAATTTCAGGCGAGTAAGTAGCCTATCCTGCGTGTTTTTCTCCGGAGATCGTGATGGTGGCCTCAGTTTGGATTTGGAGGTGCGCAGTGTGGCATTGTTGTGGGTCGCTCGGGTTAGCGATGTTTTGGACAAGCAGTGGTTGAGGGTACTCCCTTGGTTCATTCCCATGAGGGTTCTTGTGGAATCACATCCTTCGTATAGGTTTGTGATCCTCTCGATGGAATGTTTAAACTATTAGAGTTGTGGCATCCCTCTGGTGGGCCTGGAGCGGGATCTTCTAGTATCTTCTCCCTAGATCGGGTTCTTGGTATCGCTATGACCGCTTATTAACAGGTGGAGATTCCCTATCTAGCAGGTTATCCTCGTAGGGTTTGTAGCATCATCGGGAATATGATCCCCTACGCAGTGGGTCGTGCTCATTAGGGTTGTGGCATCGTCGGATATACGATCCCCTACTCAGCATGAGGTTTATAGTAGGGTTGCGGTATCGTTGGTTATATGATCCACTACTCAGCGCTTGGTGTCGGTAGGGTTGTGGTATCGTTGGTTATGCAATCTCATACTCAACACGTGGTATTAGTAGGGTTGCGGCATCGTCGGTTCGATCCCCTACATCGTGAGTTATACTAGATAGGGTCCTGGTATCATCGTGACCAACTTTATATGGGCGATGATCCTCTATCTGAGTGATGTGCTTCTGTCGAGCACCAGATCGGGTTGTGGTATCCCCCAGTGGATCCTGGGTGTGAACCTCTATCTATGAGAACTACGCATGCCAGATCAAGTCGTGGTATCCCCCAGCGGACCCTGGGAGTGATCCCCTATCTGTGAGCTATGTATACCAGAGTGGGTTTTGGTATCCCCTAGCGGACCTTAGAGGGGATCCCCTATCCGAGGAGTTTGGTGGTACTGTTGCTTCGGTGAGTTATCCTTAGTGATGCCAACCGACGAGTGTGATCTCTCGGGTGAGCATCTAAGAGGTTTGTGAGAAACCCGATGGAGTGTATCTCTCGGATGAGTGTCATCTGGGGTGATAGTGATCATGGAGTGTGCTCTCCGGGTTATGGACAGTTGCTAGTGATGAGGTCGGTACCTCTTGTGGCTTGGTGCATGAGCTAAGTATATATGGGTTGTTCAAGGTGTATGTATGGGCATACACCTGAGATGAGCTATCTAGTTGTGTTTAGCCGAGGATGGTCACGAGATGGAGTTTCTATCTCGTCTGGGTTCTCTCTGGATGGGATGAGCGGATTGTTTCCTTTCAGTTTATCTCATTTGTTTTGGGTTTTTGGGGTGCCTACTAAGTATGCTTATACTCACCCCTGAACGGGCTTTGTCCACACATGTTTGTGTCTTGTGCTGACCACATGCCTTTCGACGGAGTCCCAGGAGGTCCCGGAGTAGGCGGAGCTGAGTGACCGAGACTGACCGGGGTTTTATCCGGTGCGGTGCCGAGGGAGCTTTCCGGCGGTGTTTGTGGCAGTGTTCCCCTTCTTCAGACGCAGGTTGGACGCGCTTTTGAAGTTTAGTTTTTCTGGGCCATGTTTTTTCCTTTGTACTTCCGCTGTACTCTGGTTGTGGGATAGTGTATGCATGCATTTTCTTTTCAGTTTTATATATCCTTTCACTTTTGCATGGAGGTGTATGTGGGTGCGTGTGTACAGATACCTTAGGCTAATGCCTCTCATGTGTGTGATAGCCTACTCGGCGCTGGTCGCCAACCCTGGGCCTATTGGAGGCGGGCTTGGGGAGTCGCGGCTCAAGCCATGTTGGGTCGGGTAGTGACAGAGTGGTATCAGAGGAGGTTGCACCTTTGGGATCCCTGAGCGTAGCTGTTCTAGCGGTCAGTTTGGTTTGGGTTGCATATTTTCAGTGTTAGGATGTTTCGAGTTCTTCATTCAGGCCAGCGACTACAGTGTTGGTGCAGCGGCCGACGTATCCATACACCATGACTCTGATAACCTACCTTTCGACTCGGGATATTCTTACACTGTTCATAGGGACATAATGTTACATGCATCATATAAGACTGTGTTTTTGGGTTTTCTTTTTCCTTCTTGAGTCAGCTGTCCAGATATACTATTTGATTGTGGTGCGTCTTGAATATATTTCAGGATGCCTCCACGACAACTGCTAGTGAGGGTTCCGAAATAGGATTGTGCCGATGACCTGCCCCATGTAGAGGATGTTGAGAAGGGCGCAGGTTCTAAGGATGCACCTCTAGGTGGTCTGCTAGTTGAGCCACCACCTGTCGAGCAGCTGGTTGTGCCTGCAGTGCATGATGAGGTTGCGCGCAGCCTGACTGCGCTGCGCGAGTTGCAGAGGCAGCGACCTCTGAGGTTTCGGGGTGATCCAGACCCCTAGGTAGCTGATGATTTTCTTGAGGCAGTCACCCGAGTTTTCCGCCTAGTGAGGACACCTCCAGATCAGATGGTGGTCCTAGCGGCGAGCCTTTTTCATGGTTCAGCCGAGCGATGGTGGAGCCTCGTGACGCAGTCCCATGAAGAGGAGATGCTCATGTGGTAAATGTTTGAGTGGCTCTTCAGGGAGGAGTTATATCTGGTGACGCTGAGGTTCGTGCATATTCAGGAGCTTCTGCAGCTTCGGCAGGAGGGCCTGATTGTGTCGGAGTACTCAGTGAGGTTTACGGACCTGTCGCGCTACTCCTTGGATATGGTTCGAGAGTCGTTCTTTAGGGCTCGGACCTTTGAGCAGGGCTTATGCAGTGACATCTGAGTAGGTGTGGTTTCCTTGTGCCTACCCACCTATTCTAGAGTGCTGGAGAGAGCTTCGGTGGTGGAGAGCTTTCTGGCTGAGCAGTTTCCCCCTGTTAGTGTTGGGCACGCGAGAGTGGGGACGTCGAAATCTTGTAGCTGACGGCAGACGCATGGGACTGGGTGTGGGCGTCGTTTCAGGAGGTGAACCCAGGATGGAGGATCAGAGGATCAGGGCTCGCATGCCAGTTTTGGTCAGCCGCTGGAGAGGCGTTGTTACGCTTGCGATAGTCAGGGAAATCTTTCTAGATATTGTCCGACCCGATGTGCTGCTGAGAGGGAGCCTGTCGAAGGGTCGCCTTGGTAGAGGCATCTTCTCGAGCAAGGAGGTCCGCATGGCGGTGGACGTGGCAGAGGAGCGGGTGTAGCAGCAGGAGCTGGTATGTGGTACCATTTGCCACCACCCCCACCCCAAGGTGGGCCACGCAAAGCTCAGGGATCTGGTGGCTGAGGGCGAGGACAGCCGCATGCCCTGGAGGCTGTTGACCCAGAGGCACCACAGATCGATAGAGGTATGCCTTCTGTCTTTTCTACTTACTACAGTAGTTTGATAGACATCATTTAGCGGTACCCTTATTTTCTATTTCTTGCTCGAGTTTTGTTCAGGGCATTGGTAAGACCTTGTGTGTGTGTTTTTCGTCATGCTTCGAATGCGTGATGAAGAGGGATCCTTCTCCCACCGAGACGTGTTTTTGTGACGCGATTAAAACCGTTCGGGCGAGTCAGTGCCGCCCAAAGCAGATAGTGTCAAGGTGTGGTGGATGAGTCCCTCTGTCTTATGCATTCGGGCAGGGGTGTTTGTTGGTGAGCTTGTTGTTGTGTGAGACCCAGTTGAGAGTCCAGTCGCCTTCCTGGTGCTTAGGGATTTTCGGGGATGAAAAGTTCTAAGTGGGGGAGGATGTAGCGACTCATATTTTTGCTCTATAAGACATTGTATTATTTCTACGAATAATTCCAGAGTTAGGCGCGAAGACAACGTGCGCTTCTGAGGATGGGGGTGCCCAGAATTAATTTTAAAAAAATATTAAGTATTTTTATACTATGCACGTAGAAGGGGTGTTATATCTCCTAAACGGTAGCTCAAAACATGAATCTGAGGGCACAGTTGCGTCCGAAATGTGCTGTTTACCCTAGGAGAGGTGTAAACTTTGCGGGCGCGGGCCTGCGGTGAGAAGCGCCACCAGGGGCGTTTTCGTAAATAAGTGGAAAAGTCCATTTACGAGCGTCGGCTCGAATAACATTTGAACGGAGTCTCGGCTCACAAATCTGATTCCGCCATTACGTTCTGAATGTCGCGTTTACATTAGGGTGACCTTACCTGTGTTCGCATCGGGCGTCGAGTCCGAGGCGGGTTTGGCGCCGGCAGGCGGCTGATATAAATATCAGTGCCCCCCCACCCTTTATCATTCCTCTCGACTTTCTTCGCTGTTGTCCACCGTTGCTCTGCCGAATCGAGCAAACGAAGTGCCCAGAAGCTCAGATTTCGACGGCGGACGTTCTAGGACCATGCATCGGATGCTCTAGAGTGCGGATCTAAGGCAGAATGTCGGCGTTTCGCCCACAAGGTAGGCATTTTACATTTTGAAAATCCCAGATCGTAAATTTATGCATTTGTCTCTCTTTTGAACCTACAGATAGGTAGATCGGGTCCCGGGGGGGCACGCAGATGGTTCCGGATATGCGTTTGGACCCCCGAGGTGCCTTCGGCGGACCTCGGAAGATTCGCCGGCACGCCACCGGCACGGTAGCACCGGCAGGGGCGGCCCGCGGCAGCGCCGGGCGCGGCACGACGGAGAGCCGCCGGGCCGGGCAGGCCGGCGGCGGCGGCCGGTCCCGGACGAGGTCGGTTTAGCCTCTTTTTGTTATACGGTGGTCTTTAAACCCTAGCATCTTGCAATTCGGGAGTTAGATTCGCGTGTTGTTTGCGGAGACGCGACCCTCACGGCGAGTCGAACCCTCCAGTGTGGATTTAAGGGTTTCAAGGGTTGGGATCGTGGCCCGAGAGCTAGAAAGGTCGTATAAAATAATATTATTTTATTATTTTACTACTCCGGGCCGTTGTAACATCTACCCTAAGCTTCCGAATGACGTGCCGTCAGTGGCATTGAGACCCTGATGGTACGACATAATTTTTGAGTTGGTTTCCGGGTGTTGGGACTGAGAACGGGACGTGGGCCCCACGAGGTCGTGTTTTTTCATTTGCGGAGAAACGCAGCTTTTGCACCATGAGTCCGATTTTGACGGATGAATAGTTGATCCTGTGTGTTTTACCAAGAGGATCAAAATGGTGTGATCCGATCAATGAGTTTCGGGATCGAGGCGTGGGTCCCACCAAATTTGGCTTTGGTGAATAGTACCTTTTTCACCGGGTGTCTGTTTCAGACGAGCGAGTAGTGGATTCCTCTTGTTATTCTGAGGGGATCGTCTTGGTATGATCCGCTCGATGGGTTTCGGTATCGTTGTGTGGGCCCCACACGAGCTAGCTACGGTGAATAGTGCCTTTTTCACAGTTGCTCAATTTCGGGCGAGTAAACAGCCTATCCTACATGTTTTTCTGCGGAGATCACGATGGTGGCCTCGGTTTGGCTTTGGAGGTGCGCAATGTGGCGTTGTTCTGGGTCACTCGGGTTAGCGACGTATTGGACCCGCAGTGGTTGAGGGTACTCTCTAGGTTCATTCCCACAAGGGTTCGTGTGGCATCACAACCTTCATATAGGTTTGTGATCCTCTCGATGGAATGTTTAAACTATTAGAGTTGTGAAATCCCTCCGGTGGGCCCGGAGTGGGATCCTCTAGCATCTTCTCCCTAGATCGGGTTCTTGGTATCAATGTGACCGCTTACTCAGAGGTGACGATCCCCTATCTAGCAGGTTAACCTTGTAGGGTTTGTGGCATCATCGGGAATATGATCCCCTACGTAGTGGGCCGTGCTCAGTAGGGTTGTGGAATCATTGGGTATACAATCCCCTACTCCGCATGAGGTTTATAGTAGGGTTGTAGTGTCGTTGGTTATATGATCCCCTACTCAGCGCTGGGTGTCGGTAGGGTTGCGTTATCGTTGGTTATGTGATCCCCTACTCATCGCGTGGTTTCGGTAGGGTTCTGACATCGTCAGTTCGATCCCCTACACCGCGAGTTATACCAGATAGGGTTCCGGTATTGTCGTGACCAACTTTATATGGGTTATGATCCTCTAACTGAGTGATGTGCTTCTGTCGAGCACCAGATCGGGTTGTGGTATCCTCTAGAGGATCATGGGTGTGATCCACTATCTGTGAGAACTACGTATGCCAGATCGGGTCGTGGTATCCCCCAGTGGACCTTGGGAGTGATCCCCTATCTGTGAACTACGTATACTGGAGTGGGTTTTGGTATCCCATAACGGACCCTAGATGGGACCCCTATCTGAGGAGTTTGGTGGTTGTGTTGCTTCGGTGAGTTATCCCCAATGATGCCAACCGAGGAGTGTGATCTCTCGGGTGAGCGTCTGAGAGGTTTGTGAGAAACCCGATGGAGTGTATCTCTCGGATGAGTGTCATCTGGGGTGACAATGATCATGGAGTGTGCTCTCCAGGTTATGGACAATTGCTGGTGATGAGGTCGGTACCTCTTGTGGCATGGTGTGTGAGCTGAGTATATCTGGGTTGTTTAAGATGTATGTATGGGAATACACCTGAGCTGAGCTGTCTAGTTGTGTTTATCCGAGGATGGTCACGAGATGGAGTTTTTCTCTCGTCTGTGTTCCCTCTGGCTGGGATGAGTAGACCGTTGCCTTTCAGTGGATCTTTTTTGTTTTCGGTTTTTGGGGTGCCTACTGAGTATTTTTATACTCACCCCTGCACGGGCTTTGCCCGCACATGTTGGTGTCTTGTGCAGACCACATGCCATTCGATGGAGTCCTAGGAGGACCCAGAGCAGGCGGAGATGAGTGAGCGAGACTGACCGGGGTGTTTGCCGGTGCGGTGCCGAGGGAGCTTTCCGGCGGTGTTTGGGGTAGTATTCCCCTTCTTCAGATGCACGTTCGACGGGCTTTTGTAGTTTACATTTGGTGGGCCCTGTTTTTTCCTTTGTACTTCTGCTGTACTCTAGTTGTGGGATAGTGTATGCATGCATTTTCTATTCAGTTTTATATATCTATGCACTGTTGCATGGAGGTGTATGGTGGTGTGTGTGTAAAGGTACCTTAGGCTAATGCCTCCCATGTGTGTGATAGCCTACTCGGCACTGGTCTCCAGCCCCTATCCTATTGGAGGCGGGCTTGGGGAGTCGCTGCTCGAGCCCCGTTGGGTTGGGTCATGACACAAGGCATTAGAAAAGCAAGCTGAGGAAGATCACAAAGAGCTGAAGAAGTTGAAGACCATTGTCAAAATTCTAATTTACAAGGATAAAAATAGTCCAATACGATATTTTGTTGTATTTTTCCATGTACTAATATTTCCAATCATAATGAAATTTTCAATGCTTGTCTTGTTTGTATTTTTTACCAATATTTCAGGTACTATATTGATTTCCATTCCCCAAACTATTTCTGAAAATCACAAAGGGGGTGAAAGGAAAAATATTTATAAAAGGGAGATGAAAAATCTAAAGAAGAAGACATCTAAGACTAATATGATCATCAATAAGTAATTATGAGTGATCATTACGAAGATTTCCTTATTCCGTAAATCTAGAATATGATCCTTAGTGTTCCTAAGCATAAGGAAGAGCTAGTGGTATTCACCATTGTCCATGAACAAAGGGATATACCTTTAATTTCAATGTCTAGAAATTTATTCTAAGTCCTTACATTCTTTTTTAAGGATGTTTGTTCTTTCCAAAATGGGGTAGATTTTTAAGTCAATATGGTTTTCCTTATGAATTTTCTACTCCTTAATATAAGGGGGACATTGTTAAGTCATCAAAAATTCCTTATGACTTGACCATTACTCTTGTTTGGAAAATCACAACACCTTATTTCATGGAAAAACTCATTTTACACCTATTTTACTTCCACAAGGAATATTTCCTTCCCAATGGAAATTTACCACTACCTTATTTCATGGAAAAACTCAATGTTCTGGTTTCAAATTCTTGTGAATACAGAATCTAAATTACAATGAAATTTATATTCCAGAATTCTACAGAATTCAGGTTCCAAATTTCACCAAAACAGAATCTGAATATCTTAGTACTGAAGACTCCGAATTCATTAACTTACATTCCAAACATTCATTTTCTCCATTTCAATTTCTGTTTTTTATTATGCTTACACTTTTTCAATTACAAAATGATGTCGGGTTTTTAGTTATAAATTAACCGTTGTTTGAGTGACATGTATTCAGGTCCTTCCAAAATTCAATGACGAATATGACCGTTGGAGGAGGGAGCCGATCGTTGGAGCATTGCCTATAAATATGAGCTCATTTAAAAATAAGATACAACTTGACAACATATTTGACATATGTTATTACATGCTATGTAAGTGATTTCTAGAGAGAGGGGATCTTATAAAATCTCAAGCTTCATACAGAAGGATTGAACAACTTGTTCAAACTTTTCTTCGTGCAGACATGCTTCATGAATCTCTGATTGTTGGTGTGTACAATTGAGGGCTTCAGGGGATAATAAGACAGAGGTTCCAACACCATGAAGTTGAGGGCTTCTTTGCAGAGGAAGATAGTGGTTCCAACTACCTGATAGTTGAGGGCTTGCAGGGATAGCAAGACATACTCCGATCTTCGTGTCGAGGGCTTTCCCTAGTATCGGTAAGACAGACTTTCTTGAAATTATAAATCAAGGGACCTTTATCCAAGGTTTTTGGATACCCTCCTCTTTTTGATAAAAGAGTTTATACCTTTTACCAGTAGTTTTACTACTCTATTTTTTCAGTAAATTTGTATTATTAAGGAATATATAACTATCATGTACTTCCTTACTCTTGTACTCTAATATAGTTAGATTTTATTTGTTTAAGGAAGAATGTTCATCTTTGTAAACTTTAGTTAAGTTATTTTTTCAGAATCACTTTTCCGAAATTTAGCAAGTAATTAGAAATTATAGAGGTCTTATGAATTATCTTTTTTAACCTTGTTAAACATAACCATCTTTAAAATTTCCAAAGGAATTTTTAAAATGTACAATTCTCCCCCCTCTTGTATCTTTCTGAGAATCTCATTCTTTTTTCGATCATATGTTTGGAATTATAGAGTATATTATACTCAGACATACCATCCTAACAATTTTTTTTACATGTATGAATTATTCAAATAATTTATATTGGTATTCAATTATTTACACCAAATAATTATATTTAAATCATATTCTTGATTCTTTGCATAAACAAATAATTTATTTTATTACTAACTCCACTAGAAAATTACTAAATTTATATGAATAAAATTCATCATAAGAATTAATTACAAAAAATCCATCCAAGTAAAAGAATTCAATCATATGAAATCAAGAATCATTAATAGAGTAATCTTGGGGAGAAAAGTAACCCAAAAAAACATTTCAATATTTTCCACAAGCCTCCATGACAATAAATACATTGACCCAAAATACAATTACCAAATGATAGTTTACTTATAAGGGATATAACTTACATCATAATTATAACACATAATATGTATAAATAATATTGAACCATTAAATTAAAGATCCTAACGATGTACAAGGAAATTACATGGTAGAAGAAAAAGTAAATAAGATATCATACATAAGATATCACTCTGTATATTAATTTAATATAACATAGAAGTTGATTAACAACATTCGATAAATAATAAAAACATCCAAATTAAAAAAATATTAAATCTATCTATAAAAAAAACTGAATTAATTCAATAAATGAACAATTCATTAAATTAAACAGGATAAGATCATTTAGTAAAAATACAAAAAATAAATTTATTCTAAACAATTTATAATGAAGCTATGTATTGTTGATATTAAATAATTTAAATAAAAATAAAATTTATATATCAATTACCAATTTCAAATCCTTCATATAACTAATTATATCAAATATTTATTTTATATATGTTATATTATATAAATTAAAAATATTATTTTCAAATATATTATTTAAAATATAATGTAATCATAATATCCTATATTTTATATTACCTAAATTGTAGTCATATAAACTAACAAAACATCATTTTATAATGTTTCAATAATTTATCAACTAATCAAATTTATTTTAAATAATTAAAATTAATTATGATGAATGATTTATATTACAAAATATAAACAATTTATATTTATTCTACTATTTTAAATTATAATATTTGTAAAAATTTCTCTTATGATTTCCATGTAAAAAATTTGTATCTAATAAAAAATTAAATCATTATTAATTTAGAAAATATTATTTAAATTTAGAAATATAATATTATATAATATTTATTTAAAAAATACTTATAATTACATAATGAATATTTATAAACATTATACAGTTGATTTATTTATAGACTATATATAAATTACATTAATATTCTATAATAAATATATAATAATTTATAATCAATTTATAATATATTTTATTCAATTCCTAATTGAAATATAGAAAAATTAAATTTATTTGAACTATTTTATTTAGGGATATATATATATATATGTTTTATCAAAAACAATAACGTATGATGAAAAAGTTACATTAATACTAACATTAATATATCATGATTGATAATGTGAATACATTTATCTTGTATACCAGCATAATATTAGTCCATGGAACTATGCTCTCACAGTTTATGATATAGATCTAGTATAAGAATAACACTATATGAAGATAAAAATATGGTATTGACCAAGTAAGAGTTTCTATCATGTTTAATGATAATTCAATTTATATTATTAATCTAGAAAATCATTAATGGTAGGTTGTAGTAGACACCAATATGTGATTGAATATCCTTGGAGACCAATTTAATGATATGTCATGATATCACCTTGATGAGTTGGAGATATGTTTTTCTTTAGTGGATTGGAAATATATTTTTTCCATGAGACAACATATCTTATGTTTTGATATATTAAAACCAGATGTTTTGATATATGTCCTATCCAATGACGTAAAATATCTTATGGAATGGATTTACCATGGATGTATCATCATTAGATTTTAATATTTTATGAAATATTTCATCAATAAAAGATAATTGTAATGATCTAATACCATTGATAGGGTTTTATGTATATTTAGCATTTAATAAATTAAAATAATCATCGATAAAAACAGAAAAACCATTTAATATTTCATTAAACAATATATTAATAATACTATAATGAAAAAAAATCAAAACCATACCGATTATCTTTGGAAATTATATCCAAAAAGATTATTTATCGATAGAAAACATATTTTTTTAATGCACCTTACTCTATGATGTATTTGTGGAAAAAATTGAATCGGTCATAATATTTTTAGTACAATTCTCTGATCCCATGAGATGTAAATATATCACTCAATCTTAGGAAGTGTAAGGAGTATAGTTTAGTTAGAGAGAATAATTTCGATGCAATCTTTAAGAAATCAGTAATTCTTATATAAATGTATTTTGATTGATTATATAACTCATAACAAAAATCATCAACATCATGCATCTTTTTATAAGTTATAATTCATACATGATGTTTGAAAATATTTGTAAATCATTCTAAATTATTTTACCAATGTTTCATATTATGAAATTTTTAATTTATGATTTCCATCAATCAATGAAATTATGAATATTAACTATTAACTTATTAATACCATATTCCAATACTAAGATTTATGAGAATCATTCTATATAATTCAATTATTAATAGTATAATGTAACAAGACTACATCATATTATAAGACAACATTTGAACATATTATATGAATTTAAGGAAATGGTAATATTTATTTTATTGCAATTCCAATTAAAAAACACTATGAATTATGGAATATGAGAGGTTTGATTATGTGGAATATCTCAGAACTATATGAATGTTTATATCCATTTTACAGAAATAGGGATTCAAAGTATTTAAAACTGATGCCAATTATATACTCCTTAATAGATTAATTTAAGAATATTTATCCAATGAAAACAAATATATTTCCATTATATAAAATGATGAAGGAAATTAATTTTGTTTAAATAAATAATATTATGGACTAAAATAGACAACCAAATCATTATATTATAGTCATGATTAATATTTTAAAAAAATCCTCATTTTTAATGAGGTTGATTTTTTCACAATAACTATATCAAAATTAATAATTACCAATGGGTAATTATTATCATTTAAATAGATATCATAAAATTAAATTTATTGAATATTTCAAATTAAAATATGATTTTGCAATTGATGAGGTGCAATTTAAAATTTTCATTGATTGTAGAGTTTATAGTTTTCCTTAGTTTATAGGAGACACAAAGATTATGAGTAACTTTTATTTAAAAATTCAAAATGTACAAGGAGGTTCTCATATTTTTTGGAATGAATGATTCCAAGGAGATGAATCACCAGAATAAAGACAAATGATATTATAAATAGAAGGTAATTTCAACATGGTCAATGTGATAAAATATAGTAAAATCATTGGGAAGCTATTGTATATAATATATACATTAATAATAATTGTGTTTTTAGATTTTCAATTGGCAAGTTAATAATATAATCCAAAATATATGAACTAAAAAATAGGTTAAAGGATAATATTACATTTCAAAAGTACAATGGATTTTAAAAAAAAAATTATAGTGCTAGTTTATAGATGGTGTTAGTTAGATTTATGGATATAGATTGGGATAGTCATGTGGATGATTTAATTTCATTATTTAATAGAGAATTATATCATAGAGGATAATCCACTTTAATGTTAAGAATAATTAATGATTTAATTTCATTGAATCCTTTTAAAGCTGAGTATATATCAAGTACATATGAAAGCACATATTTTTATATATGCAGAAACAACAGCGGAATGATGGAGTGTATATTTATTAATGTATTTTAATTGGGTGAGTAATAATGATTGATATATTTCAAAAAAATCCATCATTATAGAATAATGATCATTGAGATAAATTATTACTTTATTAGTTAAAATGTACAATAAGGGCTTATAATGTTGAATTGTGTGTGTGATTCCCTACCATGGATCCCCTAGCCCAAGTCTGTTGACTAAATAACCTCATCAGTTTCTCTATGTATGTATGATGATATCACATAGATGTGTGTTAATGAACTGTATCATACTTTTTTGAGGTTAAGAACTTAGTATTATATAAACAATATAGTAGATCACAAAATTGAAAAAAATAAATTGTTAGTATAAGAACTAAATATTATAAGAAATAATAATATCATCATATAATACATCAAAATGGCATACAATATCCATTGTATCATGTTATAGGATCCCTAAATATGGTGAATTGTTATATAAAAAATTGAAATTATGAAATTATCATTCACTATAAAAGGATCCTAGATCATGTCCCAATATCACCTTGATCCATATTCTCTAGTATCTACATTTCATTCTATCATAGGGTCCTTTCTCTTTAATGGATCCTTTATCATAAAGAATATATATTCATTAAGATGACCATACTGTGTGTGAGTATAAACAATATAATTCACCATGAATTCATCATTAATAAAAATTCACTATAGGTGTAAATATTAATAAATTAATATTTCCATATAAATATACATCCATCAATAACATCTTTTTCATTGTGATCTATCAAAATTACATGAATCACAAAATAAACATGCATATGATTTATACAATAAGGAATTCAAATTGAAGTATTAATAACCAAACAAAACATGTTGAAAATGCCAATAAATCAGGTCACAATTACATCATGCACAACATAAAATTCCCACCCATTCATGAGTGGTCACCATAAGACCACCAACCCATCATATAATTCATTATGGAGTACATAACCAAACCATATTACAATCTCTTATCAATCAATGGTGGTCATAATAATCACACTAAAACATAAAAAACACAATTAAGTCCACATAAGGTAGAAAATAGTAAGTAAAATTTCCTATACGGATCTACACAATCATATGTATTTTTAATGAAACCCATATATTAAATTAACAATTTATTATCGCTATTAATTATACTAAAAGCATTTTGCAGGTTATATTTTTGGATGATAGCCCTATTATTATCAATTTTAGATGCCATTATTTCTGAATAATTAACTCACAATCTGACCCCCACCCAATTAAAGTGTCAACCACATATTTACATATTAACCAAGTTAATTTTTTTATATGGTAATAGTTTTAAATAGACTACACATGATCCCATATGAAAATTTATAGACACAACATTGAATGATGGGCATAAAATGGTATGTAAATCAAACCTCAATCATTAAAATTCATAGTCATCCAAATATAAATTTGAATCAAGACAATCCTTAAAAATCTGTTAATGATTCCCCAACATCTTCATATTAGTTTTATATAATTATGAATAGGGTGAAAAGATATCTTTAGATCATGTTGGTTAATAGACTCTCCAAAAGAGGAACACTGACATAATTATAAATTAAACGAACTAAGATATTATCAAAAGGGAGCTATAATCATCAATCAGAGATTGTAAAGGTATTCATGGTCATGTATGTTTCAAATGTGAAGGGGGACAACTGAAATAGGGTTCCATTTAAAATTTATATTTTTAACTCTCCATAAATACTACTAAGGTGGTTGTTCACAACATCACCTATGTGGTAAATTCGTGATCAACTGATATATAATACATTTAGTAATACAATAAATACAATACCAACTTTTCTCAAATCTTCATAACAAGATATTCTATATAATGTTTTTTAATTCTTCTAAAACTATTAATGTTTTAAGGAATATATAATAAATGTTTCCTACTTTTAGAGGCATATCAGTTGTATGTCCATCTAAATCAACCAAAATATACTCTCAGTTGATCCCAAAACTTGAAATCATCCATGAACATAAATATACAATAATCAATAGAATTTTAATCCATAATAGAGTAAATTTTTTTATTGAAGTTACAAACTCCCCATGTATAAAATTTCCTTTCATATGATGCATCTCAGATGGTCCTAATAGAATATAATCATCCACAACACCCACTCATCAATCTATTGATAAAAATTATCAACTTTGTTCTATATATTTATCTATAAAACATGGACTTGAGGGACTATCATCCCATGTATAACATTATAAATATAGTTTAAATTCCCTATTAATGCTTCTTAATGTAGAGTTTATCCTCTATCTCAAAATTATAATTATCATTATATGAAAAAGGATTATTTCATTCTTCCATAATAATTACTCATAAAAATATTCATCCATACCGAGATTTTAGGAGAGATTCACAACCAATAAGCCACTATATAAATCCCATGTATTACCCTTAATGGAAAAATATAATGTGATTCATGTTTTACCTACGTCATTTACCATTGATACTAAAAATTATATGAGGCTCATAGGAATACCCAGTTAGCCATGATTAATTCCAAGGGAGATCACATTTAGTACAGATATAGAAAATTTAATCTCTAAGTTTCAACTGACCAATTATGGATCAATTTCTTCTTCTTAATTGTTTCCCGCAACAATCATATTGTGATCACAACCAACTCCCCTTTTGATAAGAAAAAATAGAATTGTGAAGTATAAAAGTATCAAAGGATTAAATTTTAAATACAAATTATGTTTTTCTGTTATATGAGTGATCGAACAAAGATATATGGTCACCCCATTCTACACCAAAATAAGGAATGTATTAACTATTAATTTTTTCCATTATACAGATCCACTATTCAGATCACTATCTATAGAAGGATGGTTTATTGTGTTCATATTCATTAGTAAAACCATGGAATTCAATAATACTTTACAAAATGATGATCTAATATAATAATCCTAATATGAACCCATGATTAAAAGAACATAATGAAACTAAACTATCTACAAAAAAATATATCCAAAACTCTTATGTCATTTTATTTTCCCATTTGGTCTTGATATGTTTGAATTTTATCAATCAATAAACTTCCAACCAAACTGAATCATGTCGTCTCAGGGTCTGAGGTAGTTCCATGATAAATTTTCTCTCCCCTAAATACAACTTCAAAACCTATAATAGAAGGGATTAATGTAGAATACCAAATTCATATTATTCTACCATTATCTTTTGATATTTATTGATGTGATGAAAAAACCCCAATATATTATTCTGCATACTAAATTAAAAAAATGAAAAATCATATTATGAAACATATTAAATCTAAATTGATTTACCATCAATTAAGAGGTAATATAGTCCCTCATCAACTATTAACTCACAAATTAAGGGAACACAACCCTACCACGGATTCAAAACATATTAAAGTTATCTGAAGTATATCTCAAGATTATATTTTCATCTATTATCCATTACTGCATCATGACATAATCTAAATGAATAATATTCCTAGACATCACCCAGTGTAACAAATAAGATATAATAACCCTAAGAATATAAAACATAGATTCAAATTGTATCAATATATCTATCACCCAGTCTATGGGTATTATCATTAGTTTTAATTCCTTACCAAATGTTTGATCACCATGCTCTAGTTTTCTTTCTACTAATAGTATCCATAAAAATAATCATCATTTTCATGGAAGGTTCCATTAAAATGAATATGTTTAAATGTTACTCAACCAAATATTTATGAAGAAAATTAAAGTACATCAAGGTGATAGTATATCACAAACCCAATTGGAATATTGAATCACACATGTCATAAGATGTGAAAAAAGGAAACTTATCATTCTAATGTTGCAAAGAGGTTGACTCGGGTCATATCAAATGAAGATATTCGTTAATATTTTTCCAAATAATATAATTCAACTAAACAACCTATTTTTGTTTTTATTATTATTTTAGGAAATTAATGGAATTTTTAGAATTTAATAAAACATTGAAATATTAAATTAACATGAAATTATAGAATGTGATTAATAAATAATTTACATATACATTTTAGGATTTTTTATGGGTTTCATCATACCCATGAAGATGTATAATTATTTTTTATGTTTTATTTATGAAAACCAAATATAAACTATCGTTATTTTTAGGAAAATGTGGAGGTAGAACCACTTTTATTGGAAATAAGAAAATAAATTAATTGGTATATGAAGGGGAACATATAAATTAAGAAAAATTCCCAGTGCATAAAGACCAGCAACATATCTTTTTCATCAATCATTCACCTACATTTATTTCCACAACTTGAATATTTTTACAGTCAAATATTCCGTGTCTGCACCCCCAACCTCTAAATCTTCTCAAACATGATGTAATGGAGTTAATAATTTTATATATGGTCTTATCATCAATGATTTCACAGTCAATGTTGTTCACCCCAATTTCATGAGTTTTTCAAGAGGGGTGTCCCTTTAACAATGTATCTTAGTGTCACAGTCAATTTTTTTTCAGAGGAGGGAGCCAAAACTAGTTTCTGAACCACCACATTGAGATACAACAGAGACAATTTCTTCTTATATGCAACTATATTAAAACATTCATTTTCGACAACATATTTTGAGGATGTTGGGAAAACATTATAAGAGACTGGAGAATAACCTTCTGTTATTTTATTTCCTTTTTGAATACTTGAAGAATCTATCTTACCCAATGAATGTTTTTTTCAACCACATTTTATATATATTCCTTATTAACTTTTTCATTCATGTCATTTCTATTGCCTGCTGTTTGGGAGGCATCAAATATTTAATGTGACATTATTAAATGAATCATCAATTTCAATTACACATATTCATGTAATCAACCTTAGTGTAACACATCAATCATGATTATGACATCATCCTAGACCCAAACCCATTGATTGTCATTTTATACACTAAAAGGATCAACATTATACAATAAAGTGACTATGGGATGGAAAATATTTGAACAATAGAATAGAAATGAGAATGAGTCTAGTGTTGATGTAGAAATCACTACACCCATGCACTTCACTCCCGCAAATCACAAACAGAAAAAAATATAAGAACTGCCATTTTGAATGAAATAGAATACCCTCTTGTCCCAGGCCACAACTCAGGTTTGAATCTAATTTTATAGGGTAAGAGGTAACATTAGATGGGATGAAATGAAATGAAAAAAATTAATAAAACATGAAATATAGAAATAATTGGAGGAATAATGAGAAAAACATTCAAATAAAACAAATATATATATATAGATAAATAATTAAAAAAAGCTGAATAATAAAATGAAAAAGATGAAGATAGAGATTAACATCGATTGGAATCATAATGAAAATTAAATATATCTCATAAAAATAACTAAATAAAAATTATATATGAAGTAAAGATAAATAGGAAATCAAATTAAGTACAATTATAATTGATGAATAACTAACAAAAAACTTTCCTCGTACCTCTCATGGATGGTGTAAAATCCTATTAGTTGTCTAACCACATCCACATTTTAATGATAGTGGGATCCTTAGATCGGTTTTCAAGAAATCTCCCTTGATAATGTATCTTTCACAAGTTCAATTTTAATTTGGACGATTATTTGAGAAATATGTTTATAATTTTATGAATATATTAGGATTAAATAAGTATGTTCATAGATAGAGGACCGTGTGGGATAGCTTTATCCTTTGTTTTATCACAGATTAGATGAATTATTAATGTATCAAATCTCATGAATATGTTGAAACAAAATGTGGATTCAGTTGAATTGATGCATGGAAATAGTGGTTCTCATTAGCTACTCAATTATATTCTCTTTAGAGTGGATGAATGAATCTTCCTAACTGGTTGTATGAGTTTCCAAAAGTGATACCAATTGATATTGACCATTGGAAGTGGGAGTTATCATGAGACCACGATTAAAAATCAATGTACATGGAGGATTCCTGGTAGTGCATTGGTGGATGGATATATTGGATGAAGGTTAAGCGATAGTGAGTGGAAGATATGGCTATGGATTGAGTGTCCAAGCATAGGGTGTGCATTTTTAAGCATAAAAAGTTGTATTATGTTCATGTCCCTCATCTGAATGGTGAAGTGGGGTCATGCTCACCTAAATGAAATCGTCACTAATACATGTATCATAAGCTTAAATCGGTGTAGGATCTAAAAATAAAATAACAAACATAGAAATGTATCAATCCACACTGATCGGACAATTAAGGATCTCATTCACCCTATGCTCACATGGAATATAACCATGGGCCTGATGCTCTTACTATTGGCTGACTTACTATGTGGTTTTGTATGCCTTATTAGTTCTATAGAACAACTATATGGAGTTATCTGTCCATTGAATAGATGCCTCCTTATAAAAAACATATATTTCTTTGATCAAAAACACAAGTATGATAGGAAATTGGAAAACACATGAGAACCATTAAAAAAATCATAATTGAAAATAATAACCAACACTCAACAATCTTTGTCTGTTTTAAACCATATTAATTTATTCCATTACAAATTATCACTTTCAAATAAAACAATTTAATTCATAAGTATTAAGATTAAATAGTAAATTTAAACCATTTAAAATTGTTAAATGAATATGCATAATATTTGTGTGAGTCAAATACAGAAACACTTAAATTATGAATTTTCTCAAGAATAAAATATTAAAATTGAATTTAAATGACTCTAATGTTATAAATATTAAATTTAAAATGTAATTAGAATTAGATAATTATCAACTCAAAAAAAATATTCATATGTCAGAGAACATATCAATTTAATTACCCATTTTTTTGTGAAATAATTATTTTGAGTATTTTATGTTATCCATTTTGAAAATTATGGCACATAATTTCACAATAATTCAAGATCCTTAAGTCATCATTTTTATACTTTGAAAATTATGATATATTATTTTTTTGAATCATTTCACTCATAAATCATGATATAATTCAGATATATTTATGCTCTTATCATGATAACATCATCCTCATCCATTGTCTTCTAAATTAACTACATTATCCATATTGAAAAGAAATAATACAAATGAAATCATAGTGGACATTCAATTAATGTTCCATTGAATCTACATCGAATGGTTGGAAAGAATTTTTGATTAAAAATTATTGTTCAAAGAGTATGTTTATCTCATAATTTATAATGTATGATATTAGAATTTAAATATTAATGAAATTCAGCCTAATAATGTAGAAAATATTACATAACCGAAACCAAATAGTATGGTCATGATTATGGAAAATCATAATGAATGATTTGTGCACCTTTATTAAATTTTCATAATAAAGATACATATCTCATTTTTATCAAGGTAATTTTCTTTATAATTTCTTAAAGTAATTCTATGAATGGGTCTCAAATCTATTACCTAAAAACATTTGATAAAAACTCATAGTCTAGTAATGGTTATCTTTTACTCTTATAAGTGCCAACTGATATTTTATTTTATTTATTGACGATGGGAAAATGAAGTATTATTGATGAATTAGAAACAATTATCAACACATATAATTAGAATCTCAAACATTTTCCATAAAATTTATTTTATCTCTTCCACCTTGAATCCCTTCACCCCCACACATCAACATTTAAATATCTTTAAAATTAAAAATGGTGGGTTGGAAGGGATAAAAAGTCTTGAAACGTGGCTCATTTATAGAAAGGTCATTTATGGTATGTTTGGGCCAAGTAATAATTAATGTAAATATGGTGTTTAATTATAAATGTTTTTTAAAATGGTACCCCAATATTTTTAAATATGGGATTTCATATTCATGAATTTGACATGTTTAAATGAATGTTATATAATTTTTAATATCTTCCCATCAATCAAGAAATATGATCATGAATAAATAAGATATACATGATCTATAAATCATATTAGGAATATGAAATATAGCATAGGAAAACCATTAATGAGATAAATAATAATAACATATCAATTATCATGAATTTTTGAACTTCAAATCAGGATAAATTGAAAAAAAAATATTATTTTCATGAATCAGTTTATTTTCTCAAATCATGAGTCTAAATATTAGTATCCATATTAAATTTAACAATTAATTTTTCGATTTTAGTCCTTAAATTTTAATATATTTTAATTTCAAAACCTACAATCATGTGATTCTTAAGAAGCACATGATCCCGTGATACATCTTATAAATGATGAATTGAAACATGGTCATGAAATTTCATGTTTAATGCTCAAAAAAAGATATCAGTCTGAAATGTTGAGAGATTGAATATAAATAATGTTTTAATTAACTCCCTATTATATGAATCTTATGTGTTTTCTATACACTATTTATGGCCATCTATGTGCCATCATTGTCCTGAAAACATCAATTATTAATTTTTTCATAACGATCATGTTATTAATTGTTGAAAAGATAAGAGGGAGTGAGTTTCATGTGAGACTAATCATAAAATTGGTATTTTATTTCATTGAAATCATATAAAAAGATATTTATTTTAATGATCCACTTGGTTGGCTATGATGTTTTGATAAATATATAGGGATGTACTCATGGATATCCATTTTTTGGTGGATGGTGGGTCTTCTTTGACATGAACCACTATATATGACTTATACTATCTTGTATCTCTTATTTGATTGTGAGGGAAATTATATGTGAATAATACACCATATTTGCGCACTTCACAATGTGTTATAGAGTTCATGGTGGGTTATGGATGAAGTATTGAACATCCACCATAATTTTTTCAACTTTCGAATGGTCATATTCACCATTATACTATATCTTAAAGTGTGTTTTATTAAAAGATAAATAAGAGGGAAATTTTAAATTTAACGTAAAAGAATTAATTTCAAAATCATGCTATCTAATTTTGTTATTTTGTATTTATTGTTTTCCCAGAAGATCCACTATAGTGTATCATTTTACCCCTATAATAAATTATTTATCTTTTTAAGGATCTCCATGTGTTCTCAAATAGGATCGTTTGAATTTTCATCATATTCCTCCAAATAATTATTTGATTTTTTTAATAATAATAATCTTATATAATTGGAATTATAATAAAATTATATTTAAATTATATTAAAAAAATTTCATAAATTTATCATTTATAGGAATTATATCTGATTCAATATCAACATTAGTGGAAATCACCTCCTGGGGATGATCTTTACTGGTAGATAGTACATAGTCTAGCTCCTCTTTTTTTAGACTCCACCACTTGGTTGTGTCTTTTTCTTCCATGGATCAAGTAACATATAGTTGTACTTGTTATTTTACTTTTTATAGATCAAATAGATCCATTTGTAATTACTACTCATTCAAGAATTCAACTATATATTCTTGACCTCCCAGACGTAGCTCTGATGAAATGTATTCTTCATCATGAATCCATGCTAGATCCTCACAGTCAACCTGAATTATGTTCTTCAAATGTTTTGGGGATGGATACACATCAAGAATAGTCTCAATTTGTTGGATTCCCTAAAAAATTAGGGTAGACCAGTGGTGATTCACTGTTATCTACTTGCTCTAGTTTGGACATCTCTTATAGTTCTTACAAATTTACCATTTTTAATTCCATTTTCCATGGAATATCATCAGATTATCTATCATCTGATGAAATTTGACATGTAAATTATTGTTGACCACTAGTTCTTGATATTTAACTTGAATAATGTTTTAAAAAATTATGGGTGGGAATAAGTAACACTCTACATGTGTTTTTTCTTTTTTTATAATATTTAATGAAGTACTCTCAGAATTTAGCAATCTCTATCACCAATACATTAATCCCTTGTTCATCATGTGATGCATTGAGATATAGTATGAGGTCCTTGAATTCATCCTCTATACTATTTGGGATTGGATCTCCCCTAATCTATATAATACATATAGAAACACTATCTTTAATTGAAAAGTGTGATTTATTTGTTGGTTCTTGCACCATGTATTTTTTATAACAAGTCTTATAATCGTTTTTATCCTTCACATTTGAGTAATTTTACCGTTAATTGAAAAAAAATATCATCTGATAACATCATGGAATATAAATTTATTATTATTAATTTTGGGTTGTTAAAAATATGTACTATAAGAATGTTAAAAAATTAGGAATACACTGATTGTATCCCTAGAAACAATACCAGTTTTGACACACATCTCTTATAGGTCATGGAAAAAAAATTAATTTTTCTAAAGAAGCAATGAATATGATGAAACTCATCTCACTTGTAGATATTTCTAGTTATTTAACTTAAATAATCAAATTCACATAAACTTATTTATTTTGGATGTTTCTATTATATTACCAATGAAATTTAATTTTAATAATTTAATCCAATGTAAAAAACTATCATGAAATGAAATGATGAGATTTTTAATGAAAGTAAATAGCCTTTTTAGTTTTGATTACGAGTTTCATCATTCTGGTTTTTGTTTTTTTTACCTTCATATTTTAATCTTATAATCTCACTTTTAAACTAGTAATATGTTATTTAAGGGTGTGAAATAACAAATTATTTTTGTAATCTTAATTAAAAATACTACAATAAGAAAAGGTGATGGAAAAACTCAATTCATAGTTTGACATCTTCCAGGACCCAAATCAATTATATTAAATTTCATCATCAAAATAGATCTCTTTATTCATATGGAGATATATAGTTATTTAAAAGGGATGAGGAATATTTAAAAATTATGTGAAATTATTTATAGTTTAGTTTCATGTTGTACCATTTCCACACTATGGAACATCAATTTTTGACATCCAAAACATAATAAAACGAAATTTGTAACATTCAAAATGAATTGGAAACACACATACCTCCCCTACAATTACCCTATGTTAAAACATAATTTATTATGGTGTGCATTAACTCTAGAGAAGAAAAATATTTAACTAAAATAAAAAATATTAAGGATAAATGAAGAAATAGATAAATAAAGTGAATAATAATTGAAGAAAATTTAAATGAAAAAAATATATATAATATATAGAGTGAATATTAAATGAAGACGAAGAATAGAGTGACAAACAATAAGAGAAAGATAAGTAAATTTGTGGATTATATGAATTAAAAATTCATATATTTAATTATAATGTAATTTATAAATTCATAAGATTTAAAAAATAAAATAAAATGAAAAAAAAGTAATCAAAAACTGAATAAAAAGGAATAGCAGTATGACCTCCACCGTTTCATAGATCTTGTGAACTACTTTTAGGGTCTGAATTTTTCCTCTCTATTTTCGATGTGGGATCCCAGATTCAGAATAAATAAAATATCCCCAGATATATTAAATTTAAAGGATGTGATCATAATCTGAATGACTATTTAAATATATTTGTTTTGATTCATTGAAAATCATGGGACTTTACAAACTACAATTTAGAAAACAGACTATGCGGGAAATCATTCACATTGATTTGTGAATGGATTTGATGAATGGGTCATGTATGGGATTGTAAGATGATTTGGAACCTAAATATGGATCAGGGTGAAGGGAAGTAAAAGGGAAGTGATTCTTATAGGATCATCTATTATCTACCCTTTGATCGGGATTGATGAATCATATATAGATGTTTTATGATGTATTTGAAGTGACCTCAGGTGATCCTATACATTGAATGTGAGAGATACATAGATCCCAAGCCTATGTAGTGTTCAAAATTGAGGATTACTAGTACTGTATAGGTAGTTGGAAATCTTTAGTATTGAACGATTATAATCGTACAGTGGATAAGGAGGTGTTTTGTGTATATAAACACATGAAATTTGTTTTAAAAAATCATGAAAAATATCCATAAATTTTATTCCCGCATTATAATGGTGATGTGGGGCATGTTTTCCTTAATAAAATCTCCCCCATTACATGGATTAGAATCCATCACATGGGTGGAACCCCCAAAAAAATTAATCAACCACATATTCATTAATCAAGAATCATTTATCAGCTTGTAGGGGATTGTTGTCCCAATATTCTCCTTTAAACTCTCACATGGGAATGGTCCTCCTGCTTCTAGGAATCAATAACTACATTATAGTATCAATAGCTGGCTATTTGATCCAACTATGTGGGGTGCTTGATTCATTGTTTTGAGGCTACATAGATATAGGAATTTTATTTTTTTTATTAAAAATACATTTGTGATATTTATTTTCAATGAAAATTAAAAAATTATCATCCAAATTATTAAAACTAAAAATAATAAATAAAATTAAAAATACATTTCTGATTTAAAACATTTTTTATTACAATAATTTTAAATTCCAACATTCAGGTAAAACAAAAAAAAATTATGTGTATTAAGAAAAAATTCAATTTAAACCATTGAATTTTTTTTAAAAATATATTATATTTTTGAGTGTCAAATACCCACAATCATAAACGATGGTTTACTGTATGATTAATATAAAAAAAATTAAATTTAGAGGGAAAAAATGTAAAAAATTCTCAAATTCTAAAGTAATTAAAATTGAAAAACCATCATATTCAAACCAAATTTCTGTAATGTCAAATAAAATACCATATCAATTTCATATTTTCAAAAAAACAATCAACTAAATTTTTTACATTGTCTATTTTTTAAATTATGGAACCTCTTCTCTCATTCATTAAATTTCTTAAATTCATAATTATTAAGATGAAAAATAATGAAATACCAAACATTTTAATCATTTCACTTATCAAAAAAAATCTAATTCAAATATATATATGATCATATAATGGTGAAATTATCTTTATCCATTGAATTTTAATGCAACTCCATTTATCACATTGTAATGAATAAAGATACATTAAATCATTATGTCATTTTAAATAGGGTACAAATTACATTGTTTCAAATAGTTATTTGGAATTGACGATTAAAAACAAAGGCTAAAAAAATAGGATTTACTCTTCAATTATAAACAATTATATCGAAAGTGAATGTGCAATGACACCCCCGGAATAGAAAAAATCTCCATTAACCAAAATCAAAATGTAGTTCCATGATTAATGTATGGAATAATGAATTATTTTTTCACCTTCTTGATTTTTGACTAATTTTATAATTCTATTTATTAAATTAAATAATTTAATTTTTATTCATTTTTTAAACATATTCATATTATATACCTCACATCCCCTGTATAACCACATATGATAAAAACCACTTGTCCAGTAACAGTGATTATATATTTTACTTGGTCATAACCCAGATTTTCATTGGTAAAATAATGAATTATAATGAGTGATCAAAATCACTTTTCAACATTTACAATTTTCACCACAAAATATTTAATATACATGAAATTTCATCACTTCGACCACAGATACTTGTATCCCCGTATGTTTTCCTTAATATATCAATAAAATTATAAGATATGAGTATAAATGAATAAATATGGATAGAAACATGGATCATTTTGATCATTTTTATTCATTATTTCTATGGAATACAATATGATTAATGTAAATTTGATTCTCAAATATTTTGGTTGTTTAGAAAATTACTCAATCACATTTCGTTTTTTTCTATATACAAGTATTTGTAATGATCAAATCCATGTTATAATAGGTGGAATGTCCCATAATTACTCAATAAAAAATACCATGAATCAATATGTATTACTTGGTGTAGAAATCCTCTAATGAATGGGATATATAAAATTGGATAATCACTAATGTCATTAATTACAATAAAAGTTAAATATATATGAATTTGAAATTTCAGATAATGATTAATTATTGGGAAAATTCATTTACATGAATCAACTAATTCTCTAAAATCAATAGTCAATCATTTAATGTTAATGCATCAATTTAATCATCTCATTTCCCATTTTAGGCAGTCAATATTAATATTACAGAAATACAATATATAGAATCACAGTATTCCAATGAATTTATTGTCTCATAGATAGGTCATGAAATGAATTAATTCAAGCATGGTAATTTAATGTCTTATGTATTTCTCAAAAAATATTTTGGAAAATTATTTAGAGAGATTGATTCTAATTTATATGAAAATTGACTCTATATTCTATGGAATATATATCAATTTTCTAAATTATTTAGGTGATTCATTTTTCAAACATTATCTTAAAAATATAATTAATACATTAATAACAAGGATTGTGTAATTTAGGATCTTTTAGATAACATAGAGTGGGATGTGAATTGATCTAATTAAAAAAATATAATTTGATGTCCATGAATGTATGTAAAGGTATACATCTTCGTATGATTCCTCTTGTGGGACAGACATTTTTACTACCTCAAAAGGGATGTACAAGATGTAATCTATAGTATGATAGTAGATGAATTATCATTGACATGAACCATCACTTGTGGATTTTACAAGATTGTTTTTTTGTGTAAGGAAAAATCAATGTATAGAGTTGAAAATATCTACCCTATAGTAATGAGGTTTAACATTCATGGTGGGGAAAATGATGTATTGAATGTATCAGCCCTACTTTTATTACATTAATTTGACATCATTTCAGTGATAGAAAATATAAAAACATTACCCATAGAGAGTCGAATGGTTTTGTATCTCGGTAAAACTAGGACCCTGAATAACATTTTCAACAGAAAACATTTATTTAATTCTTTCTTATCTATCTTCTTATTGGCTCTCGAGTTCTCCTTAGTACATGTAGTCACCTAAGGATATACTTCAAAAAGAGTTGAGCTAAAATCCTATAAAGAGGATAGATTATAACAATAAACAACACAACATGGTATCATCCTAATAATTATCATCATAACCTAGGCATAAGATCATAATCATGAGGGGAAACATTAAGAAAAGACCTGGAGTGTCCCAATGCAAAATAATGAAACATCAACTCTTAGGGGATAGCTACCAAACATAGTTGTAAACAAATCTAGAATCATGTTCACACATCATTTATCTTTTACATATGATATTAATCTCTTTACCCAACACATTAGAGCACTGTATCATTCTGGGTTCACCTATCACATTCAAACATTCATATTCTGCTACATAATTTCAGGAACACCAGTTACATCCTAACATTATACATTACCATTCAAGAAACATAGAACATATATCAATCATGAAAATAAATAACCCTTGAATGAAAATGGGATTCATCTCATTATAATGTTAACTTAAACATTGGGTTCCCAAAACAAATAGGGAATATCATACTTATTACATAAACCATCAACCTTGAGTGATAATTAAAAGAAATGTTTTTGAAAGAAGAGTATTTTGTGGATTTTGTTACATTAAAACACGTTTGAAATAACAATTATCCCAAAAAATGTACAATAATTATAAAAAAATCATTTTTTAGGAGTAACCATATCGAAAATTGAGTGAAATGGGGAGAACCCAAAGAAAGAATGTTGGGTTTGAGAATTTCCCCTTACCTTTTATCCAATCATTTTTTCACTTTAATTTCCTTCAATCCTACATTATATTAATTAATTAGAAATTTAATAACCTATAATAAATTAATATGGTTCATTATGGTTTCATTATGTTCCTTTATGGGCCTTTGGATGAGTTGTAGAGTTTAAATCAACTGTTTTGGAGTGTTCTTAATTTATGTTTTCATGACCGGTGCACTTGTACAAATAAATTTATGTTGATATAGAACATAGAAAAAAGTCCAGAATTAATGTTACATGTTATTATTGATATTACATGATTTTAATTGATCTTTTAATGAGTTATTTTATATACAACATGAATGAAACATTAGTTAAAATTTAATGATGATCATTTTAAGTTAATTTGGCCGGATTTTGGAAAACAATGAACTTGTTCTTTTTTATCAATTACTATAATGAAAAAAAGATTTTTATAGAACTTAAAAGGGATCACATAATACATATTAAATTCTATTTTTTACCATTTAGTGGTTTCGTTTACATCCTTGATGGTTTTGAATGAAAATTTAATTACATCACCCATGAAGAAGGAAAATTAACACACCACGACAATGATATCATTTTTATTAAAAATGAAAAAGTGGGGGATTATAATTAAAAATATTCCATCAACATGAAATTATAAAATTATATCAATAATACTAGAGTAATCATAACATTTGGGTAATATACTATGAGGATAAAAGAAGAAAATAAATTAAATTTGACAGAAAATTGAAAGAAATGAGAGAAAAGAATTGCAACTTGAATCCTTCTCTTGATATCCTCTTTAATGAATATAGGCTTGGTATTTTGATGAGACAAATATCAACTCGTCATGGGGGTGGTCTAGAGAATATATATGGTCATAATAAAAAAATATGTAAGCATGATATGTGAGAAGAACTGATGGTGTGAGGGTTGGTATTTTATTGTGGATGGGAGAAGGGATTTCTCAATATTATATTCATTAAATTATTATTTATCCACATGGCAAGAAATAATGATGATTCTATGAAATAGAATAGTAATAAGTTATTATGAGTTATATATTTGGGTTCCTACATCACTTATCATTTTTGGAATAGTGGATTTATATTATAATGTTTTTATATTGTAAATTAATATATTCTAATATGCAACAAAAATTTATATTTTTCCAAAAAATTATCAAATAATCACCATAACATTTTTTTGATATAGGGAATCCAAAAATGAACTAAATGTTACGATAATAATCTATGAAATTTGATTAATTTATGATTTAATTAAAATTAAAATTTACTTTAAAAATAAAGAATACAAAATTCAAATTGATTTTATAATGAATTCAAAAATCTCATAATGTATTATAAAATTATCTTCAATCCAAAAGACAATGCATTTTTTATTTATGAACATATTTTTGGAAAATAAAATTTCTTTTAAATAATTTAATAAATTAGAAATACTTATAAATACTTATTTTCGACATACTATAATACTAATAATTTTACTATTGTCATATCGTCACTTATAAGATGCCAAAATTTTGTTTAATCATTTATGGATGTGGTTTCTATTATTTTGGATGATTCACTATTGATAAGGGTCATATTACTATTTATAAGAGTTGGATTCTATTCATGAGTTTAGGATACTACTCACCAAAAATTATGATTTTCATATCAGACTCCAAACATCTTACTAATTGAAACCATGTATGTTAGATTTTCAAAATTCAAAACACAAAAATGGAAAATATTTATTTAAAGGTCACATAATAGTTTATTTAATAATGATATTGCATTGTGTTTCATCATGTGGTTTTATATGATTACAAAATTACTAATAAAAGGGAGAAATTTCATTGGTAAATGTTTAGTCGTTAAATTTCCTCCATTTTGAAATATCCCCTTAGAAATTATATTTTACATAAATAGGTAAGGGTACTTATTCTTAATTTCATCCTCTTATTCCCAAGTTTTGTCATCATTCTTCTAGTTCCTCCACAACACCTTGTATAGGTGGGATATCTTTTTTTATAGAACCATATCTATCAGGTCAATAATCTTTAATGGTTCCTCCTCATACGAGAGATCATATTCTCATTGTAACACCTTTGGGTTTAGTACATTTATAGGATCTAGTATTTATGTGCTCAAGAGTGATACCCTTGACACATCAGGAAATTGATCCATATTCAGTGGATGTGAAAACCAATAGGTCACCACTCTTATGTGTTCAAGGATATCAAAGGATTCAATGTACATTTTCTCTTGGCTTCCCTATCATTCCATGCCACATGAATCTATTCAATGGTGGTATTCGAAGGAAGACATAATCTCCAACCATGAACTCAAAGTCCCTTTGACGGTTGTCAACATAGATCTTTTACTAACTCTGAGAATCATTGAAATGTTTCTTGATGAATTTCTCATTCTCTATCATTTATTTCACAAGATCATGTCCTAGTATCTTTATTTCTCCATCATCATCCAAATAGGTTGGAATTGTACATTGATTTCTATACAGATCTTAATATAGAGCCATATAAATACTTGAGAATAAGATATTGTTGTACGAGAACTCAACCAATGGTAGGTGATGATCCCATCCACCATATATTTCAAAATATCTGCCACATATTATGTATTCATGTTTCATAACAGTCCTTTCATATTGGCCATCAGTTTTGGGTTGATAGGCCTTGCTGAATTTTAATTCAATACTCAAATCATTTTGAAGGCTATTCTAGAATGTAGTTATGAACCTTGGATCTCAATCATATACAATCAATAATAGAAAACCATTCCATAATACCACTTCTTTCACATATATAATTTCATGTTGTTCAATCTAGAGATCTTCCTCGAACATAGAAAATGTGGACTATCTTCATGAATCGGTCATCCACATCACATATCCCATTATTTCCAATTGACATTTTCAGGAGTCCCATGAAAATGTCCATGGTGACATTTTTTCACTTCCTCATGTTTATAAGAAATGGTTTCATCATCCCTTTGGACTTTTTTCTCTCTTATATTACTTGAGGACAAACCAATAACCTTGAGATATACTTTGAAATATCCCTATACATGTTATCCAACAAGAAGTTTTCCTAGAGATCTTTGTACATCGTTGTGCTATAAGGATTGATATAGAATATTGGGATATGTGAATTGTTCAATATATCATTCTTTATATCAGGTGATGAAGGAACACACAGCTGCATTCCAACCCAAATCACACCATCATCATCGATATGAAACTCTTGCAACTTCACATCCATTACAACATTGACATTATTTTGTAACTCCAAATCATCCAATTGTGCCTCCTTAATCTTATATTGGATAGATAGATGAAAAATAATTTGGGTTCGGTTGGATTTATCTCCTAAACTTAATATTTCCAAATCCATCCTTTTCATACACATGAAAATATGGTCTTTCTCAATCTGTAGCATGGAAAAGGAAGCATGTACCTTTCTTCTAAGATCATCATCTACCTTGTTCACCTTTATAGGACGATAGTGAATAGAGAAATCATATTAATTGAATAGATATTACAATATCCATTGATGCATGATGAGATATTTTTGTGAGAATATATATATCAGGATCTTGAGGTCAGTGTATATGTCACTATTCACATCATAAAGGTATTGTCACCTAGTTTTCAAGGATAAAATCACAACTGCCAGCTATAGATTCGGAGTCAAGTAGTTTTACTCATGGATCATCAACTTTTGTGAAGCGTAGGCTATCAAATTATCATTTTTCAAGAGTACACAACCCAATACTTTTTTTAAGCATAACTGTATATCAAAATACATTCTCTAATTTTAGGAAATATGAGTATAGGTGTATTGATCGGCCTTCTCCTTTTCTCTTTTAAGAATCCCTAGAATTTTTTTCCTTAAATAATTTACTCATATCCTTATTAAATTAGTTTCCAGGATTGTCAATCATGAGGCATTTCTTATAAAACGTCAGTATTACCCATCTAATCCAAGATAACAATGGATTTATGTGGCACTAGAGGGTCTGGGACATTCCTCAATCACCTATGTTTTTGAGGTGTCAATAATAATTACCACTCATTTGATCACATTTCCTAATAATGTGGCATTCTTCATCCAAAAGTAACACTTTCTAAACAAGGAATAAATTTTTTATTCTCAATGTCATTAATACCAGTTTTAGATGTTTTTCATTTTCCTCATTTCTCTTTAAGTAGATGATAATATCAAAAAATAAATGTACCAAAAAAATTTCAAGTTAATGTCTAAAGAATATATTCTTCAAATCCATGATTATTTCAGGGGAATTAGTATGTTTGATGGGAATCACCGTAAAGTTATAGTTCCCATAAATAGTACGGAACATTGTCTTATGAATATCTTCCCTCTTCCCATTTTTCCTATTATATCCAGAATGATGATCCACCTTTGGGAAATATTGAGATCCTTTTATCTAGTCGAACAAGTCATCAATCCTTTCAAGAGGCTACATGTTATTTATGGTGATCTTTTTTGTGTTAACCATAGTCAATACACAACTGCATTGTACTATCTTTCTTATTCACAAAGATCATTGGTGCATCCCAAGGTGATGCACAAGGGTTTATGAAACCTTTATCCAAATGCTTTTGTAGAATCTTCTTTATCCCCCCAATTCGATAAGAGCCATATTATAAGAACAAATTTACATTGGATTATCTCTGGAAATTATTTATATGAATAACTCTACCTCACAATTTGGGGGATGTTTTTGTTACTCTTCGAGAAATACATCACTATATTCCCTCACAATGTGTATATCTTCTAAGTTGAGACTTTCCTTTGAATCAACCATTTTTGTGACTTAAGTATCTTCACATGGAATCAACACCCACAACCCTAATAGAATTTCAAAAGGAGATTCATGATCATACATGCATTTTTAGAGGAGCATGGTATGGTTCAGGAATATGAAAATATATTTACTTTCCCCAAGTGTTGTTATGTTCTCTATATGATGAGTGCCAATATATTCCCACTATAGCTTCGAATTCCACTAAGGGAAGTATTACATGATTCGATTGAAGAATATTCTTGCATACCATAATAAGAGATTATTCAAACATATAGGTTGCAATGATTTCACCACATTGGGTTTTTATAGATATCACTACATTAAGGATTTAGGTATTCAATTATATAGTTCTAGAAATCTGGAACGATATAAAGGAAAACATAGAACCACAATCAAATAAGAATGTTCCCATAATTGAGTGAATAAAAATTTTAGCATTTCTAAAAACACTATCTTGATCCACTTCTTCCATAGTGATGACATACGACAGCTATTTTTTATTTGGATTTGGTGGTTGTTGATGCTGATTATCCTCAGGGACTCAAGGTTTAGTGAACTAGATTGCGTAGTTCCCTTTCTCCTTATAGTTGTAAAATTGGACCATGGGTGGTGGCCTCCTCTAATCCACAAAATTCTCCTTACATTTCAAGTCTTTTCAACACTCCTTTTCATGGTGGCCTTATTTCCCACTATAGAAGCATTTACCCATCTCATTGAGGTAGTTCATTCGATGCATCTTCCCACATTTTTATCATGTGTATTTTTTAGTTATCTTATCTATTTTATCAATAGGTCATCCAATTAGAAACACTATTTCTCATTTTATATATCCATATCCTTGAGACCATTCACTAAACTCTATATCCACTTTTAGGGCACACCAAACAACTTCTTCAGAACTCCCAATGCCTCGAATTGAAAGTTCATATCAAATTTGTTGTTTTAATCCACTATATAATCTATCAAATTTTCTATCATTTTTTATAAAATACTAAAATAATGCGTTGAAATCCTAGTAAAATTAACTTTTGAGGTGGTGAAAAGTTCTCCTACACTTTTGATGAGCTCTATAAATTCTCTATCTATATTCATATTAAGAGTTCATGGGAAATACATGTTAAGAACTATAATTTAAATGTCTACCAATTCCATATCTTCAGTTTTATCTCATGGATTACTATTATTAATGAAATCCCACAATTTATCGAGCTCTCCATATAGGTGATAAATGGGAAGTGTCATCTTCTCCATCTCAGAATAGTTAAGAAAAAAAAGATCTTCTCCATGGAAGTTACCCTTTGTTCAACAACTAGTGGATTTGAAGATCCACTAACCAATGATGGGTTTTGCGGGATAAATCACTTGATTTCTAGTTGCTTTCTGTTTGGTGATGGAGGATATTCCTTATAAGTTATGTTGTTATTCATAACATGAGATAGTCTTTTAATCATTGCCAAGATTTCTTTAAATATACCTCTAAAAACATTGATAATGTCATTACAACAATAATTTCATTGGCCCTCACACTAGTTTTTGTCTTGGTTTCAAATAGATACCACCATTTTCTAAAATAGAAATTCTTCAAACAAAACATCTGTCAATGAGTCTTGAAAAAATAACATATTAATTTAAAAAAATTACAATAAAATAATATATTATTTGATCCATATAACTATAAATTTTTTGTGTGTGTATTTTTTACATAGTCTCATACTAGAGGTTTTATCTAGGGTTCACTAATCCTAATTCCCAAATTTACAAAACATTGACTCTAAAACAATCTAAAGGAACCCTACTTTTTAGTAAATAATTTAACATCATTTTAGTGATAAAAAATTACACATAACGATCTAGAGGTTTAGGGTATTAGGCAAACTAGGACCATGCATAACATTTACAACACAAAACATTTATTTAATTCTTTATTCTATATATTTTTATTGGCTCTTGACATCTCCTAAGTACATGTAGTCACCTAATGATATACATCAAAATAGAATGAGCTAAACCACCAATATGAAAATAGATATGAACTTGAATCAACATAACATTACAATAGAATAATAAATATCAACATAAAAAAGTCATTAGATCATAATCATGATAGGAAACCATAAGAAAAAACATGGAATGTGGAAATGTTTAAACATGAAACATCATGTATTAGTGGATAGCTTCAAAAAATATTTGTTAACATTTATAACATCATGTTAAAAAATAATATTAATTTATCCCTTGAGTTTCATCACTTTAAACATTACATTTGGGCACTTTATAATTCTAGGTTCACCAGTCTTATTTAGACATTCATATTGCGGTATATAAATATGAGCATACCCACTACATCATAACATTAACATTATCACCAATTCCACAAAGTACATATATTAATCATGATCATAAATAACCCATGTAAAGGAATGAGTTTATTCTCATAAGAATAATATCATAAAAATTGGGCTCCCAATAGAATGAGGGAAGAACATACTTGATACAAGAACCATAATCCTTGAGTAAGAGGTACATGTGTGTTTTTTAAAGAAGAGTTTTTTTTGATAAAATTATGTTTGACATAAACTTCATTAGGAAAAATTTATTATCACATAATATTTTATGAAAACATGATTTCTAATGAGTATCGATATAGAAAATGGTGTGAAAGAGGGAGGACAGAAAGAAAGAGAGTTGAGTTTGAGAATTCCCCTTACCTTGTATATGAATGATTTCATTAATTTATTGATTGGTATAATGATATAATCATAATTAATTAAAAATTCAAGAACATTTTAAACATGAATATTTTTTATTATGGTATCATAATGTTCTTTTATGGGGCTCTTGATGAGTTATAGAGTTTAAATTTATTGTTTTTGTGGGTTCTTTTTCTTAGATTTCATGAACCGTTCATTTATACATATAAATGGATGTTCGTGTAGAAAATCGATAAACATACAAAAAATGAAATTAAATGTTATAAATGATATTCTTGGATTATTTATGAACTTTTGAAAAATTATGTTATATACCTTGTACATGAACTATTTGTTAAAATTTAATGACCATCATTTTATGTCAATTTAGGTGGTTTTGGATCACAGCGAACATGTTTTGTTTTTTCAACTAGTGTTATGAAGAAAAATTGTTTATAAAACATAAATTGGGTTACAAAATACATATTAAAATAAATTAATCAATTTAATGGGTTCATTTATAGTCTTTAAGGAGTTGAAATAAAATGGAATTGAATAACCTTTTATGTAGGTAAATTAACCAGTCACGGGAAACGATTTCATTTTTATTAACAAAGAGATATAGAGATATTTATAATGAATAATCATCAATTAACTAGATATAATACAAGTATATTAAACATTTTGGAGTTATAATTATACTTGGATAATAGATGTTGAGGATAAGAGTAGAGAAGAAATGAAATTTGAATGGAAATTGGAAGGTATGAGGGAGAGGAATTGCCTCTTGAATCATTCTCTTGGTATCCCCCTTAAAGAACATATGTTGATACATTGGATGAGAAAAAGATATACTAGACATGGGGAGGTCCTAGGGAATATATATGGGAATAATTTGGAAATGTATTGATACTTGAAAGTTATGGTGAAATGAGGGTGTGAGAGGTGGTATTTACGGTGGAGGGGGGAGGGGTTTCTCAATATTATTTTCATTAATTTATTATTTATTCAGAAGTCAATAAATAGTGATTATTACATAACCAATAATTATAATAAGTACATTTGAGTTAGATATTTGTTTTGCTACATCACTTAGGTTTTCATGAATTGCGGATTTAATTTTAATTATATTTATATGATAAATTAATGTATTTTATTATTCGAAAAAATATATGTATTTAAAAAAAACTCAAAAAATCACCATATCCATTTTTCAACATTGGAAATCCAAAAAAAATCCATTTTATGAAAATAATTTTCTAAATACGATTAATTAATTATTTACTTAAAATAACAATTTACTTTTAAAAAACAGGTTTTAAAATTTAAACTGATTTCATAATGCTTTCAAAATATACATAAGGACATATAAAATTATTATAAAACCAAAATAAATAGATTTTAAACTTTATGAACTTATTTTGGGAAAATAACAATTCTTTTAAAGTAATTAATTAATTTATTATTATTATTTCTGACTTATAAAAATAAGAAAAACGTTTATTGTTTTCAAATTATCACTTATAAGATGCATAAATTTTATTTAAACATTCATGGGAGAGGAAGCTATTATTTAGGATTATTCTATAGTAATAAGGGTCATATTACTATTTATAAGAATTGGTTACTATTTAATAGGGAATGTTACTGTTCACCAAAAAAATAATATTTTCCTATCTGAGTCCATACATCGTACTGATCGCAACTATGCATGACATATTTCAAAATTTCTTATCACAGAAGTGGAAAATTTGTTTTAAAAGGTCGTATAGTTGTTAATTTAATAACGATGTGTGATTATGTTTTCTAATATGATTTTATATGGTTATGACATTACAATATGACCAAATGAGTTGCATGGTTAAGTTTTTTGGTCAATACATTAAACCCCCTATACCATTTTTTCTAATTCTAAAATGTATTCAATGCCATTAATTGGTTTAATAATGATTGATTCATAACATGAATAATCAAATAGACATTTAAAATTCAATTTTGTTGAACTAATTTCGAAACTTTAACATTTATTATCGGCTATGTGTGTATATTTTTTATCAGTAGAGTGACTGGGATATCTTATTCTACCCCCTCCATTATGTCTTCTATTTCATTAGGGATCACCAGATTTTACTCAATATATGAATTTTCATTTGCATTATCTCCCTATAAATCTTAAAATTAGTTGTTCAAATATAAAAATTCAAAACAACTAGATGTGATACTCATATTAGTTTCATTATAATAAAAATATATAGTGTAAATTAATGTATCATAACTCTGAGTAATTTCATCATCAACATATCCTTTGTTGAAAATCACCACTTTGAGTTCATATTCACTAGATGGAGGGAGTTAGTCAGGCTTGTACATTTTTTGTTGAAATTATACCTCGTGGGATTTGTCTTCTTCTATCAATGGTTTATTTATTTGAAATGGTAATTATCAATTTTTATTATAGGTATTGGAGAGTTATTATGGTATCATGTACACATTCTAGATGTCATCAATAAATTTTTGATCACCCGCACAATGCATTGTTGTAATTTCTTCCTTATCCTGAGTCCACTACATCTCATAATAGACATAATAATTTTTTTATTCAAATGGTTGGGCTTTGGATACTCATCATGAATGGCCTCAACATCTTGGATGTCATTAAAAATTCAGGTAATACTAGTGGTGCTTCCTTGTTTTCATTTGGTTCAGGTTTGGGAATATCTAATGATGTTTAGAAATATGTAGTTATCTATTCAATTTCCCTTGTCATGTCATATAATGTGTTTCTTATCCCATTAAATTGGTCTTATAAATTATTATTGAACCCATGTATTTAATATTTCACTTAGAGAATGGATTTATAAATTATGGGATGTAATAAATAACACTCAACTTCTGTTTGGTCATTTCTTTATAAAATATCAAGAAGTACTTCCAAAATTTATTTACCTCTCATGAAAATCCATTAATCATTTGTTTTTTGAGGGTATCTATTGGATACTAGATAATTTCTTTGAATTATTCATATTTTTTAATTTGTATTTGGGCTCCATATGACTTTATATATTATATTGAATAATAATTTTATATAAACCATGGTGATTTAGTTATGGGTTCATGAAAATGCAATTTTCCATAACATGTATTTTTTTTCTGGTCAGTATTGTAATTTATCCATTAATTGAAAAAAAATTACAAACATCATAGAAAAATTATATTAATGACATTTTATGAAACAAATACTATCTACTATTTGAAAGAGAATAAATTAGAAAACACTTCTTGGGTCCCCAGAAATGGTTCCAATTTTTACACACACTTATCGATGGGTGTGGAAAACTAAATTTTTTCCCCTAATGAAGCATAGAGGATAAAAAAGGTAATTTCACTTGATAATTTTTTGCATGATTTTACTAAAAATTATAATTTACCAAAAAAGTTATTTTTTTATCAATTAAATATATATTTTTTGAATATAAATAAAATAATTAAAAATTAAACAAAAATTCAATGAAATAATATGAACAGTAATTAATTTCATGGATATAATGGTATCTTTTATGGGATCCATCATTTTAATTGTTTTTGTTTAAATTTTATTTCACAGTTTAATCATGAAATGAATATTTTAAACATATGTTATTTTATTTGGTTTTTTGAAATCTAGAAATCCATTTGAAATATCAATTCCACCTCATCCTATAATAGAGGATGATGGAACACCTCAATTGAGAGTGTTACCTAATCCAAGACAAACTCTATATTATGTTGTTTTTCTAACTAAATGTATCATGTTCATAAAATGACGATATAATATTTAGTTGAATGGGGGGGTTTAATAAAAAATGATTTTTAGATCAGTGGAATGGTATAAAATCTCCACACATGATCACTTCATACATTCTCATCAAAAACATAATAAAACAAATTAATTTTCATGAATAATAAAAATGGGAACACTACTTTACTACCCCAGGAGATATATTTGGTCAACCCATCATTATTTTGGGTAATTGGTCACCGTGTAAAAGAAATGATAAGAAAAACTAAAAAAATAGCATGTAGATGATGAAATAGAATAATACTAAATGAAGATATAAATTAAATGAAATTAATATATAATATATATTGATAAAGTTAATATAATATGAAGTTTAGAATGACGAATAAAAATTTATGAATTATGAAATGACTGGGACACCTGAATGCAAAAGCATGGATTTTATTAGGCGGGCTATATTAAAATTATATATAAAATAAAAAAATGAAATGACAATAATAAAAAGGAAAAGAGAATAACAATGAATATTATTGTATCATCCTCCCTCTCACGTATGGTTTTTAATCCGCTGGAATGTATATCATCATCCTCCATTTATAGTTAGTGGTAGGGTTATTTTTATATTCAAAAAATCTTCATGGTTTATGTATCTTTTAAGAATTGGATTTTTTCATTGATGAGTTGAATATATATTTTCCTGATTCTCCAAATAACTACAGATATCCCAAGATTTAATTTTGATAGTGGTATCTATGAGGATGTTTCATCTATCATTTGATTCATGCTATCAGAGAAAGAGGCATTCATGAACTCGCATGAGGATTTCAAAACTCTAGTTGCATTGGGGTCCAAGTTAGTGGTGACATAGTGGTTCAAAGATGCTCCTCCTCCATCAAATCATTGAAGTGGAAAATTTAATAATCCATAGTGGGTTATGAGGTACCACATGTGATACCTATTGGTCTCATCCATCTATTGACCGAGAGATTTCAGGTACATAACTCAATAGGGGCCAACATGGAGGCTTCCAGTGGTTTCTGTTATGTCTCATAACATATATTGGATGCCGATTGAGGATCAGTGGTGAAGAATGATGAGATTATAGTGTCGTAGAATAATGTGAAAATTTTTGAAGCATGAACAATATCCATGAACTTATATTATATTTTATAATCATGAATAAGTGGCATGATCACTTAATTAAAATCCTTTGTAGTTCCGGGCTGAAAATCCTGCACGAGGGTTCAATCTCAGAAGCACTCAAGGCCACATACATGGGACATTCCACATAGATAGGACCATGAGGGATTTTATTCCCACTACGCTCTCATAGACTCTCATCGTAGGCCCTTTCCTTATACTATTTAGTGGCATCCTTTCTTGGATGGTATGGCTACATAGCTCTCTAAGCCAGCTATGTGGCATGCTAACTATTTTCATTTGAGGCCACCTCACCGCAATCATATAATTTTTTTATTGTAAATAAATTTAAGAAATCAAATTTCAAAAGACATTATATAAATATAAACCAAATTATAATAATTTTAACTAATAACCAAAATTAAACAATCCCTATAACTTTTAATCTTTTTTCATTCCTTACATTAAAAATTCTCACTATCATGTAAAAAATATAATTTATTAATATGTAGATAGACAATTCAATTAAAACTAATTAAAATCATTTAAAAATATATAGGATGTATTTTTCTGTCATCCATGTTAGTGATCAATCTCTCATTAAATATATAATGATTCCAACACTTCAAGGAAGGAAGCAAGACATATATCTATTAAACATGTGTATGGAAGCTATTCTCTGGATGTCATAGATTAAAATACAAATATGTTCACAATCAATTCACTTATATCAGAGTAGATTATTGTCTATCTTTTGATGACATGCAATAGAATTCATAAATAATATTACGGTTAGAAGACTCATAATTAGAGTTGACACCAACCTCTTATTTATCTCATATATATCTTATCATATTATATTGTTCACTCAAACATGAATCACTTCATCATTATCCATATAATTTGAACTTAAAGGTGATAGATGTCTTTAATTGGCCACATATAATACCAAACAAATGAAACAAATATATAGATCCCAAACACATTACCTGTTTTGACATGGATTTCACTATGTCTCCTTTCTCTAGATCAACTAAATTTCAGGCTTCTGAGATGAAATTTCCATGAAAGAACAACTCTTGAATACAAATGTGTTACATTTAATACTTGGAATAATGTTGATTTTTTAAAATAATATATAATATTATCTAATTGGGACCCACATGTAACTCTAATGTTCATTATTACACCATGTTTTCTTCAACAAACACCATTAAAATGAAGTCCAGATATTTGTAAAAAAATAATGTTCCTGATATCCAATATCAATGTCTAAGCTCATATTGGAATGAATGTAACCACATGTTACTCAAATTTCACATATAATATATTGTAATCCATCATCAATATGTCTTCTACCATTACAAATTGACGATATCCCAATTTTACATTGATCTTGGAGAACAATCCATCTCCACATATCTAGTTATATAGAACAACAACCATTTTAAAATGATATTAGATCTACAACATATCCTAGTTTAGTTTCAATTAATATATTCATAACCCAAGGCCTGAATCCAAATTATGGGTAAACGGAACATGATAATCCCAATGATAAGTACTTATATGGTTGAATACCTTCACATGAAGGTTCATGATTTGGAACATTAGTTTAATTAACCAATCTGTAGCCATACAATAAATTGTAATTGATATATTTTTTGCATCCAACATGAGATCAATCATGAAATTAATATCCCTATTATTAATAAAATAAATGAAATCTAGTAGAGAACATCTTATAATCCGCCCATATCTTATTGGAAAGTTGTTAGAATTTTTACCTTGTCTATCACAAGAACTATAGTCCAAATATGCACTATAATTTGTCTTACCCATGTAAAATAAATTCATTATATTCTTACATTACTAACCAATTCACAATCCATGTTAGAATCTTCTACATAAAAAGATTTAATGGGATATCACCTTGGTATAATGTTACGTAGTCCCAGATGTGTGTTAGCTAATCAATCAAAAATTAGATTTCAAAACTCATAATATAAAAAATCACAGAGATTCTCATATCCCCTAAACACTATGACACATAAAAGAAACTTCTGAATATTATATAGAATATTTTTAATAGGTCTATCATGTAATAATAATATAGCTAAATATATTATGTCCAACCAAAATTCAACACCACTCAAGAGGAAATGATGGAATGAGAAGTAATAGTATATTATAAAGATTCATAAAATGTCTAGGTAATAAAAAACATACCTATAACAATCCAAGGACCCAAAATCTAACAATATCAGGTGAAAATAATTAATTCATCCGGACAAGAATTTCTAGCCTCTAACCCTTGATTGAAAACTCACCTAGGACACTAAATCATGATACATTTGTTTTTATAGCATCCCCTAGGACTCTCGACCTTCTCCAAAAACTGATCTCCAAGATTTAGATTAAAAATCCATCTACGGTTCACATAGAAAAGCCAACATGGTTTACTCATACCTTGATCATATGACTATGATGAACATGAATAATCTTGAAAAGAAAATATAAATTCCATATAATAATTTATTAATAGAAATATATTTCCTAACCAGAACACATCCTATGGTGACACCATGTATTACCACACCAAAATCATAATGGATCAATATCTAATGAAATTGGAAGAGATTTACTTGTTCCCTTTCATACAAAAAACGTTATCCTGTAATATCATTTTAGACCTATTATTCCTAAAAATAAAAAAGTAACAAAATAACTCACTAATTTTTTGTCCACTAGGCTCATGGGAAAAGAAAGAAATAATGGATCACTATCCCATATTAATCCCTTATCAACTACTAGATTATTTCTAACAACCTCTGAAAAGGATGTTATTTTAAATGTACATATATGATGTCTGAGACCTATATAGAGTTTGATCTAACAATTGATGGAATTATAAAAATCGTTTCTAAATAATAGTAGATAAAAACATATTACCTCTCTAAAATGAGTTCCAAATGCATCCACAGATGTTACTCCATATTGTTGATCAATTAACTCATGGCCTCTATCTAATCTCTTCATATCTGAGAATATCACGTCAATGATAGGTCCTTAAAATATTCTAATGATATAACATTGCATATTTTATCTGGAATTAAAACTACCCACCACTTACTAGAAGGAAACTGAATCATGTATGATTCCAGCATCATTCAATTGTTATCAGGAATCTAAAAAAGATCAAATACCCTTTGAGGATATCAATATAGCCTTCAACATTTATATGAACATTGATTCCAGGAAAATTTGGATGGTGTTGTCCTTATAAATACATACTAAAATAAACCATATTATTAACTCTACAAATGAAACAAATAAGTCCCAATAAAATGTTATAGATAACACCCAATATTAGGTGTTTTTTTACTTGGACCACAGGAGATGCATTTGAGGCATGTTAATCTCGATCCTACTGGAATTCATGAGGTACAATAAGAACATCACCTTATTTTTTAAATTCATTTTAATAGTCCTTATGTACCATTGAAGGAAATTATTAAAGTGTAATTGTATAAAATTATATATTAGATACACATAAATAACCTTAAGAGGTCAAAAATAAATAGTGCATATGAAATTTATAGGTGTACATTAATGTAAAAGTCCTCAGAAGAATCACCCATAGAGGCTACCCACAAAAACATGAGATACCCTCTTATTACATACCAATGAACTAATACAAATGAATTAGTACCTACACAATTTCCAAAATAATAAAAATGATAACATAACACCCTTATATAAAATTAATCAAATTTGACTGGTGATGTATTTTTAGAAACATAGAATATATTACTGCACATTTTTTTTAATTTAGACCCCATGAATCATATGAAATTTTCCATACTACATGTAAACCAATTTTAATACACATGATTCATGATATAAACAACTCTATAAATTATTTCAAGATAAAATGAAATAAATTATAATATAACAACCATTCCATAGAAACAATATAAAAATATCGCACAGGAATAGCTATAATTAGTTCCACATCTCTTGATAGACATAGGTCCAACACATAATTGTTGTTAATACATAAGAACAGATCCCCCAAAATCATCAAACAGAATATATCTTTTTTATAGAGCCTCATTTAGAAAATCAAAGAACATGACCCCTTTGATACCATGTTTTTGACACCCTAAGCTAGATTTGTAATTGGAGTCGATGCGCTGCTTGACCTCACGTGCACCTAATTTTTTGTAAGAGGCAACAGACTAGTGGTGAGGGACAAAACAATTCCATGGGGTTAATATTCCATTATTATTATTTAAATATTAGAGTATCTCAAACAATAGTGAAAGATATATATAATTAGTAAAACTAAATCAAGGAAGTGATAATTATATCATTACATTCAACATATAAAAGGAATAAAATAACTCATGCATAATTGTAATGGATCCAAAAATGTTATGGGTTAATATATAAAATAACATAAGAACAAGATCAAAAATGAAATAAACCTAAAAATAATAATAGAACACGTCTCAATGTCACATGAATCCCTATAATCTAGAATCTACTGAACAGTTTTTTTCAGGCCCTTGCAAATATCTTGACCCTTTATCATGAAGTCTATACACACGTCAATATTCCCATTATTGGAGTGTGGAAAACATATTATGGAATCTTAAATTCAGACATAAAATTATTTCAATAGATTAATTTAGGTGGATTCATTTATTTTATAAAATATCTAAATCTTAACCCACATCGTTTGGGTCATCATGCGCTGACCAACACACCAAAAATACATATCCATACCGTCATGTTAGAGTCTCAATATCCCAATAAAACATTTCAAAAAATCATATCATTCAAAAATTGATTAAATTAGGAACTCCAATCCCTATTCACACACTCAATATAGGTCATAGAGTGCACGATGAGCTATCCTAACTATCCAATGGGGGATCACAACAAGAACATTGTCTTGTATCCACACACTCATGGGATATCACAACCAAAATATAAACCCAATAATATACAATAAAGTTAGGACAAAAAATGGAAAAAACAACAATATTGATTGAAAACCTATAGCCACATAAGGAAATGGATTCATCAATAGTACCATTATTTCTTCTTACACATTTATTTTTTCACATCCAAGCATGAAAATCTCTGAGAAGGTTATATATAATGGGGGGACACTATTAGCATACTTTGATAAAGTCATTATATCACTGCAATAAACAAATTCCAATATGCCACATTAAAATGGGTCCACAATGTCTCTATAGACCCACTCGGTCACGTTGATACCATAGATAGAGTTATCATGGGGATACATACAAGCCAACATGAAAATCAAGACATTTAAATTCATACGAATGATGTAAAATAATTATGAAATACTACTGAAAGTTTACTGAATATAAATATCTAAAAAATAGAACCTATAAAAATCTGAACCCGACCAAAAAAAAATCTCCAACCTCATCATATTACGGTTCTTGAAAAAATAACAAAGAGTAAATTGATATCTACAGAAATAATGGGATTTGACTCACCAATAGAGAACCACAACAATGAATGAACATTAATAAAAAATTACACATGTATTAGGGAGAAAAAAAAAATTGGATATCCTCCATGATTTTATGTTCACTTATGGGTTAAGGGATGGGTTTAAAACTCAAATAAGGGTCTTAGGTGAAGAAAATCATTTGACACAATTTAAAATCTGTCCTAGTGGCCATTCACATTTCGAACCAAGTGGTTTTGGTGTGAACAAATGGCTGAATAATTAAATTTTTTATATCCATAAAAATTTAATGAAAATACCTTGATGTTCACGGAATTAATGAATATGGAAAGAATTATAGTAGTTATACCTGATTATTCATAGAGTGACACATACAATTCCAACTTGAATTCTATCCTACAAGAGTATATCAGTTGTAGTTTTAGCAGGATCTACCCAAACACTCTCCCATGAAATACCAAACACCCAAATAAGTCCAAAATAATTATGATACAAATGATAAATAAAAAATTAAACCATTACTCTCCATGAAATTTTTGGGGTGTCATAATTTGTAAACCAAAAACAACTTTACAAACATCATGGAAAAGAAAATACGTAATAATGATTTTTGAAAATAATAAGTTGAATATTATATTCCAATCATCTATCCTAAAGAATATTCTGTTTTTAATGGTATTATTGTTTATATGAATTAATTTTTTGGGACTTATATGCCTTCCTTGTTATCACATAAAGATGTAAACTCTAGAATTATTGATAAAGGGGCAGAAGTCCTACATTATTTTGTGATGGTTGTTATTATTTTATAATGTAATAAAATAGGGACATATTCTTTACTAAAATATATATTGGAGAGACTGTATAAGTTTCTATTCAGGGGAAACATTATTTGAGAAATTTTGAAGGTGCTGATAATAGAGGATGTGTTTTCATGTCAATATTTCTATTTAACTAGTATTTATCACAGTGACATAAACTCATGTGGTCTAATATTTTTTTATTTGTGAATAATTGATATATTTTATAATGAAAATTTGTTTTAGATTAATCTTAGTAATTATTTTGAAATATTTATATGAATATTTTTTAGATTTATTAAAGTGTTTTCAAAAAACATAAAGGGAGAGATAGTAAGAAAAAATAATGTTGATGTTTTTTTTGAGTTGTATTTAGAGAAAAAGATGAGGAATGGACATCAAAATAATAGAATTTTTTTCTTAATTATAAAGAGAATTCATTCCACATAGGAATTGGGTTCTCCATAATGAAATTGGTGTCAATATCTACTGATCATAACAAAATATGAGGCATGTTCCATTTAAAATGATTGCATAATTTATTGTTGATAAATTTGTTTTCTATTAATTAACGAACCAAAAAGTGTAGAACCATAATAAATGAAGATCATAATTGAATGTACTTTCACCATATGTAAAAATATCACATTATGGAAACTTCAAAATTTATCGATGAATAAATATTTTTTTAATGAGGAAGGGTGTTTTATTGTAAAGTTGGTGTTTACCTCATAATAATACTATTTTTAAAAGAATATAAATAATTCAATGTTAATCTCATTAAGGTATTTATGTAACTATAATTATAGAAGGTTTAATTGATGTTTTATTTTCGAATAATTATCCAAAATAAATCATGGTGAATTACAATTTACAAAAGGCTATATGTGAAGATTCTTTTGAAATAATGGAAATGTAATTCTTGATTGTGAAGGGAAGGAGGATAATAGAATGAAATACAGTTGAAATTCAAAATAAATGATAGAATTAAATAGAGATTAAATGAGGATAATCTTGGAATCTCTCTCACTATATGATAATGGGGATCCCTCACATTTATTATGGAGGAGTGGATCAATACACCACCGATTGGGTCATCTCATTATGGGTTATTGTGATTAAGGTGATATTTCTATGAGGTGAAAGGAAATCCTAGATTAATTTATATTAGTTTGTTTACTTCATTTTGGGTCTTATACTAATTGAGTTTTAGTGTGGTTTCTATAAATTATAATGAGTTATATATAGTGTACATAGTGTTTTTGGTTTATCGGTACATCACTAGTGCATATTCCTTTGTATGCCCCAGTTGTGGTGATCTAATTAGTAATTTAATATATCAATTTTTAATTTTTTTAACTTTAAAAATTTCATAACTGAGATTTGTTTTCCTATTAATTTAAGAAAATAATCACTAGAAACATTTATTTGCTGAAATTGATATATTATTTTTCACACCTTCCACTTTTTGTGTAATTTCCATATTTCGATCAAATAAAAGTATAGGCTCCAAGGGATTCAATAAATCTATTGGAAGAGAAAGGGAAGATCGATATTTGAAATATGAATGGAGTTGAAATAAATTACAGTGAAAACCTATCTGATAAATGAATTGGAGTTAGGTCGTCACATCATGGGTTAAATTATCCATATGGGAATGAATCCAAGAGTCCTATAGTATTATACGATATCATGAGGTGGATGATGCAGTGAATAATAAGACTATTCATGGATCTATTGTTTGGATGAGCTTATTATTTATAGAAAATTGGAAAACGATAATGTGAGTGTCTTACCAAATACTGTTACTAAAAAATTAGTCACATCCACATTGATATGAGTACAAGAAGCATCATAAAATAAATAAATAATACAATCTGTTCACGAATTCAATAAAATGACAACATAGATACTACAAAACATTTTTGATGTATTCATTAAGGCTACAATGTTATAAAATTATTTAAATATGGAAGAAGATCTACAAAATGTGTAAAAATATGAAAATATTTCTCTTGAAAAATTGATAATATTTCACATGTTTTGTTTTACAAAAAAATATATGTAGGTAATGAATTTGTTGATTCCATAAATATAGTGGAATATTTCAAAATAAATATTAAGGACGATGAAGAGGTTGAGTAAATGGAAAAATTAGTATTTTATAAATTAATGGTTGGATCTAAAAAATATAATATTGATTCATAATAATCTAATCAATTTGAGTTCAAGAACGAATAATCATCTCTATTTATATTTTATTTTTTCTAATTTCATTGTATTATGTAAATAGGTTTCACTAATTATATGTTTCATTTAATATAATAACATAAAATAAAATTTTTTCCATAACATTATTTTATTTCCTTGATCATATAGATAAGCCCAATTGAAAATGATGTTTAATATTAGAGTTAATGTGGTATATTTTTTGAGGTTCTAATGTTTAGTTGCGATTTATATTTTTAACCAATATATCAAGAAAATTCAATTGGTTAAATTCATTAATTTTTTAATTAATAACAAATATTTTCCATAACAAAATGTGGAAATTTTCGGATCAATCATTGAATAAAACCAATGTCATGATATGTAAAACAATATTTTTTACTGTGTAAAGAAATAATTTTTTTATATTTCATTTTGATTTTATACGTATTCTTTGGTTTACATTGTAAAATTTTTTACACAACTTTGAGAAAGCCAGATCTTGCATTTGATGATAACAATATTCTAGACCCACTGTATGTTTCATTGGAATCAAATATTATACAACCATGTAAATATAAATGGAATCAAGATCCTTTAAAATTATATTTATGTCGGATGAATATAATTTTTATTTATTTATAAAATTGGTAGAATTAAATTATTACCTTAATGATTATAAATAATTTCATATTTTTTATTGGTATATTAAATAACTTTTATGATCTTGTTGTTTGGAAATTCATAAGATATTTTGAACAATCAAACAGAATACACTATTAGGATCACGACTATCTTACACCGATCCCATGGAAGGTATCAAATAGAACTAATTGGCTATAATAAATCCTAGGAATGTTCCCACACTACGATGATTGGATCATAGATAACAATCATACTGAAATAAAAATATGAAAAACAATAACAAACATGTTTTTTCATGGTTTGATAATAGTTAAAATTCATTATGGGAATGATTTTTCAGTTACATTCAGGGAATATGATGATGATTATCATGTAATAACTCCACAAAAATAATATGTGATTTCTCTCTGGAAATATATAAATCATTATTTGGTGTATTTTTTATTCAATTCCTTCTAATAGTCATTAGGAGATGTCCACTAGTTATGAACTCCATGAAAATTAATTAGTTTTGTGAATTCCTTCCACAACCTCATATCCACATCCGGTACTAATTTATCACTTCCAATAATTTCATGTGATTACTCATATATTTTCACAAGTTAATATTATGTATTAATTGTTTTAGTATCACTTTGGAGATCCTTCATAGTTACTCTTATGCTCCAAATTATTACATTAAAGAACTGAATTTCTATATCAAAGACTACCACATTGATATTTTTTCAAGGGTAAGCTATAGTTTCATATTTTATCTACTCTATCATTAAACATATATAACTTCTGATCATCATGCAATTTTCTTCATCGGGTCCCCCAGCACCATCGAAAGAGTCAATATAAGAGCTCTGGAATTTCTTCTTCATATAGTTCAACATTCGTAGCTATAAAATGGTTTTCATAGATTATTTAGTCAATATATTATGAGTAAAATTTTACAATATTCACTACTTAGTCATCCATAATCTTCTATGAACCTCTTTCATATCATCAAACATCTTTTCCGACCACATTGTACCACCACCATGGATCTAATGAACCAATCACGATTGAGGTAACGTATCACCTGAGTCCATCCTATACTATTACCATTATCAACATATCCACAAAATAATTATCATTATCTACCTTCCATGTATACTACACTAATTCCACAAAAACATATAAACCTATTAATACTACATCTCTTTATGAATCATCGATGAATGGAACATCATATTTCAATCATAGTTAACCACACTTGGTAAATCACTAAATTTATTCCCACTATCATTAATTTTTAGATATGTTTTAATAGAATCATTAGATAGATAAACTCTGTCACAACTTCTAATATTGAATTTTGTTCAACATAATTTTATTAGAGTTAAATTACTTTTTGAAAATTTGATATCCAAATTATCGTCCTTCATTTAAAAGAGAATGAGAAACTAGTTGTGCTTATCCATGTGTTTAGACTCATCCAATATCCGAGTTAGCTAACCAAAATAGTGACTCAACTATTCGAAAAAAATAACATTATTTTGAAAAAAACATTTGTCCCAAAGAATTCATATTAAAAAATATAAATGTTCTCTTATTGGATTTCTCATATACCATCTATATACTCCCATAGCTTGTCCAATGTCTAGTCTAGTACAAACCATGACATACATAAAGGATCTAGCTACCAATGCAATGAAAATTATTATAATGTAATCTACCAATATCCAATTCACATAGCCTTATCCATGCTCTATATGAAATATATGGATATATTCCAAGGAACTAGTTTTTCATTGTTCATGGTGATGTGCTATAACACCTTCTTGATGTAATTTATCTATGTCAGATGCAAAACACCAAAACAGACATTCTGTAGAATCCATATCCCCAACATTTTATTAAATAGACTCATGGTCCACTTCTTGAATTATATAGAAAATTTTACATTCATCCCATCAACTATTTCCTTTACCGAACCAAAAATCTGTATATCCTAATCTTACAGAAGTAAAATTACAAATCACCCATCATCAAACACCTTTCTGTCACAAAAATTAGAAGAAGAAAAGATTTTTTTTGTGATGGAATATTTGAGACATAAAAATTTTCATTGTAAATTGTATCACGTCATAAATATTTTTTGATTGATAAAAAACTTGGTCTCAATTTTTTCCCAGTGACGTATTACTAGAGACTAACTAGTTAGTAGAGAAAAAATTAGTGATGCTACACACACTATGGATAAAGAAATCTATATTTGAAGGATTTTCATATCTATCACATGTAGTGTCTTAATAATGTCTTTTCACAGATGGATTGTAGAAAATAACATGTATGAAGGTTTCTGGGTTGGCCTATCATTTGAAAAAAGATTTCAATTAGGTGAGAACAAGTATTTTTTAGTAGTTTCTTTTTTAATATGGACTACAAATGATCACAATGAAATTGTAACATATACAATGGTCACCACAAATATCAATTGCACAAAACCCAACTATAAAAATACCCCCACCACTTATCATTCTCATTTTCTATATCACACTATCTTCTTCACTGATTCTGTCGAGGTGTCTTCCTGCCATTGAATTTTCAATATAATAGTTTCATTTTATCATTTTTATTTTTATTTGGTATTATTTTTTTATGTAGTTTTTGAATTTTTATAATTTTATTTATTTTTTTGTTTATTTAATTTGGTTACATTTTAAATAGTTTACTATGTTAAAAATAAAATAAAATAAAAATATTTTTATATATATGTAATGATTAGTAAAAATTATTAATAGAATGTCGCTCGTTTAATATAATAAAAAAATGAGTAATATAATTTAATATAATTTAATATAAATAAATAGAAATGTATTATTATATAAATTAAATATATATTAATAATAATTATTATACATTATAATTTTTTTAAATATTATTAAAAGTCAATATATATCATAGAATTGATTAAAATTATTATAATTTTTTAAAAATATTAATATAAATTATTTAAAAATAACTTTATATTAATTCTATTTTTAATAACTAATATTTTTTAAAAAATAAATATAAAATACATGAAATTATTATAAATTATGAATAAAATTTAAAAATGAAATTTATTAATAAAAAAGTTTAAATTATTACAAAATATGAAAAATTAATAAAAAGTGTACACTTTAATAGGAATTAATATAAATTAGAATTTGTAAATAAATTTAACACAAATAATATTTTTTTTTAAAAAAATAAAAAATTTAATTGAAAGTCATATAAATTAATTATAAATGTCTTGTTTTTTAAAAATAAAATAAACTAGAGTCAAATTGTATATTATTTATAAATCATTAAAATTTTATTTAAATTGATATATGTTTTAATAAAATAAAATACATTACCCAAAATTAATGTAAATTCTAAAAAAATAGTATAATTTGTATAAATATAATGAATTTAGTATAAATGTGAATGAATTAATTATAAATATTATATATTTATTCAAAATAGGATTAAATAATATAATTTTTGGTAAATAAATTAATAAAAATATTTTAAATAATTCAATTAAAAAATTATTAATAATACTTATAAAATATTATATAATAATTGAATTAGAAAAATTTATAAAATTATATGACATTAAGGAAATGTATAAAATAAAAAAGATTAAATTATTAAAAAATATGATTAGATAATAATTACAAATTTTTAAAAATTAATAAAACAAACAAATTATAAAAAAAATTATAGAAAAATTAAATAAAATGATTTGATATTAGTTTTAATTTATTATTTATGTTTGAAAATTGTTTAAATATTTTTAAAAACATTATAAATTAATTTTTTTGGTATAAAATAAATATAATTTGAATAAATTTGTATAAAATAGTATAAAATAAAATAATTAAAATTAAAAAAATATAGTTGGAAAAAAAATTAAATTATTATAAAATAATATAAATATAAAAATTACTATAAAATTGAAAATTATATTTGAAATAAAATAATTAATAAATAGTAATACTTATAGATAAAATGTTAATAATGTATGTTAAATTAAATTTTTTTTTCATAAATTAATATAAATAACAAAACAATATTATTAATTAAACTAATAAAGATAAATAAATTACGATTACTAATAATATATGAAATTACTTATTATTATTTTTAAAAATTGATAAATATTAATAAAAATAAGGTTTCATAATTATATGATAAGATAAAATAATAAAACATAATATAAATTATTTAAAAATCTTATTAAATGGAAAAATTTGTAAAAATATAATAAAATTAATTTAACATAATGTAAAAATTTATAAATTATTAGTTAATATTCTAAATTTTTATAAACTAGATAATGTAAAAAAATTTAGTTTAAATTTTGAAAAATTAATTTATATTAAAAATTTATAATTAATTAATTAAAACAGAATAAATATTTATAAATTATGATAATTTAAAAAAATATTTCCATAAATTAATATTATTTGATTAAAATTATGTCAAATTTTATAAAAATTATAATAAATAAACAAATTATTTTAAAATATTCTGAAAAATAATTTCTATTACTAAAATTATTTATAAATGAATAAAAAATGGTATTAATTTTTTGAAAATTTAATATGTAAAAAATAATGATTATAAATTTACAAAATCATGCAGACATTTATAAAATTCTATAATTATGATTGAATTCAATAGAAATAATTTAAAATAATCGAATTTTGTTTAATTTAATAAAATTAGTCTAAATTATTATAAATATTGAATATATTACTATGAATTAGTTTATATGTAATAAAATCCTATAAAATCAAACAATTGACAACAAATTAATTAAAATACAAAATATTTAAATAAAATATGATAATTTATCAATTAATACTCTAAATTAGTGAATAATAATTTTTTAAACTAAATATATCATATATTAATAAATATTAAAATAAAATAATTGAAGATTATTTAAAATAATAATAAATTTTAAACATTTATATACAATATGTTTAATTTTATTAAAATATGCTTAATTAGAAAATATTTGTATAAAATAATTATTACCTAAATAAATTAATAAGAATAAGTATAATTTAAAATTACTCAAATAAAATTAAATTAAAAATTAATGAGATTTTTATAATTTAATAGAAATTTGGATAAATTTTTATCAAATATATTTAATATAATAAAATATTAAAATAAATTTTTTATAAATCTATGAAAAATATTATAAATTATTATAAATGAGGATAATTTAATAAATATTTCTTATAATTATTATAAATTAACCAAAATTGGTATGAATTAATTAATATTATTAAATAATATTAAATAATAATATAAATAATTGAAAAAATGCATATAATTAACAATGAAATTGTATAAATTATAGTAAACTGATAAAAATTAATATAAATTATCATAATGTCGCCGTGAGGAATAATAAATTACTAAAAAAATTAAAAAATTTATAAAATTTATAAAAATAAAAATAACATAATATAAAATAAAATTAATATTAAAAATGAAAATATATAAATAAAAATTATAAATTTGTACTAGTTATCTTAAAACTATTTTTAATATGTAAAATTAATAGTCTATTTTTATAAATTACAATAAATTGATTTTAATTGTTATAAATTACCTTTTTTGAAATGAATGAAGTTTGAATTGGAAAACCAATTCTAACTTCTAGTCAATTTTAAAACATAAAACATGGGTATAATGTTTTTACAAGGTAAAATGATCTTCCACTAGAATCAAATAAAATGGAAATGTATAAATAGCGATCAGCTAAATGAAGATCTACATTTTAAATATAATGCATAAAACAAACTCTTTACTCTTTAGTGGGCCTATGATTAAAAACCTAGAAAGAAACTCAAGGGGGAAAATGTTGGGTTATTTTTACATTTTAGGATGATTTATTACAATGTATTTGAATAAATGAATAAAATTAATGGATTATGTTAATCATGGTAACATTTATTAAAAACGAATATATAATTTTTTATACATCCATCGAATTATTTTTCATGATGACATTATTACTCAATATAAATATTAATTTTCACACATTTTTTTAATGGATGAAACTTTGTGGAATAATGTTAAGGATTAATGTTATAGAGAATGAAATTATTTTATCCATTGGAATCCAAATGACTTGGGATCCTGAATGTGACACATTATGATTATTTCCAATTATATAACATGCTATATTATTAACAATTTCCACTTTTTCTGACATTCCAAACTTACCTAGTTGGAGAAAAATGTAGTCTCATTGGAGTTATGATGATTATGACCATTAAGGTAAGATGATTCAACATTATACATTTCATGTATATTGGAAAAATCTCCTAGGGTAATTTATTAATGGAAAAAAAGTTATTTTATTTGTTTAAAGGAAATGATTAGTGAAATTTATTGTTGACAGAATATGAAGAGTTATATTGATGAAAATGAAGTTCATCATTAGGTTCCGATAATATATTAATGCCACCATTGGTATTCTCTAATTAACCACTCTAATCCCGGGGATAACATCAATATCATGTAAGGAACTATTCAATATAAATTTTTCAAGGATAACAAGGTGGTTAAGTCACACATATTCCCCATTCATGATTTGGGGATTTCATTTAAATATTTGTAAGAATGTATCTAATGAACATGTTTTTATTTCTCATTTAGTGGAGTTTAATATTTTTTATTTATTTATTATCTCACTCTAACTATATTACATATAAATTTTGATAAAAAAATCACAATTGATATTATAAATAATATTTTGATCCACTATGGTTGTGAGGATGAACATGAAATTACTATGATATTGATTTTATTGTATGTGTTATACTATAATTTAATGAAGACAATTTATCTTAAACCATTTTTAGAAGCTCAAGATTAAAGATATATATCTATATATTGATAAATTATATATATATTTATATAATTTTATTTTTTTAATATACTCATATATAAATTGAAGAAAATGAAGTAAGAATTATTATTACAGCTGATTACGTACTATGGTCCCTTATTACAAAACCACTGTAAGAAGGTGATAATGATGGTGTATTATCTATGACTGTTAGAAAATGATATTATATTCAAAATGATGATTTAAGGGATCAATTATGTATTGTTTTTTAGATGATGGATATATAAATCATGATTAATTAAGGTAAGTATTTTGTTTCTCATGTGAATGTTTAATTATCTATCCATGTGAGGATTTAGATTATCATGATTCAATATGGGTCATCATCTGAACTAGCACACTACCAGGTCTGTAGATGAATCCGAATAAGATGACAAAAAAAAATAGATTCCAAAAAATAAAAAATTACATGATAAATAACATGCATGTTTTTAAATTTAATGAGTAGAAACCTTTCAAGGAAAATAATTTTCCTAAAACAATTACAAGTAAACAATATTTATTTTAAAATAACAAACCAAATATACTATATGATGATGGTGTGTGCGATAAAACCAAAGGGAACTAGTAAAGGGAGAATTCTCTTGGAACAATCAAGAAATGGAACATTATATACTTCACATATATATTAAACAAGGCATATAAACCATAATTAATTGTTCTCTCATGAAAAAACCACTTGGAAGGTACACCCTAATGTCCTAGTGGTATCTAATAATCATTAATATTTTCTTAGTGTTTATATCATCAATTATCCTATATGAAATCATGATGATGACACTTTTATATCACTAGAATGCTAGTATTACTCCACCAAACCTACATACTAGGGATTTCAATTGTACTAAAAAAAGTTCCAAAATTCACATAACACACAACTTTCACACATAGAATCCATGCTATCAAAAATACATCTAATAATCCATCACAACCACACCAAAACTCCTTTGAAAAAATTTGAATATCAAAATATTTTCCCAACATTATTCACATCAAATAAAAATATTAATAAATCATTTCGGAAATTTATAAAATAGTCATGAGACCACAATAAGGATTTACTTGTGATATACACCCAATTTCATTTAGAAAAACCAATTTCAAACCAAATACATATTAAATCAATTCAAAAACCGCATTCACAACACATATAATAAAAATAGAACTCTCCAAAATTTTCAATAAATAATAATCATTTCATAAAATTAGGGTTAAGGTGGAAACCACCTACCATGGGTGTGGAAACTTCTGAAAATCAGTTTGAAACTACAACTGCACACCAATCGATCTTTATAAAGTCATGATAAAATATAAAAATTCAATATTAAACCCAAAAATTCATGACTGATACTCGAAATCATATCCATATCCACTTGAGAAGAGGAATCGCATAGTGTGAGGGAAGAAACCCTATAATATTGAAGAACTTGAGATGAAATGGCACATTATTGAAAAATATAAACGATTTAACACCAAATAAACATAAAAAATAGAGGAATAAGGAATTGTGAGGGAGGTATGGATAATTCGAGTAATATAAATCCCATTAAGGATAGAAGTTGGAAGGATTTGGGGTTAAATTTGAGAAGGGAGAAAAACATAAAATTTACATTTTTGATGACATGGATATGCCACACAGTTTATCAAACATTGCGAAGACCAAGAGGTTTCCACTATCTACCAAGGACCTACCTCATAGTTATCCTCCACTTATTAAAAACCGTGATCTAGACATATGATATTACACTATCCCAAAACCCATATTTTCCACATGGTTACTGGCTTATGAATCATGGTAACTATTACCCATTCGTCAACCATGCACCAGGGTTTGTCCATTGATTTGTTTTCAATTTTACTCCAAAAACAATAAAGAAATATAAAGGGAAAAAATTTTACTAAATATTAATAAAAATTACAGTAAAATAAAATAATGGTTTTAAAAATTATCCCCACTATGAAAACATTAAGTCCCTATAAATTCAAATTTATGCTTGATTAAAAAAGAACAACAACTGCCCTTTTTCATCCCACTACATTAGCTCCCTTATATTATGTTCATCACTTCATTGTTTCAAAAGTACTAATAAAAGTGTTATAAAATTACCATCAAGTACATTCTATATAGAATATATAATCTACACTAGACATTTTAACATCGCTAGATCTTGGTATATTATCAACACCTCCAAATTCAACACATGAGATTGTTCTGGATAATACTTCTCAAGTTAAGAGACATGAAATACATAGTGAATTTATATCATCTAATATGGAATATATAACATTTATTACACCTTTCCCTTATAATCAGTTATTTTAAAAGGTTAGACATACCTCAAAGTTACATTCCCCTACTATCCAAATGGATTATGACCTAAATGGGGTGGTACATTCCATAACACCAAGTCACCCATAGAGAACCGTAGATGTTATTTCCTCTATTAACAATAATATATGTGATGGGTCAGAGCTTTCAATAACCAATTCCTAGTCAAATTAACATTCTCAGATTTCTCTTTCATTGGGCTATGTCCCATTAGTAAGGTATCACCAATTGTAGCCCAACACATAGGAGACTAGAATGACTAAACATCAAGTACCTCAAAAGGTGTTGTTTACATAGAGGATTGTTAAATATTATTATAAGAAATCACTTCCATTCCAAAATTGTTAGCTAATGATCCTATGATATCAAAGAATCATATATAAAGCATGTTTTCAAATAACAAATTTTCACTCTCCATATGATCAATTTTTATAATGGTAAGTCATTCTCATCTTGATATATTACCCAAATTCTATTTAAGGGCATCCAAAAACCAAGAGGTGAAATGGGGGGTCTCTAACAAAAATATCCTTAGATGGAACACCATGAAGGATTTACACTTATTGAATATACATCCGACCTATCTCATCCACTTTTATTGAATCCTTGATTAGAATGAAATGGTATAAATAGGTAAAATGGTTTATTACCACTGAAATGACATTCCTTCCCCATGGTTTGTAAGGCATGCCAATAATAAAATACATGGATACCTCATTCCACATCTTGGTATAGATGGGAAATGGCTGAAGAAAACCATACGACCTTTGATAATCTAATTTTATCTACTACGATGTATATTATATTGATACATAATCAGCTATATCAATCCTCAAACATTTACACTAGAACTACTGATGAACATCATAATACATCATGGTAGCACCATTATATATAATCCATGGATACTAGTGGCCATCCTACATATCTAGTTTCCTCAGCGTGTTGACACCACATAAAGGACCTTGAAAGGATGAAATCCCATAGTAGACATCGACTAATCTCTAGTTGTCTCCCCACCATGAATAAACTACATATAATTGTCATTCCACTCATCACTAGGCTACCGACATTGAATCATATCTATAATAGAAGGTTCCAATTGAAATATAACCAGCAAATCACCTTCATTTTTCTGTTTTATCTTTAAGTTAACATGGACATGTAGCCCAATAAATGTGTACTCATCACTAGAATTCATCAATTCCTACACTGGATCCTTCTTGCTCAAGGTGTGTACCGCAATTTTACCATTTCCCGAGGTGTATATGATATCGATTTAAAACCCTAGATGATACTCGAACAAACTTATTTGTCTCAAATTAAAATATTTTGGGATAATACGTTAAATAAGATCTTATGATAAGAATATACCAAACATTTATCCCTAAAAGGATAATGATTTCATTTCTTCAATGCATGCATAACCAATTCTAAATAAAATAAAAGAGTTGGGTATTTCATTTCAGGTTTTCAGAGTTGGAGCCAGCTATATGCCACAACATGATCATATTTCATGTTCAAACACCTAAGTCCCATGCCAGAGTCAATAAAATAAACCATGTACCCATTTCCCAACTTTAGAAAAATAAACACAGGTGTTGTAGTCAACCACCACTTCACCTCATCAATGGATGCATTGAATTATAGGATCCATTCAGACATTTACCCTTACAGATGTGTGCTTCCACATAAGAATAATGACATGAGATTTCCTGAAAAAACTACCTTTAATAACATGCCAGGAAAATAAGACACACAGTATAAAAAACATTCTTCGACTAAGTCAAATTAAATAACTACAATGATTTTTATGGGTCCATCAAATCTCCTTGATATGAGATCACATGGGCCAGAAAGATCACTTCCTTGATCCATAAAGGGAACATTTAATATTTTTCGTAGATTTGGTGATCCCTCATAGTTCCCAACATGATCCTCAAATGATGGTCCTATTGTTACTAGGATAGAGAATGAACAAATAATTAAACCTAAAATATCAATATGAAAGAGTCGAGATAGTTTTGGAACATGATTTTCATGAGAACCATGGGGATCATTATAGAATTCAACAATCTCAAATACAAGAACATGTACTCAACGTTTTAGTACCTACTTCAATAATCCATTTTTGGAATATTTTCTTCTCTTTCCATGACATGGTGGTAACCAGATATCATATCTATTTTATAGAACAAATTTTCCACTTTCAATTGGACAAAATTTATCAATTAGGGGGAAGAGATACATGTTGTTGATGGTAACCCAATTTAGCATTTGGAAGTCAAAACATAACAAGATATATTTGTTGGCCTCTACATCCCACTCCAGGGTTAAACCTGAAAATCCATTAGGAATTACCTCTAGAAACTCAGCAACAATAGGAGGTAATCCAGCTTTCGGTGTACAAGATCCATATTCCTACATGAGTATTGACAACTAAAAACCATGATTTCCCAACTCTATACATGGAGGTCCTACACGGCGTTACTGGGAATCCCATTCAACAAGAATATCTTGTTCACTCCAATAAGGTTCCATGAAAATAAAATAACACATATAAAAAAATGTGTGAATGAAATCACAAGAGATAATTCACTCCAAGGATTACATAAAAAAGGTCAAATTCCAAGTCCCAGAGATCCCATTCTATTTAAACACCTAACATGGAGAGAGAACCATGAAACATATGTTTGGTTGTAAAACTCTACAGCTTCAAAAGTAAGGAAGAGATAAATTAATTATACTAACTATTATCTATAAAAACAACTACTATTGAATATGAAATCAATATTATACCTCAATCTATTGAGGGACCTTCATCTGGTCCCACTAGTTGTTGGTCCACAACCTGATTATGCTTGGCCTCTTCCTGAGTCCAAACATGGCCATCGTTATATGGATCATTCATATACTGAATCTGACAAAAAGTAGATCTAGTCCTTCCACATGACCACCAAACAATGATATCACTATCCTGGACTGCTTTCACTGCACTGATATTCACTTAGAATCCATATATCTTACCCCACTCTGATTTATCTTCATCATCTTATTAAAATGAATAATGTTACTATATACTCACGGTGGTGACAAGGATTAGGTGGAGATGTACATGTAGTCTAGATTTTCCATGTCATCATGCACTGATGGAACACAACAGAACCTGCATTAGAATCCACAGATGAAGACTACATTGAATGAGGGAATTAATAAACACCACACTTTATCCCCTTCTCATCTTGGGTCCTCTTTCATTTATGATGAACAACTTCTTCCCACTACTGACATATCCCTATAAGAACCAAACCAGACCTTACAGTCATTCTCTAGCCTAAATCATTGATCAACCACTTCAGTATAGGTCTACAGCATGAATAGAAAAAACTGATAATTTATGTCTAGCCATAGAACACATTTGAACCATTTAGCCTTATTCTTATCATTGGAAACTATTTTATTTTCCCATAGAACAAGCTTAGTGATGCTGTTGGCATACTCCATCACAAACCGGTCCCCCTGAATAACAACCATAAACTCATGGGATATAACATAACCCATGACCTCATTGATATATGGGTCATTAAAGATGGTCTTTAAGTCTATCTAGATTATAATATAATTCTTTTTATCTTGAAAAACTAATTTCCACTACCTCTAATTTGCACCTTGTAGCACGAACAATGAGAATTTCACCCTATCCTTTTCAGGAGTGTAAAGGAACATGAAAATGCACTCTATATTATCAAGAAACTCATCTTCTATATTAGGAAATGTTCTACATCGAAATGAATGTTGTTTTTTCATGGAAAACGTGTGTTCTATGTCTTTCCTTGGACTATATTCAACTTATCTGGAAGGAGTAGTGAAAGGACCCAGTCCTTCTCCAAGAGCCTGAACATTCCAAACCCTAGCTTCAACCAATCATTGATCAAGGTGTGATGGATAAACCTCTCTGAATCCTCCCAATGGATTCAAGGAAATTATTTGCGGGGGAATGTTTCTTCAAAAGTAAAATGTCTGAAGAAAAATCATAAATATAATAAAATATGAAAATTTTCATAAATAAATATTAATATAATGAAATCATTCATTTCACTATAACGCCATTAAAAATCACATCTACCCTAACCAATGACCATGTAAAGAATACACACAGCTGGTTCCACCTAGAGGATATGTGAAACCATTATCCCATCATCCTATGGCTACTCGAGGACTGTCATGAGGTTTTCTTTCCATACACCATACTCACAAATAGAACTCTGAGCCACGAATGTTCTAGATCCAGTCTATTTGGACTCTTCCCAATAACATGACCCAAAATTTATATCCTCCTCTAATACAATTTTTTCATGAAACATGTCGGGTCGTAATCCGAACTGGCACCCATCCTAGGCTATACCACTAACCAAGTCATGTTTTCATTTAAATTAGGACCCGATATGACTTGTTATAAACATGGTGAAAGAAGATGCTCTGAAAATATATTTAATGGAGGGAAATGATCATCAGCTGAAAATTTATTTTCATGGAATGATAATATTCAGGAATCAAATGAGGTGTATCTGTTATAAGAGAATTGAAGATGGAGCTATTTGATATTTCTCATAGATCATCATTGTATTTTCATCATGGAAGTATAAAGACATATTGAGATATAACATAAAATATTTTGTGGTATGATGTAAAGAGAGATATTATAGAGAATGAATCTCGATGATTGGTAAATCCAAATTTAAATGTTAAGTTACATAAATCATAGGGTATGGTACAACCATTACCCCTAAAATTACAAAAATAGGAAATATCACTCTATATTTCCTAGTGGGTATCCAAAAAACATACAAATGCCATAATGAAACATGTTTATTATTCAATCACATTACAATGTCAAGAAATTTGGTTACCATTATAGAATATTTAAATCTTTATCATAATTATTTGATTTTCATTAGAGTGGTAAGGTTTCGTAGGGTATAACATTCAATTGTATCTAATGGGAATATCTCTTTTACCTAAAGCATCTATAAAAGAAAATAGATATCTCTGGATATGATGTTTTAATTTAGCACTGGTTATCATACATAGACAGATCTGCAGTCTAAGAGGACCATTGAAACCTTTGAATATATATTTAGAGAACATTTTATGTATTTTAGAATGGTTTGGGATCAACACCTTTTGGTATTCATGTTTTCTAAAAACATAACCATTCAATCCACCATTTAGAATTCTCTGTATGAGTCTATCTATTAGAGGATGTTCATAACTCTAATGTGATCTTATGAAGTTTGTGAATGAATTGTTTTTTGACATGTTCTAGTTGAGGATATTTTATACATAGTTTGATATATTCAACTTCTTATTAGGGACTCTCAGAATAAATAGAAATCAAATGTTGACAATCACTTGTGAGATCTAAAATTTGATGTTTGTGATAAGTAATTTGTATTAACTTCTCCTTGGAAGATGATTATGAGATTTGTAAATAAGTACACATTACTACTTATATATATGGATATCTTCCAGATATTTATTATATCGAGGTTGTTTCTTAACACATTGTTCATAAACTAAATTTTTCCTAAGTCGATGTGGATTTCCATGTATCTTTCTTGAGTATGTACATACATGTCCCTTTATATGTAGTAAATATAGAGTTCATACCACTATATCATGGTATCTATTATAATTAAGCACCATTATAGATTTTTGACATATTATTGAATGTTATATTAAAGAATCCACTCAAATAGTCAATGTTTTCTTGTTAGAATATAACATTTGTGATGCTATATGGTATGTTAAGGATGTGATGTGTAAGATGTATCCTTAATTTTATATATCAAAATAATATAATTTTGAGTGAAATAAATACTACAATGTGTGTATAATGAAACAATATAATATTTTATGATATATAAATTATTAATAATTTTGGAGTGTTTGATATATTTCTCCACACACAAAGATGAGTTTAAATGAACTTTAATATACTGTTGATTTATTATTATTTAATGTGATAGTTGTCACATTATATTTAGATTAAAAACAATGAAAAGGATAATCCAGATTATAAAAATGTTTTTTTACACATGTATAAAATAAATTCATTGGTAAATAATTTGTTGGGAATAATAATATTGCCATTTTTGGTTAAAAGGTAAAATTTTCAAAAAATGTATTTTTTTATCTCTATGTCTATATATCATACTAAATTCAATTATTCACGGTTTATGAATTATTTTTATTAAATATTAAATCATATATTCAATAAAATAGTTTAAATTTATTTGAAATATTGTTATTATTCCAGGAATATTAATTACTACTTTTTTCCTTTTAAATTACAGTTTCATCAAAAATGGGTTTGATAACATTTTTAAGTGAATATTGAAATTTTTTTAGAAGTAATTAAAATTTTAATTTTAAGATATATACGTAATTTTTTTATTCAACATGTTATAATACCTTTATATGTAATATTTATGAATTTACTAAAAAGATAAATTTCTATGTTTATAGTAAAACATTAAAATTTTCAAATACAGTTATATTAATGAAATTATTATGTTCTAAGAAGTATTTAATATAGTATAAAAACTTTTTATCAACTAAATATTATATTATGGAATAAAGTAACTATATTATATAATTATTTTGAATTTATTATCCGATGATAGTGTTTTGGCAACATATTATATATTTTATAGAAATTTGAAAATTCTTTTGGGACTTTTAATTTAATTGACCGTTTTGAAGTTACAACTCATTTTTGTCTTGGTACAAACATATAAATAAATACATTTTTTATTTTATAACTTGTTAAAATAATAAAAAAGAACTCTTTTACTTATTTTATTATATAAAATTTTATAAATACTTTAATCGGGCGTCTTCCTAAAAAATATTTTACATGTATTTGGTTTTCATATAATAATATTTATCTCTTAAATACTATAGAAATTGAATAGAAAACAATTGAGTAAAAAAATTTAAGCATCATTTTGTAACTTATTATATGTCCCCTTGTTTTTGTTATATAACTAACTTATAATAGAAATTTTTATATTATTATCGTTATGGTTAAAATCAGTTTAATGTGGTTTAACTTGGAGATAAGGCACAAAATGTCTCCAAAAGTTGTCTACATGTGATTTCTGTGTTAATCTATACCATATAACATCTTATATACTATTTTTATGTACCATGTAACCAATTGAAATTACCATCCTATTAGTAATGTTTAAATAATTTATGTAATTCAATGAGAGTCATTTTAATCACTTATTAATGGTTATCACATATTCTCTATAAATCAAAACATTACACACTATATCATAAATAATAAAATCGTTAAATACCTTACAATATTCCTTAAAATTTCTTATTAATTATTTTATTCTCATACAACCACCCTAAGATGGAATAATTTCTAAGTCAAAAGGGTCTTTAAAAGAAGAGTTACACATCTTATCTTACTCAAGAAAAGATAATTTCATGTTCCATGTAAAATAAATATAGTGTTTCCATCCTTTTATGTTGAATCTATAATAATTAATATTATGTGATGATATTATTACTATTATCCAAAACAATTCACCTCTTTTCATCAAAATGATAAATCCAAGAATTGATCATGCTTACATGGGGTCTACCTCCTCCAGATATCAATATTAATAATTTTCCATCACCATCATTCATGGATAATTATTATTATTGGTTTAATTCTTATATATTGAATGTTTGACTCAGTTATTCTTCAATAGTTATAATATCATACATACATTATTACCTTACCATCAGTTAGAAAGAAAAATTGTCTCTCACGCATATTATTGGACTACCACCTACATGAAGTGGTGTGATTAATTTTAAATTAGAAATTTACATTAATGGTAATAACGACACAATTAATTAAAATATATGATATATATTATATAATAATTATTTAGGAATGGGGATTTATTATTTATCTATTCGTTCTCCAATGATTAAAAATTTTAATCATCATTCTTGTTCACATAAATATTGTTGTATCCAAAAAGTGATGTAAATTAATATTAACTTATTTTTATATAAATAATAAAAAAAATATAATTACTATATATAATGGTATTGATATGAATTAAATAATATTGATTATTTAAACATGATCAATTTATAAGGTTAAAAATTGTTGAACTGGGACTTGCATTAAAAATAAAATAGTTATCACATAGAACAATGGTGTTAATAAATAAATTTTTACACACTTGTGATATGAATTTTTATGTATATAATATTTTTTAAAATATATATTATTATATTTTTTCTATATATGAAAAGGGAATTTTTTATCATATATTATCTTTGAAATTGTACGATGCATAAATATTCTTGAGGTAGTGGTTTATCACCTCAAATTGTCTTCTTTTGTACAAATGCTTTGATATGAACTTATATTCAATGAAGAGTTTTATATAATGAGTAGTCAATATTTTATACCATTAATAATTCCCCAAAAATGATATTTAATGTTATAATTTATTTAATTATATCCAAGGATTTATGATTCAAAAGTTACAAAACAATTAAAGGATTTATGTTACAATATAATTTTTTCAAGATTGTGTATGATAAATTTCTGTTGTGGGAAATTATATGTATATTATACATTAGACACAATATATTTTACTCTCACGTGGTAATTAATAATATTTTATAAACTTCGTTAATTTTAATCTATTCAGTATAATTACATTTAAGCACAAACACACAAAACACTGACCGAAAAGGCAGGTCATAGCCCCCCTTGGGATATGAAACCAATAAAGATTTAATTATTCAGCCCATGGACTGTGGGCGTAGTAGGAATGAATAATATACATGTCTTGTGAGGCCCATAATTTTGAAAAAAAATCCATTTAGTGAATAGTTTTACTACATTACCTGGGCTGATAGAGTACTTCATACAATTCTACTTCCATTATTGTTTCTAACATGGTTGCCACAATTTTTATAGTGTCATCGGTTCAACAATTCAACTACCATTGTAGTCCCACTACACTACTAATACAGTGCTGCAACAATAACTATGCCACTTTAGTTTTGAAACCACAACCTCAATGTAGTACTACTGGGTGTTTCACCACTAAGCTAAACCCAAGTAAAATTTTCATCATATTTGTACGTAATTAATAAAATGATTTTAATGAAATGAGAATGTTATTTCCTCATTGGGAAATGAAATTTTTCAAACATGCACATGATCTTCGAAATTGGTTGATGACACTTTTTTGAATTGATGAAATGTTTTAGAATATTCATTTGACAATAATTTTAATTTAATTAAACAATATTAAGATAAATTTATTTACTTAACTTTTTCTACATAATTCATTTTTTATTTTTTAGGAAAGTGTCAAAATAATGTCATCTTCAAATTTATATTATATTAAATGGATTTTCCACCATCATGGATGTTATTTGATAAAAAAAATATATTAATATGTTTCCTTGTCCAGGTGTCAACCCATCCCTCCAACCGACCCTGATGTGGTGACCAGCACCAATTGTATACAATTATCTCAAAATAGGAGGAATTACCCATTTTATAGTAACCATGACAAGGTGAGAAGATGTTTCAACAGAAAAAAAAATCCAAGACATATATATATCTAATATAAATCCCAAAACATCCCACTAAAACGTTTAAAACAAACTAATAAAAATATAATTAAACTCAAATTGTGGATCCAAAATAAAAAATGAAATGTGATACATCAAATGTACCATTGTCTGGGCTAGTAATGTCTATCATGGTCCATGTAGTCTTCCAATTAACATGACTCCAATTTTATAAAGTATGTTCCATAGAAAAGTATACTTAGTAGGAAAAACTGAAGACTCTCTTGCACAAGTGGGAGAATAATACTATTGATCCCATGAGAAAAAATAGAAACCAAAAATGCATAACAAGGAATTCAATCCATCCCCACTTCACCAGGGAATATTCACATGTAACAGAAGTAACATATTGTAGTATAGAAAGAACATCAATGACAGTGTACCCAACCCAACTTTCACACTGATTAGCCACTATCAAACTGTAACGACAGTCTTCTTAGTGCACCCACCCATTCCGAAAGAACCATGTCACAACCTGACTACATAAACCTAGTAATCATAACAACATTGCTCCTAGAGACACCAAGGTCATATACGATATCAAATCCCACCCGTAGACACATGGGCCAAGACCACATCCATTCCTTCCCAGAGACACATATGCCACAACCACACCACCTTCTTATGTCAGATGGGAAGAACAACATATCTCCTCCCAAAGACACTTCGGAAATAAAACTCACATTCAAACACAAGGGCCTCACAACCAACCCCTGACCGAAAAATCATAGGCTATCACCACCTGGAAGAGGGAGTAGGGAAGAGCGGGTGGCTATCCATCCATCCTCCCACCATGATATATGTGGATGACACAGTACCCATATAAAAATTGGGGGAGTTTAGTATATGGTTCTAAAATAGTAAGTGGGGTATATTGAAATCACATTGGAAATACATGTATATATATAACAACAAAAACTAAATCCCCGCCTATGGGTTTTCTACCTAAAGGAAATTAATGTTTCCACCTCTGGTACTACTACTAAATTCACAACCACACAAAAAGTCAAAACTCAAAACATACCACCAACAAAAAAATTTATCCAAATATCTTTCCTTATTAATCTATTTAGTTACGCATTACTTAACTACCAAGTAAACAAATAAACACAATACACAAAATGAAACATAACCATAGTCATCTACAAAGGTGAAGATTCATATAATATAAAGGAAATTTACGTTCCCATATATTTAAAATACATATATGTTATACCATAGATTTTTCCCAAGACAGAAGGTGATGATTTATGTATGCTACTTATGGATAAACTCTAGGAGTATTACCCATAGAAATCACTACGATCCTTCATAAAACTCATCCTACAGAATCCATCCTCTCAACAATGATAAAACCCACCAATAAAACCACCTACAATCAACCACATTATTATCCCCACTACATAACAACAACAAACCCTATAACATCTAACAATAAAAGCATAGTATAACCTGATTCGTAGCCCTGCTGCACAACACTATAGATCCATTCCATAATCAATAAATATTTAAACATGTGATTTCATTAAATAACCCACACCACCCCACAATTAACTAAGGTTCTCAAAAACACATCACCACACAAATAAAATGAATCATATTAAAATTTGACAAGTCATATGTTATTTAGTTCCACTTTTAAACATCATTGGATTTCGTTGAAATAGTTTGATCCTGGGGAATCAATTTTTTATCAGACTGTATGTTGTTAATGAATTTCATATATATGTGGTCATTCAATAAAAAATAAAAAAATGCATTCCCAATCCGTCATAGGTGTGGAAATATACATCCAATAGCCATGAGATTCAGGGGGTGTTTAGCCCATAAAAAATAAAACGTCAACATAAAATTATAAAACAGAAGCATGCATATATTTTTCCCTACACATGTTTATTGATAATAAACTAATTCAATTATCATTATTTATTTGAAAATATTCTATATTAACGATGAAAAAATTCATAGACCCACCCCCATGATACAAAAATTAATGAGAGTATAATAGATCACTTCTGAAAGAAAAGATTATAATCACATCCTTATTGCACCAAGACATGCAGAACACAAGTAGTAGAAATATTTAGGGAAAATGTGATCCAAAGGCCTCATCACAACTACATTACTCCTCTTGATTAATGGTTTGAGTATCACTAAGGGAGAAAATGATAACACAATGTAGATTTGATAATGGATTTAGAAATCCTTGATCTGATATCAATAGAAAGGTTCATTTTTAGAGTCCATTAATCTCATATCCTTACCAATAACATGGATTTGGACTATTTAATGGCCTAAAGGTCATTACAAAATTAATTTATACCATCAATAACACTTAAGAGACTCCAAAAACTTTTATACATGTTATTATATTCCATCAACGTCATTGATGATGTTAAATGGGTGAAATTGGAAAAACTGGAGAAAACTGTAATTTTGACTAAATATTGAAAATTAATCACCATTGGATGAGTCATCATCCTAAATCAAAGCTGGATGGGTCTCTAGTGCTTGAATCAGTGTTGGATAAACAACTGATGGATGATTCACCCTTGGTCGGCACAACATTGGATGAGCTATATTTGGATGAGTCTGTATTAGCTGAATCACCACTAGACAAGGTATTGGTGGATGAGTCGTTATAATGTTACACATTTCTGGTCAAATAACTATATATCATGTTACTGTTGGTCGATTCATCATCACAATTCGCTGATGTGACCTACTGATGTGAGTCACCAATGTGACTCACCTTCATGACCTAATAGTTTGAGTCAAAAATTCCCCTCAACATCATTCCCTATATGTGTGATTTACCATTGTGACTCATAGTCATGACCTACCATTGTGAGACACCATTGAGAGTCACTGATGCGACTCACCATTGTTATGAACTACCATTAGAAAAACTGGAATTTTGGAAAACTCCAAAAATGTGTCTCTACTGCCTCCCAAAGCACCATGAATATTATATTTTAACAATGAAATGGACCTGAAAGGTCTAGGTCATTACATCGGTTAACTCTTAAGCAATTATCTCCATCAATAATTTAAAACCAAACTCATAAAAAAAGATGGGTGTAAACAACAACCTCATGGGATACCTCTCAAGGATCTTTATAAACATGAAACACCGCTATAGACATAAAAGATCAATGGTAATCCACACTTCATTGTCTGAATGCTAGAGTGAAATATCAACATCCAAGAATACCTATTCTGAAATTTACTAACCCAGTCGACAATAAGAAACACTAAAAAAGCACAACAACTACACTATCCAATAATACAATTTATTAAATCGGGTTCTCCAAGTAAATATGCTACAAAGTCTAGGCGGCACTTACTCGCTTTCATGGGTTTAATCACATATCAATTAATGACTCTCTATTATGAATCAAACATTCCCCTTTTCATATCCCAAGACATTATCACACATCACATAATAAAGAAACAAATAATTTCATAACAAACAAGGTTTACCAATTACATTTCAACGAAAAATAGAACATGGAAATACAAAAAACAAATTAGGGTACTAAGATTGCATCTATGGTCCCCTCTCTAAATTACTCCTCCCCATGCCACAATGCCTCCAAAATAAATAATGTTAATAAATGGTATATCCACTCATCACCTTCAAGAAATGATCATGGATATCTACTAGCCACTTCATGAACATCCCTTCTTCTTCGATATCAAACTATCGCCAATCACTAATAGGGGAGTTATTGTAACATCCCAGGAAAATAAAGAATAATACATTTTCATATTTATTAATATTTTCTAATTAAATATTAATTTTTACTTTAACGGGGTTGCTCTGTTCGATAGCGTACCCGATACGCAACAAAGAGTTTCTTTGAAATCGTACGTTGCACACTAGTAATAAAATAATATTAATTTAAATGTTAGTTAACACATAGTTGTTGTACTGGAGGGAATGGATAGAAATAACTAAAATATTATTATATATGTTTGTTAAATGTTTTTACATTTATCTAATGAATCATAAAGTCTTAAAATATGAAAAGAATTCAATTTTAGGCTTATATACTCTAATTTTCACGAAAGGTCCATTTATCAACATTTGATGGCGAACCATCATTAAATATAGTTTTGGTCACTCTTATACATTCTATTGGACCAAATAAAACTCTTATTTAGAATCGGGACATCAAATATTACTGTGTAATTTTTTGGTATTTTTCCGAAAAAGTTCATTTTTTAATGAATAGTGTAAAATGTTGTATTTTAATTCAAAACCGCTTTTTAATATAATTTATTAAGATGATTAGATTATATTTTGAATTGGTTTTAAAGTGAAATTAGAATATATTTTTACCATTTAATCCAATGGTGGTCATTGGAATCAATTTCACTTTGAAATTGGACTTAAACAGGTGTCAATATTTTGATACTTATTGTTTCATAAAAACACGCTATTTGTTTTGACAGCGGGAATTAATTATTAAATTAATTAATGCAACTTATATATTTTTAATTTTGTAAAATGGACTTCATTTTTGAATTCGAAATATCAAATATAGCTTAGGGTGATGTTTTGGTTTTTTTCGGAAAAACTTAAATTTTTGATGAATAGTGAAACTGCAAAGTGGTGGTTACAAAATTTGATTTTTCATTTAAATGGGACTTTACCACTTCTGTGTTTTGAATCTCAAAAATCGAATTTAAATTATTTTCATTTTTAAGTAAAATGTGTTTCAATGTGATTAAAATAAATTTTGGTGAATAATAACTTTTATGTTTTATTAATCGCGATTAAAGGTAATTAGTGTAATTTAAGGTAAATAATGATATTATAATAAAATGAAAATATATTGACACTTGTCCTAACCCTATTGGATGAGTTATGGCCGACCAAGACAACCCATGGGTCGATTTTTGGTACCCCATGGAGCCACTTGGGTATGATAATGACATTTATGCATTTTATTTAAAGTTAAAGTAAAAATGACACAAACATGAGATGTTTTACTAAACCAATTTTTACATGGGGTTATACAAGTCATATTTCTTACTATAAATATTCATTAGAAATCTAAAACTATTTCCTACATCATGATAGTTTTTTTATAATTTTTAGACATTAAATAAATTAAATTATTTCTGACACCATGATGATGCAACGATTACCTAATTATTTAACGATTTAAATAAAATGGAATGATAATGTAAAATATAAGACCTAAACCTATCCAAAACCTATTGGATTGGTATATTTCAAACCCTTATCACCTTATCCTAGAAACACATAAATGTGGGACCATTAATGACCGAAACTCATTCTAAAATAAAATAACATTTCCTTACTTTCCAAGAGTGCCCCTCCTATCCTCTTATAAAAGGCCCCCACCTCTACCTCATTAACCACACTTCCAAAGCATTTGGCTCGACAAACCCCTGCTCATTTTGTATCTCCACATTCCTCTATTACTCTTTGAAGCGTCACTTTGGGCAGAAGTCTTCCCAATGAAGCCATTGAGCTCAAACCAAAGGGAGTTACCCGATTATAAGGTAATGTCTTCACTTGAGTCCTTTTGTTTTATTTTGCTTTTGAAACCCCCTAAACTCTTTTTATTAATTTTTTTGGAATAAATCCAGTATCTCCCATATACTAGGATGTTTTTATAAGATGGATTTGAGCTACACTTACACACACCTACGTCTAATGGTTAAAGAACATTACGTTTCTGTGGATGGTGAATTTCTGCCTCACGAAACGATGATTGTTCGATATTCTTCTAACACCTTCAATGGTGGCCATTAAGATGTCAATATATTTATATATGATATATTATATGTTTATGTTATCCTTAAGCTTCTGTATTTTTCATTTTGGACATACCTTTATGGTTACCATTATGGGTAAATGTGATATCTTCATTTAAGGAAGTGCGGACTACCGCCCCCTCAGAGTGATTTGATTCGTTAATGCCATATGTGAGATTTATAAAGGATGTATTTAAAGTTATTATATATGATTTTATACTGTAATTATAATATACATCTATATCATTATTATTTCTTTCCATTAAATTATGACAAAGAAATGAAAGTAGCGTTCATTCATACGTACGGCTTACCGTCTCCATGAACGGTGCATTTCATTTCTTAACCCCAAATGTAATGTACTATTATAAGTACATATATATAATGGATATATATGATGTATGTTACATCTAAATGATTAATATAATTCTGGAATTAAAATATACATACCTCTCATTTAGTATTAATTCCATTAATATGACATAGAAATGAAAGTAGCGTTCATGCGTACGTACAGCTTGCCGTCTCCATGAACGGTGCATTTCATTTCTTACCTCTAAATGATTATGTAATATTATAAATACATGTATATGATGGATATATATGATATATATGATATCCAAATCAGGAATTTCATTCTGTATATAAATAACCTTTGACCACACGAACAACATGTAATTGTAAGAAGTCCACTTTCGACTTAAGAACCAAATATCGACAAAACAAGCATTATTAACATAAATGATTACATAATGTTTATAACATGGAAACAATTGATATAAAAGGAATAGTGAACTTGAAAAAGGTTCTTAAGAAAATATAAATTAACTCATGTTTATTATTCAGGATGTTAAAAAACGATCGAGTCAAGTCGGACCCGAGGTAAGGGACTTCGTCTCAATCTCTTTTCATTGAGGCATATTTCGTTTTATACAAAAATATCTTTTATACGGTGTATAAACCCCTTTGAATTTTACTTTTATACAAAATTAGTCTTTTTCAACGAAGCGTTTTACAAAACTACAAAAGGGAATGTTTCTTTTAACATACGCGATGACAATGACCATTTCCGCCGCCGTGAGTATTATTTGGTCTTTGGATTCCTCAACAAGCCGTAATGTTTTTAAAATAAATTAAATACCATATACACTTTTATGTATTTTGGTATTGAAATTGGTTTTGATAAATGATTCTATTATGTCAATATATTTAAATGATATATTTTGATTGAAATGTGGAAATGTTATCATTCCTTTATATGGGTTTTATGTTTTATGATTTTATATTGGTACTTGGACATTTTACGGGTGGTTACGTGATAAACCATATGACGGGTGGTGCCGTGAATACTAGGATGGGTGGTTACGTTATAAGATCCAATGTATTGGATATGGAAGTCAGTCGTACGGCTATTCCCTTATGTATGTATGGATGTTGGTCGTATGGCTATTCCATTAAGTGATATGTGTGGAAGTCGATCGTATGGTTATTCCACTTAAGAATTTTTATGTCCCAAGATACCTTTATATGTTATGTGATCTTTTTATGGGTGTTATGGTAATATTTTGGTTACAAAAGGGTAAGTAATGATCTATTATTTGGTGAAGATTTTTTACTACTTCATAAAGGTGAAAAGTATTACTTTGATAAAGTATACATGGTTTACTTTTTGTTTTGATAAACTAACAGTTTTTATTCTTTGTGTATCCCTTACTGAACTTTTTCTGCTCACCCCAAGTTTCATTGAAATGTTTTTCACCGGACATAATGTGGAATAGGGTCAAGGATGGGATAAAGAGAATGTCATGCTATATAAGACATGGAACTAGACATGTTTCTTTTTAGGAGTTTTTTTATTCTATTGAAACTTAGTAGAAGTTTCTACTTTGTAATCTTTAGAGATGTAATAGTTATGTTCTAATTCTCTAAAACTCTAAACCTGAAAATATCCTCAATGTGAATTATTCATTTAATTCAATATTAAGCAAGGTTTAAGGCCGGGGCCTTATAGTTGGTATCAGAGGTCGGTTTAGACAACTTTATGAGTTAGAAAATTGTTAGATTATAAGTTAATTTATGGTATGACTGAAATGATATAGCATTTAAATATTACCATGTTTCTTCGCCTAAGATATTTCTGTGTTCAGAATGGTTTTCCGTAGAGGAAACAAAGCAGCTATGTTGGGACGAGAACAGGAGGAAGACAACCTTCCAAATCAGCAACCTGAGATGGTCGGAATCGGAACTGAACAGTTTGTTGCAGTGATGGCACAATTGACTTAGGCTATAAATGGTGGTGGCATCCAAGCACGAGATCAACCAGATCAACCGCAGAGGAACATTTCAGTGGTGGAACATTTCATGAGGCAACATCCCCCATCATTCAGAGGATCATCTGACCTCGTGCAAGCAGTTGGGTGGATTAAAGAATTGGAAAAGATTATTGAGGTCATGGGGTGTTCAGAACATCAAAAGGTTAGTCTTGCTGTTTACCGTTTTGAAGGTGAAGCTAATCAGTGGTGGTCGATGGTAAAAAATATCAGGGATAGTGATGAGATTGAGAGTCTTCACTGGGACGAATTCAAAGGTATGTTTCTTGAGAAGTATTTTCCTAAGGCTGTTCGACTTAGAATGGAAAAGCAATTATTGGAATTGAGGCAAGAGGAAGACTCAGTAGCTTCCTATGAAGCAAAGTTCACTCGATTGGAAAGGTGTGCTCCAAACTTCATACGAGATCTTGATAGTAAAATAAACCATTTTTACTCATGGTTAAAGCCAAAGTATCAAAGGGCTTTAGCTTCTCATGAGTTCAAAAGTTATGAAAAACTTTTTCCATGTGCGGAGAAGGTGCAAATGGAGTTTGCCGATGATCAGGTGTTCTATGAAAAACAGTGGAATAAGAGGTCTACTTGGCAGGCAAAGGGGAAGAATTCATCAAAGAAGCAAAGAGGTAAGAAAACCAAATATCCATCCTGTGAGAAGTGTGGTAAAATGCATCCTGGAGAATGTTTATCCATGTCTGGAAAGTGCTTTCGGTGTGGTAAGTCTGGTCATATTGCTGGTAACTGTAAGGAAGATGATCAAGCAGGCAATGAAAAGCCAGCTGTAAGATGTTTTAAGTATAATTAAATGGGTCATTATGGAAATGAGTGTTTAATGAAGAACTCAACTAGGGGAAAGCAGCCAGACTACAAGCAGAAAGGGGTGGTGAAATCCTTTGCAACAACCTCAACAGATGTTGGTCCATCGAATGAAGTGGTATCAGGTACACTGTTTGTTTGTTCAGATTATGCCAATGTGTTGTTTGATTCAGGGTCTACACACTCATTCATTTCTGAGATATTTTCTAGTAAATTGGAAATTCCATCTCAAGATATGACTCCTGAACTTACGATAAAAACACCCGGAGGGAACGTTGAGACAAAAAGCAATTATAAGAACCTTCCTATCCTTGTGTGTGGAAATAATCTACCAGTAAACCTTATTTTTTTCCTATAGTATATTTTGATGTTATTTTGGGCATGGATTGGCTTTCTGTTTATCATGCTAAGATTAACTGCAGAGCTAAAATGGTTTATTTTCAGAAATATTTTCAGTTTGTGTACAATAATGAACCCTTGATTTTGATAACATATCATGAATTTGAGAAACTAGTAAAAGAAGGAAATGAATGTTACCTTGCACATATTGTTGAAAATAAAGGAACTGTTCAGATTAATGATGTGCCAGTGGTAAATGAGTATCTTGATGTTTTTCCTGATGAGTTGCCTAGTATTTTTCATGATCGGGAAGTTGAATTTACTGTTTACTTAGTTCCTGATTCTAAGCCAATTTCAAAACCCCCTTATCGAATGGCTCAAGTTGAACTTTTAGAGTTAAAGAAGCAATTACAGGAGTTATTAGATAAAGGTTTCATTCGACCTAGCAAATCACCATGGGGTGCTCCTGTCTTGTTTGTTAAAAAGAAAGATGGCTCAGTGAGACTTTTCATTGATTATAGAGCCTTGAATAATATTATTGTTATGAACAAGTATCCTTTTCCTCATATCGATGATTTGTTTGATCAGCTCCAGGGAGCTCAATATTTTTCGAAGATTGACTTGAGGTCGGAGTACCATTAGTTGAAAGTAAAAGAAGTAGACGTTCTGAGGACTGCGTTCCGTACTAGATATGGCCATTATAAATTTGTAGTAATGCCTTTTGGGTTAACCAATGCACCTGCTGTATTCGTGGACCATATGAATAGAATATTCCATGAGTTCTTGGATAAGTTTGTGGTTTTTTTCATCGATGATATTTTGGTGTTGTCTAAAATTAAAGAGGAGCATAAATGTCATTTAAGGGTTATCTTGCAAACCTTAAAAGAAAAGAAACTATATGGAAAATTCAGCAAGTGTGAGTATTTGTTACAACAAATTTCTTTCCTAGGTCACATTGTTTCAAAAGATGGCATAACTGTTGATCCTGATAAAACAAAAGTTGTTGAAGCATGGCCAAGACCCACAAATGTAACCAAGATCCGTAGTTTTCTTGGTTTGGAAGGTCACTACCGAAGGTTTGTTGAAAAATTTTCACGGTTATCTAGTCCAATGACTAAGCTAATTCGTAAGGGTGTTAATTTCATCTGGACAAAAGAATGTGATGATTGTTTTCAGGAGTTGAAAAGAAGATTGGTGAATACTCCAGTTTTGGCACTTCCTTCCAGGAATGGGGAGTTTTTTATATACAGTGATGCTTCATTGAAGGGACTTGGCTGTGTCCTTATGCAGAATGATCAGGTAATTACTTATGATTCACGTCAGTTGAAAACTCATGAGGTAAATTACCCTAGACATGATTTGGAATTAGCTGCTCTTGTTTTTGCTTTAAAAATTTGGAGGCATCATTTGTATGGAGTAATGTGTGAAATATATACTGATCACAAAAGTTTAAAGTATATATTCACTCAGAAAGAATTGAACATGAGACATAGGAGATGGCTGGAATTAATCAAGGATTGTGATTGTACAATTCACTACCATCCGGGAAAAGCAAATAAAGTGGCCGATTCTTTGAGTCAAAAAGTAATGCTTCATTAACCATGATACGTTTGGAATGAGATCCTTTGGTTTTTGATTTGATGATCTTTGGCATAGAAGTTTTTGGTGCAGGATGTTCTTCTGTTTTGTTTCAGGTATCAGTGAGATCATCCCTATCAGACAGAATTAAGCAAGCACAGAGGGAAGACAGTGAGTTACAGAAAAAGGTAGAGCTGGTTCATAAGTGTAAGTTGCCTGAATTCAACATTGATAATGATTGTGTTTTGAGGTTTGGGAAGAGATTATGTGTGCCTTGTGATTCACAGTTGAAGAATGAGTTGTTATGTGAGGCTCATAGTTCCCCGTTTTCAGTTCATCCTGGCAGTACTAAGATGTACATAGATCTGCGGGAGTATTACTGGTGGGATGGAATGAAAAGGGATATTGCGGATTTTACTGTGAAGTGTTTGACTTGTTATCAGGTTATAGTAGAGCGGCAGTTACCGAATGGGATGCTTTAGCCTCTACCAGTGCCAGAGTGGAAATGGGAGAATATATCCACGGACTTTGTTGTGGGATTACCGAAGAAATCTTGAGGTAATAATGCAATCTGGGTTATTGTTGATCGCTTGACTAAATCTGCTCATTTCTTTGCTATACGAGATACTTTTTCCCTAGATCAACTTTACCGTTTGTTTCTTAAAGAGATTGTCAGATTACATGTAGTTCCTCTCTCCATTGTATCTGACCGTGATCCTAGGTTTACTTCTAACGTTTGGAAAGGCCTTTAGAAGTCGTTGGGTACTAAATTAAATTTTAGTATAGATTTTCATCCGCAATCAGATGGGCAGCCAGAATGAACAATTCAGACCTTGGAGGATATGCTATGAGCTGTTTCGATTGATTATCATGGAAGTTGGGACCAAAATCTTTCTTTGGTTGAGTTTTCTTATAATAACAGTTTTCATTCCAGTATACAGATGGCACCATTTGAGGCATTATATTGGAAGCGGTGTCGAACTTCAGCATTTTGGGATAATGTGGGTGAAAGGAAGCTGATGGGACCAGAATTGGTAGAAGAGATGGCAGAAAAAGTTCATTTGATTCAGAAACACATGAGAACAGCTTAGAGAAGACAGAAGAGTTATGCGGATAACTGGAGGAAGAATCTATCGTTCGAGGTAGGTGATCATGTTTTTCTCAAAGTCTCACCATGGAAAAGTGTGATGCGATTTGGTAAGAAAGGAAAACTGAGTACAAGTTTTATTGGAACATATGAAATTATGGAGAGAGTTGGATCAGTTGCATACAGAGTGGCATTACCTCTGTGTTTATCTCAGGTACACAATGTTTTTCATGTTTCGTTGCTGAGAAAGTATATGCCAGATCCATCTTATGTTTTGAGTCCAGAGGTAGTTCAGCTCGAAGAGAACCAATCTTATGAGGAACAACTGTTCCAGATTCTTGACCACATGGAGCAGGTGTTACGGAATAAGGTGATTCATCAGGTAAAGGTTTTGTGGAAAACCCATATGGTTGAAGAGGCAATGTGGGAATCTGAAAATGCTACGAGGGATAAATACCCCCACATATTTTAATAAGTGAATAAAATTGCGAGGACAGAATTCCCAAAGGGGGGAAGGATGTAACATCCGAGGTAAATAAAGAATAATACATTTTCATATTTATTAATATTTGTGAATTAAATATTAATTTTACTTTAAAGGGGTTTCTATGTTCGACAGCGTACCTGATACGCAACAAAGAGTTTCTTTGAAACCGTACGTTGCACACTAGTAATAAAATAATATTATTTTAAATGTTAATTAACACGTAGCCGTCGTACTGGAGGGAATGGATAGAAATAACTAAAATATTATTATATATGTTTGTTAAATGTTTTTAAATTTATCTAATAAAGTATAAAGGCTTAAAATACGAAAAGAATTAAATTTTAGGCTTATATACTCTAATTTTCACGAAAGGTCAACTTATCAACATTTGATGGAGAACCATCATTAAATATAGTTTTGGTCACTCTTATACATTCTATTGGACCAAATAAAACTCTTCTTTAAAATCGGGACATCAAATATTAGTTTTTGTAATTTTTTTGTTTTTTTCCGATAAAGATCATTTTTTAATGAATAGTGTAAAATGTTGTATTTTAATTCAAAACATCTTTTTAATCTAATATATTAAGATGATTATATTGTCTTTGGAATTTGTCTTAAAGTGAAATTAGAATATATTTTTACCATTTAATCCAATGGTGGTCATTCAAATCAATTTCACGTTGAAATTGGACTTAAACTGGTGTCAATCTTTTGATACTTATTGTTTCATAAAAGCACGCTATTTGTTTTGACAGCAGGAATTAATTATTAAATTAATTAATTCAACCTATATATTTTGAATTTTGTAAAATGGACTTCATTTTTGAATTCGGAATATCAAATATATCTTAGGGTGATGTTTTGGATTTTTTCTGAAAAAACTTCAATTTTTGATGAATAGTGAAACCGCAAAGTGGTGGTTACAAAATTTGATTTTTCGTTTAAATGGGAAATTACCACTTCTGTGTATTGAATCTAAAAAATCCAATTTAAATTATTTTCATTATTATGTAAAATGTGGTTCAATGGGATTAAAATAAATTTTGGTGAATAGTAACTTTTATGTTCTATTAATCGCGATTAAAGGTAATTAGTGTAATTTAAGGTAAAAATGATATTATAATAAAATGAAAATATATTGAAACTTGTCCTAACCCTATTGGATGAGTTATGGCCGACCAATACAACCCATGGGTCGATTTTTGGTACCCCATGAAGCCACTTGGGTATGATAATGACATTTATTCCTTTTATTAAAAGTTAAAGTAAAAATGACACAAACATGAGATTTTTAATAAACTAATTTGTACATGGGGTTATACAAGTAATATTTCTTACTATAAATATTCATTATAAAGATAAAAATATTTCCTACATCATGATATTTTTTATATAATTTTTAGACATTGAATAAATTAAATTATTTATGACACCAAGATGATGCATCGATTACCTCATTATTTAACTATTTAAATAAAATGGAAAGATAATGTAAAATCTAAAACCTACACATGTCCAAAACCTTTATTATGGGTATATTTCGAACCCTTATCACCTTATCCGCGAAGCATATCAACGTGGGAACATTAATAACCGAAACCCATTCTAAAATAAAATAACATTTCCTTACTTTCCAAGAGTGCCCCTCCTCTCCTCTTATAAAAGGACCCCACATCTACCTCATTACCCACACTTCCAAAGACTTTGGATCGACCAAACCCAGCTCATTTTGTCTCTCCGCATTCCTATCTTACTCCTTGAAACCCCAATTTGGGCATAAGTCCTCCCAAGGAAGCCTTTGAGCTCAAACCAAAGGGAGTTACCCGATTATAAGGTAATGTCTTCACTTGAGTCCTTTTGTTTTATTTTGCTTCTCCAACCCACTAAACTCTTTTTATTCATTTATTTTGTAACAAATCCAGTATCTTAAATATACTAGGATGTATTTATTAGAAATATTCGAGCTACACTTACACACACCTACGTCTAATGGTTAAAGAACATACTGTTTCCGTGGATGGAAAATTTCTGCCTCACGAAACGATGACTGTTTGATATTCTTATAACACCTTCAAAGGTGGCCATTAAGATATCACTATATTTATATATGATATATGATATGTTTATGTTATCCTTAAGCTTCTTTATTTTTCATTTTGGTCATACCTTTATGGTTTCCATTATGGGTAAATGTGATATCTTCATTTAAGGAAGTGTGGACTACCGCCCCCTCAAAGTGGTTTGATTCGTTAATGCCATATGTGGGATGTATAAAGGATGTATTTAAAGTTATTATATATGATGTTATACTGGAATTATAATATACCTCTATATCATTATTATTTCTTTCCATTGAAATATGACAATGAAATGAAAGTAGAGTTCATGCGTACGTACGACTTACCGTCTCCATGAACGGTGCATTTCATTTTTTATCTCCAAATGTAATGTACTATTATAAGTACATATATATAATGGATATATATGATGTATGTTATATCTAAATGATTAATATAATTCTGAAATTAAAATATACATACCTCTCATTTAGTTTTAATTCCATTAATATGACATAGAAATGAAAGTAGCGTTCATGCGTACGTATGTCTTACTGTCTCCATTAACGGTGCATCTCATTTCTTACCACTAAATGATTATTTAATTTTATAAATACATGTATATGCTGGATATATATGATATATATGATATCCAAATCAGGAATTTCATTCTAGATATAAATAACCTTTGACCACACGAAGAACTTGTAATTGTAAGAAGTCCACTTTCGACTTAAGAACCAAATATCGACAAAACAAACATTATTAACTTAAATGATTACATAATGTTTATAACATGTAAATAAGTGATATAAAAGTAATAATGAACTTGAAAAAGGTTCTTAAGAAAATATAAATTAACTCACGTTTATTATTGAAGACATTAAAGAATGATCGAGTCAAGTCGGACCCGAGGTAAGGGACTTCGTCTCAATCTCTTTTCATTGAGGCATATATCGTTTTATACGCAACTTTCTTTTATACGGTGTATAAACCCCTTTGACTTTTACTTGTATACAAAAGGAATATTTTTCTATGAAGCGTTTTACAAAACAACAAAGGGGACTGTTTTTTTAACATACGCGGTGACAACGACCTTTTCCGCCGCCGTGAGTATTATTTGGTCTTTGGATTCCTCAACAAGCCGTAATGTTTTTAAAATAAAATAAATACCATATACTCTTTTTGTATTTTGGTATTGAAAATGGTTTTGAAAAAGGATTCTATTATATTAATATATTTAAATGATATATTGTGATTGAAATGGTGAAATGTTATCATTCCTTTATATTTGTTTTATGTTTTATGATTTTATATTGGTACTTGGACATTTTACGGGTGGTTATGTGATAAACCATATGACGGGTGGTTCCGTGAATACCAGGACGGGTGGTTACGTTATAACCTCCAATGCATTGGGTATGGAAGTCGGACGTATGGCTATTCCATTAAGTATGTATGGAAGTTGGCCGTATGGCTATTCCATTAAGTGATATGTGTGGAAGTCGACCGTATGGTTATTCCACTTAAGTATGTTTATGTCCCAAGTTACCTTTATATGTTATGTGATCTTTTTATGGGTTTTATGGTAATCTTTTGGTTACAAAAGGGTAAGTAATGATCTGTTATTTAGTGAACATTTTTTACTACTTCGTAAAGGTGAAAAGTATTACTTTGATAAAGTATACATGGTTTACTTTTTGTTTTGATAAACTAACAGTTTTTATTCTTTGTGTATCCCTTACTAAGCTTTTTATGCTCACCCCAACTTTCTTTGAAATTTTTTTCACAGGAATTAATGTGGAATAGGGTCAAGGATGGGATCAAGAGAATGTTATGCTATATAAAACATGGAACTAGACATGTTTCTTTTTAAGATTTTTTTATTCTATGGAAACTTAGTAGAATTGTCTACTTTGTAATCTTTTGAGATGTAATAGTTATGTTCTAATTCTATAAAACTCTAAACATGAAAAGATCTTCAAAGTGATTTATTCATTTAATTAAATATTAAGTAAGGTTTAAGGCCGGGGCCTTATAGTTATTGTGATGTTAATGATAGAGTTGATAGAAATTAAAGACATTGTGGACCCTCTGTAGCTATAGAGTAAAAACAAACTTGTATTCACTTGGCCAACTAGTCCCACCACCACTAATGCTTTGATGAACCTCCAAGAAATAATTTCCCCCCTATAAAACCTCCACAACCCATGTCATGTGGAATCCTTAAAGAACACATTTTTACCAATCTCTAAATCTAAGGGAATCCACTTTCAAACATAATAATAATTCTACGTGTCATGTACTACCTTCAACCACCCAAAAAAATATGATCCTTCTGTGCCATGCTCTACACCACCTAGGGACTATGAATAACTATCTCTCTAACCTATTTCCTTTACAATGGTGAAAAAAACAATCTTCCATAAAAGGATTATAAAAGATCTCTAATAATGGAAGAATGATATATATTGAAATATGAACACTCAACCGAGGGAATCTATCACAACCCAGATCCGCTAATGTCCAAGATGGATTCCAGTAGCATATTTTCTAGCTTCTAGGTAGGCTTTTATCTATTCCCATCTATCTGACAGTAGAAGGTAGTGCTGAGGCATAATTGACTTCCAAAATCAAACAAAAATCCACTCTATAATCATGAGATAAAAATTGTATCCTTGTCAAGAGAATTTGATCTTGGAACACCACTCATATCACCACCTAATCCCCATACCTCATTATCATGACATCCACTGTTCGTGAATCCTTAATCGCTATGATGTGAGCCAATTTCTTCAATTGATCTTATACTAACAATACAACTTCATATCATCCTTTTACCATAGGTATACATGTGGAAAAATTCATTATAATTTCTTCTCACCTACACTTTTTGTCATCTATGATTTGCAACAAAGCCCTAGTGATATAATGCTCAACCATTACCTTATGGAACACTTTTCATTTTTTTCACAAACTCTATTACTACCTATTTCATTCCAGGCCACCATAATGGGCTAGTCAATCCATAATAGATCTTGGAAACTCCTAGTTACACCGATAATGGTGATATATGGGACATATGGAGTTGTTCCTCTTACATTAACACCAGAATAAATAACCTTCCATGAGACAACATCAGATTTGTTCTATATTTTGACCATCCTTCTAAATCATCATCATGGTCAACGTGATCATGAATCTCCACAAACTACAAGTCAACCCACTGAGTCTCCACCACCTACTACATCAGAGAATATCGAATCATCATCTGAAAGAAACAACCTCTGAGGCCATCCACCCTTGCATTTAAGCATAGAGATTCCAAATACTCCATATTTTTCCAAGCATCCAAAGACTCTCAAACAACATCCATATATGACATCATCCTCATTAAATCTTCCAAAACATTCCCCTTTCATGTGTTTTAGTATTATAAAAATCATTATCCTAAAGAAAATCCATCTAACTATGGTATCACAGGTTTACATATCATTGCGAAAAGATATACCTCAATCTATTTTGATCTATGAAGACCAAAAATCACTACCTAAGTTAGTAATTCTTCCAAAAATTAATTGAATACAATACCTATTCTCAATCCATATCATTGGTGGTATAGTTACGTTCATGGGGATGTAAATTCGTCTACACAAAAGAGATCACTCGCTAGTAATGTATCAACATTCCTCAAACACATATATGGGAAGCATAAAAAACTCCACGAATGTGACCACTTCTTCAAGAAACTAGTGAATTGAAGAATTGACCCACTTCCCCCATATATATAAAAATATTTCCTAGTAATAATCCCTCAAAAAATGCACATTCCTTTATGGTGGGAGCTATCAGTGGAGCATCAAATCGATAGAAATAAGGTAGAAACCTCTTGTAATAATTTTCATGACCAAGAATTATATGAATCTATGCAACATTTTTGGGTACCACACAAGAATAAATTACATCAACCATTGATAGGTCGACCGCTATATGCTATTGGGATACCACATGGCCACGGAAATGCACATCTCATGTACAAAACCATAACATGGACAAAATTATATATATCTGATGGTATTGAAGGACATGGAAGGCAGTCATGAGATGCTCATCATGATCATACTCTAACCTAGAGTAGATGAGGATGTCATCAATGAACATGATTAAGAACTGGTCCAGGATATAAAAAAATGTATAGTTCATGAATACCATGAACTAGAATAGGAATTTGATAAAACCAAAAGGCATTACTATGAACTTTTTATTCCCATACCTATATATGAAAGTAATATTCAAGATATCTCCCTTTTTCACCATCAATTGGTTGCATACATAACACATACCGATCAATGAAAATGTACTTTCTCCCCTCAAATTGTCCAAACAATAATTAATATTCGAGATAGTATAAGGTTTCATGATTTTCACCTAAATCAGCTCTGGTAGTGTATTCGAAGCATCAAAACAACATATTCCTTAATTAAAAACAACATCATATCACCACATGGTGACACACTAGGTCGGATAAAGACCTTCTTCTTCAAGTCATCAATCTGCAACCATAACTCCCACAACATAGAAGGTTCCATCTAATAAGGTTCTATCAAAATTGGAAATGAAGCATGCAATAAGTCTATCCTGAACATAACCTATGGATGAGGGGGTGAAGATACAAACTCTTTAAAATACAACAAAACAAGCATCAACGACCCAAGCAAAACCAATTTAAACTACATCCAATTGAAGCTCGTCCAACATTTAATGAAGATTCTCTACACACCAACTACAAACATGAAAAATCAACTCAATACTGAATACCACACCCTAACCATACATTTATGAAAACATGACCATTCTCAAGAAGAATTTTATAATGACATGCTTGAAACACAATAAGTATATGATGAGAATGACATCGTACAACTAAATCATTAGCCAAAACTGATCCCCACAAACAGATACACTCTCAACTTTAGTATACATCCATGTCACACATTAAACAAGCTGATTTGGCCTCATAATGGTATTCTCAACACTATGGACATGGTAATCAACTCTACATATAGTCCCATATCAGGGGATTTATTGCATGAAACAATGTATTATGAAGGTCCTAAATCGTAAAAATTATAATCAAGGGTACAAAATATTATGATCATACCTCAAATGATGTTTTCCTCTACTAGAACCGCTACATCTCTTGCATGTAACAGCACATTTCCAATTTGGGTTCCCCTCTACTTTAGACTGCCTCAATGATCATGATAGGGTCATGGTCCCTAAGGAACACATTGAGGTCATCCTCTACATATTCCATATTTACTTGGTGTAAGAATCAACTAGTTTTCACTACTACTAAAAAAGTCTAGACAAAAACTATTGAGGGGATTGAGCTTAAGCTTCCCACCTCCAACATACTATGATAAAAAGGCTATTGGACACCGATTTTGATGACACCCATGGAAATTGTAGAAGAAACCCATCATCACCATCCCCAAGATAAATTCAAGAGTTTGAAAAGGAAATTATCAATATTAGTTCCCTACTAGTCAAATTCTTGAAAGCCTAGGTTCCTAAATCATACTGCTAGTATCCTTCCTCTTAGAAGAACCCTATTGGGTACCCTCCCACAAAATTCCACATTTTTAGTGAATCCTCTCAACTACCTTTACCTTATTATGGACCTCAATGTTTAAAATCAGGTTAAAGGGAGTATCTACTTTGTAGAGAGAAGTATGAAGTACATCCTTTATGTGTATTTCATGATACACCTCATCTAGGAAAAAATTAAATGGAAAATAGATGTATATCCATGAAAATAATCCCCATATAAAATATAGACATACTATCTTTATAGAGGAAGAGTAAATCCTAACTCTTATTACCCTTCATGGTCAATGAAATGATTTCTTCTTGAAAATATTTCTCTAAATCAACCAATATAATGTCAGCCTCCTTCTACCCCCAGGTACAATTTCCACTATTGATGCCAAACTCTCTACATGTGGAACGTTGGAAAAGGAACCATGTCCTTTGACGGAGCCTGGAATTCGACGAAGCTGATGTGATACTCCCTGAGCTAGCTTTCAATCTACATGTCCAAAACATAGCACTCCTATATTCACATGGCCTATCACTGTAATGAACATAACTTTCTCTACTATGGGATCAAAACACCACAGATAAACCAAGTCTTCCTAATAAGCTGAAAATTACCAAGACACACACAGAAAATGACTAGGTTACATAGCTGAATAGGTAAACAAGGAATTAATAAGCATTAGCCATACACAATTTTATTTAAGTTTTATTTTAACACATTTTATTATCCAATTAAAAGTCCACAAAAAAATCCCAATTAAAAAGAGGACAAATTTAACTAAGATGAATGTACCTTTACTAGGACTGTAATCTAGAAATTGGGTATCCTCACTTGGTCATTGAGTTTTCTCATAATATATACATCAGATCAAGGGGGCCCAAAAAATACCATATTCCAGCTGGTCTCCCCTAGACGATATCATGCACCAAGATCACCTTATACTATTTCCCTTCAAACCAATTATTCCCCCACTATGACTCACTCTGAACCACATCATATCCCTCAACCATAAACTCTGATACCATTATGTAATGACACCAACCTTCCGAATATTATACTAATGAGATATAAATGTTGAAAGAGAGACAATAACCCCTAAGTCCCTCCCCTAGTGGTCCCCAAGGAGGAAACCATGTCCAAGTGTATACAAATCTCATAAATAGGTTTCATTAGCCTTTTTATAGTAACCATGATTGGGAGAATATTTTTCAACCTCAAAAAACTCTGAGAAATATATATATAAGAAATCCAAAAACATCCCACATGAATGTTTGAAAAAAAACATTTATAAATATAAAAAAACTCTAAATTTGGTAACAAAAAAAACTTTTGATGTTAAAGAATAACTATCCCAAACTCCTAGCTAATACTACCCATCATGGTCCACATTGTCCTCCTCAAAACCAAAACGTATTTTTATAATGTAAGGCTACCATAAATGAATTCTCAGTAGAAAAAACCAGAGTCTATCATTAAAATGTTGGAGAAGCATACTATTGATCACATGATACATTATTATAAACCATAAGGACCTCACAAGGTATTCGAACCACTATAACCTCACTAAGGCATTTTCACTATGTAACAAAAGTCTGGTAATATAATATAATAAGCACAATGATGATAGGGTCACCCAATCCACTTTACCATATATTAGACACTCTCACACCCTAATGGAAAATGTCATATTGCCCCCTCTTATGAAATGACCATGTCACAACCCACATGAACACACCCGGGACTCACAACCACATCTTACCCTTAGAATTCTATGCCACATAACTCATCACATACCACATGAAAACATTGGGACTATACCACACGACATCCCACATATAGACACCTAGGCGACAACCCCACATTATCCCAAAGAAACCCGGGATGCACCACATGTCTCATCACGGAGAAAACTAGGAAACAAATGTCACTTGTAGACACTTAGTCCACACAAACAACCAATTTTAAAAATAATCTTGTTCTATCAATGCCTAGATGATGGATCATGGAAACTTGTGTCTCCAAGAAGCCATACTTTCAGCATGAAATTTTTGTAAGATAGCATGACATGGGATTATGGGGGTGTTCAACACATTGTTCTCAACTAGTGTGTGGTGCCTATTGAAATAAAAAACAAAATTCATGTGTATATATATTTATATAAAAAACACACAATACCAACCTATGGGTTTTTAACCATTAACCATGTCACGATACCACCTCTCTTGATAGTTCTTAATGCACAACCACACGACATGTGAGAACTCAAAACATGTCCCCAGCCAAAATATTTAGCTAATTCTGATTCCTAATTAAACAGTTTAAATAATCATTCATTCAATAACCAAGAAACTAATAACCACAAGACACAATAAGAAAAACAATCATAGTAATATTAGTAAGTAAATATCCATATAAATTGAATTAGCATCACATTTCACTCTATTTAATCCCTTTCTAGCAATAACCTACATTGTTCTTGAGGCACAAGGTGATGTTTTCTACATGATTCATATATAGGAAATATCAGAAAATTACCCTTAAAATCACTATTATTCTTCTTCAAACACATCTTTCCTATAACATACACTCAATAATGATAAACCCCACTCAAGAAAACACCTCAAAACCAACTTAATGGTAACCCTGCTGCATAATAACAACACACCCATCACATGTCGTAACACAAACAATGTACAACCTGATTGTTATCCCCATTACACCAAACTACCCATACATTCTGAAATCAAAATATATCTCAACATGAGATTCCATTAAACCACTCACAACACCCAACAACACATGAAAATTTTCATAACCATACCACCACACAATCCAAATGAAACATATTTAGATTTGACAAGTTAAATATTCCTTAAATAAACTTGTTAAATTCTTAGGATTTCATATATATAGTTTAATCATAAGGAATCCATTTATTAGTAGAGAGTAAATTTTTCTTCAATTTATTATACATAACACCATTTAAATTACTAAAAATAACTATAATTTAGAATACATCATATGTACATGCACAAAGGCTACTAGAAACCATTAATTTTAGTCGGAGAATATCCAATAAAAAAATAATATCAATATGAAATAATAAAATAAAAGCATGCTTCCCTATTTATAGACCCGTTTAATTGATATTAAATAGATTCAATCGTCATTAATTTTTTTCTATTATTCTATTGTCACAAAAGAGTAATTCATACACAAAAACTGCATGATACACAAATTAAAGAGAGGGTGAGAGACCACTACTAGAAGAACAAATGATCATGACCTCTTTATTTTACCTAGATACAGAGTGCGTAAGAAGTTGAAAACACAATGGAAATTGAAATGAAAAGGCCTCAGTACAACAACATGACTCCTCAGGAAGATGGTTTGTGGCACACCGGTATAGGAAGAATGCTTGTAGGGAAGAGTGGATATCAGCTATAGAAATCCTAGAACAATTATAAATTGAATGAATGATCTTTAAAAGTAATTAATGTAGGATATTACCCATGAACATGTAGTTTGACCATTTAAAGGTATGAGTATAGTTTTTAAAATATATGATATTATTAATAACTTTTATCCAACTCCCAAACCATTTAAAAATTTTATTTAATTAATTTCACATCAATTAAAATGATTAAGGTAAAATACTTAAAATATAGAGAAAATATTGATTTTTGAAAAATTGTAGAAAAAGACTAACCATTAGTGGAGTCACTGGTGGATGAGTTGTTCTTTGCTGACACGCTATTGGATGAGCTACCATTGGATGTGTCACAATTGGGTGAGTAACCATTTGATGACTTATCTTCAAATGAGTCACCGTTATATGAGTCACTATCAAGAGTCACTAATATGATCAACTAGTGTGAGTCAAGATTGTGACTCACCATAATGACCCCCCCCCCACTAAGACTCACCATTCACACTCACTGTCGTGAACTACCTGTGTGACTCACAATTCTGACTCACCATCATGAGCTACTAGTGTGAGTCACAGTAGGGAGTCGCAAACATGACACATCGTTGGAATGATATACCATTGGGAATTTTTTTTTGAAATCACTTAAATGAGTCAAAAATACCTCCCAAAACATCTTAATGACATGATTTTCCTAGAGTAATGAACCAGAGTGTTTTCGAACATTATATTATATTTTTAATGGATATAATTTTCTCTATATTAAAATTATTTTTAGTTAAAATTTTAAAAATCACAGTATTTTTATCTTGTTTTCAAAGAAAGGTACATGTATAATTTCATTGTATTTTTTATCTTTGATAATATCATTAAAGGATTGATAGGATTCATTGAGGATATTATATTTTCATCCAATAAAAATTTATTGTTGTCTTATTATGATGATATCAGTATAATTAACAAAAACATGTTTCCCTCTTATGGGATAACTATATTATGATGAAATATTTAGGAAACTCTTTTATTTTCCACAGGTTATTCAATAATGGAATGATGTAATGATTATTAAACTCATTTATTATCCATGATTTACCCTAATAATGAATGATGGTATGATTATGTAAACCTTTTTTAGTTCCATGGAATATGAAATGATGATTTCATAAATGTTTTATGATATGGGAGATGATAGATATATATGTTATTGATTATATGATTTGAGGGATTGAAATTATACTAATATCCAATTAAATAGAAAAATAATGGTTTCTCATGAGAAAATAAATTAGGGAATGGGGAGTTAACCTAATTTAGTAAGGCACTTTATCTACTATTATAGTACTGGGAGTGACCATTTTCTAATAAAATAATCGAATAGAGAGCGAATCTCATCCACTATGATACTCTTATATATGAGTCTTGACAACAAAATTGATTTTATATGATTAGGTGTTCTTCACAAAATAGATTATTATGATTATGATGTGTTCTCTTGGAACATTTTAAATTATTTATGATTCCAAACTCTTCTAAAAATTAACGTTTATTATGAAAAGTTATTATAACATGTTTCATGATTAATTATCATTGACTAAATGTCTATGAATTTTTCATGTTATGATACTATTATCTTATAATTATGAATACTTTTTAATATTTTTTATTTTTTGAATATAATATCCTATTTTCACCATATTAAGAATCTATGGTCACCATTTGTTATGTATTATTTCAAAATTTCATGTAAAATGTTTGGAATATTGTATGGATAAAAATAATACTACTAGAGAAGAACATTATCGGTTATGTTCTAGTATATATAATTTATATATATATAGGGTGTAAAATCATTTATATCATTTTAAGTTTAACATTAAATGTTTTTTCTATATAAAAAAGTAAGTGTCAGTGAAAAAAATGTAATCTCAAAACACATGAAAATTTTTACAATGTAACAGCATAAGATGTTTTGAGATATTTTATTTTCAAATTTATTTAATACTTATGAAATTTTGTGTTAATAATAACACTTATTTTACCATGAATTTCCCAAGACATTGTTTTTATTTTGTTACACACAACTCTAATTGTAGGTTTTCAAATACTCAACATCATGTTTTAAAAAAGTATGACATACTATTAAAATATAATTATTTGACATGGTAGTTATCAGTTATTCAATAAAATATTTATTATGGATATGATTTAAAAAATTATGAAAATATAAAGATGACACATTTTTACAAAAAAATTTCTTTGGGGGCTAAATAATTATAAATTAAAATAATAACCAATTGAAAATAATAAAAATGATATTATGGAAAAATATTATTATTTGAACAATTTTGTTTTACATCAAAATATTAAACAAATATTATAAATTGATTAATTTTATTTAAATGAATATATAACATTTTTAGTGATATTTGGAACTTTCATCAAAGTGTATTGTAGTCAAAAGAAGAGATCCAATTGGATTAAATGCTTAATATTGATTTTTCCAAAAAAAATCTAGTTGTAACATTTAAAACACTAAATTTAAAATTAAAATTTCCCACTCAAATAAATTTATTTTATAAAAGTGAAATAATTAATATAAATTAATACTCAAAATGGGGGAAAGAAACTTTTAAAAAAATGAGCATAACATTCGATATATTATCATCTCTTGTCTAGAAAATTTATTAGATGAATTTTGAACATTTGATTAAAAATATGATATATAAATCACATTACATACATTAATAATAATTTATATTTTTAATTTATTAAGGTAAAATATATTTGTGTTCTCAAAAATAGTTTTCCAGAATAACACATTCTTTATTTTTAGATGGATTTTATTTTCATTTCTAATTCGTTTATGACTATGTAATTCATTCCATATTCTAATATATTCCATATATTATCATAATTTATTTATTAACATTCTTACCTACCATTCCTATGGATATGTTAAAAATATACTATTAAATAATAATATTTTAAAAGTTTGTCACAATTCATTTAAACTCCATGTTGTGTGTAATGCAAGATATAATATGTGGTATACCCAATTCAGGCTAATTTCAGAATTTCATGTAACACAATCTACATTCAGTGATTCCAATAACAAACAAATATCGAAATGATTAAATATATTTGAAAAATGCATTTTACAATATCAAAAGGTGATATAGATAATGTTGTGGATTATCATTTTCAATGTAATTATTTATTTTGTTAACAACAAGGTTAATTGAGTTCATTAAGAAATTTTAAAAAAATTAGTACTCGAACCATCATAATTTAAAAAATTTATATATTATATTGGTTGTCAATACAATATAAAAAAAACTAAATGAATATTTGAATCATGAAACAAATGTATCATGATTTTAAGATTTTTTGAAATCAGTAGGTGGTTCTTTATATACTAGATGCAGGATAAAAAACATGACATTGTTATAATATTTGGTGCTTTGATTTTTTTCAATTAAATTTGATTTTTGAATTTTATCTTTTCTAACAAATATTTTCATTGTTTAAATTATTTGTTCCTAATGTTAATACATTTTTTTGTAAATTATAAATAGTGAAAAAATATTTTTATAATTTTGTACTTGGTTATCAAAAGATTTATTCAGGTTTAAATTACACTAAATTAAATTATAGTGAATTATATTTTTTGGTTAATACTACAACATGTCAAAAATCATGGTAACAAGAGGCACAAAAAGGAAAATCCAGATTTATTCATATTACAATATTAATGATTTTTTATTACACCATTGATAAAACTCCTATTCATGACTCACAACACATTTGTAGGGATGAAATTAAATAAATCTTTTGTTTCAATAAATTATATGGTAATGAATCCTTATAATTGTTATTTTTGGAAGAAATTGATAAAGGGGAACCTTATTTTTATTTATTACCTTTAATCACATGATTGAGTATTTCAACTGATGATTTTTTTTTATATTCAGTGCGTATGATAGTTGATATTATTTTGATTCTTTTTTCATAATTACTTAATGATTTAATTCTTGTATGTAGATGAATGAACCATATATATATTTCATTATTAATTCCTTTTAATTTAATATAAATAATTTGGATTTCCATACAAGGATATTACATCAATTTCTTTGAATACACAAAGAAATGAAAAAAGGCTATATTAGTTTACTGATGTTGGAATCAGGGAAACATAATCAATTAGATCATAATAAATAGATAATATCTTGCACCTATTTCTTCATAACTAGAGTAAATTTTGTCAGATAATAGTTTTTGCCTTTCGTTGTATCAGAAGGGGAATCATTAGAATGGGTGAGCTCAAATGCTTAGTGAGGGTAAAAAGGGAGATACAAAATCATAGTATTACCATAATTTTATTATAAAAAAATCAAATAATATGGAGATCATACAATTTATATCGATGATTATATACCAGAATATGTTCTCTAATATTTGTGTTTTATAAGACATGAATCACATGATAATCAAACTAGATTAGTAATGAGAGTATAAAAATGTAGTAAGACATGGGATTTTTGTCATTGAAACAATATTTTATAAAATTATTTTAATGATATATACCATGAAAATAATAGTATTTTAAGCTTGTAATTATTATATTATTAGCTACTTGAGGCATGGGATGACATCTCATGTACCATCTGTTTTTGGGCATAGGGTGAAATCACATGTAGTCTATTAGTGTGGGATTAGGATGACCTATAGTGTACCCTCTTGTTGTGGGATTTGGTTGAACATCTATGTACCATGTTATTATGGGATTAGGATAACCTCCCATGTACCCACTCGTTATATAATGAAAACCATAAATATGTGTTCCATAGGAAGATAAATCATACAACATAAACATAAATCAACTATATAATGTATAATAATAATACCATTGAATAAAAACCATAATAATGTATATGTAATTGGAAATTATGTTGTCTTAAATGAAAAATAATTATGGATGATATTTTTGAAACATTTCTCAGGGAAAATATCCATTCTAATTTGAAAAAATCATTTAAATTAATTAATCATTTTTTAAGATGTTTTCATTAAAAATAATCATGAAAAAATATACGAAATTATTTTAGAACTCTTTTCAAAATCATTTAAATACATTTACTTCATTATTCATAAAATAGAATTTAAAACCCATTTTATTTTTTTTAAAATCCTTGTTTTAAAAGAATGATTATTTACAAAAATTGAGAGAATAACATTAAATTAAACTTATAATATTATAAAAATAATTATATTTTTCATAAAAATAATTATATGGATCTATATACCCCATAATAATAATTATAGTGTCATAGCATAACATGTTTCTCAAAAGAATAGAAATTGTGATAAAATTCAGTTATTGAATTAGTATCTTATGAACTATAAAACCAATGATATTGAAATTAAAAAAATGGATATGTAAATACACACAAATATAAGTATAATAATCACATTCTACGTTTATGAGTAGTATATACACAACACCAAGGAAATAAATGTTGAATATGATATAAGTGTCATAGATGCAACAATGACCAAATAAATCCCCTTACCTTAAGTCATGACATCATTCGTACACATTAGAAAATGATGTTTAATAAATATATGTAATTTATAAATACAAAACCACAATAATATATATAATAACATATATTATTTATTTATTACCTTATATTACAATCTTATTAACAATTTAACATTTATGTTTTGTTTTTCTTGCATAACAACTTTATTTCATAAACATGTTTTTTAATTGTTATTCTTTGTCCTTATATTAAGCTCATTATTTATTAATATAAAGAATGTTGAACATGAAATAAATATCATATATGTTCTCTATAAAAATATTTTTCATTAACCTTAATAATAAGAAATATAAAATGAAATACACCACACAAGGAGACAATATTACATAAATAGATATAAATAATGTTTCCTTTTTCTTATCCTCTTAAAAGATTGAAAATCATTTGAATATATGTATATATATAATATAATTAAAATAAAAAAATTTACGTCATATGTAACCTATAAAATCACTTAACCCTTCCTTAATATATTTGATGTATTGTGTGAACAAGTCACAATTTTTTGAGGAGGTGGTAGTCCATACTTCCACAAAAAAGTAATCATATCTCCAAAACAAATAAAAATTTAAGGTATATGTTATATAATACTTTCAAAGCATATATACATACTAAATATCATTAATATTATATAAAAATAGAAATTACTTTTCTAATTCCATCCATGAAAAGTTGATATTTATGAACGAGTGACATCAGTTTATGAGGCAGTAGTCCGTTGTACACATGAATAATGTTTTACTATCACAATTGATAGAGGTTTTTATGTGTGATTGATGGTAAAAAACATTATTTAATAATATATTATTATATTTATGTCATTATTTATTTTATATAATCTTAATATAAAAATAAGTTATGGTGTTCAAAGAAAAACAAAACAAAAGAATTCGTTAATGAACATTTCATAATATTTAGATATATCATATTGGATTCAACTAAAGGACTTCCATGGATGGATCTAATCCCAGAGGAAGGTTTATAGGATTATTTTAGGGGTTTTAAAAGAAATTATAAAATATTTTGGCCAAACCCAGATGTTTATGAAGTGTGAAGGTAAAATAAAAAGATCCTACATTTTAATAGAGAGGTGAGGGTAATACATTGAATTTCTAATAAGATTAATTTATTATTCATTAAATATCGATAAATATACATAAAAATGATATTTCATAAAATATAACATATTATTAATTTTTAATCTCCTAAACTAGATAATTTTTAATCAAATATTTCACGTTATTTTGACCATTATCATTTTCATTGACCCTTAATTATCCAACTATAATTTTAACTATGATTACTAATATTTTTATATTTAGAGGCTGTAATTTTTACTTGTAATGTTTTAATTGGACCGTAAGTGGTGAAAATATCTTAATCCAGACCTCATATCAACCCCTTTGTCCTTATTGATTCTATTTAAGACTTATAAATTTTTTTATAAAATATTTTTTAACTCTAATATAATAAGTGTATATTTTAAAACTATTCATTTGTTTGACATTAAGGTACTCAATAAAGAAGAAAAAATTCAAAAAATATCATTTAATACACCCCAAAATTTTAATTTACACATAGAAAATACATTTATTACCTTTAATAGTTCATGTTATATTAAATTTAATAATTTTAATATAATATAATATATTGTTTCATTAATTGACAAATTTCTACATCATCATTGTATTAATATTTATGATAATTATGTATCCACTAAAATTTATAATAAGTTTTCATGATGTAGATAAATTATTTATTTTATAATAATGTTTATATTCAATCAGATCATCAATTTACCCGTAAATTTAAATAAAATACCTTTTAAACGTAATAGTATACCATTTTTTGACTCTTATAGATTTTAATAATATTTATCTCAATTTCATTGAATGTTGTACATTAAATAATTCAATTTTAAATTTTATGAGGGTAACAATTTAAATAAATTATAAGAAATTTGGTCTTGTTTTAGGGTAATTTTCTAAAAATTGAATACATTTATTTATCTTTGGACCATTACTCAATTCTAGATATCCCCCTTGTTGATTACACTGAGCAGAATATCACTTGCTTCATCAAATAACTTGGATCATGATACGTATGTGTGTTAGTGTATGATTATAATAACTATAAAGATTTCATAATATTCTGACATGATATTGAGGATATGATATCATCTATATCTGGTCATTGGGTGGTCCTGAGAGACTTTAAATCTATCATAAATTCAGATGAGAAGTTTGGAGCTATGTCTAATTCAATTTTCACTTAGGAATTTAGAGCTTGTATTGACTCTAATGTAGTGTTTGAGGTAATCCAAGTTGGTGGTAAATATACATAGTATAAAAATAATTTGAGCAGGTTTGTTTTAAGAAGGATTGACATGGATTATGTTAATGACTGTTGCCTTGACTCTTGGGGGTTCTATTTCATGCATGACTTTACCCAGATTCAATTCGGATCACCATCCCAATTTGGTCCACATAGTGGATAAGGATTTGTATCCCCATAGATGAAGGAACGTGGAACTCTATGAATTGTAGGATGGTTGAGTTTTCTTGGGTAATAATTCTTAAACTCTTCAAAAGTGAACTTATGTCTTTGTGAAAAGATCGTTTCAACTCTCTGGACCAGGAAATCTCATCTCGTAAAATATATCTTTTCAACTCACAAGAGAAAAGTACCATGGTTTAATTCATATTTTATATTCTTGTTGAAGTTAATATTATTTTTATGTTGAATAATATTTTGAAGATAAATGATTCCTTTCAAGGTGATATTTTTACAGAGAAATGATTGAAGGATGATGATAGGAATTCCGAGTTTTTTAAATCAATCCAAAAAATGAGGAAGGTATCTATTTATTTTACTTGGGATAAAAATGGGGATCAAATTACTGATTAATGGGGGATCACTGAAATCTTGCGATTTCTAATTTTATGGATCTCTTCAATTGGCCCCCTCTTCCTTATGATACATTAGGAGGTGTCATTCCAAGACATGTGGACCATCATGACAATGTCAATCTCACTGATATTCCCCTAAATTTAGCGATTAAAAAAGTGGCCTTCAGCCTTAAATTTGATAGTTCCCTAGGTCCATATGGTTTTGGTAATCGATTCATTCATAAATACTAGGCCTTTTTTCAATATGACATTTGCAGGCTTATCACTCATTTCATTAAAAAAGGCACTCTTCCTCATGGTTTGAATTCTCAGATTCTAACACAGATTCCCAATGTAAAAAATTCCAATGAAATAATCCTCTTCAAGCCTATTATTTGGTTAAAACTATCTACAAATCATTTGTAAATTTTTTTCCACAAGGCTGGATGTTATTTCGTGATTTTTTTCTCTTAATATGTTTGGTTTTATCAATGGGAGATCAACAGAGGATTGCCTCATAATTTCAATGGAATGTGATCATATATTAAAAAAACACTAGATGTAGAAATATTTCATTCATGATTGATGAAAAAAGTATTTTGACACAATGTACTGGGGATTTATCTACAAGGTTCTAGATAAGTTTGGGTTCTATGGGGTATTTATTTTTTAGGTCCTTGATATTTCAGGTCATACCATATCTCAATCCTTATTAATGGGTCCCCTAAGGGGTTTTTTGGATTGTTTTAGTATGGTCATGCAATGTGGTCACCTTTCTAATATCCTTTTCTCTATTTTAGAAGACAAACATAGAATACATCATTTAATTATGGGCGATAATGGGAAAATGAATGAGATTAATTGAGGTTGAGTTATTATTTCTCTTACTCACTTGTTATATGCTGATGATATTAATATTTTCTCTTAGGTAGATGAAATAAATATATCGAATATCAGATGAACACTTTCTCTTTATTCACCCATCACTTTTTTATAAAAGTTGGTGCATTGGGAAAATACCTAGACCCAATTTATTTAATAAAAAGAAGAAATTACATAAGTATAAAGGATGGAATTTTATTACAATAATTTTCATAAAGAGGGTGAATAGAAACCGGTAGATCATCCATCCATTTGATGCCCTGGTTGATTTCTTTATTGGTGAGACCGTCAATATCCATGATCACTTCTTGGAAGGTATGAGTTGAAAAGTATCTGATATTTGGAATCCAAGCAATATAGCTTATCCAACAGGTAGTAAGAGGACATGAAAGGTGCATCGTACCATTCCAAATGTCTTTGATAGAAGTGTTTAAATCACTTTCAATCCAAATGTAGTTCCATACATTTTTTTCTGAAAAAGTCGACCATAAGAATCACATAAATCATTTCATATTCTAAAGTAGAGGCAAGACTACAACTGCAGAAGAATCATCCTTCACAATGGCGATGGAAGTCTCTGAAAATAGCACCACATCCTAACTGTTCTAGGAATCCTTTTGATTTTCCGTCAACATTTATTTTGATACATCATAGGAACAGGGCATTCCAAAACACCTCAAATGTGTGCCTCAGTGATCTGTATATACCATAAATCCTAAGAAGATGCAAGATCACATAGACTCCAACATTGTTGTCTCAATGGTCTTTCAGAATCGATGTTACATCATTAATGGTGATGAGAATTTTCATCCAACCTTCATTAATATTTAATGAGTAGTTGATGTGAATAATATCATTTCTAACATATCACATCACATGCAGGAGCTCAGTAACAACATCTACAAAGAGGTTCTTGATTTTTTTTGAAGTTTCAATCTCTTTAGAAAATTTTAATTGCAACAAAATGTAGTCAATAATTAATCATCTGAAATCAAACACGTCAGTAATATAATTCCAGAGTGCTGAAGCTATAGCACAAGACAAGAATAAATGGTCAGTATCTTCTCTCTGTTGGTGACAGAAGTGAAACATAGAGCTGAGTTGGATAAAAAAATATTGAAGACAATCCTCAGTAGGAAAACTGTTGTGAGTAATGTGCCAAACAATATTCAGTCATGATGGTTTTATCCAAGGCTTGATAAAATATTTCATCCAACCATTGTTGGATTCTGAGTTTGTGAAATTGTGGTTGTAAATACTTTTTTAGTCAACAACACCATTTGGGTAGGCACCAAAATAAGAAAATCACCAGTATTAGAAAAAGCGTAATTATCCAATACATTCATAATGTTATCAGTGACATTGGAATTTTTAGACTAAATCACATACTCTATAGTATAATTGATGTTATCTGGATGGAAATTGGGAGGGATCATTGAAAAAATGGGGGCACCAGTCCAGTTGCCCATCCAAAATTTCATGGAGGATTCTGAACAAACCATCCATCTAGAATTATTCATAATGATGGAGAAAATATTGTCTAATGAATGGCCATATAGAAGAGTTCACATAGCTCACTTTACCATTTTTGATCTTCATGAGGAATATTTCTTTGAGAAAATAAATGTAACCAGAGTTATTATTAAGAATTATCCACGTGAGTCCGGATTGTAAAACATTGTTAAATAATTTGATATTTTTAATACCAAGACCAACTTCCTCAAGAGGATTACAACAGGTACACCCAGGTATTGTAACAAGCTTTCGTTCTAGAAATATGCCAGTACAGACAATGTTTTTTATGTAAATATTAATTTTCATAAGAACATCGTTGGGCCATTTATAGACCATCAGCGAATAGGACAGTTCGGAGACAATCGTAGAATTTACCAACACAATCCTGCCAGCCATGGAGATGGATTTACCTTTCCAGGAGGACAGCAGAATGAGAACCTGGTCCACAATAGCACTAAAGTAAATGGATTTCAGTCTTTTCCAACAAATGGTAACTCCCTGAGAGGTGAAGGGGAATGACCCTTCTTTGATTCCAATGCTATTTTTAATGCTACTTTTCGTGCTGAGAGAGAAACTTTTCCAGAAGAAGGCAAAGGATTTTTTAGCTAATAGGTTCACAAAAAATATCTTCATATTGAGCCAGTGTAATTTTTATGTTTTGAATATTTTTATTCACTGTTTAAAAATAGAATAATACCATCTGCATAAAGAAGATGGGTTGGAACCATAGGGATTTTGGCCACTCGTATGATTATGAGTTTGTTTTAGTCAACTAGGCGAGTGAGAAATCTGGTAAGATAATGCTCCGTAATAGCCAAAAGATTCTCAAATAAAGTGTCACCTTATTTAAAACCATTGGTATTTTTAAAATATCCTTTTGGGGATCCATTTAAAAGGATGGAAATAGAGGACGAAATGAACAAGGATATAATCATACTAATAAAAGTGTTATTAAAACTAAAACCATGGAGAACATTAATAATATTAATCCAATCAATAATGTCAAAGGATTTCATGATGTCATGTTTAATAGAAATGTTTCCTCCTCTTGATACATTTTTAGGGAATTGGTGCCTTCCGAGGTAAAACAAATGCAGTCATATATAGAGCAACCATTAATAAATCCAAATTGGTTATATAATATTATTTCAATTCATATGGGAGCATGTCTATTAGAAATTTGTTTTCTAAGAATCTTATAAATAGAGTTAATGATAGTAATTGGTCGAAAAAGATTAATTTCAATGGTTTTCACAACTTTAACGATTAGAGTATGAAATTGAGCACAAATACCATGAGGGTGGAAACAATTAGAAAAGAAATATTTGATATGTTTACAAACATCATTATGGATGGTCTCCCTGTATTGTTAAAAATACCATTGGTGAATCCATCAGGGCCCGGGGCACTATCAGGGATGAGACTAAAGACCGTGTCATTGATTTCATGATACGGAGGGATGTTAATAAGGGAATGATTGTCATCCTCATGGACCATAACTGGAATAATATTGGTTATGTGGTCATTGGTATCATTGGCCAATTAAAAATATTATTGAAGTAAGTGACCTCATGATTATCAACGGCTACCTCAGAATCAAGGAGAATGTCATTGTACCTAAGGGTGGAGAGAGTTCTGTAGACTTTTCTAATTCTTTGAAGGTAATTCTAGAATTTAGTGTTATTGTCGTCATCTAAAAGCCACATAGTTTTGAAAACATGTATACAAATTTTATCTATAAGAACTATGAGATAATTAAGTTTTATATTGATATTAATTTCATTTTTACAATCAGAAGTGAAATCAGAGTGAGTGTTGATATATTTAATTTGAATATGATCATTCTCAAGGATGGATATGTCCTTTTCCAATTTTTTTGATTTTATCCTACACCAATCATTGAGAAACTGTGTAAGATGTTTTAGCTTATTGGGATTAGAAAAAAAATCCTTATGGTGATTTAGGGATGCCCAACATTTTTTATGAGATTTGAACATTCCATGTTAGCAGACCAAGCATTGTTGATCCTGAAAGGAATAATGGGCTTACTTCTTTTATAAAGGAGACTATCAAGGATGTGGTGATGTCCTGAGTCTTGGTTTGTTATGTTTGTGCTAGTGATAGTGTCACAGTTAACTAGTGATAGGTAATTCGTGAAGGCCCTATCAATTTTTCTATCTATAACACTGTCTTAGTGTCTTATATAACATGTAAATTTGGTACCCTTGATATTAATTTCTATGAGGTAAAAAACCTCCATAGATACTTTAAATTAACTTGTAAATATTTGAGAGTGTGAAGGACTAATTTTTTCACTGGGAAAATGAATAGCATTAAAATATCCTAACACAAACCAGGGGTCAGGAATGATGTCAGATAGATCAAATAAATCCTGATAGAGAGGTCATCAGTGTTGATATCTATTCTTGGAATACACATTTGTTCAAAAAAAAATTTAATTATCAATGAAAAAATCACAAGTAATCATTTGATCAGAGAATTTGTAGACATTATCATTTTGTAATGGATCCTGATAAAAAATCTAGAGGGAATCAGTAGTAGTACAATTTTTACAAGAACCTAGAATGATATAACCATAAGCACAAATATGAATAAATATTACAGAAAAGTTTATTTTTGGTTCAGCAATATAAAATACTTTAGGTTTTTTAGTCAAAATAAGTCATTTAAGCATTGCGACTGTGTCAGAGTTCGCAATGCCATGACAGTTCCAAAATATAATATTTATTAGAACATGGATTGGGATTAAAAGCCCAATTTTTTGGGATCCACCCGACCCTTTATTCCTATCTGATCTCGTATGATTTTGATAAGGGTTTAGACTAGACATTCTGTCATGTTTACTCATAGGAGAGACTGTATAAATGTTTGCAGCACCTATGTAAGCAACAGGCTTAGTAATAATAGTTGATTTAATATCACTGGGGTGGTAATTGGACATTCCTTTAAACCATTGGGTGCTTCCTATACCTATGTAAAAGTGGAAAACATAGTGGGGTGTGTAGCTCTTACAGATTCCATGATTATTTCACATTTCATACCAATGTTCTTGTTCGGGGGAATCAGTTTAGTGAAAGTGACCAAAATTATTGAGAACATTACCATAGTGGTATCAATATTTGATGCTAAATCTACTGAAGGAATCATACCTGTAATCTCCAAGCACGTAGAAAAATCCATTCGATGCTACCCAGTTTTAGCGATGATAGCATTCACAGATTGGACTGCATGTGGACCTCTATCTACCCAGTAGTGGCCGAGTGATACATAAGTAAGTTGTCATCCTACTCCAGTGGCATCACAACATGGATATCACAATTTCGATTCAGATAAAAGATCTTTAAAGGTCCAAACTCCACCAGTTTCATCTTAGAATATGAGACTTCTTTACCCTTAAATAATATAGACTTATTTTCAAATGTAATCACTTGGGTCTATCCATCCTCATGGGGGAAATACAATGTGATTCTAGAACAGACTGATTCTCTTTACAAGAATACAAGAACATCTTCTCAATTTATTCTAGGATGAAAATATCAATATTGGCAATTTCTTCATCTTTAACCTGTTCATCCCTATTTATACCCAAACATTCACCTAGAAAATTTGATTTCTTAACCCATATTTTAGTTTTCTTTCTAGATTGCCAGATATTTTCAGAAGCAATAGCCTTATCATTATTATTCCTTCTAATTTTATTCAACCCGTCATCTTTCGATTGAGCAACCTGGCTCTTAAAAACTCTGCATTTCTACAAAGAATGCCCGACTATTTTACAGAGTTCCCAATATGGAGGCATACGTTCACATTCCGTAGGAATCTCAATTTTGATGTCATTTGCATTGAACACAATTACCTCAATTAATTTGGTAGGGATTTCAACTTATATCATCACCCTAGTGTAAAATCCCATATCACCATTAATAGTTCATTGATATATTTTTAGTGGCATACCTATGCACAAAGCGATGTCATTTAAGATCTTAAAATGCCAGAAAATCCAACAGAGCATATGGAGACAAACCCAGATTCGATCTATGGTGTTCATTGAAGTATGTTGATTGAAGGTGAGGTCCCAATCTGAGATTATAAGAACTATAGGCTTAAGCTAATGATTTTATAACTTCCAGACCAGATCAAAATCATCCTGGGATCTAAGAAACATATGGAAGTAACCCTTTCCTAATGGCACAAGTTTCAAGTCATAGACACCGCATACATGAGCGCTTCTCGTTTTGAGATCGGAGTTAGAACCTATGTTATCTCCTTTTATATAAGAAATATGTCCCCTAATCGTAAACATACAAAATAGTGATTTATGTTGAAGTGCCTCAAGGTCACCTTCAACCACAGATCATCCATCATCGAGTTTTCTGTAGAGGGATGCCGTCGCTGCATATGATTTACTCTGGTCAGAGACTTTGAGAGAATCATGGAAGGAGATTCATCTTGTTCATTCCCCAGGTTGAATCACTCCATTATGAGTTTTGAATCCACAGTCCTCAAAAAAAGCATCAGATTTGAGATCAGACGCCACCATTAGAAGAATGAAAGAGCTATTGGAGGACAAAGAAGGTGTTACGGGTAGTGAAATGATCCCTAGTTAAAGAATATCTTGAGCCTCCATCCTACCCCTAAATCAATGGTTCCTATTTTATATTTCATCAACATGGAATTCTTTCCTCCATCTCTAAACAAGTTATAAGACGAGAGAATTTGTTTTACTTTAGAAGGAATATTTCTATTCTCTGGAAGAATGATATTGTTCATGGACTAGGGATTTATGATGGGACACATACATTTAAATTTTTAAGGGTTCATTATTTTTGGGGGAGTCATATATTTTTTTCTCGATGATTTTTTGCAATTTCAGAAGGAAACATGCAACTTTGAAGGGTAAAAATCTCCCTATTGTTAGTTGTGTTTTCGTGGTTATATATGTTATTGTCACAAGTTTGTTTATTATTTAATGGTGTATAAATGGTCTATATATCCCATAAGTAATATTAATGTTTCCCTCATGAACTTCATTTGGAGTGGTATCACTCCAAAGTGGAATTTAGATATGGTCACTTGGAATAAATGTGGTAATTCTTATGATGATGGGGGTTTGAGCATTAAAAATCATGATCTCTTCAATGATTCTATAAAACCACTTTCATTTGGAGACTCTTCAACAACAACTCATATGATCCTGCTTTCCTTCGAGACAAATTTATGAATAGGAATAAGAGTGGTTCTTTGAATCATAAGATTCATATGTTTGGCCAGCCATTAAGATTATTTTGACCACAATTGTCTCTCATTCAAGATAGATTGTCAACCATGATTCATCTCTTCAATTTTGGAGAGAAAATTGGTGTGGAACTCTACTAGTTGATTTTGAGGAAGGGTAAGACACTACCTTTGAGAAGAACATTTCTATAAATGATCATCTTTCTAACATAGAGGGTCTTCTGAAAAAATTGTTAATTTTGTTCCACAATAGAGGATATCTGGGAATGGAAACCTACTGTTAATGGGTTTGTTTCCTATATTTTATTTTATAGGTTCTCTTTGAATTGAAGTGCAATGTTTATATGGATTTAAGGGTTACAATGAATTTTAATTAGGTTATCTATATCTTTACTCGTTTGGAGAGATTCTGATCGGAAATTTCCAACAGATCATTATCATCAAAATTGTGGAATTTCATTATGTTCCCCTCATGATCTGTTCCATCTGCATAGGGAGGATGCAGATCATCTCTTTATTAGCTACATTGCATCATCGTCATTGTGAAATGTCATTGCTTACATGTTTGAAGTCACTTTGCCACAAATAACACTTATTCAAGACATCATAATGAGCTGTGGATACATCTCTCTTTCCCCATAATTATTTTACCTTTTCATGGTTGCTTCATCAGAATTGATTCATTATATATGGTATATCTGCATCCAAGTTCTTCATTCTAGTGAGTTAGTCTTGGTGCACAATGTTTTTTCTCATATTATTGATACAGTTTGTGAAGTTAGCATTCCATGTAAACATTTCTGCTCTAATTCAATTCATGACATTTCTATTATAAATCATATTTGAGTAATGGGTTCTTTTTGGGCTTAATGTGGTACCTTGGTTGTTTTTTGGCAGAAACATATTTTCAGATGGATTAAAGTTAATTGTGATAGGGCCTCTTATGGAAACCCCAGTCCCTCCAGTTATGGTGATATTTTTAGAGATCATCATGGAGATGTTAATGGATATTTTAATAGATCTCGTCGGTTTTCCTCTTCAATTGAGGCTGAGATGCTGGTATTGATTGTAGCGGTCGGAAATGATTAATGTCATGGGTGGAATAACATCTGGCTATAGAGTGATTCTATGATTATTGTTTCTAATATCAGGTTGTGATCTATTCACATATCTGGGAAGCATACTAATCATTGGAGCAATTACTTGTATTCTTTTCACTCCATGATAATACCCTTACTCATTCTTATCAAGATGAAAGTTTGGTGGTGGATGTCCTTTCAAATAAACATGCTGGAGATGATGAGTTCCTTTTCTATGATCATCATCCTAAGGAGTTTTTACTCTTTTAAAAAGAGTTTATGATAATACATATATTTTCGGACCTAAGTATGTTGTTTGTTTCTTTTTTATAAAGGATCCTTTCTTTTCAAGACATATTCTCATCTATTTTAAAAAAAATACTGTTTTTACCATTAATTACTCGATTAACCATTAATCATTGTAATAAAAATTACTAGTAAATATTAATATTGTATAAAAATAAAAAAGAACTATATAGAAAATTATGAAAACATAAATCCAAATATTTAATCAATTATTCATATTTAAGAACACTTTTTTAGATTGTATTAATTTAAAAATTACCCCATTGACAAAACAAGTCTCTAAAGTGAAAGAATCCAAATTATTGAAATTTTTTTAAATCAAAATTCAATATTAAATAGAATAAAAGTACATATATTTGATTAAATGTTAAAAAATTAATGTATTTAAACTTTTAAACCGAATAAAAAAATTAATAGTATAACTTATTTAGTCAAAATATCATCTTTCCATTTAATTCATCATTTTTAAATATTCATCAAAACATGATACTTCTCCAAAAAATATCACAATATTACCTAGAGTGTGTTTTGATATAAAAAAATTAAAAAAATTAATTAATTTTTTCATTTCAAAATTATAATGTTATTAAAAATTCGATTCAAAATGGGTTCACCATTAAAAGGAAAAAAATTTCCTTTGGAAAACATATTTTTTATTCATAAAATTGTATTATTTCTCATCTTATGCCTACACAGTCTACTAGAATAGTGTGAATAAAAAATATTGAATATATAATATATAAATTTTATTAAAAACATTTATTACATGTTTTTTTAAAATTAATTGAGATAAAAATTTGTTTTTACACACACAAGTTGTTTTCTTATAAAACGAATTTAATTATTTTCAAATATTTCATAACATCATTTCATGATAATTTATAACTTAAGGGTACAAATAATATTTTCATAATTTAGTAAAGCTTATTATTAATTTAGATTTTATTTTAGAGGTGGTAACTGTAATATTATAATAATATTAGTAGTACATGGTAGTTTTGAAAAATTGGTCTTATTGATAATACAAGATATTATAAGAATTTAGAATTGTGTTTAACAAAATAAAATCATACTATTTAATATATGGAATTCTTATCTATGTTTTTCTTATAGCAAAACCTCAATATGGTGTTTGTGAAATTCAGTAATACATTGGTTCATTAATATAATAAAAGAAATATTAAGAGTTGCATGAAATGAAAAAATATAATAATGTTAATTTATTTTGAAATAAATATTCTACAAAATCATATGGTGTTACATTATACCACAACTAAATGACTTTAATCATTTAGATTTTTCTGGGATATCAAATGTTTTATACTTTAAATTATGTTCCATTTAAATACACATTGTAAAAATATATACTAACAATCCATTTAAAAATGGAATCTTGGAAACCTAACAGTACCCAATGTAACTCATAATTCGGTTTCCACATATTCCAAATTATTTAGAATGTCAAAATAGGGACATGGGAGATAAATATAACTACCATGTTTTGATGGAGAGTGATTGGGAATAGGGTTAGGTGAAATTTAATTATCACAAATTACTAATCCAAAGTGGATTGAAAAAGGTCATTGATATAATAAAAAATGTTGATTACATGGAATACAATTTTTGATGACCCTTTTACATAATATGAATAATGTTCATGACATGATATATTTACATATATTCAGGCCATCCTCAACCTTTGTAGTTGATTGACCAATTTCCCCATCAAATCTTCTTCAATGAAACAATGTTGAATTTTCCATTCCGGATGAGTTATAAGATCATGAGATTCATAAATATAATGATATGTGATTCTATATGTATTAATAACAACAAAATGGACTGCACCATTTATCTAATGTGAATAAATTTTCACAGAGAGAGATTAAATATTAATCTTTAAAACCCCATATTATGTTTAACATAAACTGTTACATAAAAGGTTAACCATATAACTATTTAGAAATATTAATTTATAAAACATTTTAAATAAGGTTACCTAATTTCGAAAAACTAACTTGGTGTTTATTCCCCATATATCATATAATATATCTAGTTTATCACATACCAAACATGTGAATATGTTCATAATTTATTTTCATGAAACATGAATATTACCCAATATAATTATTTGAAACATAAATTCATTCTTATTCCAATGGTTATTTGATATAATAATTATGTCTATAAATGTAGTAAACTCATTTTGTTAGAGAATAAACATTTTTTTTCAAAAAAAATTATTCGGTAAAAATAAATTAGTAAAATTATATTTACTTATTAATATCCATTATAACTATATTTGAACATCATTTTATCAAAATTAGAAACATATTAAGGGTTATTGTGTAATTTTTCTTATGTTTTACATGAATTTTCACTCTCCATAAATAACTTTTCTGAGTCATCTTCACTATTCAACTTATTATTTAAAATCTATAAGAAAAAACCTACACTGAAAATTCATATATATTTCATGATTTGTATAACATAACTTTTGACTTACATAACATATACACATAAATAATAAAAAATTATTCTTAAATAATTAAAATGCCTTTATCATCTTATTATTTCTTATAATAAGAAAAATTAATTAGGTCGTAAGGTTACTCAACATATATATAAACATTCATTATATTTTTAATTGAAACAATACTTTTAGAAAGTCTACCTTTTACATGACGTTTAAAGTCATTGTATCCTTAGTAGCATATCAAAAACTTTTACCGCCTTCTTAATTATCTTTAAGAGATTTCCACTTATGAAATTGACTTTCATAATTTCACTACATTCCAATATTTGAAATATTTAATAGTATCTCTATTCCATCTTGTTTCCTTTATTGGATAAGGCTATAATGAATGGTATGTGTGAAACTTATCATTGAAGAAAAATAGGTAATCTGTAATAATTACTCAATAGATTCCTAAATCATGACATAGAAATTAAAATCTATTTTACAATAGAAATATATTTTCATAAATCCTGAGATATAAACATAGAAATATCCTTAGGGGTCTCACTATAGTTTTATAATTCTAGTTTCCAATGGTTGAGTAGATTTTTTTTCTGATACAAACTCTATGACCCAGATATTCCATACATGGATATTACATAATTTTTGAAGTGTAAACAAATACATAAATAAAGAAAATACTAGTTTCGTGCCTTTGGAAATTTGAAAACATAAAAAACTGGTTTATAATATATCTATATCATTTATATCCTATTTATTTATAATAAAAACCCTTACTGTCAAACCATACATTATACCATTCATTGTATATTTTGTGAAGAAACATATGAAAGGGTGAGCTCATATTTTAGTAACGGTATTGATGTTATATTTATAAGAATAAAAAAACCATAATAATAGAAGAACAAAATAAAAATGTTTGAAGATCATACCCTGCATGTCAATGATCATATAGAAGTGTAATGGAAACAATATTGGATATTCATATGATATAATGAATAATATAATCAAAGAAAATGTGAAATGTGAGTATAAAATTGAATAAGCCATAGAATTTTATGCATAGAATTAGTATTTGGAAATTTTATGTCAATGATACCTTCCAACACATTCATAACATGTTAGACTTGCCTTAATCACCAATTTACCTACATCAGTCTTTTGATTACTTCTAGTGAACCTTCTAGGTTTTTTATAGAATAACCTCTCATGTACTATCCTGATGTGGTATTAAGATAAACTTCCTTTTACGCTCTTGTTACTGGTACAAAATGATGCCTCATTTAAACTAATTATATTATTTTAAGATCACTTACCAGGTAAATTATTACCTCATAGATCATTTATCATTTCCCAATTCATTACGGGGATATATTTGTCCCACTAGTTGAATAATGAAAACCATAAATATATGTTCCAAAAGAATATAAATAATTAATCAAAATCATAAACCATCCATAAAATGAATATGTGTGGTATCCTGTAATCATATACATACAAAATATATGTAACATCAAATTATGTTATCTTATATGAAATATAAATTTGAACTATCTTTTTAAAACATATCTTTAGGAAAATATCTTCTTTGGCTAGAGAAATTATTTTTAAATAAAACAAATTTTAGTAATGAATTTTTATTAAAAATAAACATAAAAAATATAACATAATATTTTAAAAACCAATTTAAAAATATATTAAATACATTTGTCTTTATGAGCATACAATATCATTTAAAAAACCTATAAAACATTGTTTAAAAACCTTGTTTTAAATGAAAAAAATTCAAATGAAGTGAAAATAATAATACATGAAACTATAATATCGTGAAAAAAATTATTTTAATGATAAAATATGTCATTTGGTAGTATATACACCTCATAAATAAAAATAGGTACACAACATAATGTGTACCTTAAAAAAGAAATTTGAGACCAAATTCCTTTACCAATTTGGTATTATGTAAACTATAATCCCAATTAACGTGAGATCATAAAATGTATATTTAAATACCCCTAAATTTAAAAAAAATTATAATAGATCAAATAAATGGTCAGTATATACACCAGACAATGTAATGAAAAGGTGAATATAGGATAAGTCTCATAAAAATAAAAGTGAGACTAGAAGGCCCCTAACCATAAGTCGTGGGTTCTTTCATCCACCATAAAAACTCATGTATAATAAATTTATGATTATAAATTATATAACATATAACATTATATATATATAATAACATATATAATTTACTTAATCCTATATATTATTCACTTGTTAACAATTCAATGTTTTTGTTATGTTTTTGGGTTATAAATGCTTTGTCTCCTGTATATATTTCTGACTTATAATTCATGGTCCTCATAAATATATCATGATTTTATCAACATAAGAATGATATACATGACAAAAATATACTAAATATATATTTATTATAAATGCATTCCAAATAATCTATAAAATGTATAAATTGAAAATGAAATACACCATTTATAGAGACGGTAGGTCATACTTATGTATGAACATAGTTTACATTTTTTAATCCTGTTAAAAAAGAAAGAATGTAAAAAATATATATATTTATAAATATAATAAAATTATAGTAGAATTATTATTTCATATATATCATTAAAATTCACAAAACCCAACATTAATACAGTCCATGTAATGTGTTAAATAATCACATCACCTTGAGGATGTGATTGTCCACACATCCTAAAATGATGTTTTTGTATTCCCAAAAAATGAAAACCATGAATGTATGTTCAATATAATTATTTAATAAAAATAAATACATAATTGATATCATATATATCTTATAAAAATATACATTGTACCATTATTTCAAACATTGAAATGTTTAAATTTTATAAAGATCTGCATCGATATGAAAAGTTGTAGGCCTCTATACACACGAACAAGGATTCTGTACCCCATTAGATAGAAGTTCATCCATGTGTTTGTAAATACAATAATTTAACAAAATATTAGTATATTTATTAAACTGATGATATTATAAAATAATTAAATAAATATTATTTTTTGGATTAAGGATGAAATAATACAAAAATATTTGTTGGAGAGTGTTACCTGTTATTCAGATATATCATTTTTTCTCCAAAAAAGGACATCAATGGACTGATTAAAATTAAAAATAAGTATTATAGGGTGATATAATGGAATTTTTTTGGATATTGGAAAAATATTCCTCATCCAAATAGATTTTAATTTGTCAATAATAAAGAATAATATGTTTCATTTTATAAGAGAGGACTAGGGATCTTTCAGAATTTATCAAAATGAAATATTTTTTATATCTTTAATATTATAAAAATTCCAAAAAAGGATATATATTTGATGATATGATATTATATGGTCGTAATATAATTATAAAATATTTTTATTCTTGTTATGGTGTAATTTTTAACCATATCATTTTGATTAACACCTAATTAACCAATTAGAATTTTAACTATAGTAACCTATGTATTTATATTATGAGGATGTAATTGCTTTCATATAAATTATAAATTCTATTGTAAATTTAACATTTATAATAATTTATACCATAAATCATCACCTTTTTACATATTTAAAATTCTTGGGATATATGAATTATTTTATAAAATATTATTTTAAAAAAATATCATAAGTGTCAATTGTGACAGTATTCATAACATTGACATTAAGAAAATCTATAATTCAATATAAATTATAAATATATCATTTCATACACCCCTAAAAAATCATATTAACCTATAAAATTCGTAGATGACCTTGTGTAATTACAATTATTATTATTCTAATATTATTATTCTATTTAATATATTGATTCATTAATTAAATATTGACAACATTATCATTGAATATTTATTTATGACAACAAGTAATTCCATAAAATTAAAAAATTAATTAATATTCTATATATAAGTATTTATTTATTAAATAAGAATATATTATAATATAAAATCTTCTATTTATCCCACATTAAAAATATTAGAATTATTAAAAGTAAAATTGTTACATTTGGTAACTCTTTAGGATCATAATAATATAAAATTATTTTTTCGATAAAAGTATCAATTAAATAATAAAATTTAAAATATTTGGTGTTATGGTTCTAATTAAAGTCACCCAATAATATTTGGGAAGGATTTATGGTAGTTTTATAATATTCATTATATTAACTTTAAAATTAATTACTATATTCACCCCTAACCTTGTTAATAAAAACTACTAAAGATACATTTCATTTTAGAAAAATATTCAATATATCTATTGACTAAATTTTTATCTTATTATTCCATATGTGTTTTAACTTTTTTTAAATTAAGAATACATCATTAGATAATGTTAATTTAAATTTAATACTGTTAGTGGAATGAGAAAACATGTTTTTAAAGTTGAAATGAACAAAAAATTAAATTTTTTTATAATTTCAATGTTAAATTTATTCTAACAAGTTAAATTAAATTATAAAAAACAAAAATAATTTTATATTAAAAAATTAAAAAAATAAATTAACACTATTAATTATCTTGATAAAAAATGTATTCTAATTTATAATTTAATATTTTCAACATTCATTAAAAGATAGCATGTCTCAGAAAAAATTGAATGATTTTCAAAATTTAAGATTGATATTAAAATTTAAATATGAATTTTAATTTATATAAGAATTAAAATGGTTTTATAAGTTAAATATAAAATGGGTTTTCATTGTATGGCTACAAAATAACATAGTTGAAAAGTAAATATTTTTTTTATAAAATTTAATTGATTATTAATTTATTCCTATCTAATATATTTTATTAGAGTAAATAAATTTATTTTGAATATGTAATATATAAATTATATTAATAACATTCATCAGTAGTGGGACTTAAAATTTATTGAGATAAATTTTGTTTCATTCATAGAAAAAAACAATTTCCTAGAAAATAAAATTCATTATATTAATATTGTTCTTTATTTCATTTCACAATAATTGATAACCAAAAGATTCAAATCACATTTTCATAATTTAGTTATTTTTATCCATAGTTTATATTCCAATAGATAAGTGGTAGAAATTATATAATACTAATATTAATTGTACATTTTAGTTTGTTAAAACATGTTCTTGCATGTAATATGATCAATAAAAAGAATTCTACATTTCTATGACACAAAACATAGATATTGTTTCATGTTCCAAAAGTTAATATATTTGTTTCAATTAGAGAAACAAAACTTATTATTACATGTAATCCTTGAATTACAATGTTATTTTATATAACACAACCTATATTCATTGTTTCTGAAAGTGAAAGTATAAAAATGATTAAATTAATTGGAAAAAAAATGTTTGAAAAATATATGGATGACAGATCTGATGAAGAATATTGATTATTATTTGAAGGCACATAATGATGAGTTAATCCTATTATGTAATTATGGTTTATATACATATTATATTGTTTCAAATCATAATTTTATACTAAATGATATAATAATGTGGATGATCAGTGAATTTCTAGAATATAGTGTGCTTTCTAGATTATGTGAACATGGTCTAAATTCATTTCCACTTCTCAATGATATCCATAAATCTTTATTTATTTTAAAGGATGAACGATCTGAATTTTGGAATTCCATCAATGATTTCATCTTATATATCAACAATTTTGATAAAATGAAAATATTTTTTCAAAGGGTAAAAATGAATAAAACCAAAAATTAGGTATATTATCAAATATTTAGTTCAAATATATATTATTTATTCCTTAGATCCCGTTAAAATTTTACCATATATAAAATAATAAGAAATATGAGCTATTATAATATATCATAATTGGTTAAAATTATGTACTATTTTGGATATTCGATTCTAGTATGATTTTATGATTCTTAAAAGGTTTGATGTAATGAATATTGAAAATAATTGTTTTTATAAAATATTTTATTCAGTGAGGGACACAATTGGAAGGGAAAAATATACTATTATATATATCGTATATCATGAATAAATTTTTCGGCATCTTGAAAATAAATTATTTTAAAATTAAATATCAAAAAAAAATTACTAATAAAAATCATATTATTCAACAATAATGTGTTTTTTTATTCTACAAGAATAATAGATATCATATTTTTATAGATATAATTGCATAAAAAATTTATTTCATTAGAAATGAACATATTAAGGGGATAAAAACCATTATTATCACATCTTAATTACAATACATCACATTATTGGACATAGTGGGATATTGAATTCATCAATATGTAATACTATGAATGAAATGTATTATTTATTATATGATATTTTTATAGAAAAAATAAGACATCATTCACTCCATTCAAATACATACATATATATATGTATGTATGTATACCTATAATTTTATATAAATAGTAAAAAAATTACCAATTACATTCTAGAATCCATTCAACTTTTATATTTAAATTTTACAGATGAATATAAATGTTGAGGAATAGTAAAATCTAGATGGATATATCCATTTTAGAGGTGTTTATATAAAACAAAGAAGGAACTGAATAAATAATCTGTTGAAGGGTAAATTATTGAATTTTACATGCAGGTGAAAATTTCAGTTTTCATCTATTAATTTTTTTAATATTTATATCCTCAAATGGATAAATTAAAGTGTTATAGTAAGGTAAATCTCGATGATTCCACATACCATTGATTATTAGTATTTAATCAGGTTGATAATGGTTTTGATCATCATCATGAATGATAAATTTTATATGATGAACTACACACCTCATACATATATTCTACAAAATTGAGATGGAATAACAAAATTTGATTAGTATGTAATATTAATTACATATTTTTTAAAATTATAATTATAAATAAATTTAAATAAATATTTTTAGATTATATGATTGTCATATCAAAAAACAGATCACACATATTACCCAAAATTCTCTTTAAGAACATCAATAACATAATTTGAGACACTGGTCATAAATAATTATATGTTTAATTATTATGATAAATCATAATAATTCAATTTTTATTAAATATTTAAAGATATTTTTTATGTATTCATTTATCCTAACAAAGGGATAAAATTGATATATGATTATGTTTACTAATTAAACCACGATCCAAAATTTTCAAATATTATAATTCATATATGGTTGATGGATTTTTATTTCTATCATAGGAAAAATATAGATACGAAAAAAATGAACAACAATGTATTTAAAAAATATATTATCATTAATAAAGTGAAATTGAATTCTATATATTATTGTATTAAATAATTATATTAACCAATAATTGGAAAAAATATGTAACAATGATAAAATTTATTATGTTTGACATTGGTCGATTATTTTGTGGTCATCCACAATATGAAACCATTGATATTTAATATAAATGTATTTTTATAGAAAATGAACTGTTTTGGTTGGAATATCAAGAATATAAAATTTATTATGAAAATTACTATATCACTTTGAGATATTTTAATTATTGTTAGAGTGCCATAAAAATAAAATTTACTAAAAATATTTTTACAAAACATGAAATATGTTTCACATAAGGTCAAGGTAACGACATTTTTTAAAGAACATTAAGGAATGTCTAAATTAATATAAGAGACACAAATATTGATGATGAGACCCCATGGTTTAGCGGTGATGTCCTTGATAATGTAAATGATATAACCAATGAATTTTACATCACATGTGAAAAAGAAGTTGAGTATCATGGGTATTTTGATGACGATGAGGAGAAAAGGGAGAATATTGACACTAATGAAAATGGAAATGAATAGGAAAATGAATATAAGAAATATTTATAATATATTATTTATATATTAATTAATATTATTAGTTTTTTAATATTTTATATCATTATTATTAACTCTTTGTAGGTATGATGATGACATCTAGTTGATTTATTATTATGTTTTATAATATTTAAGTTACATATATTTTTCAAAATCAATTTTTTAAATTTATTTATTTATATAAGATGGCCCAAAATGATGGCAAAATTATTTACTAATTAGATAATGATCTATTACCTGATGATGATAATCATGATTTGAAATCTATGGGTGTTGACACAAGAAACCCTAATATGAGTTTTAAGGGACATGGATGGAAATTTTTTCAAAATTTCATTACATAAAGACATTTATATCATGACTATGATCATAATTATAGGATTTACATTCAAAAATAGGTATATTTTCTACCCATTTAATTTAATTAATTTATCATTTATATTACTAATTATTTATAAATTTATAGATATGTATATATTTTTTTTCTCATGCTTCCATTATTTTGAGATAGTTTTTAACATCATATGATTCATGGGGTCAGGTTCCAAGGGAGTCATTTCATCATATTATTGAATATTTTATCTATTGTAAAAAATATTGACTTTTATATTTAATATATTTTTTATACTTTAATATATTCAAAAATATTTTCTGGTTTTATCTTCCCAAATTGATGAGGGCATGAGAGTCTCTATTTAGGAGGCATGTGAAGCATGTATGAATGATAACTTCTTTTATTTATTATATATTATTTTTAGGATAGCTATAGAATGATAATAAATAAGATTTATTTAAATATTCTAATAATCATGATCGACTAGATTATGTCTTTTTTCTAGCTTTAGAGGGACTCTTCAAATACGGTATTTTATAGATATTACATGGAAGATCTAGATCATGTATCCATAGTTGGGAGATGTAGGATGTCGTAGGTAGAGCAGAGATTAGTTTTCAGAATACATATTCATAATATGAAAAGTATTTTTAATAAAAAAAATTTATCAATTAATATTTATTACTAAATGTAGTTGATAAAGTTTTGACCCTTGTAACATCCCAAATTTATTCAAGGTATGTAACATTACATTTTCCTATCCAAATATTTAATGGAACTCCGGTAACGTGCCTGCAGACACTTTTTCCAGTCTTGAAAAGCTATTTTAATTAACTAAATTATTTCATAGGGCTTATGAAAATTTATATGTCATGCCTTAGCGCAACGTTCGGTCTTAAAAAATTAAATGTATTAAATTTTAATAAAATTATTTTAATAAAGTTAAAAACAATTTAAAAATGGGATAAAATATTTAATATGGATGAAAATCGAGGGAGATAATTAAGAAATAATTTAAATGGGGTAATCCCATTTTAATTAATTAATTTAATTTCTCCCTGGAATTTAATTTAATTTTTTCATTTTTTTATTTTTATTTTATTATTTTCATATTTAGGTCCTTTTCTCATATTTTTCCCTTTTCTTTGTATTCTCTCTTTCTATTTTTCTACCCCTCCTTGTGTGTCTCAAAAATATTTCAACCCATGGTTGTGCACCTCACCATCCCTCCTCCTCCATCAGAGATCTTCTACAACATCGTCCTTTAACAATTATTTTACCTTTAGTAGAGCACTAAACATCTTGGTAAGGCTCACCCCATATTCCATGAATTGTGCGAACTCATTTCAAAGCTTTCATGTGATAGGCCATGGATAGATTTTACCTAAAAATAATGGTTCTTTTGAAATCATATGATTTATTATTTTTAAGGTCAAATCAAAGCCTATCGCAGATCATAATATCATTAATAAACTTAAGATAGGGAGTCTATATGATTTCCCTCTATTTGAATTTAATTTATAAAAAAATAATGTTTATAAGGACAATATAAGGACTCCTCATTCCTGACCGGTTACACATTATGCTAGGGATATGATGCCTTATGATTTTCTAGATGAAGGTTCCCATGGATTTCTAAAATATTCATGAGTGATACTGGTTCCCAAAGGAATATTCAGGGATGGACACATTGGAAAAGTGTCTATATGATTCCTCGGGTGATACATGAGACCATCTATATGATACAAGGACATACACATGATAATGTTATGCTTCGAGCGATACATGGTTTTTTAGAAAATATCCTTGGACATGATTGGTGGTATTGGATTAATTGAATGATGTATTGTAGAGATACCTTCGGGATAGAATCAGACTCTAACTCTACAACTTGAACATTATAATAACAGTGATGCATTGAATATTATTATTTATACATCATCTATTCGCATAGTATACTCTAATACCTATATGGTGCTTGAAGAACACTTTGTTTACACATAAACTAGACCCCAGGAAAAAGCACATGCTCTGGGTATTGATGCTTTTTTTTCTGCCTATTTATATCTATCTGTTATATATGTGTGTGTCTGTGTGTGTGTACATCCTACTATTAAAGGTACATTATTCAGACTCCCGGCTATGGCCGAAGTATGTGATGTGTTATGGGTACTGATGAAGATCCAGCTTTGTTACAAAAAATTAGTTGTCCATTTAATTATTTTCATTTATTATATAATGTTACATTTCCTTTGTTGAGTACATGAAATGAAATAGATTAGAAATCAAGGGTGCTGGCCTACTGGGATTTTATCTCACACCCCTAATAGGGTGATGTTTATACCCAAGTAGATTATATGATCGTAGGTATCAATAGATGGAATCTTCCTGATTCAAATAAATGATTGGTTCTTGAAACTTAGAAAGGATACTAGTGGACGAGGACCGAGCCTTGCTTGTGATATAGTTTCATAATTTGTGTCTTTTCAATTCATTTCAGTAGAATTATTATGTTCCTATTTTCTGTATTTTCTTAACAGATATATTGAGATGACATTATTGTGTACCTTGTTTATTTATCATCATTCACTTAGGTCATTTATTCAGTTTTAATATTCACAGTGCATATACTGTAGTCTAATTGTTTATTTTAATATGATATTCTTATAAATATATTTTCATAAATTGTATGTTACTTATTTCCTATGAAGGTATAGTCTTCTTTGTGAAAGTGTTTAATATTCCATTGGTGCTAGTAAGAAGCCTATGGAGTATGGGAAGATGAGCTTGAGGATAAGTGTATAACCCAGCTTGGAGCACCCTTATAGAGGCTTCATAGATGATGATGTAACAATGTGGTATCAGATAGTGTTTTTTTTATTTTTTCTTACATTTTGGGTTAGACAAGAGACTAGGATAAGGGATTTTGAACTAGACCCAGTTCTTGGACATTACTAACCCATGTAAATGGGAAACCATAATTCCAAGGCTGGGATTGTAGTTATTGATTATTCTAATTAATATTGATATGATTACACTATTGGGTGACAAATTCCTTTTATGAGGTTGATGATATTTCTATTTTTGAGATAATTATTTTTACCAATGTAGCCTAATGATATGAGGGAAATTCATATACATGATTCATAATAAGAATCATCTGATTAAAATGAAATGAATCTTTTTATTCCATATCTACATATATCATGCTTTTTCTTGTTTTCATGTGACTACTATTGTCTATAGTGGTATACTCCCAGGGTTCTTGTTTGTTAAATTTAAATATGTGATAGTTTATTAGATGTTAACATAAAATTAATTGGAAACATATAGTAGAAAAAGATTTTTTTGTCCTTTAAGTTTATTATTCCTTATCCAGAGCCGGTTCCTAGAGTGGGATACATGTTGTGTAGTGATATGGGGGGCTATATACCTACCATCTATATTTCACCATTAACTATTATTCCTTTTCTTCGTTACGTTCTATATAATGGGGTGTATCTGGAAGTTGTAGACTAGTGAAAATGCTATGTCTTCTTGTCGTGTGTTTGGAGAGTGGAAATGAGAACAACATAGAAGTTTTGAATAAGGACTTGACTATACTATCCATTCATAGTTCATCATATTATTCTTGAAAACTATTACTGAGATCATAAACTAGACACTAATCATGGAATGAAATTTCAGGGATATTAAACGAGTGAGCCTGAGAAATTTAGTTCTAATACAGGGTGAAAGAAAATAATGTATTAGGGAACACCATTTTGAAAGTGTATGTGGGCAAAATACTATCCAAACTGTATGTTTTGATTGTTATTTCACCTATCATCAGTTCAGTAAAGTTGTTCCAAATAATACTCCATGCACGAGGGACCCAATTTAGTGCCGAGATTGCAGTATGAAGGTCCACTATCTGTGTTTATATCATTATTTATACCCATCATCCAGCTGGAGTGGATCTGTACCTGCACCCCCATTGGATATGGGATTTATGAATCCAAAGAAGGCTAGATGATCTTTTTCCAATGGCTAATAAGGCCAAGGTAATGGTGGAGGCCTGGTTCAAGAAAATAAAGCTCTAGGTTATCACTGTCGTCAGAGTAGACCAGCTCAGTCAAGTTATGCCATATCTCAAGGCCTTGTTTCTATAATTTTGTATGCATTTCCACCATCATAGGAAGAGTAGAGTTCAAGACCATCTATGGTTACCGTTACAATTCTGGTAGCCTCGACATCCGTTTCTTCTCTTTTTCATAATGACATATCATGCTCTTTTTTATATTCTAATAATTTTGAAAACGATGTTTTTAATAATTGACTATCATTGAAGTGTCAGGCCTCTCACAACTCATTTGGAGGTTAGAAAAGAGGGCAATTCCAGCGGTGAAAGTTCCCCCTTGAGTTTGGGGGGGTACAATTTCCTTCGGAATTTCTATGTCCTCAGAATGACCGGACTCGAAATCATTCTTTGTATGGACTGGCTTGTCCCTTATCATGCTATAGTGGATTGTTACCCACACCAGGTTTCCTTCACATCTCATAAAAAACACATATCTTCACATGAGAGAATGGGATATCTAGAATGATAGAGCTGGGCATAAACAAATAGGTTTGGGAATAGTGAAAACTCAATTAGCATGTCTCTTCATGAGCGATCAGGGAATGAAGATAATTGATTTTACTCCTTTTTTGGATAATTTTAGTGATTACATTCCTAATTATTTCAATTGATTATCTTCCGTGATGGAAGTGGAATTCACCATCGTACTAGTTCTAGTGGTGGAACCAGTGTTACATGAACAGAAAAAGCAGCTGGAAGACCATGAGACTAAGGTTTTTATTATACATAGCCTATCACTATGTCGATCAATAGTTAATTTATCTATGAAGGATGATGGCACCTTAACATTGTGCATTGATTACCAACATCTCAACCAGATTTTATTAATGAATCGTTGTCGATTGCCTCGTAGAGATGATCTCTTTAAGCTACTCAGATGAGTAACTATTTTATCTAGGATTTATCTGAGGTTAGGATATTTCCAGGTGCATTCAAGACCATCTAACATAATAAATATAGATTTCTGAAGCTTGTACAACTGTCTGATGCCAGTATGAATTATATGATTATCTAGATATGTCATTCAGTGTCACAAATGCATAAAAATGATCATGGATATATTGAATCGTTGTTTTCAACCATACCATGATTCTTTTACGGGTGTTTTTGTTGATGAAATCGTGGTACATGCACATTCCAAACATGACCATGAAACCCACCTTGAGATCGTGTTGAGTACACTAAGGGAGAACTTACTATAAGTGAATCTCATGAAATTCTACTTTCGGATTGATAATGTTCTCTTGATGGGTAATATCATATCTGTGGTAGGTGTATTAGTTCACCCAGAGAATATTGGTGAAGTCATTTCCATGGTGCATCCCACCAATGATTTTCATATACACATTTTCTTGGGGCTGGATGGAAATTATCGGAATTTATTCTAGGATTTCCCCTGCTTATGAGCACCTATTACTACCCTGACTAATATATTTGTAATTTTTATTTGGTCAGAAGCTTTTTAATGATATTTTTAACATTTGAAAGTTACACTAAAAAAACCCCAATCCCAATTTTTATTGATAAAATTATATGTTATACTGTCTACATTGATGCTTCAAAGATTGTATTGGATGTAGTTTTGAGGTAGGGTGATCATGTCGTGGCTTTTGGATCCCACTAGCTAAGACCCCATAAGAAAAATATCATAGACAGGACATTGAGTTAGAATGTGTAGTTCATGCTCTATGATTTAGGAGGGTTTTATTGATGGAGGAATGTTTTGTTGTTTAAATGGAGTATAAAATCATTAAATATATTTCCACTCAGCGATACATGATCTTAATGTTGTGCAGATGGGTTGAATACATGCAGTCCATCAACATTGAGATTGATTATACCTCTCGTAAGGGTAATCTCATGGGTAATTATTTAAGATCAAATTCACAAACATAATCCCTTCAAGATTCTAGTAGTCAGTGGAGAATGATGTATTTGTTTTCTAAGTTGCATCTGATGGTTCAGGAATATTGTATGAAAATAGTTCTAACAGCTCTTAAAGTGACATCCTCGCTTCAAGGGCGAGTTCGTATAATATTGTTTTTTAATCCATAGTATCTCTTTTTGAGAGAATGTGTCACAGTAGAGAAACATCCACCTATATTGGTTGTCGATGGAAGTGAATCTATACATTCCCATTCCTGAGTGTAGGTACCATTAGATATATGATAAGAGTTGATGAAGCAATCTCACACCTCTACTTTTGTTGTTCACACTAGACTGAAAAATATCTATAGAGACATTTGTTGACAATAATGGTGGCCTAGTATGAAGAATCAAAAAGCAGGATTCATCACCCAGTGCTCGACCTATCAGTAGGTGAAGGCCGAGCACTAACAACATGGAAGACATATGCAGTCTCTATCCATTCTAAATAGGAAATGTAATGGAATCACTAACGATTTCTTTACATGCTAGATGAGTTCTCCACAAAGGAGTGATATAGTATGGGTGATTATCAATTAGTTGACCAATGTCGCACACAACTTACCTATTTGAGAGACATTTATGATTGATGAGTTAGAAAGTCTATTTATCCGAATGATAGTGTGACTTCATGGTGTACCTTTTCTGTTCACTTGGATAGAGATACCCACATTACATCTCAGTTTAGGAAAGGTTTTCAGAAAGAACTGCCTTCATATGTAATCGTGAGTACTGTATATCACCCTCAGACCGATGGGATGTCCGATAATACTATACGACTGTTGGAGGAGTTGTTATGGGCATATATCAATGATTTTTGAGGTTATTGGGTGAAACATATCTCTTGTATTGAGTTTACCTATAATAATATATTTCATGAGACAATTCAAATGGATCTGTATGAGGATATCTATGGTAGACTGTGCCACTCACCATTATGATGGATCCAAGTAGGCGAGGTAACTCTATTGGGCCCTAAAATCATTTAGGAATCTTTTAAGAATATTTATCTGATTCCATAGATTATAACTATAATTATGTTTCTAAAAAAATTATATTTATCATCATTGCAGACCACTTCATTTTGAGGTGGTACATTTAGTCTCTCTATTTTCTTCCCCAAGGTTGGTTCACAAGTAGATCAGGAGACATGGGAATTTATCACAGAGATACATCGACTCATTCAAGATAATGGAAAGGGTTGGGCCAATGTCTAATCAGTTATTACTACTGTAGAGGTACCATGACATGCACAACATCCATCGTGTATCTCAACTTTGACAACATCATGTTAACCCATTTTCAATATTTTGATCTTTGTGACATCATGCTCAAAGAAAATGCATCCTTTAAAAGTCATATCATCCGTATCGTCGAATATAGCATGAATTTTCTCCGAGTTAGGACACTTCCACTGGTCTAGGTGTTATTGCATCACATATGCATTTTAGATGAAAGATTTCAGTTAGAGACTAATGTGCATGCTCAATTTCCAGATCATTTCACAGACGACATTCCACTACCCTCACAAGGGAAATGAAGGGAAACGTTGTATTAATGAGGGGATGTTGTAACGTACCAACTTTAATGAAGGTATGCACTATTATTTTTTCATGTCGATATCATTAAAGTAACTCAGGGAACATGCCCAAAAACTCTATTGTGGGCAATAATAAGGTATTTAAATTAATGAAATAATTTCTTGGTCCTTATATATATTTTTATGTTTTTCTTTAGTAGAAGGTTTGGGATAAAATATATAAAATAATTATTAGTATTAAAAAAAAAATTATGGATGTAACAAAAAATATAAAAATGGGATAAAAATAACTAATAAAAATTAAAAATGATGGAGAGGAATATAAATTAATTAAAATGGGGTAATATCATTTTAATTAATTATTTTTATTTATCCTTTCAATTTTATTTTATTATTTTATTAATTACATTTTAATTTTCCTTCTTTCTATAATCCCTTATTTTCTTATTTTTTTCCTCTTCTTTTCTTTTTCCCTTTTCTTTTTCTCTATCTTTCTCTCTTCCTCCAACTCCTTATGTGTCTCCCCTATATCCCACTTAGTAGTGCACCACCTATACCATTGTCTTCCTTTGGAAGACCTCTTCACCCATGATCTTCATCCATTTTCTTCTCTATTATGTGCACAATAAACCTCTCGGTATGTATAAACCCATGCACTATGAATCAAGAGATATCTTTCAAAATCTGTCGGGAGATATGTAGTGGATGGATTTTACTCAATTTTTTTATAAAATCATTTTTTTTCTTCTATTTAAGTTGAAATCATAGCCTACCACGAATTTTAGGATCCCTTATGACCATAATATATGTATTATATTCCCTTTCCCTATTTTTAATTGCGATTTACAAGCACACATAGTCCTGCCACTCATATGTTCCTGACAAATTTGTTCAATTTCACCAAATTTGTTTAAATTAATTATTTGTCTTATTCAATGCGGACATTTTTATCATATATTTAATGTTTAAATTTTTTTCAAAATGTTCAGTCTCCATTTGGGTGTTCCATCATGGTTTGTATAAATTTTTTTAGCCTAAAATATTTAATTTATTTAATTTTATGTGTTGTGAATACATTTTTAATTTAATTTATATTAAATAATCATTTTAGAATAAAATTTAAACTTTAATTGAAGGGGTTTGATATTTTTTTCTATTTTATTTGTTAATTAAAATGTGTGTTTTTCTGTCATCATTGAAAATTTTCAGTGGCTATAACTTCTTGAATAGAATGATCATTATCATGTGTACATGAGTTTCTCTTATTATTTTATTGTAATTATAGATAAATATCCATTGATAACTGGTTCATTTAAAAAAAATTAAATATAGGGGTTTGATACAAAATGAGTTTCATATTAATGACTACACCTGGACTCCACGTTCCTAACTAGTTACAAATTACCATAGGGAGAAGATGTATTATGCTCTTCCAACTTAGTTTTTCTCTGGGTTTTTTAAATAATCATGAGTGATACTGATTCATAAAGGAATATTCGAGGATGGACACATTGTAAAAGAGTATACGCCATGCCGTGGGTGAAACTTGACATCTTGAATGTGATACTAGGATAGAGACATGATAAATCCATGAAACCTCTGATGCATGGTTTTTTCGGAAGACATCCTTAGACGTGTTTGGGTGGTATTAGATTATTTGAAGGATTTACTGTAGTGATACATTCGAGAAGAGATCTAAATACATCTATAAAACGTTAACATAAAAATAAAAATGATTTGTGGAATGTGATTTGTCATTAATTCTTTTTACCCTTTTTACAATGTGAACATCTCTGGTTCCTAAAGCACACTATTTTTACACATAAACTATTCTAATGGCTAATTAACCAATTTGGGTTATTTTCCCCTTTTCTATGACTCTTTTTTATTTACCTTATATATAAGTGTGTACATCGTGATCTGTACAGGTGCATTATTCATACTCAACCCTTTGGCCAAATTAGGTGATGTGATTGGTGTACTGATGAATATCAGACCCAGTTACAATTTAACAATTGTCTATTTAACTGCTGGAATTTAATATATAATGTTACACTTCTTTTGTTCAGTGCATGAAATGGAATGTTTTAGACCCCGTGGGTTCCGACCTACTAGGATATTATCTCTGACACTTACATGGGAATCATTGGTAACTGAGTACATAATAAGATCACCTATATTTACAATGGTAAGTGTACATATTCCAATACTCTATTATTTCTTACCACTTACGATGGATGCTGGGGGAAGTGGAATGAGCCTTATAGTGGCGATGTTTTATACATTGTGGATTTTCATTTCAGTTTGGTATCATTCTTCTATTCATGTTTTCAAAAGAATCATTTTTAATAGATATTATGGCATAACATTATTGTGTGTCTGGTTTATCTGTCATCGTCCACACTGGTCATTTATTCTCTTGGATGACTCTTATTGTCGTTGATGTAGTTTTATTGTTTAAATTATTCCACTATTGTTATAAAATTAAATTCATACAGTGTATATTACTTATTACCTATAGGGGAATACTATTACCCAAGGATATGATAAAATGTCCCTCCCTACAAGTCAGCAGCAGTTGGTGTTCGGTTGGATATTCTTGATGTTATGTGGCCTACCTATCATGGAGCACCTGTCCGGAGGCTTATGGGATGGGTATTCCACAATTATGTAGATAATTCATAAACTACTGAGATTGATTGGAATAATAAAATTTAATGTTATTATAATGGATATATTATTGGATAGATAAAGTTATATATAGGGGTTAATACTTTTTTCGAAAGTTTTTAATTTGAAAAAATGAAATCTTATTAAATTCAATTCATATAATCTAATTGTACATATATGGAAGATGATTCACAAGTACGTGAACCTATGATGTATACATATAATGGGGATGATGGAACATGCGTGTCAATATTTTTTGAGGTGACATGGTTGAGGGAGATGGTAAGTGACCTTCATAATGATTAGGTGATCCGTATTAGTTCTTGGTTGAAATGGCATGTTTTTGTGAAAAATAAAAGGATTTATTCATATATATCAAAATAATTGTTATTATTGTCTTCATTTTATACTATAGAGTCTATGTAAAGGATGTGAACTCGGGAGGAGTTCATATAAAAATTTACTAGATAGTATGATGAAAAACGAAAATAGGGATATGAAAATTACATGGAGATGATGGAATATAAATGATGGATCAAACATGTTTTAGTGATAGATTTACCTATTCTTGCAAGACCTAATTACCCACCACCATTTTTAATTGATCTCCCACACCCACAATGATATTTTTTAATATATTTTATTTACATTAGTAATGTAATATATATATATTAAATGTAAAATTATTTATTTTTTATTTTTTAATTATCCATTTTATCTGAGTTTCGGAAATGGAATAAAATTTCCATCAAAATTAATATAGTTCAAAAATTTTAATTAATGTAATATAATTTTGATTAGGAGTAAATTTTCACACATAATGATTGGGTTGGGTCATCACAATTAATAATTATTTTTATTTAAGAAACTGTAATATTTTCCTTTTCATGTATTTTTATCACTAAAATTTATTTTCAAATGATATCCATTGAAAATAATATATCATTATAATGGTTTACATTTATTTTTAATTATTTGAATCACTTATAATGATCATAGAGTCCACCATATGTAAATGTATTTATTATTTTATTATCCATGTTCCTAATATAAATAGTATGTTACCCATTTAAACATTCACAAAATTTACATAATTGTTATTTTCAACAAAATAATTCTGACAAACCTTTTATACTATGGAATATATGTCATTGTGATGGAATTATGTCATCATGTAAAAATGTTCCAAATGAAAATACTTTATGGTAACCATAAAATGTTCCATCTAATCATCCATATGTTTAAGTAAATTTGAATTGAAATCCTTCAAATTAATACCCTCATATTACTCAAACTCGTTTTATGACTAGATGTGCATTATTCATCCCTATAAAAAATAATTTTTCATTTATCCATTAAAACTTCTTGTTCTGGAGAAATTTCTTATGGATTGAACTTTCTTGACCACATATTTTAGATACATGGAGGGCATAAATCTCATCACCCATTCATAACCCCAATTTATTCATTGATTTTTAAATTATTACATAATTCAATTTAACATTCTCTCCATCATCTTTGATAAGAATTAAATGAATGTTACTTTTATAAAATTGACCACGGTATCTTACTATATCCCATCATTAGAATCACTCAAAAAAGGTGATTTAAATTTATAAAATCATAAAGGTATTTATATTCATGTGAACACAATTATAAAACACTTTCCATTTATTATACCAACCATGAAATTTATAGTACATATATCCTTGGAAAAACCATTAAAATTTAACTCCCTTTTGAATCATCCTATGAACTATCTGGTGTTTCTGATACTACATTACTTCTTAAATTCACTGAAACAATAAATTTTATTGACATCCATTTATTTTGTCCTAAGACCCTTTATAAAAAGATCTAATTAGAAAAACCAAATCCATTTCAATCCTTATATTGGATCACTTCATTTAACCAGGAATTATGACTTCAGAAAAAAGATATGAGAATATTTATCCACGAATCTAAAACCAAATTATTCATCACAATACCTATCAATGTATACCTTATAGTTATTATCCTCAATATTTTTCAACCCTTTGAATCATCATGGATATATATGAGTGAACCAAGTACTTTTAGATAAGGTAAATAATCCCTTATTTTAGACCTATAAACATCATACACTTTTTTATCTAATGGAGGAAATTGGCTCTTCTTGATCAAGAATGTTGGAGAATACAATGAATCTACATAAAATTAATTTGTGCAACCCAATGTGAATTCTCAAATATATTGATCCAATATAACTATCCATAACAATACTTTATCATTGAGTACCATGTATGGAAATGTTAAACAATATTCCAATCTATTAATATATCCTCCATAAATCATTAGTTTTGTACACACCACCATTTCTATACCCTATACACTTCAACATGAATTTCGTCTCTTTATACACCATGGATATTTTTTGAAATATGGTTTAAAAAACCGTAGTATGTTTTTTGAGGAAGAGTACAAAAATGTCTTTCTCACAACATTTCCAAATTTAAATAAAACAATGACCTTATGAGAGAATTAATTCAATATGAATCCCATAAATTTGTAATAACCAACTACAATTTTATTAATTGGTGCATTACTTTCGATTAAAAATGACACCTTCTACAATATTACAATTGTAAAATTATTTTTTCCTTATCATATGGATTACCCTGGAGGGTTTAAGGTAATAAATATTAAAAACAATTATTCATTTATTGAGTTATTTTTCTTACAATATTGGAAACAATTATTTATTTTTACCCATTACTATTTGTGAGAAATTAAATAAGTAAAAAACATAAGATATTATACATGGTTTACCCCAAATTTTAAATTCCCAAGTTAATTTAATGGAAATGAACTTATACACCTATAAAGGTAATGTGCATAAATTCTATTTTTTACAAAATAGATGTTAAAACAAACCTCCAACTCATTATCCATTAAAGATAAGAAAATATAACTACCTATCTACCCAAATAATACTCAAAAATACATTAATTATTTTCATCCATTTTATGAGAAGTATATGTGAAAATACACTATAAATAATACTTCTATTCTAAACAATCAAATGGAGTTCCTCGGAGATGATGCTATAGAATTGTTTTCAACATTATGATAATAATTTATATAAAAAACATGAAATTCCCTTGTCCATTACATATCTTTGAGACCATTTCTTCCCATATTACTCAATTGTATATGTTTTATGTCCCTTGAACTACTTTTGGAAATTTAGTAGAATTAGATTGTTTTTATATAAAATAGTGTTACTGATCATGAAATTATTTATCTCACATCCTTGGATATTTCATGTGGAATTACCTAGTGAATGTGGTGAATATTGACCATATAATTTCTATTAATGTTTTCATATCAAGATCAAGTGTCGTTGTTAAAAATCTTGATTTGACGATAATATTTTTGTTGTGGACTGAAAAATAATACTATTGTATAGAATAATTCAAAAAACTTATGGACTATATACAACCTTATTCAATATTTTTTATTGGAATTATTTAATCAAATTATTTTGTTAGATTTTTTAGCATTAGTATATTGATTCGTTTTGAATTGATAAAAAAATTTCAAAAATAATCATCGTCTATGGGATACCCATGATCATGAAATAATCTATTATTACATTTTGACTGTTCGATCTAGCTATGGTATAACCATTTATCAAATGTGTATGATATTTAAATTGTGTAAATGAAATAAATTTCCTCTTCACTGCTTATATCACGCAATCAACATTACATCTAACACCAATAGAGTGGAAGTCTCCTATAAAAAAAGATAATATAGAAGAATATACACCCTAGAGTAGTCATTCAAGAAGCATTTTTGACAAATATATAATAACTACTCTCTAATAGGGAGAATTCTACTATATTATGGTGAAATCATTTACTATTTAGCATTTATAATCTCACCACAACATATCATGGGGTGTTGTGGCATGGTTAGAACGAATCACATAGATTTGATACCAGATTCATATCCAGTATATTGTGTATATTTTTGTTTTGTAACTTCATGTTTGTCTTCTATAAAATTATCTCAATAATCAATGATCATCAAGGATGTAATGAACACCCAACTATCATCTATGCATCACCACCTCTATATAAACTTCATCTAAATAAATTGATATATGTAATTTTCTTGAAATAAATTCAATAAAAAAACCAATTTTATAAGTGTTAAAAAAATTATCTTCCATATACTATAACAACTTGATTTTTTATGATATATTTTTCATTAAAAAATTTAGGTTCATGATAGCGTTATTTATTTGCAACATTGTATTTAAATAATCTGTTATATAAAATATAATTATTACTATTTAATGTCATATTTATCACCAAACATTTTGATTAATATGAGTGAAAAATACCATAAAAATTATTATATATTATTAATTAAAAATTTAGAATAAGGAATAAACATTAACAATACATAAAATTGATTATTTAGACGTGAATTCAATTCCTGGATTATTCATAGATCATTTAGGTTTTGGTTTTTAGATATATATGTCACCACCCATAAATTATTATGTATTACATCAATACATGGACACTACCACAATGTATCAATTTTATAGATAGTAAAAAACAATTAAAATAAAATATGTTCTCTTTTCCTGACATATCATATAAATATTTATATGCCCCTCATTATTTTCCATAATAATCAATTATACCTGATAAAAAATATTTGAAAACAATGGATGAGTATAAGAAGATTAGTAAGTGTCCCAACAATGAAATAAATCCATTATTCCTTGGTTTCATTAAAAACATTAATTTTTCAATAAAAACATTGGACTGAAAAACATCATACCGAAGAATTGAATTTCATTATCAAATTATTTTCATAAACAGTTATATAAAAAATCATAAATTAAAACTGAACCTCATGAGGGTTCCATTGAAATCATGAAAAACTACTAAAAAGTTATATATTTATCCCTTGATAAGTATCATAATATTCTCTTTAAACATAATATCATCATATTACCATTGGAATTAATAATATTTCCATGAAACCCATTGAATTAATAGACAAATCATGTAGGTAACATTGAAAATAATTTTTCATATAACAATTATAAATGGAATAACCAATACATTTTTCACGATCTCCTTCCTATAAAAATACCAAAATAATGGAATATGGACAATAACCCCTAGGTCCAACCTTCGGTAGGACATAAGTTGTTAACCGAACCAATGGTATAAAACTATAACACATATGAGAGGAATTGTCTGCTATAATAAAATAGGTTATGGAGATATGATAAATAGATCATCAAGATAAATAAAAAACCCATATCATCCCTATAAAGCATGAATAATATAAAACCGTTAAATATTAAAGTCACCATATATACCAAAAAACATGTATATGATAATGAATCAACAATAGCTCCATCATAGCTAGTAATTTGTAGTTATATCCCTAATGTCACGGTAGAAATACATAAAATATTTTATATATGTTGTGTAGTCATACTTGTACTCATAGATGGGGAAGAAACAAGGTTACTAGTTCAAGTGTGAAAATAGATTGTTAATATGATAGTGACAAAATATCTGAATGAAAAAAACCTAAAAAGGTCAATTAAACAAACCCTTCCTCATAGTGTATATTTCTCATAATCAAATTTCTAATATTTTGTTATGAAATGAAAATTATATAAACGAGTGACACCTTGACGTTTCTCCCATGCTAATTTAATGTTCCCACAACCCAACATTGAATGTATTTAGATCCCATACATTATGTTCATACCATAACACATAACGTCACATCATATCACATATTATCTCCTACAACAATTTTTTGATTTTGAACGGAAGACATAACAACCTACACCTCCCTTGTAAGTTATTTCATTTTTTCAAGCATTAGGTAACATCACATCATTTCCCGACATAAGACACATGTTCAATTATAATCCATATCTTACAAAGACATCTTGTCCATGACATTTCATTATAGGGAAAATAAACCCATATTTTTTAAGACACCTCGTCTAACATGTCCCATATCAATCATAGACACATGGGAAATCACTAATTAAAGAAGATCAAGGTAGAGGGTGTTTCAAAATTTTTTACTTCCACAGTTTTCTATGTTTGGTGAATTACATTGAACTCTGAACCACAGTGAATTGGAATGTTTTTCTCTCTTGGGTAGGTGAGGAATAAAAATACTATAATCATACAATAAAAATTGATTAAAAATAGTACAAAACCAATTATTAAAAAAACAATCCCAATTCATAGTGAATCACCACTACTGTACTACACATTAGCTGTCAATATATCTTCCACCACATAAAAACACATAATAACACCATAATTTACTACACAACATTTCACACATTCAAAGACACACTCTACCATTTTTTATCAATACAATATCCACACATAAACTCATATCCCATTATATAAAATTAACAACTAATCCATTTTTTCATTTAAGTTAGCATCATCATTTATTACATTTCTAACTAAGAAAATACCATAGCCTCACCACACCACATTCTGACCATCCCACAAATATTATTTCCACCGATCTACACTAACAAACTATTTCTACAGTTATAACCAATTATTTATTAGATAATGCCTACATGAGTCTAAACTTCACCACACATCACTATTACACATCATCAGCACCACTCACCATAACATTTATTCAATAAAAACACTACACACCACAATCGATATGCACTACAAGAACTTTGAAACACATACACTTCACAATTCAACCATGCTACACTACAACCTCTACACCCAACACATATTACACATTACAAGCACTCCAAAACATCCAAATTCACATTCATTAAAACCAACCAAATCCTCACCTCTATATGCATCACACTTCCATGTTAGTCACCTATACCACTGCACAAAATATGAAACCATATAGGGTATCAAAACAATTACATGAATATATATTAATAACATGTCCCAACATCCACAATTTTCTAGTGCCTTTATCCAAATACATCTTTATTAATCAGGGGTATTATCACACAAACCAGATTCCAAGGGATTCCATTTTTTAAATAAATATAAACATTCACTATCCATTAAATAATTTTTATATCAAAAAACAACAAATCATGGGTCTCTGTATTTATTATCTACATAAAACAACAACACATTAAAAAAGTGTTTCTTTATTGAAAAAAAGCATTAATTGTATCATAAATGCATAACTTAATGTATTATTAGATGTGATATCTTCCTTTACCAAAAAATTATGTTCTTATAATTATTTTTTCATAGCATTCATAGCCATATTAAACTACTAATGGAAATAAAAATCAAGAATCCCAACACATAAAACATATAAATAGAGTTTCTTGAGGATCCCCTAGCTCCAAGAATCATTTATGAATCATTGGGGACAACATGACAATTATGAAATATCAAGAAACCCCAATTGTATATTTAATTGAAGGATCATACTACATTTCATTAAGATATAATCAAAAAACAACCCACACACACAGAAAAACACGAAAAAATCACTATAGTGTAGCCAAGAGTGAAACATAAAATGAAAAATAATGGGAAGGTGATGAAACTCACCATTAATCACCAACATGAAACCATTACAACCCATTGCACGAATAGGGGGAAATGGGATAGAATATATTATAACATATATTGGGATCACCAAAATGATGCGATGAAGAGATTGTTGAATGAAAGTGTTTGGAGAAATTTCAATGATTTGAATAGTTTATAATTGAAATGTATTATGGAATAAATTATAGCGTTACATCATCAGTTCCATGGGAAATATCAGTTAGACTTTAAAAAATCTAGTACAGTCCCTGAATCCATTTTCTATTGAAAATAATCACATCTTTTTATTAAATTAACATACACCATAACTAAATAACTTACTATATAAACACCATTTTCATGGTGATACCATCACCACATAATATACATTAACCATCATCTTCAAACACCATAAAATATAGGAAGAAACTATAAACCATATTTTTACATCTTAAATAGTATTCTGTAATTCATTGGATGCACAAATATGCATTGAACCTCCTCAATCCTACACAAAATGATCCCAAATCCCAATAATAGTAATTTTATTTAATTTTAAGGCATATAAAAATACATCTCACACAACACATGTGATTCATGTCCATGAGAACCAAATTCAAACCTGATTAAAGAAACTATTATTCACACCCCCCTGTGAGATAGCTCTCAATTATCTCATTATATCTTTACATTACCACATCAAAACATGCCAAAATAAGACTCCCACAAAACTAAAAATTCAACAAAATCACCACACAACCACATAATATCATCTCAATATATAAGTACCACACATCTCATACCAGCCAAAATCCACTACATTACACATAGAAATTCACATAATCAATTCAACATCTATATATATTAAGAGAACCACTTCCATGGTTAACACACAAAAAATATACCGAGTTAAATTTTTTTGGTATTCCAACATCTATTTCAAGATATTATCCAAATTGGGTGGTACTATCTCTCCTACATGGATGTAATCATGTCAGGTTATAACATTTATTAATTTAGAATTACGTCACCCCCTTTCACATGACAATTTATTTATCATAGAATACAAAACATATAAAAATTAAAAAAACACATCTCCTCACATGAAATGATCACAGAATCACATCAAAAATAAAAAACAAGAATGGATAAAAACATATAGGGGTAATATATTCCCATATGTTAATCTCACTCAAAAGAACTCTCCTAAGGCCACCATCCCTACACAACACATGAACTATTGGGATGGTTCATCCATGGATCACCATCTCTCAATTCTCATTGATCTCTTCCAATAGTTCCATGAATATCACATCCACCAATATTTAAAATTCTACCCATTCAATAATGTGGGAGTCATCAGGAATATACCGATGATATCTAGACACAAGGAAGATACCATGGATCCTCTTTATATTTGGTGGAACTGCCAACTTATATTCTACCTCAATAATACTTCCCATCAGCTCAAAGAGATGAAAAAAAAGGAATAAATCATACTCCACTACCAAACCTCCACTTCCATAAATCCAGCGAAACAATCAAGAAATCATGGTCTCCAACATCAAACTAATGAGGCCTATACCTATAATCAACAAAGGCCTTATTTTTTCATTAATCACCCCATCCAATCACAGATTTAGTTGATCATTTATATAATGATATATACAAAATCCGGACCAAAAAAAAATTAATTCACCAACCTCTGTCAACCATAATAGAGAATGACATAGTAACTAATAATATGCCTTAGGTGGGGTTGTTCCAATAGAAGATAGCTTTATATTGTAGTATTAATACATGATAAGAGGTATGTTACTCTCCAATAATCCAATAATGTCTACGGTGATTTTTTCCAAACATATCCTCTAGCATATAGATATTATACAATATATGAACATCCCTATGTTGGAAGAATATAGAGATAAGAGATATCATGGAGAAAAAACCACACTTCAGTCTCATCTAGATACATGAGGAAACATGAAAATCCATATTGATTATAATTTCCCTTAGTATCCCATCATTCCTAGTCACATCATCCACATACCACATATCTAAAACATCTGTGGCACAGTAGTCATAGATTACCAATGAATGAAAAACATTTATCTATCTTTTATGTGTTAGAAAAAATGCATCAAAATCTCCCAAAACATGGGGTAACCCACTAATGATATCCATTTTAATTTCTCCCAATATCAATTGAGTAATGTCGAAGTATGGTAAAAACCCACCCCAAACATGGTGCTCAACTTTCACCAACTTATAAACTATTCATATTTCCAAATACGATTCCACTATCCATTTCACATTGTGATATTAATGTTTTCTCCTAAGGCTATGATAAATCATTTTCACAAAAGGATGTAAAATCAATGATGTTATATGAAACTCTAAATGATCCATGTAACACTCTAACACAAAAAATTAAATAGAATATTTTGCAACAACACCTATTTAAGACCATAATGTAACTATCACCCCATACAATAAATATTTCCAATATTCAGACACAACCTCTTTATCTAAGTCTCCATCACAAGGATCCCTATACTTATACCTCAAGGATAGTTCCACAATCATATGATATAGAAATCATAGATAAATTATCTATCCAACATCATGACTCATCCCTTGAAGCATTGTTTCCATATCCAAACCTAAATGAATCTCAAACCACTTCTCCTAAGGATATTCATCTCATTTTATCTGCAACAAAATTCAACTCTTAAGGGAAGAAATAGAAATCAAATTCTAAATCATAAAGAAACTACATCCACCTCCACTAGAGTATATTCATATCCAACTGTGGGAAAACTTAGTATCGGCTATTTTGGTCCATAGAAACCATAAAGAACTCAATGATGCAGTAATTCTATAAAACATTTAGTGCAAACTCAAAAACCACCATCTCTAGGTAATAGGTGTAACAATTACACTTGTAGGTACAATATTACCTATACCCATAGATACCCAACTCTATATTAAATGAATATTTCTACCAATCCCATTTCATACATTTCGTGGAAAAACACAAGAAACACCACACCATTATGTAATCGAATAACAATAGTAGTAACCAACTTCTTCCCCAAGTAATTGAACACTATATAACACTGACCAGTCCATAAATATATTAGTCTATAATGTTTGAAATTGTTATTTGGAATGAAACTGGAGTGAAATTGGGTAAAAATATCTAATAATATATTACAAGACCAATAAAACAATGAACATATTCTATATTCATGAATACTTCCCAATAAACAACATCCTTGAATTTTCATGGGTCCACTCCCACTACATGAAAAGACACCACATGTCCTCGTAAATGCACATATCACATCAAGAACTCACATTTATACATATTTCTAAATAGATGACTGTGTCGACGAAACTATGAAAATATCTATCAAATTCTAGACATTATCAACTAATTTCCTTGAATAAATAAATATATCATCAATGATCCAGAATATTAAAAAGTTTCTTAATTCATGGAGCGTAATGTACAACAGTCCCATGAACATGTCTGGCATGTTCGTAACATTTAATTAATAGAATCTACCTCAATGTGTATTTACATGTACCTAAATAATGACTTGATGATATCTTAATCATTCACTATCAACTACTAATGTGTATAATACATATCAATCATAGATAATCAACAAGACAAACTCAAATGGTCAAAAAGATAATCGAACCTCATAAGTGGGTAAAAATTCATGATCATTACTTAGATTCTCCCCCATTAATCTATAAAAAGCATCATACTACCAGCAACATTCATTGTACGCACCACAGGGGAACCCTATTGAGACACACTGGGTCCAATGAAAGTCATCTATAAAAAATCATCCACACTCATCAGAAACCCACACAACTATAATGAAACTATTCAATAGTAATCCATTAAAATCAAGGATGCATCATGTTACAATTATTTACCTATCAAGAAATACTCTCATGTTGGTGAAACTAGAACCTCATATATGAAAACATTAAAAATTTCTCCTTCAACTATTGGAACACTATTTTCATCATCTTCCACCAATTGATACAGTAGAGGTTCCACTTTCCAAACACCAATATAATGCCCTCACTCAACAAAAAATTCCACTCACTCTCCATCAAAATGAGAAAATGAAATTATCCCCTAGAATAAATCACTTATGTCTCATAATTAATTCAAAAAATCCCTGAATAATATAAAATAATATTCTAATATTAAAATTATGAGGAAATATTCCATTGACCAATGCTTCCTCATTACCTGTCTACATCCCATTAATACATAATAAAAAGCAGCATAACCTCTAATCATTATAGATGTAAGATTGTGTATTGGAGGTATCTCTATATGCAATCAATATTTAAGGACCAATGTTGTATAAAAATAGGTTTACGAGACCCCATAATCAAACATTGCATAAAAGGGTATATTTTAAATTGATCATACCATGAACAACTACTACTTATTATAGAACTACAACCTCTAATGTGTGAATTTTTTCAAATAGATATCATTTTTCTCTCTATTTTCTCCCTCCAATGTCACACTACAATCTAGTTACATTGTATGAGGACCATCATGATCTTGTTCTCTACCTAAAACATCTATCCTCATATGATAAAAATCCTTAGTGGTCCCTTCCATTGTATTGACTCAACAGAATCTAATAATACTACTAAATATTTTCTTTAACAACCATATGAAAAATGGACTCCCTGATTAGTTAGAGAAAATTCATGGGGGTTCCGATGACCCCTAAAGTTGTAGCATAAAAATAGATAGCATCTTACAGGTACTCGGGATCCAAACACCCCAAGTGTATAGAACGATATCATCCAGGATCAGTTCCCCACAAATTTGAACCTTAACTATATGAACACATGTGGTCCACTTCCAATACATCATCTTAGTGAGATTACCTACTATCCTACTTCATGTGGATCAAATCCCAGAGAATACAACTTCTTATAACTTGATCATTTTTTTCTAAATCTCATAGTATATTTGAATCCAAAATAGAGTGACTTCATACCTAATCACTAAGGGACACATTTAATTTAGAAAACACGCATCATACTCCTCATATATAAAATTGTTGAGGGGAATGTGAAGGATGTCATTGAACCTAATATCATGATCCTAGATACCTATAATCTAATACATAAGGAATATAAGCTCATACATCTTATCTACCATTAACTTCAATGACACTAAATGTGAATGAAAATCCTTTGGAATATTTGAAAAAAGATCATACCTCATTATGGTCATTATGGAACATTTTTTCCACTAGCATGAAGATATCCATGTTTTAATCAATACAAATGTCACCCAAAAACATTGATTGTTCTTGGATCAGGAAAAAATAAAGCTCATGATAATCTAGTAACATAAATATCTTAAGATAAATGAATATTTTTATATACATTCTTTATATATATATTGAAATTGATCCTAAGTCCCTATATCATCCATCATGCAACTCTGCTAGCTCAATCCTATGAAAATCAATCGTATCATCTTAAAGAACCTCATAAACCTGCGATAATAATAGATTATGACCAATATCAATTACTAAAGAGTATGAATAACATCCTAACCTTAGCAACATTAAAATTGAAAAATACTTATATATTTAATTCTATTTATTTTAACACAGAAACCCAATCCAAACATTAAAAAAATAAACAATGATCCATGTAAATCACTTAGGTATCTACCATATTAGAAGGTCCACCTAACATGGTTATTAGATATGGTTATATTACATGAAATGGATAATTAGGTGACCAAATAACCTGTGTTCTAGTCAGTCTCCCAAAACTATTCCATGATCTATGATGAACTGATGCCATTCCACTACAAACCAATGAAATTATAAATTTTCATGATAGATAACTCCATTCTACATTTCAATAATAAATTTTGTATATCTCTATCATCACTCCATCCCTCCACTGATACCACAATGAAAAAATTGAAATAATGACCCCCATGTCATACCTCTAGTGGGACCATGGTTGGAGACTACCACCAATGGTAGAATTATATCTTATATAAGAGTAATTACCCTCTATAATTAAATAAGAATGTGAGATAAAATAAACTAATAGAAAAAAAATTAGATAATATAAAATTAACACAAATATACACCAAAAAACACGAATAAAATAATATTGATAAATACAAATGTCTACATATATAATGAAAGAAAAGTATATGATTGTAGCATAACAATAGATCCAACCAATATAGTAATGTCCATTTAGTCCTTAAATCCCTCATAGAAACATGAAAAAGATTATATAAATAGGGATAAAATAAATTTATATTCAAAATGTGTATAATCAATGTCTTACGTTCTTATGTAAAAGATAATTGTAATGTTCCATTGAACAAACCATAGATTCCATAAAAAATATACTTTTCATCTAGCCAAACCCAACCTGTCAATTTCTTGTTTAGAAGATAACACATCATATATAGTAATATACATTAATATCCTAACAATAAAAGGATTCCTAATACTTCTTCACTATATATTTCATTATTTAACACACCAACATTGAGCATCATATTATTTAATCCCCTATATTCATAACATATCACATCAAATCACATCACATAAAAAATCAACTCATTCATGAAATACATGATATGGTTAAGGACACATCCCAACCTACTCAACAGAAAAACAGCATTCATGTGGTAATATCATCAGGTAACACAAAATCATGACTCACCTGAATACACCTAATCCATCAGAGCTCATATTCTACAAAGAAACCTCATCAATCACATCTCATCATAGCACAATAAACCACATCTCACCCAAATACTCATGTGCCAACACTTCACAACATACCAATAGAAACATTGAACTTCACAAAAATGGACGTATAGGGAAGAGAGTGTATCCTTTAATTTTTATCACTACCATCCTAAATGTTCTGGAAAACAACCTGAACCCATATCCTTTATGCATTGTCCTAGCTATCCATCTTGGGTAGGGAGAATATAGATAGAATATAAACATACATGATATATATTAATATATAATATTACCCAACCTATGGGTCCAAAACAACTAGAAAACTAAAGACCATATCACCACTATTAAGCCATAGATTATCCATCAAATCCACTTCACCTACTATATGTAATACACAACACAACGACACATCGGCACAAAAAAATTTACACATTTGATTACAAAATCCACTAATTTAATTAATTATTATATTTCCCACAAATAATCATCCATCCCAATATATTAAATAAAAAACCCATTCATTTTTTTATTTTCATTCAATATCAAAATTTATAACAGAAAAAATTGAGAAAGTAACATAATCCCACCACACCACAACAAGACCATTTCATATCATCCATCAACTATGTGCTACACTAGCCAACCCATCCCACCAAAACTACTACATCCGCATCATACCATGTCAGCACAAGTCATAATTACACCACACATCTCTATCACACATCATCACCACCGCACACCAAATCCTATTCACTAAAACCAATGGTAATTGTAACATTTTTACATTACAACCATTGTGTACAATAAAAACATCACACTAAAATCACTAAATACCCAAACCAGTGTGTAATACAACAATATTTCACCATTACCACTTAAAAACTCTCCATATAAGATCCATTCAAACAAAACACCACATAATATTTTCATGCATTACACAGCCTATCCAATAACATCAATCACCAAAAATTATCCCTAATCATATATAGAAAAAAATGTTCCAGAAAACAAAAAAAATACAATTTAGAATCCACAATAATACATGGGAATTTATAATATTTTTATTTCTTTCAGGGTAATTATCACAAAAAATCAATTCCATGAAAAACCATTTTATTATATGAATATATGTTCATTATCATTTTATTCTGAGTGTGATAAATCAACAACAAAAAGGGGTCTCAACACATTCCATATACCATAAAAACAATGATCCTAATAGATTTTTTATATTAATTTGGGAATCAGTCATTGATAATAGAATCACAAATATATATCAATGTAGTAAATCATTCGATATCTTACACATAAGCATCAAATTATGTAATGCCTATTAATTACATTATTAAGAATACTCATCCAATCAGCCCAATGGAATAAAAAATAACTCAATTTCCCCAAATATATTAAATAAATGGAGAGAAAAAGGATCCATTCATGAGATTATATTTTCTAACTCATTTTCCACTATATGGTGAATAATAAAAATAATGAAACAATACTCCCACATTAAAACAATGGATCAACCTAAACTACATCATGGGATCACTGAAGAACATCCCACTCACTACCTAACCGAATAAAACATCACCACAACAAATCAATGAGATAATAACTCAAAGAAATAATGGAGATAAGTGTATGTGACTCTCCACCATTCGACAACAAAAAACTATCATAACCCATTGATATAAATAATAGAAGATGTGATGGTTGATCTCTTGGATCCCCTAGGGTTCATCATAATATTGAGAGGATGTAATATTTGAAAGAGTGGTTCCTTCAATATCATTATCCTATAAGAATGATTTAATTCATAGGATATATTGATTAAATTTCAGTTTAACATCATATGATCCATGTTCTAGTAAAACATGTATCATAAAAACCGCATTTAAGTCATGAATCCATTTTTCGAAAAATAACATTAAACATAATGATAGATTTTATATATAAATAAATTCTTGGTCTTACGACATAAAATCCATTTTCATGACTAGACCCTCACTATATGAAAAAAATAAACCACAGGCTTCTACATACAAAAAAATGAAAACATACACCGTAAACCCCTATTTAGTGGTCCAAAAAGCCTACTATAGTTTTACTATATCTCTAACATCCACAAATCCTCCTCAAGCCCACTCTAACAACTTTAATTCTATGAAACTAGAATATTAATAGGATAGGAAAGGATAAAGTATTATAATAGAAATATTCAATCATAATTCTCCAAAAACATAATCACTACCCAATGTATTGGATGTATATAATTCAAAAATGAATCATTGATATATAGCAGAGCCATTAATCCTTTGTTTATAATATAACTACAATTATTTATTATATATTAGTACCAAATTTCATCATAAATATCTTCCAATAAGCAAAACACAAATAAAAAAAACTACATCATTCATTTCCATCGAAATATTCTTCATACCCATAATACAAAAGTTCATTGATATAAAAATATACAATCCATTTAAAACCCATGTGGAAATTAATAGAACAAGGTGTATGGATTCTTTAGATAAATAAAAAATTAAATAATTTAATGTATCCCAAATAAAATAAATTTCATTTATGAAAGAGAGAGAATCCATTTGCACTATTTATATTAAAATAGAACATTTATTTTTTATTTTTGCAGAAATATTTCTAAACAATATTTAAAATGATTCATTTTAAAAATATTAAAATGTGATTAAAAAGAAAAATATAATTTATCTTTTAATTAATTATTTTATTTATAAATAATATAATAAAATAATTTTAATAATTTGTATATACATGAAAATTATTACTAAAATAATCCTTCAAAATAAAATAATGAGGGGTTTGATGTAACTTGTCCTATAATTATTGTTTTATTCACAAATTATGATATTTATCATCATCAATAATGAAAAGCGGTAGATTATTTATATGAATAAGTAACTTTTTCATAGTTATTTTTTATTTTAAATTACCTATTAACAAGTTATATAATATTAATTAATCAATTATGTTTATGTTGGACTTATGATGATATCTAGATCATATGTCCAAATCACTCTCACTAGATAAATATTGAAATAAAATTCATTATTAAATAATATAAATATTTATTAGTTTTATAATTTATTCTCATTTTAAAAACAATCTAGGAATGATGGTTATGAAAAATGAATAATGTTACAATCGAAGAGAGGGTAGGATGTATGGATGCCCTGGTAATATTTCTATTTTTCAAAGAGCATGAGGGAATGAAGGGAAATATAATTTTATCATTAAATTTTTTTATTATATCTTAAATATATTATCACTTAATTAAATCCACACAGATATATTAAACATGTGATTTGAATCCCAAAAAATTGACCCCTGGGGGTGCAAATCCACAAATATTCATAAAGGACATTATCATTTTTCAATATACTAAAAGGTAAGAAATATGATTATTATTATAATAATAAAATGATTAATATTTAAATAATATATATATATATATATAATCCTTCATTATATTTTTATATGAGATATTTTGATGTCAAACCAATTAAATTGTTTCATAAGGTTGTAGTACACCGTACACACGAACTATGGTTTCAAAACCCATTTGATGGACATGGGAGATGAAGAGTTGTTTTGAAATTAGGTTAAAAATGTTATTATATGTAATATATTGTTTCTATTAATTCATTATGTTTGATGAATATATAAAGGAGGTATATGATGAAATAAAATGAAAAATATCATTTGATAACTACACCTCTTTTTCAGACAATGTCCTTATGTTTATAAATAATTACTACCAATAAATGGTTTTGGATAATTCCATGTCCAATAAGAAATATTATTTTATATAATGAATTTTTTTGGGTGGGTAATTTTTGAACATACAATATCTTATTTGTGGATATGAGATGGTTTTCCTTTTCACGACCTGTCCCGTTGGGGCCTGTCCCGCAACTCCCCAAGCCCACCTCCGATAGGCTAGGGTATGGTGACTAGCACTAAGTAGGCATGTCACTAACATGAGAGGTATTGACTATAAACCTGCAAACACACACACACATCTCCAAGCCCACAAAGCTAATAAGTAAAAACTACTAAAAATAGAAATTCATGCATACACTAAAATCCAAACAAACAGAGTACGACAAGAAAGTAAAGTACTGCAATGTAAAACCTTGGGCCAAAAGTACAATCCCAACAAAAGAAAGTCTGCAAGAAAGTCTAACCTATAATGAAAGGTACATGGACTTCAATCTGTAGACGTAGGAACACACCTTAGCCCGCCTGATCTCACTAAGCACAGTCCGGTCCTGGTCCACCTATAATCCTATCAAAGGCTCGATCGTCTACCCTAGACATGACATGTGCAGGAAAGGCCCGTGTAGGGGTAAGTATAACAATACCCAGTAGGACACCCAGAAAACCAAAATGGAAATATCACAGAGGAAATACTACAAAAGGAGGATACAGACATCTCTACACAGTATATGTTTACAGAACATATAACAAGAATATCTAGATATACTCATACACAATGGACTATTGTGAAACCACCATTAAGATCCAGCTCGAAGATTTCACTAAGAACGTAACAAGGAGAACTCACTCCTAGGTCTGAAGAGAGAGATATGAAGTACTCGTTCTGGGAGAACACACTCCACAAGTACTTGTGAAAGATGAGGATCAGAAGAGGATCACAATCAATAGTCATGGGATGATTCCAACAACTCAGTCTGAACTAATCCGCTAAGTAGGGGATGGGCGCCCGGGTAAAGTAGGTCGCGTCGATACCAAGAAGTCCACATAGGGTTCCAAGAATGAATAGATGATATGGATTTTTTTCTCACAGAGAGGATTGCAGCAAATCTATTTAGGAACTCCTACTGAAAGGATCATACTCATGTATGTAAGAAATGATACTGGAAACCTTCAGGGGAAAGACCAAGGGTACAAACCCTTTGAAAGCTAGTCCAAGTAATAGAAGACAAATGGATCAACCAAGTAAATCATGTTACACAGTGTGTAGTATGGTTACAAACCGTGTTCCTTGACTCCGGGTATTTCCCGTGTAAATGGCCCGTGTCTCTAGTCCAGGTGTGTAAAAATAAACTACCCGGCGTGTAGAAGGATCACACAATGTGTTTCTTGACTCCGGGTACTGCCCATGTAAACTGCCCGTGTCTCTAGGATTGTCCTATAAAAAGGAACTACATGGCCTGTAGAATGAATACACACCATGTCTGAGCACCTGGGGTTCACTCCCAATACGCTGGCCATGTGCCCGTACACGGTCTTTATCCGTGTCGCCTCCTCATGTACCAGTACACGGGGTATCCCGTGTATCTGGCAGGGTCTGGCCGGGGAAGGATATATATGTTGTGTCCTTGGCCGTGTACCCAACACGTGTCTGTGTACTCCCAGAGTACATGCCAGGTGGTCCGCCAATGAACACACACCATGTAGCCCATACTACATGAAGTGTAGTTAGGATTTTTCTAGAACTTCCTTCTTCATCCTCACGCCTCAGACGGATCTCCAGATCTCGATTCTGTCATCTATTTTCCGCAAAACTCAAGGAGCTAGTTTGTTTCGTCATCTTAACACTGAATCCGTATGTTTTGGACCATCAATCAGATCAGAAAACAAGCATTTATTCATCTAAAAGAAAATTCAAAAAAAATTAATATCTCTTGATCTGCTCTGAATCATCCATCGCCACTACAGTCGCACCACTGTAGCATCGTTCCCGGGATGGATCTACCATATCCGATCATTGTTCCAACAAACGAATGTGCAACGATCAATTTACTCCAAGAACGTCGAGCGCGGGGATGAACAAGGAGTCTCCACGAGGAAAGGGGAATTTAATCGCAAAATGAAAGAGAGGGACAAACCTCGATCGTGTTTCTTGATGACCCGGGTTGATCACCGTTAGTTCAAAACCAAAAAAATCAACAGATTAAATCTCAAGGATGACGATCTTCCCCAAAATCCCATCCAAAATCTCATCCTGCAAATACGATCGATCTGAGGGCTAATATATTGGTGGATTATTCCATGTTCGTCGTAGGAATCAAGAACGGAGAAAGAAAAATCAAAATCAAACATCCTACCTGGATTCGCGGCGTTCGTTGGCAAAGATCCGGTCACCGCGTTGTCGTCGCTGGCGAAACTCATCATGAACGTCGTTGCTGCATTGGGGTTTCCTTCAGAGCCTCCAGAGCTTCCAAGGGTGTTAGGGAAATGAGATCTGTAACCCTAGAACCCTGTGTAAATCTCTATTTAAAATGATAAAATATTTTTCTACAGCAATGATTTAATAATATATTTTTATTAAATATTTTATTACGGTAATGTCCAAAAAATAGATTTCACCACCGACCTGTGCCAGCCGATGTTAGGCCTTGCCTAAGGTAAAATCTCTGCACTGAATGCAACAGTTCCCTCTAATATCCAATCCAAGCACCTATTCCGGAGTTATTCCACTTTTTTAGGAAAACTATGTGCGCGAGTAATTTAATTATTTAATTAAATTCAAAAAATTTCTTCCAGGCTCATCGGGACTCGGAACTGCACGCCGTTTCAAATCATTTTCTCAAAATAATTCACATATAATATTAAAATAATACATAGAAAAATCCGGGACATTACATCCTCCCCACCTTATCGCTTTACGTCCCCGAAAATCCAAAACAACGGCTACTCAAAAAGATGTGTGTACTGCACACAAATCTGAGCCTCCCTCTCCCACGTGCTTTCCTGGAGATTACTGTGCTGCCACCGGACATGCACCAAAAGAATAGCTCACCCACGAAGGATATTGTCATGCCAATCCTCGATCTCCATGGGGTAATCAACAATGGTCACTCCATCATCGATGTCCAACTCACCCTAGTCGATAACGTGTGATGGATCATGCACATACCTCCGTAGATGAGACACATGGAAGACGTTGTATACTAAGTCCATTTGAGGAGTTATATCTAAGCGGTATGCCACCTAACCTACTGTAATCAGAATCTGAAAAAGGCTGATGAGCCTTGGAGATATCTTGCCTCCTCGACCAAATCTCTGCAATCTTTGTCGAGGTGAGACCCAAAGGAACACATGGTCTCCCTCCTCAAACTCCAAGGACCTCTATCTCTTGTCGGCATAAAACTACTGCCGACTCTGTGCAGTATTCATCTGTTCCTAGATGATATGCACCTTCACTATGTAGCTCGCACCATCTCTAGGCCCATGAGTGATGACTCTCTTGGGTCAATCCAACAAAGTGGTGCCCTGAAAGGTCACCCGTACAAAGCCTTGATGTTTTCTATAACAATAGTGGAATGATAACTCTTGTTCTAAGAAAATTATACTAGTGGTAGGTGATCCTCCCATCTATGACCGATGTCAAGTATGCATGCTCGTAGCATATCCTCTAGGACTTGGATGGTCTGATCTATTTTTCCAACAGTCTGAGGATGAAACACTATGCTCAAGCATAACTGAGTCCCAAAATATTCCTGCAATCCCTTCTACAAACAGGATGTGAAACGAGCATCACAATCTGAGATGATCATTTATGGAACACCATGAAGTCGAACTATATCTTGAATGTTGAGGTGTCCCAAGCTCTCTACTGATCTCATCTCCCATATTGATAGGATGTGGGCCGACATGGTGAGTCGGTCAACGATCACCTAGATGTCATCATGTCCCCTAGAAGTACGTGGTAAAATGCCATGAATTCCATGAATATCACATCCCACATACTCTCTGGCACCTCAAGGGGATAAGTCAAACCTGCTGGAACCTGTTGCTCAACCTTTACTTGCTGATATGTAAGGAACTGCGAAATAAACTCTCGCACACTCTTCTTCATTCTAGGCCACCAGAACTGACGTCGGAGGTCCGGGTACATCTTTTCCAATCCTAGATGCACCGCCAAAGGAGATGTATGGAACTCCCTCAGAACCACCTCCCACAACATCCCTAGTACTAATGTGTGCCATATGAATATAAAAACATGCTCCCCACCTTTTGTATGTCTCTCAACATAATCATCTATGGATATCTAATCACGTAGAGTCTCACAGCTAGCATCCTCGACCTGTTCTTCCCTGATACGCTGTAAGAGTGGAGGGGTAAAAACCATCGATTGAAGGTAAGCTCCCTCATCTATATCCATGAAGTATAACTTTAAATAGGCCAACTGGCTCGTCACCTCATCCAGCAACTGTGAACTGTATTTCCGGCTGAGAGCATCAGCCACAATGTTCCCATTACCAAGAGTATAAATGATCTAAAAGTCAAAATCATAGTGGAAATCAAGCCACCACCACTGTCTCAAATTCACATCCTAATGAGAAATGATTTTTCTGATACTCTTGTGATCAGAGTAGATGATAAACCGCTCACCCTTGAGGTAGTGCCACCACATCTTTAATGCGAAGACTACCGCTGCCAACTCATGATCATTGTTCATATAGTTCTACTCATGTGGACTCAACTGACATGATCCATACGAAATCACGGCTTTCCTCTGCATCAGGACCCAACCAAGCCCAGTTCCTGATGTGTCGCAGAACACTACATACCGAACACCTTCTTCGGGTAGTCTCAAGATAGGGGCGCTCGTCAGACTCAGTCTCTACAGCTGAAGAGCCTTCTAGTATCTCTTGGTCCAAACGAAAGGATTCCCCTTTCGAGTCAAAGCTATCATGGGTGCTAAAATCCTGGAGAAATCATAAATGAATCTCCAATAGTAGCCAGCCAACCCAAGTAATCTTCGAACCTCCGTCATGCTTCAGGGTGGCTCACATGCTAAGACTGCATCTACCTTGGCTGGGTTCACTGCTACACCATCTACTGAGATAACATTTCCCTAATAGTGGACCTCCTGTATCTATAATTAACACTTCGAGATAATCTCGTACCACTGGTGCTCTCAGAATGTGTCTAGAACCATCCATTAGTACCTCACATTCCCCTCCTCAGATGTAGAGTACACAAAGATATCATCGATGAAGACCATCATGCACCTATTTAGATAGGGAAGAATGATCTGCTTTATGAGTCCCATAAACACTTCCCGTGCATTCTTCATGCTGAAGGGCATTGCTGAGTACTCATAGTGACCGTAGCAACATCTTAAAGTCGTCTTCAGTATATCCTCATTTCATACTTTCAACTGGTGATAGCCTGATCATAGATCAGCCGTAGAGAACCCTCGTGCCCCTCTTAACTGGTCGAAGAGGTCATCGATTCTTATTAGTGGATACGGGTTCTTCACTATCACCTAATTCAAGAACCAGAAATCCACACATAGCCTCAAGCTCATGTCTGCCTTCTTGTAAAAAAAACCCTTGGACTTACAATGCCCTTCCTCAGAAAGTCTTCTAGCTGCACTCCTAGCTCACGAAGATCTGCAGGAGCCATCTGATATGCTGATGCCGATATCAGTGTCGTCCCGGGTTGCAACTCAATGCACAAATATATCTCCCGATGGGGAGGTAGTCCGCGGAAATCCTCTGGAAAGGCGTCCTCGTATTCATCCACAACTGCTGGAAACTAGAAACTCGTAACATCTGCTGCGCCAAGGGATAGGCTAGCCAACTGATGTGAAATAGGTTGTACCTTCCCACGCACGAGTCCATCCTGTGCTTCTTGGTTCTTCTTTTAACCGACGAAGAAGAACCTCATTCCATCACTACGGACACACTGCACCCTTTTGCCTAAAACAATCTATCAGGGCATGAACTCTGGATATCCAATCCATACCAATAATGACATTGTAAGGCCTCGACGCTACCACCAAGAGATTCATACCGAAACTCTCACCTCCAAGGGACCGATAACACTGTCTGAAAGGTGAGTGATCTCTGAACGTTCTCCAGTCGGTGTTTCTAAGCCTAAGGGTTGAGTCAATGACTCAACTAGAATGTCAAGGTCTCGATCAAGATAAGAAGCAAGAAAAGTATGATGAACGCCTGTGTCTATCAGTATGGTATCCAATGTAGAAAAGACACAGATTATACCAATAATCATTCCATGAGTACCTTGGTCAAAAGCCTCTACTACCTGCAGCTCTCCCTACCTCAGTCCACCAAAAAGACGCACCATGTTGACATGGGTAGTAACATTTTTCCTTTTAAGTCTCAATTTTTCAGGGTGTGTGTGAGTGAGGAAAAAAACAATGAAAGAACATGTTTTGGCATGTGGGGACAGATCATATGGTTCATGACCCAGGGAGGCGGGTCTTGACAGTCCTTCTACAGGGGGGGAGATGACACAATTGGAGTTTTAAAAATTAATAAAATAAATTAATTTATAACTCAATCATAATGGGTAATTAATGGACCCATTATAAATATTATACAATATTTGGTCAAAATATGGAAGAAACAAATTTAAAAATTCTTTTGAATACTTTTAATCCTTCTCATTTATTATTGAACCCCCAACAAACCTCTCTTATCATTATCTATGGTAACTGATTTTTAATATTTTTAAAATTAATTCTCAAAAGATATGTTAAATTTATTTAATAATAATAATTAGGATACTCATAATTTTTAATAGTTTTGTTAAAATTTAAATAATATAATTGGTAGAATTTATATCAAAATGTAACCAGAAAAAAGTGATTAAAATGGGTTTTTAGAAATATTTATTATAACAAAACTATAATTTTTCAACATATAAAATGAGAAAAAAGTTCTATAGAAAACAATATTATTATTAATGATATAATCGTACAATGGTTTAATTCAATAAATTTTATTAAAAAATGTATGTTAGTAAATTTGTGAAACAAAAAGAGAGTTTTCAAAAAGGATAATTATTCAAAACAATTAATTAAAAATTCATTCATTTAAAGAATTACCGTAGGATAATTTTAAATGGGTGAATGAAAAAATATATTTTATATTTTATATTTAAAAATTTATATTTGGGAAATAAATATTTTAATGAAAACCATATATAGCATATGAAATCCGGAATAGGTTTGAAATAAGGACTTTTCCACTTTAAGAAATAATTGTGTACATTTTTTATAATGAGTATAACTATAAAATATAAATATATTATTTATTAATAATATATGAACAATGATTATATTAATATTTTAAATTTTGTTATATTATTTCATTGTTTAATAAATATTTTCGCATGATTTTATTCAATATATGAAAAATAGAGAGTGTTTTTCCTTAATTGAAATTTATAATTCCCACTTTTCTAATTTATCCATATTGGTTTTTTGATAAATAAATATATAATAAAATCATAATATTCCCCACCAATTATTCTATATGGTGATTAATATGTTCTAGATATTCCAAATGTGAGTTTTTTTTTATTTAAATGAACTAAATTAGGGAAAAAATATAAGATAAATATTATAAATATTTTCATAATAGTAAAACATAAAATAAATCATGTACCTAAGAAACAAATTATAAAATTTCACATAATAGTAAAATTCTCTAACATTATCAGGGATTTGAGAAGGTATAATCCATTTTTATCATAGATTGTCATTTATAAAAAAATGTTGAAAACTTTTCAATGGATATACATGAAGAAAAACATAACTTCCTAGATGGAAAGAAATATATTACATCTATTTTCTATAAATATTGTCTACTTATTACTATAAATCACCATTTAATAATAAATAAATATCTCATAATCAAACCTTTCATCAACTAACTGTTGTCCCAACAACATTTTCCCATAGGTTTTTCCCAACAAGATGTTTGTCGATAGTTATTTTCATATAATTATTTATAATGATTTATTTAAATTTACAAGAACTTTTATCATGATATAAAAATCAACAAAATTAATTTGTTTATTTGATGTTATCTTAAATTCTATTGAATAATATCAATTCGTATCCCATACACATAATTTTTCACATTGAATATATTTTTGACAGATTATGAAAATATATATTAAAAAATAAATCATCACCTAATGAATATTGAAGATATATACAAAAATTTGAGATAAAACTATGATTATTGTCAGATACAATATTTGTAGTTAATCCATTTAATCTAATTATATTATTATAATGATTTAAAAAATGTTGATCTAATGAAATATTATATTTTATGTGAACCAAATCAATAAATTTTTTTAATCGACCAATAATAATATATATCTTATTAATATTTCAAAATATATTTCCTAATATACACATTAAATGAGCGGATATATTCTAGAATTCCATTCTTAACCTGGGAAATGATAAATTATAATGTTTTAAAATTTTAATTTTGATTTATCCTTTAGAAAAGTAAATAATTTAATTGATAAATTATCAATATTTTTCGTCATTTATCCCCTAGAAATGCTACCAGTGGTGTATATAAATTTATGATCTTATATTATTATTTATTATTGGATATATATGAACATAACACAGTAGATATTTCTCCATCCATGGGTCACATGAAATGCATAATCCACTACTCGAAATTATACAAATACAAACACACAAATCCCAATGTGGTTTCATAACCATTTGGATAAGAAATGTAACATATTTCTATCCAAATAGTTTTGTAAAACCATTGAGATTGATCCAAAATATATAGGACCATTCCTATCCAAAATTTTCTTCAAAATAATTGGGATTGTACATGTGATATAAAGTTATACAAATAGTTTTGTAAAACTGACAGGATATATAAAAAATGGGTGTATTTTCTAAAGCTTTGAAAAAATTGTTGGGATATGGAGTCATATACCAACCATTCTTTATAACCTTTGTGATATGACATTTCATATATGAAGACCCCATCAGTTCTGTAAAACTATTAGAATAGATTATTTTTTCCAAAACCATCATCAAACGGTTCTCAATACTATTGGTATAAGTCCATAAAATTTGGGTACCTATCCCAATTGTTCACAAAACCAATGTGACAGTCCTATCCCATTTTTTTAGAACCACAAGGATAGGTACCTAGTTTTTTAATGAATTATTTTATCTAATATAATCAAATAAATAAATTTATAATTTTTTTATACGTATGAAAATATAGTCACAAAGATAACAATTTTATGTTTAATATATTTATCCCACTTTATTCTATATAAATAGTGTCTAAAATTATAAATAAATATCTTTATACTCAAATTCAAGGTATTTTGTATGATATTGTACATAATTATGTTTTAATTTAAGTGAAAATAATAAAAAATACCTGATCATTATAAATAATAACTCAAACCATTTTATTCATCAATGTATCATTTTGGATAACAATGTACTAGGACCCAACCTTAAACATAACATAATATTAAATTATGTCAATAATACACATTGAAGATCATTTTAGTTTTAGAGTTTTATATAATTAGTCCATAACTATTACATAACAAATTTTATATTACACGTAGACACTACTACCCAGTATCAATTTTTCATTAAATAAAAACTCCTGAAAAAAAAGACATATCTAGTTTAATGTTTTTGGCAACATCACTTTTACTTGATCTCATCCTTGACCCTATTCATCTTTATGTCCTGTGAAAAACATTTTGAAACAATGTATGAGTATAAAATGATCCGTAATGGTTATAAAATAAATAATATAAACATTATCCCATTAATAAATACAAATCAATGAAACCATATTTTTCAATCATAACACAGAAATTGAAATCATAAGATTTATAAATAACATACAAAAATGATAAATCATAATGGAAACTTATTCCATACATAAAATAATTACATTTTAGCTATCACAACAAAGTCTGGATTTACATTAGAATACCCATCACATTATATTCCATAAATCTCTTAGGAGAAACATTAATGTTTACCTCTGCCATGTTACCGAATGCATTGGATAACTATCTCATGCTCACCCACCCTGGGTTTAGCATGGAACCACCCGTATATGTAACAATTCCCATAACCATAAATTAATAATAACACATAACACAAGTATAAAGGAATGATAACATTTCCACATTGCAATATATCAAATAATGATATTGAAATAAACAATGCTTTATCAAACAATTTTCAAAATTATTTAAACCATTTAATTAAGAGATTTATAAATTAATGTTTCCCATACCACTTTGATGATTTTAAGTGATATAAAATTTTAAAACATTAATGTACATATAAATAAATAATAAAAACCATTTTGAAAATAGGTACATTAGTGATAAAGATTTAGAAGAATAAATCATTAAAAAAATATTTTTGATAAAGAGTTATTATCTAAACGAGATATTCTTGAATACTAATACGTGAGGAATATAATTCAATAAAAAAATTTTACATCATGAGAATTAACAGATTCATAATATAAAATGCCAAAAAGTATTATATACACGGTATAAAAGTGAGTTGGGGCATAACGGCAATGAAGTCTCAATTGAATGTAAATTGAGATGAAATCCTTTATAAATACGGTATTCATAGATTAAGGACAAATAAATTACTTAATAATATGTGAAAAATATAAATACAATAAATATGTATGGATATTCAGTGTAAATCAATCATAGGAAATTCAAACATGTTCTTTTTAAGAAAAAACCAATGACTTGGATGTTTAACTCAATGAATAGAAATTGAGTAAAAATTGCTCTTATGAAGTTCATATCGATGACTTTAGAGTTTATCAATGGAGTGATTGTGTATCAGAAGTACATCCCCAAATATTTGAGTGAAATTTCAAAATAAATAAATAAATAGTGATTACCCAAATAATCATTACACGAAATAATAAGGAATTGGAATATTATCCCAAGGAATATATATTATGATAAAAGGATATGTTACCAAATTGGTAACTTATGAATCATAAGACCCATGAAAGAAGGATCATAAAATGTTGATGTAAATAACCATAAATTAATATATATTACAAAATGAATACAAACATGGGTAGTAAATATACCACAGAAAATTAAATAGTGGCAAATATAGGATGAATATCACTATAACAAAAAAGTGAGATTAAAATCTCATACCACGTTGTAATTAATCGAGTCATATGACAAGAAATTTAATTACCAAAAAATCAATCAAATAATTCTAGGAATCTATAAAGAATCCTGAGAATATATATATCAAATTTTATTACAAAATACACCACATTCATGAAATAAGTGGTGAACAATGGATGTTTCACGGAATTAAAAGTGAGATAAGAAACCCCATATCACATTGTAATCAATCGAATAGTATGACCATAATTTAATAAACACCAAATTAATTACATAATAAAATGAATATAAATTGAATCATGATAATATATATAAAATGGAAGTACGAAATACACCACATGAAAGAAATAAGTGCACATTAATGGAATTCTCACAAAATTAATAGTAATATAAGAAACCCCTTACCACGTTGTAATCAATCGAATCGTATCCCCAAAAGTTAATAACAACCAAATGGATCACAGAATTCCATGAATATAAAGATAATTTTGATAATATATATGAAATGGAAGTACACAATAAACTCCATGTTAGAAATTAGTGGTGAACAATGGAATTCTCATGGAATTAAAAGTGATATAAAAAACCCCTTACCTCATGTTGGACATGACTTATTTGTTCCTTGTTCTTCATAAATAATATAAATAAGTTAAATTATACTTGATTAAGAATCCGTTTTAATGATTATTATTCCTTTATTATCAATTATTACCATGTTATAAACATAGTGTAATCATTAATGATAATAATGGTCATTTCGTCAATATTTGGTACTTAAGTAAAAAATGAACATCTTATAATTACAATTTGTCCATGTTGTCAACATTACATTATCTCTAGAATGATATTAATGATTTAGAAATAATATATATAATACATATCTTGTATATATGTGTATTTATGATAGTACATAAAATTTGGAGGTATGAAATGAAATGCACTGTTCATGGAGACAATATAATTTACGTATGCATGAACGCTAATTTCATTTCTATTTTATATTTTAATTGAATGAAAAATTAATGATAAATATTTATATTATAATTCTAGTATAATATCATATATAATATCAATAAATATATTTTTTATACGTCCCCTGTATAGTATGAACGAGTCATATCAATTTGAGTGGGCGGTAGTCCGCATATCCTCAAATGAAATTATCGTGTTTACTCATAATGGAAACCATAAAGTTATGATATAATTTAAAAATACAGAAGAAAAAATCAAACTTAAACATAATTTATATCAAATATAAATATAGTTCCATCATAAGGGCCACCATATTGAGTTTTTTCTCTACCTAAACCATCTATCCTCATATCATAAAAGAGTGTTAGTGGTCTCTTCCATTGTATTGAATCAATAAAAACTAATAATACTACTAAATATTGTATTTAAAATCCACATAAAAAATGGACACTTTGATTAGTTAGAGGAAATTCAAGATGATAAACATGAACCCTAATGATGTAGCACAAAAATAGATAGCATCCAATAGGTTCTGGAGATCCACAAACCCCTAATGTACAGAATGAGATCAGCCAAGACCTGTTCCCCAATGATTTGAACCCTAACTACATGAACACATATGGTCCACTACCTATACATCATCTCCATGAAATTACCTACAATCCTATATCATGATGATCAAATCCTAGTGAAAATAACTTCTTAAAAAATGATCCTTTTTTATAAATCTCTTAATATATTTGAATCCTAAATAGAGTTAATTCATACCTAATCACTAAGGGCCACGTTTAATTGAGAAATCATGCACCATAATCTTCATATATAAAATGGTTGAAGAGAATGAGAAATATGTCATTAAACATAATCTCATGATCCTGGACACCTAAAATCTAATACATAAGGAATAGAAGCTCTTACATCATATCTACCCTTAACTTCTAGGATACAAAATTTGAATAAAAATATTTTGGACTATTTGGATAAAAATCATACCTCATTACAGTCATTAAGGTACATTTTTACCACTGGAAAGAAGATCTCCATGATTTAATCAATACCAATATCACCCAAAAAATTGATTGTTCTTAGATCACGATAAAATAAATCTCATGAGAATCCATTATGAGAAATATATTTAGATAAATTAATCTTCTCTTATAAACTCTCTATATCTATAGAGGAAATGAAACCAAGTACCTATATCATCCATCATGCTACTCTATCATCTCAATCCTATGAAAATCAACCGTATCATCTTATAAAACCTCCTAAACCAGAGACACTAATAGATTATGAACAATATCAATTACTAAAGAGTGATAATAACATCCTTAGCACAATAACATTTAAATTATAAAATCCATATAGAATTAATTATATCTATTTTAACACAAAATCCAAATCCAAACATGGAAAAAATAAATAATGACCCATGTAAATCTATTAGGTATCTACCATATTAGAAGGTCCAACACACTTTGTAATTTGATAGGGTTGTAGTACACAAAATCGATGATGGGGTTGCCAAATAACACATGTTCTAGTCAGTTTTACAAGCCTATTAAATGATCCATGATGAACTGATACCATTCCCCAACAAACCAATGAAATTATAAAACTTCATGACACAAAACTCAATACTACCTTTAAATAATACCTTTAGTATAACAATATCATCCCCCCATTCATCCAATGACACCACAATGAAATAATTTAGATAATGAATCACATGCCACACCTCCAGTTGGAACAGGGTTAGAGACTACAAGAATGGTAGAATAAAAACAAATATTGGTGAAATTACCCTCTATGATTAAATAAGAATTCCAGATAAAATAAACCAATAGAAAAAAATATTAGATAATATAAAATTAACAGAAATATCAACAAAAAACATGAATAAAATAATATTGATAAATACAAACATCTCCATATATAACAAAAGAAATGTATATGGTAGTAACATAACAATAGCTCCACACAAGATAGTAATGTCCATATTCATCATGAAATTCCTCATAGAAACATGAAAAAGATTATATAAAAAGGTATAAAATAAATTTATATTCGAAATTAGTATAATCAATGTCGCAAATTCATATGTAAAAGAGAATTGTAATGTTCCAGTGAACAAACCATAGATCCCACAAGAAAATATACATTTCATCTAACTAAACCCAACCTTTAAATGTCTTGTTTAGAAGATAACACATCCAATATAGTAATATATGTTAATATCCTAACAATAAAATGATACCAACTACGTCTTCATTATTTATTTATTTATTTCACACAACAACATTGAGCATCATATTTTTTAGCACTTATATTTATACCATATCACATCAAATCAAATCAAATAAAAAATCAACTCATACGTTAAATCCATTATATGGGTAAGGACACATCCCTACAAACAATACATAGAAAGGGAATTCATGTGGTAATATCATCATGTAATATCAAATCTCGACTCACCAGAATACATCTAATCCATTAGAACAAATTTTCCATAAAGACACCTCAGCCATCACATATAATCATGGCACAGTAAAAAACATGTCACCCAAAGACACTTACGCCAACACGTCACATCTTACCAATAGGAACATTGAAAATCCAAAAAAAAGTATGGGGAAGAGGGTTTATCCAATAATTTGTATCACCACAATCGTAAATGTTGTGGAAAACATCCTGAACCGAATTCACCTCTACATTTTCCTAACTATCCATCTTGTGTAGGGAGCATATAGAAAGAATATAAATATACATAATATATATAAATATATATATATATTATTACCCAACATATGGGTTCAAAAAAACTAAAAAACTACAGACCACATCCCCACTATTAAACCACATATTATCCATCAAAACCACTTCCCTTACTGTAGGTAATATATAACACTACCAGACAACAACACAAAATAATTTCCACATTTGATTACAAAATCCACCAATTTGATTAATTAATATATTTAACACAAATAATCATCCATCCCATTTTTTTAAATAAACAACCCATTCATTTTTTTCATTTCAATCATTATAAAAATTTATAACACAATAAATTGAGAAAGTAACATAATCCCACCACACCACAATTAGACCATTTCATATCATCCATCAATGATGGGCTACACTAGCCAAAACATCCCACCAAAACCACCGCATCCTCACCATACCACGTCTGCACAAGTCATAATGTCACCACACATCCCCATTACACATCATCACTACTTCACACCAAAACCTATTCACTAAAATAATTGGAAATCAAAACATTTTCACCTTACAACCATTGTGCAGCCTAAAAACATCACAATACAATCACTAAATTCCTAATCCTATGTACAATATAATAATTATTCACTATAACCATATAAAAACTAGCCATATAACATCCATTCCAACAAAACACAACCCAATATCTTCATTCACTACACATACAATCCATTTACATCAATCACCACAAATCATCCCAAATCACATATAGAAAAAAATGTTCCACCAAACAAAACAAAAATACAATTTAGAATCCACAATTATACATCATAATTTATCACATTACTTATTTATTTCAGGATAATTATCACACAAACTAAATTTCATGAGAAGCCATTTTATTATATTAATATATGCTCATTCTCATTTTATTGTAGGGGCGATCACTCAACAATAACAAAAAGGGTCTCAAAACATACCATATACCATAAAAACCATGATCCCAATAGATGTTTTTTAATATTGGATTTAACCATTCATAATATAATCAAAAATATTTATCAATACAGTTAATCAAGTCATATCTCCTACATAAGAATCAAATTATGTTATGCCTATTAATTACATTATTACGAATAACAATCTAATCATCCCAATGGAATGAAAAATAATTCAATTGCCAAAAATATAATAAAAAAATGGAGAGAACAAGGATCCCTACATGAGATTTGATTTCTCTAACTGAGTGTGCACTAGAGTGTGAATAATAAAAAGAAAGAAACAATAGTCGCACATTAAACCCATGTATCAACATAAACTACATCATGGGATCACTAAAACACATCTGACTCACTCCCCAACAAAATAAAACATCACCACAACAAATAAATGAGATAATAACTCAAATAACAAGTGGATATTAGTGTATGTGACTCTCTAACATTATAAAATAAGAAACTATCAGAAACCATTGATATAAAAAATAGATGATGTGTTTGTTAATATCTCATATACTCTAAGGATCGCAATAATATCAAGAGGATGTGAAAGTTGAATGAGTGGTTCCTTAAAAAACATTTTCGTATAATAATGATTTAATTCACATGATGCATGGTGTAAATTTTAGTTTTACTTCATAGGATCCATGATCTAGTAAAAATTATATCATATAACCCACATTTATGTCATGAATCCCTTTTTAGCAGAATAGCATGAAACATAATGCTATAATTTATATATACAGAAATTCCAAATCTTACAACATAAAACCCCTTTTCATGACTATACCCTCACTATATTAAAACAATAAACTACTAGCTTCTACATTCAAAAAACTTAAAAAATACACCGTAAACACCTATTTGTTGTCTAAAAAGGCTACTTTTGTTTTACTATTGCTCTAACACCCACTAATCCTCCTCGACCCTCCACGAACAATGTTAATGCCATGAAACTAGAAAGTTAATAGGATGGGAAGTGAGAAACTATTATTAAGAAAATGTTCAATCATAATTCTCCAAAAACATAATCATTACCCAATGTTTTGGAAGTATATATTGAAAAAACGATTCATTGATATATAACTCAACCATTGATCCTTTTTTAATAACTGATTTACCATTATTTAGTATATATTAGTACCAAATTTTCTCATAAATATCTCCCAATAAACACAACACATTTTAAAAAACTACATCTTTCATTTCCATTGAATTATTCTTCGTACCCATAATAGAAACATTTATTGATATTAAAATATACAATCCATTTAATAACCATAAGGAAATTAATAGAACATGGGGTATGGATTCATTATATGAATAAGACATGAAATATTTTAATGTATTCAAAATAAAATAAATTTCATTTATGAAAGAGAGAGAATCCATTAACACTACCTATATTAAAATAGAACATTTATATTATCTTTTTGCAGAAATATTCCAGAAAAAATATGTAAAATGATTCACTTTAAAAACATTAAAATGAAATTAAAATTATAAATATAACACTAATTTTAAATAATTAGTTTATATATAAATAAAATAATTAAATAATTTTAATAATTTTTACATACATGAAAAATTAATACGAAAAAAATCATTTAAAATAAAAAAATATGGTTTTCAAAGTAGCATGTCCATTACTTATAGTAAAATTCATGAAGAATGATATTTATTATAATAAATAATAATGAGAGGTAGATTATTTACACGAAAAAGAAAATATTTCATAGTTATTTTTTATATTAAATTACTTATTACCATGTTATATTAAATTAACATATAAATTATATTATGTTGGCTATTTTGAAGATATTTGGATCATATGTCAAAAATCACTCTCATAAGATAAATATGGTCAATTTTTTAATTATTACATAATATACATATTAATAATAAATAAATAAATATATTTTTTATAATTTATTTGTATTTTGAAAAAAATCTAGGAATGACGGTTATGAAAAATGAATAATGTTACAATCAAATAGAAGGTAGGATGTATGTATTCCCTAGTAATATTTTCATTTTCAAAGAGCATGAGGAAAAGAAGGTAAATAAAATTTTAACATCCAAAAATTATTATTATATCATAAATATATTATCATTTAATTATATACACACACATATATTAAACATGTGACTTGAATCCAAAAAAAATTGTTCCCTGTGGGTGGTAATCCACAATTATTCATGAAGGACATTATTGTTGACCTCACCTGTATTGATAATCTCAATCATGTATTCATATGTGTTGAAAATCCCAATTATGTTTTCATTCTCTATGATATTTTTTAAGTATCATTGATCTATACTTTAATTCTTTCAAATCTGTGATCAAACCAATAATAATTCTTAAAATAGTCTTTGGAATATGTTAATTCTCATTTATCCATGTTCATACAAGTTATAAATTGATTCTAACACAATCGGATGTGTTCTGCATAAAACAGATAAGTAATCTGCCTATAGCCACGGATAAAGAGCTACCGGTACCTAGTCTACCGATAGACTTAGTCTACCGACAGACAGAGTCACCGATATACCTAACACAGAGCTACCGATGTACTTATAAATGTAAGCTACTGACTTATAGACAGCTACCGATACAAACATAGAGCTACCGGTCTACTGATACCGACTCATGGAGCTACCGACGCATGGAGCTACCGACTCATGGAGCTACCGACGCATGGAGCTACCGACGCATGGAGATATCGACTCATGGAGCTACCGACGCATGGAGCTACCGACGCATGGAGCTACCGACGCATGGAGCTACCGACTCATGGAGCTAACGACGCATGGAGCTACCGACGCATGGAGCTACCGATAAACAATCACCGATACAAGCATGTACCAACCGATGCATAGAGCCACCGATAGAGTCAAAGCAACTAATGACATTGAGCTACCGATGTTCAAGCTACCGATGCTGATTACCTACCGATCACTCGACTCACTGTTTGAATTTCTTTATTTTTATTTAATCTATCCAATGGTCATATCATGTACATTTTAATGATTTGTCAAATATCTGATAAAGGTTGTCGGATGTCAGGAACCCGTACCTCGTACCTGCAGAAAGGAAATCTTTCCTATCCTCTGTTGCACATGACATAAATACAAGAAGACTCTACTGAAGAGAAGTGTGACAACACACACACAGAGACCAGGAAGACATACGAAATACTCAAGAAGAGCTCTGTGCATACAAGAAGAACCAAGAAAGACAGAATCACATAGACAATCAAGCATACTCGAGAAGTGTTCTGTGCATACAAGAAGAACACTGACGAACTTCAACCACTACTTTTTCACTGTCTGTGAATCTGGAGCATACGACACTCTGTTTCTCAAACAGAAACGAGAAGAGGACTCAGACTCACTTCTGATCGAATCCAAAGGAGTCTAGAGCTACACTGAAATCACCAGAACCATCTCTAAACTCTACATCTCTTGTTCCGTGATTTATTATTATACTTTTTGAGCAGTGTGTGTTATCTGCTGTATCTAACACATACACTGTCTCCTGTACTTAAACTGGAGGATTTGTAAATCCTTACCCAACTCTTTCATTCTTTATTTCCCACGAATAACAGTGGTAGAGGTCGTGTGTGACCTGAACAGCTGGGTGCTGTTGTACTGTTTCCCACGAAGAATAGTGGTAGAGGTCTTGGACCTGGACAGTTGTAAACTGTTGAACCCCGATCCAGGGTGTGGATCATTTTTATATAAACTTTTTAGAGGACTAAGTCTCGGCTTGAGACTGAACCTCTTGGTTACATTTGTCGTGCCTTCTCTTTCAAAGTTTTATTCCGCTGCTAATCACTTTAAAACCAATACTGTTTTTAAAGTTACTTTGATAATTAAATTAGCAAGTGTTTATGTTAAGTGTAGATTATTAAGTTAGTTTCAAAAGATAATCACACACTCCTGTGTTGATTAACTGGGAATTAATCAATCCCTTGAGAATCTAACATAACCTCTACTTTAATATAAATTCACTACAGTTTAATTTATTATTTTATTTGGGGGTCTTTAAGACAGTGTTTTTAAATATAGAAATTTTAATTGGTACTCAATTCACCCCCCTCTTGAGTAAACCACTCCGACCAACACTTGGTATCAGAGGGTTGAAAATACTTTCTAAAAGTACTCTGCTTTTGAACTGTGATTTTAGTTGTATTTTAAAGTTCTTAAAATTTCTGTTATATCTAAATTTTTATCTATTTAAAATTTTCTCATCATGGACAATAGACTTGAGGGTGATGCTACTAACCGGCCACCTTTCTTCAATGGAACTAATTATGCTCAGTGGAAACTGAAAATGAAAATTCATCTAGAAAGCATAGGTTTTGATATTTGGACTGCTATTGAATCAGAATACAAAATTCCCACTACTGCTAGATCTACTTGGGATGAACCTTTAAAGACTGCTTACAATAACAACTGTAAAGCTATGAATTCCTTGTACTGTGCTCTAGGAGATGAAGAGTTTAATAGAATTTCTTCTTGTAAAACTGCATATGAAATTTGGGATACCATAGCTGTTTCTCATGAAGGAACAAAGAATGTTAAAGAAATGGGATTGAACACTTATACTATCAAGTATGATAATTTTAAAATGAAGCCTGACGAACCCATTTCTGACATGTATCTCAGGTTCAATGAAATTGTCAATACAATGATCTCGCTGGGAAAGGATGTCTCATCGAAGGAACAAATCATGAGAATTTTGAGATGTCTACCTGATAGATGGAGAGGCACATCTGTCTCAATCAGAGAATCTTGTGACATTGCTACTCTACCTGTCAAGGAACTAATTGGCAAGATGATGATGTATGAAGAAGAGCTTAAAGTGAATAAAGAGGAAGAAAATGAACCTCCAAGAAAGTCTGTCGCTTTCAAATCTTCAACTTCAAAGAATAAGGACAAAGAAAAGCTTCAAGCTGTAGTTGAAAGTTCAAGCTGTGAAGACAGTGAAAGTGATTCTGACAGTGATGCTGAGATGGCTCACATTGCTATAAGATTTAAGAAATTTTATAGGAAAAATAAGTTCTTCAGAAAAACACATTATAAGGGTAAGTATGATCACCAAGGTAAATGGAAAAAGGATTGGAAGAAGAATGAAAAATCAGATGATGTTGTCTGTTATGAGTGAAAGAGAAGAGGACACATTAAAGCCGACTGTCCAAAGCTGAAGTATAAAAAGAAATATTAATATAAGGACAATAAGTTTAAGAAATCTATGAAGTCTACTTGGAGTGATTCTGAGGATATCTCTACTGAATCTGAAAGCTCTGAAACTGAACACAAAAATAAGGCAAACATGTGCTTTATGACAAACACTTCTCAGGTAACTACTGAAACTCCTGCTTTAAATTATTACTCTGGAGATAATGCAGAATCTGATTCTGATTCTGGAACAATGTCTAAAAATGAATTGTTTGAGTACTGTGATATGCTGGAAGAGACATGTAATGACCTTAAGGATAAATACAAGTCATTAAAGAAACAGCATGCTCTCACCACGACAGTTAAAACCGAACTCACTATTGAAAAAGAGAAAAATTCTCAACTATTAAAAGAAAACACTGAAATGAAACTATCTAATGATCAACTCAAGAAAGACTTAGAGAAGTTCACCAATGGCAAAAATACACTAACACAGATGCTAGGAAATCAAATAGCACCTAAATATACTACTGGTATAGGATACCAACCTGGAAAAAGGAAAATTTCCAAAACTAGACTCATTTCAAAATCTGGACAGAATGAAGGTAATTCTGGAACTTCATATGCTTCAACCAGTTATATACATAGCTATGGATCTAATAAAGTTTATCTTTCAAATCATGTCAATTCTACAAATTATATGAGACCCATTAGACAAATATGGGTACCTAAAGTGTTATTGGCTAACCTGTCTGGACCCAAGAAAATCTGGGTACCAAAATCATCTCCCATCTGAATCTGTTTTGTAGGGAACTTGCTTAAAGAGATCCTGTAAAGAGACCTGGTATCAGGACAGTGGATGTTCAAGACATATGTCAGGATACTTCTCTTGTTTTAAGAGTTTACTAAAAGTTGATGGATGCTTTGTCACCTTTGGTGATAATTCAAAAGGAAAAATCATCGGCCTAGGCCAGATTGGTAACACTGATTCAATTTTTATTTCTAAAGTTTTCTTTGTTGATGGCCTTAAATACAATTTATTAAGTATTTATCAGTTATGTGATGATGGTTTTCATGATAAATTTGAAAATGATTCTTGCAAAGTTTTTAATTCTAAGAATGTTTTGGTATTTTCTGCCTTAAGAAATGAAAATGTGTATGCTGTTAATCTGAATTCTTTAGCTAAGAAGAATATTACGTGTTTGAATGCATTTCATAAAGAATCTTGGCTATGGCACAGAAGATTGGGACATTGCAACATTCACTCACTTAGAAAACTCTCTAGAAAAAAACCTAGTTAGAGACCTACCTAAATTAGAATTCCCAAATGATAGAGTGTGTAACCCCTGTCAAAAGGGAAAACAACACAAAGTTTCTTTTAAATCAAAGAAAGAAGTTTCGACTTCTCAACCACTTGAATTGGTTCACATGGATTTGTTTGGACCATCATGAGTTTCTAGTTTAAATGGGAAGCACTATGTTTATGTTCTTGTAGATGACTTTTCTAGATATACTTGGGTATATTTTCTAGCTCACAAAAGTGAAGCTTGTTCTTCTTTTGTTAAATACTCTAAATCTGTAGAGAACCTTAGTGGACTTAAGATTAAAACATTGAGAAGTGATCATGGTCGTGAGTTTGAAAATCAAGATTTTGAATCTTATTGCTCACACAATGGCTATACTCATAACTTCTCTGCCCCTAGAACACCCCCAACAGAATAGTGTAGTAGAAAGAAGAAACCGAACCCTTCAAGAAATTGCTAGAACCATGCTCAATGAATATGACCTGCCTATTTATTTTTGGGTTGAAGCTATTAATACAGCTTGCTATGTCATTAATAGAGTCTTAATTAGATCTGTTCTTAAGAAAACCCCTTAAGAATTGTGGAACAATAGAAAGCCTAAGGTTAATTACTTTAATGTTTTTGGTTGAAAAGTATTTATTCTGAATACTAAAGATAATCTGGATATGTTTGCTTCCAAAAGAGATGAAGGAATTTTTCTAGGTTACTCTATTCCAAGTAAAGCCTATAGAGTATTCAATAAGAAAACCAAATGTGTGGAAGAATCTGTTCACATCAAGTTTGATGAAACTGATCCACATGAGCCTAAAACCTCTCTTGAGAATCATGAAGAAGATTTGTCTATTCTGGACCTTAATGATAAATCTAAAGAACCTGTTATAAAAACATCCAGTTCTGGACTTTTTCCAGAATCTGCTTCTGTTGAACCCGAACCTATAGATGAACCTGAAATTTCTAGTCCAACCTTTACCATATTAACGAGGATTCTAAAGAATCATCCTTTAGAAGCTGTTGTTGGTAATCTTGATAGAGGAACACAAACTAGAGCTTCTCTAAGGAACCAGGTTGAACATGAAGCTTTTCTTTCACAGCTAGAACCCAAAAATATCAATGATGCTATCAATGATGAATTCTGGGTAATGGCTATACAGGAAGAATTAAATCAGTTTGAAAGAAACAAAGTCTGGGAATTATTTGACAGACCTAAGGACACTTTGACAATAGGCACAAAATGGGTTTTTAGAAATAAAGTAGATGAATCTGGAAATATAGTTAGAAACAAAGCTAGACTAGTTGCACAAGGATATAGTCAAGAAGAAGGTATAGACTATGAGGAAACATTTGCACCTCTAGCTAGACTAGAAGCCATCAGGATCTTACTTGCATATGCTGCACATCTGAATTTCAAGTTATATCAAATGGATGTGAAAAGTGCATTTCTAAATGGTTTTATAATTGAAGATGTTTTTGTTGAACAACCACCTGGATTTACTAACCCCCATTTTCCAAATCATGTTTTTAAACTTTCTAAAGCTTTGTATGGTCTAAAACAAGCTCCAAGAGCTTGGTATGATAGACTTAGCAATTTCCTTATTTCAAAAGGTTTCACTAAAGGGATTGCTGATCCAACAAATTTCATTAAAAGAATTTCTAAAGATGTTTTAGTTGTACAAATATATGTTGATGATATTATTTTTGGATCTTCTAAACACTCTTTATGTACTAATTTTTCAAAAAGTATGCAAAATGAATTTGAAATGAGCTTAATGGGAGAGCTTAAGTACTTTCTTGGATTTCAAGTATTTCAAAATGAAAATGGTATTATTTTGAATCAAAGTAAATATACAAAGGATCTTTTAAAACGTTTTGGTCTGGATAGTATCAAGGAAAGTGAAACTCCTATGAGTACTACCTGTAAATTGGACGCTGATGAAACTGGGAAACCATTTGATCAAACAAATTACAGAGGTATGATTGGTATCTTACTTTATCTTACTGCTAGTCGACCTGATATTAGGTTTAGTGTGTGTATGTGTGCTAGATTTCAAGCTAATCCAAAAGAATCTCATTTGCTTGCTGTTAAAAGAATTTTTAAATATCTCAAACACACGGTTAACTTAGGTTTGTTTTACCCAAAAGGACAATCCTTTGAGTTAATGAGTTATTCAGATGCTAACTTTTCTGGTTGTAAGTTAGATAGAAAAAGCACATCAAGAACATGTCATTTGCTTGGAAAATCCTTAGTTTCTTGGTGTAGTAAGAAACAGAACTCAGTTGCATTATCTACTGCCGAAGCAGAATATATAGCTGCTGGTAGTTGCTGTGCACAAATTCTGTGGATGAAACACACTCTTTTGGACTATGGATATGTTTTTAAACATGTTTCAATCAAATGTGATAACACCAGTTCAATAAACATCTCTAATAATCCTGTATCTCACTCTAGAACCAAACACATAGATGTAAGACACCATTTCCTAAGAGATCACTATCAAAAAGGTGATATTTCTCTTGAATTTATTGGCATTGAACATCAATTGGCTGATATTTTTACTAAACCTTTATGTTCGGATAGGCTGAGTTACATAAGACACGAATTGGGAATGTTTAATCACTGATGTGAAATTCTCACCGATATGAAAATTCTCACCGATGTGAAATTCTCAATGATGTGAAATTCTCACCGATATGAAAATTCTCACCGATGTGAAATCCTCACGGATGTGAAATTCTCACCGATGTGAAAATTCTCACCGATGTGAAATTCTCACCGATGTGAAAATTCTCACCGATGCAATGCTATATTTTAAAACATCTTTCTGCCGCCAAGAATACGAATGGTTTTACTTTATTTTATTTTATTCTATTTTAGTCATTTATCTGGACTTCCTAAATGATAAAACTAAGTCTAACCCACTTCTTACCTCACCGAGCTCAAAATATGTCACCTTCGAACCTTTGCTCCCAAATCGGCCAAGAACCCTAAACCCACAATGGGAAAAACTAAGCTTCCTATCGTCAGAGATGAAAGTGTAGAACCAAACGCTAAGAAGAAGAAGACACAACATAAAGCCAGTTTTAGTGAAGTCAGAACTGATCAGGAAAGCGACCAGTGAATCCTCACTTGCAGAATAGAGACATAGTAATCGAGAAGGAACTATGCGTGGAATGGCTAATGCCTAGAAAATCGTTAGTACTCGAGATTCTGGAGGACCAGAAATGGGTGGATTGTTTCTCGAATAACAATGGCCCATACTACCCGAAGTTGGTAAAACAGTTCTACGAGTTTGTAAGCTTCGAGATGTCTGAAAATGAGAATCGGGTAAGCTCATTTTTAAATGGAAAAGAGATGTCTTTTTCTTCAGTAGAGTGGGCTATGTGTTTGAAAGTACCACATGAAGGTGTCTCTGGGTACGTATCAAGAGCAATGCCACCTAGCAGTGACATCTTTGATTATGAAACTGCCTTAAAAGAACTGACTGGTAATGGGAATCAAAGGCAAGTGGTTGCTACTGAAATGGATGGAGAGAATCGACTGCTCTTCAAGTTTATTCAGCATGTGTTGATACCAAGGTGAGGAGATTTTGTAAATCTGAGATATCAAGATATCTTTCTTCTTCATTTGCTAAGACATGGTGTGAAAATCAATCTGTGCAGATTGTTAATGCTTCAAATGGAAGACATGATTAGACCAAAGTCAAAGACTAATGCTTTATTCTTTTCCAAGATGATTTCAGTAATGATAAAAGTGAAAGGAATAGCTGAGTCTCAGGATGAGACAGTTGTAGTCAAGAATAATTTATGCATCACCTCGACTGTTTGTAAGTACATGAAAATTAACTGGAACCCATGGAAGGGAGAATGGGTCAGTGATGATCAGAAGATATATGATAGGTTTAACCCTGTGGATCATCCCTCAAGACCAAAGGATATGAGCGATCCAATTCTGAGACCTGATGAAGAGGAACCTGTTTATAGTGATGAAACAGAAGAAGAAGAAGAAGAAGAAACTCCCATGGATGTTGGAGGAGATCCAGACTTGCCCCCAAGTCCTGTTGCAGAATTGGTTTATTCTAGGAAAGGAAAGGTAGAGGAAATTTTGTCTACTTATGAGGAAGACCAGTCTGTAACTCACCAAGAAGAAGATGAAAAGGAAAATGTATCTGAATCGCCTGCTTCTGGTAGTTTAAGTATGAGTCCTTTGATTGGAAACTCAGCTATGCCTCCTGCTGAAGTAGAAATAGATACAGAAAAAGCTGTACCTGTATCAGAAGATCTTCCAGATGCTGCACCGATGGAACTTGTAGTAGATGATTCTGATGAAGAGAATCCAGCACTGAACGCTGTTGTGATACATGAGAATGCACCCATTGAGGGGGAGCATCAATCTGTTCTTGGAAATGTTACAGTAGTTGTTGAGCTTGGAGACTGGGTAGAAGACCCAGGGTTTATAGTCTGTGGATTGGATTATCCGGATTCTGATTATGAGATGTCTGTGAATAGACTGAAGACCAATTATGATCTTGCTTTTGAATTGTTGCCTGATGATGTGGTCAGATTTCATGATCTGAATAAGCTGAAAGAGGACCTCAAAACTAGTTTTGTTGAAGAAGTGAAGTTAATGGAAACCTCCCTTGCATCCTCAATTAATTCAATGATGACTGATTCTATAGTTAGTTTGGCCTCAGTAAAGGGATCTGCTGCAGTTGCCCCAAATGATTTTGTCTCTAAATCTGATCTTGAATCCACGAAGAATGAGCTGAAAAAATCATTCAGTGTATCAGTTGCTGAGATGAAGCAAAGCTTTAAGGAAGAAATTAAAATGTTAGAGAGATCCTTCGAGCTATCTCTGGCCTGTAATTTATCTTCTTTTGTGTCTGAGCTTATGGAAGAAGTGAAAGAGTGACAGACTCAGTCTTCTAGAATCGAAGCAGATCTTGAAGCTCTCAAGACAACAGTTGTTGATTTGGACTCTTATATGAGCTCCATGTCTCAAGCTGACAAGGACCTAGCTTATGTGAAGAGTGTAGTAAGCCAGTTTGTCTCGGTGTTTGAAAGTTTCAAAACCTCAGTGAAGGATCACGTTCATTTACAAGACTCTCAAGTTCAAATCCTAATCAGTGGTTTGTCTAAGAGTTTCAAAGAAACTGTTTCCTTCTATCTTGGCCCTCTCACATCCAAACTTTTAGTTGACCTGATTCTAGTTCGAGAAATGTTGAAGGAGGAGATTGGTTCTATTTCAACCAGTGGCTCTGTGGACTCATCAGAGTTGAGCCGAGTGGTGCTTTCTACAAGAGATTCTGCTAGAGAAATAATGAAGATTGTTCAAGATTATATGAGAGAAGCCTCTGCCTCTCAGGAAGCCGTAAAGAGCAAAGTGGACGACTACTTCACCAAAATTTTCACCAAGCATCAACTCGAACACCACTTCAAGCTAATGTTGGAACACATGAAGCTACCTCCAGTCACTCAAGATTTTAGAGAACAAGTGTGAAAACTAAGAGAATCGACTCCTGCCTTGGAGAAATTCATGGAAAACAAATATGATTTCATTTCTGCTATGGATAGAGGAGGAGGAATTATTATAGATTTTAGAAATTTGTTGCTGCCCTTCTTGCATGTTGATGCCAGACCAGTCATCATACCTCCTGCTTTGCCTGCTTCTGCCTCAGCTGCTTCCACAGTCCAGCTGACTCCTGCTCAAGCTATTCGAAGCCTCACACCAATGATCACCCAAAGATCTTCAACCTACAGGCCTGACTCTATGTCAGTGGCCCAGCCTCCTTTGATCTTTTCTGGCATTCCAGAACCTTCACCTGCATCCTCACCATCCGAACCATTTTCTGATCCCAAAGGAAAATCTCACGTAGAAGATGTGGATTGATCCAGTGGCCAGGATTTTTGATAGGAATTCATCTATATTCTGTTTCTGTACTTTTTGACTACTGTAATACAGAAGAACTCCTTTTACTTCTCATGTTTTATTTGTTTCCTATATATACTTTCCCACTTTTTGATTATCACAAAGGGGGAGAACAAAATGAGAGAATAATAAGGGGTAGAACAATAAGCGGGGGAGAACAAAATGAGAGAATGAGAAATATTTTCAATGGAGAAAAATAACCTTCTTTTCAATTTTATCTCTACTATTATTATGATTCTTTTTACCTTCGGTACCTTATGATTGTTACCTCTGATAACTTATGTCTATATCATACTATTTCTATTATCTCTGATGCTGTTTTCTCTGAGAAAAGTGAATTCAATATTATACTCTTTACTATTATATTTTCACTATGTTAAATGCCCATATCATAAATTGTGATTATCAAAAAGGGGGAGATTGTTGACCTCACCTGTTTTGATAATCTCAATCATGTATTCATATGTGTTGAAAATCCCAATTATGTTTTCATTCTCTATGATATTTTTTAAGTATCATTGATCTATACTTTAATTCTTTCAAATCTGTGATCAAACCAATAATAATTCTTAAAATAGTCTTTGAAATATGTTAATTCTCATTTATCCATGTTCATACAAGTTATAAATTGATTCTAACACAATCGGATGTGTTCTGCATAAAACAGATAAGTAATCTGGCTATAGCTACTGATAAAGAGCTACCGGTACCTAGTCTACCGATAGACTTAGTCTACCGACCGACAGAGTCACCGATATACCTAACACAGAGCTACCGATGTACTTATAAATGTATGCTACTGACTTACAGACAGCTACCGATACAAACATAGAGCTACCGTTCTACCGATACCGACTCATGGAGCTACCGACGCATGGAGCTACCGACTCATGCATCTACCGACGCATGGAGCTACCGATGCATGGAGCTACCGACTCATGGAGCTACCGACGCATGGAGCTACCGACGCATGGAGCTACCGACGCATGGAGATACCGACTCATGGAGCTACCGACGCATGGAGCTACCGACGCATGGAGCAACCGATAAACAATCACCGATACAAGCATGTACCAACCGACGCATAGAGCCACCGATAGAGTCAAAGCAACTAATGACATTGAGATACCGATGTTCAAGCTACCGATGCTAATTACCTACCGATCACTCGACTCACTGTTTGAATTTCTTTATTTTTATTTAATCTATCCAACGGTCATATCATGTACATTTTAATGATTTGTCAAATATCTGATAAAGGTTGTCGGATGTCAGGAACCCGTACCTCGTACCTGCAGAAAAGAAATCTTTCCTGTCCCCTGTTGCACGTGACATAAATACAAGAATACTCTGCTGAAGATAAGTTTGAAAACACACACACAGAGACAAGGAATACATACGACAAACTCATGAAGAGCTCTGTGCATACAAGAAGAACCAAGCAAGACAGAATCACATAGACAATCAAGAATACTCGAGAAGTGTTCTGTGCATACAAGAAGAACACTGACGAACTTCAACCACTACTTTTTCACTGTCTGTGAATCTGGAGCATACGACACTCTGTTTCTCAAACAGAAACGAGAAGAGGACTCAGATTCACTTCTGATCGAATCCAAAGGAGTCTAGAGCTATACTGAAATCACCAGAACCATCTCTAAACTCTACATCTCTTGTTCTGTGATTTATTATTATAATTTTCGAGCTGTGTGTGTTATCTTCTGTATCTAACACATACACTGTCTCCTGTACTTAAAATGGAGGATTTGTAAATCCTTACCCAACTCTTTCATTCTTTCTTTCCCACGAATAACAGTGGTAGAGGTGTGTGTGACCTGGACAGCTGGGTTCTGTTGTACTGTTTCCCACGAAGAACAGTGGTAGTGGTCTTGGACCTGGACAGTTGTAAACTGTTGAACCCCGATCCAGGGTGTGGATCATTTTTATATAAACTTTTGAGAGGACTAAGTCTCGGCTTGAGACTGAACCTCTTGGTTACATTTGTCGTGCCTTCTCTTTCAAAGTATTATTCCGCTGCTAATCACTTTAAAACCAATATTGTTTTTAAAGTTACTTTGATAATTAAATTAGCAAGTGTTTATGTTAAGTGTAGATTAGTAAGTTAGTTTCAAAAGATAATCACACACTCCTGTGTTGATTAACTGGGAATTAATCAATCCCTTGAGAATCTAACAGAACCTCTACTTTAATATAAATTCACTACATTTTAATTTATTATTTTATTTGGGGGACTTTAAGACAGTTTTTTTAAATACAGAAATTTTAATTGGTACTCAATTCACCCCCCTCTTGAGTAAACCACTCCGACCAACAATTATCATTTTTCAATAGACTGAGTGGTAAAAAATATGATGAAATTTTATAATTATAAAATGATTAATATTTAAATAATATATATATATATATATATGGAATCCATAATTATATCTTTATATGAGATATAATAATGCAAAACCAATTACATTGTTTCATAAAGTTGTAGTACATCGTACACACGAACGATGGTTTCATAACCCATTTGATGGATAATGGAGAAAAGGATATGTTATTAAATTAGGTTAAAAAATTTAGCATAGGTAATATATTGTTTCTATTAATTCATCATGATTGATGAATATAGGATAGAGGTATTGGATGAAATAAAATGAAAAATAACATTTGATAACTACACCTCTTTTTTTCAGACAATGTCATTATGTTTATAATTAATTACTACCTATAATTTGTTTTGGATAATACCATGTCCAACAAAAAATTTAATTTATCTAAAGAATGTGTTTATTTGGATAATTTTTTAACATAAAATATCTTTTTATGGATATGAGATGGTTGTCCTTATATAGGTGGGGGGAGATGACATGATGGGATTCTTAAAAAAGAATAAAATAAATTAATTCATTACTCAATCAAAATGCAATATTAACAAACAAATTCATAATATTATACGAATTTTTTTCAAAATATGTCCAATGAAATAAAATTTCAAAATGCTTCTAAATAATTTTAATCCTTCTCAATTATTATTAAACCCCTAATAATCCCCTCCTATCATTATCTATTGTAATTAATTTTTAATATTTTTAAAATTATTTATAAATAATTATGTTAAATTTATTAAATAATATTTATTTCGATGTTCATAAAGTTTAATAGTTTTTTTAAAATTTAAATAATATAATTGGTGGAATTTATATCAAAATTTATCCAGAATAAAAATATCAAAATGGATTTTCAGAAATATTAATTATAATTAAAAAATATTTCTTATAACATAATAAATGAAAAACATTTCTAAAGAATTATATAGTATTATTAATGATATAATTGTATAATTTATTCATTAAATACATTTTATTAAAAAATGTAAGTTTGTAAATTTTTTAAACAAAAAGATATAATACAAAAACAACAATTATTCCTCACAATTAATTAAAAATTGTACCATTAAAAAAATTACCCAAGGAAAATTTTAATAGAATGAATGAAAAAATTTATATTATTTTTTCAATTTAAAACTATATAATTGGGAAATAAATATTTTAATGAAACATATGTAGCACATTAATCCTGAAAAGGTTTGAAATAAGGACTTTTCCGCTTTAAAAAATAATTGTGTACATCTATTATAATGTGTATAACAATAATATATATATATATTATATTAATAATATATTAAATGTAATTATATTAATATTTAAAATCTTGTTATATTATTTCACCATTTAATAAATTTTTTCACGTGATTTTATTCAATACTTAAAAAATAGAGTGTGTTTATACTTAATAGAAATATATAATTCCCATGTTTCTAATTCAAGTATATTTTTTTTGATATATCATTATAAAAAAAATCTCAATATTCCACAAAACTGGTAATATATGTTCAATAATATGTTCTAGTTATTCCAAATGTGTGTGTTTTTTATTAAACTTAACTAATTTAGGGAAAAAAATATTAAATAAATCCTGTAAATATTTTCATAACAGTAAAACATAAAATAAATCAGGTACCTAAGATAAAAATTGAGAAACTTTCTCCTAATAGTAAACTTCTCTAGAATTATCATGGATTTTAGATAGTCTAATCCATTTTAATCATAAAATTTCATTCAATGAATATGTAGAAATCATTTCAATCGACATACATTAAGAAAAACATAACATCCTAGCTTTAAAGAAATATATTACATCATGTTTTTTGCATATATTGTCTACTTCCTCTTATCCATCACCATTTAATAAAAAATAAATATATACTTATCAACTATTTCATCATCTAAATGTTGTCCCAACAACATTTTCCATAGGTTTATCCAAACATGATGTTTTTTGACATTGATTTTTATATAATTCATTGTAAGGGTTTTTTTTAAAATTAGAATAACTATTATTATGAGAAATATCAATAAAATTTATTTGTTTACTCGATCTTATCTTAAATGGCATTGATTAATCTCAATGAATATCCCATAATATTTTAATTTATCACATTGAATATATTTTTGAATTATGTTGAAAGTCTATTTTAAAAAATAATTCAGCACCGAATGAATTTTGAAGATATATACAAAAATTTGAGATAAAACTAGTATTATAGTCAGCTAAAATTATGGGAGTTAATTCATTTAATCTAATTATATTATTATCATGATGTCAAAAACGTTGATCTAATGAAATATTATCTTTAATGATAAGTAAATCAGTAGATTTTGTTAATAAACAAATAATAACCCATATCTCAATAATATTTAAAAATATATTTGGTAATATACACATGAAATCAATGGATTTATTCTATAATTCCATTCTTGTCTTGGGAAATGATAAGTTATAATGTTATTTAATTTTTATTTAGATTTATCCTTTAGAAAAGTAAATAATTTCATTGATAAATTATCAATATGTTTCATCATTTCTCCTCTATAGATGTTTCCAATGATGTATATAAATTTTTGGTCTTATATTATAATTTTTTAATGGATATATATAAACCTCACTCAGTAGTTCTTTCTCCATCCATGGGTCACATGCAATAAATAATCCACCACTCAAAATTATACAAATACCAACGCACCAATCCCAATTTGGTTTTATAACCATTAGGATAGGAAATGTAACATATGTCTATCCCAACATTTTTGTAAAACCATTAATATTGATCCAAAATATCTAGGACCATTCCTATCCCAAATGTTCCTCATAATAGTTTTTATTGTTCATGTGATATAAGTATATCCAAATAGTTTTGTAAAACTGACATGATAGATAAAAAATGGGTGCCTCTTCCAAAGATTTGAAATATTTTTTGGGATATGGAGTCTTATACCCACGGTTCATCATAACCTTTGTGACATGACATGTCATATACGAAGATACCATCATTTTTGTAAAACTATTAGAATAGATTTTTTTTCAACACAAACACCAATGGGTTTTCAATATTGTTGGTATATGTCCAAAAAATTTGGGTACCTATATCAACGGTTCTCAAAACAATTGTGACAGTCTATCCCATTGTTTTTTAGAACCACTAGGATAGGTACCCAAATTTTTTAGGAATTATTTTTTCTAATATCTTCAAATAAATAAATTTATAAATTATTTATTAATTTCCAAATATATCCACAATGATAATAATTTTTTGATTAATATATTTATCCCACTTTAATATATATAAATACTCTCTGAAATTTTTAATAACACTATTTATTCTCCAATTCAAGGTCATTTGTATGATATTATTCCTAATGATGTTTTAATTTAAGGGAAAATTAAAAAATTACACGATCAGTATATATAAAATCACAATCCATTTTATTCAACAATGTGTCATTTTGGATAACAAAGTATAAGGACACAGCCTTAAACATTACATAATATTGAATTATGTCAAGAATTAACATTGAGGATATTTTTCGGTTTAGAGTTTTATAGATTTAGGACATATCTATTACATAAAAAATTTTATATTACATGTAGAAACTACTACCCAGTATCCATTATTCATTAAATAAAAACTCTTGAAAAAAGAGACATGTATAATTCCACGTTTATGACAGCATGACTTTTCCTTGATCTCATCTTTGACCTTATTAGTTTTTATGCCCGCTGAAAAAAAAATTTGAAAGATGGGATGAAAATAAAATGATAATTAAGGGTTATAAAACAATGAAATGAAACATTATCCTACAAATAAATATAAATCAATGATACAATATGTTTCAATCATAACATACCTCATGAAATCATAAGATTTATGAATAAATTACAGAAATCATAAATCATAATGGTAAATTATTTCATACATAAAATACATCCATTATAGCTATCACAGCTACGTAGTGAGTTACTTTGGAATACCCATCACAGTATATTCAATAAATATCTTAGGAGAAACATTAATGTTTACCTCTACCACATTACCCAATTCAATGCAGAGCTATCTTAGGCTCACCTGCCATAGGTTTATCAGGGAACCATCCGTATATGTAACAATTCCCAATAACCATAACATAATCATAACACATAACAGAATTATAATGTAAATATAACATTTCCACATTCAAATATATCAAATCATGTTATTGAAATAAACAATTATTTATCGAACCATTTCAAAACAATATAAAACATTCAATAAAAATATTTTTTACTCAAAGTGTCACATTACAAATTGAATATTTCAAAGGAAATAAAATTTTAAAACATTAATGTAAATATTAATAAATACTAAAACCCATTTTTAAAACTTGTAAATTAATGAGAATTATTTAGAAGAATAATTCATTAAAAAATTATTTTAGTTAAACTGTTCTTAAAAAAATGAGATATGCTTGAATACTAATAATTTAGGAATAAAATTCATTAAAAAAATTTAATATCAACATAATAAATGTATTTCAGATATTATATTCCAAAGGACATTATATACACTATATAAAAGTGAATTGGTGTATAAAAACAATGAAGTCTAAATGGAATGTAAATTGTGATGAAATCCCTTATAATAAATGTATTCCTTGATTAAGGAAAAATAAGTTACATAATAATGTGTGAAAAAAATAAATACACTCAAAATGAATGGATATTTAGTGTAAATAAATCATAATAAATTCATACTTTTTATTTTTAAGACAAAACCAATGACTTGGTTGTTTAACATAATGAATAAAAATTGAGTTAAAATTGCTCTTATCATGTTCATATCGATGACTATAGAATTTATCAATGGAGTGATTATGTGTATCAAAAGTACATAGAAAAAAGGGGGTGAAATTAAAAAATAAATAAATAAATAGTGATTCCACACAAAATCAATGCAGGACATAATTAAGAACTAGATGGTTGTCCAAAGGAATAGAAATTGGGTTAAAAGGTTACATGACCAATTTAGAAACATATGAAACATACAACCCAAGAAAGAAAGATCATAAAATGTTGATGTAAATACATATAAATTAAAGTATATTACACAATGAATACAATCATTGGAAGTAAATACACCACAAAAAATTAAATAGTGGAAAATATAGAAGGAATATCACTGGAATAAAAAGTGAGATTAAAATACCTTACCACGTTGTAATAAATTGAGTTGTATGAAAAAATTAATTACCAAAAAAGAATTCATATAATTCCAGGAATTTATAGATAATTATGAATTTATATATCAAATGTAAGTACACAATACACCACATTCACGAAATAAGTGGCGAATAATGGATATCTCATGGAATTAAAAGTTAGATAAGAAGCCCAATATCAATTTGTCATCAATCAAATCGTATGACCAAAAATTAATCACTGCCAAATAAATCACATAATACCATGAATATAATGTGAATCATGAAAATATATAAATAATGGATGTAAACAATAAACCACATGCAATAAATAAGTGGAAAACAATGGAATGCTCATAGAATTAAAAGTGAGATAAGAAACACCTTACCACATGGTAATCAATCGAACCATATGACCAAAAGTCAATAACCCCAAAATGTATCACATAATCCCATTAATATAAAGAGAATAATGATAACATATATATATATATATATATATATTGTATGTACACAATACACCACATGAAATAAATTAGGGGTGAATAATGAAATACTCACGGAATTAAAAGTGAGATAAGAAACCTCTGACCTCATGCCGAACATGACTTGTTAGTTCCTTGTTCTTCCTAAATAATTATCATAAGTTAATTTATGCTTGATTAAGAAACCTATTAAATGTTTATTATTTTTTTATACCACTTATTACCATTTTATTATCATTATGTAAACATTTTAGTTAATAATGGTCTATTTGTCAATATTTGGTACTTGAGTAAAAAATGAACACCTTATAATTACAAGCTGTCCATGTGGTCAAGAGTACATTATCTTTATAATGATATTCAATATTTAGATATCATATATAAAATATATACCCTTTATATATGTGTATTTATTACAGTACATAGCATTTGGAGATAATAAATGAAATACCACATTCATGGAGACGGTATGCCATACTTAGGAATGAACGCTACGTTCATTTATATTTCATATTTTAATTAAAGGAAAAATTAATGATACATAGTTATATTATAATTCCAGTATAATATCATATATAATTTCAATAACTCTATCCAATATATGTCCCACATATGGTATGAGCGAGTCATATCACAATATGGGGCAGTAGTCCGCAGTTTCTCAAATGAAATTATCGCAAATACTCATAATGGAAAACATAATGGGACAATATAATTTAAAAATACAGAAGAATAAATTAAAAATAAACATAATTTATATTATATATAAATATAGTTTCATCACAAGGTCCACAGTACGAGGCATTGGGATATAATTGAACATTCATCGTTTCATGAGTTGTCAGTTTTCCACCCACAGAAACAATATGTTCTTTACCCATTATATGGAGGTGTGTAATGTAATTTTGTATTATTATAATATTCTTTTACCGTGAATTACCCTATTTACATTTAATCACTGTAAATAAAAGTCAAATGTTACTATTCATCAAATAATTATTTTCATCTTATTGAACCACAATTTATTTTCTAATAACAACCATGTATATCAAATTTTTGAAATTCAATTCATAGAAGCGTTAAAATTTTATTTAAATGAAAAAGTCAGTTTTAACTACTACTTAGTGGTTTCACTATTCATCAAAAAATGATGTTTTTTAGAAACATACCAAAAATTTAGCCTAATATATATTTGATATTCCGAATTCAAAAATGATTTCTATTTTACAGAATCCAAAACATAGAAGATTCACTAATTAATTTAAAATTAATTCTTGTTGTCAAAACAAATAGCATGTTTTTACGAAACAATATCTATCAAATGATTGACCCTTACTTATGTCCAATTTTTAAGTTAAATTTCTTCCAATGACAATTATTACATTAAATAGTACAAATATAATCTAATTAAACTTTATAACCATTTAAAAATAATAATATAACCATATAAATAAGTTGTATTAAAATGAATTTTTGAATGAAAATATAGTATTTTCACTATTCATTTAAGAAATGATTTTGATCAGAGATATACCAGAAATTTACCCAAGGTAAATTTTGATTTCCCGATTCTAAAGAATAATTTTATTTTGTCAAATAGAACATATAAAAGTAACCAAAACTATATTTAAAGAGTGTTTTCCATCAAAAGCGGTAAAATGACCTTTTAAAAAATATTCGAGCATTTATGACTAAAATTAGATTCATTCTTATTTTGAGCCTCTAATATTTATTGGTTAAATTTCAATAAATTTCACAAACATGTATAATCATTTTTTAGTTAGGCTTGTTCATTCCCGCCTCTACGCCAACTAGGAATTTAAAACCATTTAAAATAATATTATATTATTATTTTTCTGTAGGACCCAATGTTGTGTGCAACATAAGATTTCAAAGAAACCCATTTTTTTGTAGTAGGTACACCATCAAACATTGAATCCCCTTTAACGTAAAATTAATATTTATTCAAAAATATTAATAAATATGAAAACATCATATTCTTTATTTTCATTCTATGTTACATCCTTCCCCTATTTTGGGAATTGTATCCTCCCAATTTTAAAATTATGCTTAGAAACTTCATTGAATATACCACATTAGAAATAAATTCAATTAAACATTCACATTAAATTAATGAATGATAAGTATAAAGGTCACCTAGGATTAGCCATACTAGAATTTGATATATGAAAACATGGATATGGAAGAGAAAACAAACCATCATGTTCTGATGGAGATTTATAGAAAACATGAATAGGAGAAAGTTAACCACCAGAAAATCAGAAACTTATGATGCGTTAAACATTCATTGATTTCCCAGTAAGAAACGTAATCCAACAATTATTTTGCCTTATGTTCTTTTTCATATCATTTTGGAATTCATTTTCTACATAGAATAAGAACAAGAAAAAATATACTTACATTCATGTAGACTTTCCGCCTTTAATAATTTTATACTAAATACTAATCATTTCACGAAACAATGAGCATTTAAAATGATTTGGTCACATCAAAATCACAAAAATAATCTTCTAGAGAATCACATAATCTATTAAATAATAACTATATATTTCTCATCTATGTAGACATCAACTAAAAACAAAATGGTTAGTACGAGATTATATAATACCCAAAAAGGATAATCCCTTTTCAAAAGAAATACTTCTATTAATCTCAAAAATTCTATAGAAAGCACCATATGTTCAAGAATGACCATTAAATACACAATTTTCAATAAAATTCTTCAACATAATAAAAAGTAATATTGAAACACAAAACTCATAAGTATTTAATCACATAGTCCTCTACAGAAAATCTTAACATTTAACTCCAAAAACATAGACTACTCTTAAAGTCTCATACTGAATCATAATTTACCAAATCACATATTCTCTAGGATAGGTTAATCATTTCAATAAATAACACATATCTCTATATGTCCAAAATAAAAATAGATATTTTTCCAAAATAAAATTTCAACCATGAACCCACATATTTGATCCCATAATATTTCATATTTCTTAAGCACACAATGTTCCCAAAAGAGAAAACATCATCCAAAATCACTTTTATCACATAATCATCAAATAATTTTCTTATACAAATGATATGCATTAGCTAAATCATATGATCCCAAAGAATCTTATTTTTGATCAATAAAATCATTTAACAAAAAATAATAAGTCATACATACTAGGGACATAATGTAGTCTAGTGGTTGGTAATAAATCTCATTCACACTTTTGTTGTGGGTTCGATACCCGCAGATTTGTCCGACGCGATGAGTTGTTACACAGTCTGTGTGTTCCCCTTTTTATATAACTAAAAAATAACCCCAACCTATTTTATCCTCAATGGTTTCTTTATACATATCATTTTCATCCCAATTCATTATGATCTTAACATCTTAATTCCTGACATCTTATATATATTATCATTATTTATTTCACCACTATATGATAATATAACACAATCCCTAAAATCAAGAACATCATACCTTGATCATGGTGTCCACATGGTTTCATCATCATCTTGTTCACGTAGGAATAAGGTCAATGAATTGAAAAAAATGGTTTAGAGATCCTTCAAAATAATTTTCTTCCTTAATCCAAATACACCTTGTACCACATGGGTCATATGGGTGTTCATAGAAAAATAGTTTTTGAAAATAATCATGTATGACATATAATTTAAAAACATCCTATAAAAAATGATTTCAACAAAACATTTGGACCAAATTTGAGTTGAAAAATTCAATTATTGGTCCTTTTAAAATTCCATAGGTATGGTCTAATAGACTATATTGTAAAAGAAAATATAAATAGGTTTCATAAGGGTCTCTTTCTTCAGAACCTTTTTCAATATTAAAATATTATTCAAAATCATGTGATAAGGTAAAATATTTAAAAATGCCATGATAATATTAACCTTTATTGAAAATATTAGAATATTTTGAAAATAGGTTTTGTTTAAATACAAACATAATCCAAAATGATAAAGAGGTATAATGGAGGTGGTTGATATCTCAAACAACAACGTGCAAGTGAGTTGAATGCCAAAAAAAAATCCACAGTCATCCGAACATGACTTTGCAATAATTATTGCATGAAAGTCATCATGAAGAGTTGGGAATGTCATTTGATATCCTCCTCCTTCCATTCATAATGAACATTATTTGACCTAAAAAAATAATAAAATAAGGATTTAACAGAAATAATAGAAATGGGGACTAACCATGTGTCTAACAAAAACTCCCAATCCAAAAAGTGGTTTATACCGACCTCAGATACCAACTATAAGGACCTCACCTTAAACATTACCTAATCTTGAATTATGCCAATAATTCACCTTGAGGATATTCTTTGGATTATATTTTTAGAGAATTTTTCCATAACTATTACATAACAACTAGAATATAACATGTAAACAATACTATCGAGTATCAAATTTTTATAAAATAAAAACTCTCGAAAAAAAGTGACAAGTCTAGTTCCGTGTTTTAGACAACATGACTTTTCATTGATTTCATCGTTGACCCTATTCATCATTATGTCATGTGAAAAACATTTTGAAACATGGTATGAGCACAAAAATCTCATTAAGGGTTATAAAATAATGAAAAGAAACATTATCCCATCAATAAATACAAATCAATGAAACCATATTTTTCAATTATAACATACCTCATGAAATCATAAGACTTATGAATAACATACAGAAATAATAAATCATAATGGTAACTCATGGAATACAAAAACTACTTACATTATAGCTATCACAGCTACATAGGGACTTATGTTGGAATACCCATCACAGTATATTCCTTAAATCTCTTAGGAGAAACATTAACGTTTACCTCTATCACGTTACCCAATGCATTGGAGAGCTATCTCGGGCTCATTCGCCCTAGGTTTATCGTTGAACCACCCATATATGTAACAATTCCAAATAACCATAACATAATCATAACACAAAACACATGTATAATGGAAATATATCATTTCAACATTCCAATATATCAAATCAAGATATTGAAATGAACAATGATTTATCAAACCATTTTCAAAACCATTTAAAAAATTTAATAACGAGATTTTTGAATAAGTTTATCCCATACAACATTGAAGCTTTTACATGAATTAAAATTTTCAAACATTAATTTATATATAAATAAATACTAAAAACTATTTTGAAAACATGGATATTAATGAGAAATATTTATAAGAATAAATCATTAAAAAAATATTTTAGTTAAATAGTTCTTAACCAAATGAGATAAGATTGCATAAAAATAAATGAGGACTATAATTAAATCAAAAATTTATAATATCTTGAGAAAAAAGGGATGCATTTTGTAATATTCCAATGTATTAGTATATACATCGTATAAAAGAGAATTGGTTCATAACAACAATGAAGTCTCAAAGGAATGTAAATTGAGAAAAAATCCATTTTCAAAACTGTATCAGTATATTAAATATAAATCAATTACATAATAATGTGTGAAAAATATAAATGCACTCCATATGAATGGTTATTATGTGTAAATAAATCCTTGTAAATTCACACATGTTCTTTTTAAGACAAAACCAATGACATGGATGTTTAACTCAATGAATAGAAATTGAGTTAAAATTACACTTATCAAGTTCATATTAGATGACTTGAGAATTTATGAATGGAGTGATTTTTTATATCAAAAGTAAATCCACATAAATGGGAGTGTAAATTACAAAATAAATAAATAAATAGTGATTCCACACATAATCATAGCATGACATACTTAAAAATTATAATATTAACCCAACGAATTGAAATTTGGTTTAAAGGTTACCTTACCGATTTAGTAACATATAAAATATAAAACCAATGAAAGAAATATCATACAATGAAGATGTAAATACCTATAAATTAAATTATATTACACAATTAAAAAAATCATAAGCAGTATAGAGACCATACAAAATAAAATTGTGGAAAATATAGCTTGAATCTCAAAGGAATAAAAAGTTAGATGAAAATCCCTTACCACGGTATGATCAATTGACTATTATGATAATAAATTAATTACCAAAAAATGAATCAAAGAATATCATCATTATATAGAGAATAATGATAATATATATCTAATGGCAGAACACAATACACCACATGAATGAATTAAGTGGTGAACAATAGATATCTCATGGAATTAAAAGTGAGATAGGATACACCTTACCACGTTGTAATCAAACGAATCGTATGAAAAAAAGTTAATAACCAAAAATTAATCATATAATAACATGAATATAAATATAATAATGATAATACATATAAAATGGAAGTACACAATACACCACATGCAAGAAATAAGCTACGAACAATGGAATTCTAACGGAATAAAAAGTTAGAATAGAAAACCCTTACCACGTTGTAATTAATCGAATCGTATGACCAATCGTTAATTACCCCAAAATGATCCACATATTACCATAAATATAATGAAAATAATTATAATATATAAAAAATGGAAGTACTAAACACACCACATTCAAGAAATAAGTTGTGAACAAAGGAATTTTCTTGGAATTAAAAGTGGGATATGAAACCCCTTACCTCATGTCTGATTTGACTTGTTTGTTCCTAGTTATTACTGAATAATAAACATAAGATAATTTATAATTGATTAAAAACCCTTTTTTAGTTTATTATTTCATTTATATCACTTTTTACCATGTTATAAACACTATGCAATCATTTAAGTTAATAATGGTCGTTTTGTCGATATTTGGTACTTGAGTAAAAAATGAACACCTTATAATTACAAGTAGTCCTTGTGGTAAAGAATAGATTATCTCCAGAATTATATTCAAGGTTTAGAGATCATATATATCATATATATCCTATATATATGTGTATTTATAACTGTACATAAAATTTGGAGATAAGAAATGAAATACACCATTTTGTGGAGAGGGTATGTAGTATGTACACTTGAACGCTACTTTCATTTATATTTCATATTTTAATTAAATGAAAACTTAATGATACATAGTAATATTATAATTAAAGAATTATATCATATAAAATTTCAATAAATCTATTTTTATACATAACACATATTTTTTGAACGAGTGATATCACATTGAATGGGGCGGTAGTTCACACTTCCTCAAATGAAATTATCATCATTACACATAAATGAAACCATAAAGGTATGATATAACATAAAAATACAATAATTATAATGAAAAAATAAATGAAATATATTTCATATATAAATATAGTGCCATCATCATGGCCACCATATGTGGTGGTATGAGATAATTGAACAATCATCGTTTTGTGAGGTGTTAGTTTGCCACCCATATAAAAAGTATGTTCTTTACCCATTAGATGGAAGTGTGTGTAACTATAGTTATAATACATCCCTTAACAACATCCTAGTATATTGAGGATACTAGTGATGTCTTAAATGAATGGAATGAAATTATTTTACGGGTTGAAGAAGTAAAACAAAAGAAATATATTTTAGTGAAAATGTTACCTTTAATTCGGGAAACTCCCATTGTATTGAACCAAAATGGCTTCATGGAATGCCTTATTCCAAAGGTAAGGCTTCATGGAGAAATGGGGGGATATTTAGAGCTTATTTGGTCAGGGTTTGATGGTCCAAGGGGCTTGAGAGGTGTGACGAATGGGTTAAAAGTGATGGATTTTTATAAGTGGGGGGATGGGTTATTTAGGAATGTGTAAAAATATTATTTTATTATATTATGATATTCAGTTTTTAAAGGTCCAAAACATATTAGGGTCTATGATATAATGAATAATGGTCGAAATTAATTAATCCAATTAAAATTAGACAGGTTTTAGATTTTATTTTAATATTTAAAATATTTTGTCATTAAATCATTTATTAGTGAGGTAAATACTGCATCATTTTTGTGTCATAAAATTATTTTATTTATTAGATGTATAAAAATAAAAAATAATTACCATAATGTATGAAATATTTCTATCCTTCCAGTAAATATTTTTAGTCAAAAATATAGATTATATAACCCCATGTAAAAATTAATTTACAAAAATATATTTTTTTGTGTAATTTTTGTCTTTACATTAAATTAATTAATCAAAATTGTCATTATCACTTCAAAGTGGCTCAATGAGGTGCCAAAATCAATCTAAGGATGCCCATGGTCGGAAATGACTTATAAAATAAGGTTAAGAGAAGTTTAATTGTAATTTTGTATTATGATAATATTCTTTTTAAGTTTAATTACCGTATTTACCTTTAACTGCTGTAAATAACCGTCAAAAGTTACTATTTACCAAAAATTAATTTTCAGCTTGTTAAACCATATTTAATTTACTAATAACAACCATGTATGTTAGATTATTAAAATTAATTCCATATAAGTGGTTGAAATTTCATTTAAATTATAAAGTTTGTTTTTTAACTACTACTTAGTGGTTTCACTATTCTTCAAAAATTGATGTTTTTTTAGAAAAATACAAAAAATTAAGCCAAATATATATTTGATATTCCAAAGTCAAAAATTATTTATATTTTAAAAAATTAAAATCAATGAAGTTTTGTTAATAAATTTAAAATTATTTGTCATTGTCAAAACAAATAGCGCGTTTTCAAGAAACAATATCTATCAAACGATTGACTCTTGTTTATATACAATTTCAAAGTGAAATTTCTGCTAATGACTATCATTGGATAAAATAGATAAAATATAATCTAATTAAACTTAAAATCTATTTAAAAATATAATCTATCCATATAAATATGTTTAGATTAATAGGACTTTTTAAATTAAAGTACAGTATTTTCACTATTCATTAAAAAATGATTTTTATCAGAAAAATACAACAAATTTACCCAAAGAAAATTTTTATGTCTTTATTTTGAAGAAGAATTTTATTTTTTAAAATAGAACATATAAGATTGACAAAAACAAGATTTAAATAGGGGTTTTCATTAAAAGGTGGTAAATAGACCTTTTAAAAATATTATTGTATTTATGCTTAAAATCATATTCATTCATATTAGAAGACTAAAAAATTTATTGGATAAATGTAATAACATTTAACATACATGTATAATAATTTTTAAGTTAGTTGTATTCATTACTGCCATTATAATGTCAAGGAATTAATAACTATTTAAAATTATATTATATTATGATTTTTTAGTATGACCCAATGTTGTGTGAAATGTAAGATTTCAAAGAAACTTTTTTTTGTATATCGGGTATGCCATAGAACATATCATCCCTTTTAAGGTAAAATTAATATTTAATTCACTAATATTAATAAATATAAAAACATAATATTCTTTATTTACCTAGGATGTTACAAAAAAATTTCATTTCTATAAGGAGGTTCCAAAATGTTATTGTTAACTAATCTTAATTTCAATTTCTAGAGACATTCATCATGTTTATGTTTCCATAAAACCAGCCTCTTTTTTATGTTATTTGATTTAGATGGATAAATTAAAGTTATTGTTTTAATAAACCACTTCTAATAGAAAATTATTCCTAGAAAATTATATATCATAGTTACATTAATAGGTCATTCCCCTTAATTTACCACATGAGTTAAATACAATAAATATGTATGCCTTATTTTAATATTTTATATCCAATGTATGAAATATTATATAACATAAAATAAAATTTCAAAATATTCAATTTTAATTCCATTATTTTAGGGTTTCACAACAATCTTTATATATTTTTAAATATCCTTATATGTTTTATAATAATAAAAATAGTTTAAATAAACACAAAAAAAAATCTTATTTAAGTTTTTTTTGAAAAATATATTAATAATATCTTTGAATTTTTATAGATAATTCGCTAAACCAATGGGAATTAGAAAAAAAATCATAATTACCATATAATGTATTTCATTTTTTTCTTATTGATTTTATACCCTATCACCTATTTTATATGGTACTAGAACCAAACAAGGACCTTGTAAAAATACTAAGCTCCATGGAGATGATGATAAATTTCTTTAATATATTATAACATTAACTTATTTTTACCAATATTTTTTTTAAATTTTTTAATATCAATGTCAATACTAATAGAACAATATTTAATTTTACCAAATAAAATACAATCACCATATGGTGATGTTATGGGATGAATGAAAAATTTTCCAAAAACCCACAAAATATATTTTTCTATTCAATTTCTATATTTGAGATATTATATAAGGGGTATTTGAATACTTATAGATTTAGGAGAAAAGTCAAAAGGAATCTCAAATTACTGATAAATTATAATACATGTTAAATAATTATTAAAAACATCTAAATTTTCATTTACATGAATAACAATTAATATAATGAGTTTTATTATTTTAGAATCATTTGGACGGTAAATTTACTTTCTTTATCTCAGAAGTTTCACACCTTATTTATTTGTTTCCAATTGTTTGAACTAATTATTATATACAAATAGAACCAAATTTTGGAAAATAAATTCATTCACTCTATTGTAATTATAATCATGATAAATTTAATAAAATAAATTTCTAAACTAATATAAAAATCTACAATGGTCTACACTATAAGGTTTCTATGGAAGAATATTATATATTTGATAATAAAAAGATCTTTATAAATTGTTTAAACCTTAATACTAACCCATTGATTTAACAAAATTTCAATCATTATATCATGAGGTGGAATTTTCAATTATCCAACATATTTCATACAAATTAAGGAGCATGTAAAACTCAAATTAAACAAGAATTTTTCATAAAATAAGTATATATATAATGTATGGGTTGATTTTTTTTTATTTCTCTATAATTATTGAATAACTGTGAAGGGATTTCTGCACGACCTTCTTCTTATAGTCTGGTTTTTTTCCATCATTCATTGTTTTTTTACATAAATATCCATATAACTACCCTAACATTACATTTAAAACATCATACTACCTTCTTAGAAAAATTTGTTTTACCCATAATAAGAACATTTTCATTACAATTTCACCACTTATTATAAAGGTTTTAACTTTATGTGCACTTCCAAGATTGGATAAGGCATTACCCAAAATTATTATTTACACTCCTATCAAAAACAAAAAATATGATTTTCATTCCAAAGATTTCATCAATGTATTCTTCTTATTTGACATAAAGATATGGCATTTTCTTCCTTATTTTCATACAATTCCTGATCATAAAAAGAGATATTTCAACCTTCAGATCACAATAAAAGAATTTCTCATAACATATAATCTTTTTATAGTCTAATCATTATTAATATCATTGATTTAATAATAAGTGAAACCAATTAATATAAAAATAATGCGCCAATATACAATTTGGTTCCTACCATATCAATCAGGTAATGTTTTCATCTAAAATGGACACTAATTTTTCTTATGTATCATTAAATTGCAAGAATTCATTTTTCATCCAATGTTGAATAAAAATATTAAAATACATTTCAAGGAAATGATTTTTAAACATATCATTTTTCATGTTGTCAAACACATCTCATTCCCTATTATTGTTTGGAAATTAAAACTACTGATTAGATTAAGCACCAAAAGTGTGAACAATAAGAGTTTCATTTCGTTGATTTAAATAACCCAATAATGTTAGTTACATATCCAGATTTTTAATGCACACTAAAAATATCACAGATTCATTCAATTGACTGAATTTTAGATGGTTCTATCTCATTAAATAATCCTCTATAGAAATGTAAGTATGTGTCTGATTTGAATACATTTTAAAAAGGATATAACCACCATATATATAATTTATAAACTAATTTACCATATCAATAATCTACTTCGTTCCAATTCCAACCATTCTATGATCATGATTTAGAAGGATATAGTCCACCTTGTGCTTCCTATATTATGATATTGTATCCTCAGTAGAAAACCATTTAGATTATACATATTTTAGATAAATAAAAATTGTAATATTAAAATACTATATCATTTTAATGGAAAATTATAATCTATAAATGGTATTTAATTACATTATCCCAACCACTAATATTAGGTAAACATTTACTCAAATAAAAACTATAAGGATCCCAAAAAAAATCTACAAAACATATATTTTTAAAATGTATTAATTTTCTCACATTCTTATAGATGTGTACTGTTTATAGTTTTATATAATTATTTTTCACCCTTTTGTAAAAAAATATTACATCTTAAATTTTACACTACAACATATTATCCATTTTCCCCATAATGAAAAATATTGTGAATCATACATGTTTTATATTCATGAAATATCATCTGAAGATTAATCCATCCCACATACTTTTTCTTATCGTGCTTAATAGAATGTGAAAAACAAATGAAATAATGGGATGAGATCAATAATATAAATAATGGGTATATAAAAGTAATGAAAGAAAACCATTAGATCCTTAACAAAATAAAAAAATTATTTTCTAAATTAAATTATGGATTAAAAAATTAATATTATTAACTAAAAAATGAAATTCACTACCCCAAATATATTTATATAACAATTCATAATAAATCATCTTGTAAAAATAAAAAACATTAAGATATCATTTCAATCATGAAAAAATTGTGAAAAGTTATAACTTCTACCCTTAACATGTAACATAGACATCCCATTAAACATACTCTTACTTTATTACCTTGAATAAAAATAATATATTGATAAAAATGATATAAATCAATGATAAATACTCTAAGTTACATGGTAAATATTTCAAAATATCGCTCTTACGAATTGGATAAACAAAATAGTCAACTTTTATCATAATTATCTGAAAAAAAGTAATCATTTCCCAATGAATTAGAGGGAAATAACGAGCCTACCTATCTTAATTGTATATCTTAAAAACCCATTATTGATTTATAAAATGACCAAAAATTATCATGAATTAATTAAATTACCCTTAACATAATAATAAAATACTTATATATTTATTTATATGAAAATGTTATTTTCACAAATTATAATATTCTTGTAAAATAGTAATTCCAATTAAAATTAAAACAAAATTTGAAAATACATGAATTACATAAAATGAAGGTTTTTATTAATAAACCATGAAATAATGTAGTCTAATACAATCATCAATTTAAATTTACGAATTTATGAAAGACTATTGAATTTATATACAATAAAACAGAACATTCTAAATTCTTCTTTGTGAAAAAAATTTGTATAAAAAATGATAAAATATTCCATTTTAACACCACTGGAATAATGATAGAAGTTAAATAAATATTTCGTTATAAGTCATTCAAGTCCATAAAAATATATTAATAGAATAATTTTATGAATACTAACCCGGATGAAAAATATTAAAAAAACAATCCTTGAGAACATTGATTTTTTTAACGTAATTTATCCATTATATTGATTTCAACTCATCATATTCGTTATTTATCATTAATAATTATAAAATAATGTTAATTTTTTACATTCATAAACACATTTATAATATTATTAAATCTCAAATTTTATTTATTAAATTTTGTAATAAATTATTTTGTTAATTATGTTCACGTTGGATGTTTTTATTATATATACATCATATGTCCAAATTCACTTGGACTGCTGAATATTTTCAAGACTAAATTATAAAAATATCTCCAATATAAGAATCATGAATAATTATTTTTTATACACTAATAATCTATTTTAAAAAAACACTGAAATATCATTAAGAAAAATTAAATATGTCACAATCATGTGTATAGTAGAACATACATACACATGATTAATGTTTTCATTTCACAAAGAGTGATAGGGAATGAAGGTAAATACTATATCATATCTATAGAATTATGATTACATCATAAATATAATAAGATTTCATTAAATAAAATTATATATCGTATTCTTGTAATGAGGTAATTAAAAATGAATCACAAAACTTTATGTAATTGTTAATCTGCGTGTACGTGGGGACAATGTTATTATATTTAATTTTATGTACATGTAAGAAATTATATTTTATATTATAATTACATATCATAATATATTTTATGAATACCACATATATATACATGAAGTCCATCAATACAATTTGATGTGACATGTAATGATTGAAAAAAAATTTACATCTGTTCATGAAGCTATACTCTACCATAATAACAAATTATGGTTTTATTTCACGTTTTATAGAATATAGAGAATGTTATAGGTTTTAGAATTAACCTAAACAATTATCTCATTGTAAAAATGGTATGTGTGTTATTATTTCATCATGTTGGAATAATATATTAATGTTGTATAAAACTAAATTAAAGGGTGATGGATTCATGTAATGGATTTGGGTAGTTATTTTCTAGACTAAATGGCTCCAAAATTGTGGATATGATAGCATATGAGGTGTAATTTTATATGTGGATGAGAGGAAACATAATGAGTTTTCAAACCGAATAATGTATATTAATTACATAATTTATAAAATATTATAAAATGGACCATTCAAAATTAATATATTTCATAGGCTATAAATATTGTTATAAAATATAAATTAGATTTTTTTAATGTTCATTTTAATCGTATCAATTATGTATAAGCCATAGTAAACTTATTTTATCCTTATGTCTGTGAAATAGATTTTTAATATTTTAACTTTTATTTATTATGAAGAACTATTTAGAATTTACTAACTAATATTAAATATTGTTATTAAAAATAGGTAATCAATTTCATAAAATTTTATTAAAATATTTTATATTATATAATATATAATTAATTTTGGAAAATTTGATAAAAATCTATTTTTTAGTTAAATTAGTTTTTAATTTTAAAATGTTTTATACCATTTTTATTAGTTAAAATTAATTAAAAACACCATAATTGTCTAATTAATAATATATTTCGAATATTTTATCTTTTAAAATATAATGAAATAATGTTAATAATTTAATTAATTGAAAAATTATGGGTAAAAACATTTACATTTAATATCCATTAATATATGGAACATTTTTATAATTTCTCAAATATTCATCCCAAGAAAATTTGGAATTTATAAATTCATAAAAGTAGTTAAATGTTTCATTTTATATATATATAATTTGAGAATAAATATATAATATAAAACCACATAACATGTGGAACACTAATTTGGTCAAAAATAAAAATTTATTGACTAAAATATAACACAATATTAATTTAATAATTATATCTATAAAAGTATAATAAATGTATATTAATAATAAATTAATATTATTTATGTTATCATTACATGGGCTTCAAAATTTATAGAAATAATTCAATTGTTATAAATTTCATTGAAAATAAAATGATAACATTTCAGGGTAAAAAAAATGTATTCATGGGAATCAAATTTGTACAAATGAGATTTCTATTTTGTGGATAAATATGAATATATGATATGACTGAATTAATTGAAGGAAATTTTTAGATAAATATTAATTATAATATATTAAAATGGATTTATCTATATTTATTAAAAAATATATTTTTCTCAAAATGATTTTTGTTTCATTTTATGCTCTAATATTATAAATAATTTCAATATCATAAATAAATTTTAATTAATAAATTTTTATAAAATTATATATCAAATCATAAATATATTCATTGGACTAATTTAAAATTTTTTTCTTTAAATATTGGTTTTTGAGTCAGTAGTAATAAATCATGATTTGTCAAACACTACCACATAATAGAAATTATTTTCAAATAAAAATTTGTTAACATATTTCATAAACCTAATCATGTTAAAATATTTTTTATTAGACTAATTTAATTATTTTAATGAATTTTTAGAATTTAAGAACCCAAGAATTTCCTCTGATAATATGAGATACTATTTATTAAAATTAAAATATATCTATATGTATTTTCATATAATGGTATTTTTGTAAGGTGAAATTTAATTTTTAAATGATAAAATAATAGATAAAATTAATTTCACAATATATAACCAAATAAAACGTGCATTTTTTTCATTTAATTTATTTTAATATAAAAAATATTTACTCATAAATAATATATTTTCCTCTAATTTGTTTTCTTTCTTATCGTATTCTTATAATAAATGTTTCTTCCGACGTGGTATAAATTTCAAAAATAAATTGATTTATAAATTTTAAAATATCATGTCCATATTTTTTTAGAAGTATATTTTAAATTTTTTTCTTATTATTAATTTATCGTGTTAAAAATTTATGTTCTCATATATGAGTTTAAAAGGGGTTTAATTTGGGTAAACTATGAGATAAGGCCTAAAATGTCTCCAAATATTTTCTACAGATAATTGGTTTAGTATATTTTGACCTTTTCACATATTTTATTATAATTTTTAGTTTCTATTTTCCACATTTCATGATTATGATATATAGTATATTTAGAACAATTATGTAATTACATGCATGTCATTTACAAAATTATGAAAGCACACCCCCATTATCCGTTATTCACAGTGTTGGTGAAATTTAATTTGACCAAGACTTCACCTAATACCTTCACATAATCATTTCCTTCCTCCAAGATCTTACGGGATTACCCTAATACAATTTTATGATTGATTAACGTGTTATCCAAATGAGGTATCTAAAAACAATATAATCAATATAACTGAATCATTCAATGTTTTTTTACTCTTATACATCCTATATGTAATGTATCCATGAAAAAATTATGAATATAGTTTTATAAATATAAAAATATATTGTTTTTATTATTTTAGAACAATTTTTCCCATCTTCCCATAAACTGGGAAATGGTAGTATTTCCCACATGTATGTGTGGACTACTACCTCTAAATAGTGATGATATTCATCTTAGATAACCATATTTTAGTGTTCCATAAAAATATGTATTTAATGTTTTTATATTATATACATTAAATAGTTATTCATCTTTAATTATATTATATTATATAGATTCATATTTCACTACCTTTGGATGATTAAAACATCTCTCATCCATACATTTTGATTAACAACTACACAATGTAATGAATTTTTTTTCGGTTATGATATAATTGGTAGTTAATAATTATATATTTATTGAATAAATGTGATATTGTTGAAATAATAACTATTCTATAAAGGTTTTTTGTTATTTTTTCTGACATTGAAAAATTCAAAACATCACTCAAGCTTACAGAGAGATTATCATCTCCAAAAAGTGATGTAATTCATTCTTCACAACAACTTTATATGAATAATATAAAAAATTTATAAATTTATATAATTTTATAATTTTGATATAATTAAATTTATATAAATTATGTAACCATTTCCAAGGAATAAGGACCTAAACTACTAAATTGAAACATTCATTAAAAATGTAATAGTTATCAACAAAAATATTTAGTTAAATAATGAATTGATAATAAATAAATTAAATTAAGTTTAAATTAAATAATATATTATATTTTATGTATTAATATTGAATTTAATATATTATTAAAAAAATATTTATTATGCGGGATGTCTGATCCAAATTAAATAATGTGGGACGTTAAATAGGGGTTTATCGTATCAAAATGTGTTCCTTGTTATATATGCTATGATATCACCTATATTTTTTTAAAGACACAATAACCTACCCATTAAAATTTAATTTATTAATTTATTATTAAATCAGGAAAATACAAGATTCAATTTATCGAATGTAATCTATGTGATTATAATTTAAAAGTGACCAAAATATTAAGGGATTTATTTTAAAATATAATTTCTTTTTTGGAATGTCTATAGTAAATTACCATTTCATTATATTATATTGATATTTTCTTTTAAACCCCATATTTGTTATTATTTTATATTTATTCTAGATAAAATTTTGTATTTTTACCATTTACAACTCAGTGATAATTAAAATGATCGAGAAATTGTTTTTAAAGATAATCAAACATTATTTCTACATAGATTGGCATGATTTTTGGTCTATGTCACTACACTTAAAAATTATTTAATTTATGTTCATAACAATTCATTAAATTATGTGAAATATTATTTTTATTTATAATGTAAATTATTTAAATATTTTTTAAGGGAATCTATTTAATGAAACAATTATGAGTGAAATCATTTTTTAATTTTCACAAAAATGTGAAATGAATATTCACACCTAACATATTCAGTATGAAAAAATTTCCGCAATCATTAAAATAATTTCTATTTTATCTTAATTTAATACATTCTATGGATATTTTAAAATAATACATTTTATCCTAATTCTATGATATTTTTTAATTTATTATTAAACATTATATTTTTTCATCCTTAAAGTGAACAGGTCATATGTTATTTATTATGAATTCTTTTCAATATACCCATAATTTTAAGGAATATTATTTATATTTGGGGATATGATCATTTAAATACATAATATAATTTTTAATGACTTATTTGGTTAATGATATTTAGATGATTATTTGAAATATTTTTTTTCAACCAATTTAAATATATTATAATGTAATATCTAAGAATCTCATTTTTTCAACAAGTTATGATATGATGAAAATTTGGAATGAAAATGAAAATGTTTTATTTTCAATTGGTAATGTTTTGAAGAAATAATAAAATATTTTAGAAACCATTTTCCTTTTAATGGTTCATGATATAATGAATTGATGAATGTTTTATGATCTTTTGGAACCCATAGGTATGCATTTAATTATATAATGAGATGTCTCAAAAATATATATCCCTCAAATTATTTGTGTAAATAATTACTTACCATGAGACAAAAATTAATATAATGGGGAGTTAATCCAATTTATTAAGACGAATATTCCACTATTATTGTATTGGGAGTGAACCTTGACTAAGGAAATTATGGAATGATGAGTGAACCTAATACACTATGATAGACATAGAAGTGATCCCTAAATATGGTAGTGATTGTAAATTATTTTTTGTATTAATAAAAATATATTATCATCATGAGATTTTCTTCATATATCATGATTTATTATTGATTATTTCACACACTTGTGATTAATTAATTTTTCTATAACAAAAAATATTTCCATGATTCATGGTTATTGATCAGTGAATAATTTTCTAGGAAAATTGAAATTTATAATCATTTCATTAAATGTTTTTGATTAGATCATTCTAATTTAGGTTCATTTATGGATATCACCTATATTTATCCTTACTTAGTTTCTGAGCTCCAACTTTCGGATGATTCTTTTCCCTATATTATGAAGAAAAATTTTAAATTGGGTATAACAAATATGTGTATAATGAGATAAGAAAATTGAGGGAGATTTTTAATAAATTTAATGAAATTAGTTCATTATGAAACATTAATCTATATAATATAACATTCACTGGTTTTTAATAATGTACTATTAAAAGACGTATTTAATATTAAATTAATTTTTATAATATTTAATTATCTAATTTTTGGATAACCTCAGTTTCTATAAAAGCCGGGCTTATTTATTATATGAGATTAGTATTATATAGAATTTCCAGAAACTGAAGATATAATATTATGTAAATGATAACTTTATACAAATTTGGTATCATAGATATTATTTTTTTCTTCGATTAAACACATAAATATATTGTCAGTAAATAGTAGATGTGACAATAGATCAAATCCTCCAAGGAGAATCAAAAAAAGGAGGTGATTTTGTATTTACATGATTATTACTGGTGTTGGATTGTTGTACCTAATACTGCAAACCATGAATGAAAATATAAGGGGATAATCTAGGGTTATTTCCCAACTTCATGATGTGGTTTTATAATGTATTTTAAATGATGATGATATTAAGTGAACGATGTTAAACTTAAGGATACATTTATTTAATGGAATATATAATGTCTTTGATATCAAAGGAATTAATTCTCATTATTTTATGATTACTCTATATGAATATGATTTTTCACACATTTTATTTGGATTTTGTTAATGGATGGAGCTATGAGGAATCATGTAAATGATTAACATTATATCGAATTACATGATTTTGATATTGGGAAACAAAAAGAAATGGGATTCATAAAGTGAATCCTTATAATCATTACCAAATATATATAATGTTATATAATTAAAAACCTCAACATGGGTGGCATTCATAACTAACCAAATATGATAGAAATGGATTTTCATTAGAGTTATTTTATGAATACCATGGGGTAAAATTATTCAACATTTTACATGACTAGTCCATCAGAATAAAAAAAGTAAATTTTTCAAAAGAATAAGAACATATTTAAAGTGAATAAAATGAAGGAATTGATAGATTATTTTTTTAGGGAAAATTAAGTGCTTGATGGAGGAAAATGATAATTTTCATAAGGTAACTATAATAGTTCGATGTCAACATAGGTACTCCTTTATTAAGTACACAAATAAGTGGTCTAAATTCATGGTCATGTAAGGTCCTATTATATTCCAACGGTTTAATAGGATCATGATTTTTAAGGAACACTTATCTACCAGTCATCATTTTGTTTCTTCATGTTAATGTCGGTATGAATGCAGCCTATTAAAAAATTATTATTCTTCTTTTAGTGGAATTTAATATTTTTTATTCATTGATATGATCCCTCTACCTAAATCCCATATAAATTTTGTGAATAATGAAATACAATTTTATTTTATAAATCATCCTTCGATCTTCTATTGGATTGATGATGAGCATGAAGTAATATTGAAATGTTTTCCATTTTATAAGTTACACTACCATTTCCGGATGGGTATTTATCCAAATTAAACAATGAGAAACTATTAATTGATGATATATATCTACATAGTGAAATTTGTGATATATATATATATTAATAATAAAATATTGATGTATATATTCTCATTTATATATGTATATATATGAATATAAACTAATATATATTTATGTAGTTTATTAATGATTATGGTTTTTTAATACACTACATCCCTATTAAGATTAACATGGTGATTGATTCACTATGTTAGAAATAAAATTATAGTTCACCCTCGATGATTTTTTAAGAGATAAATTACGAATTGAATTTATAGTATATGGATCTAGAAATCATGAAGAATTGGTATAGGTTTTTTCATATGAATATTTAAAAATCCTTCCATGTGATGATTCACACGATGAAAAATGAAGATGTAAAAATTCATATAATGTTGAGAAATGATCCTTAGAATAAATTTCATTATTATGGAATTATAATATTCTTGAGCAACATGTGGTTCCATATTATAATATTATTGAAGAAAGAGATTTCAGATAAGCCCATAGTAAATCATTCTCTATTCATTAAAGATGTAAAATAATGTATTGAGATTTTAATGAAATGGTTTTGTAGGAAAACATAAATATATAAATTATAGAGTATATACCTTAATTATTTGTTTATCTAAATGTTAAAATTTAAAGTCATAATTTATGGAATATGTTACAACCATTTCCCCAAAAATATTAAAAATTGTCAAAAACATTATTATAGATTTCATCATTGGGAATTACAAAAACCTAAAAAACCATAATTGTACATGGGTTATATAAAATAATCACCAAAAGCCAACACATTTCATATATATAATAGTATAATTATCTCTTTATCGTGTTTCTAGGATATAAGTTATATTTTTAGGGTTTCAAAGACAATGAAATTATATTGGATCATATTCTAAAAGAAGGTTTTCCTCAATATTTTGAAGAAGATAATTGTAATCTTTGATTATAATGTTTTACTTTTGTAAAACTCATAATAACATTGTAGATTCATAGTCAAAGAAGAATATTAAAAAATATGATATATATAGAAGAATTTTAATGTATTTAAAACGATATGGGATCAATAACAATATCTGGTCATGTTATCTTACAATATTAACATTCAGTCCGACATTAATACGACTCTTTATGACTCATTATATAGTAAGATGGTATAAAACTAATTAAAAGGTAAAAATATTGAGAATAAATATAATTTTTAACTTAAAATAGTCATATATGTTATAGATAAGGTCAGATACATTTATAAGCACACTTGGGAAACTCATAATTATAATAAATGTTATGTTGAATGTCATTAGAGTGATATATTGTTTAAGGTGGGGGATAAGGTATTTTAATTAGTATCTCCTTGGAAAAATGTTATGTGAGTCAGAAGTAAGGAAACATAGATCCCTATATATAATTGTATCATAAATTTAATTTAAACATATGGGGATGGTTTCTAGTTTCACAGTTCTTCCACTGAATGATTTTGATGTTATAAAGGATTTACAAGTATTTGTCCTGAGGAAGTAAATACATGATCCTTCATGTTTACTAATGTCAGAGTTCATTCCACTACATCGTAAAATATATTATAAGTAATTACCATTGGATTTTCTATTTACTTGATAGAATGTTCTATGAAATAAGAACAGTCACCCAATCAATTTTTTATTGTGTGTCCATAATTTGTTGGAATATATATGGTTACTCAAGGATGTGATGAGATAGTTGTATCCTCGGTAATCTATATAATAGTGATATAATGTTTGGTGAAAAAATATAATTTTGTGTGTAAAATTAAATACTATAATATTTATTTATATATTTATCTCTAATAATTTTTTTGATATAATTATTCACATGATACACTGAGTTTAAATGAACAAATATGTACTATTGAATTATTTTTATTTAATTTAAATTTTTTCTAAAAGTAATTGGATTAAAATGTAAGAATATAATCACTTAAATTATGAAATTGGATTTTTTACACATGCATATAATTAATTGAGTAGTTAAATTTTTTAGAAATATAAATACATTGATTTGATGGCTAAAATGATAGTTTCCTAAAAAACCTATTTTTGCTTTCTATCTGTATTTAAATTACTAAATTAAATTAATCACTCAATAAAAATTGTGTAATTTAATTTTCAAATGCCAAATTAAATAATATATATAATGTATTTTAATTTTTAAAATTAGTACTATATTAAGAATTAATAATTTTTATACTTTAAAAATAAATTTTAATTATAAATGGTTTAGACCATATTTTTTGAGTTAAGATTAATATTATATTATATAATAATTATATATTATATTTGAAAAATTGGATATTTTTTACAAATTATATTTTTATAATTATTTTACAATTACTGTTTGGGAATATTATGAAAGTAATCAATATTGAGTGAATAGTGGAAATTACATCCTTATTAAATACAATTATTTATAAAATCATTATTCTAATTTAAGAAATCATTCAGATATTTGATAATAATTTACCACTAAATATATGATTATAGTGTAAAACATTGTATCCATAAAATTATTATGAATTTCGGGTCCTCAGATACTCTTTTCGGAATATATGATGTATTTTATTGAAATAATAAATAATATTTGGATTATTCATTTATTGGTATGTAATGAAGGTACCTTTCAATTTAGGTATGATCCAAAAGTCTAAATAAATTCCATAATTTTTTATATAACCAAATAAATTAAAAAAAACACTTTTACTTGATTTAGATTTATATGTTTAGTAATACATTAATCAGATATTTTTCAACAAACTAATTTTCATGTATTTTTATTAATTTTACTAAAACTAATTTCTACCACATTTACAAATCATACATAAAAAATAGATTAAAAAATTTTAATTACCATTTCCAAATTTCTTATATGGGAATATTTTTTTTATAAACTGAAGTAATCATTGTGAAAATATTTGTTATAATGGTTAAAGATAAAATGCGGTTAAATTGGTTTAACAGGGGTACACGGCCTAAAATATCTCAAACACTTGTCGATCAATGAATTTTAAAGTATAATTAAGTGATATAGCATATTATCTTCTAATTTTGTATATCATGAACCAAGTCTATATTATTATCATATATATTGTATTTATATCATTTCTATAATTAAATGTGTGAAATTTCCCACACTTATTATTGTGTAAATCATATTCTAATCTATTCATAATTTTTCTAAACTATATCTCAAAACATAACTATAATAATACCATAAATTATTCGATACCTTTTTTATCTATTTTTATTCCACAATAACCACCTTATATGGGATTAATTTATAATCTAAAGGGTCTCTAAAATATTAGGTAAGCATTTTACAAGACTCATTAAAAGTTTATTTCTTCTTCTATATCATATAAAGGCATTATATACACCCTTATAGGATGAATCCAGTATCCTTAGTATAATTTTATTTTATTATTACAATTAGAGAAAAAATTTCCACCACTTATCCATGAAATTTGAAATGAAATTCTTCCTCATGGATATGTGTGGAATAATACTTCCATATGAGGATATTATTTATTTTGCATCACCATCATTTTGGGTTATTTGTTTTTATTAATTTAATTATTATATATGAAAATTTTAAATGATTATTATTCTATAATTATAATATCTTACCTACCTTATTACATTTCTGTTTTTAGTACAATTTACTCACCCATGCATATGTGTGGGATACCCCATCCACAAAATGATATGATTAATTTAATCATTTATTCTATAAATTGATGTTAATAATGATAAATTAAATTAAAATATATAATATATATTAAATAAAATTTATTCATGAATGTTGAGTTATTATTTATCGTTCATTTTTTTCAATCCATAAAAAAGTGGAAACAACACATATCTGAATGTACATAATATTTGTATCTATGAAGTGATTTTAATCATTTTTATAACCTCTTTATATTAATAATAAATAAATTATATAAATATTAAATATTAAATAAATTACATTATTAAAATTTGTGATATATTTTAAATGAGAATGATTTATAATAATCATAAATGATGAACTTTAAGATGTATGAATAATGAAACAATTATCACCCATAACAATGATTTAAATTAAAAAAATTAATAAATTGGTCATATGATGTTATAAGTAGAAAATAAATGGTGAAAAAGTTTTTAAAATATTTTATTAGTATATGTATCATAAAAATAATTGTAAAATATATGATATTTGAACTTGTATGAAGCATGATGAGACGTGAGTTAGGGGTTTATTTCCATTACTTGTGTTCTTTGATACATTTTCTATTGTATAAACTTACCTGTTAAGATGATTAAACAATTAAAATTTTACATGTTATTTCATTAATAATCCTCAAAAAGTTATATTTTAATATACAAATAATGTTATTTCATTTAAGGGGTTAGGATTCAAATGTTACAAAATCACTAAGGGAATTATATTACATTTTGTTTTTGAGATTTTTGATTTTAAATTTAAATAAATGTTACGTTTACATATATTATACATTAATTACCACATATTTTATTCTAATATGATCATTCCTATTAATTTTATATATTTTTACCAGTTTCCTCTCTTTGATATTTAATCATGTAAATTATTTAAATGAAAATATGACCTTATTTCGTTATTTATTGGTCGATGAAAATTTTATTCCATGTACATGGTCATAAAAAATATTGTATGGAATTTTTTTAAATATACATGAAATGTTTCTAAATTTTCCTGTCCATTTTATTTTAATATATATAAAAATTTATGCGACAAACTAATATAGTGAAATTTTTTATAATATTTAATTATTTATTTTTGTAAAAAAATTGTGATAATAATATTTCCATTTATTTTATATAATATGAGTAGAAATTATTACCATCATGAATAACGTTTGAGAATGAAATAATTTAAATTTTTTATGACTATTTTCATAAAAAATATATTTTTCTAAATATTCAATTAATTTTTATTTAAAAAAATAAAGGAAACATATTTTTATTGTTTTTTCAATGAATGGTAGAAATTTTTCTTTCAAGGAATGTTTCATTCATGTCAAAATCCTATAATGATATTTAATTTTTATTGAGGATATGATATTATGATCTTATTCAAAATTTTAGATGACTTTATTTGGTGATTATATAAATATTTTTTGAGAAATATTGTATCCTTCAAATAGGTTAACAATATTACAATGAAGAGTTTATTAAACTCTTTTATTTTCTACATGTTTTTTATAAACAAATGAGGTAATGTTTTTAAAAATAAGTAATTTTATATGAGCTCTAGTATAAATGAATTATTAAATTTTTATGTAATCCTTTTTTTGTTTCTCTGAGTAAAGATATGAAAAATTTATAAATGTTTTGTAGTCATGGGGAATATATATAAATATATATGGTTTTAATTATATTTTGGGTTGGTCAGAAATTATATTACCTTATAATGCATTGGGAGAAAAATGAAACAACATGTGATAATAACAAATAGAATGAAAATTTTACCCTGTTCAATAAGGGACTATATCTACTATTATAGTCATAGGAGTAACCCATATACATGAAAAGTATGGAAGGTAGTGTGTATCTAATCTACTGCAATAATCATGGACATGAGTCCGAAATGAAAATGTTATTTTCAATGATAATTTATGTTCCACAAACGAAATTATTATTCTTTTGAATTTTTTCATGATTAGTTATTGATTATTTTTGATTCCACACTCTTATTACATTTTAATTTTTTTATGAGAAATCCTTATTCTATAATACGTGATTAATGATCTTTGACTGAATGAGTAGGATTTTTTAAATTTATAATCATATTATCATAAACCTATAATTATTAAATTTTCATATATAATTGCTGATTGGTTTTTCTTATATTCACCCTTACTAAGAAGCTGAGTTCACATTTTTTTATCAATTCATTCCTCATGTTTTGAATAATTGTTTTTTATTTGGGTACTCTTAAGAAGTATAATAATGGAGAAGAAAATTGTTAGTTATGTTGATGAAATTTCATGAAATATGAATAATATTTTTCAGTTCTTTAAGGACAATAATCGTTTATGGATTTTGATATTGTGTTGTTTTTATATTTATGGAATGATTTTTTTAGTTTGGGGATGACGAAACATTTTATTTAATGAATTATAATGGTTTATTTGGTTGTGTTGACCCATTACAAGGACCATAAGACTAGAGGAAAATAAATCCCATTACATTGCCTGAATTCCCATATTATGGAGTAATGGCCATTCTAGTGAAAAATAATACTACAGTTCTTGAACTACTAAAATATTAGCCTTTAATGTTAATCATATAGTGCCTTTCACTCCAAATGTGTCATCCATTCTACTGTTTTTTACTACTATCTTTCAACTATAGTTCTGCTACAATGCATACACCCATAACGTTTTTAACCACCAACTATGATGTATTATTACTGGCCACTAAAAGCATGGAAAAAATACAACTAAAATATTTTATTATAATTATACAATATTAATATTTTTGATTTTTGGGTTTCCTCAATCACTATTCCTTCCATTTCCAACATAAGAGTATAATCCCATATCATTATCCCTATGTCAATTATTGAATCAATTAGTAATTCTGTAACATTAGAGAATATAAATTACTACATTTTATCATAACTTTTAATGATATGATTAGATATGATGTTCTATCCTTCAATAATTTATCTAAAACAAAGGATTAATGAGATATTTTACATGTTTTAATAGTGTATTTATTCAATAAAATATCAATGTGTAACTATCCCAAAGAAATTATGTGTTTCATTAACCATATCATGTGTTCTATTCTTTGAAAATTAAAAAAACATACATTCCTTGTTTGGATGTAAGAATCATATTCTCCATTTATCTCTAGAGCCTCATCACCCATAATAATCACCTAGTTAAATCTTCTAAAAGTATAGTTTCTTGTCATCCACATTTTAATATTGTTTCATATTTATCCATTCAGTTAATAATTTAAAACTAATGTGATTTTTTAACCCTCATTATTATACTTATCTAATAAATCATTCAACACCATGATATTTTTAATACATTTTTATTTTAATAAAATTATTATTTTTGGTAGATTCTTTTACACACAACCCAATGTCTATATTAACCACGATATTTTAAAATATTATATAATAGACTTAAAATTTAATGGTATTAATTATAGTGACCATATTTGGGAAAATATTTATCATGATTTAAATAACTAAAATGTATTAAATAATTCATAATAAATAATAACACACTTATTAATAAAATCATTTTATTGTTGAAAAATTTGTTTTCGTTAAAAATATATTTCATTGAATTTTTCATGAAATTGAATTATAAGATATTTATAAAAATTATGAAATTTTTTTAATGGAAAAAAATATAATTTTTTTTGAAATTCCATAACTATATTTTTCATAAATTATTTGAAAATTCAAAAAATAATTATTTTTCAGGGATTAGAAAAAAATAATTTTTTATAAAAGATATCATTTCAATTCATTTAAAATATCATTATATAGTTAATTTGACCTTAATGTAACATACATATAATTTTATTATACATAATATAATTAATTAAATATGAATAACTGTTATACATTATATTGGTATATGATTATTTTGAGGCTTAAAAATCATGTTTTATAAAAATATTTTCTTTTCTACAGTTTTTTATTATATTTATAATAAAAATAAAAAAAAATATTAATTAATATTAATACTATATTTATATATTATATAATTATTATTATATTTTATCATTCTAATTTTTTCATGTAATAATATATAAATAAATTATATTTTTGGCTTAGAGATTCTATTTCCTAAAAAAATAATTTCATTATGGATTGTATGCTTATTCAATTATTAAATTATTCATATTTTTGTATTTCAGTATAGTAAAATGGATTAAATATTTTTATTATTAGTAATTAATATAAAATAATTATTTGAATTTAATTTTTGTTCACAAGTAATAGTAAATATAGTTAAATTCTATTACGACTGTTATGTTTAAAGTAGGTTAATCTGTGGTTAAACCATTATTAAAGGGTATTATTTCTACACAAAAAAATAATAATTATTAAATTTTTGTGTATATTTAGTCCTTATACTATCATTTCATTGACTAATTATTAATTTTTAGGAACATTCCCTTTATAGTTACCTTATATTATTGAAATCAATTAAATCATTTCATATGTGTCTCCCACATAGCATGTAAAAGAGAACCTATCCACCTCAATTAGTTTACAAATTTGAGCCTTATAACCTAAAAAACCATCTCCAAATAATTTAAAGAGTTATTTCCTTCATCCTAGAGCTTATTTTCATCTCTTAACATCATTCCATCATCGCTTAATGTTAAAGCTATAAGGGGTCTCCCAAGGAAGATGAATACATATTAACCATGAGAATTCATATTTCTTTCTTCATACACATTATCAAAAAGTTGTTGTATCCATCAATACATGGTTATTCTTGTATCATCAATATTTTAAGATGTTATTATAATGATGGATGAACAATTTTCTAAAAAATATTTATCAAATCAGAAATAAACATATCACTTATGCATACATGTGGTCTATCACCTCAACAAATCCAGACACCTAATTTTCCATCACTGTTATTCATTGTTAATTATTTTATGGATTAATATTCATAAATTGAATTTTATTAAATTTTTATTAAATATAGATTTCATAAAGAAATCATTGAGTAAGATGTTTTGATTTTAGGAGTTGGAATATGGATCCCAGTGCTATTCACGATGAGAGAGTTTTACTCACTGGTCGAATAAGAAATTTCATCATCATAAGTGATGCTCATAGGGTGTTACTAAAAAATATTAAATTAATAAAAAAATTTGAAATGGGTTTGGACTAAAACACACTTATCCATTATATCATGACGTGAAATTGAATTTTATGAATTGAATTAATTCCATCATGGTTGGTTTTGGGTGAAAAAATTTTCATTGGGTCTTACACTCGGTACATTTGTGAGGTGAAAGAAAAATTAATTCCATGAATTTACATTTGGATGTTTTCATATAAAAACACTTACACCCCCAAGTGTTTCTGAAAATAATCAATTATTTACCAACTATAGACATCCTAAGGAGCTCAATCATGGATTTTTTAATCCATATAAAAATTGGTCTATCCCTATATTTCGATGTTCAATATGTGCGGATCTAATTTTAATTTTCCCTTTTTCTATTATGGGTTCTTCTATTATTGGTATTATTTAATTCAATTCATTATTTCCATTATATAGAGTTTATTCTCATTTTTCTTATAAAATTTGGATTCTAGTTGGTGCGATTCACGAACATCATTCTTGTAAGGTTGAAGTTTCTTTATAGGAGGGGTGGTATGATTTATATATTGTTGTTACCTTTTCATTAATGAAAATTTCAATAATTTATGTATGCTATTATTAAATTATCCTATTATTTAATGTTTAATTATTATTATTCTATCTCTATATCAATTTTAGAGAATGTTATTAACCGCAATAATAATGAATGAAAATTATTGAAATCAAATGGTTTATTGTTATAGAGATCACCTGATTATATATTATGATAAAATCTTACCTCTTGATTTATTATATATCTTGTTATTCATGATTATTAATTGATTATAAATATTTTTATGATTGTTTTTATGGCGTGTATTTGAAGAAAAATATAAATCTACATATAGGCATTAATTATCAATTGGATAAAGAAATAAAGAAGAATGATTATTGAATATGTGGATAAATATAATTTTTTGGCATTAAAATGATTCATTTTAGATTTATAATTTGCATTATTATTTGATTTTTTAATTTAATTTGATAAATAATAATATTCTTGAAATTATTATTGTTGGTAATAATAAAGACACATGTTAATAGAATTATTCTATGTTAATGTTTTTGAAATATAAATTTATTATTTAAATCTTCTTCAAATAATTTAATGAATGTAATTGATAATGAAATGGGTTGTTTTAGTTTTTTTCCATTTATAAAATTATTATGTTAATGCATGATATTAATAAAATGGTAGTTTCTTAAAGATAAATTTTAAGTTAGGGCATGCTAGTTTTCGAGTAATGGATAAATGCTTTAGCTTTTGGGGACAAAATACACTATTTAATTTGTTTTTTATACCTTACATGTCCTCTCTTTATGAGAGACTTACTATTCAATGTGATAGGATATTGTAATAGATTTTTGTTTGGTGGTTGATTCCTTCATAAATATGATGATTAAATTATTTCATGATATTATGGGAGATGATTCCCAATGACTATAATGATGCAGTTATATGGTCATTACATGATCTCACATTGCTTTAACAATTTTTTATTTACTTATAAATAGGTATGATATTTTAATACTTTCAATGGTTCAATATTTATGGTTTCATAATAGTTCACATTAAGTTTTTTATTTTTATCTATAATAGAAAATCCCATTAGTTCCCACATTGATGACCAAGTACATACCCACATTCCAATAGTAGAATTTATTTTGGGATTCCAAAAAAATGACACTTAGGAACTCATATTTTTTGAAAATATGGGAGTATAATACCATCAGTCCATTTTTGGGAGAATTATTTCTTGTTTTTTGACTATTATAGATTTAATATAGGTTAATGAATCATCTCCATAACATGATACAATATTGGTTATCCAAACAAATTTATTTGGTATTGAATCCTTATATATGTATGGGGGCTTCTATTAAAGAGATTATATATATATATAAGGTTCTCCTTTACAGTAAAAATATTTTATTGAAATGGGTTGATTCTTATATTTTGAAGGCATATATCCTATCACAATGTAGTTTACTATTATACAAGAAGTTGATTGGTATTTCTATAATGGGATTCAAACTTCATGTGGTGTAATAAAAATATTATTTATAACATGAATGAAAACCAATGTTTTTAATTTTTGGCTATTCCATTAAATATTACATCACTTGAAAAGGAAATATATGAAAGATCATGGGCACCAGTTATAGAGCTCAATGTTTTATATCGAATCTTATGTATCCTATTATATCCTTTACTAGAATAATTATATTGTGACATTCTAACCACCCACTAATGGTTGGTGAAATATAATTAATTCAAGTAATGGACATTGTTGTTGGTTTTACCAATATGGGTGTTCATTTGGAGCTTACACCATGTTGGATTCCAATGTATAGGGGAAATTATATGATTCCACCGAATGGGTTTTTCACACTGAGATTTACCTAGTTAGGTTTAACTTATTATGTGATTTATATGACCATTGGAAATCCCATATTCCATGTTGGACTTGTTCGGTGTGAGAAACAAGTGATAGAAAGTGATAAAACTCACCATATATGGATATGAATTCAATGAATTAGGGAAGCCTGTATGGGGTGTTGTATATATATCCATATACTTCCCAAAGGAATCCAAAATATTATTTTTACAATTGGAAAGATACTTTTCAATGTTGAATTAGCTTCTCAATCCATTAATTGATGAGGAAAGAAGAAAAATACATAAGAGTCTTTTGGTCCCATGTGTTATAGTGTATGAGATATGGAGGTATTTATACTATTTTGGATTTCCATTAGAAGATATCTAACTCTTACCCTCTAATAAATTATTTTTAGGAACCAATAGTTTCTAAATGAGATTTTTTGGATGGAATACGAGATCCATTATACTGATAATATCATATGATTATCAATTATTAACTCTATATGAACACATACCATATAAAATGGTAATTCATAAAAAAGAATAATGGAGTGGGGTTTACATGGTTTGGTAGAACAGGAACAACTAATCCTACTAGATAAGGTTTTTTTTTGTATGATGGTTCCCACCTAACGTATCCATTGTGTCTTCTTGACAGGTCCTTGTTGTCATCATGGAATGTTCTAATTGTTTATCTCAAAATACTGACATCTTCTATATGGTGTTTCATGATCAATTATGGAATTTTAATTGGACGTATCATGGTAATTATAACATTTATATGGTGAATGAAATGATAAATGTTGAAATATACTAGAACTTTTACTTTCCTAGTCCAATATTTTATCGGGATACTATAGGATCTAGATGAAAAGTTTGGGAAGTCATTATGTGAATTTTTTTGACAGGTTGAAGGGAGTTCTTTGAGAAAGGATTATATGTCCAGATTATATCAGAAGACATGGTTAATCATTGTGGATGACCACACATGACTCTGTATCCATTCTCAAGTGCTATCACATGACATGGAAAACAGTTTCAGAGAGCTTCTTCTAACTTTGTTGATATTTAGGGGACTTTTCACATGAAAAGGTTACATTTATTGAGGTCATGGTGTGACATGGATTATATAAGAATGTTTTGTTTCAAAAAAAATATTTTATTTTAATATGAGTAATTTTTCTCATATTATTAGAGCATCAATCATCACATAAGGATTCCATATTTTTTATCCATTGTCACATGAACACCTTATTGTTTACAAATAATTATATTATTGAGATATAATGAAATCATTTGTGTAACATCCCAAGTAAATAAATAATATGAAATTTTCATATTTATTAATATTTGTGAATAAAATATAAATATTTCCTTAAATGGGGTGCTATGTTCGATGGTGTACCCAACATGAAACAACAAGTTTCTTTGAATTCTTACGTTGCACACTACTAATATAATAATATTATTTTAAATGGTAGTTAATGCCTAGCCATATTAATGGAGGGAATGAACATATCTAACTACAAAATGATTATATATGTATGTAAAATATTTTTACATTTATCCAATAAATGTTAGAGGCTTAAAATGCGAAAGAATCCAATTTTAAGCATAAATCTTCTAATATTTTTTAAAAGGTCAATTAACCGCCTTTTGATAAAGAACCCTTTTAAAATTTAAATTTTGATAATTTTATATGTTATATTTGACAAAATAAAATCCTTCGTTATAAAATAGACATGAAAATTTACTTTGTGTAAATTTTTATTATTTTTCTGATAAAGTTCATTATTTATGAATAGTGAAATTGTTGTATTTTAATTTAAACCTTTTTTAGTCTAATTTATTTATATGGTTAGATAATCTCTTTAATTTGTTTTAAAGTGTATTTAAAATATATTTTTACCATTTAATACAATGGTGGTCATTGGAATTAATTTCACTTTGAAATTGGACATAAACAAGTGTCAATCTTTTGATAGATATTGTTTCTTAAAAACAAGCTATTTGTTTTGACAACGGGAATTAATTATAAAATTTATTAATGCAACTTATATGTTTTTAATTTGGTAAAGTTGAAACCATTTTTTAATTTGGAATATAAAATATATCTTAGGGTGAATTTTGGTATTTTTCTAAACAAGATGAATTTTTGATGAATAGTGAAAGTACTAAGTGGTAGTTAAAAAACTGTTTTTTGATTAAATGAAATTTTACCACTTCTGTAAATTGATTATAAAAAATCATAAATACATTGTTGTCATTAGTAAGTAAAATTTGGTTTAATGGGATGGAAGTATTTTTTGTTGAATAGTAACTTTTCTGTTTTATTAACGGCGATTAGAGGTATTTATGGTAATTTAAGGTAAAAATGATATTATAAAAATATTAAAATATCATAAAACTTGTCCAAACTTCATTGGATGAGTCATGGACAACAAGGATAATCCACAGGTAAATTTTGAAGACCCCATGGAGCCACTTGTGAAATTTAATGACATTAATACCTTTTATTTTAAGTATAAATAAAAATATCACAAAAATGTATTTTTTTACTAAAAAATGACATGGGGTTATAAAAGTTAGCTTTTTGTCTATAAATATTTATTAGAAAGATAAAAATATTTCCTAAAACATGGTAATTTTATTTATTTTTTAGACATAAAATAAATAAAATTATTTATGACACAATGATGATGTAGTGTTTAGGTCATTAGTGTATAAATTAAATAAATAAGAAGATAATGTATAAAAAATATCCATCAATTGTCCAATACCTATTGGAAGATTTTATCTCTATCATGGGCCACCTTATCTTCATATTTAATTATTTTTGGAGCTTTATAAACTGACTGTCATTTGATAATAAAATAATAGTTTCCAGATTTCCAAAAGAGCCCCTCCCCCCTTATAAAAAGACCCCACTTCCTACAAATTTATCACACTTGTAAAGACCTTTGGGATCGTCTAAACACAACTCAAATAATATCCCATGATCCCTCTATTCATCCTATACACCTTACCTTTGGCATAAAGCAATTCAAGAAACCCTTTTGATTCAAATAAAGGGGAGTAACCCGATTTAAAGGTAATGTCTTCTCTTATGTTCTTTTGTTTCATTTAGCTTATCCAACCCCTTAAACTATTTTTATTAAATTATTTTGTAACAGGACTAGTATCTTCAATATAATAGGATGTTGTTATGAGAAATATTATAGCTAACCATACACACACCTCTGTCTAATTGTTAAAGAACATACTATTTCCGGATATGGAGAATTACTTCCTCACGAAACGATGATTGTTCTATCTTCTCCTACCACCTATCATGGTTGCCATTATGATGGACCTATATTTATTTATGATATATACTATATTTATGACCTCTATATAATTCTTTATTTTATATTTAAATCATACCTTTATGCGTTTCATGTTGTGGAAATGCGATAATTTCATTTGAGGAAATGTGGACTACCGCCCCCTCAAGTTATGTGACTCATTCATGCAATACATGGAATGTATAAAGAATGAAATTAATCAACATATGTGACCTATATAACATATATAATATACATTAATTATAACATATATATATCTAATTATTTTAAATTACATTAATATGATGATGAAATGAAAGTAGTGTTCATGCGTACGTACGACCTACTGTCTCCATTAACGGTGCATTTCATTTATATCTCCAAATGTTATGGAATAGAATAAAATGAATTTATACTGGATATATTTGATATTTAAATCATTAATACTATTATTTATATTATTTACTTATAACTAAATGGACAATTCTTTTCAAAAAAGTTCATTTTGGACTCATGTACCAAACATCAACAAAACGTATGTTAAGAAGTCACATTTTTAACTAATTATTATAACATGATAATGTGTGATATGAATTGAATAATAATATTTAAAGTATTTCCTTAAGAAATTATAAATTTACCAATGTTTATTATTCATGAATATAAAGAAATGAACAAGACAAGTCGAACTTGAGGTAAGGGATCCTACCTCTCTCTTTCTTTTTAAGTACTCTCTTTTTTGTCGCTTATTTTAAGCACCTATTTATTATGTTGGGGGATGTACTTTTATATTAATGTGAATATACTTTTTATGTTCAGATTATGAGAAACTCTATCTGATCTCATCATTCCACTTTTGGATGTTTTAAGTGGCGCTGTTAGGCTGCCCAATTTTTGTACGGGATTTCTTATCTCACTTTTAATTCCGTGATATTTCCATTGTTCACAACTTATTTATTTCATATACTGTATTTTGTTCTTCCATTTTATATATATTATCAGGATTCTATTTAAATTCATGGTTTTATTTCATTAATTTGGTGTTTATTATCTTTTTTTCATATGACTCGATTGATCATAATGAGGTAAGGTGTTTTTATCTCACTTTTTATTCCCGTGAGATTCATGCTACATTTTCCAGTATTTCATTTTGTGTGGTGTATGTACTGCATATGATTTTATACCTTGTGTAATAAACTTTAATTTATGGGTATTTACCTTTTCATTTTATGACTCTTCTTTTATGGGTTTTACATTTTGAATGTTACCCAAATCGGTAAGGGAAACTTTCACCCTCCTATTTTTAAAAGACTTGTTTTGTTAGGTCATTTAATTTACTTATTCTAATATTGGGATATGTTATTAGATATCCATATTTCTTTAAATGTTATTTCCATGTGATGAGATACTTTTTTATCTCCAATCATATCATTTTATGAATTTTAAAGTGACGTCGTTATAATGTCGAATTTCTGTAAGGGAACTTTTTATCGAAATTTCAATTCTTTGGGTTAAACCTCTACATCTTGATTATGTCATGCTATGAATATGTATAGATGACATCTGATTGTTTTACACTTAATACACACTTATATTGGGTGTATTTATATTTGTCACACATTGTTATGTAATAGATTTATGTAAAGACTCGTAAAATTCAAGGAAAATTTTTTCTTAATTTTCTTTAGAATTTTACAAGAGCGCGGTTTCAGACGGCACCTGATTCCGAGGCCCGGAGTGCCCGGAATTAATTTCCGAAGTTTGGCTCGGGTACGTTCAGTGAACGAACGAGCGGGAATTCATAACTTTTGATCCGGTGCTCGGAATTGAAATCCGAGGGCACCGATGAACTCGCAGCGCTGATATTCGCTTAATGAGACCTTTTCGGGAGTTGCGTTTGTTGCGGGTTGAAAGTTACGTTTTGGGGTTTTTCAGTTAAGTTAAATAAAATTGTGTAAAACAAATTTTATTTAAACTTATTAAAAAACCTACCTAAGGGGGTTGGAAGTGGGACCCACACCCACTTAACCTCCCTTGGGAGGATTAAGTGTGGTGGGGCCCACACGAACCCCTAAATCTTTTAATAACCTCTCAACTTCCCCCTTAAACTCCCCTCTCTCCCTCTTAATTGTTTGTAAACTTAACATCAAATTAATTACACATGACATGTTAATTAAAAAGTGTTATGTTTGAATTTTGAAGTTTTGAATTCCTAGGCTTGGTAAATAAAATAAGGAGGGACCTTATTTTATTTTGTTAGCCAACTTGTGTGGAATTCATTTGAGAGCTCCTCCTCCATCTTCTTCATCTTGACGAAGAACGTTCATCTTGACAAAGAGCGCTCAAACTCCGACGAAGAACGAAGCCTCTCTTCTTCGTCCTCGGTGTCAACAAGAGGGAACACCGCATCCTCCTCGGGCCTTCTTCGTCGGCAAACGAAGATCCGCCATCAACGTGTCGCATCGGACGTAACTCTTCGTCAACGGATTTGACGAACGACGACCGCGACGCCCGACTTCCGCGACGCCGTCTTCCGCGGAACGTAGAAGTTTCTTTGAATCTCAAACCCGAGGTAGGGGATGTTATTTATTGATTATTTTTTTTTATTCCATTCTTGAATCGTGGATTTTAGCATGACTAAACGTGAGGCTTTTGGATATTCTTAGTTATGTTATTATTTAACGTGAGGGGGGTCGGACCGCATGAACACGGCCGAACCCCCCCTCCTTAGTTCTCGTTTTATTCATGCGGGTGGAAGCAAGAGGCGTGGTGCCGTCGCACCACGCGGATGAACATGCTTATAATTTTCCGCAACACCGTCGCGCTTCGCCGAGGAGAGACTTCAAGAACGCGATGCTGTCGCGCCGCGTTGGGAGGATTCATGGCACGACGAAAGGGGCGCGGTGCCGTCGCACCGCGCCGGACGACGAACACCGCGGCCGGTTCCGGGCCGCGGTGAGACGAGGAGACCGCGGCCGGTTCCGGGCCGCGGCGGAAGGAAAGACCGGCGGCCGGGCCGCCGGCGTCGGAAGTCGAGGGCGGGACCGGAAATTCCGGTCCCGTTGGTAAAAACCGGCCGGCCAGCGGGCCGGCCGGATGTCATAAAAACCGGGGGATTAAACCCCCGGCTGGACCTTCAAGACCCCCCTCTTAATGAGGGGGGGGGGTTTATTTAAGGAGGGGGGGCAAAGCCCCCCCGGTTTTTGTCCAGCCGGCCCCCATCTGCGGGGGCCGTTTTTAATTCAAGGCACGGCTTAAAGCCGTGCCATTTTTGTGAAACGCGGGGCTTAGCCCCCGCGTGCCTCCCGCGTGCGCCGCGGCACCCCGCCGCCAGCGCGGCACCCCGCCGCCGCCGCCCCGCGGCCCGCCGCCGCCGCCCCGCGGCCCGCCGCCGCCGCCGCGCGGCCCGCCGCCGCCGCCGCCGCGCCGCCGGCTCGCCGCCGCGCCGCCGCCGCCGCGCCGCCGCCCGCCGCCGCCGGCCGCCGCGCCGTCCAGAGGGGGGGGGGTCGGGCCGGGTCGGCCCGGACCCGGACCCCCCGTTTCGGACCAGATTCGGTTCTTGGCTCATAACATGAGCCTCGGACCTCCGAATGACGAACCGTCTGCGGCAACGCGATCCTTGGATCGAGACGGTCGTTTCGGTATATCGCACTCAAGGTTTCGGGTTACTTTGAGTTCGGCCGGGTTGGTTCGTTCACGAAACCAACCGGGCCTTCGGAGCGGAAACACTCATATCTTGAGCTACGGACGTCCGATTGACGTGCCTTCAGTCGCGTAATGTTCCTCTTAGTGAGACGGATCTTTTGGCATACTCCGCCCGAGGTTTCGACGCAGGTGGAGTACGGTCGGGTTGGTTTTGCCTTAAAAACCAACCGGGCCCCGGAGACGAAAATGCCAATAACTCTCAGACCGGGCGTCCGATCGACGCGCCGTCTGTTGCGTTGAGTTCCTTTGACGATACGGAACTTTTGGATACATCAACTTCGGTCTTCGTGACAGATGATGTATCAGCCTCTCGGCTCGTGGAGCGGACCCTCCGTACGAGCTTGCTGTGTGCGGGAACCCTAGTGCTGGCTGCGACTGTTCTACTGCTACTGTGACTGCGACGACGACAGTACAGAGATCCTGTGTGGATTTGACGACGACAGTACAGAGATCCTGTGTGGATTTGACGACGACAGTACAGAGATCCTGTGTGGATTTGACGACGACAGTACAGAGATCCTGTGTGGATTTGACGACGACAGTACAGAGATCCTGTGTGGATTTGACGACGACGACTACAGCACTCAGCGATCCTGCGTGGATCAGTGCTACAGGTTCTGTGTGAGCCCGATCCTGTGTGGGTCCTTGCGCTCAGCGGTTCTGTGTGAGCCAGCGCCTACAGGTTCTGTGTGAGCCCGATCCTGTGTGGGTCTTCTGCGGGGGTTAGTTACCTATCGATCCTTCGTGGGTCCGACGACTTAGATGGATCAGTGATCATCTTTATCGTCCTTGAAGAAGTATACCTGTGTGAGCTGAATCCTGTTGTTTTCCTGTGTGGATTGTGTTGTGCAATCCTGTGTGGATTATATTTTGCTTTCCTATGTGGAATACGTATACTTTCCTGCGTGGACTGAGTTGTACTTGGGCTCGGAGGTTGGAGTGTATTTTAATTGATGACTTAGGTATATGTATGGGCATATACCTAAGCTGTGTCAGTTGTTACTTCGTGTTTGTACTTTTCTTCGTGGTTTATCCTTTGTGGATTTGAGAGACCTTCAGGGGTCTCGGGGTCCCTAATGAGTAGCTTATACTCACCCCTGCACGGGCTTTGCCCGCACTACGTTGTGTTGGTTGCAGACGACGGACAGCGTAGACCTTAGCTGAGGCTTGCACAGCAGGACGGTACCCGGAGGTGGACCACTGGGCGGGACGTGCTCGGAGCGGACGGTGGGACCCGTGGAGCAGAGGAGCTATCTGTACCCACCCTTCAGGTGGGATTTCCAGTGGACATCTCAGCGTAGCAGCTTTACTTTTCAGTCGCTGTTTTCCCTTTCGAGTTGTACTTTACAGTTGGGCTTGTATTTCCGGCCCCTTTTACTTTTCAGCTCTTCTTTTTGTACTTAGTGTTTTACTTCCGCTTGTACTCTGTGGTGCTTGTTTTCTATATAAAGGCAATGCCTTCCCAGTTATCAGGATTTTACGCCTTTGGTGCTAGTCGCCAGCCCCTGGCCTATGGAAGGCGGGCTTGGGGTAGTCACGGCACGGGCCCCGAGGACGGGTCGTGACAAATTGGTATCAGAGGAGTTCGGTTCTACCGCGAACTCTGATCTTTTCTATGTGAAGCAATAATGTTTAGCGTATTGAGTGTGGTTATCAGTCCAGGGAGTCCAGTGTTGGTGCGGCGGCCGACGTATCCGTACACCAGGACCCTGACTTCTGATTTCCGACTTAATGCACGAAAACATTGATTGCGTGTGTGTTTCAAGTTTTCTTTGTGATTACTTGTGTCAGCTCACCGGGTATACTGATCTGCTTTATGAAAGTCTCAAGTTTTCCTTGTGATTACTTGTGCCAGCTCACCAGGTATACTGTTCTAACCGTGGCGCACCTGTTTCCTTTTCAGGATGGCCCCACGACGGCAGCCAGCTAGGGTTCCGAGAGTCGAGCGAGACGACAGCCCACCGAGCGACGAGGCTTCGGTGCAGGGCCCTTTGTCAGCAGTGGCACCGGCGGTAGCTTTACCCGCCGATCCCCCGATGCTTCCAGCAGCAGCCGCTGACGATGCACGTCGCCTCAGCGCACTGCATGAGTTTCAGCGCCAGCGACCGCCCAGGTTTCGCGGGGAGACGGATCCCCAGGCAGCAGAGGACTGGCTGGAGGCAGTGGTTCGAGTGTTTAGGCTAGTGAGGACACCAGCAGACCTCATGGTGATCCTCGCTGCGAGCCTACTACACGCAGCAGCAGGACGATGGTGGAGCTTGATGCTCCAGGTGCACGATGAGGCATCTCTTCTTTGGACGGACTTTGAGAGCATCTTCCGCTCGGAGTTCGTCCCAGCCACCCTTCGTGCGGTGCGCATCCAGGAGCTTCTACAGCTGCGGCAGGGCAGCATGACGGTCGCCCAGTACTCGGCGAGATTTACCGATCTCTCGCGCTACTCGACCGACATGGTACGGGACCCATTCTTCCGGGCCCGGACCTTCGAGCAGGGTTTGAGACACGAGATCAGGGCATCGCTGATCTCCCTCAGCATACCGACTCAGACAGGAGTACTGGAGCGGGCTCTTCTGATCGAGAGCTTCCTTGCTGAGTCTACACCAGTACAGAGACCCACCGCAGGACGGCACGTGGCAGAGTCATCTGCAGCTGGCAGTCGGCGAATGACTCAGGGGTCCAGACAGACCAGACCTCAGGGCACTGGCTCAGCAGTGCAGGGCACACAACGCGGAGCCAGTCTTTCGAGTGGAAGACAGTGCTATGCATGCGGCGGGCAGGGCCACATGGCTCGTGACTGCCCGACCCGCCATGCGGAGGAGCAGCAGACGGTTGAGGAACCACCTAGGCAGAGGCAGAGGTTCGACCGTGGCGGTCTGCAGGAAGGAGGCGGACGAGGCAGAGGAGCTGGCCGAACAGCAGGTGGTGGACGACGCTTTGAGGCTCTACCACCACCACCACCAGGAGGCCCACCCCGACCGCAGGGGAGAGCTCAGCTTCAGGCAGCCGAGGCCTTCGATCATGGAGCTCTGGGAGCCGATGGACAGGAGCAGAACTAGTGGTTACATCCTTTGTACTTCTGGTTCCTTGTTGCTTTTGTGTAGCGTCTTGTATTACGAGCTGCAATAATAAAAGACGCATACCTTGTGATGTTTTCGTTCCTGTCCTCTATCGTAATGTTACTAAGAGGTTCCAGTTTTGGCTGTTGACTTGACCCTCACTTGTGAGACATCTACTGGAGGAAACCCAGTTACCACACACTGATGCCGACAGTGTGACTCAACCCTTGGAGGCGAGAGTAACGGTTGAATCTCTTAGTAGTAGCGTCGAGGCCTTACGACGTCATCCTTAGTATGGATTAGTATCATCCACGTTAGGATTGACTGTTTTAGGCAAAGAATGTGGTTCATCCAGGGGATGAGACCAGATTTCTCTTTTCGGCAAAAGAGAAATCTTGCAGCTCTGGTGGGACCGGAGATGGTCCGAGCCACGTCAGAGGAGGTCCATGTCATCCAGGAGCGGGTCCTACATGGGCGATCGATTCCTCTTGTGCGCAACAGATGGCGGCACGGGAATCTCCAGGAGAGCACATGGGAGCGGGAGGCTCAGATGCGTGCTCAGTACTCTCTTTTGGTTTCCCTAGTTTTTGATGTAGCTTTACGGGGACGTAAAGCCCTAAGGTGGGAGTAATGTAAAGACCCGTAAAATTCAAGGAAAATTTTTTCTTAATTTTCTTTAGAATTTTACAAGAGCGCGGTTTCAGACGGCACCTGATTCCGAGGCCCGGAGTGCCCGGAATTAATTTCCGAAGTTTGGCTCGGGTACGTTCAGTGAACGAACGAGCGGGAATTCCTAACTTTTGATCCGGTGCTCGGAATTGAAATCCGAGGGCACCGATGAACTCGCAGCGCCGATATTCGCTTAATGAGACCTTTTCGGGAGTTGCGTTTGTTGCGGGTTGAAAGTTACGTTTTGGGGTTTTTCAGTTAAGTTAAATAAAATTGTGTAAAACAAATTTTATTTAAACTTATTAAAAAACCTACCTAAGGGGGTTGGAAGTGGGACCCACACCCACTTAACCTCCCTTGGGAGGATTAAGTGTGGTGGGGCCCACACGAACCCCTAAATCTTTTAATAACCTCTCAACTTCCCCCTTAAACTCCCCTCTCTCCCTCTTAATTGTTTGTAAACTTAACATCAAATTAATTACACATGACATGTTAATTAATTAAGTGTTATGTTTGAATTTTGAAGTTTTGAATTCCTAGGCTTGGTAAATAAAATAAGGAGGGACCTTATTTTATTTTGTTAGCCAACTTGTGTGGAATTCATTTGAGAGCTCCTCCTCCATCTTCTTCATCTTGACGAAGAACGTTCATCTTGACAAAGAGCGCTCAAACTCCGACGAAGAACGACGCCTCTCTTCTTCGTCCTCGGTGTCAACAAGAGGGAACACCGCATCCTCCTCGGGCCTTCTTCGTCGGCAAACGAAGATCCGCCATCAACGTGTCGCATCGGACGTAACTCTTCGTCAACGGATTTGACGAACGACGACCGCGACGCCCGACTTCCGCGACGCCGTCTTCCGCGGAACGTAGAAGTTTCTTTGAATCTCAAACCCGAGGTAGGGGATGTTATTTATTGATTATTTTTTTTATTCCATTCTTGAATCGTGGATTTTAGCATGACTAAACGTGAGGCTTTTGGATATTCTTAGTTATGTTATTATTTAACGTGAGGGGGGTCGGACCGCATGAACACGGCCGAACCCCCCCTCCTTAGTTCTCGTTTTATTCATGCGGGTGGAAGCAAGAGGCGTGGTGCCGTCGCACCACGCGGATGAACATGCTTATAATTTTCCGCAACACCGTCGCGCTTCGCCGAGGAGAGACTTCAAGAACGCGACGCCGTCGCGCCGCGTTGGGAGGATTCATGGCACGGCGAAAGGGGCGCGGTGCCGTCGCACCGCGCCGGACGACGAACACCGCGGCCGGTTCCGGGCCGCGGTGAGACGAGGAGACCGCGGCCGGTTCCGGGCCGCGGCGGAAGGAAAGACCGGCGGCCGGGCCGCCGGCGTCGGAAGTCGAGGGCGGGACCGGAAATTCCGGTCCCGTTGGTAAAAACCGGCCGGCCAGCGGGCCGGCCGGATGTCATAAAAACCGGGGGATTAAACCCCCGGCCGGACCTTCAAGACCCCCCTCTTAATGAGGGGGGGGGGGGGTTTATTTAAGGAGGGGGGGCAAAGCCCCCCCGGTTTTTGTCCAGCCGGCCCCCATCTGCGGGGGCCGTTTTTAATTCAAGGCACGGCTTAAAGCCGTGCCGTTTTTGTGAAACGCGGGGCTTAGCCCCCGCGTGCCTCCCGCGTGCGCCGCGGCACCCCGCCGCCAGCGCGGCACCCCGCCGCCGCCGCCCCGCGGCCCGCCGCCGCCGCCACGCGGCCCGCCGCCGCCGCCGCCGCGCCGCCGCCTCGCCGCCGCGCCGCCGCCGCCGCGCCGCCGCCGCGCCGCCGCGCCGCCGCCCGCCGCCGCCGCCCGCCGCCACCGGCCGCCGCGCCGTCCAGAGGGGGGGGGGGGGGGGTCGGGCCGGGTCGGCCCGGACCCGGACCCCCCGTTTCGGACCAGATTCGGTTCTTGGCTCATAACTTGAGCCTCGGACCTCCGAATGACGAACCGTCTGCGGCAACGCGATCCTTGGATCGAGACGGTCGTTTCGGTATATCGCACTCAAGGTTTCGGGTTACTTTGAGTTCGGCCGGGTTGGTTCGTTCACGAAACCAACCGGGCCTTCGGAGCGGAAACACTCATATCTTGAGCTACGGACGTCCGATTGACGTGCCTTCAGTCGCGTAATGTTCCTCTTAGTGAGACGGATCTTTTGGCATACTCCGCCCGAGGTTTGGACGCAGGTGGAGTACGGTCGGGTTGGTTTTGCCTTAAAAACCAACCGGGCCCCGGAGACGAAAATGCCAATAACTCTCAGACCGGGCGTCCGATCGACGCGCCGTCTGTTGCGTTGAGTTCCTTTGACGATACGGAACTTTTGGATACATCAACTTCGGTCTTCGTGACAGATGATGTATCAGCCTCTCGGCTCGTGGAGCGGACCCTCCGTACGAGCTTGCTGTGTGCGGGAACCCTAGTGCTGGCTGCGACTGTTCTACTGCTACTGTGACTGCGACGACGACAGTACAGAGATCCTGTGTGGATTTGACGACGACAGTACAGAGATCCTGTGTGGATTTGACGACGACAGTACAGAGATCCTGTGTGGATTTGACGACGACAGTACAGAGATCCTGTGTGGATTTGACGACGACAGTACAGAGATCCTGTGTGGATTTGACGACGACGACTACAGCACTCAGCGATCCTGCGTGGATCAGTGCTACAGGTTCTGTGTGAGCCCGATCCTGTGTGGGTCCTTGCGCTCAGCGGTTCTGTGTGAGCCAGCGCCTACAGGTTCTGTGTGAGCCCGATCCTGTGTGGGTCTTCTGCGGGGGTTAGTTACCTATCGATCCTTCGTGGGTCCGACGACTTAGATGGATCAGTGATCATCTTTATCGTCCTTGAAGAAGTATACCTGTGTGAGCTGAATCCTGTTGTTTTCCTGTGTGGATTGTGTTGTGCAATCCTGTGTGGATTATATTTTGCTTTCCTATGTGGAATACGTATACTTTCCTGCGTGGACTGAGTTGTACTTGGGCTCGGAGGTTGGAGTGTATTTTAATTGATGACTTAGGTATATGTATGGGCATATACCTAAGCTGTGTCAGTTGTTACTTCGTGTTTGTACTTTTCTTCGTGGTTTATCCTTTGTGGATTTGAGAGACCTTCAGGGGTCTCGGGGTCCCTACTGAGTAGCTTATACTCACCCCTGCACGGGCTTTGCCCGCACTACGTTGTGTTGGTTGCAGACGACGGACAGCGTAGACCTTAGCTGAGGCTTGCACAGCAGGACGGTACCCGGAGGTGGACCACTGGGCGGGACGTGCTCGGAGCGGACGGTGGGACCCGTGGAGCAGAGGAGCTATCTGTACCCACCCTTCAGGTGGGATTTCCAGTGGACATCTCAGCGTAGCAGCTTTACTTTTCAGTCGCTGTTTTCCCTTTCGAGTTGTACTTTACAGTTGGGCTTGTATTTCCGGCCCCTTTTACTTTTCAGCTCTTCTTTTTGTACTTAGTGTTTTACTTCCGCTTGTACTCTGTGGTGCTTGTTTTCTATATAAAGGCAATGCCTTCCCAGTTATCGGGATTTTACGCCTTTGGTGCTAGTCGCCAGCCCCTGGCCTATGGAAGGCGGGCTTGGGGTAGTCACGGCACGGGCCCCGAGGACGGGTCGTGACAATTTATCCTTAATCTAATGAGACCATCTTTGTATGAGACAACGTCTCAATCTCTTTTCATTGACGCAAGTTTTTATTTCTACACGACTTTATTTTATATGGTGTATAAAACCCTGTTGACTTTTCCTTTCATTCAAAGAGAATCTTTACTCTACGAAGCATTTTTACTAAATGACAAAAAGCAATGTTTCTTTTTTTAACGTAAGCGGTGACAACGACCTTTTCCGCCGCCGTGAGTATAATTTGATCTATGGATTCCATAACAAGCTGTAATGTTTTCAAATGAAAAATAAATACCATATACAGTTTTTACATATTTTGGTTTTGAAAATGGTTTTTAGAATGGATTTATTATTTAAATATCTTCAAATGGTATATTGTTATTGCAATGAGGTAATGTTATCTTTCATTTATGCATGTTTTATATGATATGATTATGTTATGGTTCTTTGGAATTGTTTATGAAGATGGATGGTTCTATGATAAAATAAGGGCAGGTGAGCCCGAGATAGCTCTCCAATGCATTGGGTAACGTTAAGGAGCTAAACGCTATGGTTTTTTCGTAGATATTTCGAGAATATACTATTATGGGTATTCCAAATGTAACCATGAGGGTTACTCCCAAAGTAAGAGTGTTATGAATTCTCATGTTACCTTTATGTCTTATGGATTCTATGAGTTAATCATAAATCTTATTATTTCATTTGGTATGTTAAAGTGCTTATGTTTTATGATTTATGTATGATTTCATTGATTCATATGTATACATGGACTAATGTTTCCTTTTCGTATTTTTATCCCTTACTGAGGTTTTTATGCTCATCCCAAGCATTTAAAATGTGTTCCAAAAGATTTAATGATGAATAGGATCAAGGATGGGGTCAAGGAAAGACATGATATCTAATAGATGGAACATGACAAGGTTCTTTTTAAGAGTTTTTATTTTATGAAAAAAATGGAAACTAAGTTGATGTGTCTACTTTGTACTCCATTGAGATGTAATAGTTATGGCCTAATTATCTAAATATCTAAACCTGAAAATATCCTCAATGGGAATTATTCATTTAATTAAAGATTATGTAATGTTTTAAGGCTGGTTCCTTATAGTTGGTATCAAAGGTCTCTTTAGATAAGAGGTCAGGGTATTCATAAAGCATAAGTGACATTACCATAATTGTTAAGATTTCAGAAAGAGTCCTAGTTTTTTTGATAAAGTGAATGAGTTTAAGACAACATGAATAATTATATCTTAGTATTGTATGATGATTTTACTGATATACTCACACTGACCTTTTTGGTTTTAGTAAATGGCTGGATCTAGTAGGATCCAAAGTTATTGTGGATTTGAAGGAAACTATGACTGTTTTCATAACGACTAACTGATTGATACGGGAGCTGCAATTAGAACTCTTGTGTTTATTCTCAACCAACTATCTGGAGTCATGATTGACCACCTGAACCTTAGTGCATTTTATAAGGCATCATAAATGCAATAATAAAATTCCTAAGGATGTTCAGGTAATAATTATAATGGTATGTATGTTAAAAAAATATGTGTCAATGATGTGGAAAGAAACACATTGGAAAATGTTTCAAAGGGACTGAAAGATTCTATAGATTTGGAAATGAAGGTTGTAATCAATAACCTACCATGGAAAAAGGATGAATCTAGTTGACTCTAGGAAAGGGGTTGAAGTTCATTCTAAAGGATCAATTGAATGTTCTAAATGTGGTGTGCAAGGTCATTATGCCAACCCGAGTCCTATGTAGAAGTTTCGGGAATGTGATCACTAGGATCGTAAAAATATTCGTTTACCAATACCTAATTCCATTCCGATTGAGGATGAAGAAACTGACAATGACCAATTAAATGTATGGATTATTTCTTAACAAATGTTTTCCTATTATTGAATCTTGGGATATGAATCATTGTTTTGTTTGTAGGAAAGAATAATTTCAGAATAAGTTGGAAAGGAATGGTTAATTGGTCATGATCAATGTTGAATAAGTAAGAAGTCAGCATATAAGGGATTCAAGAGTTATGGTAGATTTTAGGATGTTGATATTCTTAAAATTATTAAGTCTCTTTTGATGATGGCCTTACATTTAAAGACTTTTTACAGTATGTGTAACCATGATGTTTGATATATGAAAATTTTATTCAAGGATTAATTATCTGTTCTTTTGTGGATATAGTTATAAAAACCCATTTGGTTTTATATAATATTTTAAATTGGGCAATTACCGGTTAATACATTTTGGGATGCAAAATGAATTTTATTAGATAAAAATTGTGGTTAAAATATGTTATGGTTATTTTTGATGAATTTATATTTTTTTGTGGAATGTTATAAAATTATATAGTTTTTAAAAGGTATAACATGCAGACCGTGTAACAACCCGTCGCGTCAGACGAAGTTGTGGGAATCGAACCCACAACCAAAGTCTGACTGTTATTTATCACCTACCACTGGGCTACGTGAATTCCCTGGTTACTTTAAAAAATTATTTTTAGTTATATGATTTTATTAATTAAGAATAAGTTGATTTTGGGTTATCAATGGAAATGATTAACCTATCAGGGAGGATATGTTATTATGTTAACTACTTTTCAATGCGAGACTTTAAGAGTAACTAATGCTATTTGGAGATAAATGTTAAGATTTATTTTCGAATAATATGTGATTAAATCCTTAATAGATTTGGGTTTATTTCTTAGTTTGGATTACTTTGATGAATTTTATGGACCACTGTTTATTGAATGGTCTTTGTTGAACTTTGGATAATGTTTGAAATGTTTTGGAGATTAAGAGTAGTATTCCTTTTTATAATGGATTATCCTTTTGGGGTATGATCTAATCTCGTACTAAAAATTTTGGTTTTGTTTTTAGTCTAAAGACATGGGAAATATATAGATCACTTTTGTAAAATATGTTATTCTCTAGAAGTTGATTAGAGCGCTCTTAATGTGAACATGTCATCCTAAATACTTGTCTTTTGGAGAAAATATGAGTTTTTGTAAGAAATCTAGTAAGATATGAAAGTCTACATGAAAAGTAAGTATGTTTCCATATGATTTAGTTAAGATCATAAATAAATTTCTCATTGAAAAGTAACTTAAAACAAAAATGTTGTCTGTTTACTTTTCCTACTGGGGAATCAAATATTGTTTAACCCATCATAATTTTGTGATTTTCTGTTTGTTAAATTTCTCCTAAATATTCTTTCTATCACTCTCAATCAGAACATGAACCTTTGTTTTTTATTCCATATATATGTTTTCCTATATGTAATTCTTGTATGGGTTAACATGGGTGACCTTTTTACTACTCTTTCTTTATTTTAAATTGATAGTTTTACTGACTCTTTTTTTGATGTGGGGATTTCAATGAAGTTTCCATGCCCGATTTTAAAATTGTGAAGATGCAATTCCCAAAAGGGGGAAAGGATGTAACATCCCATGTCAATAAATAATATGACATTTTCTTATTTATTAATATTTGTGAATAAAATATCAATATTACTTTAAAGGGGGTGATATGTTCGATGGCGTACCCAATATGCAACAGTGGGTTTCTTTGAAACCTTACGTTGCACACTTATAATATAATAATATTATTTTAAACGGTAGTTAACGCATAAACATTATAATGGCGGGAATTAATATAAATAACTAAAAAATAATTATATATGATTGTTAAATATTTTAAAATTTATCCAAAAAATTTTAGATGCCTAAAATGCAAATGAATCCAATTTTAAGCATAAATCTTTTAATATTCTTTAAAAGGATGATTATCCGCCTTTTGATGGAGAACCCTTTTTACATATATTTTTTTAAAATTTTATATGTTATATTTGACAAAATAAAATCATAATTTAGAATATAGACCTCAAAATTTACTTTGTATAAATTTTGGTTGTTTTTCTGATAAAGTTCATTTTTTATAAATAGTGAAAATTTTGTATTTTAATATAAAACCTTATTTTAATCTAATTTATTTATATGGTTATATTGCCAATTTAATTTTGTTTAAATTGTAGTTAAAATATCTTTTTATCATTTAATCCAATGGTGGTCATTGGAAATAGTTTCATTTTGAAATTGGACATAAACAATTGTCAATCCTTTGATAGATATTGTTTCTTAAAATCAAAATATTTTTTTTGACAGTGGGAATTAATTTTAAAATTTATTAATGAAACTTTTATGTTTTGAATTTGGTAAAATAGAAATCATTTTTTATTTTGTAATATCAAATATATCTTTGGGTAAATTTTTGGTATTTTTCTAAAAAAACATCAATTTATTTTGAATACTGAAACCACTAATTGGTAGTTAAAAAACTGATTTTTCATTTACATAAAATTTTAACACTTCTATGAATTGAATTTAAAAAATCATAAATACATTTTTGTCATTAGTAAGTAAAATTTAGTTTAGCGGGATGAAAATAAAATTTGGTGAATAGTAACTTCTGAGTTTTATTAACCACGATTAGAGGTAATTATGGTAATTAAAGGTAGAAATTATATTATAAAAAAATAAAAATATCTGAAAACTTGTCCTACCCTCATTCGATGAGTCATGTCCGACAAAGAAAATCCACAAGTCAATTTTTGGGACCCCATGGAGCCACTTGTGTATGATAATGACATTAATACGTTTTATTTAATGTAAAAATAAAAATGTTACAAACATGTATTATTTTATTAGAAAATTTACATGGGGTTATACAAGATATATTTTACACTATAAATATTCATTATAAATCCAAAAATATTTCCTAAAACATGGTAATTTTTTTATAATTTTTAGACATCAAATAAATAAAATTATTTATGACACAACGATGATGCAGTGTTTACGTCATTAATGAATAAATTAAATAAATAAGAAGATAAAGTTTAAAACAATATCCAAAACTTGTGCAATACCTATTGAATGATTTTATCTCAAACATGGGCCACTTTATCCTAGAAATTAATTATTTTGTGTGCTTTAGAAACTGAATGTCATTTTATTATAAAATAATAGTTTCAAGATTTCCAAAAGAGCCCCTACTCTACCTTATAAAAAGACCCCACATCCGACCCATTTCTCACACTTCTAAAGTCCTTTTGGCTCGTCCAAACTCTACTCAAATAAGCTCCCAATATCCCTCTCTTAATCCTATATGACATACCTTAGGAAGAATGCACTTCAAAAATCCTTTTGGTTCCAACCAATGGGAGTTACCCGATTTAAAGGTAATGTCTTTTCTTATGTTCTTTTGTATTATTTTGCTTCTCCAACCCCATAAACTAGATTTATTTATTTCTTTTGTAACAACACTAGTATATTAAATATACTAGGATTTTGTTATGATAAGTATTCGAGCTAAACATACACACACCTCCTTATAATGGTTAAAAAACATATTGTATCCGTGTATCGCGAATCACTGCCTCACGAATGATGATTGTTCTATCCACTCCTACCACCTATCATGGTGGCCATTATGATGGCACAATATTTATTTATGATATATATTATATTTATTATCTCTATATTCTACTGTATTTTATATTTAAAACATACCTATATTCTTTTCATGTTGTGAAAATGCGATAATTTGATTTGAGTAAGTGTGGACTACTGCCCCCTCAAGTGACGTGACTCCGTCATGCAATACATTTAATGTATAAATATTGAAATTAATTAATACATGTGACCTATATAACATATATATTATACTGTAATTATAAAATATATATCTCTAATTTAGTTTTAATTCCCTTAATATGACAAAGAAATGAAAGTAGCGTTCAGGAGTACGCACGACCTACCGTCTCCATTAACTGTGCATTTCATTTTTATCTCCAAATGTTATGGAATAGTATAAAAATAATTTATACTAGATATATATGATATTTAAATAATTAATACTACTTTTTATATTATTTTCTTATAACTACATGGACAATTCTTTTCAAAAAAAGTTCATTTTTGACTCGTGTAATGAACATCGACAAAACATATGTTATGAAGTCACATTTTTAACTAATTATTATAACATAATAATATGTGATATTAGTTGATTAATAAGATTTAAATGAAGATATTATGAAATTATAAATTGAACTAAGTTTATTATTCAGGAATATAATGAAATGAATAAGACAATTCAGACTAGAGGTAAGGGATCCTACCTCTCGGTTTATTTTTAAGTACTCTCTTTTAAATCACTTATTTTAAGCCCTTCTTTCTCATGTTGGGGGATGTTATTTTATATTCTAGTAACTGTAATATTTATTTTCACATGATGAGAGACCCTATTTGATCTCATCAATCCACTTTTGTAAGTTTTATGTGGCGCTGTAAGGCTGCCCAATTTTCGTAAGGGATTTCTTATCTAACTTTTAATTTCGTGAGATTTCCATTATTCACCAATTTTTTATTTCATGTGGTGTATTGTGTACTTCCATTATATATATATTATCTTTATTCTATTTACATTCACTGAATTATGTGATTCATTTTTTGTTTTTTATATTTTGGTCATACGACTTGATTGATCATAACTAGGTAAGGGGTTTTTATCTCACTTTTTATTCCCGTGAGATTCATGCTACATTTTCCACTATTTCCTTTTGTGTGGTGTTTTTACTTCCCATGATTTTATTCTTTTTTTAATATACTTTAATTTATGGGTATTTAAATTTTCATTGTGTGACTCTTCTTTCATGGGGTGTACGTTTCGAAAGTTACCCAAATCGGTAAGGGAAACATTCACCCTCCTCTTTTTAAAAGACTTCTTTTGTTAGGTCTTTTAATTTACATATTATTATGTTATTATATGTTCTTATATATCCATATTCCTGTAAATGTTATTTCCAAGTGATGAGATACTTTTTTATCTCCAATCATATCATTTTATGAATTTTACAGTGACGTTGTTAGGCTGTCGAATTTTTGTAAGGGAACTTCTTAACCCAATTTAAATTCTTTGGGTTAAACCTCTACATCTTGATTATGTCATGATATGAATATGTGGGGATAACATCTGATTGTTTTACACTTAATATCCTCTTATATTGGGTTTATTTATATTTTTCACACATAATTATGTAATTTATTTATCCTTAATCTAAGGATACCATCTTTGTACGGGACTTCATTTCAATCTACTTTCATTGAGGTATCTTTTGATTTCTACACGAAATTATTTTATACGGCATATAAAAACGTTTTGAATTTTCATTTCATTCAAAGAGAATCTTTTCTCTACGAAGCGTTTTTACTAAAGACAAAAAGGAATGTTTCTTTTTTTAACATAAGCAGTGACAATGACCTTTTCCACTGCCGTGAGTATTATTTGGTCTATGGATTCCATAACAAAGTCGTATTGTTTTCAAAATAAAAATAAATACCATATACTCTTTTTACGTATTTTAGTTGTGAAAATGGTTTTTTTAATGGATTTATTATTTCAATATCTTAAAATGTTATATTGTTATTGCAATGTGGCAATGTTATCTTTCCTTTATGCATGTTTTATGTGATACGATTATGTTATGGATCATGGGAATTTTTTATAATGACGGATGGTTCCGTGATAAACTAATGGTGGGAGAGCCCGAGATAGCTCTTCAATGCATTGGGTAATGCGAAGGAGTTAAAAACTAAGTATTCTCTGATGATGTTTAGGGAATATAATATAATGGGTATTCCAAATGTAACCATTAGGGTTACTCCCAACGTAATAATGTTATGAATGCCTCAAGTTACCTTTATGTTTTGTGATTTCAATGATTTAATCATAAATGTTATGATTTAATGAGGTATTTTAAAGTTATTATGTTATATGAGTAAATTATGATTTCATTGATTCTTATTTATACATGGACTAAGTTTTTCAGTCTGTATTTTTATCCCTTACTGAGCTTTTTATGCTCATCCCATGTTTTTGAAATGTTTTCTAGTGGACTTAAAGATGAATAGGGTCAAGGATGGGATCATGGAAAGACATGATATCTAATACATGGAACTAGACATGTTTATTTTTAAGTGTTTTTACTTTATGATGAAAATGGAAACTGAGTTGAAGTGTATACTTTGTAATCATTTGAGATGTAATAGTTATGGCCTAATTCTCTAAAACTCCAATCCTGAAAAGATCCTCAATGTGAATTATTCATTTAATTCCAGATTATGTAATGTATTAATGTTTGGTCCTTATAATTTTTACACATAAAAATACATTTTAATAATTCATCATGTTCACTGGAAGTATATAGTTTTCTCAAGAATTTGATCATTTGAAGAGTATATATATGTATTTTTAATCCTGATATTCATTCCCCAGGTTTACCTATTGGAAGAACCATTTGATTTTTCATGTTTCTCTTCATAAAAGCCATATATCACCAATATATTCCCATTTGTGTATCTTTTTTGTTGTGAATGCCTAATTTATAATACTCATCACCCAAACTATATGATTCCTCTTAGGAAACATATATCATTAATATGGTTTGGGGTGAGAGAAGTAAAACTTATTTTACATGAACTTATCAAGGGTTATCATGATGTCATCCTTTTATATCATGTTATCCAATGACCACATAATCACTCCATCATTATCATATTTAATGAAATCATCGACTATTAAATGGATTTCTCATAATCAAATCTTCATGTAAAAGATCTTTTGAAAAATCAACCTGACATGTTATAAAGTATTTCTGATAATAATATTCTAGTCGAAGAGGCTATTATATGATTGAAGGTGACTTATGAGGGGACATTTATGAGATCTGGTTGGCCTCTCAGTGGACCTTCTAAATATCATGATAAAATTCCAAAGGTAATTCATGGAATAAATGATTTTAAAATATGAGTCGTACAACCCCCAACATATTAAAATAGTGTAACTTTTCCTCTAATGGGGGTATCTATATTTTCTGATTTTATTCATTTTTTGGAAAGAAACAGGTCATCTTCTTAATTATTATACACTATGGAATTTTCATGATTTAATATAAATTTATAAAATATTTCTCATTATGAAGATGAAATTTCTATTTCAATCTATTAGATGATGCTTTTATATTGGGGGGGAATTTACGCAACCAGTGAAATACTCATTTAGATCACATCAAACCCTTACATAAAAAATTATAACATCCGTTCACATGATGATTACACTTATTTATTCTTTTAATATTTTATTTTTATAGATATTTTACAATTTCCTGTAGGCTTTCTTTTTGTGTATCACATGATCAATAATGGATGTCACGCCGATGTACAAGCATGTCATGTATGGTTACTCTTCATGTACATATTGTATCATGTGCTCAAATATGGATCTTAAGATGTTGTAAAATAATTTTCATTGATAGACACCCCACTTATATTTCGATCATAATATAAATTGCATGATCAAATGTACATTTTTGAGGGACTTCTCAAGAGGAAGATGGCATGTCCATAGGCTTGTGAATGTCTTGACTAACATGCCATTAGTGGTCTCGCATGAATATTGAACTTTATATAAGTGACAGATGAGTTATTATGTTAAAATAAAATTAACAGTCCTCATAAAAATATTACATTATTTTCATCCTTTATATCATTAGGATGCCGATTGATATTTAAGTCCCTTTCAGTTAACGTGTCACATGATCATAGGAAACCGTCTAGAGGCCTTCAAATTATCATAGGGACTTGTCAAACTGGCTTTTTGTGGCCATGAATATATAATTTGAAGTTTATCAATACTTTTTGTTCCATTAGTAGTGTCATGAGATCATGTGTATTCAAAGGGGTTGTTAATATATTTTTTATCAAACTTCTTGATCTATATGTAGCCATACAACTCCTTCCTTTTTTCCATATATAAAATAATGCATATTCTTTGGGTATTTCAATAATCATAAAATTTTAGATGAACATTTGGTATGAATAAATAATGAAATATTGGTTACAATCCCTTATAATAGAATAATATTTTACAATATTTCACTTTGGATATGGTTTATTTCTACAATAGATTTCTATAAATATGATTGTTAGGATAAATAAATCACAAAATTCAATTGAAATATAATTATTAAATTTGAATGTAATTACATAAAAATTAGATTTTATCTTATAAACTATGAAAAATAAATTATTATTTTTACCAATATGTATAAAATAAATTATTTTGTAAATATATTTTTATAATTGAATATAAAATTTATTCAAGGAAAATAGAATTTTTTTTTCTGAAAAATAGTTTTTTCAGACTGATGAGTTTTTTATTAAAATTAATTTGAATAATTTCAATGATAACTGATTTTAATGATTTTATAGTATAATATATTAAATAAAATTTTCTTATTAAATTTAATGATTTTTCTCAAAATGGGTTATGAATAAATATATTTTTTATGATTAAGGAACATTTTCCCCAAAAAAGTTTTTTATTATGTTTTATATGATTATTTTATAATTTATTTATTCTATTTATATGAATTGAATCATAAATATTTACCATATATTATTAATTGGTATGTTATATTTTTGTATATTTCCCCCTTTTTATTATGAATAGTAACCATGGAAAAAGTTGTCACCATGGTAAAGGTAAAATGGATGAAACATGGACAAAACTATGTTATATGGATTAAATTGTTTTGTAAAACATGAATTTACCCAATTATATGAATTAATTTAGGACATTAACATTCATTTCATGAAAATATAGGCACTTGATATCATACTTATTTGTTTAATACCTTCATATAATTCTATAAAAATAATAAATAAATGAAGTCACTCTAGGTAAATTAATATCTACAATTTTTATATAATTGTAAGATGAATATTATTTCTATTATAAATAGAAAATACAATCAATAATTTTTTTTCTTTATCAAAGTTATTTTTTTATTGTTTAAATAATTAACATAAACACATATGAAATGTAGACACAAAATTTATTCAATTTATATAAAACTAAAATTATTGATTATAAAAATAATTGAAGATTTACATTTTGGTTAAATTATCTTGTAAAAAAACATAAAAATAATTATGAAATAATTGTAGTTAAGAATTTTTTATATTCAATTTCATTTGTAGTGAAATTGTTATTATTTTCAATGAAAATTAATAGTATTAATAATTATATTAATGATATTTTATAATAAATAATATATTTTTATATGATTTAAAATTCATAAAAATCACATATTTGACCAAAATTAATGATATATGGTTGAACATATCATCCATGTTATATTTATGGGTCAATTTTCCATTTACCTTAACATTATTAACCCGTAACATGTTTAAAACATTTTTATCTTGTTAATTGTCAAACATGGTTATATAGGTTAATGCTAATAAATATATGCTAAAAGAAAACGAAAATATGAAGAAAAAAAATTAATTCATTGGTGGATTTTAGCTCATACACACATTTTATATAAAATATATAATTTTTATCTATTTTAAATGAAAAATGGTTTAAATTTATATTATACATTATATATTTCCAAGATTTCCTCTCACCTCACTTATATAATAAAATCTCATATCATTCATTATTCATAATATTTTATCATTATCAGTATAAAAGTACTGACAATAATACCTTCTTAGATTCATTACAATAACTGTTAGAATTATTTAAATTCTAAAATACCATCATTTAATAGCTTATGTTTTAATCCAAAATATAAATCTCAATAAATAGGTATAACTCATTACCAAGGCTTTTCAAATTTATTTATTATTTTACCTCATCAAAATATATGGTATACATTCAAAAATAATAAAATTATATTATTAAATATAAATAATCTTTATGATGATGGTGGAAAACCACTTATCAACCTCTTTCCAACCAGTTTTAAAGTGATAAGATAACTCATGTGTATATATGGACTACCACCTCCACTAAGTGATGTTATTCATTTATAATTTCCACATCACATTAATGGTGATATTGATAACTTTTCATTATACATATAATATATAAAATATAATAATTAATCCAAAAAAGATAATTATTAATTAACATCCATTCATTCCATTTATAAAAAATAGAAACAATTTTTATTATTTCAAATAACCCACCATCTCCATGAACAATATCATTAATTATTATATTTCTACCATTAGTTGATAAATTTATATATATAGTGAATATATATAATATTTCATCCATGGTTGACATTCTTTAGATGATTGATCCATGATCAAATTAAAGGACTCTAGCAAAAGTTCCAATACTTTTATGGAAAATGAAATATTCAGCACTTTGGAATGAATATTTTTATTATAAAATTATATAAAATGTATTTTTAAATTAAATTATTAAAAAATATATTATATTTTACTTATTTTTATGATTATTTAATAAAATATTTTAAATTACTTTTTATTCTATAGGAGGTTATATAACTTTTAATCATATATTACTTATTGTAAGGTTATTATGTTATAATCAAACCTGGATTGTTTTTGAATAAATATAAAAAGATTAAATTTCATGATGTAACCCAAAATACCTTATGTAATTTTATTACCTTTTAATTATTTCTATAGATTACAATATTTGATTTAATTTTCCTCTCCTTTTGTTCTAATGAGGCTGATGGAATATATTTATATATATCTGAATTTCAATCTATATTATATTGAAAATCCTTTTACTCCAATTTCCATGATTTTTAATAATGATTTGAATATTTTTTTTACTATTCTACTAACAATTATTAATTCTTTTTTACACATGATTGATTGTTTTTAAATTGGTATAAGTACAATCTTGATGTAATTTTTGAAATAGGTTACATAATACTTTTTACTAAAAATGTAGATGGAATCTTTTAACATGTCCAAAGTGAATGAGATTTTTTTTCCATGGTTGGTCTATTAATTCAATCAAACATTAATATCCTTCATAATTATTTTAATAGAAAATTATATCACAAAATATTTTTGATTTTTTGATTTTACATGATCGGATTTCAAAATGAAAAGTGTATTTTACTAAAAATAAGGTTCAGATGATCTTCTAATGTTTTTTTACCTATGAATGCATATTTTTATGTTACCTATTCTTTACTGGGCTTTGATCTAATAATATTTTACATGTTTTATTTTTTGATGGTTAATCACTATATTGAAGAAATAATGAACAAATTATGAAACCCATTTCTTTTTTATGGGTTATGTAATTGTCAATTATTTATGAAACCCATTTATTTCCTATCAGCGGTTCTTGGATAAAATGAAGAAAAATTAATGAAACCTATTTCTTTTTAATGGGTTGTGAAATTTTGAGTGTTTTACAATATTATAAAACATATATATATATATATTTATATATATATATATATATATGTGTGTGATTTTCAAAATGTGATTGGTGGACCCATAATTATACAGTCTTATGATGCATTAGAGAAAGATGTATATATTATGAAATAATGAGGACTGAAATTGTGACTGAACTCAACTAAATAAGGTAATTTTTCTTGTATGATATCATTCAGAATAAACATTTACTAAGGTTATTATGGAATTGGGATTGAACACAACCCACAATGATATAATTAGTAGTGATCCTTGAAAAAATAAATAATATTATATTTTTATGTGTATACAAAAAATCATTTCCTATGAAACTGTTATACTCTCAGGTAAAATATTCTTTTGTTACATAATTATTCAATTATTATTAACATCCAATTATTATTACATGATTAAATAAAATAATCTATGACATATACTTCTTGATTTTCAAATGTGGAGCACATTTTGTGATACCTTTATACTCATGTTATGTTTATGTGATAATTATAAGCTTCCTAATTTACAATTACTAAGAATTTATGATAAAAATTAATTACATTTTTTATTCTGTAAGATATATCGAAAGTGTTTTAATAAGATATGTATAATAATGTTCTTAGTTAAAAATTAAATAGGTGGAATTGAAGATGTTTTTGTATGCTTATAGTAATATTTCATTCAATGAATTGTGCTATAATTATAAAAGAGAAAATTAGGTAATTTTTTTTTGAATCCTTCACCAGGTAACATCGACCTTTATATAGTGGTTTAATAGATACAATAGTGTATGATCAATAGTCTATAACCATTGAGAATGTGTTTTATTTTTTACAGTGTATGAATCATGAAAAAATTAATTTATGTATTTATAATTTTGATGTTGAAGTATATCAATTGTGGAAAAGTGTAAATAACAAATGGAAATAAGAAATTATTAACACCATGGGGTGGGATGATTTTAGTAGATTATTTTTCAATACGCTCGTTCACCATATTCTTCATATGAAAAATGAAAATTATTCATTAATATAAAGTATATGGATGATAAATCTATTATTTCATATGTGTAAAATTTTACCCGACTTTTGAAGTATGATTATGGTAATATAATTCCACAAAAAAGTAAGATTGATCAATTATTTAGTTCTATATAATATAGTCAATATTGTTTTTTGGACACAAAATAATTCAGTATATTTGGAAAATATTATTTGATGTGATGTAATTGTGAAAATTTAGAAATGGATTTATGAATCAATATCATGTTCTTCATATGAAATGAATGATGTAATTAAAGTTTAATTAAAAACCCATGAGGAGAAAAAAATGACCAATCATTTATACTCAATTTAAAGAAAGAAACACAAAGGAAATTTTAGGAATGGGATGGATAAATGATATAGTGTTGATGGTAAGGTCATTGTAAAATAAAATGTTGATATGATGGGAATGATAATTCAACTAGTGATGGAGAAAAATAACTAAAATATATTATTCCAAATTTCTTGGATTATGTGTATAATTCTGTCCCATGCTCAAATATAAAGGCTATTAATGATGATCTATATCAATAATCATTAAATACTATAAGAAAAAAACATCACATGTGATCAGTATTACTGACGTAGATAATGAAGTAGTGAAATGTACACTAATCATGATATATTAAACTTATGAATCCTTATTTGATTATTAATCTAGTCATTATTGTATATTTAAATAATATTCTAATGGTATAAAAATACCCCCAAAATAATTATAATTTAAATTAGAAGTCAAAACTTCTAATGTTATTTTGCTCACATGTAATGACTATGATTAATCATTAATTGAATTTCATGGTAATGTGGTTACTTAAAATATCATTATTAACACTTTTTTTAATTTCATGGAATATTATAGATGGATTGGATTTCATAACCTAAATAACACATCAATTACAGAGGATTGAAAGTCACATTTTTTATTTCATTCCAACCTATATTTTTTTAATGTGAGGATAAATATTATATTATAGTAGAAAATTCAACCTTTGTATTGATCGTGATATTTAATTAAAAGTAGTTCTTATAATAGATGGTTTGTGAGAATCACAAAAATGATATTATGATAATTATATGCGATTTTGTTCATGTCTTTATAAAATAAATTCCTGGACTTCTTCCAAACCATGATGTTGTATTTTTAATAAAACTCATACAATGTGATACAACGATTTCCATGGTTAGATATAGAATGTACTCTACTAATTTTTAATATTTAAAGAGAAAACCTCAATGGGAAATTAATAAGGGTTTCATTTGGATGAATTCATAACATGATGATGAACTAGGTCATTTTATTATGATTATTGATGGCTCAAATTAGCTGTGAAATGATTATCAATATTTGAAAATATCATAATAAAAAACATATACCAAGTGCCTCATATTGTTGATTTATTTGACAAATGATTAGGATTTAAATATTTTTACAAGATTTATCTTTTATTAAGGAAACTTTAGTTACTGATAAAATGTAAAACCGTAGACCATATAACCTTCCATTTGAGGTTCTTACCCAACAAATTTATAAAGATTGAATTGGGTCTATTTAATTCTCTCATTATCTTCACATATTATATGAATAAAGTTTATAAAGATGTACTTGATTAGTTGGTGATAATATTTATAGATTATATTCTTATATATTCAATGATAATATTATTTCATGATGTACAGTTTATAATTTTATGGATGAACTTGAGGGAAAATAGTGTTTATTAAGAATTTAAAATTTTTCATTTTGGATTCAATTTTTTTTCATCTTGTTTCATATAATCTCAAGAGATTGTATATCAGTGGATCTATCAAATTTCAAATATATTGAATGTTTTCCCGGTATAACCACTGTAAATAAGATCTATAGATTTTATATATTGTATATAAATTATCATTTCATTGTAGATAATTTTTCATGGTTCTATAATCCACATGGTATGTTAACTCAGTAGGGATCCATGTTCCTGTAAAAAAGGAATGTAATGAAAATTTAGAGGAACAAATGAAAGGTAACTCAATTAACCTTTACTCACTCTTCCTCATAGTTGATTAGTGTTTGTGAGCTCTAGTGATGCACCAAGGAAGGCATTGGTATGTGTTCTCATACATAATTATATGGTGATATATTATATATCCTAAAGAGATATAGTTCATTAAAAAATTTACCCAACTAATTATTTTATGTTTGTTGTAGAAATTGTTTCATTAATGATATGGAGTCCTTAAATCTATTTTGAAAGGTGTTATATATATTTTATATCCATTAAATTTTTAATTAGGTATTCACATAAATATATTTAAATATACATTAGATAATAAGGTTGGAGCTGATTAAATATTAAGGATACTCAATATATTACCACCTAGGGAAGGTGAACATGGCAGTTCATTATCTGTGTCGATAGGATCAAAATATATTATCTATAGTGTGGAACATAAATATTTTAATGTTTTATAATTTTTAAAATTTAGATTAAATTTTTTTAATGAATTTATAACATTTATCAATTAAAAATAAATATTAAACCATCTATCCTTAACAGTATTAATGATTCACAGATGGAAGACATATAAGAACAAAATACAGTGACAAATGACCTTGAATTCTACACTGATTAAGATAGAATGATATGTTTCAGGAAATATTTATGTTTTCCATACATAAAATATTTAACTAAGAGGTATTTAATTCATATCATAGTTCAATGTACTATATTAATATTAAATGAATAAAATTGAATGGAGATATAGAGTTATTGTTTTAGTGAGACAACATTAAAATGAATATTTCCGAGCAGGTTTGTCAATACATGGAATTTCTACATATTACGTATATGAGATATAATATTATGTATAAATTACATATATTACCCAAACTATGATAAAAATAGTAAAACAACATGATCAATTTTATCATCAGACTCCCTATAACAAATAAAGTACATAATTCAACTGTGGTTTTATAAAATTTCCTTATGAATTTAAAAAACATAATTACTATTATGGAATATTCCCTTATTGATCATTTTTTAATTATATACATTAAATATGTTATAATGTTACAGGAAATTCCACATTTTAATGTAATTGGCTAGGATCTGAGATTTTCCTTGATATTTTGGATAATGTTTTTTTTACAAAACATTGATTAAATATTTCCTTTCAAATCAAGTTATTATTCTCATATATATTTTCTATATAATATAATCATTTAAACTGTTTATTATATGAAAATATTATATTCTTTGTATTTGAATGGTGTTTGGATCAAAAACTAACTTTAGACGAGTCTTCTTAGAACAATAGATTTCACTTGATTATTTAGATATCTATTTATGATTCTCTCTATGAAAGGAATTTTAGAGCTCTATAATGATGTGTTAACTTTTTTACAAAAAATATATATGATCATAATATTGTATTTTATTTTTATGTAATGAAAATTATAATTTCAAATGACATCATGGAATATTAGAGTAAAAAAACAAATTCTAAAAATATTTTGTGAATTAGTGATGTTGAAATTCATTAGAATATATTTCTTGAAATTTTTCATTGGAATATGTTTATGATATTTTTAAATATAGGAAATAAGAATACCATTCATATCGGTCCCATTAATATTTTTTATCTATTATAAATTGTAACCTATTTTTTTTAACATCCACGAAATCAAACTCATTATAAAGATGTATTTCATGTATCCCTCTAGGGGATGCATATACATGATTCCTCATATGTAATTAACTTAAAGGTATAACCACTAGATCATGATATATTATATGAAAAAAAATATTAATCATTGATCATTACTATAATGCTCTATGGAATAAGGATACTAATCTAATTATATTTATTTGAAGAAATCACCCATTTGATTATGTTTTATGGGATCTCGAAAGTTGTTTGAAATATTGATATCATAATATTATTATGTGAGTATTTTAATTTATATGAAAAATTAATTTTTTGTTGGGTATAATGTAACACATAAATTATTATGATATTAATCATTGAACATATTTTAGTTATTTTATATAATTACCTACATAAAACATTTAGTATAAAAAACACATTATACTATTGAAATATTGTTATTTTATATGAAACATATCATGTATAAATTTTACTAGAGGGTATGAATAGATATTAATAAATTATTTAATTTTTTTACATGTGTATAAAATAAAAATTATTGTTATCAACTTGTAAGAAATAATTGTTAATTTATTTTAATGTAAATAGAGATGTATTTATGAAAAATCGTTTTACACTCTAAATTATTATATAATTAAATAAATATGAATAACATTTATTTATGAGTGATTTTATTGAATTTAAAAAATAATATATTAAATATTTTTTATAGATATTCATTTTTTGTTTTATTATAGGAATTATAATAGAATAAATATAGTTTTTTCATAATATTAGGATAAGGGATTGATGAAAAATAGAGGGGTTCTCCGGTGAATATTAAAAATGGAGGCTCCATCGATCACACGAGGAGTTTGAATCTATAGTCGTATACCTCGAATCATGGTCGGAAAATCCTGTCTACATCGAAGAATCCAAAGGATCGAGAAGATGTAAAGAATCTCTCCAACTTTTCTGGTTTCACAGGTGGATAATTCGTCTCCATTAAACCTAGGTCTTTGCAAAGGATAGTTCAGAAAGGGGTGACTGCTCATGTTGTAGCTTCAGATGGCATAGTTTTAGAAAGGATCAAAATATGTATGATTTCATTCATCTCTTTTATCTCATTATCGAATGACATGAAGCCATGGAAGGTGATACACCTTGTTGATCATCTTTCTAGCATTTGGGGATTTTCAGACATCAAATTCATTTCTGTTAGGAGGGGTTCCTTCCATTTACATTTTCCCTCTCCAGTATTGAAAAAATGAGCATGGAGTTTTGGATCAATTAACCTTCAACCGGGTATTATGAATTTTCATAAATGGAACCTAAGCTTCAACATCAACGATTTTAAAGAAACGTGTGCACCAATATAGATCAAAATACTTGTATTAAATTGGGTTTAATGGCACCCAAAAATTATTTACAATATTACTGCTGCAATAGGAACCCCCATATGGATGGAAACTGCAACTGAGTTGGTCAGCTATGGTCACATCACTAAAATTTTAATTGAAGTTGATTTAAGCTCAACACTGATTAACAAAGTTGAGCTTTCCACACCCCAGGATGAAATAACTCTCAAAATATAGTATGAGAAGAAGCCCCACTTTTGTGATTCTTTCCATATAATTTCCCACTGAAAGGATAATTATAGAAGTGATCTACTATGTCCAAACTGTCAATGAAAATTCCATGACTCCCAGAGTTGTAGAAGGTCTAGTAAACCCATAATCCAGAATGCTGAAACTGTTGATGTAGTTCTGGTTCTTGTTTCCAATAATTATAATCCTATCAATGGGCAGGACATTTCACATTTCAACATAGGAACTGCTCAAGAATGTAGTTCACCTATTTTGGTATTTTCTCTAAATAATGGTTTTACAAATGGCTTGAGTTTTCCCATGGACCTACCTGAATGAACCAATAGACTAGTTCCATAGGTTCTGGAAATTTCTAAATCCTAGGTGTCTTGGGTTAATATAGTGGAGGATGGTATTAACACTGGTTTTTCATTCAAGTATTCCTTGACTATAGACGTCATGGTTGATGCTGAGGGTGATGAATCAACTGATAACCAAGAATACAAGGAATATTCTTCTCAAAATGAGGTGGTCTTCAATTCGTGGAATGTGCAGAATTTGGTTTATTCTACTCGTAAGGGGAAGAAAAAATAAGAAGGGGCTTCGTCCAAAAAGGTATGTTATGCTCCTCAACACAAAAGTAAACATGGTCATATTATAAATTGCAGAAAATCGGTTTCTAAATCATTCAAAGCTCCTGGAGACCACTTGAATCCTCCAAGACTAATGGATTCAAAAGAAGCAGTGACTTCATCCTCAACCCCCGATGCCTCGGGATAGGTAAGGACTCACTGTAAGGTTGAATGATTTTCATTGACTTTTCCAGATAAATAGACGAACCCTGTGAAGGAAAAACTTGAATTTAGAATGGAATACCCATAGAATTAGGGACCTAGTAAGTGTTGGGAGGTCCCTTATGGCTCTTAGTATGATTCATTTGTCTAGAAGACAAGCACAAATCATCCTACCACTGAAAAACCTAATCACAGGGTAGAAGACCCCCAACCCAGATCGGGAAAAAGCATGTTGGATTTTCCAAAATATAATACTCTTATCCAATGCACATGCAAGTAATAGACTGCCAAGGAGGACAGTCTGACAGTTGATAGGATCATCAAAATAACTATCTCACAGACACTAAATCAAAAGTGGGATGGGTGATCAAAATGGACTATCAATAGGACTTCAGTCATGAAGTCTACTGGGAATGACAAATATCGAAGCATGGAAGGCTAACGTCTTGTAAAGGTAAGTACTTGTAATTCTTTTGAGCTACTTGCATCAGGTAGTAGCGAGGAAGAGGTTCAAAGATATGTTCTTGTTTGTGGATTGGAGGAGATGGAGGATGCTGGTGATGTTGAATTTCATGATGATGGAGGGGGACTGTGGACGTGAGCCATAACTGAAAAAGAGGGCAGCATCCTCTTTGGTAGGGTGGATGCTCCCCGCATCACAATATGAACACTCAGTCTAAAATGGCCTAAATGTGTTCTTTCTATCCTTTATCTCTATTTTCGATTCCTCTGTATCTTGCTACCTTATTTTTATTTAATAAAGAGTCATATGTGCCTCATTTAAAAAAAATATAGTTTTATTCATTAAAACACATCAAATAATAGTTTTATTTTATATTTACACACTTATTTTTAAATGGATTCGTCATTGATCTATGAATTTAATCATTAAAAATGAATCTCATGTTTTCAATTTAGAGGTTAAATTTTTTTAAATAAATACCATTGAATTTTTTTCGTTATCAATAGTATCCATGGAAAACATTTGTTACCTTACTAGGTTTGAAACATGAAAAATATTTATAACACTTTGGTATATGGATTTCAAATTTCTGTAACACAATCTAGAATCTAATTATATAATTTTATTTTGATAATAATAAACCTCTTCACTAAAATATAGGCACTAATTTTCATATAACTTTTATAATTAACATTACAAAATATAATGGTAAAAAATATGAAATGTCACTCTCTTGAAGTTAACATCTCTTAAATTTTTAAACACTAATAAAAAGTTGTTATATTAAATTTTAAATTTTTATTCCAATTATAAATTATTATTTTATTATTTCATAATTTATAAATTTGTAGTGATTATATAATTAACATAATCCATTACTCTATTCCATCACAATATTTATTCAATTAATTGAACATTATAAAAAATATTTTTTAAAAATTAAATGTTATTTAAAATTTTATTAGTAATTGTGTTCCAATAATTTTATTTTCATATATCATATTTCATATGTGATTATGTTTTATATTAAAATTTAGTTTTTCCATTTTATTTTTAAAATATTAGTTAATTAATATGTCTAACAAGTACATTAATGATATTTTACATTAAAAAGTATTTTTTTAAAAATAATAATTTTTTAAAAAACAAATATTCATCCATATGATGGTATATGTTATAAAATGACAACCATAATATATTAATGTGTTACTCTTACTTTTATGGTAAAATTAATGTCTTATAATGTGTATAAAACCTTGTTATCATGGTAATTGTCAAAAATATTTAATTGCGGTTAAGGCCAAAAAAGAAGGGTGAAAAATTTCCAAAACATTCGCAAAATAATATTTCATTGTATGATTTAAAATAATAATAATAACATATTTTAATTATATCTATTTTCATAAAATTTACATGAAAATTAATTTATTTTAATTTATTTCATTAAATAATTCCATATTGCTACTCAATTCACTTATAAAATGGAATTTTTTCCTTTAATAATAATTTTTTCCAAATAAAATTGGAATGAAATACCATAAACCATCATATATTACTTCCCCACACCATAGCGATTTTATTATTTCTAATATAAATTAAATTAAATTCTTTTGGTATAATCCAAAAGTGGCTTCTAAATGAAGTAGTTCAACTCTAAACTAAGAGTATTGAATCCTATATCTTCATATACCAATTCTAAATAATGGTATGAATTTTTAAATTATTACATAATTATCATCAACATAAAAACACTTTATAATGATTATGTAACCTCCATTAGTGACCTTTATCCAATTCGTTGGAAAAGGGTAATGTCTCTCATGGGTACGTGTAAATTTCAACCTTTATAAAGTGAAGTGGTCCATTTTACATTTGTGCTATAAATTATTTATAATAATGAAAATTTTAAAAATATATATATTATATATATGATATATCAATGATTTTTTATAGGTGAATTATTATTTTCCTTTTCTTTGTTTCAACTATTGAAAATTTGAAATATCAATCATGAGTATGTGGGGCCTACCATCTCTATAAACTGAGAAATTCATTCTTATATATCAAAATATTATGGAAACATATATATATATATATAAGTGAATATAAATGATGTTTATTTCAAGATTGATATTATGGAAAAGATGGAATCGTGATCAGTGTACATGGAAAAGAATTACGTAATTGAAAAATCAATGAGAAATTAATCAATCAACACTGAGATATGGGGATTTTAATAAATAATTATTAAAAAATAGGTTTTGAAATGCAATGTGTGTATAATATATGGTATTATATATTTTTACATGATTCTAGTATATAATGTAATTAATTTAAATATATTATATAATATGTTAGTGACCTTTTTATGTAAAAATAACATGATGTAAGGGTTTTATGTAACATTGACATTTTTTATCAGGAATATTTATAACTATACTTCCATTGACGATATTTTATGATATACCACTCATTGAGCTAATTAATTTTATTCAACTATAGATATTTTGGGATATTACATGGTTTCCATTTATTTTCCACACCATATTTATCTCAGTATGATGAATTAATATTTTAATTTAAATGTTCCATTATTACTATCTTCAGTTGAAAATCCTATATCATCAATCACTATGTTTTATAAAAAAACAACCGGTGTTTTTATTTTTCTATTATGATTATTTTATTTCTTTTTTAGGTATATTTGAATATTTGAAAATTTGTTTAAAATGTCTCTTCTATTATTTTTTTAAACATGTAACATTTTTCTATACATTGAAAATGGGAAAGGAATAATATAACGTATATGAGATATATATAATTTCCCATAATCATGAATTTTCATTTATTTAAAAAGTCCATAATAAGTATACATGATTCCTCTCAAGGAAACTGTTTTATAGAATTTTTTTTAAATAAAATCATTTAATTATATGATATCAAAATGAACATTTTATTTACATCAAGAAATATTTAAACTAATCATTTAAATTAATTATAATCTACAATAAAATTCCATTGAAAAGACCTATGATTTCATGGGGTTGGGATCCATGTATGTCATCCTAATTCATTTATTATATGTTTTATGACTATAATCATGAAATTGGGAAATGATTATGGAACTAATTACATTTCCAGAAGTTATTTTATGATGAAATAATGAAATATTTACGAAACCCATATAATCATCAACGTTTATTCAATGATGAAGTTTTGAAATTATCATGAAAACCAGTTTATTTCCATGGGTTATGCTATGAGTAATTTTTTATAATCCTTTAGAATACATAGTTATAATTTTAATTATGTGATCTGTGGTCCTATGATTATATTTTCCACTATTTCCTTGGATAAGGATCGATATTTCATGAGATAATAACGACTAGAATAGAAAGTAAACTAAAGACTGTAGGGTAATTTTTTCACATAAACAGTCATGGGATTTAACCTTGAAAAGAAATTGATGGAGTTGGGAATGAATATTGTCTACTGTGATAGTCATTATAGTGAGACATGTCTAATGAAATGATTTATTATTTTTATTTTTATGCAACATACTTATTTCTCTTTCCATTGTTATCCTCTAATGAAACATGTTGATTGATTCCCTTATGATTTCAGTCTTATGAACTACGATGATTTTTCTATGATTCACGATTATGATATATGATATGTTGGTTACGATTTTAAAATGTTTATAAAATTTTATCATACCCTTATTCATATATAATTCTTAATTTATAATTCATAATCCCTTTTATCAACTTATTAGGAATTTATGATTGCTTATTTTTTATTCCCCGTGTTATGAAGAATGGTTTTAAGTATAATATGTATAATAAGGGTTTTAGTTATGAATTATATAGCGGGATATGGTTCATATATCTTATGATCTTGTTTTCTATGATTCCATGTCTTCATATTAACAAAAAGTATTTGATAATGTATTGTCTCAAAATGTTATGTATCAAATATGTATCTAATAAGATAAAATATTTATGAAAAGAATTTATAGAACTAACACAAAACTGGGCATGGACATCATCAGACTAAATCAGCGCTAATGAAAAATCATTGATAAAGGGGGGGTAATTTTATCAGCGCTGATAAAGGTACCCCCTTTACATCGCATTTTTTAGCACTATTAAAGGGTACCACTTTATCAGCGCTTTTTTTAGTAGTGCTGATAAAGGGGTGTCTTTATCAGGTCTTTTTTTAAAGTGATGATAAAGGGTCTAATTCTAAAAAATTTATTAAAAAAATATATTAATATTTAAATATATAGATATAGTTATATTGATATAAATATAATATATTATATATATATATATAATTTTAAATATATTTTAGATAAGTATAAATATACAGTTACACATAATATATACTATATTTAGTGAAAATGGATTATAAAAAAATAAAAAAATATTTTTAATTAATAATTGGAAAATTATGATGTTGTAATAGTCATTTAATAACAATTTGAATACTAAAAAAATTTAAAAATATCCAAAATATGTTGAAAAATGAACTCAAACTTCAAAAGCACGTAACATTTGATCCATGTGTCCGTTTGAGCTCTACCACATATCAAATCAAATCCTGCGACGAGATCTACACCATTAAAAATATGGTGGTACCTAGTAAAGGTTTTTTCGAGGCCAAAAAGGCCCAAAAGTCCTCCAAAACTGCGTTTTTAGTTGTGGTACCACGATTTTTTTAACATTTTGTGACTTTCATCCTCATTTAAAGGGGTATTATTGTCTTATTTTTGTGGGGACTGAATTTATTCCAAGTTATTACATTCATATTGATATCATGTTATTTTAATTTTATCGTTTTTTATAATTCACTACTATTTATAATCAAATATATAACTATATGTACATATTTTTTATATATTCACACCTAAAAGTTTAATTATAAATATAAATAATAAAATATATTAGGTTTATCTAAATAAAAACTAATATCCATTTTATTTAAAATACAAATTTATGAATATTTATATACCTATATATTAATCTAACTTTATATATATATATATATAAATATATTAATATATATATATTAATATAACAATAAATATATATATATATTAATATCACCATAAATATATATATATATATTAATATAACTATATATTTATATTAATATAACAATATATTTATGTTAATATAAATATATATATATTTATATAAATATATATTACTATACGAATAAATATAACTATATATATAAATAAATAGATATATGACTAACTGGCGAATAAATAAATATAGTGGAGTGGAAAAGTCTTCAGGCGCACAAGGGGGATGTCTCGAGATCAAATCCAGGTGGAGGTAGGGATGCACGTGCATGGTTGAATCTCTGGATATCACTGATAATGGGTGGAGGGGTGTGTGTTGGCACTAGAGGGGGGATGAAAAGCGCTGTAAATGGGGGGTCTCAAGCACTATAAAAGCCCCCCAGATTGGCATGATTATATAAAATTTAATTTTTTTATTTTTTAACATTTATCAGTGCTTTTTTAACAACACTCATAAAAGGGGTATTTTATCGTTGAAAAAAATAAAGAGCTAATAAAGGAACCTTTTATCAGTGCTTTGTTTTAGCACTGAAAAAAGACACCTTTTATCTGCGCTTTTTTTGAGCACTGATAAAATTTCTCCTTATCAACGCTTTATGTAGAACTGATAAAAGAGAGCACCCCCCCCCTTTAACTTCACAGGCATAAATTGCACTTTTCTAGCACTGTTAAAATCCATTTTTAGCGATGATAAAATCCATATTTGTATTAGTTTAGGTCAATATTATCTTGGGTTTGTGGGATTAGTTGAGGCCAATGATTTGAGGGATGCTTGGAGACATAGACAGAGATATTTTTGGTTATATATGTGTTGGTGTTGGGTATATATATATGATTGATGGAATGGGTTGAGGTATGGATTTACCATAATCGTGCTGACTAATTTTTGATAATGTTCTACTAAAAAGTATTTATGGCCTAGTTTTCTATTTAATGACATTCCATTCAACACTACGTGAGGAGTATTATTGTATTTATTATTTATCTCATTTTTGGAAGCTTATTATATATCCTATAGGAACTGATATTATATAATTAATATGATTATTAAAAAATTTAACACATTGGTAATTTTAAAAACTATTACGCGACATTCAGTTTTTGAGATGACACAACTATCATGCGGGTTTCTATAGAAAATTTTAATATTTCATGGTCTCTTTCATGGATTATCATTTTGTACAAGTTTTCTTATTAAAAAATTTCATTTATGACATTACCTGAATGTTTTTGTAATATTTTATTATTTTATCACGAATATGAGTTGTTGGATCTGTATATATTATCACTTATTTATTTTATATGATTGGTTAAATCCTCATATATAATTGTTAGTTATACATTTATTGAATGCCACTAAACCATGGTCTATAATATGTGGGATTAATATGTCATTATATACATTCTATCAATTTATTCCAAGGAGGTTTACATTTTAAGGGGGGTTATGATAGAGTGGTACCATATGTCTATAATAAGTGATCTAATAGAGTTTGGTAGAAATAACAAATAATGAATATATAGGTTTTTCATGAAATTGGGTTTATTATGTTATTATGAAATTCAAATAAATAGTTCATAAATGACATAGGAATTTTGGATTCCCCTTAATTTGATGAACACACCATTAAGTTTACTAATCCAACTAAGTGATTTTATAATCATTATGGACTGGAGACATAGGAACGTAGCATTTATATTTCATCTTTATATAAATTTTTTAAATGGATAGGCCTCAAAATTATCATGATACATGAATAAATAAATTTTTAAATAATTATTAACATTTCATATTTTTGTTTTATATTCCCCTAATAGATTTTTTATTTTTGATGAATGACTCTAGGTGTATGTCCTGGTTAGGTTCACACTGATGATGCAGAGCTGTATTTTGCAAAAAATGTCATTATAGTTGAATTTAGATAAGATTAAACAAAGAGGAAGAAAGTATATGAGTTTTTTCTAAAGAGTATTTATATGTTTTTGGGGTATGATTTGGAATCAGTGACATTAGAATTTTTATAGGAGTTCGATATATCATTTAGTTTGATCCCTTATTATGGGATGTGATATGTTTTGTTGCTGGTGATGGTGATGTGTGGAGAACTGAGGATGTAGTGGTTCTTATTCCATAGGTATCATGATGAGATGTAAATCTCAATAAAGATGTTTTATGCCTTGTTTTAGGTCATGTTTCATTCATTTACCATGAAGGAAACCAATGGTGAGGACCCTCTTACCCATCAATAGGGGAGATATAATGTGTAGGAGTTCTATATCCATTACAAAAAAATTATCCAAAATGTATCGGATTAAATTCTAGATGAGGAGATAATGGTGACGAATTATGAGAGGATTTTATTCCATAGATGATATTAAAACTACCTTTTTTATGCTATTGACATATATTGAAATTCTAGAGAGATAATATTTAATTTGTAGGATTATGGGTAGGACCATATCATCATAAGAGTGTAGTAATAATCATCTCTCTTATAGTAGAGCTGTTGTCTCGAGCTCATTTTTTCTTATATAGATGATATTTTAGATGTCTATTTGTAGGATCGGTAGCTCTAAATCGCTTTATAATGGTGTGGTAGGTCTCAATACCATTTCATAGTTCCTAGAACATGTTTTTAATGATTATTATGAGGTTATAAGTGGAGAAAGTTTCCAAGCATTCTGAGTATATATTTTGTAGTAGATATTCCATTTTACATTTCTTCACTTATGCACATTTAGCTCTAATAGTATTAATATAGTTCTCCAACATTGGATATGTATAGAAGAGATATTCTCATTAGAGGATATCCGAGAGATGTTCTCCATCCTTAGAGAGAAGTTTTATTTAATGGTAGTGGTCAAAATCAATAATTGAGTGGCCATAGATCATGGTGTTCTTAGATATGTTCTTTTGTGTTTATAGTGAAAGAATATCTAGACATCGTTTAATTTAGCCATTGATTATTTTTACTTGATTTCATGATTTTTTTTGATTCTAGAGATAAAAAGTCATTCATATCACCTTTCCTAGTCTATTTATTGGGACTTGACAAAGAGAGCATTGAAATTACCTTAAAACATACTAGATTATTTGGACATTGTTATTACCTATATGGTGTTTTCATAACCGTAATCTAGTTTAGGGACTACACTACTATAGGGGAGGCATGATATATTTTCATATACAACTATATCAAATCATACTTAGCATGAAAAATATATATTGGACAATTAATAGTATGTATTGAATTATGAGATATATTTTTTTCTATTATGATTATGTATAGCATGTAGTATTCTATTTTGAGAGAGATACTTGGATGGGTCATAAAAGTGTTCCATTTATACAGTTCTTAAAGGCTGAGATAATGCAATTATTTTTAGAGGACCAACATGTGGGGTTTCTGAGGGTCATTGAAGAGCACCCTCATGCATTCTATAGAAAGGTTATGTCGTTACCCCATTAATGGGTGATCGATTTTTGGATGGAGATATAACTAGTTTCTTCTATTATTTTTATATATTCCTATGGGATGTCCCCTTCCATGTTTCAATTGTTGTGTTCATAGATTTATGATCACTTATAGATGGGTTTTCTAATGAACGTGTGTCACAATGGTGTAACCCAGTTCTATTAATAAATTATTTTAGATTGGTTTGGTGTCCCAATATTAATTATGGACACTATAATTTTGTTAAAGTGTAGAACCACAATAATCATCTATAGGTTGATGATTTGTTCAATCATTTAAAAGGGCCTAGTTGGTACACAATGATTTATCTGAGGTCAATATATTATTATATTCTACTAAAATATGATGATATTTTGAGGAATGATTTTTTATATTATTATGGGAATTGGGATTTCATTTTGATGGTGTTAGGTTTGTCGAACACTCCAACCATGTTCACATGATTGATGACTTTTATTCTTAGATAGATCAAATATTTCATTATATTAGGATTTCATCAATGATATCCATCATTACGATATGTCCAAGGATGAATTTATATAGAATTTACATGACCATTTTTTAGTTCTACAACATTAGTAATTGTTTTAAAAGTTTTCAACCTATGAGTTATAGGATCACGAGGTTCATTTCAAAAGGCATGGAATGATTTATAGAGGTGTTCTTGTGGATCATTTAAATATTTGTGAATTTTTATCTTGGTAATCCCTAATGAAAATTGATGAGAATTTGATTATTCATGGTCATGTAATCTATAACTACATATTCATCATTTATTTCAATCAAGTTGAAACTCATTTGATAGCCTTAAAAATAATTGATCATACATTAAAATGGATTGATCAGATTCAAGAAGAATTTTAGTACATAAAAATTAAGTTATATTTTCATATAGTTCATTGATAACAAATATAGGGAGTTTATTTTGAGGATTTATATAATGTATAATATTGTATTATGGCATGTTTTATAATGAAGCAGTTATTATTTTTTTCTAATGTGCCTCTAAATTGTCTCAAAATTATCATTAAAATACCATCCATTATCTTGATTTGGATGTAGTCAGGTTTTCTATCATGTTTTTGAGATATTAACAATTTAATGAATATTTTATGAGGTTTTAATAATCATTATAGATAGAGGTATTAATTATTGAAGTCCCACTAGAACCTAAAAAAGAATAGTGGATTTAATTCAAGCGGTATTTGGATATAGAGATTTAATATACATTGTTCTAGTGTATGGTTCTAGAAAATGATCTGAGTATTATGTCACATGGTGACTTTGTGAATGAATCTAGAGATTATAGAGAGTAAATTAATATCATATAGTGATTCATCATGATATATGAGGGGATGGTGGAACGAGTTTACAATTTCAGATGAGTGTGAAGTCTAATTCGATGTTTTAGGTGGAGGAGTCCCAACTGTAGGATTTTGTTGTAGATATCGTACTATCCCTAGAATTCTTTTTTGATTCTCAAAATGTTTGTTAAAGGGATGATCAAAAATAGGTGTTGTTCATGGGGGGTATCTTCATCACTTTTAAGATGCATGATGTGGTTCTCCATGGTGACAACATATCACCAATTGAATTATGTATTCAGGTGGAAATAATCTACTATTCTGTTATTTTTTAGTTCGGGTAACCTATTTTGAAGAATTTTTTTGTAGAGTATGTGTATTGATGTTTTTTATACTAGAAGGTGAAGGTGGAAAATTATGGACATAGTAGTTTTTATTAGCCATTGGATATTCATCCATGGATATCGGATAAAATATCAATTGAAAATATCACTTGTTTACAATGCATTCTAAGTGGAATTAATCCTATATGGTTGATTATCTACTTTTTTTGGTAAATCAGACCACATTATAGTGATAAGGTGTCAAGATATTTGGATTTTTAATTGATTTTGATCTTGGAAGTGGTGGTGAGACTCTTTGGAGTCCTTTGGATAGTCATAGATTATTTTTATCCTCATTTTCCTCTATGGTATGGAGAGGTTTCCATCATGCTTTGGGATCTCAGTTATTCCAGAGTAATTGTTTTCAACTGTTTAAGGGTGGTCTGATAGGGAAGACCATGCATAATTTTAAATACATCATGTGAATTTGTGTCTTGGATTTTGGAGATTCGTGAAAGAGGAATATTCTTTTTTAGTATTTTTATAAGAATAGATTTATCACCTCAATTATTAAGGATCTATTTAATTTTTTTTATGAATGACCTTTAAGTTCTTCTTTTTCGTGGATTGCGGTCCGAGAGTCCATTATTGATGGTATTTAACTACTGAATATCATGAGATAGATAGTTCTTGTGATTCATGAGATTATGAATGAAGTAGTAGATCATATGAAATTCAATTCCAATCATAGGAGGACTCTATTGGAGTTTGACAGTTGACACCATTGTTTATTTTAAAATTAGAATCTTATTCATGGGAAGATAAAAATGATTAGGAGAGTAATGTTTCTCTCTAATTTATCAGAAAATTTTATTGTTGCATCATGTTGGTGTTCTGTCATTTTATATAGAACTTCTTCCATAGATGAGATAGAAACCCAATGTCTTCCATATGTTTCAGCTTCTCCATTATCCTAATGATGATAGTCACATAATTTATTGGGAGATATTGACATTGAATGTAGTTTTCCCTTTGAGGAGTGTCCAATGGAGTTCATTGAAAAACAAGAGAATTTCTTAATGATGTTAATATTCTATTGGTATGTGTCCTTGGGTGGTATAATTTATTGGATGAGGGTTACTTGGAACATGAGTTACAGATACAATCTCAATATCCAAATCTATTTTATGTTTATCTCTTACATTGTATCAAATATCATGTTAGCATGGTTAAAGATTATGTATTTTTTAGATGGGTTTATCATCTATTATTTTTATGATGCTTATCTAGTTTGGGATGTATCACCCCGATACAATGTATAATATTTGGTAGTTGTTGTTTCATTGTTTTTTGATTTTCTACTCTATGATTTGTTTTCTAGCTAATATGATGGTAATAATATTAAGAGGTATCTCACAGATTATATATTCAAATGACCCCATTATTTTTACATTCTCTCTGGGTTATATTTTAAATGATTGAGAATGAAATTGTTTTTGAAGGTATTTCTTCTAAGGTCCTTGATCTTTTTATCATGCCCTATTATGTATTTCTATGTTCTATAGTTCCTTGAGTAATATTATGGACTGAATAGCTGGATTTGAGAACTATAATATAAATCTAAATGAATATAAATATGGAATTTTTTTTCACAACATGAGATTTCAGTTTAACTAATTAACAATTATTTGGTCCAAGAAGATAATTTAATATGGTATGATTCAAGATGGGTATGGTATATTCTTGATTTTAATAGATTGTGGTTCGGAAAAATGAATATTTTTCATAAAAATAATGATGTGGAAATGTAATTCATGATGTGAAATATTTATAGGATTGGTTGATTTGGGTTATGTGTTATTTAGTGGTTCTTAAAGTCATCAAATTATTTATATGAATGAAACATTCACTCATTGAATGTTTTTCTTCGAGTGCACGTACAATTACATTTCCACCCTTGAATTTTCATAAATCGTATAATTTTCTCCCAAATCTATGTGGTAGAAGTAGTTCTATTAAGGTGCATTGAAGATCTCTTAAAATGGATTCATCCCTGACTTTCCATGTTTGAAAAATATTGATCTGTGGTGAGTTTTGCCACTTTTTTTGGGTGTTAATCAAATTTAATTCTTTTTTCTAGCCATTTTATCAAGAAATAATATATAATTTGATGTCCTTTTTCTTATAGATTTATTTTTATTATTATAATATTGTTTGTGGCAATGAATATTTGGATGGTTGAAGTTTCCATGTATGATAAATTATCAATGTAATGAATAATTTTTCCATTAATGTTCAATAATATTAAAATACATTATGCATAATATTTTTTCCTCTCATAATAATTTATAAGAAACATTAACTTAATCATGCCTTGTCTCCTTAGGTTATGGTTGAATTAAAATTAATAGTTATTTAACTAGAAAAATGAGATTAAATTGACTAAAATTTTATTGTTCACTTATTTTCAATCATGATAAAGGATTATGTCTCGATGTAATAGATATTATTCTATATATGTTAATTATTTTATTATTATAATTGTTGTTCCTTGTTATAGCATGTATAATTTGAATAATTTTTTTTGAAATTTAATCGTGTATTAATTGGGTCGATATAAAATTTTAGAGGAATGTTTACATAACCAGTTTATTAATATAATATGATCATAATAAAAATATGCTTATTGTATTTTTAGGTAAAACATTTCTTCTATAAGTTAATATAATTTCATAAAAAATAATTATAGAAAATAATATTTTTGATGAAATTACTGATACATTTTAATAGATTTTTTATTCAATAATTTCCTCATAAATAAATGTTACTCATGGACTTTGGTTTATATTTTTATAACCATCAATTTCTAATTAATTAGGATGAATATAACTTTAACCAACGATTAAAATAAATTGTTAGTTCATGATGGAAGTAACCCACTTATTTAATAAAGATAAATTTTGCGGAAATGGATGCCCATTTTCATATGATGGCTTTATTCCATGGTGTTTATGGCCCAGATACCCTTAACACTGTATTTTTTTCATAGATAATTTTATGATTACACAAGATGTGATCCTTGATATGATATGTTATGTGAGTATAGGATGTATATTTTTTCATGATATAATAGTGGGGAAGAACTTTCATTTAGAAGGCGTTCACACCGATAATGTTTATATGCTAGTTGATACAGACGGAGATATGCACAATAATTTGAATGGAGGAGTTGTGGATGAAATAAGGTTTGATCATATGGGATAAATATTTAGTTTCCCATTTTATTCAAAAATATGGATCATTTTATGAAAATTTTCTTGTTAAAATGTCAGATAGATGAGTTTTGTTGTATACCTATATTTCATTCCACACTACTTGAGGCATCGGGTAGTGTTTTCTTATGAATCTATTTAATTTTAGAAGAATATTTTTCATAGAGTACCCATAAATAATGAATTATAATGATTAATAAATTTCTTAATACATTGGGTTGGTGATCGAAATCAATGAAATTGTTTTTTTTTGTGGAACTATTGAATCTGTTGATTATCGCTGGAGTGCATGAACATCCCCTAGTAGATAATGAAATTTTAATGGAATAATAATAATTAATAAGTAATTAATTAATTAATTTAATTTTTTATATGAATAAGATATAAATTAATATAAATGATTCTCCATTAATATTTTGCTGATTATAGGGTATCTTGTTTTTAGCGGTGGTATACTAATGTTGAAGAGATGATAGCTGAAGATGTGTATTAGACTCGGCCAGTTACCCTAGTAAATTTATGAGATACATTATAACCTTTTTTGAGATATCATATTCTTCCCAACACTTATTGGTAGAATGAATAACACCTAGTATCTTATGTTAGTGTTCTTTCCCCAACACCTAGGTTAGCGAGGAATGGATAGCTAGCTACTCCTATTGATCCAACTCATTTCTCATAGTATTATTAAATTATAACATGTGTGGTAGTTGTATTTTAATATATATGTTTAATGTGGTATGCAATGAATTGTTTTGATTTCACATATTTGTATATCTCGTTGTTTTTTAAGCTTTGAAGTGTATGTGTTGTGATGGATTGATGTAAAATACGCAACATACTAGCTATTATGTCACCCAATAACATATCAATTATTAAACAGGGATATATCATGGGATTATGAGGTGAAATGATGCATATGGTTAATAACATGTGATTAGATGATGTGACCTAAGATTGACATGGTATGCTACTTTAGCCCAAGAGACATTAGGGGGATCTGTTTTAGAGAGAGATGGACAAGGAGGAGTAATATCTGTGAAGAGTAGAAATACCATGGGGAGGTGGTGGTGGGGTATTGTTTTGATATTATATTATATTATCTCTATAACATCATATATGGTATGACTTATCCATGGTGGTCCCTTCATGAAAACACACATGTTTAGGTGACAATTTAGCTTTTATTTTGGATAACTAGGCTTCAACATACATTCTTATGGTATTACACAAGAGGGTTTTGGAGGATCATATAATGTTTAAAAATTATGTTGAAAATATGAATATATAATTTTTTTTCAGGTATGAAGGACCTGGTTAGTGATATGGAAGGAAATTACCATATTGTGTGTTCCTAAATAGATATTTAGGATTTCATGGCCATTTCCATGGATTATATTCTGTTACTTTTACTTTTTCTTACAGTTGTTCAGTTGAATAACATTACATGCATGTGTTTTGAATACTTCTTTAATTTTATTTATGTCATGATTTTCTTGTTTTCATTTACCATAACTCATTTCTCATATCCTAAAGGCTAATTTACCCCATCTTATTGTCTTATATGTGATGAAAGTGTTTCTCCAACGCATGTTCTATTAGAGGGGGCTTTAGGCTATATTATATACCTTCTCCCATTACTGTCCCATAACTCATACATTGGGGGGGATTCTAATAGTTTAAATGATGGATTTAATGTTTATATATGATATTTATAATATAATTACAATTTTTTAATTATATAACAGTAACTATAGTCTTACCATATGATGCAATTGAAAATGATAATGTTGCTCATCCATACATTTTCACTACAACCTCCATATTATGTTCTGAATTTTAAGCATCTTTTATTAATTGATGGGTAATAAGAATAGAATTAATAAACATATATGGTATTTAAGAGATAAAAATTATTATAGGGAGGTTTTTTATCATTCACCATTATTCTTTTGATCTATCAAAAATGGGTAACATTTCACATGTCGACATACATATTATCATATCCATGAATTGATGTAATTTATTATTTATAACTAGTTTATATGAATGGATATAAATATCTATACACTGAATATGTATGATAATTATATCATGATTATCATTATTCATATGGAGTATCCATGATAAATGAAAAATTCCATAACAACAGAAGTAAACCATACATGACATTGAAGATGTTAAATACAGAAATGACAAATTTAGTAGAAATTTTTAATAAACATGAAATGAAATGAAATAATAAAATAATATATGATAATATAAATATGATTATAATTATATTATATAATTATAATATATATAAATTGATTATACATAAGTTTATACAGCTTCTAAACCTTGTTACAGTTAATATATTTTTTTATCTCAATTTGTCATCTTTGATACATGTTTGAATGTGTTGCACTAATTTTATATTTTTCTCTTATATAGTACTCAATATTTTAGTTTTTAATAATCATTTACTAAATTTTATATATTTAAATAACCATATTATTTTCATTCTTTAAATGATATTCGATTCAAAAATTAGAAAATTCCTAATGGTTGTCCATCTATGTTTGGTTCCTTTATGACATGTTTGATGTTATACAAAATTATATGATTATGAGGTGCAATGTAACATCCCAGGTAAATAATGAATAAAAAATTTCATATTTATTAATATTTACTAATTAGATATTAATTTTACTTTAAAGCAGTTGCTATGTTCGATAGCGTACCCAATACGCAACAAAGAGTTTCTTTGAAATCATACATTGCATACTAGTAATAAAATAATATTATTTTAAATGATAGTTAACACATAGCCGTTTTATTGGCAGTAATGGATTGAAATAACTAAAATATGATTATATTTTTTTTAAATGTTTTTACTTTTATCTAATAAAAGATAAAGGCTTAAAATACGGAAAGAATTTAATTTTAGGCGTATATGCCACAGTTTTCACTAAAGGTTCACTTATCGCCTTTTGATGGAGAACCGTCATTAAATATAGTTTTGTTCACTCTTATAAATTCTATTGGACCAAATAAAACTCTTCTTTATTATTGTGACATCAAAATTTACTTTGTGTGAATTTTTTTAATTTTTCTGACAATGTTCATTTTTTAATGAATAGTGAAAAATACTACATTTTACATCAAAACTGATTTTTAATCTAATTTATTTATATGATTAGTTTATCTTTTTAATTGGTTTTAAAGTGAAATTAGAATATATTTTTACCATTTAATCCAATGATGGTCATTAGAATCAATTTTACTTTGAAATTGGACTTAAACTGGTGTCAATCTTTTGATAGTTTTTGTTTCATAAAAACACGCTATTTGTCATGACAGCGGGAATTAATTATTAAATTAATTAATGTAACTTATATGTTTTTAATTTTTTAAAATATACATCATTTTTTAATTCAAAATATCAAATATAGCTTAGGGTGAAGTTTTGGTATCTTTCTGAAAAACTTCAATTGTTTATGAATAGTGAAACCACTAAGTGGTAGTTAAAGAAACTGATTTTTCTTTTAAATGAAACTTTGCCACTTGTGTGATTTTATTTTAAAAAAACCCGACATACATGGTTGTCATTAAGAAGTAAAATATGGTTCAATGAGATTAAAATAATTTTTTGGTGAATAGTAACTTTTAAGTTTTTAATCGTGATTAGAGGTAATTAGTGCAATTTAAGGAAAAAATGATATTATAATAAAATGAAAAAAACATTACACATTTCCTAACCTCATTGGATGTGTCATGGCCGACCAAAATAATCTATGGGTCAACTTGGGGACCCCATGGAGCCACTTCAGTTGGAAAATGACATTAATACCTTTTTATTTAAAGATAAAATAAAAATGTCACAAACATGAGTTGTTTTAATAAAACAATTTTTACATGGGTTATACATATCATATTTTTGACTATAAATATTCATTTGAAATCTAAAAAAATTTCATACATCATGATAGTTTTTTTATAATTTTTAGACATTAAATAAATTAAATTATTTATGACATCATGATGATGCAACGATTACCTCATTAATAATGGATTTAAATAAAATAAAATGATAATGTAAAATCTATGACCTACACATGTCGAAAACCTATTGGATGGGTGCATTTAGAACCCTTATCACCTTATCCTCGAAACACATCAAATGTGGGACCATTAAAATCCGAAACTCATTCTAAAATAAAGTAACATTTCCTTACTTTCCAAGAGTGCACATCCTCTCCTCTTATAAAAGGCCCCCACCTCTACCACCTTACCCACACATCCAAAGCCTTTGGCTCGGCCAACCCCTGCCCATTTTGTCTCTCCACATCACTCTCTTACTCCTTGAAGCCTATCTTTGGCAGAAGTCTTCCCAAGGAAGCCTTTGAGCTCAAATCTAAGAGAGTTACCCGATTTTAAGGTGATGTCTTCACTTGTGTTCTTTTGTTTTATTTTGCTTCTCCAACCCCCTAAACTCTTTCTATTCATTTCTTTTTAAACAACTCCAGTATCTTCAATATACTCGGATGTTTTTATAAGAATATTTGGAGCTACACTTACACAGATCTACATCTAATGGTTAAATAACATACTGTTTCTGTGGTTGGCGAATTTCTGCCTCACGAAACGATGATTGTTAAATCTTCTTTTAAACACCTTTAATGATGGCCATTAATATGTCACTCTATTTATATATGATATATATTATTTTTATGTTTTCCTTATGGTTCTTTATTTTTCATTTGTGGTTTACCTTTATGGTTTCCATTGTGGGTTAATACGATAATTTCATTTTAGGAAGTGCAGACTACCGCCCCCTCAAAGTGATGGGATTCGTTAATGACATATGTGGGACGTATAAAAGATGGATTTAAAGTTATTATATATTTTGTTATACTGAGTTTATAATATACCTCTATATCATTATTATTTCTTCCCATTAATTTATGAGATAGAAATGAAAGTAGCGTTCATGCGTACGTAAGGCTTACCATCTCCATGAACGGTGCATTTCATTTCTTATCCCCAAATGTAATGTACTATCATAAGTACATATTTATAATGGATATTTATAATGTATGTTACATATAAATGATTAATATAATTCTTTAATTAAAATATACAGACCTCTCATTTAGTTTTAATTCCTTTAATATGAAAAAGAAATGAAAGTAGCGTTCATGCGTACGTATGACTTACCGTCTCCATGAACGGTGCATTTCATTTCTTACCTCTAAATGATTATGTAATATTATAAATTCATGTATATACTGGATATATATGATATATATGATATCCACATCGTGAATATAATTCTTGATATAATAGATATTTTACCACATGATCAACTTGTAATTATAAAGAGTTTATTTTTGACTCAAGTACCAAGGATCGACAAAACGACCATTATTAACTTAAATAATTACATAGTGTTAATAACCTGGTAATAAGTGATATAAAATGAATAATGTACTTGAAAAAGGTTCTTAAGAAAGTATAAATTAACACAAGTTTATTATTCCGGACGTTAAAGGACGATCGAGTCAAGTCGGACCCGAGGTAAGGGAACTTCGTAACCCAATTTCTATTCTTTGGGTTAATCTCCTACATTCAAATTATGTCAAGATATTATTATGGTATATCTTATATTTTTATTAACATTATGTTTACCTATAATGAATACACATAATATATCTATTTTATATAAAAAATGATCTTTGTAAGGGACTTCATCTCAATCTCTTTTCATTGAGGCATATTTCGTTTTATACACAACTTTCTTTTATACGGTGTATAAACCCCTTTTAAATTTACTTTTATAAAAAAGTAATCTTTTTCTATAAAGCGTTTTACAAAATGATAAAAAAGAATGTTTCTTTTAATGTACATGGTGACTACGACCTTTTCTGCAGGCGCAATTATTATTTGGCCTTTTGCTTCCTGAACAAGCTGTAATGTTTTTTTAAAATGAAATAAATACCATATACTCTTTTATGTATTTTGGTTTTTAAAATGGTTTTTATAATGGATTTATTATATCAATATATTTAAGTGATATATTGTGATCAAAGTGTGGAAATTTTTTCTTTCCATTATATTTGTTTTATGTCTTATGATTTTTATAATGGTACTTGGAAATTTGACGGCTGGTTACGTGATAAACCATATGACGGGTGGTGCCGTGAATACCAGGACAGGTGGTTATGTTATAACCTCTGATGCATTGGGTATGGAAGTCGGCCGTATGGCTATTCCATTAAGTATGTATGGAAGTTGGTCGTATGGCTATTCCATTAAGTCATATGTGTGGAAGTCGACCGTATGGTTATTCCACTTATGTATGTTTATGTCCCAAGTTACCTTTTTATGTTATGTGTTTTTTATATGGATTTTATGGTAATCCTTTGGTTACAAAAGGGTAAGTAATGACCTTTTACTCAGTGACGAGTTTTTACTACTCCATAAAGGTGAAAAGTATTACTTTGATAAAGTATACGTGGTTTACTTGTTGTTTTGATAAACTAACAGTTTTTATTTTTTGTGTATCCCTTACTGAGATTTTTATACTCACCCCACATTTTTTGGAAATGTTTTTCATAGGACTTGACGTGGAATATGGTCAAGGATGGGATCAAGGGAAATTCATGCTATATAAAACATGTAACTAGACCTGTTTCTTTTTAAGAGTTTTTTTTATTCTATGGATACTTTGTAGAAGTTTCTACTTTGTAAATCTTTTGAGATGTAATAGTTATGTTCTAATTCTCTAAAACTCTAAACCTGAAATGATCCTCAATGTGAATTATTAATTTAATTCAATATTGAGTAAGGTTTAATGCTGGGGCCTTATAGTTGGTATCAGAGGTCGGTTTAGACAACTTTAGGAGTTAGAAAATTGATAAATTATAAGTTAATTTATTGTATGATTGAAATGATATAGCATTTAAAGATTACCATATTTCTTCACCTAAGGTATTTCAGTGTTAAGAATGGTTTTTTGTAGAGGAAATAGAGAAGATTTTTTGGTAAGGAATACTGAGGGAAATGACCATCCAAATCAGCATACTGAGATGGTTAGAATCAGAATTGAGCAGTTTATTATAGTGATGGCTCAGTTGAATCAGGTGATAAATGGTGGTTGTGTTATTGATGCTACTTTGGTGTTTTCTAAAAGTAAAGTGGAGCATGAAAGTCATTTAAGGGTAATCTTTCAAACCTTAAAAGAAAAGAAACTGTATGGAAAATTAAGCAAGTTTTATTTTTGGTTGCAAAAAATTTCTTTCCTGGGTCACTTTGTTTCAAATGATGGCATAACTGTTGATCCTACTAAAAAAAAAGTTGTTGAAGAATGGCCAAGTCCCACAAATGTAACTGAGATCCATAGTTTTATTTGTTTGGTAGGTTACTATAGAAGGTTTGTTGAAAACTTTTCATGGGTATATAGTCCAATGACTAAGCTATCTTGGAAGGGTGGTAAGTTAATCTGGACAAAATAATGTGATGATTGTTTTCAGGAGTTGAAAAGAAGATTGGTGAATGCTGCAGTTTTGGCACTTCCTTCCAGGAATGGAGAGTTTGTTATATACAGTGATGCTTCGTTGAAGGGACATGGATGTGTCCTTATGCAGAATGATCAGGTAGTTGCATATGTTTCACGTCAGTTGAAAACTCATGAGGTAAATTACCCTACACATGATTTGGAATTAGCTACTGTTGTTCTTGCTCTAAAAATTTGGAGGCATCATTTGTATGGAGTAAATTGTGAAATATATACTGATCAAAAAAGTTAAAGTATATATTCAGTCAGAAAGAATTGAACATTAGACAGAGGAGATGGCTGGAATTAATCAAGGATTATGAATGTACAATTCATTACCATCCAAGAAAAGAAAATAAAGTGGCTGATTCTTTGAGACGAAAAAGAAATGCTTCATTAACAATGTTGCATTCGGAATGAGATCCTTTGGTTTTTGATTTGATGAACATTGGCATAGAAGTTGTTGGTGCATGATGTTCTTCAGTTTTGTTTCAGGTATCAGTGAAATCTTCTCTATCAGACAGAATCATGCAAGCACAGATGCAAGACAGTGGGTTGTAGAAAAAGGTGGAGCTGGTTCAGAAGGGTAAGTTTCCTGATTTCAAAATTGATAATGATTGTGTTTTGAGATTTGGGAAGATATTGTGTGTTCCTTGTGATTCACAATTGAAGAGAGAGTTGTTAGGTGATGCTCATAGTTCCCCATTTTTAGTTCATCCTGGCAGTACTAAGATGTATAGAGATCTGTGGGTGTATTACTGGTGGGATGGAATGAAAAGGGATATTGATGATTTTACTATGAAGTGTTTGACTTGTCAACAGGTTAAAGAAAAGCGGCAGTTACCGAAAGGGATGCTTCAGCCTTTACCAATGCCATAGTGGAAATGGGAAAATATGTCCATGGATTTTGTCATGGGATTACCGAAGACATCTAGAGGTAATAATGCAATCTGGGTTATTGTTGATCGCTTGACTAAATCTGCTCATTTCCTTGCTATACGAGATAATTTTTCCCCAGATAAACTTTCCCGTTTGTATCTTAAAGAGATATTCAGGTTACATGGAGTTCCCCTCTCCATTGTATCTGATCGTGATCCCAGGTTTACTTCTAACTTTTGGAAAGGCATTCAGAAGTCGTTGGGTACTGAATTAAATTTTAGTATATCTTTTCTTCCTCAATCAGATGGGCAGTCAGAATGAACAATTCAGACCTTAGAGGATATGCTACGAGCTTGTTCGATTGATTATCAGGTATGTTGGGACTAACATCTTTCTTTGGTTGAGTTTTCTTATAATAATAGTTTTCAATCCACTATAGAGATGGCACCATTTGAGGCATTATATGGGAAGAGGTGACAAACTCCAGCTTTCTGGGATGAAGTGGTTGAAAGGAAGTTGATGGGACCAGAATTGGTAAAAGAGATGGCAGAAAAGTTCAGTTGATTCAGAAACACATGAGAATAGCTCAGAGCAGGTAGAAGAGTAATGCGAATAACCGGAGGAAAGATCTATATTTCGAGGTAGGTGATCATGTTTTTCTCAAGGTTTCTACATGGAAAAGTGTGATGGGATTTGGTAAGAAAGGAATGTTGAGTCCAAGGTTCATTGGACCATATGAAATTATGGAGAGAGTTTGATCAGTTGCATACCGGGTGGATTTACCTCTGAGTTTATCTCAGGTACACAATGTTTTTCATGTTTCGATGTTGAGGAAGTATATGCCGGATCCATCTCATGTTTTGAGTCCAGAGGTAGTTCACCTGGAAGAGAACCAATCTTATGAAGAACAAATAGTCCAAATTCTTGACCGAAGAGAGAAAGTATTTCGAAATAAGGAAATTCACCAGGTAAAGGTTTTGTGAAAAAACCATATGGTTGAAGAGGCAACGTTGGAATCTGAAAATGCTATGAGGGATAAAAACCCCCACTTATTTTGATAAGTGAATAAAATTGCGAGGACGCAATTCCCAAAAGGGGGGAAGGATGTAACATCCCAGGTAAATAATGAATAAACCATTTTCATATTTATTAATATTTACTAATTAAATATTAATTTTACTTTAAAGGGGTTTCTATGTTCGATAGCGTACTCGATACGCAACAAAGAGTTTTTTTTGAAATCTCACGTTGCACACTAGTAATAAAATAATATTATTTTAAATGATAGTTAACACATAGCCTTTGTATTGGCGGGAATGGATAGAAATAACTAAAATATGATTATATATGTTTTTTAAATGTTTTTACTTTTATCTAATAAAAGATAAAGGCTTAAAATACGGAAAGAATTCAATTTTAGGCGTATATGCCCCAGTTTTCACTGAATGTTCACTTATCGCCTTTTGATGGAGAATCGTAATTAAATATAGTTTTGTTTACTCTTATACATTCTATTAGACCAAATAAAACTCTTCTTTATTATTGGGACATCAAAATTTACTTTGTGTAAATTTTTGGTATTTTTCTGACAATGTTAATTTTTTAATGAATAGTAAAAAATACTGCATTTTACATCAAAACTGCTTTTTAATCTAATTTATTTATATGAATTTATTATCTTTTCAATTGGTTTTAAAGTGAAATTAGAATATATTTTTTACCATTTAATCCAATGTTGGTCATTGGAATCAATTTTACTTTGAAATTGGACTTAAACTGTTGTCAATCTTTTGATACTTTTTGTTTCATAAAAACACGCTATTTGTCATGACAACAGGAATTAATTATTAAATTAATTAATGTAAATTATATGTTTTGAATTTTTTAAAATAGACATCATTTTTGAATTTGGAATATCAAATAGAGCTTATGGTGATGTTTTTTGTATCTTTCTGAAAAACATCAATTCTTGAGGAATAGTGAAACCACTAAGTGGTAGTTAAAGAAACTGATTTTTCGTTTAAATGAAAATTTTACACTTCTGTGATTTGATTTTAAAAAAATCCGACATACATGGTTTTCATTAAGAAGTAAAATTTGGTTCAATGAGATTAAAATAATTTTTTAACGAATAGTAACTTTTAAGTTTTTCATCGCAATTAGAGGTAATTAGTACAATTTAAAGAAAAAATGATATTATAATAAAATGAAAATAACATGAAACATGTTCTAAACTCATTGGATGTCTCATGGCCGACCAAAAAAAATCTATGGGTCAACTTGCGGACCCCATGGAGCCAATTCAGTTGGAAAATGACATTAATACCTTTTTATTTAAAGATAAAATAAAAATGTCACAAACATGAGTTGTTTTACTTAAAACAATTACATGGGTTATACAAATCATATTTTTGACTATAAATATTCATTTGAAATATAAAAAGATTTCATACATCATGATAGTTTTTTTATAATTTTTAAGCCATTATATAAATTAAATTATTTATGATATCATGATGATGCAGCGATTACCTCATTAATAAAGGATTTAAATAAAATAAAATGACAATGTAAAATATATGACCTACACATGTCGAAAACCTATTGGATGGGTGGATTTCGAACCCTTATCACCTTATCCTCAAAACACATCAATGTGGGACCATTAAAATCCGAAACTCATTCTAAAATAAAGTAACATTTCGTTACTTTCCAAGAGTGCCCCTCCTCTCCTCTTATAACAGGCCCCCACCTCTACCACCTTACCCACACATCCAAAGCCTTTGGCTCGGCCAAAACCTGCACATGTTGTCTCTGCACATCCCTCTCTTACTCCTTGAAGACTCACATTGGGCAGAAGTCTTCCAAAGGATGCCTTTGAACTCAAATCTAAGAGAGTTACCCGATTTTAAGGTGATGTCTTCACTTGTGTTCTTTTATTTTATTTTTCTTCTCCCACCCCCTAAACTATTTCTATTAATTTCTTTTGTAACAACTATAGTATCTTAAATATACTAGGATTTTTTTATAATAATATTTCTAGCTACACTTACATACATCTACATCTAATGGTTAAAGAACATATTGTTTCTGTGTTTGGCGAATTTCTGCCTCATGAAACGGTGATTGTTCAATCTTCTTTTAAACACCTTTAATGGTGGCCATTAAGATGTCACTATATTTATATATGATGTATATTATGTTTATGTTTTACTTATGCTTCTTTATTTTTCATTTGTGGTTTACCTTTATGGTTTCCATTGTGGGTAAACATGATAATTTCATTTTAGGAAGTGCGGACTTCCGCCCCCTCAAAGTGATGTGATTCGTTAATACCATATGTGGGACGTATAAAGGATGGATTTAAAGTTATTATATATGATGTAATACTGAAATTATAATATACCTCTATATAATTATTATTTCTTTCCATTAATGTATGAGATAGAAATGAAAGTAGCGTTCATGCGTACGTACGGCTTCCCATCTCCATGAAAGGTGCATTTCATTTCTTATCCCCAAATGTAATGTACTATCATAAGTACATATTTAAAATGGATATATATAATGTATGTTACATATAAATTATTAATATAATTCTGTAATTAAAATATAAATACCTCTCATTTAGTTTTAATTCCATTAATATGACAAAGAAATGAAAGTAGCGTTCATGCGTACGTATGGCTTACCATGTCCATTAACGGTGCATTTCATTTCTTACCTCTAAATTATTATGTAATATTGTAAATTCATATAAATACTGGATATATATGATATATATGATATCTACATCGTGAATATAATTCTTGATATAATGGATATTTTACCACATGAACAACTTGTAATTATAAATAGTTTATTTTTGACTCAAGTACCAAGGATCGACAAAACGACCATTATTAACCTAAATAATTACACAGTGTTCATAACCTGTTAATAACTGATATAAAATTAATAATTAACTTGAAAAAGGTTCTTAAGAAAGTAGAAATTAACTCAATTTTATTATTCCGGACGTTAAAGAAAAATCGTGTCAAGTCGGACCCGAGGTAAGTGAACTTCTTAACCCAATTTCTATTCTTTGGGTTAATCTCTTACTTTCAAATTAGGTCATGATATTATTATGGTCTATCTTATATTTGTACTTACATTATGTGTACCTATAATTAATACACATAATATATCTATTTTATTTAAAAAATGATCTTTGTAAGGGACTTCGTCTCAATCTCCTTTCATTGAGGCATATTTCGTTTTATACACAACTTTATTTTATACGGTGTATAAACCCCTTTGACTTTTACTTTTATACAAAAGTAATCTTTTTCTATGAAGCGTTTTACAAAAATAGAAAAAGTAATGTTTCATTTAATGTACGCGGTGACAACGACCTTTTCCTCCACCGCGATTATTATTTGGTCTTTGGCTTCCTGAACAAGCCGTAATCTTTTTTTAAAATGAAATAAATACCATATAATCTTTTATGTATTTTGGTATTGAAAATGGTTTTTATAATTGATTTGTTATATCAATATATTTAAGTGATATATTGTGATCAAAGTGTGGAAATATTTTCTTTCCATTATATTTGTTTTATGTCTTATGATTTTTATAATGGTACTTGGAAATTTTACCGGTGGTTACGTGATAAACCATATGACGGGTGGTGTCGTGAATACCAGGACGGGTGGTTACGTTATAACCTCCAATGCATTGGGTATGGAAGTCGGCCGTATGGCTATTCCATTAAGTATGTATGGAAGTTGTCCGTATGGCTATTACATTAAGTGATATGTGTGGAAGTCGACCGTATGGTTATTCCACTTAAGTATGTTTATGTCCCAAGTTAACTTTTTATGTTATGTGTTCTTTATATAGGTTTTATGGTAATATTTTGGTTACAAAAGGGTAAGTAATGATCTTTTATTCAGTGAATAGTTTTTACTACTTCATAAAGGTGAAAAGTATTACTTTGATAAAGTATACGTGGTTTACTTTTTGTTTTGATAAACTGACAGTTTTCAATCTTTGTGTATCCCTTACTGAGATTTTTATGCTCACCCCAAGTTTTTTGGAAATTTTTTTCACAGGACGTAACGTGGAATAGGGTCAATGATGGGATCAAGGGAATTTCATGGTATATAAAACATGGAACTATACATGTTTCTTTTTAAGGGTTTTTTTTATTCTATGGAAACGTGGTAGAAGTGTCTACTTTGTAAATCTTTTGAGATGTAAAAGTTATGTTCTAATTCTCTAAAACTCTAAACCCAAAAAGATCCTCAATGTGAATTATTCATTTAATTCAATATTAAGTAAGGTTTAAGGCCAGGTCGTTATATGAAAATAATTATCCATTGAAATATTAATTCACATATAATTATTATTTATTGTAATTTATCATTTAAATTATAATAATATCATCCAATGGGATTTAATATGAATGTATCAAAATTTTTATGGGTTTACTATCTAAATTGTATTATATGGGTCATGCTCTAAGTTATACACCTATATTATTTTGTGAGTTATATATACTATTCCATTTATTTTTTTATAATTTAAATATTTATGTCCATTATATTTAATTTTTTAGTATATTTGTTTCACAGGGGTCATGAATCAAATGTTACAAAATTTGTAGTGATTTTATTTAACAATCTTATATTTACTAGGATGGTTAATGACTAAATATTACAATGATTAAATTTTATGATCCATATCTCCAAGATATTTTGAATTTTCTTCTAAAATGTTTATTTATATATATTTATTATTTTTCTTTCATTTATTTCACTCGATGTAATTAACTGACAGAAATAATATTTTTATTGAAAAATGACAATAGTTTCCCTACCCTGATGAATAAAAGTACTTTCATATTACCTTATAATTTTAATTGATTCCTCTAAATTAAATTTTTTCTATTAAAACTTTATTTATTTAATATGAATAATTTATTTCAAAATGATCCATTTTTATAATTGAGAAATTTTGTATTTATATTTTTTCTGGTATTATCATATATAGTTTTTAATTAAAGAATTTTGGACAGAGTTTCAAATATTGGGTGAGTTTTTAATTTTTCGTCACTGTATGGGATAGAATATTAACAAGGATTTATAATGTAAATCCAATGGTTGTAACACTTTAATGTGTTCATTATAAGAATATTATGTCATAGGATGTATCCTAGGATATAGGTGTAGTTTTAATTGCATCTAGATCAGAATGCTCTAATTTTAGGATTTGTAGCATGAGGAACATGATTGGAGAACAACTGTCTTATCATTGTGGGTCAAATGTGAAAACCAAATTTTCTAAGAGGCACAATTTTTTAAAACCATGAAAGGGGAATAAGAGGTCATTCTTGTTAGTTAAGTTATACATGGGGTGAATTGCATGGGTTGCACAAGGTTTTCCCAATCCATGTTCCTAGCACACACCCTTAGATACACTTAACCTGCATAACCACATTTTTGGGGCACAAATATATTATTATTTATGACCTAATTTTTTTAGATGTGTCTACTAGAAATAGAAATTTCTACTTTTGGAGAATTTGTTTTAAAAACATGTGGTCAAACCACTCACATTTTTAGAAGAGTTTGAAAAGAATGATTTCACCTCATTCCACTTCTGCCTCCTTCCTTATTTCTTTATATCCAAGGACAATAACACCCTCATTTGGGATCCTAATTTAGACTATCGTCTATGAAAGGGGAGATCTTCTACCTCCATAATTTATATTTTTCACCATTAGTAACATTGGATACACCTCATGAATATCTATACTCATTATTCTTCTAGTCATTCATTATCTCACTATACTAAATGACAAATTAGTGTGTTCTATTTTATCCAGTATTTGTAAGGTTTGATTATTATTCTTATTTATATCATTCTTGATCAAATAAAAGATAATATTGGATCATTGGAACATCTTATGTATTATCTAGGAGTTCAATATTCATTTACCTTAAATTCTCTTATTTTATATGGTATAGCCATTATACTTCATGGAATATGTTTTGGGAATCACTCTTATGTTATCTAATAGTTTAAAATAATTGCATATATGACCTTGTATTCTATTTTAGAACACCATCGGACATGGTTGGATGTTCTGAAATCAAGCAAGGACATCAATATTAGTGTGGTTTATCTTCATAACCCATAGTAATTATGTTCTTCCTTATGAATAAACCAACCATAGTGTGTGTTAATTAAAATGGTTACCCATCAACTAAAATCATGATGTTTATAATTCAATCTAAATCACACTAATTTTGTGTAGTAACGTATTCCTCATTATTTTTTAACGCAGCATAAATGAAATGTATGATGAAAATATCATGTTTTATAATATAAAAACTTTTGAAGTAAAATATCATTTAAAAAATTATATTGAATGCTAATTTGTATAATGATTTCATTATTTTAGGGGAGCATCCCTTGAACATATAGTTGATATTTTTTAAATATTTTAGATGTATAAATGGACTTTCTCATGGAATTGAGAATCGCGTACCCCAATTTAAATGATAATTATATCCATAACCAATGGTCCACTCCACCTTGTGTGATGTTGTATTCCTCATTAAATAATGTTTTGGTTATGTTATCATAGGGAAAGTGGGGATATATTTTATTGGATCACCATGGAGGTAAATTGGTTAGGGTTGTTGATCATGATGTCTCACCTCTCCACCTCGTTGAGGATGGTGGTAATGGATTATCACATTTCTTGTGTAATTTGGGTTGGAGTCTCATGCCCCACACGATATGCTACTAAGCATGATTATTAAAAATATAAGGAGGATGAAAAACATGACTTCAAAATTCCATTTTTAAATAATGGACTAATGATCCATTTATTATAAGAACATTGGTTTTTATTATTAATCTCCCTTTGATAACTTTGGACACTATTTCCTTATTTATATATTAATCCATTGTAGGAATGATGTCCCCAATTTGTAATGGCACTCTTACAGTTATATAAGGATGCATATTTCTTGACTATGGTCTGGACTAGTGTGATGTATCAATTTATATTGATATGTATGATTTTTTGAAAGAGTATATATACACATAAAATCTGATAGACATATAAAGACATGCTCAGAAATATTGTAACATTGGACTAAGCATGTGTAGTCAGCTAGGTGTTAATGAGGAACCTAATCCTAACCTATTTACATTTATTATTTCATAACATCATTAATTTTTTTATACTTACACTATAAGATATATTATATTCACATAAATTACTATGCATTAAAAACCATTGGTGGTGGAATACTGACTATATATCACACCCTTTTGGATCCACCATTTCACCGGAGAACCTGAGTAGACCTCATGGATGTAGGATCTGGTTAATGGGTTGTTATTTATTGTTTTTATACTTATATTCTTGTATGGATGTTAGGATTAGATGATTTAGATAGTTCTCAAGATTCTATGGGAGATATATTATTTGTCTTTCATTTGTTTGTTTACTAATGTTGTGTATTTATCAAAAATTTATTTCTATTGATGTACATTTTTTCATGATAATGCATGAGCATTCCTTCCATTATTATTGATTTTGATTCTCCATTATATTCCACTGATTTTTTTATAATTTCTTCTTCAATGTATATTACTAATCTAAAGGTTACCATTTTCCCACTATACCACATTTAGACTATTTATTCTAGCTTAAAAAATATAGCATACAGGGGGGGGGTACATGGTGCGCAGTGGAAAACCAAATCAAGTCTTCGTTTTAGTGGCTCTTGGGTAGGGATGTTAAAATTGATATTATATAATTTATTTTCTTATTTGTTATTAATATTTATGGATGGTTATTTGGATATAAGGAAATTGTCACCACATTGTAATGATATTGTGTTATGGTGTGTCCAACTAAATCTTGCGGTAAAAATCATGTTTCTAGGGATGTGACTATTGTTATATGTTATATATGATTATTCTTTAACCATGTGTGATTATTTCAATTTTTCGGGTCATTAATTCACTATATTATGTATATTTTTCTTTATCCAATTATATAATGGATGTTTTTATTCTTGTATCATATTATAAATATAGATATTTAAATGGAATGAATATTCCATAACATCTAGGTTGACTTATAGATTTCTTTTTCATCATTTATATAACAATTTTTTATAAGTCCTGATTCTATGATTATGTGCATTTACAATTTGAATTCCATTTTTGGTGATTTATACAATTATTTCATATATTAATTTCTTGTTTATAGCATATGCAGTGATAAATTTTATAAAAGGTTATTAAATAACATATTATCACCCCCGTAAATATTTATTTCAATCATAATGTAATGGTGATTTTCTATTCAACCAACCAATTATTCAATGTTTAAGCAATTATCCATTAGTTATATGAGATGAATCATTGATGGTTGGGATTAAATGGATGAAATTTTCATTTTAAATTTTTCATATTCATTATAAATTTGTAACAATAAGCAATATAATTGAACCATAAAATGTAAATTTATTATATATGAAACTAAAATTGCAAATCTGGTTACAATTTCATAAATTCATATTATAAATTATAATGTAATAAATATATATTATTTTGGAAGGGTGGTTCTTATATTTTTTCTATTTTATAGAATAATATATATTTAATCTTGGATAATAAATGAATGTTTAATGTATATACCCACATTAGAACATAAATAGTTATGTTGAAAATTTTGGTTTAAAAATATAAATCACTACATACTATTGTGAGATAAAAATGAAATAAACATAACTTTATTAATTCATATAATTCTAAAATTTGTCCATGAGAGACCCATATAAATAAATTACCAATTTAAATCTAGACCAATTAGTCCATTAGATGTATTTTTTATAAGATAAGCCTTTTTGGTTTGATCGGTATGATTAATTCTTCATGGTAGTTATACCTATGATGTTCAGTATGATGTGCACCTTTTGAAGTGAACTAACTATGTGTGTTATAAACTTAAATGATGTTAACCACTATGGGTAGCGTTCAAATGATCTCATAATTGATGTGATGGAACCCTCATATGTCTCTATTAATTCCTTATGTTCACAGTACATAAAACTCATGTGTGTATGTTATACAACAATTGAAATTCCAATTAATGTGTCTTAAAAATATTATATGGTGTTACACATAAAAATATTATGGAAACATACATGACCAGTTCCATTTAATAATAAAATATTTGTTATCTACTTTCATGAATATTAAAATTAGGGGTTGTTTAATTTAAAAGGAAACAAAAATGTAAATTTTTTATTTCCTCTATATATTGGAAAATGAAATTTTCAATATCCAAACATGTTTGGAAAACAATATAATAAAATAAATGGTAATAAATGAAATTATAATATGTGATGTCCTAGACTGGGGTGCCACTCAATAGATTCCCAAAGACCAGTGGGCCCCATGACCTCATTAAAATCTCCCTAAAATCTAGAGGCTTCTGACTTGCAGCAAGGGCATGGGGGTGTGTTCATGGGGAGATTATGCCCTCATTACAAAAGTGTGTCTTAACTGATGGATGTAAATATCAGTAAATAGTTTATAAAAAATAATTACATAGAATACACACCGAAAAATAGATTTGACAATTACAATAACTAAAATAACTTGAATAACATTCAAGCATACTACAACTTATGATGATATGTCGTGTCAGTAGAAAACTAGAAAAACATGGATAAAATACAATAGACATAACATCTTAATCAATGTTTAATGCAATCAAAAGACTATCCCAATAATAAATATTTTCCAATCATTCATATACTATCAATGATCCCTACTAAATATCAATACAATAAGTGTTCAAAACCGTATGATTCATTTTTTCAATACCTATCACCATGATATATGGCTGGGTACCAAACAACATTGAGATAGTGTGGGAGATATATATCAATGGCCTTCAACAAATGGTATCTATAACTTCTAGCATATATAATAGATATTTAACAGTATGTAATAATGAAGATATAACGTTATGTTGTATATTTTAAATAAAAGCCCAGTTACCTGCTTCATCCCTCGGCTGGTGTTAGAACATAACCACTCAATATATTTAATAAATTTCGTGTTTATATTATTCGTTCAAGTGAGGCATCACTAGAATTGACATAGTCTCATGACAGTGTAGATAGTGAATGTTCCATAGTAATAACCAAGCCAACATGGACCTCATGGTTCACCAAATCAGTAGTAATACTATCCTGGCCAAGTATAAGAGTGTAATAAGATGAGAATATTCCAACGAATTCCTCTATAAGGTGCCTACCAAATCCAAGGATATCATCTATGGTAATATGAGGATATATAGAGGCAGGGGCCTATGGAAGGTAACCTCAACACCTAATAGTAAATATTAGATCCAAGGAGTGGATCTAGGGAATCCTATGTTATGTTTTAGGGATCCTACGGTGCCATAATGAGCTTGCAAGAATATTTAAGGATCAGTGTCTTGGTGGGTATCAATCAAAGAAATCTATATCCATGAATTAGAAAGGGGTTCCCCAGTTCTCATGGAATTCCGTTAATAAGATACAATGTGAGCTCGACTAAATTTAGATCTATTTGACTATAAATTCATGTAATATTTCATTTGTTTCATGCCTTTCCTTCCATTACTGTGAAAATACCATGTAGCATGCAACTTTTTAAATAATTCATTTGAATTGTTCATTTACTTTCATTATTGTTACACGAAATAGTATCATGGAACCATTCATTTAATCCCAATAAGGAATTTTCAATATCTGATATTTATTACTCTACCTTTCATTAATGTTTTTAGGGGTGTTATAGATATGTACCCATCTTTTCATATTAATTTATTGAAAATCATATTCATAGCATATATTCCAATTGACATTTCACATTTGATTGTCGAACTGAGGGAATTTACTTTCGTGGGTCAAGAGGTATGTAGACGTGTTATATTCCATTATTCAAATTTCAATATATATTAATCCATTTAACATAGAAATTCATATCCTTATAGTGGTAAACTCAAGACACACCTGAACAGTGGTAAAAAAGTGTTAACACAGTAAAATAATAATGCATAACCTTTGACATGAAAATGACTAATTTGTGGTCATAACCACCATCAATTTCTAACATATATAAGAATATCATGTACATACGGTAAAAATGAGTGTAAGGATGGAAACTAAATTCTATTAATGGTATCCAATGAAATCATTTGGACCCACATAACAATTCCAAACATACAAACATGAGGGATTAGTTATTGACCACCCTACTTAATCTTGAATGACATTCCTCCCCTGATATAGGGCCAAGATTTTTCTAAAGTAAGAGTAGATATAATAAAAATACAAAAATTATAATACCATTTTCTCTCTGTTGATAGCAGAAGAGAATAAGAATAGATCAAGAGGGATCGATGAATTACCATTTCAAATCCAGCATGAAAAAATAGAAGATTGATCAGATCATTGACAACGAAGATATTTATATCCATAGATTTTTCTTTAATAACATCCTAAATGAGAGGCATGGAGTTAAATACTGCATAGTCTTTGATTAGGGTAGAAGGAGGGAGATTAATAGGTCATTAAAGTTAATTTTGTAAAATTAACCAGAAAAATTACTTGTGCATTTTTTTCCCAAAAATTATGTAAAAACATGACCAATCCACCAAAGTATTTATAGATAGAAGTGGAACAATGCACAGTTAGGAAACATGACCTTGCGCATACTGTAGAAAGTGGTTCGTTCAATAAATATCAATCAGCACAGTTTTCCAAATCGTGCACTAACAAAACGCTATTCATACGACCTATCATGTTTTCCCAAAAATATTGGTCTTGGGCTCTAAATATTCCCTAGATACACCTGAAACCATTACATACTCAAAAAATATCCACATTATCTAAAATGTATAGATTTACACGTTAATTTTAAAGTATCCATACTTGAGTGATAAAATTGATTTCTTATAATCATCCCCCATTTAAATAACTCATCCCCGAGTTCAGATTCCAAAGGTAGAGAAACATTGTATGAGAATAATTCTGGATGGTGTGATTTTATTTTGGATTCCCTCTCCCAAGTATCATCTCGTACCCGGCTGTGCTACTGTAGCACTCATACTAGAGGGACATGTCATCCTCAAAGATAATCCATGCTCCTATCAATGAGATAATTCTCAAAGGTATCTTAAACAACTATCTTAAATTCTTGAGTTCAAAATAATGAGATGGGTCGGTATGATACATTCAAATTACTGAAATGAATTGAGTTTTACTTGGAATGATACCTCTATGGTAGACTGAAATGATAGACTACCGGCCCAACTCTCACTATAATCTGAAACGAACCTATATAATATGGATACATAATTCCATTCATATGTAATTATGTATTCCCATGCATGGGTGATACCCAAAGAATAACACGATCCCCAAAATCAACCTCATGAGGTCGTCGACAGTGACTGTCTTAAGATATCATTCTAGACTGAGTAGTAGTCTTACAAATTATGTTTTTTTGAATCTATTCTTATGTTTCTTTATTGATATGAGGACCTAGTAGGGATGCCTCACCTACCTCTAGCCAACAGTGGGGTAAACATCATGGTATTCCATGTATGGCCTCAAATGGAGCCATATGAATTGTCCCTCAAATGCTATTATTATCGGAAACATGATGAAAAGGACATGCTTCTCACATGAACCACCAAAATCATGGACATATGCTCAATGAATATCCTCTAGGACCTATAATATTCATTCTGATTTCAAATCGATCTAAGTGTGAAAATATATTCATTAAAGAACCAAAGTCCCTATGAAATTTTACAATACCTACCATAATGATGATGTGAAAAGATAATCACAGTCAGAAATGAGAGTTGAAGAACTCCATGGAGTCATATGATCTCAAATACATAAAATATTCCTATCTTAGCAACTGAGAAAGTCTTTACAATTATAATAAAGTTGGATAATATTGTTATTCATTCAATGAATACCCAGATAGCATCGTAACCCCTCGGTGACCTATGTATGCTGACTACAAAATCCCTAGTAAAATATTAAAATTTCCATTCTAGTAATGAAAGAGGTTGAAACAACATAGTAGGTATCTGGTGCTCTGTCGTCATATATAGATATGTGGAACACCTCATGATAAATCCTTCCATCTGATGTTTCATCCCAAAACATTAATATTGACATCACATATCTCGATATATCATCGAGATTCTATAATGAACTGCACACTGAGAATCCGGGGAATCTTTCATAACCTCCCCTATCATATCTATAGGACCCCATATATGTCCTTATAAACACAAGAAATCATCTTTCTTCATAGACCAATCCGGGTGTGGGTTATCTTTGGATATACCATCATCGAGTACAAACTATTCAGGATCAGAAAAAAAAATTAGACACATCAACTTCTCAAGGAGGGAAGAGGATTCATTCAAAATGAGAGGTAAGACTACTCATAACAATTATAAAACTCATGATACAGCTCATAATAGTGGGTCATTAACATCCTTTCATCACCAGATTCTCGTATGACATTTGTTTGAGTTTTCCCACTCCTTGAATCTGTAAAAACATTTCTATTCACAAGCATATAGGGATGCCTAGAATCAATTGATTACAGATATTCAACCCACCAATGATTTTTGAGGTTCATGTGAAAAAGATAAATTCATTATTTTTTTGGCACTTTTGGTCAGTGTACATCACAAAGATATCACCCAATAGATTCTTTCTCCAACAATGAAAGTCATGGACAACTGATGATAGCTCAAGGTCGCACTGCATGTAGTTTATATTATGAGGTCTCAAATACAAATATCCATACACAACAAGTACTTCCCCCTGCATTATCACAACTCTTATCCTGATGCTTGTTGCATCCTAGAAGATGGTATAACCTATGCCTCGCTCTGGAATAGTCAGCATATGTGTTGATACGGCCCACCCTTTTGTCTCCTAAAAAGCATTCTCACATGATATAGACCATATAAACACAACAACATTCATTGTAAGTATGGTAATAGTTTAACCAATATGTGAGTTTCATTTTATGAAATGCCTGTAATATCCATCTAGACCCATGAATCTCTGTATATCAAACACATTCTTGGGATACTTCTAAGAAACAACAACTAAATCTTTTTTAGGGTCAACGAATACTCTTTAATATGATATTATATGACCCAAGATGTGGAAATTTTCGACGCAAAATTTGCACTTAGAATGCTAGGACTAAATGTTATGATCTTCTAGTGTACTCTAAATGTTTTTTAGATGTTTGGAATGGTCCCAACGAGGTAGATAATACGCCGACATGTCGTCCACAAAGACCAACAAAAATATTCCAAATTGCGGTGGAAAACCATATTCATTAAATAAATTAATATAGAGGGTGTGTTTATATAAAGAGACAACATTACAAGGTACTCATACAGACAATACATACAATAGAATATTGTACAAGATATGACTAATTTTCTGACAAATACCTGATGATAACCCGATCATGGATCGATATTTGAGAAGATCTTTTCTCCCCATAGCTAGTTAAAGAGATCACCTATTATAGGATGTGGATATTTTTTCTTGTTCATAATCTTGTTCAACCATATTCAATACATTCATACATATATGGTTCAACCTACCTACTTGGAAAAAATCATGGGCGAACCCCAAGAGGATGTATTGGGCCGAAAAAAACATTTGGCCTCAAAATCCTCTAACAGCTACATGAGCTCTAAAATATATGAAGGATCCCAACTCTATGGATGAATGAAAACTGTATCATCTCGTAGAAAATTATTTATTATAAATTATTCCCCTCACTCAATAGGAAAAAACTAAAAATCATCAAGTAATACATCCCTGAAATGAACCCCTTCTCGAGAAAAATTAGAGTTTCGTAATCCCTTATCATCCATGAAGTGATTTTTTTATCTGGGTGGTTACTCAACATAGCTCATGATGCTCTAGTCCATCCCTACTAGCCTATACATCCCACTCACCCTTATGTAGATAACTTCATCCCTTTGGTGATGTAAGAGAAACCATGTTGTGAAAGCGGCTTAAAAAATAATGATAGTGAAATATTGTGTCTATCCCAAGAGTGAAATCGAAGCTTGACATCTCCAGAACAAAAAATTTCCATATGAAAGGGTAACAACATACCAAAAAGGGGAAATACATACACTGGCCCATACTCTTTTATCATACCCGTAATGTTGGATCTAGGGTCAATACACCATAGTAAAATTGTATCTCTAGTCTGAGACTTTCCATGATAGATATGGAGATAAAATTGGTTGAACAACCTATATCAAATAAATATGATTATATATTATATGCTACTATAATAGTACCTTGTAATATATATGGTCCCGAAGCCTAATCCTCAGGTATCAGATGTAGTTCATTCAACCGTCCTAATCCATGTCCCAAATCTATAGATGCACTACCACAATCATAACTACTCTTCCATCTCTACAACTGGTCAGATATCTGGCTACCATGACCAGGACCTCATCCTCGAATTGGCCTTCCATTTTAATTTCATATCCCCTCCTAATATAGTGTCAAAGAACCCACTCATGATGTTGGAGCTGGTACTAATCCCTACCCACTCAATGTTGGTGGAATGGTCCAGCTGAAATGCTAAAGATGACCCATACGGCTGAAATCCCATCACTACCATGTTTCTCTATCACAATGAGGCTTTGAATTCCCTCATCATACATATCGATGACATAAATCAGATCTATCAAAACATACAATTTGGTTTTCACATACCTAATGATAACCATCGAGGGAATGCTTCATGACAACAGAAGAACTACTGGCCTGACACAACATAGATCCATTAATCCTGATACTATTTTCCTCTATCAGGTTACACATATTGATATGGTCCTTATTAAATATTGATGAAAATGTAGGCATGTGAATGACATTCAACTCTGTAGGAATCACGTACCTAATCCCATCCATTAAACACCAATATTGCAATTTCTCCACATCGGTTAAAAGCTGCACAAAGCACATAAACACTTGAAATTCACAAAATACTCCATAAATGACAAAAAACCCTGCTCAAGATGCATGAACTCTATCGATATATTAGGTATCCAGAAAAGAGTAATGGATTGATCATTGAATGCTATTTGGAAGTAATCCCATAAAATTACATGAAGATAACCAGTCTAGGTAATCACATCCCACTATTTCATGGTTAAATCATAATGATTGTATGTTTCATTCTTGACCCTAATCTATTGAGGAATCTCCAGATTCTACATGATATATCATATGAATTTATCTAAGACTCAATTTATTGCAGACCGCCATCCCCTATGAAAGTATGAGGTTGCTGCTTCTAAAACTCACGATTCAGATCAAATATCATACATGAAATCCATGGAGCACATTGATTTCACAACTTTAGATTGAGGAATATATCATGAACATGGGAATCAGTTCTTCGATGAGGTATAATATTCGATGCCTCAAGTTGAACTCATTGACGTAACTCTTTCACCTCAAGGCCCATGACGTTAGGATAATGATCATCAACACCTTCCTTGTTTACAAAACAAGGACGCCGTAGAGGAATTGGTTTATAGTTTACAAGAAATCATTTCAATATGATATTTATAAGAAATATATAATCACTTACATAAGAAGAACATATGAAAACTCACTACCCAAGGCATACTACACCAAATACCCATTTATAAGGCTAGGTTTCAATTTGTCTTCAAGTATATGTTTCAATTCAATTTACATTCAATTAATAGGTTCAGTAGTTTACATTTCATAATATTACAATGTAGGTTAAGTATGTGAAACCATTTCATATTTTATTTTCTCATTCACTTTATAATTTATAGTCATTTTTGATGAATCGGTGCCCATACTCCTATCAAAAGACACGACACCCATTTATTTATTGTATAATGGTTCTACTCGGAATATTACTCATCCCAGCCCATGAGGGCCTATATAACTCATGAATTGTGTCATTAAATCAATCAATCTCAACCAAGTTTAATACATGAATAATCCCACTATAACAACATTACTCAAAATTCACATGCATATTAAGAAATGTAAGGAAGTGAAATGCACCAATATGGCATGGAAATATGCAATACATGTGAATTATAGGTTCATATAATGATGAATGTAACAATGCTCTGTACCCTTAGATCATAGGTCCATGGAAGAAAGAAAATACTCATAAATGTAGTAATCCACACCACCACACAACCTGTGAATTACCCAATGATGAAATAATATCAACTGTAATATGAAAAGGATTAAAAAAATTATAATTATTAGAACATGATTTTTTTCCTAGAACATGGGTTCACGACACCCAAGAATGACTTATGAACATGTAAAAAAATCATAATCTCTAATATATTCTCTAAAAATAGAAAATAATGATATTAAAACAGCTCTCATACATCCTTGTGATGTCCCATGACACAGATTCCACTCAATGGGTTCCCTAAGTCAGATGGGCCACATTTCCTCAACCACATGTAGACGAATCCCAGAGGATGTCAACTAGTAGCTTGGGCCTTGGGTGTGTCTGTGGGGAGTTTTTTACCACAATACCAATGTTTAGAAAATAATATGGATGTTAAAATCTATAAATAGTTGACATAATATAAGTAAAACAAGTCAAAATATAAAATATAGTCAAAAATAAGAATTTATGATATAACATGAATAACATACAAGCATACTACAGCTGATGATGATATGTATTGTCACTAGAATACTAGAAAACATTGATACAAGTCAATAGACATAACATGTTAAACAAATTATAAACGAATAAAAAAATATCCAATGCTTCCCAAGTTCTATCTTGGTCAACTACTATAAATATCCATTCTAAAGAACAAGAATAAATGTGTTTTAAGGCTATGATTCCAATTTTCAACAAACATAACCATGTAATCTAAATAGGGTACAAAACAGATCCTAGAGAGGATGCGAGATAAATCTCGGTGGGCCACCAAAATGGTGTTTATAACAACCAAACTGTGTAATGTAAATGCAATAGTGTGAAAGCATGAATATATAACGTAATGTGGTGTAATATAACTAAATACAAAATTAACTATGTCATCCCTCGGTAGGAGACTGAATATAGCAAGTACATTTATTTAATCAATTACTGGTTTATAATAATAGGTTATACGAGGCATGGACTACACTGGTATAGTCTCATGATGGAGTAGATAGTGAATGTTCCATGGAAGTATCCAATGGAACGTAAGCATCGCGTGTCATCAAATCATTAGTAAATGTTCCGTGGCTGAGAATAATAGTGTAATCAAAGGATCATATTCCATGTTTTTCTGCAATATGTATCCTACGAAATATATGGTGATCTTCCAAGTTAATATGGGGCTATGTAGATATATGGACCTATGGTCTTTAGCCATGGAACATAATTTTCATAGCTGGATCCAAAGTTTGTATCTGAGGAAACCATAAAAAATTGTTAGGGATCATATGGGGTCATTTATGGAATCCATGAATAGAAAAGGATCAAGATCTAAGTAGGTCACAACCTAAGAAAGTCATATCCTTTAATTAGAATGGGGTTTCGAGTGCTCATGTAATTCCCCGATTGGAATCCATGGAGAGATCAAGTCAGGAAATTCCAATTTTATTACAAAGTTATATAATTTTTTTGTTCATCCCATTCCATTCATTAATGTGATATGGCCCAGTAGCATGAAACTAGATGTTCAATCCATGTGTTTCATTAGTGTGATAAGGCCAATTAACATGCAACCATTTAATTAATTCATTTGGTACATTCCCTGCATTCCGTTATTATGATAAGGCCAAGTATCTCACAACCATTCATTAAAACCATATAATGCATATTCTATATTCATGTATCAATCCACATCGATATATTATTATGGTAAGGGGTTCCATGGATATGCAACCTACTATTCATTTACATTTATGGCCATGTCATATTCTTAGTATTCATTCCAATTCACATTTCACATTTCATTATCAAATTGAATCACATACCTTAGGTAGGTAAAGTATTATAAATATATTGTACATGAAATTATGAAATTAAAAATATACATCATGTTATTTTACATAGAAAATATTAGTCTTAGAGTGGTCATTCCAAGGCACACCCAATTTTTTGAGAAAACATATAAACACACTAAACCAAGACTATCTCATAACCTTCAATATAGAAATGATGGAGTTTTGGTCATAACCACGGCAATTAAGCACATATATTGATAGATCATATTAATACGGTTCTAACGAGATTATGAATAGAATATAAATTATATTAAAGACAATAGATGAAATTAGTGGGCCCCACATGTCAAATCCAAAATCACTATACATGGGGGGATGAGATTAGAACACCCACATTTTCCTTGAATTAATCTCCTCCTCTTGTGTTGGTCCTTTATTTTCATCATATCGGATTAGATCTACGAGAATGATAAAAACACTTATTCCCTCATTACTCAGTCGAAAGCAAGAGAGATGGAAAAAAACTTTATAGAACTCAACTATTTACTGTTGTGCATCTGACATGATGAACGAATGTTTTATTGGATCAAAGTGGAAGGAGATCTCCAAACCCATAGCATTGGGTTTCAAAAAGATACTAAATGAGAGACTTGAATGTAAATCTTTTATAATCACCTATTAGGTAAGAATTAGGTTTCTTAATACACCAATAAGGAAATTTTTGGTAAAATTACCCAGAAAAATGTCTTCTACATTGGTTGTTAGAAAAATCGGAAAAATTTGGTGAATTTTAATGCTAATCCAACCATTTATTTTAGTGAAACTACCACCCAAGAGACATTGGTTGCTCATTTTCCCAATCATCTAGGTTGGTTATTAATTGATGGTTGAATACTCCATTTTTTCGCATCCCTTCTCCTCATAGTATAATGTTCTAGTATATACGGTAGTTACAATTTCAAATATATTTTTATTGATTGATATGATGTATTTTTGAAATTTCCCACACATGTATCTCTTGATATTGTACCCAAAAATTTATTATAGTTATAACTTGTATAGGATGTTATGGCTTGAGGTAACATACTGGGTTAAGGGGATGTGTTGGCTTGAGATACAGTGCCAAATGTTTGATACATATCATTATTGGTATAGTGGATCCCATGTATTAGTAGGATACTATATACTATTCTATATTGGATGATGATATTTTGTACTACATGATATGCACATTGTGACTCATAATCCTGATGTATTTTGGAATGAGTATATTTGGAGATTGATGGATCTCGACTTATGATGTTGTGGAAAAATATAAAAGTAATGGGAAAGTGGTAGTAGGGTTGACTTTATATTTTTTTTAAAATATATATATATAGTCACAATTATAAGATACATGGGGATTTTTAGCATTGGTGTGGATGGGAACACTGTATATGGGTTTACGTGTTTAGTTAGATATAATTTTTTCACTATGATTTTTTATATTTTTTTATTATTTTTAATGAAATCCTTTAAAGCAGATCTTACCTTGTATTCATGTTTTGAGAAACATACGTAACTATTAAATATATTTTCTAATAAACATTATAATCTCATATATTTGATATTATTTTACTAGGTTGAGGTTTTTCATGAGTTGTTCGGACCTTCTGGTCAATTCTAGGTTTTTGGGTACATATACTTATGTTTCAATTATATTAGTTCCACATGAAAACACATGTATTTATATGGGAGTTATTTCATCTATTTCCGTAGGATTTGATATGTTTATTTTACTTACACCTCTCGGTAATATGATATAATATAGTGTAATTCATTTTATTAGAATGTATGATGTGCCTTATATTCTTGTCCCTAACTCATGGCTTACTTGAGGCCTGAAATTTGAGGTCACATTCTACTAAAATCCATGATTGGACATGAGGGCAAAACTTTAGGGGTCTTAGGGGTTTATAAAAAAGTGATATCCATGGTTCTGTTAGAGGGATATAACAGGGTTTAGAGTCTGTAATAATTGAGATTATATGGTTTAGTAGGGAAATATCATTACCTATTTTCTGTATAAAATGTAATCATGAGAGACCTATTGACATGTGAATATTTACAGACCCATATATATTAATTAGTGAAAATTTTATTTCTATAGATATTAATAAAAAAACTAATACTGGTTTTAAGGTAGAGTCCTATGACAAGTTCATGCATCAATCATATTTCCCCTATCTATAAAATGTTTATAAAATGAGATATTTAATAATTAAAATTATTAAATAAATAATATTACTAGTTAACTAATATTAAGTATTATAAATTCAAGGATTCAGATTCAATATCCATTATTTCATTTTAAATCCATGGTTTTAGGTCATTGTCATTGTCAGGTATATGCTGACAATGTTCAACAGGATGTTATTTTTTATTACCACAAGGTGGAGGTCTATAGTGATAAAAGATGGGGGATATAAAATGAGAGTTTTAGTTCCAAATTCTTATAAAATATGAGGGATTCATTTTAGAAAATATTATTTATGACAGGTTAGAGGAGTTTAAGATAGATGTTAGTTTAATCCATGATCGAAAGGATCAATAGGTTTCATTTTCTATGATAATTCTATGATGAGTAGTGAGCTAGTGGAGTACCTAATTCCTTATGTTTAATTAATATTTTTATGTCAAAAAGAATTAGATCATGGTTCATTTTTTGAAAACATTTCTTCTTCTATTGCAAAGGTATCAATTACCTATAAACATCGTGCACTTCGTTAGGGGAGTTCTTCTATGCATTACTTTCAGAACCTTTTTAAGACCATTATTTAATATGATTCAGAAATTTATATAATGCTTTGGAGGCTAGGGAAATTACTTTTGAGGTGGTTTGAAAAAATATCAAGTATGTGGTCACCATGTTAATGTTTTTCTAAAATCTTTACATGTTGGAGATGGAAGTGTTTGTTGAGAGGATTCAATCCTAAAACTGATCATCACAATATGGGACACATCAGGGATCATAATGAAGTAGAGATATGGAATATGGTTTCAAGTATCCAATAAAAAGAGTTTGTAGTCAATTGGTGGTAGGTATTATCCCTCATCATCTCATTTCTCCTAGGGTGGCATATCTTAGGTCATTTTTTAATGTATTATATCTAAGTTTTTTTCCTAGAGTTTGAGTTCATCTATTCATTGAGTACCATAACTTTCATAGTATGAAGCATTACCCTTATTTACCAGTTCAAGTTCTTATATTAATTAATTTTTTGCAGTTTATGTAGTAGTACGATGATCTTTCTGGGAATTATCTATGAGGTGACATAGTGGGTAGAGAATATTGTAATGATATTACCCATACATAAGGGGTATATAATTTCCATGGAGGTGGACTTTTTTGGGAGATACCGCTCATTGAGAAGGTCTTCGTCATCTTCAAAACCCAACATTATAAGCACCTGCTGATCTATGCATTGTTTGAGATAGTCATTACTTGTTTTCATCTTGGTTGTATTCATTGATTAATTTAGGAGTTACATAGACATTCATGTCAACTTCACCCCACAATACATTGGCGCATTCTATGGAGATACATCTAATCCACTTTGCAATGACAACCCATGATTGAATGTGAGATTACTTATATAAAGTATGTAGTATAAATGAGTAATTGTTTTGTAATAACTACTCATATTGTGACTTAATAAGATTATAGTTACATCCATATTACATCGTTCATGTTATGGACTAGATATATTTGGTGCATGATATTTTCAATCTCTTTAGGATATAGGATTATTTAAAGATTCTATTGGAGATCACATAATTTTCCTTGGTGAGTTAGAATTATGGATATCTAAGATGTGTGTTCTATCCCAATCGTTCTTAATTTATGAGATGTTGAAATGTTCATTAAATGTTAAAAAAATGGTGTTACCCATTTTATTGTAATAGTAACTATATTTATTCATAAAAGGATATTGTCACGTTTCCCACTCATTGATAGGATGAGGTTCTGATCTAGAAACATATTTGTGTTTCTCATATCATTAAGTCCATTTTTAGTTTGGAAGTTAGTAATATGTGAGAGATATGAATGAATCTTGTTCTTCTATTGTAGTTAGGTTTTGTATGATCTAGTGTGACACATTGGATTGAACATGTTTTAATCATGTATAATGATGAGGGAAGAGTATAAAATGATGATGTGTTCTATTATATGATTTATTCTTCAATATAATATATTTGAAAATTGGTAAAATTTGAATTTATAATCTCATGTTGTTCATTCTAAGGGTAATGTCTTATAACAATAAGGAGTACATGTGGATACAAGGATTATAACAGAAATTTCATCTTTTGAATCACCAATCCTACTCTGCAGTTGTATAATTTATATATCATTTAAACCTATAAAAGGATATTCAGACCTAATATCTATCTTTTTTGTAATATGTTAAGAAGTTTAACTAGAAAATATATAATTTTCTTATGGAGTGATAAATATCTAAAATGTTTCATGCATTTGAAGAAAAAATTATTCAGTACTACAATACATTATTCTATAGGGATTGGAGTTCAATAATTTTTTTTCATGATACTTAATGTATTTAGTTTGGTTTTTTTGGATTCAATATTGATAACTTAGTTATATTGGGTAACTATATTTACTTACCCATAAGAGTTATTATGAATACCATAATCTTCAGTTCGATGTATTTTGGCTTGATTAGAGTTTATGGTGACAATAACACATCAGTGATCATTTTGTAGTTTTTATTCATCATAAGATCATATGGTATATATTATTTGATCATTACATAAACATGTGGTAGAGATAGTGGATGAGTTTAATATAGGATTACAACAATGATATTTTTTATACACTAGAAAATGGTAATGTTGTTTTGGATTTATGTAGAAAGATGTCACATTATGAGGATGTTCCTGAATATAAGGATTACAATAGAGTGCTGGAATATATCTCAGTGATACATTGTGATATGGGGGAGGTTATAGGAAGAAATATTATTTCCCAAAATAAATATAATTCATTTTTGGTGCTACAACTGTAGTAATACCATCTAGTGGATGTATTTTGTAACCAAGTTGTCATTTGAAATTCTCCTGATGGTTGGTCTATGATTAAAAAACACTAGGTGTTAATTTTGTTTAATATTTTCATTTCAATCGAAATCCATAATATGGTTTCCTCCATCATCCATATAACACCTCAAGTGAAACGTCATGGAGTTTAAAATCTTTTCCAATCTTTGAGAGGTTAGTTTTGGTGGCCTAGTTAGAATCATTCATTAGGAGAGTGTGTGTCTTGATGTTAGGTTTTATAGAAGGTGAAGTGTAAGAAACATGTTTTAAGTGGTTTTTAAAATCTGTTATATGGCACTAAATGTAATTGAAAAGAACTAATGATAGAATTTTTTTATTATGTTATGTCTACATAAAAGATCCTTTCATGCAACATGGGTGATTATGCAACATTTGATCAAATCAACCAACATCATACTCATTAATGAGATGATATTGTTGGATGTTTTCATAAGGTATCATTTGGAGGAGATGGAGAGAATACATGGGGTCCTGGGAATAATCATCTATGAATGTGATCATCATTTTTTTCTCCTGGATGTTGAAGGGTGTCTATGTATATTTTGGATATCATTTATTCTATTCCACTAATTTTAATATATTGATGGATGATTGGAAGGAGTGAACCATCCAGACTATTTAATAAATGTTCCATTATTGTGTCTATGAATTTTTTTTATGTGTCACCTTCCCTTGGTTTAGTTTTAATCCCATAATAATTTTCACTTCATCATTGTTATGAAACAATTGAAATAATTTTATTCCCAACCATTACACGCTCATTTATGCTGGACAACTGTTGGAGATGAAGTAATCCAAAGGTTGGAGCTACTGTGGAAAACAACGAAGATTGTATTAGTAAATTTATAGATGATTTATGTATCATAGAATAATTATATGTTCTATGTACATCATAAGAATATACTACTAGAGTTACATATCGGATGTCATATATTCTTGAAGGGGACACCTTATCATGGGTATTGTTGGATTGGTTGTGGGAGTATGTTTTTTTCCTGGGTTAATTATCCCTTCCATTATGTTGGAACATTTTTATACATGTTATATCAGAAAAAAATATCCATAAGATGAGCTGGATACCTTTTTTTCATATACCATCTCTTTTCCATGAAATTCAATATTAAACCATGATAATTAATGTTTTATAGTTCAACATTGACTATAATAAAACTATTGAGGAGTGGCCCATGAAGTCCTAGGACTAAATTGAAAGCATATAGTATGGGAATTGTATTGATTTGGTTCTTTTATATTGGGGAAATTGTTGTGTGAAAGAGAGAACCCTGAAATGTGAGTCACATATATGAAATCAGTAAATAGAAAATTTTCCATTTATCACATCACTTGTTTTAACACATGTTATTGATATTGAACCTTCATTTTTGTGAATGAGATAGAAATATATACCATTTCTAATTATGTTCTTAAACTCATTTGAGATGTTTTTATCTTGATGGAATATTGAAGGTATTGTTTAATGTTGTGTGGATTTTCACATTTTCATCGAAGTGAGGTTTTTAATATCATGTGATAGAAAAATAAATGATAGTTATATCATGGATTGGATTCTTTAAAAAAACATTTCTTATTCTTTTTTATATCTATGTTATGGTTTGGATTCTCTATTAATATAATGATTTTTGATGTTTTTAAGGTAATTATTCAAATATTAATATACATTTCTTTTGTGACTTTTTATAATTCAGTGGTCACAAAGATGTTTCAAGGGATTTATAACGTATTTTGATGTAATTAATTGTGATAAAATCTAAAAATAATATTATCTCAGGTGGGTACATTTGTTGTGGTGTAGGGATAGTTGATATGGTGATCAAATATTTGTTGTAGTATAGGGTCATAAATAATTTTATTGTTCATCTAATACAATTAATGGGTGGTTATACAATGGATTTGGCCTATTATATAAGCCATTACTAGTGGTCAATATTTATGTTATAGAGTAAGGAGTCATTGGAGAAGGTTATTTTGGAGGATCTACAAAATCCAAAGAGTGGAACCATGGGTAGGTGACCATAGTGTATCACCATCATTAGAAAATAGGAAATGTGGCATGGTTGTTATTTCTATGTTGGAATACCTCATAGCATAGTAGGATCAATGCCACATATGGTGGAATGGATCTTAGACACACTTCTACCTATGTAAATGTTGTGCTCCATTGGGATATACATTAGTACACCCTATGTCATGAGGTTCTATGGTGTGGTCCAAGGTTCTATGTTGTGGTCTTATAAAAAAAATCTATACCATAAATTACATCTAGTGATATTTTACTTAATATTGCCTAATATTTTGTCATGAAATCTAGGTGACCAAGGGTGGTTTTAAGATTAATAAATCCTTTTCCCATTATATGAATCTGTAGATTCCATTAAATGATTTGATGTGATTTTTGGTTTGTTCAACCTCCGTGTAATACAGGGTTAACTTTGTTAAACATCTTTTTTCTCTCATTCATCATTAAATATAATGATGCGTAATCTCAATGATTTTAATTTCATTTCCTTTATTTTTTATTTCTATTTTTTTCTTCACACAACACCCTTAGGAGATAATAGCTTCCTCATTGGATTTTTTATTAGAGATCAGTTAAGTTAGGCTGTTTTATTTTATAGAATGTCAGAAGATTGAGGTTGGTGAATTTTTTACTCTCTATTTTATTTATATGAAATAAAAAATTTACACTGTTTTGAACCATTAAATGGTTTTGTAACAAAGAATATTAAATATTCTACCAGATTATAAAATCACTAAGTTAATTTTGGTGATTGAATGATGTTTATTTCTACCATCATATCTCATTACCAATATATACTCTAAATAGTGTTCTATGTAGATTATGATTTTATAGAATATTTTTTTATTTCATATTTTTTCATGTCAAAGAATTATATTTTTTATAAAAAATTTAATTTATTAGATGGATTTTGGGTAAATAATTAAATAATATGCATGATTATGAAATTTCATGTTTCTTATAAATTTTATAGAAATCAAATTGACAAATGTTTTAATCATTAATTGAATGTTTTTTCCTTATGTTAACATAATGGGATAAATAAAATCCAACATGGATGATTATTTATGAGAATAATAATGAAAATAAATTAAAATGAAATTTAGTCTACTCTATATTATTTAAAAATGGTATTAATTCTAGAGTGTGTGTGTAAATAAAATGATAACTCGTTATAACAGATTCTGTTGGTAACTCATATAAATAATCTAGAATATTTTAATGGGTTATTTCAATAAAGAAGAAAATATATTGATTGATGAAGATAATATTTTGTGGTTATGAATACCCATTTGATTTTGATGAATGAATGTATTTTGTTTGGGTCTGAGTGAGACCATTTTCATATAATAGATAAATGACTTGTTTTTGGATCATGATTCCCTATTAACCATGACAGTTGTTTCATCAATTTTTCTGGGCTCTATATGTGATCCATTCTATTAAATTTTATTTGATCTTTGGATGGAATATGGGATAGGGGTGGGGAGCCTTGAGCTCAAAGAAGTAGTCGAAGCCTATGAAAGTGACAAGCATGGAGATATACATGAAATTTTAGGGATTACATGAGGATTATGTAATGGTTGCACAAAGGGATTAGTCCATATGGTTATGAAATCTAGGATGTTTTACTATTTAATCTAAATAAAGTGTTATATAACCATTTTAATTATTTCTCAAAAATCCATTCCCCAACTTTTGAATTAATTAGATGATTTTTTTATTTATCTATTTAATAGAATAATATTATTATTTCTTCGATTTTCATGAGTAATGTAATGGTATTAATGATTAATTTATTAAAAAATTAAAACCACAAGTTTTGTTTTTTTGGAATATAAATGATAATCTTAAATCGTTAGGAACTTTGGACTCAATTTGGATTATTACAAAACAAATAATCAAATACACATTGATGTTTTTTGAAATTAAATTTTAATAAAATTAATTAAAGGATAATTAATTAATGATAAAAAAGTATGATAATAAAAATAAATGAATTAAATTAATGTATCTCTATAAAATTCAGTTTTTATTATAGGATACAAATTCCTTATCATTGGAAGTTAAGTATTTCAGTAATTTTATTCAATATTTGATCATAGAACTATTATATGAACATAGTGTGGCTGTGAGCTATGTTATATCATGTATGTTTTACAATTTCATTCTTATAGATGACTACCCTGTATACCCCTTCAATTTTCACCCAGAAGTTGTCTGTGGTATTTTCCATGGTGGTTATCATTGATATATATGATTATTGAGGGATGGGATAGATTTTGGATATTTTTTAGACAAGTATCATTGTATATTATATCCAAAGTATTTTTATATGTATGAAATATATATGCTATTATTGATTTAGGTTCCTTACTCGATGTAGTGGTAGAGGTGTCTTGAGTTATTATAGTAGATGTAAGCTACACACACTAATAGTTATGATACAAACTATAAACTACGTGGTTTATATAAGGAGATTTGGATGAGATGATGAAATTTTGTAATATAATATATGAATATTATAATACATTTCCCATGTTTTTAAAGGAATATTTAATTTTGGAGACATATAGATCCTAACGTGTGATGTTCGGGTGGAGGAGAAAATCAGTGGGGAATCGGTATCAGGGTACCCCTAAAGTTTCATTACTATAAAATATGATCACTTATAGGTGATAAATGGTTTTAGTTTTCCATGGTATGTCTAAGATAATTATATACATTTCTATGTGATGAGTTGGCATCACTTATTGTTTAGTGGTCTTTAGTCTGCATTCTATTTCTTTTACATAATAGGATTTGTGGAAGATCATAATGAAAATACCTACTATACAAACCCTATATAATAAAAACTGATATCAGGTTAGTTGAAGCATATTGGACATTAGGGTGAATATCACTATCATGTTATTTTGTTGGAACTATTTTATATTTTTAGTCATTTTGTATTTTTCCTATCAGTTCGACAATTTATTTTTTAGATGTACTAGTTATGTATGAAATTACATGTATTCATATGAGGCTTGTTAATTAATTTTTTAATTTTAATCTATTTTATCTAAAAATTTTATCTCTTTCAAATTTTATTATTTATTTTATTATGTTTAAATTGTTTGTTTGATATAACCATAGTGTAAATCGCTATCCTCTAACCTATGGAATGAGGGACTTGGGGGTGGTCACCATCACCCTCCTATCATTATCAACTAATGTGGGATAAACCTGGGGGTGGGGGTTCTGAATCAAAATGTTTTCCTCATGCCAAAACATGATTATGTGATTTTAATAAAACATTTATGTTTCTAACATTCTTTTATCAATTAAGGTTTTATTAACCATTTAATTTATGTGGGTTTCCGACCAATATATTTGAAAAGATTGAATATATTATTTCCAAAATAAATATTTTTATTAAACAATTATTTCAGGGGGGATATGATAAACATATATTTTAGAATTTAATTTTATTCAAATAAAATGTATGTTATTAGTATCTTTTTTTATATGAAACATCAATACTCTGTAAACTGTGATATGGTAAATCATTAGACACTAGAAATAATATTGAAAGTTATATATTTTAATAACCACATTATCAACTATAATTATAAATATTTTAAATAATTAGTTTTTATTTATTCATTCATAATAAAAAAAGAACCCGATTTTAGACAATTTCAATTTGTATATCAAAATTTCATTTTCCAAAAAAAATTATTCTTTTTTAATAATTTCAATGAAATTATAATTATTATTTAAAAAACAAGAATGATTATTTGAAAAAATTAATATCATTTATTAAATCAAAATTTCAAAATAATTTTGTTAGGAATTTTTCAGAATTTTTTTAAAAAGACATATTTTTTTAGTGAATAGTGAAAAATTCTTATTTCTCTAAAAATTGTAAATTCAATTCAATTAAAAGTACCAATATGTTTTATATTATTTTATAATGTAATTTTCTTACTTATATTAAAAATAATATAATTATTTACATAATAATTATCATTTAACTTGTTTTTGGAAAAATTTTAATTCTCAAAGTAGAATAAAATTTTAGTAAATATAATAATTATATGACGGTGGTGTGTTTTATCTAAATAAATTAATAAAATCGTTATTGATCAAATTTATAAATAATATTTATATTTTATGTATTTATTATCATTTTTCATCATTTTTTATGGTTCTTTGAATGAAATCATTCCAATTAAACTATGTTTTAATGATTTCTAGTATCTTTTTCTAAAATGAGATTTCATTGTTAGTTGTATGATTATATAAAATTAAATTCTAACATATATAGAAATTGATTGTAGAAAAAATTATTCCATATCTTGAATAAAAAAATATTTTAATCTAATAATGGGAAATAAATTTATAGTCATAACAAATAGTATTAATAGTAAACATTTGTTACAATCGTTATAGTTTAATTGGGTTTACCATGGTGTTAAATAATGATATAATGGTAAGATTTATTAGAAACCCATTATAATTAATATTTTTTGAATATATTTATACCTTATCATATATAAAATAAAATCATTATGATTTGGGAGAAATATTCCAATGAATCTGACTTTATATCAATAAAATATTTCAATAAAATCCATGTATATCTCTCCCCACATATATTAAAGGGAACCTTTCAACCTCCTTACTCACACAATTCAAAACATATTGATGAGAAAATATTAACATATAATAAATCACATAATCCAAAATCTTATACAAGATCTTCTCGCCACCCCTTTTGTCCAATCATTTGAGGAATAATATTTAAGCCAAATAGAGACTATAAATGAAGAATTATAAATCTTAATCAAACTCATTCAATTTTATTTATAATTAAAACTTACATAAAAGTGTTTTATTTTTAAAAACATTATACATATTATATCATAAATTTAATTATATTTCATTATTACTGTGGAATAAAATTTTTTTTACACATTCATAGTTAATTCAAAAAAAGTGATGCACTTGCGTACATGTTGACTACTGCCTCCAAGTAGTGATATGATTCAATTTTCATCACCATATTTCATTGTTTCTTATAATTATTTATTTTATGTTTATAAATTATATTTAATACCCAATTATGATTATCTGATTACACCAACTTGAATGTGATCTTTTCGTCTGATTCATTAGTAAATGATAATGTTGCTCGTGCATACATGTGGACAACCACCTCCATGAAGCTAAGTGATTTTTTAAAAAAATCTGATTTACATGGATGGTGATAAGGAATAAAATAGTGAAATTATAAAAAAAACATTATAAAATATTTATTATTTAAATTTATTTTTTCAATTAATTATATTCATTTCATCTATCAAAAAGTGGAAAGATCAGTGGTGTGTATGCACAATGTAGCATCTATATAAAGTGATGTAATTCATTTTTCAGCACAACATAATATAAACGGTTATCAGTAATTATATAATAAATATTTTATATATTTTTATAAATATTAAAATTAAGATTTCGGAGGAATCATGTTCAAGTTTCAAGGAATATAACTTCCAAACTATAACATACATAGAAAATGAACCGGTTGACTCCCAAAAGACAACATTAAAATATTTTTTTAAAAAAAACAGGTTTTGAAATGATATAATTGGATAATATATGATAATATATATATATTTATATATACTAATTTTACACTTTATTATGATTATAAAAAAAATATTATATAAGAGACTGAGAGATTATGTATTTAGTGAGATATATGGTAAGGGTAGCAACTCGATTTTTCATCATTGATACATGTTTTTATGTTATGAACAAATTTATTTTTTTAATGGACTATATAATAAAAAATTAATGTATTTTTATTTACCACATTATTTTATTTATGGAATTTATATAACCATGTTATTTCTAGTATTCTAGTGACGTTAGATTTAAAATTTACAGAATTTTTATTGGTTATTAATCTAAATTTTGTTTCATTAGGACACACAAAATAGTATGCATGTATTTAGGTTTTTTAGTTATATATATTGATATATTGACATGATATATCATATATAATTGTTATTTCAAAGTATCTATATATTATATTCAAAATTATTTCTTTCATGTGTATTTCATTTGAATGTTACCAAATTATGAAGGGTTTATCATCATAAATGTTATTTATTAGGAAATATGTTCTGTTATAAACCTATTTTATTTTAGGAGGTGTATCTAGATGTAATTTGATATGTTTCATAAGTTATACCAACATGTTAATGTTTTTAATGTTTCAACTGAATATATTTATTTTTTGGGGTTTATGAATCCAATGCTTCCAAAGTTTTAATGTTTTTATGTTATAATCTCATTTTTACCAAGAACGTAAATGATTAAATTTTTTTATGATGAAATTATTTTATATATCTATTTAAATATTATTTATTTTCTTCTTTAATACTTATTATTAGATATTCCATTTCTTTTTATCATGTTTTTTCTATTTATGTACTCAAGAGTCCAGATTGTTTTACTGAAAACCAACTGTATTTATATCTTTTATTTAGAAACATTTTTCCTGTGAATAAATACTTTTCAATATGTTTTAAATAATATTTTACCATTATTTCAAGATATATTAAAATCATAATTCACTTGTTTTATTGTTTTTAAATATTTCATAGAATATTATTTTCATTTTCTTAGTTTAGTAATTAATACTTCTTACTAGAATTTTGAATGGACGTTTTGTATTAATATACACCACATGAATTATTTTTCCAAATATAATTAAAAACAATTATATCTTATTAATTTATAATCATACCTGGGTTAATTATTCCATCATAATATCAAAATTATTATTTTTTTAAAATTTTGATTTAAAACTGAAAGGGTATTTTCCTCATGAAATGATCAAATAAAATTTTCAAAGAGTTATTATAAATGAAAAATTATTTTTATGTTTCATATAAGTTAATTGGAAAATGATGAAATGATAAAAAAAATTATTTCAAAGGATGGTTTATGATTGTGATGATAATTTTAAAGAAACACATATTCCTTCCACTGGTTTTGATTTAAGGATATGATGAATGTTTTTTGATCTTATTCGACACATATGATTTGTTTTAATTATGTGATGGTGGGGTACTAAATTATATTCCCCACCATGGAATTTCTTAATGAAAGATATCATATAAGATAAAAAGATTATATTTTAGAGTGAACCTTGTCTATTGATGGACTATTTCCATTGTGATAGTATAAGGAGAGAACCTTAAAAAATGAATTGATAAAATGGAGAATAAACCCAATCCACTATGATGGTTATAGTAGTTATTATTAAATAATAAATATAGATTCTTTTATTATTTTTATTTCACAAATATATCTATCATTTTTTTGATTTAAAATCATGGATCATGATTGATTAATGATGATCCCAAGAAATTATTTTTTATTTATTTTTATTCATTAATAATTATTTCATGATTTATTATTATGATTTAAGATTTGGTGGGTTTTATTATTTATTGTTAAAATCAAGTTCTCCTTCCCTATATTTTATATTATAATGATTGATGATGATTGATTGATATCTCGTATGAGTATTGCTATTGAGTTTATAAGATCACTTTATCATATGTTTACTTTTCCTAGGAAACATGGAAATTATTTATGTATATTTTGTTAATGAAGGGTGATAATTTTTAATAAATTAATGGAAAATAATCCAGATCATTTATACAACACTTTTTTCATGTATAAATCATTTAATAATCACTAAACCGTTATGGTTCAACAATATATGGTATTCATATTTATTTAATATTTTTATAGAAGGATATTATATTTATTTATGAAATGCTTGTGATCTATATAGATCAATAAATGATTAAAATTTCAACATTATGAATAAAATATTTAAAAATACACTTCATACACAGTGAAACTTTTTATGAGTGTCTATTTTTCAACTAATTCAACCTCATGGGACAACCTTATTCATAGGTACTCATTATATGGTTTCTCATTTATTTACCATTCATGTGACTAATTTAAATTATAGACAATACATTAATTCAATGAAATAATAATAATTGGAAGACACATAAATCTCGTACAAATGATGTTATCCAATCAAGGTCGCATCTCTACTAACATTAAACATCATGTAAAAATATTCTCTATAGTGAATATTTATGGTCACTATCTTACCCCATTACTCAAAGATTTATGAAGATAAAAATCAATTCCCAATCTATATTTCTGATGGTAAAATTTAATAATTTAAAGTAAATCATTATCATTTTTTGATGTGATCTATTTCTAGTTTTCCTCCTAATAACCTCATATTGAATGACCATATACAAAGTAAAACCTTATTAATTGTAACATTAATATAATATATATTCTTAACCACTATAATATGTTCTATAAAACTCTTAACGTAGTGGATTATATAATCCTTGATCGGAGTAAATTAAATTAACATCATCACTAATTGATTATAATATTTCTTATATCAAAATTCTTTTTTCTCTAAATATTTATTATTACCAATATATTGTATATCATTTCCCTTTAAATATAGGATAACCCGTCCCTATATATTTTGTAACAAAAAATCCATTCAATAAAACTTCTTCACCCAAACATTACACTTTTAGAATGTAATATCCTTTAATACATGGTGACCTCAAACTATATTGTGAAACTCGTTAGAGGGATCAAAAAATAGTTATATAAAATATACTATAAATTAAAAATGAATAATGATTCTACTTATATGAGTTCTAAATCATTCTATCTTCAGTTTAGTCATCTAGAAATCAATACCTCATGATATGATTCCACTTGTTTTACACATATTTATCTTCCACATGTTGGAAAAAACATGTCCATCAATATTTTTATGGTGGAATAACGCCATAGAATATGCTAGTTCCATGATGTCCAAAGTATACAATAAAAATATATCCAAATAATTGTACTATAATTAATATATTTGAAAGGAGTAGATTATATTTTGGAAAAAATATCAAATGAAAACAAAGAATGAGAACATCCAATAAACTTTAAATGGTTCAAATGTGAGTTATAATACATATGATTAATACCGATTTAGATTTATTTTTCGAATATCAATATTGATAATATAGACTAAGTCCAAAAAATCCTGATTAATTTCGTCATACTGAAATTGTAGAGTATATCAAGTGAATCTGGTCACCCCAACCTCCTGGAATTTTTTGGGACAAGTCCACTAGATTCAATAACATTGGAATGAACTTTATTTGTATAAAGAATTCCACTATATCAACTCCATATTTTGGAACCCAAATCCCTCTTCTCAAACTTTTTTAAGATTAATTTTTTATTTCAAATAAGAACTATAATTTATATTCTTTATATGATAACCACATATAAAATCATTTAAAGTAACTCCTACTCTCCAAATATTTAATTTTACTCAATGCATTTTTCATTTCTAATATTTACATTATGAAAATTAATCAAGGTGTTACTTCCAATTACATATTCTTACTGCTCAATTTTATATAAATTTTAACTTATTGTCTTCCATATATTAGCTACTTTTTATCAAAAATTTCAATATGAAACTGTGGAATTTAGAGATCCAAAATGTATCCATCAACTAGTTTTCGATTCATGAAATAAAAGTGAGGTTTTCATCAAATTTTGTTATAACCTATCCATTAATCCATGATGGTATCATGTCATTAATTTTGACTAGATAAACATAATTATGTACCATTACTAAATATATACATCAATTTAAAATAAATTATAGGTTAAATTGTGTCTTGAGTATTAATTGAAGAGATAATTAGTACTGGTGGAGTTCTTGATAGTGTACAAATTCTAGGATGATCGATAATGAAATAACATGGAGTTGAAATTTTTTGTTTTACATCAGATAAAAAAAATTAATTAATATATGGATGTATTTTCATGCCATTGAAATTTTAATTTTATTACTTATTTTAATCCAATTTAATTAATTTATTCGCATCATCGATTTAGTGGCCTTGTGATGTAATAAAATAAATATGAGAACATGGATGAATATTTTTTTTATCTAAAATGTACAATAATGTGTTCAGGTATTCTTAGGTTTTCGCAAACATATGTTTATGAAATTATAGTGTAATATGTTATTTTATGATTATAATATTAATAAAAATCATTCGAGGTAAAAAATTAATGACTAATTCATAAATTGAAATCATTGAGATATGGAACAATCGATTAATATGGATAGAAACACAAATTATTTGGAGGGAATGCGTTTTGGAAAATTGTTTCAACAAAATTAATTTATGGGAACTTTAGAATTTTTAAATTTATCTAAAAATTAATATCCTGTTATTATGAATATTATTTTTCATTTTTAGTAAGTTATAAAACCAATTTATTAAACTGATTGAGCTACTATAAACATTTTAGATTCATCATTTCAATATGATTCAAATAATTTTTATTTTAATATTGTTATTCTATCAAATGTGATGTATCTATAATTTGATTTATAATTTTCCCATTAATATTAATAACAATATTATTCCATTATAAAATTTAGGTGTATTGAACTTTTTTCATCAATATAACCAGAAGTCATAAATTTTAGTGATTGTGCATCATTTTGAAAAGGCATATTGGTATCATGAGATGGAACCCCTAAAAAGAGTTTATTATCTATGATATAACTATATAAAGGAGTATTGGAGATGTAATGTTTATTTTTTATATATTTATAATAAATAAACAATAAAAATATAATTTCCATATTTTACATGTTTTTTTCAACTAATATTTCAAATTTTGTTAAATTAATTCCTCTTTACTACTTTTTGTAATCTGTCACAGACAACGAAATATTTACTAAGGATTGGCTCTGATTAAATTCACATAATACCACCTGAAAATTTTCAATCGAATAAATTTTTTGTTCATCAAATGTTACTGAATCCATTATATATTTCAATATCGTGTTGTTTAATGTAAATCTATGATAATATCCAACTAATACTAGAAAAAAAAGAGTCTATGGAATAATATTTTTTCATTACCATGACATAACCACAATTGTATTTTCCATGATAACACATTGTAATTCATCTAGAAAAATATTAAAAGTAAAAATCACCACATAATTCATAAATATAACTTCATAAATATAACATATGATATATACTGATAAAAATTATATAAAATAATTTCAAAATATAACTCCTGATATTTTTCTTTCATTTTGTAAAGAGGGATATAATCCATAATTACTAAAATAACAGAAAATATATATATATGTGTGTGTGTGTGTGTGTGTGTTTGTGTGTGTGTAAAATCATGTTCTTAAAACACATCATGTCTTTATAATCCTCAACAATCACAGAAGCGAAGAGTAAAATAATAATGACTATATCAACAAGGGAATGTTTTTCTAGAATATCAATTTATTTAGATAATAAAATATTATTTTTATACAAAATAATGATCTTGGAAAACCAAATATATATCTTCAATTGAAAAAATAGATCACAAATCGTTGTAAATAAAAATTATTTTTAATCGTTACTCAGTTTATCATCTAATAAAAAATAAATAATGTTATGCTAGTATAAGTTTTTTTAAATAACAATAATAGTGTTATTTAATGTGAAATAATTTTTTTAATCAATATATTGTTAATATTATCATCATTTTGTAAAATTATTAATCATATATAATTTATTATGTTTCATTAGATGAAAAAATAGAATTCAGCTTATGAAAAAAAATAAAAATAAAATCTATACATCAATTTAATGTGGTTGTATATAGAAATTATCTAAGATAAAATCATAATACTAATTGACGAAAATAGTAATTAAATATGTATATCCAACATCGAGGGTCCGAAGAACTAGTCCCTTAAAATCAGTTAAAAATACAAAATAATGTTTATTTATATGTCTGTTTGTACTCACATAATAATTTCAACCTATGAGGAATATGAGGATAATGAAATATAGAGAAAAATTGTGAAATAAATGAAATAAATATTGGGTATATAAAATATATCTAATGAAAAAATCCATCCTAGTAATTAATTAATATGTCTTTATATCAAAAATTATAAAATATCGTGATATATTGACAATAAAAAAAATATAATTGGTGGAAACCTAGAACCATTATAATTTGGAATATAATATTTTATTGAATAGTGTTGATCTCTTGTAACACAGTATATAATTTTTTCATCAGTATAAACATTTATTTAATATTTTCATTGGAAAATTTTTATATTCCCATAAATAACTATTCAACATTAAAATGTCACAAAAACGAGGTAGTTATACACAAAGTAATATTTAGGTTTAGTGTTTTAGAGAATTAAAACAAATTAATATAATAAAATGGATATCTTCATCATTCAATAGAGAATGTTTTCGATTATACCAATAATTATGTATTATATAGAAATTATCTTACATCCCAAAAAAATTCATCAATGTGATAAACATGTAGACATATAAAATATATTACACTTTTTATTAACATGAAAAAATAAATTGACAATATTTGTGATCCCAAATGATGAGTAAAGAAAAACATACATTCAGATATATTATATAATAAATATAGAATAAATAATGTGGTCATAATTAATGGTAAAAAAAATTCAAAATAACTAATCTCCTAATATTGAACTATATTCACAAATTGTAATGCCTGAAATCACATGGATTACATTGAATCCTTTCTTACAGAATGAATTCATGATTCTATTCATCATTAATGTTATCATCAATTCCTTTTTCTCAGAAATCAAAAACAAACCAACCACAAAATTAAAAATGGAAATGTACATATATGGGAAAAAATTCCCTCAATATCGAACTTTTTTTATCGCAGGGGACTTACTACACAATTCAGGGGATATTTAATATTAGTACCCACCCCTTAATAATATTTTCCAATTCGTTTATCAAATGAATAGATGAAATAATTGTTACATTATTTATAAACATTCCCTTTAAATTAATATCTGTATTGGAATGACTGAATTTAAAATGATAATACATTCATTATTCAATAAAATGAATTAATTTAATATATCCAATCCTAAGTAAGAAGATATATAGTATACTTTTATAATATCTCAAGGGTGTCAAAGGATCCCTGTAGAATGATTACATATAAGAAAAAACTTCCAATTAATAAAAATCTAAATATAATCCCGTATGAAGGTATAATTTGTTTTATTATTTAATTACCCAAGTGTAGTCTCTATAATGAATATTTTATGAGGGGATTTGTTAGTTAATTCATGTAATATAACTCCTAAGGATGTACAAATATTTCAACACTTGTATGTTTTTAATTGAAATAACATTAATTATATGAAATTATATTGTTTTCAAATCTATTTATGTTTATAATATGTGTGACAAAAAGATAAAAATGGTAGTTTATACAAAACATGATATATTACAATTAATTAATATAGAATATCTCTCTAAGAAAGAAAACTGATATGGTAAACCCCCATAGAAATTTCTTACCAAATGAATAAATAAAATATAATGGATAATTAATTGAAAATACTTTTAAATCCCATTATTGATTATTTAATAACTATCATAAATTCATACATGGATAAATGAAAATAATACTAATGAAAAATTATTTTATAAAATGAAAACATACTTTATTAAATGGTAATTGAGTTGAAAACCCATAAAAATTGTGTATTAATGAAACGATATAAGATTAAAAAAATTAACAGAAAACAATTTTTTACTAATTAAAACATATAAAATAAAATTTGGTTAATAGTATAAAAATATACCTAAACAATGTAATATTTAGATGAAAACACATTTGGGTTGGGTAACAAATGAATCGAAATATATTGTAATCGATATATTGAGGGAGGGGAAAATAGTAATATTTATTAAATAATGAAAAAAATATATCAAGGGATATTAATATACACCATGTATTGAAAAATAGTTATATAAGTAAAAATTTCTCTATTACATGAAAATGAAAAAAAACATTACCTTTATATTGAACATCACTAAAAGCTCATTATCCCCCTTAATAAATAACATAATGATAACAATAACTCATTAATTAAAATTTAGAATCTATTAAACTTATTACTCAATTGTTTTAATTATTTAACATTTACACATAAATTAGATATTGATAACTCGGAATGATACATTGATACAAAAAAAGAAGTTTGAATTGAGACTTCTTAAAATTCATGACATATTGTATATTTTATATTAATTTTGTATTTATGTAGATATGATTCATTATATTATGTAAGTAGTTTGATAAATGGATAAATAATTAATATGAATATAAAAAATTTTATAGTGGTTCAGGAAAACAGATCCTCTATCACACTCCAAAAACACACTCTCTATAAGGATGGACCATCAAAAAAGTAGAAATTTTTTATTAATAAAAGACAGCAAAAATCCAATCAGTATGGGAGAAAATAAATTAATCTAAGGTCTTTGGATTTAAAAATGTTCAAAAACTATGGTGGAAGGGATCCCAAAATAAAAAAAAACTCTCCTCTTGAGAAAAACTAGTTGCAATAAAACCATCAACCTTATTATCACATTACCATAACAACATTGTGCATGATGTTGAAATAAATAAGAAAATTCATTAAATAGACATCAGTTTATTTTATATCGAACAATAATTCCACAGATAAGACCGAGAAGTTGATACTCTACCTCTACTAAGTGTAAACTTCTGAAACTCTAATAAATAAAAAAAAGACTGATTTGATTAAATAAATATGTTCTTATACATAGGTATCACAGGAACTCGATTAATTATGATCTTTATATTCCTAGATAAATGTATTCAACAATGAATAGCATCAAAGAAATCCTAGTTGTGGATAATCCTCATTAAAAATTACTATCTAATATACATCCACATTTACATTTCATAATGATGAAAGATGTTTATATTTAAAATGTATCTTCTATATAATAAAAACTCATTTCATGCAGCTCGGTATTTAAAAAGGATATTTTACATAGACCTTAATCTAAATATATAAAATACTATTTGAATTTATATATAAATCTTTCCTTTCAGTCGGTTTAGTATATCCAAGACTGTCTCTTAACAAATCACAATCATTACTATTTAATTCATTTTAGAGATTTATAACATCGTTTATAATTATAAATTATTTATTCTATTTAATATGGTCCATTGAGACATTAGTAAAACATCTTTAATATTATATTTACTTCCTTTCAGACCTTTCACTAAATTATATATCATATCGTTAATTCAAAAATCCATTATTGAATAGTAGAGAGTATTATTCCTTCATGTGACTAAAATTCTCAAAACATAGGGTTGACAACATATGGGTGCTTAAAAAAATAGGGTTGATGTATCAGAAACTTTATTATGAAAATTTAGGGTTCTTTAAATTTATATAGTTGTTTTTTAATACTCTCCCTTGTTCACAAATTAAGGGTTTCTGAAAAAAAAACTCTAATAGTGTAGTGTGCATGATCCATTGATGATATGCAAGGATCAAAGATTAAACATTAAATATTCTTGACATAAGTCTTGAATTTATTTTATTTTATGTTGAGGAAGTTTTCAAGTTTAGATCCTTATAGAATTAGGCTATAACTCATACATAACAAAACCATAAGAATACCGAGTGAATACTTCCTAATAGTATACACTTTTACAACAACTGAAACCCATTAAAAGAATCATGATTTATTTTTGAGTAAATATCTTATATTCTATCATCACAACATCCTATTTTCTCTTATCAATTTTAATAAATATGATAAAAATTTCAAATACTTGGATTAACACAAAATGCTTGGTAAGGGGCATAAAGGTAAGAATCAAGCCGTTATTCCATTAATATTTTAAATTCACTAAAACAAGTTCACAAAATCATATTTTTCAACCATAAAACATAAACCCATTAGATTACCTCATGAAATTAAAATATTCATTTTAAAAAAATACAAATAATTTATCATAAAGGTATATTTTGGAATTCATATCATATTATAATTCTTGGAATTTTTTATAGATAGTATCCTTCGTGGTTATATTTGGAATACACCTTATAGTGTGTTCCATAATTCTATAAAGAAATAACCAACTAGTTAACACTATCTCATTAAATGATGTTGTCTCAACCATCTTCATTTTATCATGGATCCACCCATATACATAAACAATACCCAAGATCCTTATTATAATCATATCACATAAAACAATCGTAATGTAAAAAAATAACAGTTCCAATTTGAAATCACAAGATTTAATTTCAATATATTGATATAATAAATCTATTCTCAAAACCAATTTTAGTACCAAAATACCTAAAAAGGAAATTTATTAGATATTTTTCATTAAAAAACAATACATATTTTAGAGTATTCCAACTATAAAATAATAGTTACCTCAACATAAAAGACATAGTACGTATATTGGTTAAAAAAATATTATTTTTTATTTTAGTAAATGGATTCATATAAAAATGTTCATTGTTAAGAAATGTGAATGATATTAAAAGTTAAAGGGGTTGATTATACATTGGGTAAATTAATTTGGTGTATAACATCAATATATGACTCAATTATTGGAGATTGAGAGGAATTCATTTACCTTGAGTATGAATAAAAATGTAAAATATTTGTATTCTGGAATAAAAAACATATTTTAATTTATACATTATTGAGAACCATTTTCATTATAATTATTCCTTTTATATATTATATTTATATTTTATAATAATTACTTAAATATTTATGTTTATATCATTCATTTTTTGGATATTTTTTACTTGAGTGGAAAATGAAATTGGTATGATATCAATAGTTAATGTGGAAATATTTCCATAATATCTATAATAATATTAATTACCCAATAGTCACATTATTATGTTAATCATTAATTCCTATAAATCCATTAATTATGGTAATAAAAAGTGAACACAGTTATAATCATGGATACAGTTGTCCCTATGTGCAAATGAGTAATATTTTAATTTTCCCGTGATTACTATAGAAATGAGGTAATTGTTGTTTTATCAATCTATAATTATCATAATATAATTAATATAATTTTTATAATATAAATATATATATATATATCATTCTAGTTATTTTGTAAGTATAAAATCACATCACTTTGTGGAGGTGATTGTTCAGACATACGCACAGACTATGTTATCATTTTTATGTTCAATTAATGTGAGAAAATAATTGATATTTTATTATATTACAATTGTTTATATGTCACTAATATCACATATGAAAAAGAATTAAATCTTATAACCTACCAAGATATAATTTTATGGAATTAAAATTATATTGGTTTATTGGTTTATATAGTACAAACAAGTATCCAAATGATTGATTCCTTTCCCATTAGGTGGAAGTTGAGATAAATTTATGTGATAATATTAAAATAATAAAAGAATAGTATACTGAGAATACTGAAGTTATTATCTCATAATAAATGAGGAATATTTGATTTAAATGTATGAATAAATAATGTAGTCACACATAAACAAAAACGTTACTTTCCATCAGGGCAATCACCATTTCTAAAAACCATAACAACTATAACGAGTGTTTTATGACAAAACAACGGAATCAAGAATATTGGGAGGGTTTATAGGATGTGTTTTGGTAATGGATTTGTAAAATCGAAATTATTTTTAAGTGTGATTCTGATGCACTCCTATCATGGGGCATGGAAAAATAAAATTTATATCTATTCCTAGTGCAACATAGTGGATAACCAGAGTCATCCCTCTTGAAGAGAATTGTAGTTGGTTCAATCACTAAAATATAATTAACCTAATATAAATCTTTTTGAGGATTTTAATATTATTTATTAAAAGACTTATTTAATGGTTATTGGTATATAGTGAAATTAAAATAATGAAATAAAAACATTAAATCTAAATAAGGAAGAAGATGTAGACGAAATGAAATTATGGAAGAAATAAATTGGTCTTAATGTTTGATAAAACATGTTAATTCATTATTTATTTATTTATTAAATTCATTTTGATAAATATTTTTATGAAACCTAATTAATGAATTAGATTGTTTTGATTTAAATAGTGTGTGATTTGATCATGCCTTCAGCATTCCAACCCACACATCCTCCAACATTTAATTAGGATAACAACTCATCTTGGAATGTTATCACAAAAAGTCTCAGCACCACCATATGCTATTTCAACCCTTATTGAAACCCCAACTCCATCATCTATTAGGTTATCAAAAGCGATGGGAGGGAAAATTAATTAATCATGGAAAATAAATAAATTTAGAATGTGTTGTGGTGGATGGCCACCACACAAGTCCAATATTCCCACCACTAACAAAAATTGATTTAATAAATTTTGAATTTGAAGCTCAATATCTAATAAAACCGTGAAAAGATCCCTCGGGTAAAATACATGAGTTAGTCACATTCCATGATTAACTGAATAGAGATCTACATGGAAACAAAAAATAAAGATAATGGTAGTTAGATTTAGAAGAGAAAAGGTGTGCAAGAATAAATAGGAACACTTTAATGTAAATAAATATTAATGAATTACATGATTAAATAAAACTAAAAAAAAGAATGAAAAAAATTATAAATGCCCATTTTCTTCCTCTACTTGGTTTCCAATATGGTGTTGGGATGGAATGGATTTATTTGAGAGTTAGGGGCTCCTCTCCTTTTATAGGCATATTTCATCCAATAAAGTTTGTCATATTGGTGACCTCTTAGTTATCTCATTCAAGTGTGAAACCCTTCATGAATTATTTTTACAAATATCATGGACGTTCACCCTCCTAATTGAATCATATTTGGCTATTTGATTTATGAGTAATTATTTTTTAATTAACAATTGTGGTTTTTTATGAAGGTTTTAAAAAGATACCTTAAAAAATATGTCATTTAATGACAACCATGGTGGATACAATACTTTATGAAATTTAATGGATAAATGAGATAATGTATACTTGATACATTAACGGTTTAAGTACCTCATTTGAAAAATTTCATTTTGATATGTGTCTCTGTTATGGTGGTGGGGTTCATGTAGTCCTCTTATAATGGTTTTAAAATGAATTGATATTTTATGGCCTTTAGATGATCGAATCTTCCCTTAGTCAAGAAGAAAATGTTTATGGAAATAAAATAATGATTCCAAAAAAAATGAAGCAATATATTTTGAATTATATTTTTCATAAAATGACTAAAATTCATTCTATTTAAAAATCTTTTAAAAATCCTTAATTAAACACTTTTCACAACTTTTCTCAATTTTATTCGATAATCCAATTTCCCAATTATTTTTATAAAACATTTTAATACATAGGTTTTTTCATTTAAAAACATCAAAAATTATTTATTATTTGATTAAAAATTTGCACATAATTTTTCACTTTCAAATACATCCACACTTAAAACATGCTTTCCCTCATGCATAAAATCTCAAATGGAATTCAGAGGAAACCAATATTACCAATAATCAAATTCCAAGGAAATAAAATAAATAAATTTTCAATGTCAAATAAATTTTTTTAAAATACAGATAAAGTATATATTTAATTTCTCAATATTTAAGGAAACAATTAATTCAAATATTTTACTTTTCCCATATAAAAAATGATTGAACATCTTCAATTATTCATTCAAGATTCGCAATTTATTATTATTAAACATGCCACAACATTGTTTACAACACCTTTGAAATTTGACTTTTATATATCATTATATAATTCAGGTAGAGTTATACTTGTACCATGAGATCATGCACCTTATCCATAATTTTGTAAAATTAATAAATTCTACAATTTTTGATATCAAAATCCACATAAAACCATTAGGAACTATCAATAAAGGTTAAAATAAATATAAGACTTAATGTTGGTAGTATTTGATGTTTTAAATATTATGTCTGGAAGAAAAGGTTATCTCTCAAGTAAAAATCATGATATCAAAATCTGTAATGAATTTTCCCCTTCAACTTAGCAGTACCCACTTCCACAAAAACTCAAATTAAGGTCATAATCAAAGAAAAGTATAATGAATGATTAATGATCCCTCTTGATATGTTTATATTTTTTTATTTTTTTTCAAAATGTATTATTAAATCAAACATCACATCCATCACCTAACCACATATGACTCAAAAATTCGTCAGTCTTGAAAATGATGATTATTGGTTCTCCCAAAGAACAACACAATTTTCTCACTTTTTTTTTATTTTTGTCATTTTTTTAAATTCTATTGGGAAAAAAATTAAGTTCAATGAATGATTACACATCCTTTTAAAATTCCCAAAATATTACCCATTATCTGTTTCCATACAATATATAACATCCCTTCCACCATGATTCCCTTCACCCCAAAACATCATATTTAAAATATCATTCAAAATACTAGGGGTAGGATCAGAATGAATAAAAATGTCATGAAACATGGCTCGTCCTTATAAATCCTATTCAAGGACTCTATGGTATTAAATATGGATTGATTTAAAGCTGTTATTTAAAGATAAGGGCTTTAAAAAGGATTTCTCAGTCATTTTAAATATATTTTTGCATTTTTATAGCTTCAAAAAGTTCAAATGTTACTTATGGTAAGTAACATGTCACAAATTCACTCAAGAAATATGCTTATAAATAAATTTGAAATACATAGTCTAGAAATCCTTTCTGGATTGAGATATATGATATTAGAAAATCACTAAATGAATGATTAATAATAGAAAATCAATTCAAAAGAATTTCAAAAATTCAATGAATGAAAATTATTAGTGAATTTTAATTTACATAAATCAACTAAACCCCTTAAATAATGATTCATCACTTAAATATCCATGATTCAAATTGAAGATTCTGTTTTCCATTTTATTCATTGAATATCATTAACATTAATATCTATAACATGAAATCATTGCATTCCTAAGAAACTCATATCTCCTAGATGAGTTATGTAAAGAAATTATTCATGTGTGGACATGAAATGTTATCTTTAATGCTCAAAACATGTTTTGGACCAAAAATTTATGGAGTTTAAATGTTGAATCATTAAAATTAAACTCCCTTTTGAATATAGGCTTCAGTCCTATTCCTCTAAAAAAGTATCCTTTTTTTTTCATATATGAAATTACAACAAATTACTCACTTAAAAACATTGACCACTTCATTAAAGCCTAACAAGACAACAAAAATGGTTTTCCTGGTGGACTAATCTAAAAATAGAAATTTGAGATATAAAAAAATGTGATGATAAATCTTGGAATGATCCACCTAGTGGGACATGAATTTTTTCTTCCTCTAGTGGCATGTACAAGTAGTTATCCATAATTTGTTGGTAGTGTATTTTCATGGACATTTACCACCACATGTGGGTTTTCCCAAAATCCACATCAGTGTTCTTATAGAAGAGGACTCTATGAATAGAGTACACAAGATCCACCCCCTTTGAAATGTGGTAAAGCATGCATGGTGGGGGTTGGATGAAGTATGGAGCATCCTATTATTTATTATTTTACTTAGTCAATCATCTTATCATCTATCAATTTCTTCATGGGGGCTTCAGCCTCTTATCTGATTTCCAAAACCTCAACAACATGGATATCTTCATGATGGGGATCCTCCACTTCATGTTAGATGTCCCCCTGGATCCCTTGGATTTCTTTAATAGGTTCATATTTTCCCCTTCATCATCTAAAGCATAATAATAGTCTACAAATTCTAAAAATAAAAAATAGTTTGGTGTTCTGGGAAAATTTGAATCATTAAAATTAAAAGATTCTGAGTTCTAGATTGTATTATATCCCTAGTTTGGATCAACGTGAATATTTTATTCAGTTGAAAGTGCCTCTGGTAGTCAATCTTTCTTTGATAGAGGTAGGTAGTCGGGCTAATCCATCTTGACCTCAAATTCCACCACTTGGGCAGTTTCTTATTTCAGTGGTTTGGGATCTTCATCATCATAGGGCTAGGGGTGATCAAGAGGTTCCTCACATTCATTTCAAAATATATCCAATTACTATTCATATCCCACATTTTTACTAGTAGGTAAATTTACTTAATTTTTGTCTATCATGAGTAGAATTGGTTAAGTGAAACTGAATGAGTCTTTAGGTACGTCTATATTTACCTCCTTTGATTCTTTAATGATGAATTGTGAAATATCATCCACTACCACCACATGTTATTTTTCTATTTGAGGGTCAGGTTTCCATATTAATGAATGAACATAGTCAAATGATCATTTCATTTTCCTCCATAAATAATCTAGATTATTTCTAATCTCATCCACCCAGTCATTTAAAGCAGTGTTATCCACATCGGGTTCTTGATATTGCAACTATGAGTAATCTTCCCCTGAAAATAAGATTTAATTTGAATACATCAAGGAAAAAGGATTGAATTTTTTAGATTTTCTAAAAATGAACAATATTTAAAAAATGTGAATTTTGAAAGAGTAATCTAAATAATTACTTATATCTTTAAAAATGGTTCCATTTTTCATTCATGTATTTCATGGGGCCTGGCTAAATCTAATTTCATTGTTTTCCTAGGCCAGTACATTGGCTGACCTGAGTTATATCACGTTAGGAGCATCCTCGTTGGTTCAATCACTAATTTCTAATTCACTCAGTATAATTAATTTTTGGGTTTTTAATATTATTTATGAAAATTATGATTTTAAGGGTGTTGGAAAGTAGTGAAATTAAAATAATGAAATTAAAACATTAAATATAAATATAGATGCATATTATGATATAATGAAATTAGGGAAGAAAGAACTTGGTTATAGGGTTGGATAACATGACTTTATTCAAAAAAAAAATTTTTAAATTGAATATGTTAATTAATTTTTATGAAACCTCATTAATGAATTACTTTCCTTTGATTTAAAGAGTTTGTGACATTATCATGCCTCTGGAACACCAAACCACAACTCCTCCAATGGTCAATTAAGATAACACCTCAAACCGAAAATGCCATCCTAAAAAGACTCGACTCCACTATATGTTGTTTCATCCTTTATGGAAATATCAAGTCCACTGTATGAAATGTTTTCCTACATTATAGGATGGAAAATTAATTAATTAGGTAAAGGAATTGGATTTGTAATTATTCTCATGGTGGATGATCGTTGAACTCGTGAAATATTCCTACCTCCACCACAAATAGATTTAAAACATTATCAACACAAAGCGCAAAAATGAAAAACATTGTGAAAACCACCCTCGGGTCCGAGCCTTGAGTTTGTAAATTTGCCATATAAAATTTATAGATATCATTATGGAATGATTGTAGAAAATAATTATAGTTACAGTTGGAATAGAAAAATGGGAGGATGAAGAGAGGGGAAAAATTTAATATAAGAATGATTAATGCATTAATGGAAATAAAATAAAATAAAATAATGAAATAAAAAATTATAAATATCCCTTTGCCTCCTCTACTATGTGACTTCGATGGCGTGGGGATAGGAAAAAATGACTTGATAGGTAAGACCTCCACTCCTTTTATAGGCATATTTCATGATCCAAAATATGTCGCGTTGTGGATCCATTAATTCACCGATTTATGCATGGTTCTCTTTATGCATGTTGGTCATATATATGTTTTTCATTCACCCTATAAATTACATTTTATTTGGTAACCATATTTTTGAGTTATTATTTTATAATTTATGGTCTTTGTTTCAGGATTATGATTCCAGGAAGCTTCCTTCAACAATATGACGTTCAATGTCCACTGTAAGGATTCAAAACTCCATGAAATTTAATTGTGATGCATTCCTATATATAATTTTTCACTTGTAGGTCAATGAAACTAAATTTAAGATGTGTAGAATGAGATTTAATACCATTACTATGATGGGTTCCACATAGTTATCCCGGAAAAGTATTCATCTCTGTTGATTTTTAAGGCCACTACATGATAGAATCATCCCCTTGTCAATAAGATAAAGTTGGTGGAAATAAAATCAATATTCTAAAAATTAGTTAATCAATTTGGAATTATATTTTTCAATAAATGACTAAAATACCCTTGATATAGAAATTGGAAAAAATATAGAATTATTCAATTTCTGTAATCATTTTTATTCTTAAAAAAAAGTTTCCCATTATTTTTAAAAAACCATTAAATACATGAGTTTTATAATTTATAAAATTTACCAATTTTTTATTATTAGGTTAAAAATATGAAATTAAATTTTCTTTTTCTAATTCATATAGTAGTATGTGTACTTATTTATAGGATAGGGGAGGGGCACCATTGGAAACCCTTAAAATATTAATTTAATATAAACTAAATTTTACCTCTAAATTACTCCTAATAATATTAAATATATGTTGATTGAGGATTGGTCTAAATTCTCTTAACCAATAATTTTTATTCAGGGATTGAGTTTAATTTAAAGGATATAATTTTTAACCCCTTTTAACTCTTACCATTTAATCATGTAATTTATAGTTTAACAGTTATATTTATTAACATAACATTCCACAATACTAATGAATTACCAATTAATGAATTATTTAGAATTATAATTTTAATATAGCATAATAATTTATTTTAAGGAAATTTATAACATTTAATATTACATTTTATATTTTCAAATATCAATAGTGTCAATTTTGAATCTATTAATTAGTTGTCATTTTAAAAATATTTTAACAACAACACAAGCTCAAACCAAATCCATTAAATCATCACAAACATTCAATATTCATCCATAAAATTAGTTTATGGATTCAAATCTCTAAAATAATAATTATTTTAGTCAATATAATATCATTAATATGTTTTATCCCTAAATTAAGAAATTATTGCATCATCAATGTGTTCCCTTATAATTTTATTTTTTTATAAAAATTATAAATAATTTCAATGATATATTTATTAATTCTATCTTTCTAAATACAATTTATTTTAAAATAAATAACTTATATAAGACAATATTAATTTTTTAGTTATAAGAGATACAATTATTAAATCATTCTTTTTACTTTAAATAAAATATTATTAATTTCATTATCACACCCAAGTGGCTTCAAAAGTTTAAAATTTATCTCCATAAATTTTATTGGTCTAAAATAAATCATCCAATAAGAATTGAAAATCTTTTAGGGTATTTCTAAATTATCGTATTATTATTTCTACAGTTAATTATTAGGTTGACAATTAACCATGTAAAATAAAATACAAGGTTTACTATTTAGGATAAATATTTTGATCAAAATAGATCATATATTTAAAAATGATTACAAACATGTATTCATATTATTAAAAATTATATTCATTTATGTGAGTGTAATTAATTTAAAAATTAGTTCCATTGACGTATTGAGGATACATGTTTTTAATGAATAATTTTTAAAATATCACATAGTTTTTATATCTCATTTCATTATGAAATAGATTCCAATTAACTAAATTTGATTAAATGATAAAAAATTATCTAATTATAAATTAAAACTATCTAAAATAAAAATATTACTATATAAATCAATTAATCCAAAAAATAAGTTTGTTGTTAAAATGTAGTATTTTTAACTATTCATTAATAAAATGAATAATTTCTTAAAAATACCAAAAATGTATCCAGTGTAAAATTTTGTTACATGATTCCAAAAATAATATCTATTTCTAAAAGTGTAGTTTATAATAGTAAAAAAAGTATATTTAAAATGGGTTCTACATCGAAAGATGGTAAATTTTATTTTTTGAAAATATACCTTTTATATGTAAAATTTTAGTTCTTCTTATATCTAGTCTAAAACATTAATAAGATGAATTTTTAACATTATGTTTTATTTATATTTCATTTATATAATCCAAAAATATTGATTTGATTATTTTAAAAATACAATTATTCAAATTATATTTTTTTTACTAAAAACACATATCCTATATAAAATAGTTTTTTTATTTAATTTCCATATTAATATGGTAACCAATGAATCATTATATTAAAATGTTTAAACCATAATATAAAATTTTAGCTCATCTTTCTATTCCTGATATTCTATCAAATTTGAGATAATAATAATTTTAAATAATAATATTAAGATGTTCATTTAAGTTAAATGTGGTGTATCATGTATGCATTCGAACATTAATTTTTTTAACTACGGATGTTACATTCTCCCACTATTTTGGAATTTGTGCACTTACAATTTTAATTGGGGGATTGAAATAAAAGTATTCCATTTGAAAGTAAAATTATTCCAATCCCGCATTAGATAAAGGAATAACCAAACATCCAATTTAAAAGAAAGAAATAAATGTACAAAGATCACATGAGATAACACATACTAGGGTTCAATGTATGAAAACATGGACATGGAAGAAAAAACAAATGATCATTTTTTGAATTATATTAATATAAATCATTTATAAGATAATTTTAACAATCAAAAAACCATATATTTTTTATGGGTTAAACGGTCATTGATTTTGTAGTAGAAAACGTAAAAAAATATATTTTCTATGTATAATTTTAATATAGTAGGGGAATTTATTTTATACCTTGACAATAATCAAGTGGAAATAGAATGACAAGAAAATTAGGGATTCATCCTTTATTCAAATTCCACCACGAAATCATTTTTTCTCCAAATGATGAGTATTTAAGTGGAATTTTTCTATTATATAAACAATAGAATCAATGTATATAAAATCACTTAATCCATAAAATATTAATTACCTATTCATCCGATCTTGAACCATTAACCAAATACCATAATTTCATGGATCCGATAAATGAATTTCCAAAATAATGTAAACATTAACATAAGAATGACTACTTTTAATCATGATAATTCAAATGTAATACCCAAAGTAAAACATAGACCATTTGATATGTAATTATCATTAAAATTACCAAAAATAATCCAATATATTATTGAAACCCAAATTTAAAAGGATTTTATAACATTGTCTTCCAAGATAAATTTTAAAAGTTATATCCAAATGAATTAAACTATACTTGATTCATAAAAAATGTTATTAGCCTTACAATAATCATGATACTGTAACTCATTTCATAAAAATATTGATTCACTATAATTCCATCATTGATTCTTCCCAAATAAAATTCATCCATTAGATATCTAATAAAATACCATAGTATTTTTTTACCTCAATCAAAAGTGTTCCCAAAATAATAAATGTCATCCGAAATAACATTTATCACATGATCGACAAATCATTTCCAAATACCAAGGATATCAATTTGATAAATTAAAAGTTCCCAAAATCAATTATATATTACTCTGTAAACTCATTTATAAAAAAAATTAAGTCATAATAACAAATAAATTCATATATGCCTTTGGTAATAGGTAAATCCTTCTTCCCCTTCAGTTGTGGGTTAGATTACTATATCCTTTTCTTATGTTAATACTTTTTCAAACTTCATACGGTTTGAAATTCTAAAAAAATCATTATATCACCCCCAAAATGAAATAAAATATTCACAATTAACCATAACTTATTTTTACCAAAATTTAATATTATTCCTTTCATTTTTCATCCCATAATGATATATCCCATAATTACATAAAAATATATGATCATATGAACCCCATAAGTTATTCATATCTATATAATTATTCCATATAATAATAGAAAATTATTGGTCCAATAAAATATTAACATAGTAACCTTAAAGGTTATACAAAATAGAAAAAATTAATCTAATGTAATCTCATCCTTCAAAGATAATTATTATTTTTAAAAATTTCATCATCCTAAAGTATATAGTAACTATTGAATCTTTTATATGTATACTTATTAATAATTAAGTGTTCTTTATGAACATTTATCATTAAATTTTTATATTATTCCTCAATAACACATTCCTACTAAACAAAAACATGGATCCTATCATTAGATTCAATAATGTCAAAACATGAATTAAGAAATAATCCATACCATTCATAGGTCATTTTTAGTATCCTCATTTGCAATTGAAATGAAATTATTAATTGGTAAAAATATATTTGTATGGTATCTTGATCACATTCATGATCTTTCATTGTAGAATATTTTTGTGCATAATTACCGTACTCCCCATATTTAAATCATTCAATTGATGACATGAAAATAACTTCTTTCACTTTCCTGGAGTCAACATAATGTTTCCTTTTTTGCATGGAATGTTATTTCATTATAAAATAATTAAAACATCTATAATATCTTCATGTTCCATTAAAACATTTTCTTATATGTTTAACTCCACATCCTTCACACATAAGTCGTTCAATATACTTATATTTTTTATTATTACCTGAAATTCCAAAGGGATTTGTTTCTCTCATATATGATGCCTTATAAAAATCACCATGCATCAATTGTTTAATTGTGCCTCATGATAGTTGGTTTATAATAAAAAAAAATTCCCCAATTCATTACTAATTTCATTATATTTTATATTAAATGTATCACCACATTTTCCTTTACAACCATTGTTACTTTGGTGCTTTCTAGATCCAACCATTTTCTATAACTAAAAAAGGTTACTATGAGTAAGAAAAGTTGCATATAATATATTATAGTAAATGTGAAAACTATGAAACCCTCTATCATGTAATATAAATATCATTAAATTTTACTCAAATAACATTTACTCTTATTATCATTATATCTATTATAGTTATATCAAACATGTAACCTTTTATTAAATAACTTCATAGCCGTTAAAGCTATATAATCGTTTCCAATGATACAAACTAATATGAACCTATCATAAATGTGAAATAATTTTTATATAAGTGAAGAAATATTATTTATTTCACTTTAGAGATCTTTTCTTATTTATTGCTTTAGATAATTAGTTTATAACTCATACTTAACAAAATGATATGAATACAATGTGAAAACATCTAAATAGTATCTATTAATTCAACAAAATAAACCCTTTTATGAATAAAGTAATTTTTTCCCAACACACATCATTGATACATTCATTATGATGTCCAATTTGTACAAAATAATATTATGTCATATAGAAACATTTTAAAACATCGGATGATCAAAAAATTCTTAGTAAGAAGTAAATAAGAAAGAAAGATACCATTAGACCAAGAATATTTTTAACTCATGAAAACAAATTCACATATCATACATTTCACCCATAAAACATAAATATGATATATTAACAAATGAAATCAAAATATTCCCATAAAGAAAATAGAAATCATAAATCATAATGAAACATGTGGAATCAATATCATACATATAATTTTTATATCATAGCATAATTTTTGGTATCTGTAATTTTTACGTTTGGAATACCCATCATAAAATATTCTATTAATATCACAGGATAAAACCAATCGGTCAACTCCAACTCATTACCAAATGCATCTAAGGGCTATAATGGGATCACTAGCCCATGATGTATCACAGAACCACCTGTATTCATGAACATTTCCGAAGAACCTTAACATAATAATAACTTATAACAAAAGAATAAAGGAAAAATAACATTTCCACTTTTCAACATCATGATATAATTTCAAGATAATTATATAATAAATACAATATAAAAACCATTTCAAATACCAAAATACCCAAAAATTGAATATGTTATTAATTTAATATTAAAAAATTGTACGACTGGTAATAGAATCTAAATATCAAATAATGGTAATGAAGGATTAGAATTCATTATCGATGTATATTTTAAAAAATAACTTATTCTTTTAATAAAATTATTCATAAAAATATATTAATTTCTATTACCTTTTAATGAAATTAAATGTCAAAGTGGTTGATTATAAAATATATTAAAGAGTTTGGGGTGTAACATCAAATTATTCCTCAATGAAAATAGGTTTAGACGAAGTCCCTTACCATGTGTTTGACTTGTCACATACACTCATTATATTCCGGAATAATAAAATTATATTAATTTTTATATTCATGAGATCCATTTTTATATTTATTAATAATTTTATATAATTTATTATCATGTTATAAGAATAACATAATTATTTATGTTCATGTTTTACATTTTTATGATATTCAGTACTTGAGTCAAAAATAAAATCGGTATGACGTAAATAGTCAATTTAGTTATAATTCCCTCATCTATGAAATAATATTCCGGAAAAATTGATACTTTTTATATATTAAAAATAATTTTTAATCTATCAATTAATTATGGTTAATAAAAATGAACAACTTTATAACCATGGAGATGGTAGGCCATATGTATGCATAAGTAACATTTTATTTTTTCATTAATCATTACAGAAATAAGGAAAATTTTATTTTTACATTTGATAATGATAATATCACTATTAATATAATATTAATTATTTAAAAATTCACCAAATATATCTTATATGTGGTGTATCGAAAAAACTAAATGACATAACTTGGGGGAGTTGATAGTTTACAAGTACGCATGAATGATGTTATCATTTTTATGTGGATAAATAGTATGAACATATTTGATATATTATTATTACATAATTATTAGTATTCCAATTATATCATATATTTTCATTATTTATTCCATGATAAATAATAACTAGATTTCATTATGTAAAAATAAATATATCTATTTGTTCAGGTGGAGGTTCACAACTTTTAAGAATGATTAATTACTTTACCATTCGATGGATCTCAAGATGGATTTAGGTGATGATTTAAACTAAATAGAATCACAATATATTTAGGTCAATAGAATTATTTTCTCATCATGGTTTGAGTATATTTGATGGAAACTGAAGAATATATAAAATAGAAACACTTAAATGAAAACGTTAACTTTAGATCAGATAATGTCCATATTATTACAACATATAACCTCAATGGAGTGTGTTTTGCCTAATACAAGGCCTCTATAATTTTTTGAGGTATTCTAGGAAGCTATTTTGGGGAAGGGTATAGATGATGCAAATAATATTTTGATGTGTGGATAATAGACTGGAATTGATGCCTTTTTATAGGTGTGGGGAGGGAACCCTTGGAAACACTAAAAATAATGAGATTTATATAACTTAATTATTATCCTCAGTGTAATCCAAATTTATTTAGTTAGAAGATATAGTGTGGATAGTTGGAAATCCTACCATCAAATTATTTTTAAACATATATTGATTTTATTTTAGATATTATCTCTTTTAATCCCTTTTTACTCTTACCATTTTATCAAGTAATTTACACGTTGTGGGACAAACTAATTTCCATATCATTCCATGAGTCACATTAACGGGTAATTAATAACATATATATAATTATACTAACCATTTCTATTAATGTTATATTTTTTTGGAAATTTATATCATTAATTATAATAATTTTAATTTTAAAATACTAATATAGTAAAATTTGACACTATTAATTAGTTGAAATTAAAAAAAATATCAAAACAACAGGATAATTTAAGAAATAAAAACTTTAAATCATCAAAACCATGCTATTTTATTCCATAAAATTATTAGATGAAATCAATTACCTAATATTATTTTGATTTTATTATTTTTAATATCATTTATTTTATTCTTTTATTAATTAACCCATTACTGCATCGACATTGTGTATCCATTTAATTTAATTTATTATTTCATGAACATTCTAAATTAATAAACATGATATAGGTAATGATTTTAACTTTATTGGAACAATTTATCATCGAATATATCATTTATATTACTTGATATTAATTTTTTAAATAAGTAATGTGATTATGAAATCTTGCTCTTTAGTTTAATTAAAATGGTATTAGTTTCATAATGACACCCAAGTGGCATCTAAATTCCAAAATTTCATCCCACATATTTTCTTGGTTTACAATAACATATCAAATAATAATACAACAATATTTGGGTAGTTTATATTATTATAATATAATAACCTGATTTCACATTATTAGTGGTAAATAAAATAGAAAATATACTATTCATAGGAAAATATTTTTGTTATATTATATCACCTTTTCAACACTGATCACAACCATATATGTCTATTTTTTAATATTCCATTAATAGAATTCACAAAAAATAATTTCTAAATTAATATCCATTTTAGATTAAGAAAATATATTTTCAGTGTAAAACATTTAGAAGTTCACATGGTTTTTATATCATATTTCAATATGATATTTATTCAAATGACCTAAATTGGATTTAATAATAAATACATAATATAATTATATCCAAAAAACAACTAAAATAAAACCTATTTATATATATAAAATATATGAACAATGAGTTTTCAATTAAGACACATTATTCTTAACTATTCATTAAAAATGAATATTATATAAAAAATTAAAAAAATGAACAGAATTAAAATTTTATTTCCCTCTTCTAATGAATAATTTTAATTTGAATGATATAATTTATAAAAAAAAAGACAAAACAAAATTTTAATTCTCTTCACCATTAGAAGGTTGTAAAATTCCTTTTTTAAAAAATAATCATTTTCTACTTGCAATTGAATCTGTTTTTATGTCATTTCTTCAATATACATAAGATGAACGATAAAAAGTATGTTCAATTTGTAATTCATTAATATAATATTAATAGATTTTTTTATTTTATAATCACAATTATTTAGATTTATATTTTTCTTCAGAAAAATACATCGTTTAAATTCCTTTAGAATTAATTTAATTTCATAAACTATTTGGTAACACATTAATAATTATATACACATGTTTAAACCATATTTTCATAATTTTCTCAATCATTTAAATTACATCCATTCTAATAGAAATGTGATAACTATCATATTAAATAATAATATAATGTTTTTCATTTAAATAAAATGTGGAAAATCATGTATGTTGTCGAACATAATGTTTAATTTTATCAACTCTTGATGTTACATTATATTTAAAAGTATTGATATATGAACCATATTTTCTTTTTACAAATATAGGGCTTGAACAATGTTTCATTAATACTTAAACATGTTCAAAATAAATAATCAAATATTTTAACTATTAAATAAGATAAAAATCATCATGAAATATATTAATAAAATATAATTATTGTAACTACATGATAATAATGTAGAAGGATATTTATGTTCATAAAAATCAATAAGATTAATAGCGTATTTTTTAGACAACTCCTGGCCATTAATCTCTCTATTTTTGATGATAAATAAACCTATATAAAAACAAAAATAAAATACTAGGATTATAAACACAAATTAAATATTATATTAAAAATGATAAAAATATTATAGTTATTTAAAAAATAATTTTTACAATAGATCCATTCTTTTTATTTTATATTACTAACTGGTAATAGAATTGAGAATGATTTATTTTAAAAACTCTTCCTATTTGTATGAAATCAAAAATAAATTTGATGAAAAAATAATTAAAAACATTCAATTTAGAACATAAATATACCTGAATTTTATATTCTACAAAATATTGAAATGATATGTTTTATTGTATAATAAATGGAAATAAATAATAACAACCATAAAAATAATAAGTAAAATAATTTCAAAAAAAATATGTTTTTTAATACAAGAATAATATTCCCTACAAATTTCATAAAATATATGAATGCGTGAATGATTGGGGGATAGTTAAGAAATGTTTTCAAGCACCGGGGAAGCTCAAACATCCAGAAAAACATCCTTCAATTATTACATTTACCCACTTATAAAGACATTAATATTTTAATCCAACGGTCACATCAAAATCTTTTAATCATGAATGATATTTTATCATTCAATTAAATTTAAATTTACATATTCATTAATAGTTAAAGCTAACTAAACAAATTGGGAAATCATTATACAAAAATTATATAGAAGATTTCTCATATCAGGTACTCCTCCATTTACATTTTCAATGATATTTGTTTGGTTTTCTGGATAAATATTTAAAGGTGAACTATCAAATTATAATTAAATAATACTTTTATTGAAACTAGAAATTACAAATGTTATATGTTGAAACCTTATATATATATATATATATGTTTGAGGTGGTGATGTATATAATATAGATTGACTGGGACTAATTATGATAGATCCAATCACACTGCATAAATATCTTCTCAAATGGCTGAAATGTGTTTTTAAATTAATCTCTATTTGGATCCTTCCAAAATGATCAACCATTAAACTATTAAAATAATCAAAATATATTATTGAAATTTAAATATATTTTTGTTTTAATATATGATACAAAAATATTTTTATTTATCTCAGGTAAATGTTTTCCTTCTTAAATCTTATAAATATTTTCATATGGCCTCTAGTTCAATTTACTGATATGTATTTAATTCTAATGGTTTTTTATATTTACAATAAATTATTTAATTTAATAGTTCATATAATAATTTATTCCACTCCTTGTCATTTAAATTTAAGCATTTCTCTATATAGGTTTATTGTTTTTCATTATATCTCTCATTTGAGATTGCAAAATCTACACCGAGAAACTCTATTGACTATGAATTTTCAAATGTTCCCTTTTCAATGAAATCATATATTTTACAAATTGATTTATTTTTTTCTAACCAAGTAGCATATGATACTATATCTTGAAAATTATAATTTACATGAATATTATATTGAACACGATTTTCCACATGATCTCTTAGATTCTAATTGTCACAAGGATCCTTATGTTCTTATCTAATGACTTGATGATAAACATCACTAGTTGTAATATCCTATCCTTCAAGAGCATGAAAAAAGGTATCCTATGTTTTAATATTTTCCCATTGCCTAGGTCGGATGATAGGGGCCTCTTCATTTTTTCTTCCAAATATTCATCAATAGATCGGGGGACATCTCTTACAATTACTTGTGCAACAACATTATAATTGATTTTCTGTATATTCGTTTGATGTAATTATATATTCTATATTTTAATACATATTCTTCTAAAAATTGTACTACAATACTAAATAAAGAAAATTCTATTCCCCCTACAGTAATAGGACATGTTATATATTGGTCTAATGCACAAACATATACGTGTTCGTCTTATATTGTACTAAATAATAAACCTATCTTCATATAGGTTTCAGAATTTACAATGTTTCTATGATTAAAATGGTATTCATATAAAAATATCAAATCATGTTACTTTTATATAGTATCAATGAAATTATCCATCAATAAGGATATAATTAAATTTCAAAATTTTCATGAAAATACGTATGCATGCACGCTGACATGTATCATGTAAAATTAAAAATAATATCACTCATCATTAAAAATATCTTATACATATTTGGATAAAAAATATTTTCATGATCAATAGATCTAAAAATTTCTACAGACTGAATAAACATGAAAAACAGATATGTTTCTACCTAAAAATATTTTAGGAGCATATTTCTTTTTTGGGTAATGTTGAAGTGAAATGACATAATATCCACTAATTTATGTTCTTGATTTCCGATCAACTAATTATTGAAATTAAAAATCCATTCTTGGGGACACTGGAAAATGCAATATATTTCATCCAAGGAGATAAAAAAATCTTTTCCATTCACCGTAGATAAATCGGAATCCATTATGTAATTAAAACTAAATTGACCATTTTAAAGAAAAATTTTACTTATAAAACAATAATAAAATTAGGTTTTACTTCATGAAAAATGAAATTATAGACCTTTAAAAAAATTTGGTTTTCTCAGAAGAAGTTTTTTTTATGGATTGAATCATAATATATTTCCATTACTTGAATTATTTTTCTAATGATGAGGTTTTTTATGCTTCATTATTCTTTTTTTTGTTCCATTTTTCTATTAATATTCACCATAGCAACATATCTGATGGTTAAGGGTTAAGATTCTAGAATTTAAATAAAAACAATATCTATATAAGTCTAAATGGTTTTATAAATGAGAGTGAGAGTGTTATTTAATGAGATAGAGGGTTTCATAAAGGTTTAATGGAATCCTATAATGTTTCTCAAGACAATCAATCACAATAATAATTAGCAAATTTTTACTTGAAAAAATACAACATTTCAAAAAATGATATAATTTTTTATTTAAACAATAAATAAATAAATAAATAACTAAAAATAAAAAATTATTAATATAGAAATAAAATAAACAAGTTCATAAAAAACATTTATTAAATATTATTATTACCCCCTAATAAAATAAAAAAATAGCATTCAGATGTGGTTTGTTAATAATATTAGAAAGTTGATATTAAATATTTAAAAATTCTAAGATATATCATTTTCAAGGAAATAACATCTTATATAATGATGACTTATATCAATGTTCTTGGTTCTTAAGTTGCATAAAATATTTTTTGAAATTTTATTTTATCTTTTATTATCACATAAAATAGAAGTATTATCAAAATTAATTCTGAAGTCCATTATGGTGTGTTTCATCCACAACACTTGCGCCTAGAAGCTACTAGGAGATATATATTTTTCCCTGGTATAGAATGATAAACTAAAATTTGTTTCTTACTCAACCATAAAAATTGTTTTTTCCTAATATGTGATAGGTTCCAGATGTGATCTTTCTATCTAATCTACAACATTAGAAATAAGCATCTAAATATGAAATTATACATAAATCATATGTTTTGGGTAATGTTGTGATTCAAAACATTTAATTTTAATATCTAGAAATTATTTTAACTATATCTAGATGGGATTATTTTGGGTTTGACTAAAATATGGAAGATAAACATATGATAAATCGTATTTATCATTTTTTACCAATAATATATAATAAACAACTAATCATAATTCTTTATAAAATTTTGTCAACAATATTTATAGCTTCTTCCAAATCAATTATTACAATATTACACATGGAATATGAATATGTTTTTTTTATTTTCTAGTCCAAAATTTTACATTAAATCAATAATGTATTTTTGTTAATTTAATTTATTCCCATAATATTTTTGATAAATTTTAAATTCAATGAATAAATTAAATACTCTCATCATACTCATTAAAATTATATTTTCATAAGGTTTGAAAAATCGATAAAAATATTTTTTTTGAAATTAAAATTACATTATATATTGAAATACATACTAATAATATATTAAACAAATAGTATTATAAATAATAACAGGTTATATTAACCCTAGAAATAGTATATTTTACAAAAAAAGGGTCGTAATATTTCCCACAAAGATCTAGGTTCTTGTTTAGGTTCATAAAGTGATTTACTAATATTGAAAAATGAATTTGGAAGATGAGGTGTTTCAAAACATGGTTTTTTAATATAAACATAATACATTAAATACCTAGTCTTAAAGGTACATTTTACATGTGGATCATATAATTTAATGTTTATATGAGATACATAAGCTAGAATGATTATAGTTTCATCTAATATAGAAACATGTGTCTAACATCCCAATATTATGTGATTTTTTTTAATATTTGGTTGATAGTTTTCAATTTAGGAAACCCCAAATATATATTATTTCATATCAATAATATATGTTTGGGTTAAATCAAATGTAGCGCCATTTTTTTAGATTTCATGCCACAGCTAGTGCTTATGGGAATATAATATCCTGAGGTATTACAATATATTTACTACTCTATATAGATTTCAAATGTTTTATATATCTTGAAATTTATATGATACAAAATTTTCATGAATAAAACACAATAAAGAGCTTATTCAATGAAAATCATTACCGTGTTTCACTAAACAAAAATTTATTATTAAAATATTATTATTTAATATAATAACATAGAACCAAAATTTGAAATTTGTGGTTAGGACTAATATTAAATAATTTATGAAAATAGATGGTTAACCCAAAATATATAATATTATCATTATATATAAATTAATTTGAAATAAGTATAATATCAAATTCAGTATTAATGAAATGTTTTTATAGAAAACCATTTTATACTCACAATGTGGTTTTATCATAATTAATTTTATTAATTAAAAATAATGAATAATATTAATTAAATATATATATTATATGCATTATAACATATTTTCTATATTCATCCAATATAATCTGTAATAATAAGATAAGAACAACAAAAATATTGCACAAAAAAATCAATATTTTTTAAAGGAACTTTTACTAGATTTTAATTGAGATACCATTTTAAATCAATTTTTATGAACTCTTAGAAATCATATATTTCAAAATAAAAATCATCATTGAAATATATACAAATAAAGGAATTTATGGTGAATTTTTAGTATTTTTCTATGCAGTTTCATTTTTTGGTGAATAATAATAAATACTAAGTTTTAATTCAAAACTTATTTTATATCTAAATTTATTATACTATTAAAATGTATTTTCATATGGTTTTATAGTGATATTATAAAATTTCGTTATCAATTAATCCAATTACGGAAATTAGAATCAATTTTACATTAAAATTGAATATAAAAACATAGAAATCGTTTTAGGATTTTACATTAAAACTCCACATTATAGTCCTATATATTGGTTTAATTTTAAATTAATTTTCTATAATTCTATTATTCGAAATTTGAAAAATGGATTCCAAAATTTCTATAAGAATAATTTGTTATTTTATATTAGATAAACAAATTTTTGACCAAAAACACTAGTTAATTTAGTTAAAATTTATTACAATGATTATAGTGAATTATTGATTAAAAAGGAATTAAAACATAATATTAAGGCCCATTTTATATACACACCTTTCCAAAATCCATTGTATGACCATATTTCAACCATATACTTCATTAAAATATATTTCCTAAAGATTTAATGTTTTATTTACATTCTCCACTCTCTCAAATATCCTTATCCCATTCTTATAAAAAATATTATCCTCATTATACTAATATGTTTTAGTCAGAATTGTTCAACCTATAATTACACAAACAACCATCTAATTTGTAACGAACATACTGTTTATGTGTATGGTGAACTAATGCCTCATGAAAGAAATATTATTCATTTTTTCCTTTATCACTATACATTGTTTTGTGTTATGATATGAACATTATTTATATATGATATATATTAGTCCTTTTGTTTATTTATCTCTTTTATAACACATTCCTCAATAATTTCAACCTATTTAAAATACAATAACATCATTTGTGGATGTGTGGACTACAGTATCCTCAAATAGATGTTATTTTATAATAATTTACATGAAATGTGATAAGGAAGGTTATAGTGAACATATATGTTATATATAACATAATAATAATACTGTAATGATATTATATACTTATACATATATATATATATATATATATAATTTTTTTAATTTTTTTCAATATGATGAAAAATAGAAATAATTTTCATGTACTTTTATGGACTATCGTCTACATCAATAGTGTATCCCATTTCAAATTTATATATTATAAATACATATATACTAAATATATATTATATTTATATAATTTTTTACAATATTTAACTAAGTCAATAATTATTTATTTAATTTGATCAAGCATACTAAGTCAAAACATATATGACGAACAAATTGGGTATTCCGTGAAGTAAATCTTTAACATATAATTATTAAAATGTGTGTAATATAAATTCACATTAAAATATTATAATGAAATACATAACAAATTTTTATCTCAAAATAATGTATTTTAAAAATTTATTAATAATATTAGAGTTTTGTATGAGTATGCTGAGAATCAAGACCCATGGTAGGGGAATTTCATCTTTCTTTTGTATATCTATGAGATACATTCAATATTCTCCACTCTTTTCTTTTGTGTGGTATATATACATGCCAAAAATTTATTGTTGGATTATTATACTTATATTTTTGGTATTTACATATCCATTAGACAATATTTATTCCTTGGGGTGTATACTTGAAAAGTTACAATCTCAGTAAGATAGTTATGTCTCAATTTTCCTTCGTTGAGGCACATGATTTGTTATGGACCAAAATTATTATTTTTGGTTGTATATACATCTATTTTAAACAATATATGTTGAATCATTAATCTTTATTAGGATTTTATATCCTCCTCTTAATTTCATTTTCTATCATATGTAGTATGATTTATAGTTACCATGTCTTAAGAGTTTGTCAAAACAATCTCACCCTTTATCGAGATTTCTTTTATCATTTTGCTTCTGCTAATAAAATCATATGATTCATTCCTCACTAAATCTCATCTTGTTTCTAAACATATAGTTATTCATGTTATATTCATTTAATAGAACCACTTTTAACACATTGGTTTATATGATGATTATGAATGTGTTTTTAACAATGTATGACTTTACCTCTCTCTTTGGTCAGATATCCATGTTCTTTAAAAACCATGTTTTCCAGAAGGATTAAAAAAATTAAGATATTATACTATGATCATCGAAATACATTTTTTTCCATTTACTTCCTTATAAATTTTTTTACATGGAATCATTTTGTCATTTTCGTATTGAGGAACTTTTCTAATAATTTTACCATCCAAAATAAATGTTCTCCTGGTATAGATTAACCCGCCTTATTCCCCAAAATTCCATTTAGTATTCAATTCAATGAATAGAAATTTATATTTTTTTAAATAACTTTTTTATAATAATATATAAATTAAATTTTTAAGTGGATTCAAATTAAAAAGGTTTCCTAAAATGATAAATGGGAAAAATGTGTTCGTAATTGATTTTCAAAACACCAATTATATGCTTTCAAAAGGATTCATTCAAAGAGAAGTAATTTCATTATTAGTAATAGATATTTTATATAATTCAATTTTGATTTAAATGAAAATATTTTTCAGATATTTTTCAGATTTTTATTGTTTTGATGAAAAAGTTTATTGATAACATTTTCAAGAATTAATTATAGGTTTTCAACATATTTTAAACGAAGTGGTATTAAATAATATTTAAAGCATTATTTAAATGTTTTCAATGACAATGGTATTAATAATATTCTAAATTATTCCAATAAATTTTCTCAAGTTTATTTTCCATGATAATGGCATTCAGAAGGTTTTACTTTTAGAAAATCATTATTCAAGTTGTGTTACTCATGTCTTTTTGGGAAAGTTATTCAATGTTTCAATTTATATTCATTCTCTTAAAGGTTTATGTTTTAATGGAATGTTTTATATGAAACCAGATTCATTTTCATGGGTTATATGCTTTTGTAACCCACTTTATTTCATGATTAATGATTTTGTGAAAATGAATAAAAACATATTTCTTTTCACATATATTATAATATGATTTCTTGTTTATAATACACATTTAATTTAATGGGGTATGATATGATTTTCTATTATTTTTCAAAAATATATGAAAGGTATCCTTATGAGATGGTATTGCCTATATCTCCCTCCAATTCATTGGGTAAAGATCATGGGAAAAAAATTAATACTTAGATAGCCATGTATGTGAACCATGACAATCACATTGGAATTAGGAGTGAACATATAATATCTTTAGGGGAATGTGATTGAGCTATGATATCCAAGTTCTTCTAAGTAGTTAACCCATACTACCAAGATGGACTTGGTACCAATTCCTTGACAAATACAAAAAACATTTTATATTCTTATGTGTCTTCGACAATTCCATGTATTGTTCCAACGTTATTATTTTATGTCTTATGTTATTTATTTACATATTATTCATGTCTTGTGAACTGCCCTGATATATTCCCTGAATCATGTTTATGATCATATTATATTGAGTGTGTGATCATATAATGTTGTGATTGGGTTCACATACCAAAATGATTATGTTAAAGTTTACATGTATCCCGTGACAAACCATATTTATATTCTGAGATAATCCCATTTTATGTTACCTTTCCCATGATATATTGATTTAAATTATATATGATGTTTATTAAAATAGTGTTGGTCATGAAGAACCTAGTGGTTGATATTATAGTTCACATATTTAAAATTGTTTATGCTTTAATGTTTCCAATTTAAATACTCTACTATAGTATTTGGGGGTCTATTTGTAAAATATTTTATGTATTTTGAAAAAATGAAGTAATGTTAATGTATGAAAAGAGAGGGTCTCTATTGTTAGTATCAAGAAATATTTTATTAGATATTATGAATTTAGAATGATAAATATTTAGTGATATCCCTATAAATATTTCTAATGACATGTCTTGGGATTTATCTTGGGATAAGAATAAGGATTAATTAATATTTAGAAAAATGTTAGGTAATTTTGGTAAAGGATAAGGTTATTGGTTTCCATGTAGTAAATACCTATCTACATAGTACAAGTAGATGGTGTTATGGAATTGATGTACCTAGTTGTAAAAACTCTGACCAGTTGTGTCAGTCTAGGATCTGTGTATCCTGGAACATGAAAAAGTGCATTACTGCAGACCTGGTATGACACTCCTAAAAGATATACATTGGAAATTAACAAAATCATCATGAAATGTAATGATGGATTTTAATATATTTTATATATGAATAACCATAGATAAAACGATGGTTTTATCCATTAAAAACTATGTGTTACTATTTTTGAATCCTATATAAGTAATTATTCATGATTATGTTGTTTTCTTCACTTATTTGTTTTTCTCACATAGTGAATTTTGGTTTTAGATATTTGATAGAACTATTAAGAACGTTGTAGACAATAAATTTTAATGATGTTGAATGAATGGGAATTATGAAAATAGATTTCCCATGTGGAAATATCATAATGTGAATTAGGAACGTGGTAAGAGTATATGACATTCTTCTAAAGATAATGAGGGAACAAATTATATATGAATGGAATGTCTTCTTATTCAATTATTGTTTTTATTAAACAATAGAAGAATCAATAGATTATTGTTGAGGACCCTTAAAAAATAACTCATATGTAATATTATAGGATATAGTTATTAATGAATTAGTTGATGAATAATGATAAGTTTTAGTAATAAATATGGATGAAAAAATTATTTATGTTTTGGAAATCAAATATTGTGTAATATGAATCAAGAATTATATAATTATTTGTAGTATAATTTTAATTAAGGATTAAAATGGACATTTAGTGGTAATGAATATATAGAGAAGTGATTCTATAGAAATGTAAAAAATTTATTTGGGAAAGGTAACCATTAATTAATTTCGAACATGAGATAATGATGTTTGGAAAATAATATATTTAGATTAGAGAATGTAAATCAGATGAAATGTTTTACAATTTAAATTATTATTGACGAAGTGGTCTACAACATCAAGTATTAATTTTTCATCTTCATGAATATGAATATTTATTCTACCATTAATGTTTTTTATGTTATAAATATTTAATTTTTAACATAATATAATTTGACTAACCAATGACTTATTTAGTTTTAACTAATGTTTTTTATAGACATTGTCCTATTAGCATCTATGACTTTACTAGTAATATGTTATATCATTATGTTCTATATGAATTTATTATAATGGACTGTAAATAGATTGTGAAACATCAATATAATATCCTCAAAATATTGAAACTACTTGTGATGTTAGGACAACCACATCTGTAAAAGTTCAAGATTAATTTAATTCCCAACCACTGTTTTCAGCGATATTACCCTTATGTGCATATGTGAAAAATATAAAATTCATGTGTTTGTATCCATAGAGGTATATTAATTCTATTAAACCATGTGATATATTCTTGACCAATTTTTTTGATTTTTTTCATTCATTTATTATTTTTCTTGGTGTTCTAATAATGTATTAGAGTCCAAATTTTAAATAACAATCCAGTAAAAATAATTACCTCTAATTTTTGAGCCAAAAATTTAAGGAAAATGTTCTCCTAGTGTAACATCCCAAGTAAGTAATGAATAATAGATATTTTTATCTATGTATATTTATGAATTAGATAGTGTTTTATAGGCTTAAAATGAGAATAAATCCAATCTTAAGCATAGAATACACTAATATTCTTAAAAGATTGTTTTACTGCCTTATGATGGAAAACCATTTTTCAATCAAACATTTGAAAATTTTATAATCTATATTTTTTAAAATAAACATATTCTTTATGATTTGGACATTGAAATTTACATTGGATAAATTTTTGATATTTTTCTGACAATGTTCATTTTTTAATGAATAGTGAAAAATACTGCATTTTACATCAAAACTGCATTTTCATCTAATTTAATTATATGGTTAGATTATCTTTTTAATTGGTATTAAAGTGTAATATAAATATATTTTTATCATTTAATCCAATGGTTGTCATTAGGATTAATTTCACTTTGGAATTGGGCATAAACTAATGCCAAACGTTTCATAGATATTGTTTCAAAAAACCCGCTATTTGTTTTGACAACAGAAATTATTTTTAAATAAATTATTGCAATTTATGTGTTTGTAATTTAGTAAAATGGATTAAATATTTGGAATAATAAGGTCCAAAGTATTTAATCAAGACTCTTTTGTTTTTGAACATTATTAGTAATAACGACAGTAATTATCTTTAATTATCTTGACTAACGAGTAATCGGGTAGTAAAGGACAATAATATAATATCATAACAATACAAAATGACACCAAAATGAGTCTTAATGATACAGGTTGTCTTATGGCCGACCATGGGATGGCTTTTACCAAATTTGGGGGCCCCATGAAATCATTTTTGTGGGAAAGTGACTTTTTATCTTTTTATTTTTAAAGAAAGTTAAAGATAACAATGAATGTATCACCTGAGTAAATCATTTTTACTTTTGTCTACATAAATGATATTTTGGACTATAAATATCCATTGTAAAGATAAAAGGATTTACTACATCATTATATTTGTTTTATAATTTTTAGACATTAAATAAATTAAATTATTTATGACATCATTATGATGCAGTGATTACATCATTGATAAAGGATTTAAATAAAATGAAATGATAATGTTAAAACTATAACATACACTTTTCAAAGACCTATTGGATGAGTATATTTTGACCCCTTATCACCTTATCCTAGATATAATCAATGCGGGACCATTAAAATCCGAAACTAATTTGAAAATAAATTATCCTTTTATACCATTCCAAGAGTGCCCCTCCTCTCCTCTTATAAAAGTCCCCCACCTCTACATCCATACCCACACCTATCAAGCCTTTGGCTTGGCCAACCCCTGTACATTTTGTATCTCCACATCCCTATATGACTCTTTGAATCCTTCCTTTGGGAAAAAGTCTTCTCAAGGAAGCATTTGATCTCAAATCAAAAAGATATACCCGTTTTAAAGGTAGTGTCTTCTCTTGTGTTCTTATGTTTTATTTTTCTTCTCCAACCCCCTAAACTCTTTTTATTAATTTATTTTGTAACAACTCCAGTATCTTCAGTATACAAGGATGTTGTTATAAGAATAATTCGAGCTACAAATACACACACCTACATCTAATGGTTAAAGAATATAATGTTTCTGTGGACGGCGAATTTCTGCCTCACGAAACGATGATTGTTCAATATTATTCTAACACCTTCATAGGTGGCCATTAATATGTCACTATATTTATATATAATATTTTTATGTTTTCCTTAGGCTTCTGTATTTTTCATTTATTTCACACCTTTATGGTTTCCATTATGGGTATAGGCGATATCTTCATTTTAGGAAATGCGGACTACCACCCCCTCAAAGTGATTTGATTCGTTAATACCATATGTGGTATGTATAAAGGATAGATTTAATGATATTATATATGATAACATACTGGAATTATAATACTATTATGTATCATTATTTTTTATGTAAAGACCCAGAATTTTCAAGGAAATTTTTTTCTTAATTTTTATTAGAATTTTAAAGGAACGTAGTTTCTGACAGTGCCTGATTCCGAGGCCCGGTGTGCCCGGAATCATTTTCCGAAGTTTGGCTTGGGTACGTTCAGTGAACGGATGAGCGGGTTTTTCTAACTTTTGAACCGGTGCTCGGAATCAAATTTGGAGTGCACCGATGAAACCGCAGCGTCGGTAATTTCTTAGGAACACCTGATCCGGAGTTGCGTTTTCAAATGAGAAGATGATAAAAATTGTGGAAGTTTATTTTATAATTTAACTAAAATTTTTATTTTTCTTTTAGTGGTTCAAGGCTTTGGGTGGAAGTTGGGTAACTACCCAACATCCCAAGGGGGGTTATGAGGGTGGTGGGGCCCACAGAACCCCACCCCTTCATATTCCATAACTCCCTCAACTCACTTTTAAAATTTGATAACTTAAGTATTAATAACTTATGTTATTAATGAAGTGAGTTTAATGTGTGTGTGGGTTTGAAATTCAAACTCATGTCTAGTTAATAAATTAAGTGAGGGATTAATTTATTTTGGGGATTTGTTGCTTGGGGGTTTGGGGAGAAAATATAAAGGAAGCTAGAAGTTCTGCATCTTCTTCGTCGAAGAACACGAAGAACGCAAAGAACGCATCGAACTCCGTCAAAGAACCCCGAGTCCTCAGAGACAGACTATGTGACGCCATATACCACGACGCTTCTTCCACGATGTCTCCTTCTACAACATCTTCTTCCACGACGTCTCTTCCTGTGACGAATCCTCGTTCGACGAACCTCCATTCAAGCTCGCACAAGGTAGGGAATTTGTTTGTGAATATTAATAAATCTCGTGTTACTTCCTTCTAAATCAAAGAACGTGGATCAACTATACATCAAGTGGATCCGCGAAGAATATGTTGCGGGTTGGGAATTCTTGTTTGCGGAAAAACTATAGGGGTTATTTAATTATTTTGATCGTGTTTACCACTTTGTCGTTCTTCTTGAAAATACGACCAAATTATATCGATTAACGAGAGGGGGCCGGACCGCAAAAACACGTCCGCCCCTCCTCCCTTATCTGTGTGTTTGTTTCTTGTGGTTTGAAACGAGTATGGCGTGGTGCCTTCACACCACGTGTGAACGTGCAACATGGAATGTGTGGCGCCGTCGCGCCGCGCCGTGGAAACAAACAAGGACACGACGCTGTCCCACTGCGTCGGAGAAAACCCAAAGACACCGCGGTAGGAGCGGGGCCGCGGTGGAAGAGCACGGCACCGTCGTGCCGCACCGGATGACCAAAGCCGGTACCGGTTCCGGGCCGCAGCGAAGCAGGGTGACCGGCGGCCGGAGACGGGCCGCCAACATCGGAGGAAGGAGGGGACCGGCCGACGTCGGTCCCGTGGAGCAAGAACCAGCCGGACAGGGTGGGCCGGCCAGACAGGGAAAGAGCCGTGGGTCAAAACCCCCGGCTGGCCAGCTGAGCGGCCCCTTAATTGGGGTCGCGGTTTCCGAACGGCAGGGGGCAGTGCACCCCCCCCCCCCCCCGCATAACTGAACGGCTCGGCCATTCGGCCGAGCCAGCTGGCACCACGCGCCAGGGCGCCGGGCCGGGTCGCGCCCTTCCGGGCTGACCTGGACCCGGGTTGGGTCGACCCAGTTCGGGCCGTCCCAGGGGGTCTCGGGCCGGTCGGTCCGGGCCCGAAACCCCTGTTTTCGGACCCCTCATGATCTTTCGCCCATATCTTCAGCTGTAGACCTCCGATCAACGCACCTTCAGCGGCAATGTGATCCTCGTATCGAGACGGTCATTTCGGTATATAGCACCCATGGTTTCGGAATACTTTGGGTTCGGCCGGGTTGGTTCCGATACGAACCCAACCGGGCCCTCGGAGCGGAAACGCTTATATCTTGAGCTCCGAACGTCCGATTGATGTGCCGTCAACTTTGATGGATTCCTCTAAGTGAGACGGATATTTTGTCTTACTCCGCTCGAGGTTTGGATGTCGTCGGAGTGCGGTCGTGTTGGTTCGCTCACGAAACCAACCGGGCCCCTGGAACGAAAAAGCCAACAACTCACAGACCGGGCGTCCGATGGACGCGTCGTCTGTTGCGTTGAGACCCCTATGACGAGGCGGTCCTTTGAGATACTTTTTCATGGGAAATTGAGATACTTGGAGTATCATCATGTAGCTCGTGGATCGGACCCTCCCATAGACGAGCGTGTGGAGTACGGAGACCGTGTAGCCGGCTGAGACCTGACTACTTCTTGACCGACTCGACTTGGAGTGAGTCGACTAGCCCAATGGACGAAGCACATCTTTGTGAGTTGTAGACCCATGGCGGATGGAGCACTACCTGTGTGACAGTGCAGACCCGCCGTACTCGTCCGGAGAGTACCTCTGTATGCTACTAGGGGGTGTGAAGTACTGTGTTTGGGTGGCATACCCCGGCGGGAAGCACTACTGTGTTTGGGTGGCTGACCCGCGGTACTCGACAGGAGGATTACCTCACCAGTCTTAGGTTAGTGAGAAGTACCTTGAAGTCATGACAGGACCACTGTACACTCCAGATATGGGGCTCTTCAGCAGTTACGGTTTCGATAATGAAAATCGTGGTTTGTGCTAAGACTTTTGACCTTGTGTTTACCTCATGTTTGAGATGGGTCACCTGATAACTTAGGTATATGTATGGGCATATACATGGGTAGTGGTTATCTGTTGATTTCATGATCTTTGTGTTTCCTCATGATTGATATGGGTTATTTGATAACTTATGGTATATGTATGGGCATATACCTAAGTAGAGGTTATCTGTTGAGATCTTCCTTGTGGTTATCCTTTTTGGTTTTAGTGTGACCTTGAGGGTCTCGGGGTCCCTACTGAGTATCGTTATACTCACCCCTGCACGGGCTATGCCCGCACCTCATTGTGTTGGTTGCAGAAGATGGACAGTGTTTACGGGGGGCTGAGTGTTCAGGGACTGGACGGTACCCGGTGGTGGACTACACGACGAGTCAGTATCCAGAGGTGGACTTCACGGCGAGACGACACACGGAGGAGGTTGACGGGCGAGCGCGTTGTGGAGGATATCTGTACCTACCCTTCAGGTAGGATCCGTGGTGGACGATCCAAGATCTTAGCCATCTGTACCTACCCTTAAGGTAGGATCTGATGAGGAAGACCCAGGAGCCGCTTCCGTTCTTCCAACTGTTGTCTTTTTCTGTTGTACTTTTTCAGTTGTAGTTGTACTTTCATTTGGGTTTGTATTCTGGCCCATTTACCTTTCAGCACATCTCTTTGTACTTAGTGTTTTACTTCCGCTTGTACTCTGTGGTTTTTTGTTTACTTTTATAAAGGCAATGCCTTCCTAGTTATAAGGATTTACGCCTTTGGTGCTAGTCTCCAGACCCTGGCCTATTGAAGGTGGGCTCAGGGTAGTCACGGCACGGGCCCCGAGGACGGGTCGTGAAAAATTGGTATAAAAGGAGTCGGTTCTACTGCAGAACTTATAACTCTGATATTTTCTTTCTGTGCAGCATTGTGTTACGAGTACCGAGTGTGGATTTCAGTTCAGGGAGTCCAGTGTTGGTGTGGGCGGCCGACGTATCCATACACCAGGACCCTGACAACTGATTTCCGACTTTGTGCACAAAAACACTGATTGCGTGAGTGTTTCAAGAAGTTTTTAAATGTCATCTCAAACCAGGTCAGCTCACCAGGTATAATAGTTTGACCATGTCACGTTGTTTCTTTCAGGATTCCTTTTCTCGGACAACCAGCTAGAGCCCAGAGGGATGTGCGTACTGACAGCCTGCCGAGTGACGAGGATTCGGTATAAGGCCCTCTTGCAGTTTAGGTACCAGCGGTACTACCATACGTTGGGACACCGATGCCACCAGCCCCAGCAGTAGGCGATGCACGCCACTTGAGTGCGCTGCATGAGTTCCAGCGCAAGAGGCCACCCATTTTCTGGGGAGAGACGGACCTGCAGGCGGCTGAGGATTGGCTGGAGGCATTGGTGAGAGTCTTCAGGCTAGTGGGGATGCCAGCAGACTTCATGGTGATCTTTTCTGGCATCCTTCTTCAGGCAGCAGTAGGCAGGTGGTGGAGCCACTTGTTCCAGTTTTGCGATGGGATGACCTTCGCATGGGGAGAATTCGAGACCTTCTTCAAGGTGGAATTTGTGCTGGTAGATCTACACCCCAAGCGTGTTCAGGAGCTCATGCCTTTGCCGCGTGTTTTTCTCTCAGTAGCCGAGTCATCTATGGGAATTATACAGATGATGCAGAGGTCCAGGAGGACCAGACCAGCAGTTGGGCGATCTCAGGTTTTAGGATCGGTGGTGCAGGGCACCCGTGGTGGGGTCATAACCAGGCATCCAAAAAACGGACAATCTTTCTCTTGCGGAAGGAAGGGTCACCTGGCACGTGACTGTACAACCCCCCCCCCCCCCCGCACAGTTGATCCGCGGGTGTTGGAGGAGCCACCGAGATAGAAGCAACGGCTGGTGCTTGAGCAACAGCCATGCAGTGGACAAGGAAGTAGATCTATGGGAGCAGGTGGACAGGAGCGGAACTAGTGGATAAAACCCTTGTACTTCTAGTTCCATATTGTTGTTGTATTCGTGTCTTTGTACTATGAGATGAAATAATAAAAAGACACTTATCTTTGTGATGTTTTCTTTCATGTCCTTTTGTTTGGTTGATACTGAGTGGTCCCGGTTAAAAACTGTGGAATTGACCCTCACTTTCGAGATTTCTACTGGAGGAGACCCAGTGACCTCACACTAATGCTGGTAGTGTGACTCGACCCTTGGAGGCGGGAGTGACAGTTGGATCTCTTAGTAGTTACGTCGAGGCCTTACGACGTCATCCATGGCATGAATACATCATTCATGTTGGGATTGATTGTATTAGGCAATGGGCGTGGTTCATCCAGGGTATGAGACCGAGTTTCTCTTTTCGGAAAAGGAGAAATTTTAGCAGCTCTTTTAGATCGTAGGCAATGAAGGTGCAGATCATCCAGGAGCGGATGAAGACTGCACAGTGTAGTAAGAAACAGGAAACTGGCACCAGTCTTAGAGACTCGGGCATGTTATATGATTTCATAAGAGGATTCTTAAAGGAGAGATGAGTCTGTGAAGCAGTAAATGTGGAGGCAGATCTAGGAGAGCAGCATGAGGTGGTGTACATCTTAACATGCCACAACCACCCGCCTTAGTTATCTCCGCCAGGCTCAGGGAGCTGGAGGGCGGAGGAAGAGTGCTGCTGCATGCGGTCTAGGAGAGTGACCCAGTGGCTCTAAAAATGATTCAAGGGACAGTCTGTGTCCACTACTAGCTGGTGTAGTAACAGACGTCGATATGAATCATTCCTTGCTTTCACAAATCTTTCCCCATACCTAGAGTTTCCGGTAAGCCGTGGACTTGACCCTCACGTCTCGAGATAACTTGGGAGGAGACTCGATAATCACACTTACACTGACAGTGTGGTCAGACCCTCGAGGCGAGAGTTTCGGTTGGAATCTCTTGGTGGCAGCGTCGAGTCCTTACGACGTTGGTCTGAGTATGGATTGGATCCACATTTCATACACGGATTGACTATATTAGGCAAAAAGGTTGTGGTTTAACTACGACGTCAGAATGGGTTTTCCGTGGTCGAAAAAAAGGAAACCCCATGAAGCATAGGGTAACTCATGCACATGAGGGTGCGACCGATCCCTCTTGAGTCGGTCAACCTTACCCTCGTGGAATCAGTCGTTTTGAGTTCCAGTTCTAAAAGGAATTGGAGACCTCTAGAGTTCGAGGATGACGATCATGTCCTTATATGGGTCTCACCTCGACGAAGTTTACGGAGATGTGGCCAAGGCGGAAAGTTATCTTCGAGGTTCTGCGGACCTTCTTAGGTCCTCAGCTGGGTAGGCGGGGTAGTTTACCGCTTGACCCATCCACCTCAGTTGCACCAGGTTCACGACGACTTCCACGTATCTCAATTGAGGGGATATGTGCTCGACCCTTCGTATTCCATCGTCCATGGGGAGCTGGATGATGGTGATGGGGTGACTTTCACGGAGGTTCCAGTGGGGATCGGGGATCGACAGGAGTAGATCCTTTGAGGAAGGTCGATTCCTCGGGTGCACTTTCTTTAGGAGTACGGAAACCCCCAGGTAAGCACATGGGAGCGGAAGACTCAAATGCTTGCTCAGTACCATTTTTTGTAACCCTAGTCTGTGTTAAAGCTTTAAGAGAATGTAAATCCCTGAGGTAGGAGTAATGTAAGGACCCGGAAATATCAAGGAAATTTTTTTCGTAATTTTCATTAATATTTTACAAGAACGCAGTTTCTGACGGCGCCTGATTCCGAGTCCCGGTGTGCCTGGAATCATTTTCCAAAGTTTGGCTCGGGTACGTTCAGTGAACGGACGAGCTGGTTTTTCTAAATTTTGAACCGGTGATCGGAATCAAATTATGAGGGCACCGATGAAGCTGCAGCGCCGGTAATTGCTTAGGAACACCTGATCCGGAGTTGCGTTTTCACGTAAGAAGATGAAAAAAATTGTGGAAGTTTATTTTATAAGTTAACTACAATTTTTATTTTTCTTTTAGTGGATCAAGGCTTTGGGTGGAAGTTGGGTAACTACCCAACTTCCCAAGGGAGGTTATGAGGGTGGTGGGGACCACACGAACCCCACCCCTTCATATTCCTTAACTCCCTCAACTCACTTTTAAAATTTGATAACATAAGTATTAATAACATATGTTATTAATGATGTGAGTTTAATGTGTGTGTGGGTTTGAAATTCAAACTCATGTCTAGTTAATAAATTAAGTGGGGGCTTAATTTATTTTGGGGATTTGTTGCTTGGGAGGTTTGGGGAGAAAATATTAAACAAGCTAGAATTTCTTCATCTTCTTCGTCGAAGAACACGAAGAACGCGAAGAACGCATCGAACTCCGTCGAAGAACGCCGAGTCCTCGGAGACAGACTACGTGACGCCGTATACCACGACATCTCCTTCCACAACATCTTCTTCCGCGACGTCTCTTCCCATGACGAATCCTCATTCGACGAACCTTCGTTCAAGCTCGCACGAGGTAGGGAATTTGTTTGTGAATATTAATAAACCCCATGTTACTTCCTTCTAAATCAAAGAATGAAGATCAACTATACATCAAGTTGATCTGTGAAGAATATGTTGCGGGTTGGGAATTCTTGTTTGCGGAAAAACTGTAGGGGTTATTTAGTTATTTTGTTCGTGTTTACCACTTTTTCGTTCTTCTTGAAAATACGACCAAATGCTATCGATTAATGAGAGGGGGCTGGACCGCACAAACACGGCCGACCCTCCTCCCTTATCTGTGTGTTTGTTTCATCTGGTTTGAAATGAGTATGGCGCGGTGCCTTCGAACCGCGTGTGAATGTGCGACAAGGAATGCGCGGCGCCGTCGCGCCGCGCCGTGGAAACGAACAAGGACATGACGTCGTCGCGCCGCGTCAGAGAAAACCCGAAGACACCGCGGCAGGAGCAGGGCCGCGGTGGAAGAGCATGGTTCTGTCGCGCCGCACCGGATGACCAAGGCCGCGACCGGTTCCGGGCCGCGGTGAAGCAGGGTGACCGGCAGCCGGAGACGGGACGCCTGCGTCGGAGAAAGGAGGGGACCGGTCGACGCCGGTCCCGTGGATCACAAACCGGCTGGCCAGGGCGGGCCGGCCGGACATGGAAATAGCCGAGGGTCGAAACCCCCGACTGGCCAGCTAAGAGGCCCCTTAATCGGGTCTGCGGTTTCCGAATGGCGGGGGGCAGCGCCCCGACGCCCCTCCCTCCCCCTACCCCCTCCCCCCACCTCCCCATCCCCCCCCCCCCCCCGCATAACTGAACGGCTCGGCCGTTCGGCCGAGCCAGCTGGCACCGCGCGCCAGCGCGCCGGGCCACCAGATCGGGCCGCCTGGCCGGGTCGCGCTCAGGCCGGGACTGGCCCCGCCGGCCTGACCCGGACCCGGGTTGTGTTGACCAAGTTCGGGCCGACCCAGGGGGTCTCGGGCCGGGTCGGTCCGGGCCCGAAACCCCCGTTTTCTGACCCCTCACGGTCTCTCGCCCATATCTTGAGCTGTAGACCTCTGACCGATGCACCGTCAGCGGCAATACGATCCTTGGATCGAGATGGTCGTTTCGGTATATCGCACTCAAGGTTTTGGAATACTTTGGGTTCGGCCGGGTTGGTTCTGATACGAAACCAACCGGGCCCTCGGAGCGGAAACGCTTATATCTTGAGCTCCGAACGTCCGATTGATGTCCCGTCAACTTTGTTTGATTCCTCTAAGTGAGAAGGATCTTTAGGCTTACTCCACTCGAGGTTTGGATGCCTTCAGAGTGCAGTTGGGATGGTTCGCTCACGAAACCAACCAGGCCCCTGAAACCAAAATGCCAACAACTCACAGATCGGGCGTCTGATTGACACGCCATCTGTTGCGTTGAGACCCCTATGACGAGGCGGTACTTTGAGATACTTCTTCGTGGGACATTGATATACTTGGTGTATCTACCTGTAGCTCGTGGTGAGGACCCTCCCAGAGACGAGCATGCGGCGTACGAAGACCGTGTAGCCGGCTGAGACCTGACGACTGCTTGACCGACTCGACTTGGAGTGAGTCGACTAGCCGTATGGACAGAGCACTACTTTGTGAGGTGCAGTCCCATGGCGGACTGAGCACTACCTGTGTGACAGTGCAGACCCGTGGTACTCGTCCGGAGATTACCTCTGCAGGCTACTAGGGGGTCTAATCTACTATGTTTGGCTGGCATACCCCGGCGGGAAGCAATACTGTGTTTGGGTGGCTGACCCGAAGTACTCAACAGGAGGAGTACATCAGCAGTCTTAGGTTAGTGAGCAGTTCCTCGAAGTCGTGACAGGACCACTGTACACTCCAGAGATGGGGCTCTTCAGCAGTTACGGTTTCGATAATGAAAATCCTGGTTTGACCTGAGACTTTTGACCTTGTGTTTATCTCATTTTTGAGATGGGTCACTTGATAACTTAGGTATATGTATGGGAATATATTTGGGTAGTGGTTATCCGTTGATTTCATGATATTTGTGTTTCCTCATGATTGAGATGGGTTACTTGATAACTTAGGTATATGTATGGGCATATACGTAAGTAGAGGTTATCTGTTGAGATCTTCTTTTCGGTTATCCTTGTTGGTTTTAGTGAGACCTTGAGGGTCTCGGGATCCTTACTGAGTATCGTTATACTAACCCCTGCACGGGCTATGCCCGCACCTCGTTTTGTTGGTTGCAGACGACGGACAGTGCTGACGGGGGGCCGAGTGTTCGAGGACTGGATGGTACCCAGAGGTAGACTACACGACGAGTCAGTATCCAGAGGTGCGCTTCATGGTGAGACGACACACAGAGGAGGTTGACGGGTGAGTGCGTTGTGGAGGCTATCTGTACCTACCCTTCAGGTAGGATCCTTGGTGGATGATCCAAGAGCTGCGCCATCTGTACCTACCCTTCAGGTAGGATCCGAGGAGGACGACCCAGGAGCTACTTCCGTTCATCCAGATGTTGTCATTTTCTATTGTACATTGTTTAGTTGTAGTTTTACTTTCATTTGGGTTTGTATTCTGGCCCATTTACCTTTTAGCAGTTCTCTTTGTACTTAGTGTTTTACTTCCACTTGTACTCTGTGGTGTTTTGTTTACTTTTATAAAGGCAATGCCTTCCCAGTTATCGGGATTTACGCCTTTGGTGCTAGTCGCCAGCACCTGGCCTATCGAAGGCGGGCTCAGGGTAGTCACGGCACGGGCCCCGAGGACAGGTCGTGACATTTTAATTTCATTAAAGTATGATATAGAAATGAAAGTTGCGTTCATGCGTACGTACGGCTTACCGTCTCCATGAATGGTGCATTTCATTTCTTATACCCAAATGTAATGTACTATTATAAGTATATATATATAATGGATATATATGATTTATGTTACATATAAATGATGAATATAATTCTTGAATTAAAATATACATATCCCTCATTTAATTTTAATTCAATTAATATGACATAGAAATGAAAGTAGCATTCATGCGTACGTATGGCTTACCGTCTCCATGAATGGTGCATTTCATTTCTTACCTATATATATTATGTAATATTGTAAATGCATATATATGCTGGATATATATGATATATATGATATATACATCATGAATATAACTCTGTATATAATGGATACATGAACAACTTGTAATTATAAAGGGAATATTTTTGACTCAAGTACCAATGATTGTTAAAACGACCGTTATTAACTTAAATAATTACATAGGGTTCATGACATGGTAATAAGTGATATAAAAGGAATACTGAACTTGAAAAAGGTTCTTAAGCAAGTAAAAATTCACTCAATTTTATTATTCAGGACGTTTAAGAACGATCGAGTCAAGTCAGACCCAAGTTATGAGACTTCATCTCAATCTCCTTTCATTGTGGCATATTTTGTTTTATACACAACCTAATTTTATACGGTGTATAAACCCCTTTGAATTTTATGTTTATCCAAAAGGAATTTTTTTATATGAAGAATTTTACTAAACGACAAAAGGGAATGTTTTTGTCGTATGTATGTGGCGACAACGACTTCTCCGCCGTCATGACCATTATTTGAGTTTCGGCTTCCTCTACAAGCCATACCTTTTTTTAAAGAAAAATAAATACCCTGTTTTAATTTTCATTCATTTTGGTATTGAAAATGGTTTTCATAATGTTTTTATTATATCAATGTGTTGTATTGATATCTTGTGATTGAAATGTGGAAATGTTATGTTTCCTTTATACATGTTTTATATGATACGATTATGTTATGGTTCATGGGAATTGTTTATGAAGATGGGTGGTTCCGTGATAAACTAAGGGTTGTTGAGCCCGATATAGCTATCCAATGCATTGGGTAACGCAAAGGGGTTAAACGTTGAGGTTTCTCCGAAGAGATTTCGGGAATATACTGTGATGGTTATTCCAAACGTAACCAAGAGGGTTACTCCCTACTTAAGAATGTTATGAATGCCTCAAGTTTCCTTTATGTCTTATGATTTCTATTATTTATTTATGATTTGATTAGTTATGTTAATGTGCTTATGTTTTATGGGTAAAGTATGATTTCATTATTATGTATATATGTAATCATGTTTCCTTTCCATATTTTTTATATCTCTTACTGATCTTTTTATGCTCATCCAATGTTTTTGAAATGATTTTCATAGGTCAAGGGAAAGGTACATGATGTGATGATAGTGTAAAGGAAGTGTCAAGAAATAATCCATGGTTTATTTTAAATATGTTTCCATTGATGTGAAAAATGAATACTATCTTTTATGTAACAACTTTGTTTAAATGTGGAATGTAATGCAAGTTTTATAATCTAATTCTCTAAAACTCTAAAACTAAAATGATCCTCAATGTGTAATCTTGTAATAACTCAAGATTAAGTAAAGTTTAAGGCTAGGGCCTTATAGTTTTTATCAGAGGTCGGTTTAGATAACATTAGGAGTTAGAATTCTATTAAATGATTATCCAAATTTTTTTTGGTCAAATGGAAATGATATAGCATTTGAAGATTACCATGTTGCTTCTTCTAAGACATGTTTGTTCAGAAAGGTTTTCCGTAGTGGAAACATGGAAGTAGTGGTAGGAAGGCATATAGAAGGAAATAACCTTCCGAATCTGCATCCTGAGATGGTCGGAATCAGAACTAAATAGTTTGTTGTAGTGATGGCTCAGTTGACTCAGGTGAAAAATGTTGGATGTTTTTATTGATGATATTTTTGTGTTTTTAACATTAAAGAGGAGAATGAAAGTCATGTAAGGGTTATTTTGAAAACCATAAAAGAAAATAAATTATATGGAAAATTCAGAAAGTGTGAGTTTTGGTTGCAAAAAATTTCATTCCTTGGTCACATTGTTTCTAAAGATGGGATAACTGTTTATCCTACAAAAACAAAGGTTGTTGAAGAATGGCCAAGACCCACAAATGTAATTAAGAATCGTAGCTTCCTTGGTTTGGAAGGCTATTACCGAAGGTTTGTTAGAAATTTTTCACGGTTATCTAGTCCAATGACGAATCAAAATATGAAGGGTGTTAAGTTTATCTGGACAAAATAATGTGATGATTGTTTTCAGGAATTGAAAAGAAGATTGGTGAATGCTCAAGTTTTGGCACTACCTTCCAGAAATGGTGAGTTTGTTATCTATAGTGACGCTTCATTGAAAGGACTTGGTTATGTCCTAATGCCGAATGATCAGGTAATTTCTTATGCTTCACGAAAATTAAAAACTCATGAGGTAAATTACCCTACACATGATTTGGAATTAGCTGATGTTGTTTTCGCTTTAAAAATTTGGAGGCATCATTTTTTTGAAGGAAAGTGTGAAATATATAACAATCAAAAAAGTATAAAGTATATATTCACTCAGAAAGAATTGAACATGAGATAGAGGAGATGGCTAGAATTAATCAAGGATTATTATTGTAGAATTCATTACAATCCGGGAAAAAAAATAAAGTGGTTGATGCTTTGAGTCGAAAAAGTAATGCTTCATTAACCATGCTACGTTTGGAACGAGATCCTTTGGTTTTTGATTTGATGAACATTGGCATAGAAGTTTTTGATGCAAGAAGTTCTTCTGTTTTGTTTCAGGTATCAGTGAGATCATCCCTATCAGACAGAATTAAGCAAGCACAGAAGCAAGACAGTGAGTTGCAAAAAAAGGTAGAGCTGGTTCATAAGGGTAAGTTACCTGAATTCAACATTGATAATGATTGTGTTTTGAGATTTGGGAAGAGATTGTGTGTGCCTTGTGATTCAAAGTTGAAGTGAGATTTGTTATGTGAAGTTCATAGTTCTCCGTTTTATGTTCATCCTGGTAGTACTAATATGTATATAGATATTCAGGAGTATTACTGGTGGGACGAAATGAAAAGGGATATTGCTGATTTTACTGTGAAGTGTTCAACTTGTCAATAGGTTAAAGCAGAGAGGCAGTTACTGAATGGGATGCTTCAGCCTTTACCAGTGCCAGAGTGGAAATGGGAGAATATATCCATGGACTTCATTGTGGGATTGTCGAAGACACCTCGTGGTAATAATGAAATCTGGTTCATTGTTGATTGCTTTACTAAATATGCTCATTTCCTTGCCATACGAGGTACTTTTTCCCTAGATCAGCTTTCCCATTTGTATGTTAAAGAGATAGTTAGGTTTCATGGAGTTCCCCTCTCAATTATATCTGACTGTGATCCCAGGTTCACCTCTAACTTTTGGAAAGGCCTTCAGAAGTCGTTGGGTACTGAATTAAATTTTAGTACAGCTTTTCATCCTCAATCAGATGGGTAATCAGAACGAACAATTCAGACCTTGGAAGATATTCTACATCCTTATTCGATGGATTATCAGGGGATTTGGGACCAACATCTTTTTTTGGTTGAGTTTTCATATAATAACAGTTTTCATTCCAGTATACAGATGAAACCATTTGAGGCGTTATATGGGAAGTGGTGTCGAACTCCAGCTTTCTGGGATGAATTGTGTGAAAGGAAGTTGATGGGACCAGAATTGGTAGAAGAGTTGGCAGAAAACGTTCAGCTGATATAGAAACACATGAGAATAGCTCAGAGCAGGTAGAAGAGTTATGCGGATAACCAGAGGAAGGATCTATCTTTTGAGCTAGGTGATCATGTTTTTCTCAAAAACTCACCATGGAAAATTGTGATGCGATTTGGTAAGAAAGGAAAGATGAGTACAAGGTTCATTGGACCATATAAAATTCTGGGGAGTGTTGGATCATTTGCATACTGAGTTGATTTACCTCCAAGTTTATCTCAGGTACACAATGTTTTTCATGTTTCGATGTTGAGAAAGTACATGCCAGATCCATCTCATGTTTCGAGTCCAGAGGTAGTTCAGCTGGAAGAGAACCTATCTTATGAGGAAGAACCGGTCCAGATTCATGACCACAGGGAGAAATTATGACGGAATAAAGTGATTTATAAGGTAAAGGTTTTGAGGAAAAACCACATGGTTGAAGAGGCAACATGGGAATCTGAAAATGCAATGAGGGATAAATACCCCCACTTATTCGATAAGTAAATAAATTGCGGGGACACAATTTTCTAAAGGGGTGAAGGAGGTAACATCCCAAGTATGTAATGAATAATAGATATTTTTATCTCTGTCTATTTATGAATTAGAAAGTGTTTTAGAGGCTTAAAATGTGAATAAATCCAATCTTAAGCATGAAATACACTAATATTCGTAAAAGATTGTTTTACTACCTTTTGATGGAAAACCATTTTTAAATAAAACTTTTGACAATTTAAAAATCTCTATTTGTCAAAATAAACATATTCTTTCTGATTGGTACATTGAAATTTACATTGGATAAATTTTTGGTATTTTTCGTACAATGTTCATTTTTTAATGAATAGTGAAAAATACTGCATTTTACATCAATACTGCTTTTTCATCTAATTTAATTATATGGTTAGATTATCTTATTAATTGTTCTTAAAGTGTAATATGAATATATTTTTACCATTTAATTCAATTGTGGTCATTATGATTAATTTCACTTTGGAATTGGGCATAAACTAATGCAAAACTTTTCATAGATATTGTTTAAAAAAACCCGCTATTTGTTTTGACAACATGAATTATTTTTAAATAAATTATTGCAATTTCTGTGTTTGGAATTTGGTAAAATGGATTACATATTTGGAATCAAAAGGTACAAATTATGTAATCAAGGCTCTTTTGTTTTTGGACATTATGAATAGTAATGATGGTAATTATCTTTAATTATCTTGATTAATAGGTAATCGGGTAGTTAAGAATAATAAAATAATATCATAATAAAAAAAATGACCCCAAAATGTGTCTTATTTCTACTGGTTGTCTCATGGCCGACCATGGGATGCATTGTGCCAATCTTGGGGGGCCATGGAATTACTTTTGTGGGAAAGTGACTTTTTATCTTTTTATTTTTAATGAAAGATAAATATAAAAAAGAATGTATCACCTGCGTAAAAGATTTTTAAATTTGTCTAAATAAATGATATTTTAGACTATAAAAATTCATTGGAAAGATAAAAAGATTTCCTACATCATGATAGTTTTTTATAATTTTTAGACATTAAATAAATTAAATTATTTTTGACATCATGATGATGCAACGATTACCTCATTAATAATGGATTTAAATAAAATGAAAATATAATGTTAAAACTATAACTTACACTTTTCAAAGACCTATTGGATGAGTATATTGATAACCCTTATCACCTTATACTATAAATACATCAATGTGGGACCTTTAAAATCCGAAACTCATTTGAAAATAAAGTAACCTTTTCTACCTTTCCAAGAGCGCCCCTCCACTAATCTTATAAAAGGTCCCCACCTCAACCCCCTTACCCACACCTCTCAGGCCTTTGTCTCGGCCAACCCCTGCTCATTTTCTCTCTCCAAATCCCTATATTACTCCTTGAAGCCTCACTTTTGGCAGAAGGATTACCAAGGAATCATTTGAGCTCAAATCAAAAAGAGTTACCCGTTTTAAAGGTAGTGTCTTCTCTTGTGTTCTTATGTTTTATTTTTCTTTTCCAACCCCCTAAACTCTTTTTATTCATTTATTTTGTAACAAATACAGTATCTTCAATATACTAGGATGTTTTTATAATATGAATTAGAGCTACACTTACACACACCTACATCTAATGGTTAAATAACATACTGTTTCTGTGGATGGCGAATTTCTGCCTCACGAAACGATGATTGTTTAATATTTTTTTAACACCTTCATAGGTGGACATTATGATGCCACTATATTTATATTTAATATGTTTATGTTTTCCTTAATCTTCTGTATTTTTCATTTATTTCATACCTTTTTGGTGCCATTATGGTTATACGTGATATCTTCATTTTAGGAAGTGCGGACTACCGCCCCCTCAAAGTGATTTGATTTGTTAATACCATATGTGGTACGTATAAAGGATAGATTTAATGATATTATATATGTTACCATACTGGAATTATAATACTATTATGTATCATTATGTTTTAATTCCATTGAAGTATGAGATAGAAATGAAAGTAGCGTTCATGTGTACGTACGGCTTACCGTCTCCATGAACGGTGCATTTCATTTCTTATCCCCAAATGTAATGTACTATTATAAGTACATATATATAATGGATATATATCATTTATGTTACATCTAAATTATGAATATAATTCTTGAATTAAAATATACATATCTCTCATTTAGTTTTAATTCCATTAATAAGACATAGAAATGAAAGTAGCATTCATGCGTACGTACAGCTTACCGTCTCCATGAACGGTGCATTTAATTTCTTACCTCTAAATGTTATGTAATATTGTAAATTAATATATATACAGGATAAATATGATATATAATATACATCATGAGTATTACTCTGGATATAATGGATACATGAACAACATGTAATTATAAAGAGCATATTTTTGACTCAAGTACCAATGATCGTTAAAACGACCGTTATTAACTTAAATAATTATATATTGTTCATGACATGGTAATAAGTGATTTAAAAGGAATAATGAACCTGAAAAAGGTTCTTAAGAATGTTGAAATTAACTCAAGTTTATTATTCACGACTTTATAGAACGATCGAGTCATGTCAGACCCGAGGAATGGGACTTCATCTCAATCTCTTTTCATTGAAGCATATTTTGTTTTATACACAACCTAATTTTATACGGTGTATAGACCCCTTTGACTTTTACGTTTATCCAAAATTAATTTTTTTATACGAATCATTTTACTAAATGACAAAAGGAAATGCTTTTGTCGTACGTATGCGGTGACAACGACTTCTCCGCCGCCGTGACCATTATTTGAGTTTCGGCTTCCTCTACAAGCCATACCTTTTTAAAGAAAAATAAATACCATGTTTTACATTTCTTTTATTTTGGTATTGAATATGGTTTTCATAATGTTTTTATTATATCTACGTGTTGTATTGATATATTGTGCTTTAAATGTGGAAATGTTATGTTTCCTTTATGCATGTTTTATGTGATACGATTATGTTATAGTTCTTGGGAATTGTTTATGAAGACGGGTGGTTCCGTGATAAACTAAGGGCTGGTGAGCTAGATATAGCACTCCAATGCATTGGGTAATGCGAAGGGGTTAAACGTTGAGGTTTCTCCAAAGATATTTAGGAAATATACAGTGATGGGTATTCCAAACGTAACCAAGAGGGTTACTCCCTACGTTAGAATGTTATAAATGCCTCAAGTGGCATTTATGTCTTATGATTTCTATGATTTATTTATGATTTGATGAGGTATGTTAATGTGATTATGTTTTATGGGTAATGTATGATTTCATTATTATGTATATATGTACTCATGTTTCCTTTCCATATTTTTTATATCCCTTACTGAGCTTTTTATTCTCATCCCAAGTTTTGGAAATGATTTTCCCAGGTCAAGGGAAAGGTACATGATGTGATGATAGTGTCAAGGAAGTTTCAAGAAATAATCCATGTTTTATTTTAAATATGTTTCCATTGATGGGAAAAATGAATACTATATTTTATGTAACCACTTTGTTTAAATGTGGAATGTAATGAAAGTTTTATGATCTAATTATCTAAAACTCTAAACCTGAAAATATCCTCAAGGTGTTATCTTGTAATAACTCAAGATTAAGTAAGGTTTAAGGATGGGTCCTTATACCTAGTATCAAACTTAATCCTTACCGCTTAGAAATTTATAATAACAAACAAAAAATTATATAACCTAACCATGTATAAATTAAAAAATATTAATATTTTACACAAATAAACTAAAATTACATGACATTAAATCTCAAACATCATCTAAGGGATATATATACACTTTTTATATACACATCGTATAATATAATGACATATAATACACTATTTAATACAAACTATGACACCCTATGTACACAGTCCAGGATATGGAGTTAAAAATGAATAATTACACAATATGATTGATAAACGTCAAAAATTTGAAGATCTCTTATGCATATGGTATAATTTACTTAGGAAATAAATTTTCTTCTTTACTTTTTTATATAATTATTACAAATTAATACATAAAACAATTTTTCCATTTATCAATAAAACTAAATTTGGTCATACTATAATATATCTTTGTAAGCCGTAATTAATCATAAAATTAAATAATATTTTATCCACAGAAGATAACCATATAGATCTATTAAACCAGAAACTCTTCCTTTTCAAATAAGGACGTGAAAATATTAGAGAGGATGAGCTTAATTTATCAATAAGGGGTATCACATAAATGAATCTATTAATAAATTTAAAAAGTCTAAATAATATGTAAAAAATGAATATGATTTAAATAATTTTAACAAATTGTTCAAATGATATCAAAATAAATACATTAAATACATAATGTTAAAAAAAATTCCAAATTGTAATAGATATTTATTTCATTGTGATGAAATGAATAAAATAAGATGTCTTACTCTTTTCATAAATCACTCTATAAAGAAAACATAAGTCATTACAACATCAAATACTTCTTATAAATTGGAAATCATACACCATAGAGACAAAATAGTATATCTCATGAGACCGAATGATGTGTCTGTATACTTTTTGCTGGAATGAATCACCAGTCATAGAATTATGTCCACTTTATTTGGATTATGAAATAAAAGATGAACATTTTATAACATATTATTTTTTATTTACTGATCAATAAAAATCCTTATTGAAATTAAAACATATATGGTGTAAATAATTTCACCGGTCAAAATATTGAATTACATAATTAGAATCCATCTTGAGATATAATGTGGATAGTCCTAGAGATGATCTACAATGTGAAACAAAATAACTATGACAAATTTTGATATTTATGAAAACACCATTATAATAAGAACACTTCAAACGATACCGTATATAAAGGGATCAATAATTGGATTAGTTTTTTCCCAAACATAGATAACCCATATTGAATTTTTCACAAGTGAATTTGGAGGATGATTTAAAAAACATTACTCTATATGAGATAGGTACTTTAGAGATAAATAATAGTATGGATGAAAAATCATAAGATTTGATTTTATAGAACATTTTACACATAATATTAATATTAAAATATATTTGGTTTCTTAATGAATAATTTCATAAGCATTTACATGAATTCATTTTATTAAACACCACATTAAATGAAATACCAATAATAAATCCTTTAAATGAAATAAATATTATGCATAGAAAATATGGTGTGCAAGATAGAAATATGTGCATTAAAGGGTATGTAATTTTTATTATTTTTAAAATACCTTTTTTGGAACCTATATCATAAATGGGATAGTAACAAATTATTTATAAAAATTCAAAATGACATATGTGATGGTAACATGTGATAAAACGTTTTAGATTTTGAAAATTTTATATGTGTTCATTTATGGAAATAAATAATATGTGCATTGAATATGATCGTACACTAATGTGGATGATGATTATTCTCAACAATGATGCATATTCATTAATAGAGTAATCCATAAATGTAGTTAAATTGATGCAATGATATTTATAAAATGATTTCATGTGAAATAATACAAAAATAAATAAATAGAATTTTTTTCTACAATATTAATCTATAATATATGATAGAATTATTATGTTATATGTAAAATGATTAATAAATGATCCTAAATCAATGAATAAATATTGGGATAGAAATACACTTACGACATTAGTAAATTTTAAATATTATTATATTGACTGGTTGATCATGAATTAAAAATTAAAATATAATTAATATAAAAGAATCCATGATACAAGATATCAATGTGTTGTTATATAAATCATTTAAAGAAAAATAGTCTCATAATATTAATCAAGTCTCGAGGAATTAATATTGAGATAATGGAACTATACACTGGGGTAACATGTGATCTAAGAACATATAATTGAATATATTTTGTAAACTAAATGTAAATATTTATATGATTATTAAAAATTTATTATAAAAAATAATAGATCATTCAATACCTGACATTTTAATTACTCATCAATAGATATGTGATATATCGTAGTAGAAGTTGATTGAGTTAGTATTCCTTAAACCCAATACTTCTACTAATTCGAAAATTTTATAATATCCATTATAATAAAACTTACTTTAATAAAAAATTAATTGATAAAAATAATCATATATATTATTATTTAAATTAATAAATTTTATCCATTAATTATATATTTAATAGAATGTTATGTTTAAATTCATTGTCAAATAATTCAAATTGTCATTATTTTTAAAATGATTTGTAATTGTGATATAAATAGCTGTTATTTAGTAAAATATTTATCATTGAATGATTATTTAAGGTATTCAAATTATTGTATTAAATTTTTTTATAAATTTATAATATTATTAAATTAGAATTTTATTTATGATCAATGAAGAAGAAATCGGTGAAGAATATATTTAGGGAAATTTAATGATATCAACATATTAAATTAAAACTATCATTAAATATTCATCCTTAAAGAAACATATTCATGAAATAAATTTTGAGTTATTATCATATAAATTCATCAGATATAATCTTATAACCATTTGTGTAATTCAATGACAAAAATGAAGAATTTCATTCTTGGAGGCAACAGTTGACTCATAAGAAAAAACCCCATTTTCATTTTCCCAAAAAATTATAATAAAGTTAAAATTAATTTTTCTTTTAAGATTAATAATTTTGTTATATAAATATTTTTCATTCAATAATTACATTAATATAATTGTCCAACTAATATTATGAAGAACAATGGAAAACATCGCTTCGCGGTGGTAGTAGTCCGCACATACAATGATACGTTGTTCTTATTTTTAAAAGAATGAAAATAAAGGATGGTAAATAAAAAAATTTAAATTTGGAATAATAAATAATTTATAAATATCATATATATTAAATATATAAATATTTTTAAACATATACTGAACGTATTTATTAAAAAAGTTATACATCAGTTCACAAATGTGGTAGTATATACATACACATGAAAGGATTTTTTATTTTCCATTAGATATAATGTTTCTTTATATCAAAAATATAATATTATTTTAGTATATTTGTGATATATATTTAATTAAACTAATATTTATATAATTTTTATATATGGGGAAGATAATGAAAAAAATAAAAGAGATTTTCTTTATTAGTCACATTGGGGACACTATTTTTCAATTTAAGGTCTTCACTAAAATAGTGGAAATAGTTAAAACAATTTTTAAAAAAAATACTTATGAATATAAAATTGGACTCCAATAGATATTATTTGGGTAGAGGTTTATGAGATTTCAAATAAAGATTGCTTCAAAATGTTGGTTTAAGTGAGCACCTTTTATATGTGAAAAAGAGGGACTTCTCTTAGGAATTCAGTTGTATGAAATAGGTAAGAATGAAATTTATTGAATGATAAGTATGATTGATGAAGAAAATATTTTTATAAATGTGGTAATAGTTTTATAAACATGAAAATATATTTTATTTTGTATGATCTCCATGTAAACTCTCATAAATTTAAGCCATTTAAATTACTCAATTTATCTTTATTAACCGTAATTAAAATATTAACCATTGTAAATATTTTATTACAAAAAAATAAGAATACAATAATCATTAAATATTTACTATGAAGATTCATAATTTTGAATTTATTTATCCGAATTATAAATAAAAATATTATAAAATTATCATTTGCAGAAAAATGGTTTTACTAACCCACATTTTTTTGTAATCATAAAGTGTTTTTGACATAATTTATTATCAATAACACATTAAAATGGAGTGATAATATTGTAATATTTGTTTAAACGAAAACTTTGACTCATATAATAGGAAATAAAAATTTAGTTTTTATAGAAAAAAATTATGAAACTATTATAATAAAAATTCTATGAAAATAACACTTTTATTTTATCCTGGTAATAAATTTTTTACATAGGTAATATAATTTAATTGAAAAAATGTAAATATAATTTAATAATTGATTCAAACATAAAAATTATAAATGTGTGATCTATTTTTATCACTTAATTATCTATATAAGATTAAAGTAATTTGAAAATAATCATTTATAACATAAATTTTTTTTGAGGAAAATGTATCTTTTAAGTATAAAATGAATTCATTCATAATAATTACCTAGTCATTACTGTTATATTAATGTTAAAATTATTTTTTGTATATAATATACATAACATAAATTAAAATTACTAATTTTCTTGTATATAATAATAATAATAGCACATAAAAAGACAATTTCTAGTAAAATATATTTATGGAGAAATTTTTTTATCTACATTAATTGAATATTATCAATAAATACATATTAAAAAATAATTTTATTTTTTAAATATATTTTATAATTTGGTTAAATCTATTTAAACCAACCAACATGAGGTCTATATTATAATAGTCATATTTACTACTATTAAAGTTATCTTAATAAAAAATGTTTATATTCCTTATGGTTTAGTGTTTCATGTGAAATAAAATTTCCATAAATAATTTTTTTCCATGTTAAATTATATATTTAAATAATGAGGTTCTAGACATTTTTAAGAAGGTATTATATTCTATTATAATTTCATTAGGAGGATGAGAATCAGGTTTTTTGTAGAATAATCGAGATAGATAATGTTTTTGGTAAAACATCCTTTGATTATCATTCTTGATGGCTGATTTAATAAACAGATAATATATATTTGATTATTTATTATAAAAATATGTGTTATTGTATTATATATGTAAGTGTAGTAATGTATTATTAGGAGAAATAAATGGATTACATATATGATTCAATATGAATTTTGATTTGTGATCAGTATTTCTAAGAATATTTAATTTGATTCTTAAATAATTTTAGCGAGTTTGGGATTAAATGGAGCTATTGATTATTAATTAAGGATATATAAATTCATTATGATATAATTTATAAATGTTATGGAATTATGAGTTGAGGCTTAGACAATATTAAATGGCATTCATATATTATACGCATAATTTTTGTTAAAAATAGCTAGAACCCACTATGATATGTATGATTATTAGGATGGTATATAAAAAGAACACTATGCTGAATCTAATTATTTAATTTATTAAAAGTTTTATTTTAATATATTACATATTTTTTATAGTACAATGTGTTTTTTTATTGATATATAACATATCACAAAACATAAAGGATAAATGTTCTGAATCTTTTACTAAAATATAGAAATGCAATGATCATACAGTGATTCATAAGGTCTATGAAGAATACTAAAGATATGTGTTTTATTCAGGTTAAAATTTAAAAAAATCAAAAAACCACACCATGATAAATATTCTTTTTGAGTATATGTAATATATCATAAATAATTAAAAAGATAATTTTTTTGGTGGAAAATATTCAATGAAGTATATGTTTTTCATGTATAATATATTTATTCGATTGAGTATATATGAAAATAATTGTGTTATAAATTATTGAGAATATATAAGATAATCTTACATATATAAATAATATTATTAACATTAATTATTTATTATAACTCACTAATGTGGTATGTATGATATTTCATTTCATAGATATAGTTTATCAATGTGATAAAATGAATTGATTCTGGAAATTAATTTTTGATGATTCTAAGATGATATTATAGGACTGAATATCAGTATTTTGTTGATTGATATGTGATTAAATAAAATATTATTGTTAGAAATGATGAGATTAAATTGTTAATATTTAGTTTATAAATATTGAAATTTTAAATATAATGTTTAATGTCACTTATGAGTATAAATAATGGAATATGGTTGAAAAACCATTAATGACGGTCCTAATTATTTTTCGAATATCTCTTGAGATTTGGATTTATATTAAGATGGTAGATTTAAACTCATGAAGAGAAACCCTACATTATTGTTTTGGTAAACATATTCAGACATATTTAGAATAGCACAACATTAATTGTCATGGAAATTATAAATTATAAATATTAAAATAATATTACCATGACATATTGAAGGAAAAAAATAATTGTATTAAAATATATGTTGTAGAACTAACAATATAGGTGAAATTAGTAATTTATTATTATTAATATATTGTATAACTACCTCTATTATTCATAGATAGATATTATATATTTTTAGATGAATATTCAATAAATAAATTTAAAAATCCATTCGAGAGGCATATAATATGACTTCCATTAGAATCATTGAATTGTAAAAAAACTAGTTTAAAAAATTATCTAAATCGTCTCCCATATATTAATTCAAAACTATAATCCTTTTGGCATATCAAACATAATATGTTTCATCATATCCTATGAAAAATAAATATATGAAATCAATGTGTTCAGATGCTCAGTAAAGACAAAAAAGATATACGTAAATCATAACATGAGAATGAGGCAAAAAAAATAAGAGATTGACATTTAAAAATTATTCCATACATATAAATAATCACAATCTTGTTTCATGGGATAATTCAATTGAGATCATAAACATGAATCATAAAGGTACATCGACAATGAAATATTAATAACGGATGACGAAATGGATTTTTTGAATACACCAAATCATTTTAATTCATTTCCTTAGTATTAGATGAAATTGTCTAATTCTATAATACTAGAATGGGTTTACATCTCATACTATCACACTAGTCAAGGATCACACCCAATATTGTTATAATAGACAAAGTACCTCACTAAATTTGTTTCACTTCCCATTCTATTCATATTAATATCATGATATATTAATCATTACCTAATGAGTTGGAGTGAGATATACATTCTAAAAATCTCATAATAAAATCCATAACTATGTGTTTCCCAAGAAAAATAAATCATTTATCATATCTGAACATAGGAAATAAAATGGGTTTCAAAACCATTTCATCCTTACAAAACCTGTGTAAAAGGAATATGATTCATATATTTCATACCGTCGTAAACACACACAAATTAGAGAAAGTGTGATGATAGTTTCTTGATATAATATTCTTATTAAATAAAATGTAAAATTAAATAATGTTTTAGTGGATGAAAATTATTTTCAATTATTTCTTCAGATAATAATACAGTAAAATAGAAATTCTATTTTAAAAAAAATGAATTAAATGTTTTGAAATTTTAAATGAAAAATATCATTGAAAATAAACATGAAAAATTTTAATGTATCTATTAAATAAGTATGTAATCATTATTAAGGTAAAATCTACTCAGGTCATCTATGTTTAATAAAAATAAATTTCACTTTATTGGAAAAGTAACAATGAACCTTCTTTAGAAAATGAAAAACAATTACAATGAAAAAATTAAAACATGGGTAAAAATTATTTAAAATAATTATAGTATAATATTAAAATCCATTTTCAAAACATTATTAGAATAAATTTTAATTTATGATAAACACTTCCCATTGGATACTTAAAAATAATTCTCAAATAATGTTGACATTGTAAAATAAATGATTACCTCAACTATCTCCATTCCACATTCATGTTAAAATATTCCATTATAATAAAAAATATATATTATTAATATATAAAATAACCATATATCTATCTTACCATGTATTATTCTTTTTATTAAATAATTTCACTTGTTTATCAATAATTGTTTATTTGAATCATTATTCTAGGTGAAAACTACATAGTTTTCTAAGAAACATTCAGTTAAGCAATCCATGTACTTCTACATTGAATGTATTTTCCTCAATTATAATGTGTTAATAATGATATTAAAATAATATATATATTTATAATCATTCATTAAAATGAGATATATAAATTTTATTTCACAATTCATGGATATGTCAGGTCTTACACATGAAAGAATGTTATTTTTATATTTTGGATGAGGAATTAAATAAAATTTAAATAAAAATTTAAATTTTATATTATTTTTATTATATTATCTATATCATATATAATCATCAATTTTATCCTTATTATAATCTATGTAAAATAAAAATTAAAAACTAATAACATAGTATTATGGAGATGGTACACCATTCAAATTCATAGACGACATTATCATTTTCCAAAATATTTTATGATAAGAATATAGATTGGATAATATTATTACAAAGTATTATCAATGTAAGAAATATTATAAATAAGCATAAATATATTATAAATACATGTTAATTAAATATGTTGATGAAAAATGAATTGTTTAACTACATGAATATGGTAATCCATACATGCATATCAGAAATACATTCACTTCATGGTTGATAGAAAAGATGGTGTATACTATTGATTCATAAAAATTATAAAAATTATCAATATTTAGGATAATGATGAAATTATTTCATTAAATTTATCATAAATTTATATAAGTTATAAAATAGTAAAAACAAAAATTTATATATTAGAGCAAATAACTCTTATTTCAAATGACACCATTTGATATCATCTAAATGGCTCCAGATCATGTCATTTGTGTTGTACATTACCACTAGAATGTGTATAATAGTGTTTATAATTTAATTTTGAATATTAAGTTCTGTTATATGCCTCAATGTTTTGAAATGAAATGTGTATGTATATATCCTTTTATAATAGAGGTGAGAGTCACATTAAGAATGTCTCAATTGATTAAAATATATAAATATTATTTCATAACAAGTTGTATACAACCCTAAAATAAATTCATAGTGGTTGAAATTTTTGAACATATCCTAACTCATTTATGATTATTTAGTATATTTATGATCTTTTAAAAAAATATTAAAATATTAATCCCATAAAATATAATTGTTCTTAATTTTTATATTATTGATTAATATGAAATTAAATTCCATAAGACTAGTAGTTAAATTTTAAAAAATAATAATATTATATTTAAATCTTGTATTGTTTATCTAGTCAATTTATGTATCACCTTATATATCTAATATTACATTTATTTTAATACTTTTAATATAATTTATTTAATTTTATATTTATTCAATAATTAATACCTATGTGTTTTTAATGGTCATAAGGTAAATATTTTTTAACTAAAAAATACAATAAATTAATATGATGAATAAAAACCACATACATTTTAAAAATAATATTTATTGGCATATATATCCTTTAGATAAAGCCATATTAAATATATTATAGTTATTAGAAACATATATGTAACTTGTTTAACTTCTCATTAAATAAAATAAAATAAAGGTTATGATCTTATCTAATTAGAAAAAATGGTTAGAAATCATACCATGGTATGATTATGGAAGAAATAATATTATCCAGTAAAACTAAGGTAATTGTCTGGGTAAATTTATAGTCCTTGACTTATTATTTTTACTCTTAATTACCTGATTTAGCCATTAACTGTGAAAAATAAATTTACAAAGGATACAATTTATATTAAAAACATAAAAGGTGTATAATCACCAAAATTTTTACCCCATAGTTGAGAAATTTTATTACATTTGGTAAATTTAAAAAATTATAAGTGTTTGGATTTAATATAATTTAAAACCAAAAAAATGCAACAAAAAACAATTTTTTTAAGGACTCGCTTTTTATATATAAATTTTTTTATAATTTCAACTAGAATTTTATTTAAAATTCATACATTAGGTTGAAATTAAATAATTAAATTTTGAAACTATTAATAAAATAATACTTTTGTTTTTAAATGCGTTAAAATAAAATAAAGCATTCAATAGACAGTAGTAATTTTCTTTATTCAATATAGATTTATAATTTTCAAAAAAATTCAAAACATTATCCTATAGAAAATTTAAAATTCAGAACTCAAAAATTAATTTAATTTTTTATATATAAAATATTAGAAATATTCAGAATTAATTATATTTATTTTCTCATAGAAATCCATAAAAATAATTATTTTTAAGAAAAACATATTTTTATAATGAAAATAAATTTATTCAAAAAATAAGTTCTTAATTTGTAATAATGAATTATTAATTTTCATTGAATTTCCCAAATGAATTTATTTGAAAAATTGGTTATTCATATTCATAATCACTAATTCAATTGTAATGTTATCACAAGTAGGTTTAAATAATAATTGTTTAATAGTATGTAGTGGTTCATTTAAACACTATCATGAATGAAATATAGGCTAATGAAGAAATAAATTCTTTAATTAGAAATATTTTATAAAAATACTGGGTTGTTACATCACCAGTGCTGAGGAGAAGGGAAATGTATACTCTATTTCCATATAATTGATCATATACATTTTGGATTAAGGATATGTGAATAAAAACGAGTCTAATTATGTTCTATAATGGAATAACTGATTATCATTAAAGTCATAAAAAATGAAATATGATGAAAATTGACTAATCAAGACTAGAAATCTCATTCTTTTTAGAATTACTATTTTTTATGGATATATTGCATGAATTTAGTTTGATGTTGGTTAAAATATTCACCGATCTATCAATATGAATGTAATAAGAAGAGGTTGTCCTATATGGAGCGGTGTTGTTCATATCATGGAATTTGATGTCCTTGATGTTAAAGAATAATATCTAACCATTTTATATAGTGATATAATGAAGTGAATGAATGAAATTATTCATAAGTCACATTAAAAGGACGTATTTCAATTTTATAGGAGGTAGTATAAAGAAATATTCATGATATAGTAAAATAGTTTCAATATTATATAGGTTGATCAAGAGATATCCTTTGAATTCATATGATAATTATATTGGATGTAACTTTCAGGGAGTCGGTATGAACACAAATACGAATAGATACCCAAATAAATATCATATCATATAAAAAATATCATGTCATATAGTAAGTTTTTTATTACATCTCATGTGTTTCCATGTTTTATGAATTCAAATGAATATCCATTCATTATAACAGACATAGATGTTCAAATATTAAGAGGGGGAACTTGGGAGATAAGAATTCGGTAAAATTGGTTCACAATCATTCAAAAATCCTCCCTTGTATTTTTTAATGATCATGAGGGGTGATTAGAATATGTATCAAGGGTAATCTAGGATCGCATTGATAAGATATATTTTTTAGTTATTTATCCATAAATACATTATGTGTATATTTGGTTAATGTTTTAATTAAACATAAATATAAAATTTTCATTCAATCCATGTAAATACATTTTTTGGACATTATAGAAAAATCCTCAAAGAAAATTTGGAACATAGTTCATAGGATGTTTATAAGTATTTAAATGTAAAAAGATGGTACACCTATGATTAGGGGTATTAATAGCTGTAGTTTTTTATTCATATTTTTTTATACGAATACTATATAAGAATCATGTTTTAGTAATGGGGATTATATTCATAGTGAATCATTTTATTATTTTTACTATGAAATAATATACTATTTGAAAATTTCCCCATGGATGTTTCATATACATTCATATATATATATATATATATCATGGTTTAATAGGATAAAAAATCAAAGCTGGAGATTGAATCAGAAGTAAAAGAAGAATCATTGGAAAAAATTTCAAATGTGAAATAGCCTCATCAATGAGTGAAATCCAGATATTAATCATTATTAATTCTTAAATAAATATTCTAAATGGCTGAATAATTATTTAAATATATCATTGGAGATAAATTTAATATAGTATGGTTTTGTGAAAGGGGATCCATGAAGTAGAAGACATATAAAAAGAATCAATGGATACCCATGATTCACATATGGAAATCCAGGTAATATGGTTAAAGGAGAGTGAAACTTTTGTATAGGAAAAATAAATGGTTCTTGAAGATCAAGATGATAATATTGGAATGTAATTTGAATAGAAATTTAAATATCAAAAATATTGGATGGGTAATAAGATCTAATGTATCTTTAATTGGATGAAAAAAATGAAAAAATAAAGACGTTAAACAATATGAATCATAACATGAGCATGAGAAGAGATGTGCTACAATAATTGCCTATGATATTTATTTTTATTGTAAAATAGATCACTTTAGTTGAATAAAGTATATAATATCATCTAATGATCTATCTAAGATAGAAACAACAGAAATGATAAACCTAATTAAATAAATTTTTTCTTCTATTATTGTTTCAAAAGATCTTATAGGTAACAATTTAAAATTAGGAAAAAAATACTAGAGGAATAAAATTATATAAAATTCAAAAGTTAATTATGGTGTTCATGAGAAGAATGAATAAATTATAATCTAAAAAGAAATTACAAAATAATTAATATTATCACACATAAATATTGGTTATAATGTAATCCATATTGTAACTAAAATAAAAATAAAAATTGTATTCCCCATTTCTATTGATATGGATCGTTTAGACATAATTTAATATATTTATTCAACATAAACTCATTTATATGGTGAAATTGATGTCTTCTAATAATCGATGATAATTTTATGTTAAGAAAAATCTATATATGAAGTGGAAAATATAGATGATATATTTTTATTTTCATTTTATGTTTTTGTTTATATTTATAAAATTTTCCATAAAGGATTCAATAAAATTGTCAATATAACGATTATTGATGGTACATATCAAGGAATAATTTACCACATGTTTCCAATGTATAGAGATCACAACAAGTAAAGAAAAATAAAAAATTCAATGTGGGGCTTTGTTGAGGTGTGAATAAAATTAGAATTTTGAATAATGAATATCAATGAAGAATTTCGTTAAGGATATCAGAAATGGAATGTGAAGAACATATAATATTAGAGAATGATATATTTCGTGGACTATTTTAAATAGCCCATTAATTTACTAGGAGGTTGTGATATGTACTAACACTGTGTGTCAATGAAGAAATCAAATATAGATAATGGGTTGGTCAAAGAAATATTCTAGGAAATAGATGAGTTATTTTGTGTATGGTGCAAATATGAAATAATATAAATAAATAAATGGATATTATTAAAAAGTTGAGGTGTTTGGAAATAAAATTTAAATACCATCTAATACTTGTTCCAATAATGATTATATGTAAAAGGAGTTTCCAGTAAATTATGAAGACATAAATTATCTTAAGGGTTTTTAGGATAACAAAACCAATAATATTGAAGATCAATAAGAATTTCTGGTCGAAAAAAAATAATTATTGTTCCTTGGTAGATTTTGTAACAAATCTAATTCCATAAAATTAGATAGTCAAACAAAAAATATTATACTATACATCTGATATATTATTATGTCTGTTAAATCATTATAATATAATGGATAAAGTGTCTCGTTAAAATGGGACATAGTGAAAATGTGTTTTGGATTGAGAAATTAATACCAGTCTTATTTCTATCACTATAGGACTGTGAAAAAATCACCATAATCCCATATATTGTGTTTTTCTACTTTGTATGTTTAATTATATAATATTAAATTTGGGAACAACTTGGATTCTATTTAAATCTTCTAATATGTTTTATTTTCTATCATGGAATGATTTTATCGATATATTGTTGATTCCATGATGCATTTCAATGTGCATAAATAGTTTAATAATGTTCATTTTAAAGATGATTTTACGAAATTAATGATTATGAGATGTGTCCCTTGTGGACTATTTTCTAGATAAAAATTATATCTATTGTGATCAACATTTCATATGAACCTGAAAATCAAGAAAAATATGATATTGTTTTATAATAGTCAGTATTCATATCGTTATTTTGAGTTGATTCAAATTAAAGTTATTAAAGGAATGAGTATTTTAGAATAGAAGATAGTCTATGGTGGGAGTAGTAATCATGAAAATAAATACTTCTAATGTGTATTTTATATCATTTTTGGGTTGTAAAATAATTTTTATCATCTTATAAAGAAGCCCCTAAATGGTGGAAAATGAGTTGGATCACATGTTGAATAATTTTATGCATAAATTTTTTTTTATTAGTTAGTGAGTATTTCTTTCTACACTGAGCCTACTAATGTTGACCTAAATTTGATTAATTTTTGGATAATTATATAATGTGGGTTTTATTACACAAATCTATAAGGTGGGTGTTGTTTTCTGGGGGAGATGAAATTTCAATTGTAGAAGAGGATTGTTTTGAGTAAGACATCCCTCTATAGATGAATCGTTACATTTATTATCCATATTTTGAGAATTTAATTTTATTTAAAATGGGTAATGGTTGGGTTTTAATTTTTGTGTAAACTAATACAATGGTGTAGATTGAAGTTCCTGAATGGATTATTATGAAGTGTTTTATTTTGGTGGTATTTTATTCGATATTTCATTGATGTGGAAGTTATATATGTTTCGGGGGATAATGGATATCCCTATGAGTCAATAATTTTTATTATTCCATTATTTATTAAAAGTAACAAGAAAAGGGGGATTGAATAGATTCTTATGAATTTTTAGATATATAGTTTAATATTTTTAAAAATAATATTTATTGAATCAATCACCCATTAGAAATATTGAGGAAGATCAATTATTATATTAGAAAGTTTTCTTAAGATTGATATACTTCCTTTAACAATTGATAAGTTCTTTAACTACATATAATTATTAGATATGTATATTTGAGGGAGGGGGAAAATACATCAAATGATTATTTTGAAAGAGTTTAGGTGAATAAATGAAATATGTTGCTGGATAAAGAGAGAAATGTATAATTTTGGTTCTTTTTTATATTAAGGAGACAAATATATTGGAGGAGAACCATTATTGAAGAAGAGTGTACAGATAGATCATTGTATTATCATTTATAAATTATACTACATTAAATTGAGAAAATCTAATGGATAACTAATCATAAAATCATAAATATAAATATGACATGTATTGAGGTGGTGATGTTTCATATAAATACACAACTATATTCTACTTATAAAAAAAATTATAGTTGTGTATAATTTTTTTAGAGAGTGACATGAACTGGGGATTCAGTCCATGCCAAATGAATTTATTAAATCACAGGGTTACAAGGAAAATTTGAGGTGTAATATGCTTACACTATATCAAAGTTACAGAGAAAAAATTAGATTTATCATTGAGGAAAAAAGATAAAAAAAGGAGTTTCCAGACCTGCTCATATAGATCTTCCTTGCTCATCAGATAAAGAGGATAGCTTTCAGTGTATCCAGGGACTCGTGGATCATGTTGACATGCAGTTCAGCATTGCAGTCCGAATCAAACCAGAAGTACCTGCTATCCTGTGGTGAATAGACCAAAGATAGCTCAAGGATGCACATAGCAAAACGGCAGGCTTCAATGTTGTACAAGATCAAATGAACCAAATAACAACTGAGCAGATAATAAAATAATCATATGATGCACCTCCTCACTGCAAAATTTTTCGATATAACCTATGAGAATGCCTCCTCCAAAAAGAAACATAAAAGTCCTCCATGTGCTTTAATAAAGTAGTGGGACTGACGAGAGGCAGTGATTAAGAAAAAAAACACAACAAGAGTAAAACATGAATCTCCAGGTTGAAAGAAACCACATCTCATCGTTAAGCCAAAAATCAACCAGAGAATATCCGAGCTGTCTATTTCAGTCGAAGGGAATTGAAAAACCCGAGTTGGTTGCTTAAAGAGGAACATAATTGCAAAGATCCAGCAAGGTCCCAGGAGGAAACATTAACAGAAGGAGAAGTGTGAAGAAAACAAGAAGGTGTGATGCAAATCAAAACTAGAAACCTACAACACAGACAGGGACTGATTGCATAAAAATTATTCCCAAGAGATAGCATGGAAGTCAAAGTGAAGATCCTTTTTAAACTCTTCCACCACTTTAAGGAACATTCTCTTTCTGATTTGTAGGTAGTTATCAGCCATCATTTCATCATTTTTGTATTTTTCTAATGCATGTGTATCATTATCATCCATCCAGAATCCATGTTCTACATAAAAATCCAACTTCTCTTCAAGTTGGTATGCATCCCGATAAGCCGGGTCATTTTCAGGATCACTCTTAGAGCTATATGAGTCATATTAATTTGAGGAGGTAGATGAATGCCCTATAATTATAGGGTTTTAGGGGGGTATAAGGCATTGTCGGGGACAGTGGAGGATCAAAATCTTCAATTTTGGAGGGATCCAGAGCCCTTGTAACAATAGTTCTTTCTATTTGGGAATAGTCTCTGTGTTTTCAAGTTTTTCTTGTATTAGGTATAATGAAGCCATCAATATCAACCATTGTTTTTTCTCCTTTCTGGATCTTGGGCTTAAATAGGCTTCCTCAATTTGATTAGGCTGATCATCAGCCCCCCATAAGGAGTCTTCAGAATCTGAAGAATCATTTCGATCCTTATTTTCGTATCATACACTTCAAGGTTCTTCTCATGTTCATCTTTCAGGGGTGAAGGATCCATATTGGTGTTATTGGCAGTGTTTGATGCATGATAATGTCCTGACATGTCCTTCGTTTCAATAGTGTGGCATATAGAAGGTTCACACTTTTCCATAGGGGTGTCATCCATATCCTCATGGTTGTCCTTAATGTCATTGGATACTGATTTCTCAGTGACAGGTCTAGGGACATCAATGGGGTTTGTGGATTTAGTGTCAGCAGCAGGCCTAAATGATTGAACAACAATGCTCTTTTTGGGAGTAGGTTTTTCCACCCAATGTGTCTTAGGATGAGTTGGGGGAGGTTCAAACCTTTGAGCCTCACATTCAGTCGTCATGTAACCAATTCTAGATCATCTTTTACAGTATGCTAGATCATTTTCAAAGACAAAATCCGGTATAAATCCTTATTCTCCATTCTAAATCCAGAAATGAGATGGCAACTCATGCGAAATTTTGACATCAGTACAAATCCTTGCAACAGATGGTCTAGACAGATTCAAGGTAGCATAATATATCCATATTGGAAGTCCAAAGAGGCTAGCAATTGAAAAAAGAGCCTGTTTCTTGAATAGATGAAGAGGTAAGTAAGGGAACCCAATCCAGATAGGCACAATTGGAGGTTCAACACCAATTTCAAAGTCTATATTCCACATGAAATCCTTCATAATGGACCATCCAGAGGTCCAAGTACCTCGTGTCCAGAACCGATAAAAATCATTTTCCAAAGAAAAACAAAACAAAACAAGTAGTGCATTAAATAAAATTATATGAAAATATATGAATCCAATGTTTTCCAGAGTTTTTCAATTAAAAATGAGTGAAGTTCAATTCTTGACAAAACTTCCAACAAGTGCAAATCGATGATCAGAAGAAAGTTTGTTTACCTCATCATTCTATAATGCAATAACTGATAAACCTCTATGTCTATAGATTTTTGGAGCAAGATTATCAGTTGCCTTTGATTCAGTGTGAGGAACTCGGCCCACGACTACTTCCGCGAACGATCTAGCATCAAGGGTCCCTGGATATGTGATGTTAGGGTTTTCGCTCTGGTCGCCCGTGAGCGGCATTCTCATTTAACATTTTATTAATATTAACCTATCGAGTAGTAGAAATTTTATAGTAGTGTATAATATGTATAACATGATTTAATATAAGTATAAAATGATTTAAGATAATTTGAGTTGAATTAGTGTGATTGGAGATTTTTCTGAGAATGTGAGAAGAGTTTCATTGTTGATTTGAATAATTTCTTAGATCTTTTTTTATTTATGAATAATTTAAAAGGCAATGCCATTGTGGTTTTCGGAAAAAAAATATTGGAAATTTTTTGGAATAAAGTATGATATGTAATAATCCTAGGTGATAGAAAACATTCTCTATGAGATAATGATAAATAGTGCAAAGACCCATAAATTCTGTGGATTTTTTTTTTCATAAATACATGGGAATTTTACGAGTCCGCAAAAATTCATGATGCTTGATTCTGAGGCCCGGTGTGCCTGGAGTCAATTTTTAATTTTATTTTCAGGTACGTTCAGTAAACGTACAAGTTGGATTTTATAAATTATGAACCGGTGCTCAGAATTGAAGTCTGAGGTAACCTTTGAACTCACAGTGCCGATATTCTCTTATGGAAACGTTCACCTCAATGACATATTGTTAGGACAAAAAGATAGTTTTAGACTTTTTATAAAAAAAATAATAAAATAACATACAACAAATTATTTTATTTTTATGCTTCCATGTGTGGAGTGTTTTGGTTAGAACCTCTCCTTGGGAGTTGGGGGTGGGACCGCCACACCGTAACTTCCCATGAAAGGTTATGGTGGTGGGGCCCACCCGAGCATAACCACCCATGTGATGATAACTGAGGTGGGGACCACCTGAGCTGCATAACCTCTCTATTAATGATAGGTCTGGGGACCCTCCGACCCCTATTGATGGTGGAGGATGAAACCTCTCCAATCTCCCTCATTAATGAGGGAGAGCATGTTGATGTCCATGCACAATTAATTGCACAAACTCATGTGTTTTATTAAGGGGAGGCTCTTGGAATCCTCCAAATTAATGAGACAACACACGTGCATTTAATTTGGTGGAGACGGGTTTTTAACTCTCCTATTTGAATTTGTGTTACAAAATAATATTGGACAACAAATCTAATATTATTTCATTGTAATTTCTCTTTTGGTGGAATTGAGAGGATCTTGGAAGAAAAGTGCTACCCATGAAGAACGCACTTCTCAATGAAGAATGTGAAGAACGCCATATTTATTCTTCGACTTCTTTCATCAAATCCTACAGACGTGGAGCGCCTTCCGTGGCTAACTCATCTTGGGATTTAGAGAGCATGGAGGACGTGATGAACGAAGAATTATTTTGTCTTCTTCGTTCAACTTCAAACATTAACGAATGACAAACAGAAAATAATAAGGTAGGGGTTATTTCATGTTGATGCTTCCCTTTTCTTCCTCTCATCATCGAATGAAATATTGATACAAAGTGTTGTACTTAATTGTTGAGCTTAATTCTGATAATTCAATTGATATCATCTCTAAACGCTGAAGGTGTGGGTGAAAATAAAATGGCCCTACTCCCTCCGCAGTTCTTTAGAAATGATTCTTCGGCATGGTAATGAGGCCACGGAAGTGAAGGCAACATCAAAAAAGGTCATGCTATCACGGCCTCCGCGAATCGCACCGCCCCCGCGGGGCACCAATAATTCCAACCGAACACCATCTTACCCCACCGCACGACCCACGGATTACAAAAATGCTTCCTCGCACCCCCACACCCCGTGTCGGACTTCTCGAGCGCTGTCGCGCCCCCGCACGCTCCTCGGCCACCCCATGGCCTTCTCGGTACACCCGCGGCTTGCCCGATGTCCATCTGACCTGCTCGTTCCCCGCGAGGCATGCCCACTGGCCTCCCAGCCTCAACCTCTGGAGCCACGCCCCTCGTGGAATTAGCCAAACCGATCCCGGCCTTTGGGCTTATTCACCCGTGTGGTGGTATTCGAGCCTCACCGCCCTCGCAGTCTGCTGAGCTAGGCCTAGTAGACCGAGCCTAACATAGCGGGCGGACCCACCCAACGGGCTGGTTCAGACCCATCGGGTCTATCCAGGTTGACCCAAACCAGGTCGGCCCATACTGGGTTGGGTTGAGTCGGTCCGACCGGGTCGGGCCAGACCTGGGCCCACTATCGACCCCTTTTCTTACATTGGCCATATCTGTGGCACCAAAAGTCTGTTTGAAGAGCCATTATCGGCATTGGTAATCTCAATAAGAGAAGGTTCTTTGAGTATACCCCACTTCAGTTCGTGGTATAGTTGAGATACAGTCGGGTTGGTTCATACACGAATTAAACCGGGCCCCCAGGACTAAAAGGCTAATAACTCACTGAACGAGCATCTGATTGATGCACCGTCTGTTTTGTTGAGACCAATATGATGTGGAGGTAAATTTAGATACTTCTACGTGAGACTTCTTGACACATTGAGTATTGGCCAGTTGCTCGTGGAGCGGATCCTTCCAGTTATGAGCAGATATAGTAAGAAGGCCTAGTAGCTAGCTGAGACCTGACGACTACTCAACCAATTTGACTCAGAGTTACTCAACTAGCCCAGTGGGGAGCGCCTCGGTGTGACATGGTAGGCCCATGATGGGGAGCACCTCTATATGAGTGTGGAAGACCCGCAATACTCAAAAAGAGGAGTACCTCTATAGGCTATATGGGGGAGCACCTCTTGTTGAGAAAAGTATTGTTTTCAACAATGCGTATTAATGTTATTTAAATGGGGAGATAATTGAAAATAATACTCTATCTCTTTATGATCGTTTTGATGATCAAAAATACCCGTAGTTGTTTTTTAATGTTTTCACTTAGTATTTTTCAAGAGATTATTAATTTATTTTACTCTTGAAATAACGAGAATTTATTACTTAGCGCGGAATCTGTTTTAGCGTGTTCTGGAAACACTGTTCACATCTTACATAGATGAATATAGCGCGGAATCTGTTTTAGCGCATTCTGGAATCACTGTTCATACCCTACGTGGATAAATGTAGCGTAAGGATGAAAAGCGTGTATACTTTTTGAAGTACGAGAAAAGTATGGTTAAACAACCATACGTTTTTCAGCAAAGTATGGAAGGAGAACCTTACATTTGGAAGGAACCTTACGTTTTGTTATCTAGAAAATTATGGAAGGTGAACCATACGTAAATTCTAAGTGATACGTTTGTTTCTCAAAAGTATGGTTCATTAACCTTACTTTTGTAAACAACCATACGTTCTCGGAAAAGTATGGATCTTTTACCATAAATTTGAATGATGAAGAAAAGTACGTTTGATAAACCCTACGTTTGTTATCAACCATACATTTGTGATCAACCCTACGTTTTTATCAACTATACATTTGAAGACTATGTTATGAACCCTACATTTGGAAGCCACGTCATCAGCCTTACGTTTGGCGTCTGAATTTTCGGCCGACGGTTTTTATGTACAACGATCAGTAAGCTGATTTCTGGGGGGATTTCAAGCCTAATTTAAAGTCATTTTAAATTACGAAAATAAATTTTTCAAAGTCGTTTTATTAATGGGTTTAAGATCGAATTAAAAGAATCTTTTTATGCCGAGTCTTAAGGGAAGTTACGACTTCTCTGTAAATTCAAATTTTTGAATATTGCGAATCAGAAGGCGACTTTTATGGATCTAAACGTGCAAGAGATATGCATTATTATTTATTCTATCTCTGAAATGAAAAAAATGCATGATGAGGTGATCAGTATTTTACTATTAAAAAGGTGGAAAACAGATATTGAAACTATTTACGACTGATCTACTGATTCAAGAGGAGCGTAAAAGCTCTGTTTTGTTCAAGAAGAAGGAACTCAATAGAAGATTCACCTGTTCTACATCGCATATCTTCTGTGGATCTACTACTGTTGATGTTGTGAACAATATCTCTATATCTTCTACAACTGGATCAACTCAGAACTTCTTCATCTTGAAGATCAATATTTCTAGAGTCTTTGATCCCTCTACTGTCAATCGAATTCTGTTGCAATTGTGAAGATCAACTGGATATTTCTTTCTGAAATTTTTTATTCTTGAATTACCAGATTCTCGTTCTAGGCTTTGTAGGTTCGTGTTTGAACCATAAGGCTTTGTTTTTCCTTAAACTATAAAGGTGTCAACTGCCTGTACTAAGTTCTGAATCAGTCTGTGGAAAAGAGGACTAGATAGTGAAAATCCCCAAGCTCATGGAGTAGAGTGTTGGTGGAGTGGACTAGGGGCTTTCTGTTCCCCGAAACACTATACATCTTCGTTTTCTTGTTTTTACTTTTTTCCACTGTATGATCAAATACGATAAAGTATAAAGGACAGAACTCGTTCAAGAAAAGTGCTATTGGGAAAATTGAAATAGACATAATTCACCGCCTCTTGCGTATAATCTGTAGATTTAGATCCAACAATTGGTATCAAAGTAGGAGCTTCTGACAGAGCCATAGAAAACTTGAAGCATTTAAGGATTATTCAACAGAGCATTATGACTGATACAAGAGAAGGGATGTCGATGGTTAGAGATCCATATTTTAATGTTGACAACTATGGTTGCTGGAAATCACGTATGATAATATATCTGAAAAACCTCGGATATAGAGTCTATTCAATGATTCTGACTTCATATGAAATTCTTGAAAATCCTGAGGCATGGAGTGCTGCTATAGAGGCAGAGTTTGATATGAACTCGAAGGCTATGAATGCAATTATCTGTGGTCTAAGACCCGATGAATATAACAGAGTATCTCAGTGCCCGACAACATATGAGATGTGGCAAACAATAGATGTGGCATATGAAGGAACAGATAATGTATGGAAAATGATATATGCACCTGCAAAACTGAAATTTGATACTTTCAGAATGATTGAAGGTGATAGAATTACCCAAATGAATTGGAGATTGAATGAAATTATCAATAACATAACTGCTCTAGGAGAACCTATTAAGCAGGCTGATCAAGCATTAAAAGTACTAAGAGTACTTCCTACTAGATAGAATGGTATCTCTGCTGCAATCAGACAATCAACACCTATCAAAGATCTAACTATGAGAGAGCTGATTGGTACACTGATGATGTTTGAAGCTGAAATGCAAGATGAAACTAATGAACATAAAGTGCTTATCAAAAGAGAAGATACTGGCTTGAGAGTAACTTCACTACAAAATAATAGAAAGATGAAGGGAAAAGAAGTTAAAGCCAAATCAGAAAGCTCTGACTCATCCAACTAAGATGAAGAACTGGCTCAACTAGACAGAAAATTTAGAAAATTCTACAGCAAGAAAAGAGTCTTCGAAAAGTCCTTTAAGGGGGATAATAAGGATGTGAGATGTTATGAATGCAAAAATATGGGACATATCAGACCAGATTTCCCACAACTTAAGGATGCAAAGAAAAATAAATTCTTCAAAAGAAATGAGTTTGAGCAGAAATACAATAAAGATATGAAAGAAACTTGGAGTGTATCTGAAGACTCTAGTAGCTTATCTGAATCAAGCTCAGAGAAAGAAGAAGTCAATCTAAAGGAAAACATGTGTTTAATGGAAGAAACTGATGAGGTACACTCATATTACTCATCTGAATCACATTATGAATCATGCTACGCAAATAAAACACTAGAAACCTACTGCAATATGATTGAAGAATGATATGACTCATTATTTAAAAAACATAAGTTAATAGAAAATATACATAAAGCCGTTTCAGATGAAAGAGATACAATGCTGAAACAACATAAAGAATTAACTGATAAATACAATTCGATTAACACTAACTTCATTAATTATGAATCAAGAATAAAAACACTGGAGGGTGAAGTAGAATCTTACAAATAGGATGCATTGATTTTTACAAAAGGAGAGAATTCATTAAATACAATTATTGGAAAACCTGTCATTAAAAAGTAGAGATTTGGAATTGGTAGTAAAGTATAAAAACCAAATCTATATAAAAAGTATTTTGTTCCTAGCTCTAAAAAGATTAATTGTAATTTTTGTGGGGTAAAGGGACATGTAGCTAAAAACTATTTCCTAAGAAAACCTCAAATTTGTGGTATTAAGAAAGCTGATATTTCAAAAGACTTATATGATTCAGCTAATTTTAAAAGAACAAAGAAAATATGGATAACCAGATCATTACTAGCTAACACTCCTGGACCCGACAAAATATGGGTACCAAAGCAATTTGTTTGAATGTCTTTGCAGGTAGCAGGTCACCAGAGAAGAAAGGATATATGGTAAATGGACAGTGGCTGCTCCAGACAAATGAGTGGAAACTCATTTAATTTTTCTTCACTCACTCAAAAGGAAGGAGGACTTGTCACATTTGGTGATAATGCCAAATGAAAAATCATTGGCATTGGAACAGTTGGAGATCCAAAAGCAGTCTCAATCAACAAAGTACTTTATATACAAGGACTAAAACACAATCTGATAAGTATCTCTCAACTTTGTGATGATGGATATACTGTTAATTTTACTAAAAAATGATGTACTATTTTTAAAGATAAACTGTTTAAATTTAAAGCACCAAGAACTAAAAATGTCTATACATTGGATTTAAATTCCTTGTGTAAACAACAAGTAAACTTCTTAACTGCTAAAGTAATTGAATCCTAGATCCAGCATAGAAGACTTGGTCATTGCAATGTATATATTTTACATAAGTTATCTAAGAAACATTTAGTTTGGGATTTACCTTATCTAAAATTTGATAGTGATAGATTTTGTGATGCATGTCAACTTAGCAAGCAACACAAATCATCCTTCAAATCTATTAAAAAGGTTGCTACATCTAAACCTCTAGAACATATTCATATGAATTTTTTGTACCTTCAAGAGTAGCAAGATTATGTAGTAAATCATATGTATATGGTTTAGTTGATGACTATTCAAGATTTAAATGGATTTTCTTTTTGAAATTTAAAAATGAATATTTTACTTTATTTGAAAGTTTCTGCAAATCTGTTCAAAATGAAAAAGATTTCAATATAATCTCATTAAGAAGAGATCATGGTGGAGAATTTGAGAATCTGGAATTTAATTAATTTTTCTCAAATATAGGTATTAAACACACCTTTTCTGCACCCCGAACACCTCAAAAAAATTGGATTGTAGAAAGATGAAATAGAAAAATTCAAGAAATGGATAGAACTATGTTAAATGAATATAGCCTACCTATATATTTCTGGGAAGAAGCTGTGAATACAGCATGTTATATAATTAATAGAGTTTTAATTAGACCTATTTTAAAAAAGAAACCCTATGAACTATTGAATAATATAAAACCTAACATAAATTACTTTAATGTTTTTGGATGCAAGGTTTATATCTTAAACACCAAGGATAATATTGGTATGTTCGATCCAAAATCTAATAAAGGTATTTTCTTAGGATATCCTACTATCTCCAAATCTTATAGAGTTTATAATAAGAATTCAAGGATAGTTGAAGAATCAGTTCATGTGAAATTTGATGAATCTAATCCTTTTGAGAAAAGGACAGAGCAAATGGATTAACTTGACTCTAATGATAACATGAGACTTGAGAATTTAAATAATGATTTTTAAAATGATATAAAAGAAATTAATTCCAGTTTATAGGAAGATGATACTAAAGAACCTTTAAATATTTTACCTAGACTGTCTAGAACCCTAAATAATCATCCTTTATAAACTGTAATAGGTAACTTAGAAACTGGTGTTCAAACTAGAAGAAACTTAGGAAACCTAGTGGAATTTTATGCCTTCCTATCTCAACAAGAACCCAATACTATAGAAGAATCTTTAGATGATGAAATCTGGGTAATAGAAATGAAAGATGAATTAAACCAGTTTAAAAGAAACGAAGTTTGGATGTTAGTGGAAAGACCTATGAATTATCCTGTAAAAGGAACCAAATGGGTTTTTAGAAATAAACAGGATGACCACAACACAATAACTAGAAATAAAGCAAGATTAGTAGCTAAAGGATATAATCAAGAAGAGGTAATAGATTATGATGAGACTTTTGCACCTATAGCTAGGTTAGAAGACATTATATCCTTTTAGCCTATGCATCTTATATAAATTTTAATTTATTTCAGATGGATGTCAAATCTGCCATTTTAAATGGATATTTAATGGAGGAAGTTTATGTTGAGCAACCTTCTGGTTTTGAAAACTCTCAAAAACCTAATTCTGTTTTTAAACATACTAAAGCTCTTTGTGGCCTTAAACAAGTAGCTAGAGCTTGGTATGAATAATTAAGTTCTTTTATTTTGAAAAATAATTTTACTGATGGTATGGAAGATCCAACAAAATTTAAGAAAATTGTGAAAAATAAGGTTTTATTGGTTCAAATTTATGTTGATGATGTAATCTTTGGATCAACTAATAAAAATCTTTGTCATGAATTTTCAATGTTAATCCAAGAAGAATTTGAAATTAGTATGATGGGAGAATTAAATTTCTTTTGGGGTCTTCAAATATTTTAAAAAGATTTTGGAAATGTTTTAAATCAAAGAAAATACAATACTGATTTACATAAGAAATTTGTACTTGAGAACATCAAGACATTTACAACTCCTATGTGTACTAATATAAAACTTGATTTGGATGAAACTGGAAAATTAGTTGACAATAAGCTATATATAGGTATGATTGGTGGCTTGTTATATCTTACTGCTAGCAGACCAGATATAATGTATTCAGTATGTCTTTGTGCTAGATTTCAATCAGATCCTACAAAATCCCATCTAACTGTTGTTAAAAGATTTTTTAGATATTTAAAATGAACTGTTTTTCAATCTATTCTTTATCCTAAAACTTCTGATTTTAATTTGATTTCATATTAAGTTTCTGACTTTGTAAGTTGTAGATTAGATAGAAAAAGTACATCAGGTACATGCCACTTTTTTTGAAAATCCTTAGTATCATGGTCTAGTAAGAAACAACATTCAGTTTCCCGGTGAACAGCTGAGGCAGAATTTGTTTCTGCTGGCAGTTGCTATGCACAAGTTTTGAGGATGAAAAACACTCTTATGGACATTGTATTGAATTTTAATAATACACCTATTTTTTTTGATAATATGAGTGCAATTAATATTTTGAAAAATCCTATTAGTCATTTTTAAACTAAGCACATTGATATAAGGCATCACTTTTTAAGAGATCATGTTATTAAAAATGATATATTTTTAGAATTTATAAATACTAAAATTCAATTAGCAGATATTTTTACTAATCCTCTTCCCACTGCAAGGTTTGATTTTATTAAGGGGGAGCTAGGTTTATTTAATTTTAAATAATTTTTTTTGTTTTTGTAAATTTTATTTTGTTTATTGAATATTGTTTAGGTATTTCTTTCTTTCGCTGTATAAATTTTATTATATATATGTAATGATGAGTGATTACACGAGAATCAAGGCTGTCAGTGTCGTTTCGACTTCTTAACTCTTTCACTTCTATCGAAACCCTTTCGAAATCCAAAAATCACACTTCCTCTTCTGAAACCCTAACCTTTGAAATTCTGAAACCCTATCCTTCAAACCTTCAGAAACTCTCATAACAATGGTAATTACTAAAAGAGCCAGTGAGGCTGAGCCAAGAAATTCCAAGAGGCAACGCACTGAGGGAAGAAAAATCTTATAAGGAAAGGTAATCGATCTCGATTGGTTGTTTCATACAAATCTTTTGTTGATGCAAGCGTTGTCATTCCAGAATCTTGAACAGATGTTCAACAGTGAAAATACAGAATTTCTATATGAAGAAGAACTTAGATACTTCTAAAAAAATGTATAGTTTACTCTGGGATATACCGAAGATAGTATGTTGGCTAAAATAAAGGATAGGGATTTCTCAATTTCTTCAGTAGAGATTAGTCAGATTCAAAACTGTCCTCATGAGGGAGTTTTTCATTTTGACGTAAATAATATAGGAGATTATCTGCATAAATCTGAAAACATTATGTCTTTTCTTTTTGGTACCAAGTCAATAAGGATTTGGAGCCTGATTAGAAGATTTTGATAAAGTTTATTCAGACTGGAATAGCACCACGGATGGCAGAAATGGAGAAGATTTTGTACCCGGATATGTATATAATGTTTCTCTTACTAAGTGATATTAGGTTAAACTTTCCAAGATACATGATAAGGTATCTCAGTTATTTCTGTCAAAGCGAGGCCAGGATGAGTTTCTATCCCTTTCGTAGATTTATTTCCAAGATGTTGTTTAAGAAAGAAATGGTGAGATTAGTGGAAGATAGAGTTACCTATCATCACAGTAAGACATTTAATGCTGGGACTTTGAGGAAAGTTGGATATTTCTGGAGCACAATTAAAGGAGAGATTTTTTTAGTAGGAGCTGAGGAAGACTCAGAGAGTACTCAGGCTCAACCTGCTAAGTCCAAGGAGGGACCAGCTGAATCCAGAGTCAGGAATGTAGCATGAAGGATTCGCTTTGAAGTGACAGATGTTGAGGAAGACAGAAGCCAAGAGGGACTTCATTCAAGAAGAAGAAGACCAGTAAATGAGAAAGTAACTTCCACTGTTTTGGAGACTCCACCAGATCCTTTGATTTCTTATTCTTTTGTGAGAGAAATTGTTGCTGATAAAACAATGAAAGATGTTACTGAGAGAGTGGCTCCATTGGAGAAATCAAGAGCTCAAGAAAAAGCTCAAAGGGATAATCAGGAACAGATTTTTGCTGATGTTGAAGTTGCACTTCCTCAAGAACAAGAGATGGAGGTAGTTCCTGGTGAAGAAGTGGCCAGACCTCAGGAAAATTCTGAAAATACTATTCTTGAAAGTCCAATAGAAGGCACAAATGCTGATGTTTGTGATGATGTTTGTGATGATCATGTTTCTGATGCTCAAACAGAGGTACTTCAAGAGGATTTTTCTGTGGAGGAGTTTGAAAACTCTAAGGAAAAATATGTGGACCAACCTTCTCAGGACAAAGAAAAGGAGAAATATGATGCTGAATCATTTCCTTTGGTATTGCTGCATCAACCTAGGAATGTGAATCAAGCACAGGGTGCATCTGATTCAAGGAAAGAAGAAGTTGAAGAACTGTACAGAAAAGTATCTCAGTTGGAATCTGAGAATGCTTCTCTTATAAATGATTTAGACTTAGAACATTTGAAGTTTCAAAAGCTGAAGGAGTGTACAGTTTCAAGGCAAGAAGTTGAAATTTTTAAAGAGGATATGCTGACTACTGTTACTCAATTAAAATATGAAATGGTTATGAAGACAGATTTATCAAATCTGAAGTTGTTTATGGAGAATCAATTTTCTTTAGTTGCAAATAATGCAGTTATTGGCTCAGGTACTTCACCAGACTTAATCATAAGGTTGCAGGATATCACAGTTGCAATGAGCACCATGAATGACAGGATTCACGATCTTCAATGTAATAGTGCTCCTCTATCAGTGTTTCTGGACAAATAGAAATTCTTAGTGGATCAACTAACATCTAGTGAGCCATCAATAAGAATTCTGTTAAATCAATTCTCAGTGATGTTGTCAGTATTTGTTGAAAAAGAGGAAAGGATGCATGAGTCTTTCAGAGTCAATTTAATTGAGGATATTCATATGACTCAAGAGAACAGAGAGCTCATTGTCAAGCTTAGAGACGGGATGATGAAGAGACTTCGGGAGCAGTTTATAGAAATCAAGTCTGCAATTCAGAGGAGATAGACCGTGTTTACTATCTTACATAAACCTTTATTCCTGTGTATATCATTGTCAAGTATATACTACTGTTTTTCAATGAAAATTTTTCTTCATTATTTATTTGTATTTTTTCTTATTTGTTTTACTAGTTTTATTTTTAAATATGCCTGTACTCCAGATTTAATTAATGATAAACAGTTCATAAGAGCATTTACTTACAGTTCAGTGCAATATTAAAAGTGTTAAAATCCATGATTTTTCATTCTTTTTGATATCACAAAAGGGGGAGAGTTTTGGATAAACACAACATCAATATTTAGGGGGAAGATCATTTTATTGTGGGAGAATGGGACATTTGGATTTATAATTAACTTTTTGGTGGAAAGATTTTAATTAAAACATTATAATGAATTTTGAAAGTTAATTTTGTTTTGTTTAAATACCCTTTTAATTACTTTATGGGTTTTGTTTTATGGGTTTTGTGACCATAAAAAAGGGGGAGATTATTGAGAAAAGTATTGTTTTCAATAATGCATATTAATGTTATTTAAAGGGGGAGATTATTGAAAATAATACTCTGTCTCTTTGTGATCATTTTGATGCTCACAAATACCCTTAGTTGTTTTCTAGTGTTTTCACTTAGTTTTTTGCAGGAGATTATTAATTTATTTTACTCTTGAAATAATGTAAATTTATTACTTAGCGCGGAATCTGTTTGAGAGTGTTCTAGAAACACTGTTCACATATTATGTAGATGAATATAGCGCGGAATCTGTTTTAGCACGTTCTGGAATCACTGTTCATACCCTACATGGATAAACATAGCGTAAGGATGAAAAGCGTGTATACTTTTTGAAGTACGAGAAATGTATGGTTAAACAACCATATGTTTTTGAAGGAGATCCTTACGTTTGGAAGGAACTTTAAGTTTTGTTATCAGCAAAGTATGGAAGGATAACCTTACGTTTGGAAGGAACCTTACTCTTTGTTATCAGCAAAGTATGGAAGGTGAACCATAGGTAAATTCTATGTGATACATTTGTTTATCAAAAGTTTGGTTCATTGACCTTACTTTTGTAAACAACCATACGTTCTTGGAAAAGTATGGATCTTTTACCATACGTTTTAATGATGAAGAAAAGTACGTTTGAACAACCCTACGTTTGTTATCAAACCTACGTTTGTGATCAACCCTACGTTTGTTATCAACTCTACGTTTGAAGACTATGTTATGAACCCTACGTTTGGAATCCACTTCATCAACCATACGTTTGGTGTCAGAATTTTCGGCAGACGGTTTTTATGTACAACGATCAGTAAGTTGATTTCTGGGTGGATTTCAAGCCTGATTTAAAGTCATTTTAAATTATGAATTTTACTGATCGAAAGCCGTTTTATTAATGGATTTAAGATCGAATTAAAATGAGATTTTTATGCCGAGTCTTAAGGGAAGTTACAACTTCTCTATAAATTCAAATTTTTTAATATTGTGAATCAGAAGGCGACTTTTATGGATCTAAACGTGCAAGAGAGATGCATTATTATTTATGATCTCTATGAAACGAAAAAAATTCATGATGAGGTGATCAATCTTTTATTATTAAAAAAGTGGAAAACAGAGATTGGAACTATTCTCGATTGATCTACTGATTCAACATGATCGTAAAATCTCTATTTTGTTCAAGAAGAAAGAACTCAATAGAAGATTCACCTGTTCTACATCGAATATCTTCTGTGGATCTACTACTGCTAAGGATGTGAACTATATCTCTATATCTACTACAACTAGATCAACTCAGAACTAATTCATCTTGAAGATCAATATTTCTAGAGTCTTTGATCCATCTACTGTCAATTGCATTCTGTTGCAATTTTGAAGATCAACTGGAAATTTCTTTCTGAATTTTTAAATTCTTGAATAACCTGCTTCTCGTTCTAGGCTGTGTATGTTCGTGTTTGAACTAAAAGGCTTTGTTTTGTCTTAAATTGTAAAGGTGTCAAATGCCTGTACTCAGTTGTGAATCGGTCTATGGAAAAAAGGACAAGATAATGAAAATCACCAAGCTCGTAGAGTAGTGCATTGGTGGAGTGGAATAGGGGATTTTTGTTCCCCGAACCACTATACATTTTCGTATTCTTGTATTTACTTTTTTCCACTACATGATCAAATCCGATAAAGTATAAAGGACAGAACTGGTTCAAGAAAAGAGCTATTGGAAAAATTGAAAAAGACACAATTCACCCCCCTATTGTGTATAATATGTAGATTCAGATCCAACACCCCTGTGTGACGTGGAAGACCCACGGTAGGGAGTCCCTCTATGTGACGCAGCAGACCCACAACACTCAACAGGAGGAGTGCCTTTGCAATCCAAGGATAATGGGAAGTGACTTTGTGTTATGCGGTCGGCCCACTGTAATAGATAGAGGAGGTGTACGCCACCAGCCATGGTTTCGATAATAAAAATCCGGGTTTGAGCTGAGCCAATGACTTTTGTGTTTTTCCTCATGATTGAGATGGGTTACTTGATAACGTAGGTATATGTATGGGAATATACCTAAGAAATGGTTATCCATTGCTTTCTTACATTGTGGTTTATCCTAGTTGGATTTTGTGAGACCTTGAGGGTTTCAGGGACCCTTCTGAGTATCGTTATACTCACCACTGCACGGGCTATGCCTTCACCTCGTTGTGTTGGTTGCAGATGACAGACAATGTTGAATGAGGTAGAGAGTAGCAGGACTGGACGGTACCAGATGTTGGACCACTCGGCGTGAATGTACAAGGAGCAGACAATCATACATGAAGTGCAGAGGAGGTCATCAGTACCTACCCTTCTGGTAAGAACCATAGAGGATGACTCAGTAGCTGGTTAACATTCATTCAGTTTTACTGTTACTTTTCAGTTGTACTATACTTTACTTTTGGACTTGTATTTCTAGCCCCCTAACTTTCGTCTCTCTCTTTTTTATATAGTTTTACCTAGTGTTTTGCTTCCAGTTTTGTACTCTGAGGTGATTCTTTACAGTTATAAAGGTAAATCCTTCCCAGTTTAGGGATTTACTCCTTTGGTGCTAGTCACATGCCCCTTCCATAAGGAAGGCGAGATTGGGGTAGTCACGATATGGGCCCAGTGCATGGGTCATGACAAATTGTAATCAGAGGAGTCAGTTCTATTGTAGAACATAGGACACTGATATTTATTTTTTGTGATGCAATAGTTTTAAGGGTATTAAGTGTGGTTTTCAGTTCAGGGAGTCCATTGATGGTTAGGGCGGATGACTAATCCATACACCAAGACCCTGACTTTTGATTTTCGACTCAGTGCAAGAAAACACTAATTGTGTCTCTGTATTCAAAACTTTTTCATTAAGTCAGCTCAACCAAGTCATCTCACCAGGTGTAGTCTTCTGACTGTGTCGCATCTGTTTCTTTTAGGATGCCTCCCCACAGACGACCAGTTAGATCCCCAAGAGTCGTACGTACTAACATCTCACCGAGCGATGACTCCTCGATGCAGGGACCTCTTTCAATTGATGAAATAGAAAAGGCACCAGTAGTATTACTACCCGTTGGACCACTGATGCCACCATCCCCGGTAGTAGATAATGCATGCCTCTTGAGTGCGTTTTACGAGTTCCAGTTCCAGAGGCCACCTAGGATCAGGGGAGAGATGGACCCATAGGCAGCTGAGGATTGGGCGGAGGCTCTGGTGAAAGTCTTCAGGCTAGTAGGGACAACAACGGTCATTATGGTGATCCTTGCTACCATCCTCTTTCATGAATCAGTAGGCAGATGGTCGAGCCTGATGCAGCAGGTTCATGATGAGGCGACACTTCATTGGGCAGACTTAGAGAGCCTATACTAGGCATAGTTTTTCTCAGACACCCTTCGAGATATGTGGATATAGGATCTATTACATCTATTGTAGGGTAGCATGACGGTGGCGTAGTACTCAGTGAGGTTCACCGACCACTCGCACTACTCCACTGATATTGTATGGGACTTGTTTAGTAGGGCCCAAACCATCGATCAGGGACTCAGGTAGGTTATTAGAGCTTCGGTGATCTCTCTCAGTATACTGACACAGTTAGGGGTGTTAGAGAGACCCATCATATTGGTGAGTTTCCTTGATGGGAAGTCTCCCGCAGTGAGACCCACCACAAGTCGACATGCCGCGGAGTCTTCTGCAGCTGGAATTAGAGAGATGTCGTAGAGTTCCAAGAGAACCATACCTACATGTGGTTGACCGCATTACTCAGGATCGGTTGTGTGTGGCACACAGAGCAGAGACACACATTCCGGTAGCAGGTAGTGTTAATCATGCGGTGGGATTGGTCACACGGCTCGTGACTGTCTGACCAGCCGCAATGATGATCATCAGACAGTTTAGGGACCTCCCATGAAGAGCTATATATTCGATCGCGATTGTCTGGAGGGCTCAAGTGGACGTGGAAGATGAGCTGGTCGAGCAGTTGGCGGTGGAAGATGTTACATGGTGCTACCACCACCACCACCTAGAGGTCCACCCCGACCGCAGGGAGTAGGTGGACATGGGTGAGCTCAGATTAAGTTATAAGAAGCATATGACCAAGGTGCTCTGGAGATTATTCGAGGTACTATATGTGTCTACTACACATTAGTTGTATTTATTATTGACATAGGTTCCAGTTACTCGTTCATTTCCATTGCCCTCGTACGGAGCTCATATATTCTGAAGGAGCTGTTAGTTTTATCCTCATGGATAGAGACTCCTACGGGAGCTGATTCGACAATTACACAAAGTTCTGGTAGTGCGATATTACTCTAGGAGGTGAGAGTTTTGGTTGGGATCTCCAAGTAGCAGCATTGTGGCCTTACGACAACATCTTTGGTATGGACTAGTTATCTAGAGTTTATGTCCAGATCATATTTATTAGGCACAAAGTGTATTTTTATTGCAGGGATGGGACTAAGATTACCTTCACCGGTGAGAAGGGATCCTTTGCAACACAAGGATAACTTACACGGAGGAGGGTGCAGTCGATCACTCATCAGTTGGCATGCCTCACCCTCAAAGCGGTTGATGTAGAGAGTCCGACATATCCTGTATTGGTGGACTAGTACGAATATGTTTTCCAGGAAAATGTTATTGGATTTCCTCCTCACAGAGAGGAGGAATTATACATTTACCAGTAACTCGACACGACACCGATATCTACACCAGCATATCGGATGGCTCCAGCTATGCTTCGCGAGCTGTGGGTACAGCTAGAGGACTTGCAGGGAAAGGGATTCATCCAGCCGGGTGTTTCTCCCTGGTCAGCCCCGATTCTATTTTCCAAGAAGGAGGACGGGAGATTCAGGCATTGTGTCGAATACCGTCGCCTGAACCAGGCGACTTTTAAGAACAAGTACCCACTTCTTTGGATTGGCGACCTCTTTGATCATCTAAAGGGAGCTCGGTGGTTCTCGAAGATAGATCCCTGATCAGGCTATCACCAGCTTAGATTTCAAGATGATGATGTGCAGAAGACGACCTTATGGTGTCATTACAGACAATATCAGTTCTTGGTTTTGACCTTCGCCATAACCAATGCTCCAGCAGATTTCATGAGTCTCATGAACATGATCATCCATACTTAACTTGATCACTTTGTCGTAGTCTTCATCAACAACATTTTGATCTACTCAACGACTGAGGAGGAGCATGCCTACCATTTACGGGTAGTACTGGACGCACTCGGAGGGAACCAGCCTTATGGTAAGCTCTCAATATTCTAGTTTTGGATTCAAGAGGTTCACTTATTGGGACATGTTATCTCAGAGTCCGAACTGGCAGTAGATCCAGAAAAGAGCAAGGCTGTACTTGCGCGTGAGCCACCCAGGATTGTGATGGAATTACAAAGATTCTTGGTCTTGGAAGAATACTATCGAAGGTTCATTCCAAACATCTCCAGAGTTTCAACACCACATTCAGCCTTGGCGAAGAAGGAAAAACCCTTCGCGTTCTCGGATAGATGCCAGTAGTGATTTCAGGAGCCGAGGTAGAGGCAGCCAAGTGAAATGTTCTTGAGACTTCCAGAGGAAGGTGTTTGGTGTGTAGTCTACTGCGATGCATCAGGGACTGAACATGGGTCTGCCCTAATATAGGAGCGAGTAGTGATCAAATATGGTTCTCGATAGTTGAGACTGTATGAGCAGAACTGCACTACCCATGACCTGGAGATAGCAGCAGGGGTCTTCCCCTGGAAGATGTGGCATCACTATCTGATGGGTGAGCGTTTTAACATGTACTCTTATCACAAGAGTCTTAGGTATATCTTCTATCATAAGGACATGAACCTAGGATAGTGGCGTTGGCTTGAGTTCCTCCATGATTACAACTTCGACACATTCTATACATCTGGAAAGGCGAACATTGTCGTGGATGCGCTCAGCAGGAGGACTGGTATTCAGCTGTTAGGAGAGGCGACAGAGCAGTTGGCTGCCTTATAGATATCATTTGTGGATATAGATGGAGCAACATTCCTACAGTCCGTTACAGTCACTCCCCCACTCCTTCAGCGAGTCTAGGAAGCACAACATGGGGTCGCTGACTGCGAGACATGACGTGCTCAGATATCGATAGGGCATGCACCTGATTGATTTCTTGAATGTGGGGAGCACGTCATCCTATTCATAGGACGTACTATAGTACCATTGAAACTTAAGGAGGAAGTTTTTAAAGAGTTCCACACTTCCCCATTAGCAGTACATCTATGAGTGGCGAAGATGTATCTGGACCTTTGACGAGAGCACTGGTGGCCAGGTATAAAGAAGGAAGTATCAGATTTTTCCTCTTGGTGCTTCACTTGTCAGCAAGTGAAGGCATAGAAAAAGGTACCCGAAGGCTTGGTTGATCCTTTAGAGGTCATTTAGTGGTAGTGGGATGTGATATCCATGGACTTCATAATGGGTCTACCATGTACATCCAGGGGTCATGACTCGATTTGGGTGATTGTCGACCGACTCACCAAGTCAGCCCACATCCTACCGATCAAAGAGTATGGCTCAGTAGAGAACTTGGGATGCCTCTACGTGTAGGATATTGTGCGGATAATTAGAGTAATTTCATCTATTGTCTCTGATTGTGATGCACGACTAACTTCCCAGCTATGGAAGGGTTTGCATGGATCTTTTGGGAAACAGCTTCGCTTGAGCACTGCCTTCCATCCTCAGATGGACGGTCAGACCGAGTGAACCATCCAGACCATCGAGGACATGCTTCTTTCATGCATCCTTGTCTTTGGTCATAGCTGGAACGATCATATACCTTTTTTGGAGTTTGCGTACAACAATAGCTATCACTCCACCATCAGCATGACACCTTTTGAGGCCTTGTATGGTTGACTATACAAATCACCACTGGGATGGAAAGACCCAGTGGAGTCAGCACTAGTAGAGCCAGAGATGACACAGGCTACCACGGTGAAGGTGGAAAGAATCCAAGTGCGGATGAAGACTACAAAGAGTAGACAGAAGTCGTATGCTGATAGAAGATGCAGACCTCTAGAATTCGAGGATTGCTACCACTTCTTTCTTCAGGTCCCACCTCGCTGAGGCCTACTGGGATTTGGTCGAGGCGGCAAGTTATCTTCATGGTTTATCAGACCATTACAGGTCCTCATCATAGTATTTGTGGTGTCTTACCGCTTATCGCTTCTACCGTAGTTTCACCGGGTGCATGTATTCTTCCACGTATCATAGATGGGGAGATACGAGAACGACCCTTCTCACATCATCGACCATGGGGATCTGGACATAGACAATGGGAAGACATTCAAAGAGGTTCTAGTAGAGATTGAGGATCGACCGGAGCGGGTACTATGTGGTCAATCGATACCTCTGATGTGCATTTGTTGGCAGCACAGGAACCTCCAGGAGAGCACATGGGAGCGGGAGGCTTATATCCATCCTCAATACAACCATTTGTTCCCATAGTTAGAGTTGTAGCTTACGAGGACATAATTTCCTAAGGTGGGGATAATATAAAGACACAGAATTACCTTGGAAATTTATTTTCCTTTAAAACATTGGAATTTTATGAGTCCGCGATAATTCACGGTGCTTGATTTCGAGGCCTGGTGTGCCCAGAATCAATTTTTTAAGTTTTGTTTGGCTACGTTCAGTAAAAGTATGATGGAATTTTATAAATTTTGAACCGGTTCATGGAATTGAAATCTAAGGGCACTGTTGAACTAGCAGTGCTGGTATTCTATTAAGAAGACTTTTACCTCAACGACAATTGGTCGGGAATAAATGATAGTATTTGGATTTTTATAAAAATAATAATAAAATAAAGTACAAAACATTATTTTACTTTTAATCTACCATGTGTTGAATGTGTTGGTTAAAAACTCCCCTTGGAAGTTGGTGGTGGGACAACCACACCCTAACCTCCCATGAGATGTTATAGTGGTGGGGCCTACCAGAGAATAACCTCACATGAGAGGATAATTGATGCAGGGACCACCTGAGCCACATAACCTCCCTATTAATGATAGGGGTGGGGACCAGCTGACCCCTATTGATGGTGGAGGATGAAACCTCTCCACTCTCCCTCAGTAACAAGGGAGATACTTTTGACCCCCCTACGCAATTAATGGTTCCACCTCATGTGTCTAATTAAGGAGAGCCTTTTTTGCATCCTCCAAATTAATGAGACAACATGCGTGCATTTAATTTGGTGGAGATGGGTTTTTAATTATCCTTTTTGAATTGATGTTCCAACATAATATTAAATAACTAAAAATATATTATTTAATTGGAAATTATTATTTTCTGGAATTGAGAGGAGCTTGGGAGACAAGTGGTTCCAACGACTACTGCTCCTCCAAATGAAGATCACGAAGAACGCCAGATTTCATCTTTGACTTTTTCCTCGAATCCTACAGATGTGGAGTGCCTTCCATGGCTGACTCAAATCTGGATTCGGAGAGCTTGGAAGACACAATGAACGAATAATTCTTTTGTCTTCTTCCCACTACATCAAACGTCAATGAACGATGAACGAAAAATAATAATGTATTGGGTTATTGCATGTTGATACTATCCTTTTCTTCCTCTCATCATCGAATGAAAAATTGATACAATGTTTTGTACATAACTGTTGATCTTCATTCTGATTATCCAATTTATATCATCTCTAAATGCATAAGGTGTGGGACAAACTAACATGGCCCAAATCCATCCATCGTTCTTTTGTAATGATTCTTCATCATGGCGATGAGGCAACAGTAATGAATGTGACAACTACAAAGGCCGCGCTACCCGCGACCTCCACGAATCGCACCGCCCCCGCGACACACCAATACTTCCAGACGAACACCACCACACAAACCGCGCATTACCTGCATGCTTTTCTGTGCCGCCACGCATCACGCCGCCTGCTCGGATGCCCCTGCGCACTGCCCGACACCCCCGCGCTGACTTTCCGACAATCCCGCGGCCCACCCGACATCCAGCCTGCCTGCCCGCGCCCCACAATGCCTTCCTGCTGGCCTGATAGCCGCTGAACTCCCAAGCCGCACCCCTCACGGCACTGGCCAAACTGTCCCCGACCTTCATGTCGAGTCGCATGCGTGGTGGTATCCGGGTCGAACCGCCCTCGCAGTCCGCTGGGCCAAGCCCAGCGGACCGAGCCTAACATAGTGGGCTGACCCACCCATCGGGCTGGGTAAGACCCATCAGGTCTGTCCTGGTTGACCCAGACCGGGTCAGCCCCGACTGTGTAGGGTTGAGTCGGTCCGACCAGGTCGGACCGGACCCGGGCCCATTATCGACCCCTTTGCTCACTTTGGCCATATCTCTGGCACCAGACGTCCGTTTGACAAGCCGTCAGGGGAGCTGGTAATCTTGATGAGAGACATAACTTTGAGTATACCCCACTATAGTTAGAGATATAGTTGAGATATGGTAGGGTCGGTTCATACATGAATCCAACCGGGCCCCCGGGACTAAAAGGCGAATAACTCACAGACCGAGCGTCCGATTGACGCATCGTCTGTTGCATTTAGACCCCTATAATGTGTCGGTCCTTTGAGATACTTCTACATGAGACTTAATGACACATGTAGTATTGTCCAGTTTCTCATGGACCAGGTTCTTCCGGTGATGAAAAGACAGAGTACAGAGACCTAGTAGTTGGCTGGGACCTAACGACTGCTTGACCGACTCGACTCAGAGTGACTCGACTAACCCAGTGGGGAGTGCCTCTGTATAACACGAAAGACCCATGGAAGAGGAACACCTAGTGAGCACTGCAGACCCGCAGTACTCGATAGTAGGAGTACCTCTACAGGATATTAGGGGGGTGCCTCTATGTGACATGGCAGACCCACGGTAGGGAGTGCCTCTGTGTGACGCACCAGACCCACGAAACTCGACAAGAGGAGTGTCTCAGCAGTCCAAGGATATTGGGAAGCGCCTCTTTGTGACATAGAAGGCCCACTATACTCGATGGAGGAGGAGTATGCCACCAGCCATGGTTTCTATAAAAAAAATCCTATTTTTTCCTAAGTAAATGACTTTTGTGTTTTTCCTCATGATTGGGAAGGTTTAATTGATAACATAGTTATATGTATGGGCATATACCTCAGAAATGGTTATCTGTAGTTTTCTTACATTTTGGTTTATCCTTGTTGGATTTTCTGAGACCTTGAGGGTCTGTGGGTCCCTACTATGTATCATTATACAAACTCCTGCATGGGATATGCCTATACCTCATTTTGTTGGTTTCAAACGACGAACATCACTGACTGAGGTAGAGAGTAGCAGGAATGAACGGTACCCAGAGGTGGACCACATGACATGACAGTACACGGAGTGGACGGTCAGATGTGGAGTGATAAGGAGGCCATTTGTACCTACCCTTCAGGTTGGAACCTCAGAGGATACCCCAATAGCTGCTTTAATTTCTTTAAGTTGTACTGTTACTTTTCAGTTGTATTGTACTTTGTTGTTGGGATGGTATTTTCGGCCCCTTTACTTTCAGCACTATCTTTTCTATACAGTTTTACCTAGTGTTTTTCTTCCAGTTTTTACATTGATGTGATTGTTTATAGTTATAAAGGAAATACCTTCCTAGTTTAGAGATTTACGCCATTGGTTCTAGTCACCATCCCATGGCCAATGGAAGGCGGGTTTGGGGTAGTTACGTTACGGGCCCCGGGGGAAAGGTCGTGAAAAATAAATTATACGCGACCATGGTATGCATTATGATACATATCATATTTCATATGTTATGTAATATTTTATTATAGATTCATAATATATCTTAATGTACAGTGATCTTTATTATTAAAATATTAAATTGAAATATTACAAATTAAATATTCTTGGTGTTATGAAATATAATTTATGCAAATAAACATTATTTTTTGAAGTAACTCAAAAATGGATATATTGGAAAATTCTATATTATTAAATATTTGGTGTTTGGATAATATGTAATATATCATTGATAATATGGAATATATTTTTAAGTGGAAATTAAGAAATATAATAGGTTATCAATGACATGTTTTATATTATATTCGATATAAAATATATACTAATTAATGAGTAGGAAATTTATTAAAATATGTAAGAATATCATATATACAAAAAAGTTATTCTTATTCATGTGTATGATTGTAGTACATAGAGATGTTATACATATGCTATTTAATTTATTTTATGGGTTTTATATCATTGAGAAAATTTTAGTATTAAAATGATTAAATTAAAATGGTGTTGAGATATTAACTATGGAATAAATATAAATGTGATTTTGATTGATCCAAATTACAGACAATGTTTAATGGAAAATTAATGAGACGAAATTGGGAATATCATTTAGTGATAAAACAAGGAATAAATATTTAAATTTTGAACTTAATTATAGTACTAAATGATTGAATATGGATAGATAGATTAAATGATGGTCTACAATATATGATTAATATCAATGGGTACTTGTTTTTACAAGATAAAGAAGAATATTATGATAATATAAAGTATGAAGATGTCAGTCTGTTTAGAAATTTTAAAAAATATGGATAATGTTATAATTCATATTATTATGGACATTTTGATTTCAAAAATATGAAATAAAATTCATGTGATATAGAGATGATAAAAAAATAGAATCATAGATGTGTTAGATGAGAGAAGAGTGGCTCAATAGGGAAATTAAATTTTCATTTTATAAAACCACTGAGGATATTCTGGGAGGGTTGATCATGTGCATCGTGAAGCAAGAAGGAAAAGATATGAATACGGAGTCCAACATGTAAATAGTATTATATAATATATTATCATTAAACTATGATGATATTAAAGAATAAAATATGTTTTTTTGATGGATTAAATAACTATTATATTAAGGATTTCTATTGTCAATTAATGTTCATACTATTACTAAAAAAGGAAAAAAATATTTTAGTAATTGATATATTTAATAATTGATCTTTATAAATGTGAGGGGATGTTTTTTAAATGAATATTATCTTATAGTTTATATCATTTAAATTTATTTCCTTGTTAAATAAGAAATGTTTTATGATCATTTTATGTTGTGACATCCTAGGGAAGATTGGATATCTTGTTCATGGTTTTGATTGGAAATAATCTTTATAAACTGATGGGGACCAATTAATCAAACCAATCAAGTGAATTTAATATTTCCAATAAACTATATATGATTCTTAGGAAATTTCCTATGTAATAAAAAAATAATTATAATATATATCTATGTATTATATTAGTCATGAAAACAATAATTATTAAATACCCACCCATGGGTCAAACATTGTAAAAAATAACATTTCTAATTATCTTTTTTTATTGAATAATTTTTTTATAGAATTATATGTTGGGAATTAATATGTATATCTATTCATCTTTACCAATGTATAGGATAAAAACTAATAGGAAAAATTTAATATAAAATATTTGTTTACTGTCTATACAAACTAATTCCTGAATTCCTTCTTAGGGTGTTCACATGATCTTCCAAATAACTTATATATAGAATTTCTATATTTTTAACAATATAAATTTATAAATCATTGGATTTTACTTTTTTTGGTATTATAATCCACTAACAGTGGATTATTCTTTCTTCCCATATGTTGATCATATTAAAAACATTTATAGTGGTCATATATGGATTGATATGAGTACATTCTACTATATAAAAATGACATAATTTATTAGGAATAAAAAAACTAATTTACAATAATTGAGTAATATTCATTCTGAAATTAAAATTGTATAAATTTTACAACATAATAATTTATGTCATACATATATTTTTAATGGCCGAACATTTTTATAACATGTTATTTCTCTGAAAACTAGATGTTATAAAATATATTTTTGTTTTAAAATATAATATTTCATTTAAAAAAATTTAAAAAATATCAAATATTAACCCTATGTTTTTAAATCAATTTTTATATTATTATAATAAATTTTTTTAGAATAAATATTTTATATGAATGAAATAATTAAAATGATAATAATTGAGTCTCTATTTGATGTAGTTCAAAAATTATAAGATTATAATATGAAATAATACTATTTTTGAGATTAAATAATAAAATGAAATTATAAATTAATAATGAAGAATAACATTTTCATGAAAGAGGGTTCTATTTATTAAAATAATATTTTTTAGTATTTTGACAAAAAAGTAAATAACACCAAATGACAAGGATGTGGGGAATTAAATATATCATCATTTATGATTGTAATTTGACAAGGACAACTGAAGGGTCATATAACATTTATATATATATATATTTAAAAAAATTTATTGTTTTGAGTTTTTTATATATTAGAATTATTGATTTCATCATTTTCTACCAAATATTATAAGAAATCATTCAATGAGATTAAAAATATATATTATTTTTATAAAAATATTATGATTTTGAAAATATCAGCATAAATAGTATTAGAAATAATCCCCAATAATTTATTTTCATTATAATATATTAATAATTATGAATCATTTTTATTAATATCTATACTGACAATAACATTAATTTTATATGTATAGAAAAAATATGAAAAAGATATAATTTGATATATTAATGTGATTTAGCATTAATTTTATAAAATGTCACCATATATGATATGAATAAAATGTCATTTTTTCTCTAATGAATTAATTTCCACCTTGATTATTAATACATCATATTTATCTTTCCTATGAAATAATATTGCCCACAATGATTTTTTAAAACATTTAATCATTAATAACCTGATCTTATTAGAACGTGATAATTAAATGGGTAACATGGAAGAGACCAAAATATTTATCAACAATTTATTGAAAAATTTATATAACATTTTTTCAAGGTACATTTATGAGATAATATTTGATAATTTTTATTTTATTAATGTTATATTGAATAAATATGTTTTTGGAGTATTTACTCAAAAATTATACCTATATAAAAAATAAAAATTGATATATACTAGTTCTTCTATAATGAAATAATGAAATTTGTTCCCATTTCACTTATCAAAATATCATTTTTTGTGCTAATATAAATTGTTTTCTCAATAATAATCACTATTTATATATTCATTAAAATTTTAGTATATTAATTCATTACATATATAATGTTGATTTATTATAAACATATTTTTTAATTATTTGTAATTTGATTTTTCTTATTTACTATCCTTATTTTCATCAAGATTCCAATCCACAATATTGAAAATTTGATCATAAAATTATTTTATATTTGGAAAATAAATTATAGGCTGTTGGAAATGAAAGCACATGATTTTTTTCAAATATAATTTATTATAATATTTCAAAACCAAAGATTCAATCATACTTTAAAAATAAATTTTAATTATATTTTATCCAAGTACAACTTAATGTATTTTTCTAATATCACCCCAAAAAAATAATTATTATACATCAAAAGGGGAAAAATGTAATTTGGAGATACAAATAAAATTGTATAATCCAATGTATGAACTAGAATATAAAAACTATGACTATGGACTATAGGTTCTTCATCCAACCTAATTTATATTTCTTCTTATAAAGAGAGAATAATTTATACATAGTTGTAAGGTTTCTATAGAATTTTCAATAAAATAATCAAAGAAAAAATTATTGAGTGTTGCATAATTCCATTAATATTTAATTATATATACATACAAATATTTTAATAAATATTTATATTTATATACAATGACTTATATATATGTTTATAGTATTATATATAATTAAAAAATAATAAATATTTATATGTATTTTTGATTGAATATTTAGATAAAAAAAATAATTGGTTTTCCATTGATTACACCAAAAGATAACAATAAAAATCAATTTAATTTGTCCAAATTAATAATATTATGCTAAATCATTCAATAAAATATTTTCACCCCAATATTTTCTTTTCATTTTATGAATATATATTATTTATATAATAACATTATTTATATTATTAATTATTTCATAATATAGAATGTTTTTATTGGTATCAATGAAATTATTCTATAAAGTTATATTTCATGTTTTAATTTTTAAAAATATTTTAATTCAACTATATAAATATATAAAACATAATAATAGAGTAATGCTCCATTTTCTAATTCAATAAATGAATTAAATGTTGGTAAGAGTGATTTTAAAATGTAAAATTAAATCATTAGAATTGAAATGATTTATGATTTTTGATAAGTAACACAATATTTAACAATTCTAAAAAAATATATTTTTTTGAGAAAAATGTAAAATTTTATTAAAAAATCGATGATAATATATATTGTAATACATGTTTGTGTATGAGTGGTATTAATATTTATCTTATGTAAATATTTTTGATGGATGAATTCAATATACAATAACCATTTTCATATAATAAAATTTGTATCACTATAAAGTATTTAACCATATTCACATTATACTTCGTTAGGATGAGAGATGGATTTTGAAAAAAAAAATTCTGTGAAAATAAATAACATCAATATTCTCTTTCAAATTTTAATCCGACCACATTAATAATTTCAATGAACTATATATTATATTGAATAAAAAATAATGTGTAATAAGAATATTTTTTTTTGTTAATAATATTATGTTTCAAAGTGTCACATATCCTCCGCCACTTTTGTCATTTTTATTCATTTTATATTTTATATTTTTTCATGACCTCGTATGCAGTTTTCCTTATATATTTAAAATTTTGATTTTTTAGTATGGGGTTCATAGGTTGCACATGAGGTTTTCTAACCATGTGAAAACTATAAAATATTATATAGATTCATATTAGTTTTATTTTTAATGTTTGTTGAATGGTTTTATTAATCATGAAATGTTCTTATGGTTTTCTTATTTTGGGTACACGGTTAGCCAATGGTTTAGTGAACCATAAAACTAAACCATGTGAACATTCAATATTTAATAATAAATTAAATACATCATATTTCAATATAAAAATAGAACCCCCAATGGGATCAATTCTTTTCAAAATATTGTAACACCCTTACATATTAACATATTGAAGATTTCCAATCCCCCTCCTTTGATTTTTGAGTACATTCCTTTAATTTTGAGTGTAATATTTAGAGTTATTTCATGTTCTGAAATCCTTTCCAGGTTTCTTCTTGCTAATCCTTCTTTTCATGATGAAAATCATTTTTATCAAAACCCTTTGAATGGGATTTGACCAAATTATGTGTGTTTTGTGTTGTTAGGGTGTGTAGAGTTTTCATTAAGTCCTTCTACCATATTCAAGGTTTTTATGTCAACTAATATTGTTTCATGGTAGTATTCCTGTTCAAATGACTCATTAGAATAGAAACCATGATATGTTTTAACTTATATCAAAATTTTATAATTCCTTATATCTTTTGACAGGGATGTGGCATAGGATTTGCCAAAATGTGTGAGTTTTCCTTTAATTTCATGGAATAAAAATGTTATTTCCAATTTATTTATGTTCCCATATATTTATGATGTTCTATGTATACCTTAATATAAATTAAATTTATAAATTTATATTAAAATTTAATTTAAAAATTAATAGAGGTTTTAATATTTTCTAATTATTAATAATTATTTTTCAAGGATTCTTTGTGGGTGTTAAAGTGATTGGTTTCAAAACATAATGTTTATCATGGATTTTAATGGGATTCTTGATTTTATATTAAGTGAGATAATTTTTATTTTGTTATATTTAACTAATGCTTTTATATATATATATATTGAGTCATATATTGATTTAAAAATGAAATTCCTGATTAATTTTCTCAATGCGGCAATGAGGATCCATCAATAATTTAAATAGCTATATGGATTGTTTCCATAATTATTATGATACTTTAGTTTAATGGTTAGGATTAGAGGGTTAAATATTAATAAAATAAGGTAAGTAAATATTTTTTAATGTTCCACATTTCATGTGTGTCACCTTGTGATTTTATATTCTTTAGTCTAACAAGTTGGTCATGGAATCCTGATAAACTAGTCAACAAGGGAAAAACAAATCAGGACCATTCCAATAGTGAGTGTCTCTCTTATAAAAGTGAAGTAAAATATGCCATACAAATAATTACCTAGTGAACTAACTATATTTTTATCATTGTAGTTGATGGATTTCCTTATCTATTTATGTAATATTAGGAGGGGATCCCTTCCATAACATTCATAGGGCCACTCATATTAATTTGTATACATTATCTTATTTCATTTTTATATGTTATATCCTTATTCTTGTCTATTTATCCTATACTGTGATGTTGTTGTTTCTATTTAATTTCTGAGTACTTCAATTTAATCTCTTAAAAGTGAAAAAATATAATATGATTTTTCCTTTTTCTAATGACAATTATCACTAGATATTTTAAATTCATATTAGTAGTTTTTTATATTTTTTTCTAGGTTTTATGGGAAAACATAATGATTTTTTTTAAAAAAATATAAAAATTAGTTTTTTGAAGATTTTGTTTATCATATATGGTATATAATGGAATATATTTGTTTTCTCAAAATATAGAAATAATTTTTTTTATAAAAATATAAAATTTTCAATAAAATGTAGTTTAATTTCAAAATGGAAATCTAACTTTTAGAAAAATTATTTTCTCAATTATAATCTGAAATAGAGTTTAATTTTTATAATAAATGAATTCATAATGATATCAATGGTTTATTTATTTATAATGATATTAATGGTATGTGGGAAGGATATCTATTAGACATTTAATTATCATATAGTTAAAGAATTATTTTTCTTATTTTCATGTTCTAGAGGGGTAATTACTTATGAATTTTTTAGGCAGTATATTGCAAGTTCATGATCAGTGTTTGGGTGTGATGGTGACAATGTTTACACATAAAAAAATTATTTAGCCTTCTCCCTTTCTAATTATTTATAATATTGGACATATTGAACAATAATACACCTCTATGTTTTGAGGAAGAAATTAATATGTTGTACCTTATATTATTTTATCGATACTACTTATTTATTTTCATATTTGTTCACACTATTCATTTCATTTTTTATTTTGAAAATTTAATTTTGTTTCCATGGTCATATGAAATATATATGATTTATTTCTTTTTCTCAACATTTTTTCACTGAACAATTTATTTATTTAAATTTGTTAAACCATTCCAAAATTCATATATTTGAGTCCACAATTAGTATTTCAAACCCATCCCAATTGATAACATTCCAATGGTGAGGTTGTGGGATTTATTGGGTTCTTAGTTCAATGATGGATCAAGGTGGTTCATAAGAAAATCGTTTGAGAAAACCCATTATTATTTGGGAAGTAATGGTATGTTATTGATAGAAATATCGAAGCGTGAAAGGAATGTATTGGGAGATACTAGGTAACTCTTTCTCTTTGTGAACCAAAATTAACAATTGATAGTTATTCTTTGAGTTATGGAATTTTAATTTAGAATTTACTATTACATGAATATACTTATGTTAATTGATGGTATGAGAATAAATACTAAATTTTTTGGTTATTTCATTATCTTACATGTTTTGGGGATGAAATAAGAGAAATAAGAAAAGGCACATGGATTTTTCACACATTTTAATATTCCATTTATTGTTTATATTGATCATTATAGTGGTAGTATCACTAATGGATCATATTCCTTTAAACCCAAAAACAGTACAATTGACAACCCCAATCCCCTTAGAAATTCACACTCTATGATATTAGATAATTATGAGTTATGTGTAGATCATAATTAGGATGAATTATTTTTGTTTTTTTATTTTGAATTTATTTTATCATATTTTATTCAAATTATATTTCTATAAAATGATAAATTGTTTAAGGTATTGGAATATTATCATTACTATTAATGAAATTAGTTTCATTAAATATCATAAATAGAACTTATAATTTTGAATTTTTTGAATGGGTTTATTAATAATCACGTAATAGGATTAAAATAATTTCAAAGTGGAAACCAAATGTTTTCAAATTTATGTAATTGGTTTCGAAAATTTTAAATGGGCTTCCAAAAAATTCATGATGATATTTCTATGTAAAAAATTAATTTTTAATGAAGGAATATTGAAATGGTGAACTGGTTGATGACTGTTGTTTTATGACATTGTAACTATTATGTTTGATTTTGAAAATAATTTTTAATATCATATTATTAAAAATTTATTATATTTATTATATTGATTAAAAAATTGTATTTAGTCATATAATTAAAACATTGAAATGTAACCAAATCATCCTTCTATATGAAATAATTTTATTTTCTGGTTAACATATTTTTTTTCTCGAATGGAATTTTATTATAAAATTTATTTTTTCTATCATGAGGTGTTTAGTATCATGGTGAAAATTATAATGGATCATAAATAATTGTTTGGAATAGTGTTTTAAGCAAATTGTTTTTGGTGAATTTATGATATTGGGTTCTCTAATAGTATTCATTTTTGATTTTATATTTAAAGAGGAAAATACTAATTTAAGGGTTTTAATTGTTTTTATTCCTAAAATAAATGTTTCAGTATAATTCAGTTATTAATACCTTTAAGATAATCCAGAATGTGACATATTATATTGTTTGTTTATTCATCTCTATAGGTTCTATATATTTGTCTATTATAGTATTGATTCTTTGGTGTGACTCAATTTTTGGATGATGAGGATTATAATTTTTTTTAATTATTCTTATTTAGTGTGGATAAGTAAAATAATTTGATGTAATTATTATTTATCTAATTTCTATTAGAATCACATAGAATATTATATATATAATGATTATTGTTTTGAAAAATATTCATCTACAGTTATTATTTGTTCCTTTTATATTTTGATATAATGATATACTTATGAATATGTTTTTTATTTATCGAATGAAGACGAGATAAATTGGTCATGGATTCCAATAATTAGGATTACTTATACCCCCTAAACTCATTATTTCCAATCTAATTTCCTTTTACTCTTATTGGATTCATTGTGAGTTGATTGTCTAAGAGTCTGGTCCCATGATACTCATTCATTCACAATGGCCAACAGAATGATTCCATTTTTCATTTGAAGTTTATAATTCCTAATTTTATTCTTTTATTACATTGTATAATGTATGTTCTTGTGTCCCTTATTTTGGTTTGTATTCCAATTATTGAATTTATGTTCGATCTATTTATTATTTTCTATTCAATTGGTAATTTTTAGAGACATGTATTTATAATGTGATAACATGATCGAGGGTCTTTATACTTATTTTTCAATATTATAATAGAATAAAACATTGATATGGATACAAACATGTATACAAAATTCATATGATCTTTCATTTATTGAGGAGTTAGTATTGTATATATGTAGGGTGTGGGTACACCTTTTGAATGATTTTATGCTCTTATACTATAAGGGTAACCATTTTCTCTTATAACTGTTGTGTTTCAATTGTGGTATTAATTATGATGTCAAATATTTAAGGGGTTTTATATTTTTAAATCTGCCATGTTTTTTGTGTACAAATTTAATTCTTTTTTATCCACCCTTTCCTTATATTATATTAGATTCTTTTATCCTTTTCATACATGATGTTTTATAAAGGGTTGAATTCGTATTGTAGGGGTAATTATCATAATAAAAATATAAATTTTATAATTTTATTATTAATTTTTTCATTTTTAACTCATTATAAAATTTATTGGTTGAATTTATTTTTTAAATAATTTTTTTTGTTTCTGACTAGGTAACATAATGTTTTCATGATCTGTACTGGTCATTAAAAACCCTGAAAAGCATTGTTGTTCATTATCAGAAGTGATAGTAATAGTAGGTTATTTTTTTAATAATCATTTATCCAACCCATTAACATATCATATGGGTATCTATTATGGGATACACGGTTGGAAAATGGCTTGGTGAACATGTCACTGAACCATGTGATCATCATAGGTATTAAAATACATGAAATAAATATTCTACAATTATGAAGATAACACCCCCTTTAGGTTCACTCCTCCCCCCAATGATAGGGGGGTGAGACACCCCCCCAAGGTGTGGCTCGTCGGGCCACGCGGCATGGTCTGCTGGGCCTCATGGCCATCTATATGGGCCACATGGCCAGCCAGTCGTAGTCAGCCGGGAAAGCCTCATGAACAGCCATTGGGCCATGCGGCCACCCGGGCCAGGCCACACGGCTAGCCGGGTCGGGCCACAAGGCCATCCAGGCCGCTTTTGGGTCAGGACACCATTACGTCGGGGTTCCCCTTTACGTCGGGTCAGAACCACAGACCGGGTCGGACCCCAGTCCGGACCCGGGTCCGGTCGGGCTCGGTCGGTCATACAGGGTCGGACCGGACCCGAACCCGTCAGACCCGATTACACCTAATCGACCATATCTCGGGCAACGTGTGTCCGATCGACGAACCGTCTAGGGAGACAGAAATATTGGAACGATAAAATTTATTTGGAATATTCCAGATGAGTTTTGGACATAGTTGGAGTATTTTAGGGTTGGTCTGAACCTAAAAACCCACCGGCCCCCTGGACGGAAATGCCAATAACCCACAGACCGGGCTTTTGATTGATGCATCATCTATTGCGTTGAGACCCCTATTATGTGGTGGTTCTTTGAGATTGTCCACTTGTGACTTCGTGAAATTTGGAATATCGAATAGTAGCTCGTGTAGCGGATCCTCCCAGACACGAGCGTATAGAGTGCAGAGACCTATTAGCTGACAGACCTGACGACTGCCTGACCGATTCGACTCTGAGTGATTTGACTAGACCAGTGGGGAGCGCCTAGTAGTTGGTGATAGACCCATGTGTAAGAACCCAGTTTTTACTGTGGAAGAATTTGGAATATTCTTGATGATATTCCAGAGCAGCGCCTTCAGAAGGTGTGTGATTCCGAGCCCCGGAGTGGCCGGAATTAAATTTTCAGTGCGTTCACACTGGAAACGCCAAATAAATGGGATAACACCTAAACTGTGATCCGGATCAGAGATCCGAGTGTATGGATGGGTCTGGAATGGGGTTTTCACCCTAGGAAGGACATAAAGTATGTCGGCGTGGGATGTTTGGACCCGTCGCTCGCTTCCGGAACGTTAAATGGATTAATTAATTAATTAATTTATTCGTTTAATGGTTAAAAGAAAGTGTCTCTTAATTGGTGGCTCAGATTGGAAAACCGAGGGCAGCGTTGAGTTTGGAGCGTGCTGTTTATCTTAGGAGGGGTATAAGTTTCGCTGGCGCGGGCTGTTTCTGAAAAATGGCCCCAGGGGCGTTTTCATAATTTGGCGGCCTCGGGCGCTAAATTTTATAACATTTAAACACAATCTCGGAATCAAATTCTGAGACCACCGTTGTGCTCGGGAGGTGGTGTTTACCCTAGGGGAGGCTTAACCTCGACCTCGTCGGGAGTTTCGGGTGCGGGTCAAAATTGAGGATTAAATTATTTATCATTTAATGAATTTAATTTTTTTCTTTTTAGACCCTAACCCCACCCCACTCCTTCACCTTCCTCCCTGGAAGCCCCTCCTCTCCCCCTCCTCCACTCTGGAAAGGCGACGGCGTGACGACGGATCATCCGTGAAGCTTTGGGCGAAGCCCAGCGAGGTAGGAGGTTTTGAGCATTTTAATTTGAGAACCTTATTTCAACCTCAATTATATGTGTCTATTTTTGTTCGATTGTCAAATAAAATCAAATGAGAACGTATTAGTTTTTATAAGCTATCTGAAACATCTTTCGGATTCGGTTTTGGAGTTTGGAGGAACCCGCAATCATTCACCGAAGATTGCGGGTTTGCGGAGAAGTTCTCGGGTGTTCTGGCGGGTAGGTGCGGCGGCCGGCCATACCAGGCAGCGGCGCGGTGAACCGGACGACGACGGCCTCTCTTCCAGGCAGCGGGCACTGGCCGGGTGAGCTGGGGACGTCGGGCGGTGCCGGCGTTGTGCAAAGGGGCAGGGCAAGGGGGCCATGAGGCGTGCGGCCTCGTGCGGCGCAACCGCGACCCGCGTAACACGGGTCGCTGCGGAAAAGGATGAGACCGGGTATCAATGCTGGTCAGTGGCGATAGGCCGCAGCCAGCTGGCCGCGGCGGAGCGAACTGGACCCGCGGCTGAGCCGCGGGCCGGTCCGACCCAAGGGGGTTTCCCCCTTTCGAATTTCCGACGCCCGTATCATTCGCTACGGGCGTCCATTTTGTGCGCCGTCAGGGGCAGCATGGACCTTGCGTCGAGGGGAACGTTTTGAGATGGATTAAGGAATTATTAATTCCCGAAACGAGCGGCCTCGAATGCGCAATGCATCTTTAAGTGGACGAGCGATTTTCCCAACATTCTTATTTTGGACGGCGCGGGCGCGTCCGATGTCCGTTTTGAGCGCCGTCAGTGGAGTTGTGACCCTGGCATTGAGGTGGAGGTTTCCAGGTCGGTTTCGGACGTTGAGGCTGGATTTAAGGTGTGGGACCACGTCCCGTCCTTTCAAGATGCGTGCAGGGTTTCACAACTTTTTCATCGGACGTCCGTTCGGGGCGTGCGAGCTGTCGTTTCTGGATGTCCTTGTGAGGGGATTGCAATGGTGCAATCCGCCGGATCTAATTCGGCGCGATGGTGTGGGGCCCATGAGGGCCGTATCAGCATCGACGGTGATTTTCCATCTTTATCACCGAGTGATCATTTTGGAAAAGTGAATAGTTCATCTTGTGTGCTTTTTTGAGAGGATTGCAACGGTTTGATCCGTTTGTTGAGTTTTGGGACCAGGATGTGGGTCCCACGTGGCACCGCTTGTGTGGGGTGCGCTAGAATGTATCTTTTTTCCTGGATATCCATTGCACTCAAGTGAGTAGTGCTTTTGACGTGTTTTCCCGAGGGGATCTCAATGGTGTGATGCGCCCGACTGTTTTCGGGGCCAGGGCTCGGGATCACGGGGCACCGTTCGGGCGTGGGGCGGTGTTGGTGACTTTTCCGTCAGATGTCCTTTGGAGGCGAGGGAGTAGTCTATCTCGCGTGTTATTCCGCGCTGATTACAATGGTGTGATCCGTTTGGTTTTGCGGTGCCTCTTGCGCAATCTTGTTAAATGTGGAAATGTGAAAGACGCTCTGATGGCAGTTCTTCTCACCGTGTTTGCAGAGAACCCTTGGTCTGTGATAGTGTGCACTCCCATGTGAGTGAAGACATGTGGATAGCTGTGCCCCAGTCGTTGAGGCGGCAAGTTGGAAATGTTACGTCAGGCCTTCACGTTGACGTTGGGTTTCGTGTGCACGATAGCCCTTGGTCTGGAGACGTGGTATACTCTTGGAGTATATGAGAGTGCTTGGAGGTACATGTTGTTGTTCGTACCTGAGAACGTTTGGGAACTTGGTTGGGGTTGATATGGGGCCACACATTGTGTGGGCCCCACGTGTGTGTCGGGTTCTGCTTTACGTACTTTGACCTCTCATGACGTAGAGGTTCCCTCTGTGCTAGGTTGTTTGACGAGCAGGGTGGAGTTTTTCCCTGGCTCGGTGCTCATTGGATTGACCAGTAGGGTTGAGTGGTCTCCCCCTGGTTTCATTCTCGATGGATCGGCCGGTAGCGGTGCTCGCGACACCCAGTGATGGAGCAGGTGCTGAGCCTCTTTGGTGTGAGTTGTTCTGGAGTTGGGTGGTTGCGCAATACCCACTACGTGTTCGGTTGACCGGTGGTGTACCCTCCAGTAGAGATGGCTATAGCAGTTCTGATTTTTACCCTCCAACGGGGCTAGGAAGTGGGTTACTCATAGACTTCTTCAGGTTTACCCTCCAGCAGGGCTGGGAAGTGGGCTGCTCACTGACTTCTAGGGTTTACCCTCCAGCAGAGACTGGGCAGTGGGTCACCCGACGCTCTTAGGTTGTACCCTCCAGCAGAGACTCTGCAGTGGGTCACCCGATGCACTTAGGGTCTACCCTCCAACAGAGACTGATCAGTGGGTCACCAAACGACCTCTTAGGGTCTACCCTCCAGCAGGGATGGGCAATGGGTCTCCCGTCATCTAGTCCCAGGTCTACCCTCCAGCAAGGATGGGCAGTGCGTCCCCTGATGATGTATTAAGATCTACCCTCCAGCAGGGCTGGGCAGTGGGTCTCCTAATGATATATTATTGTTTACCCTCTAGTGGGGCTGTGAAGTGGGTTTCTTGATGATGTATTATGCAGTACACTCCAGCGGGGCCAGGCAGTGGGTCGCCTGATGATATATTAAGGTCTACCCTCCAGCGGGGCTGGGTAGTGGGTCTCCTGAGGATGTATTATGGATTACCCTCCAGCAGGGCTGGGCAGTGGGTCTCCTGATGATGTATTAAGGTCTACCCTCCAGCGGGGCTGGGCAGTGGGTCTCCTGATGATGTATTATGGTTTACTGTCCAGCAGGGCTCGGCAGTGGGTCACTCGATATCATATTATAAATTACCCTCCAGCAGGACTGGGCAGTGGGACACTCGTTGACATTCATGGCTTAGTCCTTTATACTAGGATAGCCTGTGGCTTTCCTCCATGATTACCGGAGCGGGACCCTTGGTTATACGGGTCAGTGTTGTGACGGGCTTTAACTTTGAGAAGACCTCTCGACTGCGGGGCAGTGAAGAGGTGTGGTTTGACTTAACCCGATACTCTGAAGTATGAGGCGCACTTTCCCCCACCGAGACATGTCCTTGTGACGCGACCTAAAACTGTGTGGGTGAGTCAGTGCCGCCCAAAGAGGATAGTGTCAAGGTGTTTTGGTTTGATCCCCTTGACTTGTAGTTCGAGGCATACGTGCGGTATGCTGGGCATCGATTGCATTTTCTTCTGGGACTGTTAGCGACTCACTCTTTCTTGGGCTGAGCTACGAGATAAAGATCCCCTTATGAGCTTTTTCGGGATTCTTTTTAAGCTTACAAATATGTATATACCTTGTTTCCGGTATCCACTTCTAGGGTTTGGTTACTCTCCTTCCATGAGAGGCGAAGACGTGTGGGGTATGCCACGTGATTTCCGTGTCTAGCTTCTCGTGGTTGGATGAGTCTACTCTCCTGCTATAGGTAGAAAAGACTCGAAGAGAAGTTCATCTTCTCACCGTTTCCAGCTCCTTGTTCCTCGACGAGTCTACTTCCTTTCTCTTATGGGTTGATCTGGACTCTTTACTGCAATTTCAGTTGTACACCTCTACTTTTCATGTTCACTCTACTACTCACCCTACGGTACCTCCTTTGTTTCTCCCTCGAGCCTTCGGGGTATCCTACTAAATAATTTTTATACTCATCCCTTCTTGGGCTTTGCCCTCACTTTGTGTGCCCTTGCAGACGACGGTCAGGTGGAGTGTGACTTCAGTGGAGCATAGAAGCTTGGGAGCTTGGACTGCGTGCGGTGGTCATGGCCGACATCCAGGTGGGAGATCCGTCAGCTGTTTCTATAGTTTACCTGTTGTCGGGTTGTGGCACTTTTTGGTTGGGCATGTGTGTTTCCCCTTTTCATTTCAGTTTTTACATTGTACTGTATAGAGGTCGATGCACATTTGTGGTATTTATATAGTAGTTGCTCTTTTTTTCTTTTCTTGTCTTTTCTTTTACTCTGCACTATTTCATTGAGTGTGCAGCGTTTGTGTGTACAGGTTCTTAGGCAAAGGCCTCCCCGAGTTGTTGTGCCTTCGGTTCTAGTCGCCAGCCCCTGGCCTATGGAGGCGGGCTTGGGGTATTTGCGGCACAAGCCCGTGTAGGGTCGGGTCATGACAATGTAGTATTAAAGGTGGTTCGTTCCTTGGGAAACTGTTCGGACGTCCCTAAAATAAAAATAACTGGTTGGGATTTATGGAAACAGTGTTTACGTGTCTCTAGAGCAGCTCTCGGGCCAGGGAGTACAGTGATGGTGCGGCGGCCGATGTATCCATTCACTAGGACCTTGATAACCAGCTTGTCGACTCAGCATGCTGAGACACTTGTTGCAGGGAAAATTGGGTTGTTCATCGCATAGGATTGAGTCTTGAATGTCCTTATTGAGTCAGCTCTCCATATTTGTTGTTTTTGGTATATACATATATGCTCATCTGACCGCGACACTCATTCATATTATTCAGGATGTTTCCGCGAGGACAGCCAGCTAGGACACCAGCTTTGGTTCCTGACGACAACCCTGTGAGCTACGAGGACACAATCCAGGACCCATCATGCGAGCCCCTTTCTCTGGGTGGGCCAATAGGAGCACCCCCACCTGTTGAGAAGCCGATAGTTTTAGCAGAGTAGGCTGAGTTGGAGCGCAGTTTGAGGGTGCTCTGTGAGTTCCATTGGTAGAGACCGCTGAGGTTTAGTGGTGAGCCAAACCCTCAGTCAGAAGAGGTTTGGATCGAGGTAGTGGTTCGCCTTTTTAGGTCTGTATAGACGCCGGCAGAGCAGAAAGTGGCTTTGGCAGCCATCCTTTTCTATGGAGCGGCTTGCCGTTGGTGGAGTCTAGTGACTCAGTTTCTTGACGAGTCGTCTCTTTCATGGGATGACTACCAGTTGTTTTTTCTTGAAGAGTTTTTCCCCTCCTTCTTGCGCTTCGTTCGGATTCAAGAGCTCCTGCAGTTTCAGCGGGGAGGGATGACGGTGGTCGAGTATGAGTCTAGTTTTGCAGACCGTGCACGCTTTTACCTGGACTTGGTCCATGACGACAACATCCGTGCGTTGAATTTTGAGCAGGGTCTCCGCCGAGAGATTCGTGCTATCATAGTACCCTTGGGTGTTTCCACATATGTCGGGGTGCTAGATCAGGCGTTGGTGACAGAGGGATTCCTGTCACATTTTTCGGTTGGTAGTGGCAGAGGGAATGACAGAGCCGATATGTCTACCGTAGTTAGCAGGCGCCGGAGGACAGGACCTCGATGCAGGTGGCCTTCCCACTGCCGGTTTCAGAGACGAGGTCATATACCACTGTAAAGAAAAGGCTCAGGACCTCATCCGAGGATGCCCTTCTGTGAGTAGATCTCGAGCTGTGGTCGTACACTACATTGGCACTGGAGGGCAACAGGGCAGCCCAGAGAGAGTCGGAGCTATGCTTGTGATGGGCGAGGTCACTTGGCAGGAGACTACCTGACCCGAGTTGCTGAGAGCTTCGGGCAGGCAGCTGGCGCACCACCACGACAGAGGCAGCGCCGTGATGGGAGTAGTGCTAGAGAGGTGGTTCTAGAAGAGGAGCGGGAGGATCTGGAAGTGGGGGACGACGTTACGAGGTCTTCCCATCACCACTAGGTCGTCCACGTCATGCTCCGGGAGTTGACAGTTGGGACCGCAGATTGCCGCGAGCTTTGGATGTCTACAATCCCGTAGAACATGAGGAGAAAAGAGGTATGCTCTACAGCTCTTCTACCTTTTTGCAATAGAATTGTTAGACGTTGTGTGTGAACTTCCTTCCTCCCTCGTCCTTGTTTGATGTGTTACCAAGGTGACGCGGGGCGTTGGGTGTAACCCTATGTTGGTAAGGTAAAAGGCATGGGACCACTTTCATTAGTCGATTGTGTCGACTCCTTCGCCTTTCGAGCGTGTAAGAGAGCATCGACGGTGAAACCTTGCACGACCATATATCCTTGGGTGTTCCACCATATGGATATTATGAAGGAGGGAATCACCGAGACTTCTTCAAGGTGCGGGCGGTGATTCCAGTCGCGGTGTGCGACGTAGTGGTTCGGTCGGGGAGGTGAGTTACTCCCGAGGTCCTTCAGGACATTTGAGACCGTGAGATGGGATGGTGAGGTTCTCTACCGCCTTTCCCTAACCCCAAAGTCTTGGGTGGGTGCACGACGTATCCCACACGACTCACCCGAGAAGGACTGTGCATGCTCCTATGCACGACATCGGCAAGGGCCGACCTCGCGTGAACAGATCAATCCTTTGGTCTGTATGTGGTGACGCAGAGCTATACGTGGGTTCTTCTGGGAATGAGAAATCCAGGTTTGGGCTTAGTACCCTATGTTGCTCCCTAGTTTTTCTTTTCAGGGATGAAAATATTGAAGGAGGGAATTATGAAAAAATTCAGTTTTTACTTCGGATGACTTTGGAATATTCTTGATGATATTCCAGAGTAGTGCCTTCAGACGGAATGCGATTCCGAGCCCCGGAGTGGCCGGAAATGAATTTTCAATGCGTTCACATTAGAAACGCAAAATAAATTGGATAACTCCTAAAAGGTTATCCGGATCAAATATCTGAGGGTACGTATGGGACCAAAATGTGGTTTTCACTCTAATAATTACATAATGTTTGTCGGCGCGGGATGTTTGGACCCCTCGCTCGATTCCGGAATGTTAAACAGATAAATTAATTAATTAATTTATTCGTTTAATGGTTAAACGCATGTATCTCTTAAACGGTGGCTCAGATTGCCATACTGAGGGAATCGTTGAGTTCGGAGAATGCCGTTTACCCTAGGAGGGGCATAAGATTCGCGGGCGCGGGCCGTTTTTGAAAAAGGGCCCCAGGGGCGTTTTCGTAATTTGGCGGCCGCGGGCGCTATGTTTTTTAACATTCAAACAGAATCTCCGATTCAAATTACGAGACCACTGTTATGCTCAGGAGGTGGTTTTTACCCTAGGTGAGGCTTAACCTCGACCCCGTCGGGCGTTTCGGGTGCGGGTCAAAATTGAGGATTAAATTAACTAAAATTTAATTAATTTAATTTTTTTTTAAACACTAACCCCACCCCTCTCCTTCCCCTTCCTCCCTGGAAGCCCCTCCCCTCCCCCTCCTCCACTCCGGAAAGGCGACGGCGCAGCGGCGGATCGTCCGTGAAGCTTTGGGCGAAGCCCAGCGAGGTAGGAGGTTTTGAGTGTTTTAATTCCTGACCCTTATTTCAACCTCAATTATATGAGTCCATTGTTATTCGATTGTCGAATCAAAGCCCATGAGCACGTAGTAGTTTTTATGATCTATCCGATGCATCTTTAGGATTCTGTTTTGGTGTTTGGAGGAACCCGCAATCATTCGTCGAAGATTGCTGGTTTGCAGAGGAGTTCTGGGGAGTTCCGGCGGGTAGGTGCGGCGGCCAGCCATAACAGGCGGCGGCGCATTGAGCCGGACGACGGTGGCCTCTCTTCCAGGATGCGGGCACTGGCCAGGAGAGCTGGGGACGTCGGGCGAGCGCGGAAGTGGTGGCAGCGGACGACGGTGAGCTGGGGACGTCGGGGCGGCGCCTGCGTGGTGCAAAGGGGCAGTGCAAGGGGGCCGTGAGGCGCGCGGCCCCGCGCGGCGTGACCGCGACCCGCGTAACGCGGGTCGTTGCAGAAAAGGAAGAGACGGGCCATCAAGGCCGGTCGTTGGCGACAGGCCGCAACCAGCTGGCCGCGGCGGAGCGAACCGGACCCGTGGCCGGGCCGTGGGCTGGCTGTGGGGGGACCGCCCGGACCGGGCCGTTCCGGCCCAAGGGGGTATCCCCCTTTGGAATTTCCGACGCCCGTAGCATTCGCTACGGCCGTCCATTTTGCACGCCATCAGTGGCCGTGTGGACCTTGAGTCGAGGGGAACTTTTTGAAATGGTTTCAAGAATTTTTAATTCCCAAAACGAGGGTCCTCGGAGGCTCGACGCGTCTTTAAGTGGACAAGCGTTTTTTCCGCGATTCTTGTTTTGGACGGTGCGGACGCGTCTGACGTCCGTTTTGAGTGCTGTCGGTGGCGTTGCGACCCTGGCACTGTGGCGGAGGTTTCCAGGGCGGGTTCGGGCATTGAGACTATATTTGAGGTGTGGGACCCACGACCCTTCCTTTCAAGCTGTGTGTAGTGTTTCAGGACTTTTTTATCGGACGTCCGTTTGGGGCGTGCGAGCAGTCGCTTCTGGATGTTTTTCCGAGGGGATTTCAATGGTGCAATCTACCTGCTCTAATTCGGAACGATGGTGCGGGGGCCACAAGGGTCGTTTCGGTGTCGACAGTGATTTTCCATCCTTATCACCGGGAGACCGTTTTGGACAAGTGAATAGTCCATCTTGTGTGATTTTACAAGAGGAGTGCAATGGTGCGATCCTTTCGATGAGTTTCGGTACTGGGATGTGGGTCCCATGTGGCACTGCTCGTGTTCGGTGCGCCAGAATGCATCTTTTTCTCCGGATATCCATTGCACTCAAGTGAGTAGTGCTTTTGATGTGTTTTCCCGAGGGGATCGCAATGGTGCGATGTGCTCGACTGTTTTTGGGGCCGAGGATCGGGATCACGGGGCACCATTCGGGCGTGGGGCAGTTTTGGTGACTTTTCTGTCGGATATCCGTTTGAGGCGAGGGAGTAGTCTATCTCACGTGTTATTCCGCGAGGATTACAACGGTGCGATCCGTTTGGTTGTGCAGATCCTCTTGCATGATCTTTTTAAATGTGGAAATGTGAAAGACTCTCTGATGGCAGTTCTTCTCGCCGTGTTTGCAGAGAACCCTTGGCGTGTGATCGCGTGCACTCCCGTGTGAGTGAAGATGTGTGGATGGTTGTGCCCCAGTCGTTGAGGTGGCAAGTTGGAAATGTTACATCCCACCTTCGCGTTGATGTTGGGTGTTGTGTGCATGATAGCCCTTGGGCTGGAGACGTGGTATACTTTGGGAGTATACAATAGTGCTTGGAGGTACATGTGTTTGTTCATACCTGAGAATCTTTGGACGCTTGGTTGGGGTTTAGATGGGGCCACACATTGTGTGGGCCCCACGTGCGTGCCAGGTTCTACTTTATATACTTTGACCTCTCGCAACGTACAGGGTCCCTCTGTGCTCGGTTGTCTGACTAGCAGGGTGGAGTTGTTCCCTGGCTCTGTGCTTGTTGGTTTGACCATCAGGGTTGAGTGGTCTCCCACTGGTTTCGTTCTTCAAGGATCGGCCGGTAGCGGTGCTAGCGACACCAATTGATGGATCATGCACTGATCCTCTTTGGGGTGAGTTGTTCTGGAGTTGGGTGGTTGCGCGATACCCACTAAGTGTTCGAATGGCCAGTGGTGTACCCTCTAGTAGAGATGGCTAGAGCAGTTCTGAGTTTTACCCTCCAGCGGGGCTGGGTAGTGGGTTACTCATCGACTTCTTTGGGTTTACCCTCTAGCAGGTTTGGGTAGTGGGTTGCTCATTGACTTCTAGGGTTTACCCTCCAGCAGAGACTGGGTAGTGGGTCACCCAATGCTCTTAGGGTTTACCCTCCAGTAGAGACTGGGCAGTGGGTCACCCGATGCACTAAGGGTCTACCCTCTAGCAGAGACTGGGTAGTAGGTCATCCGACATCCTCTTAGGGTCTACCCTCTAGCAGGGCTGGGCAGTGGGTCGCCTATCGTCTAGTCCCAGGTCTACCCTCCAGCAAAGTTGGGCAATGGGTCGCCTGATGATGTATTGAGATCTACCCTCCAGCGGGGCTGGGAAGTGGGTCGCCTGATGATGTATTATGGTCTACCCTCCAGCGGGGCTGGCCAGTGGGTCGCCTGATGATGTATTATGGTCTACCCTCCAGCGGGGCTGGGCAGTGGGTGGCCTGATGATGTATTATGGTTTACCCTCCAGCGGGGCTGGGTAGTGGGTCACCTGATGATGTATTAAGGTATACCCTCCAGCGGGGGTAGGCAGTGGGTCTCCTGATGATGTATTATAGTATACCCTCCAGCAGGGCTGGGCAGTGGGTCACCCGATATCATATTATGAATTACCCTCCACTAGGGCTGGGTAGTGGGACACTTGTTGACATTCCAGGCTCAGTATTTTCTACTAGGCTAGCCTGTGGCTTTCCTCTGTGATTATCAGAGCAGGACCATTGGTTATACGGGTCAGTGTTGTGACGTGCTTTGACATAGAGCAGACCTCCCGACTGCGGGGCAGTGAAGAGGTGTGGTTTGAGTTAACCCTAAACTCTCAAGTACGAGGGTCACTTTCCCCTACTTAGACATGTCCTTATGACGCGACCTAAAACCGTGTGGGTGAGTCAGTGCATCCCAAAGCGGATAGTGTCAAGGTCTGGTGGTTTGAGCCCCTTGGCTTGTAGTTCGGGGCAGACATGTGGTATGCTGGGCATCTATGGAGTTTTCTTCTGGGACTGTTGGCGACTCACTCTTTCTTGGGCTGAGCTACGGGATGAAGATCCCCTTACGAGCTTGTTTGGGATTCTTGATTAGCTTACAGATATGTATATACCTTGTTTTTGGTACCCACTTCTTGGGTTTGGTTACTCTCCTTCCAGGAGAGGCGAAGACGTGTGGGGTATGCCACGTGCATTACGTGTCTAGCTTCTCGTGGTTGGATGAGTCTACTCTCCGGCTATAGGTACCGAATAATCGATGAGAAGTTCATCTTCTCACCATTTACAGCTCCTTGTTCCTGGACGAGTCTACTTCCTTTCTCTTGTTGGGTTGAGCTGGATTCTTTACTGCACATTCAGTTGTACTCCTCTACTTTTCATGTTCTCTATATTACTCACCCTTAGGTACTTCCATTTTTGATCCCTCAAGCCTTCGGGGTATCCTATTGAGTAAATTTTATACTCTCCCCTGCTTGGGCTTTGCCCGCACTTGGTGTTCCCTTGCAGACGACGGACAGGTGGAGCGTGACTTCAGTGGAGCGTAGGAGCATGAGAGCTTGGACCACGTGTGGTGGTCGTGGCCAGCTTCCAGGAGGGAGACCTCTCAGCTGTTTCTTTTTTTTACCTATTTCCAGGTTGTGGCAATTTTTTGTTGGGCACATGTTTTTTCCCTTTTCTTTTCAGTTTTTACTTCGTATTGTTTAAAGGTTGATGCACATTTTTGGTATTTATATTGCAGTTTCTCTTTTTTTCTCTACTTGCCTTTTCTTTTACTCTGCACTTTTTCATTGAGTGTGTTGCGTGTGTGTGTAAAGGTTCTTAGGAAAAGGCCTCCACGAGTTATTGTGCATTCGGCACTAGTCGCCAGCCCCTGGCCTATGGAGGCGGGCTTGGGGTAGTTACGGCTCGATCCCGGGTAGGGTCGGGTCGTGACACCATGGAAGAGGAGTGCCCGGTATTAGGTGGCAGACCCGCAGTACCCAACAGGAGGAGTACCTCTAGAGGCTATTAGGGGGAGAGCCATGAATTTGGCGGCAGACCCAAAATAGACGGAGCGCTTGGTAGTTTGCAGCCGACTCACGGTACTCGACAGGAGGAGTACCTCAACAGTCCAAGGTTAGTGATAAGCGCCTCTGTGTCATGAAAGACCCAATGTACTCAATAGAGGAGAAGTTATCCAATATCAATTGTTTGGATAATGAAAATCCTGGTTTGATCTGAGTCACTGACCTTTGTGTTTTCTCATGATTGAGATGGGTTACTTGATAACTTAAGTATATTTATTGGAATATACCTAAGTAATGGTTATCCATTGATTTCATACATTTTGGTTTATCCTTTTTGGATTTTTTGAGACCATGAGGGTCTCGGGGTCCCTACTGAGTATCGTTATACTCCCCCCCTACACGTGTTATTCTCATAACTCATTGGGTTGGATTCAGATGATGTATAACATTGACGATGGTCGAGAGCCCCAGGACTGGACAGTGCTCAGAGGAAGACCATTCGATGTATCATTACATGGTGGAGTTTGACGGATGTGGAGTGTTGTGGAGGTCATTTGTACCTTCCCTTCAGGTAGGAACCCAGGAGGAAGATCCAAAATATGCTTTCACCTTTCAGCTATTTGTCCCTTTTTTAGTTGCACTTGCTTTGAGTTGTATTTGTCCTTTACAGTTGGGCTTTTATTCTGGACCCCCCTTTACTTTCATTACACTTGTTATAAAAATTTTACATTGTTCTCTTTATCTTGTACTCTGGTTGTGTGTGTTTATGATTTTTAAAGGCAATTCCTTCCTAGTTTTATTAAATTACGTCTTTGGTGCTAGTCGCCATCCCCTGACCAATGGATAGCGGGCTTGGGTAGTCATGATACGGGCCCCTGGGGATGGGTTGTGACAAATTTCACATAGTTAATTGACATGAGTAAATATATATATATAATTATTATAAAAATGGTGGTTTGGTTTACTAAATTCCAGTAAATTACTTTTAGTGATATGATTATTCAAAATCCCCTTATTAAAAGAGTCAATTTAATAGAAAAAAATTATTTATGTTTCACTATATTCTAATGATATCTTATTAACTTCTATATATAATCTCATTACTCAAAAATATTAATAATAGCATATAATATGATATAAATAAAAATATCACAATTTATTCCTTACCCCAACTGCAGATGGGTTCTCTATAATATTTTCATGATTCTCTTCCATCAAAAAAAATATGTGAACATCACTATTAAAATAATTCCAATTTCCTTGAACATATATTTTATAATATTACATATAATGAATATTTGTTTTTTGGAAAGACCTAAAATGAGTTTTAATATTCAATTTTTCATCAATTTGTCTCTACATATCACTCTTTGTTAATATTACAAAAAAAATCATTTATTAAGTAAGATATATAAACAAATTATTGTCTATTAATTTCATTTCTCTAACTACATATAAATTCACAATCTAATATATCTTGTCTGAGATTATCACATCACTAATAATGTATGTATTTTAATCATACACTAGATTTTTTACAATAGGGCATTCTATGTATATTGTCTATGTTACCATTACAAACCCAGTACAAAAGACAACATAACATTGCTGGAAATATTATTTATTCACAGATGAATTTAGATTAATATTAAAAACATCCAATGTCAGTAAGAGGGTATATCATAAAATCTAGATTTACACTCATAAATTAAAATTCGATACTTTATGCCACTCCTAGAAAATGGATCTTTACATTTAATTTTCATGTATTATGTTTTACAAAAATAACCAATACATCCTATTGATTTTTTCCAAAACAACATAACATCAATTCCAATATTATTCCAACACTATTACATTTTATGAACCATCACAACTGAGGTTTATTTTTACCATTCAATCGCCTCTCAATTTTCTACATGATGAAACACTTTATATGGAATCATTAATCATAATAAAATTATATTCCATTGACTTAATTTAATGATAAAAATAACATAACAAAAAATTTACATAACCATCTGTATCAAGATTAAATTGATCACCAATTATTGAATTATTTTAATATTATTGAAAAAACATCTACATGATACGTCATCAATTATAAATTAATTAATTATCATCTTCAACATTTGGTTTTTTGGTAACACTTATAATTAATTGAACACATTTTAATAAAATTATTTATTCAATGTAAATCAAAGATTCATATTCTTCCAAATACTCGTCAATATAAATCCAAATAATTAGAATCCTTGAAAAAAATCTACTTTATGTTAAAATTGATTTAATTTGAACCATATTATGATATCATTAATTTTCTATGTTTGTGATATAAAAAAACAAAATTCAATCATCAAATACTAATTATAATACTTCAAGAGGAAATAATTATCTCTAATTATCAAGAAAAATAAAAACCAACTATGTGTATATTTTAAAAAAACATTATTTAAATATCTATGAATGTCTATTAATAATGGTACAATGAATGTATATCCTTTTATTAATGAAATTCACAATGGTATCGTGAATTTATATTACCCCCATCGTTTATATATTTCTTACACTAAATATATAAATCATTAAATACCACATTAAAATTCAATTAATGTATTATACAATTTACATAGCATTCAATAAATTTCTATAAATTCATATTTAGTTTCTTCCACCATTTAAAGTGGTATCTCTCGCAACCACTTATGACATCTAGATCGCCTATAATAATTATCTTCATCTTGATAAACAATAATCACTGATTTTTCATTAATTATTTTAAACCACATCCAAATGTAGTTGAACTCTATAATATTTTCATTTAGTGGTCTTACTATATAGAAAATATTCATCACAAAATCAATTAAACTATATTTGTTGGAACAAATTGTAAGAAATAAATATTTAAAACAAAAAATCAAAATATTCTTATCAAACTATCTGTAATAAATTTCAGGATATTATTTCATTTAGTTTCTACCTTTAATGTCCCACAATCTTTTTAGAAACACATTTCAAATATGATTTGAAAAAAACCCTTCAATCACCAAGATTGTGTGTCACGAACCGCCTTCACCAAAAGGATGGAAGGGAAATCATATTTCGAAGCCCTTCCTTCATTATGTTGAAGGAGATATAATGACCCCCGAGTCCCGCCTCCAGTTGGCCTCAGAGTGGCGACTAGCACCAAGGGTATAACATTTCACAATATGCAAGGCATTACCCTTTTTAGTGAACCAAGATTATGAGATAGAATGAGTCAACACCAAACACCACCAAGTATAGAAACTCAAGTAAAAACCAAACTACATGAATGTATTAATAATAAAACTGATCAACGTACAAAGACTACAAATTACAATACCCCAAAGGAAAGGAAAAAGGCTAAGCAGAATCCAATAGCGACCAACAGCAACTCCGATGTCCAGACTAGTGAGGTCCTGCATGGCCTCTGAAGTCCTCCTAGAAACCTGAAAGTAAACGTAGAGTGAGCATACAAGTATACTCAGTAGGAAAACCTAAATCTCTCCTGCACAAGTGGGGAGATGTCCTAATGTCCCGTGAGAAGGAAAATAAAAATCATCTATCAAGGAATATATCCATCCCACATCACCGGCCATGCTCACCAAATTACAAAAGCAGTAAGATAATAATAAAGAAAAATGCAGTTGGGTACCCCGTACCACCACTTCCCCAACTAGCTAGCTGCTCATCCATAACAGAAAACGTCCTGACGCTACCATGCTCTTCCTTCCCGCACAAACCTGGGCCTCACAACCATCCATCCATGCCCGCACACACCTGGGCCTCACAACTAGCACTCCCTTCCCGCACACACCTGGGCCTCATCCCAAAGACACCTAGGAAAACAACCTGCCGGAAAAGTCCTGGGATTATAACACAACAATCTAAACCTACCCAAAGAATTTTGGGTGTATGGTATCCTCCATCCATCACAGCCGAGGGAAGAGGAAGCATAAAGGAGAGTAACTAGGGGGATACACCCAACCTGATGAAATGGGGTGTCTGATACTAAGTTCCCAACGTAGGTGGGGTGCGACTAAACACAAAAAAATAGTAATACACATATATACCAACACACGGCCCAACCTATGGCTCCTCAAATAGATACATGCAGGTGCCCATGCACTTCCTTAGAAAACAGGCACACAACAACACAACAACATTTCCCAATTTCCCTATTCGAGTTATCATTTCATAACAGTTCAGTATGAGTTAATCCCTTCACTACTGGGCAACTAACGGGAACAATCACAGATGTAACAATAATAAAGAAGGATGAAAAAACATCAGAAAATTTAAGCATTCACAACCAGTTCTCTTGTAAAGTCACAACAACTAGGGATCAAATGAGATCCCTCGAAGTACTGGAAACCAAAAAAACCCCTGAGACAAATCCCCATGCCCCCAAAATTCTGGAGGCAATGGTTTCCCAACAATAGAGGATCCCACCCGAATTCGTGATATAAGCAGAGTAACCACAAAACCTCAAATTCACAACTAGAGAAAGTATAACTATAGGGGATCACATCCCCACCGATATCACCACAGCAATCGGCTATGAATGAAACAACCAAACCACTACCACCAACAAAAGTCATTCCCATGGAGGCATTTTAGGATTTAAAGTTTTAACACTCCATGGTTTCAATTCTACTGTGCTTTAACTGGGGTTATCACAAAAAGGGTTGATCCTGGTGCTTTCAATTTATTTAACCGAGAATACGTAATTAACCAATTCCATGTTATGTTTATTTAAACATCCATGAGCATGAAGGTTCATTATTTCATAGAGAAAGACCACCAACGGCCATGATTTTTAGTGAGCATAGGCCCATACAATTCACAACACATAACAACGTAAAGAGTATAGAAGAACATCGATCACACCCCTCTTTAATTATTTAAATGTCCGTTCATTAACATCATTTAGTTTGGTTTCATAAATCCCCATAGAAACAAATGTGTTCCCACAGCGCATAATACACATAAAGGAGAGGCTATGAAAAACCCTACTTGATTGATCAAGGATCGACGTTAAGTCCTCACATGGAAACCGGAAATCAGGAGTAGCAGGAACTCCACAGAACGTGATCATGGAAAACATCTCTATAGGGGTACGAATCGTCATGAGGAATGGTACACTGATCACAGGGTGATAGAGGAAAATAAACACAGGGATAAGAGAATCCTTTAGGTTATAAATATTGAGATACAACATCCCTAGATGGTTACGATATGTAAAAAACTCAAAACCACAGAAGAAGCAGTATCGTGGGTTGACCATGTGGTTGGGCCACCCCACACGTCCAACTTAAAAGGTCCCCGTCCTTCGGGGCGGTTAAAACCGATGCACAGCTTCTTAAAACGCGGTTAAATTCATGAAAAAAACGCATGGTTTTTTATTTAAGGACGGTATCTCACCAATAATTTAATTAAACGACATTAATGGGCTTTTAAAATAGGAAAAGGGGTCAAAATATGGTTTAAAAACCAATTTAATAAAAAAGAGATTCTACTAGAAATCCCATGGAGGTCACCGGTAGGATAGGTCTACTGGTAGACCAAGCTACTGTTAGGGTGATCTACCGATAGAGGCCACTGGTAGGTTGAGCTACCGGTAGGCCAAGCTACTGGGAGAGGCCACCGGTTGGCCGAGCTACCGGTAGGCCGAGCTACCAGTAGGCCGAGCTACCTATAGGACGAGCTCCAGGTAGAGGCCCCCCATATGCTGAGATACCGGTAGGCCTAGCTACCGATAGGCTGAGGCCACCGGTAGGCCAAGCTACCGGTAGGACGAGGCTACAGTTAGGAGTCTTAAGCTTCACCAAGAAGCTGGGATGGCCTTCCTGGCCACCTAGAACACCCCAAATATAATATTTTCACCAATTAATATACCCCAAAACCCTGAGAAATTACATCAGATACTTATCACACTATTCTCGTCCCCGAGAATATAAGAACATACAAGAATGGAGAGAAAAAGGGGGTCCAAACAACCACCCTCTATAGACACTTCTCATGGGAAACCCCTGTGTTGTTCGAAATCTGGAACATAACCCCCCCCCCTGTATCCAAGAATACTCCCCAAGAGTTATCAACCACAAACACCCACAACATTCACAAGGATCACAATGTCCAACACATGAGTCTGGGAGTCCCTTCCTACATGTCAGGGTATTATCCGCATTCGGCGGCTCTGAATCACCCACACAGGTTTATTCGCACCCACATTAATACTCCTTGATTAACAGACAGGTTTTCCCATCATCACACTTTCAGACACAAAACAAGCATAACAAAAATTTCATACATTAAATCACAAGGTAAAACATCTCAACAAAACTCAAAATCAAAGACAACAAGGAAGTCAAAACAGCTCTAGGTACTGAACGTGTAACTGGGCCTCCTGCTCCCAAGTGCTCTCCTCGAGGCCACTATGCCTCAACAACACACGAACCAAATCTATGGTTCGTCTATGAAGCACTTTATATTTATGATCCTCGATCTTGATCGATAATTGTATGAACGGCACATCATTTTCGACATCTAACTCTCCCCAATCGATGAAATCAGAGTCGTCGTGTAGATATCGACAAAGTTGGGAGACATGAAAGACGTTGTGAACTTTCCCCAACTGAGGTGGAAATTTTAGCTGATACACCACCTCAACAACTCATCCCAACACCTCAAAAGGTCTGATGAACCTAGGGGAGAGCTTACTCCCCTTCCCAAACCTTCGTTGCCCACGTCGAGTGGAAAACATCAAAAACACACAATTTACAACCTCAAACTCCAAGGGCCTCCTCCTACAATCGACATAAGACTTATTTCTATCATGGTCTGCCTTCATCCTCCCACGCATGAGCTGAACCTTCTTAGTGGTGCTCTTCACCACTTCTGGCCCAAGAACAGCTGCTTCCCCAATCTCTGTCCAAAAAACTGGTGAACGACACTACCTTATATTCAAGGCCACAAATGGTGTCATTCCGATAGTGGAGTGGAATCTATTATTATAAGCAAACTCCACCAGAGGAAAGTGTTATACCCATGATCCCCCAAAATCCAGAACACATGCATGCATCATGTCTTAAAACGTCTGGATCGTTCGTTCTGTTTTCCCATCTGCATGAGGGTGGAAAGCCATGCTAAGGCATAGCTCGGTGCCAAAGGCATGCTGTAATCCCCTCCAGACTCATGAGGTAAACCCCGTGTCTCGATCGGAGACAATAGATCTCGAAATCCCGTGCAACCACACAACCCGATCGACTTACCTCTGTGCTACGGTGCTCACCAGGCTCGACTCCTTATTCTCTAAGAATTGAGGTGATTCTTTCAACCGATCCACTACTACCAAGATGGTATCATAGCCTCCCTTAGCTCTAGGTAGCCCTGTGACTAAGTCCATAGAGATGTAATCGTACTTACACCTGGGAACAACTAATGGCTATAACAACCCTCCAGGATTATAGTGTTCAGCCTTCACTTGCTGAAACACTAGGCACTTAGCCACAAATTCTGCCACTGACCGCTTTACCCTGGGCCACCAAAACAGTCCCCTCAGGCCTTGGTACATCTTTGAGACCCCAGGATGTACCGCTGAAGCTGATCCATTGAACTCATGGAGAACACCTTTAAGCATCATCTCCAGAATAAAAAGCCTTCCAAAGAAAAGCATCTGATGCTGACCATCCTCCAACCATCCCTTGGGATCATTTCCTTGATAAACACGATCTCGCATCAATACCACCTCTGTGTCTCCCCACAGAGACTCTTCCACATGCACCACTATAGAGGAATCTATAGTCATCTGAACAAGACAAAATCTTCCTCCTTCCACCCTTGCATCCAAATGCAAGGTCGCTAACTCTTCCATCTCTCTCCAAGCATCTGCAAATTCTTGAACTACTTCCTTCTGCGATTTCCTACTCATGGAATCAGCCACAACATTACCCTTTCCCTCAGTATAAGAGATTTCAAAGTCATAGTCTTGGAGGAACTCAACCCATCGTTGCTGGAGCAAGTTCAGATTCCACTTGGAAAAGACATAATGCAATCTCTTGTGATCTCAGATGACCAAAAAGTGCTCTCTGATGAGATAATGTCACCACCTCTTCAATGAGAACACCATGGACGCAAGATCTAGATCGTGGGTGGAATAGTTACATTCATGAGGACGTAAGTTCCTATACCCATAAGAGATCACTCCTCGCTTCTGCATCATCACACATCCCAACCCAAGGCCAGAAGCATCACAGAACACCTCAAACAACACCCCTTCCTCTCGCAATCTGAGTACCAGAGCACTAACCAGCTTCTCCTTTAGGTAGCCAAACGTTGTCTGGCACTGGTCGCTCTATACGAAGACCTGGTCCTTCCTAGTCAAAGTTATCAACAGAGATGAAACTCGAGAGAATTCAGGCACAAACCCCCAGTAATATCCTGCCAAACCTAGAAAACTACGAAATTCTGCCACATTTTTGGGTGATGAAAATGAAACGACTACCTCGACCTTCGATGGGTCTACTGCTATTCCTTTCTATGACACTACGTGTCCAAGGAAATGTACTTATCATGTTAGGAAGATTAACATAGACAGTTTCTAATAAAGATGGTGGTGTCGAAGGACTCCCAAAACTTTCCTAAGATTCTCAACGTGCTCTCCTTCTGATCTTGAGTAGAAAAGGATGTCATCGAGGAAAACCATGATGAACTTGTTGAGAAACTCCCAGAAGTTATATTTCACGAGGTTTATGAACATCGCTAGTCCATTCGTAATGCCAAATGACATGACCATGAACTCAATGTGGCCATATCTATACCTGAAAGCTGTCTTCGAGATATAACCTTCATTCACTCTCAACTAGTGGTATCCAGACTACAGATCGATCTTAGAGAACCAACCTACTCCCCTCAGCTGGTCGAAAAGATCTTCTATCCTCGGGAAGGGGTAAATATTCATGATCGTCACCTCATTCAAATTCTCGTAGTCTATCCATAGTCGTATACTACCATCTTCTTTCTTTACGAACAAAACTGGAGAACCCCACGGGGACACGCTGGGTCAAACAAAGCCATTCTCCATCAGATCGTCAATCTGAATTCATAACTCCCATAACTCAGAAGGTTCCATCTGGTAAGGATCCATTGAGATCAGGCGAGCACGAGACTATAAGTCTATCCCAAACTCAACATCATGTTGAGGGGGTAGAGTCACAACCTCATCGGGAAAGATATCAGGGAATTCTCTTATGACCTCTGGGACGTCCATCATTATTTCATCCACTGACTCCACTGTCACCCCGTCCAGCATAGAAAGTTGTGGCACCATGTGTTGACTCCCACCTGATAACTCTGCTCCCAAAAAACAGCCACACACCGTCCATCTTCGTTGGAGAATTAAATCCTTCTCCGATAGTAGTCAATGATGGCATGGATGGAGAATAACAAGTCGATGCCTAGAATGACATCGTATTGCTGCATATGCAATGAATGAAGGTCTCCACTGGAATGATTTGGTCCCAAAATCAGTCTACTTCCCGAGAAATAGTAACATACGCTGGTCTAACCCCCAAGTAGTGTTCTCAACACTAGGGGCATAGAAAGTCTCTCAGCATCCAGACCCAGAGCATGGGCTAATTCGAGCGTAACAAAAGAGTGCAAAGCTCCCGAATAAAACAAGGCAGAAACAACAGTGTTAAATAAACTGATCGTATCTCGAATGACCTCTCGTATTACCGGAGTTACTAACTCTACGGAGTTCAAATATCCACGCCCAACTCCTCTTCCTCGCTAATGTCGACCACCTCCCCGACCACGCCTTGGTCGAGGTCCCTGAGGAGCACCCAAGTGCCGGTCTCTTCTTACAAGGTCATCCCTCGGAGGGCCAGGGGCCTGCTACTACAGCTGGAAAGGCCTCGCCGACAACAGATACTGCTGAGGTGGGTGCGGGAACATCCCACCTCCACCATGTGGAGCTCAAGTCAGACACCTGCTCTAGACGTGCTCGAAAACACCGCAAGAGAAACACTTCGGTCTTGGACCTCTGGAAAAGGGAGAGGGACAGACGCTCGGAACTGGAACCGATGAGGCCTAATTCCTACTTGTCGAAACCTGGAAGGCCCTGTCGCTAGAGACCTACTGCTGAACGAATTCCACTTTGATGGACTCCGCTAGTTCCCTTCTCATTGTGTGGATCCCCTCGAGTGCATCCTCCTACTATCTCAGCCTTATTCTACACTTCTAGGTACATTGGAAGAGTGAAGGGAGAGACAACATACTGTAGAGAAGGATGAAGTGCCTCCTCTAACCGTCATTCCCAAGACTCCTCATCCAGAAAGAGATCCGGGGTAAATTGTAAGATATCATTAAACCTGATCCCCATCTCCCTCACTGACTTGCTTCCCTGCTGAAGGGGGAGAAACTCCCGTCTCTTCTCAGCCTTCGCCGTATAGGAGAGGAAATCCTCACGAAATTCCTTCTCAAAACTGGCCCGTGAAACCTCTACCTCTTTATTCTCTCCCAAGAAAAGCATCCACCACTAACGTGCTTCTCCTCTCAGCTGACTGATGCCAACGAAACCCAGTACTCCCTTGGAGCACGGATCAAAGAGAAGGTGATAGCTAGATCCTCGAGCCACCCCTCCATTACTGAGTCAAAAACTCTACCCTCATACTTCTCGAGTGTTTGTCGCTGGAAGGAACACAGAGTCATCTTCCACAAGTCGTCATCCTCGTCTCGGTCAACCCCCTGCTAGTCAACTGCCACAATCCGATGTTCCTCAGCCGCCCGAGTCGCTCATGGATAACGTCTGAATGCCATAGCTGCAAGGTAAACAATGAATTCCTAAGACCGATTAGCAAGGGAATTATTTATTATTATTAAATTTTTTTCCTTCCCAAGGTGCCCCAAATCAATTTAAAAAACAATCAGTATGATGCATGTACCTTCTCTAGGGTCTCTATCCTGCAATAAATGTAGTCTCAATTGGTTTTTTGATAGGCTCAGAGTCCTTGCATTGGATCATTATAGGCCCTAAAATCATGTGTCCTAGCCCGTCCTCCCTGGTCTGTTTCACAAACCAAGATCACCTAACATTATTGCCCTACCATCCCATACAATCCTCACTGTGCCTAAATCCAATCTATATCCTACCCTTCAACCATCAGCCTATTATACCATTATGTCATGACCCAACATCACTAAAAGGAGGGGAGGGATAACATATTTCAAAGTAGTTCCTTCATTACGTTGAAGGAGAGATAATGACCCCAGATTCCCACCACTAGTAGACCCTGGAGTTTCTACTAGCACCAATGGTATAACATTTCACAATATGGGAGGCATTACCCTTTTTAGTTAACAAATATTGAGAGAAAGAATGAGTCAATAGCAAACACCAGCAAGTATAGTAACTCAAGTAAAAAACCAAACTACATGCATGTATTAATAATAAAACTGATCAAAGTACAAAGACTCCAAAGTAAAATACCCAACAGGAAAGGAAAAAGGCTATGAACAATCCATCAGTGACCAACAACAACTCTGACTTCTAGACTAGTGAGTTCCCACACTGCCTCCGAAGTCCTCTTGGAAACCTCAAAGTAAATGTAGGGTGAGCATACATGTATACTCAGTTGGAAAACCTAATGCTATCGTGCACAAGTGGGGAGATGTACTAAAGTCTTATGAGAAGCAGAAGAAACACCATATATCAAGGAATCTATCCATACCACCTCACTAGCCAAGCTCACCAAATAACACAAGCAGTAAGATAATAATAAAGAACAAAGCATTTGGGTAGCCCGCAGCACCACTTCGCCCACTAGCTAGGTGCTCATCCCTAATGGAAAACGTCCTGGTGCTACCACACTCTTCCTTCTCGCACACACATGAGATTCACAACCATCCATCCCTTCCCGCACACACATGGGGCTCACAACCGACCATCCCTGTCCACACACACCTGGGCCTCATCCCGAAGACACTTGGGAAAACAACCTGCCCGAAGTGTCCTGGTCTTAAAACACACCAATCGAACCCTACCCAAAGAATCTTGGGTGTAGGGTCACCTCCATCCATCATAGCCGAGGGAAGAGGGAGCAGGAAAGAGAATAACTAGGGGATGCACCCTTCCCCATGAAATGGGGTTTCCGACACTAAGTTCCCAACTTGGGTGGGGTGCGACTAAACACAAAATATTTAGTAATACACATATATACCAACACATGGGCCAACCTATGGCTCCTCAAACAGATACAAGAAGGTTCCCAAGAACAACCTTATAAAAAAAGGCACACATCAACACAAAAAACGTTCCCAGTTTCACTATTCATGTTATCATTTCATAACAGTTTAGTATGAGTGAATCCCTTCACTACTGGGAAACAAATAGGCATATTCACTAATGAGACAATAATAAAGCAGGAATGAAAAACATTAGGAAATTTAATCATTCATATCGGGTTCTCTTGTAATGTCACAACAATTAGGGATCAAGTGTGATCCCTCAAAGTACTGGAAACCAAAACAACCCCCAAGACGCATCCCCATGTCCCCAAAATTCAGGAGCCAACAGTTTCCCAACAATAGAGAGTCCAACCTGAATTTGTGATATAAGCAGAGTAACCACATAGCCTCAAATTAACAACTAGCAAAAGAATAACAACAGGGGATCCAATCCTGACCAATATCACCCCAGCAATCGGTCGTTAATGAAAAAACCAAACCTTTACCACCAACACACGGAACGCCTTTTCATGCATTTTTAGATTTAAAAGATTTAACACACTCCATGGTTTCAATGCCACTGTGATTTAACCTGGGTTATCACAGAAAGGGTTCATCCTGGTGCTTTCAATTTATTTAATAGGGTATTTGTAATTAACTAGATCCATGTTAAATCTATTTAAAAATCCAAGAGGACCTATGTTAAATACTGCACAGAGAAAGACCACTAATGGCCATGATTTTTAGTGAACATAGGCCCGTAAAATTCACACCACATAACCACATGAAGGGTACATAATAACATCTATCACACCCCTCTTTCATTCATTAATGATCTGTTAATTATCTTCGTTTAGATTGGTTTCATCAATCCCCACAGAAAAAAAGTGTGCCCACCCACCATGATGCACAGAAAGGAGACGCAAAGGAAAACCCTACTTGATTGATCAAGGATCAACGTTAAGCCCTCGAGAGGAAACCAAAAAAATCAGAAGCAGCAGGGTCTCCACAGAACGCGATCAAGGAAAACATCGTAATATGGTTACGACTCATCGGGAGGAAGGGTACTCTGAGCGCAGGGTGATAGAGGAAAAGAAACTCAGGGAGAAGATAATCCTTTAGGTTATAAAGACTGAGATACAGCATCCCAGGATGGTTACGATATGGAGAAAAACTTGAACCCAAGGAAGAAGCAGTATCGTGGGTTGACCACGCAGCTGGGCCACCCCACACATCCAAATTAAAAGGTCCCCGCCCTTCGGGGCGGTTAAAACCGACGCACACCTTAAAACGCGGTTAAAGGCATGACCAAAACGCATGGTTTTTAATTTGAGGAGGGTACCTCACCAGTCATTTAATTAAACACCATTAATTGGCTTTTAAAACAGGAAAAGGGGTAAAAACAAGGTTTACAAACCAATTCGCACAAAAAGAGGTGCTATTGGAAACCCCGTTGAGGTCACCAGTATGCTAGGTCTACCGGTAGACCAAGCTACCTGTAGGCCGATGCCACCGGTAGGCTGAGATACCGGTAGAGGCAACGGGTAGGTGGATCTACCAGTAGAGGCCACCGGTTGGTTGAGCTACCTGTAGGTTGAGCCACTGGTAGGCCGAGCTACCAGTAGGCCGAGGCCACCGGTAGGCCGAGCTACCAGTAAGTCGAGCTACCGGTAGGCCGGGGCTACCATTAAGAGTCTTAAGCTTTACCGAGAAGCCGTTATGGCCTTCCAGGCCACACAGAACACCCCAAACATCATATTTTTACCAAGTAATGGACCCCCAAACCCTGGGCCATTACATTCTGAGTCATAGTAGATTTCAATATAAAGAAATATATTTTAACACCAATTTAGTAATGGAGATTTATCCTTAGGTTCCCTTCCTTATTTTTAATCGTGTGAGATTATAACATCCCTTACATCTCATACATGGATATGAGATCATTCATGTTGAATATTTAACATAGTACAATACCACAAACATGAGGACCATAATAGTTTAGTTACATTGGAAACAATGAAAAAAATATTCAAATTTTTTTGAATGCTCTTGAATTTTTCCCAAAAATAACATTCCCTTTCAAATTATCACAAAAACATCCTATTTAAATATTTTATCATAAAATAGGGATTGGAAACATAAGAAATTTTTATCTCATATTCTCAGTAATAATAAAAAAGGCTGAATGAAATATATAACATTAATATAAGGGTATAAGTACATGATAATAACATTTTAAAACCATACCTCGCATATAAAATATCATAATATTTAATAATTCAATAAATGATGGAATTTTATATGACACAAATCATAAGGAAATAAAAGAACATGATCCTTGAGATCAAAACATTAAAATAAGGTACTGAATTTTGGATATACACATATTCATATTAAATATATTTAATATTAGTTTAGGTTTACTACTAAGACCAAAATTTTAAAAAAATTATTTCCCATAATTTGGTTCAGTCCCAATTCTCTCCCTATATTATTACATCGAGATCAATCCGCATTACAAACCCATATAACATAACTGAGTTCACTGACCATTCTAATATCATATTACTAAACAATGCTCACTCCCTTTTTTAGTCATGCCTTAATGAACCAAGTTCACTTACCATTCATTTTCATTATTACAGAACAATGATCACTCCCCATTCCTTCCATGTCGCACTGAAATTAGTTCACTCCCCATTCAATTACTATCATACTTCATCATTTTCACTCCCCATTCCATTCTTTCCTATATCATGAGATAATGTTTTTACCAAATACATTATAGGGATATATAGTTCCCACCCATCACATAATAAAAACCATATTTATCTGTTCCACAATATAATAATTCATCATTAATTAACATGTGCAATAAAATGTGTATAATAACAATTTCATCATATCATACCATTTAGAAGAGAGAAAGGCATCATAATCTTTTCAGCATTGAATAACCTCTGAAATGAATTTGGTTTCATAAATTTTTCATCATGATATAACCATTTAAGGATAAATGAGTTTCCAAAACATCATGAAATAAAAATATAAAACATTCATATAAATATTGAAAATGGTATCCATAAATCATATACCTTTTAATGCACAGGTAACACCAACCGATGTCAACATAGATGCAAAATATTTCCGAAGGGCCATTTAAATCATTTTATAAAGAAAATATACATTATAGTTAGAAAATAAATTTAAAAATACCATATTTTTTAAAAAAATCAGTGAAAATAACCTTGATATTATATAAATTAAAAATTCTAAATATCATAAATCATTTTTAATGAAAATTTAATTTCAACATTGAAAAACGTTTTTAAAATATATTTTCAAAAAACTATTATTTTAAAATAACCATGAAAAAATATAGATGAATTATTCCAAATAATTTAAAAAGGTTCTTCAGGAAAATAAACGTTCTTGTTTGAAAAACACTTATTTAAAAAGAAAACATCTTCAAATAAATCATTCTAAATAACCTTAAAAATTTATAACAGAAGCATAAAGTAATTTATAAAATCTCTTGATAAGTATATTACATCCATTTTGAAAAAATATTTTTTTTAAACATGAAATATTTTGGTAACATTTTTAACAAAAACAACATTTAATACTAAAAAATGAATCATTATAAAAAGTTAATGAAATTTCATAGGGATAATATATTTTTCACATTGGTAATTTTTAACCCATAAGAACCATGGAAGACATATCATTAAATTGATATGTAAATATATATATATATATTTAAATATATGAATGTGAAAATAAAATCATGGGTGTTATATACACCCTGTAAGAGAAATATATTGTGTATATGGAATGTGTCTCACAAAAGTAAAAAGTGTGACATAAATCATTTATCTTTAGTATTGAATTTTATAGAGTCATTAATACAACCATTATAATAATTATACAATTAATATACATATATTAATTATAAATTTTACTATAAATCATACCATTTATTTTTTATTATTACCATTCATTTCAATCTAATTAATAATCCCATGTTAGAGTTACTTTTCGGGCAATTACCGCTTGTTTTCCATGTATGTTGTGATTTTAAATATTTTTTACCTATTGATTTTATCATGGTCTCATCATATACATAATTTAAACCTTTATCTAAATATGATATATATTCATTATAAATTTGTTTATAGTAATCCATACTATTTACGGATATGAAATGTTATGTAGTGTTCATGGAGACAATTGGTCAAATATACACATGATTGCTCGTTCCATTATCTTCATGTATTGAATGATAATAAAGTAAATGATATGAACATTATAATTATAGAATATTTTATATTTTATTTATATGAATAATTTTCATTAACTCATCCTTAATAACATTCATGAATATAATTAAGGTATCACATCGGTTTTTCAGACAATTTTCTACCGTAAACATGAATGACATTATCATATTCCCCCAAAATAGAGACTATGAATTTAAGTTTGATATAATAAACTAAAAAATGATAATAAAATCATAAATATAATAATATATATTATTTAAATCCATCATTATTTCCCTCAATGATAGGTTAAAAATGAAAAAAAACTAATGAAATTGGTTTTTAAGGTGGTAGTCCTCCACTCACATGAACAATGATCTCATAACAAATTTGATGGAATATGAGATGTGAATTTTCCATTAAATAAATGTAAAAAAATCTACATATATGAAATATAATATGGATATTATAAAATACTAATACTATAATTATTTAAAGAGGTATATGAATAAATTGTTAATATTCATTCTTGACAAGGATTAACTATTCTCCAGGTTCCCTCTTTTTATTTTCTCTAAATCCGTCATTGTATAGAATTTTTCAAAAAATAATTTTTCATGGATTAGTGGATGAATGTTATAAAGTTATTTTATATGGATATTTTTTATAAAAATTACTTGAATGGTGAATGATAAATTGAGGGGAATTGATTTCCCTTTAATAATTGATGAGCAGTGTCATTTTTTAAAATACCAAATTTTTTCACTATTGTGAGGTATAGTTACATAATGTGAAAAAAATATTAGTAAATGATTTGAGGAATTATTTTTTTGATACAATCCTACACCCCAAAAACATAATTTATTCTTTTTTATCACTTAGTATTTCTGTTTACTCAATATTACACTTTTTTGTCTATAGTAACTTGTTTATTTTTATTTTCCTTGTTAATTTATGTTCCTAAAATAAAAATAAAATGTGATTTATTAGATAATTTTTACCTAATGATTATAAATATTAAATAATTTTCAGAAATTAATTATCATCATAGTCTGTAAAAATGAATTAATCAAATGCATGTAGTATGAGCCACCTCGTTTTAATCTTATATGCAATAATTAATTTTAAATATTTCACAATTCAGTATTTTAAATTATTAGGTTACCATTAGTAGATTATATATAATAATATCATTATAAATAATGTATAAATTACTTTATATTATAGTCACATAATTGGAATTTTGTAATTTAGAACTAATCACAGAGACGGGTTAAGAATGCAGGTTTTTTAATTTAAAAATGTTCAAAAGATGAAAATGTTTTTTATCCATTTTTAATATGAATTTTATTACAATGAAATAAATTAAAATAATGGATATATTATTTAACTAAATATACATTAAACCCAATTAAAAATAATATTTAGATTTATAAATAATTTAAATGAAATGTTGTATTTGAATTAAAATCCTATAATTCTCACTGTTCATAAAAAATGTTACATTTCATAAAAATAAAAAAACACTCTGATATAATTTGGTATCACAATTAATAAACGAATACTATTTTTTAAATATATGTTATGAGCCTATGAAAAAATAATTGTAAGGTAAGTGTGTCTTTATAAACAACACAAATTCTTTTTAGAATAATATATAGTTTTAAGAATAATATTATGTTATTATTATATCATGTATATAAAACAAATAATAATAATTTTAAGTAATATACTTAATATATAAAATATATTTTACATTAATATAATACACCAATATTATTTTTTAATTTATTTTTCATTGACATTTTTTTATGTGTATGAAAATAATGTTCAGAAAAAGGTTTCCCTTTATTTTAGAAATTGTTTCGTATAAATTTATAGTAAATTAGTTATATAATAAATAATAATATAAACATGTGTAGTAAATTTTTTATAAATTAGGTAATCATATTCATAATATCCATTCCAAAGGATGGGTGCAAACTATGTCATTAAATACAAATATTTTAAATAATATGATATGTTTCTTAAAAACTCCGTGTTGCGTGTAACACAAGAAAGACTATGTATTTTCTATAATAGAAAATAAAATTACTGTTTCATAAAAAAAATACAAATATAAATCTGTATAAAAAATATAAAATGTTAATTATATTTTAAAAATATCTATTTTACAAAATATCATGGTGTTACATTTTACCCCTTTATAATGACATTATCTCTCAAACTATATGTTGCTCATCAATGGTATAACACGTGAAATTTATTTCATAGATACCCAAATCCTGAAAGTGAATAATAAAACATCAATTAAAAGGGAGTTATTTAACACAAATGTTAGTTAATATAACACATAACTAGTTTTCCACATAAGAGAACATATATGAGAAGTGAATATATGTACATGATCGAAAATAGTAAATAAATATAAAGAGTTATAAAGGTCACTGATCACATGATATCGAGTGATTTCGAAAAAATTAATAATTAAAAAAACCAATAATGAATGAAAATGGTTATTGTTATCATAAATAATGATAATAATTAAACAACATTTTATTTGAATATCTTTTCCTAAGGTAGAATAATTTTAATGAGAATAATCACTTATTTTATATCCATCCATTTCATAAACACAATATCTCTCGATCACAATTCCTTAATGAATTTCCAATTCTATTCATACACTAATAAATTAGGGTGATTTTTAGGCATAAATCTCTAATGGATCATAATATTCATATATATAATGGTAATTATTTTATTATATGGTTATTTTTCATCCAAAAAATAATATAACAAGTTATCCCAGATATATAAATCATAATATAGTGAGATAATAAATTGATGTCAAAATACGATTTCCATGTTTGACCTAAACCATTTCATAAATGGTTATCCTTATGATATTTTTTATTGTATCAAAAAAATAATATACAGACAAGGTCACCAAATTTCACAATATAAAATTTTCTCTCATCCCCAATATATCACAATGTAAAAAATTATTTTAAAATACCAAAAATATGAATAAATTCAACTTGTATTCTTATGAAAAATGGTATTATCCTAAATTACCATAAAACCATATTGAAAACATAAATTATTTTTCATTCCTTACATTGATCAAATATTATATTATATATTTCACAAAAAAATACGGTAAACTCTATCTATGATATAATAAGCCACTCAGTCAACTAATCCTTAATTTGTAGCAAGGTTAGTAGACTTATCTAATTTCACTTATTCTTATCTAAAATCAATTTTTCCAAACTAAACACCATTAGCTCAACATCGAGAGCACTTTAAGAGTTTCATTCCCATAAACATATATTTTCTATAAAAAATACAATTTTCATTAAATTATTTTTCTTATTCATCACCATCAGTCAACATATTTTTTCAAATCCTTAACAAAAATCATATAAATTAAAATCATTATATAAATTTAAATTCTGGAATCCTAATACAATAATACATCATTTATATCACTTTCTCCCAATATAATAACTAGGATTCATTATCTTATTCATTAATACATATTTCCTTTCATGTGTAATATATTTTCACTTCATCGTCAGTAATATAACTATTCATCATACAACATCACTAATTTTGTTCATGATATATCCCCTTAGGACATGGTATTGATTAATTCTCATACATTATATTTCATTTAGTGCCATATAACCAAATTCATTATAAATAATAAAAAAAAATATTCATTTTATTTTATAAAAATAAACTAAATATCACACCATTACATATAGAAGTGTGACGTAGTAGGTTATAATGTCTTTTTATTATCTACCACACTAAATGATCATAATTACCCCCTTCTATGATGAGAACCCAAAAGTAATATGAAATAATTTTGGAATAAATGTTATATAACAAGATGATATCATTTAAAGGAAACATATGGTACTAGTTATCAGGGGTGGAGACTCATAGGACATTGAGGAACCTTCTCATTGTATAAGGGATTGGTAATATTCAGTTGAACATGATGGGAATGAGACCCGCTAAAAAGAAATCCACATTTATATGTGTCAATGATGTTCCAATCTATAGTCAATTGTATTGGCCCTTAGACATTAATATAATTGTTAATTATTATCATGTGTCACAAACTTATATGTATTGAAAAAAACCATGATAATAGATGTTATGGTGATGTATTATTTTTTGGGTGCTTCATGATTATTGTTGCATTAATGATTAATTTTTGAAAGAATTTATACTGTATGTTCTTTAATAGAAATTAATATCACAAGACCATTGCTGGAAATGATTTATCCGAAATAAATTTATCTCCAAAGTAGTCAATAATACTTTTTAATTTCCATAAACTCAAATATAGAGATAATTTATCACATAGGTTGATGGCACAGGAATGCAACCTGTTAAATTTGTGATATTGTGAAAAAGGGATTATATTACATGGAAAATGATCATATAAGGTGGAATTTTTTAGCATCATCAAATTCATTCTCTCTCAGTGAATTGGCATGTTTCTAGACACTATCATTGGACAATAGGCTACCTCACATAATGACACACTAAAAAGAGGCCTATAGGGTCATCCACTAAGTGTATCTAGAATCTAAGTTAAAAAATTTACTATTATTTATAATTTAACAGGTTGAATAAATATTATTCTAATTTGTGTTTTAATAATTATTCAAATATTCTTGATCACATTTATTATGTCAGTGTTTAATCATGATAATATATTTCTAGAAGAATATGTAATTAATATTTACTTTCTATTTAGTAAATGTAATATTTATCTATTTATTGGAGAATAATGAAATGATATTTATTTATAAAATAAATATATATTATTCAATGGTTCATAAATATTGATTTGGAATGGATGTTGAGTTTTAATGGACTAATGAAAAATAATAATACTAAATATCTTTTAATTTAATAATATTCTCATATTATTTGAATGTTAAGTTCATGTCGTGAAATAATAAAAATACTATTATTTGTAATGGGATATTCTAGGATTAAATAAATAAATAAGGGAAATTATGAAATTATTTTATTTTAACCCTATCATTATAAATACCAAATTATATTATTTTCTCAACAAGACAAATATTTTTGTGTGTTATGTAAAATAATCATGGAGTCTCCTCCAAACATAATATAGATCCCATTCTCAATGAACGCTCACAAGAATGGGGATAAATACTCAATCAGATAAATGAGAATGCTTTGGAAGTGATTCTTGAGGTGACCATGTCAGAAACCACATTCATAATTATATTTTGTGATATCACCCGAAAACTTATTCGAGAACGTTTGGAGATTCCTAGAACATGTGCAGATCCCTTATTAAGGAAATAAACACATGGTTTCTACAAATCAATGATAGTACACCAGATATCTATCGCAAGAATTGTTAATGAAGAAATAATTCTTTATAGGTAATTATATATCTAATTCAATTAATTATAATCAACATGTGTAGATTTCAACTTTATCAGTTCTAGTGAACATCTTCTTTATCTAGTTCATTAGCTCAATTACATGGATTAAAGCATTAATCTTTATATAAATCCTATATGGATCATTTATTATGAAAAATAAAATTTTATCAACCACCCAATCCATGCTGCCACTATGCATAAAACCTACAATTGGTATTAGAGTGGGAAAATAATTATTTATAATTATTTAATATCATTAGTTACTTACACATTTTTAATTTAGTTTTCAAATTCATGTTTAATTATTATTTTATTCATAATTTTGACATCTATTTAATCAAACTTCCTTTTTTTAGATCAAGCATAGAAATTTAATTTTATGATTGAAAAAAACAAGGAATTCATATGAAGTATCTAAGGATTTTTACAGGATAACAAAAGAGTATACACTGTGTAATTGAATTTACACAAAGTGTACTAATGTTTAATGAACCTTGAGGTATTTAAAAAATTAATCAAACCATGTGAATTTATGAAATGAAGTGTAGTTAATTCATCCACCACATGTTTATCGATATAGACTGGTTTATAATCTCATGGAGTACACGCCCTGTAGCCCACATGCCGGGAATATACTCCCTTTGGGTCAATGATGAGTTATGTAGTCAATACATGGCCAACCTGTCTAGAGACCATATAACATGGACTACACCCAATTTTTTTCTCATTAGAAATATTGTTTACTCCATATTTCTTGAGTTGTATTTTACATGGTGAATCTCTTGGAGTGTACCATAGATAGACAATGAATGGAGTACATGATATGTAGATTGGATCTACACACCATGTAATTTTACGAGTTACACATATTTAAAATTTATTTATTATACTCTATAGTCCTTGATACATGTTCTTGTTCATGGTGATAATTATGGGACATTCCATGTGATAGTTTTTAATATATATCTATAAATTATTAATTTATATATGTGTAATTTTCAGATCTACATACCATGCACGATTTATATTTCATGTTGTTACTCTTCATGGAATGATGCATAAAACATTAAACAAAACATCATTTAGTTCATATAATCATCCAATATGTATAAATCATGAAATAATGTGATATGTAATATATTCCATATGTCACAAGTGTAAAACAATATAGGATTATAATACATATTGGGTATATTTGTACATTTATTCACCATGTTTCCTTCAATTTGCAATAATTTATAAAGACAATTTTAAATTAATTTATTTAATTTTTAAAAACTATTAATGGATGAGAATATTATGAATATTTAGATAATGATTTAAATAAATATATTTAATAATTAAATATAATAATTAATCTATTCAATTTTGATTAATCATAAATAATAATTATAAAAAATTTAATTATAGGTTTAATCAATTTGTAATTCATTTTATTCATTTTAATGATCATGAGATTAACCATATCTTATGTATGTGATTAGTTTCATTTAATTAGATATTAAATAAAATTGTTAGCTTGTGTGCCTTATAACCTAATTATTATATAGGACCCACTCAAACATTATTTATTTTATGTAAACCCAATAATATCATTTCCTTTATATGAGTTAAAGGATTATTTAATTGATGGTGCTCCCAAGCTAGTGGAGGATATTAATGTATTGATTAAAGGAAAAACCAATCCATGGAGATAATAAGATTGATTGGTAGAAATATTTATACCTTAACAACAGTTAGTTCAAGGTTTTTAGGTCGGAGGTCAAAGGTTAGTTTATCAACCTCTTTATAAACACAAAAATATTTTCATCTCATGATCACACTACATATTTTATTTCTATTAGTGTCCTGGTTATTTAATTATGGATTTGATATCATGATATCATAATTAATTAATTATCATGCTTGCAAGATGGAATAAAATAAATTCTATTTTGAGTATATTTTATCTATGAAATTGTTAATCACTTAATTAATCCCACATAATATTAACCAACATGTGATAAATATAATAATTAGAAATATACACAGAAAATGATAACATCCATCTATAAAATAATATGATGGTATTGATATCCATTACATCAGTTAAAATAAAACGACCGTTCAATGTGATTGACCATCCAAAGGTAGTGTGGTTTAAATTATCTGGGAATTCTAACATGATATTTTTTGCTGACTAAACATAGTTAACATCAAATGATGAATAAAAAATTTCTAATTTCTGTAATTGAGATTAAAATAATGTGGAAATATAATGTTATGGATTTCAGTATTGGGGATTCCACTAAACGGAATAAGGAACGTTGAGTTAATGCAGTTGAAATTTGGAATGCCTACCCAAAACCATTCTTGTTACTTGACCAAACAATTTTGGGGTAATGAAAAGGATAATATGGATCCAAGCTTATAGGTTGTCCAAGAAAATTGATATTTAGAATCCACTGGTGAGGGCTATTAGGAATCGATAAAATAGAGGGTGATTAAAAAATATAAAATATATGTATTTTTAAAAATATGTAAGATGGCATACTAAAATTATTATCATATTATTTTGTAGAAACAGGAAAAAATGACATCAATCATGTCATTGTGATCCATACCTGAGATGGACGTTTTATTCATTGGTTTGTATTTCCATGAGTTATAAAGAAAGTATTTTTTATCCTTTTACTTGAAAGGAAATTGTATGTGCTAGAAGAAAATTTACCAGTTGCACCTGGAAATGACGAATGTGATAAAGAACAATATCTCATTGAGAAACATCTGAATGAGTCTATATATTTTTAGTGCCTCATTATATCATTAATACACAATGAAATTTTGAATAAAATTTGGATATGTATAACTATAGCATGATGTATCATCTTCAGGATCTCTACCAAGAGAATGGGAGAAAACAGATTTATGAGAAATCCAATTATATGGTCACAACTATGATTGGAGAGTGTACGCTAACTGGGTCTCATATATTCAAGATTATTGGCTACATTGAACACCTGGCCATATTGGATATTATTTTCCAATATGAGTATTGAATGGATCTCATACTTTTATCACTGAAAAATAACTTCTCCAATTGTATTTTGAATTATTAAATTAGAAATAATTAGACTATTCATTCAAAACATCTAACCATGATTCACCATGTAGATATGTACATGAGGAGTGACAAACCCACCATACTATTGGAGGATATTAAAAAGAAGATCAAGGAAAAGGGGAACAATGCCTATAAATACCCTAATGCTTCCAAGAACCAGCCCTCTAATAAAGGGAAAATATTGAGCTAAAGAAAGGAAATGAAGGTAGTTTATATTTTCATGTGATATGCCAAACTACTTGAAGATGAACTGCAACCAAAATCATGGGGAAGCTAATGGGGTGTTCATTAACAAATGAATTCTTTCTATTTCTACACATTGGTTATTAGATACAACATGTGTCGATCACCTCTATAACCAAATGAATGAACCAATTAGATTTTTTATTATTTATATAGGATATGTGGAACTACAAATTTATAATGGTTTGAGTCTATCTTCTATAGCCATAAGTGAATACTACTGTTCATTATGAATAATTTTTTTTGGTTTTAGAGGATTTTTATTATTTACCTACATTTCACAAGAACATAGTTCTTTTTTCATGTGTAGAAATATGTGGGTATATTTTGAAATTTGAAAATAAAACTTTTTTCTTTTATAATTACATCATATGTTATGGTATATGGAATTTATAAAAAGTATATATATTTTAAATAATAAAAAACAGTATTGTAAATCAATAATGAATCTTTTTTATATGACTTATATAACATCTATTTGTGGAATCACCATTTGTTTCTTGTAAATGAGAAAAATTTTACAAGGCTATGTCAAGATCTATATTTTAGACACTTTTGAGCTAAAACCACTTTATATATGTCATGCTTGTTTATATGTAAAAATTTCAAAACCACCATTTGGTGCATAGGGTGAATGGGTTATATAAAATCAATTGTTGGCCCACAATGATGCTTGTGAACTATTTTTGGTTCAATCTAGATGTGGAAATTTTTAGATTATTACATTTACATGTGACTAGAGAAGAAATGGCCATATATTCTTCATTTGGTTTATATATGAGTAATTTGACAATTTCAGGTAATTCAAGAATGTAGTAGATAATCATGTTGTAAGAATATAAATACAATTCAATCGAATCGAGGTCATGAATATCATAACCAATTGATAATTGAAATTATATAAGATTTGCTTATTATATCTCAACTCCCACCACATTATACACTATAGTCAAATGTTTTTAGTGAATGGAGGAATTGTACCATGTCAGACATGGTTAGTTTGATGATGATTCATTCTGATCATTCATTATCCTATTGTGTATATGAATTAAAAATTATAGATTACACAATAAACTAAGTAAAAAATAAAGTGTTTAATTGATTTAGATTTGAGATTATGGAGTGGAATGAAATCCATTTTCTCATATACATGTTCATGGGGCTGTGATGAACTTGTCAATGGTTAATCAAGAAATAAACTATCACCCTAGGGAATGATGTATATAAATATAGGTAATAAATATGAATAAATTATTACTATATATATAAACCCTTAGATAAGAATGTGAATGTGGCTAGACAAATCATCTTCCTTGATTTGGAGAAAATCCAAAAAAATGTAAATGGGAGAAAGACATATTTTGACAAAGTTGATGCCGCAAATACATAGGATTTGGTGCATGATGAGATTCCCAAGGTACATATGGAAGAGGTTTTACATGAAACACATGTACTACATGGGAGTTTAAGAGAGGTAATATAAATATATAGATTTGGTTTTCTGGCCACCAAGGTTGGTGACTCATTATTGGTTGACTATGATGACCCTCTCTCATTACATGAGGTTATAGAGATCTCTAAAGATGAAAAATGGATATAAGATTCAAATTATAAAATTTATTTCATTTATCTGAACCATGATTGGGTTCTATTCAGTACTCATATTGAAATAAGGAATATTGGATGAAAATGGATATTCAACACGAAAATGGAAATGAAAGGTGATGTAATTAACTATAAGGCAAGGATACTGGATAATGGATTAAAACAATGTATTGGAATTGACTACGATGAAACCTATTAACCTGTTTCAATGTTTAATTCCATTAGAATCATAATTATTATAGAATCATACCATTACTATGTGATTTGGAATATGGATATAAAACCTACATTCATTTATGGGAATATTCAAAACATTGTCTATATGGCACAACAAGAAGGGTTAATGACTATAGGTGATGAAAAATGGGTTTTTAGAATAAAAAGATACATTAATGGATAAAAGAAATCATCCATGTCATGGAACATTCGATTCAATGATTCCATAAATTAATTTGACATTCATTAAGAATGAATGTGAGTCATCTTTTTACTATGTGTTTAATAGGAATGAGGTCTGTATAATAGTAGTATATGTTGATGACATATGAATTATTGGGAATGACATACTAGTCATATAGTATCAGAGGATAGGTTAAAAACGTCTTTATCCATTATAGTCATAGGTAATGAAGCCTATATTCATTGGATCTATAATATTCCGGATAGCTGAAAGAGGCTTATTGGACTATGTGAAAGTACATATATTGAAAATATACTAAATAGATTTATTTTGAACAATCCAAGAGGGTATTGGATCAAGTGAAACATGGTTTACATATTTTTAAGAAAATGTGAACATGGACACAATAATATAATGATAGAATTAATAAGATCCCATGATATTCGATGATATGATCAATCATGTATACCATGTTATGCACTAGAATTGATGTTTCGTAAAAATTGAGCATTGTAAGAAAATATCAACCAGATCCAGGATAACAACATTAAGGTATTATTAAGTAAATAATTAATTATCTTAGACTAACTAAGTATATGTTCTTGGAGTGTGGAACATATGAGAAGATGGTCATCAGAGGTTATACAGATTCTATGTTTTAGATAGATCAGAATGATCTAACATCATAATCAAGATATGTGTTATGTCTCAACAGAGGAGTTTTGAGTAGGAAGAGTTCAATATAACTAGTCTTTTCTTATTCTATAATAGTGTATGAGTATATAAAGTCTTCATATTTATCCAAGTAATCCATATTAATTCATTAATTTTTTAAATTTCATTATATGGTACCTATCAGTAAAGACCCTATATCATTGGATGGTGATAACACTATAGTAGTGGATCTAGAAAAAGATTCACGGTCACAACAATGGATAAAGAACATACTCAATATGAATCACCTTTTTAGGGATTTATATACGAGGGGTGAAGTTGAACTAACAATATTTTACATGGAAGAGACTCTGGTAGACCCCTTGACTAATTGCATATCATAGTAGAAGCCAATATATCATGTGAGAGCTAGTGGAGTCAGGGTTGTTAGTAGTTGGATCTAGAGAATTTGTCGGTCTATTATAGTTTGTTCCCTAGAACTATCTTATATTTAATTTATGATAAACATTTATTAATTTCCTTTAATATCTATAAAATAATAATAAAATCACATTTTTCATTCTACATGATATAGTATGCGATAATTTTTTGAGAGTATCTATCGCACTAAAACATTAGAGAAATTCCCCACTACGATAAGAAGCATGAAGTGCTAAGAAGAAATTCTTGAATAAATTCTCAATATGAGTATGATATTATTTCGAGGAAAAACTTATACAGGCTAATAGAGGTGGATACTCATTGGTCTTTGAGGAACCTTCTCATGATTTACACCCATGGTAATATCTAGTAGTATTTTAGGAGAACGATACCCACCTGTAATAAATCAACATTTCTATGTGTCATTGGATGTTCCTATATATGAACATGTTTATGAATCGATATAATTTATTATTATTATTAATGTGTATGATTTTTCATGCACTTAGATGTATTGATGATAGTTATGATGAAAGATTTTAGTAGTGAGGTAGGATATATTGGGTGTATCATGAGTAATATTGACTTGATGAATATTAGAAAAAAGGATTTATCCTTTATGAATTATAATGAAATTTATTATCTTTTTCCCTTTGATGAAAATGAGATCGCCTTAAATAATCCTGGGCCATGCTGATTAATAGGAAATCTCTATATCTAGAAATATGAATAAAGAGATAATCAAACACATAGGTTGATAGAACTTGTATGCAACATAATCACTTTAAGATATTGTGATTATGAGATTATATTATATGGAGAGAATTTTTATGAGTTGAAATGTTTTTTGGGAATTATCTTCTTTCCAATGTGTGCCTTGTCATTTTTATAGATGTTATTTTTGTAATTTAAGCGAATTTATATAATGCCCCTGAAAAAAAGGCATAGAGGCTTACATTTTAAGGGTATCCAAAGTCTTATTTAAATAAAATATTTTTATATATTATATAATTGGATGAATAAATATTATAACCTTAAATGGTTTAATAATTATTTATGTATTCTTGATTGCATTTATTCTATCACTAGTTATTCGTGAGAATATATTATTTGGAAAATATTTAATAAATATTTATTTTCAATTTATTTAATATTATAATTATTTATTTGTTGTTATATAATGTTGTTATATTTATTCAATAAATAAATAGACATTATTCAAGGCCTGATTAATATTGTGGATGAATGGAATATCATGTTTAACTGTCCATTGATAAATTATGATATATATAATTATTTAATTTAAAAGTATTTTATTATAATTTTAATGTTTAGTACACATAGAGAAATAATAAAATTATAATTATTTTTCAATGGGGGTTTCTATGAGTAAATAAATAGTTTATTCTTCTGGTTCAATTATTATTTACCCATAGCTATTAAAGATATAATTAAATTATTTTCAATAAAAGCCAATTCATTTTGTGTGTTATGCACAATAATCTTGGAGTATCTTCTCAAACCTATAGATCTCCACTTCTCTAAGAAGACTCCCAAGAATGGTGATAAGTCCTCCCATGGATCATGGAGAATGATTTGGAAGAAATTGTTGAGGGGATTATGGCGGACAATGCATGTTAAAAGATCTTCTATGCTAGCACCGAACTACTCATTCACCGATGTTTGTAAATTATAGGAACACGTGTGGATCAGTATTATAATTAATCATCACATGGTTCTAATAACACAATAAAGGCGAAGTAAAAAAATTATCCATACTCATTGAAGAATAACTAATTCTTTAGAGGTAATTCATTATCAAATAAAATTAATTAAAATAAATTTGTGTTGATCAAATATCTCTCAGATCAATTGAAATTATTTTTTGACTATTTATTTTTCTCAATTATGTAGACCATGACATTAATCTTCACATAAATTTTTGAATGATCTTTGATTATGGTAAAATTAAGTATTGGTAACATCCCATTTCATGCCTCCACTACACCCAAAATCTATTTGTTTCACATAAAAATAATTCATTATTAAATTATATATTTTATATACAAATATCAAATCCACTATATTAACTGACATTATTGATTACCATGTGATGATAATTGATTTTTGACAATGTTTTCCATATTAATAGTATAGTCTTGTTCATAAATGAAATTCATTTGGTTGTTTATTCCCACATTATCAACATATAAGAAATTGAAAATTCTTCCCTCAATAATCTCTACTACCCAAACTCTATATATCACATCATCCATTAAGTTCATTGTTGAGACTAATTATTTTTAAAGGTATAAATTATTAATCATATTCCATTAAAATTATTAGGAATATCCGTAGCTTTATTTACAGAAGTCATCATCTAATTTCACTACTCATCACAACATTTCCCATCACATTATGCATTCACATCATTTTTTATGTTTCAAACATCAACTAAAACCACCATCATAGTTTAAGAAACAATAATTATACATTAAATCCATAAAATAATTAAAAATCTTTTATAATAAATATAAATAATGAAGATATTTTTAATCTATGAAATCATTATTCACACATAAGAAACAAATATTTTTGTAATTCATATTGAATCCTAAAGTGTTTGTGTATTTAAAATGAATATCCCCTAGATTGTCACCCCATATCGGCCGTCTGTTCCATTATTTTTTCACATTTCATAATATATTAATGATCAATGTAGTGTTTTTTTCTTGTTAACCCATGGAATATTGTTAAAATATCCCTATCCAATTGTAATGACTATAAATTCATTTAATTTCCTAAAAACCACTAACTATAAATTTTATCAAAAATCTTTCCATTTTCTAATATGTTATCTCTTACTTAGAATTATAATTATAGAAATCCATAGTCATATTGTTAGAAATATCCATAGAAATATCACTAAATATTTCTTATCCAAGTGTTCAAAGGGTATCCAACCCCTTACTTTGTTAAAAAACTATATATAATATGGACTCCCATACGGGGATATGATATATTATTGGATAAATATTTAATACATTAAAAATAAACATTCCTAAGTTCCATATTAGTTTTCTTCATTTGGAATCACTAAAATAAATCTTCAGAGTTTTTTGAAATATATAAAATGGACCTAATAATGATCCTACCCTTTAGTAAACTTCACAAACATACCCAAAATAAACCATTATTTATAACCTTGGTAAATGAAACAAAAGAAATGATGAGTACAGATGGTTCATAAGGGAATAAAATTGAGACACTATGAATATCATAAATATAATAGAATGAGAACATGAGCATAAAATTTTAATAGGATACCATTCATAGCAAGGATCATAGTATTAAATAATGGATGTATGATTTTATGTTCATAATAGGGGGGTAACAGGGGAATCAAAGATCACATTCCATGAGATCATAACATTACCATAAGGCATCAAATTTGTGTCTGGAACATAAGTATAAAATATAATTTCAATATTATTCAAGGCTCACTACCAAGATTATCTCTAAATATAATGTCTTATACTGAACTGGGTTCACTCCTTGTTCCATCCATGTCTTGGTGAACCAGGTTCACTCCCAATTCTAGACCACTATTACTGGAATAATTTTAATACCATTTTCAATCCCAATTTTGTAAAGTTAGTTTAATCCCCACTGTATAAATATCTTACTAAACCGTGTTCACTCCCCATGTTATTTAGGTTATACATAATCGATTTCACTCCCCATTACAGTCTTTTCATAATGAAATGACATCACACCCTAATCTTGTCTTGTCTTAATGAACCGAATTTTCATATCATTGTCATCCCATCTATCACAAGAGATATAAATCATTAATAAATAAATTTGTGGGAGATATAGGCCCCACACATCACATAATTATAACTATGATTATGTGTTCAGTAATATAAGCACTCATATTATTATAATCCATGAAATCAAATGTGTATTATAATCATTTTATCATATTACAGCCTATGGAAAATATATTGTTTTTGGAATTATTTCATCATAGATTAAAAAATAGGATATAGATAGTTTATTAAAGATTTTATCATCCTATAAAACATATAATTGATTCAATTTTTATAACATAATAAAATTAAAACATTAAAAATTTATTGAATGAATATGAAAGGTGTATCTGGATCATGAATTTTATAAGTCCTATGAAATGACAAAGAATTTAAATAATGATAAAAAATATATTTTATATATAATTTATAAACATTTCATGAGAAAAATATTTTCCCATTTTGATAATTTATTTTAGAAGAATGAAAACATTTTTAAAACTATTCCTTTGAAAATGACCATAAAAACATATAAATGAATCTTCCTAATGGATTTAAATCATTTCATGAAAAAAATATCAATTCCTCTTATAAAAAAACATTTTAAAACATATTCCATTCAGAAAAAATATTAATTTGTAATATACTTGAAATTTAAGAATTTATGATTTCAAAATAATTTAAATAATTTTTTGAGGTAAATGTTATTTATTCTTGGAATTTTTTCTCTAGACATAATATATTTTAAAAACCATTTCTTTGAATATAACTATGGTATCATTTAAAGGATCCATGGAAAATAATATATAAATATTTTTTATGAAAATATCCATTTCTCATTGACAAAATCATATAAATACATAAAATATTTTTAAAACCATTTCAATGGAATCAAACATGAATATAAATAATGGAAGCTTTTAAAATCATTTAAAACAATTATTAAATAAAATATTTTTCTACTTTGGTGACTTCTTAAAAGAAAACCCTATGAAAAAATCTAAAAAAGGATTAGTAAAACCAAATGATTTTATTTATAAGAACAATAACATACATCCATGGTTAGTATATACATCAAATAAATAAATTTTTTGTTATATATGGATTGTGTCTAAATATGTATAAAAAAGGATAGAAATATCTTACCTTATGTCTTTTATTCGATTGTAAACATGTAATGTACTGCTATTTGACATATAATTTTATTATAATTATACTAAGAAACAATATTACTATATATCATAATATATATTATTTTATTATGAACTTTAATTAAACATTAATTTAAATTCCATGTTAATGATACATTTCATTTAATAAACACATTTATCCATATATGTTTTAAATTTTTATACTTTAATTAATCTAACTTTTATTATTGTATTATAATATCTATAATATAGGAAATTATATAAATATAATATATATTATATTTTTATATATTTAGAGTAATACATAAAATTTAATGATAGGAAATGAAATAGACTATTCTTGGTATGGCGAGCTATATGTATGCATGAACCTTGTATCTATTTACATTTAGAATTGAAAGAAAAAAAGTAAAAAATAAATTTATTTTCCTTATAGAATCATTTTTCCTATTGTATATCACATTTTCATTAATCCCATTCATAATACCTTCTAAGTAAAATGTCAGTGAATCACATCACCATGTGAGGTGATAGTCTTCCATACACAAGAATGCCATTATCTTATTCCCAAATAATGGAAAGTATGAAGATTTGTTTCATATAATAAATTAAATAATCATATTAACATAATAAATATAATAAATATCATATATAAAATTTAAATCCACTATTGTGTCCAACTTTTTGAGGTGGTAATGGAAAAATAAATGTCATCGGTCGGCGAGGCGGTAGTCTGGCATACACAAAAGCACAAATTTTCCATCCAATTTGATTGAAGTATTGATGGTTTTAGGTTATTATAATTACATAATAATATTAGTCTATATAACATAATAATTTTAATATATATCATTAAATAATAATAATTTAATAAGGTTATAGAATTAATAAAATAGAAATTTTCGTTGAATATTGTTACCTCTTCTTCATGTATCCTCTTTAGGTTTACACAAAATCCTTAAAAGGACGAATTTATCCCTCAAATAAGGATTCTGGATTATATAATTTAATTTTGGACATATTTATTTTTCAAGTATTGGTCGATCCAAATGCATTGAGAGGTGTGGATATGTGAGGAGGTGAGTTCCCTTTTTGACCGAGGGGTTTCATTTTTGTAAATACCTAAATTTATTTAATATTGGGAGGTATCTATTACATATTCTACCAAAAAATTAGTTCAATAATACATTTTAGGTATTTTGTGGTTGATTATAACCACAAATAGAAAATACTTTTATCATTTTATTATTTAGTCTTTATCATTTCAAAATTTGGAACTTTTTGTTTTTACCATTTTAACATCATCTTCTTCATTACCTATATAATTTATCCATTAAGACTAAAACTAAAATGATAATTATTATATAACTAGTACCTACATATGAAAAAAAATTATATACAATTCATTAAATAAAAATAATAAGCTTTTATAAAATTAATTTGAATACAATCACATGTAGTGTGCAAAAAACCATTTTAACCTTAATCATAGTAATTAATTTTATCAATTTCAACTTATCATTATGTTCATATAGTATCATATAATTATTAGATAATATGTTGTTGTTAAATTTTTTTACTATTATTAAAAATATTTATTCCATTTATTCAAAATTTCATTCATAGAAGTGCTGATTTTTAATTTAAAATTATTACAAGAGATGTGATGAAAAACCAGATTTTTAAAATGAAAAAGTTAAAAAAAATTGTTTTTATATCCAATATCAATATAAATTTTATTATATTGACCTATGTTAGAAAAATTTATTTTTAATTTTAATAAATTAAATCTAAAATCTATTTTAAATTATATTTTATTATATAAATTAGTGAAACAAAAAATATAGATTTAAATTAATATTCATTTTTTAATAATTCCTCAAAAAATGAAAAATTTCAAAAAAAATTGAAAAATAGAACTATTATAATATTTTTATTACAATGTAAAAACTTAATTTTATTTTTAAAAAATAAATTTTATATAAATGAAAACATTTCTTCGTAACAGAATTGTTCAATTAAAAGGCAATATCCCACTTTTTAGAAAAAATTGTCCTTTTAATCGTAAAATAAGATTTATTATAATATATTATATAAAAAACACATAATATGAATGTAAAAAAATTAGAATTCATATATAATATATAAATATAATTAATATAATTCACCAATGTGATTTTGAACATATATTGATATAAAACAACCCTTTGCATATAAATAGATTTAGGAAAGTATTTCTTTTTCTTTTGAAGAGGGTTTAATTTTCATTTATAATTAATTTGTCACCAAAGAAATTATTATATATGTATCTGTAATATATATTTCAAAAAATTGTTGAATACTATTTATACCCTCAGGTCTGATGGATATTTGATAAATATCATATTAAATATTTATATTTTTAATAATATAACATGTATAATTAAAACATACTATTCAATCCAAAAATTTGAATATTAATTATTATGTGTAAGAGAATAAGAAGTCATTTTTTGTGTATTGACAGATAAACATAGTTCTTCATTAAATATCAATAATATTAAATATTTTTTAAGAAAATATATTTCATAAAATCTCACAATGATAAAATAATTTTTTGGATCTTCGTATCAAACTCTCATTGAATGACCAATCACTTTCACCAATTACCTAATTTATAGATTCCATGAGTTTCCCAATTAAACAAATTTGGAATTCCTAAATGTATAACAAGACCATATCATTTTTAATGATAAAAATTATGAAATCATCTGTGAACATTATTCTTTTATATTGGTTGATTTTATATCTTCAGGGGCTTTAACAATTGTCTGTGTACCTAATACAACTTGTTACATTATAATTGTATTTATAAAAATTTGAATTTCATATCATTATATATACCACTTTATTTTATTCATATCCTCATATGAATATTTTAATTAGGTTAATAGTATTTTATATATAAATTTGATACTTATTATAATTTCACCTTACAATACATATAAATTTATAATGTAATTTCATACGCCTAGTTTCCACATCAAAAACAATATATAAATTAAATATTTTAAATTTTATAACCCAATGGATTATATCTATATATTAATCCTTCAACACTTCAACAATAATTACAATATTTAAATACAATGGTAGAGATGGGAAACATAAATTTTATAAATATGAGGCTTTTTAGGAGTCACTAGAGACCACAAATATTCCATAATCTATCATTTTTTAATCAATCCTATTATCTAATGTGGTGTTCAAAAAATTAAATGGATTATTATTTAGTATAGTCATCAACAAATTCTCAATTTCTCATTCAAAATAGATTCATCATTTTTTATTATCATCAACTACTTCTCCACTCAATAATCTTTATTCTTTTTTTCCAAAATTATACTCACAATCATTCCCTATCCTTTCCATTCATTGGGATACTTCTACTATGAATTATTTTTTAGAATTATATAGTTTTCATGATTCATTTATTTATAAGTATCCTCTTATTTTCCTTTGAATAAATTTTTTCTTTAATGAAAAATCAATAAATCAGATTCAAAAATATTAATATATTGTGTTCTTCTTAAACCAATATATGAAATTTTGTTTAATAAATTAATTTCAAAGTAAATTCAATCAAATTTTTGTTGTCTATATCAAGTAATTTTATTCTAAAGACATCATTAATTATAATATTACAATCATAATAATTATTAGATTAATATAGAAAAAAAATTTCTATGGTTGTTACCATTACCATTTAAGATTATTATAAAACATATATGAATAAGTATAAACCAATTATTGATAAAAAATTATAAATATTACAATGCATTTTGTTATAAAATAACACATCTTTATACATTATATTGATGAAATTCATTGATTTTACTTACCTCTGATTTCTAACATCATTCATGTATTTTAATAACATATATTTATGTCCAATTTCATCATTATCAATATTACTTACCTCATATTGGGATCACCCATGGTTAAATATATCTCAAACATTTATTATAATATTTAATAACAATTATCTGGTTTCACAATAGATTATAACATTTCTTTTATCATTCATTTAATATTCAACTCCTCTTATTTAGTAAAATTATTTATGTAAGTATTAAATAATATTGGATAACCAAAAAAATGTATTCAATATTTTATTTTATTCTTACCTATCACTATTGTTTGAATAAAATTCTTTTCACTAAGATCAATTCCTATTCAAGTTGATGAATTTTTTATTCAATAATCATTTTATGTAGTCATTAATACATTGATAATTTTGAAATTAAAAATTTTATCATCCATATCATGGTAATGATCATTTATAATGCTACATTTTTAAATTTTCCTGATGTTAATATAGGTTGTAGAATCCTTCTATATCAACCTCTCCATTTTTTGCCTTTTAATTTCTTCAATCAATAAATCAATGATGTTAGAAAATAAATCTCACTTATCAATCATGTGATTAATTATATTGTTACTATGACATTCCCCATAATAATATATTTTAGGTTTTCTATTCATGATGGATTTTCAATAAATTATTTATCTAGTATATGAATATTCTCTCTATTATTAATATTGAATTTAACAAATATATTTTTAAACATTTGAAAAAATTAATTCATAGTATTATATCCTTCAATATTAAAACCATGTGTCTCATTATTTTATCAGAACTACAATATTTATTCTTTTATTCATAGATATATATAACCTTAAAATATAAGATAGCTTTCAGGCTTTTATTTAATTACATCTTATAATCATCTATTGATCTAACACCATCTAGAAAATCAGGATCATTATTTAATCATGGGGTATCTAGAAGTGAATTAGAATATTTAGAATCAAAATCATTCAAAAATTCATCTTCGAGGGTACAAGAATATTTTATGTGAATCTCAATGTCACTATAATGTATTATAAAAAATGAAATATTTTTATTTATTTTATTCTTTACAAAATTCATTCACTTTTAAAAGTCAAATAAAAAATATTATGTTAAATTATCAGCTGATAGAAATTTAACTATAGAGATTTATTTGCTAAATTCGTTAAAAATATTAGACCTGAAAAAAATTCATATTACATCAAATATTTTTTACTAATGTGTTTACAATTTCAGATTCCCTAAGTGGGAGGTGGGTGAATAAATTTATGAATTTTTTTCCAAATTTCATAAATTAATAATATAAATATTGGCTTCCATAAATTATCATAACCACATCACTCATAGTTTCATGTTTACCAAAAACATATATTGAAAATCAATTTAATATGTTGTTTATATTTGAGTTGGTTAATTATATCTAATGATTAAATTTTATTAATATACAGTAGGGAAACTCGAGTGTGTAGGTGTGAATCAGGGTGAAAATTTATTTTTCTTATAAAAAATCATAACCCCAAAATTATAAGAACATGATAAAATTGTTTTTTATGTTCACACATTCACCAAAAACATTAATACTGAAATAAAAAATAGGACATAGAATTTTTAACATGGTTCAAAAAATTGGGCTAGTTCATTAAGAATAATCTAGAAATAGTTAAATCATATAAAAATACACTAATATTTAATATATTTTCTAGATATTTTTTCACATTAAATCAAATTGTGCTGGACTACCATTTTAATTATTTCAATTATTTCGAACCACCATCCATTAGTCATAATCCATGACTAATTTATTCTCTATGTTAGTCAAAGTATTCCTCAATTTTATTAACTAATGATCTCATACAAGTTATAATGAAAATAATATTTCATTTGAATATATGTATTGGAATTTTTATAATCCCATATCATCATTGACTATTAGAAGAGTTATGGTTAGTGAATTTCTATGTGTATGTGAACAGTCTTGTGCTTCGTGGTATACCACATGGTGTTCCACCTTTCATTGAATCTACATATTACAATCATTATTTGTGATTTTATTTTTTTTTTTATTCCTATAATAAATTTCATTGTTAAGTAAAATTCTTTCAACCATAACAAGCTTAGTAGTCTTGCATATGCTTCATCAACTTTCCTTTTTATATGAACTTCTTTAATTCTCCAATTATCCAAATAATCTCTAAATATAATAATAACATATATCCTTTTTATTAATTAATATATTAGTGGGATACTTATATTAAAATACCACCGAAGTCACTTTGTTCAATTGAAAACACAAAGAGAAATCATAGATTCTTCTAATTTGTGGGCTTCCCAAATTCACCATTTTTAATTCAAAATAGTGACAACTATTATGATTAACCTAAAATATGTTGTTCGCATAACCATACATATTTTTATATTAGTTTAAATATATTTATAGTAGACAAAAATTAATTTCATTATTATTTTTTCAAACGTGAAATACTATATGGGATATTTCACATTATGAAAACACTTTCACTATAAATAGTGATGTTTTGACCATGTACATTATACACTGTTCTGATTTGTGATGCACAATCTCATATGATCGATGTATTAATGATTCCATTTAATAAAATATATCATAGAAAATCCCTAAATATATTTAATATTACCTAAAAAAATCCACTAATTCTAATTTCACAAAACAACAAATATAAAATACTCTAATTATTTAAACCCAAAAATTTGAATAATATTTGTGAAACGCCATCATTTTCAAAAGTCATTTGGTATTACATTTTACAAAACCAATATACGATATCATTCAACCACTACGATACACATATAATCAAATTACAACTCACATAAACATAATCATATCCATAACTAATCAACATGGGTCCAATATTCCCACATTTGAGTTTTATATAAATCAATATAGAAATTCAGTGTTTTAAATATTATCCAATTATAATTATATAAAATATTATAACAACAAATACATAATTATACTTCAAGATGAATATTAATTGGTGTATATCAATAAGATATCAATATATAGTTACATGCTTCAAGATATTCATCATCACAGAATTTCCCAAACATCATGATTATTCAACTTCTATTCCACAAATAGACTGAATTCTTATATTGATCATATCTCTTTCACATTATATACTATATAAAACCCATAAAAAGAGGCGTAAAAACTAAAATCACATTACGATCACAAAAATTTCATAATATTCACCCCACATGTTATGTATCATTTGTAGATAGTGGTCCATCCTGTCAAGATAAAACATTTTAAGAGAAATATTAGATAATGATATGGGTACTATCGAACCACCTCATATGGATGGTAGTGGTTGAAAACCGAGGATATACTGTTGTTTTGAAATCACATAAGTTGAAAAAATAATTATCAAGATATCATATTCTTGTCGATAAGTACCAATACACTCATTATTTATAATGTCTTTTTCATCAGACTATATGATAATGTAATAAAGAGGATCAATATTCATTGTATGTGATTACTACAATGGATTCTCTGTGAGTATAATACAACTATCATTCAAAAATGTTGTTTTCCTATTCAATTTGACATATCCTATAAAATTTTATTATTATTGTTTCATCAATTATAAAAATGACAATTCCTTAATAACTGAGATCTATTTTGATTCTAAAGCTCTAAGTGTTTTTATCTCTAGATTCATACTCAACCAACCAATAAATTTTTCTCCAATGATGAATTCACATCCAATTTTTTAATTTTAATCCACCACATCTCCAGCCAATTATACATCATAAAATAAATATAACTCATAACTTCTTCATTCATTATATCATAAACCTTATTCCAGAAATCCATGTCATTGCCTCATGATTCTATTAACTGGTGCAAGTTATTGTTTTTTATGATTACTCTGAAAATGAGCTACCAAGAAAGTTTCATAAAAAATATCCATTTATTTTTCTATTTTATGTAATTGAAATCTAATTAATCTTCTATAGAATATATACTCCATTGATTTTCAATGATATTGCTTCCCAATATAGTTTCCAACAAGAATCAGTGTCGACATTGCATTGGAAAAATTAAAATTAAATATCATTATCAATTATCAATTATACATAGCATGAGGGATAAAAATATTTCCCTCTTTTGACTCAAATATACCCATATAAAATATGTAATGCCACTAATAATGTACATTCCAAATTTTAAAATCACATTATTAGGGAATTTTTGATAATATTTCTAATTTATTCGCCAAAATGAAATTTTCCACCTATATGGGCATCATAAATTTTTCTTCCATAGATTCCATCACATTTATATTATGATTGAAAACCACATTTCAAAAAATAGGTTATTCATATATTAATCCAATCATGTTTACAAAACTAATGATAAATAAGTTTCTCTATACAAGTCCCAATTTTTACTTTAAAAAGTTATTTTGTCATTTTCAGCCACAAATCCCCTAGATATTCATCTTAGTCTTCTTCTTTATGAACACAATTTGACAATACAATTTCAGATCCCATTTGACAATAATTATATTCATTGTAGATGGTTGTTTCTAGTAATACATAATAATGTAGTCTAAAATTTTCTTCCACATCAATTCCTCTAATATGGTCATATCCTTTTCGTACCAAGTGTGTTATATTTTAGATTACATTTCCATTTGTGTCATGTTTTATTCATGAGTATCCATTTCATTCAATTGAAATTATGAAATTATATCCTATCATCAAAATCCAAAGTCATATTTTTATCAATTTTATCAGACTCTTTATTTATAGATTCAATCAATGGGTTAATATTTATATATTCTTTAAAATAGGTTAGTTCTATAACAGTCAATAATGAAACATGATTTATATTTCATAATTTCTTTTCTTGAGATTGTGAAGATAATTATCTATAAATGATTTATGAATATACCTCATAACTCTCAACACTTTTCTATCATGTATTGTACTCATCATCATTAGTGAATTCCTATTCGGATTATGCCTTCAACACCCACACAACCGTAAATATGTTCCAAATATAGCGCCAACATCATATTCTTCATCATCAAATTTTTATTAATCATTTATATTTATCCATATATAGTACATTTAATCACCCTATTTAATAATATAGACATCATCACTATCCGAAACATTATCCATTATATTATTGAATCATTCAAAGGCCTTACACTTTATTTATTTTCATAGAAATGATCTTTTATATAAAACAACATCATAATTTACCAGATTTCCTTATTTGTTTCATATGTATCTCTTACTTATAATGAAAAAATTGTTTCAATTATGGAATCCATCAATAAAACATTTCATATGGGGTCCGCTCTTCTACAAGCCTTAGCAATTATTTATTATGATTATACACCAAAACATATACTTCATATTTCCAAAACAAGAGATAAATTCAACCTTTAATGAGTAATTTTATGGCCATGTTGTTTAATATATTTCTTATTCATTTACCAACAACATTTTCATGTAGAGTGATCAAATATGAATCATCATCTCTTATGCCATAATTTTTAACCAAATTAACTAAATTGGTGTTTTATTTTATTGAAGGACTCATCCAAAATTCATTAATTATGCACTGAAAATCATTTTTGACTCCTCTTGGAAACTCTTCACCCATCCCATGAAATCGATCATAAATGTCATAAACACAAAGAATTTAATTATAATATAGTCATTTATTAAAAAAGGATATATCAAAATCTATATATAAAAAATACAAAAAGTAGACCCCATATATTTTTGTAAACTAGAAAAGAATTTTTTATTCCCACTTGATCATTGGTAATTATATATTTTAGTCCTTTTACCCTTTTATAAAAGCATTACACGTCTTTTTCTAATATCAATTTATAAATAGTATATACACTAAATATTTTAGGTGGGATATTTGTTCTATAAAATATTGATTAATGATTCATGTCATATGATAAAACAAATTATTCTATTTTCAAATGGTACTATGATATGTATTTTTATGAATGACAACCACATAAATTACAATTATTTCTCAATCCTCTATTCTAGATTAAAAAACATACATTAAATATATATAGATTTTTCCATAATCCATCCAAAAGGACCTGTCAATTTATATTGGCCCATTTCAAACCAAATGTGTTTTCACATTTCATGATCTTGAATATTATATTACTCCGAAAATTAGTCATTCCATTAACTATATTATTCAAATTTTTTAATATATTTACCTCTCATTCAATTTTTAATTAACACCCTCAATCAATGACCTTTTTAATGTTATTATTTATTTTTTTTAGAGTAATATTTATAATATTAAGAACATCGCACAATGTTTTTAAACAATAGTTCTCTATGATAAATTTGATTTCATTGATATATTTTGTTAGATTAAACACCTAGTTTAGATGAATCCGGATATACTATTAAAATATTAGTATATTTTGTGATGGTTATCCCCCAAATCTTATATTGGTGGTTATGAATCTTTGAAAGTATATTTAAAAAAAAAAATATTTTACTTATTTATAAAAGTAATTCAATTGTTATCAATTAAATATAAATTTAAATAAAAAACATTATAAAGTAAAGGAGGTTTATATTTGAATATTTATTTCAATACATTAGTTTTTTTCCATAATAAATAATATTATTCAATATTGGTGAATGGTTATAATGAAAATTTTGATTTTTTTTCAGACCTATTTTTTGGATGGTTTTCAATATGGTAAGATCATGGAAGTGAAAACACACAATGGTTTATTTTTCAATGATGCCGGTAGAAGGAAGTCACAATTAATTTTTTCAATAACCCTTAGAAACTAGAAAATAATTTAGGGTATCATATGTTAGTATTATCATAACTTTTTAGGGTTGGATTATTTTATACTCTAAAAATATAATATATATATATCATATTCATGAATATTATATAAAATTAACTATACTCCATGTCACCCTTTACATATAAAACAAATTGTGTATTCAATATGGATTAAACATATCTATGTATCCAATCATTTCAATCAAGAAGACCATAAGCATATAATATAGGATCCCAATAATATCATATCATTTACTTTTTCATGATTATTTTTAATGGATCATGATTAAAATAATCACAATTGGGAACTCCCTAGCGTGTTTCCTTTTAGGAAGGTTGTTAGTGTTGTGATATTGGTATAAATCCGCTAGGGGGGGGGGATTCCTATGTATCAAAGTAAAAGGAATCACTACCCTTGTAGTTTGGTTCCACTGAACTAGAGAGGTATTACCATTATGTTCTTGTGATGGGGACCATACCATGTAGTTTAATGACGTATGGAATGTATATATAAGAGAAAGGTTCAATGTAATAGATTTTTTGATACATACATATTAAAATTCCATTATGGTTACACTCATGGAGAATATGACCCAATGGGAATGTATTATGATTTAAAAGAAAACAGACCAATGAAGATATATTCCAATGAGAAAAGAGACCTTTGATGATGATATGATTGGTTTGAGTAAGAATATGTCCCATTATGTAGAGATTTGGGCCTAGTGGAAATTGGAACTATTGAGGATTATAGTAGGTTGAATCTTTTGGTTTTGAATATTGGGGAGACATCCAATTTGTCCTATTATAAATGGATTAAAATCCCACAATGTTTGGATGATTGGGGTTTACACCTAAAGAGGGGGATCTATTATTACATCATCCAGAATATGTCCATATGAAGATAATTATCATGGGTAATTGGTCCAATTGAGTTCATGGAATCATGATTTTGGGATTACACCTAGTGGGAAGAACTTTGTTGAGTTATTATCATGTCAGTTTCAAGAACACTACCAATCTCTAGGTTCATGTGATTCATGATCTATGTGGAAAAAATGAGAGTATAAGATTAAAAAGTTGAATAGTAATATTTGGGAGATAATTATACCTGAATCATATTCCCTTGTTGATCATTATACTATATATTCTAGTGGATTATTATGAGAATACAAATGGTTTGAACAATATGACACCCGATAAGATATTGTAGGGACTTCCTCTAGGAGGGATTCCCAAGATCGAATACATTCTCTTGATAAATGGTAGACATGTGAGGGGATATAATACATACTGGGACCTTATTCTTGGATGGTTACCCCCAACCATTTTCATTAAAATTTCTAAATAATGTATTTTGGATACTGTGTCCATATAATTCCTGGATAGTACCAAATTCCATAAATTTGTCATGATGAATTTGGAATGAATGATGCTTTCGGAAAAACTTCCTTTGTCACAGTGTATGGGATACACATAACCAAAAGAATGTATGATAGTGAAAATTACAAGTACAAATACTACAATGGATGTTGAGAGAGGTATATCCTTTTTGTACAATAATGTATCATTGAGATGGGGTGTTTGTACCACCGTTATATTGATATGGTTTTCTTGTGGGAGGACTTGAAGATTTCACCCATGAATAAGAGTTTTGGGTAAATTAGGGTCCTAATAAATGTTCTATGATGGATTTATGGGACATGGGGGTGAATCTCGGCATTATGAATCTGATGAATTATAAGTATCAAACCGAAATGATACTTGGGTAATCTAGTGTTTAAATTTTTCATGTTATATATAGGAAGAGAATAGAGTACCTCTCATATGTGATTCATGTAGTACCAGAATATACCTCTCCTAAGTGATTATTTGGAGGAATATGACACTCACCACACATGTTATAATTGGGTGATATATGGATTAATTGTTTAGGGAAGTAAAAACCAGGAAACTACAATTGTATTGGTATATATCTTCATGATCAGGGGTTTCCATAGGTACTCTTGGATGTATGGAATGCATGTTTGGAACTAAAGAGTATAATTATGACCTATATACGATTCTATTATATGATTTTAGTGTTTTATGTCATTAGGGGACACTATTAAATGTGTAATTTCTTTAATTACCTCTTTACTAATATGCCTAGAATGTTAACTAAGGGTTAGAAGACATTAGTGAGAGAATAGTGAGAGGCAATCATTGAGTTATATCATGGACTTCCAATAGTACCAAATGAGGATACCATTGGTCATATTAATATGAAAAACCTATAACTTCAGTAAAGGAGGTAGATCAGTGCAAGTCATTATCATTGGTGGATCTCATTTCATGTTTGTGGATGTTATATGTTCATGGGATGAGTAGATTCGATCAAACCTGTATGGGGGAATGTCTGAAAATGTTTATCAGGTGGATTATACATATTCCTATGGATGGTCACCAAACTTCCTAGAGAAAGGTCCACTTTCTATTATGTTGAAGATCAAATATCCCTTATACTTTTCATTTTCTAGGCATCGAAAATGTTAAAAATTTGAGAGTAATATTAAACCGTATAAAAATTTCCCAAAAATTAACTCTCTTAAGAATAAATTTGATCCAATCATGATGATTAAAAACATGTTAATGAAGTACATGGTCAAGGAAGGACACTTGATTCTATTAAAATTATCATTCAACCCACCACATTCATCTTCTACTATTATTTTAACATTTCCAACTTTTTTCACTAACAAAATTGAATCAATTATGTGTTTCAAAAATGATATTTTCAATGTTATGTCATGTATCCTAATAATTCTTATAAATAGTTTCTTTTGGGTAATTCCCCACCCCTATCATTTAGAATTTATTCTTTAAATATCATGAATTCTTGTCATAACATAAATCTTATATGCATTCCTTCCTTTCATGTATTTTTCACATATGACCACTTAGAAATATCCTAAACATGTAATATACATGAAGTGACATTAATAAAGGTATATTTATGTGGTCACATAGGTGTGGTAATTCTGAAAGGCCACCTGGGTGAGGTCAGCTACATATGTTCACATAGGTGACTTCACTTTCTTGATACTCCCTAGACAAGGGTATTTGTGTGATGCCATCTCATTGAGTGACTTGTGAAAGGACATTCGGTTACAAAATTTAATTGTAAAAAACATGAAAATATAATATTTAGAATTAATTTTAAACAATGTATTAATTTTTATATTTCCAAAGGGTGGAAACATATTTTTCGTTTTTGATGAACACGATATAACTAAAATAAAAATTATTTTTATTTATTTCCATGTATGACATTACTAATTTTACGAGCCCACCCTTGTGATCCCAATGAAGAATCCAAATATATATCATATTTGGAATACAGACTATGAAAAACTACAGTTTTTTACCCAAAAAAACTGTACTATTTTTTCTTACTGATTTTTTAGGTATACCCTACACTCCATGTTTACAAGATGTAATGATTTTATGATAGATTACATTCATCAAATGCCTCATACATTAATGAACAAACCAATTTATTCAGTTTATTTGATCCAAAACTATATGATAACATTGGACATGAATCCTAATATCCTAGAGTGTAAAACATAGATCTAATCACCAAATTTCTACAATTCTACTATAGAACAATTGATGTAATGGAATTAAGAACAATACTTTTTTATTGATGGGTGTGTCTCCATAAAGTGGTAGTGGGCCTATTGGGTGTGTAATAATTTCAATGAGTTTGAAAAATAGATGATGTGTGATGGTATCTATGTAGATTTTTGTGTTGTGTAGATGTATTTGTATAATTATTCATAATGTAATTTGACTAATACTAATAATATAGAATACATTGACCAATACATTCAATATAATTATTGAGAATTAGGATTCTATTTTAATGATTAAAAACATACTAACCCCCATCAATGGCATGATGAACAAATAATTCAACCAACTGAAGATGGTGTTGGGTGATACTGATTGGACACCTACCTTGGATCAGGTGTTACTAAAGATATATATGGAGTTCAAATAGATTGACCCTCACCCAAAGGTGATATTATTCCTAATTGTTATATTTAGGTTTTCATGGAGACCAATGGATACAGACCTAAATGAATGTTTTAAAAGGGGTGGTATAAAACAGAAAAGTGGGGATTCATGAATATATAATACCATGTTGATCCAAGGAAATTAATACACATTGAAGTATACTATCAGACCTTCTGATTCCAGAAACCCTAATATTTTCAATTTTTTTAGAAATGTCATTAAGAACATACAAGCTACCAGTTCATGATTCAAATGGTGGTGTAAGGGTAAGGAAATTAATCATGGTGGGCATGAAAGACGGATTCAATCTCGTATGGTTTTCAACCCCATGAATAGAAGTTATTCTATAATTCTTGATGGATATTTACTTGAGGAAGGCTCTATATTCAATTGATTAACCATTCTAATTGTTATGGGTGTAAATAGTGGAAATATCATTTCCCATGAAATATAAATAGATTTTTTTATACATGGGTTCAATTTATGACTATATAACCTTGTTATCTCTAGTATAGTAATTTTTAATTTGAAATGGGGTTAGCACTGAAGACTATTAGATTATCTGGAAAATTTTACTTTTTCCAATATAATGACCTACCCACAAGAATGATGCTTGATAACGGTATTGGAGATTATGAGATTAGATTTTAAATAAAGTACACATGGGAAATATTTTTTGATGAAATTATTAGAGGGATTTATTATCTATGAATCCTATGAATATTAATGAATTTAACATCAATTCACATTCTTAAAATAGTGAGGTGTTCCCACCCCCATATATGTTCAACATAAAAAATAATTGATGCTAGCTCAAAAAATCCAGGACTAGATGGATCATGAGGAACCGAAAATGGAAAAAAAGATTCTATTATTATATATATCTATCAAATTAATATTATTATATGACACTTAATATGTCTCCTCATATCCTAAATGTATGCTAGTACTGGGTGTCCAGTGAGTTGAGGCTACCATAACTATTTGACATGAAAATCATATTATGATGGCATAAATTATTTTTTATAGTGATGAACCTCAGAGATCATCCATCAGATAATTATTTAGAACTACATGGAATGACATAATTTAAAACATCACACCAACTAAGTTTGATCGAAAATTATACCACCACCATAATCTGCAGAGAACTCGATATCCAGTTCTCAAGCCTTCTATTATGGACTAAAGGTATAAAGACCCTACCTTAAAACATTACTTAATCTTGAATTTTAGTCAGGAATATACATTATAACACATTTAGGATCATTTTGATTTTGTAGTTATAAATAATTAGGATACATTACATACATAACATACCACAATCATACAATAGGATACTACTAAAAACAGTTTCCATTTTTTTCAAAATATAAAACATTAATTCATAAAGCATGATTTCATTGACAAAACATTATATCAAATATCACGAATCCCTTATTTATCTTACACATCCTTATATCCTGTGAAAATCTTTTTAAAAACATAGGATGAGTATAAACCTCAGTATGTGATATAAATATAGAAAGCATTAGTCATATGATAACATAAAAACCAATAAAAACCATATCATAAAAACATGAATGCATAGAAACATAATTTATTTTTTGATTTGGGACATATTTAACATATCAATATTACATTCAACCATTCATATAGAATAAAACTTTGGTCAACTTTCATATCTGAGTACCCAATGTATTGGTGAGCTATTATGGGGTGCACCCATCATATCTGGAGGTATATTGGGCCCAACCCAACATATCATGAGGTATAATAGGCTAATACCAACATATCATTATATATAATGTTCTGAAACCAACATGAATAATTTCTAAGGAAAATATCATTGTATTAATATAACATGAAATTAGGAGAAACCTCTCATGACATACATATTCAAATACAATCATTTTGAAATTTTTTAAAGAGTGTTTTTAAAAGGATTTTTAAATGAATGTCCCATAAAATATAAATGGAGTGTGAAATAATATAATTAATATGTTTATAAACTTTAAATACACATTTTGAAACATAATATGAAAAAAATCATCACACTAATAATAATAATACCACATAATGAATAAAGAAGAAGGTTAACCCGAAAAAATGGCAATTGGGTTAACAATTCCCTTACCTCATGTTTTTCATACATAAATACTATTTAAACATCATGTATAATGGTTAAAAATGTATTATTAATATCTTAATTAAACATATCCATATTTATATTATCTTATATGATCATTTCATTAGATCGTTTCACCCTTTAATTGTTAGTATTTTGTTCCTTGCATTGTTTTGGTATGATTTCTTTACATGTTTTCCATGATCAGTTTGTGATGGATTTTGTTTTTGATTGGAAGTGAAAATAATGAATTGTAATGGAAAGGTAATTATATACTTCCAATAACATAAATTACTCCATTTATAATTGATATTTTTGATATTATGATGATTCATGAGTTAAAACATTTATGATGTTCGTTTAGATCATTTTAATGGTTCATTGATAATAACGACCTCATTTTGTAATATATATTAAAACCATGGGTTAAAAAGAATTTTACAACCAATTATTAGACATTAAACATATATTATAATCTTTTCCAACCATAAAAATGGTTTTATGACCAAAATTTAAAAAATTAATGAAAATTTAAATAACATCATCCACGATGTCAGTAATTCAACACATCACGGAAAATGTTTTTATTCCAATAATATGTAGAAGAAGAGAATAATGATGATGATTAATATTCTATTAACATGAGAACATATAGAATATATACGATTTTTGTTGCATTCATTCCTGTTGGGTAATAGTTGTTTATGAAAGAAAAGAAATGAATTCAAAATAAAAAAATAGTTGAGAAATCCCTTACAAAAATTTAGCAGCCTAACGACTATGCAATAGGGTTTTAGGAAACCATAAAATGAGAGGGAACTGGGATAAAACATCCAGAAATGAATCCTAAAATATAATATATAATTAATAAGATTAAAAGAAGAACATGGTATTGATTCTTGATTTTACACCACATAATAGAAAACATGAATGGAAAAAAGAAAGAAGTTGAGAATTTACTTAGCTTGTAGAGTAACTCCCAAAACATGATGGATGTGACCTTACGAGCTTGATAAACCCTTGGGAGGACTACTAGGGAGGTATGGAGGCTAGAACATCATTGAGGATGAATTGGATATGAATTTAAGGAAGGAATGGTTTAGTATTTCTAGAAAAAGTGATGGATTATTTTAATCATTTTCAAGGGGTCATTAGTGGTATTTGAAAAATCATGGGCTTTACCATTGTATTTTCTCATTGTATTAGCTACATGGTAAACATCACATATTATTTTATTGTAAAAAAATCATCCAAATTTATTACACCATTATTACAACATTATTGATGTCATTAACACACCAACAAACAAAGCATTATTTTTTACTATTCACTGAAAATCAACTGTTTCAGAAAATACCAAATAAATTACCCATAACCTTTTTCAATTTGTAGAATTCAAAAATGAACTCCATTTTTTATAAAAAAATTCAAAATATTATTAATTTAATTTTTAAAAAAAATTCATTCTAAATTCAAAATTTAACAATTTTGAGACTATAACTACATTTATATAACATTTAGAAAATTATCCAATATGTTATTATATTTAATCCATAATAAAGTAAAATAATAATATAATTTACTATTAATTAGGGTCATATTACTATTTATAATACTATTTATAATGTATGTTGTTATTCAGTAAAAAACATGTTGGATCCATCAGACTCCGAATAACTTACTCAACTCAATTGTAATTGATTGTTTTTTGAAATTCAAAACCTAGATGCTACAAAATTATTTTGAAAGGATAGTTATAAATATCTACATAAAACAATGTTTCCGGGTCATAATTTTTTTTAAAAAAACAATGGGTTGTTACATTATCCCCGCCTTCTAGAAATTTTTTCCTCACTATTTTATTTACTCATTAAACAAGTAATGTTAACTTTCCCTCATATCATTTTTAGACACCCATGTTTCTTCTTCAACAATATGGTTTCTCCACAAAATCTTAACATGAGGGATTACCTTATTCCGTAATACCTATTCAATTCTATCAAGAATCTGAACTAGTTTCTCTTCTTAAGAGAGGTTCTTTTCTATATGAACTACTTCTGGACTCAAGACATGTGATTAATCCGGCACGTACATTCTCAACATCGAAGAAATAAAAACTTTGTGCACCTAAGAAAAAATCAAAAGCAAATATACTTGGTATAAAACTGGTCAAAATTTTTATCAGATTTTAAAAGGACCAATGAATCTTGGAATTTTCTTTCCATTCTTACCAAGTTGCATCACACTTTTCCAAGGACTGATTTTAAGGAAAACATGGTCACCTACCTCGATAGATAAGCTTTTATTTCTATTATCTACATTAATTTTCTGCCTATATACATTTTCCTCATGTGTAGTTGGATCATCATCACTTTCTCAACCTCTTATCCTATTGATTATGGTCCTATAAACACCCTTTCCCCAACATTATCCCAAAAATATAGAGTTCGACACAACTGCCAAAAAACAATGCCTCATAAGGGTCCATCTGTATTATGGAATGAAAACATTTACTATAAGGAAACTCAAATAAATATGGATGTTGACCCTAACTTCCCTAATAGTTCATTGAACAATCTCGAAGGATATCCTCAAAAGTATGAATCGTTCATTATGACTACCCATATGATTGAGTATGAAAATCTGTAATAAAATATAACTATATTCCCAATGACTTCTGAAGTCCCTTACAATTGTATTAATTTATCCTTGGATTCTAGTAAGAGAAAATGGAATGTGGAACTCCATGTAGCATGAAAAACTCTTTGAGGGTCAGTCAAGAGAGCACATACAATGACATTGTCTCTCGAATAGATAGAAAATGTCCAGATTTTGTCATTTGATCAATAATAACCCAAATCAAATTGTTACCTCGAGAAGCCTTTGGTAGTCCCACCATGAAGCCTATGGATACATTCTCGCATTCCCACTCTGTAAGAGGAAAAGGATAAAGCAAACCCTTCGGTAACTACAACTCTGCTTTAACCTGTTAACATGTCAAACATTTCGTGATAAATTACGCAATATCTCATATCATTCCATCCCACTAATTAAACCATGAAAAGTCTATGTACATCTCTGTAATTCTAGGATGAACTGAAAATGGAGAACTATGAGCTTCAGACATCAATTCTATCTTCAAATGAGAATCATAAGACACAAAAAAACTTTTACGAAATCCTAAAACACAATTTATATCTAGGTTAAATTCTGGTGGCTTTCCCATTTTATCAAATTCTACCATTTTCTATACCTCATAGTCTTCTTTTTGTGCTCTATTACTTATAAATGATAATGAATACTGCACTGAAACCTGAAGAAAAACAGATGTACTCCCTACACCAACAACTTCTAAGAAAAAAGTCATCAAATCATTAATCTTGGGATCATGTTTCAAACATAACGTGGTTAGTGATTCATGATGTTTTCGAATCAATGCATCCATCACATTTTATTAATTTCATAGATGATAATTTATCGTGCAATTATAATCCATTATCAATTAAATTTATCTTCTTTTCCTCATTTTAAATTCATTCTGAGTGAATATATACTTCAGAATTTTATGGTCAGTATATATTTGACATTTGGCTCCATATAAATGGTTTCTCCAACTTTTCAAAGAAAACCCCACAGTTTCCAATTCGAAATCATGTGTTGGATAATTTAACACATGAGGTTTTAGTTTTCTTGATGCATAAGAAATTACCTGATCTATATTAGATCACAACTATGTCCCTTCAATGAAGAATCAGTGAAGATGACAAACTCACCATTTTGGGAAAGCAAGGCCAAAACGGGAGCATTTACCAATCTCTTCATCAGTTATTAAAAATTTTCATCTCATTATTCTGTCCAAACAAATTTAACCCTTTTTCGTGTTAACGTTGTTAGACGGCTAGATAACCATACAATGTTTTTAACAAACCTTCGATAATAACCTTCTAATCCAAGAAAACTATGAATCTCTGTATCATTTATAGATCTTGTCCATTCATCAACCACTTTTGTTTTAGCATGATCAACTATTATTCCTTCCATATTTACAATCTTCCCTAGAAAATAAATCTATCTCAATGAAAAATCACACTTATAGAATTTCCCATATAGATTTTTTTCTTTAATGGTTTGATAAACATCCCACATATTTTTTATCTAGATCCTATTCACTTATAGAATATTACCTAATATCATCATTTAATAAAAACAAAAACTTATCAATCAACTCATGAAATATTCTATTCATATGATCCATGAATAAAGAATAAGAAAAAGTTATCCCAAGTTGCCTAACTAAAAATTGAAAATGGCCATATAAAGTTTAGAACATAGTCTTTGGGATGTCTTCATCCATTACTTTCAACTGATGGTGTTACATCCAAAGTAAATGAAGAATAATATATTTTTATACTTATTAATATTTTTGAATTAAATATTGATTTTATATTAAATGGGTTGCTATGTTCGATAGCGTACCCAATACGCAGCAACGAGTTTCTTTGAAATCTTACGTTGCACACTAATAATATAATATTATTATTTTAAATGGAAGTTAACTCCATTATGTTTTATTGGTAATATTGAAAACAACTAACTAAAATATTATTATACATGTATTTACATTTATCCAATAAAAGTTAGAGTCTTAAAATGTGAATAAATCTAATTTTAAGCATAATTTATATTAAAAGGTCGGTTTACCACCTTTCAATGGGGAACCCTCTTTAAATTTAGTTTTTGACATCTTAATATGTTCTATTTGTCCAAATAAAATTCTTATTTTTATTTGGGACGATATATTTTACTTTGGGTAGTTTTTTCATATTTTTCGGATAATGTTTTTTTAATGAATAGTGGAAAATATTGTATTTTAATTCAAAAGTTCCATTTAATATAATTTATTTATGTGGTTATATTATCATTTTAATTGGTTTTAAATTTAAATTTAAATATATTATTACCATTTAATCCAATTTTGGTCATTTTAATTAATTTCACTTTGAAATTGGTTATAAACAAGTGTCGATCTTTTGATAGTTATTGTTTCTTAAAAACACGTTATTTGTTTTGATAACGGGAATTAATTTTAAAATTAATTAATTCCACTTATATGTTTTGAATTTGAAAAAATATATATCATTTCTGAATTCGGAATATCAAATATAGCTTAGGACGAATTTTTTTTATTTTTCTAAAAAACATCAATTTTTGATGAATAGTGAAACCACTTAGTGGTAGTTAAAAAAACTGAATTTTTCATTTAAATGAAAATTTACCACTTCTATATATTGAATTTAAAAAATCCGACATAAATTGTTGTTTTAAAGAAATAAAATGTGGTTCATTAAGATGAAAATAATTTTTGGTGAATAGTAACTTTTGACGTTTATTTACCACGGTTAAAGGTAAATATGGTAATTCAAGTTAAAAAGAATATTATAATAATTAAAAATTACCTTAACACTTGTCCAAACCTTTATTTTTGAGTCATTAACGACCATGGAAATCATTGGGTCGATTTGGGGACCCCTTTGAGCCACATGGGAGTGATAATGTCAATTTAGATTAATTAATTTAATGTAAAGACAAAATTAACATTAAAAAAAATCTTTTAGTAACTAATTTTTATAATGGGTTATATAAATTATCATTTTGACTATAAATATTCATTGGAACGATAAAAATATTTCCTACATTATATTAATTTTATTATAATTTTTAGACATCATATAAATTAAATTATTTGTGACACAATAATGATGCAGTATTTACCTCAATAATAAATGATTTAAATAAATAAGATTATAATGATTAAAATATTATTCAAAACATGTCCAATTTTAATTAGATGATTTTATTTCGACCATGAGTCATCTTATATTCATCTTTAATTATTTGTGGACCATTAGAAATCGAATATAATTATATAATAAAATAACAGTTTCACACTTTCCTAAAGAGCCCCTCCTCCCCCTTATAAAATGAGACCACTTCTAACCAATTCCTCATAGATCTCCAGACATTTGTCTCATCCAACCACTACCCAATTAATCCCCCTACATCCTTATCCTCCTAATAGAAGTCTTAACTTAGGCAGAAGTCACTTCCATATTTCCATTTGTTTCAAACCAAAGGAAGTTACCCAAATTAAAGGTAACAATTTCTCTTAAATTGTTTTCTTTTATTTTACTTATCCAACCCTTAAAATCTTTTTTATTCCTTTCTTTTGTAACAACACCAGTATCCTAGATATGTTATGATGTTGTTATGATAAGTATTAGAAAAACACATACACACACCTCCATCAAATGGATGAAGAACATAATGTTTCTGTGGATGGAAAACTAACGCCTCAGAAAACGATGATTGTTTGATTATCTCATACCACCTCTCATGGTGGACATTATGAAGGCACTGTATTTATATATGATATATATTATGTTTATGTTTTATTTATTCTTATGTATTTTCCCTTTATATAACACCTTTATGGTTTCCATAGTGGGTAAATACGATAATCTCATTTGAGAAAAGTGCGGACTACCACCCCCTCAAAGTGATGTGACTCTTTAATGCCTTATATGGGATGTATAAAGGATAGAGTTGATGATATTATATATGATATTATACTTTAATTATAATATATCTATGTATAATTATTTTTTAATTCAATTAAAATAAGAAATAGAAACGAACGTAGCGTTCATGCGTACGTACGGCTTACCGTCTCCATGAACGGTGCATTTCATTTCTTACCTCCATATTTTATGTACAATTATAAATACATGTATATTCTGGATATATATATTTATATATATGATATATAAATCATGAATATCATTCTGTATACAATGACCTTTTGACCACATGAACAACATGTAATTATAAGAAGTCCATTGTTGACTCAAGTACCAAATATATAAAAAACAAACGTTATTATCTTAAATGGTTGCATAATGTTTATAAATGGTAATAAGTGATATAAAAAGAATAATAAACATGAAAAAGGTTCTTAAGAAATTATAAATTAACTTTAGTTTATTATTTAAGATATTAAATAACTATCGAGTCAGGTCGGACACAACTTAAGAGAATTTGTCTCAATCTCCTTTCATTGAGGCATATTTTGTTCTAATACATGACTTTCTTTTATACGCTGTATAAACACCCTTATCTTTTAAAAGGGAATATATTTCTACGAATCATTTTACTAAATGAAAAAAGAAATGTTTCTTTAAACAAAAGCGGTGAAAAAGACCTTTTCCACCGCAGCGAGTATTATTTGATCTTTGGATTCCTCAATAGGTCATTATGTGTATAAAATAAAATAAATACTATATAATATTTTATGTATTTTGGTTTTGAAAATGGTTTTTATAATGGATTTGTTATGTCAATATATTTAAGTTATATATTGTGATTGAAATGTGGAAATGTTTTCTTTCCATTATTATTTTTTCATTCTTATGATTTTATAATGGTACTTGAACATTTGACTGGTGGTTACGTGATAAATCACATGATGGGTGGGGCTGTGTATACCAGGACGGGTGGTTACATTATAACCTCCAATGCATTTGGTATGGAAGTCAGCTGTATGGCTTTTCCATTTACCGATATGTGTGGATGTTGACCGTATTGTTATTTCATTTAAGTTTGTTTATGTCCGAAGATACCTTTTTATGTTATGTTTTCTTTATATGTTTTTTTAGTAATATTTTGGTTAGAAAAGGTTAAGTAAGGATTTTTTATTCAGTGAAGAGTATTTACTACGTCATAAAGGTGAAAATTATTACTTACGTTAATGTATTCATGGTTTACTTGTTATTTTGAAAAACTAACAGTTTTCCTTATTTGTGTATCCCTTATTGAAATTTTTATGCTCATCCCATGTTTTTGAAATGTTTTTCGTAAAACATAATGTGGAATAGGGTCAAGGATGTGATCAAGGAAAAGTCATGCTATCTAAATCATGGAACTAGACATGACTCTTTTTTTCAAGAGTTATTATTTTGTAAAAAATTTGGAAACCATGTAGAAGTGTCTACTTTTTATTATTTTGAGATCTAATAGTATTGTCCTAATTCTCTAAAACTCTAAACCTAAAAATATCCTCAATGTGAATTATTCATTTAATTCAATATTATGTATGGTTTAAGGCTGGGTCCTTATAGTTGGTATCAGAGGTCAGTTTAGATATCTTTAGGAGTTATGGTATTGTTAAATAAATTTCCATAAATTAATTTATGGTAATATTGGAATGATATAGAATTTAAAGATTACCATGTTTCTTTGCCTAAGATATTTATGTGTTGATAATTGTTTTTTATATAGAAAACAGTGCAGTTGTGATGGGAAGTCATACAGAGTGAAATGTCCATCCAAATCAGCATCCGGAGATGGTTAGAATCAGAACTGAACAGTTTACTGCAGTGATGGCTTAGTTGATTCTGGTGATAAATAGTGTTTTTGATTATTTGTGATATTTTGGTTTATTCTAAATTTAATTAGGAACATGAAATTCATTTAAGGGTTGTCTTGAAAACCTTAAATGAAAATAATCCATTTGGGAAATTCAGCAAGTGTGAGTTTTGGATATAAAAAATTTCTTTCTTTTCTCACATTGTTTAAAAAAATGGCATACCTGTTTATCCTGCTAAAATGAAAGTTGTTGAATAATGTCCAAGACCCACAAATATTGTAACACCCAAAGCTTCCACGGTACACTTCTCTTTGAAATATACAGTAGTGTGTGTTCTACGCAACTTCGATATTCTAACACACCATGACCAATCATAATAACCATTATGAATAGTAATACCAAATTTTTGAAATTATATATATTTTATATTTCAAAATGGACTTCATTTTTTTATTCGTATTATCGAAATTACCCTATGTTGAATTTTTTATAATTTTCTGTGAATTTCCAATTTTTTATGAATAGTGAAAAATAATTAAAATAACTTTTTTAATAAAATTAATTTATAGTGATAAATTATAATAGTTAGTGGTTTTAAAGTATAATTAGAATATATTTATACCATTTTATCCAATGGTGGTAATTAGAATTAATTTCACTTTGAAATTGGACATAAACAATTGTCAATCTTTTGATATATATTGTTTCTTAAAAACACGCAATTTGTTGTGACAACAAGAATTAATTATAAAAATAATTAATGAAACTTATATGTTTTAAATTTTGTAAAATAGCCATCATTTTTGAATTTATAATATAAATTATAGCTTAGGGTAAAATTTTGGCATTGTTCTGAAAAACCTCAATTTTTGATGAATAGTGAAACCACTAAGTGGTACTTAAAAAACTGATTTTTCATTAAAATGAAATATAACCACTTCTGTGATTTGATTTTCAAAAATTCGACATACATGGTTGTCATTAGGAAGTAAAATGTGGTTCAATGGGATTAAAATAATTTTTTGGTGAATAGTATCTTTTAAGTTTAATTAATCCCGATTAAAGGTAATTAGTGTAATTTAAGGTAATTATAATTTTATAGTAATATGAAATGACCTTTAAACTTGTCCTACTTCTATTGGATGAGTCGTGGCCGACCACGACAATCCATGGGTCAACTTGGAGACCCCATGGAGCCACTTTGGTAGGAAAATGACATTAAAAATGTTTTATTTAATGTTAAAATAAAATGTCACAAACATGAGTTGTTTTACTAAAAAAAATTTCAAATGGGGTTATACAAGTCATATATTTGACTATAAATATTAATTAGAAAGCTAAAAACTTTTCCTACATCAGGATATTTGTTTTATAATTTTTAGACATTAAATAAAGTAAATTATTTATGACACCATGGTGATGCAGCGATTACCTCATTAATTAACGATTTAAATAAAATGAAAAGATAATCTAAAATCCAAGGCTTTCACTTTTCAAAAACATATTGTATGAGTATATTTAGAACCCTTATCACCTTATCCTTAAAATATATCATTTTGGGACCTTTAGAATCCGAAAATCATTTCATAATAAAGTAAAATTTCAATCTTTCCAAGAGTGCCCCTTCTCTCCTCTTATAAAAGGCCCCCACCACTACCACCTTATTCACACCTTCAAAGCCTCTTGGATCTGCCAAACTCTGACCAAATACTCTCTCAACATCTCTCTCTAAATACTAGAAGCCTCACTTTGGGCATAATTATTCCCAAGGAAGCCTTTGGCTGAAATCAAAAAGAGTTACCCGATTTTAAGGTAATGTCTTCTTTTATGATCTTTTGTTTTATTTTTGCTTCTCCAACCCCCTAAACTCTTTTATTACATTATTTTATAACAACAAAAGTATATACAATATACTATTATTTTGTTATGATAAGGATTTTATTTACACATACATACACTTTCGTATAATGGTTGAAGAACATACTGTTTCTGTGGGTGGCGAAATACTGCCTCACGAAACGATGATTGTTCAATATTCTTTTAACACCTCTAATGGTGGCCATTTTGATGACACTATGTTCATATATGATATATATATTATGTTTATGTTTTCCTTATTCTTATTTATTTCTTATTTATGGCATACCTTTATGATTTCCATTATGGGTAAACATGATAATTTCATTTTAGGAAGTGCGGACTACCGCCCCCTCAAAGTGATTTGAATCATTAATGCCATATGTGGGATGTATAAAGGATGGAGTAATGGTATTATAAATTATATTATACTGGAATTATATTATACCTTTATATAATTATAACTTCATTCCATTAAATACGAAATAGAAATGAATGTAGCGTTCATGCGTACGTACGGCTTACCGTCTCCATGAACGGTGCATGTCATTTCTTACCTCTAAATGTTATGTAATATTATAAATGAATGTATATAGTGAATATATATGATGTATATGATACCTACATCATGAATATAATTATGGATATAAATTATATTTTACCACACGAACAATGTGTAATTATAATAAGTTTATTTTTGACTTAAGTACCTAAGATCGACAAAACGACCGTTATTAACTAAAATAATTACATAATGTTCATAACATGGTAATAAGTGATATAAAAGGAATAATTATCTTGAAAAAGGTTCTTAAACTGGTGGAGATTAACTCTAGTTTATTATTTAGGAGGTTAAAGAGCGGTCGAGTCAAGTCGAACACGAGGTAAGGGAACTTCTTAACCCAATTTCTATTCTTTGGGTTAATCAACTACATTCAAATTAGGCCATGATATTATTATATCCTATCTTGTATCTGTACTTTCTTTATGTGTACTTATAGTGAATACACATAATAGATCTATTTTATTAAAAAAATGTTCATTGTAAGGAACTTCGTCTCAATCTCCATTCATTGAGGCATATTCTGTTTTATACACAAATTTCTTTTATATGGTGTATAAACCCTTTTGACTTTTACGTTTACTCAAAAGGAATCTGTTTATATGAAGCTTTTTACTAAATGAAAAAAGAATGTTTTTCTTGTTGTACGTATGCGGCGACAACGAATTCTCCGCCGCCGTGACCATTATTTGAGTTTCGGCTTCCTCTACAAGCCATAACTTTTCTTAAAAGAAAAGTAAATACCATGTTTTACATTTCTTTTATTTTGGTATTGAAAATGGTTTTGATAATTTTTTTATTATATCAATGTGTTGTATTTATATCTTGTGATTGAAGTGTGGAAATCTTATGTTTCCTTTATGCATGTTTTATGTGATATAATTATGTTATGGTTTATGATATGTTTAAACCTGTTCTTATGAGGAATGCATTGGACTTAATAAGTGATGGGTGGAGCCTGCTATAGCTCCTCGATGCATCGGCAGGTCTCATGAGACAAACTAGTGTTTTGGCACGAGGCTTGACAAAATCTTATTTGTAGTCTTGGCATGTGGCCTTGGCAACGTGGTTATGATAGTCTGGAATTATACATTCCATCATTATGAAAATAGTTATTGATATTGCATGTGATTATTTGACCAATAGAATATCAATGTGAATAAGTAAATGGAAATATCTCATTTTAATTTTTCCATATTATGTTGAAGTTCAAGTTTAAAAGGCTTTTGTTTTAGTTATACATTGCCTTAATTTTTTTTGTTTATTTATGAAAGCTTCCGCTATATTTTTATCCTTACTGAGCATTTGAGCTCACCCATTTCAATGTTTTAATTTTCCAGGATGTGATGAAGTATATTATGAATGACCTGAAGGGATAGTATGAGGGGATATGAATACTGGATGTTTTTTAATTTTGTTTTACTTGACGATGTAATGTAAGACTTATGAATGTATCTAGTGTTTCCAAGACTACTAAACTAATCGGTCTTTCGAGACTTGATCCTTTGTGATCATGCTAATTTTACGCAATAATGCACTGACTCTGGGTAACTGGGGTCGGGGCATTACAGTTGGTATCAGAGGTAGTTTAGAACTAACCTTGGAATCTAGATTTAGATAAACTCTGATTAGAGCACATAGCCCGAAGATAGAGATTCAGGATTAGTATAGAATAACTTCCTAGAATTTTGGTATTATATAGATTTTGTGAGTCTTCCGAGGAATACATCCCTGTCTTTATACGAGCAGGTTGAGGCAGCTCCGTCACAGATGTACCTAGGGGTAAAACCCGAAAACACCGCTTTGAGATAGACTCGAACATGAAATCGTGCACGACAACGTGCCTTGCTGCACTCTTGGTTACGACACTCCTGGGGGATATGCTTAGGATAATTCTCATTTTCTTTACAAACCATTATGAATGGTTTATTAGTATATATTTCCTCAAAGAAAAAATTTCTTTTTTTGATTATGGACTATATCCATAAATAGTTCAATTTATGTTAAGTGTTTTACAAGTATGGAAATATGTAATTTAATTCATAAACTAATCTAGTTTATGCCATTGTTTAGAAATGGAACCTAGTGGTAGGAATGGAAACCGTATCAATGCACGCACTCCGTGTAGGGATTTCACTCCTGCTCAAGATAATTATTGTGGAGATGGAGATACAACTGGTGCAGATCAACTTATTACCATACTGGGACAACTCACTCAGGTTATGAATAATAACCTTACTCGTATAGAGAACCCTGATCCTCAATGTGGAGGATCAATGTTAGACCCCTTCATGAGGCAACAACCACCAACATTTAATGGGGGTAAAAATCCATTAGTAGCTGAGCAATGGATAAACTCATTAGAAAAAACATTCCACGCCTTAGGGAGTAGAAAAAGGGAGAAGGTTGACATGGCAGTCTACCGCCTCACTGGAGATGCCGATCAATGGTGGTCGCTGATTCAAAACACAAAGTAAGATGAAGAAGTATCAAGTATGGAATGGAGGGAGTTTGAATAAATTTTCCTAGAAAAATACTTTCCACATTACCATCAAGCAGATATGGAAAGGAAATTTCTGAGTCTGAGGTAGAAGGAGGATGAGAATGTCGCAACGTATGAGGATAATTTTACAAGGATAGTGAGGCATGTTGCGGATTATATACGTAACCCAATAAGTAAGATTGATCATTTATTTGATGGGTTAAAACCATTTCTCCGACGAGCTTTAGTATAACAGTCATTCTCAACATACGAAGATATAGACTCGTGTGCTATCAAGACAGAAAATTAATTCTCTAAGTCATATGACAACAAAGTAAAGCAAGAGAAGAAGAGAACGGTGGAACAAGAGACAGATAAAGGGAAAAAGGGAATGAAGGATTTTCCATTATGTGATAATTGTGGGAAGAATCACCCAGGTATTGCCTAAAGGGAATGGGAGTTTGTTACAAATGTGGAGAAAAAGGTTACCAGGATCGTGATTGTAAGGGAAAGAAAGAGGCTGTCAATGTTGAATGATACAATTATAGGGAAATGGGGCATTATGCAAATGAATGTCCTAAGCGTCAGGGAAACTTACCTCAGAAAAGGCCAATTGATCAAGGACAATCTTATGTTGTTACTACAGTAGAAGTGTAATAATTAATGTATTGGTTCTTTTGGACTCAAGGATTATATTCTTGTTATAAGAATAATGTGATATATATAAGGATTGTACTGCAGTACTTGTTGTTAAGGTTTTAATATGATGAAGGTAATCATATTTTTTGTATGTGACAATAAGAGAAACTTTACTTCGTTTGGGGAATCTAGTGTTACAATTGATTTTGGAATTTATGGTCCTTTTAGAGAAAGTCTGGACGGAGGTATTTTGGATTACTATAAAGGTTGGAATGGGTTAAGTTGAACATTGGATAGTATCTTTTATGGTTAAAACATTTCTGAAGATTATTTTTAGAATATTATAATACTATAGTTTTAGGAAAAGGACAACCTGCAGGACGGGGGATAAACTGTCGCGTCGGAAAAAGCTGCAGGAATCGAACCCACAACCATAGTGTGACAGGCCGTTATTATCTACCACTAGCCAACAAGAAGTCACTGGTTATTACAAAATAGTTTTACTAATCTAAATGCAATTTGTTCATATTTTTAACCTTATACAGTTAGGATAAATAGAATATTTTTGAGTTCTATTACCTTTTAGATTGAAAGATGGGTTTGTGGAAAAAATTTATTAAAGAATGAAATTCTACATAAAAAGTATGTGTATTCCTTTACGTTCTTAGTAAATCTCCTAAATAAATTCCTCAACTTTATAAAAGGTAACTTAAAACAAAAACATTGCCGGTTAAATTTTCCAACTAGGGATTCAATGACCGTTTAGCCAATCACAAGTTTTTGATTTTCTTCTGGTTAACTTTCTCCTAATTCAGTTTTCTACAACTCTCCATCAGAACATGATGGTTTTTTACTTCCATATCCATATTTTCATATAATCCTAGTATGGGCAATCTCAGGTGACCTTTGTACTTATCTTTCTCTCATTTAATGTTATATTTTTATTAACCTTATTTCCGATGTGGGTTTTCCACAAAGGTATTTTCTATTTTCAACCTTCTTTTTTCAAAGAAAAATTTCAAATTGCGAGGACGCAATTTATTGAAGGAGGGGAGAATGTAACACCCCAAGCTTCCACGATACACTTTTCTTTGAATAATACAGTAGAATGTGTTGTACGCAACTTCGAGATTCTAACACACCGCGACCAATCAAAATAGCCATTATGAATAGTAATACCCACTTTTTGAAATTATATATATTTTATATTTCAAAATGGACTTCATTTTTGTATTCGTAATATCGAAATTACCCTAAGTTTAATTTTTTGTAATTTTCAGAGAACATCCAATTTTTTATGAATGGTGAAAAATACCTAAAACATCTTTTTTAATCAAAATAATTTATAGTGATAAATTATACTATTTATTGGTTTTAAAGTATAATTAGAATATATTTTTATAATATTATCCAATGGAGGTCATTAGAATTAATTTCCCTTTGAAATTGGACATAAACAATTGTCAATCTTTTGATATATATTGTTTTTTTAAAACACGCTATTTGTTGTGACAGCAAGAATTAATTATAAAATTAATTAATGAAACTTATATGTTTATAATTTTTTAAAATAGACATCATTTTTGAATTAGGAATATCAATTATATCTTTGGGTGAAATTTTGGCATTGTTCTGAAAAACATCAATTTTTGATGAATAGTGAAACCACTAAGTGGTAGTTAAAAAACTGATTTTTTTCATTTAAATGAAACATTACCACTTCTGTGATTTGATTTTCAAAAATCCGACATACATGGTAGTAATTAGTAATTAAAATGTGGTTCAATGGGATTAAAATACTTTTTTAGTGAAAAGTAACTTTTAAGTTTAATTAATCATGATTAAAGGTAATTTGTGTAATTTAACGTAAAGATAATGTTATAATAATATGAAATTACCTTTACACTTGTCCTACCCCTATTGTATGAGTAATGGCAGACCAAGAAAATACATGGGTCAACTTGGGGACCCCATGGTGCCACTTTGGTAGGAAATGACATTAAAATATTTTTATTTAATGTTAAAATAAAAATGTCACAAACATGAGTTGTTTTACTAAAACAATTTTTAAATGGGGTTATAGAAGTCATATATTTGACTATAAATATTCATTTGAAAGATAAAAGGATTTCCTACATCATGATATTTGTTTTATAATTGTTAGAAATTAAATAAATTAAATTAGTTTTGACACCATGATGATGCAACGATTACCTCATTAATTAACGATTTAAATAAAATGAAAAGATAATGTAAAATCCAAGGCATAAACTTGTCAAAAACCTATTGGATGAGTATATTTGTAACCCTTATCACCTTATCCTAGATATATATCATTGTGGTACCTTTATAATCCGAAAATCATTTCATAATAAAGTAACATTTCAATCTTTCCAAGAGTGCCCCTTCTCTCCTCTTATAAAAGGCCCCCACCACTACCACCTTATTCACACCATCATGGCCTTTTGGCTCGGCAAAACTCTTCCCAAATACTCTTTCAACTTATCCCTATTACTCCTAGAAGCCTCACATCGGGCATAATTCTTCCCAACGAATCCTTTGGCTCAAATATAAAAGAGTTACACGATTTTAAGGTAATGTCTTCTTTTATGATCTTTTGTTTTATTTTTGCTTCTCAAATCCCATAAAATATTTTATTCCTTTATTTTATAAAAACATAAGTATATAAAATATAATAGGATTTTTTTATGATACGGTTTTGATTTACACTTACACACACCTTTGTATAATGGTTAAAGAACATACTGTTTCTGTGGGTGGCGAAATACTGACTCACAAAATGATGATTGTTCAATATTCTTTTAACACCTCTAATGGTGGCCATTTTTATGAAAATATTTTCATATATGATATATATATTATGTTTATGTTTTCCTTATTCTTCTTTATTTTTCATTTATAGCATACCTTTATGATTTCCATTATGGGTAAACGCGATAATTTCATTTTAGGAAGTGCGGACTACCGCCCCTCAAAGTGATTTGAATCGTTAATGCCATATGTGGGATGTATAAAGGATGGAGTAAATGGTATTATACATTATATTATAATGTAATTATTTTATAACTTTATATAATTATAACTTCATTCCATTAAATATGAAATAGAAATGAAAGTAGCGTTCATGCTTACGTACGGCTTACCGTCTCCATGAACGGTGCATGTCCTTTCTTATCTCTAAATGTTATGTAATATTATAAATGAATGTATATAATGGATATATATGATGTATATTATATCTACATCATGAATATAATTATGGATATAATAGATATTTTACCACATGAACAAAGTGTAATTATTAGAAGTTTATTTTTGACTCAAGTACCTAAGATCGACAAAACAACTATTATTAACTTAAATAATTACATAATGTTCATAACCTGGTAATAAGTGACATAAAAGGAATAATGAACTTGAAAAAGGTTCTTAAATAGGTATATATTAACTCTAGTTTATTATTCAGGAGGTTAAAGAGCGGTCGAGTCAAGTCGGACATGAGGTAAGGGAACTTCTTAACCCAATTTCTATTCTTTGGGTTAATATCCTACATTCAAATTATGTCATGATATTATTATGTCCTATCTTGTATTTGTACTTTCTTTATGTGTACTTATAGTGAATACACATAATAGATCTATTTTATTTAAAAAACATTCTTTGTAAGGAGATTCGTCTCAATCTCCATTCATTGAGGCATATTTTGTTGTACACACAAAATTATTTTATACGGTGTATAAACCCCTTTGACTTTTAAGTTTACTCAAAATAAATATTTTTATATGAAGCGTTTTACTAAACAACAAAAAGGAATGTTTTTATTGTTGTACGTATGCGGCGACAACGACTTCTCCGCCGTCGTGACCATTATTTGAGTTTCGGCTTCCTCTACAAGCCATAACTTTTTTTAAAATAAAAATAAATAACATGTTTTACTTTTCTTTAATTTTGGTATTGAAAATGGTTTTGATAAATTTTTTATTATATCAATGTGTTGTATTTATATTTTGTGACTGATGTGTGGAAATCTTATGTTTCCTTTATGCATGTTTTATGTGATACAATTATGTTATGGTTTGTGATATGTTTAAACCTATTCATATGAGGAATGCATTAGACTTAATAAGTGATGGGTGAAGCCCGCTATAGCTCCTGGATGCATCAGCATGTCTAATGAGAAAAACTAGTGTCTTGGCATGAGTCCTTGACAAAATCTTATTTGTAGTCTTGGCACGACGCCTTGGCTACGTGGTTATGATAGTCTGGCATTATGAATTCCATCATTATGAAAATGGTTATTGATATTTCATGTGATTATTCGACCAGTAGAATATCCATGTGAATATGTAAATGGCATTATAATATTTTAATTTTTCCATATTATGTTGAAGTTCATGTTTAAAAGGCTTTTTTTTAGTTCTACATTGCCTTAAATGTTTTTGTTTTTTTATGAAATATCCTGCTATGTTTTTATCCTTATTGAGCATTTGAGGTCACCCCTTTCAATGTTTTAATTTTCTAGGATGTGATGAGGTATATTATGAATGACCTACTGGGATAGTATGAGGGGATATGAAGACTGGATGTTTTTTTAGTAATTTTTTACATTACGATGTAATGTAAGACTTATGAATGTATATAGTGTTTCCAAGACTACTAAACTAATAGGTATTTAGAGACTTGATCCTTTGTGATCATTCCAATGTTATGCCAAAATGCACCAACTCTGGGTAACTGGGGCCGGGGCGTTACAAATATATCCAAGATTCTTAGTTTTCATGGTTTGGCAGGTTATTACTAGAGGTTTTTTAAAACAAATTTCACAGTTATCTAGTCCAATGACTAAGTTAACTCAAAAAGGTTTTAAGTTCATCTAGAAAAAAGAATGTGATGATTGTTTTCAGGAATTGAAAATAATATTGGTGAATGAGCCAGTTTTGGAACTACCTTCCTAAAATGTTGAGGTCGTTTTCTACTATGATGCTTCGTTGAAAGGACTTGGATGTGTCCTTATGTCGAATGATCAGGTAATTGCTTATGCTTCACGTCAGTTGAAACCTCCTGAGTTAAATTACCATACACATTATTTGGAATTAACTGCTACTGTGTTTGCTTTAAAAATTTGGAGGCATCATTTTTATGGAGTGAAGTGTGAAATATTTACTGATCTCAAATGTTTTGAAGTATATATTCACTAAAAAAGAATTGAACATGAGACATAGGAGATGGTTGTAATTAATCAAGGATTATGATTGCACAATCCATTACCATTTGGGAAAAGCAAATAATGTGGCTGATGCATTGATTCGAAAAAGTAATACTTCATTAACCATGTTACGTTTGGAATGAGATCCTTTGGTTTTTTATTTGATGAACTTTGGCAGAGAAGTTGTTGGTACAAGAAATTCTTCTATTTTGTATCTAGTGTCAGTGAAGATATCTCTATCAGAAAAAATAATGAAAGCGCATAAAGAAGATAGTGACTTGCAGAAAAATGTAGATTTGGTTCAGAAGAGTATGATCCTTAATCTTAACATTGATAATTATTGTGTTTTGAGATTTGGGAAGAGATTATGTGTGCCTTGTGATTCATAGTTGAAGAATGAGTTGTTATGTGAAGCTCATAGTTCTCCGTTTTCAGTTCATCCTAGTAATACTAAGATGTACTTAGATCTTCGCGAGTATTACTGGTGGGATGGAATGAAAAGAGATATTGCTAATTTTACATTGATGTGTTTGACTTGTCATCATGTTAAAGCTGAGCAGAAGTTACCGAACGGAATGCTTCACCCTTTACCGGTGTCAGAGTGGAAATGTGAAAATATATCCATAGGCATTTTTATGGGATTACCAAAGACATCTCGAGGTAATAATGCAATCTGTGTTATTGTTGATCGATTGATTAAATGTGCTCATTTCCTTCATATTCGTAATACTTTGTCTCTAGATTATCTTTCTCATTTGTATGTTAAAGTGCTAGTCAGGTTGCATGAAGTTCCCCTCTCCATTGTATCTTATCGGGATCCCAGGTTTACATCTAACATTTGGAAATGTCTACAGAAGTCTTTGGGTACTGAATTAAATTTTAGTACAACATTTCATCCACAACTAGATGGGAAGTCAGAACGAAAAATACAGATATTGAAGGATATTCTACGTGCTTGTTCACTGGATTATCAGAGAAGCTGGGACCAACATCTTTCTTTGGTTGAATTTCCTTATAATAACAGTTTTCATTCCAGTATACAGATGGCTCCATTTAAAGATTCATATGGAAAGTGTTGTCGAACTCAAGATTTTTGGGATGAAGTAGGTGAAAGGAAGCTTATGGGACCCAAATTGGTAGAAAAAATGGAAGAAAAAGTTCAGTTGATTCAGAATAACATGAGAACATCTGAGAGCAGACAAGAAAGTTGTGCAGATAACCAGAGGAGGGATCTTTCTTTTGAGGTAGGTGATAATGTCTTTCTCAAATATTTTCCATGGAAATGTTTGATGCCTTTTGGTAATAAGGGAAAGTTGAGTTTGAGGTTCACTGGACAATATGAAATTCTTGAGAACGTTGGTTTAGTTACATACAGAGTGGATTTACCACCATGTTTATCCGAGGTACACAATGTATTTCATGTTTCGATGTTGATAATGTATATGTCAGAACCATCTCATTTTATGATGGAAAAGGTAGTTCAGTTGGAATAGAATCTCTCTTAGGAAGAACAACCAGTCCAGATTCTTGACCATAGAGAGCAAGTGTTGCGCAATAAGATAATTCACCAGGTAAAGGTTTTGTGGAAAAACAATATGGCTGAAGATGAAATGTGGGAATCTGAAAATGCTATGAGGGATAAATACCCCATTTATTTGGATAAGTGAATTAAAATTATGAGGACGAAATTTCAAAAAGGGGGGAAGGATGTAAAATCCCAAGTAAATAAATAATAATATATTTGTATACTTATTAATATTTTTGAATTAAATATTAATTTTACTTTAAATTGGTTTCTATGTTTGATTACGTACCCGATACGCAACAACGAGTTTCTTCGAAATCTTATGTTGCACACTAATAATATAATATTATTATTTTAAATGGTAGTTAACTCCAAGCCGTTGTATTGGCGGGAATTAAAAAAACTAACTACAATATGATTATACATGTATTTACATTTATCCAATAAAAGTTAGAGGCTTAAAATGGGAATGAATCTAATTTTTAGCATAATTTACATTTCAAGGCCGATTTCCCTCCATTTAATGGAGAACACTATTAAAATTTAGTTTTGGTCACCTTTATATGTTCCATTTGACCAAATTAAAATTATTCTTTTGATTTGCAACATAAAATTTTACTTTGGGTAATTTTTTGGTATTTTTCAGATGAAATTCATTTTTTAATGAATAGTGGAAAATACTATATTTTAATTCAAAAGTGACTTTTAATATAATTTATTTATACGGTTAGATTATCATTTTAATTGTTTTTAATGTGAAATTAAAATATATGTTTTCCCTTTAATCTAATTATGGTCATTGAAATTAATTTCACTTTGAAATTGGACATAAACAAGTGTTGATCTTTTGATAGTTTTTGTTTCTTAAAAACACGCTATTCGTTTTGATAACGGGAATTAATTTTAAAATTAATTAATGGCAATTCTATTTTATGAATTTTTAAAAATAAACATCATTATTTAATTTGGAATATCAAATATAGCTTAGCCTGAATTTTTTTTTTTTTTCTGAAAAACATCTATTTTTGATTAATAGTGAAACCACTTAGTGGTAGTTAAAAAAATAAAATTTTCATTTAAATGTAATTTTACCGCTACTGTGAATTGAATTCTAAAAATCCGACATAAATGTATGTTATAATGAAGTAAAATTTGATTCATTAAGATGAAAATATTTTTTGGTAAATAGTTACATTTGACTTTTATTTACCACAGTTAAAGGTAAATAGGGTAATTCAAGGTAAAAAGAATATTTTAATAATTAAAAATTAGCTTAACACTTGTCTAAACCATATTGGTTGAGCCATTAACGACCATGGGTATATTTAGGTCGATTTTGGGACCCCTTTGAGCCACTTGAGAGTGATAATGGCAATTTAGATTAATTAATTTATTGTAAAGGCAAAATTGACATTAACAAAAATCTTTTAGAAATTAAATTTTATAAGGCGTTATATAAATTATCATTTCGACTATAAATATTAATTGGAAAGGATTTACTAATTGATGATATTTTTCTATAATTATTAGACATCAAATAAATTAAATTATTTATGACACAATAATGATGCAGCATTTACCTCATTAATAAATGATTTAAATTAATAAGATTATAATGATTAAAAAATTATCCAAAACATGTCCAATTACGATTGGATGATTTTATTTCGACCATGAGACATCTTATCTTCATCTTTAATGATTTTTGGACCATTATAAACAAAATATAATTAAATAATAATATAATAGTTTCACACTTTCTTAAAGAGCCCCTCCCTCCGCCTTATAAAAGGAGACCACTTCTAAACAATTCCTCACACCAGTAAAGACATTTTGTTCTTCCAAAATCTTCCCAATTAAGCTCCAAACATCCCTCTCCTCCACCTATAATCCTTACCTTAGGTATAAGGCACTTCAAGAATTTCTTTTGATCAAACCAAAGGAAGTTACCCAAATTAAAGGTAACTGTTTCTCCTAAATTATTTTCTTTTATTTTACTTCTCCAACCACTAAACACATTTTTTAATTTATTTTGTAACAAAAAGATTATCCACAATATACTAGGATGTTGGTATGATAATTATTATAACTACACATACACACACCTCCATCAAATAGATGAATAACATAATGTTTCTATGGATGGAAAACTAACGGCTCACGAAACGATGATTGTTCGATTATCTCCTACCACCTCTCATGGTGGCCATTATGATAGAACATTATTTATATATGATATATATTATCTTTATTTTTTATGCTTCTTTATTTTCCATTTATACCACGCCTTTATGGTTTCCATAGTGGTTCAACATGATAATCTCATTTGAGGATGTGCAGACTACCGCTCCCTCAAAGTGATCTGACTCATTAATGACTTATGTGGGATGTATAAAGGAAGATTTAATGATATTATATATGTTATAATACTGTAATTATAATATACCTATGTATAATTATGATTTAATACCATTAAAGTATGAAATATAAATGAAAGTGGCGTTCATGCGTACGTACATCTTACCGCCTCCATGAATGGTGTATTTCATTTCTGACCTCCATATGTTATGTAAAATTATAAATACATGTATATTATGGATATATATATATATGATATATAAATCATTAATATCTTTCTGGATATAATGAATATTTTACCACAAGAACAAAATGTAATTATTAGAAGTCTATTTTTTACTTAAGTACCAAATATAGACAAAATGAATGTTATTAACTTAAATGGTTACATAATGTTTATAACATGGTAATAAGTGATATAAAAGGAATAAAAAACTTGAAAAATATTCCTAAGAAAGTATAAATTATCTTTATTTTATTATTCTGGATATTAAAGAATGATTGAGTCAAGTCAGACACTAGGTAAGGGACTTCGTCTCAACCTCCTTTCATTGAGGAATATTTTGTTTTAATACACAACATTCTTTTATACGATGTATAAACACCCATTTCTATTCAAAAGGAATATTTTTCTATAAAGAATTCTACTAAATGACAAAAAGGAATGTTTCATTTAACAGAAGCGGTGAAAATGACCTTTTCCGCCGCTGTGAGTATTATTTGATCTTTGGTTTCCTCAACAAGTTGTAATGTTTATAAAAGAAAATAAATAATATATAATAGATTATGTATTTTGGTATTGAAAATGGTTTTTATAATGGATTTTTTATGTAAATATATTTAAGTGATATATTGTGATTGAAATGTGGAAATGTTTTCTTTCCTTTATATTTGTTTTCATTCTTATGATTTTATAATGGTACTTGGACATTTGAAGGGTGGTTACATGATAAACCAAATGATGGGTGGTGCCATGAATACCAGGATGGGTGGTTACATAATAATCTCCAATGCATTGGGTATGGTAGTAAGCTATATGGATATACTATTTAGTGATATGTGTGGAAGTTTACCTTATGGTTATTCCATTTAAGTATGTTTATAGCCCAAGTTACCTTTTTATATTATCTGTTCCTTATATGGGTTTTACGATAATCTTTTGGTTACAAAAGTTTATGTAATGATCTTTTATTCATTGAATAATATTTACTACTTCCTAAATTTGAAAATTATTAGTTACGTTAAAGTATACATGGTTTACTTGTTGTTTTGAAAAAACTAACAATTTTCCTTCTTTGTGTATCCCTTACTGTTATTTTTATACTCATCCCTTGTTTTGACATGTTTTTCACAGGACATAATGTGGAATAGGGTCAAGGATAGTATCATGGAAAAGTCAGGCTATCTTAAATATAGAATTAGACGTGACACTTTTTTTTCAAGAGTTATTATTTTGTTAAAAAATGGAAACTCTGTAGAAGTGTCTACTTTGTATTCTTTTGATATGTAATAGTTATGTGTAATTTTATAAAACTCTAAAAATGAAAACATCCTCAATGTGAATTATTCATTTAATTCAATATTATGTAAGGTTTAAGGTCGGGTCCTTACAGATGGTACCCTAACCTTAGGTAAGCCTTCTAAAAATAAACGGCTCCCGGGAGCTGATAAAAAAATCATTAATATGAGGTAAATGATACTATTTTTTTACTATAATGTTATTTAAGTCTCTATAACCACGTAAAAGTCTCATTGAGAAATCATAATTTAAAATAAATGAAAAGAGCACCCTATGGTGAGGTTCTGGGTCGTATGAAGACATTATCTAATAATTTTTGCAACTATTTCTTTTTTAATTCTAGAAGATCTATTGGGGCCATTTGATAAACAGGTTTTGAAATTAGTTTTGCACTAGGAACTAAGTAAACAGTAATCTCTACATCTCGATTTGGAATAACACCAGGCATGTCATCGGGAATGACATCCAGGTATTCATTTACTACTCGTACATAATTAATCAATATAGTTATCTTATCTTCAAAAATATGATCATGATAACATTCATTTTTATCCATTATTAGTTTCTTATCTTCATGATATGTTATTAATGGTATGGGTTCAATCTTGTACAAAAGCAGAAATTCATTCAGAGAAATAAATTCATTTTGTCTACAATCTACCATAGAATGATCTAAAGCAAGCCAGTCTATACACAAATTAATAGAAAACTCTACTAGAGGCAAAACTACAAGGTTCGTAGGTAATCTATCCCCACAGGCAAGGATATGATGATTCTTATAATTTCTTTTTTCCAAAATTTTTCCTCTAAGTGTTTTTAACATGAGATCTATTTTCATTTCATGAGTTGGAATTCAATATTTTTTTGAAAATTTCTCATAAATGAATGAATGTTTAGACCTAGAATTAATCAACACATTTGTGAAATTTTTAAAAACATTCAATTTACCTGATACCACCTCATTTTAGGGCACAACATCAACTGATGTGGTTACAGATGCCAAAACCATCTGTTTATTACCTTGCTGAATCCATGAATGAGTGACAAGCATTGGAAACACTTTAGAATAATGAAACAATTCCATGTAGTTAAATCGTCTCACCATCAATGTCTAATTAATTGTAGGACCACTTCCTTACACTCACGATTCATGATTCCAAAAGTTCCACATCAGTATAATTTCCCATAATAACCATATATTCACTAGGAATCAATTTATCATACTTTTCACAAGAAGGTAAATTAATTTTCTTACGTCCTGGAAACCTTGATGAGTTCTTCCCCATTGCCTGCCAAACTGACGGCTTCTTAATCTATTCATCCCAAGGAACATATGTGTCAGAAAACACCATCTCATCTTTCTCAGCATGACCAACAATCTTCTCCTAACTTTTACACTCTTTTGAGGCCAAATATCATTAAAAAAATATGATTTAGAGAAGAGTAAAATCAATTAATTTTACATTCAAAATCCTGTGTAAAATCTAGTAGATACCTGACCAGTCCTTTAAAATTGGATTTAAATGTTGCCACTGAATCATCATCTTTCTGCTTTAGTTCCCAGAATTTTCTCTCTTTTAGAAGTCGAAAACTGTAGAAAATATATTTTTATTGAAAAAGACTCTTAAAATCATCCCATTCCAAACTATCAATATCATATATTTCTCTCGTATTACTAACATGATACCACCATTGATCGAATTCACCATGAAAATGATAAATTAATAGTATTACCTTTGGATGTTCTGAATATCCCATGAAATCAATTATCATATCTATGGAATTGGTCCATCCCTCAACTCTCACTGGATATGTGGTTCCACATAATCCTGGAGTATGTTGCCTCATAAAATTCTCCACAAAGTCATGTTTCTTTGCAGTTTATCATGTTCTCCTCTAGAATAGATACCAAAAACTTTTTTTTCTTGAGTCAACATATATAAGGACCCATCAATAAACATTACATAATAGTGAATTAAATGGATAATTCACATTGAGTGTCTCTTCAGGTTTAGAGTTTTATAAAATTAGGTCATAAAATTAACATAACAACATGAATATTACACGAAGAAAATTCTACTCAAAATACATTTTTCATAAAATAAAAACTATTAAAAAAAAGAGTCTTGTCTACTTCCATGTTTTAGACAGCATGACTTTTCCATGATCCCATCCATGACCCTTATTCATCTCTAAGTCATGCGGAGAATATTTCAAAAATGTATGATGAGCCTAAAAATCTCAGTAATGGATATAAAATAAATAATGAAAACGTTATCCCATTAATAAATACAAAACAACGGAACCATACTTTTCAACCATAACATACCTTAGGAAATCATAATATTTATGAATAACATAGAGAAATCATAAATCATAAGGGTAACTTGTGAAATCTATATCAAACATACATTTTAGATATCATAGCTACATAGGTATTCAAATTTGGAATACCCATCATAGTATATTCTATAAATCTCTTAGGATAAACATTCACATTTACCTTTTTCACATTACCCAATGCATTGGAGAGAAATATTGGGCTCACTCGCCATAAGATTATCACAGAACTACCCATATACGTAAACAATTCACAATAGCCATAAAATATTCATAACACATAAAATTAACATAATGGGAATATAAAATTTACACAATTTAATCACAATATATCATTTCAAAATATTAAAAAAATCAATTATTTTATCAAACCATTTTTGAAAGAATTTAAAATAATAAATAAAGAGATTTTTTTAATCAAAGTGTCTCATACCACTTCGATGCTTCTGAAAGAAATTTCAATTTCAAAACATTCATGTCCGTATGAATAAATCCTTAAAAAAATTTAAAACATATACATTAATGTGAAATATTTTGAAGAATAAACCTTTAATCATATAAAAATATATTTTAGTTAAAGATTTTTTTACCAAACTGAGAGACCCTAAATTACAAATAATTGAGGAATAACATTTAATCATAATTAATAATATCATGAGAATAAAGTTATTCATGATATAATATGAAAAATGTCATTATATACGCCATATAAGAGTGAATTGGTGCATATCAACAATGAAGTCTCAATGGAAAGGTAAATTGTGACGAAATCCATTATAAAGATGTCATCGTCGGATTAAGGGTAAATAAATTACATAATTATGTATGAAAAATATCAATACACAAAAGTGTATGTTGAGTGTTTAAAAATCTATGGTTAGTCACTTAAATTCATAGAACTACATAATTAATAAGTAGATTTTTAACCAAAAAATTAAAATTGGGTTAAGAAGTTTTCTTACAGAAATTCGACAGCCTAACGACGTCACATAAAAATTCATAAAATAAGTTGACGGGAGAGAAAATGATATATCATCACTTGGATATATATTTTACATAATTAAGGATATATAATAACATATCCGAATATAATAATATGTAAATTAATAGACATATCAAAAAAAGAAGTCTTTTAAAAAGATGAGGGTGAAAGGTTCCCTTTCCGATTTGGTAACATACAAAACATACACCCCATGAAAGAAATATCGGACAATGAATATTTAAATGACCATAAATAAAATTATATTACACAAATAATACATTCATGGGAAGTAAATTTACCACACACAAAAAATAGTCGCTAATATAGCATGAATCTCGCAGGAATAAAAAATGATATAAAAAACCCTTACCACATTTTAATCAATTTAGTCATATGAGAAAAATTCAATAACCATAAAATGAATAACAGAATATCAAAAATATAAATAGAATCATGATAATATATATCAAATGGAAGTACACAATACACCACATTCAATAAAAATGTGGTGAACAATTTAAATCTCATGGAATTAAAAGTGAGATAAGAAATCACTCTCATCGTGTCCAACTTGACTCAATCGTTCTTTAATCTCCTGAATAATAAACTAAAGTTAATTAATACTTTCTTAAGATCCTTTTTGAAGTTTATTATTCCTTTTATATCACTTATTACCATGTTATTAACATTATTTTATCATTAATGTTATTAACAGTTGTTTCATCGATATTTGGTACTTGAGTAAAAATGAACATCTTATAATTACAATTTTTCTATGTCATCAATAAAACAATTTCTCCTAAATGATATTCATGATATATATATATCATATATATCATATATCTCATGTATATATATTTATTTATAACAATATATAACATTTATAGATAAGAAATGGAATGCACTTTTCTTGGAGACGGTAAGCTATATGTACGCATGAATGCTAATATAAAGTCTATTTCATACTTTAATGAAATTAAAACATAATTATACATAGTTATATTATAATTAAAGTATAATATCATATATAATACCATTAACTCTATCCTTTATACATCCCACATATGGAATTCATGAATTATATCACAATGAGGGGGCGGTTGTCCTCACATCCTAAAATGAAATTATAGTGTTTATCCATTATGGAAACCATAATGTTATTATATAAATTAAAAATATAGAAGCATAAAGAAAACATAAACATAATATATATCATATATATTTACAGTTCCATCATAATTTCCACCAAGAGGGGCGGTAGGAGTTAATTGAACAATCATCATTTCTTGAGGAGATAATTTTCCATCCACAGAAACATTATGTTAATTACACACTAGATCGAGGTGTGTGTATGTTTAGTTCAAATACACCTTATAACAACATACTAGTATATTGGGGATACTGTTTTGGTTTGAAAATAACAAAATAAAAAGAGTTTTGGGGGATCAAGATGTACAATAAAACAAAAGAACTTAAGAGAAGATGTAACCTTTAAATAGGGTAACTCCCTTTGGTTTGAACTAAAAGGGTTTATTGAAGTGTTTTATACCTAATTTATGGATTATAAGATAAATATAGGGATCTTGGGAGCTTATTAGAGTATATTAATCACGGGCCAAAATCTTGAGATGTGTGAGAAATGGGTAAGATGTGAGGGGTTTTTATATGGGAGAGGAGGGGCTCTTTAGGAAAGATTGAAACAATTATAATACTATCACCTCATCTTCAGTTTGAAAATGTAAAATAATCATTCAAGCCTATTTTAAGATGACTCATGGTCGAAATAAAATCATTCAATAACAATTGGACTGGTTTTGGTTATTAGTTTGAAATTTATAATCTTATTTATTTAAATCATTTATTAATGAGGTAAATATTTCATCGTTATTGTGTCATAAATAATTTAATTTATCTGATGTCCAAAAATAATAATAAAATTCAGTGATGTAGGAAATCTTTATATATTTTCATATAATATTAATTGATGAAATTATATCTTATATAACACCATGTAAAAGTTGATTTACTAAATGAAATTTCTTTCTGCCATTTTTGTCTTTACTTTAAATTAATCAATATAAAGTGTCATTGTTACTCCCATGGGGATCTATGGGGTCCCAAATTCAAACCAAGGATACCCATTTTCAGATAGTTAACTACTAATAGGATTAGGACACATGTTAGGGTAATTTAATATTATTATAATATTATATTTTACCCTTATTAACTATATTTACATTTTAATCATGTTAAATAAAATATTTAATGTAGTGAATATTTAAAATGTCTAAGCATAAAAGTTACCTATTTACACAATTTGGACCTACTAATTCCAATTATGTAATCAATTTTTCTAAATTTAAAACAATGAAATGGTAGAAATTAATTTAAAATTAATTCCTATTGTCAAAACAAATAGCGTGTTTTTAAGAAATAGTTACTATCAAAATATTAAAACTTGTTTATGTCCAATTTCAAAATAAAATTACTTTTAATGACCAAAATTAGATTAAATAGTACAAATATATTATAATGACCTTTTAAAACCAATTAAAAATATAATCTAACAATATAAATACATTATATAAAAAGGTATATTTGAATTAAAATACAGTATTTTTCACTATTAATTAAAAAAATAATTTTATCAGAAAAATACCAAAATTTTATACAAAGTAAATTTTCATGTCCCGATTATAAAGAAAAATTTTATTTTGTAAAACAGAACATTTATGTCTGAAAAAACTAGATTTAATGATAATTCTTCATTAAAATGTGGCAAATCGACCTTTTAAAGAAAATTATGCCTAAAATTAGATTCATTCACATTTTAAGCCTCTAACATTTATTGGATAATTTTAAAAACATTTAACAAACGTATATAATCTTATATTAGTTAGTTATATTCATTCCCTCTAATAAAACAGCTAGGCGTTAACTACCATTTTATATAATAATATTATATTATTAATGGGCAATGTTAGATTTCCAAGAAACCCATTGTTGTGTATTGGGTACACCATCGAACATTGCATCCCCTTTAAAGTAAAGATAACATTTAATGAAAAACATTATTAACTATGAAAAGTGTCTTATTCCTTATTTATTTGGGATGTTACATCCTTCCCACATTTTTGGAATTACGTCCTCACAATTTTAATAGAGGGACTGAAAACTTCATTAAATATCCCACATCGGAAAAGAGTTAGTAATATTATCACCATAAAATAATGAAAGAGAAGTACAAAGGTTTCCCAAGATAACCCATACTAGGATACCATATAGGGAATCATGGATATGGAAGAGATAACAAATGGTCATGTTCTGATGGAGAGTGATAGGAAATATGATTAGGAGAAAGTTAACCACCAAAAAATCACAATCATATGATTTGTTAAACGGTCATTGATTACCTTATAGGAAACGTAAACCAATAATGTTTTTGATTTACATTACTTTTAATAATTTTGATGAATTCATTTAATACATAAATAAAAACATAAGGAAATATAATTACCTTCATATAGAGTTTCATCCTTCAATAAGTTTCTTCCAAATAATAATCATATCATCAAGAAATGAGCATTCAAAAAGACATGTTCACATCAAAATCACAATAATCATCTTATAGAGAATCAAATTATCCACAAAAGAAGATCTATATAATTACCTTGTATTTAGACATAAACTAAAACCAAAATTGTTAGTATGATATCAGATAATACCCAAATGGTATATCCATTAAAACAAATACATCTCTTAATCTTTTAAATTCAAAAAAAAGTTCCCAAATTTCAAGAAAGACCATTCAATGCATAATTGTCCTTAAAATACATCAGAATAATACAAATGAATATTGAAAACCAAAACTCATAAGGATTTAATCCCATAGTCTTCCACAATAAATCATAACATTTATCTCTAAATAGCATCAACTACTCTTAATGTCTCATACTGAAGTGTAATTAACCTAATCACATATTCTATATGATAGGTAAGTCATTTCCATAAATAAACAAAATATCCATATTTCCAAAATAAAACATAAATTCCTCAAAAAATAATATTTCAATCATTACTCCACAATTTAAATCCCATAGTATTCCATTTTCCTTAGAAATATATTATTACAAATAGAGAGAACACCTTCTAAAATAACCTTTATAACTTAATTACCAAATAATTTCTATAATACGTTTATCCATTTGATAAAACATAAGATCAAATTATTCTTGATCCATAAAATCATTTAACATAAATAATTAGTCATACTAACCAGGAACTTCATGTAGGCTAGTTGTTAGAAATAAGCCCTTGCGGCCATTGGTTGTGGGTTCGATTCCCGCAACCTTGCTGGACGCGATGGGTTGTCACCCTTCCTACAAGTTGTCTTTTTTGTAAAACCATATAATTTTATAACAGTCCCCAAAATTAGATAGGTTCTTCAAAAATAACCATAACATATTTTAAACACAAGAGTTCTCATTGCATCTCCCATTTCATTCATTATCTTATTAAGTAAACTACTACAGTTTCTTTCACATCTATTTTTATGTTGGTTCCTACAAGATCCAACCGTTTACTAATAATGTTTGTGTGATTTTATCCATAAAATAGTCATATATTCTCTTATAAGGAGGGTAAAAAGAAAGATATACTTATTCATGTTATCACAAACTCATAAGATTTATCTAAAATAACCATGAATCTTTCTAACATGATAAACATTATGGTTATGTCACTCATTCTTAAATAACAACCTAACCTCTAAAGTAATATAAACCGACCTATGATACCAACTATAAGGACCCATCCATAAAAATTACATAATCTTGAATTAAATGGATAATTCACAGTGGGGATCTTTTTTGGTTTAGAGTTTTCGATAATTAGGTAATAAAATTTACATAAATACACGATTATTACATGTAGACAATTCTACACAGTATCCATTTTTTCATAAAATAAAAACTCTTGAAAAAAAAAGACATGTATAATTCCATGTTTTAGATAGCATGGATTTTCCTTGAACCCATCATTAACCCTTATTCATCTCTATATCCTATGGAATACATTTCAAAAACTTGGGTTAAGAATAAAATGATCAGTATGGGATATAATGTAATGCCTGGACATAATAGGTCCATTCTTGTGTTAAAATATGCTATTTGAGGTGTTCCTGGAGGTCAAGGTGACTTATCCCCAACAATTTTTCAATATTCTATTTTGGTGAATAGTTCCAACGGCCGACTATTGTGAACAGTGCAATAGTGACCATCTATGAACAGTGCATCGGTGACCTTAGGTGAATAGTGTCATCAGTATCCTTCTATGAGCAGTTCTATTGGTGAACAGTTCAATCTGTAACCTCTAACATTAAACTCTCTTTCCTTTTCCAAATTTCTAATTTTGTGAACAGTTCCATTGGTGAACAGTTCTATCGGTAACCTCTAACGGTAACCTATGTTTCCTTTTCCAAATTTATAATTCTGTTAACAGTTCCATATGTGAACAGTTCTCTCAGTAACCTCTAATGGTATCCTCTTTTTCCTCTTCCAATGTTTAAATTTGGTGTACAATGTTTCCAACATCCAACATTTTTTGCCCTTTTAAATTTCCTTGGACATAAAATCCATTTAAAGCCTCATTGTAAGGACTCTTAAGGCCGATTCAAATTCCATAAATCCAAATATTAATTATTCCTAATTCCTTAGATGTTTTTAAATGTTCAAACTCTGTGGTTTAATGTGATCCACTGTTAATGGGAAATTAAGTGTATCTTAAACTTTTGCTCTATTAAATATTCACAAGGGACAAGATATCTTCCTCCCTTAATCTCCCTCATTGATCTTGGAAATGAGATTCTAGAAACTTTCAATCCTTACCGAAAAATATTAACAATAAAACATTCCTCCAAGGATTTGTTCTGCTCTGTTTTGATGCAATCGAGCTATATCTATCGATCTTCGATATAATTTGCGTTTTATAATCACACTTTTGGGGTTTTTCTTCTCATGTTTCTCCTTTCCATATTATTACATGTAATTCCCATTCTTCTAATAGGGTTTTCATGGGTTTTGGTTGGCATAGTCGTACAATGGCATCCTCGGGTGGATACAATTTATGCGAGAGGAGAATCCTGACCCATTGGGTATATAAAGTACGTCAAGAACTATTTGAGGTAGGGGATTCGTGGTTTCTTTTTTCTTTTAAGTGTACCTGAATTGTTAGAATATTTTATCCTACTAGACAACAGTGAAATTGAAATAATAAATATTTTAACCAGATAAATAAATTGATATCGTTCATATGTTATTTCTCCTTGTTTTATAGATAGTGTGATATCCATGATTTCTTATGTTAACTGTTCAGTCTTGATGAAAATTTATAAATAATGTAAACTCGAATTAATTGATATTTTCTTGGATAATGATAAAGTGGAATGTAAAAAAATTTGGTTATTGTTGTAATTTTATGTTAATCAATTTGGCACAGTAAGCATGTTTAATCATTTTATATAGCTTACTGGTTAGGTTCCCCGAATTTTTTGGAACAAAAAATTTATAAATCGGTTAATCTAAGATGGATTAAAGAACTATTGGTTGTTAAAAGATAATTCCTTGAAGGTTTATGATTTACCCAATCGATTGATAAATGGCCAATATCCCAATTTAAGTGATTTTTGTTTTCCTGCTGCTTATAATGTGATGTGAGCCTGGATGGCTGTTGTGATATGTGGGGGCATGGAGTCTTTTGGTTGTGGCAGCATTTTATGCCTAGAGTGGCGAGATGCATCTGTTTATGCATGTGGGTGTCGGGGAGGACATCAGGGATGATGGAATGGTATGGATGTGATTAGTGAATGGTTGCAGATTCATATGGGTTGATTGTCTACTTTACTTTTCCCAACATCTCATGGAAGCTGTTCTTTCTTACCCTTCTTCCGAAACAGTCGAATATGTGAGGGGAATGCCACATGCTTTTTGTGTTTAGCTTCTCATCGAAGGATGGGTCTACGCTCTTGTTATAACCAGTAATGACTCGACGGGTAGTACATCTACTCATCGTGTTGAGCCCCCTTGTGTTTAGTAGCATAGAATGTTTTTATAGAATGCTTGGGAATGTGGGAAAGTAATTCTATAATGAATAATTCAATAAATGGTGTTAACCCATGGGGTTGGAGTGGCTGGAACATAATGATAAGGTTGTAATCTTTAATGGGAAAGTGGACTTTGGGTGTGATGCTAATTAATTTAATGAGGAATTATTCATGGTTCATTAATTTTTAATGAATTAATTAACATAAAGTGAAACTAGTAAAAAAAGGAATGATATAATGTTTTAAATATCTTTAAATGGTTGTGTGCTTATAGGATACCTAGTCTTAGAAGTGGTAGCCCGAAGTCTGAGAGACAATAGATGTAGTTTAGTATAAAACTATGATATTCCCACAGTGTGGTGTGAGAGATTGTATATTCTGTATATTCTGTGTTTCTATATGCTACTCCACCCTTTCAGTTATGGAAACTGACACACTGAGGATTCTGATCCCTCGGTGTGTTTTCCCCAACATTCTGGTGGGAGGATGAATGGCTGAATACCCCCTTTGTCCCCACTCACTTATCTTGGTAGATACTTGTGCTGGTGGGCACAACGGTAAGTCTTCCCCATATATGTGTGTAGAAGGATGTGATGGCTTGTGGTTATTCACACACCTATATTCTGAATATATTATCCTACGGACTACTATATGTGTAACGTGTATAGGCTATGGTGGCATGAGGATCCTTAATCGGTGTATGAGCTGTAATGGATTGAGGTATAATACACAATGTATAATACACATTATGCATTCTATGGTGGCTCCCAGAAACTTCCTGGTTACTTTCTGGCATGAACGTGATTGTTTTGTTGCACAAGGTGCATATTGTAGTTCTTCGCCTAGGTGTCTGCGGGAAAACCTTTTTAGAGAGAGATGCTTAGAACGTACGACGTTGGGGTATAAAGGAAAAACAGTGGTGAAGTAGTACTGGGGTATCCTTGATATTCTTTTTTATATGATATATTCTTCTATGTGTTACATGGTGAGAGTATCCATGGTGAGGCTAGGAACTTAGTATACACATTTAGGTGACGAGTTAGTTTCACTTGTTGATCATTGTTCTTCAGAATGATTTATTTACTTTTTCACGAGAGGAATCAAGGAGGATCCTACTGAGTATACTGTTATACTCACCCAATGTATATGTAAACTTCTTTTTAGGTCATTTGGAGAAGGTTGTCGAATATGATAGTTAATACTAACAAGTGGTTGCAGGAGCAGTTTGGGCTTGTAGTTGCTGCTATTTTACTTTGTTTTGGGTACTTGATGTTTCCCCTTCTAGTTCTAGTAATTTTGCATGACACTACATATGTGAACTTGGGTTTTCTTTTATATTTCAGTTCCTAGTTGGAGTTGGTTGGTGTAAATATTATATTTAACTTCTGCATGTGTTCTCTTAGAGGGTAATTCCTCTCATCCGTGTGTTTACTATACCATTTGTGCTAGTCACCAACCCGGGGCCTACTAGAGTCAAAACTCGGGGGTCATTATCTCCCTTCTCACATTACCATCCCAGTTGGGGTAAAAATTATGGGGAGGGGGTGGTGACATATAAAATAAGTAATTAAAACATTATCCCATTAATAAATACAAAAAAATGAAACCATACTTTTCAATCTTAACATACCTCATGAAATCATAAGATTTAAGAATAACTCATAAAGATCATAAATCATAAAGGTAACTTTTGGAATACATATCAAACATACATTATAGTTATCACAGCTACATAGGGAGTCAAATTTGTAATACCCCTCACGGTATATTCCCTTAGTCTTTTAGGATAAGCATTCACATTTACCTCCATCATGTTACCCAATGCATTGAAGATCTATCTGGGGCTCACCAGCCCTAGGTTTATCACGGAACCACCCATGTACGTAAACAATTCCCAATAGTCATACCATATTCATAACCCATACAACAAACATAATGGAAAGATAACATTTCTACATTTCAATAACAATATATCATTTCAAAATATTGAAATAATCAAATCTTTTATAAAAACATTTTTTAAACCATTTAAAATATTAATGAAAGAATTTTTTTTTTCATCAAAGTGTCTCATACCACATTGAATCTTTTGAAAGAAATTTCAATTTCAAAACATTCATGTATATATGAATAAATCTTTAAAACCAATTTTAAAACATAGACATTAATGTGAAATATTTAAAAGAATAATCCTTTTAAAATTTAAAAAGATATTTTAGTTAAATAGTTTTTTACAAAATGAGAGACCTAAGAATACAAATAATTGAGGAATAAAATTTAATCAGAACATAATAATATCATGAGAATAAATGTATTCATGATATAATATTCTAAAAGGTGGTATATACACCATATAATATTGAATTGTTGCATATCAACAATTAAGTCTCAATGGAAATTTAAATTGAGACAAAATCCCTTATAAAGGCGGTATCCATAGATTTAGGATAAATAAATTACATAATTAAGTGTGAAAAATATAAATAAATTTAATATAAGTGTCGATTAAGTGTAAACAAATCAGAGTTTATTCACAAATATTCATATCAAGACATAATCAAGAAGTAGAGGTTTAACCCAAAAATTGAAATTGGGTTAAAAAAGTTTTCATAAATAAATAAAATAGCCTAACGCCGTCACTTTAAAATTCAGAAAATAAGTTGATGAGAGATAAAAGGATATATCATCACATGAACTTAAAATTATAATTAATAAGTATATTTAATAACATATCCCAACATAATAATATGTAAATTAAAAGACATAACAAAAATAAGTCTTTTAAAAAGAGGAGGGTGAATGGTTCCCTCACCGATTAGGTAACATACAAAACATACACCTCAAGATGGAGAGATCACACAATGAATATGTAAATACCAATAAATTAAATTATATTACACAATGAATACAATCATGGGTAGTTCATCCACCACACAAAATGAAGTAGTGGCTAATATAGCATGAATCTCATAGGAATAAATGTGAGATGAAAACCCATTACCACATTACAATTAATTGAGTCGTATGAGAAAAAGTTAACAACCCCCAAATGAATCAAAAAATAACATGAATATATATAGAATAATGATAATATATATCAAATGTTTGTACACAATACACCACACGCAATAAATAAGTGGTGAACAATGGAAATCTCATGGAATTAAAGGTGAGATAAGAAATCGCTTACATCGTGTCAGACTTGACTTGATCGTTCATTAATCTCATCAATAAAAAACTAATGTTAATTTATACCTGATTAAGAAACTTTTTAAAGTTTATTATTCTTTTTATATCACTTATTTCAATGTTATACACATTATGTACTCATTTAAGTTATTAATGGTAGTTTCGTCGATATTTGGTACTTGAGTAAAAATGAACACCTTATAATTAAATGTTTTCCATGTCGTCAACAATCCATTATATACAATAATTATATTCATGTTTTATATATCATATAAATAATATATATCCAGTATATATATGTATTTATATTAGCACATAACATTAGGAGATAAGAAGTGAAATGCACCATTAATGGAGACGGTGAGTCGTACGTACGCATGAGCGCTACTATCATTTCTAATAATACTTTAATGTAATTAAAACATAATGATGCATAGTTATATTATTATAACTATATAATATCATATATAATATCATTATATTCATCATTTATACATCCCATATATGGCATTAACGAGTCATATTACTTTGAGGGGGCGGTAGTCCACACTTCCTAAAATTAAATTATCGCATTTACCCATTATAGAAACCATAAAGGTATGATATAAATGAAAAATAAAAAATCATAATGAATCAATAAACATAATATATATCATATATAAATATGGTGGCATCATAATGGACACAATGATAGATAGTAGGAGTTAATTTAACAATCATCGTTTCGTGAGGCATTATTTTTCCATCCACAAAAACATTATGTAATTTACCCATTAGATACAGGTGTGTGTAGGTGTTGTTCAAATAATTCACATAAAAACATCCTAGTATATTTAGAAATACTGGTTTGGTTCTAATGTAATGGAATAAAACGAGTTCATGGGGTTGGAGAAGTAAAATAAAACAAAAGAACTTAAGATAAGACATTACATTTAAATCAGGTAAATCTATTTGGTATGAAGCAAAATATTTTCATGAAGATTTTTCTGCCTAAGGTAAGGCATATATTATTAAGATAGGGATATTGGGATCTTATTGGATCAGATTTTTCATGAGCCAAAGTCTTGATATGTGTGATAAATGGGTAGGAAGTGAGGGCTTTTTATATGGAAGAGGAGGGTCTCTTTTGGAAAGTTTCAAACAATTATTTTATTATAACCACAACTTCTGCTTCAAAAGGTAAACTATTCATTAAAGTCAAAGTTAAGATGACTCATGGTCAAAATAAAATCATCCAATAATAATTGTACAGGTTTTGGATATTTATTTAATATTTATATTCTTATTTATTTAAATCATTTATTAATGAGGTAAATATTGCATTATTATTATGTCATTAATAATTTAATTTATTTGATGTCAAAAAAATTATAAAAAAATACCATGATGTGGGAAATATTTTTATCTTTCCAAAAAATATTTATAGTCTAAATAATAACTTATATAGGCCCATGTAAAAATTAATTCATTGAAAAATATTTTTTTTGTTAACTTTGTCTTTACATTAAATTAATTAATAAAAATTGTCATTATAACTTCCATGTGGCTCCATGGGGTCCCAAATTAGACCCATGGATACCCATGTTCAGATATGTATCCTTAAATAGGATTATAATACATGTTATGGTAATTTAATATTATTATAATAATATATTTTACCCTTATTTACTATATTTTCCTTTTATTCATGGTAAATAAAATATTTACTAAAGTAAATATTTATAATGTCAACAAATAAAAGTTAACTATTTACACAATTTAGACATACTAATTCAAAATATGGAATCCATTTTTCTAAATTCAATACACAGAAGTGGAAAAAATTAATTTCAAATTAATTCCCGCTGTCAAAACAAATTGGGTGTTTTTATGAAATAGTAACTATCAAACGATTGACACTCATTTATGTCCAATTCCAAAATCAAATTATCTATAATGACAAAAATTATATTAAATGGTAAAAATATATTCTATGTAAACTTCAAAACCAATTAATAAGACAATATAAAATTATAAGTAAATTAGATAAAAAAGAAAATTTTAATTAAAATACAGTATTTTTACTATTCATTAAAAATGAATTTTATCAGAAAATTATGAAACTTTTATCCAAAGTAAAATATATTGTTCAAATTATAAAGAAGAGTTTTATTTTGTCAAATAGAACATATAAGAGTGACAGAAACTATATTTAATTAGGGTTCACCATTAAAAGGTGGTAAATCGATCGTTTAAAGAAAATTATGCCTAAAATTTGATTCATTCAAATTTTAAGCCTCTAAAATTTATTGGATAATTGTAAAAATATTTAACAAACATAGAAAATAATATTTTAGTTTGTTTTTTTCATTCCCTCCAATACAAAATCTAGTCATTAACTACCATTTAAAATAATAATATTATATTATTAGGGTGAAACATATGATTTTAAATAAACCTGTTGAAGCGTATCTAGCACACCATCAAACATAGAATCCCCTATAAAATAAAATTAATAATTATTTCACACATATTAATAAATATGAAAAGTGTCTTATTCCTTATGTATCTGAAAAGTTAAATCCTTCCCCCATTATGGGAATTGCATCCTCAAAATTTTAAAACTGGGCTTGGAAACTTCATTAAAAGTCCCACATCGGAAAAGAGTCAGTAAAACTATCACCTTAAAATAAATAGAGGTAAATGGTCACTATAGATAACCCATACTAGGATTACATATAGGAAAACATGGATATGGAAGAGACAAAAACAATAAAGTTCTCATGGAGAGTGATAGAAAATATTATTAGGAGAATGTTAACCACCAGAAAATTACAAACATATGATGTGTTAAATGGTCATTGATAACCGAGTAGGAAGCGTAAACCAATTTTTTTTTACATTCCTTTTAATAATTTTGAGGAATTAATTTACTACATAGAATAATAACATAAGGAAATATACTTACCTTCAAGTAGAGTTTCATCATTCAATAATTTTCTACCAAAAACTAATCATTTCTTCAAGAATTGAGCATTCCAAAAGACATGGTTACATCAAAAGCATAAGAATAATATTATGGAGAAACTCATTATCCAAAAAAAGAATACTATATATTTACCTTGTCTTTAGACATTAACTAATACCAAAATTCTTTGTGAGAGATCAAATAATACCCAAAAAGGATAATCCTTTATAAAAAAAAATACTACTCTTAATCTCCAAAATATATCAAAATGTTCTAAAAGTTCAAGAAAGAGTATTCAAAACATAATTGTTTGTAAAATTCATCAAAATAATCCAATCTAAGATTGAAGCCCAAAACTCCGAAGGATTTAATCCCATAGTCTTCAACATTAAATCATAACATTTATCTTCAAATAGCATCGACTATTCTTAAAGTATTATACTAAATTGTAGTCAACCTAATCACATATTCTCTATGATAGGTAAGTCATTTCCATAAATTACACAAATATACATATTTCCAAAATAATAAATAAATTCTTCCAAAAACAATATTTCAACCATTACTCCACAATTTAAACCCCATATTATTCCATTTTCTTTATGTATATATTGTTACCAAAAGAAAGAACATCTTCCAAAACAACCATTATCACATAATTACAAAATCATTTCTATAATAATGATATCCATTTGATATAACATAATATCATATGTTTCTTGATCAATAAAATAATTTATCTTAAATAATTAGTCCTACTAACCAGGGACTTCTTGTAGGCCAGTGGTAAGAAATTCTACCTTGTCTCCCTTCAGTTGTGGGATCGATTCACGCAGCCTTGCCGGACGTAATGGGATGTCACCCTTCCTGCAGGTTGTCCTTTTTGTAAAACCATATAATTTTATAACATTCCCCAAAATGAGATAATTTACTCAAAATTAGCCCCAACAAATTTTAACAACAAGAGTTCTCATTGCAGCTCCCATTTCATTCAGTATCTCATTAAGAAAACTACCACTGTTTGTTTCAAATCCATTGTTATGTTGGTTCCTTCAAGATCAAAACATTTACTAAAAATGGAAGTGTGAGTATATCCATAAAATATTCATATATTATCTTATAAGGATGGTAAACACTAAGATATAATTATTCATGTTATCTTAAACTCATTCAATTTATCTAAAATAACCATGACCCATTCTAATTTTATAAACATTATGGTTATGTCACTTATGCTTAAAGAACACCCTAACCTCTAATGTTATCTAAACTGACCTTTGATACCAACTACAAGGACCAGTAATTAAACATTATATATTCTTGAATTAAATGGACAATTCACATTGAGGATGTGTTTAGGTTTAGAGTTTTTGAGAATTAGGTCATAAAATTTACCTAACAGTGTAAATATTACATGTAGACAATTCTACTCAGTATCATTTTTTTCATAAATTAAAAACTCTTGAAAAAAAGAGTCATGTATGGTTCCATGTTTTAGATAGCAATAATTTTCCTTGATCCCATCCTTAACCCTTATTTATCTTTAAGTCCTGTGGAAAACATTTAAAAAACATGGAATAAGAATAAAAAGTTCAGTAAGGGATATAAAATAAAGAATGAAAAGATTAACTCATCAATAAATACAAAATAATGAAACCATACTTTTCTATCATTACATACCTCATGAAATAATTTGATTTATTAATAACACACAGATATCATAAATCATAAAGTTACCTTTTGGAATCCATATCAAACATACATTGTAGCTATCACTGCTATAAAGGGTGAACCATTTGGAATTCCCATCACATTATATTACAAAAATCAATTAGGATAAACATTCACATTTTCCTTCATCACATTACCTAATGAATTGGAGAGCTAACTCGGGCTCACCCGCCATATAATTATCACGAAACTACCCATATACGTAAACAATTCCCAATAGCCATAACATATTAATAATCCGTAAAATAAACATAATTGAATGATAAAATTTTTACATTTCAATCACAATATATCAAATCAAAAAATTGACAAAAATCAATGATTTTATTAAAAAAATTCGAAACCATTTAAAATATTAAATAAAGAGATTTTTTTAATCAATGTGTCATATACCAATTTCAAACTTTTGAAAGAAATTTCAATTTATAAACATTCATTTACAGGTGAATAAATACATAAAAACATTTTTAAAACATACAAAATATTGTGAAATATTTAGAAGAATAATCCTTTAAAATACTTATAATGATATTTTAGTTAAAGGGTTTTTAATAAAATGAGATACCCAAGAATAAAAATTATTGAGGAATAAAATTTAATCCTAACTTAATAATATCATGAGAAAATAGGTATTCATGATATAATATGCCAAAATATATTATATACACCATAAAATAGTGAATTTGTGCATATCAACAATGAAGTCTCAAAGAGAATGTAAATTGAGACGAAATCCCTTATAAAGACGGTATCCTAAGATTAAGGATAAATAAACTACATAATTATATGTGAAAAATATAAATACACCCAATATACTTATATATTATGTGTAAAACAATCAGAGGTTATTGAAACATATACATTCAAATACATAATAAATAAGTATATGTTTAACCAAAAATTTGAAATTTTGTTACAAAGTTTTCTTTCAAAAATTCGACAGCCTAACAACATCACATTAAAATACAGAAAATAAGTTGATGAGAGAGAGAATTGTATCTCATCACATGGACATAATGTTTAAATTAATATGGATATAGAATAACATATCCCCACATAAAATGATATAACAAAATGATGTCTTTTAAAAAGAGGTGGGTGAAAGGATCCCTTAATTATTTGGTAACTTACGAAACATACACCCCATGAAAGAAATATCACACAAATAATATGTAAATACCCATTAATTAATTTATATTACACTATAAATACAATCAGAGAATTTAAATCCAACACACAAAACAAAATAGTGGTTAATATAGCATGACTCTCATGGGAATACAGTGTGAGATGAAAAACCCTTAACGTGTTTAATCAATGGAGTTGTATGAGAAAAAGTTAATTACCACAAATTGAATCAAATAATACCATGAATATAAATGGAATCATGATAATATATACCAAATGTCAGTACACAATACAACACATGCAATAAATAAGTGGTGAACAATGGAAATCTCATATAATTAAAAGTGAGATAAGAAATCATTTACATCGTGTCCGACATGACTGGATCATTCTTTAATCTCCTGAATAATAAATTAAAAATAATTTATATTTTATTAAGAACATTTTTAATTATTATGATTCTTTTTATATCACTTATTACCATGTTATAAACATTTTTTAATCATTAAAGTTATTAATGGTTGTTTGGTCGATATTTGGTACCTGAGTAAAAATGAACACCTTATAATTACATGTTGCCCATGTCATCAACAATCCATTACCTCTAAAATGATATTCAGGGATAAGATATCATATGTATCATATATATCCAATATATATATGTATTTATAATAGTACATAACATTTGGAGATAAGAAATTAAATTCATCGTTCATGGAGAGGGTAAGTCGTTGGTACGCATGAACGCTACTTTCAATTCTATATCGTAATTTAATGGAATTAAAACATAATTATACCAAGGTATATTATAATTACAGTATTATATCACATATAATATCATTAATTCCATCATTTATACATCCCAAAGATGGCATTAATGAGTAATATTACTTTGATGGTGCGATATTCCGCACTTCCTAAAATGAAATTATCATGTTTACCCATTCTGGAAACCATAATGGTATGCTATAAATGAAAAATATAGAAGTATAAAAGAAACATAAACATAATATATATCATATATAAATAATGTTCCATCATTATGTCCACCATGAGAGGCGGTAGTTGGTAATTGAACAATCATAGTTTCATGAGGCGTTAGTTTTTAATCCATAGTAACGTTATGTTCATTACCCATTAGATGGAGGTGTCTGTAAGTGTAGTTCAAATACATATCATAACAACATCCTAGTATGTTGAGGATACATGTGTGGTTTTAAAATTATGGAATAAAAATAGGTTAAAGGGATTCTTGAAGTGTTTTGTGCCTATGATAAGGCATATAGAGTGAATAGAGGGATCTTGGAAGATTATTGGTGCAGAGGTTGCCTGAGACAAAGGGTTGGGAAGTGTGAGAAATGAGTAGGGAGTAAGATGTTTTTATAAGGGAGAGGAGGGGCTCTTTAGGAATGTTTGAAACAATTATTTTATTATAACTTCATCATCGGTTTCAAAAGGTCAACTAATCATTACATTCTATGTTAGGATGACGCATGGTTTGAATAAAATCATCCATTATGAATTGGATAGGTTTTTGATATTGTTTGAATATTGATAATCATATTTATTTAAATCATTTATTAATTAGTTAAATATTGCATCATTCTTGTGTCATAAATAATTTCATATATTTGATGTAAAAAAATTATAAAAAATACTATAATGTAGAAAATTTTTTTAGCTTTCCAAATAATATTCATAGTAGAAAATATAAATTAAATAACCCAGTGTAAAAATTTATTTAATAATGATGTTTTTTCTGTCATTTCTGTCTTTAATTTAAATTAATTAATATAAAGTGTCATTATTACTCCCATGTGGCTCCATGGAGTCCAAAATTTGACCCAAGAATTACCATTGTCTGATATATATCATCCAATAGGATTAGGACACATGTTTGGGTAAGTTAATATTATTATAATATTATATTTTACCCTTATTTACTATATTTACCTTTTAATCCTGGTTAATAAAATATTTACTGAAGTAAATATTTAAAATGTAAAAAAATAAAAGTTACATATTTACAAAATTTGGACCTAATGATTCAAAATAGGGAATCCATTTTTATAAATTCAAAACACAGAAGTGGTAGAAATTAATTTAAAATTAATTCCCGTAGTCTATACAAATAGCGTGTTTTTAAGAAATAGTAACTATCAAAAGATTGAAAGTTTTTATGTCCAATTTCAAAATGAAATTACTTCGAATGACATAAATTAGATTAAATAGTAAAAATATATTCTAATTACACTTTAAAACCTATTAAAATTATAATCTATCGATATAAATAAATTAGATAAAAGGGAAGATTTGAATTATAATACAATATTTTTTCACTATCATTAAAAAATTAATTTAATCAGAAAAATACCAAAATTTTATCCAAAATAAATTTTGATGTCCAGATTATAAGGAAGAATATTATTTTGTCATATATTATATATAAAAGTGAAAAAACTGGACATAATGAGGGTTCACCATTAAAAGGCTGTAAACTGACCCTATAAAAAAAATTATGCTTAAAATTTGATTCATTGACAATTTAAGCCTAAAAAATTTATTGGATAATTGTAAAAACATTTAACAAAAATATATAATAATATATTAGTTATTTATATTCATTCCATCCAATACAACAGTTACGTGTTAACTACCATTTTAAATAATAATATTATATTATTAGTGTGCAACGTAACATTTCAAAGAAACATGTTATTGGTGTCGTGTACGCCATCGAAAATAGCATCCCCTTTAAAGTAAAATAAATATTTAATTAAAAAATATTAATAGATATTAACTGTGTCTTATTTCTTATTTATCTGGGATGTTACTACATATCCATTGATGTCACAAACTGCTTGGTTTGGATTCCGACCATTTCAGGCTATAGATTCTGTCATACATCTTCCACTTAGTGACTTCCTACTTTAGATTCTCTATTTATTTTTTGAAAAACCATTCTATAAAAACTATCATAGATAAAGAAACATGGTAACCATTAAATAAAATATCATTTCAAATTACCATAGTGTAATAAAATCAGGTTTTTGTACTTTAAATATCATCCCAACCAATAATATTATCTAAACCATCCTCTGATACCAACTATAATGACATGGCCTTAAAACGTTACTTAAACATTAATTTTATTCAATAATATAAATTTTTATACATTGGGGAACATTTTTAGTTTATAGTTCTAGATAATTTTGATAACTTACATACATAAAATACAACAATCATACAAAAGGACAGTACTAAATACTATTTCCATTTTTTCAATATAAATAACATTAAAATATAAAGTTTGATTTCCTGGACAACACTTCATATAAAACCTCATTAATATCTTATTCTTATTACCCATCCATTATCTTATTAAAAAAAATTTAAAAAAATTGTATAATTATTAAATAAAGTAAGGTATACAATGATAGAATGTGTTCGTCATGTGATAACATAAATACCAATAAAACCCATATCATAAAAACTCGATTGAAAAAAATATCATATATCTTCCTTTGGACATATTTACAATATCAATCATAAATAAAACCTTAAATATGGAATAAACCTATGATTAAATTCCATATACAGAGTACCCATTCCATTTAAGAGCTATAATGGGGCTCACCCGTCATATCTCAAGCAATAATAGGCTCACCCCAACATATCTCGAGATATAATGGGCTCAACCCAACATAACTTGAGATATAATGGGATCAAACATACATAACTAATGTTGAATTACAATATCATGGAAATATTGTATCGTAAAATTATGATTAACCTATCATGATATAGATATAAAGAAACAATCATTTTATATTTTATTAAAGAGTGTTTTTAAAACGATTTTTAAATAAATGTCTCTTAAAATATAAATGGAGTATCAAATAAAATAATGGATATGTGTATAAACTTTAAATAAAAATATTGAAACATAATATAAAACAAAATTCATCACACCAATAATCTTAATACCACATAATTAATTAATAAAGGTTAACCCAATGAAAGGAAATTGGGTTAAGAATTCACTTACCTTGACTTTGTCTTACTTCAAATGTGTTTAAAACTAAAGTATAATGGTTAAAAAATATTTATTAATATCTAAAAGAAATATTTCCATCTTTAAAATATATTATATGATCATTTCAATACATCATTTAACCCTTTTATTGTTAGTATTTTGTTCCTTTCATTGTTTTGTGGTGCTTTCAATACATGTTTTCTAGGATCAGTTCATGATGAAAGTTCTTTTCAATTGAAAGTGAAAATCCATAATTGTAATGGAAAGGTATTTAAATTTATTCAGTAACATAAATTATACCATTTATTTGTTTGATGATTGATATTTGGATGATTCAAATGTTAAAACATTAATTATGTTCGTTTAGATCATTTTAGTGGTTCATTAATAATAACAACCACATATTGTTTTATAAATTAATACCATGTGTTAAAAATAATTATTGAACCAGGGATGAGACATAATACATATTATATATCCTGTTTCAACCTTAAATGGTTTCATGACCAGAATATATATAATTAATGTAAATTTAAATCACATTGTCCATGATGTTAGTAATTTGACACATCACGGACAATGTTTTCATTATTTGAATAAGTAGGAGAGGAGAAAAATAATAATGATGAATTTTCCATGAAAATGAGAATATCAAAAATATATATGATTTCTAGAGATTTCATGCCTCTTTTATAAGAGGAGTTGATGAATGAAAATACTGGAACACAAAATAAATGAATATTTGAGAAATCCTTTACAAAAATTCGGCAGCCTAACGGCTATGCAACAAGGTTTTTGAAAACACTAACATGAGGGAGGAAAATGGACACCCATCTATAAATGAATAATAATTAATTATAGAGAATGCATAGGATTAAAATAATAACATGGTATGGATTATTTAATTATATACCACATAAAAGTAAACTTCAAGGGAAAAAAGATAAAAGTTGAGAATTATCTTAACTTGTTGAGTAACTCACAAAACATGAAGGTTTGGACCTTAGGGTCATGAGGAAATCTTGATAGGACTACTAGGGAGGCAAGGATAATATATCTTTATTAAAGAAAAGTTGGGAATGAATTTATGAATGAATGGGTTGCAATTTATAGAAAAAGTGAGGAAATATTTTAATAAATTCTATGGGACACCTCTTTAGTGGTATTTTCAAAATCACGGGCTTTCCCATAGTATTTTCCTCTTAGGAAACCTCACATATTATTTGATTATACATAGGCCAACCAGATTTATTAAATCATGATTACATCATCATTGATGTCATTAACACACTAACACTCAAAACATTATTTTTTTACTATTCACCAAAAAATCTACGATTTTAGAAAAATCCCAAAAAATTTACCTCACCATATTTAGACATGTAGAATTAAAAAATTAACTCTATTTACTGAAAATAATTTTCTAAATATTATTAATATAATTTTTATATAAAATTATTCTTAATTCAAAAATTAACAATTTTAAAACTATAATTGATTTTATATGACATTGAAAAATTATCCAAGATGTTATTATCATTAATCCCTAAGAAAATAAAATAATAATACAATTTACAATTAATTTGGTTCATATTACTAATCATATTAATTTTTATAAGGGTATTGTACTATTCCCCAAAAAACAAGTTGGTTACATCAGACTCATAAAAACTTACTGAACACAATTGAATATGTTTGTTTTTCAAAATTCAAGGCATAGAAGATTTAAAATTATGTTTAATGTCAAGTTATAAATATCTATATTATACAATGTTTCATGAATTTCATTTATTTTTTAAAAACCGTTGGGTGTTAGAAAAGTCTAGAATGTTTTTAATGTTTCAATATGTCGTTTCTTATTCCCAACTATGCATAGAAACATATGATCATTTTCAATCGACATTTTCTAATATTTATCTATAAAATAATTCAAACATCATGAATGTGTAGAAATTTTACCACGATGGAATGAATTTTTCATAACATGGATATATATGTAACCCTCTGGATTATATTCTGATACATATTCTACCATATGGGTAATATCATATGATAACACATTATACTGTGGGTTATGAGAATGGCATGGTGAAAGGTATAATTTTCATCCACTCTAGAATAGCTAATGTCTTATTCAGTAATGGATGTACCCACTCTTATATACGATTGTAATTTAAAAAGGGTATCAAATTAATAACTCAATGATTATATATTAATGAGGTGGAAAAAACTCGTAATGGTACACTGGTTGGATCTCACGTATATAGTTCATATCTTATGGAATTTCTAGGGAATTTTATTCTTTAATATATTTTCATTATCCATTATTTTTATTTTTATCTAATTCTAAAATGGAATTAATTTATTTATATGAATCACATATTAATTATTAATTATTGGAAGATTCATTTATCATTCTAGATGATCCTTTTATTGTTTATTGGGTCAATGATGAATAAAAATAGCCAATGGAAATTACTTCTATCATGTGGGTATTTATACCTTTTCATGTGTGTTATTAATCTCAGATGTTTAGGTAGAGAATATAATTTTTTTTAAAAATTTTTGGGACTGAAGCCTCATTTTTTATTATAGCAAAGCAAAGACATCTTTTAACATGGAAGAGGGATACATATTACAAATCATGGAGGCCTAATGAATATTTATCCCATTACATAGCCCGTAGGCCCAATTATTGGCCCAATACCCATTCTATGAATACTACTTCTATAGTACCCTTCTTATATTGTACTGCTACTGTACAGCCTCTGCTTCGGTACCCTGATGCTGCTATAGTGACCTGCCGCCACTACAGTGCCTGCAGTTGGTATTGTTCCCACCGTTGGGCCTTAAAAACAAGTGTGGTCTTACTCAAAATATTGAAGTTAAGTATTCAATATAACTCAATATTAGTAAGACACCCATTTTATTGACTCTATAATGAATTTTATCATTTTTTAGGGATGGTATAAGAAACCCTAGGAGAATCATGGCCACGATTTCATCATACCGTGTGTATCAACATTAGGTGAACTTATTCTTTTTTTAGAAGATAGGTGGATCATTCAAGCTTTATAATTCATTATTGAAAACATAACAAGACAAAAATCTAGAAACTATACCATAAACACATTATTGAATACATGTTTCAAAAATTCAATGGAGATCAATATTATTCATCTATTTACATTATTATCTATTATCATAAATTTGGGGTCAATAAAAAGGATATACCATATACAAAATTCCATACAAGGTATGAACACATTGAATTTATTGTGATTGAATTTTATCTAAAAAATTCACTATATATCACCATTGATTTTGTGAATATTGACTTTAGATATTACCGAGAATAGTTTTTCGTTGTATCTGTAGATGATGTAGTTATTTATTCAATGATAAAGGATGAGTAAGATTATCATTTTACAATTTTTTTGAAGATCTTGAGGAAGAAAATTTTGAATTCCAATTTTACCAGCTATTTATTTTGGCCACTATGTATAATATTATTTGTTTGTATAATATCATCAGATAGTATAAAGGTGGATCCATCAAATATATATGTTTTTTTGAAATGGCCCATACCAACCATAGCTAATATGATAGATTGTTTTGTTGGGTTTTTGGTATATGATTATAGATTTTAGAGATATTTCTCAGGGTTTTCTAGTCCACTCAACATATTTAATCCTAAGGAATTAATTTATTATACATTTATGAATGTGAACCTAATTGCATAGAACTAAAGAGATGGTTTGGACGAGCAATTGTGCTCCCAATGACCTGTAAAAGCGTAGTGTTTTTTATCTATAATGATGCATTAATGGATAAACAGGGATTTTCCCAAATATAGGATATTAAAGTTATCACTACTGGAACGACGACATACACCCATGGTTTAAAACTGTGGGTATAGCCCCCAAAACTATGGGTATAACCTATTCCCACAGTTTTGGGAAGCGTGGGGCTGAGACGCATCACAATAGGGGTCTCAGACTATAGCCACGATTTTGCAAACCATGGGTATATGGGTGCCACCCACACAGTACAGTGTGGCACAACACTTCCCCCATGCTTCTTAAACTATGGGGATTTGTATTCAAAAAATGATAAGGTCGGGTTTCGATCACGAGACCAGCACCAACAAGTCTCCCTCTCTGACCAACTAAGCCAACTGCATATTTGATATATATATATATATATATATATGAATAGAGTTTCATATCTCAAGACGATAACGGCGTGAATCGAACAAGAGACCGGTTTTATCACTTTATGTCACCTGACCAATAGATCTGTGGAAATTTTGATATATATATCAATCCATCTATTTACTTTTATTAATTTTAACTCAATTATTAAAAGAAAAACTCACTGAGATTAGAACAGTCGACCTAATTGAACAATACAGACTACCTGACCAACCAACCTATACATATTTCTTATTTTTATATGTTTATCCTTCTTATTATATTAATCCAAACTGTGTTCCCACCAAATATTTTTGTTTTACTGCATAATTTTTTTTCCCGTCGGGAAAGAAATACCCACGTTTTGGCCAAACCATGGGTATATGTCTTCAAAATAAAACCCACCAATACCCATGGTATTAAAAACGGTGGGTATAGGTCTTCTGAAAAAACCCTATTCCCACACTTTTGGCCAAAACCTTGTGTATAGGACTTGAAAAAAAAACTATACCCACATTTTTTCAAAACCATGTGTATATGTCTTTAAAAAAACTACATACCCACGGTTTTTCACAAAACCGTGGGTATAGGTCCATTTTGAAGTAGTGAATTTGTTATTTTATATTATATTAAAAAATTTATTAGAAATATCTCTTGAAACATTATTTATAGATTCTAGTACTATTTATTGCATTGAATATTTAGAGGAATTAACATTATAGTGAAAATTGTATCATATATATTGTAAATAAAATTTTAATGTATATATTCCCTTAAAAGAGACAAATGAAAACCATGGATGATGGTTGGATCTGATTAATTAGTATGAAATCCCAATAAATTACAAACCTCGGCTGGTAAAAAGGTGTATGATTATCTATGTGAAAAAGATGAAGGTAGTTTTTCCATTATCATGATCAATAAAGATCCAAAATATTTCATTTTTTACAATATGTAAATTGAAATCCGAGTTGAAGGGGATAATACATATATTTTTCATATGAATGGTTAACCACTTATCCATGTGTTAATTAAATATTAAAAAAGGATGATATATAAATACCAAAATTTTTGGGAAAAGTTAAAGAATTAAAAATTGATTCTGATGTAATTATATGATTTAGGAACCATGTTTGTATCCCATCAATAACAGAGGTAAATAAGTAGTTATTGGATGAAGGAAACATTTAATCAATCATTAATCATCCAAAATTAATGAAAATGAATATTTATCTGATGGATTATTTTTGGGTGGGAAACCACAAAGATATATATTACATTGTATGTATCTTGGTGTTCTCTTTTATAATAGTTAAGGCCGATAGACAAAAGTATTAAGATAAATTACAACCATTAAACATAAAAAATTGTAAATAAGAAATAATCATCAAGTATATTGTCATCAAACTACCCAAAATTATTATTATAAAAATTCCAACATTTGTAATAATTCATTGCCTTATGAAATCTGAACACGTCATTTAAAAAATTAAATACTTATATCTTGATCAACATTCTAGGATATACATTAAGAATTTGGTGACATTCTATTGAGTAAAACATTCACTTATATATGATAGAATATGAGTTTTAACTAGATTTTCTGGTGAACTTTTCTATATGCTTTAGAGATAATGTTATGTTTTGGAACTGGTTATTATACATAGATATATATTAAAACTCATTGGAACATTAAAACCATATAATACATGTTTGGAGATTTATATATTATAAATATTTCAATCAAAATAAACTATAGAAAAGTTTATATCCATTTACAAACACATATAAGCAACATAAAGTCGACAGAAGAGTTATACTAATAATCATTACTGTGATATAGAGATTGATTTTCATGAAATTTCATTCCAATGAATATCTCTTTGGAATCATGTTATGAGTTTAGTAAATAATGAAAGTTGATCCCAAAATATTTTTTTCACTATAAAATTCCTAACCATATATATCTTTTAACTAGTAATTTTCCACTCCCACCAAATATTTGACAAGATCATAATATATACCATATATAACGATAGAGAAAGTACATACCTGATCTTTAAAATGTAAAAAATTCAAGTGTCATACCATGGGAATTAGATACATAATATGAAAAAATTATTTGATATTACAGATAATAGAGAAATGTTTCTAAAAATTTATTCCACTCACCTTGTCTATGTTTTTTCATGAAACCACACATTTTAGGACCCGATGTGGGAACCTGAGGATTTAATGAGGTAAAAGTTCCCACTTCTGATCTTATCGAATAGATATAATATTACTGGTGAATTTTATTTGTAGGTGTTTTGGAATAATGTGATACCAAGATATTTTATTAAATACTTCTCCAAAAATAAATTATATTTCATTGATTAAATGAGTTACACACAACAACATGTTTAAATGTAGAATGATATTTTACAAAAATATTATTATTTAACATGACTATTTCTATCATAACTATTAGATGTGGGGGGTATAAATAAGACAAACTGAATTATTAAAAAAATATGAGTTCCTTTTTAATAAAATGATTTCATTGGATATTAAACAATTAAATGATTATATAAAAACATTTGAATATATATGACATATTTTTCTAGAAAGGATTTGTATTCCTATAATGATTTTTTATCATATAAATAAAATTGATCAATATTTCTCAATGATAATAATTTCATTTATATATGAAGTATTTAATATAAAATTTAAACAGATACTGAATACTTCATCTATATATTTAACACAAAATATACTTTTTATTAGTAGAAATTTATTTTTCCAAAAAGGGGTTTTCATCATATATTTCACAATTATCATAAATATAATTTCTTCCACTGATATAAGTTGAATCTGATAATATGGATTCCATATTTTTATTTATTTTATTTTATTTGATACATAGGTCAATTTAATTTTTGGTATTATGATTAGTAACCATGTTAAAATTTATCACCACAAACAAAAGGTAAAGGTTGTTATAATACGTTAATACAAAATTATAGGGTCATATTTTTGATAAGATAATATCTTTCCTGGAAGAGCATGGATCATTTATGATGCAAAATGATAGGTATATTATATTTTATATTAATTCATATTGGATAAATATTTTTTACCATTATTAAATTATGATAAAAATTAAAATTTATTAAAGAATCATTTCCCCAAAAACAACAAATATAATATTTTGATAATTAAAAATTTCCAAATTCCATTCTCTTAAATTTAAATTCGTATTATGTTACCACATAGGATAAAATTATGTTATTAAATAATCTCAATATCTATATTGATAATAATGATATTATTTTAATGATTTAGTTTTTAAAATTTTTAGAAGATATATAATTACATTTAAATAATATTCATCGCTAACACATAATTTATTAAATTAATAGAAAAATAAAATAAACGATTGAAATAATATAAAAAACTAATATACATAAGATGATTTATAGTTACAAAAGTATTAAATTGATGAATATGACTTATAAGTGTTGTTTTAATGTATTATATTAGAAATAAAACATTTTCCTTCTAAAGAATAAGTGAAATTAAATGAATGGTGTTGAAATTTACATTCTTGATATTTTATCAAAATAATTTTATTTAAATTTATTTCAAAATAATAAAAAAAATTATTTAGAAAATGTTTTTAATATATCATCTAAATGTACATATAGTAGACATTTATGATCCCATTATCACATTATAAGTATCATACAACCCATTATGAGTGTCAAATATGTTATCATTGTTAATCATAATATCGGTTAACTAAGGGGGTAATCAATTGAAAAGGATTTAAAGACCCATTAAAACTATAAATTCTTTAGTGGCTGATCAGATTTAAAGAACATAATAGCTTTTTTTCAAATAAATATCTATTGGGAATCATTTTTCTTGAAAAATACTTCACAATTTTTTAATCTTTTAAGAAATCCAATGAGTCCCCCACCACTCAATTTTAAAATATCACCCAACCATTACATTATTTACACCACATTAAGTATTTTATCTAAGTAAATTCCAAAAAAAATATTTTATATAAACCCTATCAAAATCATCTTTTTCATGGTCTTACAAATATTAATACACTAGAGTAATTAAAACATAATATAGAGAAGTTTTTTTCAATGATACAGTAATTTCCTTTTACGATAACATTCATTTTAATTCATCGTATACAACATAAAAATATATTATATTTCTAATATAATAATTTTTTATGTATCATAAATAAATTTAAATTTTAATATTGTTATAAAACATCTTTTAATCACCTAATTTCTATCCAATTATATGTAAAAGTATCAATCATGCGTATGTATGACTTACAGTATCCACATAGAGATAAAATTTAGTTTCAATCACAAGATTTGATGGATTTATATCGTAATTATATTAAGGATTATAAATTATTTTTATGAAATATTATTCTTCTTTAATGATAATATCATATCCACCTTCTTAACTTCAAAATCATTGGAATATTATAACATAACTCATGTAAAATTATTGACTACCACATCCCTGAAATGATGATATTTTTATCCATATCTAAAGTACATGGATGGATATAAGGAGATATTTGATGAATATAAAATATAAATATAATTTAATTGATTTTTAAATCTGATTATTTATTTATTTTTCTTTCATTTCATATATATATATAATGAAATATCGCTAAGGATTACATATAACCTACCATCACCATGAATGGAATCTAATATTTTTCTATCTATAATTTTTACAGATGACTCTGTATATAAAATTAATATATATGTTATTTATATAAATATTACGTAATTAAATTATGTAAACATGATCAATGTAAATAAAAAAATACTTTTAATCCAACCCATTCATGAACAATGAATCATTTATGAGACATAATTGATATTTTATCAAAAAAAATATTAATAAATGGATGGTATGATGTCATATGTAAATAATATATGATATGAAAGATTATAGCATGGTTTGGGAATACATGTTTAATAAATCTATATAAATTATAAACGATGTTTTAATAATATAAAGGAATGTGAATACGTTATGTAACATATTTATGTTTCAATCCAACATTAATTATGATTTTTTATGGTTGACTTTAAATTGATTAAATTATATGATCATTATAGAAATAAACCATTTAATTTTATTGTACACATGTAAATTATTTATAAATGTTTTTACGATTATTTCCTTTTACATTATGTAATCCTTAGTTTGAAATATATTTTTTATGTAGACTGATTATATTTTATTATTCATTTGGAAAAAAATCATCCATTTCAATATTGAAATCAAAATATAGATTTTTTATATTATACTATGCTTGTTAATATTTTTATAACAATTATTTAATTTTGAAAAAAAAATTAAATGAATAACCATTTCATTTTTATAATGGGGTACGTCTTTAATTTTTTTTAAAGTGTAAAATGAATGTTTTCATTCAATTTATATGAAATGAATTAAATTTTCTAACTTAAAGGCCCAAAAATTAAATGACTTTTATTGTAAATGGTTACAATGTTATTCTAAAATAATTATTTTATTTAATATATTGAATAATTTTATACTGTATTTCAAAATTAATACCGTATTTTTCTCAGGAAATATTCTAGTTATTCTTCTAAATGAATTATAATCTATGATAAAATCATTTCATGATATTTATGTTTTGTTAGGTATTTGATCCAATGATATCATCATCATTATTATTTTTTGGATGGATTATGTATATGATGATGACATGGTTTTTAAAAGAATATATATTTTATTGGTTATTCTAGGATTAATTGATTAAATTTTTGTGAACCACACTTTATTTTGAAATGTTATGATATGATGATATGATGGTTGTTTTATGATCATGTTGCATAATTGTGAAGGGTTTTCATTTTATGAAGGGTGGTCCTGAAATGAGATAGCCCCAAAATTAATTTGGTAATGTTTTATATATCATTGGATAAATATAGTAAATAAGATTATGTGCATATACATTATGGGAAACAAGTCAATGTTCTTTATCCATTACATGAAGCAGGTTTTGGTTCTTAATAAAAAATGGGAATTATTTATTAAGGGTTGATTCTTTATGATTTGATTTACATGGTAGTACAAATTCATATATGAACTATTTTATAAAACCATGATAGTTCCACACATTTTTGACATGAAATTATTATTCATGATTCATTTATGATTTTTTTTACTCTTATGAATAATTTGTATTGAAATAATAAATCTTTATACCATGAATCATGTTTTTGATATTCGATTGATTTGGTATGAAATTTTTATGTTATGGTCGTGGATGTCACTATTATGCTTAATTTATTCTTTCATATGATCATAAATTGATATCTACCTTGATTATCTTTACAATGAATCTTAGATCACCCATTGATATGATACATTTACACAAGTTATAATGAATAGTACTGGGAATAATATGTCTTTGAAGTGTACAAAATTATAAAATAATTATGGGAGATGTTTAAGATCATTCATTAGAATATTTTGTTTGTTGTCTACAATGTCACTAAATAAATATATTATCAGGATTGTAAGTGTAAAGTATAATTAATATTAATAAAAAAAAGATTAACAATTAGGAAAAAAATTCTTGGGTCTGAATATTATGTTAATCTCTCAACATCAATTCAATAAAAAAATATGTGTTTGTCAAGACATAATATTACTTCAAATTTCACTCATAAAAACATGTTTTGAAATCATTCTCATATTCTTAAACAAAAAATTTCATTTTTTTATTTCAATGTTCATTTCATTGGTTTTTGAATCTATCCATATTTTATATAAATTGTGGTAATCAACTCGTCCTTTTGACATGAAATAAATAGTTTTTTGAAAAATTTATATTAATGAAAAATTATTCATAGATAGAATTTCATCCCAAATGTGAATGATAAATTATCATTATTTATTTTGAATTTTTAGGTGGTTCTCCATTAAAATACATTTAGATTCCTCAAAATTTTACATAGTGTGTTTAACATAACCCAAAAAAATTATATTTCCAAAGAGGGTAAAAACTTATTTCCTTTATTCATCCTCCAATATCGGGACTTTGTAAAGCATTTCAATTGAGGATTTGTAATTTTATTTTAGAACTATTTCAAACCATTTTATTTTCATTAACTAGATAATACTTTTCGAATCATCTAGCAACTTAGGGTAGATATTGGGTAACCAACCACCTACATTCCCATCCCTAACTTTTATTTTTTTCTTCTTATGATGTTTCAATGTCAGAATCAATACCTATAATACTCACATATATAATACATTGTTCACTCAATCTTTTTTCAAACCCTTTTGAGCCTCTCATATTCTTTTATCAAAATACACAATTTTAGAACATCCATTAATGAAACATATTCAATAAATCTCATAATTTTACTAGTAATTCATTATAACTTCTTAGGGAAAACATTTACTCTAGGATATTTAATATTTTTAGAGCCCTAAATAGGATAATATTTAAGATCATCAATAAAAATCTCTTATTAATTTATCATAATATAGATATTTGATACATATTTTTATTTCATGAGACTGACCAATTGATATTCTAGTTCATTCTCATAAAAATCAATATTATCATTAAGTTGTTCAATATATTAACATTATGCATTAACCAATCATTAATCATCTGATTATTTTGTCTCTTAATTTAATGCTCCTAAAAATATCCATCAAAATCCACCTTGAGATCCACAAACCCTTAAGATATTTTTCATTTTAATTTTCAATGTTATATGTTTTGATTATTTCCATCTGGTCATATTTAATATATAGTTTGAATTCCCTTTTATCTTCTTCTTGTTTTTTTAACATCCCGTCTTAGATGACTTGTCCAACAAGTCTACAAACCGGACCGTGCTAATACTTGAAAGGTAATCCAAATAAAAAAGGTTCCATACTAGAACTCAGGAATCCAAAATCAACCAACGGAAATTATTTTCCACAACAATATCACGGAAAAATAAGTATATATATATATAACCCTAATATAATTATTAAATAAAAAAATTAGGGCTAACGGTAGTGGTAAAAACATAATAAGCAAGATAAAACCCAAAGTACATTTCAATAAACATATTAATGGACAACCAATACATCTAACGATTAATCCCTATTATACATAAGAAAAATCCCACCATCTCACCACCAACTACCCATACCAAATTCATATAATCCTCACCATATAACTTTGACACCTCTTCCATTACTGAATAAATAAAAACAAATTATATAGATCCTCAATGATGTGTGTTTATTCTATGGTAAAAAGGATGTGTAGTATCCCACCCATCTATTCTATAAGATGAAAATATTAAATAATTTCACTATACCCGTTCATTTAAAATAAATTCATAAAAAAACATTTTCTACATTAATAAATTAATGGTAAAATTTTTCATCATCTCAATGTTCTATATAAAAATGAGATAATGTAGATTCAATGAATAATTCAAATAAATAAATTTGGATTTATCAAATGAATCCTTCAAGAAAAAATATATGTCAAATAATGAATTTCAAAAAACATGACAAAAATCACTCATAGGAATGCATATGTGAGTCTACATATATAAATTTTACATCAATAATAATTGAAGTTTGTTTCACACTTAATTTCCTTGAGTGATAAAATTATTTAAGAATTGTGGAATACCCAAAAGAGTAAACCCACTTATAGATTCAAGACCATGTCCATAGGTCAAATCAATCTAATATATGAGAATTGGGTGAAACCCCTAAAAGTTAGTCCATATAGTGATAAAGGCTAATGCCAAGTACAAAAATCTCCACCTATGTACCTAAGACTATAATGTTTGGTTTTTATAAAAATATCAGAAAGGGATTATCACATTTTAAATCATTTTTTCAAAAAAAAACTTTTCCATCCAAGAAAATTCTATGAAAACTAATTGGTCAATTAATTTCGTAATTTTTTGAAAATGATCATTCATTTTTAAAAACAATGGGATACAAAATATAGAATCTAATTTATGCACTCATGTAAAACAATTCGAGGATCATGAAAATTTTAAATTGGAGGACACAATATAAAAAAATTAAATCCATGTTATATTAAACATACACTATTAATGGAACCACCTATGTCAAACATGTTTCACATATCAACCCTGATGGTATCCACACACCTATTAGAACGAAAAAAATGAAAAACTTTGAGGGGTGTCCAAAAACTGATTTCGACAAAATTGAATCATTTTTTCATAAGAAGAAGGAATCATGTGGTAGATTGATCTAAACGTACCTTAAGGATCACATGCACTACACTAAGACCAACATTAGTTTTAACCTTTAGAAAATTAAAAAAGGATGAGTTTAAATGAAATAGAGATGGAATCTACAAAGAATATATAGATCTAAAAAAACAAAAAAAACACTACCAATTTCATGTATAATGATAGATAAAAAATAAATTATGAGAGAGATTAAATAACACATATAGAAAGTTATATGACATATTAACTAACAAATCAATCCATGAAGAAAAAAGGGCAGATTAGACCAATTCACCTCTACAGAGCATCCATGTATAAATGTATATAATTAATTTCAAATGGGATAAAATTGGATATAAAATTGATATAATTTTTTATTATGTTATGAAAATTAGAATATTAATTTATCAAAATTTTGAGTGGTCGCGTAGTTTGGAGAACCATGTTCCAATTATTCATCCCTTCTTAAGAAACTTGAAAAGATAAACGATTTAGAAACATGGTTTAATCAATTGTGTTTCAACTATGTGTAACCACACTATTCCATGTTGTATGGTTTACTAAGGTAGAATGAATATTTTATAATAAACATTCACTTAAACATTCATAACCTCTATAATTACAATATAAGGCATATATGTTTCTAATAAAATATATATGTTTGACACTAACCATGAACTATCTGTGTTATGTCACAGAAAAAATAATAAAATGAAAATAGTAACCTTAAAATATATTAGATTAGATCTCAATAACTGATTATAAATAATAGATATAAGTAACTGAAAGAGTGTTTCAAGATGTTACAATTCTCCCCCACTAAATATTTTATCCGTAAAATGTAACATGGGAGAAGGAATCTCTCAAAAAAGGAGATACCACTACTCCCTTGTAACATCCAGGTTCCGAGTGCCACTAAACGGGTTCCCCGAACCCAGTTCACCAAGTGACCACAAGTGAAATTCCCCAAACGCCAGAGGCTATCGACTAGCAGCGAGGGCCTCGGTCTTATAGTGGGGAAATGATGCCCTCATTTGTCAAAGTATAGCGTAGTAGAATAAATAAATAGCATATAACAAGGGGAAGTAGTAAACCATACAAGACTAAGTTAAAAAACTGTAGTGTATATAACCAAGCAGTATATAAATAATGGTAAAACATGCCTCAAATTCTAAGAATATAGCTATAACATGTTACACAACAATACTATGCAGTACAATTATAGAAATGAAAAACAAGACAAAACAGTCGGTAGCATCGCAAGCATCATCCTCGTCCCATGCTCCCCTACTTCTTAGCAACAATCATGTACCTGTATAAGGACCCATTCCATTAACTACACCTACAGAAACGTAATCTTTTTGGGCTGAAAGGCATGACCCAAACAGGGTGTGAGAAGAAATTCCTAGTAGGCCCCCACCAAAGGCTCGTGCCCAACTGTGTGTAAACATGTAACAACAGTGTTCAAAAGTAAATACAATAAACTAAACAGTACTCAAGTAACTAACTTAAACAGTTATATTTCCATTTTTTCTATTCATTTAACCATTTACTATTAAGGAAACACCACACTGAATTCCTATTTAAGCGGTCAGTGTCCTCAGACAAGAAAAACCACGGCCTTAGATAATCAGAATCTCGCCCTCAGGCATTCAGAATCTCACACACAAGCACGACAGAATCTCGCCCTTAGGCATATGATGTTTCTCTCTTAGGCACAGAAGTCAAGCCCTCAGGCATGAAAGGTTTCCCTAAGGTGAAATAGAACATCACCCTCAGGATAATACAGTCACGCCCTCAGGATATAGTAAACACCACCCTTAAGCACAAGTAACCGGGCCATGACCAACATATAAATATGAAATTTACATACAATTCCTCTCAATGAAAAAGTAATGCATCATTAAACATGGCATACCCTCAGGTATCCTGGCCAAATAGGTAAACACAAGAACGCACCCCACAGGATGGTCTTGGATCCAATCAGTGATCCCAAACAGTATTTTATTGTCACAATTAATTACCTATTCAATTCTAGGTATTTTAAATAGCCATGGCCTCAGCCACAAGACACCCCAAAAATGGGTTTGTAGCTAAAAAACACACAAAACACACAAAAGTTGGAAAATAAAAACCATGCCACCTACCTTTAACGCCAACAAATAATATACGTGAATGTCGATTCCAGAATCGCCAAAGAACGACGTAGATCTGACATAGAAGAAAACTCGCTTAAAGTTAAATGGAATCCATACGAGAATGAATTCATAAAAAACTACTCTAGGAGATGGGAGAAATGACCTGTGTTGTTCAAGGGAGATCGACGGTTTAGAAAACGGATTCCCGGCATGCGCTCAGCGGATCTCCAATGCTCCGGCCTGCCTCTTCCGCTCCTTCCCGTTCTAAGCCTTCCCTGTGAACATGGGAGGCTACTACCCATTTTATGAGAAAAAAACAAAGTAAAAAGCATGTACATCCGAGTACAGGGCGTGTACTTCCCTCATTTAACAGTTCATCTGGCGTCACTAACATACTGTTCATTCGTCGACATGGGTACACGACGTGTATTCCCAACTACACGGCGTGTACTGTCGCCCAGCTGGCGACTGCTTCGACCACCTTACTATTTCATCTGCCAACTGACTATATGGCATGTAAGGGACCACTACACGACATGTAGTCTATTATAACATCATACTCCACTGGCATGGCTACACGCCCTGTGTACTTATCCCACGCGGCCAAAAGTACTCGGGGTGTGAAAAAGTACATGGTGTGTACTTCCAAAATTTAGGATTTTCCCCATTTTCCATATTTTATCAAAAACAATTAAGTAAAATAGAAAAGAATAAACCCGTAACTTAGAAATAAGAAATGGGTTCTTATAAACTTCCCCCCCATAAAGAAATTCATCCCCGAATTTCCCTTCCAATGGTGGAAAGGATACAGCCGGGAATAACTCCGGCCACTGTGCACGTATTTCGGTGTCCCACTCCTAGGTTTCGTCCTACACTCGGCCATACTGCCATAACACCTGTACGAGAGGAACTAACCAGCCTTGGAGAACTTTCGTGCTCCTACCAAAAATATGAATCAGATGATCCTCAAAGGATGCATCTTCCACCAGCTCAACCTCCTCTGGCTGAAAGATGTGAGATGGTTCTGAATGATAGCGGTGCAATTGAGATACATGGAAGACATTGTCCATGGCTCACTACATCTGTGGTAACTGCAACCGATTTGCGACCGGACCGACTCTCTCCAGAATCTCAAATGGCCCCACATACCTTAATGAAAGGCTGCCCTGTCTCCTGATCTGTCCATGTCCCAACCTCACCGAAACACGTAGGAAAACTTGATCCCCAACCACAAACTCCAAAGGTTTTCTGCGACGATCAACATAAGACTTCTGACGAGAATGCGCGATAGCCATCCCCTTCTGCATCAACTAGACCTGATCAGAAGTATCCTACACGAGACATGGTCCCAGTTATGTTTCCTCACCTACCTCTAACCAACACAAGGCTGATCGGCATGGACTACCATATAAAGCCTCATAAGGTTCCATCTCAATAGTTTCCTAAAAACAATTATTATCGGCAAACTTGACTATGGTTATATGGATCTCCCAAGAGCCCCCAAAGTCTAGGATTCATGTACGCAACATGTCCTCAAGCACCTGTATCGTACACTCTGAATGGCCATCGGTCTGAGGGTGGAACGTTATGCTCAGAAGCACCCGTAGATCTAGGTCTTATGAATCAAATAGTTGTCTCATCTTCACTCTATAGAGGAGGGTTGAATTCACAGCTAATGATGAAAGATAAGTCATCCCCTGACTGTCATGCACCTCAAAATTAATCTCAGAGAATAAGGTCATGTGCTTCCACTCATCACTGGCCTCCTACACAGCCTGTACCTAAGCCTCCCTACTCAGTGCATCCGGTAATGCATTACCTTTACCAGGTGTATAGGCAAGATCAAAATCAACGGACTGTAGGTATTCGACCCACCTTCACTATCTCATGTTCATGTCATGCTGGGTGAAGATATATTTGAGACTTCTGTGGTCCGTGAACACCGTTAAATGTTCTCCCAAGAGATAATGTCTCCAATATCGCAACGCATAAACAACTGCAGCCAACTCGTGATCATGCATCGAGTAATTCCTCTCATGTGGCCTCAACTGCCGAGAATCGTATGTAACAACTCGATCTCCCTGCATCAACATAACTCCTATCCCAATACGTGATGCATCACAGTAAACTATATAGCTCTTCCACTGCTCTGGGAGTATCAGGATTGGTGCTAATGTCAACCTTCCTCTCAGGTCCTGAATGGCTGTCTCGCATGATTTTGACCAAACAAACTTCACACCCTTCTTAGTCAAACCCATCAACGACGCTGCTAAGCGGGAGAAGTCCTCTATGAAGCATCTGTAGTAACTAGCCAGCCCCATGAAACTCTGTATTTCAAACATGTTCTTGGGTTGCTCCTAGGAAACTACTGCTCTCACATTCTCTGGGTCTACTACAACTCCTGCCTCTGAGATGATATGACCCAGGAAGTGTATCTGGTCCATCCAAAAGTGGCACTTTAATAGCTTATCATATAACGGATTCTCTCTCAGTGTACTCAATACGATCTCAAGATGGGTGGCACGGTCATGTCGAGTATGAGAGTACACCAAGATATCATCCACAAAAACAACCACAAAATTATCTAGATAAGGATGGAACACACGATTCATTAGATCCATGAAAACTACTGTTGCATTCATGAGTCCAAACAGCATAACTGTATACTCATATAGACCATACCTACTCATGAATTAAGTGAGAGGTATATCAAATGGTCTAATGTGTAGATGATGATATCCTGAACTCAAGTCAGTCTTCGAGAACACTCGTTCTCCATGAAGTTGATCAAAAAGATCATCAATCATTGGTTAGGGATATCAGTTCTTAACCATCAACAGGTTCAGCTTCCGATAATCCACACAGAGCCTGAGGGTACCGTCCACCTTCTTTGCAAAAAGGACTAGAGAACCCCAAGGAGAAGTACTGGGTCGGAAAAAACCCTTTGAATGTAACTCCTCTAACTGCCTCTTGAGCTCTTGGAACTCAGGCGGGGACATTCTATAAAGAGTAATGGACACCGGTGCTACTCCTGGGACAATATCAATAGGGAAATACACCTCACGGTCTATAGGTAGACCGGAAAATTTGTCTAGGAATACATCCATGAAATGATCAAAAATTGGAGGTACATCTATCTGAAAAGTCCCCTGATCATCCATATATAAGATCACCATCTGGGCTATGACTCCACGTCACCCATGATACTCTAGTCCAGCTCAACTCTCCTGAACATCCCACTCACCCTTGTATAGAATCTTTCTTCCCTCTAGTAACGTGAAGCTCACCCTACGATGATAGCAATATAAAAAGGATCAAAAGGGAACCAACCAGTCCATACCAAGAATGACATCATAGATCTTCATCTCTAGGACATAGAGGTTCCATAGAAAGTGACACCCACAAACCTCAAGGGGGAACTCCTTGAACTGACACACACCAGTTATCCTAGTCCCCAACGGAGTGTCTAGCGTCAAGATACCAGAAGAATTAGAATCACATATCTCAAGGCTCTCCATAACGGGCATAGATGTGGCAGCCGTCAGTGATCCCGGAAAGGTCTGCATGAACCTCATAAAGCCTTCACGGAACTGCGCATCCACGCCCGTGTCCAGTATAACGGCTGGTACCGCATCTGTCTTTGGTGGAGGATCAAAGGGTTGCCCATGGCCCACCATCTCTTGAGAATAGTCATCGCCGCTCTTCTGGTGAACAACGTGTGGTCGTTTCAGCGGCATGACACTACAAGGTGAAAACACACCTTCGACAAGATTAACAACGACCGAAAACGAAGAAACCCAAATGGAAACAGGAGGAACAAGGCATTCAAAATTTTCAAAACAAGACTACATAGAATTTATATTGACTACACGGCATGTACTTGAATTCTCTTCCCCTGCCTAGGTCCTTCTACATGGCTAAGCCACACGGATCCCATTTGAACAAAACTACAAGGCGTGTATAAAATCTACAAGGCATGTATGGTGTAATTTTCCAGCTGCCCATGTTGTTTGTGACATGGCCGACTACTCATCATGACACTAAACGGTGTGTTACACCCGCACACGGTGTGTACACCACCCTGTTTCCCAGCCACACGACTAACTCCACACGGTATGTCCTCAGACAAGACTACACGGCATGTCCCACAGGTACACGGCGTGTACTAGACGAGCTTCGCAGACTCATTTTGTTTGATACACAGCCGAATACACGGCTCAACATACACAACGTGTTCTATATACACATGGTGTGTATTCAAAATGATTACCCCGACCTGTGTTGTTAGTTACACGGTTGGGTTCGCTGGTCACACTACACAGCGTGTTCGTCATTGACATGGCGTGTTTAGAAACGAACACTCTGGCCCGTGTTTGTTAGTTACACGGCCGTGTCTCCAGGTCAACACTACACTGTGTGTACATTCAGTCCACGATGTGTTCGCCCCAAGCTCTTCCCTTCCCCATGTCGCCGCCCACACGGTTTGTGAAACTGGAAGAGACTACACGGCATGTACTCTGGGTACACTGTGTGTACTCAAAATGTTTTCTTTTCTTCCCGAACAGAAGAACATACACGGTGTGTTTAAGGTACTACACGGTGTGTATACTGGGTGTCCAGACAGTATGCCTCAGAAACTTCTCTGAAACCCAGAAAATACTGAAAAACAACACATAAGTTCCCAATTCCGATCCGTGAGGGCCCATACTCCCCGCGAATCAATGTTTGGTATCTTATATGTGTTATAACAAAATAAAAAACCAATGATCCACCAAATTTCGGTCAATGAGGGCCCATACTCCCCAATAACCAAAGTTTGGCATCCATTATATAAACTTGCTCACACAATAATACCCTATCAAACAGTAGGTTTCTATCAAAGAAACTATCACAACAGCATGTGTTTACTAGCACAACATATATCACAAGAACATGCAATTTTTGTAATGCACCTACATGGCATGGAAACTGTGCATGGAATGTGATTTCTAGCATGTGCTTGAATGATGCATGAGATGGAATACCCTCATCTCATATGGTTGAAACTAAATAGACCCATGGATAAAATATAAACAGCACAATACAAGTGTGTCACCCTGCAGTGAAATCAAATCAACTGTAAAATGTAAAAATCAGAAAAGTTGCAACACAAGGTAAATTGGATTTTCCCTGTACACGGGTTTGCTGCGCCCGGGCACAGCTTATTACCAACTACCGTTCTCTTCCTATCCCTGAATAAGGCTCCAAATAGTAAGTCAATGAAAAGAACCTCTCTGATACAACTTTGTAACGTCCCTGTTCCAGGAGCCACTCTCTTGAAAAAATAATTATTTGAATCCACTCTCTTGAAAAAATTACAAAATATTTCATTTATAAACATTGATTCCCAAGTTATTTTTTTAATACCTTTTACAAATGTATGAAGTTATTCTTGTGTTATTTAATTATATTTGAAAAATATTATGTATATAAAAACAACTCATGACACTTAAGGACATGATGAAAATAATAAATCATAACACACAACCTCATATGTGGTAAAAAACACATCAAACATAACACCAAAATAAAATATCACTAATCCCACCTCCCTGATCACATGGACATTAACGGTATTGGTGTTATATATGAACATGTATTATATCCATACAAAGTGATAATTAGTAAAATCTCAATAAACCATGTACTAGAAAAATAATACAAAAAAATTATCATATACTATTTGAAATACCATGGTTTATCAAACCCAAATAGTGACCATGTAAGTGGATCTATTAGACCCCAAGCATGATATCCTAATAGTGAAGAGGTTTTTTATTAACATTAAGAGTCCCTAATGTAAAATAAGGAGAAAATAATCCTAGTATCAAAATTTTAAATTATATGTGTGATGAAAAATAATTTAATAATCCATAGATTGACATAACGTTCTGAAATATGAAATTAAAACAAAAAAATAAATATAAAAATAAAATTATCAAATGTGATGAAAATAAAAAACTAAAACATAACCAGTTAAACTTATCATTGATTTACCCCTAGGTAAAAATTATTTAATGGTATTGAGAACAAAATATTAATATATAAATAGCTTAATCTATTTTCTTTGGCTGAATCCCAGTTTTTTCTCTAAACAAACATAATGAAGATCTTCCTTACCTCTTATACTACACTCCTCACATTCATCCCAACATAATTCTTTATTATGCACCGTGATATATGTTTATGTATAAGAAATTATCATTTTACTAATAAACCTATGGGGCTTTTGATATACACTATAATATAATGTTTATGTATTTAAAATTTTAATATATAACATTCAATAATAGATAAATCACATTAGGACTTTCTTTGATGGGTTGATAACCAGAACACCCAACCCTACCTATCATATCATATTCCATAGAATTTCTAAATAATTAAACGAAACCTTATAGAGTGGGCCGAATTATCATAACCATGCCAACAAGTGACATACAAAAACATTTTGTCATCCCCTAATGACATCATACCCATTCTACGAGGAACCATCTCATAATCATTCCCTAAAAACGAATATATAACATAAAATACCCAAATCATAGTCATACCCTAATGAGAATACTTTATTTTTTCCCCCATTGAAAATATAGATACACAATGGTATGGGTGAATTAATGAGTTATACTATTTCCAATTTAATTATTTATTTTTAATAAATATACAAATTATAATGAATGGTTATCAAATTATATTTTTTCCCTGTTATGTATTTAAGAAATATAAAAACAATAAATAGTAAAAAGATTATTTATTTTTATGATTCATATTAAGATTTTTTTATCTAATCCTCAATGAAAGGGGATTTTTATCCCCAACACATATACTGAAAATTTATTATCAAAATCATCATATCGAATGGGGACCAAACATGTTAAATGCACAAAAAAACACTAGATATAAGAATGAGCATATATGTAGCATCATAGTTACTAAAATAATCCAAATTCATTCTTCAACATCAAAATATGAAATTTCATCTTCTTGATCTATGACCACATTGATATCTCGAGTATCTTATTGATATATTAAAATTCACATTCTTCCTAAATTATTTACTTAATAAAATCAGAATCCTATCATACCATATAATCCATTTAGTTATCCTACTTGTAGTCTATTTTAATTATATATTTTGTGGAATCTATTCCATTTTTACACAATAATCATCAATTATATTTCATTCCTCTTCTTTGAGGACATCAAGATGTAGAATATATATATATCAAAAAAATCATCTTTCATTCACTCTAATACTATTTTTATTCTTCAAAACAGAATCAATTATTCCATAACCTCAACACTAAGGATAATTTTTTTATATTTTTTAGTCACTATTTCTCAAATTTATTATTATATAATGAAAAAGTATGTTAGAATAATTTCCCAAAGATATCTCTCAATCATCAACTTTTATTCTATACATAATTTTCATTAAAACCCTAGAATAATCATGTATATAATTAGTCTATATTTTAAATATGAAATATCCCCAATTATTGACTTATTATCATGTTGTTAAAAAATGTTTTATTTTCAATAATAATTCTCAGTCAACCACTTCAAAGATATTTTTATTATTATACAAATATTATTATTATCACTCAATCCTCATATAATAGGTTTTTTCTATGTTGTATTTCTTAATCATCATAAATCATTATTTTTCATTGATATTACACAAAAATGTAATTATCATATACACTTATAAAAAATCGATCCACATCATGTTGTTGTGCGAGTATGTTGTTGTAAAAATCCTTTTTTATATTTTAGTATCATTCTTAGCTTGAATCATTATAAAAAATGACAATGATATTTTAATAATTTGATAATATCAATGAATCATCTAAATTTTGGATTATGATTCACCCAAAATACATATCTTATTCTTATTTGTGTCTATAAGTTATCATATATAGCCTAAAAATGCAAATTACATCTATTGTAAAAAAGAAGTTGCTATTACATGATCATTGAAATTATTAATTTGATCTAGAAAATAATCTCTTTTCAAATGTTTAGCAATTGAAATATTCATGCATCTTTTAAAGAACATCATTCTATTCTCACATATAATTTTTTAACATTATGAAATAGTGGAACGTAAATGTTTATTATTACATAATCATGAATATAAAAAAGAAGTCATCTTACATCATTCCATTTTTACATATTTTTTATGTATCATATAGAAATCATGAGCTATTAATACATAAATAAAGATTATTTATATTTATTAAAAACGTTTCTAAAATTTCAAAAACCCTACAACATCAATACATATTGACATAACCATCAACATTCTAAACATTACACATAATTTATTATAATTATCTACAAAAAATCATTAAATTACAGTGCTTTTAAAAACATTTCAATAATAATATGAGTCACATTGAATCATTAATAAATGAATTTATGGTTCATTTATTAATTTCAAATTAATGAGGAAAACTTTTCCAATTCATGTTAGCTTCTTCAGTACCTCTTCATCCATTTTTGAATTCAATTTAAACAATATCTTTCATATATGATATTTAAAAGGAAGTATATTTTGAACATGATTCAATGTATCATTAAAGAGATATATAATAACTTTTATCATTGTTCTATATTGATATTATCATGTTATATTTAAGCCTACTAAATAAATTATTCATTAAATAATTCAATCAGAAAAAATACCACACATTAATGATTATTTCCCAACCTTATAAAAACTTATCGTTCATAATTGAAATATTAGTAGCATCATTACACATTATAGTTCCCATAAAAATTGAATATATACATTCAGAATGATATATATTATATAGGTAACACCAATATATAATTTCCAAATTGGTCTCATGTTTTCTAATTTCATCACATATACCTTGGGTATATTAATAGTATATCATCATAATATATGACGAGGTACATAAAATTAATTACATGATTTTATTATCAAATCATTTTCATATCAATTATAATTGATAAAAAATAATATAGAACACCAATGGCCAGTACCAAATTGTAATAAAATCAGAATGTAAAAGAAAAATGCACGGGGTAGTAAAAAGTTTGACTACCCAACCAAATAAAACATATAAATAACAGAAATATATAATTAAAAATATTCATATTTCATATGATTAAATTATCTAATTTACCATATGTATCTTTAGAAATGATTTTATTAAATCATAGATTATATAATGACACAATCATGTAATTTTAATGAAATTATTACTCACATTCATGAAATTATTGATTCATATAGAAAGATAGATTCTTTTATATTTTTTTATAATTTTTTTCCACTCGGTAATTATACATCCACTAGTCTTCATCATGGTTGATATGTTTAAAAAATAATATTACAAAATTAATTATTATGATGAATTCAAATATTTTTTCCCCTAATATATTTATATAATAATTAAAACACCCAATATATTATCTTTTACATTTCATTCATCATAATTAATTACTTATTGATAAAAATGATATATATATATGAATAATATGGTTATATATATCTTACTGTTATGAGTCTGGAAATGATTTTTATTCTCAACCAAATTTTTCCACCATTTTAAACATCAATAAGTAGATATATTATCAGGCATACTTATTTATATTTAATATTCTAAACCACCTTCTTATGTATGAATATATCATCCATTTATAGTCTAAATTTTGTGGAATATTCATTTTCCAATTCAACTATCTATGTATTTGATCTTCATGATAATTAGATATTTTCCATCAACGTCACTTGTTTCAATGTATATATTATCATTAAATATTTTGAAACAGTTATTGCATGTTTCTGCCTTCCAGACAATGTCTCATAAAGAATTGGGTTACTATATATTGATTTATTATCATGAAAATATATTTTATATTTAATATTAGGTATTTCATTAATCTAATCAATCATTTTATTTCATTTTTAAATTTATTCCATGACACATATATTTAAATATCAATTATATATTAATTACTCATGGATCGCATGTAATGGTACAAGGTGAGTCCTTTACAAAAAATAGAACAATTTACACTTCTTAGTGTCACATTATTCTTGAAATTCATGTGAGTGGATAGTTTAACACTATATTTTAAAAAAAACTCAAGTTTAACTCACCTTAATTATTTTCATAATTTACCCTCAAAGCTTTTTTCATTCATTATTCAAATTATTTTAGAACCTGATTGGTTTATTTATACAATCGTCCATCCACTGGATGGTTAATATTATTTCAATTTCTATTCAGATTCCCCAAAATTACAAAAATGGTTTGGGATGGTAATATTTTCATCTTCATTTACTGAACATTCTATAAACATTTCATTATTCTGCATTGATGTATGTTTGGATCTAAACCACTGACTACAAGAAAAATATAATTGGATTATAATACATATTGAATGTTGATTTGACACTTCCTCTGATTTTAGGAACCCTATGTCATCTTATATGAAACTGAAGATGTGGTACCACACCCTGAGAAAATGAATCATGTCAACCCCCTTATCCGAGATTCCACTATTTTTTAAAGGACCTAATTTCAAAAAAAGAACAATAAATAAAAAACGAAGGATAAATAAAATGAATCATTTAAGCATGACATTGACTATATAACACGGATCATAAATTGTATATTATTTCTATAGGAGAAAAATAATCATATTTCATTTCACAAGACACAACATTCAAAAATATGATAAGAATAATCCCATAACTTTACTTGACTAACAGAACTTATCGTTACAAATATATCCCATGAAAATTTCTACCAATAGTACTACTACAATTAAACCCAAATGCTATGAGATGTAATCTCTCAAGTATCATCTCCTCCTACTAATTCTGATTATTAATTTCTTCCACTATCATAATGTTATTCTATGTATTCCTCCCTAATTACTTTTTCCTTTGACCACTTATGGATTTAATTTCTAGGATGTTATAAAACATAATCACATTTATCTATTTAGAATTATTTTTCCAACCTATCCATATATAGATTTCTCATTCTAGTTATACATTCCTAGTTTACCATCTGTTACTTAAAGAAAATTCACTACTTCAATATGACATAAACAGATGACTAGTAATGCAGTGAATCGAATTTTATTTCTTAACTAATTAACCGAATTAATAATGAATTATTGATCCCAAATCGTTAAAATTTAATATCACAACCTCTTGAACTATGTGCAACTATAATAACATTTTCCATCCTCTTATATGAAATATTTCCCTCGAATATGAACAATTCATGGAGTGTGAGCCTGAGAATTAATTTTGATGAATTTATAAACTCACATAAACTATTACTTTTTCTGAAACAACCATCCAATTACTTTTTCTAACCAATATATGTTCAACTACATCAACTAAATTTGATATTCCAAACCAAATTTTTTTAAAAAATCCAACTGGGTGCACATCTCTACATTTTGAATCCTAGACATCCCATGGTTAAGGTGTACTATAATTGTCTATAATTTACCATTGAAAATTTTAAATAATAAATATAAATATCTAAGAACACATAACCAAAAAATACATCTCATTCCAATCCTAGAAATCTCAATCATGATTTGTTTTGGACAGGTCATTCCCTATAGTTTCTATGATAGTATTTATTTTCATTCAGTAATCGTAGTCTCACCCGGTAAATTTTTATATAAACATCATGAATCTACATTTTTCACCATCAAGAGAATAATATCCATAAAATAAATAATAATGTATTATCTCATATGTTATCTAAAACCATGATATCATCTATATTCCCCCACTATATTTATCATGGGAAAAAACGTATGATTTTTTATTCACCAAATTTTTTGAAGTCCTATCATCATGTTTCATCATGAACCATATTAATGGATCTACTCCTTCCGGTTACTAAAAATTTAAATACAATACAACCAATAATTCATATAATTATGAACACCTTAGTATTCTGAACTCCAACAATAATATCAAAACTAATCTATATTTGAAATTTCATACCTTTGGAATGTTTGATGGTATTTAAATGATGAAATCCCATGAAAACCTATCTTGGTGAGACTAAATAATACGTGGAACACTCTTCTAACCACTATCATCTGTCATAGTTTGAACTAATCAAGAAGAAAAATATTGTGCATAAGCCATTTAGTCACTCTATCAAAATTTTGATGATAGTTTACATAGATTCAAAAGTGAAGAAATATTTACATATATCCTTGAAAATAACACATCTGTATATAATATTGTCTCCTACTTGTAGAAAAATCACCATGTTCATCCTATAATGATTATTCCAATGGGAGAGAAACAAAAAAACCCAAATTTCAAGAGTTCATATACCTATGGAAGACAAATACCCAAATTATGTCATCTTCTTCTGTAGTATAACATCTAGTGTTCGAGGCCTTTCTTCTCAACCATTAGGCAATTACCAAAAATAATTCTAATTTAACACCCACAATTTCATCAATCAACATTGAAAAATTCCATTTTATAACATAATTTCAGAAAGGTTTTCCTGAAGATGGATCTAATGTTTAATAATACCTTATATCTTGGGAAACAATATTCCCACTTTAATTCCACATCATTAATGAGGTTACATTGAATTACCAAATACATGTGGTGGGAAAATAAATAAAAATAGTTCTGTTTTAAAATTGGATACATCATGTGTCAAAAAAACCAACAAATTTTGATAATATAACACTCTTCATATTTTGTATTCCTTATATTATAGTTTCAAAATCAATTAGGAAACCATGAGATTTCACCCCTTCTCACTATTATTATTATGAAAACATCCCATTGTCCCACTACTTCTGAACACAGATTACTTTTTGAAGAAAATTATCAAAAACACTTATTCACTTGTTTCCTCACCACATATCCTAACACATAAATCACAATAAATATGAAAATTTTAATATATAAACCACATAATTCTGATGAACATCAAAACCACATTTTCTAAAACTCTATTATCATTCTTCTCCCCATCCTTATACTCCTATAAAAAATGAAACCTTATATTTCATGTGATTCATGAGACTTGTGACCAGATCCAAATTGTATTCTTATTGATGAACCCCATATTGACTTCCCGTGATTTATACAAGGGATTTACAAGACATGGTAGCTTTGAAAACATTCCCCTTCAGTTCATGATTGGTGAATCATATGGATTTTAATTTCATGACTAAAACAACTAGTCTTAATAGTATTGTTGAAATATCTATTTTTACCTTTCACATTTATAGTTATAGAAGGGGGGGATAAAATAAAAAATACGCTATCTAATCACATGATTAACTCATGTAAAATACTTTTAATTTACCATCTACTTGACATTTTGGGAACCTTTGTCTTCTCTAACTACAATATATGAAATTTCATTATCCTTGAATTTATGGCTCTCCATTTTTATTCATAGCTATTTTTGGATGAATCACCATCCAATGAAAATTGTTAACACTCCATGAAAAGAAACACTATTATGTTATGATGTATATAAATTATACTATTGAACCATCAAATAGACCTTTCATAGTAAAAATATTATTCTATGGTTGGAAGATCCTTATACCTTCAAATAGAGGGACATATAAAGTAATATCACACCCTGAGTATAAGTATAGATTCAACCACATTTGTTTTTAGGTAACCCTAAAAGTTGGACAAGACATTGTATATAAATAATGAATAATAATTTAAAAATAACAATGAGAAAAAAATTCCTGAAACCAATGATATGAAACAGTTGATACAATGTGTCTTACATAAATAGAAGAACATAAAAACATTATTAATTTAATGTGAAATAATATGAAGTTGATATATAATTATAATAAAATACATTAAAAAGATTCACAGAGAAATAATATTTAAGACCTTCCCATAATAAGCTCATAATATCAGCACCTTTTCCATTTACCACACAATTAATATGATGTCTCCCCTGTAATAGAACCTTATTCAGATATTAAATCATCAACTATTCAATCAAAATTGGGTTGTAACCACAAAATGTTATCCCAATGGTCTCTAACTTTAACATTTTATTCCATAAGTGTGTGTGATTGGAAGAAACCCTCCATATATAGATAATGAAATTAAGTTCCCTATTCTCCTCTCACCATCCAGGCCTTCTGGAGATAGTTCAACATCACTATTATCTTCATTGTCCACAATTAACATTTTGAGGAACATCTAATAACAACAAAATTTCACCTAATTAACATTGAAAATAAATCTCATATATTCTTAAAATCCCATTATTATATATATATATATATATATATAATATGTATATACTATATGATTTTACTTTAGTACACATCATTTATTCCATCAGAACATGACTAGGTTTTCAAATGATTTCATTGAAAGTGACTCTTCCCTTTTTTCAATCATTTATAATTATGTTTCCATAGAACTAAACAACAGTAGTCAATTTTCTAGAGAAAATTATATTCAGTTATTCAACAAAAGAAGAATTGCTGAAATGATATATTTATAAATATCTAATATAATTATTTTGATCATATTATCAGTTTTATTGAAACCAGACATCCCATGGTAAAGGTGTAATATAATTATTCCTATTTCTAACTATTACTTCTAGATAATTCCTTTTTGAATATCCATTCTCGTAACTATAAAATGGTTCTCACACAAAACCTCACAAAGTATTATTTAATTACATTTTATGGATAGAAATATTATACAACTAAAAAATATTTTTTTTTGAAACCTTATACAACAAAATAATTAGAAAATACATATTAATTTATTTCTATTTAACACAATCATATTAGGTATTTCACCATGTATAGTTTAATCCATTATATCTATTAATAGGGATTCCTTCGAGGGAATATTTTTTTAATCAAGATTAATCCCATCATTGATGTAATGTTCATATTCCCATAAGAGTTTACAATATTGGTTTTCCATATTTATCATTTCAACCTAAATTTTTCAAATAAAATAAAATAATTGAAAAAACCCATTTATTGAACAGGGATTATTTATTTGTTTGATGAATAAATCATATTGACATTATATATTCCCAATAAATTATTTTAAAATGATATATGCCTTATATATTAAAGAAATTCCTTGATTTATATATTACAAAATCAATTTTTATTATCTTCTTATTGAGACACATCATATATTTTTTTGATTTCACAATTTCACGTCATGTTCAAGACACATCATATTATGTGGGTCCTTTTGATTTTCAATAGACTTCATTCATTCTCTAAATTCTATATGTATACTCTAAAAATGTATTTATGATTATTCCAATTTCTTTTATGTATTTTTCAGGATATTTAATTATTTCTAAATAGATTTATAATTGAGAATCCTTGAAAATGATTATTTCTTCTATAGCATGGATATTTTGAAAAAAATACTTCTTTGATTATTCATTATATAAAATATCATTATGAAATTTAATATAATTTTTTGTGTAATATATAAACAATAATTACATTTGAATGAATTTTGGAGTCATATTTTTTAGTATCTATACATTATAATGTCATTTAATCCAATTATTCATCCATTATATAACCATAATATTCAATTTACGACATATCCTCTAATAATTATTTATATGATCCATAATTAAATCTGAAAATATATATATGTATGTATTGTAGGTTCTGTTGGAAAAAAACATTTGATTCCCCATATAAATTATTTAAAAAAAATACTTCCCACTTGTACGTTTTTTTAAAATTATAAATTATAAGAAATAAATATCATATATGAATTGGAGAGTATTCAATGAATCATATGGGGTAGATGTTTTGTATATATTTTCACAAGTGGAATTTTCCAAATGATCATATTGTTCCATGATATATCAATTTTCATCATTATTACAACATAATGAAGATGAGATTTATTCATTTTTATGTAATATGTATGCCTTATTCATTTTTCATATCTCATTTATCTTCATATTAATTAGTGTCTTAGATGATATTTTTTTATGATTAGTGGTCCACACATCTTTTCTAATTATACTATTTATAAATAATTTATAAGTAAACATAAAATACAAAATTGTCAAACTGTTAAATATTAGGCATAAAATGATTGTTGGAACCTAAATATTTGATACAAATCGTTGTTTCCCATATATTAAATACAACTATATTTTGAGGGTAAATTGAAATATCCAACATTTAAAAATTTAAAAATTTAATTTCCACTTCTACACCTATTTGGGTACAAGATTATCAAATTATATGGTCACACCATAACTTCTTTCATGATATTTAATAACTAAAATTACAAAATAAAAGATCAAACAAATTTATGATGTTTTCTTAAAAACTATGTGATGTAATCATTATTATTATTTTGGTTCTTATCCCCCAACATAAAAAACTCGTATTTTATTACTAATATCGAACAAGGGGAAATAGATTCCCACGAATAACTTAGCATTTTACATACCTAGTTACATGAATAATACCCACTAATATATATAGTAACCCACATTTATTATATTAGAGACTAGAAGAAACCAAAATTATTGTATATAATCCATATTCAGCTACCTTCAGCAGAATGTAAGATATCGAAGATAAATTTAGTTATTTTCAGATTAAATAGATATGATCTAGAACCACAATTATTTAGTAATAATAAATGAGTGCTTCACAAAAATAATAATAAAATTTTCTATGTCACGTCATATCTACATTAAAAATAATAATAATCGTATTCCTCTCTTTATTTACACTTAAATATTTTTTACAATTTCATTCCTCTTGACCAATTACTTCAATGCAAAAAATATATAATATTAAAAGTTTTGGAAACTCCTTCTTATATTCATATCCATATAAGCATAAATATCTATCAACAATAATGATAGTTTCTCATTAAATCATGGACAATGAGGATATTTCCTGTAGATGAAGGTCAATCATTCCTTCTAACATTTATTTTTATTCCTTGATAATGAATATTTGTAGAGTTTTACATTAGGATATCTAAACCAATACCTTCTATTAAAATCATATTATCTTTTTTAATTTTTCAATAATTACATTAATATTTCATATATATTTTGAATATTTAATTATAATGATATTCACCCTCATGATACTCTAATTTAATCTTTTATAATAAGATTTATTCATTTTTTAGTGAATCTCTTCAACAAAATTATTAAATTAAAATTATTAATGATATCTTCTTTAACTCATAAAATGTCATCATATTTTCCTCCAGATATTTCCATATCCTTATTGTTTAATCTTTTCATTTTTATTTAATGGAACATGTATTATCATTTCAAAATATGTTATAACACTCCCAAATATATCTTCAGTTTTAATCTGTAAACTTTATGTAATATCCTTTTTATATAATATTAATATTATTATTTTCAATCACAATAATAATTAAATTCTTGATATTTAAATTATTGATGAACTTTTAAGAATAATATTAGCTATTGATTAATATTTCCTATGAAGGATTATTTTAATCTTATTTGAACCAAAAAGTATATTTACGTACCTTGAAAAATTTCTAGGTTAGTCTTAAATAAACATTTAGTTACTCATACTTGAGCCCTAATAACATATTTAAAATCTCATACATCATTTTTTTCACCCATGGGGAAATTGAAATCTTCATTCTATAACACCAATGTTCAAAAAATTAACTAAATAATGAATTCAATGCATGAAACAATATTTCTCTATGAAACTACACTTTTTTATTTTATCTTATCTCTTTAACATAATTTTTCTGCCACTATGTTTTGAATTTCGAAAAACAGACATACTAGATTTCCATTAGTAATATATTTAGAGTCTGAATGGATAAAATTTCATTTTTTGGTGAGTATTAATTTTACCCTTATGATTAGTAATTTACCCTTAGGATAATTAATATGACCTTTATAAATAGTAACCAATCCCATGTATGTATAAATAAAATTTAGGCATATTATAAATGAGAGTGATTATTTTAAATATAAATAATTATGTCTTGGTATTTTTTGAGTAATAAATATTTAAATATAATTGTAAATAAAAAATTACAATTAAAATGAAATTTATGGTGTTAAAAGTTATTCATAAATAATTTTTTTTATTATGATTTTATGATATTTTAATGAAAGTGTAATTAATTTATGAATGTTTTATGATATCAATTTTAAAATATAAATCATTATTTTTAAATAAAATAATGATTTTATATAAAAATTTAATATATCATATTTGGGAAATTATTTTTTGTAAAATGGAGTACATTTTGAAATTCTATAAATCACAAAATGGTTATGGAATTTTTTTGGGATTTTTATAAAATATTTTATTTTATTATGAATTAAAATACAGTAATTTACGGATTAAATAAATTAGAATATAAAAAACTATTACTGGATTCATCGCTAATGTAAGAACACTTTTTTTGAATTCACATTGACTTAATAAAATTTATGTTCCAAATAAACAATACTATTGTTTTTTCTGATGAAAATAATAAAACAATCAATAATATATCCAAAAAACACCCCTCTCTTCCATTATAAAACCCACACTCAATACCTCTTCTCCTAAATCCTCTATTACATGAAACATTTTAGAGGTCAAAAAACACTTTCAAATAATTTTTTCATGTCTATGGGCTCTTGGTATTGAAAAATGGCCAAAACACCTTCCCTTATGGAGGTTCACAGGATGATATTTCAAGAGGTAAACACTATTCCTTTTTCATTTAATTTCCTTTTCAATTAAATATATTTTATTTTCATCAACACACCACCTAAGAAAACTAATTATTATAACTCCTATATCATCTAAATACTGGAATTTATATCATTTTATTAGAATATCCTTACTTGATCTACTATATATATCTTTTATTTTAAAAATGAATTCATCACTTGGGAGGTACTGATTTAAAACCATCATGGATGATAAAATTTTGTACATAAATTTCTTATTCAATTCTATTTACGAATATATTATTATAGCGGAACTGGATTATAAAATATGTATTTTTTCATATTTAATGTTATGAAGCTAGTATATATACAAAATACTATTTCATTCGGAAAGTGTAGTTTGTAATAATCAAAATATTTAGAAAATATATTAAATGATTATCACTAATGATTTATATAATAAATAATCCTCAAACCATATAAAGTAATGAATAATAATTTCTGATTTCAATATTTATTAGTATAATATAAATTAAATTCTATATAATTATACCAATTTCACATGATCCATCATAAAAACATACATGTATACTGATATTGAAAAGAAAGGAATCCAATGCTCGTGAGTTATAAAATTGTTTCTAAAAACACATAATTATTACCTAAATTAAATTAATAATATAATAATAAGTCAAATAAATGTAGATAATTTTTTGATTAAATAATTAATGGTTTTAATTTTGTCATCTAGTATTTTGAGGTTAATTGAAATGCGTATTAGGACATTAGGTAAGGGTTTTCTACCCGAACCTCCATTTTCATTAGAGTTACTCATTGTCTCTATTAATGTAAATTAAATTTTAAATTATTCCTATGTAATCCTCATAAATTCTTTTTTACTATACAATATATGTATACCAATTAGAATCCTTCTTTATTTTATGGGTATTTAAATTTTTTATAAATATATTTATCAATTCTTCTAGATAAATAAGGTAGATTCATGGAATCTTCTCATAATCTTACATATTTTAATGTTCACGGTATAATAACTTTTAAAACATAATTATTTTTCTAAAACCACCCATTTATTCAGGTAAAAAATTACCATAGTTTATTTCTAATTTTATTAACACATTTTTCCAAAATAACTCTTCTTTTCAATGTAAAAATGTATTTCTTATATAAATTCAATGATTATTTTTTTGAATATATTTATTTATTTTAACACATATGTTGTATTTTATGTCCTTTTAATGATAATATCTTATATTTATCATATTACATATTGTATTGAATATCTTATGATTAGTTTGACTTTTGATGTGTTGTCTTGATAAAATTCACCACACTACTAATTATAGTTACTGTTTATGGGTACAGAATGTAGAATGTTATCATTTATGTTCTTGTTTTTTATGTTTATACCCTTTCACATGAGGAATGAATTGGAATTATGATGTCATTTTTGGGGCCCACTATATAATGTAAATGAATTTGTGTGTCTAATGGGACAAAACTGAATTCTATTTTTGCAAGTGCCTTTCATGAGAATTTGCAAATGTCTTGGATGAGGCATTGATAATATGTTTCAGATGCCTCGTTATATAAATTGCCTCATTATGTTATTAGTAATTGATAAACCATGAGATTATTTTACTATTAGAAGAAAAATTTTGATGCAATATTCTCTTATTATAATTTATAAGGCCTTGTTTACTCTTCTTTCATTCACTTCATATTATGCTCTTGTATATTTTTAAAGGAAAGTGTTTTTTGTTGTTCGCAAGACCTAGTGTTTATTTTTTTGATAACTTCTACTATATTACAAAACCTTTCTATGAATCTTATATCACCCTTTTTTATGGTTAGTTTTCCATTGGTTTTGAAGAATAACATTATGAATGACTTGTAGTGATAAACAAGGAGAAAATCATTTTTTTCAATGGAATTGATATTATGTATTTCATTTCATGTTGTAATATTGAACTTATGTTTATATCATTCTTTCAAAATACACTTAAATATTATTTCTTGCATGATAAATATATATTGTAATCATGATAATGTGTTAATAAATGTCACATGCTCTATCAAACTAGGGTTTTGGTCCTTACAGAATGTAACCGAGTATGTTTAGTGGAATCCATGGAAGATAGATTTGTAAAATCTATATTAGGGGGAAACCCAAATATTATCTTGGATGATAATAATACTTGAATAAAGAATAATTTTTATATAGAATAGATTATGTGGATCATCCGATCAAATATGTCCCATTTTGGATACTATAATTTGATGTGGTTCTAGAACTAATGCACCTAGGAGTAACAACTCTGACATGTTGTTCGGAGCCTGACTCTTTGTAACCGGATACATGAAAATGGGCCTTAACTCACACTGGAAATGAAAATACCATCAGAAATTCTTATGATAAATTAAATTTTCTCTATAAAACATTATGATTTATTTAAATGTAAAAATATCCTTAATGAAATCATGAGCATGATCATGAAATTAGACATGCATAAAATTTCAATTTATTTAATTTTTTTTTTGATATTATACACTATGATTCATAACAAAATTTATTGTGTACCATTATTTTTAAATACTTCCTAGTGGAAGGAATTGAAACCATTTGAATAAATTTATCCCATGTAAGTATTTACCTCCTATAAAAAATGATTTTGGTTTTAAAGCTATAACCAGTGATGAGATGCTTATAACTATACTGGGATAGGTGACTCAACATATGAAAAATAACCATTCCCATATGGATAATCCTAATCCACAATAAGATGGGTAATATAGTCTACTTTATGTGACAATAGACTACATCACTCATTAGGAATACAAACTCATTCATATAAGATTAACTGACAGTTCCATAAATAAGATATTTGTTGCACTAGGAAATAATGGAGGTGAGAATGTTATCATGTAATTTTATCATATATCTATTTATGAGGATCAATTTTTGTTATTATTTTAATAAATAAAATAATTTGGATGAAAATGATGAAATGGAATGCAGCTAATTTAAGGAAAGATTCATTGAAAAATATTTTCCCAAAGAACAATGAAAATAAATGAAGAGGCAATTATTGAGTTTGAAACAAAAAGAGGATGAAAATATTTTGTAGTGTGAAGACAATTTTTAATAGATTTAATGGAATTTTGAATAATACATACATAATCTAAACAGAAATATTGAATAATTATTTCATGGTTTAAAAGAACTATTATAATGGGAACTGGTTTCATAAACATTATCATCATACGATGATTTAGGATCGTGTGAAATCAAGACAGAAAATGAATTATGTATGTTTAATAAAATTAATGGACTGATAGAGAAGATTAGGGTGTCAAAGGAATGAATTGAAAATGGATGAAAAAAATGGAAGTTTGAAAACATGTAATAATTGTGGAATGATACTCTATGCATCCATCTTAAAATGAAAATGATCATCCCACCGTAGGAAAAATAAACATGATTTAGTTGATACCCTCATAATCATTTCCATTATTTATTTGGATATAATTCATGGAATATGTTTTATTTCAATTTATGATATAAATATATATTTCAAGAAGAAGTAAGAAATGATTTTTTAGAATGATGTTTAATAACTAATCCTTAGATAATTAACCTCATCATTTGATTCTTATATAAATCCACCCCTTGAATTCCTTTTGAATTCAATTTTTACAAGGAAGATAAATCTATATGTATAGATAAAGAATGAAATATTCATATTGAGGATGTGCCTATTGTGAAATAGTACATTCATTTATTTAAAGAGGATATACCTGGATGTCCTCCGAATTGGTAACTTTGATTATCTATTGATTTAATTCCCAGTTTAGTGCATGAGTAAAGTACTCCCTATAGAATTCCACATTGTAATTTTTATAATTGAAGAAACATCTATGGAAATTGAGTGATAAATCATTTATCCACCATTGTATTTATCTATGGGGAACCAATGTTCTCTTTTTCATGTCAAATGATGGATCCATGAGGCTGTTTATTGACAATACAGTAATTAATGATATTACAATAAAGAACATTTATCCCCAACCTCAAAATGATTAATTATTAGATCAACTTCATGAGGTCCATTTTTTCGAGGATTGGAAGTTGATATGGCTTTAATTAGTTACATATTATGAATGAGGATATTCCAAATACATTACTTTGAACTAGGTATTAGAATTATTAGTTTAAAATAATTATTATTAGACTGACTAATGTACTGTGTTTTTTCATGGATTTAATCAATAAATTTATCAATGAATATTTGATGTATTTATTATGGTATTTAATAAATATATCATGGTATAATCAAAATTATAAGATTACAATGAGAGTCACAAGCACATTATTTTGAAGAATCTTCTTTGAAATGAGTTATATGGGATGTTTAGAAATTATAAATTCTATATTCAAATAGTTTCTTTACATTGACATATTATCTCAATGGATGGAATCTCAATTGATACCATAATGATAAATCAATTTTATGAATGGCCTACTCCTATGAAAATAATACAGGTACTTAGTTTTATTGGTTTAGAGGGTTTTTTTGGCATTCATTCTACACATCAACCAATTAGTTTACCCATTAAACACGTATAATCGTAAAGGGGTTATGTTTATATGGAAAAATTAATGTGAATAATGTCTTCAAAAATTGAATATGATTTTCGTGAGTTATCCAATCATTACTCTACCATCGAGAAATGGTGGATTCAGGATTTATATTGACTCCACAAAGAAAGGACTTGGTTGTGTCCTTATGTAGAATTATAGAATAATTGGCTATATATAATTGATATTTAAAATTCATGAATAGAACAATCCTACACATGATCTGGAGTTTGAAGCTATAATATTGTCTTTGAATAAATGGACACATTATATCTATGGTCAATTATTTGATATATATACTAATAAAAAGATGTTAAAACTTATATTCTCATAGAAATAACTCCACATTTGGTAAAGGAGATGCCTCAGGATACTCAATGATTATGATTTTTCTACAAACTACAATCAAGATAAGAGAAATAAGGTGGAAAATGCATTGAGATGGAATGATCAAGGAGTTCTAAAATATGATGTTTGAAAAGGATCCTTTGTAAATGGATCTATCGAGTTCGGATATAAAAATTATCAATGAATGTTGAGCATCATTACTTTCTAATTTTGTTTTCAACCATCAATATTTGAATTAATTATAATTTTTCTATCTAATGATGAGAATATTCAATAGAATTTTAATACATTGAATGATAGAATATTTCAAGATTTCATGTGTGAGGATGGGATTATGAAATTTGGGTGAATGTTATGTGTTCCCTATATACCTGAGCTAATAATGGTGTTATTGGATGATAATCGTAGTTTAAATTTCATTATAAACCATTGTAATAGAAATATGTATATATATTTTACAGAACATTTCTCGTGGGATAACATAAATCATAATATTAATAATTATGTGTCATGATGTTTAGCCTATCAATAGTTCAAGGATGAATGAAAAAAATACAAAAGGAGTAGTGAATCATATACATAATCCTATCATTTAAATGGGATGACATCACCATGTATTGTTTTACTACATTAACACCAAAATACAATAAGGAATGATGAAATATTGGTAATTGTCGATCGACTTAACAAATCTTACCCTTTCCTTGCTATAAGGGTGGATTTTCCACTAGATATCCTTTCACAACTCTATATCAATAATGTTATATGGAATTATAGAGTACCTTCATCAATTATTTCTATTCATAATCCATGAAATACATCAAAATTCGGTAAAACGATTCCATAAATCAATGGATACTAATCATCATTTGAGTAATTCTTATCATTCTCAAACTAATGGGCAATCATAAAGGAAGAGCCAAACATTAGAAGACATGTTAAGATCATGCTCACTTTATTTTCAATGTATGTGGGATTAGTATTTACCTTTGGTATAATTTTCCTACAATAATATATTCCATTCAAGTATTAAAATGACACCATATAAAGATTGTATGAAAAGGTATGACATACAACAATATGTTGGGATAATGTTGGTGAAAGAAAGAATATAGTACAAGATCATTTGTGGGAAAATGAAATAAAATACTATTCAATCCCATATCAATTTATCTCAATGTGGGAAAAATAACTATGATGATATTTAAGGGAAGGATTTTGAATTTCATGTGTGACATCATGTTTTCTTGAACATTTCTCTATAGAAATCTGTTATAATATTTGGGAATAAAGGTAAATTAAGCCCCATGTAAAATTTAAAATTTTAAATTATAGTGGGAATTAGAGATAAGAATTATCATTTGGAAATACCTCATACCATCTCTATGGTACACATTGTTTTCCATTTCTATTTTTCAGTGAAGTACATGCAAGACCTAACACACGTACTCACTATAGACTGTAGATAATTAAATAATGACTTATCTAACCGTGAAGATACTATCACGATTTTGGACACTAATGAACTTGTGTAGAGGAAGCAGACAACTCATCTAGTAAAGTTATTTTAGAAAAATCATAAAATTCAAGAGGAGATGTGGTAGCCTAAGGAACTTATATTGACGATCTACCAAAATAATTTTATGAAGTAACATTTTGGAAGTTTCGTGAATAAAAGTTTTATAAATGGAAAAACAATGCAACATCCCAATGTTTTAAAATAAAATATATTATAGATTTTAATGAATTAAACAATTATTCTCTATGAAAGATCATATTAATATTATAACCTATCAGTAAAATCTAATTTAGTCTCATATGTGCTTTGAATATCAAAAAATGAACATAAATTGTTTTGATAAGTAACGTGATCAGAGTTGGATAAGTACCACTTAAATTATTGGTTAATAGTAATTATAACATTTTGAATGGTAATTTAACATTAGGAATAGTAATATTACCCTTATATATAGTAAACTAACTCATTTAAGTATAAATAAAATTTATACACCTTATAAACGATATTAAATATTACAAAAATAAATAATTGAGTGTTGTAATTTTTTTGACAAATAAAGATATAATTTTAATTTTAATTTAATAAATTCACATTAATTAAAAATCATTTTAATAAAATGTATTCCAAAATAAGTATGTTCGTATCATATGATTTTATGATAATTTAATTAGACCATTATTTATTTACAAATTTGTTATAATATAATTTTTAAATTTAAAATATGTAGTTTCCTTGGAAATAATGATTTTATTTAATCAATTAATTTCAAATATTTAGAAAATTATTTTGAAAAGAATAGTCCTTTCGAAAGTTTACATGTCCAAAAATGGTTATGGTGATTTATTTGGTTTTTTTCAAAAATACAAGAGTTTTTTGTGATTATTAAAATATTATAATTTACATTATAACTACTTTATAATCTAAATGAAATATTCCACAAGTCATTTATGATGTAAGAACATTTTAATCTAATTCACATGAATATATTAATTTTTTTGTCACAAGAATCAACACTATTTCAGTTGATGATAAAAATAATAAAATAATGAATATGATTTCAAATATCACCCCTATATTACACTAAACCCTCCTAGTACTTTTTCTCCCCACTCCTCTATTATATTATGATTCTAAATGTTCCACCTATATACTCTTCCAGTGTTTTCCCCTGTGTTTAGGAGTTCTTGTTCTTTCAAATAGACCAAAATCCTATCTCTTATGGTGGTTCTAAAGGAGGAAATTTCAAGAGGTAAACCATATTCCTTCTTCTTTAAATTTTATTTTTAATTTTATTTCTTTTATAATCATCGCCCAAAATATTATATCCATATGAATTTTATAACTCAATTATAATATATATATAGGAATGATTTCATTTTAATGTAATATCTTTCCTCAAATAAATATATATCTATATTTTATTTTCAAAACTAAATCAGTTTCGGGGATGTACCAGTATATAACCATTGTGAATGATGAACGTTATTTAATCAATTTCTCATTCATAGATGATCCTAAAATCATTTTTATGGCTGAACGAGATTATAAAATATCTATAATTTCTTATATACTGTTATGAATCCAATATATATACATTATACTAATAAATTATCCACATAAAATATAAATAAATGAATTAAATATGCATATAATCATTTATATATTATTTAGTGTCAAATTAATTCAATTATTTAAAAATTATACCAATTATACATGAGAATACACACTCATATACAAGTATTTTTACCACGAAAACTACAGAATTAAATGCACCCAAGTGATACAATTATGTCTTATAACTCATAAAAAATTTCATAAATGACCTTAATATTATAATAATAAATAAAAAACATGAATATAAGGCTATTAGTCGATAAATTAATGTATTTAAGTTTATTACCCATTAAATTATTGACATGATATTTAATGAATTCAAACATATGGTAAGGGTCTTCTACCTTAACTTTTATTTAATACCGGTTAATCATTCGCTCTCTTAATCCAATTTAAATTATTAATTATTCAAATTTACTACCCATAAATTATATTTTAATATTCAATATATTTTTTCCATTTATAATAATTCATTATTTTGTGGGTAGATAAATGTTTTATAAAGATGCTTCTCAATTATTCCTGATAAAAAGCCTAATTCAACGAAACATCTCAAATTCCTGCCTATTATAAATTGAACTCTGTAATCTTTTTTAAGCCACAATTTTTTATATAAAATCCGAAATTTCATTATGGGAAAACTAAACCTGTTTATATATTTTTTTCTAATTTTTTTCCTAAATAACTATTCTATTCAATGTACAAGGGTGTTTCACAATAAAAAATCCTTGAGGATTTTATTAGAGTATTTTGTCTTTTTGAACACCTATGTTTTATTTTATGTATTACTTTAGATAAAATATTATTTTTATAATCAAACATATTTTATTATTATGTTTATGATTAGTTTGACTATGGATGTATTGTCTTGATTCCATTCACCATACAACATAGAATTGTTATTGTTTTTGTGTACCAATTGGGGAATGTTATTTAATATTTTTATATTGTTTATGTTTATCTCCTTCCAACGGAGGAACTAATTAGACTTATATTGTGATAGGTGGACCTAATATATCTTCTTAATGCATCAATAGGCCTCCTAAGACAGAACATAATTTGGTATTGGCTGAGTCCTTACCATAGTATTTCTAAACATCTTGGTCGAGGCCATTATAATATGTTTTAGACATCTGAAATTATGTATTCCCTCATTATGGTATTAGTAACCAAAAAACAATGTGATTACTTTATCAGAAGAATATAAAATTGTTTTGATTAAATCTATTATGATTATTTATATTGAATTATATAATCACCTTTTATTCTTTCCACATAATGATAACTTATATTAAAAAGGCATGTTTTATTAGTTGTTCATCATGCCTAGTGATTATTTTTATGATATCCACGCTATATTACATAAACCTAATGAGAATCTAAGCTCAAAAATTTTGTATGTTTTATTTTCCCCATGCTGTGATGATGAATATTATTAATAACTTGAAGGGATAATCTAGTGACATTTTTTTCCAATGTAATTACTAGTATGTATCTCATTTCATATTGTAATGTTGAACATATTTTGGTATAATGTTTTTAAAGACTACTAAACTATTCATTCATTTTGTAAATGGATTTCCTGTAATCATTCTAGTAATTTAATGCAAGGCACTAGATCAAGGAAACTATGGTCTGGGTCATAACAGTTTGTATAAGAGTATTTTTAGTAAAATTAAAGAAAACTATATTTAGAAAACGTAGATTAGGGAACCAAACCCTATGATCGTCTTTGAGGATAATCATATGATAACATACTTTAATTTTTTTAAGGTATATATTTTTGGTTATTCTTATAATATACAAAAATTTATGGATAGTATAAGTGGATTTGGTTTTGACATAGATGCACCATGGAGTAAAAACTCTAAAATTGTGTTTCGGGCATGACTCAGCAAAACCAGGTATATGACAACGGGCCATACTACACACTAGGATTGACAGTCCTAGGGGATATTCTGGGAATATTTCCAAATTAATTTATTAAACATGTGAATGAAATAATTGTAAATAGTTATCCAATTAATCCATGAATTTTATTTTAAAATTAGTCATTCATAAAATTTTAATTTACGTAAAGTGTTTTTCTAGTTCAAAATTATACATTATGATTCATAACATAATTTTTTTATTACATTATTTAAAAATGGTACGTAGTGGTATAATGGAAACCACAGGAATGCATATATACAATGTAGTTATTTCCATCTTATTAAAAATAATTATGTTGGTTCTAAAGCTGAAACTAGTGTTGAGCAACATATTAATATACTGGGACATCAAACTCAGGGTATACAAAAAAACATTGCTTTTATTGATCATACGGACACAAAATGTGGATGAGAAATGTCAGAAAACCTTGTACGACAATAACTTCCATCATTCAATTTGAGAAAAAAACCATTCCATGCAGGGAAGTGGATAAATTTCACAGAGAGGGTATTTCTTTCTTTGGGATATAACGAAAGTGAGAAGGTTATCATGTCATTTTATCTCCTATGAGGCGTTGTGGATAAGTGTTGGTCATTAATTCAGACCTTATTAGATGATGAATAAATATAATAAATGAAATTAAGGTACATTAAAGAAAATAATCCCAATAAAATATTTTACTCCAGAACAATGAGTGATTATAGAGAGGCAATTTTTGAGTTTTAAACCAAAGAGGATGAATAACATATAGTGTAAGGAAAATTGTAATGGGGTTGCATGGAATGAAGTAGGATACATATGTAATCAAAGAAGAGAGATTTATCCATTATTTTATGGTTTAAAACCATTCCTCTAAGGGGGAATCGGTTCCCAACCATTTTCATCATATAAATATATAGTCTTATCATAAATCAAGACATATAATAAATTTTCCACACACAATCATTCATTATGTTGAATGATACAATTACTACCTATGGATCAAGGCTATTGAAAATTAATGACAAAAAACAATCTAAATCATTACATTGAGTTAGAAGATATAATTTTTTATATGAATATATAGAGACATTATCAATATGGTTAAATATTTTACATATATACTAATCATAAGAGCTTAAAATATATATTCTAATAGAAAGAACTCAACATGAGGCACATGCAATGTCTCGAGTTACATAAGGATAGAAAATTTTCCACACACAATCATACATGGATGAAAAATAATATGGAATATGAATTGGTAAGGAAAGATCGTGGAGTTCTAAACACAATGAAGATTGACAAGGACCCCATGTACTTGGAGCTAGTGAGGGAAGATATAGGAATTATCAATTTAGGTGAAGCATCATTACTTTTACGATTGGATTCCCAACTATATTAATCAGAGAGAATTAAGTGTTCTCATTCTAATGGTTGGAGTATTAAAAATAAAATAAAATTATTCAATGATGGAGGTACATTGGTTATGTTGGTGAGGGTGGAATTTTAAAATTTGGGAGAAGGCTATGTGTTCCTTATATACCCATGAGAAAGGGAATTATTGGATGATTCCCATAGTTTTAATTTCTCTATACACCCTTATTACACTAATATGTATACAGATTTGGAATAACATTTCTGGTGGTATAACCTAATGAATGAAATTCAGAATTATGCATTGTTATGTATAGTCTGTCAACATGTGAGGTTGAAAGACAACATCCTATATGATTCATTCTACCTCAACATATTCATACATGAAAATGGGGGGACATCACCAAGGGTTTTTTACTAGATTACTATGAAATTAATGTAGGAATAATGAAATATGGGTAATTGTTCATCGAATTATCAAATCACAACATTTCCTCGCAATAAGAGAGGTTTTTCTACCTGATAACCATTGACGACACTATATCAATAATGTAATAATCATTAATTGTGAGGCTCAATCAATTGTTTCTGGTTATGAACTGTGATTTAACTAAATATTTATGAAAATTTAACAGAATTATTTGGATAATGATATTTATTTGAGTACTTCATATGATCACCAAATCGACCGGTATCTGGAAAGGATGATTAACATATTAAAAGACATGTTGAGACTCAAATGATTTTTAATTTATGTGGGATCAGTATTTACCTTTGTTATAGTTTTCCTACAATAATATTTTTTACTCATATATTCAAATAACACCATATAATGTATTTTTTGGAAAGTAATGTTATACCCCAACATGTAGGGATGATGTTAGTGAAAGGTATATTTTTTTGCCAAGATCTTGTGCAGAAACCAAAAATAAGGTAAATATTATTCAAACTAACATCCATGCAACTAAAATAAAGAAAAATATATATTCTAATAATTAGATGAATTATTTGGAATATCAAGTGTGAGATCATGTTATGATACAAGTATCTCTTTGGAAGGGTGTTATAAGATTTGGGTTGAAAGGGTAACAAATCCCAAAGTACATTTTTCATTTTAAAATTATGGAGAGAATGTGGGTTATGGTTTATCATTTTACATTGTCGCATATCCTCTCTAACATACACAATGAGTTCCATGCCTATTTTGAAAGAAGTACATGACCAACAACCCATATTACTCACTTTTGACGGTATATAATTGGAACATGAATTATCTTACTATGAAGAGCCTATCTGGACACATGATACTTAATAACATGTGTTAATGCATCACATAATGCTTCCTCTAATGGTAAATTAAAAAATACTCAAATTGAAGAAGTGATGTGAGAGAATGAGTAAATTTTTTTGAAGTCCTACCCAAATCATTTTATTAGGTAACAATTTGGAAAATTTGAGGATGGAATTTCTATAAGGGTGGAAGTTTGTAACACCCCTAGGTTATAAAAATAAATTCAACATAGAATGTAATGCCTTAAACACTATGTAATAATTAAACAACACTATGTTATTATAAACTAACCGTTAAACGCAATTATTATGCCTCTATGTTTTGAATTTTGAAAAATACTAATACATGATTATGAAAATTAAGATATTTAGGGTTTAATATGATCATCTTAAAGTTTTCTAATAGTAATTTAACCCTTATATATAGTAATGTACCCTTATGATTTTTAATGTCACCACTATGAATAATAATAGCATCCATGTATATATAAATAATATTTAGACACCTTATAAATGAGAGTAATTATTTTTTAATTTATAATTATGTTTATGAATTTTTGTGAGTGATAAATATTAAATTTATATTTTAAATTAAAAATTTTATTTAAAAATAAATTCATTTCCATAAAATGTATTCTTTAATAAATATGGTCTTTTTATATTATTTAATGTTGATATTTGGAGACATTATTAAATTTAGAAAGTGTTATAATATCATATATAAAATTAAGATATGTATTCTTCAAGTGAATAATGATTTTAAAAATTAAATTCCACTTATTAATAAAATCTTTTTGATAAAATGGAGCCCATTTTTTAATTATAATCATCGAAAATTATTATGTTGATTCTTTGAAACTTTTCTAAAATACTATTTTTTTACTAGTAAAATGTGATAATTTGTGGTAAAATAAATTAGAAGCTAAATACAATATTAAATGAGGCATATCTGATGTATGTACACTTGGTTAGAATTAATATGAACTTATTACTATTTTTGGTCAAAATAATCAACATTATTTCTTGTATTGGAAAAAATAATAAAAATATGAATAATATATTAAAAAATAACCCATATCTTCCACTCTAAAATATACCCTCACTCCCTTTTCTCCACAATCATCTATGCCTTTATGCTTCTTAATGATCCACCCAAATTCATTTCACTTTCCTCTCACCAAATCTAAAAGATAATGGTCTTTCCAAATGAACAGAACCCCACCCCTTAATGAGGATATTAAAGACGATATTTCAAGAGGTAAACCATCTTTTTTTATTATAAAATCATTTTAAAATTATTTTATTTTTTCAATAATATCCTCCCAACCTCCTATAAATTATATTTATAAATACATTATCATCTATCTACAATAATTATATTATTAAAATGTAATATTGTTCCCGAAATTAATATATATCCCTATTTTATATTAAAAAATAAATCATCATCATGAATGTGTCGATTTACACCCTTTGGGGTTGAAGAACCATAATTCATATATTTCTCATTCATGTCTGGCCATTATAACAAATTTATGGTTGAATCATATTATAAAAATAGTGTTATGTATTAGGTAATGTTTTGAATCGGGTATATAAACATAATACTACTTCCTACGACCAAACTAGTTCGTAAAAATTGAAGTACCACCAATATAATCCAAATGATTATCACTATTGTTCTATCTGATAAATCATCTTCATAATATATAAAAAATTAATTATATCACCATTTAATTTATTGTAGGATTATTATTATCCTAGAAATTAAATTTTGGAGATTTATACCAATTTCACATGATATTCCTTTCTCATGTATTTGTTTACTGATCATCAAAACAAAGGAACAGAATGCTTCCGAGTGATAAAATTGTACACTATAAATCATAAAAAATTCCATAAATGAGCATAATAAAACTCTACTTTATCAAATACCAATATAAATTTTCTTGAATTAATTTATTAATGGATTTATTTATATTATCCAGGATGTTATGGTCAATTGTAGAACCAAATCAGACATAAGTTAAGGGTTTTCTATTGGAAAATCATTTTTTTTTGTTTTACACTATCTATCTCTTAATACATATTAAATAATTAATTATTATTATTTAATCATAAAAAATAATATGTTAATTTTAAATATACTTGTATGAATAAATTTTATTTTTTATTTTTTAGTAAATTAGGTTTTTATAATAATATTCCTCACATCATCATAATAAAAAATCTCGATTCAATAGAATATCTCAAATTCTTCCATTTATTCAAGTGCACTCAATAATCTATTTTATGAAACACGTATTTTTCCAAAAAATTTCATTTCATCCTTGAAAACTGTCTTGATTAATAAATAGTTTTTTGCACATATTTTTCTAGAAGAACTCATTTTTTCGATGTAATAGATTATTTCTCAAAAACATTTCTCAATGATTTTATTAGAGTATTTTTGTCAATTTTCAAAAATCTGGTGAATTTTTTGTGTTATTGAGGATAATATATTATTTTTATCATCTAAAATATTGTATTATATATTTTATGATAATATTTATTGTGGATGTACATATTTGGTACCATTCACTATACTACTCAAAATGGTTATTATTGATGTGTACAGACATGGAAATGTTGTCTCATTTGATCATGTTGTTTATGTCTATCCTTTTCATATAAGGAATGAATTTGACATAGAATGTGATGGTTTTTTACTGCAATATCCCCTCTATAAATCATTAGTTATCATGATACCAAATAGAATTGGGTTATTTAAGGGGTCTTAACCTAATATATTTTGAAAACTTGGTCGAGTCCTTGAAAATATGTTTTTGGTATTTGACGTTATGAATTCCATCAATATGGTATTTGTAATTGATAAACAACGTGATTGTTCAACTATTTTTATATAAATTGTTATGATTCATTATCATACGATCATTTGTAATTTCTTTTTTAATAAACATTCATTACTTAAATATTAAGGCTCAAGTACACATTCAAAGGCATATGTTTTTATTTGTACATAATGGATGGTGTTTATTTTTAGGATAACATACGCTCTATTACATACCCTTAAAAATAATCTGACCTCACACCATTAATATGTTTTATTTTTTCCTAGGTTGTAATGATTAACATTATAAAATAGTTTTATTGATAATCTATGAGTTATATATGTTCTAATGGAATAGAAATTATTGATTTCATTTCAGTGTGTAATGTTGCACTTATGTTTGTATCATGTTTTCTTAAAATTCTAAACAATTTACTCCATCGGGAAATATTTTTCTTCTAATCATAAAATTATATTAATATAAATCACCATATATGGGAAATTTGGGTGTCATTCCTTACAATCATTCAAATCTTATATAACACTAAACAAATTTCACATTAAAATAAGATTATGATAAAAGGATTTGTTAAAAATTAATTTATATTCATATGTAATATGGGAACTAAAAATTGATATTATTTTATAAGGAATTTATTGTAGATTCTATCTTATTTATCACATAGAAAAATGGATCAGCTTTTTCATACAGTTATACCACTCTTATCTATTCAAACACATTTCTAATGTTCCCAAAACCTATAACATGAAAACATCTATAATTTTTATTCATCCATCTAAACATCATTCCTAATTATTCTAAAATTCATTCATATAATTGTAATAAACTCTATGTCCTGGAAAAAAGTATTCAAGAAAATTACAAGGAACATTATATACTAAATAATCTCAAATTATTGAGTTTTCATCTACTTATAATAAATATATAACCTATTTCAACATCATATCATATTCTCAAACATTTCACCATAAAGGTGTGACATTAATATTAATAGTATCCTCCATTCATGGAATTTAGAAGGATGGATAATTTTATCTAGCTTCTATGAATCACTACACAGATATATCATTAAATATATTAATAATTATTCTACATGGAACTTCATATAAACCTCTACAACCAGATAAATTGATTCTTCTTATCAAATATAATCCAACCATATTCTCATAATTTAATTATAATATCCATCCATTAAAAATATAATTTTTTTTAATTGTAATATTAATGGGATAAACTGAAATTATTGTTTCCTCTTTACCAACAGTGTTCCATTATCATGAAATATTTTCAAAAATTAATTTTATGATCTATTTTCCATTGTGTTCACAAATATTCGCATATAAACAAATGTATCTTGGATACATCAATCATAATATTATTTATAAATATGCATGGGTACTTTATTCTATACATAATAATCTCTTCTCAATACATATTGAAATTAATTCTTATTAAACGAGAATAAAACAGAAAAATAATGGGATTATTAAACTTGTAATAAATAATTCAACATAGACATGTGTTCTAAATTAAAACTATATTTTAGAGGACTCAATCTAGGTCCATCCCACAGAAATTTCAATCATAAAGAGGGATTAGATCACTAATTACCCATTTAATATAAGAAAAAATTGGAGTATATGTATCACCCCATTAGAATATAACACCAAATAATAGTTTTGATAAAAACTAAAACAAAAGGATACCCAACCCAAACCATAGAATTAGGAAAATAATTTTTTATCTGACGCTTCTTGTATCAATGATCACCACAAGAGATCTAAACCTTTTTAACATATACACATCTAAGAAAAAACCCCAGCCACTCATCATGCCACAATAATATATCTATTTTAACAGTCTAAATATTTTACACATTAAACATGATATAATAAATTAAATGGTTTCTCTCTAGGGATGGTAAGACACCGACCCTTTTAGGTGGTGGTGGATATCAGTTTTTTAGATCATTTGGACTAATAAATCATCCACCTACTAATTTTTCATTTTTATTTATATCTAAAATGTTAATTATTAAATATGGGTTTGTATTGGTATGGATTTAGATTAACCATATGATAACACCATAGATATTAAAACACGAAATTTTATATAAATTAACAGATAATTTGTATGGATTATATTAATACTGCTTAAAAAAATAAAATCATAAAAATGGTTAGGATCACGGAAAAAATATTTCATATTATAAAATATAAAAAATTAAAAATATGTTTTTAGAATATAGGTGTGATCTAATTTAACTGGTGTTGCTTAGTTTGGTACCTACACCAACATAATTTCACATTTGTTTGTTCAATCCATTTTATAAAAAAATTGCATGTGTAAAATATTTTCTTGTAGATTTATTGTGTATTTTAGTTTTGTTTATTGTTTTTTCACCAATTATCATAGGACCGTAGAATTATAATTATAAAAAACCATGAAAAATATCTACAATTTTAATTTAAAAATATGACACATTTTTTCAATATATTACTAAACACTAATCTTGAAAATGATCATGTTTCAAACGAATCCAATTCCACTAAAAATTTTATATAATTTTTACCTTGAATAATATATTTTTTTAAGTCTTCCACCAAAAAATTTGTGCCATAATTTCACAAAATCTCTCTTTCACTCTTTCTCTCTATGTGAATACATAGACCACAAACCTCATCTCTTTATTTTACAAATGTTCATATAAATACATCACCTATAATAAAACCCCACTATAATGATCTATATAAAAATTTTAGTGGAATATAATATCCCATTATCATACCCTCACTAGGAAATTCCATTCATATATAATAAGTAAATGAAAAAATAATTGGTATACACAAATTTAACCTCTTATACTACTTAGAAATTGCATATCCTATGAATTTTAAAATTTATCATATGAATAATGATCCTTTTCATGTCTATTATAAAAAATTAGTAAATGTACTCCATGATGACATAGTGGAAATAAGATTTTATAACCTCATTGATAATTGATAAAAATTCATTCCATGTTGTATGTAATTATCTCTCCTCTGCACTCAACTCCATGACCTTTTTCAATTCTCTTAGTCCTTAAATCCTAAGAAAAACGTGAATAATCACTTTGAAATAGTAAATATATTAGTTTATATATCAAGGACTCCGAACATCATAGCCTTATAAATTATACCCTCCAATATCATCAATTTATTCGACATTGTTATCTTATGGAAAATGAATAAAAAATAAATTAATCAAATTAGTATGATTATGATGGTTCTAATATGAATGGTTTGATAACACATATTTTTATTATTACATGATATAATCCATTCATATTGGAGTCCACTATCACTGATTTATCATTAATTATATGAGATTAATCCACTAAAAAGACAAGAGCAAGGATATGGTGACGTTTTGATTATGAATCCTACTACATATATGGGGGAGGGGTTTTAGTTCCCTTATTTATGAAAATTTATTTTTAAAATAACTTTAATAAAAATAGGCTATAGTCCCTTGGTATTCTATCTATAAATATCAGCATGAAATGTTTTCAAAATAATTAATAATTTATAAAACTATAATTAGTAAAAAATAATATAATTAATAATTAATTAAATATAAACACATTCCATGCTTTTGGAATCCACTCATACATATAATGGAATGAAATGGATTCACAAATTTACAAAAACAAAGGTATAAATACTAAATAACTACATCCAAAAATCCAATAATATGTTTATTTCCATAAGTAATATATATGTATCAAATATATTTATACATATAATTCATATTTGGTTCCTTTTTAAAGAAAAAAGTATAATATTTAGGAAAAATTACATACTATAAAGTAATATTTTATAATAAAATTAAAAAATATAAATAAGTGACATGTTTTTATTTTGATGTAGAAATATTACATTGTAAATTAAAACTCACAATATGTTCTTATAAGATATTCATTTTGAAATTCAAATATGGAAAATTATACATTAACCCCTTATTAGCAAATATAAATTCTAATGCTATAATGGAGAAATGATTTATTTAACAAATTCATTCCCCATTATTATAATTTAATTTGTACCAATAATAATATAACCATTAAGTGATATATTCAGGTATTATCTATGTTATCATCATGGGATATTAAAAACAGAATCTTCTATGCTATTAATTTTAGATCACTTTTTCCTAAAAACTAAATATCTAATTTATCAATGAATTTAAAAGCATTATTTATCATTAGATTATAATTTATTTTACGAATATTTTTTTATATAGATTTTTTATAAAGGAATAAAATAATTCTACATTAAATTATATTCATTTAAATTTCTTCAAGTAGTAAGAATCTAATTTTTTTTTCTTATAATGTGTTTTTTTAATTTCTGAATCAATATATAATACCTCAATTGATAAAATTATGTTAATGTGAATCAATTTTTTTTAAAAAATATCCATTATTAAATGGAAAAATAATTTATTGTAAAATTTTTCTAAATAATTTTCTGACATTATATATGGTATAATATTATCACATATATATGAAAAAATGTAATATACCTATGATCAACCTAATTTGAAGTTAATAATTACAATCATATTTTTGATTGGGTAAACATTTATTTTTACTTTTCAAAACATGATGTATATATTAATATCTAGATACTCTTCAGTCATTAATTTATAGTTTCAATGCATCACTGATTTAATGTTAAATTTAAGACATTGGAATCCTATTTCCTGTTATAAATTTTAATATTTTAAAAAATAACTGTTTTTTATATTAAAATTATTATATAATTACATATTATTTTAATTTCATCTTGGTTATAAAGACATTAAATTAATAAAGACCAATTTTTATTACAAAATCATTTATTTTTAAATTTTATATTTTCTATATCTGTTGGCCAAAATATGTATTTAAAAATTCATTTGTTATTTCTATTTTTATTCCTTACCCATTAATGAGTTGTGCAATTGTTTATGGAATTAGCTGTAAAACTAGATGTCTTATTAAGGTTTATTTATTATTTAGTGAGTTACCTGAAATAAAACACCCCATGATAACATAAAAGGTCAATTTCCAAGCCCAAACACTCATCTTGAATCATGTTCACAGTCCACATGGGTGTGAAACTATTGGCTATGAATCAAAAAAACAAATTTGGTCTTGTATTCACAATTGTATAAAAATAATAAAATAAATTTGGAATCAAAAAATAGTTTAGATTGATGTATCTAAGTAGGGGATATAGATATATATAATGTAAAACAAAATAGAAAAAATTAATCCAACCAATCTAGATAAAATAGAATAAACATATAAACACTAGTAAAAAAAGGACCACTTAAATAAAATACACCAAACTGACATACAATTGAAATATAAGGTAAAATACCCTATGAGACACTAGACAATCCAATATACCCAAATTAAAAGTAAAATAAATTGTGAAAATCTCCAACATCACCTCCTTGTTAGTCATGATTACTCACTAAATACAACTTGTCCATCATATGACCAACCCAAACATTAGTGAGTGGAAAAAAATCTATGATATTGAATTTGAAACATTAGGGATATATATACATGCATACATTATTGTATATGTGGGATATGAGATATGATTCCAAAAAGGATCTTACCGAAGAGGTTATTTATTTAAATGTATAATACATTCCACACATGTATGTTTCAATATAAAATATGAATGTGGGTTTCCTCACGTCCTAATGTGCATGTTGATAAATAACATGTCACCATTAAATTCATAAAATAATCACCATTTTTTTTCAATCAAATATTAAATAAAATTTTAATTAAACTTATTAAAGCCATGGAATGAGGGCCATTAATTTTTTTGAAAACAATGTAATGTCCAACATTTTTCCATTTTCCAAACAATTATATAGAAATCAGTTTTCATGTATTACTATTTATTTCATTATTAAATTTATAGAATCAAACCCATTTTATAAATTAGTATGAAACAAAATCACATACTCACTCAAGGGGAAATACAATCACAATTAGGTACTATGTAATAATGAATATGTAAAAATAAAAATAAATCTGGTGTTAGTGCCACATAATAATGGAATTCTGGATACAATAATGTATTAGTTGGGATCCCGTAGAATATATTAAAAAATATATGTGAATCCAAACTAACTAAATTTTCCCCATTTATACAAAAATGGAATGATGAGATGAACTCTATGTTAATACTAATGAATAATTATGTCATTGTAGTCTCACTGGACTAGTTAAGGCCTATAAAAATTCAATGGAGTGCTTAGATACCATGGGGTAAAATGACTACCCCTTTAGAGCCTAAAATACAAGTAAAATGTCAAACTTAATATATCACAATCTATTCTAGAGGATAGTAATCATCCAAATCAGTACTCCATTTCTATGATTCCCGTGGGAAAAATAAAAAACAATGGTGAGAAACCAAACATAGAATAGAAAAAAAATTATAAATAATTTAAAAGTGAACATTATATCACATATTATAACCTCACATAAAATTACCCCTTTAACATTCAAGAATATAAATAAAATGATCATTTTTTAATTTAAAAAAATCAATGGGGTCATAATCAAAAAATATTTTATCAATATATACTCTGGTTCATGTGAGAGAATCGCATGTTTTAAAAACTACATCTCTAAATGTGGTAACCACGACTCAAAAAAAATAAATCCAGGAACACTAATATGCATCCCACAATTTAAATCATTATATCAATATATTGTTTGAAATTTTTTTGTTAACCAAACATTTTACACATTATACTTTAAAACTGTCGTGTAAACTAGATAGAACAAAAAAAATTATTTAGGCTCAAAAAAATATTTTCAGAATAATGTATCATTCCATTAAAACCCATAAGTGAAAAAACCAAATTTAATCATTTTGAATAAATATATAAATGGAACTCTATCTCTTTTAATCACTTATTACAGAAACAAATCCCTTTCAAATAATTCATTGAAAATTCATATAAAACCCCTCTTGAAAGTAACTAATTTTTTTTTACAAAAATTTCAAACCAACTACGGAAATTAATTATTAATATATATTTATTATATAGAATAATTGAAGACCATATTATTCCACAACATGAATTATAAGGGAAAAATGCAGAAACATCCATATCTTTTCAAGTGTAATTACATAATAATGTATCTCCATTATTGTAAAACACCGAAAAGGGACAAAATAGAAACCTCAATCAATAAATATGAATGGTCTTACATTATTATCTATCACAAACCCAAAAATATTATCCCAGATCCATTTGGGATCCCAAAATTAGTTTAAATAAAAAATAATGTGGTGTATAATGATAAATATTGTATAAATAAAGAAACTAACCTCCTATAATTCTTGTAATTGATAAATTGGGTCTTAGAAGAGATTATGTAGGTCGGAGGAATATTTCTAGGATAACCCTTTCCTGGATTATGAGGTGGAAAAGGAAAATATGGAAAATCCATAATATGATAATTGGGGAAAACATAAAAAAAACATGAAAATTTAACATGAAGTCATTATATAATATGTTAAATAATTTAGTATATTGTAACAACCCCAACCCCCTCGATTTCATAGCCTCGGTCATGTGATGTGGAGTATCTTGATTCAATTAACCAAGGGACTCAAGCACCTATGATAATATAGTGCAACCACCCCTACTATGGGAAAATAAGTATCCCAATCGACCCTCTTTGGAAAATTTCCTTTCACTATGTTGTAGCATCCCAATAATAAGGGAATGTTCCTATATTAAAAGTCTATACCCCTCCCATGTGGCTCATATACCCATAGTTACATGTATTCCTCTTAGAACATACACAATTGAACCAAACACAATAGACTCTTACGTAGATGACTCCTATGTGGAACACTCCAAATCATAGCCCCATCTCTACACTATGGTCTCCCATCCATAAAATGTTAATCAATAGTCTTGAATGGGGTTATAGTATAATGTTCCTAGGTTTCTGAGTAGCCTACTATATCGTAGGGAAACATCTATATTAAAAACATGAAACATATGAATATTTTTAAAAACAAATAGAAACAAAAAAATAACCTAATATATTAAAATAATTCAATAAATAGTGATAGGGGTTTTAAAATTATCCCCACCATTCCAAATTATCCTCCTTGAAAGGTATTGAAATAACAATAAATAATACAATGATGATAAACCCATAGTCAAACTAATGATTTTGGAGGGTGGAAGAAATAATGGACTACTCCCTAAAAAATTAAAAACTATAAATCAACCAAATCATTGAAATCCACAATAAGTATTCATAATAATAAAACAAAATCCAAAATTAAACTAGATATTTATACCATCAAAGACAAATTAGTAAGAGAATTAGGTCCTAGAACACCCCCTCCCTAAATTTTTTAATTAATATGAAATATGGAAACAACTGATAAACACACCCAAGAGATAAAATATCACTAAAAAATATACATTTCTACTAATATTCTTGGAGTGTATAATTTTTAATGAACCATAGATAAAGTCCATGATAACAATCTTAATAAAAAATAAGTTACCATTTCCCACAAAGAAAAATAAAAATGAAATGTATGTCATTTCATATCTAAATAAAGAAAATATCATAGGTTCTACCATTGGGTGATAAATTTAAGGGAAGGGGTGAACTAGAAAGTCATACGGTAGTCACTATTTAAAAAATATCCCAGCAAGATCTAAAACAAAACTAGCAATTACATAATCTCTAATACTTACATGTCAATTATAGTAACTGAAACACATTCCCATGGTCATATCATATCTAAGAAATAAACATATTTAAAAATGAGGCATTATAATCTCAAAAAAACATCCACCACCCATAAGAAAAATTGGAACCAAATGAACACAACAAATGAAATCCATCTTAAGGAAAAAAATTCCCTAATGTATTCTTATAAAAATATCAAAACCATATTATTATCCAACACCCAATGTTTATATTTCCTCATCAACCCATATACTCATCTGATGATCTCATTGAATAATATAATTAAAGAACATGACAACCCCATTGATAGGAGGAAACAATATCATCCATTTAATTCAGATTGAGGGAAGAGACATGAACTAGAAAGTAGATACCCCTGATATATGAATAATAACCACTCTCTAATGAAACATACAAATAAAAGGAAAGTGAATCGATAATGTATACTTCTATTTAGACACCTATGATATGATATCGTATGAAATAATTATCCTCGGAATAAAATGAAACATCACCTGTTCCACTACACCACTCTTCTTGAAAGACATTCTGAATCCTCATGATTAGGAATGTAGGTATTTGTAATTAAAAAATAGGAATCTTTAATTACTTCAGCCTCTAATAATATTAATAAACTATCTTTAGAAAGAAACGCTAATCCATAATGAAATATATGTATGTTTGAGGTTTGATGGAATTAGTTGGGTTATTTAACTTTACAAAATAATTTAAAATTACTCTACAAAATATATTTTATTATTCAGAATGAAATCAATTTCGGAATAAAAAATTCAATGTAAGATAGATTTTATAAAATATTAAAATGTTGTGTGCAGTGGAAAATAAATAGGGAAAATTAAATATAACTATTTGATAATGGGGTTCTATAATATCATAAGAATGATCCCGTATATCACCTCCTCACAATAATTATTAATAGGGTTATCTTCCTCCCATTTTTTAATGAAAATAGTGTAAAAATAAAGCTACAAAATTGTTTGTTTTAATAGAAATGATATCCAAATAATAATGAAGTATATTATCTTTAATTAAAACTAAGAAAAAAATAATAAAAATATCCATATTGATTAAATTTAATCCAAAAATCAAAATAAGAAAGAAATAGACTGATTATAATGAAACCTAATAACAAATGTAGAATAAAACCCCATTGTTTTAATGAAATCCAAGAAAACCCCCAACATTTTTCTGATGGTGTGCACCTAAATAATAATATTTTAATGTGGTAGGTTTGTTTCTTTAATCCAATTAAAATAAACCAAGCACTATATAGAAGATATAAATTACATGAATGATAAATTTAGAGATTGAAATAAATGATTGAAGAAAAATATATATAATAATTACAAATGGAGAAATAATCTTGATGGGTACAATAAAATGAAAATGAAATGAAACAATATTATGTCTTGTTTCCTTTTGATGATTGAAAATGAAGTCTCCTTTAAAAAACTATTTATATTGTTCATAGTGGAATGATAAGTAATAATTTTATGGAATTTTGTTTTGATTAAATTAATAGTTGAGATCGACGACTCCATTTATATTTATTTTTATCTCTTATAAGTACATGTTGCTTGACTCCTATATGATGTTGTCGTTCATCCTTCACCTATTGACTGACTAAACATATTGAAAAATAATCCTCAATTTCACACATGATGTTTTCCCACAACAAATATTCCATAATATTAATTTTTTAGTGTCTTTTGTTGATATATTTTTTAATAAAAGCATAAATAATCACTTTTAAAGGATCTTAAAATGAATCAATTTTTCATGTGTTCTACAAATTTTTTATATATTTTATCCTTAAATAAAAATGTTTGGTAGTTCATATTTTAAAATAAATTGTTTTTTGGTGATTTAAAGTATTCAAGAAATGTAAAAGTTGGGCTTTTAATCTTATTGGACATTCAATCTTTTTTTATATCATTTATAGATCCAAAAAATAAGAATTTTTATATTACAGATAAAAATTAATGTTTTATATAAATGAAGAGCTAAACATATTACAATGGATGAATGTTTAAGATCTTGTTTTCCCTATAATGATTATCTTATTATTAGTTAAAATGTGTTTTTATAAACAATATTTTTGAATATTAATTTCATCAGAAATAACAATGTAATACTCAAAGATAAAGGATATATAAAATAAAAAGGATTAAATTATGTTGAAACTATTACACCCATGTCCCAAATAGAATCTATATTAATACTTTTTGAATTCACCTACCATATTAAAATAATTTATTTGGATGGATGATAAAAGTTAATTTTAAAATGATTTGTTAATGAAAAGTATTTTTTATTAAAAATTATTGATTAGAAAATAATGAATTTATGAATAATATTTTCAAGGTAAATAAGTCTTTATATAGTTTGAAACAATCTTCCCGTGCATGATATTATATGACAAAATATTTTAATTTATCATATTATATTTAAATTGGAACATATTATTAATCGTTATTTGTAAACAATAATTAAATTAATATATAAATAATTAAAATATATGATTATTACATAAATTTTTTATTAGAAAATGAATTTATTTTCCATGAATTTTCAAATTCGATGAGAAAATAATTTGTCTTATGTTTTATGGGTGAGTTGAATTCATTCAAGTATTAAAAATATCACAAAATTGATTATGGAAAATTTTCAATGAGAAATATACACTAATAAACATTTATTGAGATTTGGAATGGATGAAACAAATGAAATTAATGCTCCTATAATTAAATCATGTAAGATAATTTTAAATGAATCTAATAAACAATTTAAAAAATCATTATAAAATGACTATTGGAAGAACTATTTTATTTATAGAGTAATTCCAATTAATTTTTCTAGTGTCCTTCCTTGATATCATTTTCCATAAAATTCTAATTAATAACATCTAAATTCTATAAAATTGATTAATTTTTAATGTGATCTAATTTTTTGTATATTTACTCTTGAGAGAACAATATTTTGTATTTACCATTTTAAAAATATGGGTTTTCATGATTTAAAATAGATTAGAAATGAAAAAGTTTTACTCTAATGCGTATAGGACATTTCTTAATCACTGTTTATTGTAAACAATCAGATAGAATTTTTATTTTTATATCTGAATTAGAATATATAGTCATCGTGTTTTATACAACGATAACTAGGTCATGTGAATTAAAAACACAAACATTTATAATGATTTCATCATCATATAAAAATAAAAAACTACTTTAGGAAACAAACACGAATCCATTGTGAAATATATGTATGTTGGAGCATTGATAGAAATAGTAAGATTAATTTACATTAAATATGGGTTTCAAATGATTCTATAAAATATATTTTATTATCATGAATAAAATAAACATTGTAATAAAAAATCAATGTAAACGAATCTATATAAAATATTAAAACATTAGGTGCAGTGTAAAATAAATAGCAGAAATTAAATGGTAGGCTATGATAATGGACTTATAAAATAGCTTTATATTGATCCCTTATATCACATCACCATAATAATTATTGAGATGGTTATATTTCATGTAAAATTGGAATGGAGACTGAAATCCATAGAAGAAACAAAACACATGATTTTAATGGAATCCAAGATCCAAATATGAATTAAATCTATTGGTTTTAACAGAAACCTGGAACCAAAGAAAAACAAATCCATAGGTATTAATAGAATCCAAAAAATTATGAAATAAATACATGGATTTTAATGATTTATATGAGGGATTAATTTATAGAGATAAATAAAATACAAAAGAACACACCTTATAATAATTACATAGGGTATAAATAATCTCAATGCGTATTGTATAATGAAAAAGGATTGAAAATATTTTATTTTTGGTTTCCCTAGGATGATTGAATATGAAGTATCATTGAAAAAACTCCTTAAATTGGTCATAGGGGATTGATAATGAGACATTTGAATTAATGTGGTTTTCATGAATGTAATACTTGCGATCTAATACTCCCATTACATTAACATATAGCCTTTATAGGTTATAGAGGATCCTTTTGTCAAGTCACACAAAAAAATTCATGTGTCAAATATTTTATAAGAAAAATAATATTACAATTGATTATTCTAGATTAGGTACATCTGTTACCTATACCATTCCTTGGGATATATATTGATAATCATATATCTCTATATGTTTTTATAGTCTCAATCAGTTATATGATGATCTCCACTGGTAATCATATTGGATTCACAGAGATATAGGTGTTTCAGTATCCTCTATTTGTTGGTAGATGGTATTGTACAATTTAATTGGTACTGTTACCAAGTGAGTTTATTTATTTTTACCCACCACTTTACCATTTGTGTCTCTATTTATCCCAATCATTACTTATGATGATTCTAAACATCTCTAAAGAAATATACAAAAACAATGGTGAGAAATACATTTAGTGTTTCTGGTCATAAAAAATTGATCATTAATATACTCATTTTTGATGATCAGTTACAGTCATATGATATTTAAATAATGTATAATTGAATAGAAATAGGTAATGGGGAGAAGGAAGAAAACATGTCAAAGATAGTTTTTTTGGAAATTATGATTCTATGAAATTAAATGTCTCCAACATTATCAAGATCATTCCCTTATATTGAAAAAAATATTATTTTTAAAACACTAATATCCCCGAATGTGGATATGTATTTTCATATTTTTCTTGAAGATGAATATTATACTCAAATAACTAATCTCTTAAAACATCTCTCCCCCATTAACCAAAAAACTATTTTTTGTTTCTTTTTCTATTTTACATTCCTATATCATTATAATTTAATACATCATTTTGAGTCATAAAATGGATTGTAAACCAAATGGTTTATATGGATAAGTTATAAAATATTTATTATATACTACATATTATCATTAAAAAATAATTTTTAGGAATTGATCAATAAAATGAAATATTTTTTAAAAAATATATTTTTAGAAAAAAATAAAATATAGATTATAAAAGATTAGAAATATAATTATTAAAATTCAAATTATAAATCCCCCTTTATAAAATAAACAAATTATAAAGAAATGGGTTTTGTTATGATATTTTACATTTGAAGACATTTGGTAATATATTTTAATATAGTATGATCTTTTTGAAAGTTACCTCTCAAAATGTGATGTTTAATATTAATTTGATCAGTTCATACAAGTTGAAAAATAATTGTACAGAATATTATGGAACTAAATAAATCACCATTAATTGAAACATGAAAAAATGTTTGCCAAAATTCTAATAGAAATTATTTCTCCAAAAAAAATTTGTTCAATATAAATCCACGACTATATAATAAACATCATCAATAAAAAGATATATTTTATTTTAGTATTTAATACTCAAACTGATTAATAAATGTCTTATAAACATGAATGTCCAACATCTACATTTACTATGTAATTTATATCACCAAAAACCATAGTTTTAAAATTTGAAATACTAATCATTTTTTTAATGATAAACTAAAAAAACAAATTATAGAACACATGAAAAATGAATTATTTTACATTCCATTAAAATTGGTAATTTAGAATTTTATTGAAATCATATCAATGATAGATATTAAAAAATATAATGGTAATATTTCTATAAATGGAATAATACTTTCAATAATAATTTTATAGAGGTTTTTTTCAACTACTTTATCAGATTAATTTAAACATATCTTACATGAAGTAATTATAAGTGAATTAATTTTATTATTTTGATATATTCTAAAACACTATAATCATTCACTAGTTATTTTCTCTCATAAAAATGTTTCATCATAATTTTTTAGATATTTGGAAAACATGAATGAATTTTAAATCTCATATAAAACATACATCAAATTAATTTCTCTTATGATTTGCAAAATAATTATGAATATATCAGTTTTTTGAACTAATTTTTTTTATCAACATATATTTTAATGAATAAAATAATAATTAAAATATTATTTAAAAATAATCATTAATATTATGTTCTAATTTTAATTTTATTTGATAAATAAAATCATGTTATCATTTAATATCAAGCCTGTTAGGATTATTTTAAACAAAATAAATCTGTTGTTTTCTTCTAAATATAATTGGTTAATTCTATATTATCTAAATGAAAATGTTATAAAAAAACCTTCTCATGGAATAAAACTTTTTAAACAGTCATTTATCATTGAGTTTAAAAAAATTATATTTACATGGGTGGTGAATTCATAAAGGATTAATAAGAATTCTATTTGAGACATTGGTGCAACAGTTTCACCATAATAAAATACTTTTTATTTTTTATATTCAGTATCTATGAGTCTTACATTTTTGTGTCTGATGTTACCTTTATTCAATAAATTATTTTAAAAAATCAACTTTTACTAATAACATGATAATAATTATGGGTATAACAAGATCCCAAACATTATTCCATTAGAATAGGTAAGGATATTCTTGCATATAACACCCTAATTTTTATCTTCAATATCAACATTATTTATTATAGATTCTTGGAATGAAATAAAATAACAATGATAACTTCCTTTAATATTGGACATTGAGTAAAGGAACCAACTTGAAAATATATAAAAATATATTACAATGATAGTATTGGTATTTTATTAAATTATTTATGAAAATTACTAGAATAGGACTCATCTTATTTAGCCTATTTAAGAAAAAATGTATCCTTTGAAGGAAAAGTATCAAGGTTATCAGCAAACATCTTGGAATTGGTAAAGAGGCTTAGGAATATTTTCATAAAAGTTTATATAAATATACTATTTAATAATTTTAGTACATTTAGTGATATCTCGTTATGATTAATCCGAGTTTATGTACCCACAAATTATTCTTTCATAATATTTAGGATAAATTTTCCAAATGTTTCCTTCAGGGTTAATAATATAACATTTTTATCCAAACACATTAACGAAAGAATCAGTTAGAATTTTTTTATATTCTTAAGGGGTGAATTTTTGGAAGGTTATTATGAGAAGATGTATTTCTATATAGTAAGGTGTATTCTCTATATAAGCCCAAAATTATTGTTGTATATTAAAATTATTCAATAGGGATCTTGAGACGTCTTAAAGGGTTTGATTCCATATGTTAGAAAACCTATTTTTTATGCATTAAATGTGCACAAAAATTATTATTATATCTTTATGTGGAAAAAATATCATTTTTGTAACTTTTATCACGATATAACTCATGATAAACTATAAATTATGTAATTTTACCCCATTTGGGAAACCGTAATGGAAAAATGTATTAAGTCTTTACAATCCTAATTTTTTATGTTCCTTGAAAACGACCAAAAAAATATGATCATCAACATTAAAAAAATTAACATCACAATGAAAATATAAACTTGATCTAGTCTAAAACTATTATAGTGAATAATCTTAAGATATTTAGATGTTGATACTAATTTTTTAACTCAAAAGTAGTTTTTTTTTTATCCAATTTATCATGTTTCCAAAATATATATATTTTTAAAATATAATTTTGTTAAATAATTTCCATGCATTAGTTAATCAATCATAATGAATGAATCTATGTTGTATTGATATTGGTGTATATTGAAAATCCATGACTCGTTATATTGAATTATCAAACATCTATCATTTTTAGAAAGAAAGTGATTTTAAATTGATAATGTAAAAATTAAGACATTGAGAAGTGGAATATAATAGTTTTTATTTTTTTGAAAATATTAAAAAAAAAATTTTGAAAGTTATTTTAATACCATTATCACACCCATATATAATTCAATGAAAATTTTATTTTAATAAATAAATGTATATATAATATTTTATATTAATTTAATTGGGAGAAATTATTATACCCAAACTAATGATATTACATCATTAATTTTCACTGAATTTCATATCTTTTTCATATTTTTCACCAAGGTGATTAAATTCTAAGGTATCACCACATATTTCTTGATATAATGAATTATCCATGTACCATGATTTATTTTGGGATGTATTATTTTTATTTATTTTAAAAAAATTAACTTTCGTTACTCTGATTTTGGATGCAAAATGTCATATAAGAGTCATTATGGTGCATGAATATGTTTTGAATTGGATTTCAATAAATATTTATAGGTTAAAAGATTGATTCATTTTAGACTTCCATATCAATAATTTTTAAAATTATATTCAAAAAATATATTCCCAATTTTAAGGTAATAATTACAAAACATATCTTGAGAGCACCCTTTTACAAAAAAATATCATTATTGGAAGAATAATAAATATTAAAATAAAGAAAACAAATCTATTTTTTCATGTCATTGAGACCACAAAATTTAATTTTCCCATTTGTTCATATGGGATGAATATATCAATTTTTTTACATCTTCATGTTCTGAACATCACTCATTCACATTTGATTAATCATTCAATTATGGTGATAATTCATATATTTTTTCATCGTGGTCCTTATATTTAAGAACATTATTATACTTAATTTTCAGATATATTCTCACGTAACTATATTCACAAAAACATTCTAAATGTTTTTCATGAGAAGAAATTATACCATTATATCTTAGTTTATTAGAATAATAATCAGAATGAAATAAATTTTATGATTGAGATGTATATGAGTTAGAGTTTACTTAACTACTAATTCCATCATCAACCATGATAAAATTATAGATTTTTTTAATTTAACCACATGGATAGACAAAATCATTACTTTCACTCTAATATGAATCCTTAAAGTAATAAATTTAATTTTCTTCTTCTCCTATTTTTTCTTTTTTATGATGGGAAAATATATCCTTATATGTCCCATTACATGAACCTTTTTCTTTTGATTTATATTAAATTACTTTGAGGTTATGTGTGAATCAATAAGAAAACCATTGAAATAATTATATCCATAAGATTTTCTAGAATGGAACTACACATAAGACCACATCCACCCAAAAAAGAACTCGGGGAACACCAAAAAAAACTAGTCGACTAAGGAACCCTCTCTAGGACTAGAACCTTCCCAAAATAAAAAACATAAATACATATTTCACTGAGACATCCCTTCACTTAACTATATTGTTCCCATGTCACATTGACCACCATGCATTTTTTCCCTTTTGTTTAATTATAATTTCATTACATAGTCCTCACTATGGCCATCCTACATTATAGCATGATAGTGGGTTTTTTTAGATTTGTTTCACTTATTGGAATGGTTATCCATTAAATAAACATCATAACAGTATTAATTAATTTCATTTAATGGGAATACCTTTTTCTCTTGGATTTTATTATCATTATATTTTTAATATATCTTCATGGACATCTTATAGGTCATGAGATGTCTGATGAGATCCTTAACTATTTTATATTTACATATATGTATTCTTATATGGGTATTAATTTTGATTCCAAAGTAATTGTTAGTCCCCCATGTATATTCATCAAAATAGTTTCTATAATAATATTTTCACAATGATACATTATTCCATTTCTTATGAGATTAATTTGTTTAAACATATCATTAATATATTCCTTAGGATGATTATTATAATTTTCAAAATCGTACATATAAATTTCATCTTCAGCATCATTAACATATTATTTCATTATTAATAACTTCTATTACATTACATATTTCATGTGTAGCCTTTCATGAATATATATCATGATAGTCGTTTTCTTTTGAAACCAAAAATAAAAAATTAATATATTTACATTCAAATTCAAAACAAACTATATAATTGGGTGTTAATTTTTCATCTTTTGAATGCTAGGAATATAACAATGAATTAATATTTTATAAATATTATAACCAATTCCTATATTCATGGATGATGTATATGTCTTCCAATAACTATATATAGAATTATCAAATTATGGTGCATATCAAACAAATTTTTCTTTTAGGGGGAATATGGTTTTTTTTAATATATCATTTTTAATAAATATATAAAATTAAAGTCTTTTCTGAATTAAAAAATTATAATTTTTTAATACATTAACATTATCAAAAAACAAAAATATTCCCATTGATAACAAAAATATAATGGTAGTTTGATGTAACATGAGTGGTGAATTCAAATTTTTAAAATGGTACAACAAAAAATTATTTACAAGAACCCAAACAATTTTACAAATAAAACAATAATATTTAAAGTAAATTTCGTGGAAATCCAAAAATTATTCATAGAGGAAAGAATATTGTGGAAATTAAGAGGTAATCATTGTAAATTGATTTGTACAATGGTCAATATTAAGCCCCTATTTCTACTACCCTTATGAAACACTACTAAAAATGGGAGTTTTCCCAACAGTTGTTTACCAACGGTTCAAAGAAACCGTTAGTATATTCAGTATTTTCCAACGGTTTATATAAACAGTTTGGAAATACCAATTATAAGAGACTTTTCCCAAAAGTTTTATGAAACTGTTGGGAAAAGTGGAAAAAATTTAGTCTTTCCCAGCGGTTTCATAAAACCGTTGGGAAAAGGTGGGAAAAACCTATTTTTCCCAACAGTTTTATGAAACCGTTGGGAAAGACTGGTTTTTACCAACGGTTTTTATGAACTGTTGGAAAAAACCCCCAAATACCCCAATGCTAGCAGCGGCCTCCCCACGATTCATAAGCAGATCCAGAGCCTTCCGCTCGTCTCCAGAATCTCCTCCAGAAGCGATTCCTCGACAGAATCACTTCCCAATCGCCACATCTTCCATCAGATCACCAGCCACCAGGTTAGATTCCTATATTTATGTTCCACCTGTTATAAATAATATACTTCTATGAATGATTTCCTAATTCCCAAATTTTAGGTTTTCTATAAAAATTTATGATTGTTCCACGAATTGTGTAGTCAAATCCCCATATCGGTGTATGTCCAATTAATGTTTTCATTACACATTAACATTTATAAGGGCACGGTGTCTCTTTATTGTGTTCTAATTTTGAAGATTCATAGTTTTGGTTGTGCGGTGTTTTTGGTTGTGTGGTGGTTTGTGATGTCCAATATTTTTGTTTTGATATGTGGTTGTTTTGGTGAGATGGTTTGTCGATGTAACATGGCGTCGATGGTTATAGTGAGATGGTGAGTTATTGTGTGGTGGTTTTAGTAGTTTCCTGGTTATCTATGGAATAAATTATGTTGTTAAAACCAAAAAACAAGATATTAAATAAATGATATGGAATAGAAATGGATGTGTGGTAAATGGATTTAATTAATTTAACATTAAATGAATGGACAATGTAAGTGTGAATGAAGTGGCTTATAAATGAAAATGAGAAATGCTATGCGTCTTGTGTGGTGGTTGTGTGGTTTATGTGTTTTATGGTAGTAGTGAAGTGTGTGATTATGTAGTTAATGTGAACCCATAGGTTGAGTATTTTGTGTTATCTATATATCATGTATTTTTATGTTCTCTCTAAACATTCCAAACTAGAGTTGGATAAACTTACCAACGATCATAGGTTTTGAGTTATGCGTATTTTTTCTAATATCTAGGATGGTGGTTATATGATTGGATAACTACCATGTCTTCCCTACTCTTCCTTCAAAATTTATTGACCGTGTGTTTTTAGGAAAGATGCGATTTGATTGTCCATGTGTCTTCAGGTGATGTGTACTATGATTTCCTTAGTGTTTTCCAGTGAGGTGTGGTGTGATAAGGCTATAATAAGATGTGGCATGTGGTTGGGGTCATGTAGGGTAGGAGGATGAAACAAGGTTGATGTTTTTCTTGTTCATGATACCCTACTAATATGGTTATGGGATGAGGCATGCTGTGATGTTATATAACACATTAATTTCTTGTTGGTTTTACATTTTTTCAATAACACATTTGTATGTTTCTTTCACATGTGTAGTTGATACCTTGACTATTTTCTTCCTTTATCGTTTGCTTAAATGTATTTTCTATTAAAATTAAATCCTATTGAATTCTTTATGACAAAATGAATTATATAAATTCTTTTTACAGAATGGATAGAAGTTGGATGTATGAAACTGATCGGATCTCAAAGGATTTTCAAAACAATTTGGAGAGCTTTATAGATTTAGCATTTCAAAATGCTTCAGATAGTGGTCGCATACACTGCCCATGTTCCAATTGTGTTGGTAGACCTTGGTTGAGCCAAGAAGAAGTCAGCTACCACATAACCAAAAATGGTTTTCAAGCAAACTACTTTGTGTGGTATCACTACGGGGAGAAAATGAAATATCAAATTGGTGATGATCGAAATGAAAGGACTGGAATAAAGAATTTGTTAGATGATCGGTTTCCGTTTATTCGTCATCATGAAAAAGAATTGATTTCGACTCAAGAAGACATTGATATGAGTACACCTGATGCATCTAGTGAAAATGATGATATTTATAGGGTGAAAAAATTGAATTATGCTGCCACGACTCCATTATATCGACAATGCGATAAAATGAAAAAGCTGGAATTTTTAATCCTATTGTTTCATAAGAAAACTATGTATGGAATTTCTAATACAGCAATCGATTACATTCTTACCCTTTTGAAGGATTTACTTCCAGATGATGCAGATATTCCCTCAAACCACTATATGGCATGGATGTTTGTTGAGGAACTTGGATTTTCAGGAAAAAAATCCATTCTTGACCGAAAGATTGCAGTTTATTCTGGGAGGAAACCGCTGAACGAAATGATTGTATAAAATGTGGCACATCCCGCTGGTAGACAAAATCTGATGGAACACCATCCCGCGTTCCACAAAATGTAATGTGGCACTTTCCATTGATCCCTAGACTTCAGAATATTTTTATGTCTAATAACATATCAATAAAAATGATATGGCATGATACCGAGAGAAAGAAGACTAATGATGAGTTGGTTCATCCTGCAGATGGATTTGCATGGCATAGATTTGAGGCTCGACATCCTTATTTTGCAGCTGACGTGCGTAATGTGAGGCTGGGTCTTTCATGCGACAGTTTTAAATTGTTTGGGCAGATGCTTACTTCGCACAGCACATGGCCAGTTTTTATACACATTTATAATCTTCCCCCATGGTTGTGTATGAAAAAACCTTTCACTTTCATGAGTATACTCATATCTGGTCCTTCTGATCCTGGCATTGATATTGATCTATACATGCAACCTTTAATAAAAGTGTTGAAACTTCATTGGGATGTGGGTGTGCACACATACAACGCATGTTGGAAAGACATATTTCAGATGCGTGCTGCGCTTATGTGGATGATCAATGATTTTTTGGATTATGCAATGATGTTTGGATGGAGAACGAAGGGAAAACTATCATGTCCAGTTTGTATGAAGAATACATGATCTAGAAGACTGAAACATCGATGTAGTTTCAGTTTTATGGGACATCAACGATTCTTGCCAAAGGATCATCCATATAGAATGAATCGTCGAAGATTTGATAATACCATAGAGACCGATGATCCACCTCAGCGTATGTCTTGAACTGACGTGCTTAATGAATTGAAAGATTTCAGTTTTTCATTCGGGAATGGTCAAATGAAATCTGGAAAGAGAAAGAATGTTTCCACTAAAACATGTTACAATTGGAGGAAGAAGAGTATATTTTTTTAATTCCCTTATTGGTCAACCAATTTGTTACTTCATTGCTTAGATGTAATGTATATTGAAAAGAATATATGCGAAATGTTCCTTTCGGTTCTTCTAAATGTCAAGTGGAAGACAAAAGATGATTTACGATCTCGGCGTGACTTGGTGGATTAGGGCATTAAACCAGAATTTCATCCTATATGTATTAGTGAAAATAAATGGAAACTTCAATGTGCTTTTTATGTGATGACACCTGCAAAAAAAACAATTTCTGGAAGTATTAGAGAATATTAGAGTTCCTGATGGCTATTCAAGAAACATATCTAAATGGGTCAATAGAAGAGAGTTTAAGCTAAAATCATTGAAGACTCGTGATTATCACGTTTTACTACATGAGTTGCTTCCAATAGAAATATTTCATCTTTTGTCCAATAATATAAGGGTGGTTTTTATTCGGTTGTGCCATTTTTTTAGAGATCTTTTAGCTAAAAAGTTGTCCAAGTATTTCTTGCAAAAAAATTTGACAAATGCCCCATTAATTTTGTGTGAGTTGGAGAAAATATTTCCTCCATCATTTTTCACATGCATGCTGCATCTGACTATCCATATTCCCACTGAAATACTTCTCGGAGGACCTGTTTCTTTTTGTTGGATGTATCGAACTAAAAGAGATATGTTTAAATTAAAGTCTTATGTCCGAAACAGAAATCATCTTGAAGGTTCTATCGTGAACGGTTACTTGGCTCAAGAATGTATGGATTTCTGCTTGATGTATTTGTCTGATACTACTACAAGATTAAAAAGACCAATGAGAAATGAAGAAGAACAGAATGAGAAAATTGAACCCAGTTTTCCATCACTTCCTCAAACAGGAGGAATTCCTGGATCATATACATTGAAGACATTAAGCCATGAAGAGTGGGAGATGGCACATCGCACAGTTTTGTTCAACTGTGATTTGTTCGATGACTATATCAGGTAACTAAATTGATTATGTATATCTTACATATATATCTATTAAACTATTAATATTTTTTATCTATAGGGAACATAAAACAATGATAAATAGGAAGCATCGTTCTTTATCTTTGAGAAGGAGAGATACTTTGCATAGCAAAGAGTTTTCTGCTTGGTTAAAATTGAAGGTATAGACAAATTAATGTTTAAAATAATTATATCAATATTTAATTAACTTTAGTAGTCATTTATATTGCAGGTATTGAGTTTGTCTGCTGACTCTGTCTATGAGTAAATAAGAGCTTTGGCTTTTGGTCCTAATACAGTGGTTCGTGACTGTAAATCAATTGTTATCAACGGGTAAAAATTTATTGTCACTGAACGAGAAAAAAACATGAGAACACAACATGATGGTGTTATGGTTACTACCACAACAGATTGTTATGCCAGTGCATCATATAGTAGACCATGATTTGAAAATGTGGGCTATTATGGAGTTGTTGAGAAAATAATAATATTGGATTATTACTCTCATGGACGAGTCACAATGATGAAATGTCATTGGTTTGATTCGATGACGAGACATGGCATATTTATTGATGATTGTGGATTTCGAGTAATTAATATGACTCGCACTCTTGCTACCAAAGAACCATATGTGTTGGCATCAATGGCTAAAAAGGTTTCTTATGTCAAAGACCAACTTCAACCTAAATTTGGTGTCATAGTTGAAGTAATTCCAAGACATATTTTTGATAATGGTGATGAAGGAATTGACACTGTCCATAGTTCCATTGGAACCAATCCATTCATTTCTTTTGATGACTCAAATAGCTCAATTGTCAGATTTGATTGTGAACCTGAAGTTGTGGTTGAAAATATATAGAATCATTCATCCATGTTCTCAATTCTTTTGGTTTACCTCTAGTTGGGTTGTTAAGGTTGATAATATTCAAATTGATTTAGTATTGATCACAAATATGTCTTAGCTGACTTGACCGTTATGTAGATTTTCATTGTTTATTGGTTGGAGTTTTATTTGAATTGAATTTTCTAATTTTGAATTGAACTGTATTCAAACATAGTCAAACATATTTCTAACATGGTGAACATTACAACTTGTATGATTTATTAAATCCATTCAAGCTCTTCTAAAAAAATTGATAGCTGACTTGACCGTTATGTGAATTTTCAATGATTATTGGTTGCAGTTTTATTGGAATTGCATTTTCTATTTTGTAATTGAACTACATTCAAACATAGTAAAACAATATTTCTAACTTGGTGAACATTACAACTTGAATGATTTATTAAATCCATTCAAGCTCTTCTAAAACAATTGATAGCTTAATTGACCATTATGTGAATTTTCAATGTTTATTGGTTGCAATTTTATTTGAATTTCATTTTTTGGGTTACACATTAGTTTTCATTTTCTAATTAATTACATATTTTTTTTCAAAAGCAGTAAATGAAGCCAATTGAATAGAGACGAAGGCAAAAATGATGGAGAACAATCGTCGAATGATAGAGATGGGCGTTCCACCATTAGTTCCTAAAGTTAGTACTTTATTTCAAATTGATATATTTAAATAATATATAATGTCATGTGATTAATTTTTTTGTAAACATTTTTGTAGGATCCACCTATACGTCGACAGTTATTCGACGAGGAGCCTAGTACTGGTCCTAGTACTTAGTCCGGTGGTACGAGGAGGGTTCGTACCAGAGGTGGATGAGCAGCTGCGCGTACCCGACTAGATCCTGCCCCTCCCACTGACATATCATCCTTCCCACATTCTGATCCCGGTGTGTCCTTAGAGACACACGGGATATTTAGGCCTCCCATGTTTTTGCTACCTTCTTCATCTTCTGGCCCATCATTTTCACATCCCATGATGATTCCCACTCCTTAGTCAGCATCCGGTCAGACATTTGTCCCATCTTCTTTTCCTTCTACTTCTCTCTCTCCGAGCTACTATATTCCATCGTCTTCGACTCCTGTTCCACCACCGGGTGTTCCATCAGTTTCTGTGGATCCAGCGGCACTCAGCGATCAGACCGACACATGTATATTTATAGAACCCTAACAAATTTTTATAGAAATATTTATTTTCATTATAACATGTTCTGAAAAAATATTTGTTTATCTTTCATGACAGATACATCTACTGACAGGAGGCGTGGGCGAGGGCGTACACGCATGCGTTCGGTGTGGAACCGCCGCACACAGGTTATGGTGGATTATAATGACGACAACCAAATGGTTGAGAAAACAGGGCAGCAATGTCGAAGTTATTTGGAGACGCTTTCCAAAAACTCTGACATCATTCCCGTCATCCCGCTATCATGGAGACATTAGCCCCATGAGGTCATGGATAGAGCTTGGGAAGAGATATAGGTAATAAAATCAATTCTATTTAATTCCATGAATTATTTTTGTATTTATATGAATTAATATTTTTATTTCATCTTTGATTTAATAGTCCCAATGGTGAGGTTGCACGATCGGAACATCTAAAGGATTTAGGCGAGCTTTGGAGAGCCTACAAGCATGAGTTGTATATGGGCTGGCGTGCTAGAGTTGGCACTGAGTTAGAGGCGGTACCAGTTATGGATGATTGTACTATAGAGTAGTATCATCAGATGATTACTCATTGGAAGAGTACCCAGTTTAAGGTATTAATAACATTTGAGGTATTTAAATAATAAATTTCATGTTTTTCATTAATACTATCTGTAGAATTTTCGAATTTTATTTATGAATAATCTGGAAAAAATAAAAAGAACATTGATGCAAAAAAATACCTCTAGACACTGGGACGCACTATGATTCCTGATCATGAGAGGAAGCAGGTATAACAATTGTTTATAAGTTTTCTTTACGACTTACACTTTTTTTGTTTCGTCATTTATTTAATAGTTTTCTAAAGATTTCATATAACTTTAGTTTTCAATGTCATTGTAGAGGAAAATAAAAAATATTTAAGGACGAGTGGCTCGAGCAAAACAGTTTTGCTCGAGTAGACGAAAAAAGGATGGAAGTGCCGTCAACAAAGCGACTCAATTGTAGATTGTAAGTTTTAATCTATTGAATTTATTTTTCAATATCTATTTTGTAACTTAATGATATATTTATATTTGTAACAGGCTTCTTTAGAGGCCCTCGATGCCCAAGAACCATACAATTTTGGGCCAACAGATCACTTACATCAGGTGTTGGGGGAGGAGCATTCTGCCAGAGTACACTGCCGACCTAGGATAGCCCCGAAAAGGTATTGGCCCTCCTCAGGTACGAGCTGTAGTGCCACCGAGCTGCAGCAAGTTAGGTAACATGCAGAATAGGTTGAGAAAAGGGCCACAGAGATGGCAGAACAGTCTGTTAGGGAAAACAGTGCGTTTATGAAATTTATTGAAGTTCTACGTCCTACACTTACTGCAGAGGCCAGCCCAGATTTTGATGAGTATATGTCGTCAATACATTCTATATACGGTGCACCAGGTGGCAGTTCTAGTGGTGGTCAGAACGATGTACAGCTTGACGATGATGATGGCGAGGAGTCTGATGCGGAAGAGGAGGGAGAGGAGGAGGGCGAGGTGGGTGGTGAGGGTGAGGAGGAGGGCGAGGACGAGAAGGAGGGTGAGGGCGAGGACGATGATGGGGACGAGGATGAGGGTGATGATGATGATGGTGATGATGGTGATGGTAATGTGGGAAAAGTTGATCCATTACATTTTTGACTGATATTACTGAGATTTGATATTTAATCTATTCTAGTTGTTGGTTTTATCTAGACTTGTAGTATAGTATTGGAGTTGAGTTATTTTTATATATTATCTGTTATTATGGATATTGTTGCCTTTTAGTGGTTGTGTGTTTGGGAACCCCCCTCCTTCCTGGACCCTGGAAAACCCCCCACCCTCCTCCATGGACCCCGGACAGCCCCGCCGGACGGCCCCCAAGACAGCCCCCCCCCCCCCCCCGACAGCCCCCCCACCCTCCACCCTGGACCCTGGACAGCCCCCCGGACAGCCCCCCAGACAGCCCCCCCGGACCGCCCCCACCCTCTTCCTTGGACCCCGGACAACCCCCCAAACATCCCCAGGCAGCCCCCGGACAGCCCCCCGAACAGCCCCCCAGACAGCCCCCAGACAGCCACCGAGACAGCCCCCCACCCTCCTCCTTGGACCCCGGACAACCCCTCGAACACCCCTCGGACCACTCCCTGCACAGCCCTCCCACCCTCCTCCCTGGACCCCAGACAGCCCCCCGGATAGCCCCCCGGACAGCCCCCCCACCCTCTTCCTTGGACCCCAAAGTGTCTGTCTTTTTCTTAAAATGGACAACAATTAAAGTACATACGGAAAACCGACCAAACGAATTTGGATTCCATTGAAACATTAGGAGAATGATCCATGGGTCATATGTGACGTGTACGAGATAACCCCACCTCAATCCGAGGTGTGGTGTGGCCGCCACCACCCAAAGTGTCTATCTTCTGTTTCAAAAGGACGTCATTTGAAGTGAAATACATCAACTGGCATACAGAAAACTGACCAAACGCATTCGGATTGTGTCGATACTTTAGCACAATGATCCATGGGTCATATGTGATGTGTAAGAGTCATCCCTGCCTCAATCCGAGGTGCGGTGTGGCCGCCACCCCTCAATGTGTCTCTCTTTTCCTTAAAATGGAGAACAATTTAAGTATATATGGGAAACTGACCAAACGCATTCGGTTTCCATTGAAACTTTAAGAGAACGATCCATGGGTCATATGTGATGTGTACGAGTCAACATCGCCTCAATTCGAGGCGTGGTGTGGCCGCCACCACTCAATGTGTCTATCTTCTATTTCAAAAGGACGTAATTTGAAGGGAAATACATCAACTGGCATTCGGAAAACCGACCAAACGCATTCGTATTGTGTCGATACTTTAGCAAAACTATCCATGAGTCATATGTGACGTGTACGATTCAACCCCGACTCAATCCGAGGCGTGGTGTTGCCGCCACCACTCAAAGTGTCTGTCTTTGGCTTAAAATGGACAACAATTTAAGTATATACGGAAAACCGACCAAACGCATTCGGTTTACATTGAAACTTTAGGAGACCGATCCATGGGTCATATGTGACGTGTAAAAGTCAACCCCACCTCAATCCGAGGAGCGGTGTGGCTGCCACCACTCAAAGTGTCTGTCTTCTGTTTCAAAAGGACGTCATTTGAAGTGAAATACATCAATTGGCATACGGAAAACCAACCAAACGCATTTGGATTGTGTCGATACTTTAGCACAATGATCCATGGGTCATATGTGACGTGTACAATTAAACCCCGCTTCAATCTGAGGCGCGGTGTGTCCGCCACCACTCAAAGTGTCTGTCTTTCGCTTAAAATGGACAACAATTTAAGTACATACGGAAAACTGACCAAACGCATTCAGTTTCCATTGAAACTTTTGGAGAACGATCCATGGGTCATATGTGACGTGTATGAGTCAACCCTGCCTCAATCTGAGGCACGGTGTGGCCACCACCACTCAAAGTGTCTGTCTTCTGTTTCAAAGGACGTTATTTGAAGTGAAATTCATCCACTGGCATACGAAAAACCAACCAAACACATTCGGATTGTGTCGATAATTTAGCACAACGATCCATGGGTCATATGTGACGTATACGAGTCAACCCCACCTCAATCTGAGGCACGGTGTGGTCGAAACCACAGAAAGTTTCTGTCTTTGTCTTAAAATGGACAACAATTTAAGTACATACATAAAACCGACCAAATGCATTCGGTTTCCATTGAAAATTTAGGATAACTATCCATGGGTCATATGTGACGTGTACGAGTCAACCCCGCCTCAATCTGAGGCACGGTGTGGCCGCCACCACTCAAAGTGTATGTCTTCTATTTCAAAATGACATCATTTGAAGTGAAATACATCAACTGGAATACAGAAAACCGAACAAACGCATTCAGATTTTGTCGATACTTTAGCAAAACGATCCATGAGTCATATGTGACGTGTACAAGTCAACCCCGCCTCAATCCAAGGCACGGTGTGGCCGCAACAACTCAAAGTGTCTGTCTTTTGCTTAAATTGGACAACAATTTATGTATATACGGATAACCGACCAAACGCATTCGGTTTCCATTGATACATTAGGATAACGATCCATGGGTCATATGTGACGTGTACGAGTCAACCCCACCTCATCCCGAGGCGCGGTGTGGCCGCCCCCACTCAAAGTGTCTATCTTCTATTTCAAAAGGACGTCATTTGAAGTGAAATACATCAACTGGCATACGGAAAACCGACCAAACGCATTCGGATTGTGTCGATACTTTAGAACAATGATCCATGAGTCATATGTGACATGTAAGAGTCAACCCCACCTCAATCTGAGGCGCGGTGTGGCCGCCGCCACTCAAAGTGTCTGTCTTTTTCTTAAAATGGACAACAATTTAAGTACACACGGAAAACCGACCAAACACATTCAGATTCCACTGAAACATTAGGTGAACGTTCCATGGGTCATATATGACGTGTACGAGTCAACCCCGCCTCAATACAAGGCGTGTTTTGGCCGCCACCACTCAAAGTGTCTGTCTTCTGTTTCAAAAGGACGCCATTTGAAGTGAAATACATCAACTCGCATACGGAAAACTGACCAAACACATTCGGATTGTGTCGATACTTTAGCACAACGATCCATGGGTCATATGTGACGTGTACGAGTCAACCCCGCCTCAATCCGAGGTGCGGTGTGGCCACCACCACTCAAAGTGTCTATCTTTTGCTTAAAATGGACAACAATTTAAGTACATACGGAAAACCGACCAAACGCATTCAGTTTCCATTGAAACTTTAGGATAACAATCCATGGGTCATATGTGACGTGTACAAGTCAAACCCACCTCAATCCGAGGCGCGGTGTGGCTGCCACCACTCAAAGTGTCTGTCTTCTGTTTCAAAAGGACGTCATTTGAATTGAAATACATCAACCAGCATACGGAGAACCGACCAAACACATTTGGATTGTGTCGATACATTAGCACAACGATCCATGGGTCATATGTGACATGTACAAGTCAACCCCGCCACAATCTGAGGTGCGGTGTGGCCGCCACCACTCAAATTGTCTGTCTGTTGCTTAAAATGGACCACAATTTATGTACATACGGAAAACCGACCAAGCGCATTCAGATTGTGTCGATACATTAGCACAATGATCCATGGGTCATATGTGACGTGTACAATTCAACCTCGACTAAATCTGAGGCGTGGTGTGGCCGGCACCACTCAAAGTGTCTATCTTTTGTTTCAAAAGTATGTCATTTTAATTGAAAAACATCAACTGGCATACGGAAAACCGAACAAATGCATTCGGATTGTGTCGATACATTAGCACAACGATCCATGGGTCATATGTGACGTGTACGAGTGAAACTCGCCTCAATCCGAGGCGTGGTGTGGCTGCCACCACTCAATGTGTATGTCTTCTGTTTCAAAAAGACGTCATTTGAAGTGAAAAACATCAACTGGCATACGGAAAACTGACCAAACGGATTCGGATTGTGTCGATAATTTAATACATCGATCCATGGGTCATATGTGATGTGTACGAGTCAACCCCACCTCAATCTGAGGCGCGGTGTGGATTCCACCCCTCAATGTGTCTGTCTTTTTCTTAAAATGGACAACAATTTAAGTACAAAAGGAAAACCGACCAAATGCATTCGGTTTCCATTTAAACTTTAGGAGAACGATCCATGGGTCATATGTGACGTGTACGATTCAACCCCGCCTCAATCTGAGGTGCGGTGTGGCCGCCACCACTCAAAGTGTCTGCCTTTTGTTTCAAAAATACATCATTTTAATTGGAAAACATCAACTGACATACGGAAAACCTACCAAACGCATTCGGATTGTGTCGATACATTATCACAACGATCCATGGGTCATATGTGATGTGTACAAGTCAACCCCGCCTCAATCCGAGGCGCGGTGTGGCCGGTAGCACTCCAGGTGTATGTATTATTTTTAAAATGGCTAATATTTCGAGTAAAAATATATGGTATACAAAAAACCGATCAAATTATGAATTGAATTCCGGATTCCACATATAATTTTCATCTAAATTATAATTACGTTATGAATTCTAATTTAATTATGAATGTGTATAGTTCCACCATTATATGTTAAATGTGTATGAATTTGTTCTCTATATGTAATTGTTAGTTGGTTATTGCAGGTACAATAATTGTATATGTATGTGTTAGTTTATTGCAGGTATAATAATTGGATTGAAAATGAGAGGGAACCACAAAATGAGACCTAGTGGGAAAATTGGATATCTGCTGGGATATTGCAGAATTGCAGAGCTACTGTGCTGGGAAATTGCAGAGCTGCTGGGCAATTTTCCCAGCAGAGGCTATGCCAATGGTTTTGAACCGTTGGCATAGAATGTGTAGGCCTTGTTTTACCAATGGTTCTATAAACCATTGGAAAAACACTTTTCCCAACGGTTCTAAACCATTGGGAAAGAGAATATATTGGGTTTTTCCCAACAGTTCATTGAACCGTTGGGAAAAACATGATAAATTTGTGCACTATTTCCCAACGGTTGTAAACCATTGGGAAAAAGATTTCCCAACGGTTCTTGAAAACCGTTGGTATAGGGTAATTTTTCAGCACCCTATCCCAATAGTTCACTGTAAACCGTTGGGAAAAACTTTTCCCAATGGATTACTTCCCTACGGGTTGTAGAACCGTTGGTATAAAATATATCAATGGTTCTACAGCCTTTCCCAATAGTTCTAAACCGTTGGGAAATCCTGCATTTCCAGTAGTGAAATCTTGAGTCGGTTATATTATGCAATTAGTGTTGACCAAATACATGATCCAATGATAAACGAATACATTTTTTTAATGTGAATTGTGAACCAATAAAGATATAAATCTCTTGGGTTTAACTCAAACCAGAAATAAAATATGAAATAAATAAAATTGTTTTAATGGAAACCAAGAAAAAATGAACAAATTAATCCCTATTATTTACTAAAATCAGGAAACAAAGAATTAAGAAACCAATAATTTTTAACAGAAACTCTGAAAACATGAAAAAAAAATATATTAATAGAGGGGATCACTAGAATAAAATGAATAATAATGGAGAAGCTTATTTTACCCCCCAATTACAAGGAGCTAAAATATATATTGAGTAAATGGAGAATATTATAAATGAAGAGAGATATATAGAGTGATAGTAGATGAAATTACAATAAGGAAACTAATAGATAAAAGTAAGGAGAAAAAGTAAAAATATTAAAGAAGTTTGATGGATGATTTCTTTAAGATGATTGAAATACAAGCCCCCAATTAAATTCATTATAGTAAATCAAAATTGATCAATCAAGTATCAGTTGGTGATAATTGATTTTTGGAGAATAATTAGTTCTACTTAAGCACATCCTTGATATTTTTTATATTCTTACTAGGTGTTTTCCATGCCTTGTGTTTAATAAATTCAATAAATGTTCGATTAAAGGAATTTGGACCATTGATAAATGACCCTTTTATTTATTGATGATCGTAATGATCGACTTTGTAGATGATCCCAAAACCATCACAATAGGACTCATATAGTTATATATGTTTTTTGAAGACTATATCAGTTGGATATTGAGCTCCACTAAAAATAAATTGGGCTTTAGAAATCATTAGGTGTTTCTATATTCCCTATCATATGGTCAATTTTCATCTACCTGTTAGTCGGTATTGTTTCACATTTAGGGTCTTTAGTGGGACCTCAATATTATTTTTGATGTCTTAGTTTATTCTAATTATTTATAAGGATGATTTATAAACTCTATAACTATATTACACTCAAAATAATGGTTAAGAATACATTTAGATATTGTGATAATGAATAAGAATTTTTGGTTCAAAATTATCCACACATCAGACAACCATGGTTGTAATGTAATGAGATATAAAAAATTAGAAAAAAAACATAGAATAAAATAATATACAAAAATCCAAATGTAAAAAAACAAAACCACATAAATAAAGTAAAAGAAAAGAAAATAAAATGACTGAAAATCATAAAATAGACTATGTCATATTAAATAATATAACATCATAAACATAAATCTAAAATAGAACCTAAAAATCATCATTAAGTCTTTACAACCCATATTAACTACATAAATTCTACTCATACCTTAATAGTTTGACCTAATCCTCATTGACTGGAAATGTAAAGAGACATATAAAATGAAAACATATGGGTTTTATATACAGGTATCACCAAATGTATATACATCTTGTGTGCTGAATGTAACCTTTAATATATCAACATAGATTCAATAAAATTACCATCATAAAACAATCCATGATTTAAAGTTTTATTATAATGTATGAAATAGTTTATTTTCACATACTAGAGTAAATTATATCAAATACCACTTCACCTTCACATTTATAAAACTACATACATTTTTGATAAATTATTTATTGAATAAATAATTAAATAATGGGTTTTAAAACAAAAAATGTGGGCCGTTAAAAAATTTTAAAATTTCCATTCCCACCTTATTCCTTCATTCAAAACCATATCATGAAATACAATTTTTATAGATATTGAGGACATTCCTTTTTATATTCATACATTCTAAAAAAAATTATAAAACAAATTTCAATTTAAAAAAATAACCAATAGGATATAAAAAAGGGTTTTTAAAGTAAATAAATAAATTTCATAAAATAAATAACATAGAAAAATATTACTAGCTTGTGTTACTAATATTATCGAGTTTATATAGTGTTACACACAACCATTAGTATAAACAAAACCCATTATTATTATTATTATATAACATGATATTAAACACCGAGTCATTGTAATGGTTGGTTTGAGAATTTTCAGATTAATTATAAATGTATGGATTATAAATGAATATATAATAAATAAATTAGTGACAAAAAAGTATGATATGTAAATAAATCCCATTTAAAATCAAATAGAAATATTTTTCCAAAATAGTATTCCAATATGCACAAGTGTGTTTTATACCAATAAATTAAAAAAAATAATCCTTGTTGGATTTAATTAAAACCATTTAAATATTATAAATTAAAAATATGGTTCAATATTCCTCTTATATTATTTTTATATGTGATATTAAAATAAATCCAATTCTACACTTAAAATAATATTTTCAAAAATAATTATTCATTCATTTTATAGTGATCGTATTTTAAATATAATTTTTTAAAATTAAATAATATTTATTTACAAAAATAAACATATGTTTTTGAAATAATAATAAGAAAATTATCATATGTTTTTTTTATATTTTTCTAATAATAATGATTTTTTTATGAATGGTGACAAACATTGAAATTTATTTGAAACCTTCCATTACACTTACATAATTTAACATGTTAAATTCTCTTTATAAATACTGCTAATGTAATAAACTATTTCAAATTTATATTAATTAATAAAATTTATGTAATTTGTATAGTTTTTATAATTATTTTTTATATGAAAACGTTTAAAATTTGGAATATTTTAACTTAAAAAACTCATTTTCATGGCGCATTTGTAAGATTATTTATAAAATAAATTCATAAAATTATATGATTTGAAATATAAAATATATCTTCAATATTTTTAATCATTATAATTTATATTATATAATAATGTATTCTTAATTTTTTTTAAAAATATTACTAAAAAGAGTTAAAAATAAATATAGTGATTAAGGTCAATATTGGGGTTTTCCCACTACAATGGTTTTTATTAAAATTAATTTTACACACGTATATGATTTTTATTTCATGATTTTGATTTCATATTTAGAATTCTTTTCTATAAGTTATATATTAAAATTTATTTTTATTTTATCACTAAATAATAAATTACCTTGGTAAATAATAAGATAAAAGTTATCGTGGTAAAAAACAAAATGGTTAAAATTTAGAAAACATAATGATAATGGAATAAAATATAAAAATATTGTTTTTAATGTTTATGAGGTTCTATAGGACAAAAAACATCCAACATATCGTTATTTAATTTTAGTGTCACATGAGTTATTTTATACCTTCCAACAGTAAATACATTTGGGTTCTTAAAAAAAATGGTCGTCCTCTATAACTATAAGATGAACCTCACTCTCTAATCCTCTTAACATTTTAAAATCAATTCAAATAAGGAAAGAAAAATATATATACCTTACCTAATTCTAAAATCTCATCTAATATGTTTTTTTCAAAGAATTCCAAGGATGGATTAGGTGAAAACCTAAGCAGGGTGCATGAGGAACAACTATTATTCTCCAACGAGCATTCTTTTTTTATTTCTCCACCTCATTCAATTTATCATAATGAATTATTTTATAAAAATAATATGTATAATAAATATACTAAGATTTTATTATGTTAATTTAATAGCAATAATCATTTCCATCAGTCATTAAATGGATTTAAAAAATATCATTCGTGTGTTTGGTGGACTTCTTGGTCATGAACTGATGTAATTTATTTTCCCTTACCACCTTTCATGGTTTTTTATTTTGATAGATAGAATGTATATATATTATATTATTAATATATATATATAACACTTTATTCATTATATCATATATTCCCTTTTAAATTCTATTATATATGGGATATGATAGGGTCGCCCGGATGTACGGTGGACCATAGCCTCACAAAGAGATGTGATTCATTTTTCACTAACACATTACATGAATGTTAATAAAAGTAGTGAAACTTAATATACATGATATAAATGAAATAATTATGATATTAATGACATATTTATCCTTATTTGAAGATAATATATCAATTTTTCTTAAGTTTTAACTCACTTAAAAAATTGAAACATCTTTCTTGGATATGTTAACTACAACATCATCAAAGTAATGTGATTTCTTTTTTCATCACCAAATATAATAATTATAAATATATGAATGTATATTAAATATTTACTTATTTATGATATAATTATAATTTGATAAGTATAAAATATTACATACCTATAACTAATAATTGTTATTTTAAAATAGAAATGTTACGCATTTGTGTGTATGACCTATTATCTACATAATTGTTTCATATCTCATTTTTTATAACCTAAATTCATGATTTTTGTATCAAATATAATTAATGATTAAAATGATAAATATTTCATGATTATTATTCGGTATGTTCTTATTTAACAACCTTGTTGCTCATAGTCAACCCTAAAAATTCATACTTGACACATAAGATGAATATGGAAAAAATATAAATATAAAAACAATGATTAAATAATTATGTATATATTTGTAACAAGTGAAAAAATAGTAATAATATAATCATAAATTGATTTTAATAATTTAAAACAATAATATATTATTTTTATACATGAATTTAAAAAACATTTTCAATTAATCTAACTTGATGTAAGGGATTTCTTATATCACATTAATTTCTATGATATATTTTCCCTATTCATAACAAAATTTTTTTGTGATCTTTATATAAATCCCATGAATTTATTAAATGATTCTTATAATTTAAATTATGGGGATTTAAATACCCATTTTGGGAACACTTTTTCACGTGGTTTATGGTTTCAAAATTTTCAATGTGGAGAGAGATATCCCTATCAGTTTAACATACTTCGGATGTATGTCATGTCATAAAGAAATATCTTGTGTGAGGTGAATATAATTACCCATTGACATGTTATATCCAAAATATATTTATTTTTATGATATTATTTTTTTATATTAATGATGTTCTTTCATGGGTATTATGTTTATAGGTTACAAAGTTGTTAATAATTTTATAAACAATCTCATCGTTTAGTGGCATTTTTTTTCAGATTTATTCTCTAATTTTAAATAATTATGATACTACATCAATAAATATAATACATTTAATTAATATTTGTTTATGTAATGATAATATATATTTTATCTTCATTTTCCTCCCTTATTGTATTGAAGTGTTTGAAGACTTATTTTTATTAAAAATTTAGCTTTACTTCTCTCGTTTGTCAAGAATAGTTTTTCTCCCAAAAAATTGTTTTATAAAAAGTATTTAAAATATGTTTTAATTATTTTCAGAATGACTTATTAAAACCATTTTATCCAAATTTTTTATTTTTGAAAACTGTTTTCAAATTAATCATTCATTAATTTTCAAAATCAAAAATCGTTTATATTTTACTAATAATGTCAAAGGATTATTTACTTTAGAATGTATAGAATGAATAGAATTTACAGAAATAATGACCTACATTTTTTTTAATTTCATTAAAGTTTTAAATATTATATTAAAATAAATTTATTTTTAAAAAAAATTCAACTTTTAATTTTAATATTTTATATTCAAAATTTAAACAATTCCCCAAGAATGTTATTAAATATAATCATATAGTATTAATATTAATCAAAAAATATAACCTATAATTTTTAATCCAATTCATCTAGGTTATAATGATACCATCCTTCCACTTTTTCGAAAAGGATTATTATTGTTTAAAAAATAATTTATAGGGAACTATTTCATTTTCCATAGGTTACAAATGATTCCAAGAGACTATTATGGAACATGTTTATTTTCCGTGGGTTAATCATTATTCAATGATATTATTATGGAACCATGGTATTTATGGGTTTATCACAATTCTAATATATTGTCATGGAACATGTTTTTTTTCTCTAAGGGATAATCATGATCAAAGAGATAGTTATAGAGTTCGTTTTTTTCCATGGGAATTCCAGGTTATAAAATAATAACTATTTCTTCTATGATTTTTATTATAAGTATCCTATTAATATTTTTCATTTTGTGTTTCTTGGAGATTATATTCAATGTTTGTGCCCATATTTCCCTACGTGAGCCTATTATAGAGTATATAATGGGTTCTCTGAAATTTCTCTCTAATGCATTGGGTAATGATTATATTCTCCAAATAATTATATTAGAATTAATATATATGTTTATTTTAATTGTGAGGGATTTATAAGGTTTATTTATGTGTTATATGAAGATGATGTCCCAAGATAACATCATGTTCTTTATATGATTTCTATTTGTTTATGATGATTCATTTTTTCCAGATTGAAATGACATGGCTCATGATTAAGGATTCTTATGGCACCATCCATTGTTAAAGTATTTCCCCCTTTTCATATTTAAGTATCATGATAGCTATGAGTATGATTATTCATATTTTATATTCATGGACATTAATTATGTTATCATACCATTATTACTTTAATATGATAATTATTGACATTCATTTGTTAAGGCTTATATTTTCCCATTCTGGTCAGTTGAGATCACTCTCTTTTTCTTTTTAGAAATTGTATAAAGAATGATGATAATCATATTATTTCTAGAAGTGAATTAATATGGTTGATAATGATAACTCAGTTTGAAATAATATAATGGGGTTCAACATGGGAAAATTATCATTTGATGATATATTTATTGTTTATTTATGATTTTGTCTTAATCCTCAAAAAATAAAATACTAAAAGGTCCTTGAGAAATTATTTTATATTTTTTTATAATTTAATATTCATGTGTTTGTATAGAAACAGAATTGGGTCACTATTATGATAATGAAATCCGTAAATGTAATGTTTACAATTTCATCAATATATTCGGTAGTTCAGGTTTTTGGTGGTTATAGATGGTGTCAAAGTAAATGATTATATAAATTTGGGGTTTTTTATTTTTTCAGGTGAATTTACATTTAGATTTATGAATACTGTCACAGGTCTATAATCTTATGTATGATCATAAGTTCAAAATATTCGTCAATACATTAAGGTTTTAATAAATGAGGTATTAATGTGAATAATTGAATTTTAGGAGATGTTTTAATATATTTAATTACATTGAAATCAAGGGTTGAATGTAATTTATAAATTTGTTGACTCTATGACTAATGTTTCATCATTATGTTATATATATTTTTCTGAAATATGAAAGGTATGTGATTACCATTAATATTAAAACACTGTATATGATTGAGATAAATTGATTTATTTTTTTATTGGTATTTGGATTATTTTACATTAAATATTCAGTATTACATTTGAATTTGGATGATTAGTATATCATATAAAGGTTTATTCAATTTTGAAATTATCATAACATGTTCTTAAAATTATGGTTTTGGTTAATGTATAATGATTGGAGGAATATATTTTTATTTATATAATGGTTTTTTAGTCTTTAATATATTATTTTTCAGCTTCTGAAATAAAAAATTCATTATAAAGTAATGATTTTTAGGATAAACATATGAGGATGAGGTGGAAAGTGATTATTGGATGATACTATACTCATCAAGTAAGTTTATTTACATATTTTCATAGTTTATATTATAAGATGATTCTTCACTTCTATGATAATTATATTAATAAAAATATCCTATAACAATAAATATAGAAGAATATATGGCCTTCTAGATCCAAAAAAATATATGGTTTGGGATATTTTAAATTTCCATTTATTATTTAAATTCATGTAATCAATGACCATAATCACTCCCTATAATAATTTTAGATTTTATCTCACTACAACTATGGTTCGATTTTTTGAAATAATTTTAATTTGTTATTCTATATGAAATTTATAATTTCATTTACCTATTATAAATATGATGTCTTATTAACACTTTTTAATATTTGGGTTTATAGAAAAAGTGTTTTCAAATTCCCATACAATGATTACTAAGAAAATTTTCAAATTATTTGGATATAATATATTATAATGGGGATGATGTGAATCCTTGAGTATTTCAAATAATAAAATTAAATATAGTAGTGTAGACAATATTAAACACTAATTATTATTTCATTACATGCAATATAGATCATATCTTGCATTACACATAACACTAGGTTTAATCAAAACACATTATTATTATTTTTATTCGTAGTATAATTATATAATTTGATAGTTATCACATATCATCTATAATTACTGTAATGAAAATGATTAACTCCAATATTAAAATACTTTCTAAAAGTTAATATATAATATATTAATTTTGGATAAATTAATTACAAATGATAATAAAACCCTTTTGAAAATAGAAAGGTGTTTTTCAAGAAAACTATTTTAATGCGCAAAATTTTTTTTAATCAAATAATTAAAAAAACACAATCCAATTAGATTGTATTAATTATTTTATATAAATTTATATAATCAAATTTTTATCCTTTATCGCATTTTTTCTACTCATGATATAATAATACATGCATGTTTTTTCATAAAACTGTATTTTCCAAAAAAAAGTTTCATCTTGATGTTAGGGGTTACTTATTTTAAAACAAAATATTTACTCTTTTATAAAATTTACTGTACAAAATATAATTACTTTTTTAAATATTAATATGAATAAAAATTATAAATAATTTTTTTTCTCTAAATAAATTCAAATCATTTGAATAGTGAAAAATACAAAATTGTATTTAAACTCTTCATTTTTTATTATATAATACAGAATGTTAATTTTTTTTAATATATTTTAATTTTAAATTAGTTAATTTTTAAATTAAATAATATAATATAGTTAATTAAAAGAATTTTTGTGTTTTATATTTACATATATACATTATGTACTTGTGTACATTTAGAAATTAAAAACAAAATTTGTAATCGCATTTGATAGATTTATTTTAAATAAAATAATTCCCTCTAATTGAGTAGAATTTTAAAAATAGTGTACATATTAAAAACAGAGATAATTTAAGTTATATAATAAGTTAAAAATAATTTTATAAAATAATTAATTGTGAAAACAAAAATAAAATAAATATCGGAAAAATAGTTCAAAATCATTTTATGAATTACATGTATTTGTGTTAATATTATGTTTACAAACATATATTGTTTTTATTTAGTGAATTTGATTTAATATATAGAATATATGGTATTAAATTATCAAATAAAATTTATTTTAATATTTTTATTAAATGATAAATTACCAAGGTAAAAAATGATAAATGTTACCATGGTAAAATACATAATTAAAATAATTGAGTAAACATATGGACTAAATAATTACATGAATAAATTTGTTTCATTTTGTACAGTGGGGGTGTTTCTAAACCATTAGAGTCTTATACTCCTCTATTATTGAAATTTATAGGCATATGATATAAAACCCAATGATTTTACAATATTTTATTTTTTGGATAACTTTTATTTTTATATATATTTAATTATATTCAACAATATGATAAGAATATTCTATATAAAAAAATGAGTTGGCGTGTGTTACAAACAATTCTATGTTTTAAAAAACAATAATATATTAAAAAATATTATTATTTAAGATAATATGATAAAACCTAGACCTTAATTCCGAGATTATGAACAATATTAACTAACATATGAAGATGTATGGTTGAATTCCTTGGTTAAAAATTAATTATTAATGTTTATAATAACCAATTGACTATAATGAGAATGTTTTTATTTAAAAAATATTTTTGTTCTTATAAAATAATTTTATACTAAAATTTTAAATTAATTACATTGGGGGAATGATATTAATATAATATATATTTTATATATTCCATAAAAATTTTATTTTAATTTAATATATTGTGTAATCACAATATAAGAACAAACACAATATAACACAAAAACCCCTATATTTTTGAAAAGGTTGTTTTACAGCCATTTGATTGTGAAACCATTTAAAATAAATTTTGTGACATAATTATATATTTAATTTGAAAAATTAAATATATATATCTAATTAAGAATATAAAAATTTACTATGGTTGAATTTATGGTTTTTAGGATGTGTTTTAGGACTTAATGAATAGTGATAAAATATAACGTTTTAATTGAAAACAACTTTTTCATGTAAATAATTTATATTTTTAATATATATAACAAATTGGATTGAAAGAATAATTAGATATATGTTTTTTCAATTAATATAATTTAGGTCAATTTAATATTTTCCACCTTCAATTTGGATAGAAATGCATTTTAATATTTTGAATATATTCACTATAACAACATGTTTTCTCATTCAATCAAAGTGATTAATTATAAATTTATAACTCCAGCTTCTGTGTTTTTAATTTTTAAAAATGGATTTATCATTTGGATTCACGGTTTCCAAATTATGTAAAATGGTTTCTTTTATTTTTTATAAGAATTTTAGATTTAATAATATTTTAATTACAATGGTTAATGGTAAATCACGTAATTGAGGTTAAAAATATTATTATAAGTAATATAATATTACCCTAACACCTATATTAATTTTGTTTGATGATATATTTTGGACCAAATTCCTCCTTGGGACAATTGTTTTCCCTCTTGGAGCCACTTTCATGACAATAATCCTTTTATTGTATTTTATTCTAATATCCAATTTTTCATACTCATGTTTTTAGTAAGAAATTAAATTTTAATATATGGTAATTTAGAGGTTGTATTTTTTTATAAATATTAATTTGAAGGATAAATTTTTATTCTTCATCATCGTAAATTATTATAGATATTTTTGTGGAGAAATAATTAAAATAAAGTCATTCATAATGACGATAGAGTAGTTGTTTTATTAATGGACAGATCAAATAAATGTTATTAATGATATTAAAATAAATAAACATTTATATTATTTATGACATTCAAAAATTTTATTTATGAATTAGAAATATAAAGTATTTATAAAAGGTTTATTAATGTAATATTTTTTATTATATTTTTAAAAAGTAAATTAATTAATAGTGTCGTAATTACCCAACTAAATTTATAAAATAAATAACAAATTATTAAATGATATAAAATTCATAAAAATATAAAATTCATAAAAACTAAGGAGATAATTTTTAAATTTAAATAAATTACTCATTTATGGTTCTTTTGGAATTTTATAGTAACTATATTAACCCCATAATAGTAAACCCAAAGTTATCAAAATAATAGTTAAAGTTTTTAATTAAGGATTAAAGCTAATAGATAAGTTTAATAATATGTGCTAAACATGTCTTAATAACATATGAGGAGATAATTTCAACTCACCAACATATATTATTGAAAAAAATTCACTTTTGAAGTCTTTTTAATAGAAAATGAATTTATATTAATATAATTGTGAGAGTATTTCCAAAACCTCACATCACCTCAATTTTAAAAGGGTACTTCCACCCAAATATTATCACACCACAATTAGACTTCCATATCGACCATCCATAGACCAAATAAGATCCCAAATTACATAATCTGAACCTTTAATCCCTTGTTTTTCTATAAATCTAACCGTGTATGTCTTTTGGTATAAACCAAACAAATTTACCAAAACATTAGGTAACGTTATTCAATGATCACATTACTTTTATTTTATCCCAACTCTATAAATTTTTAATATTAAAAATTTACATAATAAAAAATAACCTCAATTTATATAGATGTATTAATATTAAGGGTTCTACCTAAAGAAACACACACTTCCATCAAACATGTAATTAATTTACCTATCATTTACTACGAACTTTCATCTTTCGAAACATTATCATTTAATTTTAATCTATCACCTCTCGTGGTTGGTAATTATAAAGTAATATACATTTTTATTTTTTATATATGATATTTAGGTTGTTATAAAACTTTTATAATTTTTATATAATACATAAATTTATGATTTCTATTTTGTGTAAATATGATAACATCATTTTTTGAAGTGTGGAATGCCAACTCCTCAAAGAAATGTGATTCATTGACACTATACATGTAATGATTATGGATATATTTATTAAAAACATGTGATATATATGATATATATATGATACTTGAATTATAATAAAAATTGATATGAATGTATAATTAATGGATGTGTATGACCTATAGCCTCCATAAATGATGCCTTTCATTTTCTATATCCTTATATTATGGAATATAATAAATATATATATCTTGAATATAAACTAAATTTATTTCATTTTTTACATTATTTATATTATTAAATTATGATTTATGTAATTGGATCAATAATTAACAAGTAAAAACATACTCAAGAAACTAGAAAATTAACACCCGAAAGAGTAAACATGATGAGATATTGTTAAAATGTTTGTGATAAAATACTATATTAAAACTTTATATGATATAATAAATATGAGCAAGGTTATAATATAAATTACTTTTATAATTTTAACCATTATAATGTGGGCTAAATTATTTAAAACTAAAAAGAAAGTGTTTTTAAAGGGATTTTCATCTCCCTTTTAACAACTGTGAGATACACGTCATATTAACCACTTATATATTTTTTGTGTTTTATTTACATCCCATTTGATATTTAATATCATGAATCTATTTATCTTTATAACATTAATTGTTTAAATTCATAATTATTTTCTATTATGTGTCTTATGATTCAAATATTTCAAAGTGGTATATGAAAGCTTGTGCACAAGAGCCTCAACCCAGTTGGTGTGGACTCCTTATGTTAATCAATGATACTGAGGTTCGAATCGAGGTCAAGGAATATATATGGCACTATAGCATATAGTAGAATGAACTATAGCAGTACTGTATCGTTACTGTTGCAGTGGTGAATCAGGTACTGTAGTAGTTATTGTTCGGTGGTATAGGATCCAGAACTATTCACCTTGGGACACCATTTTGGGCATGGTGTTTTTAAGGTCTTCGGGATACCTAGGAATTCAGGCCAGTAAAGCATTTAGGACATGTTTAAGTCCTTAAAGACACCTCTAGGCCTTGAGATGCTTGATCTGTGCAGTTACCCTGGACAGACTCTACAAAAAAAGCTTCCCTAGAGGAGGATATAGAGCAATTGCACTGAACAAAGCAGAACCAAATGGATTTCGAAGAATGAGAGGGTATTTATATTCCATCATGTCTATCCTGTTCTTACATAGGAATCCTCACTAGATGGACATGCGATGGTGGAGAGATACCATCATGACACCGATGTTGGGGAGTGGCAGTTCCTTGTAGTATTTGTCTAGTTGAATTTTCAAAGACCTTTTGGTCATGTAATCTCTTAAGCCTAAAATACATTTAATCTCTAAGCCTATAAAACATTTATGGGTTCCCCCTAATCATGAAAGGGGTGTTATCAAAAAATCATTAAAAATACTGGCCTTTGGGCCAATCAGGTATAAGAGAGTTTGATTTCAAATTATCATTTTAAATTGATTTTTTAATATATGTGCCAATATTTTTAAATTTAATACATGGTTTGGGGACCAGTTAATGAAATTCCTTCAATGTATCTATAGTCACCTGAGATAAAATTGGTTGGTGAAAAATACCCTTCGAGTATTTTTAAAATTATAATATATGGGTTTCGACCCTTAGACATAAAAAATCTTGTGAAATGTCTTGATGGTTTTGGATAATGGGAAATATACATATCTTCCAATAATTAAGAAATTACATAATATTGGTAATTATTTATCTATTATATTTTTCATCGACAAATCTAAAAAATGATTTCATTATCAATAAAATGATTTAATTGAATGTCTTTCCATTATTTACATTTTAATATTGATTATGGATTATCTGGTTATTTAAATTCAATGTGTTATCAATTACTTTCCTTTATAAGTTGATTTATTCTTCTAAATTATTTATTGAGTAATCATTAAATATCCTTAATAATAATTAAACCTCACCCTTATTAGGTTTCTTTTCCCCATGTTAGGAAAAATATTATTTTGAATGATTTTCAAGGATGTAGTTAATTTCACTTTATTATCAATCATGTTTTTATTCACATTAGGTAGAATATTATGGGTATCATGTATGTAATATACTTTTCCAAAACATCTACACTGTTTAGTCTTTTAGGATTTTATTCTTGTATCTATTCCATTTTAGTAAAATATAGCTCCATCTCCGGGCTTTTGGAATCTATGCATTATCGTCTTTATTAGAGAATGTTTAGGATCATCCTTCGAAACTAGATTTAGATAAAATATATAGGGAACATAAGTCTTAGACCAAATTTTTGGATAAGTATATAAGAATATCCAATAATTTTAGTATGTTTGATATTATATTGGTTTTCATATCAATATATCCTTTTCTGGATACAACATACGGATGTTGTTCTGGTACAAATTTACCTAGGGGTAGTACATACAACAAATTTCATTGAGTTTGACCCGAGGAAAATAGGTACATAATAATGGGGGCTTACTATCCACCCAGATTGGAACTCACACGGGATACAATTAAAATAGTTATCATTTTATTAAAAACCATTATAAATTATTTTAATGTAAATATCTCCCCAAATAACCCATGATTATTATTATGAGATTATCTGTACATATGTTTTAAAATTTATTTTATGTATTTCACTTTTTAAGGGGGGAATACAATATGTTTCATAATAATACGATCTAATGTAGTGTATTAATTTGTTTTTAAATAGTGACTAGATTGATTAATGGAATCAATAATTTGAAAAAATGATGATATTTCCCTACTAAGTAATCCATTAGAACTGGTTTTATAAATGATAAAATAAGGATCATAATAGGGTATATTAATCATGTTATGAAAAATATACTTTCCTAAATCGAGCCACCTATTCCACAATGAAATTATTCAATGCAGAATATCATTATACAATAATTTACCCAATCATTTCTTAGTACAACTAACCCAATAGTTGTTGAATAGTGGAATATGTCTTTAATGAAGATATCTATAGAATTGGGATGTGGTGAGAAGGAAAACGTTACACTCAAAGTGTACAGTATCAATGGAGATGTGGATCAACATTGGTTTTTTATTTAGAATACTATGATGGAAGAAGAAAAGGCAGTCATGAAATAAGAATCTTTTATGGATAAATTCCTCGATTACTACTTCCCTCCATATCATAGAATATGTTCAATATAACGATACTTACATTAATGAGAAATGAGGATGAATATGAATTGGAGTATAAATGTACCTTTACGATTTTATCAAGGTATACTATGTATTCAATACACAAAATAGAATGTATGATTTATCATTACATTAATGGAGTTATGCCTTGTATATGAAGGGCACTTGTCTCTCAATCATTGTTTGCATACGATGACATATATTTATGTTATATCAATATAGAGAAAGAACTCACTATGTCTGTTGTATTAAAAGGTGTTATAGATAAGATAATGGAAGATACATAATAGATAAAAGGATGAAAGGAAGGAATTATTTTTTGACATGTGATAAATGTTGAATGATTCATTCTAGGGAATGATTAAAAGAATTTCAAGTATATTATATGTGTGGATAGAATGGTCACCAATGAGAAGAATGAAAAGGGGAGAAGTAAAATTATATTATTCAGTGTTATAACTAAAATGATATGTTTCACTATGAAAATGAAGTCCCCAAGTGTTATGTATATATACTAAAATAAAATAAAAAATGTTATTTTTGGATATATGTTATTAATACAACTGAAGTGGAATGGTTAATGTGCTTATATATTTAGATCTAATAAATATATTTTGAAAGTGTATTATTAATACTGGTAGCATCATAAGAATTATGAAATATATATATATTGTACCATAATACATTTTCATCATGGATTTGAAATCTTTTATTGACTGGTATTAATAACAACGATATGTGATTTAATAACATGATTAGGATTTTGGAAAACACATGGTTGAGGGAATGTAATGTCATAATATGTTACGAATGTAGATATAATGTTGTTAGATAAAGAGAAATTTAATAAGTATAATATAAATTGGATATTAATAACATTATTTTAAAGGATTATAATGTTTTCGATCATAATAATTGGAAGGTTCATATAGTTAACCGTTTATAAAATAGATTAAATTTAATATTCGATGAGGTAGTATAGATTATTGTTTTACATCACCTTGTGTTAAAACATCTACTGATAAATAAAGTTGAAATAGTTTAAGACATAGGGATAATATTGTTTTTATAGAAACACGTCAAATACATATATTTACCAATAAAATTAGATGGTTAAATAGTTTCTCATTATTAGGAAAAGTGACTCAAAACAAAAAAAATCCATATTACAATGTTTTTTATGATATGAATTATTGTTTTTCACAAACTTATTTTATGGTTTTGTGGCAAATAACATTATTACGAACATGTTATTTATCACCCTCAATTAAATCATGCGGTTAGATTTCTCTTCCATATGACTAGGTCCGAAAACATTTTCCTATTTTAAATCCTAGATTTGTAGTGACATTAAAATATCATTTTACCACTTTTTATGATTAATTTTAATTAACACTATTTATTATGAGCCATTTTAAATAATTTTCTATATTTAAATTTCATGCCATAGAATATATATATCAAATTTAAATTTTGAGGAATCAATTTAATTAATGTGGGAAGAATGTAACTACCGAAGACATTTAAATTATTTCATTTTGGAATATTTTTTTCTATATTTCATTATTCATAACCCGATGATAAGCTTCAACTACACACAATAATGTTTTGTCTTATGTTACACAGAAGGCCATGTTTACAAAAAAAATATTATTAAAATTTTATTATATAATATAATAATTAATAACCAATTTGTTAATTTGGTGACTATGAATAGTATTAGAAAACATATAAAACTGAATTGTTAAATTCATTTGTAAAAAATTTATTATAAATGTATATAAGAAACTATTTAATATAATTATATCATTTTCATAAAAAGTATTTATTTTTTCAGAAAAGATTTTTATAATATAAATTTTTTTAATTACTATTACTAAATGATATTAAATAAATATATATTTTCTATATTCAATGAAATATTTTTTTATTTTTTGTGAATATATTTTATTGGAATAAGATTGGAATACACTAATATCACACTTAAAAGCATATTTTTTAATAAGAATGTTTAGGCACTTTTTGATGGAGAATTTATTTTAGATCTAATTTATGAAAATTATATATATTATATTTCAAAATATAAACATCATATTTTAGTGAATAATATAAAACCATAATTTTTTTAAATTTATGGTTTTTTTGGATAAATTAAATTTTTTGGATGAATACTGGAAAAATATTGCTTTAGAATTAAAAACGGATATTTAGTGTAAATAATTTATTATGTTAAAATATATTTATTATTTATTTTAAATTAAAATTATATTTTTTATCATTTAATCTAATTTTTACCATTTTAATAAATTTCAAATTTTCTTTATATACAAATACATTGAATTATTTTGAACATTTTCACTTTAAAAAGTCATTTTTTCATTCCCTCAAAGGTATTGGTTTAAAATCAATTACCGAAATATATATGTTTTTTATTATTAAAAATTCATTCCATATTTTTAATCCACAGGTCCAATTTATTAAAATATGTTTGATTTATTTTTTAAATATGAATTATAAATTTAATAATATTTTAATTTCCACGGTTAAAGCCAAATCAATTAATTAATTGTTAGAATTATATTATAAGTACAATAAAATTAACATAACACATTGCCTAATTTTTGGCAGAACTGATTTGGTCAAAATCATCCTTGGGATGATTTTATGGCCTCCTGTTTCCCCTTGGATTTAATTATTAAAATTTTGTTGTATTATTCTATGGGAAGTCCAATATCTCTCACTCTTGTATTTAATAAGAATTAAAATAATAATATATCATTAGATAGATTCTATATTAGACTATAAATAATAAGTTGTGATATAAAACATTTATTTTACACCTGTGAATTTATTTTCAATTATTAGACAAGAAATAATTAAAAAATGGATTTCGAAATGATAAGGTGGTAGTTGTTTAAATAATAGTCATATAAAATAAATGATATTAAAATTATTAAAATAAATATTATTTTATATAATTGAAAAAATCCAAAAAAATTATAAAATTCTTAGAAACATAAGTGATATATTTATTTTTTTGGGTTGAATTTATCTTGTATACTTCCATTTCATAAAATTTTATGAAATTAATAGTTACAAAATTGATGTAAATGAATGTTTAAATTAAATAATATTTTATTAAATAGAATGAAATTGATAATTGTACATCTTATCAATTCTTTGACATTTCTTGTGGACTTAATCTATTTAATTAATTATTTATTCATCTTTAATAATCTTTCTAATAATTTAAGATTACCTTTATTATGATTCATTTCCCTAGGATACGAAGAAGATTATTTTTAATGGTTTTCAAGGATGATGTTAATTTTATTTCATTATGGAATATATATTAATTGTCTTCTCCCAATATATTATAGGTTTCATTTATGTAATATATTTTTCCAAAATTTCTACAATTTTATGTTCATTGGGATTTGAATCTTTTATCTATTGGAATTCAATAAAACAATGCAGCCGCTCTATGAATTTTTTGTCAATTCGTTGCAATTGGTATCTGATAATGTTTATCATTAACCTTAGAAACCATACATAGAATACATAGATTATTTAATATAATACAATTATATAATTTACAGATATGTATATAAGAACATCCCATAATTTTGGTAAGGTAGTAATTTTGTGGGTCTTCCTAGAAATACTTATTTATCCAAAAACAACATGTAGACATTGTTCATGAAAAAATGTACCTAGGGGTAACTACTCCAACAAGTTTCATCGAGTTTGTATATATGTAACATTATACATAACGAAATTCTTACTACAAACATATATTTATATTCATATGGGATAAACCTATGATAAATTTTCTTTTATTTATAAAACATTATGATTTCATTGAAAGTAAATATATCCCCAATGATATTGTTTTTATGATTATGATATTAGCTTCATAATATATAATTAAATTTATTTTATGTATTTCACTAGTTGTGATATTATAATTTATATTTCATGATGATATGATTTAATATAGTGTATTCTGTTTTTTAGAAATAGTGATTGTAATGATGAATTATATCAATACTCATGGAAAATGTAAATATCTCTCTACTGATCAAAACAGTACAGCTGTATTTAAAACATAGAAAAAAATGACCATATTATGGTAGCATAAAAAAATTATCGATTATAACCTTCCATGAATGTAAAAACAAGTTCCACAGTGAGATTATTCGATATTGTATCACATTTGGTAATAGAGGAACCCACTATTTAGTGGGGCTACAAACCTAATGGAAGTTGGGATGTGGAATAATTCTATGGAGAATATATTTATAGTGTGGGTATTCGGTGAAAAGTAAATGGGTTCACTCACAGTGTACTATCAAAATAGAGATATTGATAAATGGTGATTTTTGATCTAAAATACTATGATGGATGATGAAATCAAACTCCAATAATAGATATCTTTTAAGGATAAATTCATCAATGAATACGTCCCTCATCATCAACAAATTGAGATGAATTTAAAGATCATTAGTATAATGAAATAGAATGAAGATTTTGTTTTAGAGTATGAATCTAACATTACCGGGTTAGAATGTTTTGATATGGATTCCATATGAATCATGCAATGTATGATTGGTCATTTATTTAAATGACACAGTCCATGCCTCTAATAGAAATTGGTGTCTCTATCCTTTTCTTTGTATAATGAAATATATTTATATTCTATCAAGAGAGAGAGAAATAATTTCCCATGTCTTATGTATTAAATAGTATGATATATAAGAAGATAATGGATGATATAATAAAAGATAAAGGGAATAACTGAACGAATTATTTTTTGACATGTGATAAGTATAGAAGAATCAACTTGAGAAATGATTAAATGGATTGGGAGAATGTCAATTATTTTGATAAAATGGCGACCTGAGAAAATGGTAAGAAGTAAAATTATATTATTCAGTGTCATAACCGCAAGAAGATGTGGAACAATGAAAATTAATTCCACAAGAGGTAACTAAATATATCTAAGAAAAATATAAACTGTTAGGGTCGTGTATTTTTTATTGACACAACAGAAGTGGAATGATTTATGTTCTTCTGTATTTAGATATTAGAAATTAATTATGAATGTATTTTATTGATGATGGTACCATCAAATAAATGATGAAATATATTAGGATTTTACATCAAAACTTTTTAATAACATATTTTAAATCTAGTGTTTATTGGTACTGATAACAATGATATGTGATTTAGTAATAAGTTGAAATTTTTGGAAAATAAATTTTTCTAGTAAAGGTAATACTTATGATATTATTTATTTTAATATAATGATTAAGATAATAATATTATTAATATAATGATTTTAAATTGGATAATACAGGATAACTTAGAAAGGATTCCAATTCATTGGATCCTAATACTAAGAAGGTTAATAAGGATAACCATTTATGAAATTGTTTAAATTGAACATTATGTGGGGTTTTAGATATTATTGTTTTACATGACCATGTGTTGAAACATGATTTAATATATAAAGTTTAAATAGTTTATGAAATATTTATAATTTTGTTCCTATAAAAACGTATCAAATATCTATATTTATTTATATCCTTTGTGTGTGATAGAGTATCTCTACACTAGGGAAAGGGCCTCGAAATAAAAAGGTTTTCATATTAGTATCATTTTTTATGATATCAATTAAATTTATTCATAAATCCAATTTATGGTTATCTGACCAAAAACATTGTCATGAATATATTTTCTATCACTCTTCATTAAAACACAATGATTGGATTTCACTTCTATATCAATGATTCAAAGAATTATACTATTCAAAATCCTAAATTTTGATTATTTTAAAATTCTATTTTACCCCTTATTATGAATATGTGTTATTGACCATATTTATGATGTGGGGTTTTCAAAAAAAATATATTTAAATATTAAACCATAGAATACTAAAATATATCTTAAATTGAAAGGTTGAAATTTAATTAATTTGTGGAGAATGTAACACCCAAAGACATGAAAAATGTTTCATTTTTGAATAAATTTTATTTTTTTCCCAATTTATTCATATATGAAACCATAATAATCTTATACTGTACACCACAATGAGTTGTATTGTGTTACACATAAGGGCATGTTTTACTAAACAACATTATATTATTAATATATTATTATTTAATATAATAATATATAACCAAGTCTTTTTTATGGTGATTATGAATAGTATTAACTAAAATATGAAAATTCCTGGTTGAATTCATTTGATAGCATTTGTTTAGTGATGAATATAACAAAAAATTGAATATAATAATACTATTTTTATAAATGTATTTTTATGCTCACAAAAAAAATTATCTCAAAAAATTAAATTAATTAATATTACTTAATGATAATAAATTACGATAAAATATACATATTCAATATAATTTTTTTACATTCATATAATATATGTTTCATTATTGATATAAAATCAGACAAATTATACACATAAAAAAATTTATTATAATAAATGCAGTTTTTACACTTTTTAATGGAGATACAGTTTGACATTTTTTTAAAAAAATTATATATTTTATAAGAAATAAAAAACTTAATATTTTAAATCATAATATAAAAATTTACATCGGTTAAATTTTTGGAATTTTAGTGATAATCATAATTTTTTTATGAATACTGAATAATATTTCGTTTTAATTGAAAACATCATTTGAGCCTAAATAATATATATTGATATATTATATTTTAAATTGGGTTAAAAATAAACTTATATAATATTTTTATCATATAACCTAATTTAGGTCAAGGTAATCAATTTTATATTTAATTTTGATATAAATTCATTTATTGTTTTTAAATGTTTTCATTTTACATACTATTTTTATCAGTCCCTCAACTTGATTAATTTTAAATAAATATCTGGAATTTAAATGTTTTAATTATTTGAAAATGGATTCCATATATGTAATCAGTGGGTCCTAGTTATTTAATTCGGTTTATTTTGTTTTTCATTAGATGAACAATACCATTACTAAAATTTTATTTACGGCAGAAAAACAAAAAATCAGTAATTACATGTAATAATATTATTATTAGTATTATATATTTATTGTAACACATGTACTCATTTTTTGGATGAGCTAATTCAGGAAAAAAATCATACTTGGGCCCATTTTATTTTATCTAGGAACCACTTGGATGACATTAATCAATTTATTGTATTTTATTCGAAGGGAAGTCTAATATGACCCACTCTTGTTTCTAAGAAGAATTATATTTATAATATATGTTTATTTACAAGAAATCACAAACTATAAATAGAAATTTGAGATATAAAATGTTTATCTTCGCAATGATAGAAATTTGTTAATTTGTTGTGAACAAATATTAAAATATATACCTTCACAATGATGATGTAGTAATTAATTTATCACATGACATATAAAATAAATGTTTTTAATAATGTCATAATAAATATAATTTTATATAATTGATTTCAATAAAAAAATTATTTCCTTGAAATATTAGGGATATTTTAATTTTTTATGTTATCTTGTATATTGGTATTTTTAAAAAAATCTGAATTAAATTTTTCCAAAATGAATTTATATGATATTTTAAAATAAATAATGTTATATTAAATAATATAAATTTCATAATAATCTAAACATAATAAAACTCAATTGTATAAGGATTAAAATTTCATTCATGAATCATGTATGGTTCTTTTGTAATTTTATAGTCACTATATTAACCCCTGAAGAGTACAATTCAATGTTTTCAGGATAATATTTAAAGGGTTTAACTATGGGGTAAAGAAAAAAGATACGGTTAATAATGTGACCAAAAATTGTCAAATAATTATTTGTTGAGATAATTTCAAACCATCGTAATATTATCTTCTAGATAACATTATTTTCATTCTTTTGGAAAAGAAAATTACTATATAATAATTTAATAGCTTGAGATTGTCCAAAAGTATCATTCACCTCAATAACAAAGGGAACCTCCTCCCTCACATATTCACACCAATATGATAATTCTAGATATACCATCCCATTCCCAAATGATTTATAAAAATTCATGACATCATTTTATAACCCTCTTATAATTTTGAAATCCATCCAAGGAAGCCTTTTCTTATAAACCAAATAGAGTTACCTGAAAACAAGGTAACATTCTTCAATGATCATATTAGTTTATTTCACTTCATACTCATTAATTTATTATTATTACATGATTATATAAAAAAATAAGTGTCCTAAATGAATAAAAATGTTATTATATTAAGGTTTATACATAAACATACACACACTTATATCAAATGGGTAATGAATTTATAATTCGTGTATGGTGAACTACCATCTCACTGAACAATGTCGTTTTTTTATCAATACCACCTATTATTGGAGGTAATTTTTATAAAGCTTCTATTTTATATACTGTATAAGATAATTATGTTTTATTCATACTAATATAACTTTTTTATAACTCATACCTTCATGATATCTATTTTTTGTAAATTCAATGACATTTTTTGTGGGAGCGTGGACTACTGCCTCCTCAAAGTGATGTGATTCGTTCAAAAAGTAAATCGAATGTATAAAGGATATTTTTTATAAAAATATATATGTGATATAAATTGAATATATAAGATAATTTAATAATAATATATATATATAAGTAAATTTTCATTCCTTTAATGCCTCAACCTAACGAAAGTAGATATCACACATACATAGATTGAACCGACTCTATTAACAATTAATTTTGTTTATAATATCAAAATATAATGGAATATTATATATATATATATAATATATATATTATATTCACATTGTGGTTTATATACTAATATTATCAAATCACTGTCAATTTAATTGGAACAAAAAATAACAAGTCATAACATACTCAAGAAACTAAAAATTTTAGACCAAAAATTGTGAAATTAATGATTGTTTTTTAATAAACGGGTAGGAAAATAAAATAAGAGAATATAGGATATCGTAAATATTTATAAAATTTTTATATAAATTAAAAGCAATAAGTTAAAAATTATAAAATTGTATAAATCACATACAACTAAAAAAGATGTTTGAGGTAAGGGATTTTCATCTCAATTTTTTGATCTGTGAAATCAATGGAATGTTCACCACTTAAATATTCTTTTTTGTTGTATCTACTACCACATTTGATATATCATACCATATATGTAATTATCATAATAGTATTTAATGATTTTATTAAAAATTATTTACAATTATTGATCTTATTATTTAAATATTTCCTTGTAGAATAGGACACTGTGATTTCCAAATATAATTTTAAATTGAATATTCAATATATAAGGAATGGATTAGAAATTTCTGAAAAGAGTTGGGGATCTATTAATGAAAACACCCATGATGTAATGTTAGTCTCAAGAGATGAAATCACATTTCAAAAAACCCATCAATTTTTTCTCTAAAAGGAATTGAAGAGTTTCTACCCACAAATAGAAATCAACTTGTAAAAGGTTTTGATGGTTGTGGTTCATGTGATAAATACCTGACACCCAATAATGAAAAATTTCCATTTTTTTGTTTTCATTTATCCATTATATTTCTCAATAGAATATATCATAATGCATTTAATTTTTATTTTTTTGATTAAATTATAATTTTTTTCTTTTTCTTTCATTACCAATTGGATTATGCCTTATCTAGTTATTTTATTGTTTTTTGTTATCAATTATTTACCTTTAAATGTTGATTTATTATTTTCTATTCATTGTTACTTCAACATTATATACCATTACTGATAATTTCAGCTCACCCTTCTTTATGATTCATTTACCAATGATATGATGAATATTTCATTGAATGAGATTGAAGGATGTTGTTTATTTCACCAGATAAGGTTGCATGTTTTTATTATCTTTTACCAATGTATTTTGTGTATCATGGATGTAATATGGTACATAAAAACATCTAAAATGGTCAGTACTATGGGATGTTAATCTTGAATATATTCCAATTGCATAAAATCATGCATCGGCTCTAGACTTTTGGGGGTTGGGGAATTACACAATGGGTAATGGAGACCTACGAATTCTGATTACATTTGGGAATTTAGTAAAATGTCTTTCCCAATAAACTACTAAAGGGAACTAAATATCCTCTATTATTTACACCTTAAAATTTTTTGGGGTTCAAAAAATCACTGAATAAATATTCTAACATTATGCACCTTATCATTTTATACTAATTTTGTTTTTCATAAATACATCCTTGGATGGATTATGTGAAAACCTAAGGACAATACCTAAATAAGTGGTAATGCACTCCAATTAGTTATTTTATTTTATTTTTTCCTCATAATCCTTAATTACATTATAATCCCTTAATATATAATAAATTCAGCATCATTCCTATACTAATATGTTATTATATTAATTATTTTATAATATTAATTTCCATCATTTATGAATTTACTTACGAAATCATCATATCATTTATAAGGTGGAATATCATATCACAAAAAATTATCATTTGTTTTCCTATAACAACCTATCGAAGTTGGTTATGATGATATATATAAGTATTTGTATGATATTTATTACATGGATTTTCTTATAGAGTCATATTATATCCTATATACCCTTTTATTTTAAATTCTATTGGGGATACAAAAAATAAGACCCCTTTGTATGATAGAATACCGTCTAACGCAGCTATTCAATTTTTTTAACTAACATGATATATGGAAGTTAAAAATTTTCATTATAATTAATAAATGTGGTATACATGTCATAATGATGATATTAATGAAATAATTATCATTATATAAATATAATATGTTATTCTATTTCTTATAATTTCACTCATAAAAAATGATAACGTTGCTTATGGACGTGTGGACTAATACCTCCCTAGAGCGATGTGATTCATTATTTCCTCATCAAATCAAAACATTTTTATATATAATTATATATTATTAAATATAATGTTATTTATGATGTAATTATGGTAATTTAAACGTAAAATATTACTATCCTCTTTTCCATAATGATCACTGAAAAATTGAATGGTTAATAATGCGTACGTACGACCTACAATCTCCATTATAGTAACATAGCCCAATTTTCAAAACCAACATTAATGATTGGATTAAAAATTATAATTAATTAATATATTAATTATATAATTATTATTAATCAGTATATCAGTATATAATGACCAATTTGAGCATAGTCAACAAACCAAATTAATTTTGGCACATTAACAAAATATGGTAAAAAATTTCAATGCAGACCTAATTTATTATGTAATATTATATAACATGGAAAAATGTTATATAAAATTAAAAATAAACATGAATATTTTTCTAAATAATATAAATAATTGAGATTTGATTGATATTTTTGATTCAGAAAACAAGGGTGGTGAATCAAACTCGAGGTATGGGTTTTCTCGTCTCAAATTTGTTTCTGTGATAAATATTCCATATTCTCTACATATTTTTTTAGAGTTTATATAATTCCAATTAATTATTTAATGATTTTATCTTTACATTTATTTGTATTTAAATATCTATTTTATTATCTCTCATTAATGAGGATTTCGATTTTAACATTACCAAAGAGGTTGGGGATTTTTTGGTTAATTTAACATCAATGAGACTTATGTTTTGTTAAACACTTATAGAATTTTATAAGGTTTATATACTACCCCATTAACATGTTATAAAATTAATATAATTATATTATTTATATAATATATTTCATTTAATGATATTATTTCTTGGGGATTATAATTAATATTTAACAAAGTAGTAAGGGTTTTATGAACAATCTCAACATTTTTCAGGATGGTTTATAATTTTGAAAAAAATATCAAAATCATTTCATATACCCCTCATGAATTGTCATAAATTTTATCATATATTCATCATGTCATGATAATTCATTTTGTCCAAATTCATTTTCATCTCTTTATGTAGTCAATAAATTTATGATTTCTTGTATGAAAATTCATCTTTATTTATTTCTTTGATCAACGACCCTTATTCTTCCAAAACCATTATTTATAATAAATTTAAAATATGATTTTAATATTTTGAAATTTTTTAGTATACATTTTTACCAATTTATTAATTTTTTTATTATAAATTATTTGGAATATTCATGTCATTTAAAAACAATTCATTTTTGTCTTTTATAGATATTATGAATTGAATATTGTTTTTGAAGAATAGGAATGAATATAATTTACTATCATCATGATAAGTCATTAATTTTTAAAATTCCACAATATTATTCAATTATTATTTTCAAAAAAATATTTTCAATATGATTCTTGAATTTTAATTTTATGAATTTAGTTTTATAGATATAAGTTTATTTTCCCAATGACTATTATTGAAGATATTTTTATTTTATTTCTATTCACAAATGATAACAACAATTTATTATTACACTAATTTGAGTATATTGAACTGGTAATATCATTATTCTTTATCTATAAGGATTATTATTATTTCAATGTTATTTTTTCATAACCCGTTACTTTTCCACATGATTACCATAATTCAATGATATTTTTATTGAACCTATTTATTTTTCAAGGGTTAATCAGGATTCAAAGATATTATTATGGAAAAACATTTTTCTTGAATGGTTAAGCATGTTTCATAGACATTTCCATGAATCCAATTTTCTTTCCATGGGTTAAATAAGTATTAAATTATAATAATTTTATGTGATTTTTATGATTAATGTTATATCTACATTATTCATGTTTAGTATGTTACTCATTAAATACAATGCATGGGCCCGGATTCTAATAGATGATCCTATTATATCGTATATGATGGTTTCACTCAGATTGTTCTCCAATGATTTTGGTAGAGATTTTTTTCATATAATTATTTTAGATGTTATTTTTATGGTTATTTAAATGTTATTATATCATTAAACTTTCACTATGTGTTCAATAAAGATAATGTCTAAAATACCAACGTGTTTTCTAATTATTTCCATACATTTCTGATAATTCATTTGATATATATTGATATTACATGACAGATGACAACTGATCTTATGCCTCATTCATTTTTTAAATTCTTGTGACATGGTTTCATGTTCTATGATACAGGTGTTAGTGGGTATGAGTATTCTTGTATTATAGTCATGCACTTTTTATGTCATGATTGCCCTTATGATCTTCTTTTTCTCCATTATTACATTAATTTGATTAGGCTTACATTTACCCATACTAGTCATTTTATATCAAAATTCTTATGATTTATTTTCCCCATGTTAACAAGAATTAGGTTGAATGGATTGTTATTCTATGATTTTTAATATTGAGTATCATTATGAATTATTTTAAGATTATAAATGAAAACTAATGTTACAGATATGATCATTTGACAACACGGGTATTGTCTATGATAGAATCATTCTTATTACTCCAGAAAAATTATCCTCAACGGTCTTATAGACAATAAGTGATACATTTTTAACTATTTATTTTGAATGTTTTTTTATGGAACCAAATGGGTCACAATTATCACCCTCTATGATGAAAAATTAATTCTTATTATTTCATCACTAGATCATATAGTTCGGGTTATGGGATATTATACAAAAGCTGTAATAAAATTATATTCAAAAACCAAGGAATCAATAATAGATTTAAAATAAAATCATCTATGAATTTGTTCCACACAAAAATGTTCCAGGGACATAACATTGTCTAGGATGGGATCCAGTTATTTTCCTAAAATACAACTTAGAATAATAGAACACTTCTATGAACAAAATAATATTATTCAAATTGGAAAAATTAACAATTACACAAAACTAATGTACATGTATATCATAGTCGACCTGTTGAACTAATCAAAATCTATAATCCATCTGTGGAGTTCTATGCTACCTGGAGTACATATTCTATCTCACGAGTACTCAAAACACTATAAAAACGTCCCCTTAAAGATTCAAAATTATCACTATGTGCATTTATTAATCCATATCTCTTCTATTTTATTAATATTCTCGGGAAATCAAGAAAAATATTTGAGAGATTAAAAAAGGAATAATTATCATGTATAAATAATTTAAAATTAATCCTCATATCACTGCCTTCACCCTCATAGAAAATTCCTCTTATAAATCCAGGAATATGTGTCAGATAATCTAATAGTAATAGACAAAAATACCATGGTTTCACTATCAACAATGTCCCTATAATATTATTTGGGGTCTTGCATAAGGGTCACATGGTTGTGATAGAAAAAAATCCATTAATATTAGTATTGTAATAGATTTAAATTCAATATTATTTTTGGCCATTTTAATCCTCATTTCATGTTAATATTTGATATATATTTAGAAGCCCAAAATTTACCACAAAGTATTTCAATACCTTCATATGGAATTGAAATACCAAAAAACCAAATTATAAAGATACACACACACTTTTTTTAATCATAAATCCATCCATTAAAATTCCCTTGTTAAAGGAACCACATTTAACCATTTTAATTAATTAATAAAGAGATAATCATGACTTTTTTTAAAAAACTATGCATGGAATACAAATTTTCAAAAAAAATCATAAGAATTTCATATAAAATTCATAAAAAATATAACTATAAAAATTACCTAAAATCCTTTGAAATCCCTTTATAATACATTATTAGTGAACCATATGCATATATATTTATAATACAACCATTTTTAAAAATACAGTAATTCCATGAGTTTAATTGAATGGGAACATCAATGAAACATCAAATACTTTTGATTTACAATTAGATAACAACACATCACCATCGATGGCGAATACTGGCCCGTGAAACAAAACACACTCATCATGTCCAAAATTTCCAAAACCCTAAACTATATCTATATCATACCCTAATATCATTACTTATGGAAATTTTGGGTTTTCATTCAATAATAAATAAATGATAAATGGTAATTGATGAAAATGAATATAAAACATATAGAATGGCATTATAATTTCATCGAAATTATGGAGAAATGGGAATGAAATTGAGGATGGGGGAGGGGCCTACTCTACAACATCCCAGATTAAATTTATTAGATATTGTGAAGAGGATGATGATGAAAAATTCCCTAAAATGACATGTGAAAAAAGAGAATTAATAAATTATAAAAACTAAGGGGACCCCCATTATGATAAAACCTACGGACTGTGGATGAATTCCTCTACTAATTATCAAAAAAATCAATAGAATATAACTTGTAGAAATGAGCATATTTATTCAACATAACTATGATCATTGAGTACTCAAGCTGCTATTATTAAACTACCACCACTATGACACAATGCGCCTCTTAATAAAAGATTTTGGGTGTAATCTCATTCCTTATTTCATTTTATCCTTACCATTTATAAAAATTACTATCTAAATAAAATGTATCCTCCATATAATAACTCTCTTATATGGTTTTCCATTCCTCCTAAAAACATATATAGGCACCCCCTTCATAGACGACAGTTACACAACTTCTAATTACAAGAAAAAATCATTAGAGTAGCATCATAGTAGTTGTAATGGTCACCATTGACCAATATTTCCACAATGGTTAAGGAATGTGGAAAAGGATTCATCTACAAATGTTATAGTAAATCCCCACAAATTAAATTCCAAGATAATCACTAACAAACCAAAACTCATAAAAATCACAAAAAACATACAATCTTCAAAATAATAAATAATAAAATAATATTAATTTTATCTCGATCAAGGGGATTCAAATTGCATTAATTATTAAACTATTCATTATAGACTCCTAATAAATAATTCATTATTAAACTAATTTTTTTACCAATATTCAAAAAAAGTTGTTTCTATCCATGACTATTTATATGGTTATTTGAGTTTTAAAATTTTAATAGTGTTATTAATATTAATTTATCAAAATAAAGATAAATTAAATGATAAAAAAATTGAATAAACAATAAGTTAAACCAATTATTTTATTAAATTTCACACTAGAAAACATTATAAAATATTTAAAATCATTATAAATTATTAAATATTTACAAATATTAAAAAATGTAGAAATTAATATAATTTTTAATGTGAAACTAATTAACAATATTTAAATTTTATTCAATTTTTAGTCATTTATAAGTCATAAATATTATCAATTTTTAAAAATTATAGGAATTTGTATTGACTAAAAATATATTACTTCGTATTTAAGAATTTATAATTAGAATTTTTATTCTTAAATTCATAAAAAAATTCAAAAAAGTAAATCATTATTAATGTTATGAGATTATTTTAAAAAATAAAAATTACATATTTTATGTGGTTACTTAAAAATGGCACAAAATATTTTTAATATAAACATCGTGAAATTAAACCCATATTATTTATAAACTATTTAAAATTGTTTTGGAAAAATTAAAAAATTTATAATAATTCATAGAAGACCCATTATAAAATATATTTTATCCATTATTGAATATATCACTCCATTCAAAGATAAGAGGGTTAATTTGATGTCGTACTATTATATAATCTAATATTCTGGAATTAAATATTATCCAAATAAAATAAATATCCATATTTCTAGAAATTGTTTTTTATATATATGGAATATTTCAACTAAGACTTCAAAATTAATATAATTTATATTTATTTTCAATTATGTGTATTAGTGTTAAAAATTTTATTTAACGGTTATCAATTATGTTGATATATGTTTTCATAAGTTTTAATTAAAATGTTCTTCCAAATTTTGATTTAATTGACATGAATTATCATTTAATTTATTTATTATGGTTAATTTGTATAAATAAATAAATTTTTCTATAAATATGGTAATGAAAAACTTTAGATATTTTTTTCAATTTTAAAATAATTATTTTTTACAATTTTTAGAAATAATTTCTAACCTTCTTTCATTCTGTTATTTTTTAAATGTATCCTAATTATTAAAAACAAAAGCCATTATTTCTCATATTATTTTTAATCTAGTTCCAAAGATATTCACCAATAATATAATTTGACATTAAAATGCAATATTATATATTATAATATTAATAGTATTTAATTTATTAATATAATATATAATAATTGAAATGTGGGATTGTTTAAGGGTCCATTTATCCAAATTATTTTACATAAAAATATAATTGAATTCATATGTTCATTAAACAATTTATTACTTAGTGTTGATATCTATTTGATGTAAATAATGATTTAACAACACTACACATAAGAGTGAGAAAACAATATATATTTAATATAAAGGGAACTAATCCTTTTCGATTAGCAATTTCAATACAATTTCACATCTAAGAGATTTACCCAATAAATATTGATCTTCTATATATAATATTAAGGTGATATGTAATCATATTATTAAGCTTTTCATAAAATTGAAACTGTTGAAAATATTTATCATGAAAAAATTAATTCTTTAAAAACATTGAATGTTAAAAAAATACGTCAAATAGTAAAATGTATTTTATTTTATTTATCAAAAAATAGTGACACCTAAAACAATATAATATAAATTTATCTAAATATTTACACTAAATAATAAAATAAATTGAATAACTAAACCATAACTAAAATTATAATGTTATATATGTGAAAATGCATAAAAATTATCCAAAACCCAAAAAATATCTAAATTCGATAAATGTTCCAGATGGTATATGTATAAAGAAAACATAAATATAAAAAACTCTCAATGAAACCTCAAATAATTTCATATTTTTATACATTTAATGAATATTACATTTATATTATTCTCATCCTCCACAAACAACCTTAAAATTAATAATGGTATAAAAATAAAAATATCATGTTAAAAATGAATTTTAATTTTTCCAAAAAAAAATAATACATAGATAATTATTTAATATTTCTTATTATAAAGAACACAATAAATATTTTAAATATAATTTTATGTCAAATTATATAAATAATGAAAAAAATAAAAATTATATTTTAAATTTTAATTATAAATAAAATTTTTTAAATCGATTGATTTCTATAACGAAAGTTGTTTTCAATAATTTTCACCACATAAAAAATTAATTAAATGTAAATAAATAATACATATATCATAGTTTTATCATTAAACTAAAAATAAATAAGGAAAAGAAAAAAAATTATTTTGTTAGAAAAATGGACATTTAAGATAATTATTTATAATTACATCAATAAATAATTGAAATCTTCTAGAACATAAAATGATTTTTTAATATTGGATGATTTTATCGTAAAATTATAATTTTATTTTATTATGGGGAATATTAATTATAAAATGGATCTATATTTTTTTATTTCTTATCTATAATATTGTAAAATATTTCATTTATTTCATAATAGTGTTAAAAATCCATTTTCGTCTATTTTATTTTAATATTCAAATGAGTAACTTGAAAATATTTTCTATGAAACACAAAAAAACACTATGAGATGAGTGATGGAAATAAATATTAATAATATCAATTTTCTAAAATCTAATAATCAACATATTATTGAATTGGTATATTTTATAATGTCATTTTAAATCATTTATATTGATGAAAATGTTTTTAATATTTTCGTCAAATGATAAAATAAAAAATCAAGATATATTTTTCACTCAATTAAGTTCATTATTAATGATTTACAGTTTATTGAATGAGTTGTAAATTAATTATTCAATATTATAGTGGATTATTGATCAAATATAATGATAATTTATTTTTGATAGGATGTATAATGTAATTTTTTACTCAATATATCATATTGTGGTTACATTGAGAAATAATTCAACTAAACATAGATGTTGAAATTTTTAAATTTAATTAATTTGAAAAACATTTTCAGAATAAATGTAATATTGAAATATAAAGTCACTAAAAGTAATTAATGTGTGTGAAAATTTGATATATTATATAATAAAGAACCAAAATATACCTAAAAACATAGTAAATATACTCCATGTATGTATGAATAAGTTGTATAAATTTTGGGAGTAAAATAAAGAATAAATTTCTACTCAACACTAATTAATAGTTTGCAAACCTTAGCCAATTAAAAATTTCATTTAGTGATTATAAATATATTTTTTATATTCCAAAAAAAATTCAATAGAGAATAAAATAAATTATATTTCTAGAGATTAATGACTGATAATATATTAGATTTATTAGGTATTTTAATTGATATTTTTTTTATTATTTTTAAATATCTAGATATTAAACTATTTAATGATGGATAAGATATATTTAATTAAAATTAGTAAAAATTTATACCATCATGAAATTTTATGGGAATTTTATAAGATGACTATTAATAGATATTATGTATTCAATGGAGAGATATTAAATATTGAGATATTTTTAAACTATTTAATAAATTTTTGTGATAAAAAAATTCATGTATATATAATGATACAATATTTCATGAATATATTATTTTTTATGATCGTTCTCTTTCTGAGATTATTAATTATTCATTTATAATGGATAAATATTATCAAAATAATTGGGATAGAATTTTATATGTAAAGAATGAAACATTATTATAAATAATTTCAACAGGCTTTATAATATTAATTGATTAATTTGTTGTTTAATATATTTAAAAAAATATATATAGATATGTTATAATGCATTGTATTTTAAAATTATAAATATTTTTTGCTATTTATTTATTCCTTTAGTTAATTCATGTAGGTAGTGGAAAATAAATTATTAAAATGGTGATAAAATTATTCAAAAAATTAATAATTGTTTAATAGATAATAATTATTAAAAGTGACTAAAAATCACAATCCTCTCAAAATTTCACTCATGTAATTTCTAGAATATATAATTGGCATCATAACAATTGGGTTCTTCTCTATCGGATATTTTTTGGGACTAAAACCTCATTCCAGTAAACCAACCATAAGGTAATTCACTAACTAATTATATATGGAAAAAAACCACTTGATTTAAACAGAAGTTATGTTGTCTACAACATAAAATAAAAACATCACCAAAAACCCCTACATAAAAAATAATACTATATGGAGAATGCATGAGAAAAAAACTGGGGGAATTGAATAAAATAATCATAATGCACAATAAAAATAAAGAAAAATATATTTCATAGTTTCTCTTTATTTAAATTGGGAATTGTGCTTTTATATAACCAAAAAATAAGTAAAATGAATACAATTTTAAGTGAACTATAGCTCATTATATAAACACAAAACTCACATGTATCCCCCAATAAAGTGAGAAAACATCTTCCTAAATATTTATCTCAATAGATTTATTATAGGAACCACAATTCACCTATATTCATGGGTTACATACCAAATAAGCCAACAATCATAAATTATTATATGAAAAGTCAATGAATGATATCACCTTAACTGGGTCACAAGGTACATTTTTCCCTCTTTATACTCATCATAGATATCAAATTCATCATATAAAAAGGTGAGAATTTATAATGAAATCAATTGATACACCATCTATAAGTTCCTTTACATGTTTTATCTGGTGAACCAATCCCGTCTATTGTTCTCCATAATCCATTATTTCATAAAATATAATGCCACTAGACTATCACTTCTTCTGATGACTATAATTTAATCTTCTCGAGAATGAATATCGTGCACTCTTAAAAATAATCCATCTCATATTCATTAATTGATTCACAATGACTACATCAATCAAAATTTCATATAGGTTTCATTCTGGTTTTGTTTGTAAGAAGCTATATGGTTACTCAATTTTAGTCACTAGTAATGCTAGTCTAATAGTGGTTCATTAACTCCAAAAAAAATCATTAGTGACAAAATTTTGTTACATGTTTTCAATAATATGTATGGATTTGATCTTGGATAGGACTAACACTTTGTCGTCTATAATGTTTTATAGAAATTGATGTATATTCTAAATGTTCCACATTTAATAATTAAACATCAAATTTCCATCCAACAGAATAGTGGTTTTATGGTAACAATGAAATATTCCAAATTGTGGTAATCTTATAAGATATTTAAACAACCCTTCCAACAAGACTATATCTTTTAATTCTTAAATAATTTTGACACAATCTACTTTCCTTTTCATGACTTGAACCATAAGTTGATTCATTTAAATAAATATCAATTCATTTTTGAGAAAATAAATGAAAATTTAAGTTACTCATCATTGTGTCTTAATCTCTTCCTATGTCTATGTCAGCGTAACATTTTAGTGATTCAAATGTGAAAATGAAATGTAATATGTTCTTAGAACTGAGTAAATTCCCAAGAACATAGTTTATAACTTCCAAGTTAGCACTCTGAGGGTTATATATAAACCTATTTATGACTCCCACTTCATTCACAATGTTTTCATGGGCGGAAATTTTAATTTACATCAGATGTATAATAGATGATTCATATTGAACATCCACTATATAGTCAAACATCCATTTTTTCAAGTTTACAACACTATTTTAATATTGAAGTTTCTGATCAAATGTACTGGCATTGGATTCTCTTATGTCATCCTGATGTTATCAATAATCTAACACATGTAATATTTATGAGTTCTGTTCAATTTTCTAAAACATGGGACCATCATGATCTTTATCCCTAAATCCCACTTTATATGAACAATATCCTTTATCTTAATGTTTCCATCCAACTCAAATTTTAATCCTTTTATTATTTCATTCATAGAGAGTGTAATCACGATTTCCTTGATGTAGGGATGTAGGATTACATAAATCTTCTCATAGAACACCTTCTAATAATATAAAATATAAGAATTTCTCCAAAAATGCATTCACTACTCTATAAAGTTGTTGAAATTAATGTTCCAACATATTTTTCTTAATTCAAAATAAAAAGGGCTTTGTATGATCGTAAACACATGTACTTGGTTACATTGATCTATTAATGTTAACAACTTCAAGATAAATAAATATCAACATATTGTAAACAAAACATTAATAGTATAGTAGGTTTCATCTAATGCTGGTGTACCTATCCATATAGTAACATAAGGTGGAGTTTTTAATGGATAATTATGTAGTAGTAAGTGTGGGTATATGGTGGAATAAAAGGCTAGTCAATGAAATGGATTATCATTTTGACTATAGTTCATTTTTGTATTTTTAGTGAAGGTATTTGGGGAACATATCGATTCAATGTGACTAAATACCTAAAGAGTGTGAGTCTTGCAGTCAGATGAGTAAGTTAGAGTGGTTTTTTAGACCTTATAAAAAAATATTTTCAAGCCATGTTTGGACTTGGACACATGTATCTATGGTATGAATAAAATAATTTGATGGAGTAAGTTATTTAAAATCTCCCAAGAAATTATGAAATTTTTTAGAGATGTATGTATATTATTCATAAAAATAGAAGATGAAAATATTTAAATTATAGGGAGGTATTGTATCTAAAGGTATGTGTTTATTCCATTTTCATATATTTGGGATGATGTTTTCTAAGACAGATGGTCAGTTTATATGGTCTTAATTACACCAAGATTGAATAGTTTTTATTATTTCATGAACGTTAATGTTTAACCATGAGAATTATATAGGATGGACTAGCATGGTGATTGTGAAGGTTCTATGAATCAATTTTGATGCATAGTGATATTTTGTTTCGTGGCTAGAATGTCTATGTTATGGGATTAGTATAAATTACAATACCACATTCATGTTAGATAGTAATGGTTAAAAAAGGAAACATATTTGAGATCAATATTACTATGGGGATTAAGAATATATTGTTGAATTCTCCTATATATTGATATTTCAATGATGTGATTAGAAAGCATAATGATTTTTTATTATGTAGGGTCATTTATTAGGTAGCGAATAATTATGGAAATATTATTTTATGTTTTGGAGTACAAATTAGAATATATAATGTTGGTGAGGTGTTGTGTCATGTTTTTTAGTAGGGGATTAGTGTTGGAAGAATCTAAAATATAATGTTACAAGTAAAAAACTATTCAGAGGAAACTATAGTTTCAGTTTATAAGTTATTATCCTTGTAGTTTCTATGAAAAACATAAGGTTTGGGTATACAATTTCCATTGGAAGTCACTCGAGATCCAGTGATGTCGTACAAGAATTTTACCACTTAAAATTTTGATTAATATTTTTTTAAAAAATATGAAATGGGGATTCGATTAAACTCATTTGGATTTGAGTCCCCCTCCCTTATGTTTTGTCTACCCTATAAATCGGAATATATCTATTTGAGTATTTTTATCAAGATTATTTTTCCCATGTAATTTATTTGGTTATTATCTCTTCTATTATTCTTATATACCATGTATAGTCATCATTATGATTTTTTTATCTAATATCAGCATTTTTTGTATTACCTTGAGATTATGGATTATTTATTTCTCAAGCTGAATCAAGATGTGTAATATAACGATCATAGACTAGTATGGTCTGGGTAATTGGATAAAATATATTTATACTAATTATATTAGTTATAACATTGTTATATTTAAAATATTTTGTGGTTCCATGTGAGAGACAATAAGAAATACAATCTATGGGCATTAGGATCAATGGGAGTAGACTTAATGATAATCTAGTGTAGTTAGTTATGTTAATGTGTTGAGATACTCCATTGATTCATTATATGGAAATTGATAGACTAGTATATTAAATAAAAATGTTAAAATTTTATTGTTTATAGTGATGGTATATTTTTTCATTATATAAAGATGTGAATCACCTGTATGTAATGTTAGGGATATATTATTAACTGATTTTTGGTTGAAGAAGATTGTTTATGTTTTTGGTTGTTTGATGATGAGGTTTCACCAAACATAGTGGAAGAGCACAATAGATTATGTATACACAAGGGAATAAATTACTTAAGAACCAAATTATTGGTGGGATCATTCAATGATTTGTAGATAAGGTAAATCATATTGTTCTGCTCACTGAGAGTGAGATTTTTCTATAATTACATGATAGATATTGAAATGTTATGTGGGATTGTATGGTACAATTTGTTGTTTAAAAATTTGTTTCATTATTTATTATAAAAGTCTAATATAATGTTATATATTCTAATAGGTATTTTTTGAGTCTAGGTTCATCATTCAAATCCATCCCTGAAAAAATCATGTTAATAACTCAAATATGCATTATTTGGAATATATTGGTTAGAGTACCATGATCATTCTTCGTTCTATATGTATCACAATGAAAATATTCATACATTTCTAGATATTATCCACAATGAACATTACTGGTGACCTTATATTTTTATATTAACACCCTAAATTGGTATCCTAATTCATGTCGAAACATCATGTCCCGGGATTTAGGTAATTGGAAAGAACCAAAATAGAATAGGCTAGTGAATATAGAGTAGTTTATGATATGATGAATCTACAAGGGGAGGGTTGGGACAATGTTTAACAGATTATCCTCTTTTTTATATTTTTATACATGTCTAATTATAATCATCCCATTAGTGACCAATTTTACATTTATCTCACATTTATGAAATTAAAAATACTAATATAATATTAAAAGTTATATCATATATACATGTTTATCTCTTAACTATGATCAATATAATATTGTCATTTTGTTCATATGCTATTTTTAAAATGTATAATATCGGTCTATAATTATTATACATTGATTTTAGAATACCCATAGTAATCTGTATACCTTTGAAAATATTAATTACCCTATGGAATTGGATGAGGTATTTCTGTGGTCAGTGAGACTTTTATTGAAACATGATGGAGGTAAACTAATATTGGGACTCTACTAAGATGAATTAGGTAATGGAATATTGACCTTTTATGTATATATTTTTTCTTATTATTATCATATGGAACTGAGGTGTTTTATAATAATGTGTAACAAAAAAATATAATACAGAAAACTATGAGAGATATTATCATATGTGCATGTATTAAAGGAATTTTATTTGAGATTCACTAAATTTGATTATAATTATTCATGTCATTACAGATAGAGTAATAAATAATGTATTTATGCTCAAATAATTCTAGTGAATAAGTTGAATTAATATAGAACAAAAATTTATGTAATGTGGAATTTAGTTTTTACTCAATGTATTAATTTTTAAGATATATATTTATGTTTATTAAATATTGATATTGAATTTTAAAAATATAATAGCTATGTTAATTATATTTTTTAGATACAATAGTTCTATTTTTATATTTTCTCAATATGTATAGTTTTATGAGACATTATTAAAAAAGATACTCAACGAATTATGTTAACAATACATAACATACAGTTGATTTATACCCAATAAAATATTATAATCACTTTGGTTCTTTAGATTTTTAAATATTGAATGATTTTATACTTGATAAAAATTAACCATGATGAAATTTCTAAATAATGCATGTTCTAAGAATAATATTTTGAATAATATTTTCTCATTCCAAATTTTAACCAAAGAATATAAAAGATATATTTATAATATTAAACATTTAAGTAAGATCATAAAATATTTTTCATTCATTATCTCATAATAAATGATATATATATATATATAATAATTCGAATTTAAAGACATGATAAATTTGACGGATTTATGAGTAATGAATGAAGGTCAATCAAGAGATCTTTATATTGTAATTTTTTTTTATTTTTTCATAATATTCCAGAAACTAATAGGTTGATGATGTGAATAGTTTGAGAATGGGATTATAATGTGATGAGATGATTATTTATATTTATTGGGTTTTTGAGAATAAATTAGGCATTGAGATACTGAGAAAAAAATAAATGAATAAGGCTGGAATTTCTATATATTAGAATCCAAAAAAATTAATGTTGAAGAGGAATGTGATTTTTATTTTTATTCTTATCAAACATAAATTATTGTTATTTTAATAAAGAAATATACTTTTTAATAAAACAAGATTGATACAATTTCTTAAGTTATAGATTATATATATATATATATTCTTAATATAAAATATAATATTAGTTGGATAATATATTATATATATTATTTCAATAAACTAAATAATAAAATGGCCTATATTATTTGGTGAAGCATATAAATTCGGTGTGTTGTTTTTATTGAACATGAATTTCTGTAGACATGTGGGGGTTAATTTTTTATTATATTTTAAATTATTTTTAACAAAAAGGAATTACATATTAATAGAATATAATTGAAACAATTGGAAAAAACTAAGTCGACCATACTTAGTATTATATCCACATCATTCATGTGAAATTTTATTGGAAAAAAATTTAAAAAATTCAATGAAATATGAAGTGAATCCTTTTTTGAAATTTTTTTGGAAAAACTATTAATTAGTTATTGTATATTAGTTTAAAAATAATGATAATCCATTTATACACCATCGAAAATCATGTTCCCTTGAATTCAAATTCAATTATTAAATTATTTCAATAAATTAAAACTGAAAGAATTTATACATAATAATACATGGTTAATATAGAGAAATAAACACATAAAAATATAATTAATTGAATAATATCAATTTAAACAAATAATATTATATATAATGAAAATATATTCTAAGAATTGAATCAAAATTTAATAAATTGCAAACATGCGTTAGTATCAGATTATTTTAGAATAACAATAACATGATTTTTAAATAAGTGATGATAACTTATTGATCCTCCAAATACCAAAACCATCATCACCTCATATTTATGATGATTGATGAAACATTAATAAACTACAACTAAATATTGAATTAATATCACAAAAAAATTTAATTTAACATATTTTTTATAAACAATTGTTTTTTACAGATCCATAGAATATTTTAAATTAAACAAGCACAGTTTACAATGGTGAAAAAAGTTATTTAGAAATATTTCATTTTATTATTCCTAAAAAATTATAATTTCATAAGCTTAATTATATTGTTTCCATTTGACTCCCAATAACATATACTTTATACTTACCCATTCAATTTTCTTTAATTATTTTTTATTATATATCCCTATTTTCATTTTATTCAAAAATATTGTTTTACATACCCATTTTTCCTATATAATCATCATAATTATTGGAAGGGTAGATCATATGATCATATTAAAAATAAATATATATAGGTAATATTTCAAAACACTTCCCATTACTAGTTTAATGAATATTGATTCAGGATGAATTTTTTGTTCGAGCATAAACATGTGAGAAATATGAAATGAACAAAAATTGAATAACTAATGAAATATAACCATATATCCACAAGAAGTTCTCCTAATTCCTATTATCATAATAAAAAAATTATGGGGTATAATTATTGAACCATAAAATAATGATCATACAATGATACCATCTTATAGAAAATAATAATGAGTGGTCAATAACAATGCATGATGGAAACATAAAATAAAAATGTTACACATGTATAAGAATAAAATTCCTAAACAAGTCTACTGTATCTCTTTAATGTACATCATAACATAATGTATAAGTAGTTCTTGTAACATATTTGTCAAATCCTGATACATTATGAAGGAAACAAAATGTTTGACTGCATACATGATGTGCCACTTCATGTTTAAACGAAAATCTAAATATTATTATTGGAATCTTAACATCATAACCAAGATGTTATAATATAGGGTAGTAACATGAAAAAATTAATTATGAAAAAATGGATTACGAATTTATATAATGAATTATTTTGTGACCACTTATTTACAAACTAATATAAAAGACTTATTAAAATTAAATTAAATATTTTTCTCCATTTTTATCTATTTCGGCAAGTTTATTAAATACCAAAAAAACCATTATAATATTATATTAATTAAATAAAAATATAATATATTCAATATAACTTCTAACTTTCATCCTACTTATTTTATTAAGAAATATATAATAATAAATCCAATTTTATGCACAAACTAATATATTTTTATGACGGTAGTTTTCCGACTTATTTATTGTTCACTTGTTTTAAAAATAAAAAAATTATTATAAATAATATTATAAAAAATATATTACATCCTTTAGAAATATTAATTTCAATATTATCATACAATATGTTTTTCATATTTTTATATTAAGATTCGTTATATAATAAATATTTAAAAATATTACATTTTAATTGAAATATGAATTTTCATCAAAATAATTTTTAATGTAATATTATATATTTAATTTCGTTAAAATTAAATTTATATAAATTATGAATATAATTTTCTAACTTATGTTATTTTAATAAATCTAAATCTGAATTCGGAAATAAAATTATTTCATCCATTTTAACCTTTTCACTGTAAAACCCCTCTTAATCGTCACATCTTCAAAATCAATTTTAAATTAAATTTTATAAATTATGTGAATATAATTTGGAATAAAATTTTACCAATTATTAAAAATAATATAAAAATATACTCACTGGATACCTTATATTTTTTTCTAATATGAACTGTACATTTGGTCATTTTTGGTTACTATAATAATGGGTAAATTTTGGTAATTTAGTGAAAAAATAAAATGAAAATGACTAGGAAATTACCATTAAAAATGACTTATTTTAATTGAATGATTGATTTTAAATAATAATATATCAATATTTTTTTATTTTTTTATTTTTTTATTACTATTTTTACAATAAATTATTTTATTAAAAATCAAAGATATCATACTCATGATTCTAATAAATATAATATTAAAAATATAGGTTTATTAAAAATATATAATAAAATATAAATAATCATTTTAATGCTAAATGATTTATATTAATTATTTAAAAAATGATAATTGTTTTGAAAAAATTATTACACTAAATTCTTAGAAAAAGTAGTTATCATAATTATATTATTAATATTAAAATTCTTTAAATTATATTAAAACTATGAAAATAAATATAATTTTAGATAATTATTTTCAAAAAATAATTTCATAGATGACCTAGAAATATTTTTGTCTGATTAAATTATTTTTATGTCGATATTTTTTTTATTTGTATTTGTAAAATTCAATGTAATGAATATTGTCAAACCTACATGTGCTGATATTTAAAAATAAATATTAAATTATTCAATGATATAATGTCATAAAAAATTATTAATTTCATCCAAATGATTTTTATATGGTTTATAATTAATTATATGATCAATTTATGGTATATTTCAATTTAATAGGCAAAATATCATCCCATAAAATGTACAAATCCATTTTGTCATAGTAAGTGATAAAGGGGTTAAATAAGGGTTCATAAAAAATGATAAGGTTAATAAAATAGTCAATAGAATTAAATTTTTAATTATATTATGTTATTTAAAACCATAATAATATTGAAATATAAATAAATCATTTTTTTTCATTTAACATATAATATTAATTTATATTAATTTAATAATTTTATAAATTCCAAAAGTGCCCCTCTCTACTCATATAAAAAAGAACCCCATATTATAATTTTATTAAACATAAAAACCATTTTGGTTCACCTAATTCATAATAACATAAAATACTATAATACAAATCAACAATATATAGGTGTTTATTATAGCATAACACATTCGTTACTGGAATTAAGTTGTTAAGGAAAAGAATTTTTCAGAAAGAGATGTATAGTTCTCAACAGCCTGATTTAGTTTTTTTTCTTCATACATCAAGAGAAAATATTCTTAAACTTTTAAAAAATAATAAATCCAATATAATAGATATAAATATATGTTAATATGATAATTTCATTATCTATATCCACATCCCTTTCATCAAAATTGGAATGAAATTAATCATGTGTGTGTATAGTGGACTACCACATATTAGATCGATGTAATTTGTTTTCCATTATTGAATCTGAAGACTAGTAATAATGTTGGAGTTAATTTTTATATATGATATTAATTATATGTGTATACTTTTAAATATATGAAAATATGTGTAAATAATTTCCAAAACATTCATTAAAAATGTTAATGACATTCATGAGTACTTTTGAATTATCACCTCCAAGAAGCAATGTGATTTATTTATCATCACATTTCACGATTTATATATATAATATCATTTTAATGATTAATATTATATTAGTTATATTATTATCATTTATTACACTAAAAATAATACTTACCTTCTTAATGTAATAATCATTGAAAAATCAAAATGTTCCTCATGCGTACTTAGGTCCAGCAGTCTCAATGATTATAGAATAGGTCATTTATTATAATCATATATAATTATTTGATTTTAAAGCAGAATTTATGTATAGAAATTATAATTATTTTAATGAATTTTAATCTATAGATGATGTAATATTGTCATATTTGATTGTAGATGTCGTACTAATGTCATTTTGAATGCATGTACAGAATATCCAGAAAATATCTAACATGAACATAAATAATTACGTAATTATTATAAAAAGGTAATAAGTGAAATAAAAGGAATAATAAACTCAATAAATTTTCTCACGCTAGTAAATAAAAATCTTATTTTTATTATTCATGATTTTATTGATCGTATGTGATGAATTGGTGTCAATATAAGGGACTCTTCAGTTAAATAATACTTATATAAAATTTCATAATGATTTATTTTATAAATCATTTTATTTTTCGTAAATGTTTAGAAAATTATTTTTATGAGTGTATTTATATTTAAATTAATTTTTAAAAATGATAATTTAATAATTTCTCTCAAATATTTTCAAAAATGAATTGTTTTAAGAATTTATATAGTAGAAAATTTTTTAAAAACACCATTTTAATGTTTCTCTTTAAATTATTTTTATAAAAGTAAGAAAAGGAATGTTAATTTAGAAACATTGAATGAAAATATTTTCCTATCTTAATTCTACCCTAATATTTTTATGTAAACTTTGCATGAATTGTTTCCTTTTTTTATGTCCCTTACTGAGATATTTACCGGTATCCTTAGATTTATATTTATTGTAGTGATTAAGGAATAGATGGCTCAAGAATGATGAAAATATGTATCTTTTAATGATTTATTATCAAACGAATCAATATATTATTTTAAAAGGATTGGTAGTGGTCAAAAAATGGTTATTGAGTATTTTTCTCCCCTTGTAGTGTATGAGTTTTATATGTAACTGTTTTTCCTAAATAAATAAAAATATAATGCAAATATATTTTTGGAAAACAAATATATTCAATTTTAATATAAATTCTTTGAAAATTAAATGTTTAATTCCATGTAATTACTATTGGTATAAGAGAAATATATAGAAAACATTGGATATTAGGATTTCCTCTGAATAGTTATAAATATAATCAGGGGATTATATGTTTTATTTTTATAGTATAAATTTTTTATAATGGGTGTAATTATCATCAATATTGAATTTTTTATATTTAGTGGGATGACTAATTCATTTCACATTTATCAAAATGTAATTTTGAGATAACTTGGTTATAAATGAGTTTCAATGATTTACATGTGTCTCCAGAATTTGATTGGGTTTTATGTCCATCAGATGTTGAAAATAACGTTTCATGATGTGGACAGAATGAGAAACATGCTTTGGATAAACCATGTCACCTATAAGTTGAAACTGTGTAGCACTTAAATTCACTAATCAACATTTAGAAAACTGTGAATAATAGACTATATGACTAGGTGAGGACCTATAGTGTTTTTGAAGAGGGATCATCCAGGCTTGTTCTAAGTTTGGACAAATCATGTGCACACTGAATGCTTAGTGACACTGAACCATTTGCTACACATAGTCTTATAAAGGTTTATCCAAGCCATTTGATCTATCCTTGTGGGTTACAACTCTAAAGTAATACGATCTATAGAATTTATGAATGGTTTTCCAAACCATGTGGGAAAAAAGTGGGTAAATATAAAAGTATGAAATTACTAAACAATAAATCCCCCACTCTAAATAATTTTCCCCCCTTTCCACACATTTGAGTTGAACACATATGTATTTTTCCCAAATTCCTCCCCTACTAGGATTTAACCCATATTATTATCTATACTCTATTCCTCAATCGGTCAGGTGAATATCAATCACATCGATAGGATCTGTAATCTTCTTTATTTTTTTCATCTATTCTATATCCTTATAGATCCCTAAATCTATGAAATTTATTTTTCCTTTATTTCAGGTCAATAATATAAAACAAAAAATACAACTAAAAAATTCCACATTTTATGCTATGATAATACATTCTATTGCATAAAAACTGAGTCAGGTTGTGCATATAATTCATTATGATTTCACAGATGTTCGATGGTGTGGCTTTCTGTATTCATGTGTGTAGTCTAAGTGAGACCATCATAAATTACTCGATGTAATTTATGTGATTATATTCATCAATGGAGATACCAATTTTAATATCCCTCAAATATACATGTTGTGTGATCTTTGTCAGTGGTGGTCAGACCTTTATTCTTAATTGGTCGAGGTGTTTCATTGTTTAAATTTTATTGTTTTTTTGTAAAATTTTATTATGTTATGTTGTTGTTATAAATTATAATGTTAAATTAAAATGTTAAGGTAATGAATCAAGACTAGATATTACGTTTTCCAACTATTTTTGGGTGATATGATCATAAGACGAGCTTCACCTGAGGTATTTGGGTGATGTTGATCACATGGTGGGAAACATGGTCTTTGGGATGAGGTGGCGACGTTACCATGATATGGTATTGGCTCGTATAATATGGTTTGGTGATATCTATTACTTTGAGTGAATCTGTCACAATGTCATGAGGTGATATATATTGTAGATTTAGGATTTATTTAGTGATTTCAACTAACTCATGTTGGAAAGTGCGCTATTTGGAGTAGTCGTCACACAATAGGACTCACATAATGAGGTGGTCTTGAACACTCATCTGTTTAGAGGTGTGTGTGTTTTTATCATAGTTAAATAGTTTGAGCTTCTCACTATAGAATTCCATGGTTATGGTGAGGATCAATCAGTTGGATATGATGATCTTTTTGTTCGAGAGCTAAGGCTCTCCATACATAAGGCCATTAGGTGAGGACATATTTTGGAGGATTCACATCATCATTCCTCGATATGTAGTATATTGAAAGAATGGTTATTTTATATAGATTCCATAAATTGATGTGCCTCATATTTCAGGATTTGAGTCAAAATGGTTTGTTATGAGATGACTTCTATCACACCAAGTACTTGATTATTGGGGTGTTCCTTTAGGAAGTTGGTTATTCTATCACATAAGGTGATAGTTATCACAATGTTCCAAGTAATTTTTTAGAGGTGCAACCCGTTTTTACACATTCTTTTAATTACATTACGGAACTACATGTTGTTAGGATAATTATTCTCTCCAATATGGTATTCTATTGTTGGATAAAGCATGTGATCAGCCACTTGTGTTTACAGGGGACAAGTGGTGTGGGTCTTTATTATGAATTTTTACAGAGTGGATTCTTTTATTAGTTAGATATACCAACATAATCACAAATGTAACATAGGAAAACATTGGTTTTGTCCTACTGAAATTATTTTTGACACCATACATGGTATCATCATGGTGTTTGTAGATTATAAATATATTTAATAAATTAAGTGTTTGGGATATGCCGTAGGACCATAGTGTTAGGCATTTTAGCATGGGATGGATGGTAGGGGACCTTGGGTTCGTGCCTCATATAGAGTTTCATTTGGAGTTTTTTCCCATAATAAAATTATATTATATACTGATAGACTAAGTTCATCCATTGGGGACCCTTCAGCTTTTTGATATGTATGACCTATAATGTATGTATATTTTTCTTCAGTAGCTAAAAATGTTTCTTTTTTATGTCAAATTCTACAATTTGTTTTGATGTTTTTTGTTATTATTTATTCAATTGTATATTTTTCATTATAAATGGGATTATTTCTTGTCATCTATCTATTGGTGTTTCATTTTCACACCCTATTATGGACCATTATTATATCATCACCATAGGGTATAGTCCTACTATCACCCCTTTAAAACCTCACCATGATTTTACATCCATTGACATATGGGGTGGCCCACCTAAAGTCAGTGAGACTTGTCTTCAATCACTATTTGCCGGGTTAATCGATTTGGTTCACTAAAAATAGTTTCAATGGGTATTCTTTTACCCCTATTTATCTTACTATTAGTGATTTATTAGAATTTATGTTAGGAAATTGTAAAAAATTTGTATAGAACTCATGTTTGGGTTCCAATAGCCCAATGCATTGGAGAAGAACAATGTTTCTATGAGGGGTAATTATTCCTCACATTTTCACATTTTATAGATCTTTTTATTTCCCCCTCCACTAGTGAACATTGGTGATTGTGTTATCATTTATGACATCGGACCCTCTTCATGGTATGGAATGGGAGTCTTTGTTTACCATTAAAATTAGTTACCTCAGATATTTCAAATATATATATATAATTACCATGTTAATTTTCATATAGATGTCTTTGGGATCCCAGATTGCACAATAATGTGTAGAGTTTTATAAAGTCTCAATAATGGATGATTATAAATTATTTATTTCATATCATATATTTGGAAGAATCATACCCAATGATACTGGGAAAGTGTTTCTAATGAAATCAATAAATGATTTTACAATTGATATATATGTGTGTGGTCTTGGATCATATAGGATGAGGTAGGGATGATGATATAGGGTGATGTTAATCACCGTGATGAGAGATATGGAAATCGGTTTGATGTGACCTGGTTGTCGGGACATGCATGACCTGAGTGGCCTTCAGGAAGGATGTCATGAGATATAGATGTGATGGGGAAGAGTAAGGGTAGTGAGTTTTTTCTACCTAGTAATTATGTCTATGAATGTGTTATATATATTTTATTATTATTTTTTGTCCACTGTATTGGTATTAATCAAGGTTCCACCTTGATAGGATCCATTGGATTTTCAAGCGAGTGATGATTTGGCGCCTCTTGAGTGAGTATAGGTTAAGACTTCAGAGGGTCTAGATGAGGCCCAAAGGGTTAGGTAGAGCATAAAAAATATGCACATAATCTGGTATATGATCCATTATAGTTGGTTCTTCCACTGAATATCATAGCATTTTTTCCATGGTTAGAGCAGTATCTTGAATGGATTTGGGTATGTGTCATCAAGGGGATTTATAGGGGATCTAAAAACGTTGATTATAATATGTCCTACAAGACTGAGGATCTCCATTCACAAAAAATGAACTATTTTAGTTTGAGGGTGGGTTTTATATGACTAATAACATGATCACATCAATGAAAATGATCTTTGATCATCATTAGACACCCCATGGAAGAGGGTAAATCTCACTGCGTATGTGGTCAGGGGACCAGATAAGACCTTTAGGGATGTGTAGGTTTAGTAAGAAGAACGTGACAGACTAGCTTAGAAGAAAATTTAGGATAGGTTAATCGAGCACTTAATCCAAAATATTTTTAAGGGGGAGACATATTGAGAGATCTTGAGCCTTTAACATGATGGTCGGTACGTTATGGATGAGGCTACAAAAATCCTCTGGATATATATCTTGACACCCATCATTGTGGAAGATGTCACATTAATGGTGATTATTTTTTAGGATATTTTTTGCCATTCCATTTCGGTGCATTAAAATATCCTCATGTTAGCCTCATTCTAAGAGGTAGTGAACTCAGAGCTCATAATCGAGGTCTATTTGAATGATCTATGTTATTCCAGTAGGGTGATTTTATCATGTGACTATAGTAGAGAATCGTTAGATAGAAAAAAGAAGCCCAAGATGAGTCGCATTATGTTATCCTCTTAGGAAAATGAAAAAAAGACACATAAAAGTGGATCGTTTATATTTTGATTGAAGTGTTGGATGTTGGGTAATGTGAAGATGCAATGTGATCGATAAAAAATGGACTACTGAGCATGAATATAGGTTGGGAATCTTGAGTAGCATTGTAGGAATAATTCTAGAATAACTGTAAATCAAGGACCATAGATGACATAGGTTTTGAATATAAGATTAGGAGTAGTACCTAGTGTCAGTAGCTTAGAGTCAACTTTGTGGGGATGTTGTGGAAGAGGATTTGGGAACCAGTAGTGGTGTTAATGGCTAATGGATGGTGTAGAACCATAGGGATGGCAGGATGTATGTAGTCGATCATAATTCCATAGAGAAGTCTAAGGATACAGTTACTATCAATGTCAGACCTTTGGCATCACCTGGGTATCTCTTGTTTATTATTATTTGGTAACAGTCCTTTTAGAGGCATGTCTATTTTTTGTACATAAGGCACTTATAATGAATCTATACACTTTCTAGATGTTGGTTTGTAGGGTAGAATTTTTTTCATTTGTGTTATATATATATGAGTAATTTATAATTAGGATATTTTATGTCCATCATGGGTGGAATGGATTTTTAGGTTCATTAGAATCTCGAACTTGATTCCATTTAGGAACTGATTGATGTTTGAGGTATTTGGACTGATTTTAGCATCTCAATAGATATGGGAATGTGTAGTTGCCATGTGTGATATAGGAAAAAGGTGTGAATCAGATGAGGATCAGTACATGATGGTTTTATGATGAGTAATAGTCCTGATGTGAGCAGCTGATGGCATGACATAATGATGATGCTTCATAGGAGGATGATTAAATATGTGGATGGTTTGGGGGTCATCAATTCTGCTTCTGTTTCGGATATGAATGTCACAGGGGTTGTTAATAACTATGGTGGGGAACCATTGGAGGATTTTACATGTTCCCCGTTTAACTGTGGTATCCTTGGTAATTTGACGGTAATGGGTATATTATTTCCATCACCATTTCTTCATTATATACTATGGATAATAAATATTATAATGGGAGATTTTAATATCTTGTGTCTTTTAGAGTAGCTCTAAATGCATTATCATTGTGAGTTACATGGTGTTTGGTGGTTATGTGAATTATTTAATCCATTATTGTTACTCAATTCTGAGGATTCCTTTGACCCAAGTCCTTATTCAGTGTGAGTTTAAATGCATAATACGTGTCTTATGGTTTTTTTTGTAGGTGTGTCAAATGTTGAAATAATAATTTCTTCAAACGGTGTAGACTAATGTGTAGGGTTGGAAGAAACTATGCAGTCTCAAATGATAATCTTTATAGCCCCCAAATTTTTTGGGAATAGTTTGGAAGACCATGTTGTGGGGGTGAATAGATGTGTGTGGTCTTCTATAGTTTAGAGTGTAGGTAACCACAAATTATTCAAATTAGTGGTAAAACCATGCATATTCCTCACCATGATCTCCATATACGCGTTGCCTATAGATTGGCTATGCACTCTTTGGTCAAACATTGGGAGAAAACCTTGTAGGGTCTAGGTCTTAAGAAGAAAGAGCTTCACAATTTTTGAACATTTTTCAGAACCAAGCTGGAAAACCCTATAGGCACATAAGAAGTATGAAATTTATAAAATTACCCTTCCCCCTAATTATATTTATCCTACCATTTTAACAACATGCACATGGGGTCCTCTAAAAATCCTCCCCCACTAGTCTTTGAGTTAATCATAACATCTAGACATTAATCATCGATCTGTTTGGTATGTTGGAACTACGTCGGTAGGATCATGAATACACTATAAATATTTATTCATTTATCTCACCATATAGAGTGATAAATTAGTGTGATTTGTTTTAACCATTTTTTTTAGATTCTATCTAAAATTTTTATTTCATCCACGTTATCTCAAGTTATAGTATATGATTGGATGTTCTATCATTTACCAACCCCAGGTAGGTGGCATATATATCTATTTGAGATATCTCTATTTTGGGATGTATAATTTTGATCCTTCAATTGGGATGTGTAAATGAAACACTCATAAATTAAGGGTGGTATTTAATTTCATTAAAGTGAATATTGAAGATTCCAAAGTGCATGGTCCTCATGTGTACATGTGGTCTAGTCCTAGTGAGAGGCCTATGTAACTTGGGTAGATTAGGTTCGGTTTTTCTTTTGTTAATATTATGTTATTTATTTATTTAAATTGTATTGTACTATTGTTATGAATTAATGAGTTACATGGTAACATGAAAAGAATGAACTGAGTATTGATATAGAATTGTCCATTTAATTTGGGAAAATATGATCATTAACATGGGCTTAAATCGTGGTATTTGGGAGATGTTTATCACTATTTTAGTGACAAGGTCATTGGCATGAGGTGATGATGATTCTAAGATATGTGAAAGGCTCATATTATGATTCATGTTATTTGATATCTATTTGGTAGATACAATTAAAGGGGAATGACATTTCAGATGGGTTGTCTTTGGGTTTTATTTGATGATTTCCACTAACTAGTGCTATAAAATTTTCCATTTGGATTCATTCTCACACATTTTGACTTTGATAATGCTGTAGTATTGAATATTGATGTGGGTAAAGGACCCCATTAGTTGTGTCTTTGGGGAATTGTAGGAGTTCATGTTGTTGAAATCCACAATGATGGTGATCATCCATAAGTAGATAGTGTTGAGGCTTTCTGTTGGGGGTAAGTCTCATTTTATATGTGGTTGTTAGGGCATGACATATTTTTGAGGATAAACATCGTTGTTCCATTTGAAGTCGACTTTTGAACTGATGTTGATATTACTTGGAGGGTAGACACCATTCTTCCGCAGATATCATGCTTTAATGTGACATATTTTTTTATGGTCTGTGGAACTAAGAATTTGATTACTGGGTAATTCCTTTAGGATTTATGATATAATTGGACAAGATGTGTTTGTTGACATGGGTTTTTGGGTGATTTATTAAAGGTGTAATATTAGGGTTCACCTTTTTTGATTTACCTTAGGTGATATAATTTTGTTTTGGGAAATTATCCACTACACTATGGTATTCTTGGTAAGGAGGAATCTGGTGATCGCTCTCTTATGTCTATTAAGGACAAGAGGAGTGACTTATTTTTAATAATTTTTCCAGTTTTGTTTCAGTTTTTATTTAGACACTCTTTATTACTCAAAAATGTAATATATGAACATCTAGGGACCTTTGGGATGTAAGATGATTTTATAGTTTTGTGTACAATTATGGGTTTAGGCACTATAACTCGACCTTACTTCTGGAATTTTTACCATGGGATGGTTGGAAATGTACAGTGGGTTATTTTCTTATTAAGAGATTACTTTATTGTTTTCTTCTATATTAGAATGCTATTAAAGAGGTATGGGATGAGGTAATCCATATGAGATCTTTATTATTATTGATTTGTATCAACAATATTGTAATCATGTATTTATTTAGTGGCTAAAAATGGGTCATTGTGATGTTTAATTTTAAAAATGGTATGGATCTGGTTTATTTTTATTTTCATTTAATGTGTAGTGTTTTTCAACTATGGGTGGATTACTCATCCAGTGTCAGTTAGTATTTCTACTACATATCATACTATATATATATATACATATGTTTGTGTCTGTGGATCATTACTATATCATCACTAGAAGGTATAGTCTCTCCATAATAACTAATATAAACACTTTTTTATATAATGTTGAATTTGTAATATGTGGAGGAATTCCTAAGGCTAGGGGAACTCGGCCCAAAGAACGATTCAAGTGTCTAATTGGGTATAGGGGATACATGGTGAATCATATGTTTAGTATATTATAATCCCATTTAAGGAATAATGTAATTATTTTTTTATTTGAATAAGGGTATTTTTGGAGATATTTTTTTTTGAAATTAAGGAAAATTATATTTTCTGATGAAAGATGAAATGTAAGAGATAACAATTCAGGTTAAAACATTTTATCGTTAATTTTTTGGATTTTACCATATTTTAATGAACTTATCAATCATTATATAGTTTAAAATACTTGAAAACTCCTAGACTATCTGAAAACTAATAGCATTTGGCAAGGCCATATAAATTTTACCATCAAATGAAGGGTGAATATAGTAAATCAACTACCCCTTGACTACATGATTTCTAGGTTAGTATGAAATTTTTTTATTTAATTTATCAATAGTATAATTTTTCTGTTCAATTCAGATACATTCTTTGTAACAAATATAGAATCATGGAATTAAAAAATGTGCTCGGGACTAATTGATTATTGTTATTTTGGAAGATGTTTATTGTTTTGGGATCTATATATGATTATGTTAAATAGAATACTATTGTATTTTTTCTGAGAAATAAGTATATAATTATATTTTGGAATCATATATATTTTTAGTGTGGATTTAGAATGATTTATAAAATTAATGGAAAGAATTAGAATGTTTGGATATTATATGATTAGCGAAATGAATTTTGTATGAGATATTAAGATTAATTGAATTTATTTGGTGATATATTATAACATTATATTGGATGTTACAAGATATAATCCCAATATTTTTTATTTTAATCATTTTTCTGAACATTGTCGATGAATTTTGAAGATAGTCATTTTTTAAAAGATCTATGTTGAACTTGGGGTATTATTGTTGAATTTTTGCGATTTAGAATAGTTTTAATTATTTATAAGGTTTATTAATATTTGGAATTTTCTTATTATATTTTCATAAATTTTTTATTAATTCATATAGATTGGAGTAATAGATTTGTTTCCATTTTGTGGATTTAGAGATTCAAAGAAGTTTATTATAGCACATCATGGATAGAAGATTATTACAAATCAATTTAAGAAATATATGAGTTTGTGGGAAAATTTTAATAATGTATAAAAATATAATTTTCATGTATGTATGCATCCTTAGGTTTTTTCAATTAATCTCAATGGAATTAATAAAATATAAAATTATGATGTTTAAATAAATATTTTATCAATATAATTTTCTAATCAATATTTCAATGGCCTTTTAAACCATAAAAGATTAATGATTTCATGATGGTCAAAATTATATTGATCATGTTCTATATAACTCTCCATTAGTACATGGTAGTTAGTTTTCACTTTAATTTATATGTTTTCTGATATTTAATCCCAGTAAATGTAATCTTAGGTGACCTTGATTATTTAGTTTTTCTCCTTGCAAATGTATGTTTTATTAACCCTTTTTCTGGTGTGGGTTTTCAATAAAGGTATTTTGAATAGTTGAACCCTAGTTTCCAATCCTGATATCAAATTTTTAGGATGCAATTTATTAAGAGGGGGTATATTGAGATTCTAGGAATAATACATCATGTTTGATAGCGTACATGATACATCACCATGGGATTAAATTAAAAAAAATATTTTTATTTGAATATTATTATTAATACCAAGATGTTAAAATGTGGGGTATTAATAGGAATAAACTAATTATAAAAATACGGTTTACATATGTATTTATAATTAGTAATTTGGTAAAAAATTAATTATAATTGAAAATAGATCACTTTTTAAGATAAAATAAAATATGTTTCTGATAACATATTTAAAGATGTACGATTGTGTTGTATTCCATTAAATAAAAAAACACTTGGTGGATTATATTAAAAAAATAAATTACAATATATTATATATAATGTTTAAAATTCCTAAAATATGTTTTCAATACAACATATAAAAATAAATCCAATTTTACACATAAATAACGATATTTTTTAAAGGTTGATTTATCATATTTCGATGGATCACTTATTCTAAAATAAAATATCGACACTTGAATAAAATTTATTTGAATAAATAAAAATGAATTTTTAATGTTTAATTTCAAAACTATCTTTGAGTGAAATTGTTTCAAATTAGTTTTGTTTATTGATGAGTAATGAAAAAAGCCGAATTTTTATTGCAAACTAACATTTCATATCAATAGTTTATAATGATAATTCATATTTTAATTTTACATAATGTAAAATTATATAAATTATATATCTATTAATCCTATAAATAACTTCAGAATAATTATCATATTGAATTTGGATATAAAAAGATTTAAACTTTTAACCTTTTTCACTTTATACAACCTCTTCTTCATCTCATCTGGTAGACTATTTTAAAATTAAGGTATGCAAATTATTTAAATATAATTTGGAAAAATCGATTCCATAATTGAAATAATAATGTCAAAATTTTGTAAATATGAATCTTTTATTTTTGGACATTATGAATAGTTTCCATTATAATATTTTTTATTATAGAAAAGGGTAAAATATTGTAATTTAGGTTAAAAATTAAATGATAATGACTAAACAATGAACCAGACAGTAAATATAATTTTATTCTAAGCTTAATTATCATGCATAACAAAAATTAATTTTAATATATTGATTTTTTTAATTTCTAAGTGATTGTGGATTTTAAAATATTTTATTTAATGAAATGTCAAAGATATTGTACTCACGTTATTAATAAATACTGCAATTCTGAAATCGTTTTACATAAAAGATATATTTGACTAAAAATATCAGTTTTAAAGATAAATGATTGTAATTAATTGTTGATATCTATTTTTAATTTTTTATTAAAAATATTTACCTTATATTATTATAAAATTATTATGATGTAATTAATTTATTAATGAAAGAATCAAATAAATGGTTTTGAAAATATTTTAAAAAAATAATATTAGATAATTAATGTCTTAAAAATTTATATTTGAAATTGAAATATTTGGTAATCATTAAAATTATTGATTCAATGCTATATTGTTGAACTTTTTTCTAAATTTCAATATAATTGATAATATTAAAATTTACATTAATAAAATTAATGAAAATTTAAAATAATTACTATATTGTTAAATGATATTAAATTTGTGAAATTATTAATCTCATGAAAAAGACTAGTTTTTATATTTCATATATGATCCAATTTATTTTGGAATTTCATTGAAACAATATTAACCCTCAAGAAATAAAAATCAGTGCTTTCAGTGTAAGAGTTAATGTGGTTAAATAACGGTAAAACGAAAAATATTAAAAAATTAGTGAAAACATGTATAATTATAATTGGATGAATTTATTTATACCCATAATAATCTTTTCACTAAAACCCCATTTTGGATCTATTTTTAATAGAAACATATGTTATTTTAATTTCATATTTTGATATATTCTAAGAGTGTTCCACCTCTCTCTTATAATAGGGTATCCCATTTTCTCATTTAATCACACATCAAAATAATTTTTCTAGAAAATAACTCTATATATCCCATATTATAACCCAAATGTACATTCAATAGGCATGTTCTTAGTAATAATACAATATTTAGTGGACTTATAGTGTTAAGAAATTGTGATTTCCCAATAAAGAGGTATTGTTTTAAACTGCTTGCTTTAATTTAGTGTATTATTATAACTCCTCCAAATATTATTCTACCATCCAAAAATAATAAATATAGTATCACTATAATACATAGATTTTATTATATTGTTATAATGATCTTAATTTATATACTCTTCAATAAAATTGGAATGGAATTAATCATTTGTGTGAATGGCGGACTACCTCCTTACGAATCGATGTAATTTTTTTCAATCACCATATCTAAATACTTTTTATAATGATTGAATTAATATTTAAATATTATATTATTAACATATTTATATTTTTGTTAAAGCTAATATATGATTTATATTTTTACAATTCCATGCTCTATAAAATTATAATTACATTCGCGCATATGTGTGAATTATCGCATTCACGAAGCGATGTGATTCGATTTTCAGAACATCACATGAATGATATATATTAGTATATTAAATTTATTTATTTTATATTAATGATATTATTATAATTTTTTATAGATTAAATAATTATTAATTTCATTCTATAAGGATCATTGAAAAATTAAAATGTTCCTCGTGCTTACGTATGACCTATCAACACCATGAATATAAAATAGATCATTTTTCATATCCTAATATAATGGTTTTATTTAATATTAAAATATATGTATAAAAATTATAATTATTCAATGAAAATTATTATGAATATGATGGAATATTTAGAAAATTTAATATAGACATCATTCTAACGACCTTTTGGACTTAAGGACTGAATATCGTCAAAATGTATGAGGAAGATTTTAATAATTAAGTAATTATAGTAAAATGGTAATAAGTGAAATAAATAAAATAAAAAACATGAAAAATGTTCTCAATTTGTAAATTAATTATCTTAAGTATATTATTCAAAATGATAAAGTTGTATATGATGAATCAGACTCAATGTAAGATACACTTTATCAAAATAACCAATATTTTAAATGTTTTAAATATTTATTTTCTAAATAATTCTATTTTATATACATGTTTTAAAAATGAATTTAAGGAATATATTTTAATTTCTACTAAATGTTTTCAAATTTAAACATTTCAATTTCTCTTAGAAAATGTCAAAATGGAATCTTTTTATGGTTCTATGTGAGTGACATTCTTTTAAAAAACATTCATTCAATGTTACACTTTCATCTATTTTTATAGAAGTAAAAATGAATTTTGTATATATATGGAATGATTAGAATTCTTTGATTTCACATTATAGTATTATTTTGAAACATAACAGACATGTTTATATGGTTTCATTCAAAGAAATTATTTTCCTTTTCACATGCATATGTTTTCTAAATGATTGATTTCCAAATGAATATATTATCATAAAAAAGTGTTTTATCAAGATATTTTTAATGGTTTATGTTTATGTTATGGTTATTGGTCATTTTTTATTGAAGTTTCATTATATGATAATTAAATTGTTTTTGTTGATATGATAATCCAATTATGGGTGATTCCTTGATAAACATTGGATGATTGGTCATGTTATAGCCTCTAAAGCATTGGGTACTTTGAAATTAGATGTTGACAATATTAGTTAATCAATGTGTAATAGTGATATGAAAAATGATATACCAAGTTATAACATAATATCCTATATTCTTTATTCTCTATTATGTGTTCTTATAAATTTTACTAGATTATAAAATGGTAACATAATAATATTTTTGAAATGTTGTTCCCCATTCATGGTAAAAATGTATGTTTTTAATAAACTATTTTTAAGGGTTTTACTTCTTTATAAAGGGTATTAATACTTTATTCTATATAAATAAAATACCATTGGATACTGATCGTAAACCTATGGTAGAGTGTAAAAGAATATGAAATCTAAACATGAAAGAAGTTGTAATATAAGAAGTTATAAAACTACTAAAAACTGTAATGATATATCCCCTTACTGTTTTTTTGGATCATCCCTATCTAGGTTGTCCCCATGAAGGGAGGTTTCACTATTGTAAAAAACAAAAAAGAATGAAGAAATACAAGTTAGGAGAGCCACAAAATGGAGAGTCTCTGTAGATTATAGTAAGATTAATGAAGCCACTAGGATTGACTATTTTTCAATTCCCTTCACGGATAAAATGCTTGAGAGGCCTACTAGAAATGAATTTTTCTATTTCTTGGATGGTTATCTTGGTTACAACCAAATTTTTATTGCTCGAGAAGATTTAGAAAAGGACAACATTCACCTTCCTCTTTGAGATATTTACATATTGGAGGATTCCCTTGGGGTTGTATAGAGCTCCATCCACCTTTCAAAGGTGCATGATGCATATCTTTTTGTATATGATTAAAACAATCATTGAGTTTTTCATGGATTATTTCCCCATTGTGGATAGTACCTTCGATACTTGTCTTGGAAATCATAAGTTAGACTTAGAAAGATGCTTTGAATCCAACCTTGTTCTTAATTGGGATAAGTGTCAATTAATTGGTAAAGAGGGTATTGTTTTAGATCATAATGTGTCTATGAGAGGCCAAGAGGTTGATATTGCTAATGTTTTAGTCATTCAAAAACTGTCACCTCATGAAAATGTCAAATGTATTACAAGTTTCTTAGTGCGCACAAGTTTCTACCATATATTCATAATAGTCGTCTTTAAAATAACTAAGAACTTGTGTTCTTTACTTGTTAAGGATACACCTTTAAATTTTGATGAAACCTGGATGAAATCATTAAATCAGCTTAATGAAACTATCAATAAATCACCTATTATCACTACACCTAATTGGAAACTACCTTTTGAACTTACGTGTGATGCTAGTGACATGGTTGTAGGTTCTATCCTAGGATATAGTAATGATAGGAAGTTAAATGTGGTGTATTATTCTATTATACTACTAGATGAGTCCAAGTAGAGTTTCACCACTACGGAAATATAATTCCTAGCTATTTTTTTCTTGAGATGTTTAGACAGTATTTTTTAGGTTAAAAATACATAGTTTTCACTAATCATTATGATTTCAAGTGCATGCTGTCTAAGAATGAAAATAAAATCGGGCTGATTAGATGGATTTTGTTTCTAAAAGAGATTGATTTAGAGATTATGTATAAGTAGGGATCAGAAAATTTAGTTACTGACCACATTTCTAAGATTTATCTTACTCAATGTTAACATACTTGGGAAATAAATTCTTCTTTTCCTAATGAAAATTTTCTCACTATTTCTATTAATCAATCTTCATAGTATGAATATTTTTACAACTTCCTAGAATTATGTGTCTTTCCCAAAAATAATTCCTATAAAAAAAGAATAAATTCATTACTGAGCTTAAATAATATCTTTAGAATGATACCCTACTATTTTGGATGTGTACTGATGGTATCCTTAGGAGGTGTGTGCCTGAGAAAGAGATGTTTCCTGTTTTTGAGTGTTTACATTACTCACCGTGGGAAGGTCACCATAGTGGTGAAAGAACTTTTCAGAATGTTTTAAAATCTAGTTTCTATTGGCCTATTCATTTTAAGGATTCTAGGATATTTGTAGTTTGCTTTGATAGGTTACAAAGGTTTGGCAATGTCAGTAGGAAGCACGAGTTACCTGAAAAAGGTATTCAATAAGTTGAATTTTTTTATGATCAGTGTTTAGATTTTATCGGTCCATTTCCATCATCGCATTCGAATGAGTACTTTATTTTTTCTATAGATTTTGTGTCATAATGGGTTGAGGTAGTTTCAGTACCCAACAATCAATACAGCTCTGTAATAAAGTTATTAAAAAAGAACATCTTCACATGATCTGGAGTTCCCAAAGCCTTTATTTCTGATAATATGACACACATTAAGAACTAAAATTTTAAATATTTTATAGAGAAAAATGGTTGTGTACATAGAACAGGTACTTCTTATCATCCACATTCCAGTGGACATGTGGAAATTTTAAACAGAGAACATAAAAAGATACATGATCAAATCATGTCAATCTATAGGAAAGTCTGGTCTCTTAAATTGGATGAAGCTTTAATGGAATGTAGAACTGATTTCAATACCCTAATAAGTAGGTATCATTACAGGATGTTGTTTGGGAAAAATTTTTATTTACCTATAGAGTTGCAATATATGCCTTATTGGGAAGTTAAGTCTTTGGACATTAATTTTACGAGTGCTGGTGAGGGGAGATTACTTGAGTGGAGTGAGCTAGATGAGATTGGGAGAGAGAGTTATGATAATTAAATAATATAAAAAGTGAGGAATAAAAACAGTCATGATTATATCATACAAACCAAAGTGTTTAAACTAGGACAAAAGGTCCTATTTAATTCAAGACTCAATATTTTCCTTAGAAAACTGTTGTCTATGTAGTCTAGACCGTTTATTGTAGTGACAGTTCTATAGAATGGTTCTGTTGAAATTGTATGTGAAGAAATAAACCATGTTTGTAAATGGGTAGAGAGTGAATATTTATTTTGAGAGACAGCCAAAAGGCTTTTCTTCCTTCACAGTTCATGAAAACTGATCTTGAATAAAGTCTGGATGAAGACTATAAAACATAGAACTATGTGGGAGGAAACCCATGGTTCTTTTTGTCTTTACATTGATTCATTTATAACCTTTACTAGAGTTGTGATTATGTGCTCTGTTTTTTTTTTGTAATTACGGTTATTTCTGGGTCATGGTTTACAGGCTCTGTGTTTTTAGTATTATGCTTCTGGAGTCAATAAGGGAGTGTAATTCCCAAGTTGAGGATTATTAACAAACCTATCCAAGGAATTGTCATATCTCTGTTATTAATTTTTATTCTGCACCTATTCACTTTAATATAATTCACCTCTAAGTCTCAATTGTTACTATTAGTGTGTTAATGGCTATTACTTTGTAAATTTTGGATGCTGGTATTGGAAAAATCAACATATTGTTTATAATTCTTCTTGTTCTGGAATAGAAGCATGCAACATTTCACTGTTATAATAAAACATTAGCATGTACTTCACTATTGAAAACTGAATTTTATTTCTATTAAAACAACTCACTTCTTAAACTAAGTGTGTGGGGGGGGGTATGTTCTTTCTTTTTGTTGTGTTTGTTCAATGTACTTTGCTATGGGGGGTAGGAAAACTTACTTTATTCATTATTCAACATCAAATTGAATCATATTTTATGAATTTTCCTACACCCCATTCCCCTTTCACCCACAAGTTACATGCCATGTTTGAAAATTAATAGACAATCCATGTTCACATGACTAAATAATAATGTCTGTATTTTCTTATGAACATACTGTTAAGTTGTTCTCTGTGGAAAATAAAATATTTTAGAATTTCATTGTAACCCGTAAAACATGTCATAAATCTACTCAATTGAAAATCTGTTTTTCACTTTAGCAGTCAAATTGTTCTTCTATATATTAGATGTCAACATTGGGGACAATGTTATGATTTCAGTTTGGGAGAGGGGGTTAATTCTTAATTTTGTTATACTGTACATAATTGTAATCCCATCAATTCCCACTTCCACATGATTTTTTTTCCAAATAGTAGATAAATTTTTTTAAAATTCTATCATAATTTAACTATTTAAATTGTTTCTCAAATGAGTCGTGTTTAAGGGCAGTGCCTTGTGGGTAGTTAATAATTGCATTGTATCAGAAATTAATGTGATTGGATGATTGCAGTGTGAGTCAAATTAGTGATTTAATGGAAATTTTCTATAGGGAATATTTTTTGAGTGGTATTTGGGTTACCTGTTATTGGAGTTATGATCATATCCCTTGGAACTGAAATTTTGAATTGTTCCTTGGGGAAACACATTTTTATTATTTATTTATGTAATCACCTTAATGATCCAGTGTAAATGGTTTTCAAAAAAATATTTTAAAATTAGAGAAGTTTGGGTATCTAGGATCCCATAGTGAATCTTTGAGGCCCTAGATGTTGGGTGTTTTTCTATTAATTATGAGCCCACTGTACACCTTGATTAAGTGTATCCACAGTGCTTAGCACATGATACATGGCTTCATAAAAATTATATAATGTGTCTAGGGACAAAAAATGAGGCCAATATGGTTAGGGGAATGATGAATGATGGATGATGAAGGTGAAATTTTGTTTATATGGGAGTCATTTATATTGTATCATTATGGTCATTAAAATATATATATATATATATATTTGGAACATAGGTGATGAGTCAAATTACTAATTTCATTATGTTATGTTTTTATTCCGTTGATATTTTACCTCCAGTCACTCTTGGTGTTATAACATGATCTTGGATTGAACAGATTCATTAGGTTGAATCTCATATGAGACATGAAATCTTCATTTCATGATGATTCAAAGCTTTATTGATTCCCCATTGAGTACATGTTCAGGGAAAGGTATCATTTGATCATTTTTCTTCTCAAAATCATATTAACATGCTTTTGTTCTCCCTTTCAAATGTTTAGACAAGTTACACGTTGAGGTGAGTCATACTGAATATTTTGTTATTCAAAGAAAATAAATAATGGGATTTTTTGAGGACAAATAATAATTAAGTGTGGAATAATTTGATGTGGCCTTAAAAACAAAGGTTTTTTCACATATTTTAATCAATTTTTTATTGAATTGTTTATCTATTTTAACACTTGTTAGTAAATAGTGGCACTATGGTATTATTATTATTAAAATAATCACTTGATCATTTTTTATAATAATTATTGTATTTAAATGATTAAATTAGTTAATTTATGATTTAATTTATTTTATAGTCTAAAAGTGTTCCATATTTTATTGTTTTTGTTTTCAAATTTGATAATTTAACATTAATTAATTAACTAATTAATTCTTATTTTTAACATTAAATAATATAGTTTTTATTTATCTTCTCCTTTATTAAATATTCAATAATTTTGAATAACTTAATTTTTAGATTTCTTAAAAAAATTCATTAATTATTATATAATATTATAAACATACATCATTTATTTAATCTCTTTAATTTAATTTCATTAATTAACATAATTGATAAATAACATAATAATTATCTAAATACATTAAAAAAATTAATTTGATACAGTAATAGTTTTAAGTAATTTATCCATGTTTTATAATGTTTAAATTTTATATCATCTTTTAATAATTTATTTTCTTTTTTATTTTAGATTTAGTTTTGTAAAAATTTATGTTTTTAAATTGAAATTAATAATAATTTAACTTATGTTTTAATTATTTTATATATTTATTTAATATTTATGATTTACTTAAATATTCTTTTGTTTAATTTAATTATTATTTTTAATTTATTATTTTGTTTAGTTTTTATTTTAGTTTCAATTTATTTCACTCTGTTTATCTTGCAGGATCACTGTGTCACCGTATCCTTCGCCACCATATCACTTACGGTGGCACCATAAGCTCCTGACAAGGTGTCATCAGAACCTCTTCCACTATGACCCAATTAACGGTGCCACTGTCAATTCTTTTCACTATCTCACTGCTTCTGACATGATACCACACACTGTTCCCAGTAACCGTTTTATCCTCGGTATCATTTCTCCTCCACAATGTAGTACCACCGTAACTCTGTAACGGTCTCACCATTTTAACATATGTGCCACAATAATCCCCCCTTTTTCTCACTTTCTCATCTCACTCTTCTCCTCATGGTATCTTTCCCACCATTACCAGAACATCTTCCTAGTAACATCTACCAACGTATTCATCCTCAATCATTGATTCAAACAAAAGTGTTTCAGCTCAAATTGAATCGTCACTTGATCGACTCAAACAGGAATCAACAGTCACAAACTTCCCAACCAGATCAATATAAACCCCAAACACAATTTTATTTCCATATCTGAGATAAATTAAGTTCCTATCACACTCCTCGTTACATCATTCCTCTTCTTAATCTATGCATGCCTCATCCTTCATCCGAGAGGTATTCCTAATCTATTGTTCTCTTAATATCACTTCTATCCGCAAACTCGAGACTCTGAAAACTCGTCAACCATAGAAATGGACTCAAGTGGGGTCTACATAATTGGTCGAGTGAAGATATATAACGAGAGCCGCCATTGAAGAGTTCCAGAAGTCTTTGCATTTTAATTCCACTTAGCCAGAAGATTCCTGAGCTGTGTGCCACTACACTAATGTATGAGGGAAGAGAGTGTCATGCTGAGGAGACCGACCGAACCCCACTGTCGAGCTAAAGCTGCCGCCTTCCAGGAAAAGATGAATAGAGATGGAAAATTACCCCATGATTTCACTAAAAATGGGGGGGGGTGAAGATTTACATTTAATAAAAATAAAACAATAGATAATAACAATAATAAATAAATTATAATTATAATATAAAATAATTATTAATCGTAATATTAAAATAAGATATAAAATCATTTAATTACATAGATATTATTTTATATTCTACATAAATTAACTCAAAAATAATAATAAGTTTATTAAAATGAAATATATAAATAATTATGGTTATAATAAAATTTGTAAACTAATTATTTTAATTTTCTAACTCAAAAATTTCATTAGGTTATAACAACTAATTACAAATATTACTAACATTAATAAAATAACCAAATAGTTAATATTTAAATAAAAACATCATAACATTATATAATTTAAGACTTAATATTAAATTTCTATAATAATAATATTTCATTAATACTTAATAATAATTATCAATTAGGATTTTTATTAACTTTAAATAACTTTTAAATTATTAATATAACTTTAAACTATAATGAACTATTTTAAATTGTTTATGTATTCATTTATTTCAATTTTCAAACTATACAGGATCATTTGAGAGATGTGAAAACATCATGATTCATTCAACTAACTTAGTAGGAGTTAGTTACAATGGAAAAACCAGTGCGACCTGTCGATCATGAAAAAACATATGTGTGTTGTGGACATGTGAGAAAATTTTGAAGTCTGTGGAAACATTTGGAGACATAGAGCAGATAAAGAAGGATAAATAGTAGAGAAACAACATAATTTGAGAGTGGATTCAATACATTCAATCATTCACTTAGATGTAGAAAAAGAACCTGGAGATAATCACGGAGCACTTCTCAGAGAAAAATTATGTGGAGACCCGAGAGCCAAGAGCATCAACATTTCAAGCTAGGAGAGGGAGATCTCATCCCTTGTTATCTTTAAATTTTCGTTAATTATAATTGAATGATTTAATTTTAAAAAATATATAAAATTTTAGTCTAAAGCTTCATGTTTGGGGTGAATGTGATGTTCTTCTGGTTATCCTTAAATTCTTCATTTTTACTAAATCACTTTGATGAAATGAGAATTGATCTGTGAGATTATTTCTGAATTCACCCAATTTCTTTCTACCACTAGGACATAATATCCCAAACTCCAATATCAATAAGTGATATTGATAGTGGTAAGATATTCTAAATTAAATCATAAATTCACAATACATCAAGACTTACAGTGAGTTTTCCTTGTTGTCATTTTCAAATTAAACATTGCATATTTTAATTATTTTGTAGTGGAAAACACTAAAAAAGATTTTCTTGTGACTTAAATCATGTAAAGATAGGTACGAAATTTTTTTTAAATGTTGGTACACTACAATAACTTTTAAATTAATTGGAATACCTTAAAAACCATTAGGATGGAGAATTTTCCCTGATCTTTTTACTAGATTATTCGTTTATCTGCATTTTTATATCTCTCTTTCTCTATATTTTAAATTGTTTCATGTTTTAATTTAATTAATATTCACGTTTTCAGTTTTTTTTCCCTTTAATTCTTTATATTAAAAAAATGTAAAATAATAGAAAATATACTCCACTATTGACAACAGTAGGGGTTTTTCAAAACATTTTTGAAGAATAGTGGTCAAAATTATCGTCTCTGTTCGTTCGACCCTGATTTCCACATATACAGTAGTTGATAGGATTATAAATACTAAAAATTTACCAAATTTAATGATAGAACATTTTAGGGTTCTTATAACTATAAATGTTATGTCTATAAAAATTATTTTAAGATGTTCCTTTTCAAAAATGAATTTTAAAGATGAGTCTCTTTATAGTACATAAGTGGAATGTGATAATGAATTTTTTCACATTTATAAATGTTTGAACACTGTTATTGGTATGAAATTGTTCCACTTCATCTATGGAAAGAATATGAATGTAAAAAATTAGATTGAATGTAATTAAGAATTAATATATTATTAATGTAAGATATATAGAAATCTATGACCAAATTTTCTAAATTAGAAAAGGTATGATAAAAGTTCAAAGGGGTATTACAAATGTAATGTAATGAAAATATAAATGGATGTGGACATTAGTTCTTTAAATGATTGAATATAAGATTATATAGTTTTATATATGGATGTAGTGACAATTCAATATTTCATGGTTTATAAACTATGATTTCAATGGCTATTTAGTGCTATATGTATAAAGAATTTTTTATATCCAAATTATTTTCACATTAAAAAAATGATTATATATATACATTTGATGATAATTTTTGATAAACTTTTTTATAAGGAGAAAACATTATTACAAATAATATGAGGATATTTTACATTAATTTGACAAAATGACTAGATATATGACTCTTTTTTAGAAAAATATTTCTAATGTTATTAAATTGTATTATAATTCGAACTTGGATCATTCTATATCTAATAGGAAATATTAAAATTATTTTAAAATTTTGAAAACATATTTTAGAATAAGATTAAAAATCTATTTCTAGTTCAAATCATGATCATATTAATTAGGTTGACACACATAATTCTAAGTATAATATTTCAATGATAAGTTTATTGAATATTAATTTTTATTGAAATTTCTGGTAAAAATTACAAAACAAAATTTAAACCTTCTCGAAAAAATCATAAAACTATATTTCAATATAATAAGATACATTTTTAGTAAAATTACATAATTAATAAAATTTAATATTTTTTTATAAATTATGAATATGAGGTCACTGAAAAAATAAATGGTCCTTAAAAAATGTTCAATATTTTTCTATAATGATTATATTTCTAGACAATTATCTTCTGTAAAACACACATTGTTTAGCCATGTGTGAATATCAAAATTGTAGTTTTTCAACTCTTTTAAACCTAATAATTACTTGGAAATAATTAAATAGGTTTATATTTTTTAATAATAATGGTTGATTAAAGGTATCCAAATTATTGAGTATAGGGATTTGTTTTCTTCAAGGATCATTTTACAATATATAATATACTTTTAATATTTTCAAAATTTGAATGTTGGAAATATAAATTTTGGATATTTCTCTCAAGTAAAAAAAAATTAATATTAGTGATATTGAGTTTCTTTATAATGCAATAATTTATAATTTTTTGAGTTTTTAGGACTTAGGACTAATCTTATTAGTAGAATACAATTGTGTGATGTTAGTTTTTTTATGAATTCAACTAATGATGTATTCATTTTTTATGTTTCCAAAGATAATATTATCATTTTTTAGATGGTAATAAAAAACTTCTTCATATACCTAGAGAAAATTATATACCAAGAACTATATTTTTTATGTATTATGGAATATCTACCTTTGTTAATATGTAGAATGATAGGACCCCAACACGATTCACCATTAGTTAATAATTCATAAAATTTACTTTTTTGATATTTACTATATCTTAAGTTAATTCTCACAAAGTCAATAATATTTATAAATATATTTTGAAATAAAATTCAACTATCAATTTTTTTTTGGAATATCATCTTTTAACGATTTATGGTTGGTGTACATGTATTTATTTCATTATACACAAAAATAGAGTATTGAATGAAAAAACTGCATATATGTCTTAGTTGTTGATTACACTAGATATACATAGGTAGAATTTACAATAAAGAGGACATAAGATATTTTTAAAGGTTTTGTTTTCTATTTTTGAAATTTAGGATATATTACATTTGGTTACTATTTTAAGGGATCGCGATGGTGATCTTCAAGATTTTGGTTTTGAAACTTTTTATAATTAAAAATACAATACCCATAACCTCTCAACCCCTAGAACTACATAGAGAAATAGTGCAGTTCGTTGAATAAATAAAATTATTTATTATATTAATCGAACCATGTTAAAGGAATTTTCAATATCTGTATTTTTCTTGTCTAATGCTATTATTACATATTTCGATACTATAAATTATGACTTAAATTTAATTTTTCATAATAAAATGCCTCAGGAGATGTTGAATAGAGAAAAATAGATAAATCATTCTAACTTTACTATTTTTGGTAATGTTTTCTATGTGATTACATAAATCCATTATCATAAATTTCATCACAAGGGTTATAAGGGAATATTTAATTTTTTATTATACAAATATTAGGGCTTCTCAAGTTTTTTAAAATTTAAAAAACACAATTATAGAATTGATACTTGTTTTGTTCTATTAAAAAAATTATTTTGTTTTAAATTTTCTAGAAGTTATATCCTCATATAATGATTAAAAATAATTCTTGTTTAAGTCCAAAAATTGATTAATAATCAATTTTGTAAAATTATTCAAAATAGAAGATAAATAAACCTTTTAATTTTAGAAGACATTCATTCGATTTCTGTTTAGTCAATTATTGAATGAAATTTTTTCCAAACTTATAAAATAATTTTATTGATAATTCCATCAAAGTGATATATCATTGAGTAAAAAATTAATTTTTGTGAATAAATGAATATGAACGTTGTAAATCGTATATCTTTTTTAATGTAAAACAATATAAGATTCATTAGGTGATGTTGAATGGACTACTAAAATAAAAAATGAAGTCATTTATATAAAAAGAAATAAATTATTACATTAAAATGTTCTAAAAACATTACTACAACTTGATTCAACAAGATGTTCTAAAAATAACTAGATCAAATTTGAAATATTGTTAGAAATATGGTATTTTTTAACATGACGGATTCAATTTTGTTGAAGGAATAAATTATAGTGACGGTTATTTCATTGGTAGAATGACTTGAATCTATTCAAATAAGTCTACACATTATATCCAATTTAATGTTTAATCTATATCAATTGTATATAATGTGTGATATTTTTAATTAATATGATCAGTAATACCTTTTTTTGTATATTCGCTATGTTTATATAATTAATATTTTATATAACATGTATATAAACAGAAAAACTAATTATATGTACTGAAACAAAAACCAATAGCATATTATGATATATTTAATAATTTTTATGCATCAAAATAATTTTATTATGGGTGGTGCTGATCCAATCTTATTTGTAAAAATAATTTGAGTTCTCCAAAACTATAAAATATATGTAAGTTGTGTTTTCATTATTTCAACTCATAAATATAAATCCTACACATTTACGAAAATTATGAAATCAAATTTTGAAATGATCATGATTGGTGAACAATGTTTTTTTCAAGGATTTACAATTTATGAAAAATTGGAAGGGAATTTTTTATATCCTAAAATTAAATTATTGTCTTAATAAAATGGTTTGATATGTAAAATTCATATTTTATAATTAATTATATTCTAACATTTAAAATAGTTTATATATATGAATAGGTGAAACCGGGAGAAAAAAACATTTTATAATGATGATTGCATGTTTACTTTATCTAACATCAAAATGATTAGGTTATATGTTTTCTATATTCTTTTATCCAAGAATTCATTCCAATAAAAAATAATAACTCTATAAATAAAATTAATTAATATTTCATTATATAGTCTGAATGCTTAAGGCCGAGTGGCCAATGATTATGACTCAAAGCACCAATGCAACGTCATTACTGAATCATAAAGCATGTGACACCCCTCCTCCATCTATCATTCCTATATTTCACGTACATATGTCTTTCTTGCATCACTTTATGCAATGTAAATCCCCCAAGGGAAATTCCCTGATCGAAACCCCGGCCTTTTAGATGAAGGATTATATAGATTATCACTTTGGTTCCACCTAAACTGAAAGTGGGCTGGAATAGTGAATCTATTCCCTATCCAACTGCTTTTCACCAAATTATTTAAGGTACTTATAGTTATTTATATTTATTTAGGTCTTCATCAAGTGATAATTCAATGTGATTGATTTTGATTTAATGTTTTATTAATAGATTCTAGTTCTATAATTATGATTCATTGTAGATTCAATGTTGGTCAACATATTATTTATTGATCGATAGAATCATATTCGATAAGTATAATTCATCCTATTACATTTCCTAGAGGAATGTTTTTTCATGAAAAAAATAATATCATGATTTTTAAATTATAAATTTATTTTGATAATTTTATTGAATAAACATATTCCATTTTTTAATTCCCAAAATAAGGTAGAATTTTCTATTTTTAGAATGAAATCCAATTTTAAATTAAATTTTGTGTTTAATAATGTTTGTAAAACATTAAAAGGATAATTTTAATTAAATCCACTTAATTAGAATATTATGGATGGATCATTTATTAAAAAAAATTCAATAGAAAAATATAATTTTTAAAATATGAATCATCTATCTTCAAAATGATGGATATTATTTCAATGGGTGAAATTCTTTATTCTTTTAAAAAAATGAGATAAAGAGACAATAAAAATTCAATATAACTTTATTCTATAATTCATGTGTACCATTGAATATTTTTAATCATTTCATGTTTATTTCGATATATATTATTAATTAGTCTATAATTTTTTTATCTTTCCCTTTTCCCTTATCTAAGGTATCTAAAAAATATATTTTTTGAATTTCATGCATTTTTTAAAAAAAGTAATCTATCTTATCAAGTTAGATAATATGAATAATTTTTTTAGATGAAAAATTTTATATAATGTGGTTGATGTATATTCATCGCATAATGTTGTTTGTGGAGAAATATATAGAGAAAGTAATGGATAAACATCTTGAATATCTAAACAGAGGTTAAAGAGAGGATTAATGAACCAAGGGTGCCTCAAAAATATATTTAGATTGCATAGGAAACTGAGAGAAATATATAATATAATTTTTTTTAAGATTACATATAAAAAATACCAATATGAGGGTGTTCCTCAATTCTATTATGAAATTTTCATGTTTGGTCTCTCTACGAATTGGCCAATAAAATATGAAATGATATTCAAATATGAATAAGTTGCCTGAAAGAGATAAATAAGCATGTTTTAGTCAATAATTTCTCAAATTAATTATTATTATTGAAAATTTTAGTTATTCTCTTTCACTATAAATAATTAATAATGAAATATAAGTTGTTGGAAAATGAAAGGACATTATAGATTTTAATGATGAATTTTACACTGGATTTATTGATTAAAACTACTCAAAAAATATACTTTTTATTAATATTGATGTTTCTAAATATTAGAAAAATGTTTCATAGACAAATCATTTTAATAAATATTCTTTTATACACATATATTTTTTACAACTAAAAATTCATCATAAAATAATTCTGAAGAATGTTTTAAATGCTTTTCTGATTAATGTTCAATAAATAACGAGGAATACAAATAAGAATATATACTATTGATTAATGATAGTTTTTATCTATTTATATTTAAGATATTTCACATTATATTTTTATATTTATGAAATTTTCAAAATGCCAATAAATAAAAACAATAATCTATTAGAAGACTCCAATAGCTCAATCAATTTGCTTTTGAATAGTTCCAAGCGGATGGAGTTGAATTTGAATTAATTCAATAAACTAATCTAGAATTTGGATCAATTATTTGATATCATTATAGATGTACAAGATTATTGTATTCTAATTCATTAATAAATAATTCATTTCTATGATTATGAATTTCATTAATACATTACTGATTCTAAAGTAGAAAAAATTCATTATTGGAAAATACTTGATAGAATTATCAAATTTAAAGAGTGTAATCGTTGGGACAATGAATGAAAAAAATATATTTTAGGTTCTTTGATGAATATATGATAAACAACTGAAAAGAATATTATATTATTTTTAAGTTAGTTATATTTTTCAAATTGGAATGTGGAAAAACATATGAGGTTTTTGATGATCTAAACACATATTCCATGAAAAAATGGAATGTTATCAATTTCCTCATGATAAAAAATAGATACAGGAATATATGGATGATGAAATGGAGAAAAATTGACAAATTTTAATTATATTTTTATAATACATTCCAAAAATTATTAATATTTTTTGTATATTCATGTTTATAAATCATGTAATTTATTGTCAATTCCAATGAACGATTCATTTATATTTAATTAAATGTCTTATTCATTACATTATCTAAATTTTAAATTTTTATATAATTAATTTATAATATAATCAATTTCATATTTTATTTTATTTTTATTTTTAGAAAAACCAAACGTTTAGAAATGTGGCCAACAAAATATCTTTACAAATGTGATGTTCTATAAGTAACTGTTAATAATAATTTAATGGTAATGTGTTTTAATTTTTTACTCATGTATTGTGATTTTCATAATGGGATATATTTTTTGGACTAAATCATTATTTATACAATACTATGGAAAATATTAATTAACATATTTTTCTTATCTCAGAATACTTTTCAGGTTGGACTATTGATATTTTATGCATATTCAATAGAAATTCAGATATACTTTATCATAATGAAAAAGAACCATTCTAATTTTATGTTTAAATAAATAAAGGTATATTTATTCTATATTCACATAAATTAGATAAATTGTTCATGAGAAATTATAATTGTTTTTTATTTTTTATAAGGATTGTTATATTAGAATTTAATCAAAATAACTAGTAAGATAATAACCAGATATTATAAAACATATGGAGTAGCTGGTATTATTGGTGTAGTTTCATCTGAACATAAATTCATAGAATTCAAATGATGGATTTTTTATGAACAAAGATTTTAATTTTCACAGTATGTTTGAGTTGGAGTAAAACATAGAATAAAAAATTATCTAAATTTTTCATTCTTTTTAAAGATTGAAACATCTCTTTCCTTGAGTTATTCCATTTGAAAAGTTTTCAAACTATTTTCTACATATGAGAATACGCATATGTGGATCCAATGTAAATGTTGTTAGTATTTTTTATATGATTTTCTATTTAGGTATATTAAGGAAATTTAGACAATACTGTTTTAAATCATGTGATATCAATATCATTCTAAAGGTATATAGTCTGTAATTATAATCAAGATAGTAGATCATTTACATTTTTTTAGAATATAAACCTATTGATAGGTTTATATTTTGGACACCTAAATTTTGTTCTAAATATTTCAAAGACACATTACATTAAATAATACATCTCACTTAATTATAGTTTTGTTTGTTACTGTAATGTTTTGAATAAGTTTCTATTTATATACATTCCTTTAGTTACATGGTTTTTATATAAAATATCTCAGTTACTCTATCTTAATATCATTAAATTTAGTATCATTCAAAAAAAAATAAAATATTTTATCAAATAAAATCATTATATATTTATATTATATTATATATGTTTTCTTTTATTTGTTTTTACAATAGTGTGAGTAATTATTTATAGTTTATAAAATAGAAATCTTCCCTCCCCCACATGTAGTTCATCATTCAATGATCATGAGGTAAAAATATGATTAGATGAATCCAAAAATCATTTATAATAAAAATAAAAAAATAGAAATAATATGGTGATAGATAATGAAAAAAAGGAGATAATATTAATAAATGATAAATAATCAAGAAGAACAAAAAAATACAATAGAAATAAATAAATGATGTGTACAAATGTTTTGATATAATTTTTATAAAAATATATAAGCCCTTTCAATATCATTTTCAAAATATTAAATAATGACTCGTAAATAAATATTTTAAAAATAAAATGTATCAATAATGGAATTTCGAAAATACATTATTTTAATGTTTATGAAAAATGGTGTGAAAGATAAAAAATGATTCTACATATTATACATAAACATTTTAATAATGTTTTGAGTATTAGAGTAAAAAAATTGATAAATGGAATATAAAATACATTTAAAATAGAAATATTGAATTATGTACAATAAAATTCATAGTTAACATCCAAAATAATAGATATAATGATTTCTTAATAAATAATTTCAAAAAAGTATAGAAATATTCAAAATGGGAAGTGTAAATTTACACTTATAATTTTTTGTATTAGAAATTAATTCTAAATAAAAAGGGTGAAAATTAGATTGAAGTGGAAATAAATTTAAAACATGGGGTTTAAAAAGTGTAAGTTAGTTGATTAAATATAACCAAAATATGTGTATACGGTTCAAGAAAATTGAGAACAACACGATTAAAGGGGATTGAGTCAAGAAAACCTTTACCATAAATTTCTTATTTTTCAATACACTCTACCTCAACGTACAATAAATTTAGATATATTATTCATCTATATCAAAACATTATTTATATGTAGTATATTAATAACATTCATTTTTATTTAATACCCACCTTTTATTCATTTCTAATAAATATTAAATATTATGTGTTAATTGTTCAATTGGATCCACTCTTTCTTTAGTATAATGAAATTTGACCTTATTCCTTGATCATGTGTTAATCACATACATAATGTTCATAGAAAATATATTGATATTTTTTATGGATTTATGGAGTCTAATATTTTTTAATAAGTTTTATTATTATTATATTTATTAATTTTATAAAATTACTCTCTTTGGGATTGAATTATTAAAAAAATCTAGTTATATTTAATAATTAGTAGACTATTTTATAATATCAATTTTAAATTTTTAACAAAAAACCAATTTATCATAAATAACATATATTTAAAGTAGTGTTTTTATACCCATAACTGATGAAAAAATTTCAACATCTTTCATGTGACTAGTTGAAATAATCCATACAATAATAAGATACAATAAATGAATGAAGATGAATATACTTTTATGTATTTATAATATAAACTATATATAATAATGTTTATATTTATATAATTTTATTAAATTTATAAATAAAAATAATTATAATTTAGTGGAAATTATTAAGTGAAATTATTATGTAAAAGATAATATAAACTATGTAATGATGAATCATCCCTAAAAGTTATTCTTTAAAACGATGAATTTCAAACATAGTCTTTTGACTGAGGACCCCCAAATGGGATAGATATAATTTATGAAGATAATTTGGTTATTGTAAGAATATATAACATAACCTTAAGTGTGTCATTAAATTTGGGGAATATGTTCCTTTTTTATATTATTTTTGTTTTATTCTAAGAAATATATATCCTTTAATGCGTAAGGAAAGTATTTTTTGGAAAATGTGACTCAGAGATGCACAAATTACGAGTATAATTAATCAATTGCTTCGTAAAAAAATATCACTAATTTAATTTTAAGACTTTATTCATATTACCCATTATTTTAACAACTTATCTCATTTTACACTTTTCATTCAAAACTCACTTTTACCGCTATTACATATTTTTTTACCAAAATAATATTAATATTTATTAATTGCATATTCTGATTCATAATATTAAATAAAGTTTTGATAAAAAACTCTAAAATAGTTAAAAAATAATTTTAGAATAAAATACCCATAATTCAATAATTCTTTTTTAAGAAAATATTTATCTTTACAAATTAAATTAATTTTAAAAAATATCATTCCAATTGATAATAATTGCACGAATCAAAATTTATTATTTATATATATAATTTTTTATATATATTAATAAAACAATAAATTTTTAATTTTCATTGTATTTTGTAAATAGATATGAATAATTCATAATAATACTCATAATGTTATTTGTAATAAAATACATTTTTAAAATATATATTTTATCACATTCACAATATCATATTTATTGCATAAAACCATATATGTAATTCACACCACAAGAATATTTCATAATCCTTTCGGGTAACCCTAACAGTTTTGTAATATTAATATGATCATTTAAGATACATGGATAATATAGTGATCTTCAAATAATTTGAAATATCCCAATAATAATTTAACTCATGTTCTATATGTTTATCTTTAGTCTGGGCTTGGTCAAGGGAAAAACCTTGTGAGGCAACCTTCTTTCGAGTCTTCGAAAATGATCCCCTTGTAGATGGATTTTTATTTATGCCATTTGACCTCCCCATTTATCACATGTGTCACAATGTCATTACTTCTATTTATACTCACCATATACCGAACTATATTATAATAGTCACAATTCATGATTACATTGATAATTGTTCTCATACTACATAATATTTCCATATAATTGAATATTTTATTTAATTAATAACCTTTCTTAATGTTTATATATATTCCAATTTTTTTTATCTTCAACGTGGATAATATTCCAAAAAATTATTTATAACTAATAGTCATATAAACAAAAATTCATATTACTTATTTTCATCCCTATATATGATAATGCATAAATCTGTAAAATTAATTAATTATATTTAGTCCTCTAAATTTATACAATATATCTACTATATTTTTTATTTCTAGAGTTATATATAGTGATATAATTGTTATATAATATATAGTGAAATAAAATTTCGTAAAACCATTTTATTTACTTATGGTTTTACTACACATGTAACTTTCTGAATTTTGTATCAAACATATTTCAAATGATGTGGTACTATTTTTTTATTATTATTTTATATAACCATGAAATAAAATATTTATTTATTTTTTCAAGGTATTGATTGTAAGAGAATTTATCTACAACATCTTAATTGTCTAATTTTATTTCATTTGAAAACATATATGGTAACACATCCTATAAAAAAATTCTTGCATGATATTCATTACTCATAAAAATAAGTGAGTGTACCTTTTTGTAATAACATCCTTTTTCCCATGTCACGTTAGAAAATTTTATTTTTTGAAAAAAATTTAACTAGGTGGCTGATTTTATTCATAGATCATTGTATCCATTATAAATGATCTCCATCAATCTCACCTTGTAAATGAGATCATGTTTCAGGTGTACAACTTTTATTTTTAATACATATGAAAAACAATTATTTACATCATTAACACATATGCATGAAACACATCATATACTTGTGATATATTCTATACAAGTGCTATTTAATATAATATTCTCCCCACATGATCAAAACTCTCAAGGGTGGAAATTTATCTAGTCCTAAAATTTTGATTTTTTCTGATTCTCAAGATTTTCTTCTAACAAAATTTTCGAAATATTCATTTTTATCTAACAAAGAACTCAATATATCTTTTTTTCAGAATATCTCATATATCAACACTATTATTTTTTATATTAGATAATTCAGTATATATTATCTATTATTTCTAGAGGGTTATATAATCATATAAGAATTTTATATATAATTTCATCATGACAAGTAGAATTTCTATATCTATTCCCATATTAAGCATCAAAAGTATCTTTGTAAATGATTGAGTGTAAAATTTTTTATATAAGAACATGTGAGTAGATTAATTTGATACCAACATACATTCAAATAAATGGAACATGATATCACCATAAATTCCAATTTTACAATAATATTTTTATATTATCCACATATTTTAGTATTATATTATTTTTGAACGTTTAAATATATATCCCATTTTTATTTAGGCCTTCTCTCGAACATTAATGTAAAAAATAGATCAATATATGATTGAATATATTATTCCAATAAATAGAACATTACTCCTTCATTAATTTATATCCTAAAATGTTCTTGGGGTGAAAAATAATCTCAAATAGAAGTAAAAATATCATAAATTGTCTTTTTTCTAGACTGGTCTTTAGAATACATAAAAAATACATTGAGATGTTCCCCCATTCTTATAATGAAATGGGGGAAATTCTATCATCCCATTATAATGTTAAATTTCAACTTTATCTAAATATTATACTCTACACTGGGACATATACTATTTAAACATCCTCTTAAATGTGTTTTACAATAAACTCTCCCCTTTATCTCTATATATATTTATTCATAAATAGTGAATTTTGAATGGTTTAATATATCGATCATTCAAAATATCCTTACTTTTTTCTAACATTGATGGGACACATATTCATGTAAATAATTTATGAAACCATGTTTTTTAAAATTGAATAATAAAAATACTATATATAATCAATAGAATATTATTTTATTCTATTTTTCCTCATTGATCTTTATATCGATAGAAGGTTGAGAATCAATTTTGGAAAAGTAGAATTTTTTCACCAACATTAATATTTCTATGTTCATCCATTGCATATAAATAAATTTTGGTTTCTTTTAATTCTAATCATTGATAATGTATCATAAACCATTATACTAAGATAATTATCTACATTGTTTAATTCAATGTTATGTTAATATGTTAAAAAAATATAATCCAAAATATTTACAACTGTATCCTTAGGGACAAGGTCATCTCCATCCATGTGAATATATATCATAAGCTCTTCAAATTGGTATTATATTATTTTTATCATATTATCTATATTTCTATTTTATTCATAATGAAAAAATTATTAGGACTAATAATAAGTTATTCATCGAGTAATTGTTTATAAGTAAATTTAATTGATTCTATGAATTGGATTTAAATTTATCATTTTACAAGATAACACAAAACTAGACATTTTTAGAAGTATTATTTTATATTAAATATGCTTCCCCATTGTAAGGTACTATGATAATAGGTGTAGTGACAAACTATTTCATAAATAAATTAAATATTCCTGCATATTCATTAAACAAAAAATACGAAAATACCCTCTATGTAATAAGAATTAATGGATTTTATGATCTTGGAAAAATTAAAAAACAACATCCATATAATCTATATAATCATAGAAAAAATGGATTTTGGTGATTGTTTTAGCTTTTCTCTTTATTTGGTCACCTTTATCAATGCATAATATATAGATATAACCACTCTTGTGAGTTCCTAACATAAGAATGATTTTTTTTTCTAAATCCCACACCTATTGAAATTACCATAAAATTACTTATCGGTATATTTTTTATAAATTCCATCTTAGTTATATCCTCCTTGTTCACCCTTAGTTGGTGATATCCAACACAATAATCCTCAATGTAAAATTACACATCGACATGATTTTTAAAACATAGGTCATAAATAAGGGTAATAGACACATGTTCTATATCATCGTCTTCTTGATCTCATGATAATCAATGAATATTTTTGTTGCAGCATCATTTTTCACTGCATATTGTATAAGTTCCCCCTATAGTGAATCACATGGTAATATAAAATCCTTACCTAAATATTATTATTGATTCTTCATTACCTTTTTCAATTAAAATTGGGATACTCTGTAAAGAATCTCTAATAAATATATAATATTATTCGTAAGGTCAATTGATAACTCTCCCCTCCCAATTTTTTAAAATACCATTAAATTATTCTAGAAATACATTACAAATTCCATTAAAATGTATTATAATAAATACTGGGTATCTCCACCAACCATTTTACTTAATTATACCACATTATTCATTATGAAGACCAATATTATGGAATTTATTTCTTGGTGATGTTCATAAAAAATGATTGATATATGATTGCCATATGAGTTCATATATAATGTGATATCTCTTTATCGTACGGTTTCATTTAGTGTCTAGACAGAGAGAGTTTATTCATGTACATCATTGCATCAAATTCTTCCAAATGAAAAATTATTATATTTATAGGTAATAGCATTCCAAAAAACCTCAATTAGTGATTTGTGATTCACTAATCATCTCACCACTGGGTTATTTAAATTCAATATATAATTAGTAGAGTGGTTAATCTAAATTTTGAAGAATGTTAAAATATATAAAAGAATCTATTAAACCATATCCAAGTATGATATTTGTAAAGACCTGTCCCATGGGGCATTTGTTGGGACTACCCCAAGCCAGTCTCTTGAAGGCCATGGGCTAGCGACTAGTACCGAAGGCGTCAACCTGCAAGTGAGAGGCATTAGCCAAGATACATGTACACACACACATGCCCAACCAAGTCCCAACTCACAAAAGGGAAAAAAATTCTACTAAATAAATTGAGTGCAAGTACATGTGAATGAAAGTGGGAAATAATACTAACCCAAGAAAACGTACTGAAAACTGTAAAGTACGAAATGTTCTCTAATGGAAATCTATAGTAAACCCCACCTGATCATTGGAGTAGTGAAGCTACTGGAATTCGAAGTAGTATGTCATATCCACCTAGTCATTCTAGGTCCCACCAGGTCATAGGCCACCAATTCTACCATTGTTGCATCCGTTCGTCCTATCTGCCTGAGAAACCCTATCGAAACGTCAATCATCATCACCCGAAAAAACACATGGGGAAAAGCCAGTGTTGGGATGAGTAACATAGTACTCAGTAGGGACCCCAAAAAAAATAACACACAACAAATCATCATTTTAATGTCCTAAACACAATTAAAATCACACGTGGTATATTCTAGTGAAGAAATAGTACCATCATCACTCACAAATTTCAAAATCTAATTCCACTAGATAACACCTGCTCTATCAAGTATTGTGGGAATTCTGGGTCATGAAGATCCATTTCCCCCTAACCATGAACTATTTTAGTACTCATCCTTGATATGTACCGCGGTTTTGCTGGGTCACACAGAGCCTCTACCCACCGTGGGCCTGCCAGGTCAAACCCTGCCCACTACCACCATGGTCGAATTGAGATCCTCTACCCATCGAGTACCATGGGTCAACTAGGTCACAATGATCTGATCCCCTTTGTGGGCATGCAAGTTCGAACAGAGTCACTTCCCACTTGGCCATCCTCAAGTAGTCTTCAAGTCTCAGCAAACTGCATGGTTCCATATGTCCAGAGCTTGAGAAAACCACTATTCATGCCATTTGTTTTATCTCAACATCTATGAAAGTTACCACAAATAATTCATAAAGATCCACATCCTCAATAGGGTCTCAATGCCTCAAAAGACCCAATAATCAGAAATGCGGCTTCCATAATACATGAATTTTAGTAACCAGGGGGTCAGATGTGATGTGACCCAGTTTGACCCGGTCAGACCGACTCAACCAACCTAGCTCAGGGGTAACACTTACCTCGGTTCCTTTGGATAGACCCGACGTGACCTATTGTGGGTATGGATTGGTCTGGTCTAGCCTTCCCATAAGTCCAGGCCATATAGGCCTCGTAGGACCCAGCCCACTTGGCTGAGGTTCCAGCCAGCTGAGTCACCTGGCAACCCAGCCTAGTCAGTCTCGGCTCGAAGAGGTCACTGGTCAGGCCCATTGGTATTGTCTTACCCATTGGGCATGGTTCTGGCCTACTGGGTAGTGGGACGGTCATTGCCCGGTGAGCCACAGGTCTAGCCTCTCATGCGGGTCCAGCCCACTGGGGGTTTATGCCCTATCCGTTCTACAAGAGGCTGACTGGTCCGCCTTGCTGGACATGGATGAGAGCCATGTTTGTGCCCCTCCATCACCTTGTATGGTCTCTGAGGGGTGCCTCCTCCACCATGGTCAAGAGACTACAGTTTGTCTCACAAGATGTGGCTCGGTGCCCCATATGCTTCCCTGAGACACAGTCATGTGGCCGCATCCGCCACCTCCATTCTTCATCTCAGCCAGCGGCTTCTCCTAATTCATCGCAGCCCCATCCAGCAGCGGCCTTTGGTTCAGAATGCCATCATGGTTTGTCCCATCCCACCCATGACCACTGATGTTGGCCACCGCAAGAAGTCATCGGTTCTGCCCCCGTCATTTCTATCTCTTCATATTCTTCTATAGAACAACGGGTCTACACCGATGGTCTGTTCTTCATGAAAATTGTGCATGCGTTTTCGGGTAATCATATTCTCCTCTGTGATGGTATCAAAACTGCCTTTTCACCGATTTGATTGATTTTCCATGATGGAAAACCAGAACTGAGTGCTCGGTACATGTTTGTGTATGCCCAGAACCTCCAAAATTAATGTTTACAATACATGCATTGTTTGAGGATTTTAATATGAACAAAAATGATATTTAAATTCCGAAAAATGAAACCTCAAAGGATTCACCCTCCCACAAGAACTCAGAGTCCTCTGATTAACATGTTCGTGGGATAATCCAGGTTATTCATTTAGAAATCGATGGGGATAAAAGAATCAAAACCCCCTACCTCTTTGATGTTTTTCAATACGTTTTTCCTCAAGGGTCTAGACGTTGTTGTCGGTTCATGGATCTGATCTTAGACAGCCCTGAAGAATAAGATGAAGTTTTTTCAGCGTTCTTCATTCATTACTGAGGTGGATGTTCGACAGTGGTTTACCAGAGATTCCTCCAATTTCTTTAATCCATAATTTCTCAGTGCGTGAAATTATAAGTAGGAGTATGTCACATCATTCACATTATGATGTGATTTCACTTCATTACACTATTTTATTTAATAAAAAACATTGATGTTACATGTCAATAAAGCGTCATTACATTGAGTGTTTAATAAGACATTAATGATCCTCGTTGTTACGAATCATTGTCGTCCTGTCTCTACCTCTCAATGCCATCATTTTCCACACCAAAGTGAGAAAGAAAATATATTAATTCATTTAAATTACGTTATCATTTATTTGTGAAAAATTATGGGAAATAACATTTCTACTCAACCCTTTCTAGCCAAATATAATTTATTTCTTGGCAAATCCTAGAATTCTAAGATCAATAGTGCCCTCAGATTTTTCACCTAAAAAACTGTTAAAAATATAGAATATTCTGCTCGCACGTTTACTGAATGATCCTTAAAACGTTAATAATTATTTTCTAGGCTCTCTAGGCCTCAGAATTCAGTTCCTTCAAATTTCACAATCTCGAAATAAATCCATATAAAGAAACAAAATTACACGGAAATTTTGAGATGTTACATTCTTCACACATTATGGATTTTTTTTACCAATATCTAATACAATAACTAATAAAAAAGATAATGGTATTGAATACAAATCAGAGCATCTCAATACCATGTTATATCCTAGAGATTCTTGTGCTACCATCAAATGCAAAATAGAAGAATCAACCTTCCAGGGTGGACCCACTTTTCTCGATCCTCTCTCTCCTCTGGGAACTCCATAAATGTAACCCCATCATTAATGTCCAGGTTACCCCAGTTGATGATTGGTGATAGATCATACACGTACCTCATAAGGTGTGACACATGGAAACCATCATACTACAGGAGCATATGTGGGGGATGAGATAGATGGTATGCCAACTCACCAACTTTGCTCAGGATATGAAAATGTTTGATGATCCTTGGAGATAGCTTATTGCCACAGCCAAATCTCTGAAATCCTTATCTGGGTTAGACCCAAAGGAACCCTTGATATCCCTCCTCAAACACCATGATTTTATGTCTCATATTGGAATAACACTTATACCTTCTTTCCGAAGTTCTCATCCAATCCTAGGTGATCTTCACCTTTTAGTTGGTAGCTCGTACCAACTATAGAACCATGATTGCTGACTCCCCTAGGACTTTCCATCATATTTCTAACCTACAAGGCCCCATGTACAAAGCCTCATATGGTTCCATGCCAATTTTCGACTGATAGTTGTAGTTGATTGAAAAAAATACTAGGGGAAGGTGGTCCACTTAACCACAACCAAAGTAAAGGACGCAAGAACAAATCATGTCCTCCAAGTACTGTATGATCTTCTATATCTGACCATCTGTTTGGGGATGAAGATCTCCGCTCATGTGTAACTTTGTCCCAAATTACTCTTGTAATTCCTTCCCCAACCGGGTTATAAAGTGGGTGTCACAATCGAAAACTATAGTCGAAGGAACCCTATGATGAACCATTATCTCATGGACATTGAGGAATCCCATGCCCTCTATCGTTCCATACTCTTGGATGGGTATGAAGTGATCCAACATTGTGAGTCAGTCAATGATCACCCAAATAGGGTCCTGAACTCTAGATGTATATGGTAACCCCGTCACAAATTACTTCAAGGTACTATTCCATTTTCACTCTAGTACCTCAAGTGGATGATATAAGCCTATTGGAACCTGGTGCTCGGCCTTCACTTGCTGACATGTGAGGCATTGTGAATCGAACTCTACCACTGACTTCTTCATCCATGTCTACCAATACTAACAGTAGAGATCTTGGTACATCTTTTCTACTCCTTGGTGTAACTCTATAGGGGGATTGTGGATCTCCCTCAATACCTCTTACCGCAACTCCACTGGTACTAATGTGCACCCACAGAAAAAATGATGTGCTCCCCACATATTTAAAATCCATCAGGAGCCTATCCTAAGGATATCTAAGTTCGTTGGGCCACGCAGTCAACACCCTAAATTTCTTCCTCCCAGACTTGCTTTACGAGTGGGACAGAAAAAGAAACCACATATAGGTTAACATGTTCACCATCCTCCACAAGGGATACCTTCATCGTAGATAACTACATTGTCTCCTCACTCAGTAGCTGCAACCTAGTCCCCTTACTGAGCATATCTGCCACCACGTTCCCCTTTCCAGTAGTATATTCTATCTCTAAATCATGGTCCTAGATGAACCGTATCCATTTCCACTGTCTCGGGTTCATGAACTTTTGGGAGAAGATATAGATGGGGCTCTTGTGGTCAGAGTAAATAGTAAACTGCTCACTTATCTAGTAGTGCCACCAAATCCTCAACACAAAGACCAATAACGCCAATTCAAGGTCATGGGACACGTAGTTCTACTCATGCTACCTCATATTTCGTGAGTAATAGACGATCACCTCTTGCTAAAACATTAGGACACAACTGAGCCTGGTGCATGATGTGTCTCAGTAAACTACATACCCAAATACCTCCTCTTGTAGTGTCAATATGGGGGGCACTAGTTAGTCTCCATCTCAGCTAATGGAAACTCTTCGTGCATTTCTCCATCCACATAAAGGGCTATCCCTACCATGTCAATGCTGATAATGTTTTTCGTTCCCTGGAAAAGTAGGGCGTGAACCTATGATAGTAACCAGCCAGCTCCAAGAATATGTACCCCTCAGTCATGCTCTTGGGAGACTCACAAGAAATCATATTGTTTTGGATCGGTTTCGAAACGCCCAACAACTCAGTATCCGAAGATGTGTGGACCTATATTCCAAAGGTAGTTGTTCGCTGGGTGATTTGGCTAGCAACACTTAAGAACTCACATTGTTCGAGAGGATGGGAAGTCAGGATCATCACACCCTTTTGGGGGGAATTATTTCCTTTTCCAGGACTCTCTTATAGATTTAAGACATATTCATATGTTCGCGAATCATTGGTTTATACCCACTCAAAGTATCCACGGATTACTCCTGGTTATAAATGGTCAGCTGAATACAGGGGTTCGGAATCATTTAGGCCCTAGGTTTACCATCCCTCGTGGAATTAATGACCCCGAAGAGGCTCGACTCATTGGGATGACGCTGATTTAAAGCCTCATAACTGGGCGCTCTAGACTTTATTTTCATCCAGGGGGGACAGATAACGACTTGATCGTTTGGATCAAAGCCATGATACGGGCTTCCTACGTATCCTCATGAGAGGAATCAAAATCCACGTAGTTCGGTGGGCGTCTCGAAAAACTGACGTGAAGATGGACCGAGTGTCTGATGGGTAATGGGCTTGAACCTCATGGTGGCTTCTTATGTACCATGCCTTAATATGGATCAATGTCATCATATTTCGCGTGGGGTGGTGTCAGGGTCGGTGCTTACTCTAAGCCCACGTGAGTCATGCTCGGTGTGAGAAACAAGAGGCAGTAGTGCCCTGATGATCACATCGCGAATGGTGTGTCTATGAGAAGTGGGGTGGGGATTACGCCTGGAGTATCCCACGAAGTGGAGATTGGGACTTACTCCAAGATGGAGGCCTGATGGCAACAAAGCGTAGCAGAAGATGGATAGGGTAACCCCGGTGTCCATTTCCCCTCTGGGTCCTTGGCACTGGGGAAGTATGAAAGTTCATGGGTTCCACCTTCTTCAAGAAAGGCTAGGGGATTACACCAAGGAGGCATCCCATGGAGATTATGCCCAAAGGTAGAGGGACTTGACACCGAAGAAGAGGAGAAGCACGCTTCCCTATCCTTCCCTTCCATGGCCATGGGCGCGGGGATGTGCGGAGTTGAATGATTTCATCCTTCTGATGGGTAGTCTTCCACTCCCCATGGAGGGGGGAAGAGCCCAAGTCCTAACAAGTGGACGTGAAGAAAGTGGACCCCCGAGCATGGACTCTGCACTACTGTGGGTATTTGGACACATGAGTGACTCGGGAACCTGCTCAAGGGCCAGGGAAACCCCTTCACCCAATCCCACCGTGGGTATGTGAACACAAAATGGCGCACTGATTTTCTTGAAGGGTGCATCATATGGGTCAGGTGGCTCTGGTGGAGGACTCAGCTCGGGGTCGATGAATGGGCCAATGAGGGGGTAATGAAGGGTCAAACCAGATTGGAAGGATTTTATCTGGCTCAAGGAATGGGAACCCTGATGAATTTGGCAGGACACACAAGTGTATGAGGGGCAGCGTCCTTCGCGTAGGGATGTGCTACATGGCTGTAGAGGCCGTCTGCAAACCAGGGTGGTTCGTGGACTGATGGGAATCCTGTGAACTACGGTGGTTCATGGCTTTGGGTTCGGCCCGCATACCAGGTTGGTATGCTGAGGGGTCCACACGAGCAGCGGCGGCCGAGGGAGACGCCTGTCGGAAGTTCTTCGGCCAGGGCTTCACTCGCGTAGGAGGGTGCTACACGGTGCGACGGATTGGAAAAGGGGGATAAACTCCCTGGTCCGCAAGGAGTGCATCCGCAGAGGGGCCATGGTTCACGATCTTCTTTTCTTTGTTATTTTATGTTTGTTGTTCACCAAGTTCTTATGCGTTTTTTGTTCCATATTAATTCATTTCCATCTTTATACCTGTTTTGGTTCCCAAATTGTAACTTCCCTATTTTTCGAAATCCTAAGATCTTTCCTTCAAAATCATTCCACCAGAATCTGATGGATCTCTCTATTCCCCTCCTCTTCCTATTCCCTCTCCATATGATTGTATAGAGTGGTGAAATAGATGTATCTATGGTCATGAGGAACCTTTTGCAGAGACCCATGACCATAAACATAGTTTATGGATGACTTGGTCAATCCGACAACTCGCGGGGGCATTGAAAGCACATCCCCTTCGAACCAAACTAGCTCGGGGAGTGCTTCGTGGCTGCCCAGGTTTCTGCCTCCATTCTGCGAATGACAGTGGATGCGGACTGGGCCGGTTGACGCAGTTCAGGATGGTGGACAGGCTTGGAGCCCATCCTGCTTCATGCCCGCAGAGGATCCTCGCCTCCGTTCCGTGAACAACAGTGGTCCGCAGAGGGGGCCCTTCGCGGAACCAGCCGCGTACCATTATCTTTGGACCGTATGTGGACTGGTTTGTCTTGTGCCATCCTTTGAGTATTATCCACACTGTTCCACAATTATTTGGGGAAAATTTTATAGAATCTCCCTTGGATTATAGAGTATTATCATTCCCCTTTGCGGATTTTTCAGGACACTACAAATGCCCCCCATCGGAATGGGGTCCGATTGGGATGAATATGAGACTATTCCGATGTAGAGTGGTCCTGAAACATTAATGTTATGCAGTATAGGTTTGGACCCAATAGGGGACCAGGTCTATAAATACGATTGTCCTTCCTTTTTCTTTAACCAAATTCTTCACGAAACCAGAGCTCTGTTGCTTTTTTTGTCTCTGTGTGCTAGTTCATTCGAGAAAGGCCTGGACCGCGAACCGACTACCGCTTTCGTGAACCATTCCTTATTCGCGCCAGCATTAACTTGTAGACCAACCTCCCAGACATGAACTAACACTCTTAATTATTTAAAAATTATGTCACGATGGGCTCCGAAGAAACTCGCTCCGTGGTTTTGATGGTCGGCGGACTAAAATCTTCCAGACATTGAAAATTTCTTAAGTCTTCCAAACCTAAAAATTTAAATCTGGGATTAAGATTCTGCGAAGCAACCTAGTTCGTTGTTTTTGGGCCTATGCTCCGCGGGATAGAGTTCCGCGGACCTCTTCCGCGTAGGGTTGGTTCGCGGGATGCAGTCATCACGAACCACATTTTGAGGCCTGCTCACGGACCTTGTCATGAAGGATTCTGGAATCCTTTTCCATATGCTTGGTTTTTTGTCCAATTTTATTATTCTAGACTAACTATTTTTCTGGTTTTCATAATCCATGGATAAAATATGATTCCTCCTCACCCTGCCCTCAGGCCTTCTACTGAGCTTCTCTCAATTAGTGATCAATGACTAAAGGATGTGGCTAGCTCTGTCAATGATGGAATCTGCCAATCCCCACTATACCCCGTCCTTTCTGAAATTCTCTCTGAGTCACAGCGGGAGTACCCCTTTTGCAATAGCCTTCCCGCCTACGGGTTTGGTTTGCTTTCCAATATAACGATTCTGGTACCATCTCTGGACAACAATCCTACTACATGGATTTTTACTAGTACAGTCCCTCTAACTATGATATCTTCTAGAGGGTGGCCTGTCCTAAAGGATACAGCTTCTAGATCTGTGTTGAATCACCTTCGTGTGTCCCCTATAAGAGAAAAATGCCAGCAGGAGGGGCAATTCACTATTACTGGAGCATTACCTATAACGCTATGGTGAATAACTAGCATGGCTGGTCAGTGGACCGGGACCTCCGGCCCTAGGGGGGCATTTTGGTCCATGGACTGGGGGTGGCACTTCTGGGTTCGCCAGAGTTGTGTGGAGTTTAATGTGGGATTGCTAGCTGTGGGCGTATATGAGGCTGCCTGGGTGTTCCAGACCTATACACATCGGCCCCATTCCCTTGCCAAGTAGCTTATGGGTCGTTGGAGTCCGGATACCAATACATTCGATCTGGTCCACGTGGAGGTGGGTATCCATCTTTTGGATGTTTTCCAGGATTCAGGGGTCCCCATAGTTGGAGGTATGTATGACGAATTCTTGTCTCCCCCTTCTGTGTGGGACAACGATGAGAGGACTCCTCCATTGGTGAAACATCTTATTGACCAGGCCTGAGAGCATTCGAAGGATACGTCTCCAAAACAGCTTGTCCCATATCGTGAATGGTTCAAGGATTTTTCCAGAGAGAGAAAGTTCATGGATCTTCCACGCAATCCCATGACCTGTGCTACGATGGAGTCCTGAAGGCAGAGGGGCGGCTATTGGCTGATCTTGGAGGAAGGACAGTTCAACGACTGGGGCTAGGAGCATGTCCCAGACATTGATCAGTTGCTCCATCTAGAGGCGTTTCTGGCCATGTTCTTGAGTGGCCAGTTGTTTCTCATATGAGATACTGGTGGCATGTGGGTGTCGATTTCTTTTATGGCGGAACAACATGCTACTTTCAACGTCATCAACTTGGTTGTCCCAGTACTGGATAAGATTTATCAGTTGCTGGGAAATATTACCGAGGGGAATCAGCCAAACTAAGTAGATGGACCTTTTAAAATCCTCTAGGGATGGTTAGGAGTGCATATCAATAACTACTACAAATTCATCAACTATATTTAGTTTCTAGGCACTGCATTCCGGACATCCATGCAAATGACCAACCAGGTTATGCATGAAGAGTGGGTGCCCAAGAGAAGGATGGACAACAGACGGTTCAGAATATGCACATATTGTTGAGTTGGATCTCGGGTTATGATCATTTCAATTTACAACCATATCCCTCTCTGACAAGTGCAATTACAAATACAATATCAACGGATTTTGGCAAGTGGGGATACCTCTTTTCCCTCCGAGAGGGAATTCAGGTGGCTCGTATCGGTGGGGGACAGATCTGTGAGGGGTACACGCCTTGACGATTTGGATGTCAATTTGGTTATGTCTATGCACTGTGTCCTCCCGCACTCAATGGCGCCCGCGACAACATCCATTTAATGGTATCCAGACAACTAGGGTTAATGTTTACCCAGGAAGATACTGGCTGCGAGGTTATGAATTCCGCACTTGGAAACTCCATGCCTTTCTATTCCAAGAGCTATGCCGACTACTGGGTGCAATCAAACCCTAATGGCCAGCTAGGGCTATGGGTTCCCACTATCTCAAGTCCTAAACCATCGAAGGGAAAGAAGAAGTGAAAGGGGGACAGTGCTTCAACCAGACACGGAATGGTTCTTCACAACCCTACCGGTCCCTTGCTTCTGGAAGAAGATTTTAATGGACATAGGTGTCTCATCTCATACCCTTGAAGCTACATGGAGAGAGTTGGTTATTCTTGTGGATTCTGCCTTTTCGACAGCTTGGGGTCAATGGGATGAATTCAAATGTCAGTTATCCTTTCGTAGCCATTACCCCCGTTCTTTGTGTCAGTATCTCCTAGAATCAGAAGTGGCATTTAATGGGCTGGGCTATATATCTGCCTCTGTTGAGATTCTCTATGATGTGGACCCAGAGAGGGCTGATCAGTAACTCTAGGACCTAGAGTCCTACATTTATGCATGCTATGGTTATGGAGTATTAACCCACCGAGTCCATTCCATGATGCGATTGGTGACTGATAAGGAGGGGGAATAGAGTGATAACTCTTAAGGTGGTGTTGATTTTGGTGGTCCCCCTAATGAGGATGATGTAAGGTAATTCCTAACCCACCTGCTCGTGATTTCCCACCCATAGGTATCTCCAGAGAGTTCTAGGGTGGGGGCGAGATTCGGAAAACAAACAAGACCATCGGAACCCCCACCGGCCCCTGCCGCTACCCGACCTTCTCAGGTTGATCCCCCTCGTCTAGTTGTTCCTATTACGGCTGCATTTCTGGGAACATAGAGAATTTAGGATTACCTGAGGTCTAATGGCTCAGATGAAGAGGTTTTGGGGGTTACTCCAAATGGGCCCTCATGAGCTTCCGGGTATTGGGACTATCTTCGCTCTACCCCACTTTCTACCGGAAGAGGATCTAGATGAAATAGTCACCTAATTGAAGGAGATGGATTCATACATTCATTCACTCCGGAACTGGATTTATGGGTCTACCTAGGTGTCCATGATGATAATACATCCCAAAACATCCGATACCAAAGAAGAGGTTTCCCAGATCTTCCATTCCGGCTTTCCTCCTCCTTTACGGTGAAGTTTCTAAAGTTTCTTCTCTTTAGGTAGGGTGCCGAGGAATCCCAGGGGGAAATTCCTTCCCCAAAGTATACTCCCTATGGTACTGCAGTAGGTAAAAATGTGTTTTCAGCTATGTTGATCATCGAGGGGGGGTCTCCTGGTGTAGCTGAGCTCATGGAAGCGATCGTTGCGGACCCTACTAGGGTCTTTCCTCATCTAGCTCCTCTTAGAGTCCTCAGCAAAGAACTGTCCCCTAGGAAGATTTAGAGACGTCAGCAGGTGTCCTGTTTATCAGAACAGCTCAGACAGTGGACCTCAGGTAATCATGACTTCTTGTTTCCTCGATTACCAACTTGTATATTCTGATTCTGCCAGTTATTAATTGTTTTAGAGCATGGTGTAGGGCCACTCGGAGACCTAGCCGTGGATACCCCAGCGGTTGTACCTTATACCCCTTTATCATTCGCGTGATCACCTACAGCCACACATGAGCGTGATGAGATGGCGTGCCCTGCTGAAGGGGATAGTGATATAGAATCTTTACTTATTACTTCATCAATCAGAGATATGTTAGAGGAAGAACAGTTGGAATTCGAGACTCCCACTAATCATACGGCCTTTATAATTGTGGGGGAGGACGGAGATCCCATTATTACTGAAGAGGCCCCATATCCGACGATGCCAGCCGCCTCAGACCCAATGGATGTCGTGGCGATGGAGGGAGAGCCTTCCATCCGACCAGGTGTCAGAAACCCAGAGCGGGCCATTATTTTGTTTACCGGGGGAGTGATATCCCCGGGAATGATCTCTATAGCCGACCGCTTGGGGGAATTTTTGGGAGTTGCTAGACTCGATTATGGCCTTAGGTCCTGGACACCTTTGGGGGTTCCCAGGACTCCCTTTCCACTTGAAGATATAGCATCTTTCTCGAGTGGACGTGGCGGTGAATAGATTGAGGATACCGACGCCTTGATGACCAGGGGTAAGATCCTCAATCACTTTCCACTGACTCCGTTCTCTTCCACTTTTTTATTAGGGATACTTATCTGTCTTATCGACTTTCAGGATTTAGGACCACAACCTTTGACGTTGGTGATTGTGTTGTCGGATCCGATCGTGCATGTGACCACAACAGCTGGGGGCGAAGTTGTCATAGCGCCAGAGTTTGCGGGTGAAGCCGCATCGGGTCCCTCTTTTCTGAAGATAATCCTAGAGTATGTGTCTCTATTTGGGAGTGATTCTAATCCTGATCAATGATTCATTTCACGTCTTCAACCTGCTCTCCAAAGGGAATGGGAGAAAATTTAGAAGGTGACTTCTTAGACGCCCTTGGCCGAGATGCCGATGAAATTGCCGAGGTTGCGCAACCTATTTGTTATTCTGAGATTTGACGGATTTGACTACAATGGTATTTATGATATACTAAATTAGGAGGTCTCCAACTAGGTGAGTCTTGGTGTTTTTGAATCTCACCTTTCTGCTACTCAATCTAAAGCCTACCTTTCCGCGACCTGGCAGCTTTTCCTACTAGATGCTCATGATCATGTCGGGGTGGTCACGAGGCTTCAGGGAGAAGTCATTCAGAAACTATCTCAACTTTAGGTGATGAGGAGTTACATATAGCTGTTGCAGCAGGAGGCGACTGATGTTTCAACCATACTTGATGAAGGGGAGCGGAAGATGGAGGAGGAGATGAGGGCGAGCTCGAAGGCGGCACATGAGGCAGAAGGGTTACGGGCTGGCGTAGAATCTGAGATAGCCTTACTGCAGAATCTCTATAAAGAAATCTAGAATTCTGATCATCACCTATTAAAACTTTGTGAATCCACTGAAAATATCCTATAATAACCCTTCATGCTAGAGGAGGCTCTAAATTGTGGATGCCCTTATTATCAACTTTTTTATGGAACAAAGAGATGTTTCCCCTTATCGCTCTTTTTTTCCACTTCTGGGATCTCCTATGATGGAAAATGTTTGACATGATTTCCCTATATGAAAAATCACTGAACATAGAATAATCATAGTTTTGGAAAATTGATAAAAAAAGAAACAAGCTCTAAATTTTTCCTAGATCATGGGATCCAGCGAGCATAGTGTGACTATTGCTGGGGTTTTGTAGGAAAACCCCACAATCTTTTCGTCTTCTTTTTTTTAATACCCTAATTTTGTCTGGGACCATTTGGTGTGGACCCAGTGGATATGGCCCGACTTATGCTTATGTCTCCCTTTTAGGTTTTTCGGATTTGGGGGCTTTGCGCCTCTTTTGGGGAGCGGTTTAATGTCCCGCCGACAAGACAATCATTACTGATGTTTTAGGTCGAATATTTTTGACTAGATATGGTTGGGCAAGGTCCCCGAATAGGATTGGTTGATTAAATGATGTCAAAATACCCTTCAGACGCATGTGGGGGGAACATGTTTAGATTTCAATGACATACAGGGCATGTCTCAAGGAATGGGAGTCATATCGCCATGAAGAGGTAGGAAAGCATTACCTAAGGCAGACATGTCTTTGTAAGATGGGCCAGGGGGAGATCAATATGCAGAGCCGCTGAGGGAATGGTATGCATAGTCATGCAAAGGTGTCCTTAAGTCAATGACTATCCATTTCTGATGGCCCGAGGACTTCGTGGATGTTCCATATATGGAAACCACTATTGGTGGATTGGAAAGGCTATGTGACGTCTGAAAGGGTTCGCGAACATATGTATTAATCAGAAGTGTGGATGAAGGGTCCATATCCTACGCATTTAGTTAGCATGAAGGATAGTTGGTGCTTGACGCAGTTTAAAGTTGTGCAGCCGAGACATTCTTTGAAGTGGAATGGATTCTATGGGTTCTTGGTAATCTCGTCAGAGGCGTTCCACCATATTCAGGAAGGGTTGTGAAAGAGGTTGGTCAACTGCTGCTCATAAGGTTTCTGAATCCCGGGATGGACATAGGAGCTTGGGGTCCAAGAGGCATACAGAGAGAATATTTGCATATGTAAATCATTCCTTTGGTAGATGCGCCAAGGGCGATCAATATGCAGATCCACAGAGGGAATGGTATGCATAGTCATGAAAAGGTGTCCTTAAACCAATGATTGTATTCTCCCAATAGTCGGGCAACTTCAATGAAGTATGAGACTTGGGACCACCAGGTGTGTTTTACAAGGGTTCGACTCTTTCTAGGTACAAAGTGTGATTTATGCGGAGATGGTTCCAGGATACGGGAGAAACATCTGGGCTAAATTTCTCGGGAATTGGTGAAGTCATCCCTTCTCACGCTAGTGTGAGACGGTGGTTTGTGCTGCTCTATCCCATGAACTGTGGGACAGAGGAAAACAACCATTCCTGACTGAACCCACGATAGGTTTGACCATGCAGATTTACATCGTGAGGTAAGGATGGAAGAGTTTTAAATTACATTCATTTTAACGTCAAAGGGTAAGGACGGGAAGCATTTTTGAAGATGTTGTGCATTTTAACGTCATGTAGTGAGGATAGAGGGGGTTTTTAAATATATGAAAATGATTGTGATTTAAGGTATTTATCTGTATGTTTAATGCTCAGCCTTTTGCAGTTTCTCTCCAAGTGGAAAGGACATGCTCCGTGCAGATTTAATCTTCATGCGGTAAGGTAGAAGTACAAAGGCTGCTCTTGTTCAGAATGTAACTAGGCATGAATATCTCGGCATGTCCAAGACATGGAGAGGTGTTGATGGTTAAAATCATTATTCCATGGATTCTTGGATCGGTAGAGATGATTTTGGGGCTCTGAAGCTGGTAAGCGTACAGGGCTAGGAAGAGTGTTGCCCGAGGAAATCTTATCTTTGGTAGACGGGCCAGGGGATATCAATATACATAGCCGCTGAGGGCATAGTATGAATAGTCATGCAATGGTATCCATGGGTCAATAATTTTCCACTTTTGATGGCTATGTATGGTTATGAGGATCCGCGATTGACCGTGCCAAGAAGTCTGTCATTACGTAAGGAAATATCTCGACATGATGGGGATGTTCATCCTTGGTTGCAGTTAAAGCTTGAAGAGTTCACCACACCGATTTATCATGCGCATGGGTTATACCTTTACTCCATGCAGTTTGACATCGTGCAGTAAGGATGAAGTACTCTTAGTTTAGTGGTCATAGAGTTCGGACTATTGGTTGACTATTGCTACAATTACCCGGAAGGCAACAGAGTTAGGAGGCTCTGGTATACTTTGAAAAATTGTGAGGGAATGAGGGTGTATAGTGTAACTTTGGGGTTTCTCGGATCATGAGGTATGTCTTGGAGACTCTGAGGCCGGTAAGCGTATGAATCTAAGAATAGTACTACCTGAGGAAATCTTGCCTTTCGTAGATGCTCCAGGGGCTATTAATATGCAGAGCCACTGAGGGATGCTATGCATAGTCACGAAAAAGTGTCCACGGGTCAATAACATTCCACTTCCAAAGTCCATGGATGATAATGAAAATTCTAGATTGCTCATAGTGCAGAGTTTGGAATGTGGGGATAATGGTGTCCAAGCATACAAGAAATATCTTCACCTCAATTGTCCATCGATTCAATGTAGCCCAACCCTGGCTTGATGTTCATAAAAGCATATCGTCATGTGAACCATAGGCGAATACATAGGATTACCAGGTAGGGATACTCTAGCAACATTTGGATATGAGAGGGGAATGATAATGTAACCCACTCCTCCATGAATTTTTGGACTGGGAGATATGATATTGGGAGTCTGAGGCCGGTAAGCGTACGGAGCTAGGAAGAGTACCACCTGAGAAAATCTTGCCTTTGGTAGATGGGCCAAGGGCTATCAATTTGTAGAGTTGCTGAGGGAATGGTATGCATAGTCATGCAAATGTGTACACAAGTCGATAGCTTTCCCCTTCCGAAGGCCATGAATGGTCATGAAGATCCCCAATTGACCGAATCATGGAGGCTGATGTATTCAAAGGATAAATCCAAATGCACAAGGGGTATTCCCATCTCGTTTCGACATATATCTTAGGTGGGTCACGACGATGTCAACGTAGTTTAACGTCGTGCGGTGAGGACGAAGTCTGTGCCGTTTAACATCGTGCGGTGACGAAGAAGTTTGTGCAGTTTAACATCATGTGGTGAGGAATAAGTTTTTGTAGTTTAACGTCATGCGGTGAGGATTAAGTCCGTGCAGTTTAACGTCGTGCGATGAGGATGAAGAGTACACTTGGTGTAGGGTTGGTCCGTACACTGGGTAAAATGCATTTTTGACTTTTTTTTGGGATGGATGGGCCTGGATGGGGGATCCGAGCATTGCTACATATCAAACAAGGGCAGGAATAAATCCTTACCTAGTTCTCTTAAATGTTAATACACCTCGTGCAGGTCTAGTCTGTACATGGGGGGAGAGGTCATTTTTTATCCATGGAGTTTTACGTTATGCGGTGAGGACGAGAAATACACCTCATGCGGGTCTAGTCGGTAAATGGGGGAAAGGCATTTTTAAATTTATTTGGGGATGGATAGCCTAGGATGGGGGATTCTAGCATCCCTACATATCCTGAAAGGGAAAGAATAAAGCCGTACGCAGATCTCTGAAAGGGTAATACACCCCGTGCTGGGTAGGTCCATACATGGTGAAAATGTAATTTTTATCTTCTTCTTCGTGAAGTTTAACATCATGCGGTAAGGACAAGGGATACACCATGTGTTGGCCTGGACCATACCCAAAGGAAATGGCATTTTTAACATCTTCTCCATGCAGTTTAACGTCTTGCGGTAATGAAAAAGGATACACCCTGTGCAGGTCTGGTCCTTACTTGGGGAAAGGGAATTTTTAACCCCCTTATCTTTTGGGGGGTGTCTTGGCCAGGATGGGGGGTCCTGGCGTCACTATTTATCCTACAAAGGAAAGAATCAAGCCATATATATTTATTTGGAAAATATGTGTAGTTTAACATCATGTAGTAAGTATGGGGTACTCATAGTTTAAGGTCATAGAGATTGGACTGTTGGGGCTTGGCAGTTTAACATCTTGCAGCCTGGATGATAACTAATTTTAGTTATGCCGGTGAGGATGATATAATCATAGTTTAGGGTCATAGAGCTTGGACCGTTGAGGCTTGGCAGTTTAACGTCTTTCATCTTGGACGATAACTTCTTTTAGTTATGCCGGTGTGGATGAAATACTCTTAGTTTAGGGTCATAGATATTGGACCTTTGAGGCTTGGCAGTTTAACGTCTTGCAGCTTGGATGATAATTGATTTTAGTTTTCAAAAATATTTCTTCAGAAACCTCACGTTTGTAGGAGAAGTGGTGAATTGACCGTCCATAGAGATCAGGGCTTATGATCCATTGAAGTGGAACTTGTGTATAACATATGGTCCCTCCCATTTGGGCTCCAGCTTTTAAGGATTCTTTCAGGGTATCATTGGGGTCCGGAGAACCAACACCAATTCTCCTTCCATGAAAGACCAAAGACGGACCTTTTTATTGATGGCTCGTGTGATCCGATTTTGATATATTTCCAGATGGTGCATAGTGTGCAACCGCTTCTCATCTAGCTATTCCAATTCACCTAGTCATTTTTCTGATTGTTCGTCATTGGATAACTGATTACAAATGGAAAAATGGAGTGAGGGATATTGGAGCTCAATGGGCAGGACCACTTCTGTTCCATATACTAATGAGTACGGAGTAACCCGAGTAGCAGTGAAGATTGTGGTTCGATAAGCCCACAATGAATGGAGGAGTTTATCCAGCAATGACTTCTTGTCTTCGTCCACAATATTCTGGAGAATGTTGGACATGTTCTAGTTGAAAGCCTCAGTCTATCCGTTGGATGCTACATTATAGATGGATGAGTGGTTATCCTTGATACCATATTCTTGGTATAGTTTCGCTAATTCAGCAGAGCAGAAATTGCTGTCGTAATCTGTTAGTATGGTATGAGGGATGCCAAATCTGTTGATGATATTGTCTTTCACAAAACTAACATTGTTTCTCACCCCGACTTCCTTAAGTGGTATAGATTCTTCCCATTTGGAAAAGAAATCAGTTGTCCTGAGGATATACTTGAGTTGTTTGGCCATGGTGGGAGGATATAGTCCCACGACGTCCATTCCCCAGATAGAAAATGGCCAGGAGTACATATCTTGATGAAGTAACTCTGGGGGTTGGTGTTTGAAGTTGGAATGAATTTTTCACGAGTGGTATTTTGCGGTAATGTGATCGCAATCTCATTCCATGGTGGGCCAATAGTACCCAAGCCTTCGAACCTGATGGGAAAGCTTAGACCCTGAAATATGTGCTCCACATACTCCATCCTGCACTTCAATAATGACGGCAGTGGTTTCTCCTCCATCAATGCATCTGAGGAGGACTCCATCTAGGCCTCTTTTGTAGAGGACTGCTTGCTGACTCGTGCTGCCGTATAGGACAAAGTTGATTGCCCTTCTCCGTATTTTCTCTCATTATGTCCTGTATGATGATACTTCTCTACTTTGAAGATAGTTTGAAATGGGGGTCATCCAGCCAGTGTAATGAGCATATGGCTCAAGGAGAAGACTGGATTTCTTTATTTCTTCCGTCTTGGCCTGAACAAACAGCAGGACCATTCGATGATGAGCAATATTGATAGTTGTTTCATCCCGGTCTGGGTCATCGAGGGTTGTGGCCGCATTATCTAATGCATCGGCCTAGGTATTTTTAACCTGTGGAATATAGTTCAATGTTGGTTCTGTGGAGAATTATTCCATTAACCCTTGGACATGGTCGAATAGGGGAATCAGATCCTCCCTTTTAAAATAATTTTCACTGTTAACATGCTTGATGAATTGTTCTGAGTCACCTTTTACCTTAAGGTGTCGCACTTGTTCTTGTATTGCCAGCTCGAGGCCTGCAATGAGGGATTGATACTCCACCTTGTTGTTCGTACACCCTTCTAATAGGAGTAAGGAATATTGAAAGACTGTCATTTCTGGGGACATGACTATTATCCCCAAACCCACCTTGTTAAATTTGGGATCCTCCATCCTTTTCCCCATCGGGATTTAGGATGCACTGTCGAAGTACATTTCCCATGTCGGGAGCTCCTCTGATACTCAGAATATGTCTTTATCAGGTAACTCGACATCCGGTATGGTGGTCCCTGTCGAGGGGTGCTATTCTAGAAAATATGTTAATGCTTGGACGTTTATGGTATTCTGAGGCACATACCGGAGGTGAAACAGCTGCATGATGGCTGCCCATCGGGATAGGCGCCCGATAAACATTGGGAGGCCGAGGATGTACTTATGCAGGTTACTACGTGAGACCGAATGGACTTCATGATGATACAGATAATTTCACAATGTTTGAACTATGAAGACCAAGGAAAAAAAACTATTCTTAATGTTTGAGTATTGAGTTTCAGTATCGATCATTGTTCGACTGAGGTAATAGAGACTGTTTTCACTTCCAGTGTCATTTTTTTCGCGAGGAAGACTCCCAGTGACCGTTCTAGGGCCGTCACATATACGATGAGATTTATTCCTTCATCCAGGGGCCTGAGAACTGGTGGTCCTAATAGGTACTTCATTAGGCTATTAAACGCCTCTTGGCAGTCATCTATCCATTGGTACGTAACCACATTCTACATTAACCTGTTGAAGGGAAAACATTTTCCTTCCAGGTTGTCTATGAACTGCCTAATGTAGGCCAGGTTCCCTTTGAGTCCTCTCAACTCAATAAGATTGCAGGGAGGTGGCTGTCCTAGGATAGCCTTTGTCTTTTTGGGGTCGACTTCGATGACACAATATCCTACGAAGAAGCCAAGAAATTTCTCTGAGGTAATCCCGATGGTGCATTTCACGGGATTCATCTTCAGGATTTGTTGTCGAAGTTTGTTGAAGATGGTTTCAAGGTCTGACAGGTGATCCAAGTGATGTCTTCATATGACAACCAAGTCCTCAACATAGTATTTGATGAATCTCACCAGGATTGGTTTAAATATATGATGCTTGGCACGTTGATACGTGGAAGCAGTGTTCTTGAGACCAAAGGGCATGACTATCTAACAGAATATTCTTTGAGGGGATCTGAAGGATTTGGCTTCTTCATCTTTTTAGGCCATCCAGATCTGACTATACCGAGAATAATCATCCATGAAGGACAGATCCTCATACCCGGCCATTGCATCGATTAATAATTCGGTAATCGGGACCTGGAAACCATCTTTTGGGCAGTGCCAATTGAGATCTCTAAAATCGATGCATGTGTGGATTTTTCCATTCTTTTACTTGACGGGGACAATTTTGGTCAACCAGATGGGGTGATGGACCTCCTGAATGAAGCCTTCTATAATATTCTTATCAACATCAGCCTCTATTTTGGCAGCATGTGAGGGGTGCATTCTTTTGGTAGCTTTTTTATAGCCCCAGTGGTCTTCTAGTAGACCTAAGTGGTGGTTCTCCACATTGGGATCGAGTCCTGGTATTTCCATTTAATTCCAGGAAAAAACATCCCGGTGTTTCTTTGGGAAGAATTTATATACCTCATGCTCCTCAGGAGACATGGTTGTTCTTATAAGAGTGGGCCTCGGGTCTTCCTCGATACCAAGGTTTATTTCCCTGAGCACGTCTACAGTGGTGGAGATACCTTCCTCAAATACGGGAGGTGCATCTCTGAGAACTTCCTCCTACTCTTCCTCAAAACCCTCATCCTCTTGATCTAACGGGGGGGAGAGTTCTCATCACGGGCTGTTGAGAGTCTAGAGGCAAGGCATTTTGGTCATCCTCGCTCAAGTATTCGAACCCAATTTGGGGGTCAGTGGTCATTTCTACATAGATATTCCTGGGAAACATGGATGAACTCATGAGGACAATCGTGTGTTTGTCCAGGATTGAATCCCTTATCTAAACATGGTTGATGGGTAGTACATAGTATCTTTCAAGCTGCCTGAGGGGGTCATCAGGAACCATTTCCAGACTATTTGGAGTGGGGATATAGTCAATACCATCAAGAGAAGGCTTCTTCTTCTTTTTCTCATAAAACCTGGCATCAATGTAGTGTGACTCAGAGAGTTCGAAAGGGGCCTTGTCAGTGTGCAATGTCCTACATTGTCCATTGACGCAATATTTGATACACTGGTGGTAGGATGAAGGAATGGCTATGTGCTTATGGATCCACGACTATCCAAGCAGGGCACTGAATGTTGTGTTCTACCAGACCACCAGGAATTCCGAGTAGGCCACAAGGTCTCCAAAATGTGTTTTTATCTTGATTTTTCCTATTGGTATTTGTTCACTCTTATCATACCTCAACAGGGATGTGGCTGAGGGGATTAGGTCATCCTCCCTGTATCTCAACTTCTGGAGTGTTCGTAGGGGAAGGAGGTTAACTCCGGTGCCATTTCCAATAAATAATTTGTGGATCTCAACATAATTTAGTGTGCTGGGCACATATTGTGGGTTGATATTTCCTTTCACGATGGCATCTTCATCCTGATCGGTGAAGGAAATCACCGCATTGCATACATCCAGGCCAGTCACCGTTCGATAAATCTCGGTGGCAGCTACCACCACTTGAAACTTCTGGGGGCTGAGCAAGGCTTCTATAAGTGCCTCCCTAAGGTCTTCTGACAAACTCAAGGCATCCAAGATTGACAGTTTGGCTAGTACCGACACCAACTCCATAAGGATGACGTATTTTTGGTCCAATAACTTACGCTTCTCTTTTAGTGAGATAGTTTTAGCGGGTAGGTTGGGAATTGGAATAAGTGACAAGGAAGGACTGGCTACGGGGTCAGATGCCGATGATATCTTGATGTTTTGGGGACTCAGCCCAAATGTTCTGTTTGTGCGCTGTAGAGACCCGAAGATTGATGTACATGGAAATTACATTACTTTTTCGGAATACTTAATACATAACAAAAATAGACACACAAGGACCGTAATAGTTTAGTGTCTTTGGAAACTTGGAATAAAATCTTCTAATCGTGGTGAAAGATCTTCAACATCTCCCATAAAGATCTTCCCCTTTTTTTCTTACCTAAAACCTTTCTTTATATCATGGGGAAAAGAAAATATAAAAATGGTGACCTCAAATGCTCAGTAACGGTATGCATGGATAAAATAAAAGATACTATATATATTTGAACTTAAAAACATGAACATAATGTTTACACATCAAAAGCTTGAGCAATTACATAAAACATGGAACTATGTAAGGCATAGATCATAAAGAAACATTAAGAATGATAAAATAGAATGGGAATAAAACATGTAATTGTGGAATCCATTAAACACATGTAATGATTTCCATAATAGCCAAGGCATTGCTTCCAAGACCATCTTAGTGGACAAAGTCCCATTCTGAATCGAGTTCACTCCTTGTTTCAGTCCTGTAACACTGAACCGGATTAACTTATCGTTCCACCCATGTCTATCTCATGAGATATAAAATCATTACCCAATGCATTGGAGGGAGATATAGGTCCCACCCATCTCATAGTGAAATCATTTTTCGTGTGCCACAAAATCATAAACCATATATCATAGCATAACCCATGAAATAAAATGGGATTCTTAAACATCATGTCATCATAACATAATCCATAAACAATTGATATCATTTCATCATAAGAAAATTGAAACCATTTAAATCATAGAGACATTTTACTTGAAACATACACATATGAAATAATGTCATCTTTGATGGAAAATAGTTTTGACAAAACACTTGAAATGAATTCTTGAGTAAAATATCCTTTCTTCTTTAAAATCATTTTCTTTTCACAAAATTCCATGAAATATTAAAAGATAAGGGTTTTTTTGAAAATAATCATGCAATCTTGTAGAGGAAGCTTCCTGAAAATGAGGCGTTATGAAACCGTAAAAATCCGTTCACGCCGTATAAGTAAAAAATAACATTCTCCTCATACTTTTTTCAGAAAAGTCAAAAAGTACCTTATATGGTAACCAAAGGAAAGATTCCATTCATACAATGTGGTAAAAAGTCAATAAAGAGTGAAAATGACTTTTAACATCCATGGAAGAATGGTAAAAATTTTTATGAAATAATTTTTAGAAAACAAGGTCATGGATGATAAACGTAACACCAGTAAATACTTACGTATAAGCAATCTCGGATAAAAATGAGATTGAAAATTTGTCCCTTACCTTAGGTCTGATATGCTTCGTAAGAGTCTGAACCTCCTGTATAATGATTTAAATAATGTCAATGACTTATTCCAGAATCATACTCATTGTTATGATATCATATATGGTTCACTTATGGATTTATATTACCCATTCTTTTGTAAATTCCATGTTAAAGAGCGTTTTGGGTAAAATCGTTTCATTTGTCATCCGTATTTTGACTTGTAATTATTCATATGATTACATAGATCATGATTAATTAATTCCAGAATATAAAACATGATTTATATATAATATATATTCAGAATATATATATATATATTAGATCAGTAAATGGAAAGAAATACACCGTTCATGGAGACGGTAGACCGTACGTACGCATGAATGCTGTTTTCTTTTCCTTATTGAGTTGAATGGAATTAAGTAGATGACATACATATATATACACATAAATCCAGTATCATTATTATGTCATATATTTCTTGATTACATATTATATATACTTTATAATCATTCATGAATGGTTAACGTGGAGAATGAATCTCATCGCGTCGTGGAGACAGTAGTCCGTATGTACGCACGAGCGATGATATCGTTCTCATGATCGTGGAATTGTATTGGAGTGTATGTATAATATTTCAGAATCAATATCACTTTACAATAATCATATATAGTTATTATTTACACCAGTATACCCATCCAAGTTAGGTGGTGGTGGAAAATAGATTACACAACGGCGTGGAGACGGTATTCTGTACGTACGCACGCGCGGTGATTTCGTTTTCCATGGGATGGATAGATGGTGAAATAAGGTTGTTTCATACTTATAATAACATATCTGTATATGAGTTATACTAATGTTATTACTTCACAATGAAGCAACATAAGAAGAAGAAGTGGAAGAATAAATAAAGATGAAAGAATCGGTAACGGACATTACCTCTTCTTTGAAGCGCCTCTTTGAGTCTTCCTCTTAGATCACTAAAATTGGTCTTTGAAGGAGACCAGGACCTCTAAGATATTACTAGTGAAGTGAAGAAGAGAATTTGGCAGGTATTGGCTGAGCTTGAAGGCTCAAAGTGGTGTTAGGAAGAGAGGGATGAGGTTCCCTTTTATAAGGGAGGAGAGGGGCACCTTTGGAATAACTAAAAATATTATTTTATTATAAAGACAAATTCGGTTTTAAATAGCTCCAAATTGATTTATTTCGAAGCTAAGGTGGGGATGGATCTAAATACTCTCATCCAATAGAATTTAGACAAGTTTAGGTCATTATATTAACCTTATCTTTTAGTTTTAACTCTTAGTTAATTAGATTGACATTTACCATGTGGTCCGTTAATGATATGCCTATCATGATATATGTATCTTGGCCGAACCTTAGATTTTTAGGAATAAAATAACAATCAATAATATAATATTTGTTTTAAAAACTATTTTATGTCAATTTGGACACTATTTAGTAATTGATTTTTTTTGAAAATCATAATAGAATGATTATTTCAAAACATGTTAATTAAATCAATAAAAACATGTCTTATTAACCTACAAAATTATTGATATTCATAAAAAGTATCAAATTACATTTATTTGGGTATTTATAACATCAATTATGTCAATATTTCATTAATAAGATAATTACTACATCATCTTTGTGTCATATATAAATTAAATTATTTAATGTCTAAAAATTACAAATAGAATATCATTATGTATGAAATATTTTTAGCTTTCTAATGAATATTTATAGTCTAATTTATCTTATGTATACTCTATATTAAATATAATTTTCTTATTAAACATTGATTTTAACTATTTTAAACCTTCTTTAAATAAATTAATAATAAATGTCCTAATCTAATCCGAGTGGGCCAAAATGGTCATATTTTATTCCTAAGGTTGTTTTTGGACGAATTACACTTATCCAATAGAATTAGGACATGTGTTAGGGTAATAATAATATCATTTGTACCCTTAATTACCCTATTTACTTTTAACCGTGGTAAAATAAAGTAAAAAGTTATTATTCACCAAAAAATTATTTTCATCTCATTGAACCACATTTTACTTACTGACATCAACCGTGTCTCTCGGGTTTTTGAAATTCCACTCACAGAAGCGGTGAAATTAAGTTCTATGAAAAATTCATTTTTTTAACTATCACTTAGTGGTTTCACTATTCATCAAAAAATGAATGTTTCCAGAAAAATACAAAAAATTAGGCCCAAGCTATATTTGATATTATGAATTCAAAAATGATGTCTATTTTACCAAATTCAAAAAATATCAGTTGCATTAATTAATTTAAAAATTAAATCCCGTCGTCAAAACAAATAGCGTGTTTTAAGAGTTAATAACTATCAAAAGAATGACATTTGTTTATGTCTGGTTTAAATGTGAAATTAAATCCAATTACCAAAATTGTATTAAATTGTAAAAATATATTCTAAATATACTTTAAAACCACTCAAATTTATAATTTATCACTATTAATTATTTCGATTAAAAAGGTTGTTTTTAATTAAAATTTAGTAATTTTCACTATTCATCAGAAAATGAAAGTTAGCCGAAAAGTACCAATATTTCACCCTAAGCTAATTTCGATATTCTGAATCCAAAAATAACGTCTATTTTGAAAACTAAAATTTACAAAATTTCAAAAAGTGGTTATTACTATTCATAACGGCTAGTTTTAATAATATTTTAATAGTATATCGTTGTTTAGTGAAACTCGGTATTGCGTACTACACACGCTATCGAGAAGGTCGTGATTGCGTGTAATGCAAGGCAAGTCAATGATGTGTGTTGTGCAAGCTCCTTTTGGTGTAGCATACAACACAATACATTAATGAATTTAAAAAAAATATTTTTCATAAAATCTCGGGGTGTTACATTCTACCCCCTTAAAATGAATTTCGCCGTCGAAATTCTTCGGGGTTATAAATGGTTACTACTCGAAAGTTTCTTTAATAGAAACCCACATCGTAAAAGGAATACCAAAAACAATATTTAAAAACAAAAGTATGAAACGTAAAAGTTAACCAAATAAACTAATCACTAGGTTTCCACATAGGTAAAAATATGGATATGGAAGAGAAATCTAACCATCATGTTCTGATGGAGAGTGGTAAAGAACATGGCTATGGAAAAGCCAGCAATCACCAAGCAATAAATTTGTGACGATCTAAGGTACCATCTGATTCATCAGATATAATAGCACTTGGACAACATTTTTGGTTTTCAAGATCATTTCCCTAAAGTTGATGAAATTGGAATTAGAAGAAATACATTCGTGATTTTGGTATAGTCTCACCATTGGTCATTATTTGGACAATTTCCACTTCATCTCATAAATAAATGATGTTGAATTTGTCATTCGTGATGTGTTAGCAGATCATGTGAAAGAATGATGGGTCATTCCATCTATCTCAAACAAAAGGATAGAAAAGTTATCAAAAAATACATAAGTCCATCTATATTGAGATTAATCATATATGGATCCTAAAATGGACTTATACTTCGTATATAATACTAAATAATATAATAAAACTAATTTATACTAAACAGGGACTTCCTGTAGGCTAGTGGTAGGAGATAATGGCCAGTCACACTTCGGTTGTGGGTTCGATTCCCACAGCCTTGTCTGACGCGATGGGTTGTCGCCCGTCCTGCAGGTTCTCCTTTTTCTAAAACTATTTTACTATAACATCCCATCAATAATATCGAAAAAAAACTTCTATACTTAAAAAATACTATCTTATTTCCAACATAATCCATTCCAATCTTTATCTAAAATACTTCGGTCCAAGCTCATAGTATAAAGAAAACGATTACTTGAAATGCCATCAACCAACCATCATTTATCCCCCATTATCTTGTTGGTCACCTTCCAATCTTGTGAATACCTTAATCATGTATTCTCTTGAAAAATGAATATCCATTAAACCTTAGTGAAAATATGAATGCTGTCAAAAGGTAACTCTTTCCACATACCAAAATCCAAAAATTCTATATACTCAAACCATGATATAACCTTCTCCTTATATCAGTCATGAGCTCATGAATACAATCAAACATCTCATTATCTTCTTATCCCTTCATTATGCGCATATCATCTACATTCCAAAAATATCTGAATAACCTTCCATGGTTACCGGTACCATTCAACATATACTTTCATATACATTAGAAAAAAAAATAGTGTAACAATCCTTAGTTGATTCTTTATTACATAGTACAATACATTATTCTTTATAAACATACAATCATTCCAATTTCTTCTTAAACCACTAGCTGAGCTTCATCGTTTATTTCATATCATATTTCATTTGTAGTCTCTTCATCATCATCCACATAAAAACTACCTGTATGACCATGCTGATTCTCTTCATGAGATTTTCCCTTAGGGCATTGGTTTGCCTAATGCCCACACATTCAACATTTAAAACATCTAATCATTGTTGATGTCGTAGCAATACCATTATCCTCATCCATGGTGTTAACTGAACTTTTTTTTTGCACTTACTGGCTTTGTGTCCTTCTTTTCCACACCCAAAGCATCTTCCAGTTCCCTTGAAAGAATCTCCCCAATGCCTCTTCTCACATGATTTACATGAGAGAAATTGAACTTTCTTTCCTCTATGATCATCATGAAACTCCATCTTTCTCTTAATATCTGAGTCGGGAAACTTACCAAATTTGAGATTATTGGTCATATTATGAGATTGCTGATTAGGCATAATAACGATGTTTAGACTTACAAATCCTGTTTAATTTGGTTTCTCATGAAGAATTTCATTCCATTGTCCGTCATATCCTCCATTATCATGAATCTTCCTGTTTCCAGCCATTTTCTAAAACCCAAAAAGAATAGTGTGAGAGGCAAAAATCATGCTAGGGAAAACAACATAGTAAAGGGAGATCACCCTCAATATCTAACATCTTAGGTTAAATTCTAAGATTGTTACTGTAGTTCTAGGACTATATCCTATACATATAATTATCCTTAGGGACATCCCTAGACATACCTTAGAAGTATCTCTAGGGATCTCACTAACGTTTTCGCATCCTAGTTTCCAAAGGTTGACTTAACCTTTTCTCTGATACCAACTGTAGAGACCCGAAGCTTGATGTACATGGAAATTACATTAATTTTGTGGAATACATAATACATAACAAAAATAGACACACAAGGACCATAATAGTTTAGTGTCTTTGGAAACTCGGAATAAAATCTTTTAATCGTGGTGAAAGATCTTCAACATCTCCCATAAAGATCTTCCCCTTTTTTCTTACCTAAAACCTTTCTTTATATCCTGGGGAAAAGAAAACATAAAAAGGGTGATCTCAAATGCTCAGTAAGGGTAAGAATGTATAAATTAAAAGATACTATATACATTTGAACTTAAAAACATGAACTTAATGTTTAAACATCAAAAGATTGATCAATGACAAAAAACATGGAAGTAAGTAAGGCATAGATCATAAAGAAACATTAAGAATGATAAAATATAATGGGAATAAAACATGTAATTGTGGCATCCGTTAAACACATGTAATGATTTCCATAGTAGCCAAGGCATTGCTGCCAAGACCATCTTAGTGGACAAAGTCCCATTCTGAATCAAGTTCACTCCTCATTTCAGTCCTGTAACACTGAACCGGATTAACATACCGTTCCATCCATGTCTATCTCATGAGATATAAAATCTTTACCCAATGCATTGGAGGGAGATATATGTCCCACCCATCTCATAATGAAATCATTCTTTCGTGTGCCACAAAATCATAAATCATATATCATAGCATAACCCATGAAATAAAATGAGATTCTTAAACATCATGCCATCATAACATAATCCATAAACAATTGATATCATTTCATCATAAAAAAATTGAAACCATTTAAATCATAGAGACATTTTACTTGAAACATACACATATGAAATAATGTCATCTTATATGGAAAATAGTTTAGACAAAACACTTGAAATGAATTCTTGAGGAAAATATCCTTTCTTCTTTAAAATCATTTTCTTTTCACAAAATTCCATGAAATTTTAAAAGATAAGGGTTTTTTTTGAAAATAATCATGCAATCTTGTAGAGGAAGCTTCTTGAAAATGAAGCGTTCTGAAACCGTAAAAATCCGTTCATGCTGTATAAGTTAAAAATAACATTCTCCTCGTACTTTTGTCGGAAAAATAAAAAAGTACCTTATATGGTAACCAAAGGAATGATTCCATTCATACAATGTGGTAAAAATTCAATAAAGGGTAAAAATGACTTTAAACATCCATGGAAGAATGGTAAACATTTTATGAAAGCATTTTTAGAAAACATGGTCATATATGATAAACGTAACCCCAGTAAATATTTACGTATAAGCAATCTCGGATAAAAATGAGATTGAAAATTTATCCCTTACCTTAGGTCCGATATGCTTCGTAAGTGTCCGAACCTCCTGTATAATGATTTAAATTATGTCATTGACTTATTCCAGAATCATAATCACTATTATGATATCATATATGGTTCACTTATGGATTTATATTACCCATTCTTTTGTAAATTCCATGTTAAAGAGCATTTTGGGTAAAATCGTTTCATTTTTCGTCCGTGTTTTGACTTGTAATTATTCATATGATTACTTAGATCATGATTACATAATTCCAGAATATAAAACATCATTTATATATAATATATATTTAGAATATATATATATATATATATAATAGATCAGTAAATGAAATGAAATACACCGTTCATAGAGACGGTAGACCGTACGTACGCATGAATGCTGTTTTCATTTATTTATTGAGTTGAATGGAATTAAGTAGATGACATACATATATACACACATAAATCCAGTATCATTATTATGTCATATATTCCATGATTACATTTTATATATACTTTATAATCATTCATGAATGGTTAACGTGGAGAATGAATCTCATCGCGTCGTGGAGACGGTAGTCCGTACGTACGCACGAGCGATGATATCGTTCTCATGATCGTGGAATTGTATTGGAGTGTATGTATAATATTTCATAATCAATATCACTTTACAATAATCATATATAGTTATTTTTTACACCATTATACCCATCCAAGTAAGGTGGTGGTGGAAAATAGATTACACCACGGCGTGGAGACGGTATTCTGTACGTACGCACACGCGGTGATTTCGTTTTCCGTAGGATGTATAGATGGTGAAATAAGGTTGTTTCATACATATAATAACATATCAGTATATGAGTGATACTGATGTTATTACTTCATAATGAAACCACCTAAGAAGAAGAAGTGGGAGAATAAATAAAGATGAAAGAATCGGTAACGGACATTACCACTTCCTTGAAGCGCCTCTTTGAGTCTTACTATTAGGGAACTAAAATTTTCCTTGAAGAAGACCAGGACCTCTAGGATGTTTCTAGGGATGTTCAGAAGAGAATTTGGCAGGGGTTGGCCGAGCATGAAGGCACAAAGTGCTGTGAGGAAGAGAGGGATGAGGTGCCCTTTTATAAAGGAGGAGAGGGGAACCTTTGGAATAACTAAAAATATTATTTTATTATAAATCCAAATTCGGTTTTAAATATCTCCAAATTGATTTATTTCAAACTAAGGTGGGGATGGGTCTAAATACTCTCATCCAATAGAATTTAGACAAGTTTAGGTCATTATATTAACCTTATCTTTTAGTTTTAACTCTTAGTTAATTAGATTGACTTTTACCATGTGGTCCATTAATGATACACCTATCATGATATAAGTATCTTGGCCGATCCTCATATTTTTAGGAATAAAATAACAATCAATAATAAAATATTTGTTTTAAAAGCTATTTTATGTCAATTTTGACACTATTTTGTAATTGATTTTTGTGAAAATCATAACAGAATGATTATTTCGAAAAAAGATATTTAAATCAATACTAACATGTCCTTTTAACTTATAAAATTATTTTAATTCATAAAAAGTCTCAAATTACATTTATTTGGGTATTTATAACATCAATTATGTCAATATTTCATTAATAAGATAATTACTGCATCATCTTTGTGTCATAAATAAATTAAATTATTTAATTTCTAAAAATTAAAAATAAAATACCATTATGTAGGAAATCGTTTTAGCTTTCTAATGAATATTTATAGTCGAATTTATCTTATGTATAACCCTATATTAAAAAATTATTTTATTATTAAACATTGATTTTAACTATTTTAAACCTTCTTTAAATTAATTAATAATAATTGTCCTAATCTAATCCAAGTGGGCCAAAATGGTTATATTTTATTCAAAAGGTTGTTTTTGGTCGAATTACACTTATCCAATTGAATTAGGACATGTGTTATGGTAATAATAATATCATTTGTACCCTTAATTACCCTATTTATTTTTAACCATGGTAAAAAAAATTAAAAAGTTACTATTCAACAAAAATTATTTTCATCTCATTGAACCACATTTTACTTACTGACATCAACCGTGTCTCTCGGATTTTTGAAATTCCACTCACAGAAGCGGTAAAATTATGTTTTATGAAAAATTCCTTTTTTTTAACTACCACTTAGTGGTTTCACTATTCATCAAAAAAATGAAAGTTTCCAGAAAAATACCAAAAATTAGGCCTAAGATATATTTGATATTATGAATTCAAAAATGATGTCTATTTTACCAAATTCAAAAAATATCAGTTGCATTAATTAATTTAAAAAGTAAATCCCGTTGTCAAAACAAATAGCGTGTTTTTAAGAGATAATAACTATCAAAAGATTGACATTTGTTTATGTTTGTTTTAAATGTGAAATTAAATCCAATGACCAACATTGTATTAAACTGTAAAAATATATTATAAATATACATTAAACCACTCAAATTTATAATTTATCACTATTAATTATTTCGATTAAAAAGGTTGTTTTTAATTAAAATTTAGTAATTTTCACTATTCATCAGAAAATGAAAGTTATCCGAAGAGTACCAAAATTTCACCCTAAGCTAATTTCGATATTCCCAATCCAAAAATGACGTCCATTTTGAAAACTAAAATTTACAAAATTTCAAAAAGTGGTTATTACTATTCATAACGGCTAGTTTTAATAATATGTTAATAGCATATCGTTGTTTAGTGAAACTCGGTATTGCATACTACACACGCTATCGAGGAAGGTCGCGATTGCGTGTAATGCTAGTCAAGTCAATGATGCGTGTTGTGAAAGATCCTTTTGGTGTAGCGTACAACACAAGACATTAATGAAATTAAAAAGAATATTTTTCATAAAATCTCGGGGTGTTAAATGCGCACTAGGTGGTGAGACACTTGTTCCTCCTCTGATGGGTACTACGGAATTACAGGGCTAGAGTGGTCTCCTATGGAGATAGAGGGATATTCTTTCTCTTTTTTAGCCTGTTGAAGGGATATCCCACGGGTTACCTCGATATTAACCATTTGTGTCAGGTTAAAACCATAGGGTTGGTTTCGGCCGCAACTATGCCTCCCCAGATATCCCCGGCCTCTGTGATTCCTCCTCCCAGCCCCTTGTGTCGGGAACTCAGGTTTATAACCATACCCTTCATCAGGGAATTATTCAATTAGATGGATAACATTGATGGAACCAAATATTAACTCCTCATCCTGTGACAGGTCAACCTGGCCGGTTGTCCCTGATGGTGCCATTTGGTGGATGGTTGCCCATGGCACCAAGCTTGAGGGCATAAAATCCGACATTGTCAGGGATAACTTTGGCCTCATTGTGGACTGTTCTTCTTGCGATTGTCTCCCCCCTTTTTGATTACTTCTATATGACTGGCTCATGGAGTGTTGTGAGGCTCATATTGTCAGTTACACATAATTAGAGGCAATTTGCAGAAACACCAGCTGCTGTTATTGAGCTCGGAGTATGGCCCGAGCTCGGTTGACAGTGTTCTGAGTCATCGAGGTATCAAATTTCTGCCCCTTCTTTCTGGTGACTTCCTGCCACCCATCCCTTTTGTCAGAGTCGCTGGTAGAAATATATGTCACATGTGCTGGGGGTGGTCCCAGTTCAACCTGCTCAGACTCTACCATCATATGCAGGAGGACTTTGAAGATGAAGCATTCTTGGATACTGTGCCCTAACATTCGATGGTAGGGACAACAGTCCATCCTGTCATCACGACTGACATCTTCAGGCTTCCATGTCTCTGGGAGGTGGATCATGTTTCAATTCATGGTGGCGATGAAATAGCTGTGGACTTGGTCCTCTCAAAATGAGTATAATTTTTTTCTTCGTTCCTACAACAGGTTCCTCTTCGATCCTCTCTGATCACCCAGCTTGGGCAGAGGCGGCCACTGATATACTGAGGGTCCATAACAATTTGGTGGAGGCCTAGGTGGTAGAGCAGACGCGGGGGCTAGATTGAGCGTGATAGAGGACTCTTAAGCTCTAACTGCTCGCTTTTCAGGAGCCTGTGAGGCTATTTGGGACTTCATATTGGTCTGCTGCAGGGAGTCATCAATTCTCTGGGTGATGGTCGAGAGATGTCGGAATCCAGTGCTTCACTGCACTGGTATGAGCAGTGTTCATAACTCATCTCTATGTTTATAGATGCATATGGAAAGTATATCATCTTGAGGCATTGTCCTATTTAGAGAGTAGGCCAGACCTTTCCATATGGCGATTAAATCTGAGACCCTCTCGTTCTCCCTCTGTTTGCAATTCATGAGGTCGCTTACCATTGCCTTAGGAAATGTCGAGCTGAAGTGGAACAGGAACTGCTACCAAAGGTCTTCCCAGATTTTTTTTAACTGAGCGGGAATACTCATATACCAAACTTAGGCAGATCCTTGAATGGTCTATACGAATCATCTGAGTTTCACTGCTTCTTGTTGTTCCAGAGTTCCCATCATAGGATCACAATAAGACGCACTCTGCATCAAGTGATGTTCTGGATCACCTGAACCATATAAAATAGTGAATACAGGGATTGAAAAATTGGGTGGAGGAGGCATGTTACTCACCCAATTTAGGAAGGTCTTCCGCTCTGGTTGTATCAGAGCGCGTCAAACATCCATTTCTTCCAATCCAGCCGTCAGTACTTCGATGGTGCTGGCGAGTCCCTGGTTTACATCCTGTTGGGCCCGGTCTTGGGTGGGTGTAGCCTGAGGCATTGCCCAAGGATCCAGCTTGGCCAGCACCAAGGGTGCATATTCCATTTGTGTCACCTTCAGATGGTTCATATGTACTCACTCTAGTTGCTTCCAAAGTGGAGGGAATTCTTGGTATTCACCCGAATCCATGTTCAGGTAGTTGGACGGACCGAGAACCTCATTGGTCGGGGGCCTTGACTGTGCTTCTTCTTCTGGGGTAAACCTTGGTTCATGAGGTTCACTTGTTGGGAGTGCAAGGTGTGGATATTCTTGGGAAGCTCTTTCAATAAGATGGTTCCTCTAGAGTAGCTCGACGTTATGCTGCCTCAATTATTTCATTTCTTCTTCCTGTCGAGAAAATCTCTCTTCGAGCGTGAGCGGATCGTTTTTATCGAGAGAAGGTGGCTGGTTGAGGGTAACTGGTTCTTTATTCTTATCCTTGTTGGCAGCTCGCAGGGCAGGCAGAGGAGGGTTGGCTAAAAGGGTGGCCATATTTAGGGCGGCCCTCTGGTTCCGGGTGTGCACACCTGGTGGTTCGTTGTGAGTCACATCCATACTGGATCCATTGTCTCCCGATCCATCTGAATTTTCTTCATCTTCGCTGTCACCTATGGGGATACCCACTATGGCATTGATGGATGTGTATTGCGGGGTGGAGGAGATGTCATCTTCCAAATAGGAAGAGGATCTCCCGCGTCTTTTTTTGGTCTTCCCCCTCCTGTCTCTGTATTTCATTTGAACTCCATGATGAAGGGTGACGTAGAGTGTTATTTGATGCGACCTTATGGTACATCTCCCTATTAATGGGGATGATGATTCAAAGGATGGGATAGGGAAGGATCCTCCTCTTTTGACGGTCCTCCCTCGGAAAGAGAATACTGATTCTCCTGGGGGAGGTTGTTATTGAGTTGGTAAAAATGTCCCCCAACACTGATAGCTGGGGTTGGATCCATTCCCTGGATTCTGATTCTCTTCCCATATTTATTGGTCTTATGGAGGCCTTTTTTGTAAAAATTTCCCCCAGACCTACAGGCTGGGGTTGACCCTGGATTGCAGCAGCGGATGCTGCTATCCCTGTTTGTCTGATTTCGCGTGCCCCCATCCGGGGGAGAACTGAATCTCAGGCTGATTCCACCTATGAATCAATCCCCTATAGGGAGGTGAGCAATGACTTCTAATTGGACTCTCTTAGACAAGAGGACATCAGTATGCTTTCGGTGCCCTGATTTATGATTTCGTGAATGGCTTATTCCTATCAAGCCTGACGCTCCTGGGACTTACTCAAGGCATGTGTCTACAATGTGTGTTGCCTTTCCCGAAAAAGGGGACCACTCGATCGTTGTCTTGCTGTGATGGCGTTTGAAGACACTATGCTAAACAGGTTCTTATGGGTGGCGAGCGGAGTGAAATGAAGAGCTCCATGTTCTCCCCATCCTCTGATATGGACTCCCATCAGACCATCGCTAATGAGGTGGCGTAGCAGGAGTAGTTCATGTAGGCAAGGTAACTCCATGTTCCCTTTACACCTCTCAGGTCGCGGTTGTCGTGCCGAAGGATGAGCTTACAGGACGATGTGACACATGAGTTATTCTATAGTCTTGAAGTGATCTACATACCCATTGTAGGGTAGAAAGCTTGATTTCAGCCGGCAGAGGGTTTCCCACATATTGGAGCGGATGTCGTTTTCACATTCCTATGACAACTTTCTGGGTATGTCGAATTGAGAGGTAGTTGTGGGACAAAACATAACTGGGATATCATCTTTGGCTAGTTGTTTCCTTAGGTGCAACATGTCGGCATACTCCTCTGCTAGTGATTCCTCTACCTGGTCGGCCCAACTGAGGCGCTCACCGATAGTGTGGTCGGGGGCAGTGGGGTTGACAGGTATTGAATTTTCATGTGGGAAGTTCCGGGGTGGTTCGGAAGATGAACGTGGTCCCAGACCATCTGTTGATTGAAGAAGGATACCGTTAGCGATTGACTGGGAATCTGATATGCTTGATCCCGTACTTCTGAGTGCCTTGGCATATGCGGAATTTTCTGTGATTAATTTTCCAGGGGGAGGACCTTCAGGTCGATATGACATGTCGCTGCAGGGATGACGTTCTCAATGGTAGCCTCAATGGTGAGGACTACCATCGTATTTTCCACATGGAGAATGTCTACGGGGTACACCCTGGGGTGGTCCTTTAGATATTCTGCAAAGAGGGGAGGGCCTTCTCATTGAACAACGTCTAGGCAGGGATGGCCTCCGCTATCCATGTCGTAATGGTGATGAATACCATTACTACTTGACACCCCACTGCATAGAGGACTTTTGCAGTGCACACACTAGAGGGGACCTCAAAGGAGTATCGCAGCAAGGGGGGATGGTTGGGCGTTCGATGTGTATCATGGGGATGACCTTCAAGATACACCGCGATAGGGGGAGGACCTTATGGTTGCATGGGGCCATCACGGGGAGGACCTTCGCAATGGGGGCTGCAATGGTGAGGACTACCATCATAGCTTCCATAGGGAGAATGTCCACGGGGTACACCCTGGGGAGGGCCTCCAGAATGTACTTCAACGAGGAGACGACCTTCTCGTTGCTTAACATCTCTACGGGGAAGACCTCTGTTATCAGTGTGGCGAGGACTACCATCGTGATATGTTTCCTGGATGAGTGGAGTGTCGTTGCAATGTATCCCCTGGGGAGGAACTTCAGGGAAGGACATGATAAGGGGATGAACTTCTTTTCATGATGAGACATCACTGTAGGGAGGGCTTCTGTAGTTACGACTATGATAGCGAGGACTACTATCATAATCTATGGTCCCATAGCACGAAGAGTGTTTGTAGTGTATACCCAAGGGAGGACCTTCAGGGTTGACCGCAGCAAGTGGATGGCCTTCCAACTGCTCGATATTCTGGTCACGCGGAGGTTTTCCATCACTCAAATCTAAATTGAAACTCTTGTGATCGATCGTTAAATGCCTGTGGGGGAGGCCCCCACAGGTGCTCTGGGGAGGATCTTCCGAGCTGCTGGTAGTGACATTGTGGGTAGGACATTTGCAACTGATACTACCACACCCATAACATGGTAATGGTCAGGCAGGGTTTCAGGCATTCGATATATTCTTAGCGGCATTGGGAACCCCGACATCTAGCAGAATAGATTCATGAACCCACTCTATATTTTCCGGTTGCCTTCGGTGCGTTTGGGGCGCTTTCCTGCGAGCAGCGGGGACCGTCCGCTATTGAAAATGGCCTTCACCTTTGGGTCCATTTCTAATTATGTCTCGTTATGTTGCTGGGATATGCTGACTAATATATGGAATTTTAGTAAGGATATATGCCTGCTCTGGAGCTCCACCATGATGGACGGGTGTCCCCTAGTTGGAATGAGTTAAGGTGCTTGATCTGGTTTCCCTTGCGTCGCATAATATGTCCAACGACCCTCCTTGGAAGTAGCAGGGATGTATATCTTCTCCGAGGTGGCTATCTCATCTCTTATATGAGTCGCCAAAATTGGGGTGACGGGCTCATGGGTCCGAGTCCTTGTTGTTTCCATTGATGCAATTACATTCTGGAAAGTCTGCACGATATGATCTGGGATCAATACCTACTCCTCCATCATTGCTAGGATATACAGAGAAGAAAATTTGGCTAGAACGAGTATAAAGTCCCATTCTGGTATTTGAGTAGGAATATCCTACTCCGGTCCCCTGGTGGTCAATGGGTACAGATAATTATCTTGTGTTGGGGTAGGTGAAAGAATCTTCCCCTGTCCCGGGATACGTCGGCTTATCTCTCTGTTTACTGCCACATTGGGAAGGCGGACGTTACTTGCATCTGTAGGGAGCTAGCCCCGCATATATTGGCTTCCCATCGTATCGAGTCTGTGGCCTTTATTGGAAGGGGGATGTGCCCGCCTATTAATTTCTGACACATCTAGATGTTGTGCTTTTTTGATCGACGCTATATCGGGATGGTAGGTGTCCAGAGCATCTTCTAGGAGCTGGTCCTGTAGGCGCTGGGTTGCCACCACATCCGGTTGGTGGGCTTCACAACCCTAGGCAGGGAGATTTTCCTGCTGGGTAGGTGTCGTCCTATGTGATTTATGGGCTTGATGGAGCTCGGCGGGGATGTGTGCCTGCTCGTATGATTCCTCCATGTATGGATGGAAGACATTGGAGGAGCGAATAGGTTTATGTGCATGTTTGTGATATGTCTGTATGAATGGGTAGTGGAGATCCGCCTCAAGGACAAGGGTGATGACTGTTCCCTGGTTTTATGTTTGTCGCCCTCTTCAGCCAGTCTGAGGGGCTGGAGCTTAGGGAGCGTGGGCCTGGATCCTCGGGGCTACATCTTCCTTAGCGTGAGGATATTGAGTCACGGAGTAATCGCGACGATGCCTTCTGGAGGAGGCCTTAGTGAGAAACCCGTGTTCAGTACGGATGAAGTCCTCAGCGTCGACCTCATCCACCTCCCAATGATATGGGAGGTACGCATTGTCTCGTTCTAGGGATAGACTCCCAAAACGGTTTCAGAAGGAAATAGGGGATGTCTGGATCTGCTTTTGTGCCCACTGCTGGGCAGGCGACCGGTGAGTCTTGGTGGATTGGGGGGCCTGCATGGCCACATCCACCATTGGGAGAGTACCGTCCAAGTTGTACTCTCAGATCAAAGCATCTGAAACCCGGCGTTGAAGACACTGGGTTGGTGATGGGGTCCTTCGTTGATGAGGATGTCTGGTCACTGTGTAATTCAAAGCACTCACCTGCGAGTTCCTCCGTGATGACATTGGGTCAAAGGGAGTTCTGAGTGGTACTTGTTAAATATTTTAACAAATACAAACAGCAAACCTGTCAAAGAAGCATCTCATGATCCCATGTGTAATTAACGACCTTACTTGGCCCTCCTTGTAAGTATAAGGGGGAACAAAGTGAGATTACGTTAAATCTGTCATTCTTGGTTAAAGATTCACATCGGGTTCACCATTTTTGTTATGGATCAGCTTCGAAACGCCCAATGGTTTCATATCCGACGATGCGTGGACCTGCTTTCCAAAGGTAGGAGTTCACTGGACGATTTGGCCAGCGACACTTAAGAAGTCACATTGGTCAAGAGGATGCGAAGTCAGGCTCAACGCACCCTTTGGGGGGGGAATTATTGTCTGTTCTGGGACTCTCTAATAGATTTAAGACATATTCATATGTTCACAAATCATTGGTTTATACCCACACATAGTATCCACATATTACTCTTAGTTGGTAATGGTCAGCTGAACACAGGGGTTAAGAATCATTTAGGCCCAATTTTTACCATCCCTCTTGGAATTAAAGACCCCTAAGAGGCTAGACTCATTGGGACGACACTGATTTAAAGCCTCGTAACTGGGCGCTCTGATATTTTTTTTTCATCCAGGGGGGACAGATAACGATTTGAGCATTTGGATAGAACCCGTGATGTAGGCTTCCTACGTATCCTCATGAGAGGAATCAGAATCCATGTATTTTGGTGGGGGGTGTCAGAGAACTGATGTGAAGATGGATAGGGGGTCTGATGGGTAATGGGATTGAACCTCATGGAGGCTTCTTACGTACCATGCCTTAACATGGATCAAATTCGTCGTAGTTCACGTGGGGTGGGGTCAAGGTCGGTGCTTACTCTAAGCCCAAGTGAGAAATGCTCGGTGTGAGAAAAAAGAGGCAGTAGAGACCTAATGATCACGTCACGAAAGGTGTTTCCATGAGAAACTGAGTGGGTCTTACTCATGGAGCAACCCGATAAGTAGAGATTGGGACATACTCCAGAATGGAGGCCCGATGGCGACAAAGCACAGCGGGAGAGGGAAAGGGTACCCCATATGCCCATTTCCCCTCTTGGTCCTTGGCACCGAGTAAATACGAGGGTGTATGGGTGCCACCTCCTGCAAGAATGGCTAGGGACTTACACCAAGGAGGATACCCGTGGTGATGAAGCACAATGTGAGAGGGACATGACCCCGAAGAAGAGGAAAAGCACCCTTCCCCGTCCTTCCATTCCTTGGCCATGGTCGTGGGGATGTCTGAAGGTGCATGGGTGATTCCTTCTGATGGGTTGTCCGCCATTCCCCGTGGATGGGAGAAGTGCCCCAGTCCAAAAAGTGGAAAGGCAGAAAGGGGACCCCCAGGCCTAGACTCTACACTACCGTGGGTATGTGGACCCAGGAGTGACTCGGGAACCCGCTCAAGGGCCGGGGAAACCCCTTCAGCCTTGCCTACCATTGGTATGTGAACACAAAATGTCATGCTGATGCACCTGAAGGTTGCATCATACATAACAGGTGGCTCTAGTGGAGGCCTCGGCTCGGGGCCGATGAATGGGCCAATGAGGGGGTTCTGAAGGATCAGGCTGGATTGGAAGAATTTTATCTAGCTCAGGGAATGGGAACTCCGAAGGATTTGGTGGGCCACACTAGTGTATGAAGGGTGGTTCCCTTCATGTAGGGAGGGTCTACACAGCTGGAGAGGCATTCGGAAAACCAGGGTTGTCCGCAGACTGATGGGAATCCCACGAATCAGGGTGGTTCGCGGCTTCGGGTTCGGCCCGCGTACCAGGTTGGTATGCGGAGGGGTCCACGTGAGCAATGGTGGCTGAGATCAACTCCAGTCAGAGGTTCGTGGTCAGGGCTTCGCCCGCGTAGAAGGGTGTTGCATGGTTTGACGTATCGGAAAAGGGGTATATACTCCCTGGTCCGCGGGGAGTGCATCCGCGGAGGGGCCATGGTTCGCGGTCTTCATTCCTTTTTTATTTAAATTTCGTGGTTCACCAAGTTGTTATGCATTTTCGGTCCCTTATTAATTCATTTCTAGATACATACATATTTTGGTTCGCGAACTGGAACATTGTTGTTTTTCGAAATCCTAAGCTCCTTCCTTTGATATCATTCTACTTTAATATGATCGATTACTCCTTTCCACTCCTCTTCCTCTTCCATCTCCATCTCCTTTTATAGAGTGGTGAAGGTGATGTATATGTGGTCATGCGGCACCTTTTGCGGAGGTCCATGATCAGAAACCCGGTTTATAGATGACATGGTCAATCTGCAACTCACGGGGGCATTGAAAGAACCTCCCCAGTGAACCAAACTAGCTCAGGGAGTGCTTCGCAGCCGCGCAGGGTTCCGCCTCCATTCCGCGAACGATAGCGAATGTGGTCCGGGACGGTTGATGTTGTTCGCAGCCGGGGTGGTTCGTGATGGTGGACAAGGTTGTCGCCCATCCTGCTTCGTGCCTTCGGAGGATCCCTGCCTCTGTTCTGCGAACGATAGCAGTCCGCGGAGGGGGCGCCTTGTGGAACTGGCCGCGTACCATTATATAGAATCCAACCTTTTTATAACATAACTTTTCATTACATTTTACAAAACCGAGGATCATTGTGGTTTAGTGTCTTGGAAACCAGGAACATAAAACATTAATCAAAAAAACATTCTTCTTAAACACTTGAAAGGCTTGTCCTTATGTTCATCCTAGGTTCATTACTACATCACATAACCTTGGGACATACATCAAAAGAAAGTGTGAGTAGAAGGACCAGTATGTGAAACAAGGGAAACATTTAACATGTGAACTTGAGATACATCAATAATGTCATGAAAAAGAACTTTAAGGCATGAGAAAGAAATCATGTGGCATATCATAATAAAAATAACATTTTTCATAACTTTATGATGTGGATACATAATTTAACACAAAAAATCATGAAAATATCACCATGGTCCATCCCCAAGGTGTCATTTGAAAATTACCAAGGTTATCCACCAAGATATCGTGAAAATTATAATCTCTAGTGGTTACATCAATACCCAATGCATTGGAGCACTATCAGAGCGCACCCTTAAATTTTCCTTTATTATAATGTGAGCCACATATATCATCATCAAAAATTTCATAAATAACCCATATAGCATAAAATAAATGGGTTTCATTTCATAATCATAACGTTTTAAAAACATCTTTAAAGACATGATCTTTACGTCACTTTAAACCCACGGAAGGATAGAGTGGGTCTCATGTATGTAAATCCCAGAATTTAAAATAGAACATTTTGATATATATGTGAATAGACCTGTAGAAATAAGAGCTTTGAGTATTCACTTTATAACATAAAATAATTTTGAGAAAAGAGAGATTCATTTTGAGACGAAAATTCTGCAGCATAACGGGTATGTTTCGGGGTTTTAGAAAACATTGAAAAGAGAGGGGACATGGGTCAAACATTAATAAATGACCCATAAAATAGTATAGGGATAGAATAAGAAGGATATATGATCATGGTAATGAAATTTTAAGGGCATACCATTTGAAATGAAAAACATGGAAGGAAGACAAAAATTAGATTTCTTTTATGAAAATTTGGCAGCCTAACGACGTCACTTAAACTTCAAAAAAATGATTTGAAAAGATCAAATAGGTTCTCTCATAATGTGAAAATAACAGTTCAGGGTGATATATATAGAGATCATACCCCAACATAATTAAAAAAGGAACTTGAAAAAGTTGACATGAAAGTAGAACTTTGAAAAGAATGAGAAGGGTGAAAGAATCCCATTAAAAATTTGGCAGCCTAACGGCACCACTTAAACATTCTTAAAACGAATTGATGAGAGCAAGATGGGGTCTCTCATCATATGAACTTGAAAAGGGAAGTAATATGAATATAGAAGAACATCCTCCAACATAAGAACATGGAGTATAAAAGAAATTACATAGAAGAGATTACATGAAAAGAAAGAGAGAGGTCGGATCCCTTACATTAAAACGTAACTCTTAAAACTCAATGGTTGGGACCTTGAGGGCTTGGGGGCACCTTGGGAGGACTCCTTGGGAGGTAATGAAACCAGATATTCGTTGGGGGAGATTTTGGAGTCGAATGGATGAGATTATGGCTTGGTATTTATAGGGAAAGTGAAGGGACAATGCATTAATGGCCAAAGGACACCTCATTAGTGGTTTTGGAAAACCCATGGGCTTGCCCATGGTATTTTCCCATGGTATTGGCCACCTGAGACACCTCATACCTTATCATACTATTCATAAGTCGACCATATTGATTACATACTTAATAAACCATTTAATGATGTCATTAAACACCCGTAATTTAAAAACTGTATTTTCACTATTCATAAAAAATTATACATTCTCAGAAAAATCCCAAAATTTCACCTTAACCAAATATCAATGCTCTGATTACAAAAATCAACACCATATTATAAAAATAATTTTCTAAATATTTTTAATTTAATTTTTAAATAAATACACTATTCAGCAAAAATTCATTTTTTTCTAAAAAAACCCCAAAAATTACCTTAACATAATATCGATGCTCTGAGTTCAAAAATGAAATCCATTTTATAAAAATAATTTTCTAAATATTTTTAATTAAATTTTTAATTAAAAAAACTATTTACCTGAAAAAAATAATATTTGACTAATAATTTATGAAACCGTTATTTAACAATTTTATTGAATAACATTACTTAATCAAGGTGCCTAGATTATATTAATGCCTTATTTAAGCGAGATTACTTATCCATTTAGTCACATTACTAATCCTAAGCATAAAATCACTATTCATAATTTATTATTCATCAAAAATAAAGTTGATCTTATTAGAATCTAAATTTCGTACTGAACATATTTGTAGAAGACCATTTTCTGAAAATCATTACACATTTTTAATTATTTAAGGTTTACATAAACATTTTTTAAAATATTAATTCTCTAAAATTCACCAAAAATATGCATACTATATTTATCCGGACATTTAAAAATTTATAAACTTCGTCATAAGAAGAAATCAAATTTTTTATTTAAAACAAAGGATTACACAAGGCAGTTACGGTCTCCTTACATAGCCCCTTATCACACCAGCATAGGACCTAAGTGTAAGGTGTGCTAAGGTGGGGAAATCCGAGGGAGAATTAGATAACATTTCACGAGTAGTAATTTCTATCAGTTTGATCATCTCGAAAAGGTGATTCTGTTGTAGCTTCACACGATGAAGTTCGGCTTGGGTTTGGTCTAGAGCAAAGCCCAGTGGGGCCACCTCCTTCCAAAGTTCTGTTAGATGGTCTTCGATGGGTCCAAGACTACTGGGTGAGGACATAAAATCTTCTTTCTATATTAATTAACCAATATCACTTGTATTTAGAGACAAAAGAAAACGAAACTTTTAGTTTCCAGTAGTCATATTGACCAATGGTCATATAACAGTCAAAACCCAACGGTCTCATTTTAAATATACTAATGTTATCAAATGAAACAGTTCTGTTGAGTATGAAAAATAAAATAACACACAAAATTAGGAAACAAGATTTATTCAAAATTTTGGGTCGTTACAATCTTCCCCCCTTATGAAATTGCATCCTCGTAATTTTTAAAATTGGGTTTTGAAATTTCATTGAAAGTCCCACATCGGAAAAAGAGTCAGTAACACTATTAATTTAACATAAAGAAAGGGAAGAACAAAGGTCACCCGAGTTAACCCATACTAGGATTCAATGGTGGAAAACATGGATATGGAAGAAAAAAAAGGGTCAAGTTCTGGGGGAGAGTGATAGAAAACATGATTAGGAGAAATTTTACTATGAGAAAATACCAAACTTATGATGTGTGTAAACGGTCTTTGATTACCTAGTAGGAAACGTAAACCAACAACATTTTTGTTTTACGTTTCATTTCATAATTTTGAGGAATTCATTTACTACATAGAACAAAAACATAAGAAAATATACCTACCTTCAAGTAGAGTTTCATCCTTTAAAAAGTTTCTACTGAAAATAATCTTTTCTCCAAACGATGAGCATTCAAAACTACTTGGCCTCATAAAAGCACAAGAATCATCTTATAGAGAATCACATAATCCACCAAATATTAACTATATATTTCTTCTATCTTTAAACATTATCCCAAAAACATAAAGGGTATGATAAAATAACTCTTCCAAAATAAAGAACCCCAGAGGAAAGGAAACTACTTTAAATCTTCAAAGTTCCATGGTAATACCCAAAGTTCATCATAGACCATTCTGTAAATAACGGTCCTTAAAATTCCTCAAAATAAACAAAACTAAGAATGAAACCCAAATACAAGAAGGATTTCATAACATAGTCTTCCAAGGTAAACATTATCATTAATTTCCAAACAACATCAACCACCCCTAAAATCTTATAACAAAACTAACTAACCTAAAGATATTTACCCCAAGATAGGTTAATCATTTCCATAAGTAACATATAATACCATAAGTTCACCATACATTCATCGATTCTTCAAAATATAAGTCAACCTTACTTATCAATGAAAATACCTTAGTAATCTATTTACCATGATCATATAGGGTCCCCAATATAGTTAAAGTCTTCCATAATAATAATCATCTTTTAATCCCCTAATCATATCTGTCATATTATTAAATCAATCGTCGCATTTCCTATCACATTGGTTGTTGGGACATGTTCTTCCATTTCCCATCATTAACAAAGAAGAGAAAGTATAATAGGGGCTTAAATACTTAGCCAATAATCATGAAAACGAACTTAAAGCATATAAAGATAACTTGTAGAAGAAAAGTGTACCCTAACTTTTGATCCCCTAGGTTTCAAACTAGGTTATCCATGATCATATATTTTGATGTGAATCTTTATTTTATTTTATCTTTGTTCCTTTAATAATGGTTCAAACTAAGATTATGAATTTACCAAAGCATATACCCTGAGAGTGCCGTAACCAAGAGCGCAACAAGGCCCGTTGTTGTGTACCAGTTCCTGTTCAAGTCTAGCTCAAAGCGGTGTTTTCAGGTTTTACCCCCATGTACATTTGTTCCATATCCACCTCTACCTGCTCATATCCAGATAGGGAAGTATTTCATTGGCAACCCCTTACTCAATTCTCACCAAAATACGAGGAAAATTTCGTATATTTAAAATTTTCTGTATGGTTCTTCCTAAAGTTTTCATATCCTAATTTCCACAAATAACTAAACCATCCAATGATACCAACTATAGCATCACACCTTTTTATAACACAACATTTCATTACATTTTACGAAAAAAGGATCTTTAAGGATTAGTGTCTTGGAAACCATGAACTTAATACATGAAACAAAAAAAAATTCTTCTTAAACACTTGAAAGGCTTCTCCTTATGTTCATCCTAGGTTCATTACTACATCACATAACCTGAGGACATACATCAAAAGAAAGGGTGAGCAGAAGGCCCATTAAGTGAAACAAGGGAAACAATTAACATGTGAACTTAAGATACATCAATAAAGTCATGAAAAAGAACTTTAAGGCATGAGAAAGAAATCATGTAGAATATCATAATAAAAATAAAATTTTTCATAACATTAATATGTGGCTACATAATTTAACATAGAAAATCATGAACATATCACCAAGGTCCATCCCCAAGGTGTCATTTGAAAATTACCAAGGTTATTCACCAAGATATCGTGAAAATTGTAATCTCTAGTGGTTACATCATTACCCAATGCATTGGAGCGCTATCAAGGATCACCCTTAAATTTTACTTTATTATCATGTGAGCCACATATATCATCATAAAACATTTCATAAAAACCTATATAGAATAAAATAAATGTGTTTCATTTCATAATCATAACGTTTTAAAAACTTCTTTAATGACATGATCTTTACGTCACTTTAAACCCATGGAATGGGAGAGCTGGTCTCATGTAAGTAAATACCAGAATTTAAAATAAAACATTTTGATATATATGTGAATACCCCTGTAGAAATAAGAGCTTTGAGTATTAACTTTATAACATAGAATAATTTTGAGAAAAGAGAGAGGCATTTTGAGATGAAAATTCTGCAGCATAACGGCTATGTTTCAGGGTTTTAGAAAACAATGAAAAGAGAGGAGACATGGGTCAAACATTCATAAATGTCCCATAAAACAGTAGAGGGAAAGAATAAGAAGGATATATGAACATGGTAATGAAATTTTAAGGACATATCATTTGAAATGAAAAACCTGGAAGGAAGACAAAAATTAGATTTCTCTTATGAAAATTCGGCAGCCTAACGGTGTCACTTAAACATCAACAAAAATGATTTGAAAAGATCAAATAGGTTCCCTCATAATGTGAACATAAGAGTTCAGTATGATAGATATAGAGATCATACCCCAACATAATTAAAAGGAATTTGAAATACCTGACATGAAAATAGATCTTGAAAATGAGAAGGGTGAAAGAATCCCTTAAAATTTCGGCAGCCTAACGGCGCCACTTAAACATTCATAAAACGAATTTATGAGAGAAATATGGGGTCTCTCATCATATGAACATTAAACGGGAACTAATATGAATAAATAAGTACATCCTCTAACATATGAACATGGAGTATAAATGAAATGACATAGAAGAGATTAATTGAAAAGAAAGAGAGAGGTCGGATCCCTTACCTTAAAACGTAACTCTTAAAACTCAATGATTGGGACCTTGAGGGCTTGGGGGCACCTTGGGAGGACTCCTTGGGAGGTAATGAGATCAGAGCTTCGTTGGGGGAGAGTTGGGAGTCGAATGGATGAGAGGATGGCTTGTTATTTATAGGGAAAGTGAGGGGACACGGCATTAATGGCCAAGGGACACCTTATTAGTGGTTTTTAAAAAACCATGGGCTTGCCCATGGTATTTGCCCATGGTATTGGCCACTTGGGACACCTAATACCTTATCTTACTATTTATAAGTCGACCATATTGATTACATACTTAATACATCATTTAATGATGTCATTAAACATCTGCAACTTAAAAACATTATTTTCACTATTCATCGAAAATTAAACTTTCTCAGAAAATTCCCAAACTTTCACCCTAACCAAATATCGATGATTTGATTTCAAAAATGAACTCCATTTTATAAAAATAATTTTATAAATATTTTTAATTTAATTTTTAAATAAACACACTATTCATCGAAAATTCATTTTTTTCTGAAAAAACCCCAAAAATTTCCTTAACATAATATCGATGCTCTGAGTTCAAAAATGAAATCCATTTTATAAAAATAATTTTCTAAATATTTTTAATTAATTTTTTTATTAAAAAACACTATTCACCCGAAAAAACTAACACTTGAAAAATAATTTATGAAACCGTTATTTAACCATTTTATGGAATCACATTACTTAATCAATGTGCTTAGATTATATTAATGCTTTATTTAAGTGATATTGCTAATCCATTTAGTCACATTACTAATCTTAAGCATAAAATCACTATTCATATTTTACTATTCATCAAAAAATCATGTTGATCTTATTAGACTCTAAATTTCGTAATGAACATATTTTTCGAAGACCATTTTTTGAAAATCATTACACATTTTTAATTATTTATGGTTTACATAAACATTTTTTAAAATATCCTTTCTCAAAAATTCACCAAAAATATGCATACTATATTTATCCGGACATTTGAAAATTCATAAACTTTGTCATAAGAATAAATCAAAATTTTTATTTTAAACAAAGGATTACACAAGGTAGTTACGGTCTCCTTACATAGCCCCTTATCACACAAGCATAGGACCTAAGTGTAAGGTGTGCTAAGGTGAGAGAATCCGAGGGAGGCTCAGATAACATTGCATGAGTAGTAATTTCTATCAGTTTGAACTTCTCAAAAAGGTGATTCCATTCTAGCTTCACAAGATGAAGTTTTTCTTGGGTTTGGTGTTGAGAAAAGCCCAGTGGGGCTACCTCCTTCCCATGTTCTGTTAGATGGGCTTCGATCGGTCCAGGACTACTGGGTGAGGCCATCAAATATTCTTTCTATATTAATTAACCAAGATCACTTGTATTTAGAGACAAAAGAAAACGAAACGTTTAGTTTCCAGTTGTTATATTGACCAATGGTCATATAACAGTCAAAACCCAACAGTCTCATTTTAATTATACTCATGTTATCAAATGAAACAGTTCTGTTGAGTATGAAAAATAAAATAACACACAAAATTATGAAACCTGGTTTAATCAAAATTTTGGGTCGTTACACGTTATCTTCAGACCGGTCTGTGGACCAGTTTTTCTTGTGCCATACATTGAGTATTCACCATAATTTTCCCCAATTCTTTGGGGGGGAAATTGGGTAGTGTCTCCCTTGGATTAAAGTGGGTTCTCATTATCCTTTGTGGATTTTTCAGGACCCTACACATTTCCTCTATCTTAGAGAGATTTACTGCAACTCCAGCCTCTGAGATGGATTTTCCCAGAAAGTGGACCACATATATCCAGAGTTGACATGCCCAGGTTTTACCACAAAGCAGGTGCTCTAGGAGTGTACCAAGGACTATCTAAAATTATGTAGCATGATTTTCCTCTGATGCTGAATACACCAAGATGTCATCGATGAAGACCACAACGAACTGGTCGAGGTTGGGCTGGAATATCTTGTTCATGAGGACCACGAACTTTACTGGGGCATTGGTCACATTTAAAGAATCACTAGGAACTCATAGTGGCCATACCTAGACCATAAGTTTGTATTTTGAATACCCTCTTCTTCTACATAAAGCTGGTGATATCCTAACTTGAGGTCTCTCTTTGAGAACCACTTTGTTTCGTTCAACTAGTCTAAGACATCATCAATTCTCGATAGTGGGTACTTCTTCTTCACAGTCGCCTTGTTCAGTTTTGGTATTTCCACCAAAAACCTCAAGCTCCCATATTCCTTTCAGGAAAAAATCATTGGGGATTTCCATGGGTAAAAATAGGCCTTCCAAACCCCTTCTCTTGTAAGACCACCAACATTACCCTTGGCATTCATAGCTCTATGGGAGTGATTAGATATACTGGTGTGGATATCAATATCATCCCTGGGTATATTTCGATTCCAAATTCTACCTCTCTAGAAGTAGGTAGAGGTAGAACCTCATCATGAAAAATATCATCATACCCATCCACCAATAATGGGAATCTTGGAATCCTCTCCTCCACTACACCGAGGGTGTGGGTATCCAACTAGTTATTAATTGACTACACCCTCCTCTCAGATAGTTTTTCCTATGCTGAAAGGGTCTCCTTCTTAACGGTGAAGGATAACCAGGTCCCATCTTCATGGCCACACCTCACTGTAAGCCTAAAACAAATTATATGATCATTGATAGTGGATAACTAGTCCATACACAAGACGACATTGTTGTTGGATCTGAATCTACGGATTACACACAAGAGGGGGGGGGTGAATTGTGTCTTTTCAAAATTATTACAATCTCTTTAATTTAGAAAAATTCTGTCCACTATGCTTTTTCACGATTAAATATGCCGCGGAAAAAGTAAAAGCATGAACACACGGATGTATAGTGGTTCGGGGAACAGAAGGCCCCTAGTCCACTCCACCAACGCTCAAATCCACGAGCATGGCGATTTTCACTATCTGGTCCTCGTTTCCACAGACCTGTTCACAACTGAGTACAGGCAGTTGACACCTTTACAAGATTCAGGCATACACAGCCTTCCTGGTACAAACACGAACCCACACAGCTTAGAACGAGAAGCTGATCACTCAAAAAAATAAAAAGGGTTTCGATAAAGAAAACACTTCTCCAGTTGTTCTTCACAATTGAAACAGAATGCAATTGACAGTAGATAGATCGTTGTCTTCAGAAAATAAAAATCTGTAATCAAAATAGTTCTGAGTCGATCCAGTTGCAATAGATATTACCAGAAACTTCACAACTTCAGCAGCAATAGATTCACAACAGATAGTCGATGTAGAACACGTGAATCTGCTATCAAGATCTTCCTTCGGTAATAAAGGTTTTACACTTCTTCTCGATCACCAGAAAAGAACGCCTTTACACATTCTCTGTTTCTTTCTCGTTAAAAGATCAATCTATATCTTCCACACACTTTTCTGTGTATATATATATATCCGAAGTTTCCAAGATAGAACATATATATTCAAATCTGAGAAAATATTCCGCATAAATAGATCCATGAAAATCTCCTTTAGATTCGCGATATTAAATGAAATAACAGAGCCGTTGTAACTCCCCTGAGGAATCGGCATAAAAAGCTCCGGTTAAATCAATCAGTAATCCGTTGAAAATCGTCTTTGATTCAGTCAAAGTCGTACTTAAGAATCGGCTCGAAATCCGCTTAATAATCCGCTTGTTTGACCAATGCAAAAGGAAATATCGTCTGTCAAAAATATCCCGACGCCAAACTTAGGGTTGATGACGTGGCTCCAAACGTAGGGTTCACAAACGTAAGGTTCACAAACGTAAGGTTCAGAACGTAAGGTTCAGAACGTACATACTTTCTCTTCAGCATTCAAACGTAGGGTTGATCATCCATACTTTGTCTCGCTTCAACTCTCCAAAGAACGTACGGTTGATTATAAAAGTAAGGTTGATGATCCATACTTTTGAGAAACAAACTCAACACTGAAAACTAACGTACGGTTTCTCTTCCATACTTGTCCAACAACGAAAACGTAAGGTTCCTTCCAAACGTAATGTTCTTCTTCCATACTTTTCAACAACGTAAGATTCATTAACCATACGTTTTAAAATAACGTAAGGTTCCTTAACCATACGTTTTAAAATAACGTAAGGTTCCTTAACCATACGTTTCTTTTAACATAAAAAGTAAACTTTTCATCCATACGTTATGTTCATCAACGTAGGGTATGAACATTGATTCCAGTACGCGCTAAAATTGATCTCGCGCTACAGTGATTCCAGAACACGCTAAAATTGATCTTGCACTACAGTGATTCCAGAACACGCTAAAATTGATCTTGTGCTACAGTGATTCCAGAACACGCTAAAATTGATCTCGGAATAAATGAAGTATGAAATCTCGTTGTATGAAAAAAATAAATAAAATAAATTCCTGCAAAATACTCAACGAAATAATTAGTAAATAATTAAGGGTATTTGTGAGCATCAAAATCATCATAAAGAGACAGAGTATTATTTGAAATAATCTCCCCCTTTTAAAAAACAATATTTTGAATTGTTTGAAAACAATACATTGCTCAACAATCTCCCCCTTTTTGATGATCACAAAACCCATAAAATAATAGAACTAATTTAATTGCAATCTTTATTGAAAAATTAGTTTTATAAAATTTTAGAATTCTGAAAGGATTAAAACAATATTTAACTATAATAAAATTTCTCCCCCATAAAGATAATTTTTCAGCTAAAAAATAGATAAAAGATAAATGTCTTCTCTTATATATCCAAATTTCTTCATAGGAAACAAATGAATTTAAATGTTGTGTTTATCAAAATTCTCCCCCTTTTTGTGATATCAAAAAGAATGAAAAATTACGGATTTGAACACATTCAATATTGCACTGAACTATAAGTAAATGCTATAATTAACTGTGTATGAATAAGTGAATTTGTTATACTGGCTAACTTAATCATAAATCAATAAACAACAAAACCAAAAAGAAGTAAGAAAAGAATTTTCATTCACAAGCTGTTATATATAAACGATTGTGATATACAGAGGAATCAAGGTTCATGGATAAGACAGGGAAAAAAAGGGTGTCTATCTCCTTTGAATCGCGGTCTTGATCTCTGTAAACTGTTCTCTGAGCCTCTTCATCATCCCATCTCCTAACTTGATGATAAGATCTCTGTTCTCTTGAGTCATATGAATATCTTCAATCAAATTAACTCTGAAAAACTCATGCATTCTTTCTTCTTTTTCAACAAAAAGAGCCAGTTTCTCTGATAACTGATTCAAAAGAATCCTAATCGGTTTCTCTCCAGATGTCAACTGATCCACTAAAAAATTTCTGATTATCTAGCAAAACTGACAAAGGGGCACTATTACACTGAAGATCGTGTAATCTGTCACTCATATTGCTCATTGCTGCAGTAATTGCTTGAAATCTCCGAATCAAATCAGGTGAAGAGCCTGATCCACTCACAGCATTGTTTGCAACAGACTCAAATTTATTTTCCATGTAAATCTTCATCTCAGAAAAATCATCTTTCTTTACCATCTCTGATTTTAACTGATCAACAGCATGCAACATATCAGTCTTAAACAAATCTACTTCCTGTCTTGAAACAGTAGATTATTTCAGCTTCTGAAACTTCAACTGCTCTAAGTTCAGAGAATTTCTGAGACTAACATTCTCAGATTCTAATTGAGAGATACGCTTGTACAACTCAACAACTTCTTCTTTTCTCAAATAAGGGGCACCCTGTGCTCTATTCTTATGTCCAGAAATAGGTTGATGAGGCAGGGCAAGTGGTAAAGAATCTGCATCTGACTGTTCTTTGTCCTTGTCCTGACAAGGTTGATCCACTGAACTAGCTTTTGAAGCCTGAAACTCTTCTACTGAAAAATCTTCCGGAAGTACCTCTGTATTAGCTTCAGAAGTACGTTCATCGCGAACAGTAGTCTCTCTGACTTCTACTGAATGGTCAAGAACAATATTTTCATGTAAATCTTGAGGTCGGGCCACTTCTTCACCAGGCACTGCCTCCATAAGTTGTTCTTGTGGAATTGCTTTTTCAACAGCTACAGCAGCAGATTGAGGTTCTTTTTGGATTTCCGGTTGAGCTGCTGGTTCCTCTATCGGTGCAGTCTGCTCCACAACAGCTTCTCTCACAAATGAATAAGAAATTACCGGTTCAGGGGATTTCAAGGCAGGAGAGATAATTTCTTCATCAATTGACCTCTTCCTTCTAGAATGAAGTCCTTCTTGACTTCTCTCTTCCTCAACTTCCTCCATCTCAAAGCGAATTCTCCTTGCCACTGTACTAACCCTTGATTCTGCTTGTCCCTCCTTTGACTTAGCCGGTTGAGCCTGGGCACTCTCCGAGTCTTCCTCAGCTCCAACAGGTAAGAGTTTTCCTTTAATTGTGCTCCAGAAGTATCCTACTTTCCTTAAAGTTCGAGCATTAAAAACATTACTGTGGTGACATTTCACCCCAGCATCTACCAATCTGATCATTCCTCTTTTAAACAAAAACAAAGAAATGAACCTTCCATAAGGGAAAAAGGTCATTCTTGCTTCACTCTGACAGCAGTATCTCAGATATCTTATCATAAACCGAGGAAAATTAAACTTAATATCACACATCAGAAAATACATTATGTACATGTCAGGGTATAGGATTTTCTCCATCTCAGCCATCCTTGGTGCTAAACCAGTCTGAACAAATTTTACCAAGATTTTCTGATCGGGCTCCAAATCTTTAATAAACATTTTCTTTATCACTCTGGTTCCAAACAGAAAAGATATAATGTCTTCAGACTTATGTACAGAATCTCCAATATTCCGTAAATCGAAATGAAAAACTCCTTCATGAGGGCAGTTAAGAATTTGACTTATCTCTACAGATGATATGGAAAAGTCCTTATCCTCTATTTGAGCCAATAAACTATCCTCCGTATCTCCAAGGCTAAACTGAACAGTTCTAAAGAAATGTCTCATTTCTGCCTCATATAGAAACTCAGATTTTTCACTATTAAAATCTTGCTCAAGGCTTTGAAACGACAACGCTTGCTTCAACAGTAAATTAGTTTCAAACAGCCATTCTAAATCTATGACTTTACCTTGCAGTATTTTCCGACCAACTACTTTAGGTTTCTTTGCAGCACTGCTCTCAGCTTCATCTGGACGCTTAGTCTTTGACATTTCAACAACGATTTCTGAAGGTTCGTAAGTTTAGGGTTTGAAGATTCAGAAAAGGGTTTTGGAGCAGATGTGCGGTTTTAGGTTTTCGAAAGGGTTTCCGAAAAAGGTGAAACAGTTTAGAAGGTGAAACGGTTCTGACAGCCTTGATTCCCGTGTAATCACTAATCATTACTTTTATTTAAAACAAAATAAAATTACTTATAGCGGTAAACAGAAATTAAGCAGAATTCGAAAACAGAATAAGATTAAAAAAAACTATTTAAAATTAAATAAACCTAACTCCCCCTTAATAAATTCAAACCTTGCCATGGGAAGTGGTTTAGTAAAAATATCTGCTAATTGATTTTCTGTATTTACAAATTCTAAAAATATATCCTTTTTAAACAATGATCTCTTAAAAAGTGATGTCTTATATCAATGTGCTTAGTTCTAGAATGACTAATAGGATTTTTTTTAAATATTAATTGCACTAGTATTATCACATAAAATAGGTGTATTATTGAAATTTAATCCAAAGTCCATAAGAGTGTTTTTCATCCACAACACCTGTGCACAGCAACTACCTGCAGACACATATTCTGCCTCGGCTGTTGACAGGGCAACTGAGTGTTGTTTCTTACTAGACCATGATACTAAAGACTTTCTTAAAAAGTGACATGTTCCTGAAGTACTCTTCCTATCTAATCTACAGCTTCCAAAGTCAGCATCTGAATATGAAATTAAATTAAAATCAGAGGTTTTTGGATAAAGCAGAGATTGATAAATAGTACCTTTTAAATATCTAAAAATTCATTTAACAGCAGTTAAGTGGGATTCTTTGGGATTTGATTGAAATCGAGCACAAAGACATACTGAATACATTATATCTGGTCTACTAGCAGTAAGATATAACAAACTACCAATCATACCTCTATATAACTTGTTGTCCACTGATTTTCTAGTTTCATCCAAATCAAGTTTTATATTAGTACACATAGGAGTTGTAAATGTCTTGCTGTTTTCAAGTCCAAATTTCTTAAGTAAATCAGTAATGTATTTGCATTGATTTAAAATATTTCCAAAATCTTTTTGAAATATTTGAAGACCCAAAAAGAAATTTAATTCTCCCATCATACTCATTTCAAATTCATTTTGCATTAATTTTGAAAATTCATGACAAAGAATTTTATTGGTTGATCCAAAAATTACATCATCAACATAAATTTGAACCAACAAAACATTATTTTTCACAGTTTTCTTAAAGAGTGTTGGATCTGCTAGTCCAACAGTAAAATCATTTTTCAAAAGAAAAGAACTTAGTCTTTCATACCAAGCTCTAGGTGCTTGTTTAAGGCCATAAAGAGCTTTAGTAAGTTTGAAAACAGAATCTGGTTTTTGAGAATTTTCAAAACTAGGAGGTTGCTCAACATAAACTTCCTCCATTAAATAACCATTTAAAAAGGCAGATTTAACATCCATCTGAAATAATTTAAAATTCATATAAGATGCATAGGCTAAAAGGATTCTAATGGCTTCTAACCTGGCTACAGGTGAAAAGGTCTCATCATAATCTATTCCTTCTTCTTGATTATATCCTTTAGCTACTAATCTTGCTTTATTTCTAGTTATTATCCCTTGATCATCTTGTTTATTCCTAAAGACCCATTTAGTTCCTATTACTGGATAATCATGTGGTCTTTCAACTAATTCCCAAACCTTATTTCTCTTGAACTGGTTCAATTCATCCTGTATTGCTATTACCCAGCTCTAATCATCTAAGGCTTCTTCTATGGTCTTAGGTTCTTGTTGGGATAGGAAAGCAGAGAATTCAACTATGTTTCCAAAGTTTCTTCTAGTTTGAATACCAGTCTCTAAGTCACCTATCACAGATTCTAAAGGGTGATTCTTTAAGGTTCTAGACTGTCTAGGCATTACATTCAAAGGTTCTTCAGTGTCATGTTCTTCTGAACTGGATTGAATTTCTTTTGTATCATTTTCAAAATCATTTTTTAAATTCTCAAGTCTCATGTTTTCATTAGAATCAGGTTCATCTATTTGTTCTATCCTTTTCTCAAAAGGATCATATTCATCAAATTTCACATGAACTGATTCTTCAACAATCCTTGACTTTTTATTATAGACTCTATAAGCTTTGGAGGTTGCAGAATATCCTAAGAAAATACCTTTATCAGATTTTGGATCAAATTTACCAAGATTATCTTTGGTATTCAAGATGTATACCTTGCATCCAAAAACTTTAAAGTAATTTACTTTAGGTTTTCTGTTATTCCATAGTTCATAGGGTGTCTTTTTCAAAATAGGTCTTATTAAAATTCTATTCATTATATAACAAGCTGTATTAACAGCTTCTGCCCAGAAATATATAGGTAGGCTATATTCATTTAACATAGTTCTAGCCATTTCTTGAATAGTTCTATTTCTTCTTTCTACAATCCCATTCTGTTGAGGTGTTCTTGGAGCAGAGAAGGTGTGTTTAATACCCATGTTTGAGCAAAATGAATTAAATTCCTGGTTCTCAAATTCTCCACCATGATCACTTCTCAATGAGATTATATTAAAACCTTTTTCATTTTGAATAGATTTACAAAAACCTTCAAATAAACTAAAAGCTTCACTTTTAAATTTCAAAAAGAAAATCCAAGTAAATCTAGAATAATCATCAACTAATACATAAACATATAATTTACCAGCTAAACTTGCTACTCTTGAAGGTCCAAACAAATCCATATGGATAAGTTCTAGAGGTTTAGTTGTAGCAACTTTATTAACAGATTTGAATGATGATTTGTGTTTCTTGCCAAGCTGACATGCATCACAGAATCTGTCATTTTCAAATTTGAGACTAGGCAAATAAGAAACTAGATGTTTCTTAGATAATTTATTTAAATCATATATATTGCAATGACCAAGTCTTCTATGCCAGATCCAGGATTCACTTATATTAGCAGTTAAGCAGTTTACTTGTTGTTTACACAAGGAATACAAATCCAATGTATAAACTTATCAGTTCTGGGTGCTCTAAACTTAAACAGTTTATCTTTAGAAACAATACAACTATTGTTAGTAAAATCAACAGTGTATCCATCATCACAGAGTTGAGAGATACTTATCATATTGTGTTTTAACCCTTGTACATAAAGGACTTTGTTGATTGAGACTGTCTCAGGATCTCCAACTGTTCCAATACCAATAATCTTTCCTTTGGCATTGTCACCAAAGGTGACAAGTCCTCCTTCCTTTCGAGTAAGAGAAGAGAAATTAGCTGAAGTTCCAGTCATGTGTCTTGAGCAGCCACTGTCCATATACCATATTTCTTTCTTTCTTTGGTGACCTGCTACCTGCAAAGACATTCAAACAAATTGCTTTGGTACCCATATTTTGTTGGGTCCAGGAGTGTTAGCAAGCAGTGATCTGGGTATCCAGATTTGCTTTGTTTTCTTAAAATTGATTGAATCATATAGATCGTTGGAAATATAAGCTTTCTTAATTCCACATATTGGAGGTTGTCTTAGAAAACAGTTTTTAGCTATATGACATTTTGTTCCACAGAAGTTACAAATAACCTGTTTAGTGCTAGGAACAAAATAATTTTTGTATAACTTAGGTTTTTCTCCTTTACTTCCAATTCCAAACCTTTCCTTTTTAATTACAGTTTTTCCAAGTATCTCATTTAAGGTGTTTTCTCCTTTTGTAAAAACTAATGCAGCCTTTTTATAAGATTCTACTTCATCCTGTAGAGTTTTTATTTTTGATTCAAAATTAATTTTATTTGAGTCAGCAGAGTTGTATTTGTCAATTAATTCCTTATGTTGTTTTAGCAAAGTATTTCTCTCATCTGAAATAGCTTTGTGCAAGTTCTTTATAGATTTATATTTGTTAAATAATGAGTCATACCTTTCTTCAAGCATATTGCAGTAAGCTGCAAGTTTTTTATTTGAGAATCTTGTTTCAGAGTTTGATTCATTATTTGAGTCAGAGGAGTAGTATGAGTGTACCTCATCAGTTTCAGCCATGAAACACATATTTTCTTTTAAATTGGCTTCCTCCTTCTCTGAGCTTGATTCAGAAGAATTACTTGAGTCTTCAGAAACACTCCAAGTAGCTTTCATAGCTTTCTTGTCTTTCTGCTCATAATCATCTCTTTTGAAGAATTTCTTCTTCTTTGCATCTTTCAATTTTGGGAAATCCGGTCTGATATGTCCCATATTTTTGCATTCATAACATCTCACTTCCTTGCTATCCTTTTTTAAGGATTTCTTGAAGTCTTTCTTCTTATTGTAGAACTTTCTGAATTTTCTGGCTAGCTGAGCCAGTTCTTCATCCGAATTTGAAGAATCAGAGCTTTCTGATTTAGCACTTACTTCTCTGTTCTTCATCTTTCTATCCTTTTGTTGAGAAGTCACTTTCAACGCAGTATTTTCCCTTTTTATGTAGACTTTATGCTCATTTACCTCATCTTGCATTTCAGCTTCGTACATCATCAATGTACCAATCAGTTCTCTCATAGTTAGATCTTTAACAGAAGTTGATTGTCTGATTGCTGCAGAGATTCCATTCCATCGAGTAGGAAGTACTCTCAGTACCTTCAACGCTTGATCAGCCTGCTTGATTGGTTCTCCTAGAGCTGTTATATTATTTACAATTTCTGTCAATCTTCCATTCATCTGAGTGATGCTCTCTCCTTCAATCATTCTGAAAGTATCGAATTTTAACTTAGCAGTTGCATATCTCATCTGTCTTACATTATCTGTTCCTTCATAAGCAACAGCTATTGTTTGCCACATTTCATATGCAGTCGGGCATTGAGAAACTCTGTTAAATTCATCTGGTCCTAGACCACAGATGATTGCATTCATAGATTTTGAATTTATGTCATACTCAGCCTCTATAGCAGCACTCCATGTATCGGGATTTTCAGGAATTTCATAGGGAGTCAGAATCTTTGAATAGACTTTGTAACCAAGATTTTTCAGATAAATAATCATAAGTGATTTCCAGCAGCCATAATTATCTCCATTAAAGTAAGGTGCTCTGACCATTGACATTCCCTCTCTCATATCAGCCATGATACACTATGTATAATCTTTAAATACTTCTAGCTTGATAAGACTTTAAAAAATAAGAAGCTCCTCCTCTGATACCAATTGTTGGATCTGAATCTACGGATTACACACAAGAGGGGGGGTGAATTGTGTCTTTTCGAAATTATTACAATCTCTTTAATTTAGACAAATTCTGTCCACTATGCTTTTGCATGATTAAATAAGCAGCGGAAAAAGTAAAAGCATGAACACACGGATGTATAGTGGTTCGGGGAACAGAAGGCCCCTAGTCCACTCCACCAACGCTCAAATCCACGAGCTTGGCGATTTTCACTATCTGGTCCTCGTTTCCACAGACCTGTTCACAACTGAGTACAGGCAGTTGACACCTTTACAAGATTCAGGCATACACAGCCTTCCTAGTTCAAACACGAACCCACACAGCTTAGAACGAGAAGCTGATCACTCAAAAAAATAAAAAGGGTTTCGATAAAGAAAACACTTCTCCAGTTGTTCTTCACAATTGCAACAGAATGCAATTGACAGTAGATAGATCGTTGTCTTCAGAAAATAAAAATCTGTAATCAAAACAGTTCTGAGTAGATCCAGTTGCAATAGATATTACCAGAAACTTCACAACTTCAGCAGCAATAGATTCACAACAGATAGTCGATGTAGAACACGTGAATCTGCTATCAAGATCTTCCTTCGGTAATAAAGGTTTTACACTTCTTCTCGATCACCAGAAAAGAATGCCTTTACACAGTCTCTGTTTCTTGCTCGTTAAAAGATCAATCTATATCTTTCACACACTTTTCTGTGTATATATATATATATCCGAAGTTTCCAAGATAGAACATATATATTCAAATCTGAGAAAATCTTCCGCATAAATAGATCCATGAAAATCTACTTTAGATTCGCGATATTAAATGAAATAACAGAGCCGTTGTAACTCCCCTGAGGAATCGGAATAAAAAGCTCCGTTTAAATCAATCAGTAATCCGTTGAAAATCGTCTTTGATTCAGTCAAAGTCGTACTTAAGAATCGGCTCGAAATCCGCTTAATAATCCGCTTGTTTGACCAATGCAAAAGGAAATATCGTCTGTCAAAAATATCCCGACGCCAAACGTAGGGTTGATGATGTGGCTCCAAACGTAGGGTTCACAAACGTAAGGTTCACAAACGTAAGGTTCAGAACGTAAGGTTCAGAACGTACATACTTTCTCTTCAGCATTCAAATGTAGGGTTGATCATCCATACTTTGTCTCGCTTCAACTCTCCAAAGAACGTACGGTTGATTATAAAAGTAAGGTTGATGATCCATACTTTTGAGAAACAAACTCAACACTGAAAACTAACGTACGGTTTCTCTTCCACACTTGTCCAACAACGAAAACGTAAGGTTCCTTCCAAACGTAATGTTCTTCTTCCATACTTTTCAACAACGTAAGATTCATTAACCATACGTTTTAAAATAACGCAAGGTTCCTTAACCATACGTTTCTTTTAACATAAAAAGTAAACTTTTCATCCATACGTTACGTTCATCAACGTAGGGTATGAACAGTGATTCCAGTACGGGCTAAAATTGATCTCGTGCTACAGTGATTCCAGAACACGCTAAAATTGATCTTGCGCTACAGTGATTCCAGAACACGCTAAAATTGATCTTGCGCTACAGTGATTCCAGAACACGCTAAAATTGATCTCGTAATAAATGAAGTATGAAATCTCGTTGTATGAAATAAATAAATAAAATAAATTCCTACAAAATACTCAACGAAATAATTAGTAAATAATTAAGGGTATTTGTGACCATCAAAATCATCATAAAGAGACAGAGTATTATTTGAAATAATCTCCCCCTTTTAAAAAACATTATTTTGAATTGTTTGAAAACAATACATTGCTCAACAATTGTAAGGCCTCGACCCAGTTACTAGGAGATCCCAGCTGATGCTCACACCTCCTAGGGTAAGGTCATGCTACCAACACCAGTTTGTAATTGTCAAAATCTTCTCCCATAGGAGTCTCTATCCATAGGGATCGAGCCAACAGCTCCAATGGAATCTCTGAGATCCGAATGAGAGCTGTGAAAAAAAAGGAGTGACTAGCACATGTGTCTATAATTACTGCAACATTGTTTTAGAAGAAACATATCAAACCATAGATCATCTCTGGATAATTTTGGTTGTATTCCACTCATTACTAGAGTTGAGCTCACCCATGTCCTCCTGCTCCCTGTGGTCAGGGTGGACCACCTATGGGTGGTTGCGGTAACATCTCAAACTGTCACCCACCTCTTGCCGCTCAACCAACTCCCCTGCCATGTCCTCCGCTCTATAGACCTCCTCCCTAGATCCAATGTTTCTTCCTCACCACCCCCTCAGCCATATTCCATATATCTATTTAGAGTTTTGGACAATCATGTACCACGTTTCCCTGCCCAACGTAGGTGAAACACTTCTTGGCTTTCAGCTGACTAACTCTATACTGGGAACTCCACACCACTGACCCAAGTTCTTGGGGTCTTCCTCTAAAAGTCCTAGCACTCTTGGGACCAAGAATCTAATGTCTTCTTACTATCAAAGGCTCCACCGCATGGGGTTTGTTGGTATCTCTCTTTGTTGGTGCGTACTCCACCAAGACACTCTCTATCAGAAGGGATCGATCTAGAACCCCATCCTGGGTAGGGATACTGAGAGACACCTCTAAATCCTTAATCTACTACCCAAGTACCTGTTCAAATTCTTGATCCATGAAGAAAATGTCTCACACCATATCTGTGGCGTATCAGGAATGCTCCATGATCATTTTTGAGTACTCAACCACTATCATAAATTTCTGTTGTAGTTGTAGAATCTTTTAGATTCACATAGAGCGAAAGGTCGTAGTGAAAAAATACTCCATGAAAATATTCTAAAAGACATCCCAAGTGAGGTTTTCCACATAGTGAGTCTGGATTTTCAAAATCCCCCATCCACTACCTATCTTTATTGAAGTATCTCTTCCATGATCATGATCTGGTCGAGGGATGTCCTCATTAAGTGGAAGACCCGCGTCACATCCTCCATCAAATCCTCACTGAATTGAAGATCTGACTCTACCATTATCCTGGGAGGTCTCTATATTTGAAACTCATGTGGGGAACTTATCCTATTAGTGTCCTCTAACGGAGCCAACGACAGTAGATTATGAAGATCCGGTGGTGGTAGCACTGGGGCACCACCTAGTGGGGGAATCTCTAGAACTAGTCCATGAACGGATGCCTGTTCCCTAGGCTGGATATCCTTACGCCCTCGAATTGTGATCATGGAAGGTCATTCATGTGAATGCATCCCGAGATAGATTAAGATGTACCATTTTTAGAATGTTATACATGGTGATATTACTCTTATTCAAAAATAAAGAGGTATTTATTCAAAAAATGATTTCATGTATTGAGATGAAAATTGAATTAAAGGTTCTTGTTTATGGATACGTCAGTCGCAGAACCTACACTGGACTCCCAGAATTTGAAAGTTGAACATGAAAAATAGTTTCCCCAAAAATACATCAGACTCTCTGTATTTAAGAGGGAACTGACCGCCCTTTGATACCACATTATCACAACCCCCCCACCCACCCATGGACCCAAGTCGTGACTACCCCAAGCCCACCTCTCGAAGGCCAGGTGCTTATGACAAGTCTTGAAGGCATCAACCTACAAGTGGGAGGAATTATCCTAGACACATTAATGCACACACACACCCAACCAAGTCCCAAATCACAATAGGGTATCAACATACCACTGAATAATTTGATTTCAAGTATAGCTGAAGGAATGTGGGACAAAATACAAATATACAAAAAAGTACTGAAAACTGTAATGAATGGAGAGTGCTCTGATGGACATCTTATTTAAACCCAAACTAATTGTAAGAGTAGTGAAGCTACTGGAAGCTGAAGTATTTCACATTGTCCGCCTAGTCCTACTCTGCCCCTCCTGGTCCAAGGCCCCCAAGTCCACCATCGTAGTGTCTATCTGCCCGTCTCTCGGATCACCCCTGTTGAAAATTCAGTCGTCTGCACCAGACACAAAACATGTAGGCAAAGCCCCTCCAGGGGTGAGTAACAATGTTCACATTATGGACCCAAAAAAAATGAACACACAGAAACTCCCCAAATTAAAACAAAATCACAAGGAATCTCACAATAGGTATATTCTAGGGTAGTAACCATAGCATCGTCAGTCACAAACGTCAGACTCCTCACCTGATGGAGAACTCCTCCACTATCGAGTATAGTAGGCCTACTGGGTCACACAGAGTCACATCCCACATCCCTTGAACTACTGTGGTACTCCTACATAATTAGTACCATTTGTGTGATGGGTCACACAGATATTATCTCCATTGTGGGCCTACCAGGTCACATAGATCCTCTTCCCACCATGGCCGAATTAAGGTACTCCTCTCGTCATGTAATGTGGGTCTATCGGGTTATAGAGAGAAAATCCCCACCATAGTCCTACTAGCTCACATAGATCCACATCTTACTTGTCCATCCTCTAGTAGTCATCAGGTCTTAGGTAATCATAGTGTTCTGTACATAGGCCACCTTGTAGAACCACTCATAAATCCATTTTTCACATCTCGACGTCGATGAAAGTCACCACAAAGAATTCCAAATGAACTACCTCCTCGAGAGGATCAAAAACCACAAAAGGCACATCAATTGGACATGTGGTTTAAAAGGTATGTGTTATTTAGTAACTAGGGGACCAGTCATGTTGGGGCTCGGTCCGACCCGGTCAGACCGACCTGACCAATGCAGATAGGGGGTTCCACAAAGCCCCATTCATTCTAATGGATCCAACCTGATATAGTGTGGGTGGGGGTCTGTCTAGTCTAGCCTGACCAGTAGGACATGCCTAATAGGCCTCGTTGTACCCAACCTGGTTGGATGAGGGTCCACATTTCCATGTTACTTGGGGACCCGACCTAGTTTGGCCCGGCCCAAAGAGGGCATGGGTCCGACCATCTGGTGTGGGTCTGAACTGTGTGGTGTAGTTTCTGCCCTCTGGTGTGGTCTTGCACTCTAGGATTTGAACTTTTCCGCTGGGCAGTGTGACCGACCGGGCCCTAAGATCCACGAGTCTGACCCACGGGGGGTTCGTGCCCTATCCTGAATGCAAGAGGCAGACAAGTCCGATGTAATGGATGTGGCCGATAGCTTATTATGTACTCCGAAATCAACCCCCAGGTCACCCAGGGTGCCTCATCATCCATGGTCATTCAACTTGGTTCCATCGTGAAGGACACAGCCCGGTGTCGTGTCTGCTTCCCTCCAACGCAATCAAGCAACCATGTCTGCCACCTCATGCTGTCGTCTAAGACGACAGCTACTATTGTGGCACCACGAACTAGTTCGGATGAGCCTTTGGTCCAGCGCTCCATCGTGGTATGTTGTCTCCTACCCATGGTTGCTGCCACGGGCCACCACTAGTATTCTTCGGTGCCACGACCAGAAACGTCGCGCCATCAAGTTCTTCTACGGAAAATCTCATCCACATTAGTGGTCTATTATTTGGGCCACTTGTGCCAGCATTTTTCAGGGATCGTCCTCTCGACAACGAAAGTATTATAACATCATTGCCTTTGATTCAAATGTTTGTACATGAAGAACACCCACAGTAGAGGGTCTAAGACCTTGTTATTTTCATTCCGAGCCCTTCACATTAGAAGATAATAAAATAAGGGATGTTAGGGAATTTGAATTTGAAAAAAAAAATATAATTTAGTCATGAATAATAAAACCTCAAGGATGTCACCCACCCTCAAAAACATATGTTCCACAGATTAACCTACTTTTGGGTTAATCCACAGTGGTCATTTAGAAGTGGACATGGAAGAACGTCGTCTCAAAAACCCCCACCTCTTTGAAATTGTGGCTGCACGTTCATCCTAGAGGGGTCACGATGTTAGAATCACTTATCAGCTCCGATCATCGAAAGGCATGGAAATTAAGATGAAGTTCTGTTGACATTCTTCATTCTTTGCAGTTGTGGAAATCCTTCAGAGGTTCACAACAGAATCCTCAAATTTATTTAATCCATATTTTCCTTGTGTGTCAAATTATAAATAAGAGCATGTCACTGCGTTCCAATTATGATGTGGTGTCCCATCATTATGCTATTTGATTTAAGAAACATCATCACTATTATTCATCCTTAAATATTCATTATGCTGTGAGTTTAACAAGCCATTAATGATTCTCATGGATGTGCATTGTCGCCGCCCAGTCACTTCCCTACTGTGTCACCCTCTTATACTCTATTGTCAGAAAGAAAAAAATAATTCATTTAAATTAATTTATTATTTTTTCTCTAGATGTCCGTAAAATAACTTCTTCGCACGGCCATGGTCGGCCAAAGTTAAGACATTTTTAGGCAATTCCCAGCATTCTGAATTCAAAAGTGCCATCATATTTTTTCCTAGTGACGGTTCAAAGGATAGATAATTCTGTTCTCATGTTTATTGAACATACATTAAAAAAATTATAATTTCATTTTAGGCACTCTGAAGATCGGAATTACATGCCGTCAAATTTCATGGTCTCGAAATAATTATTATAAATAAATAGATTCACACCGAAATTATGAGATGTTAAAATATTAACCATTATTAAATACATAATTAGTATAATTTTTACAAATTTATTTTTAATATTTCACTATAATGATAGTTATTTCATGATAACATTCATTATAAATTTATCATAAAGGCTGTAAGTTTATATATTGGTTAAAATACATGAATTCAGTGTCATTACATTCTATTGGAAGATTGATTTTTGGTCATATATTAGGGAACAATTACTGGATGTGGATTTGTATTGATAAATCCTATATTTAAAAATATCAAGAAAAACTTTTGAATTTATAAGGAGGCTTTTCTGGTGGTTGGGATCTAATGTGAACATTATAGAAGGATTATAGTCATATAGGGTCCATTTGTGGCTTCATGTTGTAAAGATCATAATAGCAAAATGTATTCTACAATGGTGGGTTTCATAGAGGGTATCCATATAATTGAATGATTTTTTTCATTGGAGGGTGTTGTATATGTGTGTGAATATGAATTTGGGTGAAAATACCTTGTCATATTGGGTTGGTTATTCTCTTGAGGGCTAGCATGAGAGGATCCCATAGGATGTCTCCTTGAGGGTCCTTTCAACAATAGATATGAGAGTATATGGGTTAATTCCTATCATTTTAGTGAATTATTTATCGAATTCAAGAGACCACACCATAACAAATACTACTGAGAAATCTTTATGATGTAACCATGTAGTGTAGTACAATTGTGGTTCCTTAGTGGGTCGATTATCGATAGTCCCCTTAAAGTGGTCTACACTATCAATAAATTCTCAATGGAATGTACGGAGACTGATTTTATTTATAATTTCATGACTTATTATATACTCCCTTTACTTATTTTATAGGAAATGTGCATAATTTGTGTGAAATATTAATGTTTTTATACTAAGTATAATTTTAGAGCATTTTTAGAAGTAGTACAATTGAGCTAGTTTACTATTTTATTTATAACTATCTCCATACTAATCCATATTGTGTGGTTCTTGTTTTTTAGGATTCCTAATTCAATATAAAACATTTCATTAGAAGGTATCATGGGACAATTATTCCATTTGAAGGCTCATATGGACCACACAAAATGCCCTATAGAATCTGTGATGAAACTGGACCAGCCATGAAGATTTAATTACTGGGATCCATCTAGAAGTTAAAAGTCATTAATTCCCCTAAATGGTTCGGGGGATTATCTAAGGAGTATTTTATAAAAATTTCAAGGCCCAAATCCAAATACAAGGGGCCCAACTGATTCCATTAAACTCATCCCACCATCTGGCTGTGAATTAAAATTAGTACAGTATTCATAACATGTATCCTAATCAAGTAAGAAAGTCAAGCTGATATTTTTCATTATGAAATAAGAGATATAGGAGGGAAACGTTTCTGAATAAATCATTTATATTTAAAGGCATATTCTTTTTCCAACATCCATTCACATTTTGGCCATCGAAAAAGTGTGGATTGAAATGTACAGTTTTACATTGTTTAATCAAACCATCATATCATTGGCTCCATAAGTCCAAATGACTCTAAATGTTGAGATAAGTCAAAAAAATTATTATATAAAACATTGAAGAAAGCGACAGCCATAAATTCGGCTGTCTAGATGTACAAACCGTCGATCCATGTGGAGGGACAGACTGGGAATCCCAACAGTCCACTTCCTTTGGCTATAAATTCATCCCCCTCATCTCCTAAAAATGAGTTGGAATTTCAGAAGAGAAGAGAACATATTGGCATGACCAAAGATTTGAAAAGGTCTAGGGAGGACCATCCATACTCATGTTTTAACTTGAGAGACCTTTCCTCCACTCTTTGTTTTCATTTACTCTTATGTTCTTCATTTTTTTAATTTTGTAAGTCTCATTCGTTGTAATTGTGTTTTAATGAAAGTTTCTTGTCTAATATCTCTTATTCGCATCCACCTTATGTAGTTTCGTATTAATTTTCTTAAAATATTTTAAATTTAGTTGTTTCCATTTCCGTTCATTCACATTTTAATTCCATCTAAAGTTCGTTTTTAATTCTGATCACCCTTCGTGTGTGTGTGTATTCGACGACCTAATATTTTCTTATCCCGTTATTTCTATTAAATATATAATTCATCACCATTAACATATATAACTTGATTAATAACTATCATAATGTATTATTAAGTCTATTATTGGGGTGAGTCCAAATTTAGGGATGTTAAGTGATTGAGAGTATTGGCTCGATGGATATTCTTCAAATTAATATGGTGTATGTCGGACATAACATGTCATAGATTTATAATTTTTTGTGTTTATTGTGTGGTTTCTAGGGATTATTCGAACCATAAATACACTACCATCAACAAGACATAATTTAGATTAGAACCCTAAGTTATGTTATGACTTGGCTTAATAAATTAACACTTAGGGATTCCAATCAATGTTATCTTGGGAAGTGGGTGTTAATTTAAATGCAATATAAAGAAAAGCTCAAGGATATCACAAGATTAACTCCCAAAAAATGAACTCACCCGAAACATTATAATTTTTTTAAATCAATCTTAATAAATCAATTATTTAATAATATCTAGAAACAAATCCCTCAATCAGAATACAATTAACTAAAAACAACTGACTATAAAAAAGTATCATCGCTGAGGGTTCGACCCGAATGCTGCTATACACATTATCAGAGCACCAGAACCTTGACTGGTCGTAGGTGACAATCAGCAATTCATTCATATGGAACCATTGATGGGGATGGTTCTTTAAGTAGTCGTTAGTTTCTGGTTATTGCAAAAAAAAATAAAAACAAAAACAAAATTTCAATTAAAATTGAAAAAAAACAAATTGAAAAAAAAGCCTTCTCATAAAAATCATAAACTGAAAAAAAACAAAGAAAAACACATCTTCCTCTTTCTTCCAACATCTCTCTAAATTCCTCGTAGCCTCCCAAAAAATCCCTCATATTTTTTTGACACTAAAATTGAGAGAATTATTCTCCAACATAGGAAGAACATGAGGGATAATCAAATAATTCAAGAGCCAGTCCTTGTCCAACCATTTGAATTACAAATGGCCAATTCTACGGAAAAACACCAAAAGAACATGTTTCCCCAAATATCAATTACCATCCTATTTGTATTCAACATCCAATCATAGATGCTTATTTTGAACTCAAATCAGGTTTGAGTCATCTTCTCCCTCATTTCCACGGGCTAGCTGGTGAGGATCCACATCTCCACCTTAATGTGTTCCCTGTGTTGTTCTCTACCATGAAACCTCAAGGGGTTTCAGAGGAACAAATCAAACTCTGAGCATTCCCTTTTTCCCTAGCTGAATCTTCCAATTCATGGCTCTACAACCTCCCTCCTTGTTCCATAACCACATGGAATGAAAGGAAGTGACTCTTCTTAGAAAAATTAATTCATGCTTCTCGTACTACTTTTATCCAAAAGGAAATAAGTGGTATTCTTCAATTCCCAAATGAATCACTCAATGAGTACTGGGAGAAGTTCAAAAATCTTGTTGCATCTTACCCACACAACAAAATATCTGACCAACTCTGGATCCAATACTTTTAGGAGGGGTTATTAGCTATGGATAGAACCATCATTGATGCCGCAGGTGTCGGTGCTCTTGTTGACAAAACTCCTACAGCTGAAAGAGATCTCATAGGAAACATGGCTATGAACACACAAAAATTCTATACTCAGGAACATGTTCAAGTAAAACAAGCCCATGATAGTCAGTCGATAGAGCAGAACAAGATGATAGAGCGGCTGAGTGAACTTACAGGTCTTGTGTGAAAACTAGTTGTGGCTACCAAATCTCCAACCTCGTCTTCTCCACAATCAATGTTTCCGGGACATGTCAAAAACTGTGGAATCTAAAACTCTCTATCTCATACAACTGACACATTTCTACAACTTCAATAGGATCAATATGATTCATCTGGACCAATGGATATCAATGTTGTATATGCACAGTAGAACCCCAACCCTCAAAAATCAGGTTAGTTTGTTATAAATTTCAGCCAACCTCACTCTGATCCCTTTTATTCTTCCTATAACCAAGGCCTGAGTTATGGCAATTCTATCTCTCATCCTCCTCAATTCCCTCATCAAAACTCAAACTAGTTCCAATATGGTCAAGGTGTTGGTAACTTCCAACAACGTTATACTTTTATTCCTCATCATCAAAGGAACAATCCTCCTCCTGTATTCCAATATCCTAGTGATCCTTCCCAATTCCAAAATCAATACAATAGCTTTCCCACGAAACAAATTATAGGAAATCCCAATTCAAGACATGCCTCTTCTTCCAAGAAACCTTGGGAAAGTGCAGTGGATGATCTTTCCTCCTTTACCCATTTCGGCCTCAAGAACATTGAAACCCAAATTGGTCAACTTGAATCCCACCTTAGCCAGCAGAAACCATCCAATTATTCCCAACTTCTAGCTCAACCATTACCCAACCCCAAGGTTAATGTAATTTCAATTTCACTTAAATCAAAAACACAAATTGCTATGCCTCTATATAATTTCTCTAACCCTCCTTTGAATGTTGACCTAGAAAAAGAAAAGAAAAATATATATGAAAAGGAACCTTAAGACATTCCCTCACCTCCATCCATTCCACTTACGAATCCAATTCCCTTTCCTAAAGCTTTTTATAAGCCAAATAAGTCCTTTGAACCTGATCCTAAAATTCTCGACATGTTTAGACGTGTTGAAGTCAACATACGCCTCTTAGATTCCATAAAAAAAATCTCTAAGTATGATAAATTTTTTAAGGAATTGTGCACCCAGAAGAGGCAATATAGGACCATAGAAAATGTTTCCACCTAGAAGTCTATTCCCATAAAGTAAAAATATCCAGAGACCATTAAGGATACATGCCAAATTGGATTTTCCAACTTCGATGATGCACTCATAGGCCTAGGAGCCTCAATTAATGTTATGCCCATATCCATCTTCTTCAACCTTGGTCAAGGTCCCTTATATCCAACATGTTTTGTTACTCAATTGGATAATTGAATCATTGTTAGTCCTAATGGTATAATCGTGGATGTCCTTGTTCGTGTCAATGATATTATCTTCCCTGCTAATTTATATGTCCTTGACATCGAAGGTGAGACAAATTATTTCCAATATCCACTGATTTTAGGTAGACCATTACTCATGACATCTAAAACCAAAATTTATGTCCATGCTGGAATCATATCCATGGAATTTGGGGACCAACAGGTAAAGTTCAATATCTTTTAATCCATGTGATACCCATCAGAGAATGAATATGAAATCTCTATCCATTCATTTGAAACTCCCTCTGAGAGTGTGTTCAATCCCAATCCATAATGTCCTTCTTGTTCTACTTATAGAGGAGTTTTTGAATATTGCATCCTCGTAAAACAAGTCACAAATGGATAGGTTGATGTTGACATTACAAATCCAAACTCCATTGATCTAACAGATCATGAAAAATCTTTAGAATATCATATTGCCTCTGACCTCCACTTATTCATCATGGATGATAATGAGGAAAATGAACTAGAATTCTCATTTTTTGATTCAGATCACGTTATCAAACATTCATCATTTACTATCGTTGATTCTGAAAATTCTGTTATATGTTATGTTAACCCTAAAAAATGTGTTTATCGAATCCCAAGGAGATTTATGGTTGTGTGATTTGTTCCCTAATTAATAAAGTGATCACTGGTGATATTGAAATTGACCATTCTTTGGCGAAAAACATTGAAATAATGGATATTGAAAATTTTAATCAGTCATATTACTCCACAAATCCTCATTACTCTACATCGATAAGTGATGAAATAAATGATTCAAAAACAATTGGGATCCCATACTGTGGTTTTGTGTTATCTGATCCTTATATAAATGAACCATCATAATTGAGACATATTCCATAATTTACCAGTATAGAAAACTATCACTTTGTGGATAAAATCATTCCTCGCATTGGAGACCAAAGGGAGGATAGTCAAATTCTCTTTCCACATCCATTTAATCACAAGCACAAAATATTGGAAGGGGATAAATTATCCAAAGAACAATAAGTCATTCCAAAGGATATTTTTTTTGGAAGAACTATAGAGTTTAGAAAATAAGGTGGCCACCATTGGACTATGGGTAGTCCCCTACAATTTTCTAGCTATATATAAATAAATGTAGCGCTTCTTGTGAGGAAACCCATGTTTTCTTTTACTTTTATGAAATTTAAATTTATTTTTATTTTTTCATTTGATGAATAATGTTTTTTATTTTTTAGGTAACATCCCACATTCCTAGAACCACATCAACTTCCATTAGATCCCCAACTTCTGCAGTCGACCCACCACTAGATGGTGATAGAAACCCACCAAATCTATACTAGGGGTCACCTCTTTCCCTTTAACTCATCTCTTCTCTCTCTATCTCTCTCTCTCTTCTTCCTCTCTCATTATCATTTTTTTACCACTTTTACTCATTATATTTTTATTTACTCTTTCTCTTTTATGTGGGTGTGTAATTTAAAAATACTAAAAAACCTAAAAATTAAAAAAAAATTGAACAATCAGGAGTCATACTTACTCACCTTCCAATTTACAAATTTTGTCGACCATTTTTGGGATTCAAAATACATGGTTTCATCTCAAAAAAATTATTTTTATCATGATTTTGGATATATAATTTTGAGTAAAAAAACAAATTTTGAATGCACAATTTTTTATTTTTAAACTGATTTTCCCCACCCTTTACGAAAAAAATTATCTTTAATGACAAGGCCACCTATGGCCATCATTTCAAAATGTCTGTTTTCACCCCCATTTGTGAGTCTTCAGTTTGTGGACCTTCGAGCTGTATTTCTTACTTTAGTGTGCATTAATATGATAGAGGAATTTTCTGAACCACGTGGGAATTTTAATTTCCAAATAGCCTCCCATTTCCCTTACATTAATCCTCCTTTTGAAAGCCCCTTCGAGCCTATGAAAACCTTTTCTTTGATAGCCACATTACAAGCCCAATACCTTTTTCCACCAAATATCAACATGGATTTTCATTTCATATTTTGTTTTTGAAATTTATGTGTGGGGGGGGATGGATTTCATTTTGGTCACCCTTTTTGATTTCACCATGTTATCATATGCTTGAGGAAATGCATTAATTTTAGTGTGGGGGAGAGGTTGTCCTTCAGTGGGGTTTGGGGATGTATATATTACTAAAACATATTGTTTAAATTTTATTGAAAGTGTTAATGAGAAAAAAATTAAATAAATCAAAGAAAATAAAAAAATTTGGGTTTTATCTTGTGTAAGTCCAAAATCACTCTTCTTAAACCATTGATCTTGTTATAAATATTAAAATTAGTGTTATGAGGAGATCAATCATTGCTTGGGATATGATTGTGAGATCATTTCCATGATCAAATTTTGAAAAAAAATTGGAAAAAAGAAAAAAATGACACTTGCATTATATTCTTATGTCATTGGGAGAAGTTTTGTGGTTTGTAAATATTTCATCTTATCACCCCCTTCATATTTTCTTCCTCTCTTTTATCTTTCTTCACACAATAATTCACTTTTATATATGTCATTTTATTTCCTTCCATGTTTCATTTCCAAAAAAATGTGCATTACTTTTTCTATGTTGGCATTTTACCCATTTTTTCTATCTTTTGGATATCATATTCCTACCATCCCATATCCACAGTAAATCCCCTAAAAATACCTTTTGATTTTGGGAACATTAGGATAGAAAATGGAAACTGAGAGCTTTTTCAAACTCTCAGATTTTCACTTTTGGTTGGTGAATGAGAGAATCTCCATAAATTAATTCTATCATCCTGAGAAGAGTATGTTTTGTGTTCCACCATTTTCCATTTTTAAATTTGAGCATGAAAAAAATGAAATGTTTTTGGAACATTGTTTCTATACAAACTTGTGGTTGAATTAAATATGGATGAGTGAAATTTTCTAAACCTCCCCTGATTGGGGAAAACAAAATATTAATAATTATTGGTCAGTGAAAATGATGGTTTCATGTTTTTATATTTGTTTCACATGAGGACATGAAAAGGACTAAGTGTTGGGGAGTATATTTTATTAATATTTTCATGAATTATTATATACAACTTTTACTTATTTTATATTAAATTTTCATAATTTGTGTGAAATATTAATGTTATAATACTAAGTATAATTTTGGATCATTTTTAGAACTAGTCCAATTGAGCCAGTTTACTATTTTATTTATAACTATGACCCTAATTATCCAACCTATGTGGTTTATGTTTTTAGGGATTCCAAAATCAATATCCGACATTTCATTAGAATGGATCATGGGTCAATTCTACCATTTGAAGTCTCATATGGACCACACAAAGGGCCTACAGAATCTGTGAAAAAACTAGACTAGCCATGAAGACAGAATTACTGGGAACCATATATAAGTTAAAATTCATCCATTCTCCTCCAAGGTTTAGTGGATAATCTAAGGAGTATTTTATAATAATTTCAAGGCCCAAATCCAAATACAAGGTGCCCAACTGATTCATTTAAACTCAGCCCGCCATTCTAGATGGGAATTAAAATCAGTACAGTATTCATGACATGTCTCCTTATATAGTCATCCATTGAATATAATATTTTTTAGTGTGAAATATTAGATAAATTTTACCATCATTGTTGAGGAAAGCATTCGGAATTGAATCCATGTTCCTATTCCAAAATCTATTCACATTCTGATCATCGAGAAATCATGGAATGAAGTAGACAGTTTAACTTTGCATAATAAAACTACCATAAATTTGGATCCATAGGGCCAAATGACTCAAGAATTTGGGATAATTCGTAAAACATTATTATCTACAACTTTGAAGAATGGGGTATCTCAAAATTTGTCTTTTGGGATTTCAAAATGATCAATCCAAGTGGAGGGACAGATTGGGAATGCCAATAGTCCACCTCCTTGGGCTATAAATTCATCACCCTCCTCTCCTTCAATGGAGTTGGAATTTAAAATATGAGGAGCACATATTGGCATGACCAAATCTTTTCCAAGGGATTGGGAGGACCTTCCATACTCATGTTTTCACTTGAGATACCTTGCCTCCTCTCTTTGTTTTCATTTACTTTTATGGTCTTCGTTTTTGTAATTTTGTAAGCCTCTTTCTTTATAATTCGGTTTTAATGAAAGTTTCTTATTTAATAACTCTTATACTCATCCACCTTCTACAGTTTTAGATTAATTTTATTAATATAGTTTAATTACAATTGATTCCCCTTCCCTTATTTCTCTTTCTAATTCAATCTAATGTTTGTTTTTAATTCTGATCACCCTTCGTGTGTGTGTGTGTTTGATGCAAAAATATTTTCTTATCCCATTATTTTTGTTCTAATTATAATTCATCACCGTTAACATATATTACCATATTAATAAATATCTTAATGGAAGAGTAATTCTATTATTGGGGTGAGTCCAAATTTTTGGATGTTAAGTGATTGAGAGTATTTTCTCGATAAATATTCTTCAAATTAACATTGTGTATGTTGGGCTTAACATTTCATGGATTAATGAATTGTTTTGTTTAACATGTGGTTTCCACTGATTATTGGAACAATAAATACACTACCATTAACAAGCTATATTTTAGATTATAACCCTTTGTTATTTTAATATTGGATTAAATCCTCAACACATAGGAATACCAAACAATGTAATCTTGTGAAGTGAGAGTTAATTTAAATGAAATATAGAGCAATGCTCAAGGATATCACTAGGTTAACTCCCTAAAAATGGACTCACCCCAATATTTAAAAATTTGTTAAATCAATGTTAATCAATAAATTATTTCATATTCTCTGTAAAAAAACACCACAATCAGAATACAATAAACTAAAAACAACTGACTATATAAAAGTATCTTCGTCGAGGATTAGACCTGAGTGCTGCAATACACATAACCAGAGCACTGGAACCTTGACCGGTCGATAGGCGACAATCATCTGTGATTTCAGATACTGGGGAGATATTTTTCACTATATCATATAGGGTTGTACCATAAAGGTCCCCCACGTGTCCTTTTTAATATTTTAATACAAGTAATTTTTTATTCACCCACTTCATTTATGTTGTGGTGGAGGAAAATAGGGAGGGACATGTATCCAACTCAAGTCATGCCTTTATCCACCTTGGTGTGGGATTATTCCTAGTGGAATTTTACTATGATTATTATTATGTATCTTCTTATATTATATACATTTTATTTCGCATTTTTTATATATTTATTTGGCCCATTTGGTATAGTGATTTGGAGAAGGTTTTTTTTGATCGTGTTAGAAATGGTGATGATGATGAGGATTTATTTGGAATAATAGGAGGAGGTATTAGGAGTTTTTTAAGGAAATAATTCAAAATATAAGGTAACGAAATCCAATATTGAATTTTTTTTTGGTTTTTTAAAATTAAATGATTTTTTATTGTTTTGGGGTATTATAATAGTTCAACATCACAGGATTGTAATGGAGGAGTTCCATGGTTACTCCACTATTTATTGGTCACAATATAAATGCGACGATGATACAAATTGTTTTATGAGAAATTATTCCAATTTATCTTATTTGGAATAATAAATTATTTTATTATAATTAATAATAATTCTTTAATTTTTTTTGACTCATATAGAGTGGTATATGATCGCAGGAGCTTGTTCTATGATTTGAAGAGGCATATATGGGCTTGTTCGTGGTGATGTAGAGTGTGTGTTTGTTGGAAATTCCATATAGAGTTATTTGGTACCTTTAATATAAATCAATTTGTCTTTTTGAGCTTTATTTATTTCCTAAATGGTTTTCCATGTCCATGGGCTGATGAATAAGGACTAGGAGAACCCTTTGAGATGTGATCATTGGTAAAAGGGTGAATTGGGACATCCTAAAATCTATGTCCCCAATGGGAGAGAAAATATTTTTAATATTCATGAGACCTCACATTGTTTTCATGTTCGAGATGAAGCATGTAAAGAATAGGATGGTTTCTCTATAGCTACTAGAGAATCAAACAGAGCCTTCATCATAGTGGAGATTAGTGAGATAGTTATACATATATCTCTAAATGGATGATTCCCTCTTGAGGTTGTTCTGTTGATTAGTGATAATTATGAATTTAATATGTCATTTGGTAATATATGCAGTGTAATAGAGTCAGTTATCCTTTAGACAGTGTGTTAAGGGAACTCTATTAGGATATGTGAGATGGGTCCTAGATGTGTGGTATATGAATTGTTTTGTTAATAGTATCATGAAATAATGGGCATTAGAGTAAGACTGATTATGACAATTCTTTGGTATCATAACTTGGGGTGATGAAGCATTTTAGCAATGATGGACTAGGACTCTAGGTCAATGTTGGAGGATCAATGGGATATATTGTCAAAAAGGGTGGTGTTCTACAGATTGTACTAATGAACTGGTGAGTTGTGTTAGGATTTGTGGGACCTTTGTACTGTTACATGTGTATCATTATGTATTCATGGGGTCGATAATGGATTCTAATGTGGGTATGTAGATCATAATTCCATGTAATTACCTATATTTAGATATTATCGGAAGTACATCACATGTGGGATGATATCATAATGTTTTTTAATCATGACCATTCATTTAGTGAAAAGTCCTGTATAGGAATAATGGACATTTTTTAGGGAAAAGTCTAAATATAACATATTGGACCCTAGAATTTGAGAGAATTCATAGGTAATAATAGTGCATAGACATGATAATGGAGGATAGTTCTATTGTGATTTGATTTGTGATGTTGATGATAAATTTCCTCATCTGAGTGATAAGGGTTGTTATGGTTCTTAGACACAGGAAATATACATGTTCTATTGGTTAGAGGGTTATATAGTTGGAAAAAACATACCAAATATCTCTAGTTGTGGTATGGGATATATACATTGTGACAATATGGGATGACTATATTCTATCATAGTAAAAAATCATGTATGATTGATTGTACAGGTTCCATAGTTAGCACATGATGACCCAAAATGTAGGGAATCAGGGTAACCTAGTATGTTCATGAAATAAGATTAACTTATAATAAATGTTTATTTTCGTCATCTATACACATCTATGATGATGTATATAAGAGTTCCTTGAAGATACCCCACTGATATGTATTTCTTACATCATGTGAGAGCACACTAGAGTGAATATATTCCATAGTTCTACTATCAATTTGAGCGTAGAAAGTGTAGTGAATCAGGCTAGGATATCAGATGAATATTTGGATATTGGGTGTATAGTGAGGATGAGGATAGAATTAGGTATCAATTTTTTGTTTTTCATTTCTTCATTTATACATGTGATTAACATAGTGGTTATATAGTGGTTTTAGATATTGTTTCATAGTTCTTTGAAACATGTGTTCTAAATTTTTCAATCACTATTTCTAGGTGGTTTCCATTGGATTTATTCATGGAATAAGAAACATCCAACTGTTCTTTATCCAAATTGGACCTACATTACAAAGGTAGGTGTTCATTAAGTTTTGAACTTTACGATAATTACGAATTTGCATTGGTCGAGAGGATGGGAGGTCAGACTCATCACACCATTTTGGGGGGAATTATTTTCTACTCTAGTACAATCTTTTTAAAATTAAAATATTTTCATGAATGATTATTAATTCTCCAAGTATGTCATAAGTATCCCTTGGAATTTATAATCACTTATTAGCATGTTTAAAACGTTATAATCATCTGTATGTATTCATGGTTCTTCATTAATGGAAATATCCATATGTATTCGAGGTTTTTCACCAATGGTATCCTCTAATATATTGATTAAAGATTCATTTAATCAGCATTGTGATGATAGTTTTTTTAAGACACTCAGTGGGGTACTCTAGAATTTATTTTCATCCAAGGAGACGAAGGATTGTTTTGATCTTGGGATTGTGCCCGTAAAATGGGCTACCTATGTATCCCTGTGAAAGGAATCATAACCCTCATAGTTCGGTGTAACATAATAGGACAAATCATTCATTTTAAGGTCATGTGATAAGGAACTCTAAGAAGAAGGTGATTATTTGAAACATAGTGTGGGACTTATGCTGAATCAGCCCAAGGAACATGGAAGGGATATTTGTTTCCACGAAAGATCATACGCTGTTGGGAATATGGCTCGAAGAGAATAGATTTGATTTTAAATGTTGGGTTTGAACCTCAAAGAGGCTAACTACGTATCTCATATGAATGGGAATCAAATCCACAATAGTTTGATGAATACCATAGGAGAGTATGGTCCTATGAGGGAGATGAGTTTGGTCTTACTTCATGAAAAGGATGCCTTGCTGATTTCAGGAATTGAATATGGGGCTTATTTCCAACAGAGGATGTCCAAATTGGGGTAATTAGGGTTGGATTCCTAAGGAGGGTATCCAGTGAGCTCAGGCTATGAAAGAGCTTCCAACGTATCCTGATTTGAATAGGAATGATAGTTCTCGTAGTTCCTTCCAATGAGTGTCTGTGCACATGTTGTAACCATATCATATCTCTAAGCCGACGTGAGTCATGCACTGTGTGAGAAACAAGAGGATGTTAAAGATTCAATAATATCACTTTACACTTTAAAAAAATTCCCCCCATGCTGATTGAAGAGGGTGCGTAGATCGTGGAAGAGGGTGAGGCTATAAACCTTCCCTCTGTTCTATTTACATTGGACAAGGGTCCAAAGTAAGGAAGAAGTGGTGAAGGTGAGGGGCTTATAACAGGATGACTACCCTGAAATTGGTTGTGTTAGTAGAGCGAGACTTCTGCTTTGCATGCACATAACAACAAGTAAGAAGTTTATCTTCTCTACCAAAGACCGAGGGTACCAGATCGCCTCTTTGAGAAGGGAAAGGCCGGTAACTAACCATCCTCCAAACCGAGAACATCCCAACACTGTTTTTGGGAGAAATTTCCATGTGACTATGGATATACAAACCCACAAAAATTTCATGAATCCTAACCCCATTGTGAAACAAATTTTGGAAACCTATGACTATGGAAATACAAACCCAAATAGAAGACACACTGATTTTCCTTTCCCAAAGGTTTCTAAAGTTATGAGGTTTTGGTGGAGGCTTTGATGTAGTCCCTTTTAGATAAGGGAACCAAGGAATGAGATACCCTTCCAGGATGTCTTATAAAAGAGGGCACTTTATAGGTTATGTAGGTCCTCCACACAAGTATAATGATTAGGTATCTCATGCAGCTATGTCGCCTAGTTATACCACGATGCTATATCTCGCAAGTATATCGTGCAGTTATGTTGTGAAGGTATCTTGCACAGATTTGGCACATAGATGAGGATGATGACTAAAGAATTTGAAGAAATTCAAAACACTCTTATCCAATTTAATTATATATTCTCTCGTGGTTTAGAGAGCTACCTAAGACAATTTCAGGGATATAGGTGAAGGATCTACGCAATTGGAGCGTCACAGTGTCTTTCACTTTTTTCAGTCCAAAAATGGGGTTCCCAAGGGCTCAATTTATAGGCCCGGATGGGCCTAGTCGAAGGGATATTTCCCGCACAGGTCCTTCGAACAGCTCTGCCTTGCAGGTTCACTACACATGGGCACCGAGCATCTACTAGCGTAGAGGTCTTCCGCAGAGGTGCATCGCCAAACTATGTTGCACAGGTGCTTCAAAGAGGTGTATATCAAATATTCTGGTATAGAGTTCAGCCTCATCTGTTACCCGCGTAGGTTAGCCGAGCAAGTTGGCCGCACAGCTCCGTGAATTTATTCCGTCCCAAAGCTCTTTGGGAGTATTGTTGATTTTCCCTCTATCCTTTTTGAACTTGGATTTGAGATCTGAAAGATATAGAGGTCTCTTCCTTGCCTTTTGGTTAATTTCTCAAGTAGTATCAACAAAATTCCCCCCCCCCCTCTTAGGATTGGATCTGAACGGTACATAGAGGGTGGAGTCCTGAGGTGAATGTTGCATCACAACGCAGGTTTCCTGTACAAGTTTCTTGGGCAGCTGCTTTGCAAAGGTATGACGTGAAGAGGGTACACGCATTCTTGATGTGTAGGTCTTTAGTTTCCTATAAATAGCTCTCAATTTTCGCGATTTTATTCTTCACATGTGCTGTCTCTGAAATTTTGAAGCTCTTGTTGCGTAGCTAATTCTCCCAGCTCTTATTACGTTGTGCTCTCACGTAATTTATTGGGAACATTTTTCAAGGTAAAAATAATTAAACGATAGAGGTACCTGAAAGGAAATCACCTATGGGGTTGCACTATGATCCTTGGTGAATGTTCTATGTGACAGACCTCATTGGAGGACCTACATGATAGGCCTTATCGAAGGACTTGCGTGATAGGCCTCATCGAAGGGCTTGCACGACAAGCCTCATCGAAGGACCTATGCGAACAATTTCCTTTGCCAAATTTCCTGATTTCATCATTAAAATTATAACCTGTAAGTTCGGTAATTATTTTTCAGGAATTAATGACTCATTTGATGACTCATAATAATGAATCTAAGGCTCACCAAAATGAAATGATGAAGATCATCAGACCAGTCCATTATTACATTGTTGATAGTATTGTTCCTAGGCTATGGAGGGGTCTAATTCCATACCAACGTGACAGTGCAAAATGTTTTTATTTACCCTTATACGGGCATGTGATTTTTCCAAATTCCCATGTTCCATCTTTTAAGAATTACTTAGAAAAAATTGGTTTCATCAATACTCCATCTATAACTGCATGAATATTAGTGACAGGGGTGTTCCAATACAAGAAGTAATAGTCCCTAGTAGTTTCATCCTTCATCATAGTGGTTGCACTCCCAATATGAAAAATCATGTTGTACAACCAAGACCAAATTTTTGTGATTCCACTATTCCGACATCTTAAACAGATCAATCTAATGGTTGGAAAGGAGATTAGGACCTTCGTTCTAGTGGGGGTGTAAAACCTGAGTGGATGTTGGCATTTTGGGTATGTCAGACTTGTGATTAATTCAAAAAAGAGTTATCATGCATTAAAATCTATAAAGATTCCTAGATGGGGAAAACATATGTTTACAAAAATGAATTCATTCTGGAATTACAGAGCTGATAGAGTCCACAAACCAAAACCTTTCATTTGATGCATGGTGAAGTTGGTATTAGTCTCTAGGTCATTTACCAAATAGATGGAGTTCCCATTCTTGGGGAAATGTATGATGAATTCACTACGCCTACTACGACATGGGGTAATGCTTCTAGAACACCATAGCTAGATCATTAATTATTTAAGATAGTGACGAATTTACCTACGGAATGGAACGATATTCATGCTATAGTGTGTTTGGAAGTCTTCTTAGAACCAACAATAGTGAAAGGTCCAACCTATGGATGTCCTACAATTTTTCCTTCTGCAAATAACCAAGGCAGTTCAGGCACACATTGGATAATTATAAAAAGAGTCTATTATAAGCCCTGGGGATATAAAGTAATACCGGATACAGATGAAAATTTACACTTAGTTTCCGTCCTTGCAATGTGGATCAGTGTTTATTTTCTTCGAGCCCATGAATCTGAAGGTGGTTTAATATTTGGTACATTCATCATTGCAGCTGAATTTGTAGAGAAGAATTATATTTGTCCTGAAACCCCTGTATTAGCAATAATTTACCATCTCTTTCTACATTTATACAATGGGAAGGCTCCATTTAGGATTTCAGGACTATTCCAAGTGTTTTGGGTCTAGAATGAAGCACATTTTCCCTCATACTCAGTGTTGAATTCCGTCAGGGTTCCTAATGGCCGATTCACCCCATTTTTATAGAAATTTTCAGGTATTAAGCCTCTGAACATGAGATTTGATGAGGTGATGAAGGTGCTGAATGTCTCAAGAGAATTCAACTTCTTTTATTTTGCTAACCCATCATCTGGAACATTTATTGATGATGGTAAAGAAAATAATTACATGATGAGATCATATATGAATGCATTTAGTTTTGGCGTATTATCAAACAGGATTTATACGATCTTTAGGACATACAACATGCTTGATAAATTCAGGTTTCTACATTTTATCCTCTTTTCGGATCTAAGTGTTTGTGCTCTCTCAAGGGATTAAGAGTTGATTCTTCAAGTTAAAAAAAGAAGCCCTAGGGGAAACTCATGTTCATTCTGACAAATCTAAAATTTTAGCAGATAAATCTTCAAATGATTCAGTTATAACTACCCATGGCTCTGCCGAGAGAGAGGAAATTCATGCTAAGATTAATTACATTCTTCAGTTGCTTTTTTCAAAGGATCCAAGAATAACCAACACTGATATTCCTATTGTTTCAGAAGAAAGTAATGAAGATCCAGGGAAATATAAGACCAATGCTGATGTTGACCCAAACCTAGAAAGACCTGATGCTGAAATACCAATTGAAGAACCAAAGGAACAAAATGTCATCAGAACCAATTTATGCATCAACCAATGTTAATTGGATACCTTAAATGGCGAGGATGTTGTTACATTTCATGCCCTATACACTGAAATTATGGACACCCATAATCCAAATCATGATATTCCCGGTTCAATCAATGAGTTTGAATATTTTCATGAAGAATTGCAAGGAAGTAAGTCCCTATTCTTGTATTTTTTATAATTTCTCTTCAACTTTATTCCTTACATCAAAGTTCACTTTTTGATACTTTATCTATAGAAAATGTTGCAAATAGTATTTTGGAATAGGGTGTTCCACTTTATCCTTCTCATGGTATTGGTAAAATATCTATAGGGGATCCTTTATCAAAAGATGTTCTAGAGACTTCAAATATCATAACTGAGCTAATTCTAGGAAATTAACCTTCTCCAGAAACATCTACTCTAAATACTGATGATGTGAATATAAGGAATAAATCCAATCATGTAGCTGACTTATTATTTGGTAAATATAATAACTATTTGAATAATATTTGTTTCCTCCATTTGAAACTAAAAATACCATTGATTTTATCATTTAGGGTTATTAGTTCCTAAATCTGAAGGTGAATCTTCCACTTCCCAAGAGATGAAAAACAATGAATCTCTTTAAGAGACTTATTTCTACAGTACATTTTAACTCATGGTAGTGACTCAGATTCAGACTTAGAGATGCATTATGCTCTTGGTATGGCAGGTAAGAAGAAATGGAGGCATATCTTGAGAAAAATTTCCAAAATCCTTTTAAAAATTAATTTTTGCCCATTTTTCATAACTCTCAGCATTATTATGCATATATGGATTTTGTGGATTTAATTATCAGCCAGTCCATGATGCCATGAAAGAAACTATTAGTCGACTGGAGTAAGAGTAGAAGTTGCAACAAGATTTTGAAGAGGCAAAATGACGCATCAATATTGAGATATTTCAAGCTACAAAAATTGGGGTGGGGGAAAATCATAACAAAAAATCACTCGAAATTAGCCAACAAATCAAAGAGACGATGAAAGGGTTTTTGTATCATCAACCACAACTAGATGTTGTTCATAACAAGCTTGAGCTGTTGAATTAGATATTAAGAGAAACCCAATTAGAGGGGATAACTGCCATTTCAAATGCTATGGAATCCCTTCGTTAGGTAGATGAGGATGGAGTTTCACAACTATCTCAACTTCAATAGGCAGCTGATAGGGCTTATGAAGTAATCAATCAAATGAAAAATCATGTTGATAGTTTATTCTAAAACAAGACAGAGAGGCTCCATTTTGGGGATGACCCTCTATTTTCATATGAATGAAAGAATTTTTTTCAATCATAAAGAATCTTTATTCCTATTTTTTCATGATTTCAATATGAAAGGTAAATGATGATAATGATTTTTTATTAAAAAATCATTATTATAATAATAAGAATGATGTGCTCAAAATTTTCTTATTATGCTGAGGGACCTAATGAGCATAATTTTACTATTTATAGGGTTATATGGATAACCCCACAAATTTCATGTCTTTTGACATTTTTTATTTCTCAATATTACCTAAATCATTAAAAAATGTATGTTTTGTGAGATGGGACTCACATTTTGTTAAGAGTACCCTTTGCAGGATCTCAATCTAATGAGAACTGAGTATTTTGATAGCGGTAGTTTAAAGTCATTCATGTTGGACTGTAAAGGGATAATATTTTGGGACGAATAACTTTGACAAATTTTTTTGAATTTAGATCTTAAACAAGACACTGTGGCTAAGAATTGCTTTAATATTCTTTAACAATTTCCAAGGGGTATCTTCAGCCATGATTTTTTATGGATACCAATTTTAAAGCATGTGTCGACATAATGGGTGTCTTTTCTAGGAACGAAGTTACCATTATTTGATAAAATTTTTATAGAGGATGTGATATACAGGGCCAATTGGGGTATATGCTGCATATCCAAATAGTGGAATCTTCTGGATGACTGGCCTATTATGTAGGAAACATATGCAAGGTCGCTTAATGGAACGTGCTATAAAGTCATGAAAAAGTGTTCTTTAAGAATTTAACATTTTCTGATTATAGATTGAGGTATATAAGAATTTGGGGACATAAGACAATAGTAGGTGATTATTCAAAGGAAATCAATTTTAAGAATTAAAAAGTGATATTTTAGACCAACATAAGTCATCAATAGGAAAACCATTTTTATAAAAATATGGTGAATGAGTAATGTTTAAAAATTTATCAGAAAGGGGGTGATTTCTGATATCGTACTATGTAGTTTTAAGCCATGTAGTAAGGACATTGTTTCTATTTAATTTTATGAAATGTATAAAGGTCATTGGTACTGTGCTGTTTTATGTCATAGAGTGCTGACATTGGTACTGTGTTGTTTTAAGTCATGCAATAAGGACATTGGTACTGTTTAGTTTTAAGTCTTGTTGTTAGGACATTGGTATTGTGAATTTTTAAGTCTGGCAGTGAGGACATTGGTACTATGCAGTTTTAAGTCATGTAGTGAGGACATTGGTATGAGATAAGCCTCAAAATTTTTTGATAATATGTTGGGAAACATTCAATCATATTTTGGTATGGAAGGTAAAACTGTAAACTATGATTTATGAATTTCTGGAAGTGAGGAATGATATGGGAAAAGGGATAAAAATATTAGAGAAATACATTTCTAATAACTAAGTTACCATTACTTGAAAAACCAGTTACGAGGGATGTATTATGCAGGGCCTACTAGGGTATATAATGCATAGACAAATAGTGACATCTTTTGACTGACAGGCCTATTATTTAGGCATCATATGTAAGACCCCCTAAAAGAACATGTTGCTTAGTCAGGAAAAAGAGATCTCAGAAGTTTATTGTTCTATTGTTAAAAGTTGAAAAATGTTTATGTAGATTCATTTTTTCCAATGCATATATTCTAATTTATGGTTAATGGAACCTGAATATGTTAATGGTATTTCCAATCAAGATATCCAATGAATCAGAGGAATATGACTTTTACAAAGGTTTTACACAATAATAACAGATATTTGTTTATTGTTTTAGGTCATACAACTAGGATCCGAAATGGAAACAACATATAACATGTGGCCAGGTGAATTTAAGTTTATTCCCTAGGGCATCAAACACATGGTGAAAGAAATGTGTAAACCATGGTCTGGAAGATTTTCATATTGTTAGAAAGATAATGGGACAAGTATACTTGAATTACTTTTTTAAAATAAATATTCTTATATATTGTAATCAATGATTTAAGGGGTCAAAAATAATTTAAACACGAACGAAATTACCATTATTTGACGAATAGATTATAGGGTCTATATTATGCAGGGCCAGCTGGGGAATATGCTGCATAGACAAATAATGGCATCTTTTGGCTGACATTCCTATTATGTAGAAAACTTATGCAAGGCCACCAAAAGGAACGTGCTATATAGTCAGGAAAAAATGCACTTAAATATTAGCAACTCTGTCACCAGAAATAGTAAAGAAGATTGTGAAAATCTAGGAATATTCAATATTAAGAGTGTGAAATGTGAAAGGAGGTATCATTTTACACCCATGACAAAAGTTTAAATCAATGTTGTTTATGAGTATTATGTCCTTGATATAGATCTGACTCATATGTAAAATGGATACTCTCTTTGTTTCCTTTGAATAAATATGATAATGTTCAATTTTATGTCATGTAGTGAGAACATTATACTATACAGTTTTGAGTCATGCATTGAGTACATTATTAACCCCATATGAAATTAAAAAGCTTTGTATGAAGAATTTCTTTACCTAATTATTAATCCCACATGAGCTATGCTCAGTGTGATAAACAAGGAGCAGTAAGGGTGTCTTTTATAATGCAAAGGTGGCGTAAATGAAGAATAATGGTATTAGATTTCAATGCATTTTAACATCATGTGGTAAGGATAACAATGAACCAATATGAAAAGAAATACATATTATAATTGGATTAAGGGATAAACCCCAACTATAATTATAGGTCTTGCTGGGGAAACAATCATGTCATACAAAGTTCTAAAAACATTCCCTATATAGATTTTATTTTTATACATGAAATAAAGGGGTGTTTTTTATCGCGCAACTGGGCCCCTGATTAGAAATCTAGTAATCTATACGTATCTTATTGAAAATGTGAATCAATCCATATATAGTTCATGAAATAATCATTCCTCACACTATGATTGACATGATGAATATGGGGATTTTAACATGTTATGAGAGAACGGTAAATCCGTAAGACATAAAATGGTATAAGGACCAAATCATTTATCTTACACAAACACTCTGTATAGATCGGATTCATATAAAAGATGTTAAAAGAAATTAAGAATATTTTTTTATTGTGGTTGGGCCCAAAATTGGAGATTTATGAGTCTTTACATATCTATTTGTAAATGAGAATCAAGCAGTATGTATTTCATGAAACATGGTCTCTATGCAGATCTGACTCTGACATAAAAAATATAGGGACTCATGTTCCACTAAAAAGGAATGATGACATCAATGACTCTTTCTTATGGATAAATCTAGCGTCTTATAGAGAAAATGTTAGTTTTACAAATGATGTCATGCAATTTAATGTATTGCGGCAAGGAAGAAGATGCTACGGAGTTTAACGTCATACCGCTTGGACGCTTATCGTTGTTATGTATTTTAATTTCTTACAACTAGGACATGGGGGTTGTGCTGTTTTTGGTCTTGCAGTAAAGAATAATGTTTTTGTTATGTCTTTTAATGTCTTTCAACAAGGACATTGGGGCTGTTCAATTTTAAGTCTTACAGCAAGGACTAATGTGGTATAATTACTCAAAGTATTTCTCCAAGATTCTTGCATTGGTTGGAGTTATAATAATTCATCCTTCAATTGAGACTAAAGCATAGGCTCAATTTGAATAGACCTTATGTATGGAATAGGGTCATTCCCATTTTGGTTCAGTTTTGGAGGTTTCTTTCCTATTATCAACGGAGTCCTTAGGACTAATACCAATTCTCTTTGAAAGAATGAATGAAGGTTAATTTCCTTATTAAAATCTAGATCTAGTCTATTCTGATAAAATTTTAGATGATGCAATGTATGAAATCTTTTCACATCTAATCATTCAGACTCATTGAACTGTTTCTGAGATCTTTCATCTCTAGACAACTGATATCATATTGCAACTCTAAGTGAAGTCAATTGTATTTCAATTGGAAAAACTGCTTGAGTTCCATATACCAATGAATAAAAAGTCTCATGGGTAGCAGTACGGGTAGTTGTCCAAAAAACCCATAATGCATTGAAAAGTTTATCAGGAAATGATCTCATATCTTTATCCACCATATTCTAGAGTATATTTGATAGCGTCTTATTGAAGGCCTCTATGTGTCCATTGGCCGCTGCATGATAGCAAGATCAGTGGTAGGACTTGATATTATGCTTCTGATAAAACTTTTTCACTTCAGAAATACACATATTGGTGCCATTTTCCATCAAAAGAGTATGAGGGACACCAAATCTGTCCATGATATTAGTTTTGAAAAAACTAACAATAATTTTAGCTCTTAATTCCTTGAGAGGTATTGGAGCATCCCATTTAGAGAAGAAATCAGTAGCATTGAGAATATACATGAACTGCATAGCCGTGGTTGGAGGATAAGTCCCTACTATATCCATTCACCATGTGGAAAATATCCAGAAGTATTTAACTGTATGTAGAAACTATGGGGGTTAAGGAATGAAGTTTGAATGCACATGAAAAGGATGATAGTTTATAGTGAAATTTTTATAATCCCGTTTCATTGAAGGCCAAAAGAATCCCAGCCTTCGGATTTGATCAGAGAGTCTTTTCCCATATTGATGGGCACCACAGACTCTTGAAAGTACGTATTTCATGAAATCTGCAGTCTCTTCCCCATTAATACATCTTAAGAGATTTACACCAAAAACATGCTTGTAAAGGTTCTTTTGGTGGTCTAGACTATCATAAAGAGTAAAATTGGCCACTCGTCGCCAGATCTATTAATTTTCAGACTTTATTGATGGAAGTATCCCATCTTGAAGATATTCCATAATTGTTGTTCTCCATCCCGTGGTATGACCATATGGTTCATAAATATGGAGAATTTCATTAATTTCCTCCATTTTGGTATGAAAAAAAAGGAAAGACCACATGTCGATGGGTTATGCTGATAACTGTCCCATCCCGATTTGGATCTTCCATGGTTGTAGCTGCATTACCCAGTGCATCTATTTGAGAATTTTTTGATCATGGTACACAGAACAATGTCGGATCTAAAGAAAATTCATCCATTAACTTTAGGATGTAATCACAAAAATGGATTAACTCATCTTTTCTGATAGAATATACCCCATTAAATTGTTTGATTACAAATTCTAAATTACCTTTTACCTTTAAATGATCCATTTTTTACCTAAAGGGGCATTTCCAAACCTGCGATGAGGGCATGATACTATACTTCATTGTATGTACCACCATCCGAAAATCCGAAAGAATAAGGAAATACTACCTTTTCTGTGGAAATAAGGACAATTCCTACTCCAACCTTATTAAGTTTAGGATTTTCTAGTCTCTTCTCTATTGGACTTCCTGAAGCACTATAAAAATACATTTTCATGTTTGGGAATTATGTTGAATATAGATGATCTCTTCATCATCAAGTTTAGTATTAAATGACGTGTCTTCCCTAGATGGGTGCACAGTAAGGAAATCAACCAGATCATGGACTTTTATTGCCTTTTGAGGCACAATCTGTATATCAAATTGTTGCAAAATAACTAACCACCGTGCCAGATGCCCTTTAAGCATAGGAAGACTGATGATAAATTTGATCGGGTTATTAAGAGATACCAATTGGATCTCATGATATTGTAGGTAGTGCCTTAATTTCTGAACTTCAGAGATTAATTATAGGCGGCACGTATCAATACTTGAATACCAGGTTTCCACATCAGGCATTGTTTGACTAAGATAGTAATGGTTGTTTTCATTCCCAGCACCATTCTTTTGGGTGAGGAAGGCACCCAATGATCGCTCTAAATCTGCCACGTAGAGAATAAGTGGTCTTCTGTCAGCTGGTTGCATCAATACTAGTGGACTCAAGAGATATTTCTTTATTATATCAAATGCTTCTTGGTTATCCTTTGTCCATTGGTAGGTAATTACCATCTTCATTAATCTAGTGAAGGTTAAACATTTTCCTACAAAGTTGGAGATAAATCGCCAAATATAAGCCATCTGTCCTAGACGTCCTCTTAATTATTTCAAATTTCGAGGAGGTGACATACCAAGGATTTATTTTTCTTTCTCAGGATCAACTTCTATACCACTATGGAATACAACAGAATCCAAGAAACATTCCTCAAGTTACCCCGAAATCACATTTTAAGGGGTTCATCTCCAAATGTTGTCGCTGAAGTTTTTAAAATATGGATTCCAAATCTACCAAAATATTGGAACGTTGTTTAGATTAGACTACCAAATCATCCACAAAAAAATTATCAAATTTCCCTAAGAAGGGTTTGAAGATATGGTGCATAGCAGGTTGGTATGTTGCACCAACATTCATTAAGACAAAAGATATTACCCATTAGAAAAACACACCGTTAGGAGCTCTAAATCCTATATATTCTTCATCCCCTTGGGACATTTAAATTTTATTATACCCAGAGTAACCATCCATAATGTAAAGATCATCATAACCAGTCATTTCATCAATTAGAAGTTAAGTAATCGGGACTAAAAATCATCTTTTGGACAATGCCAGTTATGATATCTGAAATCAATAAAAACTCTAATTTTTTCATTATTATTTTTCATAGGGAAAATATTGGCTAGAAATTTGGGATACTGAACATCCCTGACAATGTTATCCTTTATAATCTTATCAAATTCAGCTTCAATTTTAGAGGCATGCTTGGGTGTGTTCTCCTTGCGGCTTTCTTGAATCCATGATGTTATTCTAGAAAACCAAATGATGGGTGGATACTTTACGATTAAAACCTAGCATTTCTGTATAATTCTAGGAAAATATATCTAAATGTTTTTAGAAAGGATGTATACACATGTTTCTCTTTAGAGGTCATTGATGCACTAATTAGTGTGGGGAGTGGATCCTCTTTGGTACCCAGATTTATTTCTATGAGTTCATACACGGTGGTAGAGACACCTTCATCATATGATAGAGGAGAATCCCGGAGATCTTCTTCTTCTTCCTCATTATATGTAACCACTTTTATTTCTATGTGCCGAGTAGATAACAAGGAAATACTCCTAGATTTAGGGTAGGAGTTAGTATTTGAACATCCTGAAGAAGAAGCCACCATATCTAATTCAAATGATGATGAAGGGTCATCTTATGATAAAGAGGGATTAATGAATTGAGGATCGACATCTTTTTCTTCCTCTAACATTACTATAATTTCTTCTATCCTGATTGACAATTTAGAGGCTCGTTGTAGTTAAAATGATGAAATAAAAATTTCTCCATTCAAGATTCAATCATTTCATGGTGTATTAAACATTTCTCCCTTCGTTATGATGAATTTCTGGATGTAGAAGCAGGTATAGATGCCTGTTTGAGTGTGACTATAGCAAATTCTGAATTTCCTATCCTCCTCCTATAGTTGATGGAATTACACAAGTTTTTGCCTTAGCTTCTATAATATAATCTTCTATCTGAAGACCAATTGAAATAAGTTCTTGCAACCCTCCTGTGTATTTCACTGGGATCAATGGTGTGAATAAATAATCATGCATATTTTCCACATAGATTGGAACCAACTCTTCTTGAGAGAGTGCTAAACAAAAGGAATATGTTAATCTCTTCCATCGAGCAATGAAATATGAAAGTCATTCATTATCCATTTGTTTACAATAGGTAATATCAAAAACTATCATCTATGGTAGTGTTTAACTAAATTGAAGAATGAATTTTTGATGGAGATCTTCCCACCGAGTAATTGATCGAGATTGCAAACTTGTATACCATACAAAAGTCGGTCCTTGTAATGACTGCACAAAACACCTAAGCTTAACTTCTTCCTGATGTTGAGATGTTCCCATCATAGGATCACAAAGAGAAAAAATATATGTTAAGTGTTGTTTTGGATCTCCCAAACCATTATAAATTTGGAATGTGGTATTCACAAAATTTGGTGGGGGATGAATTGCATTAACACATTCAGGTTAGGCTCTCTTTTCCATCTGAGCTGGTGCACGTTGTTCCTCTATAGCTTCCAACAGAGTCGTTAATTCCTCAATTGTGTTCAAATGAATTTGGGGAATATACAGATGAGCTGGATTCTATGCAGTAATAGCAACAAGAGTTTGAGCTGGTGCAATGACCATTAATACCACTGATGGTGGTGTTGATATCTACTTCAAATAACCCATGGGAACAAGTCTATCAGGATGTATATGATCTTTTCTTCATTTAGTACCCAATAGAGGGAATTCATTATCAACATCTATAGTAACTACAAATTTCTTTTGCTGAGGAGCTCCTATAGGATGAAAAAATTTAGGACATTCCTGGGGAGTATGTCTAGCAGAAATGTTTTTTCAAAGTAACTATGTATTGATTCTCTTCAACTCATTCATTTTCACTTCTTTCTATGCAATTATATATTCAATTGAAATATATTTACCTTCTCTAGTGAAAAAGTGAGATGCAATATGTCTTTTTCCCTTTCCCCTTGATAGATGCTTTTCGTAGAGTGTGGAGTTGGTTATTTGAAGGCATACCTAGATTATGGGTAAGCCTATGATTTCGGGTATGCAGACCTTCTTCATTTGCCTCGGTTTGTACCATATTGTGGAAAATAACATTATCGTATGATTCCCTTAACTTGGACTTATTTTTTGGAGGATCATCTGTAATAGAATTAATAACATTTACTGATGAATAATGCATTGATGGCATTGTGTCAGTGTTTCTGCTAGATCGTCTGCATTTTAGTCATTCAAGAGACTTCATTCTCCTAGATGACAAATTCCCTATAACTGTTTGGTGGATAGAAACGTGAAGGGAATCATTGGACAGACCAGTTGTATGATTTCTTTGTGGCCTCTTCCCCAATTAGGAGAAAACTAACTTTTATCGAGGATGGGATTATAGATATGAAAAATCCCACAGCCTTCCAGGCTAGGTTTGATAATGTTCTTCTTCTTGAAATACATGAACATTGTTTAATAAATTTTAATGTTTAATTAAATTATCCCCCATCCTGGAAAGCTAGGGTGATTCGTGAACTACTACAGCTGAAATTAGTGCAACTGCTCTTCTGATTTTGTGGATTTTGTTTTAGAAATTAGTTTGGTGCATGATCTGACAATCCCTCAAATAATTTGTTTCAGAAGATCGTTGTGCTATTTTAGACATTTTCACCCTCTAATGCATGACGTCCTTTAAACGGGAAGCTTGCTCAAGATTCTTCAAGGCATGATGTAGAAGTATCTCAATAACTTCATATCTTTGGGCATGATTCCAAATATAACTGCTTGAGTCATGTTCTTTAGTTTACATTGGGTTACATAAAAAACCTATTGGTTATGGCCATACGTAGGAAATAACATTGCATGAAACCACTTTTGGAGGACATTTCTGATTTTGTACTGTAGTGAAATGAAATGATCCATATAAACCCCATCCTCTAATGCAGACACTAGATGGGGAATCAGAAATTAATTAGCGTAGCCTCTTTAGAGCATTAATACATGCACGCTGAAGGGTTCTCTGTTGTTTTTCAACCCTTGGATGTTGGTAAAATTAAAGAAATTCCAAGCCAATTTGGCATTGTAACCCTTATATTACCTTTACATGATCTTGATATTCATCATATGTTAATAATTTAGTTTTCAAATGATGAAGGGTTTTTATAAGTTGAGACAAATATCGGGAATGAAATATTCTGTCATCAAATCTGGATTATCTTATTAAGAATTTGTTGTAGGCCAGAACATGAATGATATTTCTCATTTAACTAATTGTTTCCTCATGTTTCACATGTCTTATTCATCATTCACTACAGGTTTCTCCACATGGTTTGTCCAAAGTGGATTCTCTGTTTTAGATGATAAATAAACTAAGGGAGGTTCATAGAATGACTATTCCATTACGATGTCTTCTGAATAAGAATTTCTTTCACCTATCAATGACAAGGAATCAAACATGATTGGCCTTCTGTTTTCCAGTGCCTCGAGATAGGAGGGATTTCTTGTTGCTACATTGTCAATTATGGAATTGTATTGCAATGAGAAATACTATTGTGAAGCAGACATTCACAGAAAATGTCATAATGGGAAGGATCACCACGATGGATTACATTAAGGGATAAATCTTCTTGCTCCATTGTCTTCTGGACACACGAAGGGTTGCCGTGGATCTCATCTGGAGATAGACACTCTGGATTGACCAAGTTTTCTTTAAGTAATCCATCTTGATGAAGCTTCTAATAAGGATCATTAAAATTATAACTACCACTCCCAAAATTTGGTGATGAAATGGTAGGATCTTGAGCAGAAACAAGAAAATGACTGAGGGCTTCACGGACTCTTGTGTTAAGAGAAGCTAAATAACATCTAGACTCTTGATTTTCCAATGGTGTTGGTGAGACTTATTTATGGATATTCTCATATACATAGTTGGGGCCACCTACTGGGGGAAGTGGATATAATGGGAGGGTGTATGTGCCTGCATTCGACTAGTTACCAGAACGGGCCGATTAACTCCAATTGGAAAGGGTGTATGTTCTAAATCCTATTGTCCATATGATATGGGGGAATATACCCTATGATCCTCCTGAACTAGAACATAGGTGTGTATCTACTCTGGGATGGCATGCTGATGTGTCATCCCATGTGTGTGGACATATTTATATGTTTGTTCCCATGATACTACTGAAGTTGTTGTTAAAATATCCAAGAATGCTTCTAGACTATGGGTAGGGATATGCATCATCCCTTTCACCACTGATAAGATTTGTTTGGTGACTTCAGTGGCCAGAATGGGAATATAATACCATTATGTCTCTAGAGTAGGTGTATGTGCCTGCTTCTAACCTCATTTTCATGTCAATGGATATTGAAAGTACTCACTCAATGGAGCAGAGAGTTGGGTTTGCCCCAAATTTGTCGTCGGAGCTTTCCAACTGACTTCTCAAGGTGCTACCAAACGAGACTGTTGGTAGGCTTGATGAACATTGGAAAGTGTATGTGCATGATTTCTATTTTCTCTCATGTATGGTTGACAAACTTCCTTCAATACTGGAAGATGAGACTGCTAATAGAATTGGAGATTGTAAATAGGTGTATGTTTCTGGTTACCTGTTTCCATCATATTAGATTGGCATGCCTCTTTAAATGCTGTCAGACAATTCTGTAGGCTAGATGATAACTTCTGAGTAGTTGTAGGTGCTTGTTTATGATAATATACAGGGTTTATATAGTGGTATTGGTGTGCTGGTGTCAGAAGAGATAGCTGAGCAACAGAATTAGGATGAACGGGTGTATGTTACCGCTCATTAATTTCCATCATGTTTGATCTATGGACTTCTATGGGATAGGAATTGGTTATAACCCACTCCCTGTTGATCGAATGTTGTCCCAGGAATTTCTTCTTTCATTCCTGTGTCTGAGAGACCTGGGTTGAACATCCAGAGGCAACACCCCCATCATGTTCGGGGTCACTACCGCATGATTATGGCAGCGTTTTCTGGTGGTATTTATCAGAAAGGACTCCTATATTCTTTAATTGAGGCCTTGAGTGACCTCTTGATCCACCTCCCTATAGTATGGGATGGACTGGTTATTTATCACCAGAGATAAGGATCTGAAAAGGCTAAAGACGGTTGTTTTCACCATGTACTTCTTGATCATTGGTCATCGTTGGCCATATGATCGAGGATTGTTGTTGACTTGAAGGGCCTATCGAGCCACCTCCTATGTTGGGATTTTACCATGCTGGCAATATTCATTTATCAGCACATTAGAGACCCAACAATGAAGATGATGGGTTAGTGATAACGTCCTTCCCATGGATGAAGTTCGAGCTTGAGCAGCGATCGGGAAGTTCACAGATGTTGCCTTGGAGAAAGCAATTATTTGGTTTGAAGGGAGTTCTATGGAAAAGACTAAGAACAACGACAAACATTATTAAATCAACATCTTTTCAGATGGATACATGCGAGATTAATTCCTTTGTCTAACCTTCCTTTATCAATTGATATGGCATAACATGTGGGTAACATTATTAAATTAGTTAAGGATTCACGTCGGGTTCACCATTTTTGAATTGTAGTTCCTTGAATGTTTTGTTCTAAATTTAAGAATAACTGTTTACATGTGGTTTTAATTGGATTTATTCTTGGAATCGGAAACATCCAATAGTTCTTTATCCAAAGTGGACCTACATTCCAAAGGATGGTGTCAGTGGAGTTTTGAACATTACGATACTTAAGAATGTGCATTGGTTGAGAGGATGGGAGGTCAGACTCATCACACCCTTTTGGTGAGAAATAGTGTCTACTATAGGACTCTCTTTGTGAAAATAAAATATTTTCATGAATCCATATTATTTCACCAAGTCTGTCATAAGTATCCTGTGGAATTTAAAATCAATTATTAACATGTGTAACACTTTACAACCATCATAATGTATTCAAGGTTCTTCATTAATGAAAATATGCATATATATTCGAGGTTTTCCATCAATGGTATCCTCTAATATACTAATAAAAGATTATTCCAATCATTGCTGTCATAATACTAGTTTTTAAGCCACTTATTGGGGCACTCTGGAATTTTTTTCATTCAGGGAGATGAAGGATTGTCTTGATCTTGGAATCATGTCCATAAAATGGGTTACCTATGTATCCTTGTTAATGGAATTATAACCCTCATAGTTCGGTGTCACTTAATAGGACACATCATACCTTTTAAGGTCATGTGATAAGGACCACTATGCGGAATGTGCATAGTAGAAACATAGTGTGGGACCTATGATGAAGAAGCCCAAGGAACTTGGAAGGGATATTGGTTCCCATGTAAGATCAGAACCTGTTGGTAATATGGACCGAAGAGAATATTTTTGATTTGAAATGTTGTGTTTGTACGTCATGGAGGCCTCATACATATCCTATATGGATGGGATTCAATGCCCTCATAGTTTGAAGAATCCCATTGGAGAGTATGGTCCTCTGAGAGAGATGAGTTTGGGATTACATACTTAAGATGATGACTTGATAATTTTAGGAATGATTTTTGGGATTATTTACAAAGGAGGATGTCCAAAATGGGGTAATTATGGTTGGATTCATGAGATGGATATTCAGTGAGCTCGGGCTCTGAAAGTGCTTCCTACGTATCTTGATTTTAATTAGAATCAGAGTTCTTGTAGTTCCTTCCAATGATTATATGTGAACATCTCATAACCATCATGTATCTCTAAGAACACGTTAGTCATGCTTGGTATGAGAAACAAGAGGATGTGAAAGATTCAACAATTACACTTTACACTTTAAATTTTTCCTCCATGCTCATGGAATAGGGCGCGTGGACCATCGAAGATGGCGAGGTGATGAACATTCACTGTGTTCTATTTACCTTGGACTAGGGTCCAATGTAAGGAAGAATGGGTGATGTTGAGAGGCTCATACCAGGATTGCTACCCTAAAATTTGTTCTGGTAGGAGAGGGAGACTTCTATTATGCTTGCACGAAATGATAAGTCAAAAGTGTATATTCTCTACCAGAGACCTGAGGTACTGGATCACCTCTTTGATAAGGGTATGGCCAGTAACGAACCATCCTTCAAATCGAGAACTTCCCAACACTGTTTCTGGGAGAAAATTCCATCCTGCTATGGATATACAAACTCAATAACATCCTATGAATCCTAACCCCATTTTGAAACAAATGTGGGAAACCTCTGATTGTGGAAATACAAACCCAATAGAGAGATACATTGATGTTCCTTTCCCAAAGGTCTGAGAAGTCCGGAGGTTTTGGTAGAGGCTTTGACATAGTCCCTTTCAGATAAAGGAACCATTGAAGCAGATACCATGCCATGAATGGATTTTAGAAGAGGGTACTTGATCTAGTCATGTTTGTGCTTCGTGCAATTATGCCGCATAGGTATCCCACCCATCTATGTCAGGCAAGTATACCGCGAAGCTATATCGTGTAGGTATACCACGCAGTTATGTCACATAGGTATCCCGAACAACTATGGCACATAGATGAGTATGATGACTAAAGAATTTGAGGAACAATGAAACATGATTATCCCATTTAATTATATCTTCTCTGTAGGTTTAGAGAGAAACCATAGACGATTTGAGGGAACTATGAGAAATATCTATGCAATGGGAGCTTCATAGAGTCTTTCAATTTTCTTTAGTCCAGAAATAGGGAGATGAAGGGCTCTATTTATAGTCTCGGATGGGCCTGGTCGAAGAGAAGTTGCCCGCACAGGTCCTTCACACCGCTCCGTCGTGCAAGTTCTATGTGCAGGGGCATGAAGCATCTACTGGTGCGGAGGACTTCTATAGAGGTGAATTGTGCAGCTATGACATGCAGGTCCCTCAAATAGGTGTATATCAAATATTTAGGCATGGATTTCGGTGAAGGATATATTCTATGTAGGTCATCCACGCTGGTTTTCCGCGTAACTCTGTGAATTTATTCGTTCTCGATGGTCTTTGGGAGTATTTATGATTTTCCATTTTTCCTTTTCGAACAGAGCATTGCGATCTAAACGATCCAGAGGTCTCTTCATTTTATTTTTGGTTAATTTCCCATGTAGTTTCAACATATATGTATTCCTTGTTTAATTGTTTTATATTAATTTTTATTAATTTATTGATACATTAATTTGATGTTATGTATATTTTTTCATTTTATGATATTTATTACACTAGGATTCAAGGGAATATTTTTTCCTTTATATAGATTAGCCCCTTTATTCTAATACGAATCCTCTAGAATACTCGAATGAGTTCGTGAGGTTATTTATAATATGGATCTTGGAAAAATATAGTTTTTCATGGTCATAGATTAAAAATATTTCACCAGTATATATTATATTGTTTCAATTACTTCATAAATGAATGACTAGTGATATTGAGTTGTATCAGAGCCTGTGATGGGATGTAGATTAGTGGGTCATGAAAAACATTTTGATCTTATGTCCTTATTATAAGGGGTATGATATATTTTTTAATGTATTGTTAATTTATGATATGATATTTATAATATATAATTAATTGAATATATTTATATATTTTAGTTTTTCTCACTCGTACTATTATCAAGAAGAAGTTTAAAATGAATCATGGTTGGATCTTATTAATCACAGGAAATAAATTTTCATGGGTGTGGTTTTTAACTAATATCATGATTTTTATTGTGTAATGTGTAAATAATAAGTTGTATTTTGTTTTCTCAAATAATTTTTTGGTGTACTTGTATTCAGTTGATGCATAGTATTTTCTCTAATTATTGGTAACATGAATATTATAGAATGATGATATCTACTTCAAAATATTTTCTCTCTTTATGAAAGGGATATATAGTTACCCCTTGGAGGGTCATTATATGTAATGGATGCATATGAGATGATTCAATTATGGGATCGAGCTCTCTTGAGGATGAAGGACTGGATACATAATTTCTCACAAACAATGTATATGGTATTTTCTTATATAGATTATTTTTGGAACATTACATAGCCAAACCTATCATTTGTGGAAATATATGGGAAAGTACTTTTTAATAAAAATGGGATTCGTATATTGGTGGGAGGATAACAAAAATCCTATCACAGTATATTTTTTCATCAACTTTAGTTGTGCAATGGTATTGTGGATGAACGCCCATGGATTGGAATTATTTATGGGTGATGCGTGATCGGATGGTTTGCCTTGTCATGAGGGATATTCCATGGGATATAGAGTGAGAATAGCATGACATGGAGAATAATTAGTGGGTTTGTAACATGAGATTACATTATAAATTATTCAACATAAGGGAGAATGATTTAAGATGTTCCTTATAGTTTTATTGGTCTATACACTTATTTGGATCCTATGAGATTGGATAGGATCATAGAAAATAACATATAACTAGATTCATAGTTGAATAATTTTCAATTACAATGTGTGGGATCATTGATTTGGAATTTTTAAAAATTCCATTGTTTTTTAGAGAGGGTATATGATGGATATGTGTGGTGGAAGTTTTATTTCTAAACCAATGAAAAGGTATGTACAGGTATGTTGGTAATCATTTAGGTTGTGGATAAACCCAAAAGTTATTTTTTTGGTGGTTTAGTGGTGAGATGATTATAAAAATGGTGGCGTAAGATTTTAAAATATAATAGATTCACCATAGATATGGGAGGTTATATTGTATATGGATTGGATTTTCTTGGCATGGTAAATTTTTCTATATATGATATTATTCAGTGTGTATGCCTTGACATAAATATTCAGGGTGGCCTAATATAGGAAACTATTGGGTTTAGTGATTGATGAGTACTATCAGAAAATATATTTTCTAGGGGTCATGATGTTGGTTTTGGGAGGATGCGTTCCACAACGTTAGAGTATTTATGTACAATGTGGTTTTAATTCCTATAAAGTTGAGTATGGTGGGAAATTGGTGTTTCTCATTGGATCCTGGGTATGATCATTATAATTACATCCTATCAAAATTTATGATAATTTATAGTTCATTTTCTTTAGATATGATTTATTTTAAATAGATGGTAATGAAAATTATTATCCTATGGTGAAAGCCATAATTTTTTTTAATGGTGAATCACACTCTTTTTGGAAGGGTTGTGGGTGAAGAGAAAATTATTTTTGGATACTTGAGGTCATACCGAGATAATGGTCTATGATAAGATCCATTTTGTATAGGTTAATTTTAAAATTAATTGATAATTATATTAATTAAATATCAAAAGAAATTATATCATTGAAAAAAGGATTAGGTTAGATTTACTATAACATGAAAGTGAGTTGGATTATAGCTGTATTAGTGTTTGTGGAGAGAGAAAAATTCCATATTTTTGTGTATCTTATCAAATTGTGTAATAATGAATAAATATGGGTATTTAAATTTTTCCATGAATATGGATGATCCTATAATACCTTCGGGAGTTAAGGTATGATATTATAAATAAGTGGAGTAGTAAAGCATCTCAAGATCAGATCGAGTGTTTTAAAAATAATCCATCCATGGGTGGATCGACTGTTGTTTTTTTAATAAAAATCAGATATAGTGATGTTAAAACTACATGAAAAATTTAATTGGACCACCATATGAATATCTATAAGATTATTTATATAGTCTTCTTCATTATAGTTTATAATTTTATATTTTTAGTATAGCTTTATGGCAGAATGAAAAATAAGATTTTATATTAATTAGATGATGAAATGTCACATGTTGGTATATTTGAGTTGGTGTGAGAACCATCTTAAGGTTGGGTTGGGTATATTGTGGTTGTATCATAATTTTGTTAACAATATGATTCAATGTCTCCTATTATACAATTAAGGCATGCATTGAGTTTGGGGAAGTAACATAGTGATCCAAAAGAAGAATGAGGATCATTGATGGTGATGAAATATGTTTTGCGGACTACCAAGACATATTGATGATAATATGTATTCTTTTCAGACTATTCAATGACCCATTAAATTTATAGTCATTTAATAGTATGGTTTTAATATTTATCTTGAATAAGGGGATGTTCAATTAATTTAGATTTGGACAAGAATCCAACCACTCAGATATCATGGGATAATATTTTTTTGACATTGAACGAGGTATGTTCGGTGGTAATAATGATTGAGAGAAAATTTGATTTGGGATGAGGTGATTCTGGAAATATTTATGGTTTTATGCTATATACCACATCAAGGAATAGGGAATTGTGAACTCATGGGTGCCTTAGAGGATAACCATTTCATTGAGGAATTTATTATTCATTGGTTGGAGATACATACATGTTTGAATATGAGTGTGTGATAAGATACCATTCAATTTCAAGGATAATTCATCATGGAGGGATATTTTTGGGTGATTCATCGTATCATATAACTAATGGGATATTCTATAGAATATATTAGTTTTTCCTATATATTTTTTCTTCCATTTAGTGTCTTATTGAGTCACAACATGACCTCGAAGAGATGAACTATGCTCCAAACCCTATATGGATACACCATGGATGACTCGTAGAGGGTTGGATATCATGATACCCCTTTCTCTTCTCTATTTTGTAGAGTATTTATCCCATATGAATCTATCCACTAGGTTTTCCTTGTCACTACAACCCATGGGGTTGCATCACAATTGGGCCCCAAATATATATATTGTTTTGTGTGATGACTTGTAAATTATTATTCATGTATCAATTATATTACGATCAATAGTGTTACTCTGAGAAGGAAATTTTTCAAGCACCCCACTTCTCTTCCGGACCTCTTCTGCCCTTATGTTGGGGTGGTTCATGATGGAATTTTTCAATTATTAAACACATTAATCTCCCTCTTTAGATCTCCATTTGGTTTTTGTGTCTAATTTTTTTGGATGATATGGGTTATGATTTAAATTTTTATTTCATTAGAGGCTAAATAAATAAATAAATGATATTTTTTATTTTTTATGATCGATATAGATGATGTCCATTGAAATTGATTTCATGCTTTCTTTTTCTATATTTGGTGCGTTTTTTCATTATCATAAATTATTTTTGGCTTATAATTAAGAAGTATATTATTTTTTATTTTCTAGTTGATGGATTAAAATGATATTTCATAGGATACTATAAGAGGAAATACATGGACATTATGTGGGAGATTGTTAACAATATTTATGTATTGTTTATTCAAATGGAGTTTTTATGTAAATGTATAAAATACATTTTTTATATTTAATTATAAATGTTTAAATTATGGTTCCATTTTGTTTTATTGTTCCATTTTTTTAATGTCTCATATATATTAATTATTATTTATGTCTACTTTCATTTTTATGTATTCTATATTCATTTTTTATAACATTGTTATTTATTGCTTTCTAGATACTCTAATTATTTATTTTTGATGTTTGTTGTATTTATAATGTTTTTTTACTCTGATTTTAGGTTATAGTGTCCCCATTGTTTAGATTAGGACCTCATGACATGTTGGCAACCTATGGAACATGGGGAGGCATGAATAATTTCTTGTGGAACCTTTGTCTAAAAACTGTCAAATGACTCCGGACCAGGGTGTCACAATTATAACCATTAACCATTATCATGTAGAAATGATTTTAAAAATCCCCATAAAAATTGAAAATAAGAAATTAAATTGTATGTTGTTATTTAGGTATAATATTACTCTATCATATTATGTTAATGGTCATATTCTTATTACTTAGAAAAACAGTGTTCTTGATGGAATACATTTTCACACTTGGAACCTTATTAAAATCCTTTGAGAACATTCTCTTGTTATTTATTTCCTTTTTTTTCAGGTTCATAATTGAATATTATTTCCATTAGAATCTTTATCAGTTGATCTTTCATAAAACTAAATTTTTATTTTTATATATTTATATACTTTAGTATAGTTAGATTATAAAATTTTCATTTTCTCTATAGCAGTACATTGATCAGTTTCTCAATTGACGCGATGAAGTATCTAATCAATAATTTATTCTATATATGTTTTTTGTGTCAATAAATAATTGATCACTTTTTAAATCATTATCAACAAATAAACTAGAATCATTGCTTGTATATATACTAATGATCACTTCATTAGAGATAAATCATTCATCCAACCTTTGAGGATTATTATGAAATTATTCTACACTATTATATGAATAATTTGTGGAAAATATTTCTTAAAAAAATGTTTTCATAACATCTATAAATTCAATGGAATTAATTTTATTATTTCCCTTAGTATTCTTGATCAAATCAGACAATGGGTAAATTTTACTTTCCAGACTATAAAAAACTAAAACTACATATAAATTCTCAATATATAGAATAACATATAATTTCACCAATATTTTATTGATCTACTGATTACTTTTTATTGTATTTGAAGATATTTTATAAGATTTTGGTAATTGAATCATGATGGACTTAATAATGGGGTTTTTCATGTATAGTTCATTAGGGGGTTTATCACGGTTTATATTAATATTATGAATCTAAAATGATTAGAAATTAGACCCTTGAAATATTTCACACTAGATCCTAGAAATTTTATGTATTCAATAGTACAGTCATCTCACTATCCATAAAATTGACTTTTCACTCAATTATGTCATGATCCTTCAACTAAATAAATAAATAAATAAGTAGTTTAATAAATACTAATGTTATTAAATAAAATATATTGAACAATAATATGACTGATAAAACCAATCTCATGATATTTTAACTAATAAATCCATATATATAACAAATAAAACATTAAATTAAACTGTAGTTCCATTTTTATTCCAATAAACCTAATCCACAAACAAAACTAAATCAATAAAATACAATTTTTCGGGACAGAAACGTTACATAGTTATTTCTAATATCATTTTAAAATATTTCAAATTATAGATCATGAATAAATCACTATCCTAAAACAAATTGGATAAGTATATTTTATTATTGTTTTTAAATAAATATTGAAAACTAATTGAATGTAAATTTATTCTAAAACATTATTAAAAATTAATTACATTTTTTATGCATTCGAATTAATGAAATTCTTTGGAAAATATATATATATATATATATTTGTGTGTGTGTGTCTGTGTGTGTGTGAAATAGAGAACTAAATACCCTAAAAGGGATCAAACAATATGGAGTCTTACACGAGATATCATTTTATTAGAAATAAGTTAGTTTATTTAATGTAAGAGTAAGGGAATTAATAATGGGATAAGAAAATGTAACTAGAAAATGTAATCATAATGGATGATGAAATAATTAAAAATCATTTTATATAAACAAATTACTATAATAGGGTGATCATGGATGTTAATGTATTAAAGGATCATTTGGATCACTTCGAGGGGGAGGGGTGAATGTGTGATATCTTTTTATGTTTTCATGTTACTCCATCTAAACTCAACCTCTATTTCTGTTTAATGACTATATCCTATCAAAAAGAAATATCCTAACATTACTTATAGGATTTCTGATGAAAGGAATGATATAGGACAATAAGATTTATAAGGTTCAAACTTATAGAACTACTTCACTTCAGGACTCGTTAGATAACCCAATTCTTATTAACCATTATAATGACAAGAGGGTACAATGAATGTCCCCATAGTATATTCAATATTTAGTCACATTATGTTCTTCTATAGGTTATTGTTTATACACTACAATGAAAATATATTTTTCATGTGACTGGTTATATGTTCACATCATATTATTCCATTATAATGTGTGATCCAACCCAAGAAATTTATTGGAATTCTTTAGGCTTATTTGGAACCTATTGTATATAGATCATTATCCCTGAAGAAGATGGATAATTAGTTGTTCAAACTTATCCCTTCTATAATTATGATATACAATAAAACAATTCCGTCTATCCCGAGCCTCACACCAAATTTTTGTAACCTAGTTATTAATCAGCCACCTGAATACTAAATGTAGTAGGTTTTCATCTCCTTGATTTCAACTCCTTGATTCAGAATAATTTATTCCCTTATACCCTAGTTATATATGTGTTTTGGGTTATCGTTTCTCATTATGTTCAAAATGTGAAGACCCAGAAATTCTAGAATTTATATTAGTTATATGGAATTATTATGAGTCTTTGAAAATTGACGCACGTGATTACAAGGATCGTAGATCCTGAAAAATAATTTTGAATTTTTTAAGGCATGCTCATTAAACATTCAAGTGGGGATTTATACTTTTTGAACCAATGATCAGATAAAAATATAAAGGAAAAATTAAATTTGAATCACTAGTATTCTCTTAGGAGAATATAAACTTCATCCGTCAAGGGTCAGATGAAAGAGATAATTATTGATCTTTTGTAAAAATAATAATATATCTAAATATACTATTTTATTTTTTCTGCAACATATGAGATGTGGATTGTGTGAATGAAGTGTAACATCGGACTTTAAATGGGGGTCTTTTAAATAACTTGAACCTCTCGTTGTGTAACCCCAACACTTGTGGTTTAATAGATTCAACAATTTGGATTAATTAATGAATCATATTAATGATCCAACATGGGGGTTATCTTTTCTTTTATTTAATAAAATCATTGGGGTGGGTTTTGGGATCTCATGGGAGGACTCTTGACACAATGTTGGCGACATCATCCTCCAACAAATAATGGAGATTTGAAGAAGCCATTGAGGATTTGATCTGATGATCAAAGAACACCGAAAAACACCATCTAATGTAGACCCTTCTTCCTCATCCGCAGTGTCTTCCAATGAGTTCAATGTACTGATTTTTTTGTTAAACTAAGAGTTTGCAGATTATCGAATTCCTTTCCATGTTTTAATGTTTACGCGAAGCGAATGGGGATAATCGAACAAGGCCATGACCCTCTTCCAATCATGGTTCGATGCTTTCTTCATGGGTGACTGATAATTACAATATCAAGGCAATACAGATGGCCGTGCAGAGTAGGTGGAATTCCAGATGTACTGTAGACCCAAAAGGGAAGAAAATAGGACAACCTGAGCTTCAATAATGGCCAACAGAAGCACCACTGACGACTGGTGGTAGCGCCCGGCTCCCGCCAATCATGAGTGGATGGTGGCGCTCAAAGGTTTTGTTGTGTATAGGGGTGTTTTTCATTGGATGGGCTCATTAACGACAGGTGGCGCGCCATAGAGGATGTGTTACGAAAGCGTGCCGCAGAGGAGGCATTGTGGTTCCGAGCTACGGCAAAGGGCATACCCACGCCTGCGGGTCCCACTTAGTGACCAGTCCATAGGGACCAGTCAGGTGGAGCGGTTCTAACCTGTCACCATTGAATGATTATCCCAGGCGGACTCATCCATTCAGAGAGGCGGACCGCACCAAGCCAATGGGCCATGTTGGTTCAGCAGCCCGAAAGGTTCTGCAGCCCGGCAGGCCATGCCCTGCTGGGTGGGATAGGCTGGTCTCATGGCCTATCGACCTAGACCAGCCCGAGCCAGACCGGGATGGGTACAACGGTCTAGGACGTGTCGGGTCAGTGCTACCATTTTGGGCCAGACCCGAACACGTTTTGATCCACTTTCACTTAAATGGTCACATATTCTAAATTAGACATCCATTTGATGAACTTTCTATGTTGTTGTATTCCATAGTATGTGCCAGTCCATTTGGGATAATCCAATTGGTTTTTGGAGAATGTTGGATTATGGCCAGGTTGGATTAACCCAAATACAACTATGCCCTCGGTAAAAAAATCCTATAACTTACATACCATATGTCTAATTGACTGTTTGCCTATTGAATTCGAAACCATATGACATAGAAGTTATTCTAGTTAATTTTTCAATGGACTTCATGGAGATTCACTTACAACTAATGGCTTGAGGATCAGATCCTCCTGGAATCGAGTTTGATAAGTGAAGGAATCCATTGGATGGTTTTGACATGATGATGCACCTACCAATCCCTCGTGGGTCAGTCGTTAGTGACCCTCTCTGGATAAGAAATTAATAATACAATGGGGGTTTTCAGTTGAAAAGCATTTGTGGGTCAACACCTAGCAACCCTTTCTGGGTCAGCACTTAGCGATCCTCTATGGGTCAGTACTTATCGATCCTCTATGGGTCTACACTTAGCAATCCTTTTTGGGCCAGCACCTAAAAATCCTTTAGAAGTTCAATACCTTGTGAACTTGTTCTATCTATAATGAAAAGCCCCTCGATAGAATAAGATGATCTAGATTTATGACTTATTATATTTATTCTTGTAATTTAAGATGAATACCGGCTGTGACCTATTTTTTTATGATCTTGTTTTTTTTCATTTTTGAATTCCGGGTGACCTTTTGAGGTCTTGGGGTCCCTATATGGTATTTTTATACTCTCCCCTGCATCGACATCGCCCGCACCATGTTATATTTTTTGCAGATGATGGGAATCATTTAATGATATTTGGTGGTAGGACTAGACTATGTACGGAGGTTAACAGTTGATGCTAAGAGCTGAAGTGACAAGCTATACCTAAGCATTAGGTAGGATCCTCGGCAGACAACCTCAGGAGATTTTCTTCCTATTTTTCTAAATTTACTTTTCAATTGGGATTTTATTCTAGACCCCTTTTCATTCAGTACTTACTTTTACTATCGTTATTTATTTTTGTGTTTTTCTTTCATTGTATACCAAGTCTATGTGTGTACTGTTTTCAATGAAAAGCTACCCCATATTGGGTCTTCCCTTTCCGGTACAAGTCACCCGCCCCTGGCCTATGGATGATGAGCTTGGGGTGGTCATGGAACTTTCCTCGGGGAATAGGCCATGACAAATTTGTTTGAAAGGGTGTTTAGTTATACTATAAGAACTATGATTCTATGCTTTCAATAGAGAAATAGTGTAAAGCATCTTGAGATCAGGTTTCAGTTCAAGGAGTCCAGTGTTGGTGTGGTGGCCCACGTATCCATACACAAGGACCCTGAATTCTAATTTGTGACTATGTACATGAAAAAATTTATTTGTGTTTCTAAAATGTTGTTTTACATTTTATCTTTTTGAGTTATCTCACCATGTATAGTTTATTGATCGTGGAACATCTTTTTCTTTTCAGGATGACACCGCATAGACATAAATCCAGGATTCTTGTGAGAAATCACAATGATGTGCCACTGAGCGATGAGGCTTCGGTGCATGGCCCTCATACGGTGATGGTACCTTCGGGCAGTGTTCTAGTAGCACAACTACTCATAGGGAAGAAGATTCCACCAACCCACCTAGAGATCATGCACGCTGACTGTGCACATTTCACAAGTTCCATAGAAAGAGGCCATTGAGGTTTTGTGGAGAGATAAAACCCTAGACAACTGAGGACTGGCTATATGGTGTGGCGTGGGTTTTCCTTTTTCTTGAGACAACAACAAACCAGATGGTGATCCTACCTGCTAGACTTTTTCAGGGCACGTCAGGGAGATGGTGGAGACTAATGATCCAAACACATGAGGAGGAAAAAAATTCTAGGTTATACTTAGAGATCCTCTTAATGGAAGATTTTTTACCAACAACATGATGCTAAGTGCGTATTCATGTGCTACTTCACATACAATAGGGCAACCTAACACTAGCCCAGTACTCTGAGAGATTCACTGCCCTCTCTGCTACTCCACCAAAATGAGATGGGCCCCATTATTTAGGGCCTAGACATTTGATCACGGTCTCTGATGGGAGATCAGAGCATCTATGATATATCTAAACATCATAACATTATATGGAGTTCAAGTGCATGAATTAGTGGTAGGGAGATTCCTTGCTGAGTAGGAACCCTCTGCGAGAGTTTCAAATGATGTCATGTAGTTGAGTCAGCTCCATTAGTCAGTAAGAAAATTACCCAGAGGCCCAAACTAGCTAGATACTTTGTAGGATAGCCCTTGGATGCAGGGTCATAGGTGTAGAGCTCACAAGGTAGAGGAAGTTATCTTAGGACTAGAGTCTGTTACTCTTGTGGCAGTTAAGGGAACATGGATCATGACTATTTGAATGACCACATGGAATATCATTAGACATTCAACAGACCCTTGAGTCAGTAATAGAGGATCGATCAATGAGGTCAGTAGGGTGGAAGACATGGAAGAGGATCAAGCTGTACAGTAGGTGGTGGGTGATGATTTGAGGTTCGACCACCACCACACCAAGGTGGTCCACCCCGACCACATAGAGTAGGTGGACAGGGATGAGATTAGTTATATGAAGTTGATTCCTATTACCATAGTCCTACATAAATTATTTGAGGTAAAATTTGTTTCTACTCAACCCTAGATGCAGTTCTTTTAGACACATGTGTCAGAAACTCTGTCATTTCAGTGGCTCTCATTTGGAGCTCGAAGATTCCGATGAAGTTGTTTGGTCGATTCTTACTATTAGAGACTCCTATGGGAGAGAATTTGATGATTACACATTGTTTTAGGCAGTGTGATCTCTCTCTAGGAGGAAATATATTCGGCTGGGATCTTCTTGTAGTAGCATCAAATCCTTATGACATCATCTTGGGCATGGGATGGCTATCGACAGTCCATGCTCAGGTCGACTGTTTTAGGTGAAATGTACAGTGTTTTTGTGACAATGGGACCAGTTTTTCCTTCAGTTATGAGAAAGAAACCATTACAGCACATGATGGAATTTGTTGAAGGAGGGTGTGACTGATCACTCATCAGTTGTCAGGCCTCACCCCTAGTGTAGTGAATGATATGACTCTGAGTTATCCTCTTTTTGAGGACTAGTATACAGGTGTCTTTCCTGATGATGTTTCAGGACTACCTCTTCATAGTGACGTAGAATTTTAAATTGACTTGTAGCATAGGTCGACACTGATATCTAGAACAACATATCCAATGGATCTCATAGAGAATCGTGAGTTGATGTTAGAGTTGGAGGACTTCTAGAGAAAGGGGTTTGTTAGACCTAGTGTTTATGCATGAGAAGCCTTGATTTTTTTCTTCAATAAGGAAGATGGAATTTTTGAGGCTTTGTGTGGACTATCATCATCTGAACCATGTGACTATGATAAAAATAATAATCCTTTACTACGTATTGATGATATCTTCAACCAGCTAAAGGGAGTATGGAGGTTTTTGATGATATACCTTAGATCAGGATATCATCAAATCAGGGTACGGGTTGAGGACATGCCAAAAAAAATCTTCGGAATCCGGTTTGGCCACTACGAGTTCATAGTGATGCTATTTGGTGTGACCAACGCACTAGAAGTGTTCATGGAGAACATAAAGAATTTATTAAAGCCTTAACTAAATTGCTTGGTGGTGTTTTTCATTGACAACATATTGATATACTTGGCTTTAGAGGAGGAGCACACTACACATCTGCATATAGTTCTGGATACATTATGAGTGTAACGAATATATGGAAAGCTCTCTATGTGCTAGTTCTGGATATGGGTTGTACACATTCTAGGATATGTTATCTCAGGGGGGTGGAGTTTTAGTGGATCCAGAAAATATAGAGGCAATTCTTGCTTGGGGGCCACTGAGGAGTGTGATTGTGGTGCGGAGTTTCTTAGGGTAGGTTGGGTACTACCAGAGATTCGTACTTGACTTTTCTATATCATCAACAACCATTTCATCTTCAAAAAAATAAGAAAATACTTTCCTATGTAGAATTTGATTCCAATAGAGTTTCCAAGAGCCGAGGCAGAGACTAATGAATTCCCCCAGAATGAGGGTACCAGAAGAGGGTGTTGGGTGTGTAGTCTAATGGAATACATCAGAGACCACACTAGGATGTTTCCTAATGCAAGATAAAGTGGTGATCACCTACATCTCAAGGAAGAGGGGGAAAATTATCAGAACTATTCTACACATGACCTAGAGTTATTAGTAGTGGTATTTTCCATGAGAATGTGGTGGAACTACCTGATGGTTGAGTGGTTTACCATCTACTCTGATCATAAGAGTCTCAGATATATCTTTTTATAGAATGACCTGAACCTAAGATAGTGACAATTGTTGGAGTTATTCTAGGAACATGAAGTTGTGATAGTATACATTCCTAGGAAGGGGAATTTAGTAGCTGAGGTACTCAACAAAAGGTCTCGATTACAGCTGCAGTGTGAGGCGACAGAGAATCTCAACACATTGTAAATATCTTTCATGGATAGTGATGGAGCAGCTTACCTCCAGTCTATAATAGTCATGCCCCGCCATAATATAGTGATTCATGGATGAACAATATAGGGATGGCCACTGCGAGTCCCGATGTGCTCAGATATCTTTAGGATAGGCTCCTAAAGGATTTTATGAAGTGGGGAGAAAGTCATATTTTTCTAAGGATGCACCATGGTACTAGTGATGCTATGAGGGGGGGGGGGTGTTGAGGGAGTTACCCACATCCCCTTTGGTGGTACATCTTATTTTGGAGAAGAAGTACCAGGACATCTGGTGTTAGTACTGGTGTCCAGGGATGAAGAAAGTAGTCGAGGAGTTCGTTTCACGATACCTAACTTGGCAGAAATTGAAGGTTTAGCATCAGGCATTAGAAGGCTTTTCATAGCCACTAAAAATACCAGAATGAAATTATAATGGTATCATCATGGACTTCATGACATTACAACCATGTATGTCCAGGGTCCATGATTCTATTAGGGTGATCTATGAACAACTCACCATGTTGGTCTACTTAATACCCATCTGAGTGCAAGGATTAGTAGAGGGCATGGGATGCATCTATGTACGGTTTATAGTATGGCTACCTGGGGTTTCATCAATGATTTTTTCAGATAGTAACTCTTGTTTTACATCTCATTTGTGAAAGGGACTACATGAAGTGTTTGGGACTCATCTACGTTTGAGAACCACCTTTCATCACAGGTAGATGGTTAGATGGAGTGGACAATACACATGCTTCGGGATATGCTCCGTGATTGCATCCGTGATTTTGGTCGTAGTTGAGATGATCATTTTCCCATTGTGGAGTTCACATACAACAAAATCTATCACTCCACAATCTGCATGGAACCGTATGAGGCCTTTTATGGGAAATAGTGTAGATGACCTCTATACTGGACAAACCAAGGGGATTCAGTACTTACGGATCCATAGTTGGTAAAAGAAACCACTGATATGGCACAGAGCATGCAGAAGTCTTATGCTGACAGGAGATGGAGACCCATAATGTTTGAGGGGGGAGAACATATCTTCCTACGAGTCTTACCCCAATGAGGATTGAGAAGATTTGGATCGGGAGGATAGTTATATCTGAGGCTCATCAGACCATTCCAGGTTCTCAGTAGATTTGGATAGGTGGCATACCACCTTTCTCTTCAACCACAGACTCACTAGCTGCATAATTTTTTCCATGTATCACTACTGAGGAGGTATGAGCATGATCCATCCCATCATATCGACATGGGCGAGAAGTGAATTGTTGATGGGATTACCTTCACTGAGTTCCTAGTGGAGATAGATGGTTGACATGATCAGGTCCTTTTTGGGAAGTCGACCACTCTAGTGCATGATTTGTGGCAGTATAGGTACCATCAGGAGAGCACATGGGAGTGGGAGGACGGGAGGATCAGATTCATTCTCAGTACACAGATTTTTTTCGTATCATTTGTTGTGGATTTCAGGTATGTAAAGAGATAAGGTTGGGAGAATTTAAATACCTTCAAATTCCTTATTAATTTTTTTATTATTTGAAATTATTACGAGTTTACGAAAATTAATGACATGTGATTCTGAGGCCCGGAGAGCCCAAAATGGAATTTTGAATCATTTTTAAGGTATGTTCTATAAATGTGTGAGTGGGGATTTCTATATTTTCAACCATTTCACATATTAAAAAATATGAGGGTACTGTTGAATTCATAGACCTAGGATTCACTTATGTGAAGCTTAACATCGACCGACAAGGGTCGGAAGAAAATGTTAGTTTTTGGGATTTTCGAAAAAATATTAAAATAACAAAATAAGTTATTTTATTATTTCCATAATAGATGTGTGGTGAATGGATGGATAGTAGTGTAATGCCAGTATTTAAATGAGGGTATTTTAAATAAAATACAATCTCTCATTTTGTAACCACAACTGTTGTGGTTTAACAGTTTCATTAATTAGGATTCATTAATGAATCATATAAATGAACCAATATGTGGGTAACCTTCCATTTTATTTAATAAAATCATTGGAGTGGGTTTTAAGAACCTATAAGAGAACTCTTGATGATGTGTTGGTGGTGACTTCCTCAAATTAAGATTTCATATTCGACGAAGCCATTGTGGATTCGATCCTGAGATCGAAAAATATCGAAGAACACCTTCGAACGCGGAGCCTTTTTCCTCATCTACGACATCTTACAATGAGTTCAATGTGGGGATTTTGTTGTTAAATTAATAGTTTTTTGATTGTTGAATTTATTCCCATGTTTTAATACTAACATGGAGGGCACGAGTCAAACTAAACAAGGCCCAGATCCCCTGCTAATCTAGATTTATTGTGTTCTTCATGGGAGACCGTGAAATACGGTGACACGGTGAAACTGAGGACCACACAATGTAGGAGGGGTCCCAGGTGGCCCGTAGGCTTATAAGGGAAGAATATCAGACCACTTGTGCTTCACTGGTGGCCCATGGAAGTTGAGCAGTTAGAGGAGGCGGACCCCTGCCGGCCACAAGAGGACGGCGGTGCCTGAGGGTGTCACGACGGACATGCTAGGTCGGCCTTTTTCGACCTCATTGTCAGCGGGTGGCGTGCTGCGAAGGAAGTGACGTGACTCTGAGCCACAGTGGATGGAAGAACCATGACAACAGTTCTTTCGTGTTGACCAGTATACATGGACTAGTCAGGTAGAATGACACCAACCTGGCTCCACTGATTGAGGTGCCCAAAAGGACTCTTCTGTATGGGACGGAAGACCCTACCCAAACAGTGGGCAACACATTGCTAGCGGGTCATTCCCAGCCAACGGGCTAGGAATGATTCGCGACCCAGCAGGCTGCTCCCTGTTGGATAGGACATGTCGGTCCCACGGACCATCAGGTTGAGTTGGTAGCCTAATGGGCTGAGCCCGTGGCCCAGTGACCCGGACCAAGTCAGTTTGTGTTAGTCCTACTAGGCCGGGCTGGACCAAGACCCTTTTTCTGAGTTTTCATGAAGGGTAATCTATTCTAAACTGAACATCCATTTGACAAAGTGTCTATAACACTAGAATATTGAAAAACAAGTTGTTCCTTTTGACATACTCCACTTTGGTTTTGATGAATGTTGAAGTGTGACTGTGTTGGATCAAACATGATTCCAACCGAGTCCTCGGTACTAAAATTCCTATAACATACAGACCAGACATCACAATGATGAGCTGGATATTACATCAAAACCCATATGAAATGGGGTTTTTCGGGTTTCATCATAGTGGGAATTTTTTGAGGTTGAGGTATGACTGCTGGATTCATTAGAGGATCCTCCCTGAATAAAGCATGATATATGCTGGAATCCATTAGCTGGATCGGACGTGATGAAGCAACTTTCTATCCTATATGGGTTAGTAGTTAGTGACACTCTGTGGGTCATAACATAGAATTATTATGTGGGTCAGCAGTTAGCGATCATTTTTGGGTCTCCACCTAGGGACACTGTATGGGTCATCCTTTTGTGATCGTTTTGCCCGAATGGGACGAAGGCCTTCATTTTTATTGATTTTTGATAACCCCCCTTTCATGGGATGAGGGGGGACCCATACAAGGCCCGTATGATCAGATATTACAAGTCTAGTAGGATTAAGAGATTAAATGACCCGAAGGTCTTTAATTAATTCAACCATACTATCTACAAGGAACTACCCCTCCCCAGCATCTGCGTCGTGATAGTAGCTCTCCACCTTTGCATGGACATCTTGCTAGGCTTCCCGTGCAATAACAGGCTATTACAGATGGAATAGCCATACCCTCTCATTCTGAAAATCTATTTGGTTCTAATCTGGTGAGTGCACCTGCTCTAAATCCACTTCTGGGGCAGCTCATTTTTTGTAGTCTGTCTGGGGCAATTACATGTGGCCCGATGGCCTTGAGGTGGCCTAAGGGCCATGAAGGTGGCCCGAAAGCCATACTGGCCCAAAGCCTTGGTGGATCGAAATCCTTAAGGACTCCAAGCCTAAACAGGTGTCCCAAGGTGAATAGTTCCAACTACTACAGTACCGAACGGTACCTCCTACAGTAACTGCTATAGTACCCGCATAGTGATAATCTATGGGTTAGCACCTAGAGATCCTCTGTGGGTCCGCACCAAGAAATCCTTTGAGTTTCAACACCTACACACCTATTATAGTACAGAAGAAAAATCCCCTCAACATAATAAGATGTTCGAGATTTATGACTAGTTATCTTAATTCCTGTTCTTTTTATTGTATACTAGGTGTGATCTGTTTTGATTTGTGATCATGCTTTGTGGTTTTTCCATTGTAAAATAATGGGAGACCTTTTGGGGTCTTAGGGTCCCTACTAGTTACTATTATACTCACCCCTTCATGGGCATTTCCTGCATCTTGTGGTGTCTTCTGCAGATGACGAGTAGCCTAGAACGAGATTTTGGAGCTAGGACTACACATTTTATAGAGGTGACCGGTTTTTGCGGAGTTCCATAGTGACAAAATGCACTTAACCATCTGGTACGATCCTTGTAGGATTAACTTAGGAGCTTATCATCACTTTTTTTATATTTACTTTTCAGTTGGGCTTGTATCTTGACACCATTTTATTCAGTACTTACTCTTACAATCAACATCTATTTTTGTTGATTTCTTTCATTTTATACCTAGTCTATGTGTGTATAGGTTTAAATGGAATTACATTCCTATTTGGGTTTCAAATTATTGATGCTATTCACTATCCCCTAGCCTATGGAATGTGGCCTCGGGGTAGTCACGACATGGTCCTTCGGGTAGAGGTTGTGAAAAATTTGTATGAAATGGTGGTCAGTTATACTATAAGAACTAAGAGTCTATTTTTTCAATGGAGAAATTATGTTAAGTCCCTTGAGATCATGTTTCTGCTCGAGGAGTCCAGTGTTGGTGTTGTAGCTGACGTATCCATACACCAGGACCATGAATTCTAATTTCAAACATGGTTTCTGAATACACTATTTTTGTGTGTTTTGAAAATGTAGTTTTACTTTTGATCATTTTGATTCAGCTCACCAGGTATAGATTATTGACAGTGGAACATCTATTTATTTTCAAGATAATGTCACATGGGAATCCAACCAAGATTCTAGTGAGAGATCATAATGAAGACCAACCGAGCAATGAGGAATTGGTGTTGGGCCCACATACGATGGTGGTACCTTTGAGTGGTGTATTAGTAGCACCACAACACGTAGGGTAGCAGTTTACAGCATCCCCACCAAAAGACTATGCACACCGAGTGAGTGTGTTGCACAAGTTCCAATGATAGAGGACTCAGAGGTTTCAATGAGAGAAAGATCCCCTTGATGATGAGGACTCACTAGAGGTTATGGAAAGGGTGTTCCGGTTGGTTGAGACACCAAATATCTAGATGTTGGTCCTATATTCTAGCCTTTTATAGGAAACATCAGTGAGATGGTGGAGATTGACACTCCAGATACATGAGGAGGTGATACTCTTCTGGTTTGACATCAAAATCCTCTTCAGGGAAATGTTTGTAGTAGAAAATTTACACTTGGTGCGTATTCAAGTGCTACTGCACTTACAGTAGGGAAGCCTAACAGTGGCCCAGTACTCACTGAGATTTACTGATCTCTCTCTCTGCTCCCACAAAATTGTATGAGACCCATTATTCAGGGAATTTTCCATTGAGTAGGTTCTCCAACGGGATATCAAATCTTTGAATATTTCACTCAACATCCTGATGTAGGATGGAGTGCTAGATCTAGAACTATTAGTATAGGGAATTCTTGCCAAGCATGCGCCATCAACAAGAGTTTCCAACGGATGACATACATCTGAGTCATCTGCAGTAGGTAGTAGGATGATGATGTAGAGGCCCAAACGGGCCATACCATCTAAAGGACAACCCTAAAATGCTGATTAAGAGATGTAGATCTCAAAAGGAAAAGGATTTCATCTGAGGACTAGAGTCCATTACACTTACGGGTGACATGGTCCATGGATCGTGACTCCTCAACTCCCAATGTGGATGATCCGCAGATGGTCGAGGGACCGTTGAGTCAGTGTCATAGGTTCATGTCAGGAGGTCTCCATGGTGGCGTACATGGAAGAGAATCATACCATATAGCAGGTAGTGGGTGAAGATTTGAGGTTCTACCGCCCCACCCCCAGGTGGTCCAACCTGACCACAAAGAGTTGGTTTTAAAGGAAGATCTCAACTACAGCTAGGTGAGGCCTACGACAACGACACTATATAGAAGATTCGAGGTACAATCTATGTCTACTTTATTTTCGCTACATTTCTTCTAGACACAGGTTCCAGCCAAACGTTCATTTCAATAGCTCTCATTCGGAGCTCAGAGATTGGTATGGATTTGATGGATAGATATTTAGGATTATAGACTCTTACGGGAGAGGATTCAATGATTACGCACTGGTGTTGGCAGTGTGAGATCACTCTAGGTGGTGAGATCATCGGCTGTGATCTTATTCTAGTAGCGTCAAATCCTTACAACATCATCTTAGTTATGTACTGGCTATCCACAATCAATGCTCAAATCCACTGTTTTAATCACGAAGTGCGATGTGTCAGCGACGATGGGAAATTTTTTTCCATCATCGGTGAGAAAAAAACCTTTGCTGCACATGATGGTATTTCTCAGATGATGGAGAAGTCGATCACTAATCAGTTGGCTAACCGCACCCTTAGTGTAGTGGACGAGGGAAGTCTGATTTATCCTATTGTGGTGGACCAATATGATGATGTCTTTCCTGATGACGTTGTAGGACTACCTCCTCTTAGAAAGGTAGACATTTACACCGACCTATAACGCAAGACAACACCGATATCTACACAAACATATTGGACGGCACTCGTAGAGCTTCATGATTTGAGGGTGTTGTTGGAGGACTTGTAGATATAGGGCTTCATGAGACCCACTATCTCTCCAAGGGAAGCCCATATTTTTTTCTCCATGAAGGAAAATTGAACTTTAGGGATTTTCATGGACTCTCACCACCTGAATTAGGTGACTATGAAGAACAAGAATCCTTTAGCGAGAATTAATGATCTCTTCTAGTAGCTGAAAAAAGCATAGTGGTTTTCAATGATATAATTCAGATCAGGCTATCATCATCTTAGGGTACGGAATGAGGACGTAACAAAGATAACCTTTAGATATCGGTATGGACACTACGAGTTATCAGTGATGCCTTTTGGCATAACCAATGCTCGGTAGTGTTAATGGGTATAATGAAAAATATATTACAACCTTACATCAATTGCTTATTGGTGGTATTCATTAAGGACATATTGATATACTAGGAGTTGGATGAGGATCACTCTACGCATCTACAGATAGTTTTGGATACACTCTAAGAGAACCAAATTTATGGAATGCTCTCAAATTTCTAGTTCATGATATAGGAGGTCCTCTTTCGTGGATATGTTATCTCAGAGGCTGGAGTTGTAGTGGATCTAGTAAATACTGAGTCAGTGCTTTCATGAGAGACACAAAAGAGTGTTATTGAGGTGCAGAGTTTTCTGGGGTTTGGTGGGTAATACCGAATATTTTTACAAAACTTTTCCAGACTATCAGCACCATTTTTAGCTTTGAAAAATAATGGATAACCTTTATTTTGGATAGAGAGATGTCAATAGTGTATCTAGGAGCTAAGGTAGGGGAAGACGAGTGCCCCCCATCATGAGGTTCCTTGAAGAGGGTATTGGGTATGTAGTCTATTATGACCCATTTAGGACTACACATGGATGTTTTCTTATGAAAGAGGAATTGTTGATCACCTATGTCTCATGTACGGTGAGGAAAAAAAGAGAAGAACTATGCTACCCAGGAACTGGAAGTAGTAGCAGTGTTCCTTCCCTTAATGATGTGGTGGAACTACATTATGGGTGAACTGTTTATCGTCTCATATGATCAAAAGAGTCTCAGTTATATCATCTCAAAGAAATACCTGATCTTAATACATCAGTAATGGCAGGAGTTCCTCTAAGACTATAATTTTGGAATAGTCTACACTCCTGGGAAATAGAACTTAGTAACAGACACACTCATCAGATGGTCTGGCTTACAGCTGCTGATGGAGGTGACTGAACAGCTCGCTGCATTGCAGATATCCTTAATGGATATTGATGGATCATCATACCTCCTATCTACTATAGTCACTCCCCCACTCCATCTATGCTTCATGGAGGCACAACTTCATGATGTTTAGTGGGAGGCCCGACGTGCTCAGATATTCCTTGGATGAGATCCTGAAGGATTTTATGAAGGTGGGGAGCAAGTCATCCTTTTCATAGGATGCACCATGGTACATGTGACGATTTGATATGAGGTGTTAAGGGGGTTCCAAGAATCCCCTTTTGTGGTACATCCCGGTGTGGAGAAGATGTACCAGGACATCCGACATAAGTAAAGGTGTCCAGGGTTGAAGAAAGTAGTGGCGGTGTTCATTTCACAATTCATCACATGTCTAAAAGTTAAGGTCAAGCATCCAGTTTCCGCAAGATTAGCACATCCCCTAGAGGTACCAAAATGGAAGAGGAAAGGTATCTCCATGGAATCTGTGATACCACTACCACAAACATCTCGGGGCCATGATTTTATCAGGGTGATCCTCGACCGACTCACTGTGTCGGCCCACTTCAATCCCATCCATGATTAGGGATCAGTAGAGGTCTTGAGATGCATCTACATAAAAATTATTGTATGTCTTCATAGGGTTCCATAGATGACCTTTTTAGATTGTAATGTTCATTTTACAATTCGGTTGTGGAATTGATTACAGGAGGAACTCGGGACTCAACTAAATTTGAGAAGTGCCTTTCATCCTAAGAAATATGGTCATATGGAGTTGATGATACAGAAGTTGAGGACATGCTCGGTGATTGTGTCCTTGATTTTGGGAGAAGTTGGGGGGTTCACATTATTTTATGGAGTTCACATACAATAACAAATATCACTCCACCATCAGCATGGAGTCGTTTGAGTCCATGTATGTTCAACCCTATAGATCACCTCTATAATGGATAGACCCAGTGGAGTTTGCACTTATGGGTCCAGAGATGTTACAGGATACCACTGAGAAAGTGAATATCATCCCAGAGAGATTGAAGATTACACTGTGCTAGAAGAAGTATTTTGTAGATAGGAGACAGAGACACTTACAGTTCGTAGAGGGATACCATGTCTTCCTACGAGTCTCACTCTAAAATGATAGCAATGATTTGTATGGGGAGGCATGATATCAATGTGGTTTATCATACCTTTCACGGTTCTCAGAAGAGTTAGTGAGGTGGTGTACCACCTAGCTCCTCCCCCACTGATGCACCAGGTGCATAGTGATTTCTTTGTGTCGTAGTTGAGGAGGTACATGCATGATCCATCGAACATTATAGACTTTGGAGAGCTAGAAATTGAAGATGGGGAGACATTCACGGAGATCCTGATGGAGATATAGGATTGACAACAGAGGTTCTTTTGTGGATGGTAGATCCCTCTTGTGTGAGTTTAGTGGCATCATGTGAACCTTCAGGAGTGAACATGGAAGTGGGAGGCTCACATTCATGCTCAGTACCCCATTTGTTTTCCTAGATTTCTTGTTGCTTTTGGGAACCTAAATCCCTAAGGTGGGGAGAATGTATGAACCTGAATATTACGTAATATTTTTTTAATTATATGGAATTATTACCAGTCTTCAAAAATAGATGGCATCAAATTATGAGGCACAAGGAGCCCCAAAATAGAATTTTGAATATAACATTATGGTATATTCAAGAAACGATCCAGTGGAGATATCTATCTTTTGAAACGGTGCACTGATTAAAAATATGAGGGCACAAATGAATTAGTAGAACTGAGATTTTCTTATGTGATGTTTAACATCATACGGCAAGGGTCGGATAATAAACGTTATCTTTGGACTTTTTAGAAAAACTATAAAATAACTAAATACATTATTTTATTCTTTTTTCAATAGATGAGCAGCGGGTGGAGGAACTAAAGTGTAAAATCATGCTTTAAATGGGGGTCTTTTAGAAAAAATGAGCCTCTTGTTCTGTAACTGCAACGCGTGTGGTTTAACAGGTTCATTAATTAGGAATCAATAATGAATCATATTAATGAACCAATGTGGGGGGTTATCATTAATTTAAATTAGTCAAATCATTGGCGTGGTTTTTGGGAGCCCATAATATTAAATTTAGTGCAGTGATGGCGACATCTTCCTCTAATGAAGAATAGATATGTAATGATTCCATTGAGGATTCGATCCAGAGATCGATGAACGTCTGCAAACACATTCGAACACATACCCTTCTTCCTCATCCGCATTGTCATCCATTGAGTTCAAGGTGGGGATTTTATTGTTAAACTATTAGTTTTTTATTATTGAATTCCTTCCAATATTATAACTCCAACACGTAGGGTGTAGGCTGAACTGCACAAGGCATGGATCGTCTACTGATATTGTTTTGATGCATTCTACATGGGCAACTGATAAATATGGCAGCAAGGTGAAACATAGTGTCTTGTGGTATAGGAGGATCCCCAAGTGGCTTGTAGGCATAGAGGTGAAGAAATTCAGACCACTAGATCTTAAGAGGCCCACAAAAGCACCGTCAGTGGTGGTGGCAGCATCCAACTGACCGAGACAGGACGGCGGTGCCAGATGGCACTGCGGCGGACAAGGGCAGCTGACCTTTTTTGGCCGTATTGACGGCGGGTGGTGCACTAGATAAGAGGAGGCACAGCTCCGAGCCGTTCTGGATGGTGGACCCCACTCGCGATTCCCACTTGTTGATAGGTCCAAACTAGCACCACTGCTTGAGGAGCCCAAAAGGAATCTTCTACTTTGGAAGGCAGACCATGTGTAGCTGGTGGGCCCTGCCCAGCCAGCTGGCCAGGCTGGATTCGTGGTCCGGTGGGCCGCTCCCCGCTAGGTGGGATGGGCTGGTACCCTAGCCCAGCATGCTGAGTCTGTGACCCAGCAGGCCTGGCCTGCGGCCCCACGACTCGAGCCCGTGGCCCAGCGACCCTGATCGGGTTGGGTCGGGTCAGGCCGAATGGGGCAGGATGGACATAGACTCTCCTTTACCCTATTTCTCTTAAAGGGCCATATCTTCTAAACCGGACGTCTGTTTGATGAACCATATACAATGTTGGAATCCATGAGATGAGATTGTCCTTTTGAGATACTCCACATGGGTTTTGAAGAATGTATAAGTATGGTTGGGTGGGATCAAACCCGAATACAATGGACCCTCGGTACTAAAATTCTAATAACATATAGATTGGACGTCTGATTCACGCAACATCTATTGCATTGGAACACTTATGAAATTTTCGATCATTGAGATAATTTTTCATGGGGCTTTGTGGTGGTTGAGGTACAACCAATGTATTGAAGAGGGGATCCTCATAAAATCAAGCATGTCTATACGGGAATGTAGTGGTTAGATCTGAGGTGATGAATCACCTAGAGATCCTCTATGGGTCAGCAATTAGAGACCCTCTGTGGGTCAGAACATAGAGATCCCTTGTGGGTCTGCAGTTAGCCAGCCATTGTGGGTTGGCACCTAGGGACCTTCTCTGGGTCAGCACTTTATGATCCTCCATGGGTCAACATGTGGAGATAATTTTTGGGTTAGAACCAAGCGATCCTCTCTGGGACAACACCTTGTGATCCTCTGAGGATAATCACCTAGAGTACATGTGAGGTCTAGTAAAAAAACACTTGACAAAATAATATGATCAAGCATTATGAATAATTATCTTTATTCATATTATTTATGTTTTGTACAAGTTGTGAATTGTTTTTATTTGTGACCATGAAACTTGGTTTTTCCATTGGGGGTTTATGGGAGACCATCAAGGGTCTTGAATTCCCTACTGGGTATTGTTGTACTCACCCCTGCATGGGAATCGACCAAACCTTGTTGTATCTTATGCAGACGACAGACATCCTTGACCGAGATTTGGGAGATAGGACTAGACATTGTACGGAGGTGACCAGTTGAGGTGAAGAACCTCTTTGATGAGTTGTACCAACACTTAAGGTAGGATCCATGGAGGATTCCCTAAAAAGATTTTTTTCCATTTTTACTATATTTACATTTATGTTGGGCCTGTATTCTATCGTATATTTCTTTCAGTAATTACTATTACTATCAACAGTTCTTTTTGTGGTTTTATTTCATTATATACCAATTTTGTGTGTGTATAGGATTAAAGGAATTGTCTTCCCCTTTTGGGTTCTCCTTTCTAGTGCTAGTCACCGGCCCTTGTCCTTTGGAAGATGGTCTTGAGGTAGTTACGACACAGGCCCTAGGGGACTCATCTTGACACGAAAACAGAATTTTTTTTTCACATTCATATTTTATACTCACAAAAAATATCAGGTTAATGTCATTTTAAATATATCATGTAAGGAAAATAAATAAATCACTACAACAGTTGATTCCTCATTTTATTAAATTTTATTGTCTTTAATTTTCCTCCAACACATTCTATCATTGTAAATAGCATGATTAAAGGTATATACTATAGTTTTGACCTGTAGGAATGTGTCACACCCAAGAATGAAAATGGTATATTGGGTGCTGGGAAGAATATATTTTTTAAATTATAAAGGATATAAGGACATGGCCTTAAACATTACATAATCTAACCGTTTCCACTAGATTTTACATTTTCACATTCCCAATTAACTTTTCATTTTAGTGTTTTAGATTTTTATGAACTGACTCATACATATCAACAAACAAGAATAAAATTTGGGTAATATAGAAATAGTATCATTTTCTTCAAAAACATAAATTTTATGACACAATAAAACAACATGATTTCTTTAAAGAATCATCATAACATTTAACATGACTTCCCTCTTTCTCTTACTCATCCTTGTAACTTGTGAATTTCATTTCAAAACATGGTATTAGCATAAAATGATCTGTAATGGATACAAAATTTAACAAATAATCCATTTGTCTATGAACACATATAAACATATTAAATCATATTGAAGAATACACACTTTTCACCCATATATACTTACTTTTCAAATTGTGATATCTCCATAAAACATTAAATAACATATATAAAAAATAAGGGTATCATGGGACCTTACATACATACAGTCAAACTCTTATAGATACCTTATGCTCTTTAACCCTCATGGCTACCTTGAAATGTAACCCTCCTGACTATCTTATGGTGTAACCATCATAGTAACATATCAAGTGACAACACAACATACCACCAAGATACACATACCCAATACATTACATGAAGATATAGGTCCCAACCATTATTAAAAAAATTCCCAAGAACCTGATTATAATCACAAAACATGAATAATTGAATAAAAACATTTCATTTGAATTTCAACAAATAAATTTTTAGAAGTGATTTTTTAAAAGAATGCCCCTTAAAAATATCATATAATTGAAGTGAGAATTAATTGAATTAAATTATCATGTGTATACACTCTAAATGGACCATATACAACATTATATAAATGAAATTCAATACAAAAATCATTTTAGTACAACATTATCAATGAAATAGTAATAGAATTGAATCCCCCAGATGTGAGATTCTCTACTAACTCATATTGATTCCAATAATATATTTATAACCATTATTTTTCTGTTCTGAAGAGGCATCTCTTCCACTTTTCATTGTTCTCCAGTTCCTAGTGATGGTTTAGATTGATCCCACCCACCTTCTTTCATGGATATTATTCAACGTCCTCCCTTGATGTGAGGTTTGGTTCTAGACAGTTTTTTATCGGATCCTCTGAATGCATATTCCTTCTCAATGAATGGTTTCCACATTCTTTCTATTTTAGTTGAATCCTTCAAGGTGGTGGTTTTGAATCATTAGTATACTCTGGTACTGAGGTTCCATACCGACAGACCACCTCTTGTTTTCAGAACTGCATCAATAAATGGGGACTATATCTACTAGAAATAGTGTAAATGCTGGATTGAATGTATTTATGTATTATTCTTGTTTAAATAGAATATTTCATTAATTATTTGAGAAGGATCCCTCACTGTGTGGGAGGTGGATGTTTTCTCTCTCAAGATGATCAATAGACATCCACTCAATGAATGAATTTTCAAGTGCAGCTCTCTGGATCTCACTCTCTAAGATCCCCTTCTCCTCATGAATGAGTACTTTATGAAAGTGATAGGTAATTATATATGGTTGTATTTGTGTGTAGATAAAATGAAAATCCATTTAGAGGATCCATCAGTTGCGAGGATCTGTGTTGAGAAAGAAATTTCTTGGCCACTTCAGGACCACATATTTTGTCAGATTGAAGAGATAGAGGATCATCATCAGACCCTACATTACCCTACCTTTCATCGGTTCGTCCCTTTATGCCACATCATAGGACACACTCTACAGGTTTTCCAAAAATCACGGGTGGAGAAATCCTAGTCTTAGGATATCCTGAAGTCTTTTGAACATCATCATTGGTCATTGTTCTCATTTGGATCAGGGTTAATGATCAGGGTAAAGGGGTTGATATTTTCCCTCCTTCTTAGGAATCTAATGCAACTCATCCTATAAATGTCTCGATGGGTGAGTTTCTTCTAGTCGAGATCTAGTCATGTTCATTCAAGGCCTGGTCGAGGAACCATTATTTCAAATTTGGGATATGAGTCCCCTTTTTGATGTGGAATTTCTTAGTACCCAATTCATGATAATATCCTTATCATATGATCCTTAGGTACCTCCATGCATCTGCATTTCTGATATCCTCCTGATGGTCCTTTCTCCAAATGAATCTGAAGTTTCCCGACCTTCCTTATCTCAAGAATTCTTCCCTTAAACATCATCTTATCTACTATTGGTGATTCCGAACCTCCCATGAATACATCGTCAGTGATTTCCTCCACTCTGTACCTTCCTCCAGTGTACTCTGGGTATGATCAGAGTATGGAGGAAAAAAAGTGCTTTGTTTCTCCGAAGGCCATCTGCAAAGAGTTGTCTTGTGGTGTTCGCTCTCTTTTGGTAGTATGTAAGAAAGTGCATAGAGGAATTCAAACTGATTCTCAATACCAAACTATAGTGATCATCTCCCCCAATTTGTCTCATCATATCTAGGGATAGGAGTATGGGTCCCATTCCAGACACACACATATCAATGTTTATAGTTTTAATCTAGAACAAAAATTGTCTAGGGGCATGGAAAAACTGATTTCATTGTTAATGAGCTCTTTAACAACTCTATATCTATCATGGTGAGTCATGGACCCAAACAGATGTCAGGAAAAATTAAGGAGTGTGATTAGGATCTTAGAGTGCATGTATACATGCACAATCACCCTCTCAATCCTAAAATGAGGCTATTATAGAAGTACAATATCATGGTTAATCTTCTTAGTACACAGGAACAATATCTGTCCAAAAGAATTTATGTATGTACACAAGATTTTATCTTCTCCTTCATCTATGCCACTATAATAATCATGATAGAGATGATCTGTGATGAGACATATAAGGTCTTATTTCAAATAACACCCATTGGATTGTGGGGGGTGACATTAAAATTATCGTTAATCCACAGGAGAAACAAGGGGGGAGCCTTTCCCATAAGGTCCAACCAGGCTTTTGTTTTGTTCATGGATAGAAATGGGATAATGGATGCGGTCTATGAGGGATTTCACTTCAACTAGTGTAATAATCATGGTGGTGGAAGACACATATATATATTTTTTCTTGATTATTGGTTGGTGAACAATGAATCAATCTCCCTATTTCTAGAAATAAAATTCTCTCACTTGGTTCTATGATTTTCTGAAAATTCTCAATTGTGATTTCCATGGGTTCAAGACCATCAATAGAGGTACATATTCAGTCTTTTAAAATGTGGGTGGAGGAACCTACTATCAAGGAAATGGTTAGGGAAGCATATACTCTCCACCATCTAGGGAAACCATGGATTACAATCAATATGAAGATCATGAAACTAAAACATCCATTTCACAACTGGATGAAAAATCCCCCCACATGTGATCAGAACCTACTCACAAAGAGTATGGAGGCTAAATGCATAGAGTAATGTCTAGAACAAGAATGGTATTATAGTATATTTAATTAACTAAAGATAAATAAGGATAAACTAATTAATATACTACTAAGGAACAATTGGTAAGAGAGGGAGTAAGAGTTAAATGTCTCCATGATGAGGATCAGAATACCATCTTTTACAAGCATCCATCAAATAAATACGCGATAGTCATCAGCAAAATATCCTTAGAAAGGATGGATCCTACAGAAATGTTCACAATAAGGTGGTGGAATAGCCAATGAAAACATCAATTCTTTCCTAGGAGGCCCCAATACCATCATGGATGCATGTTATCCGAGAGGGAAATTTAATATCTCTGAGTACATACCAAGAAGTCTGTCAGAGGAAATTGATGAGCACTTGATGAGGACTACGAAATAAAATGAAGTGTATGAGGTGATCTAGACACTGAACCTTGATAGTTCTCCAGGTCCCAATGACATTCCAAGATCATTTTATAGGGATGTATGGGATATTTTCATAGGGGGTCTCGCGAGAGTAGTGATTGACTACTTCCAGGGTGGGAATGTACCACACATAACCTATGAAACCAAGATAGAACTATTACATAAAGTGTGTAACTTCCAGTCCATTGATCAGTACTAGCCCATAAGAATGTGAAATATACCATAGAAGTCAATTGAATGTATTCTCAATTGAAGGATGTTTCCTTAATTGAATACCTATATTGCTTCTGAATAGCATGGTTTTGTAAAAGGGTGGTCAATATAGGGTGAAATTGGTGTGGTTCAAGAAATGGTTTGGTGAGTCAACAAAAAAAATATATTGAAACTATTTTTCAATTAAATTATTCTAGATAAATTCTTTCAAAATATTGTAATAGGGATTTATCATAAGGATCTTGGCCTGCATTGGGTTCTCTAACTAGACTAGAGACCTCATTATCTGTTGTTTTTTCATGGCATGGATTTCAACATCATTTATCGGTATGTAGTTTGGGATTTTCATGGAATTCTATGGACTCAAGAGAGGTGGACCACTCTCACCCACTATCTTCATTCTCTCCCAAAATGAACTAAGCTACTCTCTCAATTGGGGCCTTCTCACGGGGAAAATTCACCCTTATAGGAATCAACCTGAAACAAGATATATCTCACAATTCATTTTTTCGAATGACACACGTTTCATATTAATGGTACCAGGTGTTTAGTGCGTGGGATGAACGTGATTATAGAGGGTTTTTTAAGTGGAATAGGTCAGTATTGAATATGGATAATAGCCTCTACATTACCGTGAAGAAAATCACATACACGAGGGGAATGGACATAGATGAAAACCTCAATATGAGAAGAGGACCCATCCATATGAAGTATCTCAGAGTGCTGATTTTTCCTAAATCTCATTGAGATAACTATTTTTACAAGACTGTTATTATGATCATGGGATGCATCTAAAATTGGAATAATAGATTTTTAACATTTGGAGGTCGCATAACTCTCATGTACAGTGACCTATTTTCCATTACCTGGAATACCGTATCCACCTGGAAGGTCCCCAAGAGAGTGATCATAAACATGGAGAGGATTATGTTTTTATTCATATGGGATGGTCAGAATGAATGAAGACACCATCGGGAATCAAGGAAGTTTCTTGTAAGATCAATATCGGAAGGTCATATGAAATTGAGAAGCGTATCCTCAAACCTGAATGAGATTGATGATAAACATTGGTGGGAGGATATAGAAGGCCCAAAATTAAGGGGAATGCGAATGAAATATAGGCATGGACTAGGTATGAATGTGCAGAGGAAATGACCTTATAAGATATGGAATATTATCAATCCAAATAGGGAGACACTGCGACTACACTCGTGATTGTTGGTGAGAAGAGGAGACATTAACATATAGAATCATGGTTTGGGGGATGAAGGTAGTGGGTTCTGGGTTGGCCCTCCCCGCATATTTCATTTATAGAGGCATATAGTCACCCCAGATTTTTCTTTGGCATCCATGATGAGAAACAATTATCCTCATTACATAATATTGTTCATATTGAAGATCCAGATAGACATTTTTTCATGGGATCCCCATCGAGAGAGTTCCCAATCATGGGATTTTTTCACACGTGGCTGAATCTAACTAAGGGATACTTGTTGGGGGAGACACTGTAGTGAAAGGAGGTTCCATCCAATTTTATCTTCTTTTTGTGGTGATAGAAAAATAAATCATTTCCCACTGATGATAACATCCAACACATAGGAATGATCATGGAATCCATGAGCTCGTGTCGCAGAGATACCAAACATGAAATGGTGGGGAACCATCTCTATTATAGCGATTGGGCTATAAGGGTATGGAAAGAATATGGGAATTTCATAGGATGAATTATTCAAGGAGGAATGAAAGATATTTTTCAAAAATGATGATTCATTTATGGAGTGATCATGATTCTGAGTGGAATGCCTAGGCATTCATGTTAATGTTGGGATGAAAGACCATCAGGAAGGCTAGGAATGATGCTCTACAAAAAAATAAAATATCCTATCAAATTTGTGTCATCATTAAAATGAAGAACATATTACTGGACATGGTCAATTTGTTCAACAAACTCCTAGATGCTCTGTTGGTAATCTCTATCATTCAAAATCATGTTTTATCTCACCAGGGCGGTAGGATGGGGAAAGGACATTGGGTCCTTTTTCACCCTCTCAGATGTGTTATAAAACACAACCTAGACAATTTCCTTATTAGTGGGGAGATACGAGGTGGAGGAGTTATTAGGGGCCATGAGGGGTCATTCATGGAAGCTATATAAGACTTTTATTGAAGAATAAATTCTTTAGAGTGTCAGGACCATGCTATGGTTATGGGGTTGGTGTTATGCGAGAAAAGGCACACAATTCAGAAGGTAGTGGAAGAAATTCATTGATCCATCAAAAGAACTATTAGAAAATGTAAATTATCTTGAGAACATTGTGTATATTATCAAGAAACAAAAATAGCACATGGGAACTGACATAGAGATCAATCACACCTGGTGGGATGAGAACGTGGTAGTTAACTTCTTAGCATCCACGACATCACCAAACCTATAGTGACCCATACTTTTCTTATATTACTATTACATCATTATAAAGATAAAAAACATTATAGTATTACACACTTAGGATACAAAGGATTAGTTTCTTGGGAAATCTAAGACGATACATAACAATTACAACATCAAGAATAAACATTTATTTAATTCCTTCTTCTCTAGTTTTTTATTGGCAATTGACCTCTCCATAGTACATGTAGTTACATGGGAATATAAATCATAATTGATGAGAAAAAATCATAATAAGAGGATAAATGAAGACAATATAGCATGGGGTGATCATAATCCCAACATCATCATCAACTTCATGTGAAGAAACCGTAAAAAAAGACTTGAAATGTGGCAATACATAAAAATGGAACATCATGTCATAGTGGTCATCTACCATACAAAGTTGTGATATAATTATAGTATCATGTTCACACACAATTTCCATTTTACTGATTATATTCATCACTTTACCCAATGAATTGGAGAGATCTATAATTCCGGGTGCACCAGTCACATCATAATAATCTTTTTGCGGTATATAATTTCGGGTGCACCCAACCCATCATAACATCGTAATTATCAAGTATTCCACATAAAAAATATATACAAAATGAAAATAAATAACACATTGAATGGAATGGGTTTCATATCATAAGAACTCATTCCCAAACATTGGGTTCCCAAAATAAATAGGGAATAACATACTTGATACAAGAACCATCAACCATGAGTGAGAATTAAATGGTGTGTTTTTTAAAGAATATTTCTTTTAGAAAACATTTGTTTCAAATAAACTCAAGTATAAAGCATATATATCCCAGAAAAGTTAATATATATATAATAAAAATTATTTTTATGGAGTAACCCTACCAAAAATGGAGTGAAATGGGGGGAACCCGAAGAAAGAATGATGGGATTGAGAATTTCCCCTTTCCTTGTATCTGAATGATTTCTTCACATTATTGTGATGTATAACCACATTATATTTATTAATTAATAATTTCAGAACCTTTTGAACAACAATAAAATTAATTATAGTTTAATTATGTTATTTTTTAGGTCGTTTTATGAGTTATTGGGTTTAAATCCATTGTTTGGGAATGTTGGTTATTATGGTCTTCATGAAGGGTTCACTTTTATTCATCAATGGAAGTTTGTGAAGAAGAAGGATAAAAATATAGAACTGATAATTAATGTTATTAATTATATTCTTGGATTTTAAATTATCTTATAATTTATTATATTATATTACATTTGTTATGAACCATTTGATTGGAATTTAATGAGGATCATTTTTTTAATTCATGCGGGTTTTCGTCCACAATGAACATGTTTCTTTTAATAATTTATTTCTATGTACATTAATTAGTTCTAGAAAATTAAATAGGATATAATACGTCTAAAATAATCTAGTTCATCCATAGAAATTTTTTCATAACCAGATTTGTAGGCAGAAATGAAAATTGATAACATGTTGCTCTTGAAGGTGATAAATTAACACCACACGAACAACGTTTTCCTTTAAAAAAAGATAAGTTGTAGTGGTTTTGATGATATAATATCTCATTGGTTTCATAAAATTATAGTAAATTTATAATATATATGTTACCATACCTTTTGGGTGAATATAGGTGGGGAGATAATAAGAAGAGAAACTGAAGATGAAAGGAAATTAACAGAAAAGATAGAGGGGAATTCCCTCTTTAGTTATCCTCTTGAGATGCTCCTCAAGACACATTGGATTGAACTTTTGATGATACAATAAGCTTCTCGGAAGTGGTATATGATATAGGGAATATTTTTGGGAATATTTTAGACAATGTTTGAAGCATGAGATGTGTGAAGAAATGATGGTGGGAAGGGTGGTATTTATAATGGAGGAGAGGGGTTTTCCCAATTTAATATTATTTAATGTATTATTTATCCACAATACAAGTAATTATGAGTATTCCATGAACAATTATAGTGATTTTATCATATTAATCCAAACCAATTGGGATTACATTACCAGAACATCATACATGACTTTATAATTAGTCCATTTAGATTGTTTTGTAAATTACGGTATTACACTATTCATAAAAAATCAACTATTACAAAAAAATCCCAAAAATTCACCCAAACCATTTTTTGACATGTAGAATCCTAAAATTTAGATATTTTTTCAAAAATAATTTTTTATTTATAATTAATTTCATTTTTAAATAGAATCATAATCTACTTGAAAAATGCAGTTTTTAAAACATTTTTTTACTTATTCAAAACATATGTACATCATGAATTCACTAAAATCATACATATATAATATCATAGGTTGGGTATCTATAAATAAGGGTATGTCACTCTTCATAATGTTGTCATTACTATTCATTAGGGTATGCTACTATTCACCACAAATAATGTTTGTTCTATTAGACTCCAAAAATTACCATGAACAACACCATGTATATCAAATTTTTGACATTCAAACCATAGGTGTGGAAAAATTATTTTTAATTTTCACATATTATTTAGTATAATTATATTTAATTTTTATTACTAATGTTATTATAATATATGGAATAATTATAATAATGGAATTCCATTTATAAAACTTTGAGTCGTTACATTCTTCCCCCTTATGAAATTTCGCACTCGAAATTTTGTTTTACACAAATAGGTGAGAGTACTTCTCCATAACCGCCTCTTCTGGTTCCCAAGTAGCTTATAAAAACTTATGATTTATTTGAAAACACTTTTACAATGTGGATTGTCTTGTTGTGTTGAACCATATCTCTCTAGTCCATAATCAAAATTGACTACTCTTTAGAAGAGATATCATCTTCCAGCTATATCACCTATGAGTTCAGTAAATGTGTGGGATTTGGTATATACATCCTCAAGAGTGATACATGAAATACGTAATGAACATGAGCCATATTTGGTGGAATTTCAATCTGATATTCCATGGCTCATATGCAATCAAGGATCTCAAAGGTGCCAATGTACCTTGGGATTTGCTTCCCTTTCTTTTCCGAACCACAAGACTATCTTCCATGGTGATATTTGAAGAAATAAATTATCTCCAATGTCGAACTCCAAGTTCCATCAATTGTTGTCATCATAGATCATTTTCTAACTCTGATAATCCTTGATTTGATTCTAGATGAGTTGAACCTTCTCTATCATATCTTACACAAGATTGGGTCCATGTAGCTTTATTTCTACAACTTCATCCAAACAAGTTGGAGTTCTAAATCGCTTTCTATACAATGAATCGAATGGAGCCATCAGAATACTCGAGGGGATGCTATTTTTGTATGAAAACTCAACCAACATAATATTCTAATCCCATCCACATTTGAATTCTCAATTTCTAGATTTTATCATGTCTTTGAGCATCTAAATAGTCATGTCAGATTGGAAATAAGTTTGGAGTTGATAAGTTGTGCTGATATTTAATGCAGTATTCGAATCATTTTGAAGGCACCATTATAATATATATGTGAATCTTGGGTCATGGTCAGAGACAACCGAGAGTGGAACACCATGCAGTCTCACCACGTCCTTCACATATATAATATCATGTTGTTCAATAAATAGATATTATCGAATAGAAATAATATGGGAGGTCTTGGTGATTCAGTCAACCACAACCCACATCACTTCATTTCCCTTTGACATATTCGGGAGACCCATAAAAATATCCATAGTAACATTGTCGCATATTCACATGGGTATAGAACATGGTTTCATCATCCAATTTTTACATTTTTCTCTCTTCATTAACCTTTTGACATACCAAGTACCATGATATATATTCAGTAAACTCCATTATGTCTTCCCACCAAAACTGTTCTCAGAGATCACGATACATCTTGGTACTCCCGGGATGGATAGATAATGTTGAGCTATGTTAATTTTCTAATAGACCATTATTTATCTTGGGTGATTATGGCACACAAATCTATGTTCCAAGATGAATCACACCAGCATCGTCAATAATGAACTCATTTTTCTTCCATTCTTTTACTACATTCTCCATCGTTTGTAACTCCAGATCATCCCTTCTTTCCTCCTTCATCTTCTCTTGGATATATGGTTGTGAAATAATTTGGGGAATGTAGGATGTATCTACTACCCATATGATTTATAAATCCATTCATTAAATATCCCCGAAGATATTGTCTTTCTCACTCTATAACTTAGATAGAGTAGTAGGTTATTTTCTGCTAAGAGCATCAGCTACATTATTCACCTTTCCAGGATGATAGTGAATAGAGAAATCGTAGTCCTTGAATATCTCTAACCATCTCCTTTGACATATGTTGAGATCATTTTTTGTGAATATATAATTTATGATGTTGTGGTCAGTGTATATATCCTAATTCTTACCACAAAGGTAGTGCCGCCAGATTTTGAAGGAACGATTTAGGGCTATAACACTAGATATTGCATTAGGTAGTTCTTCTCATGGATCTTCAATTTCAATGAGGTTTAGGATGTCACATTATCATTTTGCATGAGTATTCAACCCAATACTTTCTTTGAATAATTTTTGTACATCCAAAAACATTCCCCACTTTTCAGAAATGTGTGTACGGGTGTAGTGATCTTCCTTCTCTTTACCTATTTGAAGCTTCCCTCACATTATTCCATCTTGAAATACTTCACCCCATTCCTTGTTAACATATTTAGCAGGAAAGAAAATCGTGAAGAATTTATCAGAAAACATATGAATTACCCAGCTAATCTAGAAAAACTATGAATTTTTGTGACACTAGAGGGCCTGGGACATTCTTCAATCGCCTTTGGTTTAGAAGGGTCCACAAAAATTCCCTCACTTGTGATCACATGTCCTAAGAACGTGACTTGATTCAACCTAAATCACACTTGCTGAGCTTGGTGTACAACTTCTCCTTTCTCAATGCTTCTAACACAAGTGTTAGATTTTCATTATGTTTCTATATTCCCTTGGAGTATATTATAATATGATCAGTAAGAACTTGAAATAATTTTTTGAGTTAATATCAAATGACTCAATTCATCAAATCCACTAAGATTGAAGGGGAATATGTATGTCCAAAGGGAATCCACTGAAACTCACAGTGACCATACCATCTATGGAAGGAATTCTTCTGAATATCTTCCTTCTACACCTTAACTAATGATTTACATAATAAAGATCCACCTTTGAGAAGTATTGATATCCTCTTAACTGATCGAACATGTCATCAATCCCTGGAAGAGTATACTAATTCTTGTAGTTATCTTGTTGAGTTCTTGATAGTATATACACACCCGCATTGTTCTATCCTTCATCATCACAAAGAGAACCGGTGCACCCCAAGGTGATGCACTGGGGGGTATGAACCCTTTGTCCATATTCCCTTAAAGTAGCTTCTTTAACTCCTCTAGTTCGATTGAAGCCATCCAATAGGGACTCATTGAGATAGTTGTTGATCCGAGTATGAGTTTTATTGATAACTCCACCTCACACTATAGGGTAAGTCCTGGTAACTCTTTATGAAATATGTCCTTGTGTTCCCTCATGATGGATTTTTTCACATGGTTGTAACTTTCATTTGACTCTACCATTGGGGCATGGTATGCTTCTTCATAGAGAATCAACACCCACACCGTTAAAAGATTTTTTTAAAGGAGATTCATGATCTTGCTTACATTTATAGAAGATTGTGGGATGGTTAGAAATATGAAAAGATATTTCTTTTTCTCGATAGTTGATATGTGGTCTATATAACAAGAACCAATCCATTCCCATTATAGCCTTGAACTACATTAATGGGTGTATTATAAGATTCTCTGGAAGAATCATCCCACATACGCCAAAGAGAGAAGAATGAAACACTTGGGATTCAATGACTGCACCACTTGGTATTTATACATATATCTCTACCTCTTGGATTAAGGGCATTGACTCTATAGTTCTAGAAATATTGAATGATATAATGGAATGTGTAGAACAAAAATCAAATAAGTCATTTTCCATTATTTAGTGAATAATAATTGTACCTTTTATGATTTCTTTATCTTGCTCAACCTCTGCAGTAGTGATGGATGAATACTTCCCTAGTTCCTTTGGATTTGGTGGCTTCTGACATTGATTAACCTTGAAAACTCGAGGTTTAGTGCACTGTCTTGCATAGTGCCCTTGCTCCCTATATTTTTAGCATTGCACCAAGGGAGGTTCACTCCTTCTTAGACTAAAATCTCCTTCTGTTTCATGTCTTTTCAACACTCTTGTGCATTGTGTCCTTCTTTCCCACAAAGGAAGAATTTTCATATCCCTTTGAGGAAATTCCAATATTGCATATTCCCACATTTTTATCATGTGGTTCTTTGATTTTTCTTCCCACCATTATAATTAGATCCCCCAATGTGAAACTACATATTTTGTTTCATATATATATATATCCATGGGTCCATTCTCCAAACACTATATCCACTTTGAGAGCACATCAGACATCTTCTTCATAACTCCAAAACTCTGAAATTGCAAGAGCCTTTTGAATGTGTGGTTTTAATCCACTAATGAATATATCGATTTTACTATAATTGTTTACAAAAAACCCTGAAGCATATCTTTCAATACTTGTGAAATTTTCTTCATATGTTGGGACAAATTCTACTTCTTTTTTAATCATCTATATGAAAACTCTCTCCATCTTGGTAAGAAGATTTCATGGGAAATACTTATTAAGAAACATAATCTTAAAGTCCTTCCATTCTGTCTCCTCAAATTTGTCTACTAACTTGGTGTTCTTAATAAAATCCTACCATTGATCGACTTCCCAAACAAGAAGATAAATGGAAGCTTTCACCTTCTCCATCTTTGAATAGTGAATCAGAGAAAAGTGGGTATCCTTATAGTTGACACATGTTCCCACAACTAGTGGATTAGAAGATCCCCTAAACGTCGGGGGATGTTGCCCCATAAAACACTTGTCATCCAGTTTCTCCCTATACAATGAAGGAAGGAGTTCTCCATTATTCTGGTTATTGTTCATAACCAGATATAGTTGGGTAAGAATCCCCATGATTTTTTGAATTCCTCATCAAAATTCATTATGAATTTTTTTGGGATATCATTGAATTGGCCCTCACACGAGTTTTTGGACTGGTTTCTCCTAGACCCCATCATTGTCTAAAATATAAAAGGTTATAATAAAACATAAGTCAACAATTCATGAATAACTATTGACCTCACCTGTTTTGATAATCCCAATCCTGCTTTCATATACCTTGATATTCTCAATGTAATGATTTTCTATATATTAATTCTTTCAATATGTGATCAAGATGATAATAATATTATAATAATCCCTGAGATATGCTAATCCATGTTTATCCATGTTTATATAAGTTCTGAAATAATTCTAACCCAATCGGATGTGCTTTTCATAAAAATAGATAAGTGTAAGCTACTGATTTGCACATAGCTACTGATATAGAGCTATCGGTACTTAGTCTACCGATAGACTTAGTATACCAATAGACAGAGTCACCGATACACTAAGGTCACTGATATAAACAAAGTTACCGATAAGAAGACTCAAATTCTACTGACAGAACAGACGAGCTACCGATGTGCATGTCTACCAGTAGTTACCAATAGAGTAAGTCTACTGATATGAGTACTGACAATCACAAACCTAAGCTACTGATAAGAGGAAGTCTACTGATAGAACCAGTCTACCGAGCTACCGACTGACCGAAAGACCAGAGCTACCAATAGACAAGATCTACTGATAGACAGAAGTCTACCGATAGAGCCAGTTCACACATAGTTACCGATACATCGAGCTAACGATAGCTCAAGATCTATCGGTGGAGTAAGAGATACCGATGGAGAGAAACCATTATATAGAGCTACTGATTCAAGAGAAAGATCTACTGATTGAATATCCTACGACACTATACACTTTTACCAACATGAGATACTAAGGATTGACCAACCAGTCAAACTCTATACTCAATACTCTCAATACTATTTTTTATTAAAATAACGGTTACATTTGATGTTTTTGATGAAGTTAATGTTATTTAATGATCTCTATTTCCATGTCAGGGAACCGTACCTAGTACCCATGAAAAAAGTAATTATTCTTTTCTGCTGAATTTGAACGCTATAAAGGAATAAAAAAAGATCGTTGAAGACACACTTTTTGAAAGAGAGTGAATCAAGGAACTAAGAAGACACACAAAGGTAAAAAGAGCTAAGAGCTAAGATCTAAAAAACATTCAAATGTGGAGAATTTTTCACTAGGCAACATTCATACTCCATGAATCATGTACATACACGATGAAACTTATTCTGTAGGAGAACACAAGATGCATCTTGAGTGAATAACTACAACAAACATTTCATGCACTTAGGTTGCTAAGTTAAACCTAAAATCAAGGAAGAATAAGGCACTTTGTTTTCGGAGTAGAAACCATAGAAGGACTCAGAAGCTTAATAGACAAATCAAACGTGTACAGAGTTGCACTATAAATCACTAAAGCTTTTCTGAACTCTTTCTCACTTCTTTAGTGATTCTATCATTACATTTCGAGAAGTGTGTGTACCCTGTTTATTTTACACACACTGTCTCCTGGGAAAAACTGGAGGATTCTTAAATCCTCACTCAAACTTCATAACCCTTTGTTTCCCACTATGGATAGTTATAGAGGTCGAGTAAAACCTGAAAAACCTATGTGTTGTTGTTTGTTTTTCCCACGAAGAAATGTGGTAGAGTACATTGGACCTGGACAGTACTGTAATTTTGTTTACCCATGATCCAGGGTGTGGATCAATTTATATAAATTGTTAAGAGGAATAAGTCTCAACTTGAGACCGAACCCCTTGGTAGCAATTGTTGTGCATTTTAATTTAAGTCAATAAGTATACTATATATTTATTTCATATTCCGCTGCTATTACATTGAAATAAAAAACTATTTTAAAGCTACTTTGATAGTTAAATTAGTAAGTGTTTATACTTATTGTAAAATAGTATGTTAGTTTCAAAAGTTATTTTAATCTTCAGATTAAGCCAACAGAGACCTAATCAATCTTTTAGAAATTGATTGAACATTTACACTATGTATAGATTCACTACAGTTTAACTTTGTTTTTAAATTGGGGGATTTTAAGAGAAATAATTTTAACAGAAATTTTTATTGGTACTCAATTCACCCACCTCTTGAGTATCCACTCCGACCAACATTTGGTATCAGAGGGTGTTTTTGTTCAAAGATTTTTGATATACTCTGTTTTTCAACTGTGATTTTAGTTTCATCTTTGAAGATCTTAAATTTCTGTTAGTTCTAAATTTTATCTCTTTAAAAATTTCTTTTCTAAAATCTAGTTATAGATAATAGACTAGAGGGTGATGCTACTAACATGCCACCTTTCTTTAATGGCACCAAATATGCCCAGTGGAAACTTATGATGAAAATACATTTAAGAAGCATGGGTTTTGATATTTGGACTTCTATAGAATCCAAATATAAAATTCAAGAAAATGAAAGAACAACTTGGGATAAACCTAAAAAGTCTGCTTATAATAATAACTATAAATCCATGAATTTCATGTACTGTACTTTAGGAGATGAATAATTTAATAGAATTTTTGCTTGCAAAACTGCTTATAAAATATGGGATACTTTGGGTGTTTCTCATGGAGGAACAACCAATGTTAAAGAAATGAGATTGAATACTTACACTATTAAATATGACAATTTTAAAATGAAAACTGAGGAACCTATTTTTGATATGTATCTCAGGTTCAATAAGATTGTTAATACAATGAGTTCACTAGGAAAAGTTGTTCCAGCTAAGGAACAAATTATATGGATACTGAGATGTCTGCCAGAACAATAGAGAGGAACTTCTGTTTCAATTAGAGAGTTATGTGACATTGGAGCACTGACTGTAAAAGATCTTATTGGAAAATTTGTGATGTATGAGGAAGAACTCAAGGTGAATAAAGAGGAATATGATGAACCAAAAAGGAAATCTGTATCATTCAAGTCTACTTCTTCTAAGAACAAGGACAATGATACAATGCAAGTACCTATTGAATGTTCAACCAGGGAAGACTCTGACTCAACCAGTGATGCTGAAATGGCTCAAATAGCCAGGAGATTCAAGAAGTATTATAGGAAGAAGAAATTATTCAGGAAATCTAACTACAAAGGAATGTATGATAACAATGGAAAGTGGAAGAAGGATTGGAAGAAAGCTAACAAGAATGATGAAATAGTCTACTATGAGTGTAAGAAGAAAGGACACATCAAGACTGATTGTCCAAAATTAAAAGTCAAAAAGAAATATGATTATAAGGATAAGAAGATCTTGGTACCAAAAACATTTTCTATCTAAATCTGTTTTGTAGGAAACATGCTTAAATAGTACTCACAAGAAGGTATGATACTTGGATAGTAGATGTTGAAGACACGTGTATGGAGATTATTCATGCTTAAAAAGTATAATAAAGGTTGGCAGAGGACACGTCACCTTTGGTCATAATTCTAAAGGAAAAATCATCATCCTAGGCCAGATTGGTAACTCTAATTAAGTGTTAATTTCTAATGTTTTATTTATTTATGGACTTAAGTATAAACTGTTATGTATTTATCAATTATGTGATGATTGATTTAATGTGAAATTTGAAAATCATTCCTGTAATGTTTTTAATTCTCAAAATGTTTTATTATTTTCTACTGTAAGAAATGAAAATGTTTATGCAGTTGATTTAAATTCTTTAGCTAAGAAAAATGTTATTTGTTTAAATGTTTTTCATAAATAATCTTGGCTTTAGAAAAAAAGATTAGGACATTGTAACATCTATTCTCTTAGAAAATTAACTAGGAAAAACTTATTTAGAGACCTACCTAAACATGAATTCCCAAATGAAAATGTTTGTAATCCCTTTCAAAATGGAAAGCATCATAATGTTTCTTTTAAATCAATGAAAGAAGTTTCAACTTATTAACCTCTCGAGTTGGTTCACATGGACTTGATTAGTCCTTCAAGAGTTTCTAGTTTAAATGGGAAGCACTATGTGTATGTCCTAGTAGATGACTTTTCTAGATATAATTGGGTATATTTCTTAGCTTACAAATGTGAAGCTTGTTCTTACTTTGTTAAATACTCCAAATCTATAGAAAATCTTAGTGGACTGAAGATTAAAACACTGAGAAGTGATCATGGTCATGAGTTTGAAAATCAAGAGTTTGAATCATATTTCTCACATAATGGCTATAGTCACAACCTTTCTGCTCTTAGGACGCCTCAGCAGAATGGTGTGGTAGAATGAAGGAATAGAACACTTCAAGAAACAGATAGAACCATGCTTAATGAATATGACCTGCCTATTTATTTTTGGGCTGAAGAAGTGAATATATCTTGTTATATTATTAATAGAGTCTTAATTATACCAGTTCTTAAGGAGACCCCATATGAGTTTTGGAATAATAGAAAACCTAAAGTTAGTTACTTTAGAGTCTTTTGCTGCAATGTTTTTATTCTTAATAAAAATTATAATCTGGACATGTTTTCTTCTAAGAGTGATGAAGGAATTTTTCTTGGTTATTCATTAACTAGAAAAGCCTATAGAGTCTTTAATAAAAGAACCAAATGCGTGGAACAATCTGTTGACATCATGTTTGATGAAACTGATCCACATGAGCCTAAAACCTCTCTTGAAAATCTTGAGGAAGATTTGAGTGTTCTGGACCTTAATGATAAATCTAAAAAACCAGCTGTAAAAACATCTAGTTCTGGACATATTCCAGAATCTGCTGATATAGAACCCGAACATGGAGATGAACCTAAAATTTCTATTCCTACCATTATTAAATCAACAAGGATTCTAAAGAATCATCCTTTGGATGCTGTTGTAGGTAATCTTGATAGAGGGACACAGACTGGAGCTTCACTAAGAAATCAGGTTGAACATCAAGCCTTTCTATCACATCTAGAACCTAAAAATGTCAATGATTCTATCAATGGTGAATTTTGGGTAATGGGTATGCAAGAAGAGTTAAATCTATTTGAAAGGAACAAAGTCTGAGAATTAGTTGACAAACCTAAGGACACTTTAACAATAGGCAGTAAATGGTTTTTTAGAAACAAAGATGATGAATTTGGAAACATAGTTAGAAACAAATCTAGGCTAGTTGCACAAGGATATAGTCAATAGGAAGGTATAGACTATGAGGAAACCTTTGCACCTGTAGCCAGATTAGCAGCCATTAGGATCTTACTTGCCTATGCTACTCATCTGTATTTCAAGTTATATCAAATGGATGTCAAAAGTACTTTTCTAAATGGTTTTATAATTGAAGATTTTTTTTGTGGAAAAACCACCTGGATTTATTAATCCTTATTTTCCAAATCATGTTTTTAATCTTTATAAATCATTATATGGTCTAAAACAAGCTCCAAGAGCTTGGTATGATAGACTTAGTAATTTGCTTATTTCAAAAAGTTTTACTAAAAGGATTTTTGATCCAACTCTTTTTATTAAAATAATTTCTAAAGATGTTTTATTAGTACAAATGTATGTTGATGATACTATTTTTGGATCTTCCAAACACTCTTTATGTACTGATTTTTCAAAATGTATGAAAAATGAGTTTGAAATGAGTTTAATGGACGAACTTAAATATTTTCATGGATTTCATGTTTTCCAAAATAAAGATGGTATTATTTTGAATCAAAGTAAATATAAAATGGATCTCTTAAAACGTTTTGGATTGGATAGTATTAAGGAATGTGAAACTCCTATGAGTACTGTTTGTAAATTGGATGCAGATGAAACTGGGAAACCAGTGGATCAAACCAATTACAGAGGTATGATTGGAAGCTTACTTTACCTTACTGCTAGTCGACAAGATATTATGTTTAGTGTGAGTATGTGTGCTATATTTCAAGCTAATCCAAAAGAATCTCATTTAATTTCTGTTAAACGAATTTTTAAGTATCTTAAACATACTGTAAACTTAGGTTTGTTTTACCCAAAAGGACAACCCTTTGAGTTTATGAGTTATTCAGATGCTGATTTTTCTGGTTGCAAGTTGGATAGAAAAAGCACTTCAGGAACATGTCACTTATTGGGAAAATCCATAGTATCATGGTGTTGTAAAAAGCAGAATTCTGCAGTATTATCCACTGCCCAAGAAGAGTATATAGCTGCTGGTAGTTGGTGTGCACAAATTTTGTGGATGAAACACACTCTTTTGGACTATGGATATGAATTCAAGAACGTTTCAATTAACTGTGACAACAATAGTGCAATAAATATCTCGAAGAACCATGTGTCTCACTCTAGGACCAAACACATTGATGTAAGGGACAATTTTTTGAGAGATCATTACCAAAAGGGTGCTATAATTCTTGATTTTATTGGTACTGAATATCAATTAGCCTATATTTTCACTAAACCTTTTAGTTCGGATAGGTTAAGTTACATTATACATGAGTTAGGTATGTTTGACCACAATCAGAAGCTATTCTCACCGATGTATAATTCTCACCAATGTGATATTCTCACCGATGTCAAATCCTCAGCAGTGTAATCTCACTGATAGAATTTCTCACTGATGTGTGCACTATTTTAAAACTTATGTCTGCCGCCATAATCTGAATCATTTTTTCATTTTTTCATTTTACATATTTATTTTATGATTCCTAAAGAATAAAACTAATGTCCGAGCTACTTCTAAATCCACAAAGCCTCAAACCTTAATCCTCAAACCTTTTCTCCCGAATCCTTAGAGAACCCTAAATCCTTCGAACCAGTGATGGAAAACACCAAACATCCTACCATCAAAGATGACTCTGTTGAGCCGAAAACAAAGAATCAGAGGACCTAGCCAGAAGAAAGTGGTAGTGGTAGTGTTGCTAGAATAGGTCGGGGAGACGACCAATGAATCATCATATGCAAAATCGAGTTATTGTGATTGAAAAGGATCTGTGTGTAGAATGGATACTTCCTAGAAAATACATAGTGCTCGATGTTCTTGAAGATTAAAAATGGGTAGAGTGTTTTTCGAACAAAAATGGTCCCTACTTTCCACAATTAGTGAAACATTTTTACGAGTTTGTAACCTCTGAGAAACAGGAGAATGAAAATCGAGTAACCTCTTTTGTGAATGGAAATGAGTTGTCATTTTCATCTGTTGAATGGGTTGAGTTCTTGAAATTTCCACATGAAGGACTATCTGGATATGTCTCGAGAGCCAGGCAACCAATCAGTGATATTTTCTACAATTAGACTACTTTGGAAGAGCGGACTGGTGATGGAAGTCAAAGACAAGTAGTTGCTGTAGAAATGGATGGAGAGAAGATATTGCTGTTCAAATTTGTTCAACATGTCGTGATACCGAGGAGAGGAGACTTTTCCAATTTGAGATATCAGGATATATATATCCTTCGCCTCTTAAGACATTGTGTAAAGGTAAATTTGTATAGATTTCTGATGATCTAAATGGAATATATGACAAGGCTGAAATCAAAGACAAATGCCCTATTCTTTGCTAAATTGATCTCTATAATGATTAATGTAAATGGGGTAGCTGAGTCTCAATATGAGACTGTAGTAGTGAATAATAACTTTTTTATCACCTCTACTGTGTGAAAATACACGAGGATCAATTGGAAACCTTGGAGAGGAGAATGGGTCATTGATGATTAGAAGATGTATGACAAATTCAATCTTGTGGATCATCCTTCAAGACCAAAGGATGTGAGGGATCCAGGTCATGGACCTGATAATGAGGATCTAGAAAACAGTGAAGATTTAGAAGAGAAAGATTCCTCTACTAATGATGGAGGAGATATGGACTTACCTCCAAGCCCAACTCCTGAAAATATTGATCAACAGAAATCAGATAAGGAATAAGATACTTTAGAGGCTATTGAAGTGGCTGTTGAAAATGATGATGTAGAGAATGAAGAAGATTCTCATTAAAGTGAAGCATCTCTGTTAGCTGATTTGAGTCTTAGTCCAGTGATTGGAAAATATTTAGTCTCTACTGAGGATGCAGTAGAAGTTGAAGAAGTTTTACATAATTCAGAGGACCCTCTAGCTGTTGCAGAAGAAGAATTGATATTGGAAGATTCTACTCAGGATGAAAGACCTGGTGAGAATGATGCTGAGAATGTTGCTGAGACTGCTGTTATCCTAATTGAGGATGCACCCGTTGAGGGGGAGAATCAAACCAATGTTTGAAGTGTTAAAGTGGCTGCTGGAATTTAATATAGGGAAGAAGATCCATGTTTTATAGTCTGTGGTTTAGACTATCCATATTCAGATAATGAGGCATCTCACAATAGACCAAAGATTACTTATGATGTCGATTCTGAGTTATTTCCAGAAGATGTGTTCAGAATTCATTACCGGGATACTTTAAAGAAAAAGGATAAGGACAGTTTTTTGGAAGAAGTAAAGAAGATGGAAGTTTCTCTGGTATCTTCAATTCAATTGGTTATGACTGATTTTGTGGTCAGTTTAGCCTCTGAAAGAACATTTGCTGCAGTTGCACCTGCTGATTTAGTTACAAATGCTGATCTGGAATCCTTAAAGGATGAGATGAAATAATATTTTAATGCCTCAGATTCTAATAATAAGCACAGTTTTGATGAAGATATGAGTATGTTGGAAAGATCATTTGAACTCTCTCAAGGTAGTAATTTGTCAACCTTTATGGTCGAAATAGTTGAAGAAGTTAAAGAATTTCAGGCTCAAGTTTCTATACTTCACGCAGATCTTGAAGCTCTAAAGGAATCTGTTGTTTCTTTAGACTCTTACATGAGATCCAAATCCCAAGCAGATAAGGACATAACTTATGTCAAGAGTGTGGTAAGACAGATGGTTTTAGTGTTTGAAGGTTTCAAAACTTCTATAAAAGATCATATTAAAAACTAGGATTCCCAAGTTCAGAATCTTATCAGTGGGTTGAACAAAAGATTCAAAGAGACTATATCTTTCTCTGTTGGATCTCTTGAATCTAAACCTTCAGTGGATTTGAATTAGTTTAGAGTTGTGATGAAGGAGGATCTTGGTCAAGCTTCAACCAGTGGCTCTGTGGACTCATCCGAGCTGAGTAGAGTTGTGCTCTCTACTAGCGATTCATCCAGAGGGATAATAAAGATAGTCCAAGACTATATGAGATAAGCCTCTGCCTCCTAGAAAGAAGTGAAAGATAAGGTGGACTCCTATTTCTCTATGATTTTCACCAAAAATCAACTCAACAATCACTTTAAACTTTTGTTGGAAAATATGAAGCTGCCTCCTGTCAATCAAGCTTTCAGAGAACAAGTTAGCAAGCTAAGGGAATTGACTCCACCAATGTAAAGGATTATGGAGAACAAGTATGACTTCATATCCGCTATGGAGAGAGAGGATGAGTAATTATGGACTTCAGTAATCTGTTTCTGACTTTTTTGCATGTCGACGCTAGGCCAATAATCGCCCCCCCTACTTTTCCTGCCTCTGCCTCTACTGCTTCTCCTGTTCAGAAGACTCCTGCCCAAGAAATTCGAAGCCTCACTCCTATGATCACACAAAGGACTCCTTAGTACAGACCAGGAGCAGTTTCTATGGCTCAGCCTCCTATGATAATTTCTGGAATTCCTAAGCCCTCACCTAGAGCCACTTCACCTGAATCCTCTTCTGCTCCCAAGGGAAAATCTCACACTGAGGATGTGGATTGAAAACTGGATAGACTATTTGATAGGGATTCATTGTAATTTGTTTTATGTCTCTGTACATTTTTACAATATCAAATACATTTGTATTTCCTTTCATTCTCATTGTTCTATTTTCTTTATCTTTGGTTTCCCACTTTTTGATTATCACGGAGGGGGAGAAATGTTCTATAGGGATATTAAAGGGGAGAAATGTTTTACAGGGATATTAAGGGTATTAAGGGGGAGAAATGATCTACAGGGATATTAAGGGAGAGATATAGTTTACCAGGCTTTTATAAAGGGGGTGAGAGTATCAAAGGGGGAAAATTTTTCCCTATCATGCTTTTCCCTTCTAATACCAGTGCTTTAACTTTCATTATTTGATACCATTACATTTAGTTCTCTGATACCATTTCATTTAACTCTTTGATACCACTAAAAAATTACTTTTGAAATCATTACATTTAATTTTATCTCTGATACTATCACTTTTTCTTCCACCTCTGATCCTTTATGTTCTATAAAATACAATTTCTATGAGATAATTTCATTTACTGATATATCCTCTGATACAACTACTCACTATTTTAAAAACTATAATTTTATAAGTTGTGATTATGAAAAAGGGGGAGATTGTTGACCACACCTGTTTTGATAATCCCAATCATTCTTTCATATACTTTAATAATATCAATCTAATGATTTTCTATGTATTAATTCTTTATATCTGTGATCATGATAATAATAATTTTAAAATAATCCCTGAGATATGTTAATCCATGTTAATCCATGTTTATATAAGTTCTGAAATAATTCTAACCCAATCGGATGTTCTTTGCATAAAAACAGATAAGTGTAATCTAATGATCTGCACATAGCTACTGATATAGAGATACCAGTACTCAATCTACCGACAGACTTAGTATACCGATAGACAGAGTCACCGATACACTAAGGTCACTGATATAAACAGAGTTACAGATAAGCAGACACAAAGTCTACCGACAGAACAGACGAGCTACCGATGTGCATGTCTACTAGTAGTTATCAATACAATAATCCTACTGATATGAGTACTGACAATCACAAACCTGAGCTACCGATAAGAGGAATTATAAAGATAGAACCAGTCTACCGAGCTACCAACTAACAGACAGACCAGAGCTACCGACAGACAAGAGCTGCTGATAGACAGAAGTCTACCGATAGAGCCAGTTCACACATAGTTACCGATACATCGAGCTACTGATAGCTCAAGAGCTACCGATGTAGCAAGAGCTACCGATGGAGAGAAACTGTTATATAGAGCTAATGATGAAACAACAAGAGCTACCGATTGAAGATCCTATGACATCGAACACTTTTACCAACACGAGCTACTAAGTATTGACCAACCCGTCAAACTCTATACTCTATAATCTCAATACTATTTTTTCATTAAGCTAACTGTTACATTTGATGTTTTAAATGCAGTTAATGTTATTTAATGATATCTGTTTCCATGTCAGGGAACCGTACCTAGTACCCATGCAAAAAGTAATTACTCATTTATTTCGAAGCTGAAAGATATAAAGGGACAAAAAAAGATCGTGAAAGACACACTTTTTGAACGATAGATAATCAAGGCACTAAGAAGACACACAAAGGGAAAAATAGCTAAGAGCTAAGAGATGAACATCATTAAAATGTGGATCATTTTTCACTAGTTAACATTCATACTCCAGGAATCCTGGACATACATGAAGAAACTTATTCTAGAGGAGAAAACAAGCTACATCTTGAGTGAATAACTACAAAAAAAATTCATGCACTCAGGCTGCTAAGTCGAACCTGAAATCAAGGAAGAAAATGACACTCTATTTTCTGAGTAGAAACCAGAGAAGGACTCAGAATCTTGTTAGACAAATCAAACGAGTCCAGAGCTGAACTGAAAATCACTAAAGCTTTTCTAAACTCTTTCTCACTTCTTTAGTGATTCTATCTTTACATTTTGAGTAGTGTGTCTACCTTGTTTATTTTATACACACTTTCTCCTGAGAAAAACTGGAGGATTCTTAAATCCTCACTCAAACATCATAACCCTTTGTTTCCCACTGTGGATAGTGTTAGAGGTCGAGTAATACCTTAAAAGCCTATGTGAAGTTGTTTGTTTTTTCCACGATGAACTGTGGTAGAGGTATTTGGACATGGACAGTAGTGTACTGTTGTTTACCACTGATCCAGGGTGTGGATCAATTTATATAAATTGTTGAGAGGACTAAGTATCGGATTGAGACTGAACCTCTTGGTTACCTTTTTGGTGCATTTTAATTTAAGTCTATATGAATAATATATATTTTTTCATATTCTGTTAATATTACTTTGAAATACAAAAATATTTTAAAGCAACATTGATAGTTAAATTAGCAAGTGTTTATACTTTTTGTAAACAAGTAAGTTAGTTTCAAAAGTTGATTTAATCTTCAGATTACGTCAACTGAGACCTAATTAATCTTCTAGAAACTGATTGAAAATTTACACTATGTATAGATTCACTACAGTATAACTTTGTTTTTAAATTGGGGGATTTTGAGAGAAATAATTTTAACAGAAATTTTTATTGGTACACAATTAAACCCCCCCTCTTGAGTATCCAATCTGACCAACAATAACTTACTCATTTGTACTATTTTAACTAAAATAATAACTTATGGTAATCCTTATGTAATCCATATTTTTTTTGAATATTTGTACTTAGTATAATGATATAGTTTTTCTCTGGTTTCACTAATCCTAATTGAAAAATTAACAAAACCTTGAAATAGAAACCAACTATTGAGATCAACCCATTATTTATATAACAATTACATAATTATAAATATAAAACACATAATAGTTTTACAGATAGAGGATCTAAGGTTTTAGTGCCTTGGGAACACTAGAACCATAAATAATAATTACAATATCAAGAATAAAAATTTATTTATTTCTATCTTTTCTAGATTCTTTTTTCCACTTGACATCTCCATACTACATGTATTCACCTGAGGATTTACATCAAAAAGGGGTGAGCGAAAATCCCAATAATAAGATAGATATGAACAATACAGAATTGTTGAATCATAATCATATCATCAACATCAAAATCATGGGAGGAAACATTAATAACCGACTTGAAATGTGAAAATGAATAAATAAAAAACATCATGCCTTAGTGTCCGTCTACCACACATAGTTGTGAAATATTGTAGAATAATTTTTACACATAATTTTCCATTTACTCATGAGATTCCATAAATTACCTAATTCATTGGAGTTCTTCGTAATTAAAGGTACACTCATCACCTCATAACCTTCATTTTTCACTATATAATTCATGGTGCATCCATCACATGATAACATTATCATTATCATGTATGCCACATAAAAAATTTATAAAAAATGTACATAAATAAACCATATAAATGAATGGTTTCCATCTCATAAGAACACATTCAAAAACATTCGGTTCCCAAATGAATGAGGGAATAACATACTTGATACAAGAACCTACAACATTGAGTGAGAAGTAAATGGTGTGTTTTTTAAACAATAGTTACTTTGGGAAACAATTGTTTGAAATAAAATCTATTGGAAATCATTTATATACTATAAAAGGAAAGATAAATAGGGGAAACTGTTTTTATGGAGTAAGCATACCAAAAATAGAGTGAAAGAGCGAGAACCCAATGGATGAAAATTGGCTTCAAGAGTTTCTCGTTACATTGTATCCGAATGCATTATTCTCTTAAATGTAATGTAAAAAATATTAGATTCATTAGATAACAATTAAATAAACTATTTTTACTTGAATATGGTTCATAGTGGTTTTATTAAGTTATTCTATGTGTTTTGGATGAGTTATAGGGTTTAAATCTATTATTTGTGAATGTTTGTTTTTATTGTTTTCTTGAACGATTCACCTGTATTCATCAATGTAAGATCATGTAGAACATGGATAAAAATCCATAAAAATCAATAATATTATTAATGATATTATAGGAATATAAATGGTCATATATTTAATTATATTTTATAGCATTTGGAAGAATCATTAGATAGGATTTTAATGATGATATTTTGTGTTAATTCGGGTGGTTTTTTGTCCAAAATGATCTTTTTTATTTTAATCATTTAGTAATATGTACAGAAATTAGATCCATAACATTAAATAGGATATAATATATATAACACAATCTATTTCAATAAGAAAAATTGTTTCATTACTAGATCTGAAGGAGGAAATGAAAATTGAGAACTTGTCATTCTGGACGGTGATAAATTAACACCACACGAACAACGTTTTCCATTCAAAATAAAAAAGAAGGGGAGAAGGGGTTTTATGATATAATATCCCATTTTTATCATATAATTCCATTATATGTATAATAATGGAGTTATCATACCATTTTGATGAGGATATGTGGGGAGATAATGAGAAAAGAACATTAAGTTGAAAGGAAACTTAAGAAATAGAGAGAGGGGAATTACCTCTTAAGTTATTCTCTTGAGATCCTCCTCAAAAAACACTGTATTGGTTGTTGTATGATACCAGAAGCGTAATGGATGTGGGAAAGGGGATATGGAATATGTTTGTGTGGGGTTTATGAATGTCTTAAACCTTGAGAGGTGTGAGGAAATGAGGGTGTGAAAGGGTGGTATTTATATTTGGAGGGGAGAGGGGTTTTCTCAATATAATATTCATTAATTTATTATTCTCTATAAGACAAGTAATAATGAGTCTTACATGAAAAATTATTGTAATTTGGTCATGTGAATCCCAACCAATTTTCCTTACATAAGTAGAACATAAAACATGAATATATAATTAGTATATTTATCTTATTTTGTAAATTATGGTATTTCACTTTTCATAAAAATTCAAGCATTTCATAAAAATCCAAAAAATTCACCATAACCATTTTTTGATGTATATAATCCCAAAATGATGTCTATTTTTTAAAAATAATATTCTACTTCTTGTTAATTTAATTTTTAATTAAAATCACAATCTATTTGAAAAATATTGTTTCTATAACATTTGGTTACTTATTCCAAAACATATGTATATCTTGCTTCCACCTAAATATTATATATATACTATCATATTTGAGGTTAATATTCAGAAAGGTATATCACTATTAATAAGGTTACCATTACTATTCATAAAGGTATTTTACTATTCACCCTAAATTATCTGTGTTCAATTAGACTCATGTTCGTCAGATTTTTGAAATTCAAACAATAGAAGTGGAAAAATTATGTTTAATGGCCACATAGTATTTAGTATCACTGTATTTCATTTGGATTTGTAATGTGATTATACTGTAAATAATAATTATTGGAAGGTAAATCCATTTATGAATCTTTTAGTCATCACAAAACTAATGTATTTTTTACATCCTCAACATATGTTTTTTTCCTCATGAGGGATTTTTTTATTAATGATGATTTGGGACTCCACTGATTTATACCTTCATGTTGTATATTTTAGCCCCATGTTTTTAACAAAATGAATTAAAATTATACAGTTTAGGTCAATGAAAAAGAGGTTAACCCAAAGAAGGAAAAATTTGTTATGAATCCCCTTACCTTGAGTTTTTATTACATAAATCACATTTAATCCTAATTTATAATGGCTAAAAGTGTGTTAATAATATTTTAATGAAACATATTAATGATTATAACATATTATATGATCATTTTATAATATTATTCGACCCATTTATAATATTTTTTTGTTATTTCAATTGTTTCGGGTACATGCATCACATGTTTTCCAAATCTGGTTCGTAAAGGAAATTCTTGTAGAAAGTATGAGAAACTCCATAAGATGAATTAAATCATGTTAATATTTATCCAAAAATTTAAATGAATCCAATAATCATTTTTTAAAATTTTTTAGGATAAATCAATAGATAAATTATTAGTGATAGTCGTTTAGATCATCTTGGCAGATATTCAATTATCACAAACTTGATTCATCATTTAACTTTTATATTATGAATATATTTTAATTCCTAAACATAATATAGGATATAACATTCAAATTAAAATCTAATTCGACCATTAAAATGGTATTAGAACCAATTTTCAATGAAGAAATGGAAATTGGAAACAAAGCATCCATGACTTTGGTAAATTAGCACAACACAGACAATGTATTTAAAAGAGTGGGAGGAGATGATGTAATTCGAAAAATATTTCCATAAACATAAAAAAATGTAGAATATATAATATTATGGATCATTCATGCTAGTTGGAAAAGGGTTAGGGGAAGATATTATATGAAAATAAAAAGAATTGAAAAGATAGCACAAGAAAATGAATGAAGATATTTACTTATTGATCACTTCTCTATGAGATCCCCCTCAAGGCATTTGATTTTTACCTTTATAGAGACCAAATGGTCTTAAATGTGGAGAATATCCTAATGATGGGGATTGGGATGATTTCAGAATATATAAAAATCATTAGAAGTGTCTGAGGAAGAGTGGTTGAGGGTTATATTTATAATGGAGGAGTGGAATGCTTTTCAACTATTTTAATCATTAGTTAATTATATTTTCTCAAGACACTGAATAGTTTTGATTAAAGTGACCCAAATAGAAATTTCATCATGTGAGTTCGAGAAAATTTTGAATACATCAACCATGATGCTATGAATAATTTATTTAATTGATAATATATATATATATATATATGGTATGTTAACATATTTTACTATTCAAAAAATTCTAGTTTGTTCTATCAGAATCCAATTAACATAAAAATCACAAACATAGATGTCTATTTTTTGAAATTCAATAAATAGAAGGGATAAAATATGTTTAATGACATTTTTATACATATATACTTAAAAAAGTTTCGTTATGTAGAGACTCGGGTTTCATGGATTTCAATAAGTTTTTTTTAAAACCTTAGGATGTTAAAAAGGATGTGTCATAGTTAAGCGGTCTATGTGGGAGATTACATGGGGATAATTGTTTGTTAAATGGATGTACAAAGTCCTAATATGGTATCTAATATGTATATTTGCAAAGACAGAAACACCAACCATCCCCCTAACCAATGATTCATTGACCTTGTTTCAAATGGTATGTGCTCGTTGGATGATTTGTCCAATGACACATAAGGACTCACATTAGTCATGATGATGGGAACAAAGATCATCACACCCATTGGGGGGGGGGATTATTTCCTATTTTGGGCCTCTATTATTGTTTTAATCTATGCTTATATGTTCATAAAACATTAGTTCATTTCCAAGAATGTGTCTGTAGATTACTCATAGGGCGAAATATTAATCATAGATAGGCATGTGTCTATAATTTCTTGTATGTATCTATGGTTTTCCATCAATGAGGATGTTTGTACGTATTAAGGATTTTCATCCATATTACACTTTTTCGAAAAAAATGTGGAATAAGTTAGTAATTCACCAAGACCAAGATACTTTTAAGCCATATGGGATGGTGATTTGGTGTTTATCGTCATCCAGTGTGGATGAGAATTGTTTCAATATGGGGATCGAACCCGCCAGATATGATTCCAACGTATCCATGTGAGAGGAAACTAGTCATACATTTTTTGATGGCTCATGCAATTTAACATCTTGTCATTTGGATGAGAGTGTGCTGAGGAGAAAATGATGGAGTGGATGGGATATGTGATGAATCGGGCTTAATCCTTATGTAGGCTTCTGATACACATGAACGATTATCGCCTATCGACCGGTCAAGGTTCTGGTGCTCTGCTAATGTGTAAATTAGCACTCAGGTCGAATCATCGGCCATGATATATTGTAACAAGCATTTGTTTTTAGTTGATTGTATTTTGATTAGGGGGGTTTGTTTGCAGAGAATAATTGAAATGATTGATTGAAAATAATTGAATTAACAAATTGGTAATGATTGGGGTGAGTTCATCATTATGGAGTTAAGCTTGTGATATCCTTGAGCTTTTCATTATATTGAATTTAAATTAACACCCAGCTCACAAGAAAACATTGATTGAAATTCTTAAGTGTTAATGCTTTAACACAAGCCTTAACTTAACTTAGGGATCTAATAATTATCATTACCTGATTACGGTAGTTTATTTATGGCTCCAGTAATACATGGAAACCACATGTTAAACAAAATATGTCATTAATCCATGACATGTTAAGTCCATCATACACAATGTCAAATTAACGAATAATCATCGAGAAAATACTCTCAATCACATTACATCCATAAATTTTGACTCTCCCCAATGAGAGATTTACTCATACATTTGGGTGTTTAATAATATGTTTATAATTATTGTGATGATAAAATAATAATAGAAGAAAAAATGGATAATAAAAGAGTTGTGCATCGAACACACAGACACACGAACAATGATGAAAATTAAAAAAAAAAGACTTTCGATTGAATGGGGAAGAAAAAGAATCAAAGTTTATTCAATTTTATTTAAACTATTTTAAGAACATTAATATTAATCTACAGAAGTTGTATGAGAATAATAGATATTGAATAAGAAACATACATTAATACATAATTACAAAACATAAACTTACATGATTACAAACAAATAACAACACAAAAGTGAAAGGAAACAAAGAGAAAAGGAAGGGTATCTGAAGTGAAAAACTGAGTATGGGAGGTCCTCCCAAACCTTTGGAAAGGATTTTTTCGTTCCAATATGTGCTCCCCTCTTCTGAAATGTCAACCCCTTTGAAGTAGAGGAGGGGGTTTCATTTATAGCCCAAGGAAGTGGATTGTTTTCATTCCCAATCTGTCCCTCCAATTGCATCTCTATGTTGGCTATTAAGATAGTCAAATCTCGAGATATCTCCTTCTTCAAAGTTTTATATAATAAAGTTGGACTAACTCTCTAAATATTTGGAGTCATGGGGACCTATGGAGCCAATGTTATATCCGGTTGATTAAACAAATTTAATCTGTCCTTTCAATCCAATCTTTTCGAAGTTCAAAATGTGAAATGTTTTTTGAATATGAAGATGCTTTTAAATCCGAATTATTTATTCAACAAAGTCTGCCACCTATATATTATCTTTCTCACTGAAAAATCTCATATCTATTTAATGATTATATCATGATATAGGAAATGAATAATGTCCATATTTTAATTCCTGACTAGAATGGTGGGATAGATTTAAAGCTTTATTTGGGACCCTTGTTCACATATTTGGGCCCTGAAATTTTTATACTTTATTATTTTGGGTAATCAAGATCATATGGTAGAGTTTCATAAAATTTTGGCAATGGTATTTTGACCAGAAACTCAATCATCATGGATTTTCCAGTTTCGTCAAAAATTTGTTGGGTCATTTTGTGTGGTCCATGTGGTCCTTAAAATGGAATAATTTTCCCATTATCCCTTCTATAAAATGTGGTATATTGAATTAGGAATCCTACATAACAAAAACCACACAATTTGAATCATTAGGGGGATAGTTATAAATAAAATAGTAAACTTACTCAATTGGAATACTTCTAAAAATGCTCATAAATTATAATTAGTATTAAACATTAATATTTCACACAAATTATGCACATTTCATATAAAATCAGTAAAGTGGGTATATAATAATTCCTGAAAATGTTAATAACATCAACTCCCCACACTTAGTCTTTTGGGTCTCCTAATGTGCAACAAATATAAAAACATAAGAAAATCATTTTCACTCACCAATAGTTATTAAAATTTTGTTTTCTCCAATCAGGGGAGATTTATAATATTTACCTCATACATTTTGAATTACACCACATGTTGTTGCCGAAAAAATGTTCAAAAACGAATTCATTTTATAATGCTCAAATTTTTAAATGGAAAACGTGGACACTCGAAACTCACACCTCTCAAGATGATAAAATTCAATTTTGGAGCTTCACTAGTTAACCAACCAAATGTGAAAATCTTAGAGTTCAAAAGAGATCTCAGATTCCAATCCCTATCCCAAGTACCCAAGAATAAAGAGGTCTTTTAAGGGGTTTTTTTTGTGGCTATGGGACGGTAGAAATATAATTTCTAAGAGAGAGAAGATGAGGGTTAAAACACCGACATTGAAAAAGCAATGCACATTTTTTTTAAATAAAACATAGAAGGAAATGAAAACACATAATTACAAGGGAGTGATTGTGTGAAGAGAGACACAATATAGGATGAAAATATGAAGGGGATTAGAATATGAAATATTTGCAAACCATAAAACTTCTCCCAATGACATAAGAATATAATGCATGTGTTCTTTTTTTCATTTTTTTGTCTTTTATCAAATGTTGAACATGGAAAAGATCTCACACTCATATCCCAACCCATGATCGATCTCCTCACAACACTAATGTTAATAGTTATAACAAGATCAAAGTCTGAGAAATAGTGATTTTTGGCCTACCCAAGACTCAACCAATTCTTATTTTCTTTATTTTTTGATTTTCTGAACACTTTTCAATTGTACATGATAAACATATATACATTTCCAGACCCCACTGAAGGAAAACATCTCCCCCACACATAAAATGATGCTTTCCCTTAAGCATAAGATAATATAGTGACATCAACAAAGGGAACCCAGAATGAAATCAATTCCCCCACACTTAAATTTCAAATAAATATACAAAGAAAATCCATGTTGAAATTGGGTGGGATAATGAATTGGGTGTGTAATGTGGATATCAAAGAAAAGGTATTCATAGGCTCGATGGGGCATTCAAAAGGAGGATTAATGTATTGTTAATGGGAGGATAGTTGGCTATTATAATTCTCATGGGGTTCAAAAAATTCCTCTATCATATTAATGCACCCTAAATAGGAAATTCAGCTTGAAGGTCCACAATCTAATGACTCAAAAATTGGGGAGAAAACACACATTTTGAAAATATGGCCATAGGTAGCCCTAGAAGTAAAGAAAATTTTGTTCCTAATAGGTGGGGAAAATCATTTTCCAAATCAAAAATTTAGAATTCAAAATTTATTGGTTTTGAAAAAAAATATTTATCCAAAGTCATGATGAAAAAAATGGGATGAAAACATGCCTCTTGACTCCCCAAAATGGTTGGACAAAATTTGAAAATTGATGGAGACTAAGTATGACTCTTTTGGTTATTTTAATTTTTTTTTATTTTTTTTTTCGTTTTTTTAGTGTTCTTTAAAATACACTCCCACACAAAAGTGATAGAGAAAAATAAATTATTTGATGAATAATGTGGTAAAAATATGAAATAGATTGGAAAAAGAAGAATGAGAGAGATATGAAGAGATAGAGAGTGAAAAAGGGAATGTGGCGCCCCCTAGTTTGGATTTGGCGGGTCGCCATCTTCATCTAGTGGTGGGTCAACTGTACAAGTTGGGGATCCAATGGATGTTAATGTTGATCCAGGATTGTGCGTCCTCTCATGGTGATGCTTTAACCAATGTCCATTACCCGTGAATTTCATTTTTGAAGAGGGGTCTTGGACTTTCAATACACCAAATGGGTAAACATTAGGTAAAACAAACGGACCTTCCCAGCTAGAATTATGCTTACATAGGTGAAGCCGAAATCGAGAAATGAAGAGCATTACATTTTCATCTTCATGAAATACCTTTCTCAGGATGTGTTTTTCATGAAGTGCCTTGTATTTTTCTTTCTAGAGATTAGAATTCTCAAAAGAATCAAGTTGAAGATCCTCCAGTTCATCTAATTGAATCAATCTTTCTTCACTAGATTTTTCAAGATCAAAATTAAAGGTTTTCATAACCCGAAATGTCTGATGTTTTATTTCAATTAGAAAATGAAATGCATTAACAAAAACTACCCTAAAAGGATAAATCCCATTGGGTGTTTTACATGAAGTTAGATAATCTCAAAGTTTTTCACCAAGTCTTTCAGGCCAATATTTTCTGTTGGGATTTACAATTCTCTCAAGCACTCTTTTCACTTCTCTATTAGAGAGTTAAGCCATGTCATTTGTTAGGGGATGATATGTTGTTGAAGTTTTATGTACAACCCCATTCTTTTCCAAAAGAGATTCCATGGTTTTATTACAAAAATTGGTTCCTAAGTCACTTATCAAGGAACGAGGTGTGCCACATCGATGGAATATGTGTGTCTTTAGGAACTCACTAACAGTATGTGAATCATCCTTCCAAGTGGGTTTGGCCTTGACCCGCCTAGAAACATAATCAACTGCATGAAGGATGTATGAGAGTCCATTGGAAGGGGGAAATGGTCCTATGAAATCTATACCCCAAACATCAAATATCTCACCAAAAATTAAAGGCTTTTGTGGAATTTCATTTCTCATTGAAATTGTGCCAAACTTTTTGAAAGTGGGACATGATTGATAGAACTCATGTGAGTCCTTGAAGAGTTAAGGCCATAAGAGTCTAGAGTCTAAGACCTTTTGGGAGTTCCATTGTGGACTAAAGTGGCAATTACCAGTCATTGAGTGACAAAATTATAATATGGAAAAATGTTCATTTTCATTGACACATCTCTTTATTACCATGTCAGCCCCAGTTTTCCAATGTTTATTTTCTTCTCAAAAATTGTATTTTGAATCAGTTTCCAACTTCATTTTTTGTTCTTTTGAAAAAATTTATGGAAAAACACCAGAAACCAAGTAATTTACAATTGGGGCATACCATGGTATTTTTAGAGTGAGAGATAGAAGGTTCTCATTGAGGAATTCAGGATCGATGATTTTAGAATGAGAAGAATTAGAAATTCAACTCATGTGATCAGCCACAGTGTTTTATTTTCATGGTCAATCATTGATTTCAAGGTCAATCTCTTGGAGCATTAGGATCCATCTCATTATGCTCGGTTTGGAATCACTTTTATTGAGTAAGAACATTATAGCAGAATAGTCAATGAAGATGATCATTTTGGCACCGAAGAGATAGGGTCGGAATTTATCTTAGGCAAAAGACACTGCTAAAATTTCTTTTTCAGTGAAAGTGTAGTTATATTGAGTTTCATATAATGTTTTTGAGGCATAATAGATGACATGAAGAATATTTTCTCTTCTTTTACCAAGAAAAACCCTAATGGCTCTATCAGAAGCATCACACATGAGCCCAAAGGGTAAAGACCAATCTGGGGGTTGGATTATTTGGGCAGATGTTAGAGAAATTTTGAGTTCAATAAAGGCTCAATTTCAAACCTCATCGAAATGGAAAGTGACATCATTTGGGAGTAACCAAGTGAGTGGGAGGGAAATCCTACTAAATTTATGGATGAATCTCTGATAGAAATAGGCATGACTGAGAAATAAACAGATGTCTTGAATTGATGTTGGATGAGGAAGTGATTGTATCACTTCAATTTTTGTGGGATAAACTTCAATACCATCTTTTAAAACTCTGTTCCCTCGAACAATCCCATTTGCAACCATGAAGTGACATTTTTAAAAATTTAACCCATGTTTTCACTTGACACACGTTTGGAGGACTAGAGAGAGTGAATTGAAACAAGATTCAAATGACTCACCATAAATGTTGAAGTCATCCATGAAGACTTCCATGCAGTGTTCAATGATTTCAGAAAAGATACTCATCATACACCACTGGAATGTTGAAGGAGCATTGCAAAGGCCAAAATTCATTCTTCTATATGCATATGTTCTAAAGGGGAATGTGAATGTAGTCTTTTCTTGGTATCGAGGTGCGATAGGGATTTGGAAGTAGCCAGTGTATCCATCAAGAAAGCAATAGTGTGACTTTCCAGCTAATCATTCCAGTATTTGATCAAGGAATGGAAGAGGGTAGTGATCTTTTCATGTTTCAACATTAAATTTCCTATAGTCGATGCACACACGCCATTTATTCTTCACTTGAGTATTTACTACCTCCCCATGTTAATTTGTGACAACAGTTATCTCACCCTTCTTAGGTACAACATGAATTGGACTAACCCATTCATTATTAGAAATTGGTTAAATAATACCAGCTTGAAGAAGCAATGTGATCTCTTCCCTAACTACCTCACATATGATTGGATTGAGACTTCTTTGAGATTGTCTAATTAGTTTGGATTATTCCTCAAGATGGATGTGATGCATGCAAAGGGAAGGTTTGATAACTAGTCTGTCATCAGGGTCCAACCTATGGACTTTTTGTTTTCCTCTAACACCTGAACAAGTTTGGACTCTTCAGTTTCATAATGTGAAGCAGAGATAATGACAGGATATGAGTGATCACAGAAAAAGAATGCATATTTTAGGTGTTCGGGAATAGTTTTTAGATCAGTTTCATCTTTCATTTTTCGGTTATACAACTCAGGAATGGAATATGGGACTAAAGTTGCTTCAGATTCATTTTCCATAATACTGTCCAAGGTGGGGATGTATAGATCAACGTTGATGTTGGATTCAAGAGAGTTTTCAAGTTCCTCTAGATTGATGGAGTCTATGAATGAGAGGTCCACAACAACATCACAATTTATGACTTGGTTAATCATGGATCATATTTCACAAGATCCTTTTTAATTAGATCTTGAAGGAAATGGTGTATTGGGGTTTGATTTACTCTTAGAAGTGTCCTCAAAAGCTTGGATTGAGAATGCAGAGTGATCCTCATATGGGTATCGCCTAGCTTGGAAAATGTTGAATTTGAAGAGTTGGTAACCAAATTCCATGGATATGATGCCGGAATGAACATCAATTTTGGTTCTAGCAGTCATAAGGAATGGTCTTCCATGTATTAGGGGAGATCGAGAAGAGTTCGTATCACCTTCTTTGTCAGGGACATAGAAATAAGTATGGAAGATAAGATCATTGACTCGGACAAGGACATCCTCAATTATTCCCTCAGGACGGGCTGTGCTTCGATTAGCCAATTGAATGACAACACCCATTGGATATAAGGGACCTAGACTAGGGTTGATGAATATGGATTTGGGCATGAAATTAATTGAGGCTCCTAGGTCTGTGAGTGCATCATCAAATTTGTAACTTCCAATTTCGCAGGGAACCGTAAAGGTCCTTCGATCGTTGAACATTATAGGAATGGACTGCGGGGTGGAAACATTTTTGAAGGTCCTAAGTTACCTCTTGTGGGTACAAAACTCCTCGAGAGACATGGCATACCTAGTAATTTGTTTTATGTCATCTAAGAGAGTAATTTTGACTTCAACACGTCTAAACATGTCGACCATTTCAGGATCAGGTTCAAAGGACTTCTTTGGATTAGAAACGGAATGAGGAAAAGGAATTGGGTTCTTATGATGAATAAAAGGAGGTGAGGGAATGGATTCAGGTTCCTTTTCAAGTTAATTTTTCTTTTCATTTTCTATGTCAACATTAAAAGGAGGGTCTGAGTACTTATCCTAAGGGATTGAAATTTGTTTTCATGATCTATGTGTAATTTCACATACAATACCCTTGGGGTTGGGTAATGGTTGAGCTGGAAGTTGGAAAGAATTGGATGGTTGATGCTGACTAAGGTGGGATGCAAGTTGACCAATTTGGGTTTTAATGTTCTTGAGGCTAGAATGGGTGAAGTAGGAATGATCTTCCACTGCACTTTTCCATGGTTTCATAGAAGAAGAGACTTGTCCCGGATTGGTATTACCTAGATTTTGGTTCTTGGAAAATCGATTGTATTGGTTTTGGAATTGGGATGGCTCACTAGGATAATGGAATCCAAGATGAGGATTGTTCCTTTGAGGTTGAGAAATAAATGTATAAGGTTGTTGGAAATTAACAAAACCTTGACCATATTGAAACTGGTTTGGGTTTTGTGTAGGTAATTGAGTTTCATGAGATATGTGATCACCATACCTAAGGCCTTGGTTATAGTAAGAAGGGAAGGGCTTAGGGAAGGTTGGTTGAAGTTTCTGAAAAACTGAACTGATAGTTGAGGGTTGGTGTTCTACTGAGCATATGATGCATTGAGCTCCATTGGTCCTGATGTATCAGATTTATCCTCTTCAAGTTATGGACATGTGACTGTTGGATGAGATGGAGTGTTGCAGATTCCACAGTTTTTGATAGGTCCAGGAAACATTGATTGTGGAGAAGATGAGGTTGGGGATTTGGTAGCCGCAACTAGTTTTCACACAAGACCTGTAAGTTCACTCATCCACTACGTCATCTTTTTAGGATCAATTGATTGATTATATTAGGCTTTTTTGACTTGAGCATGTGCTTGATTATGGAATTGTTGTCTGTTTTCAGCCATGTTACTTATCCGATCTGTTGCAGCTGCGGGATTTTTAATAAAAAGAGCACCTCCACTTAAGGCGTTAATGATAGTTCTCTCCAAAGACAATAACCCCTCATAGATGTATTGGATCTAGAGTTGGTCAGGTAATTGGTGGTGTGGGAAGGTTGCAACACGATTTTTGAACCTCTCCCAATATTCATGGATTGATTCACTTAGGAACTGACAGATACCACTTACTTCCTTTCATATAATAGCAGTACAAGAAGAAGGAAGGAATTTCTCTAAGAAGAGTCACTTCATGTCATTCCATGTGGTTATATAACCAAGAGGTAGGTAGTAAAGCCGTGACTTAGTAGTGTCAGCTAGGGAGAAACGGAATTTTCGAAGCTTCGTTTGTTCCTCTGAAACCCATTGAGGCTTCATGATAGAGCACACCACTTGGAACTCTTTAAGGTGAAGATGTGGATCCTCACTGGCAAGCCCAAGGAAATGAGGATGAATATTAATCAAACCGGATTTCAGTTCGAAGTTAGCTTCTCTGTTTGGATATTGAATACCAAGAGGTTGGTAATTAATATCAAGGGTTGAATGTTCTTTTAGTGTTTGTTTCCTGGGATTGGCCATATCAAATTCAATTGGTTTTCTAAGGACTGGTTCTTGAATGAGTTTATTATCTATTATGTTCCTCCTACGTTGGTGAAGTGTTCTATCAATTTCAGGGTCAAACAAATCTGAGGGATTGTTTGGGAGGCTACAGGACATTCAAAGATATGTTGGAAGGAAAATGAAGAAAGGTTTTTCTTTGTATTTTTTTTTCAATTTTTTTTATTTTTTTACATTAACCAAAAACTAATGACTACATAAAGCACCATCCAAGCAATGGTACCATATTAAATGCACGACCGGTTGTCTCCTATCAACCGGTCAAGGTTCTGGTGCTCTGGTAATGTGTATAGAAGCACTCGGGTCAAATCCTCGGTGATGATACATTTTAATGGTCGTTTGTTTTAAGATTATTTTATTTTGATTAGGGGGGTTTGTTTGTAGAGATTAATATAAATGATTGATTGACTATAATTGATTAAACAAATTGGTAAGTATTTGGGTGAGTTCATCATTAGGGAGTTAATCCTCTGATATCCTTGAGCCTTGCTTTATATTGCATTTAAATTAACACCCACTTCACAAGATAATGTTGATTGGAATTCCTAAGTGTTAAGGCTTTAATCCAAGCCTTAACATAACTTAGGGTTATAATAATTACCATTACTTGTTTATGGTAGTGTATTTATGGTTATAATATTCCATGTAAACCACATGTTAAACACAACATGTCATTAATCCAAGACATGTTAAGTCCAACATACACAAAGTTAAATTAACGAATAATCATCGAGCAAATATTCTCAATCACTTAATATCTCTAAAATTTGACTCACCCAAATGAGAGATTTACTCATCCATTTTGGTGTTTAAAAATCTGGTTATAATTATTATTATGATAATTTGATAATAGAAGAAAAAGAAATGGATAAGAAAATAGTGGTGTGTCGAACACACACACACGAATAATGATGAGAATTAAAAAAATGGTCATTCAATTGATTGAGGAAGAAAACGAAGGGATGAGGATTCAACTATATTTAAACAATTTTAAGAACATTAATATTAATCTACAAATGTTGGATGAGAATAACTGATATTGAAGAAGAAACCTGCATTAAAACAGAATTAAAAAACACAAACATACAAGATTACAAATGAAGAACAACACAAAAGTGAAAAGAAACAAAGAGAGGAGGAAGGGTATATCAAGTAAAAACTTGAGTATGGAAGGTCCTTAATAGACTTTGGAATGTCTTTTTTCATGCCAATATGTGATCATATCTTCTAAAATGACAACCCCATTGAAGGAGAGGAGGGGGATGCATTTATAGCTCAAGGAAGTGGACCGTTTTCATTCCCAATCTGTCCCTCTACTAGTATCGCCAAATTGTCTATACAGAAAGCCGAATATCAAGATATATCCTTATTCAAGTTGTATATAATAAAGTTGGCCTACCTCTCTAAAAAGTTGGAGTTATTTGGACCTATGAATCCAATGTTATTTCCAGTTGATTAAACAAATTTAATATGTCCATTTCAATCCAATCTTTTTGAAGTTCAAATTGTGAACGGTTTTTGGAATAGTAGGATGCCTTCAAAGCAGAATGATTTCTTCAAAAGATCCTTACACTTATATATCCTCTTTTAAAATGAAAAATATCTGCTCTATTTGATGATTACATCATGTAATATGTAATGAATAATGTCAGGATTGTTATTCCCGTCCAGAATGGTGGGCTAGATTTAAAAACATCATTTGGGCCCCTTTTTCTTAGAGTTGGGCCCTTAATTTTTTTTAAATGATGACTTTGGATAATACCGAACATATGGTAGAGTTTCATAAAATTTGGGCTCCAGGATTTAGACCAGTAAATCAATTATCATGGCTGGTCCAGTTTCTTCTCAAATTCTTTGGGTCATCTTGTGTGGTCCATGTGAACCTTCAAATGGCAGAATTGGTCCATTATCTCTTATAAGGAAATTATCTATATTGAATTAGAAACCCTAAAAAACAAGATCCACAAAATTTGGGTCATTAGTAAGAGAGTTATAAATAAAATAGTAAACTGACTCAATTGGACTACTTCTAAAAATGCTCAAAAATTATACATAGTATTTAAACATTAATATTTTACACAAATTATGCGCATTTAATATAAAATCAGTAAAGGGGTTATATAATAAGTCATGAAAATATTATTAACATTAGTATCCTACATATACCATATAGTCTATAATCATAGAGAATGTATTTATTGATCACATCTGATGAGGCATGTTCAAGCCACTGGTTAAGACTTATGCTTGGGAGCTAACGATTAAGGAGTCATGAATTAGGGCTTACATATAGAGGGAATTCCAATTTGAGCTCAGGCCATTGATAAGTATCCTAAATATCCAGGTTAGATATGGAATTAGTGTTCCCATAGTTCAACTAGTTGAGTTAATTGTGTGTCTTCCATGATCCCCACTAATGTGTAAACCCACATGAGTCATGCTCGGTGTGAGAAACAAGAAGAAGCGTTATATTCAAAAAAATCATGAACATTCCCCTATCCACTGGTGGAAATGTTGGAGGATGATAGTGGGAGAGGCCAGGGATATGGTACATCCCTAATGAGATGCTAGGTCATACCTCAGATGGAGTTCCCTATTGAATGTCACATGGTGTATACTACAGTTAAATGTCATATAGCACGAATGATGGGATCATAGTTTAATGTAATGTTTCATCGACTATGATAGAATACATTATTGTCATTATTATAGAATAAAACCTTGTAGTTCAGACTTATGTAGTAATGAAAAATTGGTTTCATTCATTTTATGGTTATAGGTAGAGGACCAGTTGTCATATGAACTATTTTTAACTATAGAATAATCATACAGGGATGTTCCGACATACCTTGAACATAGGATGGAACAGATATATAAATTATGATTCTGGGGTTTATCGAATAAGGAAAAATGATAAGAGTCATTTATGTCATTTTATAATATTGAGTTTAGAAAAGAGTCTCATACGGATGAATTTTTCTCTTGTTTACAAGACTTTTTTGGCATCATATAGAGATCCATTGAGGAATGTCGGACATAGTCTATAAGATGTTTCCTCAATACACAAAACAATAATTTATTATGGCTACGATGGTTTATAAAGATGTGAAATTGCATTGGACTCTTAGTCCGATGAATGGAATGGATGTGTTTGGGAATTTAAGAAACATTCATACCGTGATTGTCAATGGTGTTCAAGATCAACCATGAATAGATGAATTGTAATTTTGTTTTAGGATTTTAATGAGGAGTAGGATGACTGATGGTATTTAAGGGATAAATGTTGGCATTGTAGAAGGGTGAAACATAAAATGTTGTTTATAAGATCTAAAAATGATATATCGTGACTCTGCATTTTTCATGGTGGTCAGTGACAGTAGTGAAGGGACTGGCCTAGAGAGACATGATCACAGGATGGCAGTGATTGAAAGAAGGGGTGAGAGGGCACAACCACCATGATATGGACTGGTGAAAATATTGGATTTTCCATGTAATTCTGAAATCATAGTAGCTAGCCAAAAAAGATATGGCGGGATAAGGGCTAGCTATATATGATATTAATGTACAGGAGCATCTTCATAGGAGTGAACAACTAAGAGGATTTTGTAAAAGCCTCCAAATAAGAGAGTTCACAAAATTGTTTGCACATAGGAACATCTATGAAATGTTTTCCACTCTGGGTCTTCTATGATGGGTTGTCCGTAATGTGTTGGCCTCAAAGGGTCCTTCTGGGAATAATGTATTCTCATTTGTGGGGTTAAAAAATGATTCCTTAATTATATGAATGACACTACTTCTAAATATTCTCCATTATAAAGGGTATTCTATATATGATTTACATGATGGATTTATGTGAAGTTCCACCGACACATGGTTTACAGATTGAGTCTGTGAAGTGATTTCACTGCGTGGGTTATTTCCCCCAAACATAGTATATTTTTCTCCATGCATCCTTGTTTTTATCTTGTCATTCTTCCATCCTATTTTTTCCCTTAAAATCATCCACAAAGTTTATATATAAAGGATTTTAGTCGGTAACATACCTTAATTTTTTTAAGCCCACCATGGATGTGAATTTTGTAGATTACAATGTTAGTGAGGGCCATTTTTTTAGGTGCTGAAAATGCCACCTTATCCCAAAAACTACTTAGCTCATGGGGGTAAAAATCAATGAATCGATTATGAAAATGGCAAAAATTTCATTTCTGGGTGGATTCCCACAATTTAAATCCTTCCAACTTATTTTTTGTGGATTCCTCATTAATTAATAAATCTTTATATAAGGAATTGATCTATGAAGAAGTTTTAGGATCACATTATTGGTTCTTGCATTTTATTTTTTTCATCAAAATTCATAAAAAAAATTTTTCCATCCCTTTTCAGAATTAATGGAATTTTATCAAATGAATGTGGAATTTTCAGGACTTAACTACATTTTTTATGAAAATAATTAAAAATATTCTATTTATGGTAGATTAAACTCTTCAATTCTCTCACTTTTAGTAATGAGGATCCATAATATATCATGTCCTTTAATCTCACATATTGGGACAAGATACCATGATATCTCTCTGAATATACTTATTTAGAAACTAATTTAAATATATATTATATGTTTTTGTTTTTTATTCTAGAAAACACACCATGTTCATGTCAAAAAGCTAGGTTTCCATGTGGAACTCTATTTTTTGGGAATTGAACACATATCTACAACATCATATTATTCCTAAATTTATTTATACATTATCATAGCATCAATTGTGATATTTTTTTTTCCATGATGTTTAATCCAATAGGATCATCATGGTTGAATCATAAAATTTAATCTCCGAAATAATTTTATTTTAAATATTCTAAGGAATTACCATGTAAACAATCATACAAATAAAATATTCTTCTATGTGTATGAAATTTTAATTACATGGTGGAAATATATGGTAATTTACATAATGTGCTTTCTTAAATAATAGTATATTTATCAAAAAGAACATTTTACACATGAATAGAATAATATTTTTACATATTTCTCAAAAACCATATATGGGAATCAATTTTTTTATATAGAAATAACATGAATTTTCCATTTTTTGAAATTTTTTATAAGATTAAAAAATAGCTATATAGGTATTTAATAACTTCTATTTGGGATGATTTCTTTTTCCATTTCACAAAAAATAAGAAAAAAACAATGTAATATTGTTAAGTCATCAATAAATATGGATAAAATTCCATTTCAAATTTCCATAACATTATTTCTATAACAGTACTTCGAGATTTCATTATAATTGATCAAATAAATTTTAATCTCATCAACAGTGACCTCTAATAATTGGAAATAACTCTAAAAACAATGAAAGAATGTATTTCACCAAATAATTCATCTATAATTCATGGTACACCAAATATTTTTCCTTTAACATTATCTCTATATTAACTAATTGTCATAAATATCCCCATTTTCTGATAGCAGCATGTTTACATATTTTTTAAGAAGTATAATTAAAAAAATTACAAATTTCATGAAAAAGATGAAAATATCAATAAATCATAAAAAATAAAAAGGGATTCATTTAATCTCTTAACACATGATCTTTAAAAAAACACTTCCATCTCTAATCTTCTATTATCAATCAAATTTCACATCACAAGAAATATATATTTAAATACTTTTATAAATAATTTATTCAATGATTGATAAAAAATAACCAAAATAATAAACACATATATCAACATTTTTTTAGTTCTATCAGAACAAATCGTTAATATGTGTGTGGAATATCCTTTCATATAACCCTAATTAATAGTAAATAAAAGGATAATGTCTAGTCCTTCTCAACTTAATTCATTTGAATTTATTTTCATTATCCATTTATAAGTCAAACCAATTACTTGTTCCATTTAAAAGAAATTTAATACCATATAAATTAACTATGAAATAGATTTTAGATATAAAAATCCATATTTATAAGGGAAATCCATTTTGGGAAACTAGTGTGTATAACTAATGTTTTCAATGAAATATTGTTTCATGAATGCATGTGGTATCATATTATATTCATAGAAATTAATATTCATAGGTGAGGTTGAAAATATTTTAATCATCAAAACATATATAGCCTACAAAGATCTAAAAAATCCATCTAAAATTTGAAGTGAAGTACATATAAGCTCACAGTTGTTCACATCCTTTTATTTATAAACTGACCACATTTATAGGTATATTTAATATAATAATGTAATATAGTGGAATGTGTGATTGAAATTAATTAAATCAGATAGTTTTATTTATTTAATAGAAATTACATCTTTTAAAAAAAATAAAATGTTTACCTCCTTCATGATTAATTCCCCCTTACGATATTCACTTATTTCCTCCACTTCATTGTAATTAGTATACTCTACGAGAGTTTATGATAATTATTTTCCAAGAAGTGATTGTAAAAACCATTCTAATTTAATTACTTTCTATTTATATTAAGAAAAATTATAATATTTAATGATGGGGGAATTTGTTTTCAAAAATGTGACAAAAGGAAGGAGAGATTTTTTTATCATATAATATCTTCAATATAATTATTAAAATGTGGAGCCATTTTTTATTGTGAACAATATTCAAATGTTTTATATTTTAATTAAACCCATTAATTTATTCATTATTTGATGATATATTATCTATCTCATTAATAGAAGAAATCATAATTTCTTATGATTTCATGTGAATATTCATAGTCACTTCATGGTATTAGAAGATAATCATAAAATTCATAATTTTGTTATAAACCCTATCACACGTTTCACAAATATTATTATAAATTATCATGTCACCACATGATGATGAATTCTCATGATCATGAACCATTTCCTATGCACTCCAATAACATCATTCATCATCTCAACATGTCTTTGAATTCCCCATTTTCTTTTCAAATTCCAATAAATTTGGCTATATTTTCATGGAATTATTTCCTGACATGTTCAATTTTCATAGGGTTTCTCAAATACCTTCTTGGTAATATCAGTGGAATATAACTTTTTACTTGTATCCCTATAAATTTCTATCCTCTTATCTACAAAAGTAATCTCTCTATGATTAATTGTCATTTAATACAATTTTTCTCACCATAATTTAAACATAATCCACAAAATTCTTCTTAAAAATAAAATCAATTAATTGTAGATATATTAGATATACTATTTATCATGTATTTCCTTCTTTGAGGATATGACCTCATTTTCTCATTATAACTCTATTCTGGTTGTCACCACTCTTCTTATAAAGTAATATTAATCTATAAATAGTATGATATGAGTATATAACTACAACAACACCATCATAATCCTTGAAATATTATCCTTTCATAAATACAAAAAAAAATCATTGTGTCTTCCTTCATTTTGAGTAATTTATTTCATAGGGTGTTCCGGTCTTCATAACATATTTTATTTCATTGAGGCTGATTATGATCACTCATATTTATTATTGGTATAATTATGATAATATCTATTATAAATTCATGCACTATTATAAATGACATATTTGTTTTTAGATAGAATATGATCAATTTTAGGGGCATGTTAATCTAAATTATTTAATAGTCCTGAGAATATTTTACTTTCACATTTTTTTCATTAGTGAATATTTATATAATCTTCCTCTAATAATTTTGAGAAAATATATATATTATTTTTTAACAGATAACACTTCCTCCTTCAATGTATGTTTCTCCAATGTATCACTAACCATTTTCCTGTGATCATCCACATTCATTTTGTGATTTTTACTCTCAATAGTAAAAACTATTTCAGTCCCATCCTAATCCTACATTATAGTATGTAAAATTTAATTTGGTTTTACCAATTTTATAACATCATTTTTAGTTTAGTATAATTAACAAGAGGTTCTTCCAAATTCACTTTTTGAATCCATTCTAACTATGTATTATCTTTTCGATCATATTAACAACTTAAAAAATCAATGTCCTTTTTAACATGGCCATAAAAATTTACATAGTCTTCTTAAGTGAAAAGTTATAATTAATTTTATTCATCATTATTTCAAAAAAAATCAATTATTCCTTTTATAAGAATTCATCTTATTTTTTTATCAATTTTATAATTTTATGACTCTTTTTATTCATCATTTGACTAGTTTTCATCAACATTATTTTTTGGAAAACTCATTAAATGTTTCCGACATCATTATAATTCATTCAAATTGGTGATTTTTTTCCTTTTCCCCATAAACATAATATTTATAAATATTATTAAAAGATGATAAATAATAATTTTGAAGGATTCATAATTATTTCCAAAATTAGAATCATTTTATTATATATCATATTTTCACTAAATTTACCTTTTCTAATGGATTTTAAATCTAAAACATTTTATTCATTAATGGCAGAGAATTTATCATATCATATGAAATGATAGTGTTTTTTACCTCCTAAAATATATAATATTATTAATATTACTATGAATATAATTTCAAATCAAAAGGATATTGTCTGTTTCTTCTTAACTTTTTCACAATGATAGAATCATCAATCTTCTCACAAATTACATGAATGTTTTCGATGATATCATATTCCCTGGTGAAATTGCCATTAATTTTATCCTCATATTTTATCTTGATTCCATCAATCATTCCCCAATATATCTATAATTTGGATTCTCTTACATAAAATTACATTAATTTTAAAGACCCGTAAAATTCAAGGAATTTTTTTTCTTATTTTTCTTTGGGATTTTACAAGAACGCAATTTCTGACGGAACTTGATTCCGAGGCCCGGTGTGCCCGGAATTTCTAACTGAAGTTTAGCTCGGGTACGTTCAGTGAACGAACGAGTGGGAATTTCTAACTTTTGAACTGGTGCTCGGAATCAAATTCTGAGGGCGTCGATGGATTCACAGCGCCGTTAATTGCTTAGGAACACCTCTTCCAGAGATGCGCTTTCATGAGAGAAGTTGATTAAAATTTTGGAAGTTAAAATAAAAATTTAATTACAATTTTTTATTTTACTCTAAGTGGTTTTAAGCTTTGGGTGGAAGTTGGGGGAAACCACCCAACATCCATTGGGAGGTTATGAGGGTGGTGGGTCCCACACGAACCCAACCCCTTCATATTCTCTAACTCCCTCAACTCACCATTAATTTGATAACTTAAGTTATTTAATTAAGTGATTTTTATGTGAATGTTTGAATTTCAAAAGTTTATGTTATGTTAATTAATTATGTGGATTAATTCAACATTCAAATTCTAACTCAAGTTGTGTTAATAAAATAAGTAAGGGACTTATTTTATTTTTGTTGGAGTCTTGCTGCTTGGAGAGTCTTTGGGGGAAAATCTAAGAGCTTGAAGAACTTCGTCCTCTTCGACGAAGAACGCGAAGAATGCAAAGAACGCCAGATTCCTCGGAGATCGATGACGCGACGCCATCCTCACGATGCGAATCTCTTTTTCCACGATGTCTTCTTCCGCGACGGTTATTTCTGCGACAAAACTCTATTCAAGCTACGCTCAAGGTAGGGGTTTATTTAATTATTTTGTTCGTGATTACTAATTTGACGTTCTTCGTGGAATATGACCAATTGATATTGAATAACGAGAGGGGGCATGACCGCACAAACACTGCCGACCTCCCCCATTATCCATGTTGGTTTCTAATGTGGATTGGAACGGGAATGGCGCGGTGCCATCACACCGCGTGGGATCATGCGGCAAGGAATGCGCGGAGCCGTCGCGCCGCGCCGTGAAATCAAACAGGGTCGCGACGACGTCGCGCCGCGTCGGAGAAACCCGAAGACACCGCATCCAGAGCGGGGATGCGACGGAGGGGCGCGGCGCCGTCGCGCCGCGCCGGATGAACCTAAGGCCGCGGACGGTTATGGGTCGCGGCAGAGCAGGGTGACCGACGGCCTGTTCCGGGCCGTCGGCGTCAGAGCAGGGGGGACCGGCCGTCGCCGGTCCGTGGTGGCAGAAACCGGCCGGACAAGCGGGCGGGCCAGACAAAGGAAGGTCGGGCATTAAAAAACCCCAGCGGCAAGCTCAATGCCCCCCCCATAATTGGGGGCCGCGGTTACAAAACCAGGGGGCATGCCCTCCCCCCCCCCCCCCCCCCGCTCAATGGCTCGGCCATTTGGCCGAGCGCCTTGCCAGCGCACCCATGCCGGGCCGGGCCGTGCCCAAGCGGGCTGAACTCGGACCCGGTTCGGGTCGACCCTGGGGGTATCGAGCTGGGTCGGACCGGGCCCGAACCCCTTAATACCGAATCTTTTCCATTCGGACGCCCATAAATTCTGATACGAGCCTCCGATCGACGCACCGTCAGATGCGATACGATCCTTGGATCGAGGCGGTCGTTTTGTTATATGACACTCAAGGTTTCGAAATACTTTGGGTTCAGCCGAGTTGGTTCATACACGAAACCAACCGGGCCCTCGGAGCGGAAACGCTCATAACTTGAGCTCCAGACGTCCGATTGACGTTTCATCGACTTTGTTGGATTCCTCTTACTGAGACGAATCTTTTGGCTTACTCCGACTGAGGTTTGGACGCAGGTGGAGTACGGACGGGTTGGTTTTGACATAAAAACCAACCGGGCCCCTGGGACAAAAATGCCAATAACATCCAGACCGCGCGTCCGATTGACGCGCCGTCTATGACGCTTAGTTCCTGTTGACGATACGTAACTTTTGGATACATCAACTCCGGACTTTGTGTCAGTTGATGTATCAGCCTCTCGGCTCGTGGAGCGGACCCTCCCGAACGAGCTTGCTGTGTGAGGGAACCCTAGTACTGGCTGCGACTGTGACAACAACGACAACTGTTCAGAGATCCTCAGTGGATTCAACGGTAATGACTACAGCACTCAGTGATCCTACATGGATCAGTGCTACCGATCCTGTGTGGGTATGATCCTGTGAGGGTCAGTGCTTAGTAGTTCTGTGTAAGCCAGTGCCTACAGATCCTGTGTGGGTCTTTGCGGGGGTAAGTTACCTATCTATCCTTTGTGGGTCAGATCCTTTGTGGGTCATTGCGAGGGTTAGTACCTATCGATCCTTTGTGGGTCTGACGACTTAGATGAATCTGTGGCTATATCTGATCTTATTTATCATCATATGAAGAAGTATACCTGTGTGAGCTGAATCCTGTTTTTCTTTCCTATGTGGATTTTGTTGTGCTATCCTGTGTGGATTTACGTTTTCCTTTCATGTGTGGACTAGGTTGTACTTGGGCTTCGATGTTGGAGCCGAACCAGAATTGATGACTTAGGTATATGTATGGGAATATACCTAAGAAGTGACGGATGTTACTTCGTGATTGCATCTTTCCTTTGTGGATTCTGGGAGACCATCAAGGGTCTCGGGGTCCCTACTGAGTAGCTTATACTAACCCCTGCATGGGCTATGCCCGCACTATGTTGTGTTGGTTGCAGACGACGGACAACGCTGATCGCGGTTGAGGCTAGCGGAGCATGTCAGTACCTGGAGGTGGACCACTGGGCGGGACATACTCGGAGCGGACGGCTGGACCCGAGGAGCTGTGGAGGCTATCTGTACTCACCCTTCAGGTGGGACTTCCAGTGGATGGCTCGACGCTATGGCTCTACATTACAGTTGTTATTTTCCTTTCCAGTTGTACCTTATTTTCAGTATGGGTTTGTATACTGGCCCACTTTCTTTTCCGCACTTACTGTTGTACTCAGTTTTTACTTAGTGTTTACTTCTACTGCTTGCTTGCTCTATGGTGTTTGTTTACTTTTCAAAGGCAATGCCTTCCCTTTTTACCGGGAATTACGCCTTGGTGCTAGTCGCCAGCCCCTGGCCTATGGAAGGCGGGCTTGGGGTAGTCACGGCACGGGCCCCGTGGACGGGTCGTGAAAAATTGGTATCAGAGGAGTTCGGTTCTACCACAGAACCTGAGACTCTGATCTTTTTCTATGTGAAGCAATAGTGTTAAGCGTATTGGGTGTGGTTATCAGTCTAGGGAGTCCAGTGTTGGTGCGGCAGCCGACGTATCCGTACACCAGGACCCTGACTTCTGATTTACGACTTAATGCACGAAAACATTGATTGTGTGTGTGATTTAAGTTTTCCTTGTGATTACTTTGTGTCAGATCACCAGGTATACTATTCTGACCGTGGCACACCTGTTTCTTTTTAAGGATGGCCCCACGACAGTATCCAGCTAGGGTTCCGAGAGTTGAGCGTGACGACAACTCACCGAGCGACGAGGCCTCAGTACAGGGCCCTTTGACAGCTGAGGCACAGGTGGTACCTTTACCCGCCGAGCCACCGATGCTTCCAGCCCCAGCCGCTGACGATGCATGTCGCCTTAGTGCACTGCACGAGTTCCAGTGCCAGTGACCGCCCAGGTTCCACGGGGAGACGGACCCCCAGGCAGTCGAGGACTGGCGGGAGGCAGTTTTACGAGTTTTCCGGTTAGTGAGAACACCAGCAGACCTCATGGTGATCCTCGCAGTGAGCCTACTGCACGCGGCAGCAGGCCGATGGTGGAGCTTGATGCTCCAGGTGAACGATGAGGCATCTCTTCTCTGGAAGGACTTTGAGAGCCTCTTCCGCTCGGAGTTCGTCCCAGCCACCCTCAGTGCGGTGCGCATCCAGGAGCTTCTACAGCTTTGGTAGGGTAGCTTGATGGTCGCCCAGTACTCGGCAAGATTTACCGATCTCTCGCTCTACTCGACAGACATGGTACGGGACCCATTCTTTCGGGCTCGTACCTTTGAGCAGGGATTGAGGCATGAGATCAGGGCATTGCTGATCTCCCTCAGCATTCCGACTCAGGCAGGAGTACTGGAGCCAGCCCTTTTGATTGAGAGCTTTCTTGCTGAGCCTTCATCAGCACCGAGACCCACCGCAGGGTGGCAGGTAGCAGAGTCTTCTGGAAAAGGCAGTCGACAGATGACTCATGGGTCCAGGAAGACCAGACCCTCAGGCAGACGACCTCAGGACACTAGCTCAATAGTGTGGGGCACACAACGCGGAGCCAGTCTTTTGAGAGACAGGTAGTGCTATTCATGCAGCGGGCAGGGCCACATGGCTTGTGACTGCCCGACCCACTGTGCCGAGGAGAAGCAGACGGTTGAGGGGACACTGAGGCAGAGGCAGAGGGTCGACCGTGGTGGTCCACAGGGAGCTGGCGGGCAGAGACAGGAAAAGCTCCAGGCAGCGGAGGCCTACAACCAAGGCACGCCCGAGATGATTCATGGTACTATCTGTGTCTATTCCACCTTTGCTGTAGTTCTTATAGATAGAGGAGAGAGTCACTCTTTTGTAGCTGCTACCCTTGTTTGGAGCTCAGAGATTCCGACAGAGCCGTTGGCTCGATCCTTACGGCTAGAGACTCCTACGGGAGAAGACTCGACGATTACGCACTGGTACCGGCAGTGAGAGTTTTCTCTAGGAGGCGAGAGCTTCGACTGAGATATTCTTGTAGCGGCATCAAGGCCTTAAGACGTCATCATGGGCATGGATTGGTCATCTACAGTCCATGCTCAGATCGACTGTATTAGGCGCAAGGTTCAATGTGTACGCACCGACGGGAGCAGGTTTACCTTCACCGGCGAGAAGGGAGCCTTCGCAGAATTGGATGGACATCCGCAGATGATAGGGCAACCCATCACTCATCAGTTGGCTAGCCTCATCCTAGGAGCAGTTGACGTGTGGATTCCTAGTTTTTCTATAGTGGTGGATCAGTATTCGGATGTTTTTCCCGACGACGTCTCAGGGCTAAATCCTCGCAGAGGGGTAGAATTTTATATTGACCTGTACCTCGGGACAGCCCCGATATCGACTTCATCATATCGGATGGCCCCCACTGAGCTTTGAAAACTATGGGTACAGTTGGAGGACTTGCAGGGAAAGGGTTTCATCCAACCGAGTGTTTCACCCTGGGCTTCCTCGATTTTGTTCGCCAAGAAGGCGGATGGGAGCTTCCGAATTTGTGTCGACTATCGTCGCCTGAACCAGGTGACAGTGAGGAACAATTATCTGCTACCGAGGATTGATTACCTCTTCGATCAGCTCAAGGGTGCACGGTGGTTCTCGAAGCTAGACCTCAGGTCAGGCTATCATCAGCTCAGAGTTCGAGATGAGGACGTGCAAGAGACGACCTTCAGGTGTCGGTATGGCCACTATGAGTTCTTGTTTATGCCATTCGGCATAACCAATGCTCCAGCAGTGTTCATGGCCTTCATGAACCGGATCTTTCAGCCATACCTCGATCGATTTTTCGTGGTATTCATTGACGAAATTTTTATTTACTCGACTACTGAGGAGGAGCACGCCTACCACTTGCGAGTTGTACTAGACACACTCCGAGAGCACCAGATTTATGGTAAGCTCTCGAAGTGACAGTTTTGGATACGTGAGGTCCACTTCTTGGGACACGTCATCTCTAAGGCGGGAGTTGTAGTGGATCCTACGAAGATCTAGGAAGTGATAGCTTGGGAGCCACCCAGGAGTGTGACGGAGGTGCGGAGTTTCTTGGGACTAGATGGATACTACCGGAGATTTGTGGAAGACTTCTCCAGAGTTGTGGCACCACTCTCAACTTTGACGAAGAAGGGGAAACCCTTTGTGTGGTCAGACAGATGTCAACAGAGCTTCCAGGAGCTGAGACAAAGATTGACCAGCGCACCTATCATGAGGTTGCCTTAGGAGGGAGTAGGGTACGTAGTCTACTATGATGCATCATAGACCGGACATGGATGTGTCCTAATGCAGGAGCGGGCCGTGATCTCCTATGGATCACGTCAGTTGAGGGCACATGAACAGAACTACACTCCCCATGACCTGGAGTTAGCAGCAGTGGTTTTCGCTCTGAAGACATGGCGACACTACCTGATGGGCGAGGGCTTTACAGTCTTTTCTGACCATCAGAGTCTCAGATACATCTTCTCTCAAAATGACATGAATCTGAGACAGCGGCGATGGCTTGAGTTCTTCCAGGACTATGACTTTGAGATAGTCTATACACTTGGGAAGGGGAACGTGGTAGCCGATGCTCTCAGCAGGAGGACGGGCATTCAGCTACTTGAGGAGGCGACAGAGCACCTAGCCTCTTTGCAGATATCCTTCGTGGATAGAGATGGGGAAACCTTCCTTCAGTCTCTCATAGTCACCCCTCCACTACTGCAGCGGGTCAGAGAGGCACAGCGTGGGGACGCTGACTGTGAGACACGGCGTGCACAGATATTCTCAGGACAGGCACCTAACGGTTTCTCCTTTAGAGCAGAGCACGACGTCCTTTTCAGAGGATGTACCTTGGTACCAGTTGCTTTACGGTAGGAGGTGCTGAGAGAGTTTCACACTTCTCTTTTGGCGGTACATCCTGGAGTGGTGAAGATGTATCAGGATCTCAGACGACAGCACTGGTGGCCGGGCATGAAGAAGGTTGTGGTGGAGTTCGTATCTCGATGCCTCACCTGCCAACAGGTGAAGGCAGAGCACCAGGTACAAGAAGGCTTGGTACAACATTTGGAGGTCCCGGAGTGAAAGTGGGACAGAATATCTATGGACTTCATGACTGGACTTCCACGCACTTCCAGAGGTCACGACTCCATTTGGGTGATTGTCGACCGACTCACCAAGTCGGCACACTTCTTACCCATCAGAGAGCAGGGATCAGTGGAGAGCATGGGGCGTCTCTACATTCAGGAGATTGTACGGCTTCACGGTGTGCCATCATCTATCGTCTCCAATCGATATGCTCGCTTTACTTCCCGGATTTGGAAGGGGTTGCAGGAGGCATTCAGGACGCAGCTACATCTGAGCACTCCCTTTCACCCTCAGACGGATGGTCAGATGGAGAGGACCATTCAGACTCTCGAGGACATGCTCCGCGCATGTGTCCTCATCTTTGGTCACAGCTGGGAGGGCCTCCTACCCTTGGTGGAGTTTGCGTACAATAACAGCTACCACTCCACCATCGGGAGGGCACCATACGAGGCGTTGTACGACCGACCTTGCAGATCTCCTTTGTGCTGGACAGACCCTGGGGAGTCATCACTTGTGGGACCGGAGATGGTCCAGGCCACGACAGAGAAGGTCCAGGTCATCGAGGAGAGGACGTGGACAGCTCAGAGCTGGCAGAAGTCTTATGATGATGGGAGGCGGAGGCCACTAGAGTTCGAGGATAGCGACCACATCTTCTTGCGTGTCTCACCTCGACGTGGATTACGTAGATTTGGTCGATGCGACAAGTTGTCTCCACACTTCATTGGACCGTTCCAGGTCCTCAGTAGGATTAGCGAGGTAGCTTATCGCCTGGCTCTACCACCTCAGTTGCACCGGGTGAATGACGTCTTCCACGTATCATAGCTGAGGAGATATGTGCACGACCCAACGCATATCATTGACCATGGGGAGCTGGACGTTGATGATTGGGTGACTTTTGCGGAGGTCCCGGTGGAGATCGAGGATCGACAGGAGTAGGTCCTACGTGGACGATTGATTCCTCTAGTGTGCATCAAATGGCATCACGGGAACCTCCAGGAGATCACTTGGGAGCGGGAGGCTTAGATGCGTGCTCAGTACCCACATTTGTTTCCCTAGCTTATGATGTATCTTTATGGGGACGTAAAGCCCTGATGTGGGAGTAATTTAAAGACCCGTAAAATTCAGGGAAATTTTTTCTTAATATTCTTTTGGATTTTACAAGAACACAGTTTCTGACGGCACTTGATTCCGAGGCCCGGTGTGCCCGGAATTTCTAACCGAAGTTTAGCTCGGGTACGTTCAGTAAACGAACGAGCGGAAATTTCTAACTATTGAACCGGTGCTCGGAATCGAATTCCGAGGGCACCGATGGATTCGCAGCACTGGTAATTGATTAGGAACACCACTTCTGGAGTTTCATTTTCAAGAGAGAAGTTGATAAAATTTTTGGAAGTTAAAATAAAAACTTAACTACAATTTTTTATTTTACTCTAAGTGGTTTTAAGCTTTGGGTGGAAGTTTGGGGAAACCACCCAACTTCTATTAGGAGGTTATGAGGGTGGTGGGACCCACACGAACCCCACCCCTTCAGATTCTCTAACTCCCTCAACTCACCATTAATTTGATAACATAAGTTATTTAATTAAGTGAGTTTTATGTGAATGTTTGAATATAAAAAGTTTAAGTTATGTTGATTAATTATGTGGATTACTTAAACTTTTAAATTCAAACTCAAGTTGTGTTAATAAAATAAGTAAGGGACTCATTTTAATTTTGTTGGAGTTCTATTGCTAGGAGAGTCTTTGGGAGAAAAGCTAAGATCTTGAAGACTTTCTTCATCTTCGATGAAGAACACGAAGAACGCGAAGAACGTCGGATTCCTCAGAGATCAACGACATGACGCCATCCTCGCGACGCGAATCTCTTTTTCAGCGAAGTATTCTTCCGCGGCAGTTATTTCCACGACGAACCTCCATTCAAGCTACGCTCAAGGTAGGGGGTTTATTTAATTATTTTGTTTGTGATTACTACTTTGACGCTATTTGTGGAATATGACCAATTGATATCGATTAACGAGAGGGGGTCGGACCGCACAAACACGGCCAACCTCCTCCATTATCCATGTTGGCTTCTAATGTGGATTGGAATGGGAATGGCGCGGTGCCATCGCACCGCGCAGGATCATGCAGCAAGGAATGCGCGGTGCCGTCGCGGCAAAGGCTGCGCGACGTCGTCGCGCCGCGCCGTGAAATCAAACAGGGTTTCGATGCCATCGCGCCGCGTTGGAGAATCCCGAAGACACTGCGGCAGGAGTGGGGCCGCGGCGAAGCAGGGTGACCGGCGGCTAGTTCCGGACCACCGGCGTTGGAGCAGGGGGGGCCGGCCGCGGTGGAGCAGGGTGACCGGCGGCCTGTTCCGGGCCGCCGGTGACGGAGCAGGGGGGACCGGCCCCGGCGGAGCAGGGTGACCGGCGGCCGGTTCCGGGCCGCCGGCGTCGGAGCAGGGGGGACCGGCCGTCGCCGGTCTGTGGTGGTACAAACCGGACGGCCAAGTGGGCCGGCCGGACAAAGGAAGGGCGGGGGTTACGAACCCCTAGCATCCAGCTCAACGACCCCCTTAATTGGGGGCCACAGTTACAAAACCAGGGGCAGCCCCCCCCCCCCCCCCCCCCCCCGCTCAACGGCTCGGCCGTTTGGCCGAGCGCATGGCCAGTGCGCCCAGACCGGGTCGGGCCGCGACCAGGCGGGGTCGGGCCGCGCCCAAGCGGGCCGGTGCCGGACCCGGTTCGGGTCAACCCTGGGGTTATCGGGCCGGGTCGGACTGGGCCCGAACCCCTTAATACCGAATCTTTTACGGTCGGACGCCCATAACATGTGCTACGGGCCTCCGATCAATGCACTGTCAGATGCGATGCAATCCTTGGATCCAGAAGGTAGTTTCGGTATATCGCAATCAAGGTTTCGGCAATACTTTGGGTTCGGATGAGTTGGTTCGTACACGAAACCAACCGGGCCCTCGGAGGGGAAACACTCATAACATGAGCTACGGACGTCTGATAGACGTTCCGTAGAATTTGTTGGATTCCTCTTAGTGAGACAGTTCTTTTATCTTACTCTACCCGAGGTTTGGACATAGGTGGAGTACGGTCGGGTTGGTTTTGACTTAAAAACCAACCGGGCCCCAGGGATGAAAAGGCCAATAACATCCAGACCGGGCGTCTGATTGACGCGCCGTCTGTGACGATGAGTTCCTGTTGACGATACGGAACTTTTGGATACATCAACTCCGGACATTGTGTCAGTTGATGTATCAGCCTCTCGGCTCGTGGAGCAGACCCTCCCGAACGAGCTTGCTGTGTGCAGGAACCCTAGTGCTGGCTGCGACTGTGACGATGACGACGACTGTTCCGAGATCCTCATTGGATTCGACGACGACGACTACAGAACTCAGCGATCCTACATGGATCAGTGCTACCGATCCTGTGTGGGTCTGATCCTGCGTGGGTCATCGCTCAACGGTTCTGTGTGAGCCAACGCCTATAGATCCTATGTGGGTCCGATCCTATGTGGGTCTTTGCCGGGGTTAGTTACATATCGATCCTTTATGGCTCAGATCTTTTGTGGGTCATTGCGGGGGTTAGTACCTATCGATCCTTTGTGGGTCCGACGACTTAAATGAATCAGTGGCTATATATGATCATCTTTATCATCATACGAAGAAGTATACCTGTGTGCACTGAATCCTTTTTTGCTTTCCTATGTGGATTGTGTTGTGATATCCTGTGTGGATTTACATTTTGCTTTCCTGTGTGGACTGGGTTGTACTTGGGCTCGGATGTTGGAGCCGAACGAGAATTGATGACTTAGGTATATGTATGGGCATATACCTAAGCAGTGAAAGATGTTAATTCGTGATTGCATCTTTCCTTTGTGGATTCTGGGAGACCTTCTAGGGTCTCGGGGTCCCTACTAAGTAGCTAATACTCACCCCCACACGGGCTATGCCCGCACTATGATGTGTTGGTTGCAGATGACGGACAGCGCTGATCGCGGTTGAGGCTGGCAGAGCAGGTCGGTACCTGGAGGTAGACCACTGGGCGGGACATACTCGGAGCGGACGACTGGACCCGAGGAGTTGTGGAGGCTATTTGTTCTCACGATTCAGGTGAGACTTCCAGTCAACGGCTCGACGCTGAGGCTCTACTTTATAGTTGTTGTTTTCCCTTTCCAGTTGTACATTATTTTCAGTTTGGGTTTGTATACTGGCCTACTTTCTTTTCCGCACTTACTGTTGTACTTAGTTTTTACATAGTGTTTACTTCTACTGCTTGCTTGCTCTATGGTGTTTTTTTATTTTACAAAGTCAATGCCTTCCCTTTTTACTGGGAATTACGACTTGGTGCTAGTCGCCTGCCCTTGGCCTATGGAAGGCGGGCTTGGGGTAGTCACGGCACGGGCCCCGAGGACAGGTCGTGACATTAATAATTGTTCCTCAACACTTTACATATTTTAATTATAGATATATAACATATAACAACTGACTGAAGCCTTCTTGAAAGATATATGAAAATTACATTTTGGGACATAACATAATTATTTGTATTTTCCTTTTTATAATATTAAATATATTACTCTTAATTAGAGGATGAAAATAATATGATTGAAACATCGCTCACTTATAGCATATCTGATAATAGGTAGTGTATCATAATATTTATACATGAATTATTAGTATTTTTATAAGAATTCAAAAACAAAAAGAAAACATTCACAGAGGTTATATTATTCATCCTCAAACACATCATTAATATTTCGTGAAAAACTTTCTTTAATATAATATAATAAAACAAATACAGATTGAATCTCTGAGAGGGGGAGGAGTGAGTCAGTGATCTCATATTCTTTTTATGAGTTAGTCCCTATAAACTAATATTATATTGTAGTTTAATGTATCAATTGACTCTCAAATAATTATCTCACCCATAAATGTATTTATGCATATAAAATCATTGAATTGAATCATGACGATTTAATTTTTTTTGACTATAATGATATACTCATTTCTATGATTAATATGAGATACCAATAATTGATTAAACACTGTAGACATTAGTGGTTACACCATATACATATCTGATATAACTGACATAGATTTATTCTATTATATTCCTCAAGTGACTCATTATACACCCCAATTATAACTCATTTGTCATGTGACTAGTAAATCACCTCAATCATAGTTCTACATTACATTGTGTGATCCAATAAAGAAGAAATATGTATGCTTCATGATTCTTATAGGCCTCTTGAAAATTGATATCTTCCAAAAAAATTATTGATTAATAGTTCATACAATTTTAAAATTAAATAATTTTAACAAACTATTAAATAGGTATGTTTGTCTTGAAACGTTCTATATTCTTTATGTAACCTGATATTTTATTTCCATCTGAACACTATAGAATTTTGGCATTCTAATATAGTATTTTATCTCTATGCTTCAAAAAATGTCTATTATTATCTCCTTAGTATAAATATGTGTTTTTTTCATAGTTTTCAAGGATATTCAACAAAATATCATCTATTTTTTACTTTCATATAAAATATTAATGTAAAATATCATCAATTGATTGTTCTCAAAGAATCAATTAAGGATTCATCACCAATCATAGAAGTTGTTGACTCATAATTTGAATATAAGATATTATATATTATTTTCCTCTATCTCATGAATTCCTTGATAGGTGAATACGTATGTGGAATTTTTATTTCCCTAAAATTTTGTGGAAAACAACTACCTACGGTAGCCTCACTTGCATAATTCTCTCTTTACATTTATTTAGGAACTGAAATATTTCATATTATTTCATCTAAAATATTTTTTTCATTTCTATTTGGGTTTTCTTAATTTTTTCCCTTTAAATCTCATCTAATTATCTATGAAATTGAATTACATTAATTAAATAAAATAATCCATGTCCATAGAATAATTCCATATTTTAATGTTTGACCTCATGTTTTTGGGATAAGATACATCTAAAGCGAAATAACATTTTTCTTAGTTAATTTATACTTTATCTCAAAAAAAATCAGTATCCATGTGTGAAAATTGAATTTAATACATTATGACCATCTAGAGAACATATTCTGATTTATGGTCAAGGGTAACAAAATTTTTAGATTCTAAAAAACAATGTTATAATAGCATTACACATGGATAATATTCCTATATAAAATGTTAAATTATCTTATTTTTTTATACAATAATATAACATACTTATATATTGTATTCATAGGTTAATATACCCATCCAATAGATCATCATCCACACATGTAGAAGAAATATCTTACATGTGATGCAAAAATATTATGAATAAATCAATTTTCATAAAACTCAGATAAAATGTGTAACACCTTATGATTCTTATTTTTTTAATAATGTGTAATATATATTGTGATAAATTCTACATAAATATAAATTGAACTATGTCACAATACGGAAATATTTTGATTTGAGTAACCCCATTATAACCCTACCTATGGATTTGAGGGTATGAAATATTATAAGCAAATTATTAAAAAAAATTCGAAAATTGTTATTATTAAAAGTTCAATGATTAGTTCCTAGGAAATATGTACTCAGTTTTTTAAGATAAAAATAAAATAATGTATGTTCTAGAATAATTAATAATCAAACGAGTAATTTTTTATGTAAAAAAACAGTTATTTTATTTTATTTTAAATTTTAAATTTTAAATTTTAGAAATTTTATTTTATTAAAAATATGTCATCATTAGTTTCATAATACTATGATAATGTTATGATTTTTTATTTTTAAATAGTATATTTGATTTTTTGTTAAATGGTGAAAAAATTGAATTTACTATTAATTTAACTTTAGTAAGAATATCATGATATATGAATGAGTGAAAATTTATTAATTTGAAAAAAAATTAAATATATTATTCAAAATTAATATTAATCATCTAAAAATATAACACTGGACATGAAAATCCATGTATGGAATTTTTTCAAAATGAAATAATATTTTTATTCAAATAAATTTTATTTTTGGATCTTATATAATAATAAATTTTTTAGTAGATTTATCTTTGGGTGGGTTTTTTTATTAATGTTAAATAAGAATCATTTTATTTAAAATAATCTATTATTTTTTTTGAATAAATGTTATACATTACATTGGTATAAAATTGTTTTTTTTTCTTATATAGTAATTTTTCTTATAAACATTGTGTTTTGTGACATTATATTATATATAATATAATCCAATTATAGGAATTTTATTATATAAAATAGATTACTATATTTAATAATCAAAATAAATATAATTAAATAAGGTTAACATATTTGTTTTCAGAGTTTATATTATGAATCGTTACAATTTATCATAGAGGTTAAGTATAAAATGAGTTAAAATGGTTAATATAAAGTTATAATACATTATTATAACACAACACAGAATATAAAATCGCATTGATGGATTAAATTTTTACCTTTCAAAAATACTAATAGATATTATGAAAATTTAAATAGAATCTTATTTATTAAGTCATGTATAGTGTAATAAATTTTCAGGTATTCAAAATTATTCCACCTACCCCAGTTGTAAATGGGGAACTCATTCAATAAATTATCCATAAATCCTAAGAAAAATAGATCATAGTGTCGCTTTAAAAACACCTTAAAACAATTATTTTTATTAAATTTATGATTTTTGTCACCAAAATCTCACATAAATAATGATTAATATTTCATCCAAAAGAGATTATCAAAGGAAGAGTTGTACGTTCATACTTGGAATTTTCATGTTCATTTATTCCAAAACCAAAGAAAATCAATAACCAGTATAACATAATTACATTTGTATATTTACTAAAGTTATATTTTTATGTCAATGATAAATCCATTTTATATCTCTTTGATATCCAATTAAAAATGAATATGTTTCTCAAGCCTACATAAGAACTTCAATATGCACATAGATATGTAATTCAGTTATCATCAACAAATTCATTGTATAGATATAAAGATGTAATAATTGAATATATATGTTATTAATGATATAAAAATTACACTAGAAATATAACATATCAGCTACCTTCTTAATATTCCATACATTGAGAAATCATAATTTCTCTTGTTAATTAGTGTAGAATACCATCTCTATAAAGAAATGTGGTTCATTTTTAATTTTCACATTATATGGCTGATAATAGGGTCATATTTAATGTGTATATATGTAATTTATGTAATAAATATGATTATTCAAATATTATTTTTTATATACTTAATTATATTTTTACAATTAAGGAAATGATAACATCATCATACGTATGGGGAAATTACTAAATCCATGAATAAAATATTTCATATTTCTATTAGCACATTTCATGGTTTCATATAAAATTTTATATATACAAAAAATTATATTCATAAAATTATTAATATTTACGTGAATAAGGGGTCATTTAATAACCCTATTCAGTACAAAAAATTTATTTAATCTGTTTTGGAGAAATTGACTGATCAACCTTAAGTAGGTGACATGAGAAAAAAATTAAAAAATGATAGGATGTAAAATGATTGTAAAAAAACTTACCCAATGGAATCATACTAAAATTTTCATATCATATTATTTTAGAATTTTTAATTTATTATTCATGATGATATAATCTGTTGGATCAAGAAAGAATCCATGTTTGGTGTTTTTATTAATAAATTACATCCTACTATGTGATATTCTATGTTATTCCCCTAATTTATTTTATGTGGTGTCAATAAAAATTCATTTACATATTTTGGCATGAATTAATCTTTATTAATGATATTTATGTTTTCAATTATGATTATTTTCTAAGGGGTTTTGATTCAAATGCCTTTTAATTTATAATGGATTATTTTAAAATCTCTCCCTTATTTGGAATGACCATATTTAAATTGATATGGGAATAATTATATGTTATTATTTTCATAAAACTCATATATTTTGTTAAAATAGTTTTATCTATATGGTTTACATGAATTATTGTATATTTTTCACAATTATACACTCGAAAAAACCTATCAATTAGCTATATTTGAAAATTTTACCATATTCAAATTTTTTAATTTAGATTTTATTTCTACCTTATGTATATAAATGAATTTTTTTTACTGATTTTTTGTCTTCATATAAACTATTTTTGTTGTTATTTTTTTATATCATTGAAATTATTTATAATTATCTGAATGTAATGATTTTAATGTTTCCAAAACATGTTTTTTAAAATTTTAAAAATGTGTGAAGGAAATGTTCATTATATTATAATTAGTGTGAACATATTTTTAAACTCCATGAAAATTATTCTATATTTATATTACTATAAATACTTATATGTTTATTCAGAGAAAATACTATTTCTATTGTTATGTGAATTTTTTATTTTCATATTAGTAGAACTGTGTAACATTAGCTTAATGTGATGAAAAGACATGTCGTATAAATAAAATATATATTATCATACACTCCACATTTTATTTTTTTATTGTGTATTTTCATGGTTATATAATTTTTAAATAAATATTTTATATTTATCATTAACACCACAAGAAATTTAATTATAAATTATTTGTCATATTCAATTTTAAATAAAGTTACAAAACTATTGAGGAATGTTCTTTTTGATATTCTGTTTCTATATTCCTGTGAAATCTAAAAAACCATTTATTTACATAAAACATTAAAAAAATAATTAATATTAAATTTATTGTCTTGTATAATCCTTGCATAATTTATATTTTATAGATAAATTTATTGACAAATTAGTGTTCTAAATTTTTATTCAATATATTCATTATCTGTCTATATATCAATGTTGAAAAAACATTATACTCGTTAATACACGCATTACGAACTGAGAGAGGTTTTCTAACAATGTTATTTAATTTATTATAAATAGATTAATAAAACAACATAACTGTTGGTGTTATTAAATTCTAATGGAATATTATTTTACTGTTTGGTGGATGGTTTATTTTGAGCACTAAAAATTAGATCAATAACAGGGGACTTCGTACATCCCTAGGTAAAGTCGTAGGATATGTTTTTACATTGAATAAGTTACTAGAGTTTTTGAGGGAGTGTCAAGATCATAAAGTACGTTTTTAGGAGTATTATTATGAAATTTTTAATGAATAAAAATGTACAGCACTTGTGACACATAACAATGATATTAAACAACAAACAAAATATAGTTCTTTATATTTAATATATATGGTATATGGGAGAACAAAAAATCTATTTATTAAATGAACAATAATATTGTTTATCTTCATAACATAATAGTAAAATTTAATGTCATATGATGAACTAAATTAATTGTGAAAATTATGCTTGCCTATTCATTGTGAATAGAATAAGTATCGATTGTGAGAAAAAGAAATGATTTTTGAAAAACCAAATTTTTCTAAAACCTTTATTACTCTCAGATACCTATATAAATTAAAATAAGTTTTTACCAGTTAATGAAAATTTATTTGATAAAATGAAATTCGCATTTTAAAACAGAATATAAAAATAATCTTATTGTTGATTTTTTGGAATCTAATGAAATATTTCATTTTTCGATGAATAGTAAAAAATAATTTTTTAATTTAAATTTTTTTTTTGTTTAAATATATTTTTACATTAGATTATATATTCAATTGATAATATAGTAATATTTGTTCAATATAATATCAATTAATCTATGTTATTTTATTGGAAAAAAATCCTACTAAATTTGGGCATAAAAACGTGGAAATCATTTTAAACTTTTCAATTCAAAAACTAGAATTATCATCATGTCTATGGGATTAATTTTAAATTATATTATTGAAATTATGTAAATTATATTTGGAAATATATATTAAAATTTTTTATTAAAAATTATTTATAATTAATAATAAAGATAACATAATTTTGAATCAAATTAATAGGGAAAACTATTTAAAATATTTATCATGTTTAAAGAACAAATTTATATACTGGGGGTTAGACTAAAAAAATAATTGTTAAAAATACCAATTAAACATGTCCAAAAACCATTGTATGAAAATATATTCACCTTATATCATCTAGTCCTGGTAATGACCCTTTTTTACTCATCATTAATGATAAAAACATGGGTATAAATAAATCTATTTTTAGAGTTCAAAGGTACAACTCACTTCCATTAAAGTAGACCACCCATATCCTCTATTATTCAAACAATAAATCACTTTTGATTGATAAATTAACTACAAAAATAACTAAAAAATACAATCCTCTCATGTTATAAACTAATTTCTGTAAAATAGAACATATGAATGATTTTGGTGAAATATCAAGGAGTTCACATGAAGAAAAGGTTACGTTATTCAATGTGCGTTTTAATTTTATATTTTCATCCATCCCATTAAATTATTATTAATAAATGATAATATAAAACCCTTTGTATCATCCATATACGTATATGGTGTTATGTTAATTCAATGACCTAAAACTATATTCAATTCTATCAAATGGGATGGGAAGTCATTATCCATGTGTACATGGACTACCACCATGGGAGAAAATGTTATTTATTTCTATTTACCCTTTCATGGTAGGGTATAATTATTTATATAATTTATATATATATATATATTAAGAATTATATCTTTTGATTCATTAAAACATAGGTAACTTATGATATTCAATTATTCTGTGGATATAATAATGTCACTCGGGTTTACATTGGACTACAACCTCATGAAGGGATATGATTTGTTTTTCACTAACAACTTATAAGGAATGTTAAATTGATAAATATAATTAATATATGTGATATAAATTAAAACCACATTGTAACAAATAAATATTTTTCATTCATAATAAGTAATATATGAATTTATTTCTTATATTGAAATATGATAGCATCACTTGTGTATGTGTAGACTACTGCATTCATGAAGCGTTATAACACTCTTTTCATCACAACATAGATGATATAAATAAGAATAATTAATGAAATAATATTTATTTATGATATTATTATTATTCTCTAATGAAAAAATAATACTTACATCCTTTTAATGATGATCATTGATAAATGGAAGCATTACACATCCATACGTATGGTCTACCATTCTGATGATTGTAACATACGGCGTTTTTTCAAAAATATATTTTATGATTTCTCATAAATGTATAATTTAGTATAAATATTTTAATTATTTAATTATTAATATTATGTTACTAATTAACAATCACAAGAACCAGTAATTTCATAACAAATCACGAATGATAAAATAAGATAATTAACACTGAAAATATGGAAAACATTGAATTATTATTAACGAACAGGTTACAAGATATTATTAAAGGTCATAAATGACATTATAAATTTTAATATGGTTCTATAATAAGTTATTAATATGTTTAAAACCACTATAAAAGTTCCTAAATCAGGTTCAACCAAATAGAATCATGATGTAAGGGGTTATGTCCCTATTTCCTTTAATTAAGGATCATTTGTATATTATGCACCAATTTTTTTCTTATAGATAATATTCATACTATTTTACATTTAAAATAATAAATACTTTATACTTCATGGTTTATTGTGATTAATTTTCCATTATTTCACCCTATTGGATTTGATCTGAATATTATATTTTTGTTAGGGGCTTCGTTCTAATTTCCCTTCATTAAGGGATATTTTATTGTTATGTTTCTAATTTATTAATATTGTGTACATTAATATGCTTTTTTAATATTATATAACTATTAATTAGTAATAAATAGTAGTTTATGTTTCTATTTAAAATATTTATTCTATTGGGTTGGACATAATGGATAGAAAGTGGTAATGAATTTTACAACTAAATTCTGTTTCATTTTGTTATATTATCCATTCATTATCATTGATTTTATATGAAATTGTCTATAATGGATTTTTTGTATCAGTTATATTATTTCAACTTATTTTTTTTGTATTTAAATTTGATAAACAAAATAAATTCGTTAGTTAATTGTAACATCAAATTTATGATCAGTTTAAGGATTTATTTTACAATCTCATTCTGATCATCAAAATTTATTGTTAAATTTAAATGGATTGAAATTATTTTATATTTTTATAATCAAACCATTTATTTCTTATTATATGGTTATTCATGATCATTTTCAATTAATATTACCATTTTTACACTCCTTGATACATAAACTAGTTGAAAAAATGTTTTTAATAAAAATCAAAATCATTTCTCTCTTTGAAAAGAAAATTGTTCCATTCCAAACCTATATTAAAAAAAATGATTTTTAAAATGTTCTATAATTTCTAAACATTATTTATTCATTATATTTTTACATATTTTAACTTTATATAATTTTTTAAAATTTTTATTTTCATTTCATTAAAAAAATACTAGTTCTTCTTTCACCAAAACACTTATAGGAGTCAATCATTTTATATGTTCTATATAAAAAAAATATCTAGTTTTCTTGACCACTAAAATGTTTTAAAGAATAATTTAAAATTTAAAAATGAATATTTGTCATATAGGATTTATTTTCATAAAAATAAATTGAAATTTTTTATTTTATTTTTTATTTTTAAAATTGATATATTATTTTCCAAACAATATTTATAATGATATTTTATGGTATTTTTATTAATAAATGAAAAAAAATTATGAATCCAATGGGTGTTTGTGTATTACAACCATCCTCATTCATGATATACATTTTTATTATTATTTAAAAAACTAGAATGTTGATACTCACTTCCTTGATTCATCTATGTATTTATTAACATTCGTTGGAATTATTCACTTTATTCCAATAATTTATCATTTTATTTAGAAAAAATATCTATATCATTTAACATAAAAATGTTTATTTCATCAAAAATATCACATATTTATAAAATTATTTTAACAATTATATTAAATTAATTATATGGGAGAATATTGATAATTATGTATAATTTAATGAATATAGAAAATTTATGATAAATAACATTATTTAGAAACTAAATAAATTATTTTATTTATGATTAACAATTTTTACATTGAAAGACACTAGTGGAAGTCCTATTATAGAAATAACTTTAATTCATTGGTAGTTTTATAGGATGAATCAGTTGGGAACCTTTGTAAAATGGGTTTTCACAATTTAGTTTAAAAAAATCACGATGATAGATATTGATGGAAGAAGTGTCATGTTCATAATAATTTCAATCCAAAAAATAAATCATTTACATCATTAATAATTCAATAATTATTTTCATTTTTTTACAAGGATTTTATATTTGGATTAATTTCTCTCTTTTTATTTAATAAATGTCATATGATTCCATTATTTTATCATTTCATATTGATTCTTCTTTATCCAATTATAATATTCATGTTTTTTATTAAATCTATTGTTTTTTGAGTTATTTATAGATCTAACTATTAAAATATTTAATTATTTAAATGGAATGTGTGTTTGTATTATGACCTTTATATAATGTGCATTCAATAATGACTATAAACCATTTATTCACGTTAGATTCTAATATACATTACAATTACTGAGAATTGGGGATAACCCTTATTTTGATTCCTTTCTTATAAATCTATAATTTGTAAAATGTTTTATTATATGTATATTCTAGTTTGAATAATGTTAATCTCAAAAAAATTGAAATTTTTGATTTATAATATAATATGGGAATCATGATTTCATCTAGAATTTGAAGACTACTAAACTATTTTCATAGGATTTTTTCCTTGAATCTTATTCTGTTGTAATAATGTAAGCATTGGCTTTGGACTACTGGTGTTGGGGTCTCTACAGTTTTTTTGAGGGAGATCATTGGAAACCCTGGTAACAAGATCATGGAGAACATATATTATGGATCATAATTCTATGATAGACAACAAGGATATTATTGATGAACATCATAAAATATTGTTACAGAAGATATTATGTGTTTTCAATTAAACTCATCCATGGTAAATGACATCCTTCCTTTCTATGAACCTGGTTTTACACTCCTAGCTGATATTCATATCATAATTTACATTTTAACTTCGACCAATTATGAAGTATTTAAATAAATAAAAGAATTTAATGACCTTGGTTAAACCTATGGTGTTAATGATTGAAAATAAGATGTCTTGATTTGAATATAAAATAATAGATTATATGGTTTTCCTACTAAGACTATCATCACTCAATATATGCTAGTTGGTTTATGTAAACAGTCAGACCATGAATGAATACTGTTAAATTTGAACATGAATGACAACTTGGTGACAATGAGAAATAAATTGGGATTATTACAGGATTTCCACATATAATTATTATAGATAATTAAGTTATCCCAAAATATTATTAACCACATATAAATTAACCAACTTACAGACTCACCAAATAATAGAATGATTTATTTTTCTAATAGTTCATGTTATGGTGACCATGGAGGAATGAAAGCTCAAATTCCATCATATAATAAATTTGGAATGACCCAACCAATACTACATCTCATTGCAATGGGAAATTTATTTATGCATGGAAATGAAGGTAATAATGAAAATAATTGCAAAGAAAAAATAAATTCTATAATATAAAGAAATAAATATCATCCTAGGGATCCATCTATATTTTTTGTCATAAATTTGAGGAAGACATGAATTATTCAATTTTATTACATCTTCTAAACATTAAATTATAAAACATAGAAATAAAAATGTTGATATAAAATGGATGATGAATTTATTAATTGGGATGGAAAATATTAAATTTTATATTTATATTTACCAACTCAATTTTGGTTATAAGATTCATTCAGCACCTACGGATTGTGTTGAATTTTAGAAGAATATGATTTTTTATTAACTTAATAGTTATAGAAACCATTTTGGGTTAATGATTATATGATTTACCATATGTTAAAAGTATTAGAAGAATTTTTTAGGATTTATGTTGTGGGATTCTACTTAATTAAGGATACATTGGTAAAATTTATTGAAAAATAACACAATGGTTTAGAGTAATTTTTATTGAAAATATTATTTGAGGAATTATTACTCTTCTTTTTATATAAATAAGGTTAAATTTTTTGATAACTATTATAGTAAACATAATCATTAATTACATTATAATGAGTATAAAATTATATTATTAAAATTTGTGAGAAAAACGATATATTGAAAACCTTGTGAAAAATCTCATTTAATGATTTATTTTATTTCAATGAATTTATTTTGGTTATTTGGAACATTATTTGAATTATATTGATATAGTTTTAGAAATAGGACATCCTCAATACCAGGTAACAACCCTACATGTCCGATAAGGCCATGGGGATTGAACCCAGATGAAATGGTTTATAAGAGTTTAATTACTAACTCTATTCTATGTAATTTCACAGTTAATATGTGAATATTTTTAATTAAACAATTTTTAAAAAATTAATTTAAATGATGTACTAGTTGTACTAATTTTGTTGTTTAGAGATTAATTTATTCTATTGGAAAACTTATGCTACCAATATTGATTTTGGAAAATTGTTAGAGAAAGAAAGAAATAATTATCACTCTATTATAGATGGTATAATCCATTAAATGTACATGTTAGTGAATAATATATAAAAATTAATTTTGTTCATTCATTTTATGGGTATGGGGTGAAATTTAAATTTATCAATGCACATCCAAAGGATGAAATTTTTATTATTAAATTAAAATGTATGAATTAAGTATTATATTTTATATTCATATAAATTAAATTTATTCCTCAACTTTAGGAAATAAATATTGAAACAAATATGTTATATTATTATATTCATTTATAATGAATCATATAGATACTTAAATCAATATGGATTTAGTATATTGTAGCCCGAACCATTCCATTATTAATTTTAATTCTCGTGATCAATGACCTATATCACCCTCAACAGTTATAAGTTTATTTCTATCATGCCCTTGATCATTTCCCACATATAGTATCCTACATGGAAAAATATTTATGTATTTTTTCAGATAACAATGGTAAATTTTGTTGTCTCTTATTAGGAATTTTTTTTGCACTTTTATGATGTTGGGTTTTCATCCATGGAATTTCCAATTTAAAACCCCATAATTACCGATATCATACTTAAATTGTGATGAAAAAATTATATTTAAGATTGGGAGAGTATAACATGCCATGGTTTTAAAATAAGAAAATATTATTGATAGTGTATGGAACATGGAACACCAATCATAAAAAATCATGAAATATATTTCTTCAAATTTAATCTCTTTGATAACATGTGGAATATGCCACCCAAAATCAAAATGAACCATAATATAGTATACCATTATAAACTAACAATTAAATTGGTGGGCATTAATTGTACTAAAGAAATTATGAACATTATGATAATTTGTAACGATGCAAGTATATATAGAATAATAATTTTTGATTTATATTAATATATTTAAATAAGTTATTAATTTTAAATTAAAGGGGACACTTTTTCCGATAGAGTACTCTACAATTAACAAGGGGTTTATCTGAAATCTATTATTTCTCACAACGTTGAGATATACCGAAACAAATACACTAATATTATTATTTTAAAAGATTGTTAATTCTATGTCATTGTAATGGATGGAATGAATAATATCAACTAAGTTTTCAAATATGGTTTACACATGTTTAGATAATTATTCTTTGGTTAAAAAATTTATTAGATATGGAAATTAAAACCAATTGAATATAAACGAATGTGTTTTGATGAAAACTTATTTAAAATATAATAATTATGTTTTTATATCACTCATTATAGATTTTTATTTAATGAAAAATATATGTTATTTTTTTAATTTAAGGTTTTCAATTCATCTTATATGTATTTTGAATACTATATAGGTAGAAAATCAGATTTTTCAGATAAAAGAACTATTTTTCTAAAAATGTACTTTAACTACCTTTTGATGGAGAACCATTTTTAAATTAATTATTTTTTCACTTTTATATGTTCCATGTGACAAAATAAACATTTTATTTAGAATTGGGAATTAAAATTTTAATTTGGATGAAATTTTGGTATTTTTATGATAAAGTACAATTTTTAATGAATAGTGAAATGTAATGCATTTTAATTCAAAATGACCTTTTCATCTAATATATTTATAGAGTTTTATTGTTATATTATTTGGTATTAAGTTTAATTGAATTATGATATTATAATTTGATCCAATTTTGGTGATTTTATGTAATTTCACTTTGATATTGGACAAAAACAAAAGTCAATCTTTTGATTGTTTTTATTTCAAAAAAACGTGATTTATTTGTTTTGACAATGAGAATTAATTTTAAATTAATTTCAAAAATTTTATTTTGTTGAATTAAAAAAATGGATTACATATTTGGAATTAGGCGGTCCATTTTGGGTAAATAGGTAGCTTTAATAATTAGACATTATGAACAATGACTTATTTAAATATATTATTTGACATGGTTAAAGGGTAAATCTGGTTAATAAAGTTAAAAAATAAAATTATTGTACTACAAAACTTTCTTAACACGTGTCCTAACCCAATTGGATGAAATATTTAGAATCAATGGCATCTATGAGTCTATTTTAGGACCCCATGGATCTATTTGTTTGGGAAAATGACATTTAATTACTTTTAATTTAATTTTAAGGAAAATATACCCTAAACATGTATCATTTACTAAAAAAAAATATGAGGTTATATAATATGATATCCTCTACCATAAATTTTAATTATTAATATAAATTTAGTTACTACATCATGGAATTTTCTTTATAATTTTTAGAAATCAAATAAACAATATTTATGACACAATGATTTTGTAGTGAATATCCTATTAATGAATGATTTAAATTAATAAGAATATAAATATTAAATTTAATTTATTTTGAATATTTTTATGCCATAAATTATTTTTAGTTATGATTATGACTTGTTATCTTGGTATTAATGATGGTTTTTTCAAAATAATATGGTTATAGATATTTTAAAAGTCATGATATGAATAGTATTAAATTGACATAAATGCGCTTTAAAAAAATAATATTTTATTAAATGATATAATGATCTTAAAAATCTATGCATCTTACAAATTACTTAAATAATGTTTAAAATTTTATTAGTAAACCACTTCAGGTTCTATTATCAATTTATTGTATCTATAAAAACCAAATAATATGAAACAAAAGAAGACAAGTTAAGAGTTAAATTATTTAACTACGGTTTAATGCTAATAGATTACGTCTCATTTTGGAACAAAACTGATCTAAAACCTATTGGTTTAGCATATTTAGAACAATAAAAACCATATATTCAAATTAAATGTTTTGGGGCTCTTTTAAAATCAATAATCAGTATATATAAAAAAATAATCTTCCATGAAATTCCCAAAGTGCCCCTCTTTCCTCTTCTAAAAGGGCATTACCTCTAACCCTTACTCACACATCTAAATACCTATTGGCTGGACCAATATATCCCCAAATAATCTCCCAACATCACTCTCATACTCCTAGATTCATTACCATGGGCATAATACAATTCCATTAGGCATTTTAGAATAAATCAAAAAGTGGTTAATTGATTTGTGGTAATGTCTTCTCTCAAGCTTATTCCAATTATTTTCCTTCTTCAACCCCATTACAGTCTTTATTCCCTTATTTTTTAACAAAACCATTATATTAAGTATACTATGATGTTTTTTATGAGAATTATGTGACCTAAAATCACTCAAACCTCCATCTAATGGATTTATAACTTATTGTTTCTGTGGATGACGAACTACTGCCTCACAAAACGATGATTGTTCAATTATTCTATACCGCCTCTCATGGTGGAAATAATGATGAAAATTTATTTAAATAATATATAAATTATATTTTTATTTTATCTATTATTTTTTACATTTTATTTAATACATTCTTTTATTCTTTCCAAAATACGTAAATACAATAATTTCATTTGAGGAAGTGTGGACTACCGCCCACTGAAAGTCATATGACCCGTTCATTTTATACATGGAATGTATAAAGGATGGAATTAATGAAATTGTGTAACATATATAACATAGATATTACACTGAAAATATAATATACAGATTTATCATTTAGGTTTCATTAATTTAAATATGAAAAAATAAATGAAAGTTGTGTTCATGCGTACGTACCACATACCGTCTCCATGAAGATTGCATTGCATTTCATATATAAAAATGTTATAGACTATTATAAATACATATTTACTGGATATAAAAACATATAAACTATATATATGTGATATTTAAATCCTGAAGAAAATTCTGGAGATAATGGACTTTTGACCACAAGGACAATTTTAAATTGTAACATGTTCATTTATGACTCAAGTACTGAACATCGAAAAAACATCTGATATGGACATGAATAATTAAATGATTGTTATTTCAATAAAATAAGTGATATAAAAATAGTATTTAATTTAAAAATGGTTCTGAATCAAGTTAAAATTATTTTAATTTTATTATTTAGGAAGAACAAGGAACATACGTGACGAGTCGGACTCAAGGTAGGGGTATCATTCACCCTATTCTTTTAATGAAATACTTATTTTATATTATGTATTTGAATTTCAATTTTATTATGTAGTGAAATGGTCTTAAATATCATTACTAATTTCCATTTTCCTTCCATGTGATTAAGGATGCTTTTTCTCTAATCAACTCATATTCGGTTTTTTTATGTGATGACCTTAGGCGGCTGAATTTTCATAAGGGAATATCTAAACTCAATTTCCACTAATTGGATTTTATTCATATATTATTTATTATATTATTACTATATTATTCATGGAATCACTATTTATTTAATTATGTTTTAATTTCTACTTACCTTAGTGTGGATATAACTTTTCATCACATAATCACCCCATTTAAAAATTCTAACATAATTTATATGATCATTATAATGGACTATGTCTCAATCACTTTCATTGAAGAATACATTGATTTATACATGAAATTATACTATAAACTATATAAGACCCTTTGACTTTTACTTTCATTCAAAGTGAATTTTGTTTCAACAAATCATTTTACTAAAAAACAAAAGGAATGTTTTTAACGTATGCAGCGACATCGAATTTTACACCGCCCTGATAATTATTTTGGATTAATTAACATGCCATGATGTTTTTAAATGGAAAAAATACCATATACCATTTTTACATATTATGTTATTAAAAATGGGTTTAAAATTGGATTTACTATTTCAATGTCTTGAAATTATTTCTTATGATTGAAAATGAAATTTAATTATTGAAATGTGGATATTTTCAATCGTTTTTGTGTGATGATTATATAATTATACATGGAAATTTTACATGGTGTTACATGATAAACCAAATGACGGGTGGTTCCGTGATAAACCAAGGATGAGTGGTTATGTTATTACCTCTAAGAAATTGGGTATGGAAGTAAATTGTATGGTTATTCCAGTTAGTGATATGTTTAGAAGTCGACTGTATGGTTATTACTTTTAAGTATTTTTAAGTACCAATATACCATATATTATATATGTTTCATTGTGTTGGGATATTTGGTAATATTTTGGTTACAAATGGGTAATCAATGAGCATGTATTTAGTGATGTGTCTTTTCAACTTCTTAAAGGTTAAAAGTATTATGTTATGATAAATTGTTCAAAATTTTCATGTTTTTGAAAGAATAAAAAATTTAATTCATTTTGTATCCCTTAATAAGAATTTTATGATCATCCCACATTTTGAAATGTTTTTCACAAGACATAAAGAAGAATAGGTTCAAGGATGGGATCAAGGAAAATTCATGCTGTATAAATAATGAAACTAAACAACTTTCTTTTTAATATTATTTGTTTTATATGGAAATGGATAATGTTTCAAAGTGTCTACTTATAATATTCATGGTTTCATGTGTATTTCAAAACCTAATTCTTTAAATATCTAAACAAGAAAATATTCTCATTTTTAATTATCAACTTAATTCAAGATTATTTAATGTTTATGGCCGAGGCTTTATAGTTGGTAACATAGGTTGGTTTAGATAACATTAGAGTTTTGGGTGTTATTTAAGCATAATTGAAAAAAATGGATATAAAATTAGAAAGAGTCATAGTTATTTTAGAAAAATTAAATGAGTTTAGGATAACATGAAAAAGTATATATTATTGTTTACCCTCCTCATAAGATAGTATATGATGATTTTACTAATATATTCACACTGACCATTTTGGTTTTAGTCAATGTATTGATTTGGAGGCACCAATGTAACAATCTATGGGAAGGAAAATATGATGGTTTTGGAATAATGAACTAAATTATGTGTGGAATGAAATGATAAATCATGTGGTTATTCACAACCAACATCGTGGAGTCATGATTGACCACTTGACCCTTGTTGATTATTATATGGAATCATATACGTAAGAACTAAATCCCTATTGATGTTTAGGTAATAATAATAGTTGTAAGTATATTAAAAAACCTATGTGTCAAGGATGTGTAAATAAAAACCAAGGAAAATGCTTCAACAAGATGGGAGTATTTTATAGATGTGGTAATAAAGGTCATAAAATAATAACCTTAGGTGGAAAAAGGAATCATTCAGTTGACTCTAGGAAAGTGAAATAAGTTATTTCTGTGGAATTAATTGAATTTTTAAATGTGGTGTTCTTGGCCATTACTAAAATACATTTCCTACAAATATGGTTTAGTAATGGGATCTGCAAGACTGTTAAAATAAATTTTTACCAATTCTGAAAGTCATTCCAATTAAAGATGACGAAACTAATAATTACATACGAAAGCTATTGATTATTTCAAAGATCATGTATTTACATTATTGAAATAATAGGAATTTATTCCTGATTTTGTTATTATGAAATAATTATAAAATAATATTATGAAATAACATGGAAAAAGGATCATAAAAAATGCTTGATGATTAATATGTCTACATTTTAGGAATTGAAGAGTTATATTGGATATGTGGATGATGAAATTATTAAATGAAGGGATTACATTATAATACATCTAGTATTTTTATACCTTATGATGCATTTATAAATTTGTTAATTGATGAATTATTATCTATTATTTTTTGGATGTATTTATAAAGAACAATTAGGTTTTATATGATCTTTGAATTTGAGAAAATTAGAGGTCATTATTTTTTGGGATGAAAAATGTTATGTATGATATAGCCTTTGAGGATAAAATATTTTACAGTTATTATTGATGATTTTAAGATATTTATTTTAATTATACAGTTTTTGAAAAAAGGACACCCTTTAGTAAGGGTGACAACCAGTCACATCCCGCAATGCCATGGGAATTTAACCCACAACCGAATAGAAACAAAGGAACATTGCCATCCACTGGAATCTATGAAGCCCTCAGTTAGTACTACTTATTATTTTTATTTAACTGATTATATAGATCCAGAATATGTTCATTTGAGGAACTTATTATTTATTAAATGGATATCCATGATATAGGAAAACTATTTTGTGATTATGTGATAAATGTTTATCTTGGAAGACGATCTCTCTTTTGGGAACACTACATGCCTAAGGAAAATAGATTACTATGGTATTTCATTTGATGAATAATGGAGAAATATTATTTTGTAAGAATATATGTTTTTTGGCCTTATATACATTTGGGATATTCATTTTAAGGAATAACCTATCATATATAATATGTGATTTGGTTAATTAATTTTCAGTATCATTATTTAAGAGTAGCATATGTTATTTGGAGATAAATGTTAAGATTTTTTTTAGATGACTTAATGATAAAATCCTTAAGAATTATGGGATTCAATGATAGTTGGTCTTGTTATGATTAATTTTATGGAAAATTGTTTATTTAATGGTATTTTTTGAACCTTGGGTATTGTTTTTTGAATTTAGGGGATTAAGAGTAGTATTTCATTCTATAATGGATTATCCCTTTTAGGGATTGTCTGATCTTGTATTAACAATTTTAGTTTTGGTTAATGTCTATGGATAGTGGAATTATATTTTTTCTATTTTGTGGATTATTTGATTCTTTAAAATTTGATTCTATAACTTCAGGTGTGTCCATATCATCATGAACACTTGTCGTTTGGATAAAACATGAGTTTCGATATAAATTTATTAAAATATGAAACTCAACATGAAAGGTATATATACTTCCGTATATTATTAATAAATTTCATAAATAAAATCCAAAAATTTATGAAAGGGGAAATAATAAAAAATGTTTTTTTCTCACTTTTCGTACTTGGGAATCAAATAACATGTAAATCATCACATGATTATGGTTTTCTAGTAGTTATCATTCTCTTGATCATGTTTTCTATCACTCTCCATCAGAATGTGACACTAATTTTATATAAAATATCCATGTTTTCCTATATGGAATCCTAGTATGTGATATATTAGGTGACCTTTGTAATTCAATTTCTATCTTTTAAAGGTATTTTTCTTATTGACTCTTTTTCTGATGATGGAATTTCAATGGTGTTTCCATAACAAATGATATAATTTTGAGGACACAATTTTCAAAATGGGGAAGGATGTAATGAACCAAATATTTATATAAAAAAAATTCTGATTTTATCAATACTTATAAATATGTTTTTAATTTTACATAGAGGGGACGATTTTTCTGATAGCGTACTTGACACACAATAAGGGGTTCCTCCGAAATATTACGTTGCACACAACATTGAGATATACCAAAAAATAGTAGAGTAATAATAATATTTTATATGGTAGTTAATTCCTAGCCATTGGAATAGTGGGAATTAATAATATCAATTGAATTTTTAAATATGGTTTACACATGTTTAAATAATGAATCATTGGTTACAAAATTTATTAGATATGGAAATAAAAACCAATAGAATATAAAGGATTTGTTTTTATAAAAACCAATTTAAAAGAGAATAATTGTGTTTTTAGATAACTATTTATAATATTTTATTAAATAAAAAATATATTATATATTTTCAATCTAATGTTTTAAATTCATATTATTGGTTTTCAAGATATGATTTTAGTAAAAAATTTGATTTTTCATAAAAAAAATAATTTTTCTAATAATACAATTTTACCACAATTTGATGGCAAACCCTTTTAAATCTTGTTTTTTCACTTTTATATGTTTTATTTTAAAAAATAAACTGATTCTTTAGAATATATACATCAATATTTACATTGAATTAATTTTGTGTATTTTTCTAATAACAACTTATTTTTAAAGAATAGGAAAAAATACTACATTTTAACACAAAACTGCATTTTCATCTAATTTATTTATATAGTTAGATGGTGATTTTAATATTTTTTAAAGTTTATTTGGATTTTTATTTAATCATTTAATCTAATTTTGGCCATTTTATGTTATTTCACTTTGAAATTGGACATAAACACGTGCCAATATTTTGATTGTTTTTACTTCATAAAAACACGCATTTTGGTTTTGAAAACAAGAAATAATTATAACATAATTCATGAAATTTATTTGTTTCAAATTTGTAAAAATGAATTCCATATTTTAAATTAGGTGGTCTAAATTATATAAATTGGTGCCCTTTATTTTTAAACTTTATGAATAGTAACATCAATAAATATTTTATTTACCATGGTTAAAGGGAAAATCTGGTAAACAAGGGTAAAAACTAATATTATAATAATACTAAACTAACCTAACACATATCATAAAACAATTTTATAAGATATTTCTGACCATGATCATCTTTGGGTTGATTCTAGGACCCCTCGGAGCCACTTGTGTGTGAAAATGAAAATTAATTACTTTAATTTAAAGTTAAGGAAAATATAACCAAAAGGAGCATATTTTAATAAAAAAAAATTTATATAGGGTTATATAAGTGATATCTACTATTATAAAAAGTAATTATAAATCTAAAACAATTTCTTACATCATGGTATTTTATATATAATTTTTAGACATAAAATTTAATAATATATTTATGAACTAATTTTGATGTAGTGATTACCTTATTAATTAATGATTTAAATTAGTAAGATTATATATGTTAAAATAAATTTATTTTGAAACTTTTTTATGCCACCCAATAATTTTACGTATTATTATGACTTTTTTATATTTAATTAATTAGGTTTTGTTTCAATAGAATCAACTTTTTGTAGATTTTTAAAAAGTCATGATATGAAGAATATAAAAATTAACTTAAATTTTTTTAAAAAAACAGATAATTTATTAAATGATATAAAAGTCCTAAATATAAAAAAATTTCGAAATGAATTAATTTTTTTTTGAAAATGTCATCAATGGACTATTTGAAGTTCTATTGGCATTTTATCGTAACCATTTTTGCAACATTGTATGAATACATAAGATGAAATTGTAAGAGTTAAATTTGTAAACTAAGGATTAAATATAAAAGATATGGTGAAATTTGAGACCAAAACTTGTCTAAAACCTATTGGATGAGAGTATTTCGAACAATCATCACCTAAAATTACAATTAAATGATTTGGGGACGTTTTCAAATATATATTAATTTTATAATAAAATAATCTATCATGACATTTTTAAAGTTCCCGTCCACCCTCTTCTAAAAGGGCAATACATTTAACCCTTACTTACACATATAAATCCCCCATGGATTGCCCAAAATATGCCATTATAATCTCACAACATCTCTCTATTACTTATATAATCCATACCTTGGAAATAATGCAATTCAATAAGGCATTTATGCATAAATCAAAATGGAGTTACTAGGTATGAGGTAATGTCATCTCTCAAGCTTCTCCCAATTATTTTCCTTCTCCAAACCCATAAAATCTATTTATCCCATTATTTTATAAAAAAATAGTATATTCCATATAATATGATGTGGTTGTGATATTTATTCGACCTACACTCAAAGATACCTCTATATAAGTGATTTAGAACATACTATTTCTATGGATGACTATATATTGTGTAACGAAATGATCAATGTTTAATTGTCACCTACTGCCTATCATGATGGCCTTTAAGATGGAACTATATGTATATATATTATATGATATATGTATAAGTTCCTTATTCTTTTGATTTTTTCTTTTACAACATACCATTATTCATTCCATAATGCATATATATGATAATTTAATTTGAGTAAGTGCGGACTACGACCCCCTCAAAGTGATATGACTAATTCATGCTAGACATGGAATTTATAAAAGATGGAATTAATGAACATATGTAACATTTATAACATATATATTATAATTTAAGTATAATAAATATATATATATATATATATCATTTAGTTTTCATGATATTAAATATATAAAAGAAATGAAAGTAGTGTTCATGCAAACGTATGACTTACCGTCTCCATGAACGGTGCATTTCATTTCATATATCCAGATGTTATCGACTATTATAAATAAATATATACTGGATCTAAATACATATATAATGGATATATATATGAAATTTAAATCATGAATACAATTTGTAATATAAAGGACTTTTGACCAAATGGATATTTTCTAATTATAACAAGTGCATTTTTGACTCATGTACAGAACATTGACAAAACAACTGATATGAACTTGAATAATTATAAGATTGTTATCCCAAGGTAATAAGTAATATAAATGTAATAATAAACTATAATAATTTTCTGAATAATTTATAAATTAACTTATGTTTATTATCCAGGATCAAAGATGAACATATGTGATAAGTTAGACTCAAGGTAGGGGAGACTTTGGCCCTCCTCTTTTAGTAAAAGACTTATTTTATGTTCTTTCATTTAATTTCCATATTCTTATGTTGGGATATGTTATCGTATATCATAAATACTCTCTATTTTATGTCCGTGTGATAATATACCCTTTCTTCTCTCATCAAATCATTTCATGATTTTTTATGTGACATCTTTAGGTTGCTGAATAATCATAAAAGAATTTCTAGAATATATTTTAACTCATCAGGTTTTAATCATAATTCATTGATTATATTATTCCAAGATAATGTGTGAAATGAATGTTTATTTATATATGTTTCTATTTCCACTTCCCTTTGTGTGAATATACTTTTTCATCACATAATCACTGTAGTGACAAATAATTACATATTTTATCTGATATTTGTAAGGGACTACGTCTAAATTTCATTTTATTGAGGAATTCATCGATTTATACATGGATTAATTTTATAAGGTTTCTAAGACCATTTTTCATTTAATTTCAATCAAATGGATATTTTTCTATGAATTGTTTTACTAAATGACAAAATAACTTTTTTTATCATGTGCGGATACAACGAACTTTCCTCCACTATGAGTATTATTTGATATTTGGCTTTTATAAAAAGATGTGATATTATTAAATGGAAAATAAATACCATATACACTTGTTACATATTTTTTATTTAATTTTTTTTAAAGTGGATATAATATTTTAATATCTTGAAAATACTACTTCTGATTGAAAATGAAATTTAATGATTGAAATGCTGATATATGAAATATTTTATCTGTGAATATTATTAAATGATACATGGATGTTAGATGGGTGGTTATGTGATAAACCAAATGATGTGTGGATCTATGATAAACGAAGGACATGTGGATAAATTATAATAACAAATGCATTGGGTTTGGAAGTCGGATGCATGGATATCTTATTTAGTAATATGTGTGGAAGTTTACCATATGGTTATTCATTTAAGTATTTTCAGGTTCATTGTAAAGTTATATGCAATATCTTTATTTCTATTGGGATACAAGGTATTCATTAGGTTTTTAAAAGGGTAAAAAATGAGATTCTATTCAGTGAAGTGTTTTTTCGACATCTTATAGGGGAAAATTATTACTTTATGATAATGTTACAAAATTTACATGTTTTTGAAAGAATAATATTTTTATTTCATTATGTATCCCTTTACTGAGTTTTTATGTTCATCCTATGTTTTGAAATGGTTTTCAAAGGACATAAAGATGAATATGGTCAAGGATGGGATCAAATACAAGTCATGCTATCTAAAACATATAACTAAATATCTTTCTTTTTTTTAAGAGTTTTTGTTATATGATAGAATTTGATAGTGAGTAGAAGTGTTTACTAATAATATTCATGTTCTTTTGTATATTATATGACCTAATTATCAAAATCTATGAACATGAAAAGATCCTCACTCTGAATTATTATCATAATTAAATACTATCTAATGTTTATGGATGATGCCTAAAATAATTTATAAATTAAAAAAAACAATATTCATTTAATAGAAAATGATATGTTTTCTAGAAAATGGTATTTCTTAAAAGATGGATTAATCGGGATTTGCAAAAATGATGTTAAATCAATATTTCCAAATATTGAAAAATTAATTAAAAAATATATATTAATTTTTTAGATAATAATATCTAAATTATATTATAGTGAATTTTTAGAATTCATCTGAAATATTTTATTTCATTATTTGTAGTAAAAAATATAAAATATTTCATTATAAAATGCATGTTAATGTAAAGAAATATTAATATTAAGTTATATTTTAAAATGGTTTTGATGTAAAATAAGATACATTTTATTTCAATGAAGCCAAATTAATTTATTTTAAAAAATAATTATATATAATATTGATATTAATACAATTTACCATTTTGAGAGTTTTATATTTAAAACCAATCATTTTTTTCGCATCATGTGTAATGAACCATAATTCCTGTGGATATTTTTTTCATAAATACATTATAATTTTATGAGTCTGCAAAAACTAACGGTGCATGATCCTATGGCCCGGTGTGCCTGGAATCAATTTCTGAAGTTTTGTTCGGGTACGTTCAGTAAACGTATGAGTTGGATTTTATAACTTTCGAAGCGGTGCTTGGAATTGAAATCTGAGGGCACCGTTGAACTTACAACCACGGTATTCTCTTAAGAAGAATTTCATTTCGACGACAGTGAGTCGAGGATATAAGTTAATTTTTGGTTTTTCTTAAAAAAATTAAAATAAAGTGTGCAACACTTTATTTTATTTTGAGCCACTAGGTCGGTGTTGGGTGGTTAAAACCTCCTTTTGGAAGTTAGATCTAGGGCCACCACACCTTAACCTCTCATGAGAGGTTATGGTTGTGGCTCCCACAAGAACTAAACCTCCCATGAGAGGATTAATGTGGTGGGGACCACATGAGGCTTAACGCCATATTAATGGGAGGATAGGAAAACCTCTCAACTCTCCCTCATTAATGATGGAGAGCCTCTTGATTCCTCAACTCCTTATAAAATGGGGAGAAACTCCTTGACCTCCCCCGCTTTAATTTATGCCAATATCCCTTAATTAATTCGTGCCAACTCTCATGGAGGAGACATATGGTACACAGAGGAGACAGATGTACGTGGAGGGTTGTGGAGGCTATATGTACCTACCTTTCGGGTAGGATCTGTGGCAGATGATCCAGGAGCTGCTCTTCACCTTTCTGCTGTTTTTGTCCCTTTTCAGTAGTACATTTCCATTACAATTGGGATTGTATTTCGGGCCCCTTTACTTTTCAACACTTCTTTTTGATAATGTTTTACTTAGTGTACTGCTTCCAGATTACACTATTGTGTGTGTTTATAATTTATAAAGGAAATGTATTCCCAGTTTTAGGGATTTACGCCTTTGGTGCTAGTCTCCATCCCCTAGCCTCTGGAAGGGGGGCTTGGGGTAGTCACGGCATGGTCCCCGTGGGACGGGTTGTGACAAATTGGTATCATATGAGTTGGTTCTACTACAAAAATTAGGACTCCAATCTTTATTTTTTGTGAAGAAATAGTGTTAAGCGTACTAAGTGTAGTTTTCGGTTCATGGAGTCCAGTGTTGGTGTGGCGAACGATGTATCCAGACACCAGAACCCTGACATATGATTTCTGATTGAGTCCACAAAGACTTTAATTGCGTGTGTGTATTCAAAAGATTTCTTTAAGTCAACTCAACCAGGTCAGCTAACTAGGTATAATCTTATAACCATGTCACATATTTTTCTTAGGATGCCTCTCCCTGGATGACCAGCGAGAGTTCTGAGATTTGTACAAACAAATACCCCACCGAGCGACGAGGCCTCAGTGCAGGGCTCTTACCACTAGAGGCACCAGCAGTACCACTAGCCGTTTGGCCAACGATGAAACCAGCCCCAACAGCAGTTGATGCACACTGCTTGAGTGTGTTGCATGAGTTCTAGCGCTAGAGGACACCCAGATTCAGAGGAGTGATGGACCCACATGTGGCTGAGGATTGGCTGTAGGCTATGGTGAGAGTCTTAATACTAGTAGGGACACTAGACAACTTCATGGTGATCCTTTTCGCGAGTCTCCATCATGTAGAAGTAGATATATGTTGGATCCTGATTCTCTAGGTGTAAGACAAGGAGACACTAATATGGGCTTACTTTGAGATCCTATTTTGCGTAGAGTTTGTCCTAGCCACCCTACGTGTGGTGCAGATACAAGAGCTACTGCATCTACATCATGGTATCATGACAGTGGCACAGTAATCAGTGAGTTTCACCGACCTCTCACGCTTCTCCGCAGATATGGTACTGGACCCATTCATCTGGGCCCGGACCATCGAGCAGGGGATTATGCGAGAGATCAGGGATTCAATGATCTCACTCTGCATGCCGATGCAGGCAGGGGTGCTAGAGAGAGCCCTCCTGGTGGAGAGTTTCCTTACTAAGAAGTCTCTGGAAGCGAGACCCACTACTATTTGACATGAAGCAGAGTCTTCTACAGCTGGCAGTAGACAGATGATGCAGAGGACCAAGAAGACAAGACCCACGAGTTGATGACCACATGCCTTAGAATTAGTTGTGCGAGGCTCCCATAGTGGAGGCAGAGATAGTCATGCCAGGAGCAGACAATGTTAATCATGCAGCGGGCATGGTCACATGGCTCATGACTATCTAACCCTCCATTCGGATGATCAGAAGATGGTTGAAGGACCGACCAGACAAAGACATAGATTAAATCGAGGTGGTCTGTAGGGATCAGGTGGACGTGGCCGAGGAGATGGTTGTGCATCAGGTGGTGGGAGACGATTCGAGGTGTTACTGCCACTACCACAAAGAGGTCCACCCCAACCACATGGAGTAGGTGGATATGGGATAACTTAGTTCTAGGTAGTTGAGGCTTATGATCATGGCACTCCGGAGATGATTTTTGGTACGGTAGGTGTCTAATCCACCATAAATGCAGTTCTTATAGACATAGGTTCTAGTCACTCTTTCATTTCCACTACCCTTTTTCGGAGCTCAGAGATTCTGATGGAGTCGTTGGCTCGATCCTTAAGGCTATAGACTCCTATGGGAGTATACTCGACGATTACGCACTGGTTCCGATAGTGTGACCTTACTCTAGGAGGTGAGAGCTTTGGATGGGATCTCCTTAGAGCGGGGTATAGGCCTTACGATGTCATCTGGGGTATGTACTGGTTATCTACATTCCATGCTCAGATGGACTATATTAGGGGCAATGTGTGTTATGTCTGCACAGATGGGACAAGGTTCACCTTCACTGGAGAGAAGGGAGCCTTTGCAGCGCAGGATGAACTTACTCGGAGGAGGGTGTAGCTGATCACTAATTAGTTGGCCTGCCTTACCCTTAGAACAGTTTATGTGGAGAGTCCGAGCTATCCTATAATGGGGGAACTGTACGCAAATGTTTTCCCTAACGATGTTCAAGGAATACCTTCTCATCTTGTGGTGGAATTCTACATTGACATGTACCCTGGGATGACACTGATAACTACACCGGCATATCAGATGTCTCCCGCTGAGCTTCGTGAGCTGCGAGTACAACATGAGGACATGTAGGGGAAGAGATTCATCCAGCCTAGTGTTTCTTCCTCGGAAGCACCGATTCTATTCACCATGAAGGCGGATGGGAGCCTGAGTATTGGTGTTGACTACTGTCACCTAAACCAGGTGACTGTGAAGAACAAGTACCCACTTCCGAGGATTGAAGACCCTTTTGATCTGCTGATGGGAGCACGGTGGTTCTTGAAGATTGACCTTTGATCAGGATATCATGAGCTCAGAGTTTGAGACAAGGATGTGCAGAAGACGACGGTCAGATGTCGGTACAACCACTACAAGTTATTGGTTATGACTTTTGGCATAACAAACGCTCCAACAGTGTTCATGGGACTCATGAACAGGATCATCCAACCATAACTTGATCGCTTTGTCGTAGTATTCATCGACGACATTCTGATCTACTCGACTACTGAAGAGGATCATGCCTACCATTTTTGGGTAGTACTGGACACACTCCGAGAGAACCAGCATTATGGTAAGCTATCGAAGTGCCATTTCTGGATCCGAGATGTTCACTTTTGGTGACATGTCATCTCAGAGGCTAAAGTTTTAGTGGATCCATCGAAGATTGAGGTGGTACTTTCTTGGGATCCACCCAGGAGTGTGATGGAGGTACATACATTCCTGCGATTGGATGGTTACTACCGGAGGTTCATAACATAATTCTCCAGAGTTGCAGTTCCATTATCAGCCTTAACGGATAAGGGGAAACCCTTCTTGTAGTTGAAGAGATGCCAGTAGAGCTTTCAGGAGTTGAGGCAAAGTCTGACTTGTGCCCCCATCGTGAGGCATCCTGATGAAGGTGTAGGTTATGTAGTCTACTACGACAAATCAGGGACCGGACACAGGTGTGTCATGAAGCAGGAGTGAGAAATGATTGCTTATGGTTCTATTTAGCTAAGACACCATGAGAAGAACTATGCTAACCATGACTTGGAGTTAGAAGTAGTGGTCTTCATATTGAATATGTGGATACACTATCTTATGGGTAAACATTTTACCTTATAATCTGATCACAAGAGTCTAATGTATATCTTCTCTCAGAAGGACCATAACCTGAGATAGAGACGTTGGGTTGAGTTCCTCCAGGACTATGATTTCGAATTATTCTATACTCATGGGAAGGGGAACATTGTTGCAGATGCACATAGTAGGAGAACTGTTATACAACTTCTAGGTGAGGCGATAGAGAAGCTAACTGCTTTACAGATATCCTTTGTGGATAGTGATGGAGCAGCCTTTCTACAGTCTCTTATAGTCACTCCCCCACTTATTTAGAGAGTCATGGAGGTGCAACAAGGATATGCTGATTGCGAGACACGACGTGCTTAGATATCCACAGGCCAGGCAACTGATGGATTTTCTAAAGGTGACGAGCATGTAATCTTCTTTAGTGTATGTACCTTAGTACCAGTATCACTTCTGGATGAAGTATTGAGGGAGTTCCACAAATCCCCTCTAGCAGTATATCTAGTATTGGAAAATATGTACCAGGACCTTCGACGACAGTAGTGGTGGTAAGGTATGAAGACGAAAGTAGCAGATTTTGTCTCACTATGCCTCACTTTTCAGCAAGTGAAGGCAGAGCACCAGGTACCAGGAGGCTTTGTTTAGCCCTTAGACGTCCCAAAGAAGAAGTGGTATGGGATATACATGGAATTCGTGATGGGTCTTCCATGTACGTCCATGGGTAACAACTTGATTTTGGTGATCATCGATCTACTCACCAATTAGGCTCACTTCCTACCGATCAAAGATCAAGGTTCATTAAAGAGCTTGGGACACCTCTATGTGTAAGATATTATCCATTTACATGGTGTACCTTCTACAATTGTCTCTGATCGTAACAAATTATTTACTTCATGGCTATAGAAGGGGTTGTAGGAGGCTTTCAAGACATAGCTTCGCTTGAGCACCGCCTTCCATCCTTAGACAGATGGTCAGAGTGGGCAGATCATTCAGACCCTCGAGGACATGATGCATGCTTGTGTCCTCAACTTAGGTTGTAGCCAGGAGGATCACTTACCTTTGGCGGAGCTTGCCTACAACAACTAATATCTCTCCACCATAGTGATGGCCCCTTTTGAGGCATTGTACGAGCGACCTTGTAGATCACCCTTGTGCAGGACAGACCCAGGGGAGTCAGCTCTAGTGGGACCAGAGGTGGTACATGCTACCACAAAAAGGTTCATATCATCTAGGATAGGATGAAGACAGCACTAAGCAGGCATAAGTCATATGATGACATGAGATGGAGGCCTCTAGAGTTCAAGGATGATGACCACGTCTTTCTAGGGGTCTCAACTCGATGAGGCCTACAGAGATTAGGTTGAGTTGGACAGTTATCTCCGAGATTAATTAGACCTTTTTAGGTTCTTAGCAGAGTTGGCGAGGTGGCTTACCTCTTGGATCTTCCTCCTCAGTTTCACCAGGTGCATGACGTCTTCCACATATCATAGTAAAGGAGATATGTGCACAACCCTACTCAAATCAACGACCATGTGGAGCTGGACGTCGATGATGGGGTGACTTTTATGGAGGTTCCAGTGGAGAATGAGGATTGACAAGGGCGAATCCTACGTAGATGATGGATAGCACTGGTGAGTGTTAGCTGGCAGCACGGGAACCTCCAGGAGAGCACATGGGAGCGGGAGGCTCAGATGTGTGCTCAGTACCCCCAATTGTTCCCTTAGTTCGAATTTTTGTTTACGGGGACGTAAAGCCCTGAGGTGGTGAGAATGTAAATACCCCGAATTCCTGTGGAATTTGTTTTACTTAAATACATGGGAATTTTTCGAGCCCTCAAAAACTGACGGCACATGATTTTGAGGCCCGGTGTGCATGGAATCAATTTTTTAAGTTTTGTTTGGGTATGTTCAGTAAACATACGAGAAGGATTTAATAAATTTTGAAGCGGTCCTCAAAATTGAAATCTGAGGGCACCTTTGAACTTGCAACGCTGGTATTCGCTTAAGAAGAATTTCACATTGATGGAAATGAGTCAAGGATAGAAGTTAATTTTTGGGATTTCTTAAAAATAATAATAAAATAAAGTGTGCAACACTTTATTTTATTTTGACCTGCGAAGTAGGTGTTAGGTGGTTAAAACCTCCTCTTTGAAGTTGCAAGTGGGCCACCACACCATAACATCCCATGAGAGGTTATGGTGGTGGGTCCCACCTGAACTAAACCTCCCATGAGAGGATTAATGTGGTGGGGACCACACAGGGCTTAACCACCTATTAATGGGATGAGAGTAAAACCTCTCAACTCTACCTCATTAATGAGGGAGATCCTCTTGATTCCTCAACTCCCCATTTAATGGGGTGAAACTTCTTAACCACCCCCACTAAAATTTAGGCCAATCTCCCCTAATTAATTCATTCCTACCCTCATGAATTAATTAGGGGGAGCCTCTAGTTAATTAATTCTCCATGTGAATTCATGCTAATGACTAAAATAATAGGAAATCTATTATTTCTTTTGGGTTGGAATCCTTCATTGGGTGGAACTTTGGAAGAGTTGAGATAGGGAGAAAATATCCAAATGAAGAATAGAGAACACTCCATTGACGAAGAACACCGATCCTCTTCGACTTCTTCCCCGCACAACTACTGACGTGGAGCGTCTTACACGAGCAGACAAAACTCGAGTTTGGAAGTTCTTGACGGATGCGATGAACGACCATCCTCTTCATCTTCTTCCTACAACTCTATCAACGAATGACAAACGACAAAAAAAGGTAGAGAGGCTTACCTTTGTGATTTATCCCTTTTCTATTCTCATCATCATTTTAAAAGAAATCATGTGTGGTTGTAAATAATTTTTTTTCATCATTCCTACATTGATTAACGAATTGATACCACCCTAAAAACAGAGGTACGGGCCAAAACAACATGGACCGACCTCTCTTTCGATCTTGTTTATGTTGAACTTTCAGTGACGAAGCGACAACGAGGTGACGAAGGTGGCAATGACAAAGGCTGCGCTACCCGCGGCCTCCACGAATCGCACCACCCTGCGGTGCACCAATATCTCCAGCCAAACACAGATGGCCTACGCCGGCCTAAGCCATGCCAAACCAGCCTTCTCGGCCACCACTCGGCCACCAACCCGCGGCCTGCCCGCGGCCTGCCGGGCACCCCGCGTGCCTGCTCGCGGCCTGCCGCACCTTTCCCATCACCCCTCGCGTCCTTCTAGGCACCCCATTGGCCTACCCGCGCCGTTCCACTGCCACGAGTGGCCTCCTGGCACCCCGCCCGCTCCAAGCACGACCTCCTGGCGCCGTGCCCATGCCCCGCGCGGCCTCCTGGCGGCTTTCCCGCGCCCCGCGTGGCCTACCCGGTGCCTAGCCAGCATGTCTGGTGCCCTGCCATCCAGCCCCGCACCCCGCACAGCCTTCCCATTCCCTTCCAAGTGCCCTTCCAGTCTTCCTCATGCCCCACCAGCCTTCCCGCACCCCGCACGGCCTCCCAGCACCCTACCGACCTCCCGGGCTAAGCAGTCGAGCTGCTCCCCACGCAACGCTGGATGAACTGGCCCCAGTCTCCAGGTTGAGTTGCCTACGCAGCAACCTCTAGGCCAAACAGCCCTCATAGTCTACTGGGTTGGGCCTAGCGGACAGGTTCGACCAAGATTGGGTTGGGCCGAGTTGGTCTGACCGGGTCAGACCAGACCAGGGCCCACTACCGACCCTTTACTTTCTTTGGACATATCTCTGGCACAAGATGATCATTTGATGAACCGTCAGCGGTGATGGTTTTCTTGAAGCATGACAGTCCCTTTGAATATACCCCCTAGAGTTCGGGGTAATGTTGAGATACAGTCATGTTGGATTGTACACGAATCAAATAGGGCCCCCATGACTAAAAAGAATATAACTCATAGACCGGGCGTTCGATTGACGCACTGTCTGTTGCGTTGATACCCTTATGACGAGGCAGACCATTGAGATAAATCTACTTGGTACATCGTGGCAGTTGGAGTGTCGACCTTTAGCTCGTGGATTGGACCCTCCCAGAGATGAGATAGTGGAGTACAGAGACCTAGTAGCTGGCTGAGACTTGACGATTTCTTGATCTATTGGACTCAGAGTGATTCGACTAGCCCAGTGGGGAGCGACTGGTAGTTGGCGATAGTACCATGGCTGAGGAGCTCCTGGTAGTTGGAGGCAGACCTGCGGTACTCGATAAGAAGATTACCTCTGAATACTATTAGTGGGAGCGCCTGGTAGTTGGTGGCAAACCCATAGTGGGGAGCGCCTCTGCGTGAGCACGGAAGACCCACAATACCTGACATGAGGAGTACCTCAACAATCCATGGTTAGTGGGAAGCGCCTGGTAGTTGGTGGCAGGCCCACTGTACTCGAAAGAGGAGGAGTTATCCAGCATCCATGGTTTAGATTATGTGAATAAAAATCCTGGTTGAGATGAGTCGGTGAATTTTTTGTTTACCTTATGATTGAAATGGATTACACGATAACTTAGGTATATGTATGGGCATATTCCTATGTGTGGTTATCTATTGATTTTAGAAATTTTGTTTTATCCTTGTTGGATTTTTTATGTCCTTAAGGGTATCAAGGTCCCTATTGTGTATCATTATACTCACCCCTGCACGGGTTATGCCCTCACCTCGTTGTGTTGGATGCAGACGATGGAAAATGCTAACTAAGGATGAGTGGACAAGGACTGGATGGTACCCAGAGGTGGACCAAATGGTGTGACGGTACATGGAGTAGACAAATAGAATGGAGTGTTGTGGTGGCTATCTGTACCTACCGTTCAGGTAGGATTCATGGTGGATGGTCTAGGTGATGCTCTTCACCTTTCAGCTGTTTTTTCCCTTTTCAGTTGTACTTGTACTTTACAGTTGGGCTTGTATTTCTGCCCCCTTTACATTTTAGCACTTCTTTTGTATATAGTTTTACATTGTGTGTTCCTTCAAACATACTCTGTTGTTTGTTTTTATAATTTATAAATGCAATTCATTCTCAGTTTTACGGATTTATGCCTTTGTTGTAAGTCTCCAGCCCCTGGCCTATGGAAGAGGGTTGGGGTAGTCATGGTATGCGCCCCGGGGGACAGTTCTTAAAATCATGGGGAATAATTTTAAATATAAATTTTAATTTTCTATAAATTTAATTTCAAAAACATGATTACCTATTTTCAATAATCATAATTTAAAATTTATAATAATATAAACTTTTATTTTGACCCAAATTAGTCTTTAAATCGGTAAACATTATTTACTGTGGTTAATGTAAAAACAGATTTACATGGGGTCAATATAAAATGATAAGGGTTAAAAAAAGTCCCAAAAACATATACAAAACACATTTAATAGAATTATTTTAAGACTTTTTACATCTATTTATCATAATGGACAAATTTTTATCATTTTGTAATTATGAAAATGTTGATGTATTTGAATATTTTCAAAAAATTCAAGTGTGGTACTCAGCTCACCTATAAAAATCCACCCTCTATCCTCTCTTACTAAAAAAACAATACACCTTTTAATAGGAAAATACCTATAAAAATAATCTAAAAATCGAATATCTCATCCCAGAACACTAATTTTTGAAATAATACCTCCTTGGGAGGATTTTGGTGAAATATTAATGGGGATACCTGATGAAGAGGTAAAGTTTTTTAACATGAATATTTTTATTAATTATTACTCCCCCTCTATAATGTAATATCAAAAAATGATGATATAATAATATAATAATAATACACGTATTGATATGTTTTTTTGTATAATTTCATGTCCAACAACAACAAAAAGTTCCAAGAATAGGGTTAGAAAATCATCATTTCGGTGTACGATAGACTACCTTTTCACAAACAAATGTTATTCCTTTTTCTGTTACTACATCTCATGGTCAGGCAACATGAAATATTTAAAGTATATATTTATATATATGAAATTATTAAAAAAATAATTAAACATTAGACATTATATCATATATAAAAGATTACATTACATTTCTTAATAGATATTATAATGTTGATCATGTGTAAGCGGACTACCGACTCATGAAGCGATGGAATTTTATTTCACTAACTCAATCTATTAATGATGATCATGATAAATTTAATTAATATATGATATATACATGAAATTATAGTGATATTAAAAAATTATTTTACATTCTAAAAATATAATATTTCATTTTCATTATTACAATGAAATATTATAATGTCACTTGTGTATGTGTGGACTACTGCCATCTTGAAGTGATGTGACTTTATTCCCATCACTACAAAACATGAATGATATATATATATAAGTATATTAAATGAAATAATAAATAATTAATGTTATTATTATCATTATTTAATTATAATATATTTCATTCCCCATTTCCATAATGACTATTGAATAATTGAAACATTACTCATCCGTACGTACGATATTCAATCTCCATGATGACAATTTAATACATTTTTCAAGAAAAATTATTTAATTATTTATTTCTAAATTTTAATTTGTTCATAAATTTGAATTTTTTTTATTATTCCTGAAATTATGGAACTATATAATATGAACAATAACCCAAACATTCCCAATAAAATAGAAAATTAGTAAATAAGACAATTGACACATAAATCAATGAAAATAATAAAATGTTATTAATGAACGATTGTTATTATTTTAAGAAATTGTTATGTTTGATATTTTAAATATTATAAAAAATATGGAATATTCTATTAACATTTTAAATACTAATATATAAGAGGTTGAATCAAGGTCATCCAAAATAAATCATTAGGTAAGGGATTCTATCCAAATTTCCTTTCATTGAAGAAACATTTTATGTTATGCACCAGTTTATTTTATATGGTTTATATATTACACATTTTATATGTAATAAAATTAAAAACTCATTCTTCAGGGTATATTATGGTTCAATTTGAATAATTTCAGCCTTTTGGATTTCTATTGAATGTTACCATATTGAAAAGAACTTCAGCTCAATTCCCCTTTATTGATACTTTTTTAATTGTTGTGCATCTAATTTTCTATATATGGTGTACATACTATCTCTTTGAAATGTAAAATTATAATTACTTAATAAATAATTGTATTTTAGTTTTAGTTGTAATTATTTCTACCAAGGTGTCTTGACTTAAATATTACCAAGTGGTAAAGAATTATATAACTATTTTTTAATGTTTTATATTACTCTTTAATGTACTTTGATTATATAAGATTATGTGTGTAGTTACTTTTGAATATATATTTATATAAATTTCAACTTTTTTAATGCGTATTTAAATTTGATACGCATAATCTATTCATTGGATAATTTTCACATCAATATTATGAAATTTTAAAGGATTTATTTAACAATCACATTATAATAGATTGTTTTTATTATTGTAATTTAGGTAATAGAATTTATTTAATAATTTTATAATAAAAACAATAGTTTTATTATTATATTTTTATTAATGAATTTTTCAAATAATTATACAATATTCCCACTCTTTTGTAATTAAAATAACTGTTAAATAGTTTTCAATAAACACCAACTTCATTTATCTATTCAGTCAGAAATACTTTCCTTCTAGATACTTCATTTTCTAAAAATGTTCTCAAATATGTTTTTTATCCATTAAAAATGACTTATTATATATTTTGTTTAATAATTTTTACTCTATAAAAAATATTTTCAATGGAATATTGATATCGTTTTAAAAACAATTCACATTTGAATTTTACCTAAAAGGTGAATCGAATTTTCATTTTAATATATATGGAATAAATTTAATTTCAAGCCATAATGAAATCTAAAATGTTTTTTATATTTTTATATAAATTTATAATATAATTTTTTAGAAAACAATAAAATTAATTTATAAATTTTTTTTAAAAAATTATGGTTCAAAATTAAATTGATATTTTACACATAAATATTTTTAATGTTATTTTCAAGTGTTTATGTCGATAAATTAAATGAAACATTATTCTTACACCAGTGGAAGGATATTGTGTTGATTCTTTACTCATTCTTCCTATGGAAATTTTTTTATAATTTTGAATGGTAATAGTATTGAAACTCACATTCATGGATCATTATTGTTGTTTATGACATTACCAAAAAATTATTCACTTTCCTTTGACCAATGTAAATTGAATTTACCATAAATATCCATATAATTAATTATGATTTGATTGTTTTTTAAATAATATATCATTTCTACATATGATTTATTATATGTAAAGTTATTTTTTCCTAGGTAAATATTTATAAATTCATATTATTTACTCAATAAAAATAATTGAGGACAATGAACATTGTTTATAACATTAACTTATTATTTTATATATAAGGAATTATTTTCACATGTAATTAATATTTAGGTCCTGGTTATTGATGGACCCTTGATTCATTAGATGTATCATGAGATGAATCAGATAGATATTGATAGTTAAATGGGTTTCCATTTATATATTTTAAATTATCTTGATTGTAGATATTGAGGATGGAATTATTTGGTTCCTACGACATGAATTCTGATAACCAATCCATTTTATTTATTAAAATTTCTATTTTTATTATCTACAATATTTTTATAGTTACATTATCTCTTCATGCATATCATTCATGTTTTTTTGATTAAATGAAAATTTTAGTTATTTAAATTTATATAATAATTATTCCTTATATTTTTATGATATCATGGTATTTATTAAATGAAATTTGTTTTTATAAATTTAACATTACATTGATTATACTAGTAAATTTTTTAATTTGAATTTTTTAGATATTTTCTTTCCAATATTGTTTATTCCTTGTTGTTTATGATTGATTTTTTCATGGTAGACTCCATTAAACATAGATCTTGCTAAAAATTTGAGCATTTCATTTTTTGTCATGAATATATGATGTGTAATATTTTTTATATGCAAGGATATTTTATAGTTTATAATTCTATTATCAAATAAAATATTTCATAATTTTTATCATCAAAAATAATTTAGATATCATACATGTATAAAACTTACCAAGACTATTAAAAAATTTAGTCATTCATGATGGGATTCCTTGTATATTAATACAATACAATAAGTCAGACATCTGTTGTAGTTTTCTAGGGATTGGTTATATGCATCAATATTTTCATTTTGAATCATCCCTCCTATACAGTTTGGGTTACATGGTTTTGGGAAAACATTAAGGGTGTTATATTTAGATAGGTTTCTTGGTAAAATTTTATAGCACAATTTTCTTGGATATTGTAATTAATTTTTTTAATCATTTTTATTACAGGATAACATATGTCAGAAGCAAGGAGCTGTGTCATATTTCATGGTTGGTGTAAAGATGTATATCATTCTAATAAAATATTTCAAACTATGGTAATTATTATTTTTATAGTTACCACAATGATTCTTAAGTAGTGTGTTCCAACTATAAAAGAGTTTTATACCTGGAATTGACTTACAACCTGAGTAGTGAATAGATTGTAAACTATTATAAAAAAATTTGTTGGTCATTAAAATTGTAATGTTTTCTTCTTATCCCTATTATCATTTAACCCATTCCCTCCATTCCCCCATATCCATCATTCACACACCCTAGTAATGAAAACCCATACAATTTAATTTTTCCCTTTATTTTTGGTTATTTTGGGTATTCTTTCTTTCATTTCATGGGGTCTGATTCGGATCTCATCGACGAATTGTGAAATTGGATGGTTTTAATGGGGATTTTAGGTAATCCTTCTAGATTATATTGCATTATGGTATATTTTCCCCATCGTATGAACATTTAGATAAATACATTTTATGGAGCTGGTTTGGGAATTTTTCTTGGACCTCTAATGAGAGTCTAGATGTGGTTTTATTTTAATATGAATGCTGATTCCTCATGAGGGTTGATAATTATTGTATTGAATTGGACGTTCTCAAATGAGGTTTTTTGGGCAGTGACTAAATAGAGTAACATAACTCTTGAGGTAGGTGGTCCCAAATTACATCTCTAATGGAATTATTAATTTTATGTTTTACATTAGATTTTTTCCCATCATGAGGGTGATCGAACCCTCTAATAAGTGATTTATTTTATTAAAATTGATTTCCTTTGTCTGAGAATAATGATGTTCTAAGGCTATGAGGATCCAATGGAAATGGATTGATTCTTTATCCATTGATTATTGACGTATTATTATAATATTATAGCTTGATATATAGGGAACACATAAGGATGTTCACTAGATTTATAAATATAGTATCCTTGAGCCAAGGCCCCTTGTTTTACCCAATGTATATGTATGTGAAAAAATTATATGGATGGAATATGAATTGGTAATGCGATAAACATATGATTATTTTCTACCTTAATGATAGGATAAGACCATTGGGAGAATTTTCCTCCTCCACTGAGGTGTGATTTAACCTGATGGGTTGACCCTGAGAAAATTGTTTGGTCATATTGGGTGTGAAGACTGAATGTAGTTACTTGGAAAGGGAATTTTCAGAAATTCATATCCCTTGTGAATTCTATATAAGATAGTAATGATTCCATAATATGACTTTCATATTATTTTTAGTCATTGTTCCCTTCATGTGACATGTTATGTCTTGTGAGAAGAATTTAGATAAGTGGAAACTGATGGGCTATTATGACTAAGATGAGACCTTGGGGACCCCATTTATAACACTGGATACATTTTGACCGTAGAGTGAGATGAGATGAGATATGTAAAAAGATGATCATGTGGTTAACTATAAAACCTCTGTTGAACATTGGGTTTGATTATAGGTATTTACAACGATGTTCATATTTGAATAGGCTACACATCCAAATGAAATGAGTTACCTAAGATAACCTCAGAGGAATCCACCATTGGTGTTTATAATTCCTAGACACCCATTGATACCTTGGATCTAACCTCCAAACCTACTATTAACACACATTATTAAGCAGGATTCATAGGAACACACCATCAGGCCAGATGAACTGAATTTCATGGAATACTTTGAATCATCTTTTTCACATAAATTTTATATATATTGTGTTTTAATGGATATCATGGTATTGACTATGGAGACAAATATTTAAATTCATGTCTCTACTGAAGCCACAAAGGAATTATTGGGTTGATTTATTATTAAATTTAATTTATGTTAGGTAATCACATATTTATCTTAACATTCTTGTAAGAAATATCCCCATGACTCTTAGAAATACACCATGAGACCAAAAAAATGGGGTTTCCATATATTCCATGGAATTAATTTTTATCCTAATAAAAATATGATATATTTATTAAAATTTATGGAAATAAATCATTTATTTAAAATTTTTATAATTAATCTGATGATAGGGAATTAGTTTATTCCCATTACACATTAGATTTCCTTGGACACAATCCTAGGAATTGGGATTTGGATATGATATGAGTTTCAATGATTAATTTTAATTCTTAGAAACTTCATGGTATAAGAAGAAAATGTTTTGGGTTTTTCTTGGGTGTTATGCAGTACTGGAGGATTAATAATGAATATTTATATGTTCTTATTAAATTTTATTTATTAATTATTTTAGGCATCCCACATGTACAAAAATATTATTTTTATCTTATCTATATGACTAAATTAGTGGTCCCCAATTTAGTTGTACTCTCACCCATCTAAATATACAACGGAACTTTGGTACCCAAGAAGACTTTCTCAATCGTAGTTATAGGTTGGGATGAGGCGGGGGATTAGATCATTCATCTACACATATTCACTAATATTATATATCAATATTATCAAATGATCAGTTATAATATTAGGGGAACATATATTTTCAATATTTCATTCATTTAATATATATGATATTCCATGTGAGTGATTAGAGTTTGTATAATAATATATTTGTGTGTAATTTTTAATTAGTAGATATGTTTTATTATTTTTTGTACTCTAATTACTTTTTTTCTTTACATTTTTATAATTTATCTTTTTATTTAACATTCTGTTATGTGGTTTCAAGTCTCCCTATTTTACTAACCCTGAAGCATTCATCTAGTCAATATACTCTAACACATAGTGATGCATGTATGAGGCTACATTATTTCCTAATTAATTTATTTTTCATAGTGAACTATGTTGGGATGTTAAAAGGATGTATTACAGACATTACTATGTCTAATTTATGGATTAGATTATAGTTTCTTCCATAATTTTTTGGATATGGTAAACATGTGATATATGAATGAGTTTTTTATTTTTATGGATATTAGACAGATGCACCAAAAACAATTTTTAATTTGGATTATACATTACAAGGGATACTATATTTGTATTCATGGATTTATATTTTAATATTATATATTATCATAAGTTTTGATTCAAATTTGACTTTTGTTTCGTGAACTATGCTTATTTTTTTGGACTGATATATAATTAGAAAGAGTTCGGTGTTAATTCATTGTATTTTATATATATTTTTCTTAAGACCTACGTTTGTTTCTTTGGATTGATATCAATGAAAATATGATTTGTTTTCTTAATTTTTTAACAACAACATATATAGTACTTTCCCATATAACCTAGAGTGGTATTGTACACATATTGAAAAAATATTTTTGTTTTTATGACATGTAAAGTTGATTTATGGTGACATATTCGATGATTATTACTATAAATTCATTTTGTAAATGGGCGGGATTGTGACCCTAGTGCGTCAATACTGAAATTTGATAAGTTTTTGATCATCTCCTAGTGGGTGATCCTGATTTTGTTATTAAAAAAACTAAATCGGATTATATATATAAATTGTTAGTAACAACATATATTATGATTCCCCAGGTAGCTTATTGGTGGAATTTTAAAACTAAAGAAGGTAGTGATTAGATTCTCGAAATTGATCATGAAATGAGGATTTCATTACATATGAATATTTTGATGGATGGTAATTTGATACTCAAAGGGGTGATTCATTAGTATATAGGATCGATAATGATTAAACTAAGATCATGATTCTCAAGGGGTAGTCGCATGTTCGGAGTCTGAGTGAGAATCGATTCCTTAGTAGGATTATGACATAGCATGTGATGATTTGTGTTTATATATGTGAGAACACTAGGGTTGGATTTTTGTCCCATGAGTATCCATGGGACAATTATATGGGAATACAAAGAAGTGGAATTTGAGATACAATTTACATGATATATGATATATAGGCTTGGTGGTCGGGCATACTTCTTTGAAGGACATATCAGGATGTTCATCGGCCTAATAATTTTAATGGGATGCATTGTGACATATAAGGGTACACCACTGAAAGGGTTAGACTAGGCTTGTGATATCATTTAGAAACAGAATCATAGTTCTGTTCTTTGAGTAATGATATTAGTGATCATGAGGTTGTAACAAGTATACAGAATACATACAGATTTCCAAGTGTTTTTATTAGAATTTCACTAAGAGTGTTTGTTATTATTATATCATTGATCAATATTGAGTTCATAAATAGTCAAGTACCTAACTCTCTTGATTTCCTATATTTTAACAGTGGAATTATTGTACATATTTTATTTTGGAATGATATTTGAATGGTGGGAGATCATAAAATAGAAAATAGAATATGTGATATTCCATAATAATAAATTGCGGTAGTGATGGAGCCTCAATATGGATGATTTACAATTCATGTATCACTATTAGTGATTTAGGTGGATAAGACTTGGTACGCTGACATATTACTCAGGGGATCATGAGTAAGATTTTAGGATTGGGTGGTATAAGAGTTTATTCTTGATGGTTTGGTAAAAATAAACACTATATTCATAGGTTAACTATCATACTCATTTTAATTTTCGATCAGCGATTAGTAAAGAGTGTTCTAGATACTAATGAATTTGGTGATATTATGTAAGGATTCAGTTCTTGGGTATTGATGGAATTATAATTTCTCCTAGTAGAGATGGATTTCATTATAATTGTGTTAGGTGTGGAGGAACAATTGATCCTAGAGTTGATCGAAGTATGATATTAAATGAAATAATGTGAACATTTCATGAGAGTAATATTACACCCAAATAAATTAGTTTATTAACACTATGCATGATAGTTTTTGATACATGAAACACCATGCTTAATAAAACAATGATTTATAATAGAAACGTTATTATTTAAATTCAATTATTATAACCACACTATTAGATTTTCGGGAATGTATTTGAATATCATCAGTATAATATATATATATATATATGTTCACTGAATACAACAATATTGATTAATTTCATAGTAATATCTATTAAATTTTGAATAAAAAATAATTGATTCATATATTGTTAATCATAGTAAAAATTTAAATGACTCATTTTATTATAAAATATAGTTTTATTTTTTTAATATATGTTTCATTTAGAATTTGATGGTATTTTATTTTGAGAATAAGATTTAGGTATAATAAAATTTCTATATACATTAACTAAGGAATAATCATTCATTCACTGATATTCAGTTAGTAAAAATTAATGATAAATCCATTTGATAGTAATATGAAATTTTATTTAAATATTATTTATATGTATTTAATAAATTTTTACCTATATATATTCAATTAATAAGTATGGATTAATTATTTTCATTAATTTTATTGATAATATATTTACTTAAATAAATTAATAGTTATATAATGGTTTTACTATGGAAATGAATTCTAATATTATTTTTTTACACTTTGAAAATATCTTTTCTTAGAATGTGATTTACAGGTCCCTATGAAAGGATAATCAATTATTAAAAAATTTAGAAATTTTATTTGTTAAAATTAACTTAATCATTTATTTTATTATATCAAATTTTTATTTAGGTGAATTTCATGTATGTTTTATAACATTTTTATTTTTGAGTGAATAGTGAACAATAATGACTCAACAAATAAGAATACTTTTATTCCATCAAAGTATTATAAGAATAACATGAATGTTTTTGAAAAAATTTATAAAAACAATTATTCATATAATTTCTTAATATTAATCATTTAAAAATATAATGTTAAACTAATATATCTAGGTTTATCCTATTGAAATTCAATTTAAGGTTCATATTTAATTAAATATTATATTTTCGTTATTCAATTTTATTCAACTATTAACTAGGTTAAATTAAATTTGGGATTGATTTGAAATAAAAATAAATACCATTTTTGACATAATCCAATTCATTCCATCGGAATAAACATTATTTATTTTTTTATTTAAAATAATATCTATGTTTGAAACAGGTATTTTTTGAAATAGTTTTCAATATATTTTTTTAAAATATATTAATATTATTCTTTTAAAATTATATTAATTTTAAAATTATAAATTTATTATATATTTTTATTTCTTAAAATAAATTTTAGTTTATTAGTTGATCGAAATTTTTTATAATAATTATTAAGAACCCTCATAAATATTTATCGCCACGGTAAAGGGTAATTATGATAAAAAGAATTAAATAATGGGTTAAGGCTTAAATATAATAATAAATACTTTATTAAATATATTTTATGGTAATATCTTTACCATAGCCTTATTATCTTTAAAATAATTGAAATTCAGAGTAGTCAGACATTATTAAGGGATGTATTTTAAAATGTAGTTTCAATTAATTAGATGTTCTCCATAAACCTCACATATAAAGAGAAACCAATTATCCTCTATTATCAAAACTTGTTTAAGACATATAATTACCAATCCCTACACATATATAACCCCAAATTCATGGGTTCACCAAAATAAAAATTCAAGATGGATCAAGGTGTAATCCAAAGAATATTCCTTAATGAAAGTCTATGTGGTCAGTGAGATTTTTTCCAAGGTACATTATTCAAGAACATAATCCATGTCATCAATAACAATAATAAAATATTTAAATCAGAATATCTTTCATTCTAGGATTTAATAGGATTATTTTACACCCATTTAATCTATCCTTTTCATCTTATTGAAAATGAAAACATTAAACATGTGTACATACAGACTACCTTCTCAAAAAAAGTGTTGTGCATTATCTTTCATCACTAGATCACTGGATTAGTAAGAATGATTTAATTAATCAATATATATAAATTTTATGAGAATATTAAGATTCTATAAATATCAAATATAATATACTTTCAGACCCATCAATTTTTTTTGTAAAAGTTGTCATCTTTTGTGCATACATGTGGATTACTGACTCATCTAAGTGAATTGATTAGTTTTTCATTTATAATTCAAATGTATAGTCATAAATATATATTTAAAGAATATGTGTAATATCTATGTTAAAAATATTTTTTTTAAATATAATAAATAAATATTTAATTCCATTCTAACTATTAGGGAAATGAAAACGTCATCATGTGTGTGTAAACTACCACCACTATGGACAACATATTTTATTTTTCTATTACCACCATTCGTGGATAAATAAAAAATTCATTCATAAATTTATCAAAATTATTGTTTTTCCATTTCCTAAAACATTTATACATGGTCAATCTACTGATGTAATTGTATAAAAATCAATCGAACAACATTATGTGGTAAACATGAGAAAAAATAATTCACTGAAAAATATAAAATTCTAAAAAAGGACCATAAAAACATAATATGGATGATAAAGTCTACTAAAAATGTATTTGATAAACATAAATTTATTAATATGGAGTATATAAATAATTTTATCAATTAAGAATCGATGTTATGGATTTTTTACTCAATTTTATTCTAATGGAATATATTTAATATAATGCACATTATGTCAATTATATGATGTACATACTTCCCCTTTGAAATATTATATTATATATTAATATTTATTTATGTTATTTAATGATTCAATTTTTGTTTTTACTTTATTGGGATTTTTATTCAAAAGATAATAAATCCATATATATTAATTTTACATTCTCACTCATATATGACATTGTTCATGATTATATTCAGAGTAGTATAATTATTAACTATTTATATTCCTAAACACCATAAATTTTCCCTACTATGATTATTAATAGAGTTTCAATATTTCCATCAAATATTTCCTCTATTTTTGGTGGAATAATTCCTCATGAAAACTCAACTATATTTTCTATCTTAGGAAAAAAAGATATTTCATCAATATCCATTATCATATATTTGTTTTAAGGATTTTTTTAAATGATTGGTAAGATTATTTTTCTACTAAATTTAAAAATCAATAAAATTGATAAAATCGAATCTTTTGAATGTATTACGAATAATTGGATTTTTAATTTCCAAAAAGTATTGAAGGTAAATTTATTTTTAAAAAATATTACATGAATATATTTTCCTATCACCATATCAATTATTTACTCTCTAGATTTCTCCATATTCTTCTGTTGTTTTTAAAATAAAATATATTGTCTAATTTTATGAGAATTATTTGTTTTTATATTAATATAAAATAGTTTTTTTCTTAATAATTATTTACAATTAATATTATGTATTTTACCTTCAACTCCAATTTCTTTATAATAAATTTTAAATATTATATTATATTTCAATTGATACGTTAAATTTATCTTAACCCCTAGTTATTATAGTTTAAATAGGATTTATAACATCATTTTTACGACTATGTTAGAAAGGTTTTAAAGAATTTATTATAATGTATCACTTATTTTTTCCACTTTAATTCTAAAAAACCATTATATTACATGAAATAATAACTTATTATGAATTGATGGTATTATATTATCCATTTTTTATGTGGTTTACTCACCTATTAGTTTATAAAGAATAATCTCATTCACATAAATATTCTTTCACTATAATTTTTCATTTTGGAGTATATTAAATTGTATACTCATTGTTATTTATATTATGAACTTGAAAATTATTTTTATGAATAGAATTTCACTTACTTGGGAATTATATATGTTAAATATTTTTGATTCAACACAAGTATTAATATAATTATAAACAAAATAGATTTTATATTATATTATTAAATAAATATTTAATTTTTTAATTATTAATATATTATTGATGGGTTGGGACATTTCATTTTTCCCCTGAATTCATCAGTAGGTCACATGAGACAAATATAATGGGTATTTATTAGTATCTGATGGTCCTAAAAAAGGTAAATTTATTCTCACATGTCTCTAATAGAATTTAATATTTCTTATAATAATACATGATTTTATGGTTCATTATTTCATTGAATAAGGATTTTATGATATGGTCATGGTGTTCGACATTATTCATTATCCTTATTAAAATTTCAATAATTATTAACCATGAAATTGTTTTATTTTCTACAGATATATATTGAAGCTTATGTTATTTTTTAAATGGAATATATATTTATTATTTTTCTTCCATAATTTTTATACCTAATGTATTCATTATATCCTCTATTATAAACATACATCATGGAGTATCTTGGACCACCATTTATTGTTTTTAAAATCAAATATAGATGTGGTGTATGAATCTAGTTTCCAAGACTGCTAAATTGATCGATCCTTCATGGTGTGAAACCCTGTATCATGTACCAATGTAATAATATAGACACATGATTCGTGTTTCTATAGCTACAGTTTCAGTAATGGGTATTAAACGATGATCTGTAAGACCCATTGGAACTAGATTATGGAAAAACATATCTAGAATGATCATTATGATAAACCCCAATAATTATCAATAATATTTAGGTATATATCTTCTATAAAATAATATTCATGATATTATATTATAATTATGTGTGTCTCATTATTTATATATGAAATCAAATAGATAAATGAGAAATCATATCATCACATGTAGAAAATGTTTAAATTGTCCATATTAGCTTGTCAATACAATGAGAGTTGGAGTTAGGCAGATCATGGAATGATTAGTGAAAATAACCTAATATAGGATAAATAATAATGATCATATAGATAAAAAGGGTTTTCCACAAAGTGATTAACCAATTTTAGTTAATAATATATTTTTTAATTATACATCATTTAATAGAACTAATAATCCCTTGGTAATAGATAAATTGATTTCTTCCATTCTAAAACATTTTTAGCCTCGGGAAGTAAAGAAAATGAAAAGGTCAATCTGTAAGTACATTTTATAAAAGGAGATGAGGATTAAATATTTTAAATTATTCATTATACAAAAGTGGGTGAGGGGATATTTGGAATGGAATTTAAAACCCTTGAGGTGATTTACTACATGAAATATATTTCATGAGAAAATAAGGCTAATGTAAAATAAAAACATTAGAATTTTTTATTAAGTGAATAGTAATGTGTTATTGAGTTTGAATAAAACATTATGAGATTAATAGGGAATGCATGAGACTATCCAAAAAAATAAAAAGTAAGATAGATTATTTATTTGAATGAATTTATTTGATACTCTAAAAGGAATTATCCTATACAACTTTTTAACGCATGTGGATACGGTAGAAATTTTATCAAGATATATAAACAATTCATTAATTCATATATCATCATATTAAAACATGATAAGAAATGGATAACTATGAAATAAAGAAATCAATATGAGGAATATGATACGGGAAGGGAAAAACATCATTTTTATGATAATCGTGGAAAGGGACACCATAGTAACTTTTTAAATTGAATTTATGTTTGTTGAATATGTAATGGTAAGGTCTATAAAGCTTAAATATTCAGAGAAATGTGAGAAATTTTTATTATTCAATGTATCTATTATTATAATATTGGCAACAATTACCGAAAATGGATTCAGAATAAATAATTTACTTGATAATTTTATTGTGGTATTTATTGATGTTATTTTGGTATATTAAAGATGAGAATAATATTAGATGAATATTTTCGGAATCATTTATGGGTCTCCCATGAGAATGATTTTATATGATACATTTACTATTTATGAATTTTGGAATGAGAATATTTCATTTCATAGAAATATTTTTTTTTCAATAATGTAATATTTATTGATGTTTATAATTTATGGCAGACCTAAACAGTAGTATGTAATATTTAGGGTTACTTTTTGTTTTATAGTAAGGTTATTTATAGTAAATTTAGTTGAATTTATTATCATAATGTATAAATATTTGGTCGACCATGTCCTAAATGGTTTAAGAAATTGATTATTAATATTAACTTAGGTTCTTATTATTGAGATATTAGATATTAGACCATATTTTATGGGGTAACATTATAGAATATATTTTTTACTTATACTGATAAATTTTACAATTTTAGTAAATGAATATAAAGTAGAAGAATCATTAATCAGAAAATAATTCAATCAATGAATAATAATATCTCTTAGGAGATAGTAAGATCACTTAAAAGATGAATTTAGTTCTTCATGGCTGAAAAAATCATCCTAATCATTCATTATTTTTAAATAAGAGATAAATTTTTAGTTGAAAACTAATTACCATACAACCAATGAAATAAATCAAGAAAGTATAGTTTCCTATAATTAATCATAAAATGGAAGATACATTTTTCATGTTTTGTTTGCAATATATCACCTAACTATCCTGATTTGATACTAGGAAAACATTCACAAATAGAATTATTATAAAAGAATATATATTTTTCATGAAATATATTTTTATGAAATAATAATATTCTATTTCCAAATGTAGAAATTATATTTCATAGAATAATATTTTATTATATACAAATATTATAAAAAATTATTGAATGTTAAATGGAATATATTTCTCTAAATAAGATAGAATGTAAAACCAAAAAATATTAGTTTATGAATACTATATATGATAGCAAGGGATAAATGAAAAACTGAGATTATGTGCACATGAATATTCTATTAAAGAATTATATTCAATATATGATTGTTATATCCTAGTCAGTTGATTGGTGATTATGAGTTGGGGTAATCACATTATAAAATATATGTAGAAAAGTTTTCATATTACAAATATAATGATTAATTATTATGTAATAACTAATTATTGTTTAATGATAATAACTAAATCATAAAAGGTGATAAATATTGACATTTTAAATATGTCATTTTTTTTAAATATGGGTTTATTTATATTATATTTATTTTATTATAAAGATAATATATTCATTATTTTAAAATTATATTTTTTGAAATTATATTTTTATAATCTTAGAAAAATTAATAATCATTCATACATTTATTATTAATATTTTTATAAATGATAATAAAATATTTAGATAGTAAAATAGTGACATTCTTAAGAAAACTGTTATAAATATGTAATGTTTTTTTATTTTAATTAGTTAAGTTAATAAATATTTATAAATTTTTAAAAGAAATTTATTAATAAAATAATCAACAAAATAAACTATTAGTAATTTAATCAGTATTACTATGTAATGAATGATTACAAATTATTTTTATGTTTCAAAAACAATTCTTTGCACAGAAATTGATTTTACACATTATATGAAAATATTAGATTTATTTCATTCACAAGTTGACTTTTTTTATTTTATGAACCTAATTTTTTAGTTAATCTTATCTGTATTTGAATAGGTTTAAATTTATGTGTTTTTTAGAAATATTTTTTTTTCAATAAAGAAAAATATTGTCTCTAAATTTTTTTTCACTTTTATGACATTAACATGACATAATAATAAATTGAAAACTTTTGAAAACTTTTTAATATAATATATATATATATAATATGTAATTTAGTTCATTTATAAATATATAGTTGTTGTTAGAAATCAATATTTTAAATTTTGGAAATCTAATTAATGTTTTTAAACTAATAAAAATAGTCATTGGTCATTATCATTTAATCGGGTGTTCACAACCGCAATTTATATCTTATTTAGTCCATAATGGAAAATAATAATGCTTATATTTAATTTAATCATAATAATTCCCTTTTAATAAAAATTATAATTTCTTTTTCTAGAAAAATTTATTATTTTTTAAAATTTAATATTTTTAAAAAATAATGATCTATAGATTTATATTTAATGAAAATTACACTACATCGTAGAATTTTATTTTTTAAAATTGATTAATTATTTTTAATAGAAAAAAAATTATATACTAATATAATGTTAAATTTTTCCCTTATTGAATAGTAACCATGCCGAAAATTTATCACCACAGTTAAGCATAAAATGCATGAAAATGGTCAAAATAAAGTAACAAAACATCAATATAACAACAAAAAGATTCTTAAATATCATTTATTTTTTTTATTTTTTTATTATTTATATATTATTTTAGAATTTAAATATTTATAACCCCATAAATTGATTAACACATATTTTTTTGTAACAATGGATCAAGTACTTATAATTTTTTCACCCACCTAACTTATAAAAGATCACCTCATCTCATCTTTTATCCACACTTATTATCCACATAGATAAATAAATAACCATCATAATATATTCAATTTTTTTCTAACCATATATTTATGGTCACGTAAAATTACATCTTCAACAAAGGTTAAGTTATATGATAAAGGATATTACCAAAGGAAGATGAATATGTAATTACAAATCCATTTTTTGTTCATTTCTTCTTAATCCTCCTATAAATGTTCAATAATAATTCTATCATTATTACATAATATACTTATCATACAAATATGATTATATTTTAATGGTATATCTATTGGGTATCTCATTTCCAATCTATGTAAAATGAAAAAAAATGTCTTATTTGTACATATAGAAATTTTTTTCCACAAAACAATGTTTATCGTTTTCCATCACATCCTGACGTTTCAAGATAAAATATTTAATTAATGAAAAGAAATTATATTTATTAAATGACAATAATTTTGGAAATAAAATATATTATATAGCTTTTTACCCTCCCAACAGTTGGAAAATTATAATGTCACTTGTTGAAATATGTCGACTACCACCCCCAAGAATTGATGTGATTTATTATTAATATATGATTTACATCGATGTTCATAAGGATATATATAATTTATATACATGATATTAATGAAATAAAATAAAATCTAGATAGATTATGAATTACTTACTTTTGTTCATTTGCAATCAGTAGGAAAATGAAAACATCACCATGTGTATATGTGGACTACCTCCTCCATGAAAAATATATTTGGTTATTGTATTACCACATCGCACAAATGATTATAAAATATTAGATAATGATTAAAAACTATAATCATGATATTTTTAATATTCTAGATATGATGGTACAATTTCATAAAATCATTAACCATGGTCAATATACTAATAACATTTCTTGTAAATTGACTAAAATACATTAATTGTTCGATGTAAGAAATAATAATTAAACTAATGGACGTCAAATTTTTATTAAAGGACCCTGAAATTAAATATAAATGAAAAATGTTCTTTAAAATGTTTCAATTAAATTTAAAATTTAAATTCCGGAGGGTATAATGAATATGATCAACGAGGGATCTAGTGTAATGATTTTTCATCAAAATAATAGTCCATTGAGATATAATTAATATTATTCAAATAATGAATTAAATATGTCATATATAACAACAAAATTCCATATTTTTCAATTAATTAATCATTATTCATTTCATTTAATTTTTCAATTCATGTTCTATCTATTATGGTGTTTTCATTAAATTGTAATTAAATTTGATGGTGTTTATTTTTTAATCTCACTCTAATTCAGGTTTTATTGTGTTTAAGTGTTCATTGTAAGGAATTATATGACCTTTGTCTTCTTAAAACCTAAATATTTTCTTCAGGTCCTTTTATTTCTAGAGTTTTTATGTTTTTCTTCCAACTATTCTTCCTTGTGTATCAAAATATTATTTTTATGAAATATTGTCCCCATTTTCTCTTTTAGGTCCGGAATATTTGTCTTCTATATCCATATACATAAATTTTTTATGAATATAAATTATTGATAATAGTGCTTTTTAATTTATTTGAATTAATATTAAATGTTTTAAAATGAACATTTTCATCATTTTTCAAACATGTCAGAATTGTCTTATTATAAAATAGTTAATGGAATATGTTTAATAATATATAAAAATGAACATATTTTCTAACCCTCATGACCATTATTAAATGATTACCCTCATCTATAAGTTTAAATGTTTTTCCAATTAATATATTTTTCTATTTTTTTTAATTTTTATGTCTTATATTAAAATAAAATGTTTTAATTTTATCAAAGTGATTTTAATTTTACAAAAATACAATTTAACTTCCACTTTATATTTTTTATGAAAATTATATTTTTAATATTTTATTATTTTTGAAATAATATTTAAAAATTAACATTAACAAGCCATGAAATGAGTTCGAAAAATATATATAAATCCAATTTACAAAAATGTTACAAATTATTTATTGAACGTTTTTTTAATGTTTCAATTATATCGTTATATATAACTATAAAGATACATTACTCCTTAACAAACATCAATTTATATGGTTATAATGGTATTGTATCATTTTTTACAAAATTATTGTATTTACATAAATTTTTTAATCTATAATATACTTAATTAATTTATGATACATTCTCTATCATTATTCATCTAATTTTAACTTTATCATATAAGAATTTTTATAAATTTAAAGAACTGGTAGTTGGTTACAAAATAAATTAAGTTCATGTAGTAGATAAATATTTATGTTTGATGTTATTAATTTAGTATGGATATTTATTTTCTTATAATTAATTTTTATTATGAAATAAATTTTTATTTCATTATACGTGGAATATAATGGACATATTAAGGTAATGGGATGGTCCTGGTTAAATATTTCTTTGTAAAGAATTGTTATGTATCATGGGGAAAAAAAGTGTATTTAATTTTGTATGTCGTTCTATAAAATAAATTTTCTTGACTTATGGCCTTGATGATATATCTGGATTAATGGAACATGGAGTTGATGGTAAGGTTCATGATATCATGTCATGAGACCATGGTGGTAGGATAATATAATCAAAACATTTGGTATTTACATCATTGTAATATCAAATACTAACAACCATTAGGTTTTTAAATTTCCACAGATATATTTTAAGATATCATTATTTATTGAATTGTGAACGTATTGATTATATATTTTTCCAAGTTATTTATCAATTATATATTCATGATAGTTTTTTAAGCTTCCCTTATAAATCATCTAGGGCCACCATTTATTTAATTCCATTCCCTTAGAAACTAATTATTGTTATTTAAATGATCGTCATGGGTGGTTGACATTTTTTTCTCTTTATTTTGTTTTTCAAATTTCAAGTGTGAGTTAGGTATTTAACTAGTTTTCTATGCCTAAAAAATTAAATGACCCTTTATGGTGTGATGCTTTGTATCTTGCAACAATGTACAATATAAAATGTCATATTTGGTGTTCTATGGTCATGGATAATATATAAGTGACAACATTTTGATGTAATAGAACGTTTAAATTGGTCTCAAGTTGTTGTACAAGTAAATCCCTATGGTGAGGAGTTCACCATTGTTGACTGATCATTTGGCCATTTTTATTAATTTAATATGCTTGAATTTAATAGAAAACATTCATATGGGTATAGAATGAGTGGAAATTGATATTTTGTGATGGATCTTGGTTGTGAGTGCGATAGTCATGTGAGTAATTATATATAATAATTGATGGTGTATGAGATTTGGAGGTATGTCCCTCAATATAGAAGGATCATAGGTTAGTTAAGACCGGATTTTGGTGGATTGGTATGGAATTTGGTTGATTTTAATTGATGAGTAAAATTTATATGTATATTTTTCATGTAGTAGTTTTTGGATTCATGTATGAGGTTGGGTGGAGTTGAAGCATTATTGCCGGTAAAGGGTTTCTTTTTTCTAATATCAAATCAAGATTAACATCGGAGGTGTGATAATGCACAAGTGAAATCATGGATGTTGGTTATGGTTTTTTGTATCCAAAAATGAAAAGAAAAGAAATTTTTTTTTATAATCTAATTTTGGATAATTAAATTTTGTTAGTGTGCCTATGAGGATTTAAACATATTGATCAGGTGAATAGGATAATACATTTGACATTGAAGCTAAGTGTTTTTGGGAATATTGATATATTGGAGGTTCAACTAGTATTATTGTGTTTATTTATTATGGTGGTAATAAAATACATAATTAAAATCAAATTAGGTATGATATTTATGTTTTGAAAATTTTCCAAATCCATTCAAATAATGGTTTGCATAAGTGAGCCCTAAGCATTGGTTGGGAATACTCATTTGATTTATTTAATGATAGGAGATAAGAAGAATCACTAGCTTCTAAATATATATTTCATATATATTTGTGTGTGGTTATATGGGGACCTTTTAAAGATAATAATTATACCATTGGAAACATGTTTTTGTGGGAAAGTCCAACACTAGCGAACAACATGGATTGAAATTTTCCAATATGAAAAAATGTTATTTTAGGAAGGAATATGTGTCAGATTATATTTTTCTTAATTACACTCTATTTTATCTTGATATATGAGTGCGAAAAGGAATTTTCTCATTATTTCATTAATGGATACAAGTGGTATATTTATTTTCTAGGAATAGTGTTCCTTATTTTTTTAGTTTTGTTGTATAATCTAATTTAAATGTATGGAGTAAAACATCGAAAAATGAGTGTGAATTGGTGTCATAATATGGTCAGGGTAGTTGGATAAATATAAATAATAATCCTCCTAAGGATGAGAGGCCAAAAAAAATTGTTTATAAAACAAATATATTTTGAGGTTATAATGTTAAATGGGAATCTTAATATTTATTTTTCTAAATTCTTCATTTTGAGAACATGAATTTAGATTGATTATTTTAGAGACTAAGAATACATAGATGATATTTTTGATGTGAATTGGGTATCACGAGTTTCCTTTGGTTCTCAAGAGATTATCAAGACCTTAAATTTAATTATTCAGTGTTTTAGAGGAATATGTCGTGGTTTACACTATTGGACACATGGTACATCGAAAATAATATTATTACCCATATGTGGGGAGGTTTCTGGTTAACATTTTATATCATGTGTGTTATGTGGATGGATATCACATGGTTTATAGAAAACATTGTGGATTATTATGTAAACCATGCAGGGTGGGTGGAAATTGGGGAAAAATTCTCTACTTTCACATGGACCATACAAAATGTTATAGACTATGGATGTATATATTTGAATGTTTGGAATATGTTATGCTCAACCATAAATACTACCTAAAAAGGGTTTAATCAGAAATTTCATACTTCATGATTGGGGTAGAGTTTGTAAATCCATGTGGCTAATTAAAAGTATAAAATTACACCATTTCCAATTTAATCATTTAATCATACACATATTTTTACATCTCTCGTACATGCACATCCTTGCTTGCGGGACCCCTCCTTTGAATTTTACAACCAATTTTGGTGGATCAATGTTTTTATTTCTAGTGTTATTTGATTAGATTCTTATTCCACTGGAGTATAGTAGAATATACTATCTTTAATGGGGACTTCATGTATCATAGTAAGAGGAAACACCAGTATTGTATCTCTAATGAATAAAATGTCATTTTAGAAAAGGTTTTTTGATCAAGATGATGATTTATGTGTGTCACATACATCCTCTGAGTGTTTGAGCCATGTTTTGGGGAGACAGTAATTCCTAGGGCTACTGTAGATTAATTATTGCTGGAGGAGTTGGTTGGGCTCATGTGAGATTTTTTTAGACTACAATTAATGTGATTAACTGCATGGTTACCATATATCTTCACTCATACATGAACTTATAATGAATTTTATTTTACTACATGTGACATTTGGTCTCATTATGAGGTTTTTCATACTATTTGATAAAGTAATTGATTTCAAAAAATAGCCTTCCCATTACTAAAATTAAGAAATTTCTATGTCAACATTGGTCATTTTGTAGTATCTTGATTCATCAACTATCGATTATTGATGGATTAATTATAATTTTATTTCTTAATATATAGATACCTTATAGGGGTGTGTATGGAAAATGAAAAAATATTTTCCCTGATTAGTGGTGCACGTTTGACCACTGAGTAATGTGATGTGATTGGATTATATGTTTGGAAAAGTGGTTAGTAATATGGAAACCTTGATATTATGTTGTTCCTTTAAGATAATGAAACAACTATGTGGTGATTTTTCCTCCCACATTGATATATGTTTTATCGACAGGGATATAACTATATTAAACTATTTTGGAAGGTTTAGTTTGTGGAATACTATTCGATGACATGGTAATAGGATTGGATTGTAATAATCTCCCATATGAAACATTCCTTTTGATGAAATTGGGGCCTTGATATGACATTGATTATATTGATGGATACTATTTATTCCATTTGATGGGTGTTATGAAAATTAAAAATTTAATTTATGAGGACCCTTGGGGGTTTTCATGATAGATAGGGACCTAGGGGATATTATTTGTTTCCCCATTGACATGCTTACACTTGTGAGGTGGTGTGATTTTGGTAGTTATGATTACAAGTTTTATGTAAAAACTATAATCAATGATTAGATCTAATAGAATATATTTCCTTGGATTACCTACTATGAATTAGTGATAATTAATAATTTAATGGACTTTGTACAGTAACCTCTTAGTAATCTACCATTTCTCCTGGTAGTTCATGGATTCTCCTTGATACCCTATGTCAAGTAAGCAGGTCTAATGTTTCTTATTATTAATTCCTCGGACACCTAGAAAATAGTAATCGAGCTTGAGGAACTATATTACATGGGAGTATATGAATTTACTATTAAACATAACTTTAATATATATAAATTCCCCAACATAATAATTATTCATGTTTGGATTCTGGTATTCACACACATTGGGGTTTCGGGACCCCAATTAATCAATGCAAATATTATTTTAAATTTCCCTAAATGTTATGGAATTGGATATTGACATGGAAATCAACATAAGCTTGATTTTCAAATTTTTTATGAATATTCTAGGAAACTGTGTAAGAATAGTTTCTCTATATTTCCATAAATCATCTGGAGATCCTCATACTTTCATAGATGCCTTATCAATATGCCTAAAAAGCAGTACTATATCTTAAAACTAATAAATTTTGATAAATTCCCTGGAATTATTCCAATTATTTTATAATTTTAATTTCATAGCACTTGCTCATATAAACCATCCCTTGGTTATGATATTGTTAAGAATGATTAGGTAACATGGTTAGAGAAAACTGATATTTATTCAATTGAGGGTATATTTGATATTGGGTATTATAAAGATCTTGGGTATCAATATTATTTATTTATTCATTCATTTATAGTTCGATTTATTTATTATTTTGAGGTTTTCACATGAACAAACACATTTAATTTACTAATTATTAATGATACCATGTTGCTGGTTCCCTACTGAGTTCTACTCAAACCATGATCATGCATCTATGGTACATGATTACCTGATTTGAATTAAATTTTCCAAATTACATGATACAGTGGAGCCCATTATTTGATCATTTAGTTATATATCTTGTATAGGATTGGATATTATGATTGGTTAAGGCTCGGGTATTACAGAAGATTCACGTTTATTTTCATTATTTCTTTTATATTGTATATATGATAAGTTCATTGGGTGATCAAATACATTTTGAATGTATCATTTTTCATCATTTATTACTATTTTATATGTTTTATTATTCTACATAGATTGATTACTGTGTATAGTTTGTTTTGTTTATTTAAATTTATATTAAGCACTATAATATTTGGGTTTTCTCCCTCCCATGGTAATACCCTTGAACCTAATTTCTAGTTATTAGCCTCTGGCATATGGGGAGTCATCCATGAGATTATGTGGAGACCTAATTGTTTTAAAATTTATAGTGAATCTAGGTAAAGATATTACAATGTTTATGTTTTATATTCTTTATTCAATAAAGGTACATAGTGATTGATAAATAATATTAATTATGTATAGTATTATTAATTCAATATTTATTAAATTCATTGGATATATGTAAGTTATCGGTGAGTATTGGTTATTGATATCCCCTATTTCATCAGTGGGTCTCATTTGAAAAATAATAATGGGTATTTAATAGTGTGTGTCGGGGTGTAAATTGAAAATTTTATAAAAAAAGGACATGACTGTATGTAATATGACTTCGAATGAGGTCTTGATATATATTTTTATGGTGAATTTGCATGTGGACATGATGATAAAATAACAAAAGATGATATTATGCTTTTTCATCATTATAATTTCTGTTATTATTATCCGTTTGACAATTATGTTGAAATTTCTTATCGATATACATTAAAAGATAAAATTATTGATTAATAACATATGTATTTATTATCCATGGAAACATATTTTTTCATGCCTTATATACTAAAGAAATATTTGTTTCTATGCTACCATTACAAATCTTTAGAGATCACATCATTATTTTTTTCCATTCCACAAAATTATATAAATGTATCATAGGTTGGATTCCAATAATAAATTGAAATATCATAATTTATTAATTAGAAATATATTAGAGACATCATATATTTGTTAGGTTTTCCAATATTACTAAATATATAAATCCTTTTTGGTTTGATACCTTGAAATTTATATAAATGAAGTGATGTGAACACCGACTATGGGTTTCTCGAGTCTGGGTTACTACAGTTTTTAACATTAAAACTTTGTAGGACCCTTGTGATCTATATTTTATAAGAGCTTAACGAATTCTATCATTATAAAAACACCCATATATTATTTTATAACATTTACCTACCTAGATAATTTTAATCCATGACTCGATATTCATGGTGATTATGATATGACTATGTGTCTACTATTTTTTTTAGAGATGGATCATTTAAAAGGTAAGTTAAATATTATAATGAATAATGTCCATTGTAGTTATTTCTGAATAAAACATTATAATATTGTTGTTGTTATAAGAGATGGATTATGAAAATATTCTGAATGTTGTCTCTAGTCATGAATAAAAACCATAGTCTTATTCAGAATCATATTTCTTCTTCTTATAGTGTAATAATGTTTGGCATATTCTAGTATAAGAAGACAACATCCTTTAATGGAACAAATAAACTATCGTTATTAGAGAAATGGATGATATGCCTTGAAAATATATTTATTTCATTTGGATGTACATAAAAGGAATATTTTATTATATGTTTATATCACTTTTGAACATTGATGCATAATAGTAAGGATTATGATGAGATAAAAAGTGTAGAATATAGAAACTTTATGTTCGTATTATTTTTGAAATATTTTCTACTAGAATAATGTGCTGATAAAGAATGGAAATCTTTGAATTGAAATAATTTGGAAGTTTGATGTGTTATTGAGTATGAGGATAAATTTTTTACATTACAAATGAATGTTACAAAAAATATTTGAATTTTATAAGGTAATATTTACCATCTCATTGATATTATGTAGATGGTCCACCAAACAAAACTTATCTCTCAAAAAATTTCATCATATGATAAAATAGTATTTTCCATCAATATAGTTGATGAATTTTCTAGTACTACTATTTTCAATGGAATGTAATCTAAGAAGAGGATGATGTAGAACCATGGAAAATAAATGTTGGAAAGATGGTTTATGGAAGACTAAAAGTTTGAATATTTGAAAATAATTAAATGAATCCGTCTAAAAATGTTAGTTTGGAAATAATGATTATTAATATTTTATGTCAAAAGGATGTATGGATCATGGATGTATAGTCTAGAAATAAGTTACCAATATGAGTAAAATCAATAATAATGAGATCAGGAACTATTCAAATTATTTCCTTAACCATTAAGGATTATTGTGATATATTTGTTACTGTATATAGGGAGATTATCATACTATATTGTAAATGGGTTGAATAAAATGATAATATCTTATGAATCATTCATTATAATTTCATATGAAAAATGTTATTCAATAAATTTATCATGTGTGATTTTTTCATCACAATGATTTTATCCTTGGATTATTATATCCAATGATGCTATATTTATTAAGTTTTATAATAATGGGAATAACCAAATCATAAAAATAACCTTTATGTATTGTTTTTTATTTGATGTTAATTTAATTATATTATATTTTTATGAATATATAATTATTATTTCATTCAAATTTGGTCTTTTATATTAAATATTGGGTTTTGTTAATGAGACTAATGAAATTATAATATAAATTCTTAATTTTGTGGATTAAATTATTAAATTTTATTTTATTTATTAAAATAAACTTTTCAGGTTTTATTAAGTTGATAGAAATTTGAGGGATTTACATTAGAAAAATATTTCTAACAATGAATAAAATTATACTTTAATGGACATCACAATTCATTAAATGTTGATTTCAGTGCATCACGGATTAAAAATACCTCTTCATAATTCATCATTTAAATATTTGATAAATTATTGGGTGACCAATTATAAAAACACACTAAGGGAAAAATGATATTTATTGAATGGAATGAAATCAATTTATTAAATTAATTTATCCATAATAAATAAAATTGAATATATATCTATGATTTTTTGTGGGGGACTTATCACTTAATGTAAGGATTCATGTTCTTCTGGACTAATGTACTGAGATGAAATTTGAGTTTTTTTAATTGAAACTTGTTTGGGGTAAAAATGTTAATTTACCTAGAAGATTATATAAAATAATTATTATTACCACCCAAATGGTATTAGAATAGGGTGTTCACTCTATGACATGAGTTTGGTAGAAATATGACACATTCAAATTTTACATGAATAATTTATAATTAATTGATTAATTAATAATATAATAACATAGGTTTATGTGGACATATATTTTGAATTATAAATTAGCTTAAAATTATTTATCCTCTAGTTAGACTCAAATGTGGAGTATTTTATTTATAGGGTGTAAATTCATGATGGGTGTCAGGGTCGTCATGTTCCCCTACTTGATTTCCCTTTCCTTTTTCTTATCTTTTTACTTTCATTCTTTTTCTCTTTTTTAATAATTTTTCTTCGGAATCATGTGGACACCCTCTTTGTCTTACCCACTATGTGTCAATAAAAACTAAAATGGGAGAGGGAGAGTGAGTGTGTGTGGTTGGGAGTAGGAATGAGGTACTATGATGGTGTACTAGATGCACCGAATCAACATTCGGTAAATGAGGACCTCAAAAATGAGCTATGCTTCAATAACCCCCCCCCCCCACTCAAAGGTCGGCCTTTTAAGTTTAACATGAAATCTATGTAGTTTATTCATTTTCATGTTTAAAAACCCTTATATTAATTATTAAAACCCCTTTATGGACGATCTAAAATTTTGGGGTATGAAATGTGGGTTTCATTAATATTTTAGGGTGTTAATTTCATAAAAAATCAATTACACAACGCATAGTGTGGAGAGAAATTCCATTTGTTTTTCTATATTTTGGGAGGAAAATTTTTAGAAGTACACATCATGTTTTATGGTGTACATTATGGGTATTGGTTCTCATCTGGGTAGCTGATTACCCAAGAACGATACCCATGTAGAGGTAAACAACCATGTAGAGAACACAACTAGACCCCGTGTGGGTCACATTCCATATAGAAGTAAAAATTCTGTGTGGGTACATGGAAAAGATAATTGAGGGACATGGGTAGGTAACCAGTGTAGTGGACACACCATGATCCAATTATTTATGTTGTGTACATGGGAATTTACATTCTATATCAAGTGGATGTACACACCTAGGTAGGTCCTTAGGTGTACACATCATGATTTAGTGTTTCACACTGTGTACTACCCCATTGCTATCCTTTGATGGATTTTGTATCTTTCAATGTAGGATTCTGAATTGGGCTAATGTTAATAAATTCTGGGTATCTTTTTGTATATATCTCAATGGAATGAAATGCATATTGTTTTTAGAACATCTCATAGTAGTTTCAAGACATTATTTAATGGATAGGTTTTTCCTCTATTAATCCATTCTAGTTCTCTCCTTAGAGTGATACCCATTTAAAAAATTAGCCATATGATATATATCTTCACTCATTCCTTTGTAGAATTTACATTGAGGATGTATCCTTTGTGATAATTTCCCTTTATTCCTAAGAGGACATGATACTAATTCTTATATAGGATCCCCAGTTGGATTCCACTTTTTATGTTTCAAACTAGAGGATCCTAAGATGGAGGCCCTTAAATTATTATTTTTTGTCAATGGACCCCTGTGGGTTACCTACTATTTCGTGCTACCCTAGGGACTCCCTCATTGGATCCCTCTACCTATATAATATTTTGAGGATCCGATATAGAATACATCTTATATCTTATGTAGTTATATAGGGTCCCCTATAGAATGACATCCCCATTAAGTTTTTTTGAGAATCACATATTGGATTTATTATCCTTGATAGTCATTAGAGGATCCCATATAGTATTCCTCCATTAAATTTTCATATAATCATGATATACATGATTACATTAGTCTTGTTTAGCTGTATATGATCCCACATAGGATTCTTCTATGGTTTTTGACTTGGAGGACCTAGGGGTATCCCTGTTGTTGGCCGGACCTTAGTTAGTATATTAGGTTTGGGTAGAGATGGTATCACGGGTCACCATAGTGACCATGTAAAACATTTAATCCCATGAGTATGTAGAAGTAGTGTTGGGTTTGATAATTTTTCCACACTCAACCTTTGTCTTATTCCTTCACAAGTTTATTTTTTGTGAGGTAATGTATTCAGAGGTGTTTCTTGTCCGGTAACTATTAAGCCAGATGTGAGGTTTCTTATTACTCATTGGGTTTCCTAGATGATATTTCCTGGGATCCACCCTTTAAGACATGTTATTTCATTTTCTTACCACTATACACAGAGTTACTATATAGGATTTGACTATTGAGATAGTATATTGGTAATTATATTATTGTGATTTCCATGGGGGTTTCATGGAATCATGATATTGAGACTATTAATATGATACACAGGTATGGAATAGATAGTAATGATAATAATGGATTATTCCTCTATCATGAGTGATAAGGATGATTGTTCTATCCTCTAACTGATATGTGATGATGTTGATAATGATGTCCTTGATCTACATATACCTGTGGATGATTACACTATCTCATATCAGTGACTTTTCCGTTGTGTGGTGCATGGTGTCTAAGATCGTTAGATTCCATGAATAATTACGCTCTTTTGAAATATAGGGATTATTACTCTCTCCTATTTAGATACTCCATTGGTGGAAATTGAATCTCATTGGTGATTTCACCATACATAACACCTAATGGTCAAACACTAATGGATTATTTGTGTTCTGAATTTCATGACAACATATGGACTATGACTTAGTGGAGAGACATTGAACTAGATATATATAGTCTGAGAAGGCTTTCATCTTGCTCAGTGACCATTTGTAGGACTCATGGATATAATTCCATTGAATATATCATTCACTGATAGGAGGAGAGTACATTTGAACAAAGTTGTAGGATGAATATCTTATGTTGTGGTGTGTCATGATCATATATATTTATTTTTTTCGAAGAATATAAATGTCAAATTGGATTATGGAGCCATAGATTGAATTAAACGTACATGAATTGAGTGGTATGATATCTAACTCAATACTGTTGAAGTGTTCATCCAAGATATTGGGTTTACTGACCCAAGGATTTTGTCTTAATTAGTTTTATGTAATTTTATTCGTATTACAATTGAATATTCATATTTATGTATATATGGGTATGTATGGGACTATGAATGTTTACACATAGGGATGTGGACATCCATGGTAGAATTTATCACCTTGATTGGGTTTACATAACCAATGTTTGATTTTGGTTTCATGTATCATTGTTTTAATTATATTTTTAGATGATTCTCATTTAGGCTAATAATTTTTCATTTTCATACATTTATATTAGAGTTTTGTAGGTTCCTTATCATGATGGTCTACTAAGATTATTTCTCAAAGCTACACGTGATCCTTGATGTACGTATAGACATAATATCATCCTTATAGGATTATCATGGTTTGCATGGTGGATTGTGAAGAGGATAATGTTTCGTGTTGGAGAAGAGTTAATCATGATGTTCATGGTCAAGCTGGTGTAGTTCGACATTTTCTAGAGGGAGGGTATGTGGTCTGGCTTAGAGTTTGTATTGGAGTTATGTAATTACATTTCAGATTCTTTTTTACTTTTGTATATGTATTGTATCCCTAGTGAATAACTAGTGTTGTATGTATTGAATAATTGTTCAGGTGTTTATTGGATTATCAGTTATTATTATAGAATGTAGTATTCCAATATGTTTACTGCTTCATCACTCTATTTACTTACAATTGTGAATGATACTTACATATTTTCATTGTTTTCTTACTATGATATGTGGGAATATCATCCCTACTATCACTCACCAATCCGTAGCTTCTAGTCCATATCCTCTGGCATACGAGGATCCTTGCATGAGGCATGATGAAAACCCATCTTAGGGTTACCTTTTAAAAGGAATTTGAGTAGGGAAGTTACACATTATTACCAAGGTATGTTTCTAGAAACACATTAACATGAATAATTATTACGAAGGTACATATATTTTTCAAAAAATATATTTAGTTTTGAAATAATAAGATCCCTTATTTTAACATTGAAATTAAAATTCAAGATAACATCAATTACATTGTCATGATATGTTAATTTTCATAAAGATAAAGTATAATTATGTGAATGAAAATAATTTATTTATAGGAGAATGTAACAACACAATATTTTAGTTTATTAATATTATGTGTGATAGTATATGATACATAAATACTAATATTTAATGGATAATAACATATTATTGACATATTATTATTTAAATATAACTATAGTATCCTAGAAATTCAATTGGGGGGTTTGGATCAGAGTAAACTCATTATAAAATATATCTAGAGAATATTTATTAAAAAATTATATATTAATTACATTAAAATAAGTGCCTTATTTTTAGCTATATGAAGGAAATAATATATCGTTATGAATTGTTAATGTTTAAAATAGTAATTTTTCATATATAATCTACTTTTTTATTTTATTATATAAAAGTTATATTTATTAATTTAATAAATTTTATTTTATATAAATTATTTCATTTCTGGTTTCATCATATTAAAATTATATCCAGATTAAATTTTTGGAAGTTTCAATAATTCCTAATTTTTTGGTAAATTGTGAAAATTAAAAAAAAAAATCAATTCATGTATCTTTTAGAAGATTGTCTCAAAGAAAGAATGAATTAAAATATTTTATTTTTTATGAATTATTATATATAAATTTAATAACTTATATAATTCATTTTAAATTATATTTTTGAACTAAAATAATAATGTTTGATTTTTTGGAAATCTATGAATGTTTTTTATTCATATAAATGCATTTATTATTTTCATCTTTTTTTATCACGTATTTAAATGTTTAATGTCATTTTAAGTTTGTTTTTAATAAAATATGACTATTTTTATTAAAAATATTCCAACAAATTATTTTAGAATCAATATTATTCATAATTTTGGTATAAAATCTATTTTATTCACAATCTATTATTTTCTAGAAATGGATTCTCATTGTGTTTTGTGTACATATATTAAAATTATTTACATCAATATTATGAATTTAAATATTTAAAATGTATTATATATTTTAATTAACAATAATTTATATAATATAATGATGAAAACATATATTTTGTTGAAAATGAATAATAACCTAGGTAAAACATAATCACCTCATTAGGGTTTTTATGAGATAAATGGGATAGAAAAAGGGATATAGATTCTATATAACCTAATAAACATCCAAAATTCAACTATTAATTTGCTTATAGACAATTAAAATATCATATTTTTAAATATTATTATTTGGAGACACTTTACATGATTACAAAATTTATTTTACACCAAAATTTTTTGTATTTAGAAGTTCACTACTCACCCCACTTATAAATGGTCACCTCCTACCTTAATGTTTTCATGCTTCCTGATCCACATATCTTGACCAATACTTTCCTAGAAACATTACAAATATATTTTTTTTCTTACTGAGATATTGTATTAACAAAAATACAACATAAATAAGGTTAAGGTGTAATCCTGATGTGATTTCCAAAATAAGAGGTATATGCTCTTTTTAAAAATTTCAGTTTCGTTTCCTCTTAAACCTCTTCAATATATACCTTAATCAGTTTAAAGAAAATTGATCATTATATATAATATAATGAGGTCTTTTTATCTTAATGGTCCATCCATTTTCTCCCCCCTTTTCATCTTATGGAAAATGTAAACATAACTTGTGCATATATATGAACAACAATCTCCACTTAACAGTTTAACAAGTTTTTGCATCATTATGTCACAAAGATATTTATAATGAGATAATTGAAAAATAAATATGATACTATTGAGTTATTTATTATTCTTGATTTTCAATATATCATATAATTTCTTACCCTTCCATACAAGGAAAAATGATAATACCACTCATGAATACATGTGGAATATAGCCCCTACCAAGAAATGTGATTCTTTTTTTATTTATTAGTTTCTTGGACTATCGTATGTACGTATTAAATCAATATATATGTTATTTATCATCAAAATATTATTATTTAAATATTAATTATTATATAATTTTTCCCCCTGATAAATAAGAAAATTAAAATGACATCAGACATGTGTTTAGAATACCACCAACATCAATAATTTATTTATTCAATATTTTACCACCATTAATGGTTAGATTAAATAAGTAAAAAATTAATTAAAATATTTAATTGAAATTATTGAAATTATTAAAATTATTTACCCATTTCATAACAAATTTTCCCAAGGTATATATATATTAATGTAGTTTTGGAAAAATTTACTAAACAACTTTAACTATCTGGAATAAGATATAGTTAAATAATGAATATATGAAAGATGAATATAAAAGTCACACATAATTTTTATTATATATAAATAATTTTCAAAGTAAAGTATTAAATAAATTTTCATTGATTATTAAATAGGTTTTAATTTTTTTCACTATGTAGTAATCAATGGTAAGGGTTTTTACATCCCAATTCCTACAAATTGTGACATATTGTATATTATGACCCAAATTTCACATATAAGGAGAATACAATAGCTATTTTATATATTATATCCTCAATTACTCGAAATAAATTGTATATAATGTTATAATTCGTTTTTTAAATTTTAATGTTTTGTGATTAGAAAGTGTTCTCGATGATTTAGGGTTTATTTTACAATATCACTATATTTCGGTTTTCTAATGATTAAATTAACATAGAACGAATTTAATTATATTTATTAATTAAACCACATTTATTTTCATCACTAATTATTATCAATAATTTTTCCATGTATTCTTATATATTCAGCAAATTCTGAAACATTAAATAAAAAAATGAATTTTTGATATGAAAAGTTGAAGATATATTTTTTAGACAAGAATATTTTTCCTCCAAGTCCATATAATTATAATATTCATGGATGTTTTTATCTAAATTTAAATTATTAGGATTGTTATTTTATACTACCATTAAAATTCATTATAATGTTTTCAAGTTAATATTTTTAATTATTTCACCGTATGTAATTTATGAATTTTTACAAAAGAATGAATGGAATGTTCATTTTGGGATATTCAGTATCTGAAATTTTCCCAACTCTTGGAATAATATTTCCCTTTTCAAATTATCTTAAATTTTATATTGAAATTTAAAAAAAAATCCATTATCACATATTCTGTTAGTTTTTTATTAAAATAAATGTCTATTATATTATTTTATGATTGAAAAGTGATTAGTATTAAATAAATATATTTTCTATTCTAGCCCAAGTTAGATTATAAAAGCATTATATCATTTTTATATTATATTACATTTCAATTTACTGATAAAATTATATTTAACAGATCATGAAATGATTTTAGAAATAATATATACCTTTTTTAGATTAAAAAAGTACAAAATATTTAATAAATTTTCATTTCAATTTTTTGATTTCGTATTTATCATCAACATTTGTAACACTCCATCATTTTATAGTACGTTATATTTTCAATGTAATTCAATAACGTGCACTACACACAACATTGAGTTTAAGCACACCACAACTTACAAAACTAGCCGTTCAAAAGCAGTTATGAATAGTATTAACTAAATTTTGAACTTTATATAGTCCTTATAATTTTAGAATCCATATAATGATTTTCATAGACTTAATGTAAGAACAAATACATTTTTTTCAGATATAAAAACCATTTTTTAAAAATTAAATATTACCGCCTTTTAATGGAAAACCCTTTTTAAATCCAATATTTTAAACTTTAATATATTTAATTTGACAAAATAAACTTCATCATTACAATCAGGATATAAGAATTTAGTTTCAATAAATTTTTGGTGTTTTTCTGATAACATTCATATTTGGGTGAATAATGAAAAATACTATATTTAAACTAAAAACAACTTTTTTAATCAAAATTATTTATAGTGTTCAAATATACATATGAATGGTTTGAGAATATAATTGTATTATATTTTTACCATTTAATCTAATGTTGGTCATTGGAATTAATTTCACTTTGAAATTGGACATAAACAAGTGTCAATCTTTTGAGAGTTATTATCTCTTAAAAACACACTTTTTGTTTTGACAAAGGGATTTAATTTTAAATTAATAAATGAAACATTTATGTTTTTAATTTGGTAAAGTAGACATAATTTTTTTATTTGGAATATTGAAATTATCCTAGGGTAAATATTTGGTATTTTTCTTAAAACATTTAATTGTTTATGAATAGTGAAAACCACTTAGTTATATATTTAAACATAATTTAAATTTAAATAATTATATATTTTATTTAAATTTATTTTAGGTCAAAATCGATAAATAATACCTATATCATTTCAATTTAATTCATTAGAATTATTTTAAAATAGTTTTTGATATATAAAAATTTTATTGCACTTCCCGTCGTCTTTTAGCAACCTCTTAGGAGAATTTTTAAGTTCACATAAAACTTAATTTCACCGCTTCTGTGAGTTAATTTAAAAATCCGAGAGACAAGGTTAATATCAAGGAGTAAAATGTAGTTCAATAAAATTAAAATAATTTTTAGTGAATAGTAACTTTTCACTTTTATTTACCACGGTTAAAAGTAGATAGGGTAATTAAGGGTAAACATGATATTATTATCACCCTAACACTTTTCCTAATTGTATTGGATTAGAGTAATTATACCAAAAACAACCTTATGAATAAAATATGACCCTTTAGGTCCACAGGGATTATATTAGGACATTTATTATTATTTAATTTAAAGAAGACTTAAAAGTGTAATATTCAATGTTTACTAACTAAACCATTTTTAATATAGGGTTATGCATAAGATAAATTCTACTATAAATATTAATTTAAAGATAAAAAGATTTAATACATCATGGTATTTTATTTTCAAATTTGATTCATTAAAAAATTAATTTTATTTATGACACAGTGATGATGCGGTAATTACCTTATTAATGAAAGAATCAAATAAATTGTATTATAAATATTAAAATAAATATAATTTCAATGTTTTTATGACATCCACGATCTTTATAGGTGACTATGACATTTTAGGGCTTATTCAATGTATCTTGTTCTATGTAATCATGTTGTGATGACTTTCACAAAAACAAAATATCAAATAGTGTCAAAATTAGCGTAAATTAATATTTAAAAAAATTATATGATTAATTGATATTATATTCCTAAAAATATAAGGTTCAGACAAAGGAATTATATCATGATAGTTGAATCATTAATGGCCCACTTGGGGTTCTCTTGGATGTTTATAGTAAGTTTATTGACCATATAATATAAAAATACGAAGAGACATTGTAAATTTTAAACTAATTAACTAAGGGTTAAAAATAAAAGACAAGGTTAATAATTTGACCCAAACCTATATAAAACCTATTGGATGAGTGGATTTAGACCCATACCCACATTAGTCTTTTAATAATCTACTTTAGAGACATTATAAACCGAATATTAATTTATTATAAATTAATACTTTATGTTTTTCCTAAAGATCCCATCCTCCCCCTTATAAAAGGACACCACTTCTATCCAATTGTTCATACCGTCAAAGCCTTTTGGTTCAACCAATCCCAGCCAAAATATTCCCTCAACTATCCTCTCTTCAACCTATAGGCATTATTTTGATCAGAAAGCCAACATAAGGGGCCCTTTTGATCAAATCAAAAGGAAGAACCCGAAAAATAGGTAATGTTTTCACCACCCTCTTTCAAGTTCCTTTATTCTTCCACTTCTTCTTTCTTTGTAATTTCCATTATAAACTTATAACTCCAATATCTTCAATATAATGTGATATTTTACAACCATATTAATTATTATATCCATCATTTTAATGACATATCACCATACATGCGTATGTACAACTTACTATCTCCGCGTCTTGGTGTAATTGTTATTCAATACATAATTATTTGGATGGGTATAATAATGATGTGTAATTGATGTAAATAATAAATATAACATGATAATGATTCTGTATATATGTTATAACATCCAATTATATATTATTTTAATATCAAAAGAAAGATATTATCGCTTGTGCGTACGTACAGATTAATGTCTCCACGACACGATGAGATTCATTTCCAAGTCCACAATTCATCGACGATTATAAAAATATATTACTAATAAGTATATAATATATGAAATAATAATTCTACTGGATATATATATATATATATATTTATATATATGTATTTATGTACATACATATATCTTATTCACTTAGTTCTGTTCAATACGATATGAAAACGGAAACATCGATTATGCGTACATACGGAGTACCGTCTCCATAAATAGTGTTTTCCATTTCATATATATGTCTATTATACATATTTATATTCTAAATATATATGATATATAAATCATGGTTTATATTCTGGATTTATTTAAATCATTATCTAAGTGATACGGTCAAGAGTAACAAGTTAAAACATGTACGATAAAGAAAGTGATTAATATGCGAAATGATAATTTAACATGGAAATTATTATTAATGGGTAGTGTAAAGTCATAAATGAATAATTAATGATATAATTAATATTAATATGGTTTTGGTATAATTTAATAACATACTATGTTCTTCACACATGAGGTTTAACTTACCCTCGACTAAAAGAAAATGCAAGGTGCGAGGTTTTCATCTTACTCCTTATTTCGGTTAGATTAATGCCATATTGCCACTATTACATTTTGTGTGGTGTATGTACTGCCCATTATTGTATACATTGTGTAATAAAAATTAATTTATGTATATTTACATATTTATTGTATGATACTTCTTTCATGGGGTGTATGTTTTGTAAGTTACCAAATTGGTAAGTCTTAATTCTTTAATCTCATTATTATCCGAGATTGTTTATGTGTATGTATTTATTGGTAAATTTTTAAAATCAATTTCCATTTTTCATAAAAATGATTTCAAAATGATTATTTTAAGGATTTTTAGTGGTACTATTTATCAAGATCATAATTTTCAATGTTTTAAAGATTTATCTTTCTAAATATTTTTAATTAATGTCCATGTTTTCAAAATGATTTTGAAGATTTATTTATATGGACATGAATGATTTGAAATGATAATTATTTTCAAAAGTTTCAAACTGGTATGGAAAAAATTTATTCCTAAATATCTTATAAATTACTTCCTTTATAAATGTGTGTCTTTTAAATGATTTTACAAAAAGGATATTTCTCTCAAAAAATTTTACTCATCATTTTCAATTATGTCAGCATACTTTACTGGATATTATTTTTAATTGAGGTTGATTTATTATAATACAATATTCCATATTGTATTGAATGGGTTATGATATTTTTGACTGTGGATGTTCTATTTTTATACCATTCATGGTTTATAGTTAATGTATTGACATTTTTTATGCTAGTTCTAATACGAATTTTTATGTTATGTTTCAAACTTTTCATATGAGGATTCTATTGGACATAGTATGTGACAGGTGGATCCCACTACAGCTCCACGATGCATCGATAGGTCTAAGGATACAACTAGACGTGGAATTGGCCGAGGCCCATTCACAATTTGATACATAGTTTTGGCTGAGGCCCTAATCATTTTTAGATGTCTTGGCTGAGGCTTTGACAAAATGTTTTAGAATGTCTGGAATTATACATTCCCTCATTATGAAAATAATATTGATGGTTCATGTGTTCATTTGAAAAGTTAAATACCCATGATTATGTTTTATTATGGCATTATTTACTCAGCACATATTCCTTCCATAAACATATTCATGTTTATTATTGGTAAATGCATTGGTTTTAATTAGTCACCATGCTTAATATTTATGTTATCTTCCGCTGTGTTGCTTACCCTTAGTGAGCGTTTCAGCTCACACCTTTCAATGTTTTATTTTTCCCAAGATTCCAAGAAGTGAATTTTTATTGATATGCATGGTTAAGCTATGGGAATAATTGTGTTAATAATGTTTTTATTATTTTGGGTTGTATGTTATAAATTATAATTTAACATTCAGGTATGTGATCTATTTTCCAAGACTGCTAAACCAATCAGTTCTTCAGGACTTGATTCCTTGCAATCATGCCAATGTATTAAAATAATGAACTGACTCTGGGTAACTGGGGTCAAGGAATTATAGTTGGTATCCGAGGTATTTTAGCAATAACCATGGAAAATATAGTTAGATAAACTCTGATTAGAGCACATTACCCTAAGATAGAATTTGAGGATTAGTATACATGAACTTACTAGAATTTTGGTAATGTGGAGATTTTATGAGTTTTCCAAGAAAATACATCCCTGTTTGGATATGGGCAGGTTGAGGTAGCTTTGGAACAGATATATCTAGGTGTAAAACCCGAAACACCACTTTGAGCTAGACTCGAATGGTAACTGGTGCACGACAACGGGCCTTTTTGCACTCTTGGTTACGACATTCTCCGGGGATATGCTTAGGATAATTCTCATTTTCATTACAAACCACTATGAATGGTTTATGGGTATATACCTCCTCAAAGAATTTTTTTTTGATTATGGATTATATCCATAAACTGTTAAATTTACGTTAGGTATTTTACATGTTTGGAATTATTAATTGAGATTCATAAACTAACATGTTGTATGCCATTGTATAGAAATTGTGCCTAATAGAAGGAATGTGAACACCAGCAATCTGTATGATCCAAAGAGTACGAAGGATCATATCTTTCATAGTATTATGCCAATGTTCATAAGGGAAGTATTCACCCTTGTATTATCAACATATGAAGAAATAGTATCATGTTATAATAAGATAAGTAAATAATTCTCTGAGTACTATGGCTTTGAAGGGAAGCAAGACAAGAAAAGGATGGAATAGAGAAAGATGGATAAAGTGAAGAATGAATAGAAGGATTTTCCCATATGTGATCACTATGTTAATAATCACCATGGTAAATGATTTAAGGTAATGGGAGTTTGTTATAAGTGCGGATAAAAAGGACACCAAGTACGTGATTGCAAGGGTAGGAAAAAAAATTCAAATGTAAAATTCTTCATTTTCAAGGCATTGGGACACTACGTGAATCAATCTCTCAGTCATTAGAGTATACCTTATATGATGTTGTTGGATAATAATCAAGTTATGATACAACCTCATGTAAAGAGGATTGACTAGTGTTATTATGTTGTTAATATAGAATTATTTCATCCGATTTTTGTATCAACAATATACTAGTTATATGAACTATAAAGATATATAAATATTGTATTGTAGTATTATTTTATTGAAAACTTGAGATTATATGATTCTAAGAAATGTGACTTAATAGTAAGATATAGTTTTTGGAAAACACAGTGTTGGAGGAAAGGAAATCCTTAATATGGTCTTGATAATGAGGTAGTGATTTTGGAATAATAGAAGGTTGATTTTGATAAATTATATTAGATATTCTTGACATACTTGAAACTGATTAATGATTTGTATATTCCATCATTGTTGGAGTTTACAAAATTTTTTGGATAGAAGGAGAATATCCAGTATTCTATAAGTAATAAGGGAGCATTAATGAAATCAATAAGGTTTTATGGTAATTTAGGATGTTGGAGTGTTTTAAAAGATTACATGATGAAGGCGTTCACATGTTAATACCAGGAAAAAAGATCTTTATTGTGTTTAACTTCCTTATAAATTTTGGACTGAGAGTTTGGATATAAGTATTTTGGATAAGTATAAGGGTTCGAATGGATTATTTTCTAAATTGGATACTATTTTTAAAGTTATTTTTGGATTGTTATAAAAGGACAACCCATATGTCGGGCGACAACTAGTTGCATCCAACAAGGCCGCGAGACTCTAACCTGAAACCGAAGAGTGAAAGAGGTTCATCACCTACAACTGGACTACCTGATATACTAATTTGTATAATTTAGTTTTTTTAAATAGTCTCCAAATGAATTATAAATTCATTATTTTTGTTACCTTATAAGATTTGGATAAATAGAATTTTTTGAAATCATTTGGAGTGAAATATGAGTTTGTGGAAGGAATTAGTTGAAATATGAAACTCTACTTATCACGTATACATATATATATTTGTTTTCCTCTTATTAAGACTAAATTTTATTAACCCAATTTCTAATGTTGGTTTTCCCACAAAGGTATTTTATATTTTCAACCTTTTTTCGAAGAAAAATTTCAAATTGAGAGGATGCAATTTATTGAAGGAGGGAAGAATGTAACACCCTAAGATTTCATAGTATGTTATATTTTCAAAGTAATTCAATAACTTTCATTACACGCAACAATGAGTCCAAACACACCATGACTTACAAAACTAGCCATTCAAAAGCGGTTATGAATAATATTAACTAAATTTTTAACATTATATAATCCTTAAAATTTTCGATTCTGTATTATGAGTTTCTTAGACATAATGTAAGAACATATACATTTTTCAGATAAATGAAGCATTTTTTAAAAAATGACATTTTACAGCCTTTTAATGGCGAACCCTTTTTTATATCCAATATTTTACACTTTTATATATTCAATTTTACAAAATAAACTTCTTCATTAGAATTGCGTTATAGGAATTTAGTTTCAATAAATTTTTGGTGTTAAAATGATAACTTTCATATTTGGGTGAATAGTGAAAAATACTATATTTTAACTGAAAACAAATTTTTTAATCAAAATAATTTATAGTGATAAACTATACATATGAATTGTTTGGAATTATAAATATATTATATTTTTAATATTTAATCCAATGTTGGTCATTGGAAGTAATTTCACATTGAAATTGGACATAAACAAGTGTCAATCTTTTGATAGTTATTGTTTCTTAAAAATACGCTTTTTGTTTTGACTACGAGAATTAATTTTTAATTGATAAATGCAAATTTTATGTTTTTAATTTCGAAAAATATACATCAATTTTGTATTTGTAATATTGAAATTATCCTAGGGAAAATTTTTGGTATTTTTCTTAAAACATATAATTTCTGATGAATAGTGAAAACCACTAAGTTATAGTTTAAAACTGGATTTTATTTAAATAATTATTTATTTTATTTAAATTTATTTCAGATCAAAATAGATCCATAAAACCTATATATGTTCAATTTAATTCATTAGAGTCAGTTTATAATAATTTTTGATATATAAAAATTTTATTGAACTTTTCACCGTCTTTTACCCTTCTCCTAGGAGAATTTGTAAGTTCATATACAACTTAATTTTACCACTTATATGGGTTGGATTTTGAAAATCAGAGAGACCCAGTTAATATCAAGGAGTAAAATTTGGTTCAATAAGATGAAAATATTTTTTGGTGAATAGTATTTTTTTACTTTTATTTATCACGATTAAATGTAGACAGGGTAATTAAGGGTAAAAATGATATTATTATTACCCTAACACATTTTCTAAATATATTGGATAAGTGAAATTCAACCATAAACAACCTTAGGAATAAAATATTACGCTTTAGGTCCACTTGGATTAGATTAGGACATTTATTATTATTTTATTTAAACAAGAGTTAAAAGTGTAAAATTCAAAGTTTATTAACTAAACCATTTTTAATATAGGGTTATACATAAGATAAATTTGACTATAAATATTATTTGGAAATATAAATTTTTTTCCTAAATCATGGTATATTATTTATGATTTTTATACATTAAATAATTAAATTTATTTATGACACAATGATGATGTAGTAATTACCTTATTATTGAAAGAATCAAATAAATGGTATTATAAATATTAAAATAAATATAATTTCAATGTTTTTATGACATCCAAGACTTGTAAAGGTGACTATGACATTTTAGGGCTGATTCAATGTATCTTTTTTGAAGTAATCATGTAGTGATTACTTTCACACAAACAAAATATCAAATAGTTTCAAAATTGACAAAAACTAATATTTAAAACAAATATTATATGATTAATTGATATTCTATTCCTAAAAATCTAAGGATTGGAACAAGGACTTATATCATGATAGGTGAATCATTAATGGACCACTTTGTGGTCTCTTTGAAGTTTATAGTATGTTTATTAACCATATTATATAAATATACAAAGAGACATGGTAAATGTCAAAATAATTAACTAAGGGTTAAAACTAAAAGATAAGGTTATTAATTTGACCCAAACTTGACTAAAACCTATTGGTTGAGTGGATTTAGACCCATCCCCACCATTTAATTTGAATAATTTACTTTTAATCAATTAGAAACCTAATATGAATTTATTATAAATTAATACTTTAAGTTTTTCCTAAATAGCCCCTCCTCTCCCTTATAAAAGGACACCACTTCGAACCAATTATTCATAACCTAATTTTTTTTTGGTTCAGCGAAACCCTGCCCAAATATTCCGTCAACTATCCTCACTTCAACCTAGATTCCTTATTCTGTTCATAAAGCCATCCTAAGGAGCCCTTTTGATCAAATCAAAAGGAAGAACCCGAATAAGAGGTATTGTTTTCACCACCCTCTTTCATGTTCCTTTCTTCCTCCACTTCTTCTTTCTTTTTTATTTCCATTATAAACTAATAACTCCAGTATCTTCTATATAATGTGATATTTTACAACCATATTCATTATTCTATCCATCCGTTTAATGAAATGTTACCATACGTGCATACATACGGCTTACAGTCTCCACGTCATGGTGTAATTGTTATTCAATACATTATTATTTGGATGGGTATAATAATGATGTGTAATTTTTGTAAAAAATAAATATGACATGATAATGATTCTGTATATATGATATAAAATCCAATTATATATTAATTTAATATCAAAAGAAAGATATTTTCGCTTGTGCGTACGTACGGATTACTGTCTCTATGACACGATGAGATTCATTTCCAAGTCCACCATTCATCAATGACTATAAAAATATATTACTAATAAGTATATAATATATGAAATTATAATGCTACTGGAGAAATATATATTTATATATATGTGTGTATTTATGTACATACATATATCTTATTCACTTATTTCCATTCAATACGATATGAAAATGGAAACAACGTTTATCCGTACGTACGGACTACCGTCTCCATAAACGATGTTTTCCATTTCATATATATATGTCTATTATATATATCTATATTCTAAATATACATGATATATAAATCATTTTTTATATTCTGGATGTATTTATATCATTATATAAGGGATACAATCAAGATTAACAAGTTAAAACACGTAGGATAAAGAATGTGATTATTATCTAAAATGTTAATTTAACTTTGAAATTATTTTTAATGGTTAGTTTAATGTCATAAATGAAAAATTTATTATATCATAAATATTAATATGGTTCAATTATAATTTAATAACATACTATGGCCTTCATACAAGAGGTTAAACTTAACCTCGACTAAAAGAAAGTACAAGGTAAGGGGTTTTCATGTCACTCCTTATTCCCGTGAGATTCATGCCATGTTGCAACTATTACCTTTTATGTGGTGTATGTACTTCCCATAATTGTATTCATTGTTTAATACACATTAATTTATGTGTATTTACATATTCATTGTATGATACTTATTTCATGGGGTGTATTTTTTTGTATGTTACCAAATTGGTAAGGCTTAATTCCTCAATCTTATTATTATCCGAGATTGTTTTTGTGTTAGTATTTACTGGGAAATTTTTATCATCCATGTCCATTTTTCATAAAAATTATTTCAAAATAAATATTTTAAAGAATTTTGAATGGTACACTTTATCAAGATCTGAATTTTAATTTTTTTAATGATTAATATTTTTAAATCTTTTTAAATAATGTCCATGTATTCAAAATTATTTTAAGGATTTATTTATATGGACATGAATGCTTTGAAATGATAATTATTTTCAAAAGTTTCAAAGTGGTATGAGACACTTTGTTTCAAAAATATTTTTTAAATTACATCCTTTATAAATGTGTCACTTTTAAATGATTTTACAAAAAGGATATTTCTCTCAAAATGTTTTACTCATCATTTTCTACTATGTCAGCATACTTTACTGGATATTATTTTTGAATGAGGTTGATTTATTATAATACAACATTCCATATTGTATTGAATGTGTTATGATATGTTTGAATGTGGAAGTTATATTTTTATACCATTCATGGTTTATGGTTAAAGTATTGACATTTCGTATGCTAGTTCTAATACGAATGTTTATGTTATGTTTTAACCTTTTCAGATGAGGAATGTATTGGACAGATTGAGTGACGGATGGAGACTGCTATAGCTCCTTGATGCATCAGTAGGTCTAAAAAGACAACTAGATGTGGAATTAGCCGAGGCCCATTCCCAATTTGAGGTATTGGCTGAGGCCTTAATCATTTTTAGATGTCATTCCTGAGGCCTTGAAAAAAAAATTAGAATGTATGGAATTATACATTCCCTCATTATGAAAAAAAATATTGATGGTTCATTTGGTCATTCGACTAGTAAAATACCCATGATTATGTTTTATTATGGCATTATTTACTCATCTCATATTCCTTACATAAATTTATTCATGTTTATTATTGGTAAAGGCATTGGTTTCAATTATTCACCATGCATAATATTTATGTTATCTTCCGCTGTGTTGCTTACACTTACTGAGCGTTTGAGCTCACCCCTTTCTATGTTTTATTTTTCCCCGGATTCCAAGAATTGCATTTTTATTGATATACAGGGTTAAGCTAAGGGAATAATGGATTTAATACTGTTTTACATATGTTGTGATGTATGTTATAAAGTATAATGTAACATTCAGGTATGTAATCAATATTCCAAGACTGCTAAACTGACCGGTCCTTCGGGACGTGATTCCTTGTAATCATGCCAATGTATTAAAATAATGCACCGACTCTGGGTAACTGGGGTCGGGGAGTTACAGTTGGAATCAGCGAATTTTTTACAATAACCATGGAAAATATATTTAGATAAACACTAATTAGAGCACATTACCCTAAGATAGACATTTAATATTAGTATACAAGAACTTCCTATAATTTTGGTAATGTAGATATTTTGTGTGTTTTACAAGAAAAAAAATCCCTCTTTGGGTATGAGAAGGTCGAGGCGGCTCTGGCACAGATGTACCTAGGGGTAAAACCCGAAAACACAGCTTTGAGCTAGACTCGAATGGGAACTGGTGAACGACAATAGGTCTTGATGCACTCTTGGTTACGACACTCCCGGAGGATATGCATAGGATAATTCTCATTTTCTATACAAACCACTATTAAGGGTTTATGAGTAAATACGTCCTCAAAGAAAACAATTTTTTATTATGGATAATATCCATAAACTGTTCAATTTCAGTTAGGTATTTTACATGTTTGGAATTATGAATTTTGATTCATAAACTAACATAGTGTATGACATTGTATAGAAATGGCACCCAATAAAAGAAATGTGAACTCCAGAAATACGTATGATCCATAGAGTAAGAAGGATCATATATTTCATATTATTAAGCAAAATTTTAGAAGGTAAGTTGTTATCTATGTATTCTCTACATATGAACAAATCGTATCATGTGTTAATAAGATATGTTAATAATTTTCTGAGTCCTATGGCTTTGAAGGGAATCAAGACAAGAAAAGGATGGTATAGGGAAAGATGGATAAAGGGAAGAAAGAGAAGAAGGATTTTCTCGTATGTGATAACTGTGGAAAAAATCACCAGGGTAAATTCTTGAAGGGAATGGGAGTTTGTTATAAGTGTGGAGAAAAAGGACCCCAAGTACGTGATTGCAATGGTATGAAAAAAAAATCAAATGTAAAATGCTTCATGTGCATGGAATTGGGACACTACGTGAATCAATGTCTCAGTCATCAGAGTATACCTTAAATGATGCTATTGGATAATAATCAAGTTATTATACAACCTCATGTGAAGAGGAATGACTAGTGTTAGTATGCTGTTAATATAGAATTATTTCATTTGAGTGTTGTATCAACAACATACTGGTAATATGAATTATGGAGATAAATAATGATTGTATTGAAGTACTATTTTATTGAGGATTTGAGATTATATGATTCTATTAAATGTGACATAATAGTAAGATAAACTTTTTGTAATAAACAATGTTGAAGGAAAGGCAATCATTAATATGGTCTTGATAATGAGGTAGTGATTTTGGAATAAGAGACAGTTGATTTGGATAAATAATATTGGATATTCTTGAATTCCTTGAAACAGATTAATGATTTGTATAATCCATCATTGTCCGAGTTTACAACATTTTTGGATAGAGGGAGTATATCCAGTATTCTATAAGGAATAAGGGAGCATGAATGAAACCAATAAGGTTTTATGGAAATTCAGGATGTTGCAGTGCTTTAAAATAATACATGATGAAGGTTTTCACATATTATTACCTGGATAAAAGATCTTTATTGTGTGTACATTCCTTACAAATCTTGGACTGAGAGGTTGGATATAAGTATTTTGGATAAGTCTAAAGTTTCGAGTGGACTAGGTTTGAAATTGGATACTATTGTTAAGGTTTTTTTTGGATTGTTATAAAAGGACATCCCAGAGGTCGGGCGACAACTAGTCACATCTGACAAGGCTATGAGACTCGAACCTGGAACCGAAGAGCGACAACGGTGCATCACCTACGATTGGACTACGTGATGTACTGGTTTTTATAATTTAGTTTTTTTAAATAGTCTCACAAATGAATTATAAATTCATTATTTTTGTTACCATATACGATTTGGATAAATTGAATTTTTTGAAATCATTTGTAGTGAAGGATGAGTTTGTGGTAGGAATTAGTTGAAAGTTGAAACTCTACTTATAATGTATACACACATATATATTTTTTTCCTCTTATTAACCCAATTTCTGATGTGGGTTTTCCCACAAAGGTATTTTCTATTATCAACCTTTTATTTTTGAATAAAATTTTCAAATTGCGAGGATGAAATTTATTTACGGAGGGAAGAATAAAACACCACAAGATTTCATAGTATGTTATATTTTTCAATATAATTCAATAACTTTCACTACACGCAACACTACGTTCAAGCGCACCATGAGTTACAAAACTAGCCGTTCAAAAGCCATTATGAATAGTATTAAATGAATTATGAACTTTATATAAACCTTATAATTTTAGAATCTATATTACGAGTTTCTTAGAAATAATGTAAGAACAAATATATTTTTTTAGATAAATGAAAAATATATCAATAAATGCAATTTTACCGCCTTTTAAATGTGAACCATTTTTTAAATCCAATATTTAAAACTTTTATATATTCAATTTAACAAAATACACTTCTTCATTAGAATTGGGATATACTAATTTAGTTTTAATAAATTTTTGGTGTTAAACTGATATCTTTCATATTTGGTTGAATAGTGAAAAATACTATATTTTAACTGAAAAAACTTTTTTAATCAAAATAATTTATTGTGCTCAACTATACATATGAATGATTTGGAATTATAATTACATAATATTTTTACCATTTAATCCAATTTTGGTCATTGGAAGTAATTTCACTTTGAAATTATACATAAACAAGTGTCAATCTTTTGATAGTTATTGTTTCTTGAAAACACGCTTTTTGTTTTGACAACTAGAATTAATTTTAAAATAATAATTGAAACTTTTATGTTTTGAATTTGGTAAAATAGATATCATTTTTGGATTTGGAATATCGAAATTTTCTTAGGGTAAATTTTTGTTATTTTTCTTAAAACATTTAATTTTTGATGAAAAGTGAAAACCACTGAGTATAGTTTAAAACCGAATTTTTATTTAAATAAATATTTATTTTATTTAAATTTTTTTTAGTTCAAAATAGACACATAATACCTATATAAGTTCAATTTAATTCATTAGATTTGTTTTAAAATAATTTTAGATATATAAAAAGTTTATTGAACTTTTCACCGTCTTTTGCCCACCTCCAAGGAGAATTTGTAAGTTTATATAAAACTTAATTTTACCACTTTTGTGAGTTGAATTTCGAAAATCCAAGAGACCCGGAAAATATAAAAGAGTACAATGTGGTTCAATAAGATGAAAATAATTTTTGGTGATTAGTTACTTTTTAGTTTTATTTATCACGATTAAAAGTAGACAGGGTAATTAAGGGTAAAAATGATATTATTATTACACTAACACATTTTCTAATTCTATTGGATACATTTAATCCGACCAAAAACAACCTTAGGAATAAAATATGACCCTTTAGGTCCACTTGGATTAGATTAGGACATTTATTATTATTTAATTTAAAGAAGAGTTAAATGAGTAAAATTCAATGTTTATTAACAATCCCATTTTTAATATAGGGTTATAGATAAGTTAAATTTGACTATAAATATTAATTGGAAAGATAAAAATATTTCCTACATCATCGTGTTTTATTTATAATTTTTAGACTTTAAATAATTAATTTTATTTATGACACAATTACGATGCAGTAACTACCTTATTAATGAATGAATCAAATAAATAGTATTATAAATTCTAAAATAATATTATTTCAATGTTTTTATGACATAAACGAATTTTATTGGTGAATATTAGATGTAAGGGATGATTAAATTTATCTTGTTTGAAGTAATCAAGTTGTGATGACTTTCACAAAAACAAAATATCAAATAGTGTCAAATTTGACATATATTAATATTTAAAAAAAATATTATATGATTAATTGATATTCTATTCCTAAAAATATAAGGTTTGGACAGAGGACTTATATCAGGATATTTTAATCATTAATGGACCACTTGGGGGTCTCTTGTAATTTTATAGTACGTTTATTAACCATATAATAACAGAAATATAAACAGACATGGTAAATGTCAAACTGATTAACTAAGGGTTAATACGAAAACATAAGGTTAATAATGTGACCCAAACCCGTATAAAACCTATTGGTTGAGTGTATTTAGGCCCATCACCACCATATACTTTTAATAATCCACTTTTATCCATTAGAAACCGAATATGAATTTATTATAAATTAATATGTTAACTTTTTTCCTAAAGATCCCCTCCTCACCCTTATAAAAGGACACCATTTTGAACCAATTATTAATACCTTAAAAGAATTTTTTTCGGCCAACACCTGCCCAAATATTACCTCAACTATCCTCGCTTCCACCTAGAGGCATTATTTTGATCAGAAAACCAACCTATGGAGCCATTTTGATCAAATCACAAGGAAGAACCCGAAAAAGAGGTAATGTTTTCACCACCCTCATTCAAGTTCCTTTCTTATTCCACTTCTTCTTTCTTTGTTATTTGAATTCTAAACTAATAAATACAGTATCTTCTATATACTATGATATTTTCCAACCATATTCATAATTATATACATCCTTTTAATGAAATGTCACCATACGTGCGTACGTACGGCTTACCGTCTCCACGTCGTGGTGTAATTGTTATTCAATACATTATTATTTGGATGGGTATAACAATGATGTGTAATTGATGTAAATAATAAATATAACATGATAATGATTCAGTATATATGATATAACATCCAATTATATATTATTTTGATATCAAAAGAAATATATTTTCACTCGTGCGTACGTACGGATTACCGTCTCCACGACATGATGAGATTCATTTCCAAGTCCACCATTCATCAACGATTATAAAAATATATTACAAATAATTATATAATATATGAAATAATACTACTACTGTAGATATAGATATTTATTTATATATATGTATTTATGTACATACGTATATCTTATTCACTTATTTTCGATCAATATGATATGAAAATGGAAACAACATTTATTCGAACTTAAAGACTACCATCTCCCTAAACGGTGTTTTCCATTAATATACATGTCTATAATAAATATTTATATTATAAATATACATGATATATAAATCATTTTTTATATTCTGGAAGTATTTAAATCATTATTTATGTGATACAATCAAGAGTAAAAAGGTAAAACACGTACGATAAACAATGTGATTATTATCGGAAATGTTAATTTAACATATAAATTATTATTAATGGGTAGTTTAAAGTCATAAATGAATAATGTATGATGTCATAAATATTATTATGGTTCGGGAATAATTTAATAACATACTATGGTCTTAATACAGGAGGATAGACTTACCCTCGACTAAAATAAAGTGCAAGGTAAGGGGTTTTCATCTCAATCCTTATTCCTGTGAGATTCATGCCATATTGACACTATTACATTTTTTGTGTGGTGTATGTACTACCCATAATTGTATTCATTGTGTAATACACTTTAATTTATGTTTATTTACATATTACATGTATGATACTTCTTTCATGGGGTGTATGATTTGTATGTTACCTTATTGGTAAGCCTTAATTCCTCAATCTCACTATTATTCTAGATTGTTTATGTTTAAGTATTTACTGGGAGATTTTTATCATCCATTTTCATTTTTCATAAAAATGATTTTGAAGTAAATATTTTATGAATTTTTGAAAGGTACTCATTATCATGATCAGAATTTTAAATGTTTTGAAGATTTATCTTTCGAAATATTTTTAATTAGTGTCCATGTTTTCAAAATGATTTTATGGATATTTTTATATGGACATGAATATTTTGAAATGATAATTCTTTTAAAATGATTCAAAGTTGTATAGGACACTTTAATTCAAAAATCTCTTTTAAATTACTTCATTTATAAATGTGTGACTATGAAATGATTAAAAAAAGATATTTCTCTCAAAAAGTTTTACTCATCATTTTCAACTATGTCAACATCCTATACAGGATATTATTTTTGATTGAGGTTGATTTATTATAATACAATATTCTGTATTTTATTGAATGATTTATGATATGTTTGACTGTGGATGTTCTATTTTTATACCATTCATGGTTTATGGTTAAATTATTGACATTTCGTATGCTAGTTCTAATACGAATGTTTATGTTATGTTTCAACCTTTTTATATGATGAATGTATTGAACATAGTAATTGATGGGTGGAGCCCGCTGTAGCTCCTCGATGCATCGGCAGGTCTCATGAGACAACTAAACATGGAATTGATCGTGGCCCATTTCCAATTTGATATATAGTTTTGGCCAAGGCCTTAATCATTTTTAGACGTCTTGGACGAGGCCTTGACAAAATGTTTTCAAATGTCTGGCATTATACATTCCCTCATTATGAAAATAATATTGATGGTTCATCTGGTCATTAAACTAATAAAATACCCATAATTATGTTTTATTATTTCATTATTTACTCATCTCATATTCCCTCCATAAATGTATTCATTTTTATTATTGGTAAAGGAATTGATTTCAATTATTCACCATTATTAATATTTATGTTATCTTCTGTTGTGTTGTTTACCCTTACTGAGCGTCTGAGCTCACCCCTTTCTATGTTTTATTTTTCCCAGGATTCTAAGAAGTGCATTTTTATTGATATGCAGGGTTAGGATTAGGGAATAATGGAGTTCATAATCTTTTACTTTTGTTGTGTTGTTTTTTATAAAGTATAATGTAACATTCATGTATGTAATCTATTTTCCAAGAATGATAAACTGATCGGTCCTTTGGAACATGATTCTTTGTAATCATGTTAATGTATTAAAATAGTGCACCGACTATGGGTAACTGGGGTCGGGGCATTACAACATTGAAAAGATATTAATTTTCATCAAATAATCATTTATGATGCATTCATGATGTTCTATACATAAATACTAATTTAGGGTTTTAAATATATTTTATCACAATGAATAATCTCATTTATTTCAATAAATGTTAGCGAATATTTTTCTTCTCAATCAAGACTAAATCATATACTCATTAATATGTATGACATGAACAGAGTGAAATTTAATAAGAAAGTTGTTTAAATTACTATTGAAATATTGATGTTTTGTATTCATGATTAAATATGGTTATTCATTTATTTAAAAGGAATATGAATTATGAATTTTATTATTTATTCAATTTATGAGATATTAATTCAATATGTATATGAGATAGGTGGGGTCTAATTACAAATTGATTCTTTTTGAATCAATAGGTAAAATGAGATTAAAAAAAATTCTATTTTTCAATTTGGTTCAACACTTTAAAAAAATTATTAGAGAAGGCCTTGATGGTATTTAATAGGTCTTAGATGAAATCCATGTCGATAAGGATAATGATGTAATGGAAGAAGGCCCTAATATTATGATAAATACATACAACATTAGGCATTTTATTTATTAGTATTTCAGTTATTATTACTCATTTGGTGTTATATTAATATTTTTCATGGACATGGTTTTAATACCATGTTATTGATTAAAAGGAATATGAATTTATTTTAAAAAAACATATTTTCATAGATTTTATATTAATTATTACTTCTATTATATTCTACACTTACTTGGAATTAGATCTCACGTGATTTTTTTACATTCTTGCATGATATAAATAAGTGATATTTCATTGCTTTTCAATGATGCAGGAATGGTTTTCATGAATTTGGTTAAATTGAAATATATAATTAAAATAAATTTTCATCTATGCTTCCAATGCTTCTGGACTGGTTAATCATCATTGATTTGATACCTTGTGTATTTCTTCAATGTTAAAAATTAAACACATCAACTATGTTACAAAATCCGAGGTTGCTAATTTTTACCATTTTTATGAAATATCATAGGGGAGGCCAAAATATCTAATGTGTATCTAAAATAAAAATAGTATCGATTAATTCTCATTCCATTTATATATAATACTGTATTCACTAAGAAATTTCAAAAGGATATCCATATAAATGACAAAATGGATATTCCATTTTCTAAAACATCATTTCTACAACTACACCTCTAGATTTATTCAATAAATATCAAAGCATTGTGAAAGTAATTTCATTAAAACCAATGATGAATTAGAATTAATATTAACATCATCCATTGTATGTCATTCACCTGCTACATCATTTCACATACACGGTTATCCAGGGAAAGTTACATCTTCTTTTTTAGCATCTTCTCATCTAGATTCAAATATATATATTTTTTGGTATATTCTAAAACACATAAGTTGATTTAGTGCATTAATACCAGGGAACCATATCATGAATATAAATATTAGATAAATTAATCTTCACAAATAAAAATGTATGTTCTGAATTAATCCTATATAAGTCATTGTAATCGAATTAATAATGAAATTGGATTTGAATACTGTGTGATGTTTTGAATTTTTTATATTGAAAACATGTTTCCTTCTTCCATCAATGGGATTAATATTTACTTAATTTTTGATTTTTTTTAATTTGTTAAAATTGTTCAATTAATTGAATTATATGTTGAAATTTATTTAAATACATCCATTTGATTTTTTTACATTATGAATAGTAAAATTAGTAATTATTTTTTATTACCATAATTATGGGTTAATCAGTTAATTAATGTTTGAAATAAAATTATTAATATTATAAAACTACTCTAAAACATTCCCTAATGTTATTGTATGACATATTTTGAACAAATGAAATTATTGGGTTGGAATTATTGACTTTGGAAGCTACTTGCGTGTGATTATGACATTTATAACATATTCTTTAAAGTAAATAAAATGATTTCACAATCTAGTCTCTCATATATATAAGAATTTTAAAAATATTAATATAAATAATATAATTAAATAAAATTCTAATTTAAAATTTAAAAATTATTTCATACAAAATTAAAATTTATTATAAATTTTAGGAAATAAATAATTAATTTAAATGGTCAGACAATGATGATGCATAATTTATTTTATTAATGAATGAATAATTAAATTACATTATAAATACTAGATGAAAATTAATATAATATATTTAAAAACATCAATGAATTTTATGGATTCATTTGATTTCTTTTTAGTCATTTATAGAACCCTTTTAAACGTTTCTTTTCGATATGATATATTTAAATATTTGACCAAATAATACTATCAAAATTAACACTATTGTTATTTTAAACAAAAAATAATTTATTAAATGTGATAAATTTTATAAAAATATATTATTATGAAAAATTGTTAGGATAATTCCTAAAATTTTATAAATGTCCATTTTAATGGTTTTTTGGCATGTTATTGTAATTATATTGACCTAATAGTGTAAATTACTAAATTAAATGGTTTGATATAAAATGATTAAAACAATAAGATAAGGATTAAAAATATATTCAAAAGAAATGTAATTTTCATTAGATAATTATATTTCCACCATTATCATAAAAAATTATATCTTTAATAATTTTTGAACTTTTTGAATAATATAATAAATTATATTAATTTAATATTTTTTATAATTTTAAGAGGAAGCCTCCCCTTTATCATAATAAGTTACACCTCCCTGCCATTTATTCACACATTAAAACCCATTAATGGTCACCTATGATCTCCCAAATACCCTTCATAGAATCTATTCATCATTATTCATGCATTATTTTAGGCATAAACCCCTTATTATAGTTGTGAATGTGTTAATCAATGGTGATCGTCCAAGGGATTGTTATAGTTTTTAATCAGGTATTTCTATATTATATCATATTCTACATAAATAAATTATTTTTCAACCGTTATGATATAAAGAATATAGTATTCTAAATATACTAATATTTAATTATGTTAATATCATTACATATATTCATTTCCACTTTTATTAAATAGAAAAATAATTACTCATTTGTGCGTACGTGTGAACTATAACCTCCACAAATAGATATAATTCATTTTTTATTACCATATATCTAGAATAGTTATAATTATTGTATTACTGTTTATATATTATATTCATTACATATTTATCATTAGAGTAAAATAATACATCAATTGTTTTCTTATATTCTATGCACATAAGATTGATAGTGTCGCTCGTGCGTACGTGTGAACTATCACCTCCATGAATGGATGAGATTCATCTTTCTTCCCCACAATTGAATTATCATATATATATTAGTATATAAAAATTATAAAAAAATATTTATGATATTTTGGTCATTTTGTAAATATAATAAAATAATTACCTTCTTTCTATAATGTTCAATGAAAAATGGGAATGTTATTCCTTCATATGTACAACCTACCATCTCAAGGGATATAACATTTTTATTATTTATAACCAATCAAGAATGGGTTGATTTAAAAATATAATTATTTTTTCAATGTTAATGTCATTTCAATAATATTATTCTAGAGATTATGGACTCATGGCCATTTTTAGTATTGAAGCCATACTGAAGTTGTTTTGAACTTATGTATCAAATATAAACTAAACGTCTAAAATGAAAATAAATAAGTATGTTATTATTTTACCGTGGTTATAAGAGATATAAAATGAATAATAAACTTGAGAAAGTCTCTCAAGAATGTTATTAATTAACATATGTTTCTTATTCTGTAATATTAAAATAGTACGTGACGATTCAGAATAATGGTTTGGGACATTGTCTCATTCTCCTTTCATTGAGTATTAATTTGTTGATATACACCACCTTATTTTATGAGTTATATACACAACCCCTTTTACTTTTATTTTCATTAAATATTTTTCTAAATGAATCTTTCTATACATAGTGTTTGACTTTCACTACAAAAGATAAAAGTACTATTTTTTAACATTTACAGAGACAATGAATTCTATGACCCTATGACTATAACACCCTAGAATTATAAAGGGTTACATGCCTAAATGATATGACTCTTGTCAACAAGGTGCACCTTCCTTTTCAGGAGCCTGTCTGATTAGAACTCCAAAGTTAAGTGTTCTTGGCCTAGAGTAGTGATCAGGATGGGTGACATTCTGGGGAAGTTTCCTAGGGTTTGTGTGAGTGAGAACAAAGCACACTGGAAAGGACAAGTTTTGGCCTATGGGGACAAACATTAGTCAGATGGCCTGTTTAGGCATGTGGGTGGGCCCCAGGGTGGGGACCACCGGTCTTTGGGGCAACTTGGGGTACCTGGTGGGCCAGGACCCGATGTCCATGTTTAGGAGGGGTGTTTGTGCTGTCACTAGAGCCCAGTTGTCACATTTGGTATCAGAGGTGGTACCCAGCCTTATGTGCAGTGCACTGCCTGGGTTGAGATGTAGGGCCCACAACGAGGACGTTGTTCTCTAAGGGGGTGGGGGTGATTGTAACACCCCAAAATGATAATGGGATACATGGAAAAATGATATGACTCATGTCAATAAGGTGAACTTCCATTTTCTGGAGCCTATCCGATTAGAACTCCACAGTTAAGCGTGCTTGGCCTGAAGTACTGAACAGGATGGGTGGCCTTCTGGGATGTTTCCCAGGATGTGTGTGAGCGAGTACAAATCACATTGGAAAGGACAAGTGTTGGCCTGTGGGAATAGAAATTAGTTAGATGACCCGTTCAGGCACGTGGGTCGCCCCTGGGATGGGCCCCATGTGTCTGCGGGGCAACTGCTGCTACTTGGTGGGCAAGGACCCGACAGCCATGTTAAGAGTGGGGTGGTTGTGCTATCACCAAGACCTAGTTGTCACATTTGGTATCAGAGGTGGTACCTAGCCTTAAGTGCAGTGCACTGCCTGGGTTGAGATGTAGGGCCCACAACGAGGAAGTTGTGCTCTAAAGGGGGGTAATTGTAACACCCAAAAATGATAAAGGGATAAATGAAAAAATGATATGACTAATGTCAACAAGGTTCACCTTCATTTTCTAGAGCCTATCCGATTAGAACTCCACAGTTAAGCGTGCTTGGCCTGGAGTAGTGATCAGGATGGGTGACCTTCTGAGATGTTTCCCAGGGAGTCTGTGAGTGAGAATAAAGCACACTAGAAAGGACAAATGTTGGCCAATGGGCATATTCATTAGTCATATGACCCTTTCAGGCACGTGGGTGGACCCTAGGGTGGGCCCCATTTGTCAGCGGGGCAACTACTGCTACATGGTGGGCCAGGACCTGACAGCCATGTTAAGAGCGGGGTGGTTGTCCAATCACCGGGACCCAGTTGTCACAATTTATAAATTCTCAAATTACATAAAATTATATTAATACTATTTTATTAATTCTTATTTAATTTTTATAAATCACAAACCTTCACGAATTTTATATTGTGGGGATTCAATTACATCATTTGTGGACATGTGGACTACTGCCCCCTTAAAGCAATGTGATTCGTTCACACTATAAATAGAATGTTTTAAGGATGGTTTTAATAAATCTATTTGATATATATGAAATTAATATTACACAATAGTTATTATCTATTTCTATATCATTTATTTTTCATTTATTTAATTACGACATCAATATGGAAGCCACGTTCATGTGTACATATGACCTACCATCTCAATTAACAATGTATTTGTTTCTTATATTTAAATAATATAGATTATTATAAATAAATATTTACTGAATATATATATATATATAATATTTGAATAATGTTTTAAATTATTAATATTATAATATCATGATCTAAGTAATATAACCAAAATAACTTGTTACTACATAGTTGAAAAACATGGAAAATAATACCCAAAATAGTGGATATAATGAATAGTTATTATTGTATGGGTAATAATATATTATAATAAGTTCACATATGATATTATAAATATGATTATTATAATTTAATAAATTTTGTAAATATTTAAAACCATAATACTTTAATTTAAATGTTTTTAAGTGGAAAGGGAATTCAAGGTAATGGATTTTTATCTAACATTTTATTCTACGAGGCATAAACCATTTTCACCCCTTACTTATTTTGTGTGGTGTATATACTAAATATGTTTTATTTTATAAAAATAATAAATTTATAATCATGTAATTTATATTTAATTTTATTTTTAACTCAGTCTTGGGGATTAAAAATCAAAAGTTACCATGTAGTGTGGGACCTTACCCGAATTTCCATTCCATGAGGATTACATTATCATTTTGCATATTATTTAATGTATATGGTGTACATATTACCACTTTGACTTATAATATCATGAATATATCATTCATAATGGAATTTTGAGTTTAAATTTTAATTTTTTCATCCAATGGGATTTGAACAAAAAATTACCCAGTGGTAAAGATATTTCATAAAATAATTCCAAATTCATTAGGTTATAATACAACATCGTAATTTTTAATATTATATGACTATGTGTTTAACGAATTTCACTATATATGGTTGATTTTACACTTATTATGTGGATTAAATATTGATACACATAATCTATAAATATATTAATTATTTGTTTCAAGTAATAATAATTTTAATGGGTTTTTTGTTATCTCATTCTAATTAAGATTTCTCATTATTGAAATTAGATAAAATGAATTTATAGGGTCATTATTCATTAAAACATTTCATTTTACTATCCAATAGATATTCATGATATTTTTCATGATATAATACCATTTTAGTTATCTTTATTACTAATAAACATTTTTTTTGAAAACCCAACCTTAGTTCATTCTTTAGTCTAAAAACCTCCCTTATTCTAAAAACATTGTTGCTAATAATGTTATAAAAATGTGTTTAAATATCACCAAATGATTATTTAAATAAATTGTTTCCATTTTTTATTTTATGGAATTTATAATATGAATATCATTTTATCTTAATGAACAAGTAAATTTTCTAATAATTTAACCTTGATAAAGAAATGAAATTTTGACCATGTATGGTTTGTAGAAAATTAATTGTCCTCAAATAATTAACAAATACATTTCAGATTTAAAAGGATAATCTGTACAGAAAATTTATTTAATTTTTTCTTTAAATAAAAGGATTTACTAATTTCTTTTAAAAATGAATAATATTTTTTTTCCTTTCAATAAAATTTCTATTCATCAATTCCAACAACCATTTATCCTTTCATAACAATTGATACATGTTTTGATATCTACCTTATTCTTCTCCTATATAGTTTATGATTTCATTGAAAATGGATATTATTGACATTTAATAACATTATTACTCTTATTTCCCATGAAATATTAAATTACCCCTAAATATACATATTATTTATCTTGGATATGTTTCTCTCCTAAACAAAATTCCATTTTTACATTTAGTGATTACTTGGATAATTATTTAATTATATAGGGAAATATTGATTAATGTGTTATCTTTACTCAATATGAATATTTGATAAGGCTATTGTGTGTTAATTAACTCAATTACTCAAGATAAACAATTATTTGAACTAGACGTGAAGGTTGGGGGATCAAACTCTATATATCCCCTCAATGCATCAACAAAATCTAATTAGACAAATTGTTTTGTAAAATTAAATGGGGATCTACCTATTATTTTAAAAGAAAAAGTTAAAGGCCTGGAATTTATATGTTGTCATGTACCATAGAAATTACATTCAATAATTATAAATTTTCATCATTCATATTCAGTTATTATTTCACTATGAGATTTTCTCATTTATAATATATATGGATTCATTTAATTCTATGTTAATTTATTAAATGGACTGTGTTTGAAGATATTTACCTTTCCATATTTATTATGTGTTACCCAATTATTTTAATGGATTATTTTTTCATTTATTTTCCCTGCAATATTTTTTATTCACCGCTTAATCGGCTTATTGATTATATAGAATGTGTATTTATTTATGAACTTTATATATTAATTATTCTCATTTATTTATTGTTATCTTCATTGTACTTAACCATAAATAAGAATTTTAATTCAGCCCTATTTTGATTCCATTCCCTACAATTCAATAAAGTGTACAATGAAGGATATATATGGATATGATTAGTGAAGATAAGGTTTTCCTTGAAAAAAACATTATGCTATAATTTGTGTATCAAATTTTAATACATGACTCATGTCTGTATCTACTTTACCATGACTAAAAACTATTTGGTTATTTAAAACTTGATTCCTTTTAATTAGGATTATGTAACATTATTAGACACTGGATTGAGGATTACCAGGATTTAGTTTCTATAGTTGGTATCACATAAATATTTGTAGGAACCATGTGAATTATATTTTTGAAAACATAGAATAGATAAAAGAACCCTAAGATAGACAATGAGTATTATAATAAAATCTAATATGTATTTTAGACACAATAGTTATGTATATTGTTACTAGATTTTGAGATTAAGGTTTTTCACATGTTTTATTTCCGAATTATATGTTTTAGGTTTTATGTGATGGGAGGCTACCAATATTAAGGACATTTTGTAAAAATTTATCGAGATTATAGTTTCTATTATAAATGATACATGTGGAATAATGAATAAAAATTTTATTGACATAAATATAATGGTATTAATATATATTACGGTCAATATGAACAATAATTACATTTTAATAATATTCAATCAATATTAATATACATTTTAATAAAATAGGTTTTACTAAAAACCCATTATAAAGGTTATAAAATGATTAATTTCATTTCAATAATCTCCATCGTATTTTTTATATTGATTTTTAGATTTATATAACTATATTTTTAGAAAAGTAAAACCAGCATGTCATGTGACAACTCATCAATATTGGAATGGCTATAGGATTGAACCTATGGCCAAATGATGATAAGGGTTTAATGCCAAAAACTGGCCAGTGCAACATCCTTGTTAATATTTCATTGTTTTTAGAAAAAAAAATTAACGATTAGATATTAATAATGACCTTGTTGAAATAATTTTCAAGTTTACAGATTAATATATTAACCATATTTTTTGGGGGAATTGTTATAGGTAAATGAGAAGAAATGTCACTCTTTGATGAGAATCAAAACCTATTAAATGTCAATTTAGTGTTTCAAGAATCAATGTAAATTTATAGATATCAATTTTAGGATGTAATTCATGAATTGGAAATAGATAAAAGAACAAAAAATGGTGAAAGTTTAATTTATGATTTAGATGTATATCATGTATATATGTTTCCTTATATTCATAAGTAGTAAATGTGTAACTCAACATTACGAAAGTGATCAAAAAATGATTCCATAATATAACAATTTTTTCTGAAACTTTATCCTTTTGAATCATCATTGATTTATATATTTGAGGTACTCTGCATTCAAATGATCATTCACATGTTTGTGATCAATTTATTCAATCTCCACTAAAAATATATACATTTTCACTCAATGTACATATCTAAACATTCCAATAATATTCTCATACTAATAGACCTACTAATATGTTATTCCATGAATCCTTTTTTACTTCCCATTCTATTTTATTAAGATAAATTGTTATCTATTCTAATGATGTGGGATTTAAACATGGTAATTTTACAATATTAATCCCCATATTACTGTAATCATGCATAAAATTCAATTACATAATTTTATTGTGACAGGGAGAATGTTACACCCTAAAATTATAATATAATTACGTTTTATTCGATTGCAAGTATGAAATGAAACACCAAGTGTAGAATGGAAGAAAAAATCACAAGAAATTAAAATGTATTCAATATTTTAAAATAAATAAAATATATTTCATACCATTAAATTCATACGATACTGAGTTTTCGTGGGTTGCGTGCAACAATTACGTTCTTTGATATCATACATTACATAAAATGCCAAGCATTATCAGATACTATTAATATTATAATTTATTATAATAATATATAGCCTACATGTTGAATTTTAATTTATGGGATTAACTAGATTAAAAAAAAAATAGGTTTTACATTAATATAAAATTATTTCATTTGTAACTAATTAGTTATATTTGAATATAAAATCTAATTGAATATAAATGTAATCTTTTTATTCTTACACATGTGTTTTATCATAATAAAATAAAATAATTAGTATTATTTAATGATATAATATATATATATAATTCTTTAAAAATATTTTCTATATTAATAAAATAGATTTGATAAGCATAATATAAGAATAAATCCTTTTTTATACTTAAGCAATGTATTTTTCAAGTAGAATATTTACCACCTATAGATGGAGAAACATTTTAATATTACATTTTTTGAAATTTTATAAATTTTATATTTTTAAATAATGTTTACTATTTAAATATGGATACAAATATTATATTAGGCTGAATGTTTTCTCTTTTTAAAATCTTTTATTTTATTATAAACTGTAAAAAATGATGAATTTTAATTGAAGATGGATATTTTCTGTAAAAAAAATTATTTTAAAATTATATTTTAAATTGTTTTTAAATTAAAATAACATATATTATAAATTAATTATTAATATATGGTAATTAGAATAAATGTATCAAAAAAATTGTATATAATAACATTTTATTCATTTTGAACATTTTTACATTAAAACCATTATTTTTTGACACATCTACTGGAATAAATTTAAATTAAATACTTCAACTTCTATTATTTGAGTTTGGAAAAGTATATTACATATATGGAAACATAATAATTTATAATTTTTGTTATTTTCATCATATTTTATGAAATAAATTATTCTGTATTGTAATGAAAATTAATTAAAATGATTAAGGTAAAATTAAGTTTAACAAATTACTAAAAATTATTTTTAAGGGGAATAATAACTGTCAAACATGTCCAAAAGACACTAGATATCTATATTTAGATCATATAGTATCTTGGAGAGAATATTGATCATTATTGTAGGAAACTGATCCAAGGGATACAACCCAATAGTGTTTACCTTTTTATATTTATAAGTATGTCACTCCTCCTAAACTATAAAAAGGAACTGACCCCTTCAACTTATTCACAAGTTCCATGCCCATTGGATCATAAAAAAATTGAAAAAATAAAATAAATTAATCACTCTAATAATCATATTATGATCACATTGAAGATAAGTAAAACCAATGATGTATTTTTGTATAAACCAAATGGAGTTACGTAAATAAGAGGCAAAATTCTTCAACGATCACTTTTGATTCATTTACATCCCCACTCCTTCAATTATATTTATATATTTATTATATAATAACATAATTATCCAAAATATATTAATATGTTGTTATTATATATGTTATATAAACTTTTTTACATTAATCAATAAAATGAGATTCATAATAATTAGTTGTGTGTATGAAAGACTACCACCTCGTGAACATATGTCGTTCATTCTGCCATTACAACCATTAATTATTGGAATAATGGAGGAATTATAAGTTTATATGTGATATATATTATTTATAATTTATTTATTCTACATTAATTTTTATATTACACATAACATCATTTATTCTATGCTATGGGATATTTTAACACTATTTAAAGACGTGTGGATTATTGTCTCCTCAATACGATGTGATATGTTCATGTTATACATGGAATGAATTGGTAATGATTTTATTAAATTATTTTAAACATGTGAAATAAATAGTATATTTAAATTATAATATACATCAATATAATATAATTCTTATTTTTTTAAATATGATAATGAAAAGGAATTAGTGTCCATGTATACGTACGACCTACCATCTCCATGAACAGTGCATTTTATTTACATCTCAAATTATTATGGATAATTATAAATACAATATACTGAATATATATAATAATTAAATAATTTTTTACATTATATACTATATTAAATAATGATCAAGGTAATAGGAAAAATTTATCATCTCAAAACATAGTCCAAATAATTAGGAAATAAACAACCGTAATTGTGAAAATATTGAATTATTTTTAACAAACTGGTAATAAGATATTATAATAATAGAACATGTTATATTATTAGTATTTTTATTTCTCTCTTATAAGTTATAACATTTTGAACACCATTATTAAATAATTTAAATTATGTTCACCTGAAAAGAAATGCAATGTAAGGGTTTTTTGACTCAGTTTTCTTTCTATGAGGCATACAACATTTTCACCACATAATTCATTAATGTTGTATATATAATTACAATATTATATTTTATATCAGGAATAAATTTATATTAATGGTATTTTTAGTTTCATTTTATGTTATTCCTTTAATGGGGATTATATTTCAAAAATTTCCCATTAGTATGTGACTTCGACCTATTTCCATTAACAAAGTCATACTTTATCTTTGGGAACCTAATATCATATATGTTATGTACGTACATAAAATTTGATATACAATATCTTGAATACATCATTATTCATGTTATTTGGAGTTTCAAGTTAAATTATTTCATCCAAAGTGTTTTCATCATAGAGTTACAAAGTGGAAAATAAATTTCATTACTCGATTAAATTTTTATTGGTTTGTATTACTTCCTCATTGCCATTAATATTATATTATTAGATGTTTTATTTGTTTTATTTTTTAATGATATATAAATTTGATACACATTATAGTATCCTTGATAAATTTTATCATTGACGTTATGATCATTTTAATGGTTTATTTATCAATATCATTCTAATAGAGATTGCATATTAATGTAATTCAATTAAACTATTTTATTTTATAATTATTATCAAAAAACATTAATTATATTCTCCTCTAGTTATTAATTTCACTTTTCAGTGAAATTTAATACTTTCAACTCTTTTTTTAATTTAAAAGATTCAATATTTTTTTATGAAAACCCGACGTCATTTCTCTTTTCAATCGGAGAACCTATTTTATTCTAAAAACCATGTCTTTTTATATGGGTTAGAAAAAAAATTATAACCCTTAAAAATTGTTTATTAAATGGAACGTTCTTTTTACCGCATACAACATGTATTGAATTGCCTTCCTTAAAATAATTGTTGATTCATTTGAATGATTACATATTTATTTTTTTAAAAAAATTATAAAATTTATTTCAAAATAAAATAATTTATATATGTGTTTTCAAAATGAAAAATATATTTTTTTTTTCATTTTACTGTATTTAAATTTATCAATGAAGTCAAACCTTTATCCTAAAATCTCTTAGGATATTTTGTATTGATACAGTACTTATTATTCCTCTAGATGGTTTGTGATTTATGTGAACAAGGATATTATTGACATTGACAACCTTTATTTCTATTAGTTTCCTTAAAATATTTATTTTTCACTGATCATTAGAAATTATATTTTCCTTAAATGTTCATATTATTTATCATGGATATGTTTATTACCTACAAATGTATCATTTTCACATATGGTAATTTCATTGATATATATTTGATTATTTATGTAAATATTTATAAATCCATATTATCAATTCAATATAGATATTTTATCATGCATATTTTTAGTTAATTATAATAACTACTTTATGTAATAAAGGATTTGGACTAGAAATGATGAATGAGGCCCAAAAATTATATATCCACTTGATGCATTTATTGGTTTACATGAAACTAATTAGTTGGTTAGATTAAATGGGTTTCTAAATATAGTTTTAAACGGTCTTGTGAAATTTCTTGATTTTATAGGTTTTCATGTGCCTCATACATGACTTCCAATAATTAAGAATTACCTTCATATATATATATTTAGTTATTATTTAACCATGAGATTTTAACTTTGACATTATCAGTCGATGCATTTTATTCATAGTTAATTATTTAAATGGAATGTGTTTTTAGTCATTTACCTTTATATATTGAATATTACGTATCTAGTTATTTGAATGCAATGTATTTCATGTAATTAACCATTCTATATTTTTTAAGAACTTCTTTCTCAGTTTAATGATTACATAGATCGGGTGTTCAGTTATGAAATTTCCATATTTATTATTTTCATTGATTCATTATTATTTTGATTTTAATAAACCCTTAATAATAATTTTATCTCCCCCTTATTTTTTCCTATCCCAATAATTCCTTGAAGTGTTCTATGAATTATATGCAATGATATACTAAGTGTAAATAAATCATTACTCAAAAAAATTATATTTTACATCGTGTTTGTATTGAATGATTAATTTATGTTTATGGGTTACTAAGACTAATAAACTCTTTAGTAATTTTATATTTTATTCCTTGTTATCATTCAAATTTAATCTTAGTAGAGACTAACTCCAAGCTTTCTATGGTTGGGTCACTATTTATACACAAGTGTTGTTATCATTTTTTAATTGGTCGAAAGGTAAGGAGGTTGATAGAATATTATAATTATTTATGAAGACTTATTTCATATATATAATATATAAATATTAATTTTATCATAATAACTAGAAATAATTTATGGTGATGGAAATTGAATCATATCCCTTTTAAGAGGCATTGACCCATATGTATTCATCAACAATACTATTCCATTCCCATTTGATCAAAAGGTTATAGAAAATGGTAGATGAATATTATTAATAATATTTATGTATATTTAATATACTAAATTAAGAATTTTATAATATATAATAATTATTCGTAAGTGTTGAATAAAAAAATAAAATTGAATGTACTCAATTAATTCTTATACCTCTTAATTGAAAAGCTTATTTTGGTCTTATCTATAAGCTATGGAAGGATAAATTTTTAAATTGTAGTATATATTAGTCTTTTAATTGGAAGATACTAAGTAAATATGTTAGTCATAGGATGATATTTGAGGATAATTAAGTGTGGATATGAAAGGAGAAGTGGAATCATTTTATAAGGGAGGTAAGTGACACATATTGAATTACATAATCGATTAAATGATATATATATTTCATAATCTTGTAAAGGGTCACCATAATACCAAAAAATCAAATATAAGATTTGATAAAATCAAAATAAATTCAATGAATCTCTATTTGGACATGTTTTGGGTACATTTAAAATCTTATCTCCCTGTTATACCCTTTTAAACTCATTTTAACCCAAATCATGATAACTCATGTTATTCCATGATAAAAAAATTATATAACCAAAAAGGGTGACCTATAACGAAAAATCTAAATTGTAATTCAAAATTTTAAATACAGTATATTAGTTTCAATTAATGTAGGTGGAATAAATTATTATTCCTATAAGAACACGTAATGAATGAAACTTTTTTTTAGGGAAACATCAAATTTTTGGTCTAAAAATCATTTCACCTTGAAATAAATTAAGATTTATTTTCCATGAATTTTTTTGATTAATAATAATTTATTTATTTTTTACTTTTTGACAACTCTAAACAAACATTAAATCTTATAACCATTCCATTAAATTTAGAGGCCAAAAAAATATTTAATCTTTTAAAATTATAACATATCATACTAAAAATATATCTAGGGTTCCCAAATTCAAAATAATTATATAAAAAACATTACATAAAAATATAGATATATATTTGGTTGAGAAACTCCAATAAATTTGATAATATCATGTGTTATATATATTTAAAATATCAACCCCATGGTTTAAACCAAATTTCATCTCTTTTACTTAGGTGATAAATATTTACTACTTTCACTAGTCATGACATCAAAAAATTATGTTGATCAAATTTAATTAAATCAATTATAATTAGGAAAAAAAATTATGTCCATTTTATGAAATAAAATTCATAAAATTTGTCAAATTTTATTCAAAATAAAAAATTTGACAAGTGAAAAGGTGGTTTTCCAATGAAAAATTCATTTTTAAGTATAAAATGTTTTTATACCAAAATAATGTAAACAATTTATTTTGATTAATATAATTGGATCATTTATAATATCAATTAACTAGTTTTAATTTTAAAATATTTTGAAACAAAATATATGTTCCAAAATTCATGAAATGAAAATACACATTCAGATTAAATTAAGTATATTACACTATTGACTATAAAATCATTATTTTTATAAAAAACTAAAACAATTCTCTATGATAATTTTGATACAAAAATTCCAAAAAATATTAAATATTTATCAAGTAAAATTTATTATATTTATTAAATTAAATATTATATATTAACACATAAATCAATAGAAACCATTTTTTATGAAAATTTATTTATAAATATAAATTTATTTTAATGAAAATTGTGTACATAAATATTAATTAAAATACATTTTTAAATACCATAATTTTCTCAATTTTTTTATTTTCATTATTATGAAATATTTTAATGGAAATTTTGTAATTATCATTTTAAAATAACAATATTTATATCATTGTTCATTTATACTCATTGGTGTGTGTAATGAAATCTATCAATGTAAAAGAATTAATATATAATTAATATATAATATAATAATGGGGTGTTACATTGTTCTCCACTATAATAATTTCACCCTTAAAATTATATGTCATTGATACAAAGATATTAAGATAGTTCTACCTCATCACATCCTCATACTCCCATGTAGCTTCTTTAATTTATGATTTGATCAAAGAACGATAAAAATGAGATTGATATTGTTTCACAGAACATTCTCTCTTTGATCCTTAATATCTACTGATTGTTTATCATAAGTGATATATAACTTTATTAGTATGAATTATGTATTTAGTAAATATTAATGATCATGTATGTACATCCTCAATAAATAAAAATGTAACACATTTTCAATGTGAGATAGATTCGTTTGAGGATTTAATGATAATATACCTTCTCAATATAACCATGAATTTCAATTGGACTAATATATATAAGTAACATACTTCCATTCATTTAATTTCCTTAAACCTATTATAAATATTAATTCATTCAGATAACTTATAACCAATTTTAAACTCTATATCTCACTAATGACTGTCAACATAACCTTTATATCAACCTAAAAAAATAGTTATGTTCTGCTGAATGGTTTTACCCATATTTTTCATTTCTTCATTCAACCTAGAAATCAATATCTTTCTTTTTTATCTTTATCCTAGCATATTTTATTTATCCACTTACTACAATATCAGTATTTTTTGGGATCCATTTGAATGTTTTACTAAAATCTATTATTTTACTAAAATTACACTAATGGAATCTATTGACCTCTATAATATTTCAAATCCATATATAAATCTCCAAACATGAAATATAGAGTTTTAATGGTCCAATCATACAAAACATCTTCCTGAAGATTATATTTAGTAACAAATATAAACCATATATCCAAATCTTGGTGAAAACTTTTCTATACTGTTGATGTAAACCTTTGATCCAAAAAAGATAAAATAAAATACAGTACTACATGAAACATTAAAAATTCCTTAATTTATATCCATACAGTTTGGTTAAGGTAAAAATATTATTTATTGTAATATAAGTTTATAACCTTTATAAGGAGATCGAATAAAAACTAAATAGAGTTATATACATTTTATGTTTTGTGGATCTCAGAAATGAAATAGCTAGTGATGTTTTCCAATTTATATTCTAGTATGGGTTATGGTTATAAAATCCACTTAGACTTTTTTCTCATAACTATAAAATGTGATTATAAAAGGTTATGTGATAATTATTTTACAATATCACGATTCATTTTATTCAATAAAAATAATCTTTTAGATCATTATACATTTTTTTACACATTGGATGAAAATAGAATGATAAAATATGATTTTTCTCTTATAAATCATTACTATGATCTATTTTTGAGAGTGAACATACTTATTTCATTATCCTTATCATTCCATCAAAATAATGGATGAATTTTGGAACATATAAAACCTTATTATATAGTTCCAAATCATCCTTAATTTCCTCTTTAATCCTCAAGTGGATGGAGGGGTGAAAATTTATTTTAGAATGATATGATAAACCCCCATCACCATGATTTAAAAATCCATCAAAATTAAATCCATATATATTTGATCTCATTCAACCCTCATGATATTTAAACTAGCTTGGTATTTCCCCCATAAAGGATTAACCACACTGTTAACATTCCCCTGGTGGTAATTTATTGAGAAATCATAATCCTTGATCAACCAAAACCATATCCTTTTGAGCATATTCCACTCTTTCGAAATGAATATATAATAAATTATTTTTATATTGGTATAAATATATCATCATTCATCATAATGAAAATTAATCCATATCATCAGTACAAATACTACTGAATCCATATCTAATCACGATTCAAGTAATTTTTCTCTTGAATTTTTAGTAGGCGTAACACATAATATATTATTATATCATTTTCCATAATAATAAATCTCATTCCCTTATCACTTCATCACTATATTTTATAATCCAATGTCAACTATAGGGTACTTTATGTATAGGTTCATTGACCAAATATCATTTTTCCTCTATAAATATTTTCTCACATTCATCTCTCAAAAGGAACGTGGCTCTATTCTATGACTCAATAGGTTTAACCAGTTACTTCATGGACATCATCTATAATAATAATTCATAATTTTATATATATAAAATGTTAATTATCCCATGAATATCCCCCAGGAGTGTCAAATATGGTGCATGGTAATGAAACATTAATTGTACACTAGATTGGTGGATGATGTATACTCAACCAAATCCTTTTGGAATTTATACCTATAGATGAATTTTTACGTGGTCTATTGGAAGATTTATTAACTATATATGGTTTTATTCCTACAAATTCTAACTAACATATACCTTACCAAAACATTAAGATTTTATCATGTAAATCTACTTATGCCCATTTTTTTAAAAAAGGTCTCCAATAATAATAATTACTGATTAACTTACCCCTGATATGATTTCCACTATAGTCACCAATTATTTATTAGAAAATATATTACACCTTATAATATGAGTATTCATTACAAAACATTATGATCCACATCAAAACATTTAAAGGGTTATATTTTTTTAATAGTAGATACACAATCATCATAATTTCATGAATGACCATCAAAATCCCCAAAAACTGTCTTGCCACATAGTAATTATATTAAATATTCATTTCATAACCACTATTGTTATAAACTAGAGAATAGAAACATAAATAATAATGGTATTGTGTTATTAGAAAGGATAAACAATAGAGATATGAGTCAATGATCATATGTAAAAAAAATATAATTATACAGGTTTGAGAATCTAATCATAAATTTAAATAATCATTCTCTATAATTAAAAAATAAATAATAATAATCAATGAAATAATCCTTTTTGATAACAAAAATTATAATTCATCTGTATGGGGAACCATCAACACTCAATCATATTCCATGAGAACATATCATAATCATATAATGTATCATTATTTTAAACACATGAGAATAGAAACCCACTTCCTTAGTCTAGGGTCATTTAAAATAATATCATAGTTGATTGGATTCACCCCACATTCCATCATATCCCTAGAAAACATTTTATTCAAATTATATCATAGTTGGAAGAATCCCTTACTAAATTTGGTTCACTACCCATTCTTGTTTTAATTATATCATGAGATATAAATCATTATCCCATAAATTAGAGGCATATATAATTATATTTCTTGGACCCGTAAATTAATATCAATATATTCATATTTTTTTACATATAATCATTAAATATTCCTCATGTAATCATATAATTATTTGAAAAAATTAATTGTGTTTCATAAATATTTAATCATAGAATATCCTCTGTATAATAAAACATTTTTGAAAAAATTTCATTATCATAATATTAAACCATCCTTATAAATAATTCATACCGTATCATTGTACAATATCAGAAATAATTCATAATTAACATGAAATAATGTTAGAATATGTAAAAAATCATTATAATTTCATTATATTATGTCTCTATGAAAATAATCATTTTTATTATGAAATTACATAATTATCATAAAAATATTTACAAAATGTTAAGTATATCATTTTCTATGAAAATAACCTCAAAATCATTTAATGGTATCTTCAATTAATCTATTTTTCATGATGGTGTGACATTATGTTCATTTCTTAAAAATTAAAACAAGGATTTAATTCACACCATCTCTAAGAAGTACCATTTTCTGAAAACATCAAAAAGATTGTTTTTAAATCATTTTGTAAAAATTCAATCATGTGTTGCAATGAATTTAAAATATCATTAAATAATGTTCAAAAAATCATTGAAAACAATTTATAAATATATATATATATGAAATTGTTTTTCTGATTGAAAAAAGTCAAATATGATCATATTCTCTTAAAAAAATTTGTTGATCCATTTAATATACTAAAGAGAGTAAAATTTTACAAAAAAAAGTCATTGTTAGAGAAATAAAATGGTGAAAATAACTATTATTTTTTCGTATTAGATAATCATCATATAATTTACTTAATGGAAATTTAAGTAATAAACAATCCTGAGTAAATTTACATTGAATCATAAATCCTTTACCATTTTGGTAAACTTTGAACTGCAATACCACTGATTTAATAAATTCAAAATAAACATTAAATATCAATTAAATAAGTATATACATTATATAACATGTCAAATAAGATTTATATACACTTCATTAAATAATATGGTTTAATAACATAAAATATTTCCCGAAGAAAAAAATTCGGTATGATAATGCCTTAATGGTTTAGTGACATATAAACAACAATCCCATAAATTTGAGGACCAAAAATATATTTTTTGCATTCCCATAATTTCATATAAATCATCATAAAATAAATTCCTTACTATTACATACATCGTGAAAATAAAAAAGTAGTTAATATGGCATGTGTATCATTGAAATAAATGTGAGTTGATAATCCCTAAAATTAAGCCCTTTAATGTTTATTACACTTCCAAACATCATATATAATATATATAGATTATATATATATATAATAAAACTATAATAATATATGTAACATTTCTAAACCAGTGGCCCCTATACGTTTCCCCGATATGGGGTGTTATATGATCTAAATATTGACTCTGTATATGCCAGAGGCTACTGGCTAGTAGCGTGGGACTAGGGAGAAACATTGGGTAAACAATACCCACTTATTAGAGTAATAAAAAAAAGAAATTACATCAATTGGTATAAAAATCATTAAAAGCACATAAAATGATAGCATAAAACAATAAAAACAATTATCCAAGTGTCAGAGGCAATGACAACATTATGATTACACTAAATGGAAGGCAGTCATACAATCATAAAACAAAACCGTAATCCCTAAACCACCCCAAATATGAACCTGAGTCCCACCTCAAACATAATCTCCCAGTATCAAACTCTACATCCCAATCACACCCAATCACTAGGTCAATATCATGAACCTATATGAAAACAAATTTCACATGCTTATGTACCTAGGGGCAATGGTGGCCCTAATAAAATTTGATATACAACTTAGTAGTCCTCCACAAATTTAACCTAAACAAATTAATAGTATGTACAAAAATTAATGCAAGTAAACAAGTGAAATAAAAAGGCTTGGAAATATTTAAAAAGTCTCAACTATAATAATTACCCATTTAGTATATATTATCAATGAACATTATTTACTTTATTAAATTATTAATTAACCATTTTATTATTTCTCATGTAAGATAATAATTTACTTCATCTACAATATGGCTTATGATGGTTAATTACTTTGGATAAGGGAATAATTAATGTTCCCAATCTCACGAGTGATAAACATTTCAAAAATATTTTCATCACACATTCTATGGAGCCTCAGTCCGTGTAGTTCTATCAAATGCATCAATTTGGGTCATAGATTCATTGTCCCCTTTCCTATGCTGTGGATTATCAGGTTGGTTTTAAGAGCCTCAGTCTAACCTGACCCATAGGTGCAGATCCACAAGTCAAATACCCAACAACTACCATGCCATCGGCATACGATTCATTGATCCTTTTACTACATATGTCTTTTCAAAAACCATTCTCAAACAGTATACATAACATTCACATTTTATATTTCATTTGATTCATAAATCATCTTTATGACTGAACCCATTAACAAATTACCATTTTCAGTTCATTACCCAATAACCAACTTGACATATATGAAACACTCCCTTATACCATGTTTCCAATCATGAACGTTTAAAAATAATCACATTTACTAATAATATCAAATTTAAAAATACAATCCATAAATATGAAACACATTTATAATTATTCATTACAGACCCTTATTCTAGTTCATCAACTATGCCAATTCATTATTTAGTTCAATTAATAACCACATTAAAATAACAACATGATTATCATAGTTATTATCTCACTATCCCATTGTTTAATTTAACTAATATGGTCCCACTGTAAATTTAAAACCACATCATGATATAAATCATAATTCAAAATACATATTTGAAATCATATTGAGGCCTCCCTTTAAAACTTGGGTCTTCCACTTTGAAAAATAAATCATTCTCTAACAATTTTGTTTATATTCCAACCATAAAAAACAACTATTAAATCATTTTCAAAAAAATGGAAAAAAAATTTCATTGAAAACATAATTTTGAATCTATTATGAAACCCATTTAAATCAATTTGAGGTCAACACCACCTTACAAAGTATTACTCATTCTCAAACATCATTTTTTCTTTAAAAAATATATAATTTGGTGGAATCAACAAAACACACCGTTAAAAAAATCCAATCATCCTTGTCATTTATAAAATCTAGCATATAATTGTTTCACCTAACTCATTAACCCAACCAACACAACTAATTAAACTTTTACTACCCATTTCCTCAAAAAATTCTACTATCTCAATATTTACTAATATTATTCAACGTTTACAAGGTTCCGGATTACCCCATGGGTAGCCCCTGGTTCAATCTCACCCACTAGTGGAGACAATATCATTTTCTAAGGGTTTCACAACTCAATATAAGGCCCAACTGACATTCCGTAATCAAAAAAATAAAAACACTGCAAGGTAATAAATTAGAATAAAAAAATAAACATGTATATATAAACATTCATATAGGATAATGATTTATGACAATCTACGTAGTGTGTGTTTATTGAAAGATTATGAACCTACACCCTTGATTATATCTCAAACACTCATTAAACCCCCAAACATATAATATTTTGGAAATGTGGGTTTTTAATGGATTTCAAAGTTGATTTTTTATTTTATAAGTCCTAATCCAGAAAAAAGTTTAAATTGGTGTGTTAGACAGACCCATATCATTTATTTTCACCGAAATAGACTCCAAATTCATAATAATATAAATAGAATAATTTATTTTAAATTGTAGAGGTTTGTTTCATCACCCATCATGTTGGATGAATAACAAATAAGATCGGGCTAAAAACCATAAGTCTCTAGATGGGGAGGACTAGAATTTCCCACTTGTTAAGGGGTTCAGATTTTGGCCCCATTTTTAGCCATACCATGCACCAACCATGTGTATTCCTCTATCTATGTGGGGAAAATATATTGTTTTTCCTAGAATAACCCATAATGATTTCAACCCCATTTAGTAACCGTGACACACCCCTTATCTGTAAGGGTCCCAAAGCCCACTATTTCTTGGTTCAGTAGCATGGTTTGTACTAACCATGCACTAATCATGTACTTAAATATGTTGGAACACTTTTCCCTAACTTTAATATATCAATCCCCCCCCCAGGAAGCCCATGAAACTCCACATAAACCCAATAACAACCTCATTGTCTAATGAAGGGTAGTTTATCCAAATTTTAACCCAAGGACATACTTTTATGAAATTTAGAGATCTTAAAACCTCTCGAACATATAACATATCTTCCTAAAGATGTAATTCCATACCTTAAGAAATATCTAAGACCAATGGTTTGCACATGAAGCCCACCAGTAATCATTTGTTTCACAGGATTCCCAAAGACATAGCCACGCCATCAACACACTTGGACCATGGAAAGTACCATACCCCGAAGAACCATCCCATTCCATGATCCACCACTTGTGCTGACACTCTTCTAAGATGAAACTACGTCAATATCATTGTTACCAACATCAAACACAAGAGTAAGGTCTTATAAAATCCATTGAACCACAATAAAATGAACTCAACAATTCACTACTGGGCCTAGGGAGATCCAGTTGGAACTATCTCAGCCCAATAATATTCAAATTTCATGGCCTAAATCACATTATTTCATCTCACCGTGTTCTGAAATGAGCTAATGGTGAACAATCCCATCATCACATGAATGAACATGTAGATTACAACCATGTCTTGTATCCTAATCTTATGTGAAACCATAAGCCTAATGATATCAATCTATTTCTAAACATCTAAAAGGCCCATCCCAACCATAACCATTATCTCAAAATACTCAACAAGTCCAAACCTGACCCAAATAATATTACCAATACAAAAATTCCAATAGAATGATCATTTTACCCAACAAATATATACAACCAATCACATCATCAACCTATCACATTCCTTATGCAGTGATCCCAACCATATTATTTATATTATGACCACTATTGTTTTGGGTTTTTGAACTTACACAATCAAAAAGGGGCCAAAACGACCTCATATCATGTTTCACATCATGATCAATTTATAATGCACTATTCTCAAACACCCATGAGAACAACAACCAACTCTAGAATTCGTCATTTTCATCGAAAATAACCGAGGACACACATATTTCATCCATATAAAAAATTAAATACTATGTGGTTAATCATCAAAACCCATCCCATTATATGAGCACATATATCAACACAATATTTAACAAGGTACCTTATATCCCACTACTTCCATTCACTTTTAGCCCACAGAGTTGTAACATCCCTATCGACTCCCTCTGTTGACACCCAACATCAACTGATGGAATCTATCTCCTCTATCTATAAATTATTGCTTTTTTTCATAAGAAATACATCCATAATATTTACGCTCCAACAAGATTCCTTCCCAAAATTAGGATGAAACATCACAAACATAGCATCTGTTTCACCAAAAACTATTGTTTTGTTATATAGATGCCACCAATGCATCTTCGATGAAAACACTCAGACCACCTCTAAACAAGAATGAGTCTGAGGCCATACCCCACCTCAATATACCCCTAAAACTATGGACCATTTTTCCTTACCAAATAAATCCAAACATGACCTTGTATAAATCTAATTGGTATCCCAATTTCACCATATCCACAACACATTCTTCTTCATTCATCCATAACTGATATATCACTCCCCAATATGGAAGTATTGTTCTTACTAATTTCATCAAGAAATTTCTACAATCACTTATCATTATTTAATCACAACATTTACCTAAAAAATTGACATGGTTTTACAAAACTTCCTTCAACAAAAAATAAAATATCATTTGCTAAACATTATTGGATTCTAAGAATGGTTCCCATGGTATTTGTCGGCAATCACCCAATCCCAAGGACATTCACTCATAACCAGCCAATGGAGATGTGCCCACCACATGGCTCCACATGTTCTGAACCATGAGTCTAAACTCGAATGTGTCTAATATAAAATTGAAACACATTCATTTCTCTATGCATAATTATTGATCCTTCTTTGTGTACTCAGGATGATGTCAAGAAATTGGAAATGATTCCCACTATTGAAATGTAAGCTAATAAGTCCTTTATGATCACCACAAAAAAACAATCCATCATCGTTGTCCCTCACCACTATGGGGAACCATGACATATCCCAACTCATGGGATTCAGTTTTCACCATTTTTTCATGCACACATAAACACCACAACTCCACTGAGTTTTCAAAACAAAAATCACTAAAACCTTACGCCCCACTGTAAAGTGTTCATGACCATACATTCCCATTATAATCACTACCATTACCACACCTGAGTCATTCAGGAATGACCCCGGTTATCTATGGGGAAGCACATCGAGAAGCACTCCAATCCACAACCCCACTATCACACACATAACTCGTTCTTCCAACTGTGATCATATAGAAATACAACATGTGTTTATCTCATTACCCGATGTTCATATTTCCCAATTGAATAATGTATTCCCAAAAGGATACCACATAAGGACCTACTAAATGTACCCAACGGCTTTCACATTCATATAATCACACATTGATCTAGGCTATAGATCACACAAGTCATGCACCACTAGAACCAAGCCCATCACAATCTCACCCATCTAATAGAGTATCCTTGTTTTTCATCCTCATTGAAATCATGGAATTTTCGACCTTCTCATCCAGTGAAATATCCATTCATATAAGAAATCTCAACTATGTCACCACCGCCAACCACATTTGTCATTTCCACAAAAAAAGATTCCATTCTTTTTTTTCACTCTTTATCATTCACCAAAAATCAACAACGGTTCCCACATCAACCACCATCATGGCTATAGGCAATGTTTCTTAACAACCATGCCTCATCCCAAGATGGACCTTACAATAAACTAGACAAACATTGACACTTTATTATAGATAATATAAGTAATAAACATACATTTTTACCACATTATAAGGAACCAACCAGGAATTGATTCCACCTCAAAATAAACCAGTCACGCTTACCATATTATGGCACCATCAACACTGGGCCATTTTTTTATTAGGAAACACATGATTTTTCAAAAATATCAACTCTTTAACACCACTTGAGTCACATTTCTAAATCAATTTAATTTTCCTATTAACACAATTGGAAAAACCTACTCCACCAAGAAATCCTTCCCAATAACTAACAAATTTTAAAATTTCTACATTGTCATACTTACCCAAAAGCACTAATGAATCATCCAACCTCTCTCACATATCAACATAGAATATAAAAAAGTACCAAAACACTAAAATGGATTCATGTAAACACATTTTCACTTGTTCTTTCCATCTAATCTATACACATAAAATCCAAACCAACTCACTCTTTATGATGACACTCCTTCCCCCACACCAATATTTCGTATATCTAACACACCCCAGAATATATTTACTCTTGTCCTCACTCTAAGAATACACACATGCATATTTCACACCCAAATTCAAACAACCACCCTTGGGTTCCAAACAAATCATTCCCAATAACAACCGTTAGTAGTTACCACATCCACATTACTGAATTACAACTCATAACCCAAGGTCACACCTTATCAATGGAAAAAAGTCACATCTCTTTAACCAAGAAAATGAATACCAAAAAACCCTCATGGTCTATAAAAAAGTTATAAAACTAGGGGACTATCACTACCCAAAATAAACATACACAGGATCTGATCAAAACACTAGGGATACCCAGTCCAATATCCCTACTAGTTCATTCATGTTTCATATTTCTTCTTAATTTAACTTTAGCAATTAATATCTAAGATTACACATTTATTATTCATTTATTTTAAAAACCCAATGGATTTACCTAATCTTAATCCTTTTTATTAACAAAATATTTTAAAAATCCTGGAATTATATAAATTCTGATTTCAATAAATATCCAATATCATAAATATCATGGGAATGCCCATAAAAATGTTTCCAGAAGAAAAGTATTGTTGCAGTATATGAATCCCAATGTTCTATCAATCACATGAGAAATCTGGATGACTAACGAATTATTTGTGCCTAGCATGATAAATGATATCATATGCAAACTCTTTCAATATTGGGATAAGAGATAAACCTCATAAATCAACAACATTGCATCTAAATATGCTTCTTAGTGTGGAAATATAAATCAACCAAAACATGAAAATCTTAACATCAATTCGCATATGAGGAGACATGGATTTTCTATCATACATTGGGAAGTAGGCACCTAGGAACGCGATCATTACCAGGTACTGATATAGTCATAGTCTCATGTATTGAATGTCCCAAAGAGTAATTCAAAATACACCATCTGGTACTACATTATAATGTCCTCAATCTGGTTTCCACTATTGGTGCCCCGACTGGGGTCATTACAAGACCTCGGACTTACCTCCCCATACACTAGAGGCTGCCGACTAGTATCATGGGTCTAAAGAGAATAATTGGAGATATTATATCTACATGTAAGTGTAATTCCACAACAGAAAATATATCAATAGTTATAGTAACTAGATGATACAAATTAAATTAAAACAAGGTAAAATTCCTACTAGTAACCAAGAAGAACATGCTATACCGACATGAAGTTTTCACTACATTTCAGGTATTTTTCCTATAATAAATGAAAAAAAACCAAAACCAACAAAATTCCGTAAAAAGATAACTATTTACAAAAACATTACTAATTTTCCAATGCTCCAACCCATCACCCCATGCACAACCATACACCATGCCACTTTCTAGAACCTATATAAAAAAATAGTAGCACGTTCTTGGGTACTCGAGTTCCATGGTTGTCCAATCAAGGTAAGAGTTCAAATTGGTAGGACAAAACCAATAATGTCTATGTCAACATCCAATATGACCAAAAGTGTATCTAAGGAAAAAAATCAATAAAATCATGGAAAGATAGAACATGTTTCACTTTTAGAAGTTAACCATTTAACTATCTGGTAGCACGGAACATGTTTCACCATTAAAAATTTCTAATTAACAATTTTATCAAATTTTGAAAAGTTTATGAAGTTAAATCATGTACACTACATCGTATTTCATAAAATTAAAATTCATTTGGGAATAACTGAAGTTCCTTATATCAATAGGGATAAAAATTAAAAAAATCATCACACATACCTTGGAACAAAAATCATGGTGGTCTCATAAAATAAAAATTATAGTGGCATGGAGCATCAACAGCCTTCTCTAACCCATGAATTAATGGTGTGGGTTTTTTATGTCTCAATATATCCCAAATAGTGAGCATAGAACCACAATTAGAATTCCCCAAAACTACCATTCCATGTGCACAGACTTCTTAAAATAATTTACCAAGTATACCATTTCACAAAACATTCTGATAAAATGAAGATATTGTTTTTTTCTTATATTTCATTCAACACATAAATCATATTCATTCATTAACACATTATGAAAAATTTCACTAAAATTTCAGATCCCATTAAACCACTATCCATATTCCAACACTCCCTTATTCTATGTTTCCAATTATACATAATTAAAACTATGATAATTTAAAAATCATTTTGAATTTTCCAAAAAACCATAACTATTATAAAAATAAATAATTTTGAATAAAATGCTTTAATTCTATGTCATCAACTATTAACATTTCTCATTTGGTTAATTTCATAACCATGTGAACATAACAAGTTAATTTTCATGGGTCCTATCTCAGTGGAAAATATATCAATTCAATGATTATAGTCCCCATAGACTGATAAAACCCAATCATGGTATAAAAAAATTCAAAATATATATTTGAAATCATCTTGACTCCACCGTTTAAAAAACTTGTCTTTTTTATTGAAAAAGAAAACATGCTCCATGACTTTTTATTCTATTTCAACTGTACAAAACAACCATTAATCCTTTATAATTAAAAGGGAACCCTTCCCTCATTTCAAACATCATATAAAATCTATAATAAAACACCATTTTTAACCGCTTTAATTTTTAAAACATAATTTGAAACATTACCCATTTTCAAACATCATTTTCACATCAGTAAATCTATAATAAGGTCAAATCCCCAAAATGAGCCATTAAACCCATTTTCAAACCGAATAGGAATTTATAAAATCAATCTTATAATACTTTTAATTAACCCATTAACTCTACCGACATATGCAATTAAACATTTACTATGCATATTCTATCATAATTCCTCTGTATCAGTGTTTACCAGTTTTATACAACATTTATAGGGGTCTGGAAAATCCCATGGGTATACCTAATATTGCTATCACCCACAAATAGACCAAACAGTGTCTATTAAGGGTTTCCCACCTCGATCTGAGGAATAAATCACTTATCCTTACCAAAATAATAATAATGTAGAAAGGAAATATATTAGAACAACCACATACACATATTTATGACAATGTGACTATGGGTAAAAAGCATTTATACCACCTACCTCTTGTACATTTATGAACTCATTCTTAACCACCATCCTTGATTTGAACTCAAACACCCATTAAATACCCATTTAAATCTACTATAAAAGTGGTACTTTTAGGCCTTTAGAAGTATATGAGAGATTCTACAAGCCATAATCCATAAAAAAGTGAAAATAAGAGTGTTAGAAAACCCATTATCTTCAATTTTCAACCAAATACACTCCAAAAATACTATGAATAGAAGGAGAGTAATCACATGGACATTATGGAGGGTTTGTTTGGTTTACCAAGCTGTTGGGGGGAATATAAATGAAAATATTTTTGGAGACCTAAAATACAAAGTGGGAAAGCATGATTTTCCACTTTTTAAGGGCCTCATTTTTTGGGAGAATTAATATACAAAACATGCACCAACTATGTGGCCTCCTCGGTCCAAGAGGGGCCAAGATACATGGTTTTTTAGAAAATCCCATATGGTTTTCCAAACCATGCGATAACCATACTACAACCGATGTTTCAAAGGGTCTCTAATATGCACAGTTTTCTAGTCTAGCACATAGTTTGTGTTAATCATGTTCCAAAAATGTGCTTCATAAAATATGGACCCTATTACACTCATTTTGTGTCCCGACCCCCCCCCCCCCCCAGGGAACCCCAAAAAACTCATTATAAACACTAGAACCACCTCATTACCCAAAAAATGTTATTTAAAATACATCAAATGGGTATGTACAATTATAATGGCTGGAATCTAAAAATATATGTCATAACATATGTTATTTACATATAAAGATTATCACCCATTTATTAATATTTTTTATACGAATCAGTATCCAAGAAGAAAATTACTTCGTTTTTATTCATAATTCAGTTTATTTGTCCCATTAAATTTAATATGATCATGTTTTCAAAATCTCTATAATTTTAATCAGGTTAATAAAACTATGTATACAAATAATAAACACTTTAAAGGTATGCATATAAATATTTGATGAAATATTAATTACACCACATTGTCGATATGGTAGTTTGTACCAAATCATGAGAAATGTTTCCACTTTTTTTATGTATGGAATGAAAGAAATTTAATTAATAAATAAAATTTCTAAATCATATTATATAATATATATCATATATAACAATTAAATATATCTTCATTACCATCAATTTAATGGTAAAATTAAAAAATGAATCGCATCACTTCATTGAGGAGGTAGTTCACACTTTTGTAGGATCAATGTTATTATTTTCTTCTGATGGGATGGTAATAATCTAGATAAGATATGTTTGGATATACTAGTTAAAATAAATTAATGGGGGTGAATTAGGGTATGGAAGATTATAACCAACCCTGATTTAGATCTTATTTCATTTTTAAGAAAAACACTCATCACTGCAATTCACATAGCAATGTATGAAGATAATTGAAAACATACAAATGTTATAGAAATTTTAAAAGGATTACAATTAAATTGGATATTCCAAGGAGAATAAAAAAGAAAATATTCCAATGTAGAAAATATAGTAAGTTAAACTATTTTTACAATGTGTGGAGCATAATCACTATCTCTCCTAGTTCATTATCAATCATAATTTAAGAACTCACAACCCTCTCAACTGTAGTGTTCTCACTACCAATTCATAAGATTATTTTGATCACAAGATTTTTTTTAATCTTCTCATTTTGTTCATCATGATGCTAATTTTTTATACACTCAATGAATACAACATTACCACATAATTTATATCAAATTCCTTCATGTTCATTTAATATTTACTTTCGTGAAAACCAATCTCAACATTCAGAAAAATCAATTCATTGAAAAGAATTCACTTTCATGAAAATAAAACCACTATAAAAATATTCCAAAATAACAATGATGATATTGAAAAAAGTGGGTTCTTCAAATAAAAAATGTTATTTGAATGCTTTTTTGAAAAAAAACATAACAATTTACTTTAGAAATAGTTTTTCTTATGGATCTTCATTATATATTCATATATATTCAGGAAGGGGTATCCCACTATTTATTGATTTTTTTACGCCTTCATTAATCTTTTATTGTTTCTGATTACCTATCATGAAACTCTTCACCATGTTCATGAAATTTTCTTCCTTCATGAAACATTCATGAAACACCTATGTTCATGTATGTTTCCAAAAATGTGGTGTTTTTCCGAAATCCACCTCATTAATGATACATACTATATTATAATATATATTCATCAAGAACCCAAAAATGTTTTGTGAATTTCATGAATTTTTTTTTCTTGGGACATCCATGAAGTTTCTCTTTTAGGAAAATTTTTCAATGATTGAAATTGTGGAAACAACAATTTTGGTTAAAAAATAAGATTTGATGTCACCATTAGTACAAAAACAACAAAAAAACTATTAAATATTCATACCTATATGAATGATATTTTCAAAAACCCCTTATCAACATCCATGCTAGAACATCACCACTGATCTTCTCAACCTACTATGTCAACAAACCCAATCAAACTGAAAATACTATAAATTAAACTTGATGGATTTTATAAAAAAATATTATTATTCATGGTTTATAATTATTTTATAAATATCACATTTAAACATTAAATACATTATAATATCTATAAATAATATATGGTTATGTACATTGAAACATATCGTTATTTGGAGGAGTTAGTACATATACATGCACAACTAATTCTTGTCATTTCCAATTTGATGTAAATAATGTAAAAAATGATTGATTAAAAATCATAATCAAAATTATGTATATTAAAGTCAATTGATTCATTATTTTTGAATGGATACCCTAGATTATGTGTATGTATAAGAATAAATAAACATTAAAGTAATCCATTAAATGTAATACAACTTCATTGAAAAAAAAATTTAACATAAAACATAATCAATAAATGATTGGTCTTTTGGAAAAATATAATTATCTTTGACAATATGATTCAATATCAAAAGGTAATATAAATGTTCATTAACAATATATATGTATATTATACTGTTAAGAACAGACATTATGTGGTATCCTATTATATGGGAGGGAAATGACACACATGGAATTACATAAAATATTAAATAATATATATATATATATCAAAATATTTTAATGTGGAACCATAAGACCCAAAATTGTATGATAATATTTGATTATTATAAAATAAACTCAAACTATCTCGTTTTTATATGTTTCATATATGATTTCACCCATATCACCGTGTTAAACCATTTCAAAATCAATTTTACATTAATTATGATACCTTAACATTTTAGCCTGATAACATATATATATGACCAAAAATATAAAGGGAAAACAATCCAGATAAAGAAATTAGGAATAAAAATTTGTAAATTATTTTAGTTGTTTAAATTCCACAAAGTGAAAAAATTTGCATTTAATATAACAACATAAAATTATTTAATAAAATTTTCCGGAAAATACTTGATTTTTAGAGTGAAAATAATTTCAACTGTTAGGAACCAGCCCGAGTCGACCCTGAACCGGTCACCTAGGCCAGCCCGCGACAAGTCCCAAGAGGCATTCCCAATCTTCCCGGGACGGTGAAAAGCACCAAGGCCATCAATAAAGTACACAATGGAATGATTTCTCCCATATATAAACAATCAAACAAACAGCGGAAAAAAACGGACAGCCGAAAATGAATTTATATACAAATTGAACTAAATATTATTTGTACACGAAACTAAAAGTAGAACAAAACCAAAAACTGAACTGAACAATCCCGATGACCAACTAACTCCATGTGACACTTCTGGTCACTATCCAACACAATGATCAAATGTCGCCCAAGGTGATCGAAATAAAGATGAAACCTGCACTAGGGCTACAAAAGAAGAAGGCTATAGGCGTGAGTATTAAAACTCAGTAGGTTAGCCCGATATTCTATTTCCAATGCACATTACTTTTAAATAAAATAAACATCAATTTATAATTTTAAATTCAAGATATGAAAGTATGGTTTTCAAATGAGCTTCCATGCTATAATAATTATCATACAAAAACATGCAAGTTTAAAAAACAAAAAATGTAATTAACAAATTTTTTTTTCAAAGAGGTGAAACTTCAAAATGAAAATAGTTTTAAAGAGGGCTGCTTTAAAGAATTTAAAATTTTAAATAAATAACACATACTAATGAATTTACCAACCAAAAACACCGTATGTCGACGGTGAGTACAAAATAGCCAATGAGCACTAGTCACGGGAACGCCCCAAGGCACTAGTTAGTTGTGAGCACCAGGTACCTCGTATCTCGGTGTAAGTTACCATAATAAATATCCATTCTCATGCACGAGCCACTAGTAGGGAACGTACTCATAACCTAGTGGTCCCCAATCATCATCATCATCATAGTTTTTTTAGTGTTGTCATTGTCAAACATGCTACGTGAAACAGAGGCCAACCCCCACAGAATCACTAGCATACTAGTACACGTTCACCCACCTAGATACCCTGGATTCCCTTTAGTGCTTAATCAAGTTACAAATATTATCAAATATACATTTCACATCCACATTCCAATACCAAACCATAAAAACACCAACATCCCATAATCTTTCTTTTCATCTCTCACACAAATCAACAAACCGCTAAATATTTTGGTAAAACATTTTCATGAAGTGTATTGATGCTTTGCACATAAAACTCATTCAGAAACACTCTTTCAATTATAAAAACACATCAAAATCACACCAAATAATATTTTTCAGCCCTAGAAACATTTAATAAAATCATTTAATGGACCATAAAACAATCCCAATTGCACAAATTGGTATACACAAGTAAAACACTCCTTCATTTCTAGGAAATGCCAAACGGGCCTTTAAACATTTTCTCAAAAAATACGTTTGACGAGGTATGCATTTTAATTTTATTAAGGATGTGTATAAACACCATTTAAATCAGAAAACCACATTCATAAATCTTTTATAATACTCAGGTTACATATTCAAAACACAACTATTTTCATAAAGATGTGAAACGGTCCATTTTTGGGAAACTCTGGCCAAAATATGTTGTAAACCAAAAACCCACCTGTTTGTAAAAACAAATCCAAATTGGAAATACATATAAGGACCCAAAAATACCATTTATCATTCTTCCAATTCCTTTATAAATCCAAAAAAATAACTTTTAAATCACACATCACACATAAAATCCAACCGAGCAATTTACTGAACACATGGCATTCCCTTTTTAAACAAAACCATTTATTTTAAGTACGTGAAATGGAATAAAAAATCAATTGAATGTCGTATTTTCATTCAAGATACTGTATCATGTTAAAAATACCATAAAACATATTATAAACCTCACAAAATATTTTCAAAAGATAACGGAACATTTAAACAAACACTTGTTGAGCACTTTCATGAGAAAACAACACTACCATTCACAAAACAATGATTAAACAACCACTTTGCACACCAAGAAAACTATCCAAAGGATTAAAAACAATAATAAACAATTATATCAGTCTCGGAGAATATTAAATTGATGAAACTTGAATGATAAAGGCATGTTCAAGGGATATCCTACCTCAAATCTTTGGCGTAATTGAAACGCACACCCGAAATCACCCGCCGCAGGTTTATAAACCCTAAAACTATAAATCCCAGACCTAAAAAAACAGAAAACCCATCAAAAAAACATGGTATAACAAAACCCTAGGTCGATCAATTCAAGGGGACAATATAAATCCAAGAAATAATGAAAGGAGGGGGAAGAGGAAGGAGAAAGGAGAAGGAATCTCACCTTTCACCCTAGAAAACTCTTCGTCTTCCATTAGATCTGCAACCCTATAGAGAGGGTAATGGCTTGAAACGGCTTGGAGACACTCTTAAGGTCTAGAAGAACCAGGTAAAGAAGAGTGGTGTTCAAAAGATTCCGAATTGATTGATTTATGAATGATACAATTTACCTTGTCAATTTTGGATGATTTGAGGTATCTTGAGAATATTTTCCCATATCTGAGACCCATATGAGCTGAAAAGAGGTAAAATAGATTATGAGGGTTAGTATAGAGTTATTGGATTCGAGGGAGAGGTATAATCACCTAAAACTATTAAAAATGATAATGATATAAAAGAGACGAATTATTTTTTTTAAACAGGAAATAGGCCCATGGGCTGGCCCAATACCTAAATAAGTAACCCAAATTCACCCTGCTTATGAATTTCTAAGTGGTCCAAAAGGATAAATAAGTTTTAATATATCCGTATAAGAAGAGTGTAAAGTTTAATGGGTGAAAAGGGATGAAAAAGAAACGAGTTATGAAAGAAACAAATTCGGTTTTTAAAACTGGTAATGGGCTCACGGTTGGCCCACATCATGAAGTAACCACCCTTTCTTCAAAAACTACTAAACAAACAACAGGGATCCCAAATTAGGGTGGTTAAACATATATGAAACTTCAAGACTCAGGATTCATCTCACAAAATACCCAGGAAAAGTATAAGGATTTCTAATAGACAGGATCAATACAAAGACAAAAAAACCATGTGTGACAATTCTCCCCACCATTAAAGATTTTTCCCCCCGGAAAGCCATAACACTTTCCGGCTGAAAAAAACAACACATAAGGATTCCATAATAACATAATCCATACTCTAATGATAAGGAAATATAAATCACCAAAAATTCAACTTAATACTCTTTCACACAAGAAACAAAACTCACAACCACGTCTGGAGAATCAACGGAAAGATGAAACCACCACCTCCACAACCAAGCCAAGAACCCGATTGTTGGGCCTTATCTGAATGAACCCAGCCATCACCTAAAACAAAGTGATATCACAAAAACCAAATATTCCAGGGGATTCCAGAATGGAATCCCCACCATTAATAATCAACTAGCACTAGAAATTTTCTTAGGATGAAAATCCAGGAGACCCATGGTGGGTCTCCCCACCATTAAAAACCAACTTGCAACGAACAGACAAGAATTCAACATGATCTAGAATTGGGACACACTAAAACAAAACCAAAAAAACCCTCCTACAAAAACCTACTATAAAAAGTTAATATGGTTACACCATGAAAATATAAACCACCCACTCCCGAACGGAGGGGAAAAGAACTTGGCCAACACATTCAGCACAGTTCTGGACCCCCGCCACTTGGAGATTGGAGGGAAGGGGACCCAATAATTTGGCCATTGAAACCACAAAAGAAACAAGGAAACTACCCAAAACACTCCACCTATGAATAGGTAACACCATGACTGCACCTTATTTTTACAGGCGGTCCACACATGGACATTGATTGAAAACCCACATCCATGAAAGAATAACCATAGACACTGTGTGAGGGGTTATGTCCACCATGCTTCTTGCGACAAATGGAAATTCACAGAAATGACGAACCAAAAAATTGACATAGAAACTAACATACCAAAACAGAGGAGTAAGTATCCTAATAGATCACTCCACACCTCTGTCGATTTCATGACTGCGTGAAAAGATTCACTCTGAGGCCTATGGCAGGAGCCCTAATTCTTGAAGCATTTGTTGCACCGCAGTCATGTGATATGGATCACACCACTCAAAAAAACCTCACATGATCACCAAACAAAAACATTCATCTAATTAGGAACTCATAGATACATATCAAAATTCTATCTCACTCCAAATGAGGGGCATAATGGACATGGAATACGATGAAACACATCAACATCACCGAACATAACTGCTCTGTCCAAAAGAATTATCATGACCTAGAAGCACTTTTAATATATCCCAAACAGCTCTCTATTACAACAAACAGGTTGAGGAATCATCAAAAGACGTGGATTTAAAATTTTAAATAAATCCTTAGGTAGATCAGTAGGGAAGATTTCCAATGGAGAACTATCCATGGCCACATCACAACATCAAACACATCTTTGGAAACCCAATGAAAATTACTCCAAAACTGAGCCACCAACAAGATCTCATCTCTAGATAGAACAAGAGTAGGAATTATAGATCTCATGGATGATAACCAAATAAACAACTCTTCTAATACATAGAAAAATCAAGCCACATATCCATTTATTTTAAAAAAGGCCACAATTTTCAGCTCAAAACAATTTTGAAAAAACCAACTAACTTGGTGGGTTGCCACATTCACCAATGGTGTTTCATCAATTCTCACCCACATGCACATTTCCATGCCACCCCAGGCACCCCACCACTATACCATATAGTCCATCCGTCCAGATATAAATAAAACCATGCATATGAGCACCCATGAAAACACCAGAGGCAAAAACAAAATAAAATCATTCCAAAAAAAATTACCTTTATAAGGAACACCAACCACCAAGTCAAAAAAACTTTTCATATTTCACAAATAAAACCACAATTAATTAAGTACCATTTTCTTAAAAACGTGAAACTTTTCATTTTTAAAAACTTTGTAAATAACCAAGCCACTCCAGACAACCCCTTCCCATTTTTTTTTAAAAAAAATCAGCAAGGTATATTTTCATAACCCAAGGTCCATTGAGACCAATACCGTTTCTAGTAAAACACCAACCTTTCAAAACCAATTGCCAAAACTAATTTATCCAATTCAAAAAAAAATTAACATCCAAAAATACCCCATTTAAAAAAAAGTTCCAAAATCACCTTAAAATTATTCACAATTTCCAAATATTTTATTTCAACAAACCACAAGATTAGATTATTGATAATCTAATCCCATTAAATAATTTCAACTTCCCACCGTTTTTTTACAAAAACACAACCTTCCAAAACCATTCTTGTATTTAATTTTTGAAAACCCTATTTTCCACTTTTCAAAATATAATCCTTCTTTGAAACCCATTTCCACAATTCTCACACAAGGATTTTAAAAACAAAAATTCAGAATTCAAGAAAGGTTCAAGAGACCCATAAAAGGATCTAGTGTCAATGGGTGACTTGACCATATGGTTGGTGGCCATATTCCAAACACAACACCAAAAAAGAGATACTTATTAGGACCATTCCCCAGCTCCACATGGCTTGAAAGGCCCTGCGAGCTCACGGAGGCCATTAGTCAGACTCCCCTTGTCATATCCCAACACCAAAAAATCAACCAGAACAAAGGAAACTAATAAAGCTGGACTTCCCATGGAAACCCGAGGATTAGAACAAGAAAGAGTTCGCGACGCTCTTCTAGCACTTACCCCTAAAGTCCCAACAATCCTACACCATCTACCTTGACATCCCTAAAATAAAAAGGGTGGTCTAAAAAGAAAGGTCTGCTAAGATCCAACCTCCTTCGATACAATTTTTTCATGAACCAGCCCGAGTCGACCCTGAACCGGTCACCCAGGCCAGCCCACGACAAGTCCCGAGAGGCATTACCGATCCTCTCAGGATGGTGACAAGCACCAAGGGAATCAATAGAGTACAAAAGTGAAAGATTTAACCCATATATAAACAATCAAAAAAAACATCGGAAATAAACGGACAGCTGAAAATGAATTTATATAAAAATTGAACTAAATATTATTTGTACAAGAAACTAAATGTATAAAAAACCAAAAACACAATTGAACAATCCCGATGACCAACTAACTCTATGTGACACTTCTGGTCACTCTCCAACACAATGATAAAATGTCTCCCAAGGTGATCAATCTAAAGGTGAAACCTGCACAAGGGCTAAAAAATGAATAAGATAATAGGCATTAGTATTAAAACATAGTAGGTTTTCCCGATATTCTATTCCCAAAGCACATTCCTTTAAAAAAAAGAAACATCAATTTATAGTTTTAAATTGAATATATGAAAGTATGGTTTTCAAATGAGGTTCTATGCTATAATAATTATCAGAAAAAAACATGCATGTTTAAGAAACAAAAATGCATGTAACAATTTTTATTCAAAGAGGTGCAACTTCAAAATGAAATTAGTTTTCAAGAGGGATGATTTAAAGAATTTTAAATTTTAAATAAATAACACATACTAATGAATTTACCAACCAAACACATAGTATGCCAACAGTGTGTACAAAATAGCTAATGAGAACTATTCATGGTAACACCCCTAGGAAGTAGTTAGTTGTGAGCCCCAGGTACCTCATATCTCGGTGAAAGTAACCATAATAAATATCTGTTCTCGTGCACGAGCCACTAGTAGGGAACATACCCATAACCTAGTGGTCCCCAATCACCATCATAATCATAATTTATTTAGTGTTTTAATCGTCAAACTTGCTACGTGAAACAGAGGCAAACCCCCACATAATCACTAGCATACTAGTACACGTCCACCCACCTAGATGTATGGGATTCCCTTTAGTGCTCAATCAAGTTACAAATATTATCAAAATCACATTTCACATCCACATTCCAATAGCAAACCATAAAAACACAAACAACCCATAATCTTTCGTCACTTCTTATAAACGGATCAACAAACCGCTAAATATTTTGGTAAGACAATTTCATGAAGTGTATTGAGGCTTTGAACATAAAACTCATTCAAAAAACACTCTTTAAATTATAAAAACACATCAAAACCAAACCAAATCATATTTGGAAGCCCTATAAACATTTAATAGAATCATTTAATAGACCATAAAACAATCCCAATTGCACAACTTGGTATACACAAGTAAAACACTCCTTCAATTCTAGGAAGTCCCAAACGAGCCTTTAAACATTTTATCAAAACTAACTTTTGAAAAAGGTATGAATTTTAATTTTATTAAGGATATGTATAAAAACCATTTATAGCAGAAAACCACATTAATAAATCTCTTATAATACACAGGTTACGTATTCAAAACACAACCATTTTCATAAAGATGTGAAACAATCCATTTTTGGGAAACTCGGGCCAAAATATGTTGGAAACCAAAAACCAACTTATTTGTAAAAACAATTCCAAATTTGGAATCCATATATGTACAAAAAAATACCATTTATCATTCTTCTAATTCCTTTATAAATCCATACAAATAAATTTTAAATCACACATCACACATAAAATCCAACCGTGCAATTTACCGAACACATGTCATGCCCTTTTTAAACAAAACCATTTATTTTAAGTACGTGAAAAGGAATAAAACACCAATTGAATTTCATATTTTCATTAAAGATACTATAAAATGTTAAAAATACTATAAAACAGATTATAAACCTCACAAAATATTTGCAAAATATACCAGAACATTTAAAAAAACACTTGTTGAGCACTTTCATGAAAAAACAACACTACCTTTCACAAAACAATTATTAAACAACCCCTTTGTACACCAAGATAATATTCCAAAGGCTTAAAAACAATAATAAACATTTATATCAGTTTATGAGAATATTAAAATGATGAAACTTGAATGTTAAAGGCATATGCAAGGGACATCTTACCTCAAATCTTTGGCGTAATTGAAACGCACACCCAAAATCACCCGCCGCGGGTTTATAATCCCTAAAACTATAAAGAACAGACCTAAACAAACAAAAACCCCATAAAAAACATGGTATAAAAAAACCCTAGGTCGATCAGTACTAGGGGACAATATAAATCCATGAAATTATGAAAGGAGGAGGAAATGAAAAAAGAAAAGAGGAGGATTCTCACCTTTCACCTTAGAATACTCATTGTATTCCATTAGATCTGCAACACTATAGAGAATGTAATAGCTTGAAACATATTGGAGACACTCCTATGGTCTGGAAGAACTAGGGAAAGAATATTGTTTTCCATAAATATTAATTGATTGATTTATGAATGATACAATTTAACATTTCAAATCTGGGCGATTTGAGGTATCCTGAGAATATTCGCCCTAATACGCGAGGCATATGGGATCCAAATAGGTAAAATAGATTATGAGGGTTAGTATAGAGTTATTTTTGTCGAGGGGGAGGTGGAATAACCGATAAATATTAAAAAATGAAAATGATATAAAAGAAACGAATTATTTATTTTAAAACAGGAAATGGGCCCATGGGCTGGCCCAGTACCTAAATATGTAACCAAAATTAACCCTTCTTATGAATTTATAATGGGTCAAAAAGGATAAATAAGTTTTAATATATCAGTATAGGACAAGTGGGAAGTTGAATGGTGAAAAAGGATGAAAAACAAAAGAGTTATAAATGAAACGAATTCAGTTTTTAAAACTGGGAATGGGCTCACGGATGGACCAAATCATGAAGTAACCACCCTTTCTTCAAAAACTACTAAACAAACAATGGGGATCCCAAATTAGGGTGGTTAGACATATATGAAACTTCAAAACTCATGATTCATCTCACCAAATACCAATGAAAAGGATTGAGATTTCCAATGGACCGGATCAATATTAAGACAAAAAAACCGTGTGTGACATCAACCTAAATGGAAGTAATAAATTAGTTTACATGAAGGTTTTTGAATTAAAAATATAAAAAAATATGTTTTTAAACTATTGTATCAACTAAAAACCGAATTGGATCTTTCAAAAAATTCCACTAAATGTGAAGACCCAAATTTTTTTTACATTTAACTAAAATATAACTTATCATCACAAAAGTCAAGACATGATTCTCAGATTGACAATAATGACTCAAAATATGTTATATCACTCCTTAAAATAAAATTTTATCTAACAAAACTGGTAAAATTGGATAATGAAATTTTTTATAGGTAATTTGATAGCATTACTTCATTGTTTATGTCTGATTTTACCTCTTCTATAGAGGTGGAAAATATTTTATTCTTTTAATATTTATATTAAACAAAAATAAAGTTAATCCAATTAAACTATATAAACCATGATGATTAATAATATAGAATCAATTTTATATATTTGTTATCCAATAAATTTTAAATTAATCATTATAATTCCAAATATAAATTTTATTAATACATTGTTGCCATAAAATATTTTTCATCAATCATCTAAATATTATCAAATTATAAATTTAATTTATTCCACCAAATAAAATATGATATAAAAAATTCATATTATAACATTTCAATAGTAATCCATTACATACAGACACATGGTTTAAAAATTGCATTCTATTTAAATCGTAACAGAACCATGTTATACTCCAAATAAATAATTTCACATGTTTTTTCATATATATTATTAAAAAATATTAACAATTAAAATAATTTTTACACCTCCTGAAACCCATTAAGAAAATAGAATTCAATTTTTTAATTAAAAATAACACTTTCATTAATTTTCATCAAATTAAAAAAACAATTTTTTTTAAAACAAATATTATAATCTAATTAAAATTTGAAATAAATAGGAATGACGTAATTTTTATGAAACTAGTATTAGAAAAATATGTGGATATAGTGAAAATAAAATAAAATAATTAAATAAAAACATTAAAAATAAATATTAAAATAAAGTATAATATTTTTGAGGGAAAAATAAAATAGGTTTAAATTCATCTTATTAAAACTAATAATTTATAAAATGTTCTAAATTCATAAATTAACCCAAAAAAAGTACAAATAAAATATATAAAAAATACCAATTATAGAAACTAAAACTATTAATTAGCATGAAATAATTATATGTCATCATTGAATTATAACTCTAATTATGACCTATATTTATTAGTGTATTTAATTATATAGAGTAAATAATTATTTATATACTAGGAGTGACATCTTCCTACTTTTTATTTTCATTAAAATTTAATTACAATGACAAACTCCTCTTTCCAAGCCTTACCCCAATAAAAAATCGTGTGAGTTAAAAAAATTCGTAAGCATGATTTCATTAATTCCTTTTCAAAATACATATTCTATGTACATCTATATGGAAATATTTTTAATAAAATATATATTATAAAATATAAGTATTAATATAATTTAAAAATATTTATTTTATTTTATTCAACATATTTAATAATATTATAAAATATTTTCCAAATTTATGAATTAAATTATATTTTTATTTATAAATAAATGGGTAAAACCTTTTATAAATTAAAATTTACACTAAAAACACATCAGATAAAATTATGTATCAACTAAATGTAAAAGAAGTATTTGAAAAAAAACTAGTTATAACCGTAAAATTCATAAAATATATTGAAGAATTACACTCATTGTTAATAATAAATTTTTTAGCCATTAAAAATGTAAAAATTTATAAACATTGTGTTATTATATTATGTAATATATATATATATGAATAATATAGGTTGAATAAATCTATAGTTATATATGAAATAAATTTTTTATTATTACAATAATGGAATAAAAAATTAGATCGATCAAAAAAAATTATTTCTAGGTATTGTAAATGTAACATCCTCCTACCTATTTCACCTCCATTATTATTGAACTAGTAGTACTACATAACTAAATCATTTTCCCCTTATGATAAAGACATTTTACCAATGAATAGGTTCAACGTATAATGTTAGGAGACAAAGAATGTGTTTTGATTACCCTCCTTACCCATCTCTTCTTAAATAAATACATTGTAAGATCACCAATCAATCATAGAGAAAATAATATGTATATAATTGTGACCATGAGCTCTTCCTAGGTACCAAGTCCCCTAATTATGGTCTAGGTGAAACTATTTTGGACACCATCATTGGATTCCTTAACAAATTCTTGCTATATAGATGCATATATGATTATATATTCTCATAAATGAATTTAAGTTTGCCGAAGTAATAATAATTGATTCGTAAAAATTATGTATATCAAATTAAGCCATATTTTTTCTTAATTTTGTAATTAATTATATTATAATTAATATAAATATTTTAATAGAATATTATAAATAAATAATTTTTTTAAAATGGAAATAATTTTTTTAACAATAATATGATCCAAAATATTTTTTAGATATTTTTTATTATAATAGATTTAATATTTAATGAATATATTTTTAAAATCATACATTTATGTTTTTAAAATATAAATATATTCATTTTATGGTAGATAAATGAAATTAATTGTTAATTATAAATTAAACAAAAAATTTACCAATATGGGAATGAATAATGTTAGATTAAATGAGTTCACTAGTCACAATTTATGAATGATGAAGCGTGAGTGATTATTTCATTCAATCAGTTCATGTGACACCAACCATGCATCAGATTAAACGTTATGTCATAGTGTTATAATAGATAAACCATAATGGTCCCAGTCATATGTCACATTAACTCCATTATAGTGATGAATAAATGAACACTGATAGGATCTACACCAGGTTAACTGAGACTCATGTAATATTAAAATCAAATATTTAAAAGAAATTTTAAATAAAAATAATTTTATTTGTAACTAATACATGAAATATAATGATAAAAATATAATATACATGTTCTTTAGCTATGTTTATGATTCCATTTCCCAATATTTTCTTGAATTTTAACTCAATAAAATGGTGGTTTATTTTTAAATAGACATCAAGGCACCCTTATAGATATGTGAAACTAATTATCAAATCTAATAGATCCAATATAGTTGTTAATGGTATATTGATCAATGTTTCATTTGCATATGATTTCTTAAAAAGGAATATTACCCATTGTAAAGAATACAAAATTCGAGTAACAATCAAGGGGTCATTACATGTGGTGTCTATTTAGCAAACTATTTTATGATTGTGAAGAGGAATATTCGAGCCAAATAAGGGTATAGACTTTTTATATAGGGTATAATCAACCAATAAATTGATACAATATAAATTGATCCATGAAAACCCATAATCTCTTTGTAGTCTATAATTCCCACCCTCGCTCTATTTTAAAATAATTTATATCCACATTGAAGTAAAATATGGATTTCTCTATCTTTATCTTTTGTCTATAATTTCTATAGAAATATAACAAATTTTTTAATTTTCCCGCTTCGCCATTTTTTTATTCCCACTCCACTTTCTCTTAAACTCCATGTATATGGAATATGAAACTGAGGATATATCAAGGGGATATTGACAAAGAGGTCGTGAGTCATCAGTATAATTTTTTGAGTTTTATTTAGTTTGAGAATAGGAATTGGGTTTTATGAATTATTTTCTATAGGTTTGACACTTTAAATATGTATTTCTCACCACCTCATGTAATAATAAACTCATAAATTCGTCCTCCCTTTTATCAACTAATTTCATATTTTTTGGATTATTCTGGGTAGATACCTGGGTGATATACGGTGTGATAAACTGATATGTGATGGAATGTTTTTCTAAAGGGGATATTATTCACTAAACGGCATGGAGGTAGTATGACATGATGTGTTTAAGAGGTTTACAAAGGTGAATTAGGCCTCCATAACAAAAGATTAAGGTAGTGGTATATGATATATTCTTAACAAGGTCATTATAAAAATTTCAATTAATTAAGATGGATGACAAAGAAACCATTCATGTGAAACCTATGATCAAACCCATTATGTTATATACATGTGTAATATTTTTATAGATTCTATTTAAATTTATGAATTACAATAGACACATTAAATCCATTATAACATATACTATTATTGAAAATGTAAAAAAATTACTATGTAAACTAAATTATTGTGAAATCATTATTCTCCTCTAAATGATAGTCCATGTTACCTTCCAAGCTACATTCAAGGACTAATTTTTTTTATTGATATTGGACCTATGATAAAGTCCTTCATTCATTTATTTTCATTTCCATGGAGAGAAATGTTTCACAAAATATTTTTTACATGATAAATATGTTAATTATTTTATTCAAAAATAATTAAAAAAATTAAATATTTTGAAATATATGATTGAATTATCCTGTTATATAGAAAAGAATGTTTCATTGTTTTCTAGATATTAAAGGGGAATCTAGATCTCACATTTCATAGAGAAGTAATTTATAGTACTCATTGAGGATCTAACAGAAGACCTTGAGCAACCATTTTAATAAGCATCATCCTAGGATATATTTGTGTTCCAAGTATACATTCAATAATTATACGAAAACATTATCCAACAAACCAGAATTTTTTATCTTATATCCAATATCTAATAATCTATTTGAAAAGGTTGATGTGACACTACCAAATCATTATAAATAATGAATTTTATATCTCATTTTATTTTCACATCATAATTATCAAAAGAAATAAAATAAAATTTTAAATTTAATGGAATAAACATTATATTCATCTCCCTCTATATTTTTCTTATTTAAATATGAAGAACCAAATGATGTGGGTTAACAATATTGATTTGAAATTAGTGTATTATTCCTGATCGTGTAATATAAATCCAATACTAAGGATAAAATGGTGGTGGAGTTCAATTAAGAAATCACAGAAGTGGAGATAATTCATGAAGCAAATCTCAGGGAGATCAACAATAATTTCATTCTTAAGGAAAAAATGATTATAAAATATTGGCAGAAACCAAAAAAGTTGATAGGATTCCCTATTTTACTTTTAAATCCCTCGTATCTAACTTATCTTATTATCTTAATCTGGTGTGGGGGGGGGCTTTTTCATTTCATATAATATTCTTCACTCTTATTCTATACTCAAAGATGTCTGTGGGAAAAATGTGTGATGGTTACAATCATAGAATCCACATACACCAGAACATTAGTATTGACAAAATAAATGTATAGCTGAGGTTTGTATATAAATTTCCCCACTTTGGGGTTGAAATTTATCCATATTTTGTTTCCCTATATATTTCAAATTTAATTTTTTTTAAGAAAATATCAGGTTTTTTATATTTCTTTATACATTAAAAACTTAATAGGAAGAGGTTTTTATATAGAAAAAAGGTTGGAAAAATATGTTTTTATATCACTAACCTACATTTTAAACAATTAATTATAATTCACCCTTGGAGGTGGTGTTGAAATTTATGTGTTGGGAAATTGATAATTTATTAAATCTATTTTTCTATGATTTTTCATTCTCTATTTTTTTCATGAATAAATGATTTTTTTTATTTTTTATAATATAGATATAGGTTATCCTTGACTTAACTATGTCAGATTATTCACATAAAAAATATGGAATTAATTATTCCATCTTTGGGGAATTTATTTCAATTGGAAACTATTTTAATGAAATTAAATTTAACAAACATGAATAGAATCAATGAACTTATACGTGGGTGAATTTGTTTTTTACCTATAGTGTCTCCAAAGGGATAAATAATAAATTAAAAACAAATTATTCATTTTACTAGGATTAAACTGAAAAAATAACATCATTTATATGGTTCATTATAATTTCTATACGTATAGAGTCACTCTGTGTGTTAAAAAATATAATACTATATTTAGAGTGATTTAGGAGAATATTTTGTAAAAACTGGTTTTATGTTTTGACTATCAATAATAACCTTGGGGATATTTTCTATAAATAATTTCTGTCTTAATATTATCTCGTCACATATACGATGTTTTATTCATAATTATAGTCTTTAAAACATGACATTTAGTGATCTTTTAATGATAATAATGGAAGGGATGTTGAGTATTTAAATCTAATGAATAATAAATAAATGAAATATATAATATTAATATAATATATTTCATGGATGACTAAAATTGGGAAATGAATTATGAAATCTAATAAAAAGCTATTGGAAAGGTAATTTTATGTGAATATTTAACTTCAAATATATCATTAATAATTAACATATATTAATCTAAGGGTCTTATAAGGAAAATAAAATGGATTCTAAGTGAATTTTATTGTTGATGGGAATACCTTGAAGAAAAGGATTTATTCTGGTATATAGGAGTGACACAAAAAACCATGTTTTTATATTTTTTTTAATAAATAGGTTAAAATGATCCGGGTAGGGTATTTAATGATATTAAAACCATAATTTTTAAATTAACATAATATTTATAGGTATATGAAAGATACACTTCAGATTAAGGGCATTATAGTTGTTGTTTAATAATCATTAAGAAATAGTTACTACTATATTAGAATATATAGTAAGGAATCTACCTTGAATTATATTTAAACCTTGAACCATGGGGATCCATAAGATAAAACCGTATGATCCAAGTCCCACATCATATTTATTCAATTAAATAATAGAATTAAATAGTTATAACATGATTTGAATCAGATAAAATGATGTCATAGGATGATTAAGATCCAAACATTGAAATTAATATCAGATTTAAATAATTATCTGTTTGATAAAACCACATATAAAACCAATAACAACATTAACTATGTGATATTAATTAGAAATTTAGAATCCCCATTCACATTTTTCCATGTACCATTAAATCTCCAAAAAATTTGTTTGTGTATAAATAATGTTTAATAGACCCTTCAACAAATACAGTATTTATCTACCTCTTTACCCTAACTCAACTGTAGCTATCAATCCCATTTGAATCCATATTGAGTCCTTATATTATATCCTTGATTAAAATTAATTATCTCAATCATAAAAAAATTATTAATCTTATTTAAAAAAATATATGATTTATTGTTGAATCCCCCTATCAAAATAAGGATATTGATGATTGTATGGGGGAATAATTGAGCTATAGAAAGATATTTAATGATGATACAATGAATAATTCCCCTCTTATCCATTTAAAATTTTCCTTTATCTATTCACACCCCAAAGTTCTATGAATCCTATAAATTTATGCCTGATTACTTTTTAAATTCACCAAACTCCTTGATATTATTGTGCTTTATTTTATTCATGTATATAATTTTTATGTAATTTAATTTTAATCCTAGTATCTTCTTCTTAAATTCTATTCATACATATTTTTTCTTCCTCCACTATAATCATCCAATGTCTATGAATTTGACAAATTTACTCATCTTTTGTTAACAAGGGAGTTTGACATATATATCTTAACTCCCCCATATTTATTTATATATATTAGGTAAATCACTAGTCTAAGATGATACATTGGGGTTTTTAGGTATTTTTTGTAGGTTTATAACTTTCTATATTGGTTTATCAGTACCCCATTAAAATCTTCCAAAAAATAATTTTAGGTCAATTTTAGTATCTAATTTCATATGTGGTTGAATAAAATGGTTCTAGACATGAATGATGTAATATGGGATCATGTAAATTGTGGTTTAATGCCCATATCCATCAAATTTTCTTCACTTATAACCAGGGATAATGTGAGACATATTTTACTTAAGTGGTTTTTTATGGAACATTAAGCTTTACAAACTTGGATGAGTTTGGTGAATCAGGAAATAATATAAATTAGATTGTAAAATAAAATTAACTGACTTGGATGGATGATGAAGGTCCATTATTGGTCAAACATATGAAAAAATACTTACTTTTTAACACATTTATAGTATTTTATTAGCTTTCTATCATTTTATTCATTACACCACAATTATTAAATCCCACATTACTTCAATGTTTTTCAAATATATTAATGTGTGATATAAAATATTGGGTAATTAAGAAATATCCTCAACATATAAGACCATGTTTTGCTCCTTGATTACAATATCGGTTTTTAAATATTAATTTATTATGTCCCTTTTAATAATGATTTTCAACAACTTCATTTCCACTTATGTGTAGTAATACCTTCTTATAATGATTCCAAAGTTTCTATGACCATACCAAATAATTATATACTAGGTATTCAAACCCCTTTCAAATGAATGAGCATAACATCCCACCGTTATATATTTAATTACACATGGTTCTTATATATTCATATGAAAAATGCATTGAATTTTATAGAATCATATAATGTCATAGTAATAACTACATGTGAAAAAATACTAAAAACAACGTCATAAGTGAATTCATGGTCCTTTTTTGAAAATTGTTGAAAATTTATCCTAGTAAACAATAATATTATGGTAGAATGTCCCCATCAATATTATAATATTTAGCGCCATGGCCAAATATGTTCATCAATAATAAACAAAATGAACTCAATAAATAGAATTATAATAGACATTAAATATTACCATGGGTGGACATAAAAGTTAAAATATACTCCATTAACGAGCCAATTAAAATTAATAGGTTATCATGTCTAATAAGAAATTATCTTCAAATGGGAATCATGTCTGCTTCCTTTTATTAATGAAAAAATGGGCAGTAAGTCCTAATTACAATAGAAATAATAATAATTGTTAATTAGAGTTCATTTTTTAAAACTACTGATGATTCATGGAAATTTTATCCCATTATAATGGTAATATTTTCCTAAACATAACCAAGAACCATAATGATAATTATGACCCTTGGCATAACCAAAATAATTGAAATCATTGTTAGGTCGCTTCCATAACCGCTGAAAACAAAAGGTCATAACACCAAACATCTATAACTATAATCATGATATGTTATATAAATTATCTCAATAATAAAATGTGATTAATTTATGATATGGTTTACATTGTTTTCTATACATTATATATCAATGATAGGTTTTACCACACACATGGATACAAAATTACAGGTCTCAAGTTCAATTTTTAGAATAGAGTGATAGTAACACATTGCCCAATTTTTTTTACAAATCATCCAAATTAGTGTAATTAAACTTAGTATTTCAATGTGGGCCAAGCCTCAAGTTGACCACCATTATTCACACACATATAATCTGTTAATGAGGATAGGAGAACCAAAATATGTTCAAGATGTTATCACATTACATAACAGATCCCCATTTGGGTCCTATGAATGTAGTTAAATAGAATAAACATTTATTTCATGGTCATCAGTTTCCATGACATCAAACACCTCTAAGTGGAAGTCACTCATGATCTTATTAATAATTATAAATTCCAAACTTATGAAAAAAATGATTTTAATATAAATTAGGTTCAGTATAGAATGATTAACATGACATTAAAATCACACTATAATGGAAAATAATGTTAACCATCATGAAATATTATGAAACACCAACTTTTTCATTACAGGATTCCACTCATTTAATATCAATGATCAATTGAACATCAAAAAATATGAATCAAAATATGCGGAAACACATTACCCCCCAAAAAACTAATCACGTAAACAAAAAAATAATTATAAACGTTTTAGTTATAGAAATACATAAGATAAGTAGATGGTTATACTATCATAATGATTTCTAATTAAAAAAATAGCACATGACTTGACAATGAAATGAGGTTGGAGGAGAATTTATTTTAATAAATGGGGAAATATTGAGGTGAAAATCATACAAGTTAATATGATTAATGAAATATCTCATATGGTTATTGAAATAATCAAAAAATAGTTTTATCAAACTAATAATTAGTTGATACAAGCTCCAATCAGAAATATAGTTGGACACCATTAGATTTTGGTGGGGTGCCTAGTAACATTACACACTTCCTAGGTGCACCGTAACTCTTGTGGGCCACTAACAAGGACCATCAAAATCCAGATGGAACACACCAGGATTTCATATTGGATCTTATCTTGGGAAATTTTCTACCATCTGACCCCTCAATCTCAAAAAGAAACATAGGCTACGCAGACCCTTTTACATCCAAAATAGGTCAAAAAACACGAGCATATTTAATTAAGACCCATGAATTGGACTAATAATAGGTTTTAGTACTTACCACTCATATGGAATCTCATCCCAAAGATAAATGACTACGTATCACCAGAAGTGCTCACATATCAAGATCATACTCTTGATTCCCTTTTTAGATTTGAAAATTCAACAAAATCAAGAAAAATAATGGTACTATTTTCATATGAAAAACATTCTCAATATAATCCATGATACAAATAAATTATTCTTCAAATGATGGATTAGTATATTATTCAACATAATTGGTACTATTCAAATTAGATTTGTAATTATGGTGTCTCTAGAGAAAAAATAAACAAAATAAATCCTGATATCATGAAATATTTAATATGAAAGAATTAGTAATACATGATATTGATCCTCTCAAAAACCTATTATGGCTCTAAAAACCAGGGAACTAGACTTTCATACATATTAATATGATGATTTCACAAGGGTTACATGCTCAATAAAACTGAGCTGCCCATCAAAAACCCAATAGTATGATAATTTCAATTCGTATATGATCAAATCCTACACTTGGTTGTCTCTAACAACCTCTAGATCAACTATATATTCTATGAATTACCATATATGAGGCTCAGACAAATATTAAAAGATTATCAAAACCTATATCTTCCACTAAGGGGACTAGAACAAACTACTATATAAGGCATCAAATGTTGTCATCTTGAAATATTATTGATAACATTTATTATAGGTGAACCCCAAAAAATAAATATAACACCCCAAATATCTACCAAAATTAATAATCTTTCATTGATGTACATCGACCAATATTTAAAAACTATACTATGTATTAACATCCATATATAATTCCTACGAAGGACTCAAGATCACATTTATATCATCTAACTTATACAAATTCTTCCTGATGTGAACCATAAAATATGAATATTGATTTGAAATGATACCTGTATATACCGCATAGAGATTCAGTGTCTATCTGACATAGAGCTTTAATATATCCTCAACATAATATGTCATCATAATTGGTAGAAAATGTGAAACCATGGTCAACCAGTCAAAGATAACCCAGACCACATCACCACCATGAGGAGACATAAAAAATCCGATCAAAAATTCCATCATCACATGATCCCAATTCTACTCATGAATGGGTAGATATTAGAGAATAATTTTGAGAAATTTTTTGTTATCCATGAATATTTGAATGGTTAGGAACAATGTAATAAAACTCAAAATATCCTTCATCACCTCAAGATATTAATATTTCCTCTTAATTTAATGATTCATAATGGTAAGACCCATATAAACTTCAAATCATGAACTATGTAGGCACCATTTATTCTCGTTACACTTGCTCAATTGAACCAAAACTCGCTAATGTGTGTAAATAATCAAATTAAAATTGAAGAAAAAATAATGTTGAAAATCCCCGAAGATATATTTTTTCTACCATCTCTAAATAATATGAATATGTCACCCAAAATACATTACCCACTCATTGACTGATGTTGTAAAATTAATTGACATAATTTTTACTCTTCACCTATACATGAGGACACTATGACTAATCTAAATAAAAGGAAACATCAACATCTACTCATTGTTTTATTTTCACAACACTAATGCATGAGTCTATCTATATAGTGAATCTGTCACAACATTCAACATTTCAATGGTATATATGATCTCAATGTAAAAAAATCTACATGAATTTAGACCATATCATATATCAACGGTTCTGGTATTTTATAGGGATATATATTTTAGGACCTTGTGTTTATTATATTCCATAATCCTGTGATGAAATATGTAGTGATATAAAAACCAAAATGCAAGTACCACCACCAACTACTATATATTATGAGTAAAATAATTTATCTCATGAGTATTTAACTACCTAGAAACATAGAAAAGAAAATTATCATGAAACATAATAATATTTATAAGGTATATACCCAGTGTATCATAATTGTTCGTATACTCATGTAATTCCATGATTAGAATAGCTTTCAATATTCTGTTCATCTCCAAAAAATCATGAATGTAATATTGAGAACAACTAAAATACCCCCTTTTCATGGTGAAGTCCGTCATCAGAATAACCGAATAAGAGAAGTACGAAATAAATTTCATATAGTCACATATAAATCATAGGAAACTAAAAATTCCATATAAATTCTTCGTTATCTCCCGTAAAAAGATTGCCTCAACTATTTTATGGTCTATAAATACACTTCTATTAGATATTAAATAAAAAAATAAATGAACCTCATCTATCAGTAAATAGACTTTTGAGATTTTAGTATAATACATTTTCTCTCTTCATAGGATCAAAAAATTCAAAAAAATAATAAGCATAGTCATCCATTCAATGGGAGTACCATAGAATATAATCAATAAATATGGACATAGAAATTTCCATATTTAGATAGATTATAGTATTAATCATGTCCATAAACACTTGTAGAGTTTTTTTCAGACATTACAACACTATAAGAAAATCATACAGGGAATAATTGGTTTAGAAATTATTTTACTGAATATAAAATGACCTAAAATATAGATAATGAATAATCAAAATAAAATCAATATCTAAAAAACACTTTATCCACTAAACTAGTTAAATACATCATTTATACAAGGAGGAGGATGATATTTCATGATAATCACATGGTTCAACATCCATTTAAATACTCATAAATGTAATAACGTGTCACCATTCTTAGAAAAAAATTAAAGACTAAAAGGAATGTTCTATCATGAATAATATGTTCACCTAAAGGTCACCTAGCTAATTCATTAATATTTTAATCATTATTTGAGCCATCCTATATGGATGTTTGGAAATCATTTATAAATATATAATTACCACTCTCATAATCATGACCTCTATCTTAGTTGGAAAACGAATGATGTTATCAGTAATGATTTCATATAAATGGTCACCAAATGTTGGAAATAAAAGATATGAAAATAGTTACAATTATTACACATTAATTAATTATTTATTACATATTAATACACATAATACAACACTAAATATCAATAATCCTATTGTTTTAGGTAATTAGGTACATTTCATAACTATTTAAAATAGGGGGTGGTATATTTTCACTATCATAAAATTATATTAAATGTTCACAATATACCATAAATATTAATACTAATTAAGATAACATGGGGGAAAACATAAGAAATAGGTTATATATTGTAACACCCCAGTTAAATAAAGAATATGACATTTTCATATTTATCCATATTGTGAATAATGTATTAATATGACTTTAAAGGGGACTCTATGCTCGATGGCGTACCCAACATGCAACAACGAGTTTCTTGGAAATCTTACGTTGCACTCTAATAATAAAATAATATTATTTTAAATGGTAGTTAACATGTAGCCGTTGTATTGGCGGGAATGTATAGAAATAACTAAAATATGATTATATATGTTTTTTTAATGTTTTTACATTTATCCAATAAAAGATAATGGCATAAAATACGGAAATAATTCGATTTTAGGCGTATATGCCCTAGTTTTCACTAAAGGTTCACTTATCGCCTTTTGATGGAGAATCGTCATTAAATATAGTATTTTTCACTCTTATAGATACTTTTGGACTAAATAAAACTCTTCTTAAGAATTGGGACATCAAAATTTATTTTGTGTAAATTTTTGGTATCTTTCCGATAAAGTTCTTTTTTTAAATGAATAGTGTAAAATGTTCTATTTTAATTCAAAACCTCTTGTTAACCTAATTTATTTATATTATTATATTATATTTTGATTTGGTTTTAAAGTGAAATTAGAATATATTTTTACCATTAAATCCAATAGCTCTCATTGAATTAATTTCACTTTGAAATCAGACTTAAACTAGTGTCAATCTTTTGATACTTATTGTTTCATAAAAACACGCTATTCGATCTGACAGCGGGAATTAATTATTAAATTAATTAATGTGAATTATATGTTTTGAATTTTGTAAAATAGAATTCATTTTTGAATTTGGAATATCAAATATAGCTATGGGTGATTTTTTGGGATTTTTCTGGAAAACTTCAATTTTTGATGAATAGTGAAACCACTAAGTGGTACTTATAAAAACTGATTTTTCGTTTAAATGAAATTTTACCACTTCTGTGTTTTTAATTTCAAAAATCCTACAAACATGGTTGTCATTAAAAAGTAAAATGTGGTTCAATGAGAGTAAAATAATTTTTTTGGTGAATAGTAACTTTTCAGTTCTTAATCGTGATTAGTGGTAATTAGTGTAGTTTAAGGTAAAAATAATGCTTTAATAATATAAAATTACCTAGAAACACGTCCTAACCTTATTGGATGTGTCATGGCCGGCCAAGACAAGCCATGGGTCAACTTGGGGACCCCATGGAGCCACTGTGGTTGGAAATGACATAAAAAACTTTTTATTTAAAGTAAAAGTAAAAATGACAGAAACATAATATGTTTTACGAAAATAATTTTTACATGGGGTTATAAAGATCAGATTTTTGATTATAAATATTCATTGGAAAGATAAAAAGATTTTATACATCATATTACTTTTTTAATAATTTTTAGACATTAAATAAATTAAATTATTTATGACATCATGATGATGCAATGATGACCTCATTATTTAACGATTTAAATAAAATGGAAAGATAATGTAATATCTAAGCGCTACACATGTACAAAACCTATTGGATGAGTTTATTTCGAACCCTTATCACATTATCCTAGAAATACATCAATGTGGGTCCTTTTTAATTCGAAACTCTTTTTAAAATAAAGTAACTTATCTTTACTTTCCAAGAGTGCCCCTCCTCTCCTCTTATAAAAGGCCCCCACCTCTACCTCTTTTCCCACACTCCCAAAGCATTTTTCTCGGCCAAACACTGCCCATTTTGTCTCTCCACTTCCCTCCCTTACTCCTTGAATCCTCAATTTGGGCAGAATACTTCCCAAGGAAGCCTTTGATCTCAAACCAATGGGAGTTACCCGATTTTAAGGTAAAGTCTTCACATGAGTCCGTTGTATTATTTTGCTTCTCCAACCCCCTAAACCCTTTTTATTCATTACTTTTGTAACAACTCCAGTATATTAAATATACTATGATGTTATTATAAGAATTATTATAGCTACACTTACACACATCTACATCTAATGGTTAACGAACATACTGTTTCCGTGGATGGTGAATTTATGCCTCTCGAAACGATGATTGTTCAACATTCTTTTAACGCCTTCAAAGGTGGACATTAAGATGTCACTATATTTATATATAATATATAATATGTTTATGTTTCCCTTAAGCTTCTGTATTTTACATTTTGGTCATACCTTTATGGTTTCCATTATGGGTAAACGCGATATCTTCATTTAAGGAAGTGCGGACTACCACCCCCTTAAAGTGAGTTGATTCGTTAAATACCATATGTGGGACATATAAAGGATGGAAATATGATATGATATATGATATTATAATGGAATTATAATATAACTTTATATCATTATGATTCCATTCTATAAAATATGAAATAGAAATGAAAGTAGCGTTCATGCGTACGTACGGCTTACCGTCTCCATGAACGGTGCATTTCATTTCTTACCTCTAAATGATTATGTAATATTATAAATTCATGAATTTACTGGATATATATGACATATATTATATCTAAATCATGAATACCATTCTGGATATAATGGATACATGAACAACATATAATTATAAGGGGCTTATTTTTGACTCAAGTACCAACGATCGTTAAAACGACCGTTATTAACTTAAATAATTACATAGTGTTCATGACATGGTAATAAGTGATATAAAAGGAATAATGAACTTGAAAAAGGGTTATTAAGAAAGTAAAAATTAAGTCATGTTTATTATTCAGGACATTAAAGAACGATCGAGTCAAGTCGGACCCGAGGTAAGGGATCATACTCCTCTCTTTTTCTTTTTAATTACACTCTTTTATGTCATTCCCTCTAAAGCTCATCTTTCTTGTTATTGGGATGTTATTATATATTAAACATACTGTAAGTTTTATGTTCATGTGATGATAGACCCTATTCTCTCTCATCAATCCATTTTGGATGTTTCGAATGGCGCGGTTAGGCTGCCGAATTTTCGTAAGAGATCTAACCTCTCTCTTTCTTTTTAAGTACTCCCCTTTATGTCACTTATTTTAAGCTCCTATTTGTTATGATGGGGGATGTTATTTCATATTATTGTTGCTGTAAATTTTGTTTTAATGTGATGAGATACCCTATTTGATCTCATCAATCCATTTCTGGAAGTTTTAAGTGGCGCTGTTAGGCTGCCGAGTTTTCGTAAGTGATTTTTCATCTCACTTTTATTTCCGTGAGATTTATGCTACATTTGCCAAAATTCCCTTTGAGTGGTGTATGTAATGACAATTACTTTACTCATTGTGTAATATTCCTTCATTTATGAGTATTTACATCAAGGATGTATTGTCCTTCTTTCACGGGTCGTATGTTTCGAAAGATACCCACGTCGGTAAGCGAACCTTTCACCCTCCTTTTTTTAAAAGACTTCTTTTGTTGGGTCTTTTAATTTACATATTGTTATTTAGGGATATGTTCTCATATATCCTTATTGATGTAAATTTTATGTCCAAGTGATGAGATAAACTTTTTATCTCTCATAAACTCATTTTGATGTGACGTCGTTAGGCTGTCAAGGGAACTTCTTAACCCAATTTCGATTTCTTTGGGTTCAACATGTAGTTATTGAATATGTCATCCTTTGAATATGTGTGAATGACCTTTGATTATTTTACACTTAATATCAACTTATATTTGGTGTATTCATTTGTCACACATAATTATGTAATTGATTTGTCCTTAAACCAATGATACCGTCTTTGTAAGGGACTTCGTCTCAATCTCCTTTCATTGAGGCATATTTCGTTTTATACACAACTTTCTTTTATACGGTGTATAAACCCCTTTGACTTTTACTTTTCTAAAAAAGGAATCTTTTTCTACGAAGCGTTTTACAAAACAACAAAAAGGAATGTTTCTTTTAACTTATGCGGCGACAAGGACCTTTTCTGCCACCGCGAGTATTATTTGGTCTTTGGCTTCCTCAACAAGCGGTAATGTTTTGAAAATAAAATAAATACCATATACTCTTTTATGTATTTTGGTATTGAAAATGGTTTTGATAAAGGATTCTATTTTGTCAATATATTTATGATATATTGTGATTGAAATGTGGAAATGTTATCATTCCTTTATATTGGTTTTATGTTTTATGATATTATATTGGTACTTGGACATTTTAACAGGTGGTTACGTTATAAACCATATGACGGGTGGTGTCGTGAATACCAGGAAGGGTGGTTACATTATAACCTCCAATGCATTGGGTATGGAAGTCGGCCGTATGGCTATTCCATTATGTATGTATGGAAATTGGTCATATGGAAATTCCATTAAGTGATATGTGTGGGAGTCGACCGTATGGTCATTCCACTTAAGTATGTTTATGTTCCATGTTACCTTTATATATGTTATCTGTTCTTTATATGGGTTTTATGGTAATCCTTTGGTTACAAAAAGGTATGTAATTATATTTTATTCAGTGAATAGTTTTTAATACTTCATAATGGTGAAAAGTATTAATTTGATAAAGTATACATGATTTACTTTTTGTTTTGATAAACTAACAGCTTTTATTCTTTGTGTATCCCTTACTGAGTTTTTATGCTGATCCCAGGTTTTTGAAATGTTTTTCACAGGACTTAGTGTGGAATAGGGTCAAGGATGGGATCAAGGGATAGTTATGCTACCTAAATCATGAAACTAGACATGTTTCTTTTTAAGAGTTTTTATTTTATGGAAATTTAGAAGAATAGACTACTTTGTAATATTTTGAGATGTAATAGTTATGTCCTAATTCTCTAAAACTCTAAACCTGAAAAGATCCTCAAGGTGAATTATTCATTTACTTCAATTTTAAGTAAGGTTTAAGGCTGGGGCCTTATAGTTGGTATCAAAGGTCGGTTTAGATAACTTTAGATGTTAGGGTATTCTTTAAGCATAAGTGACATTACCATAATGGTTAGGATTTCAGACAGAGTCCTAGTTTTAGATAAAGTGAATGAGTAAGAATATATTAGTGTTTATCTTCCTCATTAATACATGATGGTTTTGTTGTTATACTCACACTGACCCTTTTTGGTTTTAGTAAATGGATGGATCTAGCAAGCACCAAGGTAACGGTGGATGTGAAGGAAATTGTGACAATTTTCTGAGCGAGCAACTGAATGATATGGGAGCTGTAATGAGAACTCTTGTGTTTATCCTCAACCAACTATCTGGAGTTATGATTGACCACCTAAACCTTGGTGATTTCTATAAGGCATCATATATGAGAGAAACAAATCCCTATGGATCTACAGGTAATAATCATAATGGTAAGTGTGTTCAAAAACCCATGTGTCAAATATGTGGAATGAAACACCTAGGAAAATGTTTCAAAGGGACAGAAACATGCTATAGATGTGGAAATGAAGGTCATAAATCAAGAACCTTCCGTGGAAAAAGGAAGCATCCAGTTGACTCGAGGAAAGCGAAAGAAGTTCTTTTTGAGGGATCAATTGAATGTTTTAAATGTGGTGTGCATGGTCATTATGCAAACACATGTCCCATGAAGAATTTTCGTGAATGGGATCACCAATATCATACAAATACTCATTTACCAATACCTAATTCCATTCCGATTGAGGATGAAGAAACCGACGATGACCAATCAAAGGTATGAATTATTTCTTATCTTTTGTTTTCTATTTTTGGATCTTAGGATATGATTCATGATTTTTTTTGTAGGAAATAGGTATTTCAGAATAACTTGGAAAGGAATGGTTAATGGATCATGAAGAATGTTGAATGAGTAAGATGTCAACATATAAGGGCTTCAAGAGTTATGGTGAAATTCTTAAGATTATTAAGTGTCTTTTGATAATGGGGTACATTAAAAAACTTTTTATAGTATGAGTAACACTGATGTTTAATATATGAAAATTTTATTCAAGGAATAGATATCTTTTCTTTTGTGGACATAGTTATAATGAACCATTTCGGTTTATATGATCCTTACTTTTGAGGTAATTATGGGTTACTATATGTTATGATTGAAGTGAAAGGCATGAGATAAAATTGAGGTTAAATTATGTTATGGTTATTTTTGATGATTGTATCCCTTTTTGGGGAATGATTTGAGAATTATATGGTTTTGGAAAAAGGACAACACGCAGACCGTGTGACAACCCATTGCGTCAGACAAAGCTGCGGGAATCGAACCCACAACCAAAGTGCGACTGGTATTTATCACCTACCACTGGACTACGTGAAGTCCCTGGTTAGTTTGACTGAATCTTTTTAGTTATATGATTTTATGAATTAAGAGTAAGTTGATTTTGGGTTATTTATGAAAATGATTAACCTATCATGGAGGATATGTGATTAGGATAATTACTTTTCAATGCGAGACTTTAGGAGCAACTGATGTTGTTTGGAGATAAAAGTTACGATTTAACTTGGAAGACTATGTGACTAAATCCTTCACATATTTGGGTTTCGATCTTATTTTGGTTTAATTTGAAGAATTTTATGGACAATTTGTTTATCGAATGGTCCTCGTTGAACTTTGGGTTTTGATGGACAAATTTTGGAGATTAAGAATAGATTTTCTTTTTATAAAGGGTTATCCTTTTCTGGATTATCTGATCTTCTAGTAACCTTTTTTGTTTAAGTTTTGGTTAAGGTTTGAAGACATGGGAAATGTATAGTTCTTTTTTTTTGGATTAGGTGCTCCTCTAGAAGTTTTTTATAGTACTCTTGATGCGAACAAGTCTTCCTAAATACTCGTCTTTTGGAGAAAATATGATTCTGTGTAAGAAATCTAGTAAAAGTTGAAAGTCAACATGATAAGTAAGTATGTTTCCTTATTTTTTAGTTAAGCTCAAGAATAAATTCCTCAATAAAAAGTAACTTAAAACAAAAATGTTGTCTATTAACTTTTCCTACTGGGGAACCCGACACCGTTTAACCCATCACAAGTTTGTGATTTTATTATTGTTAACTTTCTCCTAAACATGTTTTCTATCACTCTTCATCAGAACATGACCCTATGTTTTCTCCTCCATGTCCATATTTTCATACTTGGAATCCTAGTATGGGTTAACTCGGGTGACCTTTGTACTTATCTTTCTTTATTTTAAAGTGATTGTTTTACCGACTCTTGTTCCGATATAGGACTTTCATGGATGTTTCCAAGCGCAATTTTAAAATTGAGAGGACGCAATTCACAAAAGGGGGGAAGGATGTAACACCCTAGTTAAATAAAGAATATGAAATTTTCATATTTATCCATATTTTTGAATATAGTATTAATATAACTTTAAAGGGGACGCTATGCTCGATGGCGTACCCAACATGCAACAACGAGTTTCTTGGATATCTTACGTTGCACTCTAATAATAAAATAATATTATTTTAAATGGTAGTTAACATGTAGTCGTTGTATTGGAGGGAATGGATATAAATAACTAAAATATGATTATATATGTTATTTTTATGTTTTTTCATTTATCCAATAAAATATAAAGGCATAAAATACGGAAATAATACGATTTTAGGCGTATATGCCCTAGTTTTCACTAAAGGTTCACTTATCGCCTTTTGATGGAGAACCGTCATTAAATATAGTTTTGTTCACTCTTATACATCCTTTTGGACTAAATAAAACTCTTCTTAAGAATTGGGACATTAAAATTTACTTTGTGTAAATTTTTGGTATCTTTCCGATAAAGTTCTTTTTTTAATGAATAGTGTAAAATGTTGTATTTTAATTCAAAACCTCTTTTAAACCTAATTTATTTATATGATTAGATTATATTTTGAATTGGTTATAAAGTGAAATTAGAATATATTTTTACCATTAAATCCAATAGCGGTCATTGAATTAATTTCACTTTGAAATCAGACTTAAACTAGTGTCAATCTTTTGATACTTATTGTTTCATAAAAACACGCTATTCGATCTGACAGCGGGAATTAATTATTAAATTAAATAATGTGAATTATATGTTTTGAATTTTTTAAAATAGAATTCATTTTTTAATTTCGAATATCAAATATAGCTTAGGGTGAATTTTTGGGATTTTTCTGGAAAACTTCAATTTTTGATGAATAGTGAAACCACTAAGTGGTACTTATAAAAACTGATTTTTCGTTTAAATGAAATTTTACCACTTATGTGTTTTGAATTTCAAAAATCCGACATACATGGTTTTCATTAATAAGTAAAATGTGGTTCAATGAGATTAAAATAATTTTTTTGGTGAATAGTAACTTTTAAGTTCTTAATCGCGATTAGTGGTAATTAGTGTAGTTTAAGGTAAAAATAATGCTTTAATAATATAAAATGACCTATAAACATGTCCTAACCTTATTGGATGTGTCATGGCCGACCAAGAAAATCCATGGGTCAACTTGGGGACCCCATGGAGCCACTTTTGTTGGGAAATGACATAAATAACTTTTTATTTAATGTAAAAGTAAAAATGACACAAACATAATATGCTTTACGAAAACAATTTTTACATGGGGTTATAAAGATAATATTTTTTATTATAAATAGTCATTGGAAAGATAAAAATATTTTATAAATCATAGTATTTTTTTTATAATTTTTATACATTAAATAAATTAAATTATTTATGACATCATGATGATGCAGCGATTACATCATTATTTAAGGATTTAAATAAAATGGAAAGATAATGTAATATCTAAGCCCTACACATGTAAAAAACATATTGGATGAGTGGATTTAGGCCCTTATCACCTTATCCTCGAAATACATCAATGTGGGACCTTTTAAATCCGAAACTCTTTTTAAAATAAAGTAACTTATCTTTACTTTCCAAGAGTTCCCCTCCTCTCTTCTTATAAAAGGCCCCCACCTCTACCTCTTTTCCCACACTCCCAAAGCATTTGGATCGTCCAACCCCTGCCCATTTTGTCTCTAAACTTCCCTCCCTTACTCCTTGAAGCCTCACTTTGGGCAGAAGACTTCCCAATTAATCCTTTGAGCTCAAACCAATGGGAGTTACCCGATTTTAAGGTAAAGTCTTCACTTGAGTCTGTTGTTTTATTTTGATTTTCCAACCCCCTAAACCCTTTTTATTCATTTCTTTTGTAACAACTACAATATCTTCAATATACTAGGATGTTGTTATAATATGGATTCGAGCTACACTTACACAAATTTACATCTAATGGTTAACAAACATACTATTTCCGTGGATGGTGAATTTATGCCTCCTGAAACGATGATTGTTCAAAATTCTTTTAACGCCTTCAAATGTGGCCATTAAGATGTCACTATATTTATATATTATATATAATATGTTTATGTTTTCCTTAAGGTTATGTATTTTTCATTTTGTTCATACCTTTATGGTTTCCATTATGGGTAAACGCGATATCTTCATTTAAGGAAGTGGGGACTACCGCCCCCTTAAAGTGAGTTGATTCGTTAAATACCATATGTGGGACATATAAAGGATGTAACTATGATATTATATATGATATTATACTGGAATTATTATATATATTTATATCATTATGATTCCATTCTATAAAATATGAAATAGAAATGAAAGTAGCGTTCATGCGTACGTACGGCTTACCGTCTCCATGAACGGTGCATTTCATTTCTTACCTCTAAATTATTATGTAATATAATAAATTCATGAATTTACTGGATATATATGACATATATGATAGCTACATCATTAATACCATTCTAGGTATAATGGATACATGAACAACATATAATTATAAATGGCTTATTTTTTACTCAAGTACCAATGATCGTTAAAACGACCGTTATTAACTTAAATAATTACATAGTGTTCATGACATGGTAATAAGTGATATAAAAGGAATAATGAACTTGAAAAAGGGTTATTAATAAAGTATAAATTAACTCAATTTTATTATTCAGGACATTAAAGAACGATCGAGTCATGTCGGACCCGTGGTAAGGGATCTTACTCCTCTCTTTTTCTTTTTAAGTACACTCTTTTATATCATTCCCTCTAAAGCTAATCTTTCTTGTTATTGGGATGTTATTATATATTAAACTTACTGTAAGTTTTATGTTCATGTGATGAGAGACCCTATTCTCTCTCATCAATCCATTTTGGAAGTTTTGAGTGGCGCCGTTAGGCTGCCGAAGTTTCGTAAGAGATCTAACCTCTCTCTTTCTTTTTAAGTAATCCCCTTTATGTCACTTCTTTTAAGCTCCTATTTGTTATGATGGGGGAGGCTATTTCATATTCCTCTTTCTGTAAATTTTGTTGTAATGTGATTAGATACCCTATTTGATCTCATCAATCCATTTTTTGGACGTTTTAAGTGGCACCGTTAGGATGCCGAGTTTTCGTAAGTGATTTTTCATCTCACTTTTATTCCCATGAGATTTATGCTACGTTTCCCACAATTTCCTTTGAGTGGTGTATCTACTGACCATTATTTTACTCATTGTGTAATATTCCTTCATTTATGAGTATTTACATCAATGATGTATTGTCCTTCTTTCACGGGTCGTATGTTTCGAAAGATACCCAAGTCGGTAAGGGAACCTTTCACCCTCCTTTTTTTTAAAAGACTTCTTTTGTTGGGTCTTTTAATTTACATATTGTTATGTAGGGATATGTTCTCATATATACTTATTGATGTAACTTTTATGTCCAAGTGATGAGATAAACTTTTTATCTCTCATTAACTCATTTTGATGTGACGCCGTTAGGCTGTCAAGGGAACTTCTTAACCCAATTTCGATTTCTTTGGGTTCAACATGTAGTTATTGAATATTTCATCCTTTGAATATGTGAATGACCTTTGATTATTTTACACATAATATCCACTTATATTTGGTTTATTCATTTGTCACACATAATTATGTAATTGTTTTATCCTTAAACCAAGGATACCATCTTTCTAAGGGACTTCGTCTCAATCTCCTTTCATTGAGGCATATTTCATTTTATACACAACTTTCTTTTATACGGTTTATAAACCCCTTAGACTTTTACTTTTCTACAAAAGGAATCTTTTTCTAGGAAGCGTTTTACAAAACGACAAAAAGTAATGTTTCTTTTAAGGTACGCGGTGACAACGACATTTTCCACCACCGCGAGTATTATTTGGTCTTTGGCTTCTCAACAAGCCGTAATGTTTTGAAAATAAAATAAATACCATATACTCTTTTATGTATTTTGGTATTGAAAATGGTTTTGATAAAGGATTCTATTATGTCAATATATTTATGATATATTGTGATTGAAATTTGGAAATGTTATCCTTCCTTTATATTGGTTTTATGTTTTATGATTTTATATTGGTACTTGGACATTTTAACGGGTGGTTATGTTATAAACCATATGACGGGAGGTGCCGTGAATACCAGGATGGGTGGTTACGTTATAACCTCCAATGCATTGGGTATGGAAGTCGGTCGTATTGCTATTCCATTAAGTATGTATGTAAATTGGCCGTATGGCTATTCCATTAAGTGATATGTGTGGGAGTCGACCGTATGGTCATTCCACTTAAGTATGTTTATGTCCCAAGTTACCTTTATATATGTTATGTGTTCTTTATATGGGTTTTATGGTAAACTTTGGTTACAAAAAGGTAAGTAATGATATTTTATTCAGTGAAGAGTTTTTACTACTTCATAAAGGTGAAAAATATTACTTTGATAAAGTATACATGGTTTACTTTTTTGTTTTGATAAACTAACAGTTTTTATTCTTTGTGTATCCCTTACTGAGTTTTTATGCTCATCCCAGGTTTTTTAAATGTTTTTCACAGGACTTAGCGTGGAATAGGGTCAAGGATGGGATCAAGGGAAAGTCATGCTACCTAAAACATGAAACTAGACATGTTTCTTTTTAAGAGTTTTTATTTTATAGAAATTTAGAAGAATAGACTACTTTGTAATATTTTGATATGTAATAGTTATGCCCTAATTCTCTAAAACTCTAAACCTGAAAAGATCCTCAATGTGAATTATTCATTTAATTCAAATTTAAGTAAGGTTTAAGGCTGGGGCCTTATATATATAATGCCTGATAAGTAAATAAAATAAGAAAAACATGAATAAATTATTACATATAAAAGAAATTTTATTTAAATTGGACATTAAAATGTTCATAGTCAAAAATATAAACACTTAGGGATGTTATATCATGAGAACATAATTCCAACATGGGAATATGTAAAAAAATTGAACTTGACATCATAAACATAAGTCAAGGTTAGTCACAAAGAAATAATATAATTATTTTTATTGGATAACCACTCATTCACCATACATGGAATCTAATGAGAAATTTTTTTTATCAATTGTATCACAATGTAATCTAGGAACACCCATCATAATCATATCATTTTATTTCAAAATTATTCCACATAGATTATATTACATACATGCCTATTTAATCATATTTAGTCCAATGATATTTTATTTTGAGAAAAGTAAAAGAAAATATCCAATAAATGAATTATAGTAACAACATGGTGAATAACCTTGATTGGAAATCAAAATGGGTGTACACATCGCAAATGATCGGTAGGGAAATTTCTAGTAAAATTTTGGCAGCATAATGGAGGCACATATAGGTTCTTGGGAGAGATTAATGATAGTGAAATGGATTCCTAAAAAATTGGTCACAATAAGTTCAGTAATAAAGATATGTTAAAATATAATCCAAAATTAAATAGTCTGAATTAGAAGGTATAATACATAAATAGGGCTTGAATAAAATCATGGCCTTAAATATCATAGTGAAATTTCAGAATATTAATGACAGTAAAAAAAGGATCATTAAATGATTTATTGAGCATAAAATGGGTATATTAAAATTTGGAAATAAAAAAGGAATATAAAATTGATGTTTAAGAACATATTCCAATCTAAAAAATTAGAAATTAATAGGAACAAGAAATTATGTATATGTGAATTATAATCTCACATGGAAAAATTGAAAGATAATTTTCACAGTATAACCAGTGTGCATAATGAATAATGGTGGGGATTCATAATAGTTAAATTAGTCACTCATAAATTTTAAATAATAGGGGATGTAATGGTGATGTGTAAAATCACATCTGATCAATGATAATTTGATGAAAAAGTGCATTACATAAATGAGGTGCTTCAACAAATAATAGATGGGAGGATCACCAACAAAATCTCAACATATTAACAGGTTATGTGAATTATATATTTGGTGTGGATAAGTAATATATTGTTATTAAGATTTTTTTTGTAAATAAATGATATATTATAAAATTCATGACAAAAAAAAAATTTAGATTAAAAATTTTAATTACAATGAATTTTTCTGAATGGAAAACAAGAGAGGGATATCCCTTACAAAATTTCATCATGGAAATGGCTAAGGTAAATGATATAATGAGAGGGAATATATAATGACACAAACAATTTAAATGATACATTTTTATTAAAAAAATGTTTTTTACATAATATTTTATATAATACACATTCAAAAAAAGGGATATGGTATTGACTACCTCCATCCAAGAATTTCCATCTTGAGCTGGAAATTGAGAAAGAAATATAATGACCCCAGACTACTCCCTCCAGTTGGTCCCATTATCATGACCAGAACCAAGGGTTTACGAATTTCAAAATATGGGATATTTTTTTTATTTTTAATGAAACAAGATCATGATATTAGGTGGTCCATCCACAAACAATGCTAAATACTATATATAAAAGAAAGAGAAAATCAATTCAACAAGATTCTCTTATATAAATAAATTCCAAATTCAATAAAAAAATATTTGGTAAATACCAAAAGTAAGGCTAAGAATAGTCACAAAAACTATCCCAAAGTTTGAGCTAGTAATTACCAACATGGTCTACATATTCATCTTGGAACCGTGAAAGTAGTTTTATATATGTATGGTAGGAATATTATTATATTTATTAGGAAAACCGATGTCTCTCATGCATAAGAGATATATATCATACTAATGCCCCAATGTTGAAACAAAAAAGATCCCAACAACACCTTACAAGGTATAGTAGCCACCCCGACATCACAATTGAATGATTACGAAATACCACAGGTGAAGTAATATAGTACGATTCACATCAATAGTATGTTACCCTATACCACTTTCCCACTGATTAGTTTCTCTCAGACCATAAATGAAAACATCATGTCACTACCACCACTTCTGAAAGAACCACGTCCCAACTTTCCTGCAGAAACATGGGCCCAAAACCATATATAATCCCACATGCACACACTAGTCAACATACCACATCATATCTCATCCTGATTACACCTAGGATGAAAAACACTTCTCTTTTAATCACAGAGTCACGTTGGAAGCAGAAGACATCTCATCCCAAAGACACATGGGAAACAAAACACACCCACAGACACCTAGGTCTCACAAACCCCAACCCACCCAATGAAACTTGGGTTATCACCATATGGGTGATGGATACGCAAAGAGTTGGTGGATATCCATCTATACTACAACCAGGATGTTTGGGAAATACACCCTCCCTAATAAAGCTGGGGGTGGTTGGGAAATAGTGATCAAAAAAACTGGTTGGCATATAGAAAACATAAGGAGAACACTCATTCCCAACCTATGGGTATTCAACCAACAAACAACTCAGAAGACCACCTTTGTAGTTACCCCTAAATTCAAATCCACACAACAAGTCAAAAGACAAAACATACCACCAACCATTTAATATAACCATTTTTCATTCTTTTTTAAACAATTTAATTAATCATTCCATAGATTTTTGGTAAACTACAAAGAACAAAAGATAAAAATACACAGACAAAAATCCACATTGAGGAAGAAGAACAATGATAAATTAACCCACTTTAATATTTTCTCTATTTAATACCCATTAATGTCATAAAAATAGATTCTGAGACATGGAGTGATGATTTGGCCATGCTAATCATGGAGAAACATTTGGTGATTTATATCAACCACATCCATCATCATTCTTCGAATTCATGCAGCCCAATCCATCCTCTAATCTGAATATTCCCAAAAAATAGAGCCTCACCAAAAAAATAGAACATCAGAACCATTTTCGGTTGTGCTATTGCATAACCACACCACACCCAACACATAAAACAACAAAAACATCATAGAACTAGATCAAATCCTTGTTATATAATACATACCATCCACTTCAAAATCAAACAAATATCTTGCACATGAGATTTAATTATTCCATCCAATCCACCCCATAAAACATATCAGTGCCCAAAACAATAACACCACAAAATCAAAACAAATCATATTCATATTTAACAAGCCAAATATTCCTTAATTACACTTGTTATCTTATAGGGATATCATAGAAAGTATTGGTTCTTGGGGAGTCTATTTATTATACGAGTGTACATGGTTAATCAATTTCATATACATACATTAATTAAATAGAAGACTAACTATAAGAATTCTCATTACATCATAGGTGTAAAAACAATTAACCCGAACAACCATGGTTTTTAGTATGAATAATTCCCGTAAAATTCACAACATCATAAGATAACAAAAAAGAACATAAGTAACATTTCCCGACCCCTCATGATGATCTAAAACCGATCCAATTAACTTTATTTATTTGTTAATATTCTATTATCACAAGGATAAATTCATACACCCAGCCAACATGATAAAAAATTAAAATAGAGACAAAGAATCCCAATTTGGAATAAGAAGAGATTCACACTTCATTATTTCACTAATATAGGTGGTGGAATTGTAGAAGGAAGAACCTTCATGGAAAATGTGATCTAAAGAAAACATCTTAAGGCAAGACTCTTCTATGAAGAATGGTTCAAGGAACTCCTTGAGAGAATGGGGTCCCATAAAGAAGGGAGGATATCATATTTATAATGTCTAAATACTAAATCAATCGGAGATATGGTTTTTATAATTCCATCAAGGTGGATCTTGACTAAGACCACACATTTTGGATGTTAAGGGAAGCTTCATGTTTATAGAATATAGAAAATATCTAAAACATCCCAAAAAGCCATTAAATATTGTATTAAACTCATTTTATGGAAAATAAAATGTTAAAGGGTTGAATTAGGAAGAACTAGAAAATTTTTGAATTTTGAAAAACTATTTAAAAAGAGACACTAGTGAATGAGAAACTGATGAATGATACAAGTGATGAGAAACTAGTTTATGAGTAATTGTTTGCTAACCCATCATTTCATGATCCACATATGGCTGAGTCAAAGTTGGGTGACTCACCATTGTATGAGTCTATGTTGGACATGTCACTATCGGATAACTCTCCAATGGGATAGCTATTGTCAGATGACTCATAGTTGGAGAACTACCATCATTACCTACTATTGTGACCTACCATAAGTGGATCACCTTTGTTAGTCCCCAATGCAAGTCACTTTCTATACCTACCACTGTAACCTAATAGTGTGAGTCAATTTTGCAACTCACTGGTACAACCCACCATTGAATGAGATACCTTTGGAAAACTAGATTTTGGGAAACTCATGAAATGTGTCACCATGACCACCTTGAACACCTCAAACACTACTGTTTCACAAATTAATGGAGTAGAACGGTCGAGGCCATTACATCAGATAGATCTTAAATTATAATTTTCCATCATAATTCAAAACCATACCTGAAAAGAAATGATATGTTTGAACAACCACCTTAGCGGATACCTCTAAAGGATCTATTTATTCATTAAACCCATCTATCAGAATCAAGGTTCAATGATAAGCCACCAAGTGTTGTTCAAAAACTAGAGTGAATACTCGACATCCATTAACACCTCATCTAACATCCACGGGCACAAATTTCCATAAGTCCCACCATACAAGAACAACAACCACGCCATCCCGAACACATGAAAAAATGAATTCGATTTTATATTTCAATATATTATAGTATTTGGGATACACTAACAGACATGTATAGGTTTAATCACATTCCAATTAATTATTCATGACTAGTAATCTTTCCCTCCTCTGTTTCATATTTCAAAACATCAACACACATCATGAAACAAGGAAAAAACTCATATCTTATGAAATAATGTTCAAAAATTTTATTTTAAAGAAAAATATTATAAAGAAAAACTCCAAACAAATATTTTTAATGGGAATTCATATGTTATTTTTTCTCTCATGTACTCTCTTACAGGATGACATGCCTCGCCAACATGCGAACCAAATGAATAGTACACCAACAAAGCACCTTCTCTTGATGATCATGGGTCTATACTGGACAATCCATGAACATCACATCATTTTATATATTAACATATCCCTTGATAGTGGCATGGTAGAAATAATAGATGTACCAATAGAGTTGAGATACGTGAAAGACATCATGGGTACTCTCTAAGTATGGTGACAGTGTTAACTAGTATGCCACCTCACCAAATCACACCAACACCTCAATGGGTCTAATGAAATTGGGAGAATATTTAACACCTCTTCCAAAAATGCCCATGTTGAATGTAAACCATCAATAAAACATGGTTCCAAACATTTAACTCCAAGGGAATCCTCCTATGATTGGCATAAAACTACAGACAGCCCTTTGCTGCCCAAATCCTATCATTACCATGTTGAACTTTCTATATCATTCTTTATGCTACCTTAGTTCCAAGAAAAGGTACGTCCCTACCTTTTATCAATCACATAGTTGAAAAACATAGTATTTCGTACAATTATTGAAATGAACCCATTTAAATGGTATAATTATAGCTATTAATGTGTGAAAACACATCCCTTTGTAAGTATCGTACCCAAGAACCTCCAAATTCCTAGAAACTTTCCCAAATAATGTCTTCCAACATATGGATAGTCCCTTATATATTCCCATATATCATAGGGTAGAAAAAATATTTGAGGTGTAAATATGTTCCAAAAATCATGTTGTAATCCCCGCTGGACCCATGAGGTAAAATGTGTATCCTATTTCGATACAATGGATCTTGAAACTCTCTAAAACCACACTAGAACTTTGCCAATGTATCCAATTCCCCCAACTCCTAAATCTATAATATGTGACATAATTTATTAATTTGATCATTTAAAACCCATTTTGAATCATATCATCCTTATGCACTGAGTAAACCATTGATAAAACACATTGACATTTCACCCCACATTCACTCAAGGACATCTATTTGAAGTAACAAAAAATTGTGAACACGATGATCATCCTTTACCTACTAGAATACTATGAACTTCTAAAAAAACATATATGGCCTATTTCACCCTAAGAGAGATCTATAAAACCCACAGAGGACTCCCTCATGCATTTACACTAGAAAAAATATCATTCCACTGAATAACATCTGGTTATGACCATATTATGACCATCCGTCTAGAGAATATCCCTGGGTAACATGACTGTGAATCAACTATACCTCTATGTCTCCCCACTGATAAACCTCCACCTGATTTATCAAAAAAGGCTACATACTTATCTGAAACAATCATCCTTTTCCACCACCTACACTTGAATTCAATTTCATGGGTCCCATCAACACCATTGACTTACAAGAATATGATGATTATAGAATAACCCCCTTCTATGAATTCATTCTCAAATTATCATCCATGATGTTAACATTTCCTATGGTATAAGAGAACTTGATATCATAGTTCATAAGAAACTACATCCACATCCACTATCACATGTTCATATCTCAATTGGAAGATATATACATCAAAATCTTGGGATCTGTGAAGTCTACAAAGTTCACCCCAATGAGGTAATTTCACCCCAAAGTCAATGATAACATGACTGTTTCTAGCTCCAGATCATGGGTTTAAAAGATTCATATATGGGGTAGAAATTTCCAAGAACTATAAGAGATCATTTCACGTTGCTACATCAAGGCTAATCCAAATCCCCTACACGAATAATCGCAAACCACAATGAACATCAAACACTATTCTAGATACCTGGTCATTAGTGAAAAAATGTAACAACCAATGATTACAAAACAGAGTTTTATTATAGAAATATTTTATTAAATGGATTAATTTATAAACTGATGATAATTTTGTGATGTTTTTATTTAAAAAATATATAAAAATTGAAATTAAGTTTGTTAGTTAAATTATAGGATAATTATAAAACATATAATTAAATATTCTTATTATTTATAGTTTTCAAATTTATTCTAAAAACAAATATGGTTTTACTTTGTTGAAATGAATATTTGATAAAAGAACTATTTTTAATATTTTGAAAAAGAATTTATTATTATGTAATATAAATTTTAATGAAAATTATATTAATAATAATTTGGGGGAAACAAATTTAAATGAAAATTATTATTTTTAAGATAATATATTTTATAAATGCGTTAAAATTTATTGTGTTTTAATTTAATAAAATTTATACAAGTACATAATTATTTTACAAAACAAATCTATTTATGTGATTAAAAAATGTGAAATGTATTTTAAATATATATAGTTATTATATATATATAAATTAGATTTCATAAATATATATATGTGTATTTTTATTAATATTGATATTTATGGTTTTTTAACGTATATATACGTCTCATAGTTATAATTTTATAAATATATAAATTATAGTTTATATTTTAAAACCAATATATGTGATATTATTATAATGGTGAGATAAAAAAAGAAAATGAAATGATGGAAATTTGGTTCTATGTCTGGAAAACACACGAAAGATTAATGATGAGAGTTGAATCACAATATCCAAAGAAAAAATATGGTGGGAATACATAAAAATGTCTGAAGTGATTTTCACTATTAAAAAAATATTTGATTTATTTATAAAAAATTATATATATATATAATAAAAAACGTTAAAATTATATGTTTATATATATATATAACGAATTTGTAATTATAAAATCTTATTACACTTTTTATTTTAAATATATATTTAATTAATTCTTTAAAAACCCCATCTATTCATGTAGACTAAAAAATGGATGCATAATAAAAAAATGATCATAAGGCTTGATTAAAAAAACATTAAATATTCATAATATAATAATGTATTATTGTAATTATTATATAACAAAATAATGATATATTATTCATATTTTAGACATTAAAAACTAAGAGGAATAATATTGTGTAATTAATCTATAGAAATGAGGAAAAGAAAATGAAATGATGTAACATGTATACTCATAATATGAATGCTTAAAAACACAAATATAAAATTAAATATAATATAATATGAAATGTTGATTTTAGTAATGGTAAATAATAATAATAATATATAACCACCATAATGATAAATAAAACTCAAATTATTGTTCTAAATGGAAACCAACAAAGGGGTCACTTTTCATATAGGATTTGCATATCTAGAATTATCTTTTTTTAAACCCCAGCTTCTGAAGGGAGATTTTAACAGGTTGAAGTATATTTAAACCCCAATCTACACACCCAACTACTACCCTAATTTTTCTCTGTCATCCTCTACCTTGTTTTCTAGAAACCCACCACCTATTTTGATTGAACTCAGGTAAGGGTTAAATAATTTTGTCGAATATTTATTTATTTTACGATATTATGTTTTGTAAGGGATTATTTTCTACTAATTAATTTGTATTTAAGATTATTGTCTTGTAAGGATTCATTTTTTAGTGTTTTTATATCGTCAAACCCAATTATACACTTTGTATATAATCATATAAAAATATTTATATAATAAAATTTATGTGACCCAAACCAAATTTGTTTTTAGAATTTTAGAAGTTGATTTCCAACCCTTAAATAATGTTTTTGATTCAATTTATATTTTTGGTTCAATTATATTTTTACTTCTTATGAAAAACCCAATATATAGTTATATTCATATTTAGTTATATACATATATATTTACATGTATTCCATATCAAAACCTTTCTATAACTTCAAGGACTCGATATTGTGTTTACCATTATTTTTTTGAGGTTTAAAAGATGTAAGGTTTTCATTGTCTCGGTTTTCATTTTTCTTTTTACAATATATGAATATGTATTGTTATAATGTATATTTTTTTATATCTTATGGTTTGATTTTAAACCCTTCTATACCTGACTTCAAGGCTCGGGATTTTTGAGTTTTAGGGTATCAGTGGATCCGAAGCTTAATTACCCCATTAAACTTCTTCAAATTCCACATATACATACCATATATATATACATATATATGTATAAATCGCAATACTTGTTTTCCTAAAACCCTTATGAACAAATTTAAGATTTCTAAACATGAGAATCGAAGTTAAAATAACAACTCAACATGCGAAGAACCATATTTTGTACAAAACTATTACCCAATTATGTATCTTCTTGTATATATATATAAGGTTTTACTTATAGGTTTTTATAATAACCTGAAATAAGTTTTCATAAAACTGTGTTTTGGTGATTAAAAAATGCTAAGAAGAATTCATTAAATGTTAGGGTTTACTTTTTATGCTTTTTCCTTATTATGAGAAATCATATTTATACACTTGGTATATATAAAAACATGAATATGTTCATACACACATATATATGTACACATCTGGTATTCCATCCTAAACCTATTCTGAATTTCAAAATATGTTTATCAATGTTTAACCAACGTGAGCAGTACATGTTTTGGATTTGAAATGAAAAGTCCATACACTTAATTAAATATGGTTTCTATCTATATATATCGTCTCTGAGTGAATGAGGGTTTTTCAAAGGATTAATTTTTTTTGTGTAAATATTTCTATGGTCAATAATTATATTTATGTTTGTTTAAAATAGGTTTTAATTATAAAAAAATGGATAAACACTTAGTATGAATTCATACATATACACATAATTCAATAATGTTTTATTTTATAGTAATAAAGATGATTTACAATCAATAAATAAAGACATGGATGATAATGTTGTTTTGGCTTCAAATAGATTTGTAATATTCTGAAAAACATTATTTTTTAAATATGTATGTCCTATATGAAGCTTGTTTTAGTTAAAGAACCATTAATGATATTATCCTTGTTGTAATTTCATATGTCAAACCCTTTTTATCCATTTTTTTATATGTTTTATTTAGTGTCTCATGTGAAAAAAATTTGCAATAATCCATGTATACCTTTGATAAACTTATACAGACATATTTTCAATGTTATCAATTATATTAGGCATATTTGGATTAAAATATTTCATTTTCCATTTTATATATTTTTGTACAAAATGATGCATGCTTATGGAACATCATAATAATGAGATAAGAAATTAAATTACTCAATGTGATATGGGAGCCATTGGGTAATATGTAGTAAAATTTAAATATTCAAATTGGTATGATACACCTTCAATATGAGACCTTCCTAGACATATGAGGAATGTATTGGACAAGTATTCTTTGGGTTAAGGTCTTGTAAAAGTAATCCCTCCGAGTTGGCGTTCGGTTACATCAGACCCTCCAGGTTGGAGTCTGGTTAAAGAGGCTCTCTTGGATGGAGTCTGGTTACAGAGGCTCTCTGGATTGGGGTCCGGTAACAGTTATCCCCTAGGTCTTGGTACAAGGCCTTGACACAGAAATTAAAGTCTTCCATTATACATTTATTCATTAGGTGTATGAAAATTATTTAACCCAATGTATATTCGACTAGTAAAATATACATGGTTAATATCCACTACATATGAGTATTAGAGAAGTAAAAGCTTATGGCATGATATATGTTTAGCAATCAGTGATTTAGTATTATATGTATGAAATCGAAGATATTACTTTTACGCGTTACTCTTATTATTCATTACTCGTAGCTGTTTAATTTGTGCTCTCATATGAATATTTCATACATCTTTAGAACATCTTTTATTCATTACTCTAAATGATCATTCCTATAAATGAATCATGAATCCGTGTATTTCTGTTAGCACCTTATTCTTTAAGCACTTCTTTGATGTATACATGTTTTACTAATTTTATTTTGGAGAAATGTTTTATGGAAAGTCTTAATGAATGTTTTCAAAAATTATATTGGTTTATTTTAAAACCCCTTACTGGGCATTTGTATGCTCACCCTATGTTTTTGAAGTAAATTTTTCAGGTATCGGGTTTTAGCTGAAGAATGATTTCAGAAGGAGCTGGTTTCCTGGAACCTGAACCGAATTTGATCTTCCCTATGGGGCATGATGTGTAATTTACTGGTGCACGTTTTTGTAATGAATTTCACATCATGTTTCATGGAACCGAATCCAGGTATTCTGGGGTAGGTTCGTCATAGTTGGTATCAGAGGATTCGGTTTAAATAACTCTGGAAAACTAGAATTGAACAAAGAAAAATTTATTTAAGCATTACTAAGTATGGTGTTTTCTTGGAAAAATAAAATACCAGTCTTATGTCTCTTTAAAGATATAGATAAAATTTGAATAATTATGAAAGCTTGGTTATGTGTTACTAAGTAGTAGTTTCCTTAAATATTCAGATGGCTGATGCATCACGCCTTATGTCTCTTCTAATAGATATTGTAGAAACTATATTGGCTAAGTCATGTTCAGGGAGCTATGAGACTTTTGAAAACCATTGGTTGTCTTATAACCATCTCCATCAGGTGTCGAACAACCCAAAAATCATTCATATTTATTAAGGAAGTAATCTGGACTATTACAATATTGCATTTGGACAATTTGCAACATATAGGAAAAGGGGAAAGATTCATGAAGCCCTTTTTCTATATTTCACATTGGTTGATAACTACCGAGCTGTTGGTAAATTCTTTGAAGCTACTTTGGATGGTGAACCGCAAGTGGCCTACCTCTTCTAGGTCCTGAGTTTTATTATATACGGGGAACTCTAAAAAATCAATATTTTCAATACTGACATGGTGTATGGGACATATAGATATTTAGTCCACTCTAAACATTCCAACCTCCACAATTCTCATGCCTCTCTATGAGTGCTTTTGGCACAAGTTCGACCATAGTTGTTCCCAATGTGTCTGGGCCAAAGAGATCAAGCAGCTAAATACCACCTTAGGAATCCACATGATGTAGACAACACCCTACCATCAGTGGTGTTCCTGGTAAAGGGACATCATGAGTGACATGCGTCTGGTGTTACTGTGGTTTGTGTACAAATATTTTAGAATTTTTAAGACACAATTGTTTGAAGGGGGAATAATATAACATCCTAGATTTAAAAACATAGTTTTATTATATATATAATTTATTAAATTTATTAATTTATAAAATAATGAAAATATTGTGATGTTTTTATTCAAAAAATAGATAACAATTGAAATTATGTAATTTAGTTAAATTATATGTTAATTATAAAACTTATAATTAAATATAAATGTTATTTATAGTTTCCAAATATATTCTAAAAACAAATATGTTTTTACTTTATTTCAAAGAATATTAAAAAAAGAACTATTTTTATTATTTTAAAGTAGAAATTATTAATATGTTATAGAAATTTTAATGAAAATAATATTAATAATAATTAAGGGGGAAACATTTTTATAAGAAAATTATTATTTTTAAGATAATATATTATATAAATGTGTGAAAATTTATTTTGCTTTACTTTAATAAAATTTATACATTTACATAATTATTTTTCAACAAAAATACACTTTTATATAAGTGTAAAAAAAATATGAATTGTTTGGTAAATATATATAGTTAATATACATATAAAAAAGTGATTTAAAAAATATATATTTCTATATGTTCATAAATATTGATATTTATATTTTTTTAACATATATATATATATATGTGTGTGTGTGTGTGTGTTTTATAGTTGTATGTGTCTAAATATATAGATGGTCTTTTATATTTTAAAACCCATACATGTTATATTTTTATAATGGTGAGATAAAAAACAAATTAAAAAATGGAAATTTAGGTCTAATCCTAGAAGACACCCAAAAGATTAATGATGAGAGTTAACTCACAATATCTAATGAAACAAAGGGTGGGAACAAATCAAAATGCATGATGTGATTTTCCCTTTTAAAAAAATTATTTGATTTATTTATAAATAAACTAGTTATATATATATATAATAGAAAAAATATATGTATATATTTAAAAAATTATTACAATTTTAATTTTAAATATATATTTAATTAATTATTTAAAAACATTATATTCATGTAGATTAAAAAATGGATGAATGATAAAAAATGACGATAAGCCTTCATTAAAAAAACATTAAATAATATTAATATAATAATGTATAATTATAAAAATTATATAAATAAATAATTATATATTATTATCATGTTAGACATTAAAAACCAAAAGGGATAATGTTTTGGAATGAATAGATAGAAATGTGGAAAAGAAAATGAAATGACGTGACATGTATACACATAATATGAGTGAATAAAAAAACAAAAATATAAAATTAAATATTATATAATATTAAATGTTGATTTAAATAATGGAAATTAAAAATAATAATATATAACCACAATAATTTTAAATGAAACTCAAATTATTATTCTAAATTGAATCCAAAAAAGGGGTCACGTTTCATATAGGATTTTCATATCTAAAATTATATTTTTTTTAAATTCAAGCTTCTGAAGGATTGTTTAAACATGTTTTAGTGTATTTAAACCCCACTCTGCACACTCAACTCCTGCTCTAATTTCCCTCTGTCCATCCCTCTCTCGTTTTCCTCAAACCCTCCACTTATTTTTATTTATCCCAGGTAAGGGTTAAATATTTATCTCGCATATTTATTTATTTTACAATCTTCTATTTTGTAAGGGACTATTTTCATCAAATTAATTTTTATTTAATATTATTGTCTTAAAATGATTTATTTTCAAGTGTTTTTATATCCACAAACCTGATTATACACTTTTTATATAATAATATACATATATTTATATTAACGAATTTATGTGACTCAAACCTAATCTGTTTTAAGAATTTTACAACATGACTACCAACCCGTAAATTATGTTCTTGATGAAAATTATATTTTGGGTTCATTTTGATTTTTACTTTTTATGAAAAACCCAATATATAGTTATGTTCATATTCAGGTATATACATATATATTTAAATTTATTTCAAATAAAATCTTATTTATACCATCAAGGGCTAGATGTTGTGTTTACAATTATTTTTTATGGTTTAAATAATGTAAGGCTTTCTTTGTTTTTATTTTCATTTTTCTTTTTAGAATATATCCATATGTATACTTATAATGTATATTTCTTATACATCTTACGGTTTGAGTTTAAACCCATCTATACCCTTAATCAGGGCTCAGGATTTTCGAGTTATAGGGTATTAGTGGATCTGAAGCTTAATTACCCCAAGAAATATCTTTACAAGACAAACATACATACCATATATATATATACACACACATATATATACAGCCATTAGATTTTTCATAAAACTCTTATGACCAAATTTAAGAATTCTAAACTTGAGCTTCAAAATTAATTTTAGAACCTCAACATGCGAAGAAACATATTTTTGTACAAAAATTTTACCCAGTAATGTATGTTATTGTGTGTGTGTGTATATATATATAAGGTTAGACTTATAGGTATTTATAATAACCCAAAATAAATTTTCATAAAACTGAGTTTTATTGATTAAACAATGCTAAGAAGTATTCGTTAATTGTTAGGTTTTACTTTTTATAAATTGTCCTTCTTGTGAGAAATCATATATATATAAGGCTGGTATATATATGAACATTTATATGTTCACACACACACACATATATATATACATATTGTTTTCACTCCTAAACCTATTCTGGTTTTCTAAATGTGTTATCAATGTTTAATCAATGTGAGACGTACTTGTTTTGGTTGTGAAATGCAAATTCCATACACTTAATTATATATGGTTTATATCTATATATATCATCACTAAGTGAATCTAGGTTTCTCACTGGTTAAAAGTTGTATGTGTAAATATTTTTATGGTCGATATTTGTATTTGGGTTTTTTTAATATGGGTTTTAATTATAAAAAACAGATAAACACTTAGTATATATTCAGATATATACACATTATTCAATCTAGATCTATTTTATGTGGTTAATGACGATTTACAGTCATTAAATAAATACTCGGATGAGAATATTGTTCTAGGTTCAAATGGATTTTTAATATTATGCAAAAAATTAATTTTTAAAAATGTTTTTCCTATGTAAAACTTGTTTTAGTTAAATAACCTTTAATTATATTATCCTTGTTGTAATTTCATATGGCAAAACCTTTTTATCCATTATTTGATATGATTCAGTTATTTTCTCATGTCTGAAGAATGTGTAATAAACCATGTATACCTTTGATAAACTGATACGACCATATTTTCAACGTTATCTATTATATTATGTATATTTGGATTAAATGGTTTCATATTCAATTTTATTTATAGTTGTACTCAATGATTCATGATTAGGGAATATCATAATAATGAGATATGAAATTAAACTACTCATAGTGATATGGGACACCTTGAGTAATTTGAATTAAAATTTGAATATTCAAAGTGGTATGGGACACCTTGAATATCCGAACTTACTGGACATATGTGGAATGTATTGGACTAGTATGTTCCGGGTTGGGGACCGATAAAAGTAATCCCTCCAAGTTGAGTTTCAATTACATCAGACCCTCCGGGTTGGAGTCTTGTTACAGTGGCTCTCTAGGATGGAGTCCGATTACAGAGTCTCTCCTGGTTGGGGTTCAGTTACAGATATCCCCTAGGTCTTCACATGAGGCCTGGACACAATAATTAAAGTCCAGAATTATGAATTCCCTCATTATGTGTATTAAAATTAATTAACCCAATAGATATTCGACTAGTAGAATATTCATGGTTAAGAGCCAGTACATATGAGTATCAGAAAAGATGAAGATTATGGCATGACATATGATTAGCACATAGTGATTTATTATTCGATGTTTGAAATTGAAGTTAATTCCTTTAAGCATAAATCTGATTATTCATTAATCTTAGTTGTTTAATTGGTTATCTCATAATCAATTTTTATAAATGTTCAAAACATTTTAATTTGTTACACTAAATGAGCATGCCTATATTTTAATCATGAGTCCTTGTATTTCTGTTAGCACGTTTTTTTAAGCACTTCCCTCATATGTACATGTGTTACAACTCATCATTTGGAGAAACATTTTATGGAAAGTATAAAAAAATGTTCTCAAAATTTAAATTGGATTATTTAAAACCCCTTACAAGGCATTCCAGTACTCACCATACATTTTTGAAATAAATTTTTTAGGTATCGAGTTTTAGCTGAAGAAGCATTTCTAAAGTAGCTGGTTTCCCTTAACCTGAACCGAATTCAATCTTCTCTAAAGTGCATGATGTGTAATTTATCATTGAATCATTTTGTTAATGAATTTCACATAATTTTTTTGAGGCACCAGATATGGGTGTTATGGAGTCGATTCCTTACAAAAAACCAACTTCCACTTCAGATATACAAACACCTCATGACACTTCTTCCCCCACAATATTTCCTAGTCCTTTCTTGTAAGAGCAATCAATGTTTCTGACACTAGAGAGGAATCTAGTAAAAATATTCAATAATAGCCTATGAGACCTAGAAAACTAAAAAATTATAAAACCTTCATTTGTGTTACCGAAGAAACTACTATATTGAACTTTTACAGGTCCACTACAACACCCCGTTGTGACACTAAATTTCAATGGGAATGCACCTCTTGTGTCCATAACTTCCACTTGAAAGATTTAAATAGATTTTGAGGCATCGAAGGATCTTCAATACATCCCTAAAAATCTTGATATTCTTTTCCTCTCAATTTTATTAGATCATGATGTCATCGATGAATATTATGATGAACCTATCCAAGAACTCCTGGATGATGGAGTTCATACATTCTATTAATATGACGGGTTCATTATTTACATTGAATAACATGACCTAAAACCTGAAGTTCTCATTTTTACATATGAATGTAGTCTTCAAAATATCTCCTTCCTTCAGCCTCAAATAGTGATATCCAGACCTTATATCTATCATAGAATATTAAAATTTACCTCTCAGTTGGTTGAATAGAGAATCTATACTTGGGAGAGGGTAGAAGTTTTTGACCATCACATTATTCAACATTTGGTAGTCTATGAACAAAATCATACCACTATCTTCATTATTTTAAATCAACAATAGTTTTCCCCAGAATGACACATTGGGTTAGATTAGTCCCTTCTTCATTAATTCATCAATCTAAATCATCAGCTCTGACAACTCAAAATGTTCCATCTGATAAGGAGACATCAAAATCTAACAAACACCATCTAACAGGTCTATCCCAAAATCAAAATCACATTGAGGGGGTAGAGTCACAACTATCTCAACAAAAAAATCAATGAATTCCCTAAAATAAATATGAATTTAAAACTTTTTATCATCCATTGATTACACTAATAGCTCAACCGACACAGTAGGAGGTTCTATTTATAGTGGATTCCCACATAGAAACTTTGATCACTAATGAAAGCCACACACTAGCCATCCACGTCTCAAAACACAACTCTACTACAAAATAAGATGATAAAACAATGTATAGAATAAAAATACTAGATGTCGAGAATGAAATCGTATGTTTTTATTTTTATAAATAATAGATCCCCACATGATTTATGTGGTCCCAACATCCATCTACATCCCTAGGACACATCAAACAAGTCAGTTTGGACTCCGACTAGAGTATTAAAAACATGGGAATCATGAATACAATCTAAAACGAGTCCTAGAGAAATTGGATATATTGGGAGAAAAAATGAGTACGAATCACCCGTTTCAAAAAAATCACAAGCAAGGGTATGAAAAAATGTTGTTGTACCTCTAACAATATCTAGCCCTACTAGAACTAGTACAAATAAAATGTGAAACTGAACATCCCCACATCATTTTCCTGTCTAATGATGACTATATCCCAAACCATTATCAGGTATAGGTACATTAGGAATGCCCTGAGGTAGACCTCTACATGCTCTGTCTCTTCTCAGTGGAGTAGAAGCCTGCATTCTCAGCTAGTGAATTTGTCTAGCAAGTAACTGCAGCTGAGGAGAGCACTCAAATTTCACACCTACACCATACTGAGCTCGATCATCCATTAGAAAATGGATATTATTTTGCTTATAGACTCCCTAGATGAATCACATCATCCCTAAACCCACAGGAAATGTAAAATGGCCAGAAGGACAAAATGGAAACTACTACGGTCGACTCCCCGTTGGTTAGAACCCCAAAAGACCAAGATCATGATACCTTCTGCAAGTATCCTTGACCATTTGAGAACACTACTAGCTCTTATCTTATTGTAGAACTAATCATGTGTTAATCCAATCTATCACTTCATCCTTCTTCTGAACGGCGAATTATCTCAACAATGTATAGTTAGCGGTCACGTACTAAATAGAAGGACAAGGTGCATCTTTTAGGTGCCTCGCACGAGAATCCTAATCTAGAAAGAGATCTGGAGAATGTTGGAGATCTATGAAAAAGATCCTCATATCTTAAACTATCATACTCCCCTATTGGAGGGAGAGTAACTTTTTTCTATTATCAGACTTCATGGTCAAGGAAAGGAATTCTATTAATAACTCCTTTAAAAAATCAACCCACAGAACCTCATTATCCTTCCTCTCCCCAAGGTACATAGTCTACCAATATCATGTTGACCCTTACATCTATCTCACTACATAAGAATCCTAGTACTATGCTAGGTCATAGTTCAAACTAAAGTACATCTCAAGCTCCTCATGTTATCTCCCCATCTCCCTGTTAGAAACACTACCATTGTACATTCATAGAGTCTTCCCCTAGAAAATTACATAATGTTCTCTACCACAGGTAATCCTCCTCCACTAGATCATCCCTCAACTAATCAATTGGGTTATCCTATTGAGCCTCAACATCCCAAACCACAAATGAATGAATATTGGGTACATATCTGAAAATGTAAATAGGGAAATCCTATGGGTGAGTAGTATTTAATTTTATTTAAGACTCATTTTTTACACATTTAACTAGTAATTGATTTAAAATTTTCAAAACCAACCAATTCAAATAATAAAACAAGTAATTATGATATACGCAACAATACTAGAATGTATAAACTACAAATGGTGTAGCGTCACATATTCGTTCAGTTGGCTTAGTTTCCATGAATAAGATTATGGGGAGCCCCTAAAATCTAATTCTTATATGGTCATCCCTAACCTATGTCAGGTACCAAGATCTCCAAAATATACTTCCATAATAACCCATCCAATCCTCATTTTTTCCTAACTCTATAATACATCTCATCTATCATTCATCATCACAAATACCATTATATCATGACATCCTCCCTCTAATGATTCCCCTCCTGAGCTGGAAATAGAGAAATAGAGATAATGACCCCAAGACCTAACTACAATAGGCCCCATGTGGTTACCATACACAAGGGTATAAAAATTTCAAAAAATGGGTGTCATTTACCTTTTTAGAGAAAACCAAATCATGATATAAGATGGTCCATCCCAAAACAACCCCAAGTACTATATAATAAAGAAATATAAAATCCATTCTACATTAATATTTAAAATTATACTATTACAAATACAATAAAAACATAGATGTAAATACCCAAATTAAGGCTAAGAAACGAGACAACAATTCTTCCAATACCTGAGCTGGTATTTCTCAGTAGTGTCCACATAGTCCTCCAAGAGACCTGAAAGCAATTATATATATAGGGTGTACATACACATATACATAGTAGGAAAACAGATTTCCCTCATGCACTAGTGTGAAAAGGCATACAAAATCCCCTATCAGGAAACTACATAACCCAACAACACATAAATAGTTATACTATTCACCCCACAATCACCATGGAATTCTCAAAGTATAATTCAAGTAATGAAATATTGTACAATTCACATCGATATAATGGTACCTCGCAACACTTTCCCACTGATTTTCCCCTCTCACACCAAAATGGAAAATGTCCTAGCGCTCCCACCACTTCTAGATAAACCATTTAAAAACTAACAAACACACACCTAGACCATATAAAACATTACATCCTACCCGCAAACACCCAGGTCACATACCACATCATATCATATCTAAAATACACTTGGGATGCACAACATTTCTCATCTCACCCCGATCACACCTCGAAAGAAAAAAACATGTCATCCCAAAGACACATGGGAAACACAACTCACCTGCACCCACCTGGTCCTCAAAAACCATTACCCTCCTGAAAAAACATGGGCTATCACCACATGGAAGAACGATAAATAAAGAGTGGGGGCCATCTATCCAACCTCCAACTATGATTTTTGGAAAAGAAACCCTCCCCATGATGATGGGGTGTTCGACACATAGTTCTCAACTAGGGTGGGATGTGTATATAAAACACAAATAAATTTAATGTAATGCATATATAATACAAAAAACTCAAACACAGAATATGTGTTTCGAACCAATAAACAACTCACAACACCCCCTTTTCTACTACCTCTAAATTCACAATGAGACAACAAGTCTTAACTGAAAAGTAACCCTCATCAAATTAATATATCCAATTCTAATTCTTGATTATAAAATTATTTATTTTTTCATTCAATCAATATTCAGGATACTACCAAGAACAACACATAACCTTCCACCCAAAAAAATTTCAATAGGAGAAAGAATACTCATGATAAATTAAGGCACATCATATTTACACTCCGTTTAAACACCCATTCATGTCATAACAAAATAGATCCCAAGTAACAGAGTGATGCTTTGGGCATGCTACTCATTGAGAAACCTAGGGATAATTACTCATTCCAAACACTACGATCATCATTCTTCAAATTCATCATTTCCAATCCATCCTATACAAAGAAAAAGAACCCAACTTACATCCACACCCAAAAATACATGCATCACAACTATTCTCAGAAGCCTCATTGCATCACCACAACACATGAATCACATCTAGAAACACAAACATCACACAACCTAATCATGACCTTACTATATAAAAATTACCATTAATTTCACAATCAAAAAAATCTCTCAACCTATGAGTCCATTACACCTTCCAAACCATCAAAAAACACATAAATGTGCTAAAAAAAGTACCACCACACAAACCAAACCAATCATATTCATATCTAATAGGTCATCTAATCTTTTGTTCCACTTTTTAACTTCATAGGTTGTTATAGAAATAGTTTGATCTTGGGGGATCCATTTATTAGATGAGTTTACATCATAAATCAATATCATATATATATTCAAGTTCAACATAAGACTAAAAATAAGTATTCTAAAGCCACCACATGTGTGAAAACAAGGACCACCATCCTCCATGATTTTTAGTAGGCATATATATGTTATACAATTCAAAACATCAATAGATAACAAATTAGATCTTAATCCACCTTTCCCATACCTTCATGTTGACATTAAACCAATTAAATTTTTATTATTTATTTATATTTATTATATCTTCACAAGGGTTAATTCATACACCCACCAAACATAATACAAAAATAAAATAGTGGTGAAGGAATACATACATGGTATAAGAAGAGATCAAAACTTCCTTGATAGGCCAAAGAAGTGAGTGCACTGGATGTTGGAAGAACCTTTAGGTAAAATGTTATCTAAAGGCCAAAACACAATAAAAAATCCTCAAAGGAGAAAGGTTCAAAGAACATGAAGAGAAAACAAGAATGAACAAGGAAGAGAGGATCTCTTCTTTTTAACGTTCAAATATTAAATCAATGGGAGAAAAGGATTTAAAATGCATTAAAGGGTATATTGGAAATTACTTTGATGTATAAATGTTAAGGGATGATTCTAGTTTTTAGATGATACATTCAATTATAAATGGCTCAAAAAATCATTATATATTCTAATAAAGTCATTTTACATCAAATAAAACATTATAGAAGATAAAATAGAAAAACTATAAAGATCTTAAATTTTGAAAACTATTGAAAAACAGTCACTGGTGGATGAGTCACCAGTGTGAGCTGTCGGTGACGAGCTACTGTTGGATGAGCCACTATTGGGTGGCTCACCCTTGGAAGAGCTACTAGTGGATGAGTCACCATTGGGTGAATCACCATTGGATGAGTCAACATTGAATTATCCACCATTGGACGACTCACAATTGGGTGAGCTACCATTAGATAACTCACTATTGGTGACCTGTTTTCATGACCTACCATCACGACCTGCTATCTATGACTCACAGTTGTGAGTTACTGGTACAATTCACCACTGGTAACCTATTATTGAGACTAACCTATGTGACTCACCTTTACGATTTCCCAGTCAGAATCAATATTGAATGAACTACCCTTGGAAGACAATATTTTTGGAAAACTATCAAAATGAGTCACAATTATTTCCTAAAAAACATAAAATACTGGAATTTCAAAATATAATGGACTAGAGAGGCCTGATACATTGCAGGGACCAAAAAAATTTAAGTCATTAATAATTATCATCCCATTAGTCAACTATGAAACCAATTATTATGTAGAATATTACAACTTGAAAAAAAATATAAAAAAAATTACAAAAATGGGAAAGTATATATCACCGCCAATCTACTAGAATAATCACGCACATTAAAAATGTAATAACCCAAAAATTTTAAGTAATTAATAAAAATATTATATTTTAAAATATTTTTATAAACAATTGTCACTTCATTTGTTAATATTAGTTTTCATCATAACATTCTCTATTGATATAATATAAATTAATTATACTTTTATATAGTTTTTATGAAATAACAGTTTCATACATGTTGTTTTAATACACAAAAAAACATATTAAATTTAATTATAATGTTTTGAATCAAAATAACCTACAACAATCAAGGATTTGAAATAAAGGTAAAAAATAATAAAATGAAAAGAATATCATTAAAATAACTTACCATTATTAATTTATTTTAATATGGAAAATTATTATTTTAAAATAATATACATTAATATACGTTTAAATTATGATTTATATAATTTTAATTTATATTTATGAATTAAAAATGTTATATATATATATATATATATGAAAAAAATATAATAATAAGTAAATGATATAAAATTTAAATAATAAATGAGAATAAATGAATTTTTTAAAATTTTATATGTTTTCAGATATATATTATTATTAAATTATATTTTATCGAATATTTTAATGGATTATATATATAAATAATGCTGAAAAAAATTTAATAATATAAAATTTTTATAAAATAAAATATGAAATGGAAGAAACAGAGAAAATGAAAATTGAATCGGGGTAGGGATTTGTGGGAAGGTGTACGATGTCATAGGGCGAGCATGAGGGTAGATGTCGATCGCGAGCCGGGGATGAGGGATATGTGAGACTAAGATATGTTTAGCTTCAAAGAAGAATTGTTCAACTATAGGTTTTGAATCGGACCAAGCCATTCGAGGTCAAAGCCTTTTATAGGAGTTCGATGTCAACGTCGAGAGGTTCGACCATGAATGAGCTTTCCAAACATCGGTTTGGTCTTGTGTATAGGGTTTTATATGAGATTTAGAAAATGAACATCTATTTTTTGGGATCTATATCGATTAGGAAAATAGGTTTTATTCTTTAATTTTGTTTGTTTGTTCTAATACCATTTCTGATTCTTTTTAGGATATAATATGTACTAATTTAGTCATATTTATAGATTTTCTTCTTCAAAATCTTATCTATTATCAGTGTTATGATTTCATTGATTGAGCACTTATCCTATTTTTTTCACCCTCGAATGACATCTGCTATCGTATGCGTAATTTTTTATGTTTAATTTGCTGCATTTTCTGATTTCTCTACTCAGATTTGAATATAAAAATTAATCAATTTGGTTAGAAATATTCATTTGATTGATTATTTGAGTTTGGTTTGACTATAATATATGTATACAATTCATGTTTTCTCAGAAAGAATTTCCTAAAAACCATAAAATTGGAGTAAATTGAATCCTTTCTAGTTTTTCTTTTCCCTGTTGATAGTGATGCCATGTGTAATAAATTTATATTAATCATCGAGGTACATCTGAAATAGTTATCTAGAGATGAATTTTTCAAAATTGAATGGAAAAACTGATCTCAATTAATATAATATTATAAAAATTATCCTTTTAATATTAGATAATATAATTTGGATATAAATTGGATGCTCTATAAAGATTTTATGACCATTTTGAGAAGCCATGATTGGGTTCTTCCAAGAATGAATATTATGGTGTTCTGTTTATATTTTTGGTAAGGGATTTACTTATAATTTCTTTATAATTACATTATTATTTTAGTAATTTTTTTCTTTTATTTAGAATATGTTTATTTAATTAAAAATATATTTTATGTAAGGGTTATATTTACGACAAATTTATTTTGAAGTTATTGGTAAGAGATATATAGTTTATTTGTTTTAATTTCCTGGTTATGAGTATGGAATTTCTTGAATTAAATCTATAGAGGTTATTTTTCTCAAAATGACGTTTAAATCTAGTTCGGTGTAATGGATTTTTTAATTTATTTATATTTTTAATTTTTCGTAAGGGAAAATCATTTTTCATGCGTTTGATTGTTTGTTTCTTGAAATCAAAAATCAAACATGTTTTGATGTTCAAAATATTATGATGATTTTTTTGTAAGCTGTTATTTTGAATCTTTTAGCATGTTTGTTTAATTATTTTTATAATTAAATATTATTTTTGAAGGATCGTATTTTTACATGTGATTGGTATATATATATATACATATCTATGTTTATATTCTAATTTGGATTCATGTTAATTCTTCCATGGATATTTGTATTTATCAATATTTCATTTCAACATGGATTTATTCTCTTATTATGTGATATATATATATACACACACACAAACAAAAAATGCAGGAGAAAATATATAATCATTAGAAAAATCGATTTTAACGAATAAGGATGAAATTTTAAGTGTGTGGAAGTTGATTAATCTTTCATGTAGTAATGTAACATCATGTATCATGAGATTTGATCATACCAAGTCAAATATGTAATTTTCAGTAAAGATTAGTAGTTATATAATTATAAATAAAATTGAACATATTAGTTCCTATAATTATTATATATATTTTTTCAAAACTAAAACAGCAGTGAAAACTGTATATATAAATATAAGGCAAGATAAAGGTGTTTTATTAAAACCAGTTCTCAAACATTGTAAATATGATAGCTAATTGGATAGTGAATCCATCCCTCATGTGGGTAGGCTCAAGATATCCTTCAATGAATAGAGTATCCCCAGTTGTTTTGTTTTTAATAGATTGCTTAATATTTTCAACAAAAACACTAGATTAGTTTATAAGAATTTTCAATGTATAATTATTTATCAAAGAATTGTAGTATTTTGTAAAGGATGTTTTAAAATTGTATTTATAATTGAATATTTAAAATGTATTATCAAGGTGACATTTTTAATGGGATTTATCAATTTTTTTAAAAACCACCTTAATAGGAAATTGATTTCTCACTCTTTTATTTTAAAATGATTTTTCACAGGTATCATAGTAGATTGTTGTAGATGTTATAATTTTTGGAGTTAGTATGCCTAGAAGAATAGTGAACAGTTGTTTTACTTTTTCTTCAACTCTGATAAATTTAAGGATATTTCTAATCCCTAGGAACCCAGACTCGTAAAATATCCTCATTTGTTTAAATTGTTGTGTAATTGTTCAGTTTATTTTTTTAAAAAATTACACATCATTTTTAAGCACCAAGTCTGGTATAGCGGGCTTGGGGCATTATAATTTGTATAAAAATAATGTTCTAGACAACATTGGAGAATATATATTGACTATTGTGGAAAATAAAAATCTACATGATAGTGTTTTTTTAATTGTTAAGTCCCCTTAGAAATTATATAATTCTAAAGTTGGAAATTCAGAATTTCCTCAAGTCTAATGAATGAATTGTGAGGGAACAAATATTTTTGTGAGGAGAATATAACATCCCAAATATTTTATATAATAAATATACTTAATATATTTTAAAATATTTTTATAAAAAAATCTGATTTCATTTGTTACTGTTATTTTTTATCAAGTCACTCTATATTAACATAATATAAAATAATTATTCTTTTATATATTTTTTATGAAATAACATTTTCATACATTTTTATTTAATAAAAAAATAACTAAATAATTATAATTATAATGTTTTGAATTAAAAAAACTTATATAAAACAATTATTTTAAATAATGGTAAAAAAATAATTAAATAAAATACATCTCGTTTAAATAAACATACTATTATTATTTAATTTTTGATGGAAAATTTTTATTTTAAAATATATACATTAATATAATTTTAAATAATGATTAATATAAATTTAATTTATATTTATGAATTAAATGTGTTATAAATATATATATATGAAATAATATAACAATAAAAAAAGATATACAATTTAAATAAAAAAAGAGAATAAATGAAATTATTAAAATTTTATATGTCGATATATATATATATATATATTTATTAAATTATATTTAATCACATATTATAATTTTTTCATATATACATAAAGGTGACATGTTTTTAAAAATACGAAAACATTATAAAATAAAATATGAAATGATAAAAAATAGAGAAGATGAAATGTGAATCGGGGTTAGGTTCTGTGTGAAGGTGTTCAAGGGCATAGGGAGAGCGTGAGGGTAGATTCCTATCGCGAGCTGGTGGTGAGGGAGATGTGAGATAGAGAGATGTTTGGATTCGAAGAAGAAGTGTTCGATTGTAGGTTTTGAATCAGACTAAGCCATGAGTGGTCAAAGCCTTTTGTTGGAGGTCAATGTCAACGACGAGAGGTTCAACCACCAATGAGCTTTTCGGAGGTCAGTTCTATCTCACGCTGAGGGTTTCATATGATATTTGGAAAATGAACTTCTCTTTATGGAGAAATATCCCAATTAGGAAAATAGTTTTTATTATTTAATTTTATTTGTTTGTTCAAATCTCATTTCTGATTCATTTTAAGAAATAACATGTACAAATTTTGTCTTATTTATATATTTTCTTCTTCAAAATCTTATCTGTTATCAGTGTTTTGATTTCATTTATTGACCTATTATTCTTTTTTTCACCCTCAAATGACATCTGCTTTCGTATTCGTATTTTTTTAAGTTTAATTTTCTTCATCAGTTGAATTTTCTACTCCGATTTGAACAAAACGTTAAATGATTTTGGTTCGAAATATTCATTTGATTAATTATTCTGAATTGGATAGATTATAATATATGTATAAAATTCAATCTTGTATGGAAAGCATTTCATCAGAACCACAAAATTGGAGGAAATTGAAACATTTCTAGTTTTTCTTTTCCATATTGATAGTGATGCCATGAGTATAAAATTTATATTAATCATCGATGTACATCTACAACATTAATCTTGAGCAGCAATTTTCAAAACTGAACTGAAAAAATTGATCTCAAATAATGGAATAAAATAAAAATACTACATTTAATATTACATAACCGAATTTGAAAAAAATTGAATCCTTATAGAGAGTTTAAGACCTTTCTGAGAAGCTATTTTTGGGGTCTCCAAAAATGAATACTTAGGTGTCCTCCTCATATTTTTGGTAAGGGATTTACATATAAATTCTTTTCAATTCCATTATTATTTTAGTAATGTTTTCAATTTATTTAGATTATGTTTATTTTATTAAAACTATGTTTGATGTATGAGATAATTTTAAAATGTATCTATTTCGAAATTGTTAGTTAGAGATATACTATTTATTTATTTTAATTTACAGGTTATGTGTATGGAATTTCGTCAATTAAATCTATAGAGTTTATTTTTAACAAAATGATGTTTAAATATGGTTCAGCGTAATGGATGTTTTTATTTATTTATATTTTATTATTTAGTGTAATGGAAAATCATTTTTCGACCATTTTATTGTTTGTTTCTGGAAATCAAAAATCCAACATGTTTTGAAGATCTGAAAATTTTGATAAATATTTAGTAAGCTCCTATTTTGAATCTTTTTTCCTATTTTCTTAATTATTTTTATAATTTAATATTATTTTTGAAGGATCATATTATATCATGTGGTTGGAATATATATATATATATATATATATCAATGTTTATATTCTAATTTGGTATCATGTTAATTCTTCCAAGGATATTTTTATTTATCGATGTTTCATTACATCATGGATTTATTCTTTTATTATGTGATATATAAATATATAGTCACACACAAACACACATATGTCTGAGAATTTAAATAAACTTTACAAAATTGATTTTATGGAAATAAAAATTAAATTTTAAGTGTGTGGATGTTGATTAATCCTTGTAGTAATGTAACATCATGTATCATGAGATTTTATCCTACAAATTAAAATGTGTAATTTTCAGCAATGTTTAGTAATTATATATTTATAAATAAAATTAGACATATTAGTTTCAAGAATGATTAAAATCTATTATTAAAACTAAAACACTAGTGAAAATTTTATATTTATATATAACTCAAGCTAAAAATGTTTTATAAAAACTGATACTTGAACTTTGTAAATATGATAGGGAATTGGATGGTGAATCCATCCCTCAAGTGTGTAGGACCAAGATAGGAATCAATGTTTTCAGTGGGCCCATTTGTTTTGTTTTTAATAGCATTATTAATATTTTAAACTAAATCACTGGATTAGTTTAAAAGTTTTTTCAATGTATAATTATTTTTCAAAGAATTATAGTATTTTGTAAAGGATATTTTAGAAATGTATTTCTAATTTAATATTTCAAATGTATTATCAAGATGAAATTTTTAATGGGATTTTCAAAGGTTTTAAAAACTACCATACATGGAAATTGATTTCTTACCCTTTTATTTTAAAAGGATTTCTCATAGGTATCATAAGAGATTATGGTATATGTCATCGTTTTTGGAGTCAGCACGTGCAGAAGCATAGTGGACAGTTGTTTTAGTTTTGTTTCAACTTTGATAAATGTAAGGTTTTGTCTAATCCTCTAGAACCTAGACCTTTAAAAGATCCTCATTTGTTTAATTTGGTGTCTAATTTTTCATTATATTTTATAAAACAAATACACAGCATTTTTAAGCACCAAGTCCAGAAGAGCGGGCTCAAGGAATTATAGAAAATTCTATATATATGTAAAAAATATTACTATACCAATGAAAATATTACTATATTTTAAATTGTAGTGAATTCATGTGAAGGAATGAAGTGGTATGTATACGCTATAATGGGATACGAAATTTTTGTTAAATATGAATGTTAGTAAATATGACTATTGGTCATTATGACCACTGGTCATTACTACTTTTGGAAACTATACACTTGGTTGATAATTTTATCATTTTAATTACTATTTTTTAATTATTAATGTCTATTGTTATTTATTATATAAAAGATAATTTATGGCCTCAAATAGTAGATTCATGTCATTTGAAGCCCATGTGTCCAATCATGGGAGGGAGGTCAATTCACTGGGTTTATCCCTTGATCATGAAAAATCCTATATTCAACATGTAACACATTATGATATATTCCATGTGAGAAGTTCATATTAGTAGATATTACCACTTAGTAGTTGTTAGTCGAGCATCCCCATGAAATAATGACCATCATAGGCCTTACTCTTAGGGCATAAGCAGTTATAATAAGGGATAACAAGTCTATTGCATAGATACATAACGTTAAATATTCAATGTATAAATTAATTTTTTATTATAAAAAATCATTTTTTGAATTTTTTTTCATTAATAAAAGGTATTTTAAATTATGATACATTTTATAATATGATTTCCAGTCAAAAATGAAATATATTTGTATTTTTATAGAAAATTTATACAATTGATAATAAACATAAGTTTTATTATGATTTTATTATTTAATAAAATATTCTTCTAAAACACTCAAATAAAAATATAAATGATTATAAAATTTTATAATGTCCTAGGAATTTTTTATGTGTTAGAAATTTTAATATTCCATAAAAGCTTATATTTTTTTACATAAATTAGTAATTGTGTATTTAAAAGAAAAAATTATACTATTTAGTGAATTTTAATGAATAAATAAACATTATATTATAAACAATCCTGTCAATATTAGGTTAGGGTGAATTTATGGGAATTTTCAGAAATACTTTATATTTTCATGAATACTAAAAAAATACTATTTTGGGTTTTTTTATATTTAATTACTTCATTTTTATATCAAACTGATGTAACAATAATTTACAATAATTAATGAACAATAATATTTTCCTTTTTTAATATTATATATTTTAATATATTTTAAGAAATATCTTTAACAATAAGTTACATTCTAATGTATATAAATTTAATTCTGATTATTTGAAACCATACATTAGAGGATACATACTATTTCATGAAAAATGAATTATTATTATTTTTTAGATTATGGTGGATTAAAAATATATAAATGTTTCCTATATGTCTACATCCGTATGAAAACCCCATTTGCAATGCCAATCATTTTTTATTTTCCACAACCTATATTTCCATGACTAATAGTTTAAATTTATAAAATAGTGCCTCCATTAAAGAAATAAATACCGCTGTATTTAAATATTCCCCTTCAATCCCAATTAATAATACAAAAATTTATGGAGTAATTTCCTCCCATTTAGTCCATTAATATGGCCTTAGGCCCCCAATGTTCCATCATCTTATTCAGGTAACAACTCTTCAATGTATGGAAAATCATCGCTTCTTTTTTCCATTACTGTTCACCATTTCTCATTGTATATCTAAAAATTTCTATGAAATTTTTTCTATATAAATTATATTATCTCATTAATATAAAAAGTGTATTTTCATTATGGGATAATCTTATTCTCTATCATTTTTCTCTTTCCTAAGACCATGTTTTATACCTATAATGCTGCAGAATTGACTTCTCAAATTACCCTCTTTTACATGAGGAATTCAATTTTTGTTTTTATTTAAATACCCAAAAAACAGGTTTTTATACTTTTGTTCAAATATATTTGAAATTAAAATTTTTATTTGGGTATTTAAATATACAAAACGAAGATTTCTTTTTAATGGATACAAATAATTCAATGATAATGTCTTTTACGAACATTTTGAATTAAATGATTTTGATAAGAAACATATTCATTATTCTCCATGAGTTACTAAAGAAATTATTAATTATAATATATTTTCCTCAAATTAATTAATACATATCAAGGATTTTCCCTGATAGCACACCAAACAATTGGGTATGTAATTTAATCTCTTGACATAAAATGATTTACAATACCTTGGTGAATTACCATTTTAATTTTCATATATAACTCAATGGTGTAAAACCTAGGTGATATGATTATAAATGTATCATTTAAATTTTATAAAATGATTTCCATGATATGATTTGTGCTGTTATTATTTTAATATACCAATTTTTCTTTTTTTGTTATGACTTGTTTCTTTTGAATATGTCCCATGGCCACATGCTATGTGTCTCTGTTGTTTATTTTCCTTAATGGGCTCCATTCCTTCCGATTACCATTGAGGTATATACCCAAAATATTTGATGTTGCAAAATGTAAATTAAGTTAATCCCATGATGGTTTCCTCAGGTGGATGTAGAAGAAATATTTTAAGTTTTCATGTTTCATATATCTTATTTCCAAAAAACTAATCATCAAAAATTCCTTTGTTTGTTCCATATAATGATAAGTTATGTTATAAAAATACAACATTACATATATGGTATCAATGTATGGATTATTTATTTTTGAAAATTATGACTTGAAAATATTATTATAAACCATAGGGGGAGTCTGTATAGAGAAAAACAATATATTATTATATTATTATCTATTATGTAATTGGTTTTCAAATGAATACATCACTCTCCCACTATTATTAGTGGATGTGTCAATGTAATAGATGTACACCGGGAAAACACTAAAAACAATGCATTGGGAAAGACTAAAACACTAAATTTTTTCACAAATATGGGCCTTTATTCACACATGGATTGTCACTTCTCATAGATAGTTTTCATTAATCACATTATTTTTTTGAACCATTATGGAGCATAAAAATAAAATTTAATAGTTATTTTAGATTATTAAAATTTTATTTTTAAATGATGTTTTAATATGTAAAATCCTTTTAGATCTATTAGAATCATAAATGTGTCATTTTTATCACTATGGTTTTCCTTATATAGAATAATAGTTGAATATATGATGCATTTTAAAAATTATTATTGCATGGGAAGACTCACTAATGGAGTTCTCGTGGAATATTGAATAAAAACCTTCATAAGTATTATGAATCACATAACTTGACTTAATTACAATAACATGAATCATGTTAAGAGATCAGATTCACGTCGAATGGACCATTATTCTGTTGAGTCCTTCATACATCAATGATAAACTTTTTTAGTGGATCTAATGAACAATTGATTGATGAACAATAGATAAGATCTATAGAAATGAACATTAATATACTCCATTGTTCAGAGTAGGTGAAACTCACCATTACTTTAAAAAACATTTACAGAGAAGTTGATCAGTGGTGAAAACTAAATAGAAACATGAATCCAAGAATGGAGATTGATTCTATGGTGTGAACAGAGTTTAGGGGAATATTTTTCAATAAATATTTCCCTCGTTCTATGTAATGAAAAATACAGAAGGGATTACTAGAGCTCAGGAAAAATAAAAATTATTTATTCGGAATCTGCGAGAAAATATTTACAATAAATTATCAGTACAATTCTATCGCTATTATTGATCCTTAGGGAATGGTTGATATATTCATTGCTGGAATGAGATCCCATCTGTAGAGGAATTCAAAAAAATTGATAATATGAAATCTATACCGATATAGTGAAGAGTTATAAGATGGTATATTTTTAGTTTTTAAAGATAATGTGGTCAAATATATTTAAATAATATAATATATCAACTGAACCAAACATTGGGAGGAACATTGCTCATGGAAGATGAGTAATGAAATTACAACTTGCCACATGCAAAAAATGAGGGAAGAATCATTAGAGGAAAATTTTTCTTTGGAGTGGAATGTGATATATGTGTGGAATATGTATCCTTTTATCTCGGTACTATCATGGTTAGGTGAATCCACAACTTCTCATCACTAACTATGAAGGGAAGATATTGGTGGCCAAGTCGGTAGTTAAATGGTTCATTTGTGGATATATTGGGAACAATTCAAATCAATGTCCAAATCAAATGATTATGGTGGGGATCCATCATAAACTTCATCATAGTTCAAGGGATCCTAGATGGGAATTTTCTCTCAGAATAGAAAATGTAGATGCTCCAACTGTTATAGTGGATGGTACACAGATTCTTCCCTGAAATCTAGAAATTACATTATTTGTTTATGGTTCTAAACATTCCATTATTTTTTCCATGATTGAAATGAATATATAATCAGTCCCTGAAATTATAGTATAAGAGTAAAAGGACATACATCCTAGAAGAATTATCCAAGAATCATCAGTGTATTAAAAAACTATTATTAATATATGTGAGTAGAATATCATCATAAGTCAATTAGTCATTCCCATGGTGTAATATGACAATATATTGGGGAAGGACTAGATCTCAAATTATAATCATATGATCCACTATAAAATAAAGAAAATTTTAGTAATCAATAATTTAATTCATCTAGTAATTTTCATTGGTGATATATCCCTAACTATGATTTTTCTAGAATCAGAAGCCATATCATTTTTTCGATATGATTATTGAATAGGGATAATAAATAAAAGTAAAAAAGATAGACAATGTCCCCTATATTCAGAAATACATTGATCAATTTTCTGAAGAGTTACCTATAGCACCCCTAGCAAGAGTTGTGGATTTCCCCATTAAACACAAACATGGATCCTAGCCAATATCAAAGCGCCCATATGGAATAGAAAATATACATTTAGTTTAATTATAGAAACAACTTCGATATCATTTTTAGATGAGATTCATCCGAACATGTTTGTATCCTTGGGGAGAACATGTTCTCACATTAGAGAAGATGGATGGATCTATGTGTCTATATATTTATAGTAGAGAACATAAGGGGACCATAGTGAAAATCAATCACTATCTCTATAGGATTGATGATTTATTTTATCATCTTCATGGGTCTTAATTCATGTCCAATATTTTACTACAATCTGGGTATCATAAATTATCGGTGAAGAAAGAAGATATTGAAAAGAATTCATTTTCAACAAGATATGGTCACTATGTGTTTTTTTATAGAGACCGTAGACATTTTCCTAAATTATTAAACATTTTTAAGAATAATTATACATCATAGAAAAAACTATGGATCAATATGTCTAGTGTATTGCAAGACTAGGTACATAAAACATAATACATGGGGCTAAGAAAAAACATCATTATATGATCTCCGTAAAGAGATCTTAACATCTGTTGAGCCCTTACATCTGTATTGGGTACAGTCAGTAACACATGAACATAGGGATGAGCTAAAAAACCCATAAAGTAAATGAACATAATAATACGGCTTAAGCACATGAGTTAAGAGGCATGACATAATGATATCAAATGCATGGAACATATGAAATAGTATAATATAAACAAGATATCATTTAAATATGGAATTAAATTAATGTGGAAGAGTTATAAAACATGTATTAATTATGAGTCATGGATAACTGCCAATATCATTTCCCATAGTAGTATGAATCAAGTCTAACATCCATTCTGGTTTCCCATTGTAGTACGGGTCATGTCTAACCTCTAATATCATTTCCCATCGCTTGTCATGAGGGTTAACCTTAACCAATTCATTGGAGTTCTATCTGAGAACACCCATCTATACATTTTAATGAATAGTATTTCCACATAAATAATCATACATAATCAACCATACATAAACATAAGTGTACCCATTGAAATAATTGGGTACCACAATCATGACATAAAGAATAACCAATGGACATGTCATGAAAGATTCTTTGAATGAAGGGATTAGAACATACATGGTTGTTCATAAGGTAAAATAGAAATATAATGTGGTATGTGATGTCTAAAAGATGTGACAACATACAAGAAATATAATTGAGAAACATTATAATTAAAACATTTTTGTGTTGTTTTTAGGAAAATACTCTAGAGCATTTAAAAAAGAAAAGAGGAGAATCATTAATATACAATCTGAATTGAACCATGTTGGTTTTTATAAAATGAATGAAACATTTTTATAAAGACAATGGTGTCTTAAAACAGAGTATATATTGAACATGAAATTGGGTTCAAATTTTGGAAGTTTTCTTTAAAGCAGGTTTGCTTATCAGCAAGTCTGATGGAGGTAAATAATTTATATTTCTTAAAGGTTGGGGTCGAAGCCTCAAGTTATTATTTAAATAAAATACATCTTTATACTGGGTAGAAGGATACCCATTACATAGACCAAAGACCCAATGCTATGTGTCCTGAATACAAGGCTTCAAAACCCATTTTTTGGCCCAAAATAACCCGTGGTGAACAGTACTGCTACAGTACTAGTGCTGCTACAGTACCTGCTAGAGTGACGCTGCCACTACAATACCTACTGTATTCCCTCCGCTGCTACATTACCACCACTGCAACAGTTCAGTCACTACTAGAGTACAGCTACAGTACCATCAATAATTTCTCCCCTGGTCGTATTTGATCTTAGGTCTTTTGGATGCAAAGTAGGAGCCTATACCACTATTGTATGAGCTCATTGGCACGATGGAGGAAATCATTTTGATACTTGTATATCCATAACACTATGTAATGAAAGGGTATTCCTAAATTAATTTTGTAAATCAAAAAATCATATATAATATGTATATAAATAGATAAGATAACTACATTAAGTTATAAAAAATATAAGGCAACCTGAAAGAACAAAGAAGTTTTGGGTAGAATTTGTCATGGTTTATCGGCATGGTGTCAGGGTGTACCTAAGAGGGCTTGATGGGATAGAAAAGGGGTTTATCATCACTTATAAATTAATGGGGAAGTATGATTAAGGTGTTTAATCGTACTCAATCAATAGGTATTACATATAAAATGGAATAACATAGAGGACATCTTTAATATGAGGGAAGTATAGAGGATCTCGTACCATAAATCTAGTGGTGTTCTCCACATGTAATTAATGACCGGAATAAAAAAATTAATTTTATTAATGAAAAAATTAAAAAACATCTTATATAAGTAATTTATTTGTTATAACCCTTTTGGGTTCATTAATAAAAAAATTTATTGGTTATAAGGTCCAATTTCATTGTTCGGGTCCAATTGCTTACTTTGTTTCAATTACGAGTTCACTTATATTCATGATCAGATAATCATGTAAGATGAAAATGATTGTCTATAAATGAAGTTATATTTTATTATTTAACATCTATAAGATTACATTGTTTCAAATTTAATTTTTTTACTCAGTTTGAATTCTAATTGATATAAAAAAACATTAGTGACAACCATTTTTATAAATCGATGGTTTTTTATTACCACAAATATGTTTTTTCATTATCACATATTACCATTGGTACAAAAGGATTATTGAACCATAACTAGGATATATTAATTTTATAATAATCTGGGTCAACCATTTCAAAAATGGTTTCATGACCATAATTAGATATGATAATAGAAAATTTTAAACCATTGTCCTGGAATGTGCTAAATTAACACATATCAAACCGTGTTTTCTTTTCATTCAAATAAAATGTAGGTAAATGAGATATGATAATGAATTATACCATTATTATAATATCATTCTAGTACATGTATGTTACTGGAGTTATCATACCATTTGGGTGAAGGGTGGAGATAAATGAAACCAAAAAACAAAATAATTTAAAAGAAATAAAAGTATTGGAAAGGGGAATTTACCTCCTCAGTTTGTCTCCTTTTAAAACCACTTAATAAGAATAAGTTTTGGTATTTATAATAGACTAGGGGCCTTTGGAAATGGGGGAGGTTCTTGGAGAGAGATTTGGGTTGAATATTGGAATGGAAACATGCCTGAGAGGAGTGATGAGAAGAGGGAGGTAGGGGGTTATAGTAGAGGAGAGGAGGACATTCATAATTTTTTAATCATTAGTTTATTAGTTTCACTAATGACCACTAATAGTGAAGATTCCATGACCAAAATATGTAATGTGTTCATACGTGTTCATGATAATGGCCTTACATTATCTATACATCAACTGATGGTATCATAATTCATGTATTTATCATTTTTCTCTAATTATCGTATTTTACTATTCAAAAAAAATCTATTATTTTTGAAAAATCCCAAAAAATATCCATAACTATTTTTCAACTTGTAGAATCAAAAAATGAAATTTATTTTTAAAAAATAATTTTTTGAATATGATTTATTTAATATTTAATTAAATTAACATTTATTATTAATAACCAGTTTTAAAACATTCATTTACTTATTCTATAATATATTTACATCAAAATTGCACTCGAATATTTTTTATACTATCATAGGTAAGATTAATATTCATTAGGGTATATCACTATTAATAAGGGTATGTAATTATTCATAAGGGTAGATTACATTCCACTAAAAATTATGTTTTTCTTATTAGAATCCAAATAACATACTAATTGCAACCGTGGATGCCATATTTTCAAAATTCCAGACATATAAGTGAAGAAATTATGTTTAAAGTTCACATAAAATATATTATTTCATTATGATGTGATTTCATGTGATTTTATGAAATATATATATGAAAATAATTTCCATTGAAAAACATTGGTTCTTTATATTCTTCCCCCCTTATGAAATTTCTTCCTCAAAATTTCCTTTTTACATTATAGCCCATAAACTGTTTCTGGTAGTTTTCCTTCATTGTGTCCTTTAGTTCCCATGTTACCTCTTCAAACATATGGTTGTGTCATAGTATCTTGACTAGGGGAGCAGTCTTGTTGCTTAGAACATTATCTCAATGATCCAAAATCATCACTGGCTTTTTCACATAAGAAATATCATCCTATAACTATTCCATATTTGAAGAGAGTATATGTGATGTGTCTGGTATGTACTTCTTTAAGAGGGATACATGAAAGAAATCATGTACTTTCAACATAGTTGGAGGAAGTTCCAGTCAATAGGCCACAGACCCCAGATGATCCAAAATCTAAAAGTAGATGATGTACCTAGTACATAACTTCCCTCTCCTTCTAATCCTCGTGAAATTATTCCATAGAGATATGTATAGAAATTCCATATCTCCAACTTTGATCTCAAGGTCTCTTCAATGGTTGTAGGTATAACTCTTCTGTCGACTTTGAGCTACCTCGATATGTTTCTATATTTTTTTTACCTTCTCCACAATTTCTTCGACTATTTTAGGTCTTATAATCATACCCGCGCTGACTTAATCCCAACACACCAGTGATCTACACCTTTTAACATAAAGGGCTTCATATAGTGCCATTAGGATGCTCGATTGAAAACTGTTGTGGTAGGACAATTCAACCACTGGAAGATACTGGTCCCATACTATGTTGAATACCATATAACAAGCTCTCAACATGTCTTTCAGTGTTTGAATAGTTAGGTCATATTGGTCATCAGTTTGAGGATGATAGGCCTTACTAAAGTTCAGTTCATTTCTTAGAGAATGTTGTATACTTTTCTAAAAAATCGAGATGAATCTTAGGTCACAATCAGATACAATAGATTGTGGTACTCCTTGCATCATTTCCACTTATTTGATGAGAATACATGCAATTTTACCTAATGATAAGTACTCTCACATTGCTATAAAGTGAGTTGTCTTTGTATGGTGATCCACAACGACCCATATAGAGTTTTTTAATATGGATATCCTTAGAAGTCTAGTGACAATGTAATGGTAATGTTCGGCCACTACCATGATGGTACGGGTTGTGGTTGCATCATTCACATAGAATTTTTCCCCTCATCCTTCACTTTTTGACATTTTATGCACTTTCATGTATATTCAGTAATATCCCTTTTCATATTTTCCCACCAAATGTTTTATCGAAGATCACGATACATCATTGTGCTCCCTAGGTGCATAGAGAAGGTTGTTTTATTTTCATCATTCAAAATCTGATTCATTATCTATGAATTGGATGGTTCACATAATCTTGACCCAAATATTTAAACTAATTCTTCATCAATTTTTAAATTGGTGGATTTCCCATTTCTGATAACTTCCATCCTTTACTGAATTTCCACATATTTTCTTTGAGAATCCTTTATTTTCTCCATGAGGGAGAGTTGAGAAATCATTTGAGAAAATATTGATGTTATTCCAATATAAAAGATACCTGCATATATCCCCTTCAAATCTACATAGATTTAATCCATTTCAATTATCATCATTGATAGAGATGCATGATCTTTTCTACTTAGAGAATACATCGCCTTGTTTGCCTAACCAGGATAGTAGTGGATTAAGCATTCATTATCCTTAATGTTCTCTATCCATATTCACTAGAACATATTAATATTTTTCCGTGTGCATATATAAATTGATACCCTTTTAACCGTTATATATCTCACACTTCTCCCAAAGAGATATTTTTTCTAGATTTTCAACACAAATATCACAGCCACATACTACTGATCAGGTATGGGATGGTTTTTCTCATGGTTTTTAGATTCCTTGAATTGTATTCTATCACATTATCATTTTTCATTAGCATACATCCAAATACGTTCATTGAAGAATCATCGTAAACCAAAAAAAATTATCCACTTATTGGGAGTGTGAGTAGTGGGGAAGTGATTACCCTATTTTCCTTCTCCATGATACAATCTTATTGTTTCTGAGTCAAGAAAAACTTTACCCCCTTCCCTGTCATCTTGGTAATTGGGTTTGAGAATCATGAAAAGTTCTTCAAAAATCATCGATAATACCCATCTAGACCCAAAAAGCTGCAGATCTCTATTACAGATGTTGGTCTGGGCTACTCTTCAATTTCATTAGTCTTGTAAGAGTCCAGAGACATCCCATTGGTAGTGATAACATGCCACAAAAATGATACTTCATACATCCAGAAATGAAATTATTTGTACCCTTCATACATCTTATCTCTTCGCAAAGTCATTAAAATAGTACCCAAATACACCTCGTGTTCCTCCTTCATCATAGATTATATCATAATATTGTAAATAAAGACAACTAAAAATTGGATGAGGTAATCTCTAAAGACTCTATACATTAAATCCATAAAAATTTGTAGAATATTAGTGAGTCTGATCAGAATCACTATGAACTCATATGGTCTATGCCTTATTCGAATGATAGTCTTGAAAATAAATTAATTCCTCACCATTATTTGGTAATATGCTGACCGATGGTCTACCTTAGAGAAATAATAGTCCCACATAGCTGATCGAACAATTCTTCTATCAATATAAGGTCATATATGTTCTTTATCATGATTTTATTGAGCTCACAATAGTCAATGCATAACATCATTGATTTGACCTTATTCTTAAAGAATAATAATATTACACCCCATGGTGAAGCACTCAGGCGTATAATACCCATATCTAGATTCTCCAGTAACTACTTCTTTTGATACTCTAGTTCTATTGTGGCCACTCTTTAAGGTGTCTTTGTTATAGGAAAATATCCTAGAATAAGATCAATTGAGAAGTCAACATCTCTGTTTAGAGGAAGACCAAAAAATGCCTTGGGAAATACATCAGTGTAATATGTCATGATAGGAATGTCTTCAAGCACGATTCTCTCCTTTTTCTCAATCATTTGATCTAGAAATGCTTTCTTATGAAGAAAAAATATCCATACATGAGATAACTAAACTAGAGGAAATTCATCTTCATCCATACACTTTTAATGAATTTGGAGGATTATTTAGGATGTCAAGAGTGATCTACCATTCCCAATCGTTGATGTCAGACTTTTATAAACATAGCCAATACATGGCCAAGATTGCACTGAACTCCACTAAAGGAATTATGACATGATTTTCGGGTTGGTTTAGTTCACAAACATTAAATGTGAGTGATTAATAATTCATGGATTCAATAATTTCCCCATTCAATATTCTCACAGATATCATTTCCTCCAAAATTTGTGGTTGTGTTTGAATAGTTATACTAAACTTGCAATATATAAAAAATTTGTTGAAAAAAAATCAAATAGTATGTTCTCTATTATTGAATTTATTGCTAGTGTACCTATCACCATATCGTTTTTTGGATCCACATGATAAATGGTGATATCATAATCCCTTTTTTATTACCTGAGATGTTGTTGTTGATAACCTATGACAACCCTTAACTTAGGGGAATGGTTCACATAATGACCATGCTTTGTGTAGTTGTAACACTTCCATACAGGATAAGTGTTTAACTGAAACATTCATTCTTATTCTATATTATCTTGATTATTTATATCTCATTGGAAAATTTTCACCGAATGACCAAACGTTCCATGTATGAAGTAATTCTCGGTTCCCTTCAGATAGTTCCCAGGATTCTTCTTCCCAAAAAAAGATCAAGGGAAAAAGTAATGGTTCATTCCTTCATGGGAATTTTTTTGTTTAACCAGCCTTGTTGTTACCCTTTTTTCACTTTTTTCACCATGCTTATGATACCATGAAGATTCTCAGATTTCGATTTCAACATTGAGAGAAAAACAAAAAATTTCCTCATAATAGTCAAAGCCTCGAATTTCCAACTCTTTTCGTAGACTCGCTTTTAGTCTGCTAGATAAATGATCCCCCTTGTTTTCAGTTTCCATGAAAAAGTCATAGGCGTACCTTGATAGCATGGTAATGTTCTCTTAATAACCCCTGATGGACTCATCTACCTTCTTCTTGATTCCAATGAACTCTCTTTTCATCATTAGATAGTGGTTTTGAGGAAAATATATGTTGAAAAAAAACATCTTGAATTCTTCCCAATAAATGGAATAAATTACGTCATAGGAAAATCTATTTATGATTTGCATCCACTATTGATCAAAATCTCCATCAAAACAAACAACCTCCAGTATGACTTTCTCTTCTTCTGAGTAATGGAGGGAGAGAATATATATTCAAGGGAGTTAATCCATTGTTCTATGAGGAGGGGGTCAGAAGATTTGTTGAACATGGGAGGACTTTACCACATGAATGATTCTATGAAAATGTTGTATTTTCATTTAAGAGGAGGTATTTCTTCATGATTAATGTTATTATTCATAACTTCATCTAGTTAAACAAGTAATGTCATTATGTTTTGATCACCCGTTCTCACCATATTAGGCATATCATTAAGGAAATCCTCGCATTTCCTATTGCATTGATTGTTGGAAGGTGTTATTCTTTTTGTTTTATTTACTAGGAAAATGAATGTATAATTAGTGGGATTTAATTATTAGCTATTGATCATAAAAAAGGAAACATTGAACATAAAAGGATAAACTTGTAAAGGATAAGTGTATCCTATCTTGGGATTCCTTAGGTTTAAATATAGGATATCCTTGATCTCTTTCATAACATATTTTCTTATAGGCTTTTCATGTACCTTAATAATGGGTTGTACTAAACTCATTAATCATTCAAATCATATCCCATAATAGTGTCAATACCAAGAGTGAAGCAAGGCACATTGTCATGTACTAGGATACCTCATGTCAAACCCGAAACTCCTTGTCAGAGTTTTAACACCCAGGTACATCAGTGCCAGAGTTGCCTCTTTCTATTTTCATCTCTAAAGGGATGTAATTTTAGAATAAAACACATACTCTATACATACCAAAACATAGGTGTGTTTTCTTATACTTTGTATCATACTTCAGGTTCTCACTAATGTTTTCTATTCCTAATCTCCATAAATAACTAGACCATCATTTGATACCAACAATAGAGATCCTAACCTTTTTATATAACATTATTGTGTTTTTAAGCGTAATTATACATCAGAGTAAAATCCACGGGACATTAAGTCTAGTGTCTTGGAAGACTGGGTACATAATACATAAAACCTTGGGTAAAACCCCTTCTTTATTGAATATCCATAAAAAGATCCTAAATTCTTTTGTGCCCTTACATATGAATATAGGTTACCCTAGGGAAAAATGAACAAAGGGATGAGCTAAAAATCCCAGTAAGGGAATGCATATAAGAATATGGATTAATCACATGAGTTAAGAGGTGTGACATAAGGATTTCCAAAAAATGGAACCTATGAAATCATATCATATAAACATGGGTTTATATAAATATTGTATCATATAAATGTGGAAAAATTATAAAACATATCTTTAATATGAGTCAAGGCAAACCACCAATCCCATTTCCAATAGTAGTACAGGTCATGACTAACATCCAATCTAGTTTCCTATATTAGTACGGGTCAAGGCTAACAACAAATCCCATTTTTTGATCCAATCTCATGAGGCTTATCAAAACCAAATGAATTAAAGCGCTATGTAAGTGCACCCATATCAAAAACAAATTACTGAATATTAATTCCACATAAATAATCATACACAATTCACCATACATAAACATAAGTGTCCCCATGGAATGAATTGGGTACCATAATCAGGACATAAAGTAAAACCAATGGCAGTATGATGAAAGTGTCCATGAAAAAAATGGATTAGAATATACATGGTCATTCATAAGGTAAAATAGGAATAAAACAAAGTAAGTTATGTCTATCAAAACTGACAATATATAAAAAATGTATTTGAGAATCATTATCTTTAATTCATTTTTTTGGTTTTAAAGTAAATACTATATAGCATTTGAAGTAGGAAACAAGAAAACATTTTATATAATACCATAATTGAACCAATAAGGATTTAATCATATAAATTATTTTTTTATAATCGAAATTATGAAATAAAATAGAGGATAATGTTCAATTTAAATTTGGTAAAAAAATTGGGGAGTTCACTTAAAACAGGTTTTATTATCAGAGAGTTATAATGGGGGAATCTTTTAAAAACATGTATATCCCAAAAATAGACTGACTAAAGGGTCTTAATCAATTAATTTTTTAAAACATAACAACATTTAGAAGATGTGCATAAAAATATAAGATAACTCCATTTGGTTATAAAAAAATATATTCGGAAACCCGAAAGAACAAAGAAGGTTCGGGTAGAATTCATTACGGTTTATCGGCATGGTTTTGGGTGTACCTAAGAGAGATTGATGAGAGATAAAAGGGGTTTCTCATCACTTATACATAACGTGGCCTGTATGGGGAAGTTTCATAATCATACCCCATCATTAGGTTTTAAACATAATATTGGTGTTCTCCACTTGTTATTAATTACCTGAATAAGAATATTTGTTTTATTAATTAACAAATCCAGAACCTCTTGTATATGTAATTGAGTTATTAGAAGCATTTTTGGTTCATTCATGACCTTTTTGATTGTTTATTAGGTTAAATTTCATTGTTCAGGTCCACTTTCTTACTTGGATTCAATGACCAATTCACTTATATTCGTGTTCGGATAATCATGTAAGATGAAATTGGTTGTCCAAAATAGAAGTTATATTCTATTAGTGAACATAGCAGAGATGAAATTGTTTCATATTTAATTTGGTTATTTATAGTGAAGTCTAATTATTATATAAAACCTTAGTGATAACCATTTTTGTTAATCTGTGGGTTTTTATTACGACAAATATGTTTTTCTTTATAACATAATATCATTTTTAAAAAAGGATTATAGAACCATAACAAGGATATATTAAATATATAATAATCAGGTTGAACCACGAAAAAATGGTTTCTTTTCCTGAATTAAATATGACAATAAAAATTCATAAAAAATTGTCATTGAATATGCTAAATTAAAACATCTCAAATGATTTTTTCATTTCATTCAAATAAAAGGTGGGGATATGATAAAAGATATTGAAGTATCCCATTAGAAAAATATAATTCCATTAAATAAATGTTATTAGAGTTATCATACCATTTATTTGAAGGTATGTGAGGAAATAAACAATAAAATAAAATAACATAAAAGAAATAGACGCATTAGAATGTGGAATTTACCTATTCAGTTTGTCTCCGTTGAGAACCTCTTAAGGGTAAAGGTTTTGGTATTCTGAAAAGACTATGGGTCTTTGGACGTGGGGGAGAATCTTGGGGAGGTATTTGGGAAAAATATTTTCAGGTAACAAGGCTTGAGAGGAGTGAATAAATGAGCGAGTGAGGGGGGTTTATAGTGGAGTAGAAGAGAGTTTTCATAATTTTTTAATCATTAGTTTATTAATTTCCCTCTAGACTATAAATAGTGATGATTCCATGATCAAAAACAAAAATGTGTTCATTTGGGTTCTAGATAATGGGCTTACATCATCCATACATCATTTATGACATCATAATTCATGTATTTATCATTTGTTACAAATTATAATATTTTACTTTTCTTCAAAATTTCTTGTATTTCTGAAAATCCCAATAATTCACCCGAAATTTTTTTCGATGGGTAGAAACCTAAAATGAATTCCATTTTTCAATAATAATTTTTTAAATATTTTTAATTTAATATTTAATAATATTCCTAAATTTTTAATAAAAAATAGTTTTAAAACATTCATTTACTAATTCTAAAATATAGGTACATCAATCATTCACTTGAAAATTATTTTAATACTGTCATAGGTATGGTTAATATTAATTATGGTATATCAATATTCATAAGGTAATTTTACTATTGATGAGGGTATGTTACAATTCAAAAAAATTATGTTTTCTTATCGGACTCTAGATAACTTACGGATAGCAACCAAGTATGTCAGTTTCTTGAAATTCCAAAAACATAAGTGACAAAATTATGATTATAGTTCACATAGAAATTAATAGTTCATTATGATTTTATTTCATGGGATTTTATGACATATTGATAAGAAATTAATTTCTATTGAAAAACATTGGGTTGTTACATTATCGTTATTCTATTGGGCTTAACTAATGTACATTATATATTTTGGGATTTTTGGAATACTGTATTTACAGAATACCTAGATAAATTCATCGTAGTATTTATTGATGTTATTTGTATATATTTCAAAATTTTCATGGATAATGAGGACTATATATGCATTATATTGGGAACTTTTGAGAAGGATAATTTATTTGAAAAAAATTAGAAAATGAGATTTTTCATTACAATAATTTTGATTGTTAGAGATCATTGTTTCAAATGATGGATTATTAATTGAAAATATGAAGATAAAGGATATATATTAATTTCATCAAACCTTAATAGTAACTGAGGTACATAGATTCCATTCTATAGCAGTATATTATATTAGTTTTTTGAAAAAAAAATGTTCATAAAATTCTAATCCACGGACTTTGTTAACTCGAAAAGGGTATATGTTCATCTAGAAAATGGTTGCTGATTATATTTTTAAATAAACCATAAAGAAATTTCAAAATAATATTGTGTTATATATACCTTTAGTTAGAGGTGGATTATTTATTTATTGTGATGCGTCTCTGAATGGGATTCAAGGAATCCTCATGAAATATGACAAAGAGATTCCTTATGCATGTAAGAAGTTAATTCATTATAAGAATAATTATCATGATCATGACTTGGATGATGATATTGTTATTTTATCCATAAAAATATGGAGGTATTATCTTTATGGGGGTAAATGTGATGTATACACAGACCACCATAGCATGACGAATATTTTTATGAAAAAAAAGGAATTTAACATGAGGCAAAATTGATGGTTGGATCTTTTTAATGATTATAACTATTGAATACATTATCACCCTAGAAGGGAATACAAATTCTGTGATTCTTTATGTGTGAAATACCATGTTGCATTATCAATAATGGGAATTCAATGAGATTATTTGATTAAGGATATAGTAATATTTTACATGGGAATCATCAGGGGACCTACATCATCCCCTTTATCCCAAATTATTTATCAACCATTATTATTAGAGATGATTAATATATGTCATTGAAAATATCTATTATTAAAAATTATGATATATGATATGAAGAATTTAAGGTTTCCTTAGTAAAATACTAATCCTGAATGTGTAATGAAATTTTATATAACGTTACGTGTTCCATTAATTATGAATATAAATAATGTTATGCGAGATGAAGATCATAGCTCTAAATTCTCTTTATTTGAGATAATCACTAGAATGTATATGGAAATTCATGAATATTATTGTAGGGATAATATAAATAGGGAGATTGCTAACTATAGTACCTAGTTATCAGTATGTCAATAAGTGAGGGACATCCTAATAAAGTATTGTAACCACTACCCATTAAAACATTGAATTGGGAAAATATCACTATGTAATTCATCACAGATATCCCAATAAAACATAGTGGAATCATTATAATATGGGTTATGGTTGATTGAATAACCCAAAATATTTATTTCATCGTTATTCAGGAATATTTATCCTTTCATCCACTCCCCTGATATATGTAACTGATTTTTTTAGGTTTAATCGTGTGCCACATTCTATCATTTATGATCATAATCCAATGGTCAAATATAAATTGTAGGAATGTATTAAACATTTAATAAACATTTAATTGAGTTTTATTATATCATATCACACCTAAACTGATGGCCAATCTGGGAATATTATTCATAAATTCGTCAACATTCGTAGTTCATGCTTAGTGGTATTGAAATTAGATGAGATATTTATATCCAATTAGTTTAGTTCTAAAACATCTTCTACATCAGTATTATTTTGGATCCATATGATGTCCTATATTTGAAGAAATGTAAAACACAACTTTTTTGGGGTGGAAATATGTGAGAGGAAACATCATGGGAATGATCTTGTGAGAGAGAGTGAAGAAAAGGTTAATCCGGTCAAAAGATATATGAAGGGTACTCAGTTTCAGTAGAAGATCTAAGACAGAAACATTTGAACGGACAATGAAAATGATGTTGGGAAAAAAAATTTCTTTTCAACATCGCCATGGATGGGAATAATGTTATTTGGAAAGAGTTTGATGTGTATCCCTAGGTACATTGGTCCATTAGAAATCATTGATCACATAGGATATGTGGCCTAATTGATAGAAATTTCACTAAATAATCTCCATGTTCAAGATTTATTCCACATGTCTTTTTTGAGGATGTACATACCTGATCCCTCACATATAAAAAATTTATAGGTTGTACAACTGGAACATGGTCTCTATTATGAGGAGAACATGGTGGAGATGTAGGACTATATGGAATGTTTCTACATAAAAATAAAACCGACCTCATCAAAGTGTTGATATGGAACAATAGATAGTGATAAGATACATGAAAACAAAAGGATTTTGTGATTAAAAATTAATCACACCTTATCGCAATTAAGAGAATGAGTTGAAATTTGGAGGATGAAATTTATTAATGGGGAAGAATGTAATGAACCAAAATTTTTAAATGAAATTTGTTTCTTGAATAAATGTATATTAGATATTATATAATATTATACATGAATAAAATAAAGGGTATCAAATATCATTAACACTGATCATTACATTATTCACTTATGAAACCATATAAAATTTCAATCAATACAATAGGACAAAAAATATAAAATAGCATAGGTAAAATGGGAATTATGAAAAACCCCAATATACTAGAATCATCACCTCTAGTAAAAAGTATATATAAAAGAAAAAATATTTGTTAACCAATCCACATATAATTAAAAAATATATCCATAGGTGGAATTGTTGGGAATTAGGAGTGAATGAATGAAGTTGTATATATAGAGATAAATGTTTATATGTCCATTGGTCAATATTTCAACAGATCAATTTGGATGTTATATAAAATACACAAGGTTGAAAATTTTATCATTATAATTATAATTTATAAGAAGTAATGACAATGGGTAATTGATACATAATGGAGAATCGATGTCCTAAACCAATAGAGTCGTGTCATTTGAAACTCATTGGCCGAAACGGGGAGGGTGGTTGCATCACTAGGGATATCCCTTGTCCAAACCCAAACCGATATTCAGTATTTGAAGATTGAAATAAATCTATTATGGGATAAGTTCATTTTATTAGATATTACCACTCAGTCAATATTAGTTATGAGAACCCTCAAAATTATTACTATTGAAAAACATGATGTTAGGGTGTATATGGGTGTAATAATTGTTTATGTGTCTTAGTTATAGTTTAATTTCCATTTTATAAATAAAATTATTATTCCATATATTCATTTTAAGAATTTTTTTTCTTAATAAAATAGTTTCATAATAAAAATGAATTTTCTAATTTTATTTTTGGACAATAATAAAACATAATTGTATTTTCTAGAAAAATATATTGAAATTTATAATAGTATAAAGTATTTTTTAGAATATTTGATACAATAAAATAGTATTTTAATTAAATATTTTGAAAATATAAAAGTTAAAATAATATTATAGTAGACTATAAATTTATTTATATGTGTTAGAAATTTGAATATTCCACAAAAACTAGTTGTAAGGTCCTGAAAAATCCGCAATGGAAATTCTACCCAAATCCCCTAATAATTGGGACAAATAATCAAGGAAGAGACACAAACAGGACCGGTCCGCGAACTGGTCCCATGGAAGCGCAAAGTGTCCAGGCTGTGCGAGGCACCCCCCTCCCCGAACCATTGTCGTTCACGAAATGGAAGCAGAGAGCCTCCGCGGTCACGAGGCAGGATGGGCGCCAGTCCGGTTCACCGTCACGAACAGCCCCAACCGCGGACCGCGTCGAATGGTTCAAGCTGCACCCACTGTCATTCGCGGAATAGAGCTGGAACCCTCCACAGCCACAGAGCACTCCCTGAGTTCTTCTCGCAGAAGGGGGGGGGGGAAGTGTTCGATACCCACTGCAAATCACAGATTGACCAAATCAGCTGTGAACCGGGTATTTGGTTATGCGCCTCCACAAAAGGTGTTGTATGGCCACAGATACATCTCTTTCCGCACTCTATAAAAGGAGACTCAGGGGGAATGAGAAAAGGATCGGAGAACTATAATCGGATTCAGCGGGATTGGAGATTTGGAAAGAGATTGGTTGAAGGAGGGCTTCGGATTTCGCAAACATCGAAATTCCCATCTGCAAACCACAACAGGTATATGAATGAACAAGTAATTGGAAAATACATAATAATTTGGTGGACCACGAACCTAAAAAAAAGGAGAACCTAGAACCATACCTCCTTCATGGATGGATTCCCCACAGACCAGGGAGTTTATGCCTCTTTTCCCATCCAGCGTACCGCATAGCACTCTCCTATGTGGGAGAAGAACCGACTGATGAGCCTCTGACCGGCGTTGCCCTTGGCTACCGCTTCGCACATGGAACCATCCATGAACCACCATGGTTTGCAGATTGAGCCCGAAGCCACGAACCATCCTGGTTCGTGGATTGAACCTGAAGCCGTGAACCACACTGGTTCGCGGATTGGACCTGAAATCACGATCCACCCTGGTACGTGGGACGCCAATCAGTCTGCAGACCACCCTAGTTCACGGATGGCTTCTCTAGCCACGTGTAACTCCCCCACGCAAAGGGCGTAACCACCCATACACCTCAGTGGATCGCCAAATACTTTGGTGTTCTCATTTCTAGAGCTAGGTAAAATCCTTCTGATCCAGCCAAGTCCACCGCGAATCCCTCATTGGCCTATTCATCGGCCCTGATCCGAGGCCTCCGCCAAAGACACCATATCCACATGGTCTGACTTTCAGGTGCATCAGCACGCCATTTTGAGTTCACATACCCACAGTAAACAGGAGAAAAGGGGTTTCCCTGACCCTTGAGCCGATTCCCTAATCATTTCTGGGTTCACATTCCCACTGTAATGCAGAGCCTGAGCTCGGGAATCCCTTTTCTGCCCCTCCACATGTTGAGGGTTCCTCGAAGATGGTTAAATAGCCATCAGATGGAAGCCCTCATGCACTGCAAGAGAGGATATGGGCACCGGAGCACCCCCTTTCCCTCTCCCGCTGGGCTTTGTCTCCCCGAGCGTCCATCTCAGAGTAAGCCCCGACCTTCTAGGCCTCCTCAATGTGTAGGCCCCAATTCATCACCCTGGGCCGCTTCATGCGTAATCCCCACTCTACTTCTCACTGACGCACCTTTCGATACGTGATCCTCTGGTCCCTACCGCCTCTTGTTTCTCACACAGAGCATGACTCACGTGGACATAGAGTAATCATCGACCATGACATCCTACAATGGGCCTCCTCAGTGTGTAAGCCCCAATCCATCATTCTGGGCCTCCTTAGAGTGTAAGCCCCAATCCATCATTCTGTGCTACCCCAGAGCATAATCTCCAAGCCATAAGCGAACTAAAGGGACATTGATTCATGCAATAGCATGGTACGTATGAAGCCTCCACGAGGTTCAAGCCCACCAATCGTTCGTTTCTTCACGTTGAGTTCCCCACTCGTCCAGCATGACATTAAACTTTATATACGAACTACATGGACATTGATCCCTGCCTCTCAAGCAGGGTACATAGGATGCCTCCCTGAGGATCAATCCGAATAACCGATCGATCTGATCATCTACACACTGGTTCACCTCTCCACTCCTAGTGCCACCTCAAGCGAGTTCCAACCCTTCGGGGTCATTATTCCAATGAGGGATGGTAAACCTCTGGAATAAATGATTCCGAACCCCTGCATCCAGTTGATCGTTTCCCACCAAGGATAAATCCATGGATACTATTTTTGGGTATAAACCAAAGATTCATGAACATATGAATAAATCTTAAATCTATAAGAGAGTCCCAGAACATGCAATAACTTCCCCCCCAAAAAGATTGTGATGAGCCTGACTTCCCATCCTCTCGACCAATGTGAGTTCTTAAGAGTCGTTGGTCAGACCATCTGGCGAATTCCTGCCTTTGGAAAGAAGGTCCTTCAATCATTGGATATGGAGCCGTAGGACGTTTCATGGCCGAAAACCAGAACAAAACAAAAAATGGTGAACCTGACGTGAATTTTAATCCAAACATGACGGATTCAACTTAATCATACCAGCTTCCCCCCCCCCCATTCACTAAAGGAGGGCCAAGCATAGTCATTAATTAAGCATGGGATTATGAGATGCTGCTTTGATGGGTTTGCTACTTGTATTTTCTAAAAAAAAATCAGGCAGTACTTTCAGAATTTCCATCGATCAAATGTCATCACAAAGGAACTCACAAGTGTGCATTTCCAACAACGCAAGTACGAGACTTCCTCAACAACGGAGGACCTCATCACCCACCCAGCGTCTTCAATGCTGGGTTTCAGACGTGCTGATCTGAGTGTAGCACGTGAATGTTACTCTCCCAACGGTGGAGGCGGCCATGCATGCCCTCCAATCCGTCAGGATTCACCGGTCGCCTGCCCAGCAGCGACCGCAAAGGCGGATCTATACAGCCCCTGTCGCTGTCTCCAACTGTTTCGGGAGCCTATCCCCCGAACAGGACAATGCGTACCTCCCTTATCTTAGGGAGGCAGATGAGGTCGACATTGAGGACTTCATCCCCACCAAATGGGGGTTCCACTCCAAGGAACTCCCCGGAAGGTGTCATCGAGGTCACACCGCGACTCTACATCCTCGTGCCGAGGAGGATGTCTCCCCTAAAATTTAGGCCCACGCTCCCCGAGCTCCGACCCCTCGGACCACTCGACGAGGGCGGCAGACGTACAGTCAGGGACCGGTCTCCACCCTGGTCCCTGAGGAGAAGCTCCGCTGCTCAGCCACAGAGACGTACCATGAACAGGTACCTACACCATTTTTCTCCTCCCAAGCCCACCATCCAGACGTGGTGGAATCATACGAGACGGCATGCATCCCCAATGAGCTCCATCAAGCTCGTCGCTCACGCAGGATGACACTTACTAGGTAGGCACATCTCCCTGTCCAAGGTCATTAAGCCCACTAGCTTGACGTGGTTGCGACCCGACACCTCCAGGACCAGCTCCTGGCAATTGCTTCTGATGCCCGCCATCCTAATATGGGGGCGATCAACAAAGCCCGCCACCCAGATGTGGCAAAAAATCATAGGTGGGAACATATCCCCACCCACAAAGGCCACCAACTCGATACGGTGGGAAACCAATATATGCAGGGCCAGCTCCCTGTGGATGAAAGTAAAGTCCGCCACCCCGATGTGGCGGCAAACAAAGAGAGAAACTGGCGTATCCTGGTACAGGGGAAGATTCGTTCACCTGCCCCGACATTGGAGAATTTTCAGTACCCACTGACCACTAGAGGACCAGATCATGATATTCCTGCTCCGATACCGGAATGGGACTTTATACCCGTTCCAGCCAAAGATGTCTCTTTGCATATCCTCACAATGATGGAGGAGTAGGTCTCGATCCCAGATCATATCTTCCAGACTTTCCAGAATGTAATTGCATCAGTGGAAACAGCAAGGACTCGGGCCCATGAGCCCACCTCCCCAATTGAGGCGACTCATCTAAGAGATAAGATATCCACGTCGAAGTTGATCTTCACCCCTGCTTCTTCCCAGGAGGGTCGCTGGCCATATTTCACGACGCAAGGGCAACCAGATCGAGCAGCTTCACTCGTTCCAACTGGGGTACACCCGTCCTTCACGGTGGATGTTCCATAGCAGGCATATATCCCAAATAAAAGTCAATATATTCTTCAGGCATATCCAGGCAGCATCATGGGACCCAATTAGATAGGGACCCAAATGAGGTGAAGGCCATTGTCAATAGCAGACGGTCCCCGATACCCACAAAATAGCGCCCCCAATGCCCCGATGGAAGCCGGAAAATAAAGAGTGGGTTCATGACTCCACTCTGCTGGAACCTGGGGTTCCAGACGCCGCTAAGCACATATCAATGGCTCAGAACCCTCCCCGTCCATTACCATATTATGGGAGAGGCAGTAGAAGTTGCGAAGGTCCTCCCCGTAATGTTTCTACCAGTAGCTCTGAAGGTCCTCCCCAGAGCACTCGTGGGGGATTCCCTTGCAGGCATATAGAAATTGGTCATGAGATCTTATCTCTTGATGCGAGTCATGATAACCCTCCATGTGACCAGAAGATTGAGTAGAAATAAGTTCCTCCACTTGTTGCGGTCCACCCTGAAGGTCCTCCCCTGGGTATACACTACAATCACTCTACATGCAGTGGGACTACATATTGTTATGGTAGTCCTCGCTATCATAGTCGCAACTACGGAGTCCCTCCCCGTAGTGACGTCTCATTGCGACCAGAAGGCCCTCCCCTTGTCGTGGCTTGCCCTACGGTTCCACCCCAGAGGTTACGCTGTAATGGAACTCCACACAGCCAGACATCAGATTACAGTGGTAGTCCTCGCCACCCTAATAATGGAGGTCCTCCCCATAGAGACGTCAAGAAAAGAGAAGGTCCTCCTCTCGTTACAGTACATTCTAGAGGCCCTCCCCAGGATGTATCCCGCATATATTCTCCCTACAGCAGCAGTAATGGTAGTCATCTCCATTTCTGCAGCTGTGATGGCAGTCCTCGCCACCACCACCACCATTACGATGGTCCTCCCTGCAATGGCCCCAAGAAACAAGAAGGCCTCCCCTTGTCGCGGTGTGTCCTGAAGGTCCTCCCCAGGATGCGCGTCGAATGTCAAGCCAAGATGGTCATCCTCACCATGATGGATGTTGTTGCGAAGGTCCTCCTCGTAACGAGGCTACACAGAGAAAAGGTCCTCCCCTGGTGGCGACACGCCTTGGAGGTCCTCCCCAGGGTGTGCACTGCAGAAGTCCTCTATGTAGTAAAGCATCAAGGATTAATGGTAGTCCTTGCAATTACGGCCTCCATTGTGGTGGTCCTCCCCATGATGACATATTATTTCAACAGGAAGGTCCACCTACTAGAAAATCAAGCACCGAAAGGCCCTCATATACCGAGGCAATCAAAAGGATGGGATCGAGCATGCCAGATTCCCAGATTGTCGCTAGCGACGCCCTTATTAGATCAGGAGCCATTCCAGGGCCGCGTTCATCTTCTGAACTACCTCGTAATCTCCCACAAGACAATTCGATACCTACTGGTCCCACTACCTCTGACTACAGTGAGCACCTTAGTTGGGCTGACTAGGTAGAGGAATCACTGGCGGAGGAGTATGCCGATATGCTGAACTTGAGGAAATGACTAGCCATGAATGATATACCAGTTATGTTTTGGCCCACGGCCACCTCTGAAAACGGTTTACCCAGGAAGCTGTCTGAAGAATGCACGTACAACATTCACCATAATATATGGACGGACCTCCACTGGCTGAAATCGAGATTCCTGCCCTAAGACGGGTATGTAGACCACGTCCAGACGATAGGGGACCTCCTGTGTCACATCGACCTGGTGGACTTTTCCTCGACACAACAACAACTCCCTGAGACGCCCAAAAGGAATATAGTGGCAGCTTGCCTCCGTGCACTGCACGAACTGTGCTGCCTCATCGGTGATGCTCCGACGGGAGTCCATATCTGGGGATGGTGGGAACACGTAGCTCTTCATTTCACTCTGCTCCCCGCCCAGAAGAACCCGTTCGGTATGGTTTCTTGCAATGCTGTCACATCAAGACGGCAATCGAGTGGTCCCCTTGTTCAGGAAAGGAAACACACCCAACAGATTCGGGCCTTGAGTATGTCCCAGAAGCGTCAAGCCCGGCGATAAAAATCCATTCAAGAACTCCTGAATCAGACCATCGAGAGAATACATCAGCCCTCTCACCGAAGAGGGCCCAATCAGCGATCTTTGCCCACCCCCCAGAAGGGACTGATCCATAGGTTAATTTGGCACCAAATCTTTTTCACCCCCAGATGGGGGCATGAGAGATCGGGAAGGTCACGGTAGCCGCAGCCACTGCTACCATTTTGGGTCAACCACAGCCTACAGGGCTGGGGGAATTTTTAACAAAAAATGCCCCCTTAAGACCAAAAAAACCAGGAAGAGACTCAAAATTCCGGGAACAGAGCTAGCCCCAGCCCTCAGGGTTGGGGGCATTATTACCCCCTCACCAACAATCTCCCCCATGAGAATCGGTATTCTCTCATCTAGGGAGGATAGTCAGAATAGGGGTTTCTCATCCTATCCCATCATTTGAATCATCATCCCCTCCGAGAGGAAGGCGCACCGTAAGGTCGCATCAAAGAACACTCCGCGTCACCCTTCGTCAAGAAGTCCGAGGGAAATCCAAGGTCATGAAAAGGAAGGCCATCCGAAGACGCGCGAGATCCTCTTCCTATTTGGAAGATGACGTCCCCTCCACCCCACAATATGCATTCATCATTGCCATAGAGGGAAACCCCGTGGAAGACACCGAAGAAAATGAAAATCCGGACGGATCGGGAGATGACAGTTCCATTTAGACTGTGACTCACAAAGAACTCACAGGTGTGCACACCCGGAACCAGAGGGCCTCCATAAATATGGCCGCCCCTTTAGCTAACCTCCCTCCACTTAACCCGTGAGCTTCCAATAAGGATAAGAATAAAGGAACGGTTACCCTTAACCCATCCCCCTCTCTCGATAAAAACGAGCCACTCATGCTCGAAGAGAGGTTCGCTCAATAGGAATAATAGATGAAAGAATTGAGGCGGCATAACGCCGATTTACTCCAAAGGAACCGCCTTATTGAATGTGCATCCCAAGTAGAGCCACGTCATGCACACCCAGCAAGTGCACCTCAAAGGCTAAGGCTTCCTCCAGAAAACAAAGCACGATCATGGATTTTTCCCAATGAGGCACCTGGTTCGTCCAGCTACCTAAACATGGATGATGAATAACAGGATTTCCCTCCACTATGGAGGAAAACAGAGCAAGTACACCTGATCCCTCCGAGGGTACCCCGAACAGAATATGCACCCTTGGTGCCTGCCAATCCGGATCCTCAGGAAATTCCTCGGGCTATGCCTGCCCAAGGCCGGGCCCAACAGGATGTAAACTAGGGACTCACCAACAGCATCGAAGCACTAACATCTCGATTGGAAGTGATGTAAGGTCGACGTGCTCCGATACAGCCGGAGCAGAAACCTTACCCAGACTGGGTGACCAACACACCACCTCCACCCAATTTTTGGGATCCCTATATTCCCCATATTTAATGGATCAGGTGATACAGAGAAGCATTTGATGCACTACGCATCCTATTGTGACCCTATGATGGGGACTCCGGAACTACAAGAAGTTGTGAAACTCAGATGCTTCGTACCGACCTTGTAAGGATCTGCCTTCTTCTGGTACACGAGTCTGCTGGCCCAGTCGATAAAGAGCTAGGAGGACCTCCGACAGCAGTTCCTGTTCCACTTCAGCTCAACCTTTCCTAAAACAATGGTCATCGATCTCATGAACTACAAGTATAAGGAGAACCAGAGGGTCTCAGATTTCATTTCCATATGGAAAGGTCTGACCTCTTATCTGAACATGCCAATGCCTCAAGATGAGATGCTATCCATATGAATTGATAATCTTAGAGATGAGCTGCGAACACCGCTCATACTAGTGGAGTGCACCACCGGCTTCCGCCATCTCTCGGCCATTGCCCAGAGAATTGAGGAATCCCTCCAGTTGACTAATTCAATGTCCTGAATAGCCTCGTAGGCTCCGGTGAAAAGAGATCCTAGAGATTAAGTTTTTTTGTCACACTCAAGCCGGCCCCTGTGCCCGCTCCACCGCTCAGGCCTCCACCAAATCGTCACGGCCCCCTTTCACATCAGCGGCCACCTCCGCCTAAATGGGACGATCAGAGAGGACCGAAGCGGAACTAGTTTAGGAACTAAGACAAAAGGCATACTCATTTTGGGATGATCAAGTCTGTGTCTACATCATTTCCACCATGAACTGCAACTTGCTCCGCCTCCCGGAGCTGAGGAGACATGAAGAAGTCGGCCACAATGATAGGCTAGATTAATACCCCTACAATTAGATGTTGGGGAATAGTATCCAAGAATGATTCGACATCAAAGACCTTCAGTAGAGGATGGTAGACTCTGGAAAGGTCAAGTTGGGACCACCCCCTGTACATGTTGCATGTATCTCTACCACCGACTCCAATAAAGGGGAGGGGTGGCAGAAAGTCACCAGCAAGAAGGGGCATAAATTTGACAACTGGATGACTCAAAAGACTATCAACCGAGCCCAGGGCATACTCTGAGCTCAACTACAGTAGCTGGTGTCGCCACCAACAGCCCCTGGAGCCGCAGAGCCGACCACATCGGCCTCACAACCCTCCAAAAGCCGGTCATCCGGACGAAGTCAAAGGAGGAAACAATCACAAGAGGAGTAGTCCGCGACAGGGCCGAAGTTAGTCCCGACCCTGGAAGATTTCATACCCTCGAATTTGGAACCACGGGCACCGACCCACCAAATGACACCATCAGAGACAACATACCAGGTTGACCTGTTAGAGGATGAAGATCCAATCATTGGTTCTATCAACTCCATCCATCTCATGGAATCATTCCCTGACGAAGGGTATGATTACGAACCCGAGTTCCCTGCACGAGGAGCCGGGAGGAGGAACCGTAGAGGCAGAGGAAACCAGGGGAGGCACACCCACGGCTGAAACCAACCCTACGGTTGGACCTCGGCCCAAACTGTCAATATTGCGGAAACCCGTGGGAGATCCCTTCAACAGACGTAGAATGAGTGGGTATGGCCCTCCACTTCCAAAAGCATCCACTCTGGCCCTGTTGTTATATGATACCCACCAGAGGAGGAGAAAGTGTCTGGTCTCCTAGTGCGCACAAACAGACCGGCCATGCCAAGTCCTCAAAACACAGGAACACCATCGACATCCTTCCCCACGACCAGTCTCTCCTCTTCAAATGCTCCGGCTCCCAAAGCACCCGCTAAGACTCTCCTGCCAACGGAGAAGCGTCGATTGCTGGAGAAAAAATATGACATCCTTAAGCAGCTGGTGTCAGTACCAGCCAAGTTGTCAATCCTGGATGACATGAGTTTCTCATCCGACCTTAGGGAGGCGCTAATCGAAGATTTGATCACCCCCCATGAATTTCAAGCCAAGGTAGTTGCCGCATAGATTTACCAGACGGAGATTGGCCCGGCTGAATACAATGTGGTGATTTCCATCACCGGTCAGGATGAAGATGCCATCATGAAAGGACACATCAGACCACTATAGGTGTCTGGCATGACGAATGGTGTTGATATCCAGAAAGTCTTTATAGGCAATGGCTCTAAAGTTAACCACCTTCCACTACGGACACTCCGTAAGTTGGGATACAGTGAAGACGATCTTATTCTCTCAGCCACAACTTTGTTAGGTTACGACAAGAGTGAGTAGAAACCAATGAGATAGATTAATCTAAAGACCCATTTTGGTGACCTGGTAGCCTACACGGAATTCCTGGTGGTTCGGCAGAGCACAACATTCAATGCCCTGCTGGGAAGGCCATGGCTCCATAAGCACATGGTTGTTCCTTCATCCTACCCCCAGTGTATCAAGTACTGTGTCAATGGAAGAAGTGTGACGTTGCACACCGACAAGGCCCCTTTCGAGCTCTCTGTGTAACATTACATCAAAATCAAGTTCTATGTGAAAAGGAAGAAGAAGCCTTTGGTCGACGGCGTTGACTGGATCCCCACTGCAAATGTCCTGGAAATGGTCCTCGATGACCCCCTCAGGCAGCTTGGTGGAGATTATGTCCTGCCCATCAACCGTTTTGAGAGTAGGAGTTCATGTTCGGACACGCATTCGGATGTCCTCATGACTTTAGCCATGATGGCCGAGCACGAAAATGCAGGAACATCTACCAAAATCGATTTGGGGATGAATACTCAAGAAGGGATGCCCACGATGCCCCTCCCTAAAACCCTCGAAGGCTCAGACCAGAAACTCTCTCCTCGTCAGATCAAGAAGATGGGGACTTGAGAGATGAAGATGGGGAAGATCTCAGAGATGCACCTCTTGCATTTGAGGAGGGTATCTCCACCACTGTGGACGAACTCAGGGAAATAAACCTGGGTACCAAATAAGACCCGAGGCCCACTCTCATTAGTGCAGCCATGTCCCGCGAAGAACACGATGTATATACCTCCTTCCTAAGTCAACACAGGGATGTCTTCGCCTATAATTACACTGAAATTCTAGGACTCGATCCCGAGGTAGCGACGCATCACCTAGGTCTTCCAGAAGACCACCGAGGCTAAAAACATGCCCCTAGAAGGACACACCCCTCACATGCTGCCATGATAGAGGTAGAAGTCGATAAGCTCATTAATGAAGGCTTCATCAGGGAGGTCCAGTACCCCATTTGGTTGGCCAACATCATCCCTTTCATGAAAAAGACTGGTCAAATTCGCGTCTACATTGACTTCAGAGAACTTAATCGGCATTGTCTAAAACATGACTTCTCGGTTCCAATCACCGAGTTTTTAATTCATTCAACGGATGGGTATGAGGCTCTATCCTTCATAGAAGGCTATTCCAGATATAATAAAATCAGGATGTCATGAGAAGATGAAGAAGCCACTACCTTCAGGGCCCCTCAAGGGGTTTTCTGTTACAGGTTCATGCCCTTTGGTATCAAGAATGTTGGCGCGACGTATCAGCGTGCCATGCATCAGATCTTTATGTTGTTCCTAGGGAAATTCGTTGAATGTTACGTAGATGACCTAGTGGTCATGTCCAGACAGCGCTCAGATCACTTGTCAGACCTTGAGACTATCTTTAACAAGCTCTAACAGCATATCTTGAAGATGAACCCCTTGAAATGTGCCTTTGGGGTTACCTCAGGGAAATTCCTTAGTTTCGTCGTACGCCATCGTGGCATCGAAGTCGACCCTGAGAAGACAAGGCTATACTGAGCCTACCACCTCCTCGAAATCTCACTGAGTTGAGGGAATTCCAAGTACACCTAGCCTATAATAGGCGGTTCATAGACAACCTGGATGGAAAATGTTTTCCCTTCACCAGGTTGATAAAGAAGGGGGTCACGTACCAATGGACGACTGACTGCCAAGAGGCGTTCGACAACTTGAAGAAGTACCTCTTAATCCCATCGGTGCTCAGGCCCCAGGTTGATGGAAGGCCTCTCATTCTATTTGTGACAGCCCGAAAACGTTCATTGGGAGCCTTCCTCGCACAGAAGAATGACGCTGGTAGTGAAAATAATCTCTATTACCTCAGTCGAACCATGATTGCTGCTGAGACTTGATACTCAAATATAGAAAAGAGATGTCTGGCCTTGGTCTTCACGGTTTAAAAGTTTTGACATTATTTGCAACATCATGAGGTCCATTTGATCTCATGGAGTAACCAGCTCAAGTAAATCCTCAGCCGCCCGATGCTAACCGGATGCCTATCCCGATGGGCGGTCATCCTGCAACAGTTTGACATCTGGCTTGTGCCTTAAAAATCAATCAAGATCCAGGCATTAGCATAATTTCTGGAAGAGAAACCTTCAACAGGGACCACTACACCAGACGCTAAACTACCTGATGAAGATATCTTCTCGGTTCAAGAGGGTTCCCAGCATGGGAAATGTACATTGATGGCGCGTCTACAAACCCCACTGGGAAGAGGATGGAGGATCCCAAATTCAACAATTTGGGTCTGGGGATAATATTCGTGTCCCCAAAAAAGGCAGTTTTTCCGTATTCTTTCCTCCTGTCAGAGGGATGTACAAACAATGAAGTGGAATATCAAGCCCTCATTGTAGACCTAGAGTTCACACACCAAGCACAAGTACATCACCTTAAGGTAAAAGGTGACTCAGAGCTGGTCATCAACCAAGTAAACAGTGACTATTATACTAAAAAGGAGGATTTGATCCACCTGTTTGAACATGTCTGAGGGTTAATGGCCGAGTTTTTCATAGAACCATCATTTCCATATATTCCCCGGTCCTAGAACGATAAGGCTGATGCATTAGCCAATGCGACCACAACCCTAGCCGACCCAGACCGGGATGAAATGGTCGTCAGCATTGCTCACCATCGAATGGTATTTACATTTGTTCAAGATAAGACATAATAGATCCAAAAAGTCAGTACTGTCCCCGAGCCATATACTCCTACCATCGGCTGGATGATCCCCATCACAAACTACCTTCAACAGTGAGATCTTTCATCAGACAGGGCTGAACGAGAACAAATACGAAGAAGGGCAATCAATTTTGTCCTATATGGCGGCACAGGTCAGCAAGAGGACCTCTACTAACAAGGCCACATTGGAGTCCCCCTCAGATGCATTGATGGAGAAGAAATCACTGCCTTCATGACTGAAGTACATGCATGATAATGTAGAGATCATAAACAGGGGACCAAGATTTCCCATCAGGTTCGAAGGCTTGGGTACTACTGGCCTACAATGGCACGAGACTGCGAGCATTTTACCAAAAAATTCCACTCATGTCAGATTTATGCCAACTTCATACACCATCCCCCAGAGTTACTTCATCAAGCTAAGTAATCCTGGCCATTTTCCATCTGGGGGATGGAAATTGTGGGACCATATCCTCCCGCCACAGCCAAACAACTGAAGTATATCCTCACGGCTACTGACTTCTTTTCCAAATGGGCAGAAGCCATACCCCTCAAGGAAGTCGGGGAAAGAAATATAGTCAGCTTCGTGAAGACCAATATCATCACCAGATTTGGTGTCCCTCATACTATACTGATGGAAAACGGCACCAATTTCTGCTCTATTGAGTTGAAAATGTTATACTACGAGTATGGTATCAAGGCTAACCACTCTTCCCGCTACCATGCAGTGGACAACAGAGAGATAGAATCTTTCAACAAGACCTTGAACAACATCCTCTATAAAATGGTGGACAAAAACAAGAAGTCATGGCCGGATAAACTCCTCCATGCATTGTGGTCTTATCGAACCACAATCTGCACCGCTACTCAGTTTACCCCATACTCATTGGTGTACGGCACAGAGGTGGTTCTTCCCATTGAACTCCAACTTCCCTCACTCTTTGTTTCCATCTGTGATCAATTATCCGATGATGAGAAGTCAGAAAAGCAGCTAGGTGAATTGGAACAACTCGACGAGAAGTGGCTGCACACTCTGCACCACCTGGAAGTGTACCAGAATCAGATCGCATGAGCCTCCAACAAAAAGGTCCACCTACGGTCTTTCATGGAAAGAGAATTAGTGCTGGTCCTCTGGACCCCAATGATACCCAGAATGAAACCTCCAATTTTGGAGCCCAAGTGGGAGGGACCATATGTTGTACACAAGTTCTAATCCAACAGAGCATATGCCCTAATCTCCATGGATGGGAAATTCACCACGGCTCCTACCAATGTGAGATTCCTGAAGAAGTATTTCGCGTAGAGAAGTATTCACATCCTCACCACATGGCATTAAACTGCATGGAGTACGTCCTCACCGCATGACTTTGAACTGCATGGAGTACATCCTCACCGCATGACGTTAAATTGCATGGAGTACGTCCTCACTGAATGATGTTAAACTGCACAGATGAGGTGATTTAAAAATGACCTCTTCCCCTATGTATGGACCAGACCTGCACATGGTGTATCGTCTTTCAGAGAAATATGTGAGGCTTGATTCCTGCTCTCGTAGGATACGTAGTGACGCTAGAATTCCACACCCTGGCCTAGCCAAGTCCAAAAAGATAAAACACAAATTCCCATTCACCAGTGTACGGTCCAGACTTGCACGTGGTGTATTCACGTCCTCACCGTATGATGTTAAACTGCATGGATTCCATCCTTACTAAAAGAGACTAAACTGTATGGATAAAAAGAGTTAAGAATGCCCCTCCACCCGTGTATGGACCAGATCTACATGGGGTATACTCATCGTCCTAAACATGTGACGTTAAACTGTTTGGAATTCGTCCTCAATGCATGACCTTAAACTGCACGGATTCTAGAGAACTACATACGACTTGATTCTTTCCCTCGCAGGATATGTAGCGATGCTAAGATCTCTAGTCCTGGCCCAACCCCCTGAATAAAAGATAAAAAAATGCATTTATTCTCCCCGTATATGGACCAGACCTACACGGGGTGTACTTCTTCTAGATAACTACATACAGCTTGATTCCTGCCCCTGCATGATATGTAGCGATGCCAGGATCCATAGTCCTGGCCCAGCCCCCTGAATAAAAAATAATAATACCCTTTCCTCCCATGTGCGAACCAAACCGGCACAGGATGTACTTATCGTCCTCAGGCATGACGTTAATCTTCTTGGAGTACGTCCTCACATCATGATGTTAAACATCATGCAGTGCGTCCTCACCACATGACATTAAACTGCATGGAGTACGTCCTCACCGCATGACGTTAAACAGCATGGAGTACGTCCTCACCGCATGATGTTAAACTTCATGGTGTACGTCCTCACTGCATGATGTTGAACTGCATGGAGTACGTCCTCACCGCATGACCTTAAACTCCATGGAGTACGTCCTCACCGCATGACGTTAAACTGCATGGACGGGGTGATTTAAAAATTCCCTCTTCCCCTGTGTACGGACCAGACCAGCACAGGGTGTATCTTCTTTTAGAGAACTACGTGAGGCTTGATTCCTTATCTCGCAGGATACACAGTGACGACAGAATTCCACACCCTGGCCCAGCCACATCAAAAAGGAAAAAAATCCCCATTCACCCGTGTTCGGACCAGACATGCACGGGGTGTACTCATCGTCCTAACCACATGGAGTTAAACTACATGGACATCATCCTCACCGCATGACATTAAAATGCATGGATTCCAGATAACTACATACGACATGATTCTTGCCCTCTCAGGATACGTAGAGACACCAGGATCCCTAGTCCTAGCCCTGCCCTTAGAATAAAAGATAAAAAATGCTTTCATTCCCCCATATATGGACCAGACCTACACGGGGTGTACTTCTTTCGGAGAACAATGTACAGCTTTCTTCCTGCCCCCGCAGGATACGTAGAGATGCCAGGATCCCTAGTCCTGGCCCAGCCCCCTAAATAACCAAAAATAATGCCCTTTACCCCCATGTGCGAACCAAACCGGCACGTGATGTACTTCTCGTTCTTGCCGCATGACGTTAAACTACACGGACAATGATGTTAAAAATTCCCCTTCCCCCGTGTATGGACCAGACCTGCATGGGGTGTATGTCTTTGTTTTTACCGCATGACGATAAACTGCACGGACTTCATCCTTACCGCATGACGATAAACTTCACGGACTTCGTCATTACCGCATGATGTTAAACTGCATGGACTTCTTCCTCACCGCATGATGCTAAACTGCACGGACTTCGTCGCGACCCACCCAAGACACGTGGCGATACAAGATGGAGATACTCCTTATACATTTGGATGCATCCTCTCCGTACATCAGAATCCACGACCTGGATAATTATGGATCTTTATAACCACTCATGGCCATCATAAGTGGAATGTTATCGACCCGTGGACACCTTTGTACGACTTTTCATACTATTCCTTCAGCGGATCTGCATATTGATAGCCCCTGGCCCATCAACCAAAGGTAGGAATTTCACAGGAGACACTCTTCCTAGCTCCGTATGCTTACCGGCCATAGAGCCCCCATACCATACCTCCTGATCCATAAGTTTAATGCGAAGTGGTTTACAAGTTCATTCTCCTTTTCACATCCAGGTGTTGCTAGGGTATCCTTATCTGGCTGGCCTATGTGTCTATCAGTGGTTCACATAGCGACCTGCATTAACAATCATCAAGCCAGGACTAGGATACTTTGACTCAGCAGATAATTACGGTAAATATGTTTCTTATATACCCAGAAACCATTATCCCCACATGTCGAACTCTACATTGTGAGAAATCACAGATTTTCATAATCATTCATGGACATCAGAAGTGGAAATTTATCGACCCAGGGACACCTTTTGTACGACTATGAATACCATGCCCTCAGTGGCTCGACATAATGATATCCCCTGGCTCTTCCATCAAAGGCAAGATTTCCTCAGGCGGTACTCCTCCTAGCTCCATATGCCTACCGGCCTTAGAGCCCCCACACCACACCTCCTGATCCAAGAAAGTTCAATGTTGCAGTTTACGACCTTCATCCCCCACCTTGTTCCAAGTATATCAGAACATGTTGACTCTGTTATCCTCCGAATGACTGCAGCAATAGTCACCCAATGGTTCGAGATCTATGACCAACAAACTAGGAGTACCTCATCCATACCGCATGACGTAAAACCGCATGGAATGAAGCCACACCCCCGCACAAAAAAAAAACAAACAAAAGAGAAAAGATCAGCGCATGGGGCTCTTTGAAACTCAACAAGCAACCAGGGACAGATATCATAAACAAGTCCAGACATTCCCCTTCCAAATGACAGACTTCGTGGCCCGGATAATTGAGGATCCTCATAACCATTCATGTCCATCGGAAGCATAATGTGATCGACCCATGGACACCTTTCGTACGACTATGCATACCATGCCCTCAGCGGCTCTGCATAATGATAGCCCCTGGCTTGTCCATCAATGAAAATATTTCCACAGGCGATGGTCTTCCTAGCTTCGTACGCTTACCAGCCTCAGAGCCCCCATATCACCTTTCTTGATCCAAGAAGCCCCGAAACCATGATTTACACCAATAGAACCCCCATGCGTCTAGGGAATGTTGAGGAATTCAATCCCAGTTACGTTATGATGAAGAGAAGCCTTTAAAAAAATACCTCCTGTCGTAGCTGCATGACATTAAACTGCACAACATCCTTCAAAAACGCCTCTCATTCTTGCTGCATGATGCTAAATTGCATGGATTATGTCCCAACTGCATGACGATAAACTACACGGTCATACTCCTCATGGGTTAAATGATAAATAGAGGCTTTTCTCCGTCTTTCAGTGCACTGTTCAGACCTGCACGAACTACCGCCTCACACAGGCGTGAGAAATAATTACTTCACCTTTCTCGGGAATTTTAGTCTACATATTTCCCCCATATTCAGGCACACTCTCATCATAAGCAATTCTATGTACTCAGAAATAGAAGAATTCTCATAAGCCACCCCAGGTGGTCCCAAATCTCAACATCCCTGAAGTTTCGCGGCTATCGGAAGAGGATAGTATTTGAATTAAGGACACCTTTATATGACTATGCATACCATGCCCTTAGAAGCTCTGCATATTGACCTCCCCTGGCCCATCTACTAAAAGAAAATATTTCCTTAGGCAATGCTTCTCTCTATACTCCTGTTGGCCTCTGAGACCCAATTTCTATCCTGGTATTCAGAAACTCTCTCAGCTACAGTTTACCAACCTCTTCCACAACCCTACCTGAATGCGGCGGAACGTCTTTGATGAGATTACCGAGAACCAGGAGGAGTCGTTCCATTTCAGATGATGTACCAGCTGCATGAATTTAAACTGCTTCAAGACTCAAACATCCCTTACTTTAAATCAATACGTAGGGAGATGGTCTCTGTACCACGCTCCTGATTAGTACGAATGTTCCCAAAACCCTTTCAGATGTCACACTTCCCTTCTAAGCCACCCCTGGTGGTTTTCATAATTTTCCATGCCACCCATCGTGGTTCCCATAAGCCGGACTTCCATGAATTCTCTGGCCATCAGAAATGGATAAGTCTTTGACTTAAGGACACCTTTGCATGACTAGGCATACCATGCCCTCAGCAGCTCTGCATATTGATTGCGCCTAGCCCATCTACCAAAAGAAAGTTTTCCTTAGGCAATTCTCTTCCTACCTCTGTACGCTGACACGACTCCCATTCCTTGAGACATTCCATGAATGCCTCTCAAATTCAAACATGTTTTCCACCACCTGCATTTGAGGGGTATTGAGTCATCTTTTAATCAGTTGAACCCCATTAGGGCCCTTTCCCCACCTTATTTGGTCAAATATTTTCGACCTAAATATCAGTAGTGATAGACTTGAAGGCGGGACTTTAATCTGCTCATGAAAGAAAAAGGCACAAATCCTGTTAGGATGAAAACGCAGAAAGGGCGACTTTAGCAAAAGACGGGTTATACCCGCTGGGTCCATACCAAATGGGCCCAGGAAAAATCAGTTCATTAAATGAAAAAGACATCATGTTTGTGGGGTTTTCCTATAAAACCATATAAATAGTCAGACAACACTCGCTGGATCCCAAGGTCCAGGAAATATTAGAGCTTGTTTTCTTGAGATATGATTAGTTCTGATTCAGTGAATTGTTAGTTTCATAACAATTGTTCTCTGTAACAATTAAATTCCATAGAAACAAGTGATTGAATGAAACTGTGTTTCATTCGAACAAAAAAAGGGATGACTTCCACAAGCCGAGGTATCTTCTTCACACAAAAAAAGGGGGGACACAGGGCTATGTAAAACAGGGGATACAAAAGTAGCTCTGATAGTTATAAACGATCCTAACTCGCTCTCCCCACCATATCAGCAACCGTGCAGCGAAGGTCATCGCAGGACTGTTCTAACGCTGCTCTCTCCCGGGTTTCAGCTGTGGCCGACGGACAGACATCCTCCACTGCGGTTTGGAGGTCATTGATCCATTTTCTGGTAGCTTCAAGACAACCAGTCATAGACGATTGCTGATTCCTCAGCATCGTGGCATGTTCTTCACATTCATGAAACTCGGAGGATATGATGGCTGCCTGATCTCGAGAGACCGCCTCCCGTGATATCATTTGATGGATCTTGGTTGTGGTTTCCTCCAAGGTTCGGGCCCCACAATTAGTGGTATCAAAGTGAGCAAGCTTGCATTCATTATTGAATGCTTCCTCACGGGCCATGACAACTTGGAAAGAAATATAATGGAACTGCTGATAGTCAAAGCCACCTGACCCCAAACCCAAGAAGAGCTAATGAAGAGCTTCGGTTTTAGTTTCCATTTCGGCTAAAGGGGTTTCAGTGATGATTTCACATATTCGGGGTCAGGCCCACCTGCGCACTGCCTGATGGTCCTCTATGGTATGAGGGTCTTTGGTATCCTCGCTGGGCGACACGAGAAAAAATTCTGGCATGCAAGCCTGCGTGGACGTGTGCTCACTAGAAGTTGACTTCAAAGCTAGAATGTATGGAGCCTCTAACCCCAATTCAGGATTGGGGACCAAGTTTCTAATCCCGGTATCGACTGGAGGAACCTCTAGGATGGTCTCACTGGGACTTGAAACCACAGGGTCATACTCATCCATGCACAATAAGGATGAATTTATCTGAACTACGGCCACCGCAGGGTTGGGAGAGGAATGTTCTCTGAGTCACTTTGATCGACGATCCATTAGTCAGTCCTCCCTTAAAACTGATGAGGAAGTCATAGTGGATGCAGCTTCCATGATACCTCCTAATTTGGGAACCTTTTAGATAGCCTTTCCTAGGATCCCATAAGGATAGTATTTTACCCATGTTTTTGAATACTCCATGGAAAGGTCGGCTGCCGACCCCGTATCAGGCAGGGGAATGCTTGCGTCAGACCCCTCCCATGTCAGCATCAGCCACCACTGATGAAGCATGGTCGGATGCAGTCCTTGATCCCGAGAAGGGGGAAGGGAAACTTGGACTTGCATGCACCCGAACTAGTGAGAAAAGAGATATGGGACATACACCTCGCACAAAGAAATCTCGTCGATCCGTGTGGATAGAAACCCATCCCACAGGGAGATCAAGTAAGAGCGTTCCTCCAGGATCCCCCAGTGGTTATCAACTAAAATGTCAGAAGGGGTGGGGTTGGGAGTGAAGATGAACTGGGAGAAGTTGCTCAGAAGCTCAATGACTTCACTAGAGTTTAGAGACTTCAATATAACATCGGCTATATCCAGTAGGGTAGGCCGAATGGTAGGGAGTAGGATGGTCGTGTTGTGACGATATTCATAACAGTGACAATGATCCTCCACCCATCCATAGAATAATTTAAATGGACGGCTTAGATGGTAGGGTGACCGGCCCACCCACATGTGGATCAGTAGCTCATAGATACGGGCCAAAGTGGGAATGGATAAATTCACCAAGCGGCCCTATGCTAACTCAACCACCATCATCAAAGTACAGGCCCAGATACCTGGGTTAACATCCCGGGAAAGAAATAGTCATTCGCTAAAAAACATAGCAAATAGACCCGCCAATCGAAGCATAGGTGACACACCAGGGCGCACCTCGTAACCCCATGAAAGGTAGTCTCCAGCTTCCAGAACCCCCAAGTAAGAACCTTGAATGGTTCGTGACTGTTGTGAAGGATGAGTCATGGGATGCTTAATCTTCGTCATAGGACCAGTGGTGTTCAGAAATAACCCTATCCAAGTTCTATAAGGAATAAGCGAGCGGGCATGCAAGGCCTGACCTAGTGACTGCTCCGCCATTTCTAGCAGCTCCTTCTCTAATAAAGGCACATGTTCAACGTCGTCCCATGCATCGGGAGTGGGAAAAAATTCATCATACCTCTTGCCATTAATCGACAGTCCTCCTATCTAGTATATTTCCCATAGGTTGATGCCGACTTCACCGTGGGCAAGGTGAAATGTATTGGTACTTGAACACCAGCGGCTGAACAGGTTGGGCAGGATCAAAGATGGTGGGTAAACAGAAAATTGGGAAGCCCACGCTGCGGAGTATAGATTGAACGCCTACAGTGAATCGGGAGACTCTTGACAATGATGATGGACCCCGAAAGCCCATTCCAAATCATTTGAGAAGATCCTTCCGGACCGAAGATCCCACCAGGGTACCCACCCCGCATCAGGATCCCTTAGATCAAGGTTGATAATAGAAGTGTAGTCTTTAAGGAAAGCTTTCTGAGAAAAGTCTTGAGTGTTCTGATCGCTTTGGGTCCAGTCAGAGCCCCTCAAAATAAATTCAATTTTCAAACCAAAATCGGAGATTATCTCCCCGGATTGGGTGAGGTTCGCCTGAATGCATTTTGACAGCGCTTCCAGGAAAGGAGAAGGGAGGACTGAGAATGTAGGGTGGATAGGGATGTCATCATGAAGACCGAAGATGTAGAGAGGAAGCCGGTTTGATAATGGATAACTCATAAGATCAGGTGATATCAGGTTATTCAATACCCCGTAATCAGGAATGATGGACCGACTAGGATATTCTTTGATGCCCACCGCTCAATGAATCATACCTGAAAGTCTCTTTGGGCCGGTTGAGAGGGGCTCTGCAGCAGGCCTCAGCATAGAATGAGGGGGAACCATAATTTCTCCCTGCACAATGAGAGCCAACAATTGGTTAGTCCAAAATAAAAGTCTGGACAAAAATAACCAAATTATTGTTAAAGGGGCCTTCATAATCAAAATATGTAAGGAGGTCTTAGAGGATGGTTCGTGATGACATCATCCTGTGAACCAGTCCAATGCAAAATAAGTCCGCGAAGCCCTATCCCCCGGAGCGTTGGCTAGGAAACCGCGAACCAAGGAGCTCTGCGTAATTTCAATCCCGAGTTTATTCGGAAGGCTTAGATACTTTTTAAAGTTCAAGAGATTTTTAGTCCGCGGAGCATCGAAACCGTGAAGCAGGTTCCTCTGAAGCCCGTCATCACTTACTTTTTAATTAATTAAGAGTAATGGTTTGCGGTTGGGAAGTGGGTTCATGGGTGAAGGAAACCACGAAGAAGGAATGGTTCGTGGAGGATTGATGCTGGTTCGTGGACGAGGCGCTTCGCGAAGGAGCGAACACGCAGAGGTGAAGGAGCTCTGGTTTCACAAAGAATTCGGTAAAGGACAAGTAAAGGGATCCCCATATTTATAGGTGGGGTCCCATATTGGGTCCACCTTTCTACCGCAAACCATCTCAGTTTCAGGACCACTTTGCATCGGAATGGCCTCCTCTTCGTTCTGATCGGACCCCATTCCGATGGTGGGAATTTGTAGGGTCCTGAAAAATATGTAAAGGAAATTCTACCCAAATCCCCTATGAATTGTGGGAAATAATCAAAGAAGAGACACAAACAGGACCAGTCCGCAGACCGGTCCCATGGAAGCGCAATGTGGCCTGGCCCCACGAGGCACCCCCCTCCGCGAACCATTTTCATTCGCGAAATGGAGGCAAAGAGCCTCCACGGTTGCGAGGTAGGATGAGCGCCAGTCCGGTTCACCATCACGAACTTCCCCAACCACGGACCGCGTTGACCGGTTCATGCCGCACCTGTTTTCATTCAAGGAATAGAGGTGGAACCCTCTGCAACTGTAGAGCACTCCATGAGTTCGCCTCGCAGAAGGGGGGGAAGCGTTCAATACCCACCACGAATCGCGGATTGACCAAGTCAGCTGTGAACCAGGTATTTGGTTATGGGCCTCTGAAAAAGGTGTTGTATGGCCATAGATACATCCCTTTCCCCAATCAATAAAAGAAGAATTAGGTGGAAAGAGAAAATGATTAGAGAACTAGAATCATATTGGGAAGGATTGGAGATTCGGAAAGAGATCGATTGTGGGAGAGATTTAGATTTCGCAAACAGAGAAATTCCCATCCGCGAATCACAGCAGGTATATGAATGAACAAGGAATTAGAAAATGCATAACAATTTGGTGGAATGAGAACCTAAAATAATGAAAAAATGTAGAACCACAAACCATACCCCCTTCAAGGATGGCTTCCCCGCGGAACAGGGAGTTTAGGCCTCTTTTCCCATCCGTCGTACCGCATAGCACTATCCTATGTGGGCGAAGCCCCGACCGACGAGCCTTCGACCGGCATCATCCGTGGCCACCGCTGCCCGCTTGGAACCATCCGCGAACCACCCTGGTTAGTGGATTGAACCCGAAGCCACGAACCACCCTGGTTCACGTATTGAACCTGAAGCCGCGAACCACCCCGGTTCTCGGATTGGACCCGAAGCTGGGAACCACCCTGGTTGACGGGACACCAATCAGTCTTCGGACCACCCTGGTTTGCGGACGGCTTCTCCAGCTACGTGGCACTCACCCACGTGAAGGTCTCCATCTCCCATACACCTCAGTGGCTCTCCAAATACTACGGTGTTCTCATTTCCAGATCCAGGTAAAATCCTTCCAATCCAGCCAAGTCCTCCGCGACTCCCTCATTGTCCTATTCATTGGCCCCGAGCTGAGGCCTCCAACAAAGCCACCGGATCCGCGTGGTGTAACATTCAGGAACATCAGCGCGCCATTTTGAGTTCACATACCCATGGTAAATAGTGGAAAATGGGTTTCCCTGACCCTTGAGCAGATTCTTGATGCATTCCTGGGTTTACATTTCCACTGTAATATGGGGCCTGAGCTCGGGAATCCCTTTTCTGCCCCTCCACTTGTTGAGGGTTCCTCGGAGATGGTAAAATAGTAATCAGAAAGAATCCATCATGCACTGTAAGAGAGGAGATGGGCACCGGAGCACCCCCTTTTCCTCTCATGCTAGGCTTTGTCGCCCCGGGCATCCATCTCGGAATAAGCCCCGACCTTCTGGGCCTCCTCAGAGTGTAATCTCCAATTCATCACCGGGGCCGCTTCATGCGTTAGCCCCACTCCACTTCTGACAGACACATCTTTCACAACGTGATACTTTGGTCCCTGCTACCTCTTTTTTCTCACACCGAGCATGACTCACGTGGGATTAGAGTATGCATCGACCATGACATCCTTCCATGGGCCTCCTCAGAGTGTAAGCCCCAATCCATCATTCTGGGCCTCCTCAGAGTGTAAACCCCAAACCATCATTTTGGGCTTCCCCAGAGTGTAAGCCCCAAGACACAAGAAAACTACAGGGAATTTGATCCGTACCAAAGCCTGGTACGTAGGAAGCCTCCATGAGGTTCAAGCCCACCACTCGGTTGTTCCATCACATAGAGTTCCACCCTCGTCCAGAATGACGTTAAACTGTTGTTTCGCGCGGAATCTGGGGATGACCTCCTGGACGGGAGATTCAAACGTTTCGATCGGTTTCTAACGGGTTTGTTCGTAGAACCGGAAACATCCAATGATTCCACATCCGTCTGGACCTACTTTCCAAAGGCAGGCGCTCATTAGTTTGTGGACTAATGAGGCTTGGGAATTTGCATTGGTCGAGAGGATGGGAGGTCGGACTCATCACACCTTTTTGAGGGGAATTATTGTCTACTCCGGGACTCTCTTTATAGATTTAAGTTAAGTTCGTGAATCCTTATTACATTACCAAGTATAAAATGAGCTTTCCTTTAGTTTTAACAATCAATGATTAAATATGCAAGAAATTTAGAGAATCTTTTATATGTATTCGAGGTTCTTCATCAATATAGAATCATCTATATTTGTTTAGAGATTCTTGGTCAATGGTATCCTTCAAAACATTTATATAAAAGTCTCTTGGTCATTTTGATGACCAGGCTGGTTTTAAAGCCACTCAGTGGGGCACTTGAAGTTTATCGTCATTCAGAAGGACATAGATTATTTCAAAGTTGGGATCGAACCCATAAATGGGCTACCTACGTATCCTTTCTTTTGGAAAAGGAATCAGAACCCACGTAGTTCGAGGAATGGGATATGATGTTTATGATTGATGGCTCAAAGATGAATGTCATAATTACTTTTACACTCTAAGCTCACGTGAGTCATGCTCGGTGTGAGAAACAAGAGGTATTGGTAAAATTTAGAAAATTGTGCCATAAAAGATGCAATCATAAGAATTTGTTTTGGGGCTTATGTATAGATGACTGCCCAGATAGACGAAGGTTTAGGATTTACTTTTAGGGAGAAAATCCATGAACAGGGTCCACAAAGTTATATGCGCTTCATGGAGATTTGAATACTCTAATCTTGGGGCTTACTCCTAAGGAGGATTCCCATGTTAGGAGGGGACTTATGATTGGGTTTTATTCCTGAAAAGGAAACCCAAATCAAAGGTAATTTATGACTGGTTAAGAGAAGTTTAAAGGGACTTGGGGCTTATTCCTGAAAAGGAAGCCCAAGGTTATGACTGAGTCTTATTCCTAAAAAGGAAACCCAGGTTAAGGATTAAGATTTGGGGCTTACTCCTGAGGAGGATGCCCAGATCAAAGGTTTTATAACTGGGGATTATTCCTGAAAAGGAGACCCAGGTTAAGGATTCTCTCATTTTAAAGGATGAGGTTGAATGAATGAACTCTCAATCTTTGGTGACATAAAGATATTTAAATCACTAGACTTTGAGAGATATTTCATAGAATTCCTTTCAGACAAGGATGTCAAATCAAGAAATCATGCCATAAATGGCTTTGAAGAGTATCTTGAAGACTGAATCTTGAATAGGAAAGGTGAAATGGCTTAAGAGGGGTAAAATGGGCAAGATGGGCACCCAAAAAGATAGAGGCGCGCAAGTCTTTAAAGGCGCGCAAGTCCTGCGGCGGCGCGCAAGTATACTTGCGCGACATGAGTGGTACTTGCGCGATTTTCAACCAGCATTGAAATGCTTGAGCGACTCTTTAGAAAACCCTTTACAATCCTCTTGAGGTTCTTCCAGAGAAGGGACGCGCACGTTATATTGAAGGAATTAAGTCGGCGCGCAAGTGTTTGATAAGTTTCAACACTTAGGCCTTCCTTCTTCTCTTGATATCTTCCGTTATAGGTAAGAAATTACCTTAGATGTGTTCCGGAAGTTTTGAGAAGAGACTTGGGCGTCGGGAGCTTCAATCCGAGTTTCTGGAAAAAGATCCTCTCGAATGGGGGGCCCACAGGGTCTATTTATAGGCAAAAGAAGACCCAGGGCGGTTACCGGGCGGTTACCAATTAGGTCGCGCAAGTCACTTGCGTGACCAAGGTAGCCGCGCAAGTATACTTGCGCGGCAGTGGTATCACTTGCGCGGTGGATTTGCTGTTGATCCATTGTTCAGGCCTTTGTCGATTTTTGATGTTTTCTTCAAAGGATGAATCACTTTCATCAGGGATATTCCCTTTTCCAATCTTTAGATTCTGTGACGAAAGGAGCGTCAACAAAAGTCCCCCCTCAGAGTTGGATTCGAAGAGAAATGAGGATTTGACTCTGAGAAAATCGAATACTTCCAAAGGAAAAGGGAGGCGCGCAAGTCTTCAGTACGCAGAGGGCGGCGCGCAAGTTTGCGTCGCGCAGGCCTTAAGCGCTTTGGGTACGGCGCGCAGGTAGGCTTCCGAGCCTATAAATACACGGCCTCCTCTCCGTTACATGCATCTGGATTTCCGGATTTCTCGAGCTCTCGCCGCGCAAGTCTTCCTCGCCGCGCAAGTCTCTTGTTTTCACTGTTCCCTCGCTGCCGCGCTACTCTTAAGGTAATAGGGCTTGCGCGGTAATACTTGCGCGACATATGTACCACTTGCGCGACATCTCCATACTTGCGCGCCTTAATGCCTTAGCCATTTTTTCCCAAATTCTTTCACAAATTTTATGAAAAAATAAACCCACTTAAGAGTTTAATTTATTCAACTCCTGTGCAGATTCAATGGCTCTTAGACCTGGATTAATTGATGAACTAGCTAGCAAGCGGATAGATGATATGATGAATATCATTGGCCCTGATTACTATACTGTCAAAGACAATACTCTTCCAGATTTGGCTAAGTATCTGAAGAAATATCATCGCGACTTTCCTCACTGCACTTATCTACCTTTGTATGGTCATGGTCATCTGCAAGAAGTCATTCTTCCAGAAGTAAAGAATTATCTTCCATTTTCTTGGTTTCAGAATTATACCAATTTTGCTTCAGCAAATATCTCAGGCGGAGGAGTATTTCAAACTGCTGAAACAGTGGAGAAGGCTTATGTGATGCATCATAGCCCTTGCACACCAGATCTGAAAAAACATACACCTGAGCTTCAACCACATTGTCATCCTTCAATCTTCTGAAATGCTCAGATGGATCAATCCAAAGGCTGGAAGAAATGTTGGGATTTCCGTCCTGGGGGAGGTGTGAAGCCAACTTGGATGTGGGTATACTGGGTGCGACAGACTTGCGCAGATTTTATTGAGGATCTGAAGAGAGCTGCAATATACGAGGCTGTTTGGGTTGGGCAAACATATATTTACAGACATGATAACTCCGTGCCAGAGATACTCAGCCATTGGAGCCCAGCGACTAATTCTTTCCATTTGACTCATGGAGAAGTAGGTATCAGTTTGTGGGATGTCCACAAGATTTCAAGAGCTCCACTCTTGGGCGATATGTATGATGAATTCATTCCTCCCAAGGTGACTTGGAATGATCCAGAGAAGAATCCTGCTTTGGCTCGAGAATTATTTAAAATCTTTCACAGGCTCAAGAGTTCAGAGACCTCATTAACTCATTTTAGAAAAGATATCCATCCGGAAGAATGGATGAATGTGTTTATAACTGAGAATAAAGGGATGGAGCCAAAAGAAAAAGGATCCAAGAAGAAGAAATCCAAGGATACCCGGTCCAGACGTCCTACCACTTGTCCAAAACCTGAGAAGAGAGGAGCTCCTGGAACATTCTGGCCAACTCTAGAAGCAGGAGAGTTTGAAAAATGGGGCTATGAAGTGAATCAATGAATTCCAAAGAAAACTCGTCTGGCGGGTTTCTTGGAAATGTGGCTCAGTGTTTATCTCTTGCCCGTCAGGGATTCAAAGGGAGGCGTTAGGCCAGGGACCTTCGTCATTGCGGCCAAGTTGGCTGAGGGAAAAATGGTTGGGTTAGCTACCCCTATTTTAGCAAAGATTCACAGGAGTTTACTTCACGTCTTCCAGGGTAAATCTCCTTTAAGAATAGTGGGACCATTCCAGGTTTTGTGGGGATGGATCGCCACTCACTTCAGGACTTACAATGTACAGAATGGATTACAAATTCCTGGAAGCTCTTTCAGACCGTCAGTGCAAGCATTCTTTGGAATTGCTCCATTAGATGTTAATGGTTATGACATGAATGTAAGACAAAGCATGTATAAGGAATTCAACTTCTTTCCTTATGGAAGTCCGCCATCTGGGCGGTTTGTTGATGATGGGAAATCCCATTTGGATTTGAGGGCATACATGCTAGCTTGCAGGGATGGCGTGTTAGTAGCCAGGATTGATGGAGAAATCATATGCGAGGCCTATGCTCCATATAGATTTGCACGCCAATTCAAATGTTTGCAACAGATTGGTGTATCCCCTCCAGTACATGTCAGGTTAGAGCAACATCCGATGGTTGCTCGACAACTATGGTTGCTGACATCAAGAGAAAAGACTGGGGCAGTATTTGATCTACCAGTTGAAAAAGCGGCACATTATCTGACTACATTTTATGACGAACACTGGATAGCATCATACCCTAAAGAGATATTGAATCACCCAGTATATCAAGTGGGAAAGAGGAAGAGGACTGTAGAGAAAGAAACTCTTCCTCATGAAGGTGACGCTTCTCCACCTGAAATAGGTTCAACAGACTCCTCTTCTAGAACTGATTCATTGGATTATCACGATGGGGATGATGAGGCACAACCGGCAGCAAAACAGTTTCGTGCACGATACAATCCTCCGGCCAGAGTTAAAAGACCCACTCCATCAGCTACTGGTGAGTTATTTGATTGTAATAACTTCAATCACTGCTACTTTATAAAGTAATAAGTCTCACTTTCTTATTCTCTATCTGTAGTTGCAGGAGTCGGGAAGAAATTAAAATAAAAAATTGTAGGACCTTCCTCACAGCCTTTATATCTGAGACCAGAGGCTGTTCAGCTATGGCAGAGCTTATACTGTGATACTGAGACCGCCTGGCTGGATTTGTGTGAGGGCCTACAACTTCCTGGGATAAGATATCTTCTATCTTCTAAAGACCTTCAATACGGAGATAACCCCAATGAAGTGCGAGCTTACATCAGAGAGCTGGAAATGCTCATATATGCCACCGATAATTCGGTTCCTATCACCAGGCGGGTGAAGGAAATGATTGATCGTGGCACCACTGAGGGGGCTGGTGGTTCTGGAGATGAGGAATGGCAAGAGTACGTGGCTCCTGAAGATGTAAGTTTTCCTTCCTTATTTTCTTTGCAACTTGATTTTAGTTGAAGCTTTGTTACTTAAGGAAGTTATTTTCTTCATCTTGCAGCTTGCAAAGAAAGGAACATGGGTTCCTTCGCCACAATATAGCCCTGGTGGTACCGATATCGGGGCTGCTGCTGATTCTCCTCGCGAACCAGGCGAGATATCTCCAGGACAGCAGGCCATGAATGAGGCACTGGACATAACCTTTCATTCGCCAATCCAAGTGCCAATAAGGGAGACTACTGATACTCCGAAAAAACAAAATAAGCCAAGGCACCGAAGGAGGAAATCCCTAGATAAACGTTTCATTAGCAGTGGTAAGTCCTTCTAACAATCAGGAGTTTATACCCATAATCATATGGTTACTCATATTTCCGAGGATTGCAGGGGCTTCTTCAATTTCTCCCTTGAGGGAAGGGACTGATCCTTCTTCAAAGGTCGTGGAGGGTGTTGTAGAACAATCACAGACTCAGGCTGACTTGGTTGCTCCTGGAGAAGAGCTACCATCCATTCCCAGTATCCCTCCTATTACTAAAGATGTTGTCCAGGGTCAGGGGTTGCAGGACATAAGTCGGCAAGAAGACGTAGCAAATGCTCCCACTGGTGAGACTAATCAAGATTCTGAAGTATCATTGGATGAAATGATGAATCAAGGAATGAATTTTGAAGAATTTTATAATCATGTTGAGTTGTCATGTGATTTAGAAGACCTTGGGAGTGAGTGTTACCCTTCGCCCAAATTTTTTCTTAAAAAATATACTTCTAACCATGATGTAAAATAATATGCAGTTTCTTCCGTATAAGCCGCTGAACTGCCAATGCCCGAAGAGGGTGTGGACACTGATGTCAACCCTATCATTGCAGAAACATTATCTCAAGTAGAGCTAAATCCAATAAACTCTCCTGAGACCCATCTTGAAAATCCTGTTGAAACTGGGAAAGATAAGGAGAAGTCTTCTCAGGTTGCTGAACCACCATTGGGTAATGGATAACAATATTTGTGATTGTACTTTATTCGCAAGACAATCCATTCTTTTTTTATCCTTTGAAGCTGACTAAACCTTTCAATTAATCATGCAGGACCATCAACTGCAATGACTAGACCCGAAGATGAGGCCTCAGCCTCTATCCCAACGGGAATTGAAAGTGATGAAGCACAAGTCAGGGGGGAAAGAGCAGGACAAGGCACCTCCCTAAGTGCGCTAATTCCAGATTACATACCCCCTTCTGACGATGATATTGAATCAGATCCAGATATGCTTAAAGCATTCAGCTTTTCACAACGTAAGGCATGGAATAACATATGGAACATCATATCGGGGGTGCCTTTAGAAGAGCTACCATCAAAAATTTCCCGATTGTCATCCCAATTTGTTATAATGGGACTTGGTGGTTTTGGGTATGAAAAGATCCATGCTGCGGTGAAACAGATCATTTTCAGGAGGGAGAAAATGCAGATAAGTCGTGAAGATTTGACCAGAGTGAACTTGTCAGTCAACATAGGCGAATTTGAGGCTGCGATATCCCAGGCTGAAGCTGATTATGCTGTCAAGATGAAGGATCTGAAGCAAAAAATCAAAGAAAAGGTCGTCCAGCAGGTGCAACTCCAGCAACAGTTAGATGCTGTTACTGGGGAACTTGATCAGCTTAATAAATCATTGGATGAAACTCATATGAATGGCATGAAAGCCATTGCAGATGCTAAGAAGGCACTTCAGCAAGCTGAAAAGAGTGAAGCTGGTCAAGTGCACGAGCTTCAAGTAACTGTTGATAAGGCTCAGGATGATATACATCAAATGAAGACTTATGTTGACAATCTTCTGTAATTCTTGAAAAAGAGAAGAGATTCCAGTCTGTGGATGTCCTTCTAACTCTTGTGTATCAATGAAAAACACTTTTGTCTTCAATCATTTGTACTTGCATTCTTCCATTACCTGCTTTAAATTTACTTAAGCCAATGGGCTTAGTAATCATAGTTTGATTTTTACTAGGATTATTACAAATAACCCTACAAACTTTGAACCTTTTAACTTCTCAATATTACCTAAATCATACAAAAATTGTATATTTAGTGAGCTGGAACTTGACTTTTATTCAGAGTTCCTTTGTCTTTTGTGTGGGCAGTTTAAAGTCATGCACGCCGGACATAAAGTGGCTAATGTTTAAGGTCGAAATAGCTTTGACCGAAAATGGATTAAAATGGATTCAATTCCTTGACAATTTATCTGAAAACATATTTACCAAACTCAAGTATGAGGGAAAAAATGTAAACTATGGCTTAAGAATATTTGAATCTGAGGAATGATATGGAAAAAGAGCTAAAAGGCATTAGAAGAAGTAGTTTCCAAGAATGAAGTTACTATTATTTAACAAAACCCGTTAGGGGGTTGAAATATGTAGGGCCACCTATGGGCATTGGCTGCATAGTCAAATAAAATAGCATCATTTGGCTGACAAGTCTGTTATGTGGACTGTTTATGCAAGGCCACCTATGGGCACGTGCTGTATAGTCAAGCAAAAGAACTCCCAGAAATTTACTTTCCTAGTGCTAAAAGCCAGTGAAAGTTTATGGAGATTCAAATTTTCTAAAGCATAGAGTTTTTTGTATGGAAAGAGGTACTTGAATATGGAGAAGATATTTCCAAACAAGAATATCGAAGAACTGGATGAATATCACTCCTACGAAGGTCTGACCCAAACGTAGGGAAGAAGAATAAACCATAGACTTGAATACTTTCAGATCATGAAAAAGGATATGGGACAAATATGTTAAGGATGGCTATTTTTTCGGATCCCTACATACTGTCGTTTAAGACAAATAAGGACAAAAGAGGCATTCTTCCCAAGAATGAAGTTACTATTATTTAACAAAACCCGTTAGGGGGTTGAAATATGCAGGGCCACCTATGGGCATTGGCTGCATAGTTAAATAAAATAGCATCTTTTGGCTGACAAGTCTGTTATGTGGACTGTTTATGCAAGGCCACCTATGGGCACGTGCTGCATAGTCAGGCAAAAGAATTCTCAGATGTTTGACATTTTTGTGACTAGAAGTCATGAAAAGGGTTATGAAGATCTGAAAATATTTAAGGTTAGGATTATAATACATAAAGATGGGTATTGTCCAATGTATATAGAGATACATAGGTCAATGAAAACCATAATCATGTTGTGGCTGGGTCCTAAATTGAAATTTTGGACTTCACTACGTATCTCATAAGAATGAGAATCAAGCCATACGTAGTTCTTGAAATGTAGTTTAACGTCGTGCAGGACGAAAGTATGAGTGATCTTAGTTTAAGGTCATATAATTCGGACCATAATAATGAATACACAGTGTGTGTTTTCATGAAGACTTTTCAGCCAAGGGACTGAAAGTGAAATTTGGGGTTAGGCCCAAAAGACTTGGGACTGGATTCGAGGGACACTCGAATGTTCCTACGTATCCCATAAGGATGGGAATCAAGTCCACGTAGTTCTAGAACTACCCTTTGTACAAATTTGGTTCGTACATGTGAAGGGTGAAAGGGGACTTTAGTGCAATGATGGTTTTAACCTAAGATAAAAAGTTTAGGCATTACCATGTATGTACGTAGTCTTTTGAAAATGAAAACCATGATTGAAAAAGAATCAATGTTAATAATGGTTCCTTCTCAAATGAGGAAATCAAAGAATATTGTAGTTTATTGTCGTACCGGACAAAAGTGTTGTATAGTTTAACGTCATATAACAAGGACGAAAGTGAATCAATGTAAAGATATTGATTCCAGGGGTGGTTTCACAAATCATCATCATATGAGATGGTGGTGAACCGATGTGAAGAGATTGTTTTTGGGCTTGAACCTTGGGAGGTTGCCTACACACCCAGCCTGGAGGGCAAGGATCAAAGTCCGTGTAGTTCAATTAAAGAATGAATCAATGATCAAGTTGTTCTTGTGGACAATGATCTAATAAAAAAATTGTTGGGACTTACACATGGTTAGTGGCCCAAAGGGAGTGTTATGGTTGATGTTCGCTCTAAGCTCACGTGAGTCATACTCGGTGTGAGAAACAAGAGGTAATAACAACCTTAACGATGTACAGTTTAATGTCATGTAGGACATAAAAAAGGGGACTGTGCAGTTTAATGTCATGTAGTAAGGACAAAAGAGTGTACCATTTTAACGTCATGTCGGACGAAGGTGCGAATTGTTTAAGGTCATATGCATGGACCGTGAATGGTGCAGTTTAATGTCATAATGGACTTTTGAGATTATATAGTTTAACGTCTTTCCGGTGGTGAGGGACTTTTATACAGTTTAGCGTCATGTAATTTAGGACGTCACAGTATAACGTCTTGCTGGACATAAGGGATTTGCAAATAGTTTATGGTCATATACATGGACCAGGGATGATGTAGTTTAAGGTCAAGCTGGACGGTTTAGGGAACTTTTTCACATTTTAATGTCGTGTGGGACGAAGTTGCAGTTTAAAGTCATACTGGACCATTGCTGTATAGTTTAACGTCATATAGCAAGGACGAACTGGTGCTATACAGTTTAAAGTCATGTAGCTAGGACTAAGGTGAACCAATATGAGGATATCAATTCTGGAGACTTTTTACAGTTTAACGTCATGCTGGACGATGAAATTTCCACACAGTTTAATGTCATGTTGCTAGGACACAATATAGTTTAATGTCATCTTGGACAAAATATAGTTTAATGTCATCTCGGACATTGAAGGTAACACAGATTAACGTCATGTTGGACGATGTTGCAGTTCAAGGTCATACTGGACCATTGCTGTATGAACCAATTGTAAGAGTCTTGGTTCTGGAAACAATATTTTGTGTTTATACAAAATACTTCTTCAGAAATATGGCATTAGTTGGAGTCGTGATGTGTTCTACATCCATTGAAATCAGAGAATACGCTCCATTGGAGTAGACCTTATGTATTGAATAAGGTCCTTCCCATTTTGGTTCAAGCTTGGGAGGCTTCTTTCCTGGTATCATTGGTGTTCTGAGAACCAATACCAATTCTCCCTGAATGAATGAACGAAGACGAACTTTTTTGTTAAAAGCTCGTGCTATCCGATTCTGATAGATTTCCAAGTGGTGCAAAGTGCACAATCTCTTCTCATCTAACTGTTCCAATTCATTCAACCGCTTTTGGGATTGCTCATCTGTTGATAACTGATCACAAATGGCTATTCTGAGTGAGGGCAATTGAACTTCAATTGGTAAGACTGCTTCTATTCCATATACAAATGAATATGGAGTAGACCGCGTTTCATTGCGAGTGGTAGTCCGATAAGCCCATAAAGCATGATAGAGTTTATCAGGACATGACCTCTTATCTTTATCCACCATCTTTTGCAGTATGTTTGAAAGAGTCTTGTTGAAGGCCTCTATCTGGCCATTAGCCGTTGCATGATATCGAGATGAATGGTTGGACTTAATGTTGTATTCTTGATACAATTTCTTTACCTCAGAAGAACAGAAGTTGGTGTCGTTGTCCGTCAATATGGTATGAGGGACACCATATCTAGAAATTATGTTAGACTTGATGAAGCTAACTATGCATTTAGAACTGACTTCTTTGAGAGGTACTGCCTCTGCCCATTTGGAAAAGAAATCAGTAGCAGTAAGAATGTACTAAAACTTCTTGGCCGTAGCTGAAGGGTAAGGTCCCACCACATCCATTCCCCATGTGGAAAATGGCCATGAGTATTTAGCTGTATGAAACAACTCTGGAGGTTGATGAATGAAGTTGGCATATACTTGGCATGAATGACACTTCTTTGTGAAATTAACACAATCTTGTATCATTAAAGGCCAGAAGTATCCAAGCCTTCGAATTTGATCAGACAGTCTATGTCCAGACTTGTGGGCACCACAGACTCCGACATGCACTTATTTTATGACAGCCATTGTCTCTTCACCATCAATACATCTGAAGAGAACTCCATCAAAACCACGTTTGTAGAGAATTTTCTCGAGGTGGTCTGGACCATCATAAAGAGTAAAATTGACCACACGTCGCCGAATTTGTTCTTTCTCGGCTCTATCAGGTGGAAGTGTTCCATTTTGAAGGTATTCCTTGATAGGTGACATCCATCCTGTAGTATGACCATACGGTTCAGGAATAGGACTAATTTCATTAATTTCCTCTGTTTTGATTTGAACATAAGGTGAAATTGCATGACGGTGGGCAATACAGATGGTTGTCTCGTCCCGATTTGGATTTGCTAAAGCTGTGGCTATATTAGCCAGTGCATCAGCTTGAGCATTTTGTGATCTTGGGACATAAGAAAATGTCGGTTCTGAAGGGAATTCCGACATTAACTTTCTGACATAATAATACAAAGGGAGTAATTCTTCTTTTCTGATGGCATAATCCCCATTGATTTGTTTGATTGCCAGGTCTGAATCACCTTTCACCTTTAAGTGATTCACTTGTGCTTGAAGCGCTAACTCCAAGCCTGTAATGAGAGCTTGGTATTCAGCTTCATTATTGGTACCACCTTCCCACAACAAAAATGAATAAGGTAACACTGCCTTATCTGGTGAAATGAGCACAATTCCTCAACCAACTTTGTTGAATTTAGGATTTTCCATTTTCTTCCCTGTTGGACTTCTAGAAGCACCATCAAAATACATTTCCCATGTTTGATGACTCTCTTGAATAGAAAAAACTTCCTCATCAGGGAGTTTGATATCTGAATACGTGTCTTCCACTGAAGGGTGTTCATCCAGGAAATCAGCCAGAGCTTGGCCCTTAATTGCCTTTTGAGACACATACTGGATGTCGAACTGCTGTAGAATAACCGCCCACCTTGCTAGACGTCCTGTAAGCATTGGACGACTAAGGATGAATTTGAGTGGATTATTACGAGATACCAATTGGACCTCGTGATGTTTCAGGTAGTGTCTCAGTTTCTGAACTGCAAAGATTAATGCTAGGCACCACTTTTCAATACTCGAATACCGAGTTTCTGCTTCAAGCATAGTTATACTGAGATAGTAGAGACTATTTTCATTCCCAGCATCATTCTTTTGAGCGAGAAAGGCACCCAATGATCGCTCTAAAGCTGTCACATAGAGGATAAGAGGCCTACCCTCAACAGGTGGCATGAGTACTGGTGGACTCAAGAGGTATTTCTTGAGAACATCAAATGCTTCTTGACATTCTTTAGTCCACTGGTAAGTGACCCCTTTCTTCAATAATTTGGTAAAAGGTAAACTTTTGCCTGCCAAATTGGCGATGAAACGCCGAATATAGGCTAAGTGTCCTTGAAGTCCTCTTAATTCTTTCAAATTCTGAGGAGGTGACATACCAAGGATTGATTTGGTCTTCTCAGGATCGACTTCAATACCACGATGGCGTACAACAAAGCCGAGGAATTTTCCTGAGGTTACCCCAAAAGAACATTTTAAGGGGTTCATCTTCAAATTATGTTGTCGAAGCTTGTGGAATATGATTTCCAAATCAGCCAAGTGATCAAAACGAAGTTTGGATTTAACCACCAAATCATCTACATAGAATTCTACAAATTTCCCTAGAAAAGGTTTGAAGATACGATGCATGGCGCGTTGATATGTTGCACCTGCATTCTTTAAACCAAAGGGCATCACCCGGTAACAAAACACACCTTGAGGAGCTCTGAAGGCTGTATATTCCTCATCTTCTGGGGCCATTCGGATCTGATTATATCCAGAATATCCATCCATGAAAGAAAGTACTTCATAGCCAGCCGTCGCATCAATTAAGAGTTCTGTAATCGGTACTGGAAAATCATCCTTGGGACAATACCGATTAAGATCTCTAAAATCGATGCAAACCCTAATTTTTCCGTTCTTCTTCTTTACAGGGACAATATTAGCCAACCACTTGGGATATTGAACTTCTCTGACGAAGTTAGCTTTGATAAGCTTATCCACTTCAGCCTCGATTTTGGAAACATAGGTTGGGTGTGTTCTTCTCGCGGCTTGCTTGAATCCTCGATGTTCTTTTGGCAAACCCAAATGATGGGTGGCAACATTAGGATCAAGGTCAGGCATCTCTGTATAATTCCAAGCAAAAATATCTTTATTTTGCTTTAGAAAAGAAATATACATCTCTTGTTCTTCAAGGATCATGGCCGCACTAATTAAAGTGGGGTGTGGATCTTTCCCTGTACCCAGATTTACTTCTCTGAGTTAATCCACAGTGGTAGAGATACCCTCTTCAAATGATGGAGGAGCATCTCTAAGATCTTCCTCTTCCTCTTCATCATGTGTTATTTCTTCCGTTTCTACTTGCAAAGTGGATGAAAAAATGAAATTCTCATGACCATAATAGATGTCAAAATTTTCACATTTTGAAGAAGAAGCTTCCATTTCCGACCCGATTAGTGATAAAGGGTCTTCTTTGGGAATTAAAGAGGAGATAATGGGTTGAGAATCGACATCAATATTCACCTCTGGTGTTGCTATAACTTCTTCTTGCCTGATTAGTGAAGTATAGACTTGTTGGATTTCAGCAGACGAAATGAAAACGTCACCACTTATGCTTTCATCACTGCTTGGAAAGTTACCAATTTCTCCCATGTTGTCTGGCTCGATTGCCGTAATTGACATTATGGATCTTTCCATAAGAGTATTTTGATTTGGGCCTATTTTGTCAATTTGACTGATAGGTAACACATAATCTGTACTAACATGTGAAAATGGATTTATTGTAATTTTTTCCAAACCATATGGAGCATTAACTTTGGTAATTTCCTTCATTGTAGATTTTTCTCTTCCCTTCATGTGATAAAATTCCGCCTCAATGTATTGAGACTCACATGTCTTGAACGGGGCCTTATCACCATACAATGTTCCAACTTGACCATCGAAACAGTATTTGAGACATTGATGGTATGATGACGGAATAGCTGCATGCTGATGTAGCCAGGGTCTTCCAAGCAAGATATTGAAAGCTGGGTCCTAATCAACAATCATGAAATCCGAATTGGAAACAAGATCTCCAAACTGAGTTCTGAGCGTAACTTCTCCCAGTGGTTCTTGTTCATCTTTATCATATCCTTGCAACATCATGGTAAAAGGAGATAAATCAGATTCCGTGAGGCCCAATCGACGAAGTGTGCGAATGGGCATGAGGTTGACTCCTGAACCATTGTCAATAAAAGCTCTTCGAACATCTATACCATTGACTTTTCCAGATAAGTACAAAGGTTTTATGTGCCCATGCACAACATCATCTTCATCTTTATCAGTAAAAGATATCACTGCATGACATTCTACAGGATTATTCTCTATGTGATAAATTTCAGCTGCAGCAATTTCAGCTTCAAACTCCTGAGGACTTGACAAAGCTTCGATGAGTGCTTCCCGAAGATCTCTTGATAGATTCAAAGCATCCAAAATTGATAATTTGGCTGGTACTTGGGCCAAGTGTTTCAATATATCATACTTTTGATCTAGAGGCCTGCGTTTCCCAATAGGAATATGCAGTTTAGCAGGTACTTTGGAAGTAGATGCTTTGGAAGCTGATGCATCTTGTATTGAAGTTGGCAACATCTTTGGTTTTGGAAAATTAGACTAATTAGATCCATTTACTTGCTTAGATAAAGAAGATGGAACATTTAATCGATCTTCCAAAATAACTGTGCCGAAGCTGAGTTGGCCATTTGCAGAAGAACTTGCTTGTTCTTTTTGAGCTCGCTGAAGGGCTCTACCACGAGTTTCTGCTGCATATACAGTGCTAGCAGGGGTAGAATTAGAGTAGTGGATTCGGAAAGATCCACGTCTTCCCCTATATCCTGAACCTCTAGAACTTCCTCAGGTTCCTTTATTTGATACAGGGAATTCAGGCTTATCAAGACTGAAATATGAATCTGTTAATTGAATCATATTAACAGAACCAAAGATTAACTCTTCGTCTGATAAAGACTCTGCCTGGTTAGCCTGTTTAGGCTGTGCCGTTTGGTGGGACGGTGCCCGTGGCTTTGAAGTAGATGGCATGAAATCTGCCAGAGTCAAAGACAATTTAGGCTTTGATGCATACTCATCTTCTCCTGGTTCCTCTTTCTTCTTTGAATTGTGCTGCCCTTTTGAGGATTTGTCCTTTGATGGAGGCTTTACTGCAGCTTTTGTAGGAGACACAATTGGCTTCTTCAATTGTGTTCGCAAAATGGAATGGGTCCGATTGATTGTCTTTCTGACCATCCAATCATCATATTTTTTCGCAGTTTTGCTTTTGACTTCCTGCCACTCGCCTCCTTCTTCTGGATCTGTAGCGGTAATACACGCTACATGAGCTGAAGAACCTTTCAATTTGACTTTTCCCAAGTCGACCATCTTTTGCAGGAGGTCTTTAAAGACAAAACACTCCTGGATGGGATGCCCCAACATTTGATGAAAGGGACAATAATTGGGACGGTCTTCATCTCCTTCCTTGTTTGGCCTCTTGGGCACTGGAAATTGAACCAAATTATTTTCCAGAGCTGAAATTAAGTAACCAGGAACTTGCTCACTTCGGAAAGAGTATGTTTTACTCTTTATATCCTCAAATTGTTTTCGTCGTTGATATTTTTGATCATTTGGACGAAATAGCCTTTGTTGTTGGCGTTCAGGAGGTGGAGACCTTCGAGAAGATGAAGGTTTTGAAGTAGAAATAGGTACAGGTGCCTGTTTAAGCATAACTGTAGCAGTTTCTGCGTTACCCATTCTTCTTCTTGGAGCTGATGGAATTACACGAGATTTAACCTTAGCCTGTATAAGGGAATCTTCAATCTGTTGAGCGATTGAAGTAAGGTCTCGAAACCCTCCTGTGTATTTCACAGGGATCAATGGCGTGCGTAATTCGTCACGCAAATTTTCCACACAGATTGCAACAATTCCTCCTGAGGGAGTGATAAACTCAAGGAATACGTTAATCCCTTCCAACGAGCAATGAAATCAGAGACTCTTTCATTTTCCCTTTTCTTGCAGTTTGTAAGATCGAAAACTGTCGTTTTTGGAAAAGTTGAGCTAAACTGAAGAAGGAATTTTTGACGAAGATCCTCCCATCCGATGACTGACCGGGATTTCAAGCTTGTATACCAGACAAAAGCTGGTCCTTGCAAGGTTCGCACGAAGCATCTGAGTTTCACTGCTTCTTGCTGCTTTGGAGTTCCCATCATAGGATCACAACAAGATACGTAATGCGTCAAATGTTGTTCAAGGTCGCCTGATCCATTGAAAGTAGGGAAAATAGGGTTTCCAAAACTGGATGGAGGAGAAATTGAATCTACCCATTCAGGGTAAACTTTCTTTTCAGGTTGAACTTGCGCCCGTTTCCCTTCCATAGTTTCTAACCGAGCTGTTAATGACTCAATAGTAGTTATTAACTTTTGAGAAACGTCAGGTTGAACTTGGTTTTGGGTAGGTGCAATGAATGGAGCTTGGACAGACGTGGTGGTTGGTGCTGCAACTGATGGTAGTGCTGCCAACCGTTGTTGCGTTTGACCCGTAGTATTAGACCTCTGTGGGTGTACTGATAAAGGAGGATATTCTTGATCCATCTCAGTAGTTACAAAAAATTCCTTCAGCTGTCGGACTTCAGCATTCTTAAGAAGAAGACTACTCTGAAGTAGTTCTGCATTCAACCTTCTTAATTCTTTCATTTCTTCCTCCTGTTGTGCAAACCTTTGCTCTAATGAGAGCGATTGACCTCCTTCAGAGGAAGGGTGAGAAGTAACCTGATTCTTACCTTTCCCCTTATTGGATCCTTTTCGGAGAGGGGGAAGTGGGTTACTTGAAGGAATACCCAGATTTTGGGTAAGCCTTTGATTACGTGTGCGCACACCTTCTTCATTTAGGTCTGTGTGCGCAACTTCTTGAGCAGGAACCTCTTCGTCTGATCCCTCTGATTGAGCCTCATCTGGTGAATCAGCAGCAACGGTATTGATGACATTAATGGATGCATATTGCATGGAATTCTTTCTATCAGCATTTCTGTGATATTGTCTCCTTCTATGTCCATGATGAGACATGGCATTCCGTTGACTTGATCCCTCAGGAATTTCTTGGAGAACCTTCACTTGGAGAGAATCTCCTGACAGCTTGGCTCTTCGTTCCTCTTGAGGCTTATTCCCTAATCGAGACAATACTGACTTTCTCTGAGGGAAGGATTGATGATTTGAAAAAGTCCCCAGTCCGGTGGACAGGGGGTGTTCCTGTTGCTTCCGCTCAACTCCTCGAATCCCATTCGTTGATTCTAAGGGTTGGGTTAGAGAAGTCCCCAGTCTGGCAAGCTGGGGTGTCTCTTGACATGCTATGTCTGAGATCTTTTTGAAATCTCTCTTGATCTTGCGAATCTTAGTTTGGAAATTAGCTGGATGCATTAACATGTATCCACTTTTATCACCTGGTTCAATAGACCGTTGGATGATTTCCAAAACATCTGTCATTTGATGACGTGTTTGCTCCAGACGAGAGGCTTGTGCAATATTCTTGCCTGCTTGATGTAGGAGCAATTCAACAACCTGTTCTCTATATACTTGATTTTGAGAGGAACTAGTTGAAGCTTGTTCTCGAGCAATCTTTTGATTATGAACAAAGCCCATTGACTGTGGCCGGCCATGGGCAATAACATTGCATGAGACCATTTTCGGCGGGCTCTGCTGACCGGAAAGCACTGTGAAATGTAGTGCTCTGTGAACACCCCATCCTCTGATATGAACATTAGATGGAGCATTGGAAATTAACTGACGCAATCTTCTTAGTGCGCCAAGGCATGAACGTTGAAGGGTTCTCTGTTGCTTTTCAGCCTTCGGATACCGAGAGACTGATAGAGATGCCAAATCAATCTGGCGTTGTAACCCTTCTATTATCTTAAGATTATTTTCATATTCATCGTAAGATAATACCTTCTTCTTTAATTGACAAAGAGTTTTCCATATGTTGAGACGAATATGATGGATTCCATCATCCGTCAACATCTTTGGAATGTCGTACTGGGAATCAGCCAAAGGCCAAAACATGACTGGTACTTCACCTTTTGCCAGTTTTTTCTCATGTTCAGCATTTCCTCTTTATCATTAAATGAAGATTCTTCTACCTGTTTGGACCAGAGTTGGTGTTTCCTTGTTGCTTCATCGGATTCAACAAGATTGGTAGAGAAATCACTATTCATGCTGGAAGATGAATGACCCAGGGAAGGTTCGAAGAATAACCTGAACCCCAGGCTATCTTCTGATGGAGAAAGAGTTTCACCTGCCGATAGTAGACATGACTGGTTTTACATTTGCAAGTGCCTCGAGATAGGAGGGCTTTCTCGTCACTAAATTGCCTTCTGAAGAATTTTCGAGACAACGTGAATCACTACTGCGGAGAGGACTTTCGCAGCGAAGTTTATCATCATGAGGAGGACCATCGTGATGGGTTACAGCAAAAGATGAAATCTCTTGCCCCTTGGCCTTCTGACCACACAGAGGGTTCATGTGGCTCTCATCTGAAGAAGAAACTTCAAGATTGACCGAATTTTCATGAAGCAAGTTTTCATGAGGAAGTGTCTGTTGAAGACCTTCAGAATTAATGTTCCCATTATTGGGAACTGAGGGAGTAGAATCTTGAACTCCGACAGATAAATGTCTGAGGGCTTCAAGAACTCCAGCATCGAGAAAGGCTTGGTTGCAGATTGGCCTTTGATCTCCTGACTGTGTTGGGCGGATCTTTTTCTTAGATGCCTTCTTACTCGCTTTAGAAACCACTTGATGACGAAAGTGATTGCTCTGAGCAGGTGTATGTGCCTGATCAGGAAAGATGGTCAGGTTAGGCTGACGATCATCGCTCAAATTAGGTGTATGTGCCTGACTTGGTTGTCCGTATGATATGGGGGAGTATGCCCTATAACCCTCTTGGACTGGAACAGATGTGTGTGCCTGTTCCGGAGTGAATCGTTGATGTGTCACTCCATTGCTTGGGATAGATTTATGTGTCTGTCCCTGAGATGATGCTGAAGTTGTTATGATATCCTGGCAAGCATCCAGAATATGAGCAGGAATTTGCTTCTGCTCTTTCACCATTGACAAAATATGTTTGGTGACTTCAGCCGCCAGAACAGGGATATACGTCCATTCCGGGCTTGGAGTAGGTGTATGTGCCTGCTCCTGTCCTCCTTTTCCTGTCAGTGAATCCTGACAGTACTCAAGTGTGGAGGCAGAGAGTTTAGTCTGCCCCCTGTTTGTCGTCGGGACTTTCCGACTGACTTCTCCGTGCGCTACCAAGCGAGACTGTTGGTAGGCCTGATTAGTATTAGCAGGTGTATGTGCCTGCTGATTACACTTCGCCAAACGCGGTTGACGAGATCCACCAAATGTAGTTAGACGAGCCTGCTGACTAACTGGTGATGTATAAGCAGGTGTATGCTCCTGCCTATGGTACTTCGCCGGAATTTCCTGGCGGGATCGGCTTGATGCTGTCAGACGAGTCTGCTGGACAGCTGAATTAAAACGGGCAGGTGTGTGTGCCTGCTCGTTGTTTGCCACCAAGTTAGGTTTGTGGACTTCTATGGAGATTACTGGGATGACAACCTGCCTATTGTTAACCGGATTCCGTCTCTGGTGGTTCATCTTGCCTGCTCGGGTTCAAGGAACCTGAGCTGAATGCCTGGAGTCGGTACCCTTATCATGTTGAGGGCGCACTACCGCACGAGTCTGGCGGCGATTGTTGATGGGAGACCTCGGGAAGGACTCCTGTTTTTTTGAATTAAGGCCCCGAGGGACCTGCTCATTCACTTCCTTGGAATAAGGGAGTGAATGGAAATTGCGTTCCGAGGATAACGACCCGAAACGGTTGGAGACGGTAGTCAGCACCGCCTGCTTCTTGATTGCTGGACGCCGTTGTCCGGACGACCAGGTAGAATTGTTAACTTGGAGGGCTTGACGAGCTGCCTCCAGAGTTGGGATAGTACCGTTGCGACGGTACTCCTTAACCAGTGCATTAGAAACACAGCGTTGAAGACGCTGAGTTGGTGATGCCATCCTCAGAGCGGATGACGTTCCAGCAGGAGTAGCAGCATTGGTTTTCACAGCAGCAGACCTCACAGTAGAGGTGTTCACAGCAGCAGTATTCACAGGGGTGAATTTAAGGAAAGCCATTTTTGCAGAAGATCTTGAAAAAAAGAGTGCCTGTTCCATGTAACAGACATAATCAAGATGAATCCGGCCACTGCATTTTTTGGATGAGCATATGTCAATGATTGCTTTGTTGGCCCAAGGGGCCTAACAGATAAGAAGAACATCACTTTAACTTGGTTAAGGATTTACGTCGGGTTCACCATTTTTGTTTCACGCGGAATCTGGGGATGACCTCCTAGACGGGAGATTCAAACGTTCCGATCGGTTTCTAACGGGTTTGTTCGTAGAACCGGAAACATCCAATGATTCCACATCCGTCTGGACCTACTTTCCAAAGGCAGGCGCTCATTAGTTTGTGGACTAATGAGGCTTGGGAATTTGCATTGGTCGAGAGGATGGGAGGTCGGACTCATCACACCTTTTTGAGGGGAATTATTGTCTACTCCGGGACTCTCTTTATAGATTTAAGTTAAGTTCGTGAATCCTTATTACATTACCAAGTATAAAATGAGCTTTCCTTTAGTTTTAACGATCAATGATTAAATATGCAAGAAATTTAGAGAATCTTTTATATGTATTCGAGGTTCTTCATCAATATAGAATCATATATATTTGTTTAGAGATTCTTGGTAAATGGTATCCTTCAAAACATTTATATAAAAGTCTCTTGGTCATTTTGATGACCAGGCTGGTTTTAAAGCCACTCAGTGGGGCACTTGAAGTTTATCGTCATTCAGAAGAACATAGATTATTTCAAAGTTGAGATCGAACCCATAAATGGGATACCTACGTATCCTTTCTTTTGGAAAAGGAATCAGAACCCACGTAGTTCGAGGAATGGGATATAATGTTTATGATTGATGGCTCAAAGATGAATGTCATAATTACTTTTACACTCTAAGCTCACGTGAGTCATGCTCGGTGTGAGAAACAAGAGGTATTGGTAAAATTTAGACAATTGTGCCACAAAAGATGCAATCATAAGAATTTGTTTTGGGGATTATGTATAGATGACTTCCCAGATAGACGAAGGTTTAGGATTTACTTTTAGGGAGAAAATCCATGAACAGGGTCCACAAAGTTATATGTGCTTCATGGAGATTTGAATACTCTAATCTTGGGGCTCACTCCTAAGGAGGATTCCAAAGTTAGGAGGGGACTTATGATTGGGTTTTATTCCTGAAAAGGAAACCCAAATCAAAGGTAATTTATGACTGGTTAAGAGAAGTTTAAGGGGACTTGGGGCTTATTCCTGAAAAGGAAGCCCAAGGTTATGACTGAGTCTTATTCCTGAAAAGGAAACCCAGGTTAAGGATTAAGATTTGGGGCTTACTCCTGAGGAGGATGCCCAGATCAAAGGTTTTATAACTGGGGATTATTCCTGAAAAGGAGACCCAGGTTAAGGATTCTCTCATTTTAAAGGATGAGGTTGAAAGAATGAACTCTCAATCTTTGGTGACATAAAGATATTTAAATCACTAGACTTTGAGAGATATTTCACAGAATTCCTTTCAGACAAGGATGTCAAATCAAGAAATCATGCCATAAATGGCTTTGAAGAGTATCTTGAAGACTGAATCTTGAATAGGAAAGGTGAAATGGATTAAGAGGGGTAAAATGGGCAAGATGGGCACCCAAAAAGATATGGGCGCGCAAGTCTTTAAAGGCGCGCAAGTCCTGCGGCGGCGCGCAAGTTTTGGTCGCGCAAGTATACTTGCGCGACATGAGTGGTACTTGCGCGATTTTCAACCAGCATTGAAATGCTAGAGCGACTCTTTAGAAAACCCTTTACAATCCTCTTGAGGTTCTTCCAGAGAAGGGACACGCAAGTTATAATGAAGGAATTAAGTCGGCGCGCAAGTGTTTGATAAGTTTCAACACTTAGCCCTTCCTTCTTCTCTTGAGATCTTCCGTTCTAGGTAAGAAATTACCTTAGAAGTGTTCCGGAAGCTTTGAGAAGAGACTTGGGCGTCGGTAGCTTCAATCTGAGTTTCTGGAAAAAGATCCTCTCGAATGGGGGGCCCACAGGGTCTATTTATAGGCAAAAGAAGACCCAGGGCGGTTACCGGGCGGTTACCAATTAGGTCGCGCAAGTCACTTGCGCGACCAAGGTAGCCGCGCACGTATACTTGCGTGGCAGTGGTATCACTTGCGCGGTGGATTTGCTGTTGATCCTTTTTTCAGGCCTTTGTCGATTTTTGATGTTTTCTTCAAAGGATGAATCACTTTCAGCTGAGATATTCCCTTTTCCGATCTTTAGATTCTGTGACGAAAGGAGCGTCAACAACTGTATATACAGACTACGTGGACTTTGATCCCTGCCTCCTAAGCAGGGTATATAGGAAGCCTCCCTGAGGTTCAAGCCCAATAACCAGTCGATCCGATCATCTCCACACCGGTTCACCGCACCACTCCTAGTTCCGCCTCTAGAGATTTCTAAACATTTAGGGTCATTAATCCAACGAGGGATGCTAAACCTTGGGCATAAATTATTCTGATCCCATGCATCCAGTTGACCGTTTCCCACCAAGGTTAAATCCATGGATACTATGTTTGGGTATAAACCAAATATTCGCGAACATATGAATACGTCTTAAATCTATAAGAGAGTCCAGGAACATGCAATAACATCACCCCCAAAATGGGTGTGATGAGCCCGACTTCCCATCCTCTCGACCAATCTGAGTTCTTAAGAGTCGCTGGTCAGACCATCCGGCGAACGCCTGCCTTTGGAAAGCAGTTCCATCAATCATTGGATATGGAGTTGTTGGGCGTTTCGTGGCTGAAAACCAGAACGAAACACTAGTATTGTTATATAAATATTTTTTTGTGTTTAAAATTAAAAATTTTCATATTAATAGAATTATTATGGAAAAATATATATTTTATTTCAAATAATCAATATAAAATTAATCTATAGTGAATTTATTGGTCTTTTCAAAAATAAATTATTCTCTCAATAATAGTATGAAATACAGTTCTGGGTTTTCAGATGATTAATGACTCCATAGGTATTTTACACTGAATAAATAGTTAATTAAAATGGTAGAAAAACTAAAATATGTTATTTTATGAATATAATGTATTTTTTATAGAATTTAAATAATTTAAAAAACAATAAGTGACTTTCCGAAGACTAAATAGTCAAATCTGATTATTTAAAAACATTATATTATGGGGAATTTACTCCTCCATTCAAAATAAGTATTAAAAAATAGTTTTTTGTTATTGGGAATAAATATAACATTAATTATTACTCCAAAATAATTAACCAATGATCATAATCCATGGGTAAATAATTTTTTTTCATTTTCTATAACAATGATTTCAAAGACCCTTGTTTGAAAACAATTAAACAATTCATCAAGTTTTTCAATAAATAGCCACCCATTTCCCAACTTCATTCCCTAAAAATAAACTTTATAGTATTTTATGGTTATTATTCCTTCCATGGAGTCCCCCCCCCATAGTTTCTTAAACCCCCAAGGTTCCATTCTCATGCTTTTGGAACAACTCTTAAGTGTAATAGAAAATTTCACTTCTCTTTACCATAAAAGTTCCACTTTTCATGTATTATATATTAGAATTAAAAATAATATCTATTTTTATAGTTTATATTATCCCATTATTGCAATATGACTAATTTAGGAATGTAACTCCATTGTAAAATATTTTTTAACCTTTTTCGAAACCCATGTATTATAACTGTCTTAGTGGAAAATTTATTTCTCAAATTTCCCTATTTTACATGACAAATAATCTGTTCATTTTTATTTTAAAATGAAAACCAATTTTATTTTAAGTGGTTACTCATATTTATTTAAATTTTGATTCTTTTAATTTGGGTTTTTAAATATTTTAATCCACCATTTTCCTTCTTGGTTTAAAAATAAAATAATGATCATGTCTTTTAAGAACATTCATAAGTTTGGATTTTTATAAGAAAATCATTATTTATTATCCATGGGTTATTAATGAAATTATTTTTTATGATATATTTTGATTAAATTAATTAATTAATATTAATAATTCACCTTTATACCTCTCCAATGCATTAGGTTTTGAATTTTATATCCATAAATGACATGTTTTGTGATACCAAGGTGTATAACCTTTGTAATTTTTATTTATGACACCATTATGATAAACCTTAGTTATTTTCTTCTTAAGGTATCATTTAAATTATTTTGTTTCACATTTCCATTTATGATTAATTTTCTTATTATTTTGATATACAAATTTTTTATACCTTATTTTTATTCCTCGTGTTCTTTTTGATATGTCCTATAATCAAATGTCATATGTGTCTCTTGTTTATATTCTTTATCGGGATTCACAATCACCCCTTTCATTTCATATATGTCCACAAGATATGATATGTAGTAAAATAAACTTAGTATTAACAAATTATGGTTTCTTCCATTTGACTTATATGAATGTTTATGATTTCATGTATTATGTACCTCATTTCTATAAAACTAAATTTTAAAAGATCTTATGGTTGTTCAATGTGATGAAAATGTATGTACTAAATAGGTTTTATTTTATATGGTATATAATCAATAATTATTATGAAATAGATTTTTAAATTTATGGATTTTTATGAAGTTATGCAAACATAACAAATATAGATTTAAAATGCTAATTTCAAAGTCCGTACATGATTTGGAAATTAAAACAGGGAGATGTTTTCTTTAAGAGGGTGATTCAAAAATATTAGGATGTGCTTCTTAAGTGAATGGGGGCACCATGGGTAGAATATTTAAATGGTGAGAGAGAGTATTGATGTATTCTATGGTGTTTTATTGAATTTGATTGTGATATTGGGTGGGTTTCTATATGAAACGTCTAGGGAGTTATTTATTATTTCAAAAACTGAGGTTTTGGTCACTATTTAATAAATTAATCCCAACTATAAACATACCAATGATTTTTTTTCAAATGGTTTCTTCCAAATAAAATTGGTTTTCATTATTTTCTATGTAAAAGAGCCTAATTAAATAAAATATTACCCTTTTACTGTGTAAGTGATTCATGTTCCATAAGAATTCATCATATAACCATAAAATATATTAAATCATTTGGAGGAATCATAAAGGAATTATAAAATTAATAAAATAACATCAAAAATATATATTAATAAATTTTAAACATATATTTGGTCATTTATAGAATTTATTTCATTTATTAAAAAATAATAGGGAAATTATGAAGCCATAATACTCACCATATGTTTATAATGTATATAATTTTTACCTGAAAATTTGATCATCTCATAAAACAGTGAAAAACATTCCATTGGAAAATTTCAACCTTGTGAATTAACGAAATATTAGTTATTTTACAAAAAAATTATATGAGTATTAAAGGTTACACTTTTAAATCAAAATCCATGATAAATTAATAGTGATACTTTTTTATTAATAATAGTTTTCTAACGCTTATAAAATTATCATTTTCAATTTATAAAATTAAATTTTCATTAATATTTAATATATACTTCATAATAATAATATTTTATTAAAATATAATTTATCTAAAAATTCATGTATTAATCAAATAGAGTATCCCGATTGACACAATATATTACACCAATTACAATTTATGTTTCACCACATCAAAAATCTATATTTTATCAAATTTTTTATATAACAATTAAAAAATTTAAAAAAATCATTATTATTTTAATCTAAAAAAATAAATATTATTACTAATATTATTACCTTTTTTCTTCTACATTTTAAATTATTTTTACCCGTAATTAACTTATTATCCTTTTATCGTATTAGTAAACATTTACTATTATTATTATTTGTATTATCCAAAACATATGCTGACTGTATTCCCCAATATTATTTATCATGATTAAAAATATTTAATAAATTTTATCAAAATTAATTCACAAATGTGGACTAATTTAATATAATATAATACCCAAAATAATTATGGAAATCATTTTTCATACTAATGATTTTTTCATGAAAAAGATGAATTTACATTTACACTATAACTAGAAATAACCGATATTTTAATTTCAATTTATAAAGTTATATTTATATTAAAAAAATTAAATAATATCATTATTTATTAAGGTTTATTATAAACAATTATAATAGAAATAATTATTCAGTTTAAAATAGTTTTCAAAAAGTTCATTTTTAAGAATAAAAAAATATTCTACAATATGGTATAAAGACTATTCCAATGTAATTAATTGAAATAAATATAAATAAATATTATTAAATATAAATTAATTTGAAAAAAAATAATGTTACTTTTAAATTAGTTAATTTTTCTATATAAATTACAGTTTCACAAAAATTTGGGTACTTTTCAAAATTTCATAGAAAAATCAATATTTCCAAAAAAACAAAAATTTCACCATAATTTAATATTTATATATTTATATCAAAAATAATTTTTCTTATCAAATAGGATTTTAAAATTTTCTACAAAATAATTATAACATTTTCTCTTTAAAATATATATGAACAATTTTTTCGAAAAAACATAATTTGAAGAACAAAAATACAACACCAAAATTACAGTGATTATTTACTAATAATTTATCAAAACAATTATGTTGGGTAGGATATATATATATATCATAAATTATTTAATTCTATTTATATATTAAAATTTAATGAAAATGTTATGATGATCATGGTTAAATATTGGCATTTAATTTCAGTTTAGTGTTTTGTATTGCATATGGTATAGAACCTAATATTATCATTTAAAAGATCATAATGTTATATAATTTCCCAATTTAAACAACCATTATTCAAAATTTGATCCTGGTCTTGGATAAAAATTGAAACCGTAAAATATCTTTATTTAAAATCCACAACATAAAAAGGATTAATAAAACATCCAATTGAAATGAGAGAATTGGAAGTATGCTAGTCATCAAAAAAATAGGATTTCACATTGTATAACATTATTGGGAAATGAAAATAATTCCCATGAACTCATATAGAGTGAAATATAACATTATCACATTAAATATAATGACCAAAGAAGCTTAAATCTATTAAGTTGTAAAATAACATCAATTCATGCGTCATTGTCATAATATGAAAATAGATTTTTTAAGATTCTTGTCCAAAAATAATATAATTAGTTTAGAATAACTTATATGAATATAATTAAATATTGTTTATTGGATAGTATAATATCACTCTTTAAATAATTTACAATATAATCTAATCTTTTATGCCAAAGATGACTAATCAAGATGGATTTTTAATTCCTAAAAAACCATAATAATATTCTAGAGAATAAAATGACCCACCAATGAATAACACAATATTACTCCCATCTTTACTAAATCGAGAATAATAAGCAAGAAGTAATATAATTCATAAAATTAATAAACCCTAATTCATTAATCTATAATATTTGGAGAAAAATCCAAAAGGAATATCATATATCAAATTACTATTTAATAATAATAATTCAACGTAATTATTAAATTGAATATTAATTAAATATTATCTTTGGGTGTCATTTTTTATTTTTTTTATTTCCAGTTTGATACTAATAAATACACAAGTCCAATATATTTATTGGATACTTGATTATCCAACAAAATTTTTTACAGTGACCATATCTCCAATTACCATATTTCCAAAAATATATAATTAAAATGATATTAATTCATTTCAAAGAATATGTTTTGATACATAATCACTCATATAATTCCATCATTTCTATTATACATATGTTTTTCATCTCTCTATATTTTATTCATCCCACCGTTATAATCAGAGTTATGATCTTTAACACAAAAAATACGATAAGGATTTCATCTTCGTGTTATTTTTATTTACATGTGGTTTTATTTATCTTGTTATTTTTATAATTATATTACATTTATCCATGTTTTCATGTTTTTTATTTTGTTTTGTAATGTTATATCTTAATAAAATAAAGAAATCTAAATTTGAGTATGATGTTTCAAGTAAGAAAATCTATTATATATAAATTTAGTGCAAGATATTTTGGATGATTAAAATAATTATTCATCTACCATGATAAATTAGTGAATAATAAACATGATATTAAAAAATGAGGATCTACATCTTTATTATATCAATTGAATGAAATAATCAGAACTAAATTTTTTTTGATGAAAATAAACAATAACTAACTAATATATGTCTAATAAATTATTATATTTTAATATTATAATGATAAATAAATATGAATAATGATTTGAAAAAAATTGATTAATATGGTAATATTTATTATTCAAGAAGTCAAAGTGACTTCATGAATGTCATGTTTAAATGTAAGAGTTTATAATAAAATATAAATTTCAAATCAAGATTGTTCTTGTTTAAATATCCCTTTGAAAAAAATTATTTTTTTACATATAAAACCCCACTTCCTTTCATATCATATGTATATTATTTGGTCTTATATTTATTATTACCATCTTCTCCCTTTTGATAACAATTTTACTAAAATGATGGCTGTATATAAAGCCGGTCGTAACTTATCATTTCATCTGAGAATATTTATCCTCAATGTATATATATATATATATTTATAAATTACCATATCTATAAATATATAATTTTATAAGTTAATTTTTAATTTCCAATTAATTTATTAACAGTAAAATGAACGAGATCTATTGTCAATGATTTTTAAACAATATGTTTTCTATTTTCTTTGAATTTATTTATTGTAGTTTGAAAGTAATATATTTTTTAACAATTTACACACAAACTCATTTTCTCAGTAGTTATTATTTCTTCAATAAGGAGATTTTAATATATGTTTGGATGGTATTATAATGTAATTATATTTGTTATAATAATTATTCTCTTAGAAAATAAACATTCTAAAAAATATTAATCTTGTTTCATCTTATTTTTCATTGTAATATTCTAATGATATTATAAAGTGATTTTCATCTATTTTAATATCTTTTAATGTAAATTATTTTTAACTTGGGATATTTTATATTTGTATCATTGATATTGTTTCTCTGGAATGATTATGACCATGTTTTAACGAAATCTTCATGAATACCATTTATACAACATGGGATAATTATTCTATTATGGGACTATAAATGTTTTCATAATCAGGTTGAATTTATTTCTAAAGTTTATAATTATGTGATAGGTGAGTATATTATATCCCTATAATTCATTTAGTATATATTTATATGATAATGTAATATGAAAAGGGATGTGAGACCAAGTCCCACAATATATGCGACATAGGTTACTTGCCTATATCTTAAAGTATATGGAACAATGGTGGTTATCACATGATTAAATAGTTATGATACATTAGTGGTTATCACAAGTCAAAATGGTTGTGGGGGTATGGGTCATTTGACAATGTCTTTCATGTTATGGAAGGGTAGTGAATATAATCTATTTTGATTTGAATTTATAGGTTGTAGACATTTACATATGATATTTTTTATGATTATTTTTTTAACACCCTATTATGTTATGAATTTTACCTATCTCATGTTGTTATGACATATGGTGATTGTACCATTCTTCTATACTCCCATTACCCATTTCATATGTTATAATACATCCCCAAGATAGAAATAATCCTTTACAATCTATGTTATATTTTATATGATATCATTTGTTTATATTCTTGTACATTGATTATGGGATCATAACCAAATGTTTACATTATGACCAATTACTATCTTTGAATAGTATCTCTTATGTATACTGGAAAGAGAACATCAATGCCCACCATGCTCCTCTTTTTCCATTCCCCGTGTTATAAATTAGATTATAAAATATTATATTTTAGGTACATTTTCTAGTGTGGTGTTACTATGTATAATTGTTCATAGTGTTTTATGATAATTTTGGTATGTATCATACCTCAAAATAAACTAAACATATAGGTTACTGAGAGTGGTTTATTTTTTGAAATAAAGAAAATTCTTGTAAAATGATGTAATATATATGTTTTTTTAATGTTGTTTCTTATTGAATACAATTTTTCATCTTTAAAATGTCACCCCAAACTATATATACAGTTATTATACATCCTAAGGATTCTTAAAATCAATATACAGAGTGATAATAAGTAATTAATTTCTATTTTATACTATAGGAATACATATTTTAATATATTTAGAATTTCTATTAAAAAATATTAGGGTTGGGAAATGTATTTGTAATGTTTATTTTGTTTTATTTTACATTTAATTTTACAAAAAAAGGACTTGCCCCTTTCTCCCAATTTTCGCCTGCCATTGAGTGTGGGAGGAGAGTTCTCCAACTCTTCATTTGTATCATCTTCTATAGATTCCATGATTAATGGGTGAGGTAATATCATTACCATTATTTTTATTCCTCTACCTCTCCTTATTCATCATCCATTTATTCAAACTTTCACATAGATGAATCTACACCTTAAAATTGATGGAAATTAAGACTATCACCATATTATGGTGAATTGTTCCAATAAGAGTGGAATTTTATTCCAAAATTTTATGTTTGGAAAAAATCCCTCAAGGTAACATTGAAGCAATTTTGGGTTGATAGTGTTTGGTGAAAAAGCAGGTTTCCCTGGTGAATTGTCGAGTTCCAGTGATATTGTTGAAAATCTATGCTTACAAAGAATGATGTCTATGGAAAAAACGATCTAAAGGCTATACAGAAAGATCAGTACATGGTGGCCCTATTTTCCAGTGTTTTCCAAATTTTTGGGGTTCCAAATTTGGAGGTTGGTGAGCATCGTTAAAATAGGATTTCCAAGAAGTGCATATTTAAATTTGGAAAAGGCGTGATTTTCGCAAAGAGAGGCATCTTGGATTGAAATTCATGAAGACCAAAAGAATGATGGTCGTGATTCTACACGATTACGTCAAAGATTCGCGAATGGAAATGTTTGATGTGCATTACAGCGGTGAAGGGATTTGCAAGGGAGCTTCACGGCAAAGGCGCGAAATTATGTTGACGGTGATGCTCTGTGATTACGAAGAGCTCCGCGATCGAAAATTTTCCGTGGTGCTTGGCGATTTTGAGAAAATTTAGGCATAAACTTCAGATCATAGCGATTTGTGATGACGTGGTGTTTATTTTGCATGGAAGGATCGAGGGTTGGTGGAATCTCCTATAAATAGTGGTCGACCCCCTCGAGCGAAGTAGAGAGAATTTTTGAAGAAGATATTTCGCTCTTGTTTCACGAAGTTACTACACGTAGCCCATGTGATTTGTGAAGGAAGAGCTTCGCGTCGGCTGTTATAGCTCCACGAAATTTACGAGCTCCATGTTGGCTGAGTGAGCTTTACGAGGGAAGTTTCTCTGAAACAACTTGACCTTAGCGATAGTTCTTTGCGAGAGTGCTTCGTGAGTGTGCTTTGCGAAAAGACAGGAGCTTCACGAAGGCTTGTTTGAGCTTCGCAAAATTGGGATCCTTGCAAAGTAGGGTGCTTTGCGAAGGTATTTCCAATGTAATTGCCCAGTGTTCAAGGGAAAAAGGTTATTCATCAGTTGATAAAGTTTGGACTTCAATAGAGAATCTATAAACAGTTGAGGATGTATTATTTCATGAAAATGAAGAGACCTATAGGTCTATAAAATGTGAGTGGATCTTCTGAAGAAGCAGTGAGTTCACTTCAATTGAGAGAGTAGTGATCTCTCAAATTGTGAGTGGTTGTAAACCAAAAGGGACAGTGAGTCCGCTTCGAACTTGTAAACAACAGTGCACATATATTGTAATTTGTACATCGGCACACTGCGGGTGTATGATCCTTGGACGTAGCCCAGTGAGGGTTAACCAAGTAAAAATCGATGTGTCGTGTGCATGTTTTAATGTTTTCTCATACTCTACATCGGGAAGGTGAGAGAAGAGGGTTTTTTCTAACAGCAAAACAATATCAAAAGGGGCAGTTGTTTTAATCTGTCCAACCATGATTCACCCCACCTCTCAGGGTATCTAGCATAGTGGACCTAAAATTTGGTATCTAAGGAAAGGTTAATATTGGTGTTTCTCTCTCAAATTGAGGTCACTAATCATAAAGGGATTCTGATCTTCGACGGGAAAAATTTCCAGCTATGGAAGAATCAGATGAAACACTACTACCAATAATTAGGAATGGATGTGTTCACAGCATCAATGCATGGCATAACAACATATATTAATAATGGTGCATTATCAGAAGCTGAGCGTAAAGAGTTGGATGCAGATGCCAAAACAATAAATGCATTAGGAGGATCTCTATCCAATCATATATATACAAAGGTGATGTCTTGAAAAATGTCATATTCCATGTGGGAAAAGATATTGATTATATATGTAGGGGATACAATGGTCAGAGAGGCAAAGCATCAAGTGTTGTGGAACAAGTATGATGATCTAAGAATGAACCCTAATGAGTCTGTTGATGCATTTTTTGACAGGGTAAATGTTGTAGTGGAAGACATGCGAGTTCTTAGAGAAGTTATTAAAGACATTAAAATTTTGAAGCGAATCTTGAGGAAACTTCTACCTCTGTTCAATATGAAAGTTTCAGTTTTGGAAGATAAGTACCCGAAAGAGCTGGCATTGGACAACTTACACAACACCCTTGTAGAATATGAATTGATAAATTATGATAACGATGTTGTGGAAAAGGGGAAATCCAAAGAGGTGGTATTCGAGGCCATGAAGAAGCTCACCGTTGAAGACTATTAGTTAGAAGAAGAGACAAATGAATTGATGACATTCCTCTCCTAAAACCTTCAAAGAGGAAAAGGAAAGTTTAAAGGGAAAAATCCACTTACTTGTTTTCAATGTAGAAAGGTTCGACATCTTGCGACACAATGCCCAAAAAAGTTCCCAGAGGATGATGATATAGATGAAATCGAAACTCCCAAGAAGAAGTCTTCAACCAATGGGAATGGAAAGAAATATTTCAAGAGAAATTTCTTTAATAAAAATAACCTTATTTCAAAAGAATATGATAGGTCAGACGAGTCTGAGGTTGAGGAGGTTGAAGAGATTGAGAAATGTAAAGACTGAGGAGAAAATGTTATGGTGGCAGTTGTCGGCAGTTCTCAGAATAATAATGAAACTGAAGCTGATGAAGAAGAAGGAGAATTTGAGGGAAGAGTTGATATGGAAGGATATTTAGTGGCTGCTCTTGAAGAGATAGATGTTTGGAGAGCCAAAACAAAGAAAACCAACAAAGTTTTTCATGACGCCAAACCTTATATGACGAAACAAGAAGAAGAGAAGTCTGAGTTGATGGAAGAAATCAAGAAACTCAAGTTATCAACACCAGAGGACTCAGAATCATTAGTGAGTATAAAATAAAAATTAATGAACAGAAAAAGGAGATTGATAGCGTGAATAACAAAAGGAAAGAACAAATCAAGTGTATTGAAGAATTGAAGGAGAAGTTGTCGGTCTGTGGAAAAAGGATAAATATCAAGAAAAGCTCTTGACTCCTACTGGGTCATCCGGAAAGAAGATCACTCAGAAAACCGAGAAGCAGAAAGTGGAGACTAGTGGTTCATTAGAAAATAAGAATAAAATTTGTTCAGATGCTAAGACTGATGAAGGGGTAGATCAAAAATAGAAAGTTGTGAAAGTTGTGGTAAGACCGCAAGCACACACTCCAAGACTGAAGGTTGATTTGGGCACAATGCAGAATCAGAATATTCAGAGATCCCAAAGAGAAACTAGTAGTGAACAAGTAACATGAAGGAATGCGCCTTATATCAGGTGTTATTGTTGTGAAAAAATGGGACATTCACAGTATGTGTGTTCCATAGCCAAGAGACATCGAAGGGCACAAGAACAGAGGAGGAATCCAAACAGAGAAAGGTTCTATAGAACATATTTTGAAGGGAACTGTGTTTGGTTCAGAGGGATCGGGCACATGGATAGGTACTGCACTTCGACCATACAATCTAATATGCCAAAGGAGAACCCAAATGTTGACAAACATCATATCAATGAACCAACAGGTGAGTTGAAAACGCAAAATAGATTTTCACCTCTCCAGGATGAAGCTGGTCCATCATACTTTGAGAAAGAACAGAAGTCTCAATTCATGCCAAGTGTGAAGGAAAAAATATGGACCATGAAGAAGAAGGAAGAGATGGTCATGGTGGATGAAATTTCCCTTATAGCATAGGATCACTCTGGTGTGTGGATCCTTGATAATTGCTGCACATCTCACATGACATGTAATACCGATCTTGTTACAGGCATGGAATATGTCAAAGAAAGAGTGGTCATGTTTGGAAATGATTAAGTCTTGAAGATTATTGGACCAGGAAAGGCCAAGTTCGTGGGCAAAGATATGAGACGTGCTGATGTCTAAGTAGTATAAGGCCTCAGTCATAATTTTCTATGCGTCAGTAAACTATGTGACTCAGGACATTCTATAAGGTTTACTAATAAGATGTGTGTTTTCAATGGAATAGGCGGGGAAATAGTTCAATAGGGAAAACGAACATAGGGAAATCTTTACCTGGTGAGTGGAGAAGAAGATATGTGTTTTCTGTCAAGAGAGGAAGAAAAAAAGTTGAGGTATAAATGACTTGGTCATCTCTTCCAACCATCCCGGGAAGATCTGGTAAAGTTTGATGCAGCAAGAGACCTACCCAAGCTATCACATGATCGTACTCACACATGTGATGTATGCCAACAAGGGAAGCTCATCATAAAGATTTATAAGGTAAAAGAAAAGATGTCAACAATAGTGCTCAAATTGGTGCATGCAGATGTTTGTGGACCTATCACACCAAGAGCAATTGATGGAAAGAGGTAATGTGTTCTATTCATTGATGACTATTGCAGAATGGCCTGGGTATTTCTTATTGAACATATGTATGATGTGTTCAGCTTCTTAAAACAGTACCTAAGGGGGTGTGAAATGATGGTTGGACAGAAAATTATGAATTTTCGTACTGAAAATGGTACAGAATTCACAAACAGTCAGGTGGAAGAATATCTCGAGAAACACGGGATAAGAAATCAAGATTATTCAGTAAGAACTCCCCAATAGAATGGAGTGGTTTAAAGGAGAAATCGGATAATCAATAGTATGTCCAGAACAATGCTTATTGGAAATGACCTACCAAAGAAATTTTGGAAAGACGAAATTTTACCATCGGTCTACATTTCTAACAAGGCTCTGTTGTGTCCAAAGGAAGGAAGGAATTTATACACGATGTGGTATGGAAAGAATCCAATATTTAAATACTTCCAAATATTTGGAAGTAAGTGATTTATCCTCAAAAAAGAAAAACATAGGAAATACAAGTCTCGAGGAGATGAGGGGATATTCCATGGATACTCAGGAAAAAGAAAGGTATATAAATTCTTTATCAAATGGCGGGGAAATGTAGATGAGAGAAATGATGTCACTGTAGTGTAGAATGAGGAGATCATTCAACAATGCAATGATCAATTTCCTGATGAGAGTGATGAAGAAGAAAGCAATGCTGGGGAAGCAGAAGTGTCTGATGTTGATCTAGAAGAGGATACTGATGATGGGCATGAGGAAGTAAAGTTCATATCTGCACAAAAGCCAAGGAGTCGAGCTGAAATTGATAGGTAGAATATAATTGGTGATAAGTCTTCTCCAGTTCAGACTAGAAGAATGAAATCACTGCAGAAGACATCTTTCCTACCTCAGGTTTAGCCGAAATGCTTTTCTGATGCATCTGAAGATGAATACTGGATTCATAAAATGAATTAAGAGCTAGATCATATTGAGAAGAATCAAACATGGGAGATTGTTTCGAGGCCAGCAGATAATAATGTCATCGGGCCTAAATGGGTCTATTAGAAAAATATGAATGAAGATGGAACAGTGATTCAGAGAAATGCACGACTAGTGTGCAAGGGGTACTCCCAGTTCGAGGGAATAGATGTTTATGAGACATTTGCACCGGTTGCAAGGCTAGATACAATCAGATTATTCCTAGACATCGCAGTGAAAAGGATGTTTAATGTGTTCCAAATGGATGTCATATCTTCATTTTTGAATGGGGTTCTAGAGGAAGACGTGTTTATTGAAAATCCAGATGGTTTTCTCATTCATGAGGATGAGAACAAGGTTTGAAGACTGAAGAAGGCGTTGTATCGGTTGAAACAAGCACCAAGAGCATGGCACTCAAGGATTGATAAGTACTTGAAGAAGATTTCTTTCCAGTGTGGGGGAGTTGATTACAATATCTATTTCAACAACAACAGTAATCAAAGGATGATGGTCTTGGTTTATGTCGATGACATAATAATTGGCGGATCAGATGAAGCTCAGTGCAGATAGTTTTCCAAATTCATGAAAAGTGAGTTTGAAATGTCAGTGATTGGAGAGCTAAAATTTTCCTTGGTCTACAGGTGACACAAGGAAAGAATGGAACATTCATTTCACAATCCCAATATGCCACGGAAGGGTTTGAAAAGATTTATAATGGAAAATTATATGGATATGAAGACTCCGGTAGCTACCTGGATGAAATTGTCCTAAGATGAGGATGGAAAGGCAGTTAATATCACATAATACAGGCAAATCATTGGATGTTTTCTATAATTGACTGCAACAAGGCCTGACATTGTATTTTCCACATGCCAAGAAGCGAGATATCTGAGTAATCCCAAGGAAAGACACATGCTTGCAGTGAAAATAATACTTCGGTATATCAAGGGTACAGTGGACTTCAGATTGATTTATAGTGGAAAATCAATTTAATAATTATTGGGATATACTGATGCAGATTGAGATGGTTCAGCGGATTATAGGAAGTCAACATTAGGAGGTGCTTTCTATCGTGACGTATTGTGTGTTTCTTGGTGAAGCAAGAAGAAAGATTGCATTTCATTGAGCACCGCAAAAGATGAGTATATTGCTGCCACTCAAGCATGCACACAATTATTGTGGATGAAACAGCAGCTTGATGATATGGGTGTTGAAGAGAAGTCTCTGATTGGAATCCAGTGAGATAAATCAAGTGCTATTAATCTCAGCAAAAATCTAGCCCATCAGTCAAGGACAAATCACATTGAAATAAAATATAATTTTATCAAGGAGAAGGTTGAGTAAGGAATTGTAAAGTTGGAGTATGTGCCTACAAAACAACATGTTGCAGACCTTCTAACAATGGCCATACCCAAGGAAGTGTTTGACATGCATCGACTGGCTTTGGGAGTTCAGTTGACTCCCTACCCTTAAAAGAGTGTGGATGTGGAACCTAGCCCCCCTGTCCCCAAGGTATGCTCTTCTTTTCCCTAATGTGATGATATGTGTTCTCTACTCTCTTATAGACTGCAAAGGAGTGACCTTTGGGTTTGTTGACAAAGGGGGATAAAATAGTGATTGTTCAAGGGGGAGACAATGTGGCTATTTGAGAAATCATTAATGATATGGGGATAAGCTGACAGGTGGAGCAGCGAGATAGGGGGAGTGCAATGAGATAGGGGGAGAGTATTAAATCTGGCGATGCTAGAAGTGATCGATCAAAAACTAGATATCACGATAGTTAAGGATCGGGATAAAATCATAATAGTGAGTTTGGAATGGTGGGAGAAGGTTTCCAGCTTTCACCAATTGGTATCAGTATGGTTCGACGATTGCTATCAATTTTACAATTGGAATCAGTATGGAATCGACAATTGGTGTTTGAAATGATGTGATTCATTGATGAACTTCTCATACTAATATTGTTTCTCACACCGATCATTTCTCATTTGGGATTAGAGTATGTGTTAAGTGATTCATTGAACACTATCATAATCGCAATAGGCAAATGGTGGTAGTGGCTAGAAGGAGATTTAGAGAGGTATCAAAGTGCATATAATCATTTTGAGAATAATTTTGAAGAGTTGTCAACAAACCCATAGGGGGAAATTGTTGGGAAAAAATCCCTCAAGGTAACATTGAAGCATTTTTTGGTTGATTGTGTTTGTTGACAAAGCAGGTTTCCATGGTGAATTGTCGAGTTCTAGAGAATTTGTTGACAATATTTGTTGACGAAGAATGATGATAAAGTAACAAAAGATCAGGAGGTGGTACAAAAAGAGCAGTACAAGGTAACGTCGTTTCCAGAAGAATAATGTCGGTGATTCTTCGCAAAGCTTCGTGAACGACAGAGGTTGACGTTCATCACGGAAGTGAAGGACGTTGTGAGGGAGCATTGCAGAGAAGGCACAAAATCATGTTGACGGTGATTCTCTGTGAAAACGATGAGCTCCACAATCAAAAAATTACTGGGGTGCTTCGCGTTTTTGAGAGAATTGAGGCAGAAACTTTGGAGCTTTGTGATTTGTGATGACGTGGTGTCGACTTTGTGCTAATGGATCGAGGGTCGGTGGAATCTCCTATAAATAGTGGTCAAACCCCTCGAGCAAAGTAGAGAGAATTTTCAAAGAAGATCTTTCGCTCTCGTTTCACAAAGGTAGTTCGCATAGCCCATGTGTTTCGCGAAATAAGAGCTTAGCGGCGGCTATTGTAACTCCACGAAAGTTGTGAACTCCATGTTGGCTCAATGAGCTTCATGAGGGAAGTTGCTCTGCATCGACATGAGATTCGCGATAGTGCTTTGTGAGAGTAATTCGTGAAAAGGCAGGAGCTTCGCGAATCCTTGTTTGAGCTTCGCGAAATTGGTATCCTTGCGAAGTAGGGTTCTTTGTGAAGGTATTTCCAAAGGAATTTCCCAGTGTTCAGGGGAAATGGATATTCATCAGTGGATGAAATTTGGACTTCAACAGAGCATCTATAAACAGTTGAGGATTCATGATTTCATGCAAATGAAGAGACCTATAGGTCTATAAACTGTGAGTGTATCTTTTGATAATGTAGTGAGCTCACTTTAGTTGAGAGAGCAGTGAGCTCTCAAATTGTGAGTGGTTGTAAACAAGAAGGAACAATGATTCTGCTTCGAACAAGTAAACAGTAGTGCGCTTATAGTGGAATTGGTATATCGGCACACTGCTGGTGTATGCTCCTTAGAGGTAGCCCAGTGAGGGTGAACCAAGTAAAAATCGATGTGTCATGTGCATGTTTGAATGTTTTCTCATACTCTATATCGGGTAGGAGAGAGAAGAGGGTTTTGTCTAACAGCAAAACAAGATCAAAAGGGGCTGTTTTTTTAATCTTTCATAACATGATTCACCCCCCTCTCAGGGTATCTAGCCTAGTGGACCTAACATTTTATGTAGTTCTTCATCAAGTACTAATTACCTCTAAAAGGGTTTTTTATTTTATAATTTAATTTATATGCTTCACTCTACGTCATTAATATTTATTACTCCAATAATACTCATTAAATGTCATATATTCTTAATGTGGTGTGAGATTCTATTCATTTCCCATTATTTAGATATGATTCATTCATGTTTAGTATTATAAAAAATGATATTGGTCTTTTGAGTTATATGTAATTAAATCGTATATTTATTTTTCATTATATATCAAATATTACATCATAAGATCATATTAATACTCCAACATTTTATAGAAATTTATTAACTTCTAAAAAATTGTCTTCTGTAAGAATAATGACTTATATATATTACTACAAGGATTTAAAAATTTGGATTTGAATATATTTATTAATATTTGAATACATGTTTTATAAAATTTTAAATTTATATAAAAATGTGAAAATTTAAATTTTTTAGAACTAAGCATTTATTTGGGTAGTATTAAAAGTTAATTATTTTATTTTGAATTTTAAGTGTTCTAAATGGAATTATTACCATCATTTTTCTATAAAATAATGGATTGTTTAGTTGTAAAATATAATTACTTGGATTATTTTATTCATTTTAATCACCCTTTAAGGACTATCATAAATGTAGATTTTTTAAAATTATGTACGATATAATGTGTGTAATTATTCTTCACATGAGGTTGCATCTATGAGAGACAATTAAAATTATTTAATATGACCTCTATTATATAAATATATGTTTATTCATAAGTTATAAACATCATGGGAGAACCTATGAATAAAATCATGAATTTTCCTGATAAGTATTTCACTAGTTAATATTATGCTCTAAATAAAACAATTAGTAATAATTATACAATGTTTATTGAAACCATTTTGTAAGATTCTGATATGTCTTTGTAGTTTCTCTTATTCTGACAAAAATCCTAAAAGAAAAGTGCATAAGAAGTATTATTTTGTACCACACCTGAAATCTCTAATGGATCCATGAGCGTGTGAATCAATGATCTTACTTAATTTATGTTTCTTTTTAAGCAACCTTCTCTACCAATTAATATGTTTAATATTATTGTTAATAGACATCTAAAATCACACTAACACATGGGTCATAGTGATTTACATGGTTCACCTCTCATCATGATAAGGTTAATCCTCTGTGTGATATATAATTTACAACAATAATTATTGAACATATATTTAACGTATTGTAAAAAGTGATAATATTATATGTTTAATCATAAAATAAATGTCTCTAAAAAATGTTTCGGTTAATCTCACCCACAAGTGTATCCCTATACTACTCTAGTAAAAATTTTCATAACTGAAAAAACCTTAACCTAGTATATATTTCTTAATTTTTGTTATCTGTAAAGTTATTTTCTACTTCATTTATTTCACAATATTAGGACACCTCTTTAATTTTTAAGTAGAACACTAAATCAAATATTTTCACTCACCAACCTCGCCTTCATTGTCAAATAGAACATTCATAAATATGTCTCATGAGGAAATACTTATATCTATCACATACTTATGATCTTCCTGGACAACTAAAATATAATTATTCTATATATTAAAACTCCACATTCATCATACATTATAATAATAAGTCACTAGAAAAAATTATAATATCTCATTCGAATTTGAATTTCAAATTCAAATAAAAATCACTAAAAATATTCATCTATTTTCAATTTCAACCTATTATTCCAACTTCCCCTACTTCTTCATGAACATTATTTCAGGTCACTTATGTATCATGAGTTTCCCATTTCACTAGATTCCATGAGGCTATGTTGTGCCCATTGTAACAACACTTTCATCTTTCCCAAACCTGAGTCCACATCATGTAAACCATGTTCCTCCATTTCATGAATAAAAATAATATTTTTTATTTCATAACCCTATTTGAAAAAATTTATCATCATCCCAAAAAATTTCTTCTTCAAAATATTAATTATGGAAACATTCTAAAAAAACAATGATTAAACCTTACAAAGTTTCTATCCAATTCTAGAATGTGACTGAACCAAATGAGAAACTGACAACTACATTATGGTGACAATGTATACAACATAAGAATACAATTATAAAATTCATATAAACTTTTATTAATCTAATTTGATTTAATTATAATCCTTATAACAACATGTTGTCCCATGATTATTTGTTTCAAACCATATTATTAAAATTTTAGTACATATCTTGTTTATCTACTTCCATTTTAATAGTTAGATACTTTGAATGTGTATATATATACATTTATCTGAATTTAATATAAATTATTATGATGTTTTTTGGATGTTAAAGAACCCTATACTAATATATATAAAATATTAATATAAATTATATTAGGAAAATAAATTTTTCAAAATAAATGGTTCCCCATTGATTTTGAAAAAGATAAGAAATATGAGACTAATGTTTTTTCCAGAATGCATGTTTATTACTAGGTTTGACATAAATATGGTCATCCTTTGGAATTTGGATGAATGATTCCATTGAATGGTGTGTTAATTAATTAATAAATTTACTTAAACAACCTAATTCCCTAATCACCCTCTTCATAATAAAAATTATGGAAACCCCTACTCACATAACCCTGTAAAATATTAGTGGTGGGGGAGAGATTTTGTATTAGAATCCCATGAATTAGAATTTTTGATTAACAATCTAGGAGAATCATATGAAAGATGAAAAACCTAGTGATTCCATCTTCTTATTTAATAGAGGATGCATTTTTAAATAGTTATATATCAATTATTAAGGTCGGGAATCTTATTTCATTGAGATGTTCCATATCTAATTAAATTCATGTTAATTGTTTACAGATTTTATAATTTATAGTAAATCTTTTATATCTATGCCTGATCCCAATTTCATTTGGTTTACTCGAACCAAATTTTGTTTAGCCTTGATTTCACATGTGATTCAATTCCCAGTTATTTTCACAATTCATTGTCATTGGCCAAGTTCACATTGGATGATAATGATGTTAATTTTTTCATTTTATTTTCACCACATTTTTCTTCATGTTCATTAATTTAGGTCCATGAGGTAATGTTTTTACATTTTCAATCCTAATTCATGTTTGATAGAACCCATGGATTGATGGAAGATTTAGGAATAATGTACAGATCAGTGTTTTTCATATTGATTTTTTTTGATGTTGTACATAGGTGTTAGATAAATGTATTTAGTTCTATATTATGTGCCTAAATTCATGGGTTTTGTTGTTTGGTAAAGAGGAATGATGGGACCGAATCATGATATGATTGGGTGGGCAAAATTCGTCTTCTAGTGACCGATCAAGTGCGGTTAATCCTAAATTTGTTTTCCATAGTGTTATTTAAATTAGATACAGTATAATATAAGGAACTAGGGATACATTTGAAGATTTCTTAAACATAAAAATAATCCTAAAAAATAAAATGTGTCCTTTTGATAAAACACTCCATATTGTTCCCATTCAATGGTGGCTAAGGTTATATACAAATTAAACATCACATATTGTTCTAGACCCCCATAGGTGGAGTGAACAAATGGTTTCAGATTAACTAATACAACATTGGTACATAGGAATGGGAAAAAAAAGTACATGTAAATGACTTGGTACATGGACATGGTCATATCCTTGGTACCTACACATGGTCAAGTACAAAGGCACAACTAGAGTAAACAAAAATAAGAATGAGTTGATTGGAATATGCTAGGAGGACACGATCACAGCCTGAGATGAAAATTCATTTCATGTACTATAGGTTCACAACATTTATACCCACATGGCTAGGCAAGATGTTTTCATTTAAGGATATTTTCATGTTTCTAGACGATGTCAAAAACCATTTAATTTTCTATGATAATTCTATATTGCATATCTCCTTCATCGTGACTGGTAATTTGGCCCATGGGTAGAAAATCCTTGGTATCATTTTCATATGATAGATATTGGCATTTTCGTGGATAAAGATATTATATTTGCTGTGTTTATGGCAGGATGATTCTATTAGTAGTGCTTTTCCTATTCTAGTGATCATATGTGATCAATGGAGTGTTATTGGGGTTAGTAATCCAATGTATCTCCCCTCATGTTAAGTCCCCATTTTCATTTATATAGGTAAATACAGAATTACCCATTTATTATAGAGTGTGAAGTTGCATTATCGATTTTGTGGACTCCACTTATAGATCTTTGGTAGTCTTCTAGACCTATATTAGAGTGGTTCCCCCTTGATTGTGATAGGTAGGGGCACTATACAGGGCCTAAATATTCCTTAAATTTTACATGATATACTTTTCTATGAGATATTCCCATTAGAGTTACAGAAGGATCCATTATTTCTATCTGGTTTTTGAGATGGAGATCCCCTTTCTCACTTCACCTGTGGTTATTTTTAGCACATCAGATGTGGGGTTTTTATAACCTCTTTCTTTATGGGTTTAAATGATTTTTTCTATTTATATCGCTCCTTTTATGGGAATAAAAAATCCTAAAATTCATTTTTATAATTTTCCAAGCACGGTATTCACCCAGACACGGTGTTTTAATTAATGATGAAAGGAATAATATCAGTAATTTCATAGGATCATTGTAGTACATGGTGTTGTTAGCAATGATTGGGGTTGGTCTTAGAGATTCTGAGGTGAGCTATCTCGTAACGACCCAAAGTTTTTCAATGGAAATTCTATTCTTATAATCAGGTCATAAAATCACACGAAAACACAACATAATGAACTACTAAGTGCTAAGTGACCTCTAAACATATGTTTTTCACTTCTATATTGGGAATTTTGAGAATCTGATATACATGTTTGTGTTCAAGATGATTATTGTAGTCTAATAAAATAATAATAATTTTTGGTGAATAGTATTATACCCTTATGAATAGAAACATACAAATATTAATAGTAATATGACCCTTATGAATAGCAAATCATCTAAAATAAGAGTAACCTTACCCATGAATAATTAAATGAAATTTAGACATATTAGAAAGTGACAATTTGACCTTAGTAAACGTTTTGGTATTTTTTAAGTCATAAATAATTAGTTATAATTAATTAATTAATTTACAATAAAAATAAATTTCTTAAAATTTGTTCATTAATTATCAAATCACTTTTTTATAGTTTCTAGATAATTTTTTAAGATCCTAGGTAATTTTTTGAAAGAACCATAAAATTAGTTTTACTTTTAAAAAATGTTTTTTTAAATAAATTATAATTTTAATTAAATATTAAATTAATAATATATAGATATTTTTTTGAAAATTGGATATCATTTTTTTGATTCTACACGTCGAAAAATGGTAGGGTATATTTTTGGGATTTTTCTAAGATACTTGAATTTTGGGTGAATAGTGAAATACTGTAATTTAAAAAAATAAGCTAATTATAATGTCATGTCTGATGTTTTGTTGATTTAATCCCACTTTGTTCAGGATCACATTATAAAATTACTATTCTCGATCATTCAGGACTCACTATTCTTTGTCTTAGGGGAAATTAATAAACTAATGAATTTTATATTAAGGAAACCCCTCTCCCCTCCACTAAAAAACCACCCTTCACACCCTCATTTATTCACACCTCTCAAGCTCCAAGACTTCCCTGAACTCTGCCAAAACATCCTCCCTAGGCCCTCTCCCACATTCAAGAGATGTTCTTCTCATCAAAAGACCAAGCCTATCTTTCTTAAGGATAATCTCATGAAGATGATTTAAGAGGTAATTTCTCTCCCTCATCTCATTTATTTTCCTTTCGAGTTCAAGTTCATTTATTGATCTCTCCCCACCTAGCATCATCTAAATGGTATTGTAAATCTAGTATTATACATCTAATGGAATTTTAGATGATAATGGGATGTTATATCATCCAACTCGCTTTCCCTCTTCCTTTTATTTTATTAAAGAGAACATTGTTCGTGAGATGTTAATTTTTCACCTTTGAGAACGACATGCTTTCTTCTTCCATTTCTACCTTAATATCTGGCAATGAAACCATTTTTATGGTTAAACCAAAAAATATTTATATATTATTTCCTATCTAAAGTTAAGGAAATAACCTATGGTCATATTAATAAGTGAAATGTTAAAAAAAAATTCTTTCTGATCGAAAAACCGCCCAAATAAACCCAAATAATCATCATTTAATTCTTATATAATGATTCATCCACATGGATATAATATGATTCATTATAAAATCATTAAATATCCTATAATATCATGAATAACATGTAATATCAGTTTTTTATATTTACCCATGTTCTACCCAGACTTAAATTTAAGAATACAATTGAACCACTCAAGAAAACCATAAAAAGAAACATTCCTGAATAATGTTTTTAAACTCTATAACGAATCCAAAGGCACATTAAATCACTTAATGAAACCATAATAAACCATATTAATGTAAAAAAGGTTCTGTATTTCAAATTAATGTATATAATGTCATTATACAGGACATTAAAGAGAAGGAATCATTCAGAAACAAGTTAAGGGGAAATTCTCGAACCCAACTTTCATCCTTCGGGTTCTCCCTCTTTCACTACTTTTTGATATGGTTACTCCAAAAAAATCATTGGTTAATCCTTATCTTTACTTTTCTAGGATATAAATGTTTGTCCCTGGTAATTATGGGAAACCAAATGTTTTCCAAAAGAACTCTTCTTTCAAGAACACACCTTTTACCTCTCATTATAGACTGACAGTTCTTGTAACATGTATGTTATTCCCTCATCATTTTTGGAACCCAATGTTTATTAATGTGTTATTATGAGATGAAACACATTTCTTTTTATGGGTTCATTATTTCCATTTATTTTATATGTTCATTGTGGCTTGAATGATAAATGATAATGTTATGATGTGACGGGTGCACCCATAATTATATAGCGCAATATAAATGTTTAAATGTGATGGGTGCGCCCGAAACTATACAGCGCACTAATGCATTGGGTAAAGTGATGAATCTCATGAGTAAATGTGAAATGATGTGTTAACAAGATGCTATCATGGTTCACATGTACGTGTGGTAGTTAACCACTAAGACATTATGTTTCATTTTTATGCAATGCCACATATCAAGTCTTATATTTATGATTCCTATCATGTTTATGATCATTTTCTCATGTTATGATTATGATCACCCCATGCTATATTGTTATTATCTATCCTATTACTTGGATTCTAGCTCAACCCTTTTTATGTATATATTCCGGAGGCTACATGTACTATGGAGAGGAAATGTTCCAATAAGAAGCTAGAGAAGAAGAAATTAAATAAATATTTATGCTTGATATTGTATTTGTTATCCATGGTCCTAGTTTTCCCAAGAAACTAGACCTATGGATCCTCTATGTGTAATAATTTTATGTTTTTTATCTTTAAAATGATTTAATAGTAATGTAATAAAAGTTTGGGTCGCTATAGTTGGTATCAGAGGCATGGTTTAGTTAATTTTGGAATTAGAATTAGTGAACCCTAGAGAAAACCTATAGCATGAGACTAAGTACAAAAATGCACATTATTAAATTTACAAAGGGATCCCATATATTATGATTTTAGTATAAATTGTTCAAATGAATAAGTTATGTATTCATGACTTGTTAACTTATGATTCTTCTATCATTTTCTATATTAGAAAATGGTGGGAACCAGGAGAAATCAAGCCGAAAACTCATGCAAGGGACAATGCAAATATTTCCCGAATGATATACCCAATGACTTGGGAGTTGGAGTTCAAAACTTCATGGTGATGCTTACCCAATTATCTCATGTTATGAACAATAAACATAATAATGGGGAACATCATACTTCACCAAATAGGGAGAAACTGGCTATCAAATGTTTCATGCGGCAATGACCACTGACCTTTAGTGGATCCTCTAAGCCACTGGTTGTTGAACAGTGGGTCAATTCCCTGGAGAACATCTTTTCTATGCTTCACTGTTCTAAGACAGAGAAGGTGACTATAGTAATTTATCGTCTAGATGGAGAAGCAGGTCAATGGTGGGCTTTGATTAAGAACACAAAGCCAATGGATTAAATTGAAGAGATCGAATGGGAAGAATTTAAGATAATGTATCTTAATAAGTAATTTCAAATAACACTTTGCACTAACATGGAGAGATAATTCTAAGAGCTCAAGAAAAAAGAAGGAGAATCTGTCACAATCTACGAAGCAAATTTCTCATGGCTTTCAAGATACGCTTCAGGTTTTGTTATCAACAATGATAGAAAAATTGATAGATTCTTTAGTAGATTAAAACCACACCTTCTAAAGGCTCTTGAAATTAGAGACTTTGGGTTTTATGAAGAATTTGATCAATGTGCCCTCGATGTAGATATGGAGTTTGTAGAATAGTCCCATGGCTATGTGGATAAGAAACGAAATATAGAGTTTCAAGATGGAAGATCTAATGGCAAATGTGGGAAGAAAACTCAATGACACACATTCCAAAAATGTAGGAAGTTGCACCATGGTAACTGCCTCAATGGGAGGAGGAAATGCTTCAAGTGAGGGAAAGAAGTACATCATGCTCAAGAGTGTCAAAAATTCATGAAAATGAAGGAGAATGTAGCTGATGAAAGGAGATAACCACTCATGGTTCAATGCTAAAACTATAGGGAGCTAGGGCACTATGAAAACCAGTGCACTAAACCATGAGTTCTCAAGGGTAATTAGCATCAGTAGCCACCAAATCCAAAGGAACAAGGGAAGGCTTAAGCCATCACTACTACGGAGGTGGAACATGATAATGAAGTCGTACAAGGTAAACTTCCTATTCATTCAAGAATGGATAAAGACTTATTTGATTCTGGTTCTACTTATTCCTTTATATCGTAAAAGTTTTATAGAACAATAGAATCGAATCCCTGAAACCGTGAAGTAGATATATATGTAAATAAACCAAGTGGTGAAATCATTTCAACCTAAGTGTTTGAATCTTATCCTATTGGAATATGTGGGAATATTCTTTCATCAAATATCATAATACGTCCCTTGGTGGAATTAGATGCTATAATGGTAATGGAATGACTCTCGTTATATAGATCACATTTCAACTTTCATGAAAAGGAAATATATTTTCATATTCTGAAACATCCCATACTCCTCTAAAAATTCAATGAAGATCATGAATCTCCTTTGAAAAATCCTTCAATGGTTTGGGTGTTGATTCCCTAGGAAGAATCATACCACGCCAAAATGGTAGAGTTTAATGAAAGTGGAATCCTTGAGGAAATTTCCATCGTGAGAGAATACGATGATGTATTTCCCGAAGAGTTTCCCGGAATTCCCATGAATCGTGTGGTAGAGTTCTCAACTGAACTCATACCCTGAGCTAATAATATCTCAAAGTGTCCCTATTGGATGGCTCCTATCGAACTGGAGGATTTAAGGAAGCAGATACAAGAAGATCTGTACAAAGGGTTCGTATTCCCCAGTGCATCACCTTGGGGTACACCTATTCTCTTTGTGAAGAAGAAGGAAGGAACAATGCGGCTGAGTATCGATTATCGGTAACTCAACAAGATCACCATAAAGAACAAGTATCCTCTCCCAACGATTGATGACGGGTTCGACCAGTTAAGAGTAGCTCAATACTTCTCAAAGGTGGATCTCCGTTTTGAATATCATCAGGTAAAGGTGAAAAAGGAAGATATTCAGAAGACTGCCTTCAAAACAAGGTATGGGAACTATGAGTTTTTGGTGATGCCCTTGGGCTTACTAATTCCCCTACAATCTTAATTTATTTTATGAATAGAGTCTTTAGACATTCCCTTGACAAATTTGTAGTAGTTTTTATCGATGATATTCTTATATACTCCAAGAGAAAGGTGGAACAAGAAGAATATCTAAGACTTGTGTAGGAAACATTGAGAAAGGATAAGTTGTACGCCAATTTCAGGAAGTGTGACTTTTGGATGAAGCAAGTAATTTTCTTGGGACATGTGATCACAAGTGAGGGAATTTATGTGGATCCTTCAAAATCCAAGGTGATTAAGGAATGGCCCAAGCCCTCTAGTGTCACAAAAATCTGTAGTTTTCTTGGATTAGCGGGGTACTACCGACATTTTTTGAGAAACTTCTCACAATTTTCAATCCTGCTAACTAAGTTAACAAGTAAAGGGGTAATGTATGTTTGGGAGGAAGAATGTGAGGGACTCTTCAAGGAGTTAAATATAAGTCTGATCACTACACTTGCACTCACACTACTGAAAAGTAGAGAAATTTTTGTGATATACAATGATGGTTCAAAGAAAGTCTTGGGTTGCATACTCATTCAAAATGGTAACGTGATCGCCTACGCCTCACGACAGTTGAAGATCCATGAGCAGAACTACCTGATGCATGATCTAGAGCTAGTAGCTGTGATTTTTTCCTTGAAAATCTGGAAACACTACCTTTATGGTGAAAAATGTGACATATTCACCGACCATAAGAGCCTAAAGTATTTATTCATAAAAAAGGATCTCAGCATGCTTCAAAGGAGATGGTTAGATATAATCAATGATTAATATTGATCTATTCACTATCATCATGGAAAGTATGACAAGGTAGTTGATGCTTTAAGCATAAATAATCCTGCCACTCTATCCATGATACGGATTGAGAAAGTCCTTATCATCTTGGATATGCAATGAATGGATTTTGAAATCATAAGGGCAGAGGATACATCCTACCTTTCCCAAATGATTGAACAACCATCCACCCAAGAGAGGATTAAAGAAGCAAAAAGGGATGATGTGGACATACAAAAGAGGGTGAATGCAGTAATGGAAGGGAAACTACCAGAGTTCCATATCGACGATGATGGTGTGATTCGGTTTGGAGTGCGGATTTTTGTGCCTTCATCACCTGGTATAAAGAAGGAGCTATTGGATAATGCACATATCTCAATATTCTCTATCCATCCTGGGAGTACCAAGATGTAGCGTAATCTATGAGAACACTTCTAGTGGGATAACATGAAGAAAAAGATTGTGGAATATATATCAAGGTGCTTGGTATGTCAGCAAGTTAATGTTGAGTGGAAAAAGTCCAATGTTATGATGCATCCATTGTCTATACCCTTGTTGAAATGGGAAAAGTTACTATGGACTTTTTCATGGGTCCCCCGAAGACATCAAAGGGAAATAATGTGATATGTGTTGTGTTTGACAGACTCACCAAGATTTCCCATTCTATCTATATTCGAGAAGATCTCTCCCTTGAAAAACTTGAAAAGATATATGTGAAGGATGTGGTGAGACTGCACAATGTTCCACTCTCAATTGTCTCTGACCGTGATCCAAGGTTGACATCTAAATTCTAGAGGATCCTTCAACATGATTTGAGTACTGAATTAAATTTCAGCAAGGCCTATCACCCCCAAACTGATGGCCAATCTGAAAAAACTATTCAGATGCTTGAAGATATTCTAAGAGAATTCTATCTATAATTCAATGTTGGATGGGATCAGAATCTACCATTGGTTGAGTTCTCACACAAAAATAGCTTCCACTCGAGTATTCAAGTGGCTCCATATGAAGCTCTAAATGTAAAGCGATGTAGAACTCCAACCTATTGGGATGAAGTTGGAGAAAGAAATCTACATGGACCTGATCGTGTTCAAGAGATGACATGGAAGGTTCAAGTCATCCAGAAAGACATCAAAGTTGCTCAAAGTCGGAAAAATAGCTATGCTGACAACTATCGAAGGGACTTGAAGATTGACGTTGGAGATAAATTCTTCTTTTGAATATCTCCATGGATGAGAGTCATGTGATTTGGGAAGAAAGTGAAGCTAATCCCATGGTATATTGTCCCCTTCGTGATCCTTGACCGCATTGAAGTCATGGCCTATTGTCTTGCACTTCCACCGAATATGGCTCAAGTTTGTGTTTTGTTTCATGTATTTCTACTGAGGAAGTATATACCAGAACCCTCACTTGTCTTAAACTCAGAGGTGGTGCAGCTAGAATATGATCTCTTCTATGAGGAGCAGCCAGAAAAGATTATGGATCGGAGAGATAAGGTTCTATGCAACAAAAAAACCCATCATGTTATAGTGTTTTGGAGGAACCATAAGTTTGAGGATGCAAATTGGGAACCATAAGAGGCCATGAAGGAGAAGTACCCTCACCTTTTTGTGTAAAGTGAAATTTCGGGGCCAAAATTTCTTTAAAGGGGGAAGAATTTAATGACCCAATGTTTTTCAATTGAAATTCCTTTCTTATAATAATGTCATAAAACCACATTAAAACACAACATAATGAACTACTATGTGCTAAGTGACCTAAAAACATAATTTTTTTACTTCTGTATAGGTAATTTTTAGAATATGACATACATGGTTTTGTTCAAGATGATTTTTTGAGTCTAATAAAACAAAAATTATTTTTGGTTAATAGTAACCTGCCCTTATGAATAGTTACATACACTTATGAATAGTAATATATCCCTTATAAATATTTAATCATTCAACATAAGAGTGACCATACCCATGAATAATTAAATAAAATTTAGACATCTTTGAAAGTGACAATATGACCTTAGTAAACGTATTGGTATTTTGTAAGTCATAAAGAATTAATTATAATTAATTAATTAATTTAAAACGAAAATTATTTTCTCAAAATGTGTTCATTAATTATTATATAAATGTTTTATAGTTTTTAGATAATTTTAGAAGACCCTAAGTAATTTTTGGAAGCACCATAAAATCAGTTTTAATTTTTAAAACTATTTTTGAAAGTAAATTCTGATATTAATTAAATATTAAATATATAATATTTAGAAAATTATTTTTGAAAAATTGACTTCATTTTTGGATTCTACACGACAAAAAATGGTAGGGGTAAATTTTTGGGATTTTTCTGAGATACTTGAATTTTTGATGAATAGTGAAATACTGTAATTTACAAAAATAAGCTAAATAAGCAAATTATAGAGTCATGTATGATGTTATGCTAATGTAAGCCCACATGGTTCGGTATCACATGACAATATTACTATTCTTGTTCATTCAGGACTCACTATTCTTTTTTGTAGGGGAAATTAATAAACTAATGAAATTTATATTAAGGATACCCCTCTCCCCTCCATTATAAAAACCACCCATCACGCCCTCATTTCCTCACAACTCTAAAGCTCCAAGAGTTCTCTAAACTCTTCCCAAACATCCTCCTTATCCCCTATCCCACGTTCAAGAGATTATGGTCTCATAAAAATACCAATCCTAGCTTCTTTAAGTAGAATCTCAAGAGGATGATTTAAGAGGTAATTTCTCTCCCTTTTCTCCTTTATTTTTCTTTCAAGTTAAAGTTCATTTATTAATCTCTCCCCACCCATATTAATATATATGGTATTGTAACTCCATTGAATAAATCTAATGTAATTTTATGATGCTAATGGGATATTATATCATCCATCCCACATTCCCTCTTCCTTTTATTTTATTATAGAGAACGTTGTTCGTGAGGTGTTGATTTATCACCTTCAAGAATGACATGCTTTCTTCTTCCATTTCTTCCTTCAAATATGGTCATGAAACCATTTTTATGGTTGAACCAGAATTTGTTATATGTATTATTTCCTATTATTTTCTTGAAATAACTTATGGCCGTATTACTAAGAGATAATTTAAAACAAGTTTGTTGTGATCAAAAAAACCACCCAAATTGACCCAAATAATCATCATATAATTCTTATCTAATGATTCATCCACATGGATATAGTATGATTAAATATAAGATCATTAAATATCCTATAATATCTTTAATAACGTTTAATATACTTCTATATATTTACCCATGTTCTACCCAAACTTCAATTTAAGAATACAAGTGAACCACTCAAGAAAACCATAAAAACAAGCATTCCCGAATAATGTTTTCAAACTCTATAACTCATCCAAAGGCACATAAAAAAACTTAATGATACCATAATGAACCATGTTAATGTTTAGAAGGTTATGGATTTATAATTAATTAATATAATGTCATTATACCGGACATTATAGAGAAGGAATCATTCGGATTGAAGGTATGTGAAAATTCTCGAACCCAACTTTCATCCTTCGGGTTCTCCCTCTTTCACTCTTTTTTGATATGGTTACTCCAAAAGAAATCATTGGTTCATCATTATCATTAATTTTTTGAGATATAAATGTTTTTCACTGGTATTTATGAGAAACCTAATTTTTTCTAAAACAACTCTTCTTTCAAGAACACACCTTTTACCTCTCATTCAAGATTATTGGTTCTTGTAACATGTATGTTATTCCCTCATTCTTTTGGGAACCCAATGTTTATGAATGTGTAATTATGAGACAAAACACATTACTTTTCATGTGTTCATTATGTTCATTTATGTTATATGTTAATTTATTCATTCATGATAAATTATAATGTTATGATGTGATGGGTGTGCTTGTAATTATATAGTGCAATATGAATGTTTAAATGTGATGGGTGAGCTCGGAATTATACAGTGCTCCAATGCATTGGGTAAAGTGATAAATCTCATGACTAAATGTGAAATGATGTGTGAACAAGATTCTATTTTGGTTCACAAGTATGTGTGGTAGTCAACCACTAAGACATGATGTTTCATTTTTATGAATTTCCACATTTAATGTCTTATATTTATGCTTCCTATCATGTTTATGTTCTTTTTACCAAGTTTTGATTATGATCACCCCAACCTATATTGTTATTATATATCTTCTTACTGGGATTCTTGCTCACCCCTTTTTATATATATCATCAGGTGGCTACATTTACTAAGGAGAGGAAAAATGCCAATAATAATCTAGAGAAGAATAAATTAAATAAATGTTTATGCTTGCTGTTATATTTAATATGTATAGTCCTAGTTTTCCCAAGACACTAAAAATTTGTATCCTCTATGTGTAATACTATTTTTTTATATTTAAAATTATGTAATAGTATTGTAAGAAAAGGTTGGGTCTCTATATATCATCAGTCTTTCCTTTTTTAAATTTTTTTCAAGTTTGGACCTCCTTCAATTCAGGTGTATTTCTTCCCCTTAATAGATTTTTACCCTATATATCTTTGATATGTTTCATAGATGTTTTTTATACATGTTTTAAACTCAAAATTTTTAGGTTTATTCATATATATTTTTAGTGTTTTGTGTAGCATATTGTAAGAATGCATTAATTAAATTTGATCTTAGGGCCTCCATTTCATTTATATTCTAATTAGGTTTTCCTCTATAACCCATGGCATATTGTTTGTGGGAATATGATGTTACACTCAACTCACTACTAACCCATGAAGGGTATAAATGCTCTAGTTAGTGAAATAGTAATATAAGAGGTAGTTTATCCTTGGGTTAGAGTTCAGAGTTGTAATATTCCAGAGTTTTGGTTAGGGAAAATCGTGTAATAATGTAAGAGAATATCAAGTTTGGCACATAGGATAGAAAACCCATTATTGGTTTGGTGGCCCACATAACCATACACCCAGATTATGAATACCAATTTGTTGACATGAAATAATGGCGCACCGGTTGTAGGGAACCAAATGTATATACATCATATTAGATATTATATTTTTACTCTCATATCCTCCTTGAGTCATCATCCAATATATTTTAATCAATCCAAGGTATGTATTTATAATATTTATGATTACACCATGATAATATCCAGGTAATATACTGATACTAGATTATGATGTTGATGAGTTTACTAATGTGGCCTTAGATCAAGGACTCATTCATGATTTGTTTCATTTAGGATATCGTAGAGTGTACTACCACCATTTGCGTATTTCATAGATCCACAATCAGTGGTTCAAAAAAAAAGATCATATATATTTTGGTATGTAGATAGAACCAACAAGTCTAGACTATGATATGTGTAGTATTATCATGATACTTGAGTTCCAATGATATATACCTCTTTGGTTTAATGGTGACCTAGACCCTTAGGATGTATAGGATTACTTTGAGTTGGTAGATCGAGTTTTTTGGCTTATTTTGGCCCCATAAAGTCAAATGTTTATGTCTTTGACATATATTCTTCATGGATATGTTGGGTGATGTAGGTGTCAAATCACTCGAACTCATGTTGAGGTGACACTCTCATTGACCGACTTCTAGTTATTTCTATACAAAGCTTATTACCTTAGGATTTTATGCACTATATATATAATATATTATTAATATGAAGGTGGATTATATATTAGTAGATAATTTCTCCTTGAGGTTTACTAACCTCACGTATTACTCTCTTGATATACCGTTGACTTGATACATCTAGGTACTCTAAATTTTAGCAGGGCCTTCATAGAGACATTTTTATTAGTGAGGTATCCTTATGAATTACAACTAAAGTTATAGTTTCAGATATAGGGTTGGTCACAAATAATTTATGAGTATAGGAACATCACATAAAAATAGACAACAATTGTCATCATAGGGATAATCTATTTATTATAGCTAATTGGTATCAGTTTTCTAGGTCTCGGTGCATGAGGAATACTCAAGCCTAGAGTAAGACATAAATAGATATGGAATATGATTCATGTAGAGGATCTAGTCATCCTAATTAATGATGATTCCATGTATTTTAAGGGTTTAGTCATAGTGAAACATTTATTGTAAAGATATTTTTCATTATTTTTACTATAAAAACATTTTAAATATAAAACAATATTGAATGGCCCAGTTTATTTGGAAGATAGGGTACATAATTCATATACATGAATATAAAAATTCATTATTTGAATATCTCTAATGATAAGATATATACCATTGTTCTTCTAAAACATTTGGGGATAACCTAGGGAATACATTGAAAAAGAGGTGTCATCTTAAAAACTAATAATAGAATAGAAATAATATGAAATCATAATGTGTGAGTCAAAATAATAACATGATATCATAAAATGGGAAGGATCTTGAGTAATATCATAGGGTTATAGTATATGGAATGTGGAATCATAAAATCATTGAATGAAATTTAATGTCATAGAAACACAAAACATAGCATAATCAAAAGTCATGTTTATCATCCAAGATAAAATCATTTTGTAGATAGAGTCACAAACTAGATGTTGTTTACTCCATTATCCCATAAATAATGTCTCAAAAGAAAATGTTTTACCCAGCGTGTGGGAGTGGGAACAACCATCATAAAATTTTCAAGATTATATTTGAAAAAAAATGAAATAAATCATAAGGCGTAAATATATTAATTCCCCAAATAAATAAATGGGCAGTATAACCTTTCCTCATATCATAATCAATGGAAATTTCATAATGAATAATTTTTAAAAATAAACATAAGATATGAATAACCCCATCAGAAAAGGTATACTAATCTGGGTATATATTTGTGATATAAATTTATATATAGTATATATATTAATTCCATTAAAATAAAGAGACAGATATGATGAGTTAGAGATAAAAAGGTCTTAACCATATGAAAAGGGTGGCTAGGAGAGATGTCATACCTTCAGTCTGACTTTTCTTGTATGTAATTTATCATCATGAATAATAATGTAATGTTAATTATATAATATCATAATTAATATTTTCATGATTAATATTAATTTTTTATTTATTATCATGTTATATAAAATTAATTATGTTCCCATAAGAGGTTTTTATGATATTTGACGAATATGTCCACAATAACATTGGTTGGATGACTGTGGTTAATGAGAGCATTAATCCATCAACATAAAAATAAGAATCACATCATATTTATTAGTTTTTTTACATAAATTATATTTTTAAAAACAACAATTAAGTATGGTTATCATAAATGAGCTACCTTATAATCAAAGTGATTGTATTATATCCATACGTATAATAAAAATTTCGATTTTCAATAATCATTATGGAAAGTAGATAATTATTATATTATATTTATGAAAATATAAGTATATCATAATTATCATTTTTTTCTTTAAAAAACTTATATATAGTATTTGTGTGACGTGTTCATGAAAAATAAAGCACATCACTTCATGGGGGAGGTAATCTACATGTATTCACGAATGACTTTATCATTTTTTCAAACAATAGAATAGTAAAAAATTAGATTATATATCATTTAAAATTGTTATAAATATTCCATGAATATCATTTATATATATATATATATATATTCTGTATATCATTAAATCCTTTTGTGATCATGTGTAATGGAAACCGAATTACATTGGTTTGTGAGGTGGTAGACCATCATTGATAGAATGACATCTTTGTATCGCATTTAATTGAAGAGGGTATCGATATAGGTCATTCCATTAAAAAAATAACATAAAAAATATGGAAGATTATGATGTTATGTCTTCTATGTGGTAAGATACTATATTAAGGACGTTGAATAAGATTTAAAACTAAAAATAATTGTTATATGTTATACCTTTTCATCATACAATGTTCATTACATGTATGCTTAATAAATCTATGGTTGGTATTAATTCTGAAATAAGTCTTCTTAAATGTGAGGAGGAATGGTAGAATTAATTTATGAGAAGTCTTATAGATTAAAATTATATTTATGTTTGAATAAATGAGGATATGAGGCACCCTTTTATAAGCTAGTGGATAGAAACTGCTATAATTACTTAAAAAATGAAATTAATAAAATAATATTTTCCCAAAACAGATAAATAATAATATAATTTGAAATTTGATTTAGTATGGTTTTAAATACTATCATAAATTAAATTTTTTACATGTTTATATTAGTTTATTACTCTTATATATTTTTTAACCGGTTGTACCCCTTTTTGAAAACTACCCTAATATGATTTTGTTTACAATTTAGGGATACTTATTATTACTATAGAAGGAAAATAGTATAATAAATGAAAAATAATAAATATTTTGAAAGATATTAGAATAAAGATTCATATTCATCTATTTTTATAAATATAAATAATTTAATAAAATATTATTTAGCTTAATATAACATTAATGTTATTTTTTGACCTATTTATTTAATTTGACATTAAAAACATCTTTAAAGGAATTTAATTTAATATAATCCACAAATACTCTAAAATAAGTTATTTTCATATATAAATAGTCATGGGATACAATAATACATTCATATTATATAACTTTTAACATTTTGTAAATCATTTATTTATATTAGATTGAAGAAATATTGGGTAATTTATATGTAATCATTTAAAGGAATTATTTCATCCTTAAAAATTAAGATAGAATTACCATGATAAAAATTAATTTATCCTTAAAATTTTTATTTAAAATCTATAATAATTTTTTATTATCCATGTCCTAAAATGTTATAAAAATTAAAAGCAAGAAAGTGACATTTTTGACATTATATTTTTCACAAATAAAGTAAAGGATGAATTCAAGGATAATATAAAATGACTTATTTTCAAACACTGATGTAAATTTATAAACTAAAATCATAAAATTAGAGAAACTCTTGTTTTAGGAATATTTTATAGTACTTATCATGTTAATTTGTGACCAAAATTACATAAATTTACCCTAACATTGGTTATAATTATTTAATGTGGTTAATATTCATAATGACCAAAAAAATTAACTATATATAGATTTTTTACCTCCTAATTCCAAATATGAAATCCAAATTTCATGTTTCTATTTCTCACTATGGAAGATATTAATTTAATATTAAAACACAAAATCAAATGGCACAAAAATTTCATAAAAATGAATTTTAAAGTATAGAAACAATTTTTTAAATTAAACATTAAAATTGATTAAAAATAAATACAATTTATTATTTATAATATAATTAATATATTATTAATTTATTTTTTTTAATTAATCTTTGTAAATTCTTGAATCAAAAATTAAATTTTCATAAAAAATAATATTTTTCACAATTCACATTAAAGTCAATATTTTTATAAAAAACAAAAAAAATCAAACCAAGATTATTTTCACACTCAATTCCCAAAAAGTTTATCATTTGTATCAAAAATAATAATTTCAAAAACCTTAATTGTAATATTTGATCAAAATAATCAATAATAACCATTTTTATAAAAATATATTTCGAAAGAATAAAATGAATATATTAAAATTGGGTAATTATTTATTATGAATTTATCAATACATGTATACTATGTAGGAACCCAACATATATTTCATAATGTAGTAAATCCTATTAATGATATCCAATGTGTTTTCTTGATTATAATGATCATATTTAAATAATAATACTTCATTTTTCCTTTACGCTCCTTGTCGTGTGTCATATACATTTTTTAAAAATTCATTTTATTTAAAATCGTGGGATGTTAAATAGGTCACAGGGAATGCAATTTTCAAAAATGAAATGTAAATGAATGTATAAAATTAGTAGATATACCATCACAATAGAGGTAGAACCATGATCAAGGATCTCTTATTCATTACCAAAAAGGACTCTGTGGTGTCCATGCTAATACAGGACAAGGTGGATCTGAAAGGGAAGAGATACACGTGGAGGATAACACAATGAGCTAATCCCACCTCCACCACTTGGTGTGCCACTCTAGGTTTAGATGGCTGGTGTTTGAGTGCATGGGTCGTTTCCTACTATGGATGGATATGATGAGGCTACACATGAGACGATTCCATGTATGATCGGTGTTTCTTATACCTTATCTCCAATACTTGTAGACATAGACATTAGTTAGTCATTTATATTGATATCCATTATATTATATCTATAACATACAATTTTTTATTTATCCCATCAATTATTACCAGTGGTATTTACAGTTATGATACTACTATAAAATACATTTTCTAGTAGTGTTAGTATTCATTTGGTGGATATATTTTTTCATTGGAACTATTCGTCATTATGATAAAATCATAATACATCAACTTAGGTCTGGAATGGTTGTTCATGATGCATGCTTTGATTGACTAGCATTGTAGGAGAGTAAGATTCCTCTAAAAATATGTGAAGAGAATCTCCTTCATAGGATATAGATATCTTATGGCTATGTGGGTAGTAATTGTATGTTGGAAGTTGAAACATATCAGGCCTCAATTTTTAACTTTATACCATAATGCAGTAATCTCTTTTTGAATAATGATTCTAGAAGTAATGGATTAATTTATAGATATATTTAAAAATAGGTTATTAAAATACTTCAACATTGGGATATTTATATCGACATTAACATGCACCCTAGGAATTCATGGATGTTTTATAGTGAATAACAGATGGTCCCCAAAGAGATATGAGATATTAATATGTAGTTATAAAAATACTAAGTGAAAGGTGTTATCAGACCTAGTGTGTCCCCCTAGGTATCCTTAGTGTTGTTCATAAAAAATGAATATAGAAATTTGAGCCTTTTGTTGACTATTGACACATGAATTAGGTAATCCTCAAGAACAAGTACCCTTTATCAATGATTTATGACCTTTATGGACATTTTAAATGTGATAGTTGGTTTTCAAATATCAATATCGGATTTAGATACCATTATTTTATGGGTACATGAGGATGATATTATAATGAAAACATTCTGACATCTCTAGAAACACTGTGAGTTCCTGATAATTCTTTTCTTCATGAAAAATTTTCTAACTATGCTCATGGATCTTATGAACTATATCTTCATGTAATACTTGGACTGATTCATAGTTCTCTCCAGCAATGTCATTCCAATATAATTTACATTATAGGATTAAAATGAAAAGATTTTTAGGATTTTCCTAGACTTAATCTAAGACCACCTGATTAATGGTACTCTCTAAAAGTGTCAATTTAGAATCTATGAGGTTTGATTTCTTGGGAATTTCAGCCATGTTAATATTTTAATTATTGATACAATGATGATTGGTGTAGTTCTTTTTTTAGAACCACCCATGAATAAGTAATAAGTGCATAGTTTTCTTGATTTGGCTGGGTACCGAAAAATCGTCATTGAATAATTTTCCAAAGTAAAACCCATATTGAATATCATCACATTGAATGGGAAACTATTTGTGTAGACTTTCCAAAGATATATATCTATATAATAGTTGAGGTGGTGGTTGAAAAGTACTCTTATACTTGGACTACATGAGGAGGATGTTGAGTATGCGGTATTTTTTGATAGATTTTTAGTTGGGATTGATTACAAATTGTGGAATATTTAGGATGTGATCACTTATGGGTTAATTTAGTTGTTGACCCATAAGTATAATTTTATGTCACACAACATAGATTTTATATCTATTTTCTTCACCATAATGATGTTAAGGAATTATTTTCTCTGCGATTATTCTGTTGTTTACTCAAACCACTAAAGAATGAGGAACAAGTTCAGTTAGAGATATCTCAACAAATGATAGAGTCATTGGTTATAGTTTCTATAGGAATATTAGATAGAAATATTCTATATTCAATCAGAGGGAAAGATAATGGTAGATTCCCTTGGTAAGAAATCTTATTCACACTTTCTAGATGTGACATCTGAGTGGTTGTATTTGTTGATGTTGACACTGGTGGAGGATAGGGGTGTTGATTTTCAATATTACATTGTAGATACACAAACTATTCCTAATCATGTGATATACTAACTTTTCTGATATATCAATTTTGAGTTTTTATATGAATAGATATCCTCATAAGATACCCAAATGTATATTTCGAATAAGCATTGTATGTCTACCATTTTCTGGGATATCTAGTAGTAACGATCACATTGCATGAAGATATGCTTAGAGAGTTTTATACCTCCAACTTAGTTGTATATATGGTTTTGTAAAATATATAACCAGAAAATCATCATCAGTTTTGTTGGACTTTCATTGGTGGAGAATTTCCATGTTGGTCTTATGATGCCTCACATGTCAAATGGTAAAGGATGAACATCAAAATAAAACGATATTCACTCCACCAATTCATATATTATATTGTAAATTGGATCGTCTAACAATGGATTTTGTAAAGGATCAACCATGTATTACAAGTTTCCATGACACACTCTAGGTGATTATTGAGAAACTCTCTATTCCATCACATATTCATTCTATCCGGGAGAATAGTTCAGTCATGATTCTGTGGAAATTTTACTTCTCAGTTGTCATCCAACATAATAGGGAACTCATAATGATATTATCCAACTATGATAAACCTTTATGTTCACAATTGTGGATGTGTTTCTAGGTGATTTCATGGACTTAATTATAGATGATCACATTGTTTCACCGCTAGATAGATGGTAAAACAATGTGGACTATCCCTATATTAGAGGATATAAAAATATTCATGTATTAGAGTTATTAAAATATGATAGGAATAATTAAAATTAGTAGATTTCTTTATAATAACATCTATTATTCTACTATTGGCATGCAACATTTCAATGACTTTTATAGGAAGCCTGAAAGGTCACCCTTATATTGGACTATGATTGATGAGACATATCTTGTTTGGATAAATATATTTTTTGAAACAATATATAATGTTTAAGTGATCCCTTAGAGTTTTATAATTTCCTATGACTAAGAGAAATCTTACACAGTTCTATATCTTATCCCTTTGGTGTTTGACTAGGGAGATGATGTATTTTAAGAGTCACCCCTTGAATAGGACTATTATATTTATTGGGGAACCAAGATATCCATGAGGGTCATCAGATTATTTGAGGTCCAGTAGAGGGTTGGTGTGGTGGATTATAGATTTTACATTCCCCCATAGTTAGATTGAGTGAATCACATATTCCTTTTATCATATTTTAATATGTATGTTCACGAAAAAATGCATGCTATTTAATAGGGTGAACTTCACATTGAGGATGTATCAACCTTCACAAAGTACCTAATAGTGAATGAGGACCGATGAGAGAGGATCCTATGTAGAGGAAATATTCTTTTGGTTAGTGTTAATTGGTGTTATGGGAGTGTGCAGTAGAGCTGGTATAATTATTAGATCCATATGTGTCCTTAGAAACCCCACCTCTTTTCATATCATGTGACTTATTCAGTAAAACTCCTTGAGGTCGGGTAGAATATAATGACATGAATTATTGTAGTTTGATCCTTTGAATATAAATATATATATTAATTTTCCTTTCATTCTTCATTGTGTTTTGGTTTCTCTATACAATGGATTTAATATATTAAAGAATATAATGTATTTTAATGTATGTAATTTATTATTTTCAAAATAATGTGTTTTCCTACTTGTATATCCCATATGGATTATGCAGGGAGACTGAGAGGGTGGATAAATTAGTGCTCCTAACAATATAATAAATATTAATTTCGTCTAAATTACCCCTCTTACCCTTGAACCTCTTCAATGGTTAAGGGGAATGGATCAGATATGTACTCTCTATATTTTAATATATAAATGATAAAAGATATATAAATACAAATTGATTTTTATAATGTTTGGAAAAAATACCTACTTCTTATTAAGATCAACATCTGGTCCATTGATGTATTAATAGTGCACAAAAATATTTTGTGATTAAAAACTAAAAATAGTGTCATAAAGTGTTGGGATAAAATGTAAAATATTCTTAAGTCAATGTTATTATTTATATAGGTAACACAAGTCTTCAATGGTATTGTTTATACTGTAACCACAAGTCCATCAAATATAATAAATAATGTTTCCAAACACTATACCTTTTACTCCCCAACATGTATTTTCATCAACTTAATAATATTATTACTTTTTTGATGGTATTAAAATTATACTATATCAATAAAATTATATGAACATCATCCATAAAATCTTTTATAAGTGTAATATTAAACATCCACATCTACTCACATCATTCTCATAATAAAAAACTGAAAAATTTATCAATACATTTCAATTTAACACCATTATTAATTTATCAAATGATCAAGTAGATACTCCTTTTATGATAATGTTCCAAGACTCAATTTTTTGTTCATGTGGTGCATTAAAATTCCTTTAATATTCTATTTATGAAAATTTCGTACAAACCATCAAGCCAAATCCACATCATGCATGTGTTTCATGGCATCTAAAACACAAATACATTACCATATGTTCTTTGTTTTTATTTTGTGATATATTAATTTATGTTTTGGGTTTCCAACTATTAATCCATAATTTTTCTATGTTCCAATGTTTTTTTAGATTCGGTTATCATATTCTGTTTTACATGTTCTTCCCATTGATAATCTAATGCAAGCATGCATGCATGCATAAAACACAATCCACTTCCTTGTGAACAAACCCAAATGGGTGTGCAGTATTTTTGTTCATCCTTCTCATGATTCCATTACACACACACTATCCACACCCAATAGATGTGTTATTTAGTTTTCATTCAATGCTTATGTTTTATGTATGTGCACATTAACACAATATTCAGTTTTTCACAATCAAATATGCACTCTCTTTCAACGTGAAAAACAGCATCACACAAGTTCATCTTAAAAATAATATATCCTCATGTATTTTCAACAATTGATAGATTCATGAAAATATGTGTAGTTGAGAACAATTATTCTTCACAAGACATAATGTATGTATACACCTTCATGTGTGTTCTTATTGTCTTTGTGGATGTTAGGGATACAATGTGTATCATGCTAAATGAAAGTGGTTTTCTAAACTAGTTCATCATGTATAACATTGTGTGTTTCTACACAAGTTTATGGAATATGATATTATTTTCCTTTATAAAATAAGGGTTTGTGTGGGAAGTCTTATCTCTTTGAAAACCAATGGATTGTGGTTACCCTGAAAAATGAGAGCTCTCTCAAATAAAATCAGACTTCCCTCCACTCGGCTCGTTTATATTAATAGTTTATGAAAACAACAACTCTCTTCTGAGTATTATGTCATGTCGAATAAAATTGATGAATCAAAGACCTATTTCCATACCAAAAAAATTCATATGGTGAATAAATTTTTCAAATGAACAATTCAATATCATTGGATGATGCTGAGATTTAGGGTTTCATTATATAACTTCTTATTCTTCATTCTACAAAAAACTATTTCATCTTCATGTGAATGTAATCATGATTGTGTGAAACAGATCACTAGAGCTTCTATTTTCATTCATCAAAATTTCATTCATAGAATTATAGAATTCATGGAAAATATAGTTGCATTAATGATATCGATACAAATGAATGAGAATCATTATATCAGTATCATTATAGAAGATGGATTGATGAACTATTATCAGATGTTTTTCCTGAGTTTGTGTATATTTAAATGCATTAACATGAGTCAATGAAAAAGAAAACCATTTAATGTGATTTTTCTTTCATGATCCACCACATTGTGTTGCTTATTTTTTCTACAACATTAAAATGGAATTTGACAAGTTACCAGTTCTCTGCATCACACATATATTTCACCTTATAAACTTATTGTGGTCTATTATCTAGAACATGTTACATCCTATTTGAAATAGCCATGGTGGATTTACACCAACACTCAACTGAAATGCATACCCTCACGGGAATTTTCCCATCGATACATGCGGGTGTGAACCATGAACCCACCTAAAATTTTTACCTGCACATGTCCCATGTGTGCCCTGTGCATGGTTTTCTACTACACTTCATCCATGTAATCTTCATATAATACGAACTCCCATGTTGTTGACCCCTTTATTTCCCAAATAGATCATGAGGGATAGACTTAGTGTCTCACATGGTCTGCCCCATAATTTTTAGCAAGTCAACCTTATAAATTATATATAATAATTTAAATATCAAATGAAATACCCCATTTCTCAATTAAAATTTCAATCAAACCTTTTTTCATTCTCTTCTTGAAAAATAACTTTGTGCATGGTCATTATAAATGTATTATGAAATTATCCCCATCATCCTAAATAAAGGGGTTATCATGATCTTTAATTGAATTAATAAATGTGAGAACACCATATCAGATGTATTGAATCATTAAATATTAGTTCATCAATCTTCATAGATTGAAGGATAATTTTTTATGTGACAAAAGATTTTGTTATATGAATCCATAACAATTATCCTGGAATCATCACCAATCATGGAGAATTATCATACCAAATGAAAATAAATGATTCAAAAAAAAATCTAATTACAGAACCATGTCAAACAAAGATAATTTTCCAAGTAAATGATATCTAGGAAATACTTAACAATTATCTAAGAAAAAAAATCAACATTATTCATTATTTCATAAACTCATTCCATCATTCTCATTCTATGATTATGTACATGTCATATCGTAAATTATTTTGAAATTTATCTTTCCAAGATTAATCCTTAATCATAGAGTACTTCATCATATGTTCACATTTAATTCTTTGTTATATATTTTTTTTAAAATACTTCCATACTATGTAACCATCCACCCAATCATTTAAATATCCTCCTTCAAAATTGTTTTCAATACCATTTCCTAAAATTCATTGTACCTTATCCCACATATTTATAATAAATTAAATAGATTAATGAAGGGTTTTTTTAATTATTTCATATAATTTAAAAATTACATATCATTTTTGTAAATGAAGTGTGGTACCACATGGTTTTCTTCGTAGAGATCCATTAGTTGGTTTTCACTATGTCTATATGGGGAAGACCAATATAGAAAATAATATATATATATATATATATAAACAATGTTGTCTATGTTGTCTATTAAAAACCATGCATGTGATATTAAGGGCATTACATATTTATTTTTCAAATAGTGGGATGTGTAAAATACATTAATCAAAAATATATATTTCTATACACTTCAACAACCACATCATAAATATCAAGTTAAAAACTTATTTACTCCCCCATTATATGAGATTATTCATTAGTAAAAACTCCCCCTTGATAAACATAGATGAAAAATAAATGCAAGGGAATGAAGTATAATTGGGTTTACATTATATTTATCTTCCTTATTGATGTCAAGAATTTATATATATGCATGAAATAAGACATCATATCATCTCATTTATGCTAATCCCCCTCAAGGGATGAACTCCCTTCCATAATTTCATCAGATAGTCTTCTATCTATTCATATTTAGGATCCACCATTTTGGAACAAACGTCATTTTTTTATCTTGAACAATTATTCCAACATTTTTCATTCACATTGTTCATTCATTTTTCATTTTGAGAACAGAATAAAATCTAAATCACCCACATTGTGAACTAAAATTCAACATTGGAATAAGGGAATACATGGGAACACTTTTGAATTTCTTAATAAGTGAAACTTGTCAAATAATTTACTCTCAACCCAAATACACTTTTTATTGTAGTTCAAAAGTTTATGTCACTCCATATTCTAGTGTCTCTTTAACATTTTTCATCTTAATTAATCTTATAGTATATATACATTACATCCATTCAACGTTATATTCTATGGACTATTTATCTTCAAATTTTCCAGTAGTGAGATAGCGTCTGCTAATTCTTGTTTTTATATAATTAGTATCTTCTTTGGATCAGGTTGAATAGTCATTTAATTTGTTACATTATTTCTAAATATAATTTCACCTTCCACACAATACTTATGAGAAATATGTGTTTTTATTTTTTATAACCTTTCATTATATATGAATTATTTTATATGTAAAATAATAAATTTCACTTTTCACTTTTTCTCTAGCGGATGCTTCATCCTCATGATTTTTCATTTCACTAGTACTTTTCAATTTCTCTGAAAAAATAATTGATAATTTCTTCTTAAAAAATTCTATTCTAGAACAGAAATATGGGTTTTAAAATGTTTTTGAGTTTCTATTCTTCAGTAACATATCCATGTATTCATTAGGAATGTATTTATTAAATTTCATTCTCTTTTTTCTCTCTAAGATTGTTTCACTTCATAAATTTAGCTTCATTAAATTGATTTCCTTTGACTATATGTAGTGGTCAGTGGTATAACCTATCGTATCGCAGTAGAATAATATTTTATTTTTTGACATGAAATTTCTAGATTCCCAAATTTCATGAATCTTGGGTGTATCTTACTTCCCTATTTTCCAGACTATCAACTTTTTTTTATTCCCTAAGGAATACTTTCCTACTTTTTATCAACTATATTTGTTGTTCCATTTTCTTATATTCATCATATAGATTGTTCTTTGTTGGTATATACCAAAAATATTTGTAACAATGACTTGTTCTGTTGCAAATATCAATAAATTCTTTAAGGTATCCAAATCTGTTCTTCATAGGCATATTCTTCTTCATCTATTTATTTAGTTGAGTTTAATATTTTTCTTTATTTCATCACATCTACATCCCCATTAATGCTGACAGTATATAATTTTCATATACTAACTCATTATTCCAACAGTCAGTTCAATGATTCCCAAATTTATATATCATTAATAATATCAATAACATCTCACTCATTTAATTGTAGTACCAATCTAACAATATTTCAATCCTTTTTATTTTTGGATTTTTATTTAATTCTTTGGAGTGATATCTTAAGTGTTATTTTTATTGATATTTATAGTATCCACCCTTAGTGTTTTGGTGAATTTATCAATATTTTTATCAACCTATGACTTCACAAATTTTATCATTGAACCATATTTCGAAAATGATACTACATTAGTAGAAATTGAATTAATTGGATAATGAAATACATTCTTCCAAGGGATTGTATATTGTTGTTGAATAATTGAATTATATTTCTTATTCAGAAAAATATGAGTCTTTTTAAATATATAGGCCTCATTAATAGTTTTTATAGGAAAATCCATTTTGAGGTATGACTCTATTCATAATTTTGGGTGGTAGAATTCTTATTCTCAGCAACTTAACAAATTATACCATGTCTGTTCTTCAAATTTCACAATTAAAAATCTACTTCTATACATATAATACTAAATTAAACCTTCTCATTATAAATTGATTTCATCTATCCTTCCCATTAACATATAATTTTATTATATTGATCTTCAGGATATATTTAACCATTATTCAAGGAGGTAATAAGGTCTTTTATTATTCTTTCTTAGACTTCCAATATTGCATCCTTTTCACAAATAGTGAATTTATGTAATTTTTTGGGATCACAAATCTTTTAAATATTTTATTCCTAAAACATGGTATTTTCTTAAACTAAAATGTAATGATCAATGACTTTACAATTTTTTCTTTATGATGAGAATCTCTGATATTCATAGAAACATTTAACAATGTTTCAAGGTCATGTATTACATCATGAAAAACATATTTACTGATGTTGATTTTATTAAAATTCAATTTCAATTAATCTTTAATTACCAAAATCCTTCCATTGAAATAAACCACAACTTTTTCATTTTCTTCAATATGGTATGTGAGATAATTCTACCTTTTTACTTTCAATCAAATGTATCCTCCTATATAATTTTTTATTCTTCATATAGTTCTATTTCATTAAAAAAACATTCAATGAACAAATACATGTATGAATTAACCTTTTTGGGAAGATTCGTCATATGTCTTTCCAATTAAGACTATAATACTTCAATAATTTTGGTATTCTTATCATCGACCTTCTCTCCCCAGAATTAGATATCAGAAGGACCATTGTAAACTAATTTGATATAATATCATTGATCTATATTGTCTTCCTTTATAATTTTATGAGTCAAATTACTTCCCTCCACATCCCAGTTTTTTGGATATTCGAAGATTTATTTATGGTTTCTTAAAAGTGGTGGATATTATAATTTTCAAAAGTGGTATATCATGATCAAATTACAATACACACAATATATAATGTTTTATTATATTTTTTAAAAAATTGATCCAATAATATCTATATTTATTCTTTCATACCACTTATAGATCGCAGATGGATCATGTACGCACACTGAGAGGGGGTGAATTAGTGTACCTATATTGTTACCAATTTTTAATCTATATTCCACTAGACCCACTTACTCTCGAACCACATCCCAGGTTGAGTGAGATGGATCTAATATGAAATCTCTATATTATAAAATATAGAATAAGAATGAGATATCATCACAGAAATATTTAAACAAGGTTAAGAACAATGACCTACTCTATACAATGGTCAACCTATAGTTATTTTATAGATTCCCTATTCATAGTATTTTTTAGTGATTAAAAATGCCAAAAAATTTCATTTAATTTTTATTATGAAAAGATTTGTTACACTAAGTTAGTATTATTAATTATGAAAGTAACAACACTTTATAATGAAATTTTTTAAATGGGCACCCCCATTCATTCCGATATATTTATTGAAGTTTATGAACAATATCTCTTTTATAACACTAGATGTATTTATATCTACGTAATAATATTATTCCTCTATTAGTGTTATTTGTCTACCACCAAATCAAAAATATTATTAAATTTTTAGACTTGTAATATTCAATAAGTTGAATATGAAACTCCCACATTAACTCACTAAATTCTACGAATATACAACTACTGAATTTACCAATACATTACTAGTTGATTTGTTCATTAATTTATAATATTCTCAGGTAGATAACCATTTTGTGATGATTTTCCTTGCCTCAATTACGTGTTAATGTGTTTGAAACGCTCTTATCTAATACTCTATGAAAAAATTATTTCACATCATCAAATAAATTCCAGTTTATATATGTGTTTCATGGAATCCAAAAAACTAAAACATTTAATTATAATATTTATTATTATTATAAGTTCTATTAAAAAAAATTTACCTCAGTATAAATCCATCAAGAATAAAAGATACATAGTTTTTTATCATTGGTTCTTGTATATATTGTCATATGTTCATGACATTGATAATCATATTCATGCATAAAAGCAAGGAACACCATCCACATCTTTGTGAACAAAACAGAATGGATGTTTACTATTATTGTTCTTCAATATCAATATTCCATAACGCACACTACCCACATGCACTACCCATGTTCCAATGTTTTTATTGAATTAATGTTTGTAATTAATGGGAAAAAAATAGAAAAAGTTCACTTTGGGAACACTATAATATAAACACTCGACCCACTGCAAAACAACCTTCACAAAATTTCTTCTTCAGACAGAATGTATCATCATGAAATTTTACCAAATAAGGGATTCCCAAAAATCCATGTTGGTGAGACCTCTTCCCGATAATGTGACAGAGTGTAAGTGTACACTTTGTAGTGGTATCCTTATCCTTCTCATAATAATATGTTTCATGGAAGGCCTTATCTATTTGTGAACCATAAGATCTTTATTGCTATATTTTATATGGAAAATGAAATCTCTCTCGACTGGTAGCACACAACTATCCACTAGGTCCATTTACATTTATTGACTTGGAAAACACTGCCTCTCTTCTATGTCCAATAAAATCATCGAGCCATGAAATAATTTCAATATCAATAATTATTTTTTGAATAAATTTCCGAACATTGGTTTAATTATATTTAGAATATGTCAAGATTCTAGGGATCATATTGTAACTTTTTATTTTTTGTTTTTCATCACATGATAAAATCCTAATAGGCATGCAATAACAATTTCATGAAACATCCCTCTGGTTCAATAGTTTTTGTTCAAACAATATATGTTTTTAAATTATGGAAAGTATGCAAATCATAGTTTCATAAGTGATTTCTAAGAGATCTAATGAGCCTCATATTATCAGTATCACCACATTTGAGGGACATTTCTCAATCATAGGATATTTTTGCAAGGTAAAATGTAATGAAATGATATAAATTTTATTGATGAATAAGATGGAAACCACATGTGGTTAGTCAGTCTAAATCATTCATATCATGGGACATATGTTACATCCTACTTTTAAATGACACATGAATAGACAGAACATCACCACATACCACATCAATTTATCCTTCTTTTTTATGATTTTTATTATCTAGGTCATTTTGTATCCTCCATATGATAGCCATGTGAAATAATAACTCTCACTCCACTACACTACATGCCACCACATAAATCATAAAATTGAAACATTCATGAACGCATAATGCACCAACATACACATTAGGCCTATACATGGACCATGATTACCTTATACGGGTTTGTAAATTACACATCCTCCAATCATGGTGCCTATAGTAGGCACACATATGGGGTTAATATATTTTGTTATTGAGTGTTGATGAGGGCTATACTTTGTAGATCACATGGGTAGGCCTATCTTTTTTTACTAATTCTGCCATATAAATTACTCATAATAATCAAAGTATCAAATGAAATACCATCTAAATCCACATAAATTCCACTCTAACCATTCAACATTCTATTGATAAAAAATAATATTTCACATTGAATTCATAAATTTTGTGTTGAATTATCCACATCATCATGATAATGAAAATTTTAATTTTCTTCAAATGAAGTAAAAAATGTGAAAAATCCTTATCAAGTGTCCTCAATCATTAAATATTTTTTCACCAATCATCAAAATTACAAGAAGAATTTTCCTAGCTAAAAATCCAATTAGATTAGATTAATCCATGTTAATTCTATAGTTATCATCAACAATCCTAGATAATTTTCTTACATAATGAAAACCAACGAGTCTATGATAATTATCTAGGAATCCTTACCTCAATCATTTACAATTCTAATAGTAAATGATATCCAAGTAATCCATAACAATTATCAAAGAATAAACAATACAACTTCTTCAAATTTTCCTAAACTATTACTATCATTCTCATTCCTTGATAAACCACTAATAATAACGAAAAGTCTCTTAATCATTCCCTATCCATTGTTAATTAACAATCATAGAGGATATCATCGTACATTGATGTTTGATTTCTTCTCATACAATGACAAAAAATACTACCATACTCATAAAACATCCACATCGAATTTTTACCAGTGATTGAGAACATAGATGAGAAATCAAATACCATGGTTGTTTCTGGAATATGGTGCTTACCCTAGGCCCAATATAATATTTGTCAGTGTTGGGAATTCAGTTGAAGGAGATCATTGGCATGTCTTTTGAGTAATTAATTAATTAATTTTAATTATTTAATAACAAAAAATCTAATTCACCCTCTTTAAAATACTCATTACCAAAAATCCTCACATTTTCCACACAACCCTATGAGATTATAGAGAAGGAAGATTTAATTATTATTGGAAACATGAGAATGAGGATTGATGATGAATGATAAAGGAGAATAATGAGAAGTAAGAGTAACATATATGGATTATCCTGTTCTTTACTAATGGGATCATATGCCACCACAGATCAATACATTGTTGAGTTAGGTAATTATTTTTCTTGGTTTTCTACCTATTTTGATTCAATTGATGATCATGTATTAAAAAAAATCTAATTCACTAATATTTATTTTCTTCCCATGAACCTCATTAAATTTATTATTTTGGAACAAATTTTTTTATCCATATTGCACATGGGATTCATACATAGTTTTTTACAAGATTAATTTTCGTTTCCTAGGATTGTAATGTAAAATAATGGTATTAAATTCTTCTTGTGTTTTCATCCCCTAATTTATTCATGTTTTTATCATATCCCATGGGGTAACAATTCAACATTTTTGTTATGGATTCGAGCATGATCAAACCCCCGGATTCATGGTGGATGATTAAAAACAATGCATGTAAGTGTTTTCGAGATGCATTGAGGTTAGATTTAGATTCGGTGTTTCGTTCCATGGTTCATAGGATGGATTGAGGGTCTTCGTTCATGGTTTTTAGATTTCGGTGGAGCAGAGTGATGGGACTTAATCATGAGCAGATTGAGTTATAAAAATAATACGATGAGCGAAAAATCCTATATGTTGAAAATAAGATTTCTGTTACTCACCATGATTGATAATTTATCCTATAATGTAAAATGAAATTGTAGGATACTTTAAGGGTTATTGGACTTCTATAAAATGAAGACATACGTGGTGTGTACTTCTAGAAAATTCATGTTATGTTATCCCCTTTCTGTAGTGGCTACTAATCCACACAATGTCAGATAACACATTCCTTGTGGGATCACCACACACTATGTGACCTCATGCTTGCTACTCGGCATGTACTCCAAGGGTACATATAAATTTAAATTTTCATGTATGAAATACCATTATGTTATATTCACATGGACATTTCCATATTACCCAGTGATGGCCAGGTACAAGTCCATTTCTAGTGTACACAAGCATGGGCTAGTGTACAATGGAAATAAGTTTAGATAAGAAGGGAATAACCAATGTTTCAAGTCAATGTTTTTTGATCTATAAAAATGTAATGTATATCCACATGTCTAGACAAGACATGTAAATGAATGTTGACACCCAAGTGTCTAGTAGAGCACACACATAATGTGACCCTATTGACACATTGTATACTTCTCTATAGTACTTCTAACATGCCTATATTCTAAATCAAGAATCATATTTGGTCTTGTGAGTATCATATCTATAGTTTTTTTCCATACATGATGTTAGTGGACATTATTTAATTAGTAGAGATTCAATAAGAGTAGATTCAAGTGGAGATCTTTTATTAGTGACACTTAGTCAGTAATAGTGAATGGGTGCGGTCATCAATGCATTACTAGGGTAAATATTCCCATGTCTCTATAATGTGTTGTGTCCCCATATCATTCATACAGATTCAGAAGAACTCCCCTAACATTACAGAGGTAGAGGGTGTATTATCTATCGAGTGGACTCAATGTATTAACCATAAGCAACAGGTTAGTTAATTATTAGAGTGGTTCTCCCACAGTTTTTCTATATAGTGGTAATGTGTGAGGCCTCTATATTCCAGATTGTTAAAGGGACATACTTGGATGATATATGGGGCTTTCAGATTTGTAGTCATACTCATCATTCTTATCTTCTTATATAAATGGATATCTCATTTCTCTATTCACAGGGGTTTCTTTTGAGCATATCTAAAGTTAGGTTTCATTAAACAAATTATTTATTATTTCATCTATATTTTTCTTTATCTTTTTTTTAACTTTTTGGTTTTTGGGGAATCTTATTGGGTAAGTATATACACACCCCTATATATACATCACCCGAATGTGTTGTATCATATACAGATGACTACCGGATTTATGAGTATTTTTGAGGATCATACTATTACTGTAGGTGCTGACCTTGTTGGATGGTTTCCTTAGATATTGTTACTCAGGATATCTTCATTCTTTAAATATTATAGATGTTGTTAGGTTGTTACTATAAGTCCCCATTATTAAACATTACATAATCATGAATTTAGTTAATAATTAATGTGGAGGATCTTTTTAGGTTTAGATATTTAGAGAATTAGGTCATTATTTATACATAACAACTTGAATATTACCAGTATACACTTCTAATCACTATCCATTTTTTAATAAAACATAATATCATCATAAAAAAACATGGTTAGTTATATGTTTTAAATAGCATGAAATTTCTTTGATCCCATCATTGAACCTATTCATATTTATGTCCTGTAAAAACATTTCAAAACATGGGATGAGCATAAAAACCTGTATTAAGGGATACATAATGAAAGAAAGCATTAATTCTTCCAAAACATGTAAACCATGAAAAATTTATAATAAAGTAATACGTTTCACCTTCAAGAAATAGTAAAAACGTTTCAGTAAATATAATCACATTACAAAGCCTTAATTTAAACAGAATATTACAATATATCCCCTAGAAAAAAATAGCATATAAGGTAATTTGGGACCTAATCATAATCTAATGTAATAACCATATGGTCGAGTTCCACACATATTACTAAATGGAATAGCCATATGGTCGACTTCTATGACCAATTCATTGGAGGTTATAACGTAACCTCCAGTCCTCGTTTTATCAGGGAACCACCCATCATTTGTTTTATCATGTAACCACCCATAATTGGTTTATCATATATCCACCTATCAAATTTCCAAGTACCATTGTATAATAATAACATGTAAAATATTTCAAATATCAACATTTCACGAATTACATTAAATTTGCCATCACAAAAAATCATTTCAAGATATTGAAATAGTCAATTCATTTCAAAAAATACATTATAATAGAAAAAATGTAAAAAATATTATATGGTATTTATTTTTATTTTAAAAACATAACGGCTTTTTAAGGATGCCAAATATCAAATAAGGCTCGCGGTGGCGGAAAGGACATTCTCATCGCATATGTTAAAAACATTTCTATTGTTTTTTAGTAAAAAACTTCATAGAATAATGATTCCCTTTGAATGAAAGTAAAATTCAAATGGTTTTATTATAAAACATTTAAAATAAGGATGTGTGTATTATGAAAACATGCCTCAATGAAAGGAGATTCAAAAGAAATCCCTTACCTTACAGCTGACTTGTCATATATATTCCTTGTTTTCCTAAATAAAAAACTTATGTTGATTTCTACTTTCTTCTGAACATTTTTCATGTTTATTATTCCTTTTATATCACTCATTACCATGTCATAAACATTACATAGTTATTTAAGTTAATATAGGGTGTTTTTTTGATATCTAGTACTTGAGTCAAAAATGAACTTATTATAAATAAAAATTGGCCATGGGATCAAAATTACACTATCAACAGAATTATATTCATGATTTAAAAATCGTATATATCATATACATCCATTGAATATGTATTTATAATTTTATTTATTATTTAATGATAATTAATGAAACACACCGTTTTTGGAGATGGTAAGTCGTACATACGCATGAATGCTACTTTCATTTATATTTAATATTTAATGGAAAGAAAACATAATGATATATAGGTATATTATAATTAATTTATAATATCATATTTTATATATGTTACATATTTTCATTAACACCATCCTTGATACGTTCCATGTACGACATTGATGAGTCATATCATTTTGAAGGAGCGGTAGTCTGCATTTCCTCAAATGAAATTATCATATTTATACAACATGAAAATCATAAAGATATGTTATAAATGATAATTACATAAGAATATAGATAAAACAAATATCATATATATAATATATAATTATGGTTCCATCATAATGGCCACCATGAGAGATGGTAGGGGGAAATCGAACAATCACCATTTCCTAATGTAGTTGTTCGCTGTACACAGAAAAAATATGTTTGTTTCCATTTGATGGAGGTGTTTGTAAGTGTAGTTCGAATCCATATCATAAAAAAATCCTAGTATATTTTGGATACATTTTTTTTGTTATTTAATCAAATAATATGAATATAATATAGTGTGAAGAAGTAAAATAAAAGAAAAGAACATGATAGAAGATGTAACCCCAAAATTGGGTAACTCCCATTGGTTTGACCCAAAATAATTTTTTTTAAATTACCTTATTCCTATGGGAAGTATTATAGAAGGAATTGAGGGATGTTTAGAGATTATTAGATAATATTTTAGAGGATCCATTTGGGTTTATAGGTGTGAGTAAGGGGTAGGAGGTGGTGTCCTTTTATAAGAGGGAGGTGGGGTACTTTAGGAATTTCTTGATATACTATTTTATTACAAAATAAATATCAATTTAAAAAGGCCAAAAAGTAATTTAATTTGAATATAATATGATAATTTTTAGAAATAATCTCTACCAATTGGTGTTATACATGTTTTGGTTTCAACATTAACAATATTATTTATCTTTTACCATTAGTTAACAAATTTATCTTTTACTGCGTCTTTTTGTTTATTCATACTATATGGTTAATATAGTTACCATAAAATAACAATCAAACCTCGAGTGGTTCATTAATGAAATGAAAAATATTATATATCTCTTTTGGATGAATCTTATACTTCTAGGACTATAATATCATTAAATAAAATAGTATTTTATTAAAAAACTAATTTATGTCAATTTTTATACTATTTATATAATGACTTTTTTAAAAATTAATAACATCATTATTCCTTATAAAAACCTTCACTAATTCCAATATAATAATTAATACGTATCCATAAAATTTGTGGATGGCATAAAAAGTTTCAAAATAAATTTATTTTATAATTTATAAATGCGTATATTTGAATCATTGATTAATAAGGTAATCAAGACATCATCATTGTGTCATAAATAATATTTTTTGATTTATAAATATTATAAATAAAATACTAAAACTTTGTAAATTGTATTATAATTCTAATTTGTCACGAACCGAATCTGGACGCCGCCAAAACCAGCACCAAACCCAGACCGTGACAAGTCCCGAAGGGCGTTACCGATCCCCACGGGCTGGCACAAGTGCCCGGGTGTCATAAAATGATAATTGGGAACGAATTACCCGAGTTTATAAACTTAAAATGACAAAATAATCCAATGAAACGAATCTGGATTTGTTTTAAACCAAATAATCTTTTTCAAAAATTCAGAACTGAATTACACAATTTTAAAAAAAATTTAAAGACCATTACAAAGATAAAAACCCAAGAAAATACAGCCCAAGAACCTCCACATGGAAAGAGGCACCGCCCTCAAGCCATCTCCACGACACTCCATCACGATGGACCGCTAAAAACTAGAACCAAAGGCATAAAACCTGTACCCAAACCTGTGACATAAAATAAGCAAGTCTACTTACACCCAAAGGTGTAAGTAGGGTGTGAGCGAAAGCCCAGTAGGATACCACCTCTATGAGATTCCATGTGATAAACATTTCATGACAAAAAGCGTTGCATGTTTTGTAAATAATAAATGCTAGTTACAATTTTCTAAAGGATGAAATAATAAATGAAAACAGTTTTCATGTCAGATAATTTTAAAGGAACAACAATTTTAAAATAAATGACAAAGCTACTGAATTTTCCAGCCAACAATACCGTATACCGACGGTAAGTACAAAGGATATAATGAGCACAAGTAATAGGAAATAACCCCTAGGCACTAACTAGCTGTGGGTCCCAGGTACCTCGTATCTCGGTGAGAGTAACCACAAAAAAATATATATGTTCTCGTGCACGAGCCACTAGTAGGGATCATACCCATAACCTAGTGGTCCCCAATCATCAGCATCATTGTTTAGTTAGAGTTGTAAGCGTCAATCTTGCTAAGTGAAACTGAGTCCAAACCCCTCGGATTCACTAGCATACTAGTACACGTCCACCCACCTAGATACCCGGGTTTTCCCTTTGTGCTCAAACAAGTTCAACAATACAAGAAGTATAGTTTTCACAAGAAAATATCAATTCCACATCACACATTAACCAAACAGCCCCATTTACATCACACAAGTCACAAATTCCACTATTCATTCAAATGCATTTTGAAATCAAACTCACACCAAAATTCCCTACAACACTTTTCACATTTCTTTAACACTTACACAAATCCTTTAAACGATTTTATAAAACCATTACAAGTTATTCAACTCACAAAACAGCCCACACACATGTCACATAATACCCTTCTCACCTTCACAATTAATTTTATCAATAAACTCACACGAAACATCCCACACCCGTGTTTCGCACACAAAACACAATTTAGTAAAACATTTCGGCAATTTATAAAACATTCTAAAAATGTTTGACATCTCAAATCACTACTTTAGCATTCTAAAACCCTCATTAGGTGAACACACTCACCAAAACAGTACATATACACCCTTTCCCAACTTTTTTTAACAAAATAAAACATCTGCAATTTTTATAAAACAAACCCAAGAGGTATAACCATTGTTTGCACTCTAAACCCATTTCAAACCCCTCATTCAAAACCAAAATCATAACAATAACAATCCAAAACATAATTTTCAGCCCTAAAACAATTATTAAAGCACCCCCAAATGTTATAAAAATACATCAAATAATACCACAAAGATACACATGAAAAAAACACATTTTCATAAATCTCTTTCAAAAAGTACAACACGGTTTTACAACTTAAACTCATTCAAAAAACCTCTTTTCAAGGACCACATGATAATAAGGAATTAACAAAACAGAATTGGATTCCCCTTTCAAGACTAATAAATCACTTTCATATGTTATAAACAAAATCCAAACATTACCCCAAGAGTCACACATGAAAAGTACCCAATTTCAAGCTAAAATAAAACTAAAAATTAAATGTTTAACCAAATTAATCAAAAACAGTTTTCAAACCACACAAGACAGATTATAAACATACTAAATTAATAAAACAAGCAAGCTAACTCATCATAAAATGGTTACACATGGAATCACCTACCTTTTGAGTCGAAACCCTCAAAACTTGGTGCGAAACCTTAAGCGCACCACCTCCGCACCACAAGGAATATAAATCCAGACCTAGACCACCAAAAATTGACCCAAAAGATACCAAATCAGACCTTAGGATCTATCCCTAACTTCTGGACATGAGGAACTTCAAGAAATAGGAAATAAAACTAAAAGAGGATGGAAGGAACCAAGAAGGAATTCCCTTACTTGAAATATCTTGAAGAAATCAGCCCCAATCCACCAATATATGAATCTCCAAGTACCCAAAACTGATATGGAGGTCCTAAGGAGTCATATTAGGTCATGTGGGGACTGAAATGGGGTGAAAAGGATGAAAATTAAAGTAGTTATGAAAGATTCATTTCACCTCATCAAATCTGGTCGATTTGAGAAAGATTGAGAAAGAACATCCATCTCCGCGGGGTATTTGAGCTCCAAAGAGGACAACTCAATACAGGGAGTGAGGCTGAGGTTTTTGGCTTCGAGTGGGAGGTGGAATCACCGAAAAAAAGTAAAAAACATATGAGATATTGAAATTTTAAAAAACTAATTTAAAGCAGGAAATGAGCTTACGGGCAGGCCCATTACCTTAATTAAAAACCCAAATCCATCATGATTTGGGATTTCTATGTGGTTAAAAAAAATATGGTGATTTTAATATATTAGGGTATGACAATTGGGAAGTGGAATGAGTATAAAATAGTAAAAATTGAAGGAGTTATAGAAGAATCAAAATTTGTTTTTAAATCTGGATTTGGGCTTAGGGTTTGGCCCAAATTTTCAAAACCCACTATTTTCAACAAAATGAGTGGTAAACCCCCAAAACAAATCAGGAATGGAAATTAAATGAATAATGAATTAAAAAAAAGTCATGGGTATTACAATTCTCCCCAGCATAAAACTTTCCGCCCTCGGAAAGCCACATCACGGATAAAGCAAAAACCAAACCCAACCGAAAGGCATAAATGGGCTCATTTGCTAAGCTTTTCCCCCAAAGGTCAAAACACCTCCAGTGATCAATTAAGGAAGAAATACTTCACAACCAAAACATACACCTCATTACTGAAATTATCAAGCACATTCAAGATTTATCCTAAAATAAAACTCCTCAAACACTATCCGAACAAGGCTCAAGAAATTTACCCAAACAAACAAGAACATCGAACAAGGTTACACTTACCTTGATATAACTAAACAATTGGGAAATCTCCAATCCCAACGTTTACTCAAGGAAGATGTATGTGGTTATATAGCTCCGAACGAGACCACCCACGTCTAACCCAAGACCAAGTACAAAAGTGAGTTACTGGTACAAGGATACACAAATGGGCTCCCCAACCATAAGAGATAACTTAATTTTTTTTTCTGAGAAAGAATCAAGACACTAACAGGGGAGCCCCGAACAAACTCCCCAGTACAATGGGTAGAATCCCATTAGGAATTTTCAAAATAATATACATGAGACTCATAGTGGTTCTCCCCACCATAAGAACCATCCATCTTAACTGACCAATATGGGTCGGCATAGAAAAACCCCAAAACATAAAGAGTTGGGACAACAACACGGTTAGCCCGCACAGTTTGGGAAACTATGTGCTAACCATGTGGATCCTTATACCTACATGGTTTTCTAGGGAATGGTTACTAATAAGTGTTCACTCAACATGTCTAGAAATATCTAAAACCTTTCCCCCAAACCCAAAGGGAACCAAAGGGGAACAGAAAGTCATTGGGAGATAACATGGGGATGAGGCCCGCCACCTCTTTCCACCGAACATGAACAAATGAAGCAAGATGACAACAAAAAAAGTTTAAACTATTATCTTATCTCATACTAAGAACATTTATTTGTTCAAGGTTAAAAACTGCCCTGGGATTTCCTCTGACTACGTGCCAGCTTCTCTCCGGGACCTATGGCTGGAGCTGGAATGATTGAAGCATCTTCGGCCTCGTAGTTAGGATTTGGAAACCCCCAAATAGAATTTCTTCTTATGATTATACAAACAACTACATGTAATCCCAAATGGGTTCACCCAGACATAACACACTCCAGAACTCACTTTACCCTAACTTTTAAATTCACTGAAATAAGGGTTTAGAGGATGCACTCACATCACACCCTTCTTCTTCGGGTGAGAAACAACAGAAATAAAGGACACATATAAACACATTCCTCTAAAATAGAGGATGTTGAGATCTCCCAAAAGGAAAAACAGTTTTGAAAAAAAAATAGACTCACATAATATTGTACAACTTCACCTTCGATGAATTAGGTAGCTTAAGAAACTAAGGTCTATTTCAACCATCCACGAGCACTCTTACGCAACAAGAGGATCTGAAAAAAAAACCAAGAAAGTAAATGGTGTAGAATCATTCTACAAATCTCAAGAAAAGATTCCTTACATTGATCAACTGGAGGATTTTCCAATGGCAAAACAATCCGTGTTGCCCTTCAGTTGTGCAATAAATCTTAATGGGGGAGCACCTTATCCAATGAGAGAACCCAATGACCCAACCAAGCTGGTTCATTGGTAAAAACATGCAACAAAAAAAGATCCAAACTCATTAATGGAACCATCTTAATGGTGTCCGGAAACATATATCATAGGATACTACTAACCGGACCTTTTACCCAGCTTTCCGACCAAACACAAACCCAAAAAAAAACAGTTAGAACAGGAGGGGTTCTTGGACTCAAAACATCCCACAACATCAACATTTTCAAAAACCCATAATAAAAACCATCCCAAAATATTCATCAAGAAAACATGTTTTTCTTTAAAACCATTTCTGAAAAAAAGGTTCAGCGGTGAGCGTATCCACCAATGGTACCCCATGGGCCTCACACATGCATATTTTTGTGCCACACCAGGCACCCTCCTCATATCCGTCCTGGCACTCATCCAGTCATGCCATCAACCATCTATCATCCCATATAACCCCATGCATGTGGTCACTCATGGAAATACCAAAGGTCAATGCACTGATTTTTTTCAACTTTTCAAAACCAAAACGGTCAACCAACACATCATTCTTATCAAAACCGCTAACCAGGAGGTCGAACCCAAATCACCACATTAAAAAAAACTTTTTAGAAAGGCACAATAGCTCCAATGAAAACTCACATTCAATTTATTTACATCAATTTCAAAACATCTCATCCCATAAAAAAACTTTTAATAGTTTAGAAAACTCTAATGGGAACACTTTTTCAAAACCAACTTAAATATAGTTTCTGCTTTCAAAAGAGGTGTAAGAACAACATTTTCCATTTCAAAATAATTCTGAATATTCAGTTCTGCCATTTCATAAATCAAACCATTCCATATTTATTTGAAAATCATTTCCCAAAAACATTACACTTCCTAAAACCAAGTCACTTTAAAACCAAAGTTCCAAGATTTCAAAACTAAAGAACACCAGACAATGCGAGAAGAAACTAGTTTCAGTGGGTGACTTGGACATATGGTTGGCGGCCATATTCCAATCACTTCACTATCACGGAGAGTGTTCTAGGGAATATCCCTGGCTCCACATGGCTTGCCAGACCCTGCGAGCTCATTGAGACCATTAACCCTACTCTCTTTTCATTTCCCCTAATCATCATCAAACCAAGAAAACCAAAAGACCTAGACAAATCCCAAATTCCCCTGGTGACTTGAATCCGGAAATGAGGTGTGGTGATCAAGCACACTACCCATTACTATAATTACATGTCCCATCAATCCTAACTCTAGACTATCCCGACTATTTCCCAAATAACATGACTCCAATGGAGCGAACCTCCTCTGATACCATTTTGTCACGAACCGAATCTGGACGCCGCCAAAACCGGCACCAGACCCATACCGTGACAAGTCCCGAAGGGCGTTCCCGATACCCACGGGCTGGCACAAGTGCCCGGGTATCATAAAATGATAATTGGGAACGAATTACCTGAGTTTATAAACTTAAAATGAAAAAAGAATCCAATGAAACGAATCTGGATTTGTTTTAAACCAAATAATCTTTTTCAAAAATTCAGAACTGAATTACACAATTTTAAAAAAAATTTAAAGACCATTACAAAGGTAAAAACCCAAGAAAATACAGCCCAAGAACCTCCACATGGAAAGAGGCACCTCCCTCAAGCCATCTCCACGACACTCCATCACGATGGACCGCTAAAAACCAGAACCAAAGGCATAAAACCTGTACCCAAACCTGTGACATAAAATAAGCAAGTCTACTTACACCCAAAGGTGTAAGTAGGGTGTGAGCGAAAGCCCAGTAGGATACCACCTCTATGAGATTCCATGTGATAAACATTTCATGACAAAAAGCATTGCATGTTTTGTAAATAATAAATGCTAGTTACAATTTTCTAAAGGATGAAATAATAAATGAAAACAGTTTTCATGTGAGATAATTTTAAAGGAACAACAATTTTAAAATAAATGACAAAGCTACTGAATTTTCCAGCCAACAATACCGTATACCGACGGTAAGTACAAAGGATCTAATGAGCACATGTAATAGGAAATAACCCCTAGGCACTAACTAGCTGTGGGTCCCAGGTACCTCGTATCTCGGTGAGAGTAACCACAAAAAAAATATCCGTTCTCGTGGACGAGCCACTAGTAGGGATCATACCCATAACCTAGTGGTCCCCAATCATCATCATCATTGTTTAGTTAGAGTTGTAAGCGTCAATCTTGCTAAGTGAAACTGAGTCCAAACCCCACGGATTCACTAGCATACTAGTACACGTCCACCCACCTAGATACCCGGGTTTTCCCTTTTGTGCTCAAACAAGTTCAACAATCCAAGAAGTATATTTTTCACATGAAAATATCAATTCCACATCACACATTAACCAAACAGCCCCATTTACATCACACAAGTCACAAATTCCACTATTCATTCAAATGCATTTTGAAATCAAACTCACACCAAAATTCCCTACAACACTTTTCACATTTCTTTAACACTTACACAAATCCTTTAAACGATTTTATAAAACCATTACAAGTTATTCAACTCACAAAACATCCCACACACATGTCACATAATACCCTTCTCACCTTCACAATTAATTTTATCAATAAACTCACACGAAACATCCCACACCCGTGTTTCGCACACAAAACACAATTTAGTAAAACATTTCGGCAATTTATAAAACATTCTAAAAATGTTTGACATCTCAAATCACCACTTTAGCATTCAAAAACCCACATTAGGTGAACACACTCACCCAAACAGTACATATACACCCTTTCCCAACTTTTTTTAACAAAATAAAACATTTGGAATTTTTATAAAACAAACCCAAGAGGTATAACCATTGTTTGCACTCTAAACCCATTTCAAACCCCTCATTCAAAACCAAAATCATAACAATAACAATCCAAAACAGAATTTTCAGCCCTAAAACAATTATTAAAGCAGCCCCAAATTTTATAAAAATACATCAAATAATACCACAAAGATACACATGAAAAACACACGTTTTCATAAATCTCCTTCAAAAAGTACAACACGGTTTTACAACTTAAACTCATTCAAAAAACCTCTATTCAAGGCCCACATGATAATAAGGAATTAATAAAACAGAATTGGAAGCCCCTTTAAAGACTAATAAATCACTTTCATATGTTATAAACTAAATCCAAACATTACCCCAAGAGTCACACATGAAAAGTACCCAATTTCAAGCTAAAATACAACTAAAAATTAAATGTTTAACCAAATTCATCAAAAACAGTTTTCAAACCACACAAGACAGATTATAAACATACTAAATTAATAAAACAATCAAGCTAACTCATCATAAAATGGTTACACATGGAATCACCTACCTTTTGAGTCGAAACCCTCAAAACTTGGTGCGAAACCTTAAGCGCACCACCGCCACACCACAAGGAATATAAATCCAGACCTAGACCACCAAAAATTGACCCAAAAGATACCAAATAAGACCTTAGGATCTAACCCTAACTTCTGGACATGAGGAACTTCAAGAAATAGGAAATAAAACTAAAAAAGGATGGAAGGAACCAAGATGGAATTCCCTTACTTGAAATATCTTGAAGCAATCAGCCCCAATCCACCAATATATGAATCTACAAGTACCCAAAACTGATATGGAGGTCCGAAGGAGTCATATTAGGTCATGTGGGGACTGAAATGGGGTGAAAAGGATGAAAATTGAAGGAGTTATGAAATATTCATTTCACCTCATCAAATCTGGTCGATTTGAGAAAGATTGAGAAAGATCATCCAACTCCGCGGGGTATTTGAGCTCCAGAGAGGAACACTCAATATAGGGAGTGAGGCTGAGGTTTTTGGCTTCGAGTGGGAGGTGGAATCACCGAAACAAAGTAAAAAACATATGAGATATTGAAATTTTAAAAAAATAATTTAAAGCAGGAAATGGGCTTACGGGCAGGCCCATTACCTTAATTAAAAACCCAAATCCATCATGATTTGGGATTTCTATGTGGTTCAAAGGGATATGGTGATTTTAATATATTAGGGTATGACAATTGGGAAGTGCAATGAGTATAAAATAGTAAAAATTGAAGGAGTTATAGAAGAATCAAAATTTGTTTTTAAATCTGGATTTGGGCTTAGGGTTTGGCCCAAATTTTCAAAACCCACTATTTTCAACAAAATGAGTGGTAAACCCCCAAAACAAATCAGGAATGGAAATTAAATGAATAATGAATTAAAAAAAGTCATGGGTATGACATAATTACTATTTATTGTTTAACAAATCATGTATATAAAACCCTATAAAAAAATTTATTAAAATAAACATGTTTATGTTATATTTTCCTTAACATTAAATTAATTTTTACAAATTTTTATTTTCACATTAAAGTTAACCCATGGGGTACCAAAATTGACAAAAGGATTTATATGGTCATAAATGTTTTTTAAAATAGTAGTAGGAAATGTTTTTGGGTAGTTTTATATTTTTAAAATATTATTTTTTACCCTTATTTACTATATTAACCCTTTAACCGTGGTAAATAAAATAACTATTGAAGTTACTATTAATTATGTATGAAAATAAAAGGCACCTATTTACAAAATTTGGACCTACTGTTTCAAAATTTAGAATCCATTTCTCCAAATTTAAAACATATATGTTTTAGAAATTAATTTAAACATAATTCTCATTTTCAAAACCAAAGGCATATTTTTAAGAAGAAAAAACTACCAAAAGATTGACATGTTATTTGGACCATGTTCAAAGGGAAATTACTTCTAGGGATCAAAATTTGATTAAATGATGAAAATATAACCCAATTACACATTAAAAATTATTAAAAGGATAATCTAAATATATAAATAAATTATAATAAAATGTAGTATTGACTTAAAAGGCGGATTTTTCACTATTCATTAAAAAATGAACATTATCAGAAAAATACCAAATATTTACCCAAATTAAATTTCGTTTTTTCTATTATATAGATGAATTTTATTTTATCAAATGTAATATTAAAAATGGAAAAAAATATATAATCAAAATGGTTTCTCCATCAAAATGTGGTAAACAACTTTGTAAGAATATTATAGTATTTCATGCTTAAAATATGATTCTTTATTATTTTAAGCCTCTAGAAATATTTAGATAATAGTAAATACATTTAAAAAACATTTATAATAAAATTTTAGTTATTTTTGTTCATTCTCCCCAATATAACGTCTATGTGGTAACTACCATTTAAAATAATAATATTATTATATTATTTTTCAGTATAACTCAATGTTGTGTGCAATATAAGATTTTAGAGAAACCCATTATTGTGTGTCGAGTATGCTCTCAGAAGAATCATAAAATTAATCATAATATTAATATATTAATTAAAAATTATAACATATATGAAAAGGTATTATTCTATAAATTTTTGGATCGTTACAACCTTCCCCCTTTTTGGAAATTGTGTCCTCGAAAATTTTAAAATTGGTCTCAGAAACATCATTGAATGTCCCACATTAGAAAAAGATTAAATCAAAATATCACTTTAAAAGAATGAAATTTAAGTACAATGATTTCCTAAGATAACCCATAATATGATTCCATGATTGAAAACACGGGTATGGGAGAGAAACAAACCATTAAGTTCTGATCGACAGTGACAGAAAACCTGATCAAGAGAAAGTTAACAATCTGAAATCCATAAATTTGGGATTAGGTAAACAATATTTAATTCCATAGTAGGAAAATTAAATGTAAAATGTTTTTGTTTTCTGTCCTATTACATAATGTTGAGGAATTTACATATGAGATTACCTAAGAACATAAAAAAATATACATACATTTCAAGTTTGGTTTCATACATTAATAAATCTCTTCCACAAAATCATCTTTTCTCCAAATGATGAGTATTCAAAAGGACATGATCATACATGATGTACGAGAATCAAATTCTTTAAAATCGATTAATCCTTAAAATATACACTATATAGTTCCCCTATTTTTAGACATTAACCCAAAACAAAATTGTTAGTAAAATATCACATATTCCCCAAAATAATAAATCCATTATAAAAAAATACTACCCTTAATCTCTAAAATTGAACAAAAAATACCCAATGATCAATAAATACCATTAAATACACAATTGTTCATACATTTATTCAAAATTATTAAACTAAAACTGAAACCCAAAATTCATAAGGATTTGATCAGATAGCCTTCCACAATAAATATTAACATATATCTCAAAATAACCTCGACTACTCTTTATGTCTCATACAGAAAAGTAATTATCCTAATCACATATTATCTATGATAGTTTAAATATTTATATAACAAACCCTCATTGTTATAAGTCAACAATTAAACAAAAACGATTCCAAAATAAAATTCCACAATTACTCCTCAAATTTTATCCCATGGAATTCTATTTTCCATAGGCATATAGTTTTCCCAAAAAAAGAGGAAATATCTCAAAATAACATTTATCACATAATAACTAATATAATTCTCCTATAAAAGGGATATCATTTTGATAAAAAATTACTTCAAAAATTAAATTATTCTTGACCTTTAAAATAATTTAACTAAAAAGAATAAGTAATATTAACCAGGGACTTCATGTAGGGCAGTTGTAGGTGGTATTCCACTATCTCCCTTTAGTTATGGGTTCGATTCTCATGGCCCTGCTAGATGCATTTGGTTTTCATCCATCCTACTAGTTATCCTTTTCCTAAAACAATACAATTCATAAAACATTCCCAAAATAAAGATAACTTTTTCCAAAATTACCATAACTTATTTTAACCTCAAATTTTATCTTATTCCACACATTTTGCATCCCTAAAACTTATAACTTATAATTTCCTCAATTTATGGGATAATATAAACCCTAATTGTTCATTATAACTATAACTACAAAAGAAAAATCAAAGTATTCCTCAATTAACATTTTTATATAACAAAATACAGGATAAAGTATACTCTATGTCTTATAATGTAAACCCGTCATTTATATATTTAAACATATCATAGTCCATCAATCCAAAATAATTCTTCAATTCCTATAATATATAAATAATAATCATTAAAAATTATTTATTATTTTTTATTCATGTTTTTATTTATTATTATTTTATACTTTTTTCATACAGAAAAAATCATGCATATTGTCCTAAGATTTCACTAAAGTAAAAAAATGAGATAATAAACAATACACACCTTTCATAGGTCCTTTTTAGTTTCCTCTTATTCATGTGGAATCACATTAGAAAATGGTAAACATATATTTATATGATTTTACTGATCCCATTCCTAAATGTTTTTATTAGGAAATTTTAATGTGTAATACCCATGCCCAACACATTTAAAACATTCAATTTATCCCTCAGAAAGAACTTCCTTCCATTTCTTGGATTCAACTAAAAGATTCCTTTTTCCATAACTGGTTATTGCTTTATAACCTTTATTACCACATCTATAACAGAATATTCTCCCTTTGGAAAATTTTCATAGTTGTTTCTTTCCACATCCCTGACACATATTGTTTTTTAATATACTTATTTCTATGATTATGGACTGAACATCCATAGGGATTCGTTTCTCACGTATATGATGCCTTAAAAATTAACTGAGGTTTAAGTGGTCAATAATGAGTCTATATAGGTTTTTAAGATTAAACACAAGATTTCTCGTTGCAGCTTCGATTACGTTCCATTTCTTATTTAAAAAACCACCACAGTTGCTTTCACATCCATTGCTACATTGGTACCAACAAGATCCATCAATTTACTAAAACCAAAAAGGAAAGTGTTAGTATATGAGTTAATTAATCATATAATATCTTATGATGAAGGTAAACACTAAGATATAATTATTCATGTTATCTTAAACTCATTCAATATATCTAAAATAACTATGAATGTTTCTAATATTATAACCATTATTTTTATGTATCTTATTCTGAAATAATACCCTAACCTGTAAAGATAAATGGACCATTGATACCAACTATAAGGCCCCAACATAACCATTACATAATCATTAATTATGTTAGTAATTCACATTTAGTATATCTTCTGGTATAGACCTTTATTAAATTGGGTCATAATTTATACCTAACAACCAGAATATTACAAGTGGACACTTCTACACACTATCACTTTTTTTATAAAACATAAACACATAATTTTTTTTAATTACATGTTTTTGACATTATAACTTTTCCATGATCCCATACTTGACCATATTCAACATTAATTCCAGTGAAAAACATTTCAAAACATGGGATTAGAATAAAAAGATCATTAAGGGATACATAAACAAGGAACATTGTTAGTCTCGAAAAACATGTAAATCATGAAAACATTATCATAATGTTATAGTTTTCACCTTAATGTAGTAGCAAAAAACTTCACTGAATATAAGATCATTTTATACCCTTTTTTTAACCAAAATATTAACATATAGATGATAGAAAGAAACATATATCATATATGGTAACTTGGGACATAAACATACACTAATGGAATAACCATATTATCCACTTCTACACATATCACTAATGTAATAACCATATGTCTAAATTCTATACCCAATGAATTGGTGTTTATAACATAGAAACCCATTCTTGGTTTATCACAGAATCACAAATAATTGGGTTTATCACAAAACCAACAATCATTTGTTTATCACGTTACCACATGTCCAATATCAAAGTATCTTTTGAAAATCATAAGGTGGAAAATATTGCAAATATAAACATTTCACTAATAACGTTTCATTTTAAATCACACAAAATAATTTCCTGAAATTAAAATACTAAATAAATTTAAACATAAAATTTCCAATAAAAAAAATTAAATATGGTATATGGTATTTATTTTCCATTTAACAACATCACAACCTTTTTAGGAATCCAAATATCAAATAATTCTCACGGCGACGGAAAGGTCGCTATCACCGCATATGTTAAAAACATTCCTTTTTTGTTTAGATAAACCCTTACTAGGAAAATGATTCACATTAAATGAAATTAAAATTAAAAGGGTTTTATTATACAAAGATTCAATGATGGGAGTGTATATTATCAAAATATGCCTCAATGAAGAGAGATTGAGACGAAGTCCCTTACCTTGTGTCTAACTCGTCACCTATGATACTTTTTCTTCATAAATAATAATAATAAGTTAATTTATACTTGATTAAAAACATTTTTCGTGTATATTAATCATTTTAGATCACTTATAACCATTTCATAAATATTACATAATTATTTAAGTTAATATCGGTCGTTTTCGTTGATATTCAGTACATGAGTCAACAATGAACTTGTTAAATTTATAAATTGTCCACGAGGTCAAAAGTACATTATATTTAGATTTATATTTGTGATTTTGATATCACGTATATCATATACATCCAGTGTATATTTATTTATAGTATTCCATATCATTTTGAGATACAAAATGAAACACATCGTTCATGGAGACAGTAGCCCATATGTACTCATGAATGCTTCTTCCATTTCTAACTAATATTTAAGGAAATTAAAACTTAATGATACATAGTTATATTATAATTCAAATATTATATCATATTTTATATATGATACATAATTTTATTAACTTCATCTTTCTTACGTTCCATTTATGGCATGAACAAGTCATATCATTTTTATGGGGTGGTAGTCCACAGATCCTCAAATGAAATTGTTGTATTTATACAACACGAAAAGAAAAAAGTTAAGTTTTAAGTGAGAATTATAGAAGCATAAAGAAAAAATTGAATACCGTATATATAAAATATAATTATAGTTCCATCATAATGGTCAGAATGGGATGTGGTAGGGGAATATCAAACAATCATCATTTCGGGAGCCAGGAGTTCACCGTATATAGAAATATTGTGTTTGTATCCAGTAGATGGAGGTGAGTGTAATTATAGTTCTGATAATTCACATAAAACAACATTTTATTGTTAGGATAATTTTATGGTTATTTTATAAATGAATTATAATACAAATTAGAGTAAATATGTAAAAAAAGAGAAAATAACATGAGAAAGGACTTTTCCTCTAAATCGAGTATCTCCTTTTGGTTTGACCCCAAAAGATTTCTATAATTTACTTATGGAAAAGGTAAGGATTATATGAAGAATATAGATTTGTTTGGATCTTATATGAGTATATTTGGGATGATACAAGGGTCTTTATAGGTGTGAGTAAATGGGTTAGAGGTGGTGGCCCTTTATTAGAGGGGGGAGGGGTACATAAGGAATGTCTTGAAATATTATTTTATTATAAACTAAATATCGATTTTAAAATAGTCAATAACTAATTTAATTAGAATTTAAGATGATTATTGTTTGAAATACTATGAAACAATAGGTTTTAGACATGTTTGGTTTTCAATGTTAACCTTATCATTTAGCTTTCACAATTAGTTAACTAATTTAACTTTTACCATGTCTTCTTGTACATTCATACTATTTGGTTAATATATTTACCATTATATGACAATATAACCTCAAATGGTTCCTAAATGAAATATCCAATATTAACTATGTATTTTTATAAGGCCCCAGCCTTAAACCTTACTTAATCTTGAGTTATTACAAGATTACACATTGAGGATCTTTTCGGGTTTAGAGTTTTAGAGAATTAGATCTTAAAACATGTATTACATACCACATTAAAACAAAGTGGTTACATAAAGATAGTATTCTTAATTCCCATCAATGGAAACATATTTAAAATAAAACATGGATTCTTTCTTGACACTTCCGTGACACTATCATCATATCATGTACCTTTCCCTTGACCTGTGAAAATCATTACAAAAAAACTTGGGATGAGCATAAAAATCTCAGTATGGGTTATAAAAACATGGAAAGGAAACATGGGTACATATATACATAAGAATGAAATCATACTTTACCCATAAAACATAAGCACTTTAACATACCTCATCAAATCATGAATAAATCATAGAAATCATAAGACATAAAGGTAACTTGAGTCATTCATAACATTCTTACGTAGGGAGAAACCCTTTTGGTTACGTTTGGAATACCCATCACAGTATATTCCCTAAATCTCTTCGGAGAAACCTTAACGTTTCACTCCTTCGCGTTACCCAATGCATTTGAGAGCTATATCGGGCTCACCCGCCCTTAGTTTATCACGGAACCACCCGTCTTCATAATAATTCCCAAGAACCTCAACATAATCGTATCACATAAAACATGAATAAAGGAATCATAAAATTTCCACCTTTCAATCACAAGACATCAATACAACACATTGATATAAAAATATTATGAAAACCATTTTCAATACCAAAATAAAAGAAAAGTAAAACATGGTATTTATTTTTCCTTTTAAAAAGAAGGTATGGCTTGTAGAGGAAGCCGAAACTCAAATAACGGTAATGACGGCGGAGAAGTCATTGTCGCCGCATACGTACGACAAAAACATTCCCTTTTGTCGTTTAGTAAACGCTTCATATAAAAAGATTCCTTTTGAATAAACGTAAAACTCAAAGGGGTTTATACACCGTATAAACAAAGGTTGGGTATAAAATAAAATATGCCTCAATGAAAGGAGATTGAGACGAAGTCCCATACCTCGTATCCGACTTGACCCGACCGTTCTTTAATCTCCTGAATAATAAACTTGAGTTAATATATATTTTCTAAAGATCCTTTTTCAAGTTCATTATTCCTTTTATACCATGTTATGAACATCATGAATCATTTATGTTAATAATGTTCATTTTGTCGGTATTTGGTTCTTAAGTCAAAAATAGACTTCTTACACTTACATGTTGTTAATTTGGACAAAGGTTCGTTAAATCCAGAATGATATTAATGATTTCGATAACATATATATCATATTTATTCATAATATTACATCACATTTAGAGGTAAGATATGAAATGCACCGTTCATAGAGACGGTAAGCCGTACGTACGCATGAACGCTACTTCCATTTCTATTTCGTATTTTCTGGAATGGAATCATAATGATAAAAGAGTATATTATAATTCCAGTATAATAAAATATATAATATCATTAACTTTATCCTTTACACATCCCACATATGGTATTAACGAATCAAATCACTTTCACGGGGCGGTAGTCCGCACTTCCTAAAATGAAGATATCGTGTTTACCCATAATGGAAACCATAAAGGTATGCCCAAAATAAAAAAACAGAAGCTTAAGGAAAACATAAACATATTATATATCATATATAAAAATAGTGACATCATAATGGCCACCCTTGAAGGTGTTAAATGAGTATTGAACAATCATCATTTTGGGAGACAGAATTTCACCATCCCCGGAAACCGTATGTTCTTTAACCATTTGATGTAGTTGTGTGAGAGTGTAGCTCAAATAAATCTTATAAAAACATCCTAGTATATTAAAGATTCTGTTGTTGTTACAAAAGAAGAAAATAAAAAGAGTTTAGGGGGTTGGAGAAGCAAAATAAATCAAATGAACATGAGAGAATGAATTACCTTTAAAAGTGTAACTCCTTTTGATTGGAGCCTAAAGGCTTCCTTTGAAAGGATTCTACCCAACGTGAATCCTCTAGGATTAGTAGAGGGATGTGGAGAGAGTAAATAGGCAGGGGTTGGCCGAGCCAAAGGCTTGAGGAGTTTGTGAAATGAGGTAGAGGTGGGGGCCTTTTATAAGAGGAGAGGAGGGAAACTTTTGGAAAGTAAAGATAAGTTATATTATTTTTAAAAAGAGTTTCGGATTAAAAAGGTCCCACATTGCTATAATTCGAGGATAAGGTGGTAAGGATTCTAAATCCACTCATCCAATTGGTTTTGGCCATGTGTAGGTTTTAGATTTTTCATTATCTTTCCATTTTATTTAAATCGTTAAATATTGAGGTCATCGCTGCATCATCATGATGTCATAAAGAATTTTATTTATTTAAAGTCTAAAAATTATAAAAAAATTTCTATGATGTATTAAATCTTTTTATATTTCCAATGAATATTTATAATAAAAAATTTGATCTTTATAACCCCATGTAAAAATTGTTTTTTCAAAACATATTATGTTTGTGTCATTTTTTCATTTACATTAAATAAAAAGTTATTTATGTCATTTCCCAACCAAAGTGGATCCATGGGGTCCCCAAGTTGACCCATGGCTTGTCTTGGTCGGCCATGACACAACCAATGAGGGTAGGACATGTTTCCAGCTCATCTTATTTAATTAAATCATTTTTTTACCTTAAACTACACTAATTACCACTAATTGCGATTAAAAACTTAATAAGTTACTATTCATCATAAAAATCTATTTTAATCTCATTGAACCACATTTTACTTCTTAATGACAACCATGTATGTCAGATTTTCAAAATTCAATACACATTAGTGGTAAACTTTCATTTAACTGAAAAATCAGTTTGCTTGATTACCACTTAGTGGTTTCACTATTCATCAAAAATTGGAGTTTTTCAGAAAATTACAAAAAATTCACCCTAAGATATATTTGATATTCTGAATTTGAAAATTAAGTCTATTTTAAAAAATTCAAAACATATAAGTCACATTAATTAATTTAATAATTAATTCTCGCTGTCAGAGCAAATAGCATGTTCTTATGAAACAATAAGTATCAAAAGATTAACACAAGTTTAAGTCCAATTTCAAAGTGAAATTGATTCCAATGACCACCATTGGATTAAATGGTAAAAATATATTCTAATTTCACTTCAAAAACAATTAAATAGATAATCTAATCATATAAATAAATTATATTACAAAGCATTTTTGATGTAAAATGCAGTATTTTTCACTATTCATAAAAAAATGAACATTGTTAGAAAAATACCAAAAATTCACACAATGTAGATTTTGATGTCCCAATCATAAAGAATAAGTTTATTTTGACAAACATAGCTTATAAAATTGTCAAAATTTAGATTAAAAAATGGTTTTCCATCAAAAGGTAGTAAAGCAATCTTTTAAAAATATTAGTCTATTCCATGCTTAAGATTGGATTTATTTTCATTTTAAGCCTCTAAAACACTATATTAATCATTAATAGACATAGATAAAAATAATTATTATTCATTACTTACTTGGGATGTTACATCCTTCCCCCCTTTAGAAAATTGCATCCCCGCAATTTATATACTTATCGAATAAATGGGGGTACTTATCCCTCATTGCATTTTCAGATTCCCATGTTGCCTCTTCAATCATGTGGTTTTTCCACAAAACCATTACCTGGTGAATCACCTTATTCCGTAACAATTGCTCCCTGTGGTCAAGAATCTGGACCAGTTGTTCCTCATAAGATAGGTTCTCTTACAGCTGAACTACCTCTGGACTCAAAACATGAGATGGATCTAGCATATACTTTCTCAACATTGAAACGTGAAAAACATTGTGTACCTGAGATCATCTCGGAGGTAAAGCCACTCGGTAAGCAACTGATCCAACTCTCTCCAGAATTTCATATGTTCCAATGAACCTTGGACGCAACTTTCATTTCTTACCAAATCTCATCACACTTTTCCAAGGATAAACCTTGAGAAAAACATGATCACCTACCTCTAAAGATAGATCCTTCCTCCGGTTATCCGCATAACTCTTCTGCATGCTCTGAGCTGTTCTCATGTGTTTGTGAATCAGCTGAACTTTTTCTGCCATCTCTTCATCCAATTCTAGTCCCATAAACATCCTTTCATCCACTTCATCCCAGAAAGCTGGAGTTCGACATCGCTTCCGATATAATGCCTGAAATGGTGCCATCTGTATACTGGAATGAAAACTGTTATTATATGAAAATTCATCCAAAGAAAGATGGTGGTCCCAACTTCCCTGATAATCTATAGAACAAGCTCGTATCATATCCTCCAATGTCTGTATTGTTCGTTCTGACTAACCATCTGATTGAGGATGAAAAGCTGAACTAAAATTTAATTCAGTACCCAACGACTTCTGAAGGCCTTTCCAAAAGTTAGAAGTAAACCTGGGATCACGATCCGATACAATGGTGAGAGGAACTCCATGTAACCTGGCTATCTATTTAAGATACAAACGGTAATGTTGATCAAGATAGAAAGTATCTCGTATAGCAAGGAAATGAGCAGATTTGGTCAAGAAATCAACAATAACCCAAATTGAATTATTACCTCGAGATGTCTTCGGTAATCCAACAACAAAGTCCATTGATATATTCTCCCATTTCCACTCTGGCACTGGTAAAGGCTGAAGCATCCCTTTTGGTAACTGCCGCTCTGCTTTAACCTGCTGACAAGTCAAACACTTCGTAGTAAAATCAGCAATATCTCTTTTCATTCCATCCCACCAGTAATACTCTCGCAGATCTCTATACATCTTAGTACTGCCCAGATGAACTGAAATAGGAGAACTGTGAGCTTCACATAACAACTCTCTCTTCCACTGTGAATCACAAGGCACACACAAACTCTTCCCAAATCTCAAAACACAATCATTATCAATGTTGAATTCAGGAAACTTACCTTTCTGAACGAGCTCTACCTTTTTCTACAACTCACTATCTTGCTTCTGTGCTTGCTTGAATCTGCCTGATAGAGAAGATTTCACTGATACCTGAAACAAAACAGAAGGACTTCCTGCACCAACAACTTCTATGCCAAAGTTCATCAAATTCTTAACCAAAGGATCACGTTCCAAACGCAAAATTGCTAATGAAGCATTAATTTTTCGACTCAAAGCATCAACCACTTTATTTGCTTTTCCCGGATGGTAATGAATTGTACAATCATAATCCTTGATTAATTCCAGCCATCTCCTCTGTCTCATGTTCAATTCTTTCTGAGTGAATACATACTTTAAACTTTTGTGATCAGTATATATTTCACACTTTACTCTGTACAAATAATGCCTCCATATTTTAAAGCAAAAACAACAGCAGTTAATTCAAAGTCATGTGTAGGGTAATTTACCTCATGAGTTTTCAACTGTCGTGAAGCATAAGCAATTACCTGATCATTCTGCATTAGGACTCAACCAAGTCCTTTCAATGAAGCATCACTGTATATAACAAACTCACCATTCCTGGAAGGTAGTGCCAAAACTAGAGCATTCACCAATCTTTTTTTCAAATCCTTAAAACAATCATCACATTCTTTTGTCCAGATAAACTTAACACCCTTCCGAGTTAGCTTAGTCATTGGACTAGATTACCGTGAAAATTTTCTAACAAACCTTCGGTAATAGCCCGCCAAACCAAGGAAGCTATGAATCTCGGTTACATTTGTGTGTCTTGGCTATTCTTCCACAACTTTTGTTTTTGTAGGATCAACAGTTATTCCATCTTTAGAAACAATGTGACCAAGGAAAGAAATTTGTTGCAACCGAAACTCACACTTGCTGAATTTCCCATACAGTTTATTTTCTTTTAAGGTTTGCAAGATAAACTTTAAATGTCTATCATGCTCCTCTTTACTTTTAGAAAACACCAAAATATCATCAATGAAAACCACCACAAACTTATCCAAGAACTCATGGAAAATTCTATTCATTAAGTACATGAATACAGCAGGTGCATTGGTTAGCCCAAAAGGCATTACTACAAATTCATAATGGCCATATCTCGTACGGAATGCGGTCTTCGGAATATCTTCCTCCTTTGCCTTCAGCTGATGGTACCCCGATCTCAGGTCAGTCTTTGAAAAAAACTGATCTCCCTGGAGCTGATCAAACAAATCATCAATATGAGGAAAAGGATATTTGTTCTTAACAGTGATATTATTCAAGGATGAATAATCAATGCAAAGTCTCATAGAACCATCTTTCTTCTTAACAAATAAAATAGGAGCACCCCATGGTGATGTGCTAGGTCTAATGAAACCTTTCTATAATAAATCTTGCAATTTCTCCTTCAACTCTAAAAGTTCAATTTGAGCCATTCGATAAGGGGGTTTTGAAATTGGCTTAGCATCAGGAACTAAGTCAACAATAAACTCAACTTCCCGATCTGGTATTATTCCAGGAAACTCATCAGAAAAAACATCATGATACACATTTACCACTGGCACATCATTAATCTGAATAGTTCCTTTATTTTCAACGATGTGTGCAAGGTAACATTCATTTCCATCTTTTACAAGTTTCTTGGCCTCTTGATATGTTATCAAAAGTAAGGGTTCATTATTGTAAACAAACAGAAAGTCTCTCTGAAAAGAAAATTATTTTGCTCTACAGTCAATCTTAGCATGGTAAATAGAGAGCCAATCCATACCCATGATAACATCAAACTCTACTAGAGGTAGAACAATAAGGTTTGCAAGTAGGTTGTTTCCACAGATAAGGATAGGAAGATTCTTATTAATTTTTTTTCCTCAACATTTCCCCCAGGTGTTTTTACCAAATGTTCAGGAGTAATTTCTTGAGATGGTATTCCAATTTTACTAGAAAAGGTTTCAGAGATGAAAGAATGTGTAGACCCCGAATAAACCAAAACACACTGGCATAATCTGAAAAAACAAACAAAGTACCTGATACAACTTCATTTGATGGCCCGACATCTGCTGAAGTAGTTGCAAAGGATTTCACCACCCCTTTCTGCTTGTAGTGTAACCGCTTCCCATCACTCAAGCTCTTTGTCAGACACTCGTTTGCATAGTGACCCATCTCATTGCACTTATAACATTTCACTAACTGTAAATCAAATTTGTTCTTACGTTCACCTTGATCCTTTTCAGTGAAATCACGAGCCTTATGTCCCATCTTACCACATCAGTAGAACTTTACAAAATTCAGAAGACATTCCCCATCATTCCTTTTGATACATTTATCACAAACTGGAAACTTAGTTCTCTTACCATCAGACTTTTTTGAAGAATTCTTACCTTTCTCCCGCCACCTCATTCTCTTCTTCTGCTGGTTGTTATAGAACACTGGGTCATCGGCAAACTCAATTTCCACCTTCTCAGCACATCGAACAAGATTTTCATAACTTTTAAACTCACGAGAAGCTAATGCCCTTCGATATTTTGGCTTTAATCCTGAGTAAAAAGGAATGATTTTACTATCAAGGTCTCAGATAAAATTTGGAGCATACCTTGAAAAATGAGTGAAACTTTCTTCATAGGTAGCCACTGAGTCTTCCTCTTGCCTCAATTCCATGAATTTTTTTTCCATCCTAAGTCGAACAGCCTTAGGAAAATACTTCTCAAGAAACATACCTTTGAATTCATCCTAGTCAAGAGCATCAATCTCATCAGCGTCCCTGATATTTTTAACCATAGACCACCACTGATCTGCTTCAACCTCCAAACGGTAAATAACAAGACTAACCTTTTGATTTTATGAACACCCCATGACATCAAAAATCTTCTCCAGTGCTTTAATCCACCCTTGAGCTAGCACAGGGTCAGATGATCCTCTGAATGATGGTGGATGTTGCCTCATGAAATGTTCCACCACTGACATGTTCCTCTGCGGTTGATCTGGCTGATCTTGTCCATGGATACCACCACCATTTATCGCTTGAGTCAACTGTGCCATTACTACAACAAACTGTTCAGTTCCAATTCCGACCATTTCTGGATGCTGATTCGGAAGGTTATTTCCTTCTGTATGCCTTCCTAGCATTACTTCCCTGTTTCCTCTGTGGAAAACCATTCTGAACAAACATGTCTTAGATGAAGAAACATGGTAATCTTCAAATGCTATATCACTTCAATTTGACCATAAAAAAATATATTTGGATAATCATTCAATAGAATTATAACTCCTAAGGTAATCTAAACCGAACATTGATACCAACTATAAGGAAACAGCCTTAAAACTTACTTAATCTTGAGTTATTACAAGATTACACATTGAGGATATTTTCATGTTTAGAGTTTTAGAGAATTAGATCTTAAAACATGCATTACAACCCACATTAAAACAAAGTGGATACATAAAGATAGTATTCTTCATTACCATCAATGGAAACAGATTTAATATAAAACATGGATTCTTTCTTGACACTTCCTTGACACTATCATCATATCATGTACCTTTCCCTTGACTTGTGAAAATCATTACAAAAAAACTTGGGATGAGCATAAAAAGCTCAGTATGGGTAATAAAAACATGGAAAGGAAACATGGGTACATATATACATAAAAATGATATCATACTTTACCTATAAAACATAAGTACTTTAACATACCTCATCAAATCATGAATAAATCATAGAAATCATAAGACATAAAGGTATCTTGAGGCATTCATAACATTCTTATGTTGGGAGTAACCCTCTTGGTTACGTTTGGAATACCCATCACAGTATATTCCCTAAATCTCTTCGGGGAAAACTTAACGTTTCACTCCTTCGCGTTACCCAATGCATTGGAGAGCTATATAGGGCTCACCCGCCCTTAGTTTATCACGAAACCACTCGTCTTCATAATAATGCCCAAGAACCTCAACATAATCGTATCACATAAAACATGCATAAAGGAAACATAAAATTTCCACCTTTCAATCACAAGATATCAATACAACACATTGATATAAAAATATTATGAAAACCATTTTCAATACCAAAATAAAAGAAAAGCAAAACAGGGTATTTATTTTTCCTTTTAAAAAGAAGGTATGGCTTGTAGAGGAAGCCGAAACTCAAATAACGGTCACGACGGCGGAGAAGTCATTGTCTCCGCATACGTACGACAAAAACATTCCCTTTTTTCATTTAGTAAACGCTTCGTATAAAAAGATTTCTTTTGAATAAACGTAAAAGTCAAAGGGGTTTATACACCGTATAAAAAAAGGTTGTGTATAAAACAAAATATGCCTCAATGAAAGGAGATTGAGACGAAGTCCCATACCTCGTATCCGACTTGACCCGACCGTTCTTTAATCTCCTGAATAATAAACTTGAGTTAATCTCTATTTGCTTAAGAACCTTTTTCAAGTTCATTATTCCTTTTATACCATGTTATGAACATCATGTAATCATTTATGTTAATAATGTTCTTTTTGTCGGTATTTGGTTCTTAAGTCAAAAATAGACTTCTTACACTTACATGTTGTTAATTTGTTCAAAGGTTCATTATATCCAGAATGATATTAATGATTTGGATAACATATATATCATATATATTCATCATATACATGTATTTATAATATTACATCTCATTTAGAGGTAAGAAATGAAATGCACCGTTCATGGAGACGGTAAGCCGTACGTACGCATGAACGCTACTTCCATTTCTATTTCGTATTTTCTGGAATGGAATCATAATTATATAAGAGTATATTATAATTCAATTATAATAACATATATAATATCATTAACTTTATCCTTTACACATCCCACATATGGTATTAACGAATCAAATCACTTTCAGGGGGTGGTAGTCCGCACTTCCTAAAATGAAGATATCGTGTTTACCCATAATGGAAACCATAAAGGTATGCCCAAAATGAAAAAACAGAAGCTTAAGGAAAACATAAACATATTATATATCATATATAAAAATAGTGACATCATAATGGACACCTTTGAAGGTGTTAAATGAGTTTTGAACAATCATCGTTTCAGGAGGCAGAATTTCGCCATCCACGGAAACCGTATGTTCTTTAACCATTTGATGTAGTTGTGTGAGATTTTAGCTCAAATAAATCTTAGAAAAACATCCTAGTATATTTAATATACTGGTGTTGTTACAAAAGAAGTAATTAAAAAGAGTTTAGGGGGTTGGAGATGCAAAATAAAACAAATGAACATGAGAGAATGAATTACCTTTAAAAGTGTAACTCCTTTTGATTTGAGCCTAAAGGCTTCCTTTGAAAGGATTCTGCCCAAATGGAATCCTATGGGATGAGGAGAGGGATTTGGAGAGAGTAAATTGGCAGGGGTTGGCCGAGCCAAAGGCTTGAGGAGTGTGTTAAATGAGGTAGAGGTGGGGGCCTTTTATAAGAGGAGAGGAGGGGCACTTTTGGAAAGTAAAGATAAGTTACTTTATTTTTAAAAAGAGTTTCGGATTAAAAAGGTCCCACATTGCTATAATTAGAGTATAAGGTGGTAAGGCTTTTAAATCCACTCATCCAATTGGTTTTTTCCATGTGTATGTTTTAGATTTTTCATTATCTTTCCATTTTATTTAAATCGTTAAATAATGAGGTCATCGCTGCATCATCATGATGTCATAAATAATTTAATTTCTTTAAAGTCTAAAAATTATAAAAAAACTACTATGATTTTGGAAATCTTTTTAGCTTTCCAATTACTATTTATAATCAAAAATCTGAACTTTATATCCCCATGTAACAATTGTTTTTTCAAAACATATTATGTTTGTGTCATTTTTACTTTTACATTAAATAAAAAGTTATTTATGTCATTTCCCAAACAAAGTGGATCTATGGGGTCCCCAAGTTGACCAATGGCTTGTCTTGGTCGGCCATGACAGAACCAATTAGGGTAGGACATGTTTCAAGCTCATCTTATTTTATTAAAGCATTATTTTTACCTTAAACTACACTAATTACCACTAATCGCGATTAAAAACTTAATAAGTTACTATTCACCAAAAAAATTATTTTAATCTCATTGAACCAAATTTTACATCTTAATGACAACCATGTGTATAGGATTTTAAAAATTCAATACACATTAGTGGTAAACTTTCATTTAACTGAAAAATCAGTTTGCTTGATTACCACTTAGTGGTTTCACTATTCATCAAAAATTGGAGTTTTTCAGAAAATTACCAAATATTCACCCTAAGATATATTTGATATTCTGAATTAAAAAATGAAGTCTATTTTACAAAATTCAAAACATATAAGTCACATTAATTAATTTAATAATTAATTCCCGCAGTCAGAGCAAATAGCGTGTTTTTATGAAACAATAAGTATCAAAAGATTGACACCAGTTTAAGTCCAATTTCAAAGTGAAATTGATTCCAATGACCACCATTGGATTAAATGGTAAAAATATATTCTAATTTCACTTCAAAATCAATTCAAAAGATAATCTAATCATATAAATAAATTAGATTAAAAAGCATTTTTGATGTAAAATGCAGTATTTTTCACTATTCATATTAAAATGAACATTGTCAGAAAAATACCAAAACATCACACAAAGTAAATTTTGATGTCCCAATCATAAAGAATAAGTTTATATTGACAAAAATAGCTTATAAAATTGTCAAAAGATAGATTTAAAAATGGTTTTCCATCAAAAGGCAGTAAAACAATCTTTTAAAAATATTAGTGTATTTCATGCTTAAGATTGGATTTATTTTCATTTTAAGCCTCTAAAACACTATCATAATCATTAATAGACATAGATAAAAATATCTATTATTAATTACTTACTTGGGATGTTACAATTTTGGATGAATAGTGTATTTTTTTGACTATAATATCATTTAATAAAATAGTATTTGTTTAAAAAACTCATTTATGTCTATTTTTATACTATTCATATCATGACTTTTTTAAAATTAATAAAACTTGGTTATTTTTAAAAAGAATAATTAATTAAAATATAACTAGTCCTAATCATTCTTAAAATTCGTTGATGGAATAAAATGTTTCCAAATATATTTATTTTAATATTTATTATCTCAATTTTTTAAATCAATCATAAATAATGTAATCACAACCTTATCATTGTGTTATAAATATTTTTATATATTTGACTTATAAAAATTATATATAAAATATCATGATGTAGGAAATATTTTTTTAACTTTAATGACTATTTGTATTCTAATATTTCAATCATATAACCCCATATAAATATTATTTCAGTAAAAGGATTATGTCTAGGTTATATTTTCCTTTACTTTAAATTAATTCATATAAAATTATATTTTCACATCAATATGGCTCCATGGGGAACCAAAATAGACCCAAGAATGCCCATGGTCAATCATGTGTAATAAAATTAGAGTATGAAATGTTTTATGGATGTTTTATATTTTTATAATATTAATTTTTACCCTAATTTTCAAGATTTACCCTTTACCCATGACAAATAAAAAAATACTAAATTTACTATTTAGAATGTTTGAAACATAAATGTACGGATTAACACAATTTATACCTCATGACTCAAAATATGTAATATATTTTTCCAAATTAAAAACATATAAGGTCTAGAAAATAATTTAAAATTAATTCTCATTGTCAAAACCAAAAAACATGTTTTTCAAAAGTAAAAACTATCAAAAGATTGACATGTGTTTATGTCTAATATATTTGTGAGATTACTTCCAATGAAAAAATTGGATTCAAGGATGAAAATATAATACCATTAAAATTTAAAAAAAATTAAAATGTAAATTTATCTATATATATAAATTATATGAAAAGGAATTTTTGACTTAAAATGAGGTATTTTCACTATTTATTAAAAAATGGACTTTATCAGAAAATTATTAAATATTAACCCAATGTAAATTTTTTTGTCCCAAATCTAAATAAGTTGTTTATTTTTTTGAAATGAAATATATAAATTTTTTAAAAAAAATAATTTAAAAATGGTTCTCCATCAAAAGTTTGTCAATCGACTATTTACAAATATTAGAGTATTTCATGCTTAAAGCGGATTCATTCATTTTTAATCTTCTAAAATTCATCGAATAAATGTAAATACATTTAACAAACATGTATAATCATATTTTAATTACTTTGGTTCATTATTTCCAATACTACGGCTTGGTGTTAACTACTATTTAAATAATGTTATTATTATATTATTTTTTGGAATAACTGAATGTTCTGTGCAACGTAAGATATCAGATAAACCCATTGTTTCCTGTCGAGTACGCTATCAGAACAGTTATCCCATTTAACGTAAAATTAATATCTTTTTAAAAAATATAAATTTATATGAAAAATTATTATTATATATTCTTGGGCCATTACAGGTACCTATTTTCTAGTTGGTTGAGTATTATTTCCATTTATTACATTTCCATTACACAGATATACATTAATCTATTTCATAGAATTTTTTTCATGCATGGTGTACACTTTAGATGTTTCAATTTATTCAAATATATCTACTCTATTAGATAGATCATTTTTGAGTGGGTGCATATCAATACAATATGATAATGATAAAAGTTTAGTTATATGCATAATCAGAACAAGTCTCCAACCCCTTCTCTATTGGAGGCAGGCTTAGGGAGACACCCTAACCTTACAACCATCCATAGAAGCGTCTCTATGGACCAATCATGACTCCAAGATTCAGACATATATCCAAAAAATATAAATCACTTCCAAACATGCAAAATGTTTTCAACTCACCTTTTTTAGTTTAAATTTATAGGGTTTAAAAAATTCATTTGTTGAAATAATAATAAATCACGACCTTCATATTCACATAAATCTTCTCTAAAACTATTTCTCCAAGTAATTTCTTTTTCTAGAGGAACCATCTTAAATTATCTCACATGGTCTTAATAATCTACCCCATTGATTTTTTTGTCATTCATGGAACATAAATCAATATTAAACTAGATATTCAGATCAATAAATCGTCCCTCATTAATTGGTATCCTACTTCAGATAACTATTGTAGAAAAAAAATTAATAATAATAACATTTTTCCATAAAAAGAGTTATTGACATTAAAATTCTCCCTTACTAATCATCATGAATATACATGGTGAAACAATGCCACCTGAGAGTATATTTGAAAATAAATTCTTCTTTAATAAATAATTTTTCATCACATATAATATTCAACAGTTATTAAATCCAAATGTCATTATCACATAAAATTTATCCTCAACTAGATAGATCTATTCAAGGAACCTTTTAAATTAAAAATATCTTCATTTAATTCTTCAAAACTATTTAAACAAACAACACATTCTTAATGTTGAATTAATATATTACCCCTTTCAAAAACAAGATATATATATATATATATATATTCCATAATAGTTATCTACCATAAATTATTCTGTGTAAATAAATTGATAAATCCCCCTACGTTAATGTTATCCCCATTTGTAAAAAACCCTAAAAGATAATAAAAATTAATTATTTATGTTATATATTCTCCCACATTGACTATAATATCAAATGAAAATATGAGATAGTGAACTATAAAAACCTTCAAAATCCATGTTATGGGTGATTGTGAATTCCCATCATCAACCTCATATTTTGAAATTCATGCTTTGGTAATGGCTTAGTGAAAATATTTTTTTTTTCTCTACGATATGAAAAAAATTCTAGTTTCAACTGATTTCTCTACAAAAATACTTTAGAGAGGTGATATTTGATATAAATTCACTTGGATCTTGAATTTGGAACAATATTTTTTTTGATAAATTAATAGAAAATTTATTTTTACATCACAAAAGTAGTATCTACTTCACATTGATCAATCATCTTCCAATGGGGATATCATCCCTACTAATTATATTGTAAATTGACTGGAAGCCACGTATATTGATTGAACACTACTCAATGTTGAATAAATATACTTTTTTGTATTCCACCACAGAAACAATCCTTTTTCCTCTATAAAAACTCAAATAGTTGTAGAACTCTTACCATCAACACAACCCACACTATCTATATATGTGTAACCAAATATATTAGGCTTCCCATTAATATCATATTTCAAATAATTTTTTACCATTAATGTCCCAAATAATCCTATTTCCATAAAGGTAGTGGAACTATATTATAATTTTTTTTTACAAGAAACAATTTTTAATAACATAAACTATATCTAGTGTTTAACAAGTTAAGAATAAAAAAACATGCAATCAACTACTATAACTAACTTGGATCTACATCCATGCATTTTTCATATTTGGATATCATTTTTCTACTAATATTTGTATTGACACTGATCTTGAGTCTTTCGTTCAAAATATTTTTTTATAATATATAGAATACAAATCTTAAGAAAGAAAACATTTAATATTTCTAGACAAATTTCTCAATCAATATTTACCTCATCTCACAGTGAATCCACATTTGAAAAACATTATTAATTTAATATGAAATCTTCTAAAAAATCACAATCGATTTAATAATATATATTATAATGGACATAAATAATAAGAATAACAGTTTCATATTCTTCACCTTTCTGTAGATATTGTTTCCAATTCTTCTATTTTTAAAAATAGTTATCTAGATTATAATAAAATGATAATGGGGAATTATTCATCCCATATAAAAAATAATTTTATCTAAAAACATGATAATAATAATCCCAAAACATGAAACCACATTTTCACACATTATATACATCATATTCCTACTCCAAATTAATTCAATAATAGTAGATATTGATTGGAGAAATATTTTATGAGAATTTAAATTAAATAGAATAAATTTCTTAATAGTTTAAAGCCTTCTAATTCGTGGAAATATATCATAAAATTATACACCTCCATCATGTTAAAATCATTTACACATACATTTTACATTATTTTTCATCGCATAAAATATTTTATTCATTTATTTATAAACACCCACTTTACTAAAATAATATTATTCGGAATTGGATTGGACACAAACTCCCAAATTTAATTATTTTCATTCAAGTATTTCTATTTATTCGTAACAAAACATTAGTCCTAATACATTAGAGAGTCTTCAATATATCAATGTTATGTTAGTTATATTAGTGAGTTATAAACATTTTTCCTTTAAGATATCCTTGTTTATAACGTATTTATCTGAATTATAATGATATTTTTGACCCAAAACTCACTTATTAACCTTTTATGAGATGAATTAGGGTTATCATCATCACTTGAAATGTATGAATCTTCTTATGCATCTGCTAATTATTTATGCCTTCTTTATTAATGAACATATTATCATATATTTTTAATAAAAATAAAATAATTCTTACATCTATATCTTGAAATTTTATAAGAATATTTTTTCATTAAATGTTCTATAACCATCACATTATATATTCTATTTATGCTTCTAGCCCTTTTAATATAGCATATGTATTCTCTATGTTATCATAGGAAAATTCCATTAACACATCACTTTTAAATCATCCATAATTTTCCAATTTTACCTTGCTAAAATATGGGATATTAGATACATTATGATACATAAAATGTGATAATTTTTTTTAAAAATTTCTTATAATAATATATTTAAATTTTCACATATAAATATACTAATCATAATTGTGAAATAGTACTCCAATATCATTCATCAGAAATTATCATGAAGAATCACACTCGGTTGGTATTTTAAAATTCATCTATAATAATCTTGTTTTATATAGTTCATACATTTCATTTTATTTTACTATGTATGAATTGAGTTCATATTTAATAAAATATTTTTTCAAAAAATATTAAAAAATTGAAATTTTAAATATAGTTCTATTATCAGAATAGATCTTAATCAATTGGAAACATCACACTTTTTCTACACTTATTTAAAAACATTTAGACATTATAAGAGCCTCATAATTGTTCTGTATAAGAATAAAAAAAGATATTATAGTGATGTTGTGAAAAAAGTAATATGGTAGAAATATCATTTTTCTATTAATTCATAATGTTTAAACAATCGACTAAACTGAGGAGATCTAACAGTTGGTTAATCTAAATCTCCACACTTTTTTCTGAAGAGTTTATGATCTTTACCTTGTTTCATATTTATCACAGAGAATATACTTATCTCTTTAGTATAGATTCAGAAAAAATAGCATCTCTTCGGTTTGTATAATACTTATTTTCCTGGATGAGAAAATCAAGAATTTAATGGAAAAGTTCATTATCCACTTTTTTGATAATAAATCACGAGTTTCCAAGATCACCGACATGAATTAGATTTCATTTTCTCTATAGTACAATAGTCACCCATATTCCTTCTTTATAATTATTTACTAATAATTTATCCTTCCTAAAAAACTTGTTTTATTCATCACTATTTATTCTAATACTCAATATATTTTTTTCAATCCATTAACATGATATGTGTTTTTGGACATAATTTTTTATTTTCCAAAAAATATTGATAAAACTCCTTGGATATTGGGGGACTAATAATTTCAAAAAGTTAATGAACTTTATTTTTTAGTTTTAAAAATATTTAGTGTTTTTTAGATATCATATCATATGATTGGATCATCTGATTTCCAAGATATATGGACATTATATTTTGGGTTCTTTATATGAAACTAAAACTGAAAAATCTTCCTCATTACCTATTATATTTTTATTTTTAGGTCTATTAGTGTCATTACTCAAATTTTATTTAGCAGATAAAATTATGTAACATTTATTTTCATGTAAACATGGACGATCAAATCTTCTATGGACTTAATTTAGAATTTCAAGATTTTTTTGGGTGTTTATCTATATTTCTAAATCTATTTATAAATATATTTCCTTTGAATGGTCTAACAACTAACCCAACACACCTTGTCAAACAAGCCTCCAAGACATAATAACAATTTAGTATTTAAACCAAATTGTTTTTTATATATTCTCAAACCCTTAACAATCCATATTAAATCCATATAATGCAATTCATCCTATCTACATTATATGTTATCATAAAATATTTTCTTATCCTTCTTATATTTCTGATTCAATAATAATAGATCCTTTTATTAAAAAATAAATTTATTTATATCCTAACATCATGATATTCATATTAAAATTATTTTCTTCCCATCAAATATCATCGTTATTTAGAACCTTTTATCTCAATGTGTATGTACCCATTATTTCTATATTTTCTAAGATTACCATCAGTTTCAAAAACTTGATCATATTAAAATGATTATTCTTATTTAAATCTACCAATATTTTATGTTTTTTTCAATACATATAATTAATATTCCATTTTTTCTTGTTGATACATACACTTCATTAAATATTCTCAATCTTATGAAATTTAATTTTGACATCTAAATCTACAAATGTTCAATTGGTCTAATATTTTGATCAATTTATATTGTATAAGGTCAAATTACTTCATATATACTTTCTCCATTTATTCCATATTGCAATTAATATTTTAATAATATTAATTAAACATTTTATTTCCCATAGTAATATTTATTTTTAATTTGTATGATAATATTATTTACTTTTTAATGATTTATTGCCTTTTTAAATAATTTTTTATCATTCCAATGTTTATAGTTCATTTAGATAAATTTATTAACTTATATCTTTATCTTGAACGCCATATATTTCTAATATTATTATGTATCATATCTATCAATTTCATTACTAGTGTAATTTTTATTATTTGATTTATCATTGATCAATTATTTATTGTCTCCACCATTTGAAGTCTCATGTTCCTCTACATTTCTAGTTCATTCACTTTATTTATAAAATAAGATCATATTTTTTATTTTTATGGACATAATATATTTCACTATGGATGAAAATTTTCACTTATTGGGATTATTCCAAGATAAACTACATGGTTATTACTGTTCATCATCGTTTTCCTCTTCCACATCTGATTATGGTATGTTTTAGGGAAGATTTACAACATATATACACGTTGAACATTTTAGAATAATATTTCACCTAAAAATATAATTGTCTCTATAATGATTTATATAAATAATAGACATAATTTTATCAAACATCTAATCCACATCTAAATCTAAATTATAATTTCATATTTTAACTTCATTCACATTATTTATATTCTTCTATTAATTTGAGTAGTTAAAAATATATCATTTTTATCATCAATTTTATTATTGAAAACATTATCTTTTTTGTCTAATATACAATTAAAATGTTATATATGTTATGAAGAGGGATTGATTTTTGATCTTTACAATCCAATGATAAGAAATATCTATCAATCCAATCAGGTAAGATTCAAATAAAATCTTTTCAACCACTTTAAAATCTTCAAGCTACTTTACAAATCCTCTAGAAATCTCACAACCGTACTAACACATATAAATAATCTATCCGTATTTTTATCATCATGTATCATGAGGTATCCCCAATTAAACCAATAAATCTTAGGCCTATCACACATCACATTGGATAAAAATTTACAGATAAACCCAATCATATCCCACATTCATTTTTCCATTTTTATTACTTTACTTTTCATAAAGTTAGTCTCATGATGGGATTAAAAACTATAATAACTAGAACATCCAACATTCTATAGATTGATCATTTCTACTACTACAAACCTGGTAAATTGAATATGAAGTATGGATCAATTAATTGAACATCCATGAAATTATAAATGATATATAAAATATATGGAAAAGTGTTTTTATTCCAGTTATGATAAACATTCTGATAAAATATATAAATCCCATTTCTATTAAATGCATTTAAATTTACCATTATATATAATAAAATATTTGACACCTTTTTCAACCAATGAAATAATTTATATTCCATATTCCAAATAAAAAATCATAAATAAATGGAATATATAGTCTAAAACCAATTTTGGAATCAAATATAGGATCATTTAAATATCACATAGAGGGCTCGAATCAATAAACATAATTTTTTATGTTTAATTCAAAATGACATTTTTCGTGTTAATATGAGTTGTGTTCCATGTTAATAGACATATTAATTCACACAAACACATGGATCATAATTATTTACAAGGTTCATTTATCAATATGAAATGTCTAGTCATTGGTGTGATCTGGAATTGACAAATATCTCACCAACCATAAGAATAAACCTATAGATACATTTGAGTAGGTTTTAACATTGAACACACACATATATATATATCTACTGACAATGTTTTCGTGAATCTTATACAAATTTTTATCTCACACATTACACTGACAAGAATATTTCATAACTGAATCAGCTTCCTATAGTAAAATATTGCAAATTTTTAGAGTGTGTTTATTTCAAATTATTTTTATATTCTTACACAAGAACAAGACACCACTTAAATTTTCATGTATAGCTAGAAATTTAATGACTCCACCTAATGTATTTATCTTTAACATGAATTTTGTATTTTAAAATTATACAAAAACTACAACATCTTCTTTCAATCAATTTTCTATGAACCTCATAGTTGCCTCATGAGTACGCATAAACTCTAACATACATCCCAACTCAGCATAGATACAAGATAAATCATATATTGTTCAATAATTTTTGGGGGGGGGGTCCCATTAAAAAATAAATTTAATATTAAAATTCAAATGAATAAAATTCTCCAATTATTTTAAACATCCTATTTAACTTCCCAATTATTTTCCATGTTTTTGAGATTATTTTCAAGAAAATTTTATATAACTTGAATAATATAGAACATGTCATTTCATGAAAAATAATTTATAATAGTAATTAATTAGACTTACATTGAACACATCATTCTTTATAATTATAATAGTATTCACTATTTAAATATATTAAAAATAAAATTTCATTATTTTAAAACCATGATCGAACATATATATCATCATCCAAAACAAGTTATTCTTAAAAATATAAAATCAATAAAGTAATAAAATCATAATATTATATTCTTAAAATCCCTTATTCAGTCATAAATTTTTTCTAAACCTTATGAGAAACAAATACAAACTGTATAATGATAGTTTATCAACATTATAATGACATTTATAAACCTCATGAGGACATTTACCAATCTTATATGATATCTATCAGAACCATACAAACCTTAATTTATCCCAAAATTATGTGGTTCATACCAAACATATATTAATATTAGTTCTTGGAAAAATTTATACCTTCAGGAAACACTTCAAAATGCTTCCAAACAACAAATGTTTTTTACAATTTTATATTACGCTTTAAATTATGTGAGTTTGAAGAAATATTATTAGTTAACCAAAAAATAAAACACATCCATCACAACCACTAAAATCGTGTCCAAATAAACCTTATCATTATAATTTCAATATTCTGGAGGTACCTTATTATATCAAATCACTTTGTCTTAATGAATCATATAACTATGTGGAGGATACATCCTTTTAGCCAAGTCCAATATAACCCCTTAGATATTGGTGGTTTTATTCCCCGATGATTGTAATAAATTTTTCATGGTTTTTATTTTAATAATAGTGGTAGTGTATGTTTCAAAATTATTTAATAAATTTTATAAATGGATATGTATTCAAGTTCTTTTATAAAATATTAATGAGTAAATATATTTATTTATAAATCCCATATTTATTTAAAATACATGGTAATTTATTTTCATTATTTTCCAACATGTTTCTGTTTTATGATTATGAATAATATTTTGTAGAAATAGTCAATGTATCCAATTGAGTTATATACTCACTCCCAATATATAAAACTTCTGCGTAAAAGTTGTTATTTTTATATATATTAGAGATATTAGAAGATTCATCTCATTATAAGGATTCAACTATGGAATTTGTGTGGTGCTCTGGTGAAGTTTAAATATTGATGTAACATATATTTCAAATGAAGGTAGATGTTCCTTATAATTTATATTTTTGTTAATAAATTTATTTCAATGATATATTCTTTGTTAATTTATATTTGTTTATTTTACTGCTGGTTAAGAAAGCTAATTAGTTATCCATTATTAAATTTTATATGAATTAATCTTTTATGTTATAAATTAGAAGGATGTATGTTTATTTATTACATTTTAAATCATTTTATATTTTATTTTCCATTATAAAAAAATATTTTCATATAGTTTCGGATGTATAACATATGGGAAATTCATGTAAGGTTTCTATGCGGAATCAACTATTAATTATTTGCTTTCTTAAATTTGGTATGTTTTTTGCATCAAACTCATTTTATTCTATTATCTCATCTTCAAGCCTTTGGTAAATGGGAATGTGATTTGTGCCCTATGGAATTCGGACTAGAGTTGGGTAAGAATATTTATGGACATTAAACCAAAAACTATTATCAATGAATGAACCAGAATATTTGTTAACGATAGAAGGATTTAGGGTGTTTTAAACATGATGATCTACCATTAAATAGCCATAATGAAAAATATAAATTTTAATCTCATGTTTCAATTTTTTTGGGTTGTGTGTCATTATTCAACCCATATATCAGTTTTACGTTATCTTATATTATAAAAATGAGGTTTCTTGAACATTAATGTCCTAGGTATGAAATATTATTTTGATTTAAATGTATTATAATTTTTTTAGTTTATTTTAAATCACTCATTACAGTTACCTATTTTATAGAATATTTATTTATAACGATTGATATAATTAACCATTGAATGGTTTATTTATGATGAGTTTGTTTGGATCCTCCCTTATATGTGGTAAATTATTAATGATTAATATATTTAATTATAAATTTACATTCATCGTTAAGATTGGTTTATTCTTATAAAATGACTAAATAATAATTAGATTCAATTTTATTTATATACATGTGAATTAGTTTGTAAAAAATGTTTTTTGTGAAATACAGTTTATAATCCCATCAAGAAAATAATTTGGTAATCATATTTAAATGATATTTGGGATATATAAATACATTATTATTTATTCAAATACATTATAATATTTTAGTCAACTTTATGTTATAAATCATGCTTTGACGTCAAGAACCATCTTATTTTATTTATAAACAGTGTAACATTATTTTTTGGATTTACGATTTATAGAAGAATTTTGTAAAAAAATGGTTTATAAATTAATGAATTGGAACATTATATATTCTTCTCTTCTAAAATACTCTTGAAATGTAAATTTAGTGCATGAATTTTTATAATGAATTTATTTATAATGTTTAATTCTAAAAATGTTAAAGTTTAGGGTATATTGATTGGTATTTTATATTTTTAAGATCCCAGTTCACTTTAGGAAGATTTATTGTTTATTAATAAGATTCCATAAAATGGTCAAGACCCTATTAAATTTTACAAGTCAATAAACACTTCACATATTAAACAATTGAATTATTATGGTGGTGAACTAATTGGAGAATAGTTTTTAGTTTAATTATTTATTAGTGTGTTTTCTCACACATATGAAAATTTCCTATGAATTTATTAATTGGTGGTATTTTAAATAGATAATTATTATAATTTCAAATGAGTCCCATAAATTTTATTACATTTAATCTATTATAAGGAGTTTAGTTTTTTTACTGATAATTATTTTAATAAAAACATAATGTTTTTGACAAAATAGAATCCTGTAGTGACATTTAGATATGTAATATATTATAACGGATCAATGTGGTTTGAGAATAAAATTTGATATAATATTCAATCGGTTGTATATATTGAATTTATTTATTTAATTTCATAATGGAATAATATTTCTAAAACTATGTTATGGTGTCTAGTTCAAACGAATTGTCTTTTGAATTATTAATGGTTTTCCATAAGTTTGTTTATGATATAGAATATTTATCATATATCAACTAAGGAATAATAATAGTTTTTATTTAAATTATTTTATATTATATTATTGTAAAATCTGAAAATAATATGGTTGGTATTATTTTAAAATGATAATCATGTGTTTTTATTGTTTTTATCATGTTTGAATAATGATAAAAAAGTTTTATTTTATAATTTTTTGACTCATAATATTTCAAAATAATGTTATATAAATATTTACATTATTTACATGTTGGGTAGAATATCTATATATTTATAAGTTTATAGATATGTGTATAATTTTGGCTATGGGGTGTTTGTAATTTCTTTTTTGATTTACTATAAAATTACTCTTAAATGTAGAAACATTTATTTTAATAAATATTATGAATCCTTTTGTCATTTTTTTGTACAATATAGTGATGATCTTAAAAAATTATTTTATTTTGATATTTCTTGGGGTTTATTTTAATGTCATTTTTCAAAAGTATCATGTTGAATTATGTTATGTATTTTTTATTTATTAATGGGAATTTCAAAATGGGTTTCCTTGAGAATCAATTATTTATTTAATGATATATTTAAATGGATTTGAGTGGATTCAAAAATATTTTAGTTGTATTTTTTTAATTTTTTATGGTTTTTATTTTTTTTTTCCAAATGTGTTTTGAAATGGGTGATGTTTTTTTTATAAAAATATTCAATCAGTGTTATTTAATCTAATTTGTGTATTTTTCCTTGTGAAATAACCTAAAATATTTTTAATGATTCTATGACGACATTAATAAACACTTAAGAACCAATTTTACAATGAAAAACGATGTTATTTATATAATTAGTCATTTTCCATTTACAATAGTTCTTTAGATCATTTTATTGAACTATTACATAAAAATTACTCTATATATTAATATTTAAAAATAAATTTAAAATTCATTGCATACCATGAAATTTTTTCTTATGTTTATCATTCCAGATTTATGAACTTATTTTTATACTATATTAATTATCAACATGCTGAATTTTTTTTTATATTTGATTACACATTATTAGGTTACAAAAGAAATAATAATTTTAATTAACGTTAAAAGAAATATGTAGTGGGACACAAAAAAATTCATGATTTCCATATAATAAATATACATTAAGAAGTAGTTGGATAAAATGGTGATATATGTAGTCAACAATTTGAGAGATTAGAGGAATAGATTCATCACATCTATGATGATATAAACCGTAATTAAATTTACAAAAAATGTTCAATTGTAATATACATTGTTATTTAATATAGTTTAAAATAATATTTTAATCATCTATTTGAATTTTTATTCATAATTAACATTCCTATTTTGACAAACCACATTTTATTCTATAGAATAAACCTATATATTATTCTAATTTATTATAGAAAAATTATGAAATCTTTCTATAGTAATTATGAATAAAACCATAATATAATGTTTTGGTAGAAGAATATCCATGGTTTTGGTTAATTCTCGTGGTTTTAAAAATTAATGTATTTTGATATTTTATAAATGCTTTATATTTTGACCATGTTTATAGATTTTTTTGGTGGGATGGTTAAAACATTCCATTGTATCGATCATTAGCACTTGATTTTTTAACTCTAAATAAAAATTTATATGCATTCAATGTTAAATATATATATCTATATACAATATTCATGTATATTTATTATGAAATAAGGGATATCTTTCTTGAGAAGAATATGTGTCAACATTTACAATGGATCAAAAATGATTTTAATGTACTATACGAAGAACAAATCATACAATATTTTTATTATTTTTTTTGATTTTTTAAATAGTTTTTATATATAATTTTTCAAATAATGATATTCATGTATTGATTTTTGGTATACATCATTTTAATGAGTCCTATACAATCTTATAACTCTATTCAACCTTAATTAATAGTAAGAAAAATAACATGATGCATGGGAAAACACTCACTGATCACCATGTTCTATCCACTTATAAAATGAAAATATGCATTTAAAAAAATATTTTCTAAGGATATTTTAGTTATTTATTAACATAAATTCTGATTATACTAGACATGTATATGATTCTATGCATTTTCTGACAAAAACAGAAAACTAATTTGTGGCCAATGTTTTTTAGCACACTTATTCCTATACCCAAATTGTTTCTCATTTACACTGGGGAACATCAAATAGTGTAAGAGAATAGTTTTCTCATGATGATCTTGGGTTAATTTAAAATTTCATTTTTCTATTTTTTTAAATAAATTTTTATCGAGAGTATGATTTTTATCAATGACTAGGGAATTTTTATTTTTAAAATAATTGTATTTCATATATGGAAGATAATAATAATTTCATACTAAAAATCATTGCGATTATAAATTATTTACATGATGATGTATTGATTTATACAAAAATATATAGTTTATATAATAATATTATATATTTTGGGATTATTAATGTTTATATATATTACAAGGAATTGATTTACTCACACTTGTAGAATGATGTAAAGTGATCGGTTTGAAAAAAATCCATCACAATATGGAAAAAATTGGATGTTATTCATGAAGAACATATGAATTTTTTAGTGTTTCTGATTTATGTTTTACATTTTAAATATGAAGATATATGGTTAGATGATGATAAATTATTTTATTATTTATTTATATTTTTTAATAAATTTTTTAGGTCCACCAATAACTAAAAATAATTCAATAATGATGGAACTACTATTTAACAATTTATGATAATCCTAGTAGATAAAATTGATTAAAGTGGTTATGTTATTACGATTAAACATTAGTTGAGTTAATGGTCAAAAAATTACTAATATTTTGATTTATTACAGTATAATAAGAGGCCATCAAAAGAATAAAAGATATCGTTGAAAATATATATAAATTAAATAATTTGTGTACATGAATATCATTTAAAATATAAAATCTAGATATGGGAATCACAATTTAATGAAGATTAAATGAATTTTAACAATTGTATATCACTTATCTCAAATGGATTTGATGAAAGAAAATGTTACAATAAGGGTACTATTCCATTTAAATATTCTAAATATGTAAATAATTGACCTTTAAGATTATTAATAATTTATGAATCATTATTATGAATATAAAATGATATATTATAATCATGGCTAATAAAGTTTTTTGGATGTAAAATGGAGAGTAGTTGGCTTATTAAAAACTATAATTATTCTTTCCAAACAAGAAGATTAATCCTATGATGAGAAGGTGATATAAATGATAATTATTCAGAGGATAAAAATTACCATTATATTATGCCACAATACAAGCACTTTAATTAATATTATAGTGAAAATTAAAATAGTGAATATGATTATAAAGAACAATATATTAAAATGGATTTTTTTTATAATGGATCATAGAGTTTATTTAAGAGAGATTATAGTAATTGGAAATGTGAATGAATCATTGAATAAATATCTTATCACAATAATTTGAAAAATTGATATAAATAATTAAATAAGAATATTGAGGAATATTAATGATCTTATTATCATTTTTTCGAAAAAAAATTATATCATTTATGACATGACCACTCTTTTTATGTAGATGAAATAGAATGTTAATAAACTAAATGAAAATAAAAATGAATAAAAAACTCGATAAATAAATTTATGTTTTATTTTTGTAATTTTTTCAAAATAATTTTTATATTATCAAAGACTCTACAAACATGATTATAGACGCCAAGAAATTGTTTATATTCCATGTCAAAAATAAAAACATGAATTATAAATTAACTGAAGATTAAAAATAAAATAAAAAATTTGAAATTAGTGGAAATCCTATAGTGATTTATCCTGGGAATATAGTAAAGAATATTGCTACATCATCTGATTGTGTCAAAAATCACATGAAAAATTGTGTGTGAAAGGACAAGGAGTTACAAGCACAATCCAATAGTAAATCTATTTAAAAAATAAGCTTTATGTTTCATTATATTTTTAATAAAAATCAATATATTTTACAACTAGTAAAATAGAATCAAAAATATTTTGATCCATATAATGTTTTTAGTATGAGATGCTTCATATTTCCAAGTACATATTAGTATTGTGATGTGTTTGACAACAAGTGAGATTATTTTTTATAAAACATGTGTTTATCATAATATAATTTTATCTTTTAATAGTGTTATATATAATATAACAAAAAAACCAACATAATAGATTAAATACTATGTAAAAAAATAATATAATTTGTTCTACATGAGGATACTTATGGTACAAAAATATAACAAGGATATGTATCTAGAGATTATATAATGATTTTACTAGGGAAATTAGAAAACAAAATAACAAATAACATCACATGGGGATGAATAATAAATAGTAAAAATATATTATTATTTTTTCCTTGAAAGTATCAAAGATTGAAAGAACATTGAATTTGGGATGGTTTTCACATAGCATGAAATCACCTATAAACAATTTATAAGTACATTCAAACATATGGTTGGGGTGTTGTAAATTTTGATATTGATAACTCCAAATTTGTAAAAGTCATTTGAAGCCCTAAAATTGGGGAAAAGTAAATAACTCTAAAAGAGGGGGACATTATTAATGGATTGAGATATAAATTATTGAGTGTATATCAAATTTGAGATATTGAAAATTATTTGACAGCTCCAAAATTGGGATGTTCAATGTTAATATTGAAGGATTTTCATTTTATCATGTGAGAGAAATAAAAAGGGAATATTTTAAAATTTTAAAATTAATATAATTATTTTCTATTATGTATGAAAGATACTAATCAATTATGGAATTATAAAAATAATTATATATCCTAAAATTCCAGGACAGGACATGTCAATAGTAATTTTCATAAAATTTCGACAATGAAAAAATTTGAAAAAAGAAACTCTTGTAATCATAGATATATAGGGATGATAGTGCGGAAAATTTTCAAACTAATGGATATCAAAACAATAATTCAATATAGACTTATACTATTATATTTATGTGAAATAATGAATGAAAAATAAAAAAATGGGAAGATTATTTTATTATATTTATTTTTTAGTTTTGTCTTGGAAATTATATTTCATTTTTGTAAATTAAATAATAGGATATTGTTACATTTAAAGGTTATTCAATATATTTTTATAATCAAATAGTGTAATATATAAGCATATTTTGATTTGATAATAGATCTAAATAAAAAATACAAATATTTAGGTCTATAATAAAACAATATATAAATATTTTTCTCTATAAATACAACAACAAAAAATTTATTATAAGAAAGAAAATTCAAATTTCAGCTGACATTTGAAGTGATTCATTATTAGAGAATGGAAAATAAATTATCATTCAGGAAAATGCGAAAAAAATAGTTTTTTAATTTATAATTGATGCATTTGTCATGAAAATTTAGTCGACAAACATTATGATATTTTTTTAGAAAACATAAAAACCTTAAAAATTTTAGAGTATTTGGGATCCCTTCATTTATTGAAATCAATGGATGTATTTATAATAATTTGATAAATGAATAAATGTGGGTATTTCTCTTAGTTTTAATCTAGGTGTAAAATGAAACAGTTGTTGTTAAAACAAAAGAATATTTTGGGAGGTTTTGATGTCAATATCATAGAGTAACATTGAAACAAGCGAACATAATTATCATTTGATAACAAGATTAAAGAAGAACTCTAAGAAACCAATAATCAGTAAGGCAGAACATAAATTTTTACTATATTTTTCCATAATTATCATTATAATTCATTGATTTATTTTATTAATATATGTTTGGAATAATGTAAATCAAATTTTTGAATAAAAAACACATTTGGATGATTTCAACATATTGGTGATTGTAGTGATGTATTCAAAACTCAATAGAGCATGGGTAATTTTAAGAACACGATATTTCATTCTAATGTTGAGCAAAAAAAATTTAGTTATGAAAATAACCAGAAGTTTTTAAAATTTATAATAGTGGAAGAGCTAATTAAAATCATGAGAAATTACACTTTGGGGTTACTATCATTTTAAAAATATAGAAATGTGATCGAGGAAAAATTATTTTTTTTCAATAAACTAATTGTCGAAGGAGGTACCTTGTAAATAGATCATAAAATATCAAAACTATATTATAAAAATAAGGGTGTTTTTATTGATGATGAGTTTTCTTTTAAAGAAATAGTATAAATTACAAAAATCAATTTTTACTCATATTAATTACCATTTTTTTCAAACATACAAATTTTCTATATTTTTTAATTGATAACTTGATGAGGAGGTATTAATTGAAAAATGTGGGGAATTTATTCATTCTGGTGATGGCTATTTAGTGTACATGTAAAATAAGTCTTTATTTAATCTTAAAATTATTGTATTAAGTATTCTATTGAAATGTGATTTTTTGTTTGAAGAGTATGATACTAAACAGATGAAAATTAGATAATGTTATATATATGAAATATAACAACAATGAATCACACAATATAATATATTATATTTATGAAATTAATTTTTTCAAAAAATTAAATTACGTGGATACATTTTTAACCATATTCAGAATCACTTTAAGATTTTGATGATTTTATAATTGACATATTCATGGTTTTGAAATTGATATTCATATATATTGTAATTTTCTTATGATTATAAATGTATAATTGGTAATTAATTAAAACAGTTAGAATGGAAGTATAAATAAGGATATCTACTCCTATCTCTATTAGCACTAAATTTTCCAATCATGGGGATAACAAGGGTAAAGATAAAAAGGAGTTTAAATTATTCATTATATGTTTTTGATATCTGATATTGATGATATATCCAATTATGAATATTTTTATGTTATTTATATAGCTGTAATGAAATATAAAGAAGTAACATATTACTACACTAATGTAAATAACTTTTTATGTCATAATAACACTTAAATACAGATTTTAGTATGATAAAGGAAAATTTATTTAGCATTATGGTTATTCTGATACATATTTTTTAAGTGATTTTGGATATCAAATTTAAACATTAAGTGGTGAATTATCTATAGTTAGAATATGTGTTTTTAGGAACACTAAGGATAAAAATTCAATTACACTTTTCACAATTAAAGTTTCATATATTTCAGAGTAGTGTGATAGAATAGAAATTATCTAAATTAAATCAAAACATTATGATATTAGAGTTAAATTAAAATAACCATTAATAATAATTTTTGAAAAATACATTGAGAATCTTTTATCAAAGAATTCAGTGCCCCATTAATGTTAAATAATTATTAACATAAAAAACATATTAATTACGAGATGTTCGAATGTAATTTACTAATCCTATATTGTATTTCATTAAAGAAATAGATCATGGATATAATAGTGAATCCCTTGAAAATTAATTCATTTTAGTGTTTTTGGCAGTGAATTCTCTCTTAAAATCCTTATATATACATTTTCAATATATTTCCTCATTTATTCATTATCTGATTTTTATAATGGTTTGAAATTGTGAGTTTTTACTAGTAAAGGGATAAATTTACTTGTAAAAAGTGGAGAAGAAAAGGAATTTAATCAATATTTTAGTGTGTTTTCCTTGAAATATAAAACACAAGGTCTTGATATAATTATTTTGTGTTAAGTTCATTTATCAAACCAATGAATCAATGGAATTTGATGAAATTGTAAAGGGATTAAAGGATGTTAGAGAGATATTAAAGAACGCTTTTAGGGGAATTAAATATGGGAATATGGTGTTCTGAGGAAATGTGACATTGTAAATTTAGTATTGTTATTTAAAATAAGGTATAGATATCTTTTATACAATTTACTCTATTAAGTAATGTAGCATTTTTATATCTCTCACATTGGTATAATATCACGACATTGTATGGTAATTTGATGATTCAAGATTTAAAACATCATTTATGTTGTAATTAGTTTCAATATTCTCATTGATGTGTTAAAATTTGTTATATATAAAAGGATTCAAATGAATAAAAATTTTCTATGAAAGATAAAACCATGTCATAGTGGGAAACAAAAAACATTATGGTCCAATATAATAAAATCAATTAAAAGATATTGGGGAATGATGAAATGGTTTCAGTCATGATTATTGAAAGCAAAAAGAATATGAACTCAGTTATATATGTGAAAATAATTATGGTCTTGGAAACAAATAAACTGAAATATATTTTTGAATCCATTATGTATTAATGGATTTATTTCCATAATTATTTGAATTTTTATATAAAAATGCTCATTGTTTTTGTCAAACCCAGAACCACATCTTAATTAATAATTTTATAAATTTTCCTTTAATTTTTCGTTTTCGTTTTGCTGAAAATATGTATGATATTTTTTGTTTGAAAGGAAATTTGTATTCTTACACTATTAGTTCATGGTTAGTGAAAACTCTTTGGAGGTCATGGAAATGGTTTTTGTATTAGTACAAAGCCATTATATAATGTTCTTGTATAGTTTTATTCAATATATGAACCTAATTTTTGAGTATCGTATGTGAATTGTAAAGACAGCATGGTTGGCATATAGTATGGGTAAACTGTGAATTAAAAACAATCCATCACATAATATTTACCCATACATCATGACCTCCCACTCTCCCTCACCCCACTCTCAAAAATTGATGATTCCCCATTATTCACACACTAATCACTTTTATATCCTTGTCCCATAAATAATTTCCCACTAATTTCATGTGTGGTCATCTATTAGTCAGCTTCCCTATCCTCCTTCATATCTTATTCATATATAATTTTTTCTACCCTTTTTCTACTTTGATTTTTGTCCAAAAATATAAGGGTATTCATGTTCTTATTTCATATTGATTGTGTATCATGGGTGTTTGATGGGTCCTACAATCATTCCTATTATAGTTGTTGAATTATTTGTTTGATTTACACCAACCCATAATTTGTATTTCAATATTAAGGTCTGTCCTAAATATTTCTGCATATATATGCTATCCCAAGTTGGTTCCATTGAAATAGTGAATGTATTCTAAGATAAATATAATTTATATTTTTTTATCACATAATTTTTTTATGTTTATTTAGTTTTTTATTAAATGGGTTCTATGGGAATTTTTCCACAATTTTTTCAGACATGGATTGTGTAATTTTTTGGTTAGATGAAATATTTGTGATGGTTTTCATTATGGGAATGTTTTTTTAAAAATAATTGATGGTTTTTATGAAATTTATTTTGGTGATGTTTGAGTTTATAGGATTTCATAATTGGGGTTCCATATTTGAGAAGATTTAATAAATATATTATTTCTTCAATATTTCATTTATTAATTTCACATATTTCATACACCACTTATCACATTTGGTTTGGATACACAAATGTGTATATATATATATGCATGTGTGTGAATAAAGATGATAATATTGGAATATGGTGATTCAAAGGTGTTTATATATGTATATATTCAATCGGATATGTGTATAATGTTATAAAAGGATGCATTGAGATTTAATCATTATGATTTAATTTGTATATAAAATGAGTTTTCAAATATGATTTGTTTCCCAACAAATCAATTTTTTATTTTTTTAGACAACGACATTATGGTTGAGTGGGAATCACACAATTTCAAATACTAGTTCAAAACATCAAAAAATATAAAAAATCAACAATGGTCACATACCAACTCTATGGTAATCAAAAAATTCAAGAATCAAAAAAACATGACATCTCACCACCTAATAACACTAAATATGTGCTAATACCTCATGTCACTAACACATAAACTCCTAATCACCATTCATCATCCAATTCCCAATTGAGAACTGCCTTTCAGAGAACAAAAAATTTCTTCCTTGCTTTTGGAACCACTCCATCCATACATGAAAGAAAACAACATCATCCAGAAAAGCAAAAACAATATCAACCAACACAAACTAAAATAGAATAACCATTATAACTTCACCATCATAATCACCATTATCTTGGTCTCCATCAACACACTCGAAATGAAAATCACCAATCTCGATACATAAATCAAAATCATCACTGAGTGGTCAGAAATAATACCAAGAAACTGAAAAAAAAAACAGGAAACTTTCACTGATACAATAGAATTAGAATCATCATGTAGATATGAAAAACCAAAACCATCTTGGAATGAGAAAACTGACTCATTTCATGAATGGGGGCACAACGGCCCCCACACCACACATCCCAATCCTCATAAAGTCCACCACACTAGCTTATACATGGGGAGGAACTAAGGACTATGAGGTGAGAGTAGGGATTTGAGTTTCTGAGGGATTTAAACACAACCATCTTTCATGAAGAAAAAAACCATTATCTATCATTACAAAAATGAACTAACCCTAGTAGAACATATAAACCAGTCATCCACCAAAACCACATAACCAAAATGCCGCTTGGTTACAAGCACACTACCTCAAATTAAGAGAGGTGTAGAGGAACTTGAGGATAGATCATGGTTAGCAGCATTATGTGTTTTCATTTGGTTAAAAAAATGAAAATGTTTAAAAGTCATTTTTAAAATATAAAATGGTGATTATTAATATCTAAAAATTTATTGAATGTTGACTATAATTTGGTATGTTAAAAATGTAAATCAAAATGGAATGTTAATTATAAAGGATTAGAATATTAAATTTTGTTTAAAATTGTATAACACACCATTTCAAACTAAAATAAAATCTATTAAATCCAATTATTCAAAGATTGATTGGACCATTCTACTAGGACACAACATGCACTCCATAAAGAGTGAATTATATGTACTTTCATGGACAAAAAACACAATACCTCTAGTCAAATGAATTACCTCTATTATTGTATTTGGAATCTCCATGTACTCTATAATGCAAGAGAGGAATTATCATTTATAGAAGTCACCAATAAACTAGGGAAAAATATATTCTATATAGTGGTGCAACATGAAATTTATTAGAGACCTATTAGATCCAGAATCAAAATCAGAATCTAGGGTTCTCATGACCTTATATCACATATGGTTTTCCAGGGTTCCTACATTACGGTATTTATGTTATAGGTTTATATAGCTCATGAAATATATTCATTTTCCAATTAGTACACATTTTATATATAACACTCTAGTATTTTTTTAGTATTTCACATTTTAAATAAATTCAATTTTTTTTATAGATTATGTAAAATGTAACACTCAACATAAATGAATAATGAAATATTATTAGTATGAATTTATAAACTATATATTAAAATTTTATAAATCAATATTATTAAACACATTATGAAATAAATAATTTTACAACATATTTTAAATCTATTAAATAAAGCATTTTAAATGAGATCTTAATTTTTAGTAAATTAATTTTATTTTTCAAAAATACATGATTTCATAAAAAATGTTTTTCTCAATTTAATGAGTAAATTTTATAATCAATTTATGGAGATTCTAAAAATATATCATTATATAAATAATATCAATTTTTAATAATTATATTAAAATTAACAACTGGTAATTTTTTTTGAATTTTCTAGTTTGATTGATTTTCTTGGTCATAGTGAAAAATACTAATATCTATAAAATAGCCATTGAATTTTTATTAAAAAAACCCTTTTATGAATTTCATTTTATGTGAAGGTGAAATAACTAATATTTACTATGTTATAATTTAATTAATTATACTTTAATAAATCTTATACCAAGTAATGGTATGTGTTAAATATTTTATATTAAAGATGATTTTTCAAGGAAACTATGGTCTATTACATTTTTAGCGATTAATATTAAATTAAATTCTCAAAATTATATTTTTTTAATTTAAAACAATGGATTCAATATTTCGATTCAAAAGGACACATTTTTTTAAATATTTCCCTCTAATATTTTTCCATTATGATAAGTAACCTTGGTAATATTTTTCACCTTGGAAAACAATAAATTAGGTAATTTAGGTTAAACTAAATATTATTGGAACAATTTATTTACCCTAAAACTTTCCCAAATTTTATATTACGAGTATTCTTCATCCATATTATCTAATGGCTTGGTTATATGACCATTAACTGCCTTTTTTCAGATTATGGTGTTCATATCATTTTATCTATGGAAATGTCAAAGATGTGACATCATGTTTTTAATAACTATAAATTTTTTGATATGTGGTTATCCAAAGTATATATTTAACTCTAAATAGTGATTGAAAATATAACATATTTATCTATATTATGAAACTTTATTTTTAACTTTTAGGGTTGAAATAATTACCTGGAAATCATGCACAATGCTAATTCATTAAATATTTATTGTAATGGAAAAATAAAATAAATGATATTATAAATATTATAATAAATATAATCTAATTTAATTAATGTGACCCAAAAATTATATACGATCGAGAAATTTTAGGGATGTATAAAAATAGTTCTCCAGAATTATAAGTGTTATCCAAATCTTATTAGTGTTAAAGTAATGAATAGTTCTTTAAATTGACATTCTGATTATTTTATAGTAATTTTTTTATCAAATGATATAAAATACCTAGAAATAAAAATTCAAAAAATATATAATGTTATAAAATTTAACATGTTAACCATATTCCATTTTTGTGTCTTTCCTCGCTATAAAATAAATATATCATCTCTCGAAGTGTAACAATCCATGTTTTCATAAAAAGAGATAAAGAGGTTAAATACGAGTTTAAACCAAAAAATAAGGGAACTAAATTTAGGGAAAAAATATATAAATATTATTGGATAAAGGCATTATAAAAAAAATATCTCATAAATTAGTAATATTTAATCCATTTTTAATTTAAAATTAATTTAAACTAAATTAATATTTTATGAAATTCTTAATGTTACACTCACCTAAATTATAAAGGGTAACTCTTCACTTCACTTCATTACACCACTTTGAGTCAACTACCTCACAAAAAACCTACCCATTTTTATTCCAAACATTTATATCCATGCAATATAGGTTTTTTATCTCCTTAAAAGACCATCCATAGTGTCCCTATAAAGATATCTAAAGGGTGTTCTCCAAAGAAGAGCTATTCATCGTTACCGACTTTTTCAAGTTGATTTATTATTAAATTTCACATTCCTATGTTATTCTATAATAAAATAATTAATTTATTATCATATATATACTATGATATAATTAACATTATGAAAAAACTATATTCTACCTTTTATCAATCCTTTAAAAAAGCATCGCATCTATGTACATACGGATTACCATGTCCATATAATTGTGTAATTCATTATTTATCACAAAGTTAAATTTATTATAATAATGACAGAAATAATTGATATATATGGTTCTTATTAACTGAATTTTTTTGTATAAAATTATCATGTCCCCCAGTTCCTTACCATACACATGATGTGATGCAGTTCATTTTTCATGTTCAATATTCAATATTGGGTCGAAAAGATATATATAATGAATAAATATGAAATATATGACCATAATAACATTATATAGATGATGAAACTATATTCTATGTACAATTATTAGGACATACATGAAAAAACATGAATGGTAAAATGGATCCTTTAACACTTGAAAGAAGGGTAATAACAAAATATTATAAACAAATGGGTGATAATATGTTATAAATTGATCGTATATAATATATTAAATAAGATTATGGTTCTTGTAAATATTAATTTCATGCTTTAACCATTATATAATAGGTTAATTATTTTTTAATTAAAAAAAGTTCAATGTAAGTGACTTCGTAACTCAGTTTCAATTTGTTTGGTTAGACATTTACTTTATTGGTTATGTCATGCTATGATTTTTTTGGGAAATTAATTTTTATAATATAATGTTTAATGTCAACTTTTTATGGGTATTTATGGTTAATATCCAAACACAATTCGTTTAATTAATTCACATTTCTATTATATTCTCTTTGTAAGGTATATTTTTTCAATTTTATTTTATTGAGAAATATTTTGATGTTACACACCTATATTATTTTCTGTGGTGTATATATCACCCCCTTAACATGTTATATAATGAATAAATTCAATGTTAGTATGTTTAATGTTTCCATAAATGTTATTCATTAATGGGGAATACAATTCATCTAATTACAATGTGGTAAGGGTTGATTTAATAATCTCATCATTAGTCACGATTGTTTAAATTTATATATTTATAAGGAATTTTAATTTTCCATTCCCTTATATTCAAATATAAAAGTTTCAAAAAAACTAAACATTTACAATAAAATTTATCAAATAAATTTTTTCACATTTTTTAAAAAAATTAAATGTAATCATCATATAAGTTTCAAAATAATACATCTTGATCTTTTATCCAAAATATGAAACTAATATTTTTTTAAATGTGTAAGTATTGCATAGATTTTTAACTTAATATTTAAAAAATATTTAAATTTTTTAAAATTGAATATATTTTCAAAAAAAAGCGAAATTTTTTACAAAGGATATTTTATAACTGGAGAGGATATTTACATCAAAATGTTTTTAAGGATATTTTCATTTTATTTCTATTCATGAATGACATAAAACCTATAATGTATATATAATCACCAATGGATATGTTGTATTTTTATCAACTTTATTCTTTTTATGGATGGTTTATGATCTATTTGACTTTGTATACGCTATTTTTATACGATTATCCATATAGATTTTATTGGTATATGGTTTTTTTATTAATTCAAGAATGTATTAAAATTATTAAAACTAATTATTCAATACTAATGATTAGGATTATTTTTATTCAAAACATTTTATTTGAGGAATTAATTGGACTTATATAGTGATAGTCAGGGGCCACTGTACCCCCTTGATGCATTAGTATTAATCATTAAACAAACTCTTTTACGTTTTAGTTAATGAATTTCTAGTTGATGTATGGTTTATTGGTCGAATACTTGATGGTATGGTTTTTTATTTTCCACATTATACATTCCATAATTATTAATTATTTAATTATTATTATATGTTATTATTCAATTAGAATTATATCATTGGTTTATATTCAACATCATGTGGTTATTTATATGTCAATAGTTGATCTTGTTTTGTTTTTTGTCATATTATTCTCAATTTATTGATTAAATGTCATGTGTTTTATTTATTAAACTATAAATATTTTTATGAATTATTTTGTCATATATTCTTATTTATTCATACCCTTATTAAGAATTTGAGCTCACACATTTTTCATATTTTTTATTTTACACTAGGATACATAGGCCTATTTTGTGATATTAAAGGATACTCTAAGGGGAATAATGTATTTATTAAAGATTTTTTTTTCATTTTATGTTTTAAAATTTATTATGGATTTCATGTTTGAATCATATAATAAGAATTATAATCTAGTTAGTACATGGGGATGTGATTCCTTGTATCTTATTTCCAATGTAATAATGTTACTATTTGCTCTAGTATACTGGGGTCAGGGTATTTATTATTTGTATCAAAGAAAGTTTAGTAGTGACATTAAGAACATGATTTTGGAAAACATATATTCGGAAAATAAACTCTATGAATGGTTTTTTTAAGATAATTCTATGTATAGGATAACATCCTATATATTTGGTAACGACCATGGATAATATAGTTTAAACATAATGACTCGGAGATTGATTATAATGTTTAATTATTTAGACGAATAATGAATAATAATTAATGATTATTTGATAACCCACTTTTATAAATATAAGTTATTCTTTAATTTACGTTTTTGATTTATTTAATAGATGTAACCATAATGAAGTTATTTAAAATTTATGGTATTGGACAATGTGTTGACGATGCATAAAACCAATGGTATTATGGTTAGAAGAATAAAGAATCATTTATGGAATTTTGTTGATTTTTTTAGAATATATGTTTTCATTAACATATGATTTATAAACAAGTTCATGGGATAATTAGTTTAGTTATGATTATATGTTTAAATTCTTAAACACCTATTTGATGTTTTATGTTATGGGATTTATTCATGATTAATAATATCTTGGGATAAATCTATTGCACTAAAAACTATTTTCATAGAATGTTCGAAAATTATATTTAAGGAAAACCGCCTCTAAATATGGTCGAAATGTATGTAAAGGTAAGGATAAATTTAGGGTCTGTATGATCATTTATTTTATGGTATTTATGGGTTATTAAATATTAGGAAATGAAAATAGATAAGTATGTGTTAATATTTCAGGTTAAACCATTTCATTAATATTTTATATATTAGGTTTAATTTAAAAAAAATTCCAATGGAATTATATAAGAATTACATAGTTTTAGAAAAGGGATATCCTATAGACGAGGTGACAATATATCACATCTAGAATGGCTACCAATCATGAACCCACATTCGATGAGTGACCAGGTTGCATCTCCTTCAAATGGCCTATGTGATTTACTGGTTTGTATGAAATTATTTTTTATTATTTAAATGATATCGTATAAATAATAGTAAGTTTGGAAATAGATTTGGTGATATGTTATTTATATTATTCTGGAAGATGCTCACTATTTTTGGAATCCAACTTTATTTAGGTAAAAAAATATTATGTAATTTACTTTAGGATCATAGGGTTAATTTTATTTTGATCATTATAAAATTACAAAGTGGATTTTTTGTAATTCAATTTATTTATGGAAATAGATATCATATTATGGTGATTATACCTTTTGGAAATGGACATTTTTCGAGATAAATATTAATTTTATATTGGAATACTATTTGAACAAACACTTTTGATTTTTTGATTTAAAGTATATGCTGGAATATTCTTTTTAGAATTTTCTTGATAATTATTTATTGAATGATCTAACATAAATTTTGGATAAAAATATTGAATTGTTAGAGATTAAACTAATTTTTATCAAATAAAGAATTTTTTATTTTAGAAATTTTATTTCTTTTTTACTAAAAATATTGTTTTTGGTTAATGTATAATGGTAGGGGAAATATATTTTTATTCATTCATATATATTTTGATCCGTGGAAGTATATTCTAGTTCCTCAAGCCAAAAAATTATACTCGTCATTTGGAGAGAGAAAATTAATTGATGGTGTAAATTAGTTAAATTATTAAAGTTTAATTTTTAATTATTTATATCCTTATATTCATACTCCATATATAAAAATTATTCCGTTACTATAGGGAACAAATTTTGGAACAAAAATATTATTAGATTTTGTTTCATTCCATTAAACCAATAGACTTCTAACCCATCAAAAATTTAATGTTTTTTTATGTTTAAAATTATATTTAACATGTTCTCCATCCATATAAATTAGTCCTTGATAGTTTTATATCAATTATATGTCCATATCATTATTTCTCACTAATTTATTCTTATTCAGAATCGTAGTTTTTTTGGTATCCTTCGCATTTTAATTTCCCTATTTTTAAGAGGGTGTTTTATTTAAAATTTTTACAAATTAGGTTTCCCAAAAATTAGTTTTGAAATTTATAAAAATTGGTTATAAATAATTATTAATATTTATATGGTTAAATTTATTTAAGGATGGCAAAATTTCACACCTCAACATTTTATTTTATGTCTCTGTTTATGTTAATTCTTTATCTTTGATATATTATTTTTCATGCTACACCCAGCATAAACAAACAAAAAAATATTATTATATGATCATTATAAACTTATTATTAAAATGGATAGAATTAATAATATTAATAAAATTTTAAAATATATAATTTAATAACATATTTATAAGATATTAAATAATTCTTTTTTAATAATAAATTAATTTTAATTAAGGTATTTTACTCTTCAAAAATATGTTTTTCTAAAAAAGGTTTTGCATTATTCTATATGTAAATACACTAATAGATTTCTAGAAATTAAATAAATCATATTTTATAAAATTATTATAAATTTTTAATTCAAAATATTGTAATTATCATATGGTCAACTATATGGAAATTTGGTGAAAATATTCATTTTCAAAAGAATAGTGAAAATTTTTATAAAACTATCATTTAATTTGTATTAAAAAGTATATTAATGTTTATAATTTAATATCAAAATATTTTTGTTAATATTAAAAATATATTATATAAATAATTTCATTTTAATATTTCTATTAACTTATTTTTTGATTAGTGAGTTTTTTGGGTATAATATTGTATTTTTTCACAAAAACTAATTTTTATTGTGTTTGGGAGGATAAATTTTAATATAAATTCATCAAATTGTGTGTCTTAAATTATAAAAAAGTGTTGAAATATTTGTATTAATAATGTTTAAATTCTATAAATTGTTCCTATATATTTTTTTCCAATATCAGGAGTAATTTTAGAAATTTTTTTTACCATGGTAAAAAGTAAATTAGGTAACATAAGGTAAAAAATATGATAAGGCCATTTTAATGACCCTAATACATTCCCAAATTTTTTTATAATGTCATATTTTCATCCATAATCATTAAATTTCCATTTAGATGAAAATTTATGGCCATTTCGATGAGATTACAAGGGTCATAATATTTTATTTCATAAAAAGTGAAAGATATCAAATTCAAGTTTTAAATAACACTTAAACTTTTTATGTAGAGTCAACCAGAAAATATAATACACTCTACATTTTAATTATAAATATGTATGATTTATCTGAACCATTATTTTTTATTTTTTATTTTTTTGGATGAAAAAATATAAAATCTTCAACAATAATTATGTAGTAATTATTTAATTAATCGAAAACATCAAATAATTGTTATTAGAAATATTAAAATAAATAAAATTTTATATTTTTAATATGATAAAAAAATTATAGATTATATATACACATTAATTATATAAATAAAAGTTCTTTTTAATTATATGTGATATCTTCATATTATTAAAGTCAAAGTAATGAATAGTTTTTAAATTTTATATTATGAATGTTTTATGATAATTAATATTTTATTAAATGATAATAAATTAATGAAAATATTAAATTGGGAAAACTTATTGGTATATCATATAAGATTTCATATGTGATCCATATATGTTATTTTAATAATAATAATATTATACATAAAATAGTTAAAAATTCATGTTGTCAGGGTTATAGTTAAAAAGGATAAATAACGGTTAATACCAAAGGAGAATGGTATAAATTTAGTCAAAAGTTGTATAAATATTATTTTATGATTTTATTTTGAATGATAATAACCTTACCTTCTAAAATAATATGTTTAGATCCATTTTTCATTGAAAATTAATTTATATTGAATTAATAATATATAAAATTTCTAAAGCTCCCCTAACATAAATAATAGAAGGGGAATTCTAACATCACATATTTATAAAACATTCATCATAAATATTTAACAAATAATAACAATTTATCATTAAAAAACATTATAAATAATTTTTATTTTATTGACTTCTCAATATAATGACCCTATTGTCCCCCAAAAAATCTAAAGGATGTTTAATGATGAAGAGGAAATTGTCTTTACTGACTGGTTCAAGTTTATTTCTTCTTATACTTAATCTTGATGTGTTATCACATAATAAAATAATAAATCCAATAAAATATATATAGTTATGTTATTATGATCACTAGTCCACGCTATTCTACATTTTATCAATCCAACAATGCACGAAAGCACTCGACGTTAGTTTGAATGTCTTATTATATACACAAAGTGGTGTAATTAATTTTTGATCACCACTTTACCAGGATTATTATAATGATGGTAATAATGGATATATATGGTAATTATAATATGATATGGATTCTTTAAACTTAATATTTCACCCACTTTTTTACCCTTTCACCCCTTAATAGCATTACATCATCGATTGTGTGTACGTATGGCCTACCATGTCCACAATGTTTAGTGATTCGTTTTCCATAATAAACATTAAATATTGGATATATATATCTATAATAAATAAATATTTCATACATCAACATAATATAATTATTTTTATTATGGAATTATAACCTATACAAAAGAATAAGGACATACATGACAAAACATGCATAGGACAATGAAGCAGTTAACACCCAAAAAAGGGTACTATCAAAATATTATTAATAAAATAGTGATAAGATGATATAATATGATTATATATTATATAATAAATATGAATATGATTCTAGGATAAATTAATAACATGTATTAAACTGTTATATTGGATGCTAATTCATGTCCAACAAAAGTAAAGGATACAATAAGGGATTATCTAACTCAATTTCCATGCATTCTTTTTACAATATAATTAATTGATTGGTAAAATCAATGATTTAGTGTGAAGTTCATATTTATTATATTTTAGCTTATTTGTGGTTATTTATGTAGATTTAAAATGGTTTCATACTATTGATTCATTTAATTAATGTTCATTTCATTTATATTATCTCAATAATGGACATTATCATTATTTTCATTTGCATAAAGATATTTTCATGTTATAAAACTATATATTTTTATGACTTGTATATAATTCCCCCTTGTAATTTTATCTTATAATACTATTTATTTTTGTGATATTAAATGTTTCATAAAATTTTATTTATTTATGGGACATACAATTTAATAAATAACAATATGGTAAGGGTTAATGTAACTATCTCTTCATTATTTGATATTGTTTAAATTTATGTTTCTAGTGATGAATATTTCTTTTTCATTCCCATTTTACCTAAAATAAATCATTTTAAAATGATTTAAAACTTTTCAAGGAGATTGACCAAATGTATTGTTACCCATTTTTAGAAAATTTAAATGAATTTTTAAGCCAATTTAAAAACATTTCCTATATTTATTTTATTAAAAATATAATTGGATATTTATTGTAAAGTTTAAGGATTCAAAAAATTCATGGAAATATTTTATATCTTATTTTAATGTTATTTAAAAAAGAATTTAATTTCGAAATTTTTTGTGAACATTTTGTTTTTATAGTTGATTTTAAAAATGAAAATTAAATTTACATTAAATGTTTTTTTATGATATTTTTCATGGTATTTCAATTCATCAATTACATGATGCCATTATATTAATTATAATAATATTGGGATACATTCTATTTATTTCATTGTTATTTTTTATTTTGATATTTTACGATCAGTTTGGTTGTGGATGTTCTATTTTGATATCATATTCCATCTTACATTGGATGGATTATGGCTTTATTTACTGATTATGGAATATATTCCCATTTTGAATTAAATATTTTAAATTTGAATGTTTATTTTTTTTTATTTCTGCTCCATTCATATAATTAATCCATTAGAATTTGTATGTTACTTGAGGGAACCTCAATATCCCCTGGATAAATCTGTATGCCTCATGAGGTTAACTAGTTTTACAATTGGATGGGGTCTTAACCATTAATTTATAGTGTCTTGGTCGAAGAAAGTTTTTTATGTTTATGATGTACCACATAAATAATTCGATCATTATGAATTCAATTATTAATATTACATTTAATTATTCAATTATTATAATTCATACGGTCATGTTTCGTTATCATGTGATTATTTTTAATGAAATATTTGATCATCCTTTATTACTAACATATTATACTAAATTTATTAATTAAATGGAATGTTATTGAGATATTTATCGTACTATATTTTTATGCCTTATTTATCCATATCTTTCATTTTATGCTTAACCTTACAGAGAATTTGAGCTTACTCCATTTTCATATTTTTTATTTTCCCCTAGTATATGTGGAAGCATTTTGTTACTGATCTGTAGGGATACAATAATTGGAATAATAGATTTATCAAATAAATTCATTATGTATTTAATGTTTTAAATTTTAATGTGAATATTAGTTATATATCTAGTTTAATAATACTGATAATGTTTTTGGTCTAGTAGGATACAATTCATTGTATCTTATGCCAATGTAGTAAAGTAACCACCAACAATGTGCTAAAAGTGTAAGTAATTTATATTATATTTCAAACTTATCACATGAAAATTTGACTTATGTAAATATTATTTATTACTCTTGTATTATGTAGTATTTCCTTGTTGTCATTGGTCTTGGTTTTTTGATAGCTACATTGATTTATTTCTAGAAATCTTGAATAATAATTGTTTTAAATGTTGATTTGATAGTAGTTTTCAAATTGGGTTTTTCCGTAATAGAGGAATTGGTCGTGGAAATGTTTTCAATGTAAATATATTCATTTATATGGTATTTAAAAAGATAAATTCATAATGAATTTATATTGTGATATTGTATTTATATAATAAATTTAAAACCTGTTTTCAATTTAGTTTTTAAACTAGAATATATGGTGATTACCTATAGATATCTCGAGATCACACACTACTCAATATAATCATTTTTTGTGGACCGAGTGGCTTTTTTAGGTGCTAGTTCATTATTAGGATGAGTCTTGGGTTTTGGTTATACAATTATCATGGTTCAAAATAAATGTTTTGATTTAGATTTTGGGGTCTATTATTTCTTTAATTTATTATTTTATCTAATTACTCCATCTAGATGATTTGGTTGAACTATATTTTTTCTTCTTAGTACATCAAATGTGTGGAGATCGAAATGATTTAATTTTATTGAATTGCCCTTTACTAGTATCCTTAACATTATTTATCACAAACTAACCCAATGGGTCTTGAGCCACATCCACCCCAAGCCTACCTCTATAGGTTAGGGGTGGTGACACGCATTGAAATGCATAACTACTATACAAGTCCTTTCCTAATGAACCTATACAAAAATTCCCAAACAAATACATGTATAACTGTGGAGGAATAATAATGAAATATTCAAAATTTATATTATAAAATAACCATGTAGAAACTCTATGGAGTACAATAGTACGAAAGTGTAAACATAAGGGTAATAAGTGGAAATTACAATCCCAACAAAAAACATGTCTCAACCTGATAAAATTGGAAATGTAATGTGTTGAGAGAGATTAAATCCATATCACCAAGCCTTGACCACTATATGTGGTCTACTACACTATATACTCCTATGATCCTGTATAATCACTACTGCCATAACCATTATTTTCATTATAAAATTCACATGAAGTTAATGACAATGCATGGGAGATTATATTCATACACATTTGGATGCCCCATATGCTAAAGGGGGATTAGTAAGAGGCATGATATAAATAAACCACTCAACTATTATTAAGAGTATAAAAAAATCCAACAACATGTGTATATATATATATACTAAAAATATAATCCCAAATGATAGATTAAAGGTATCTCAATATCATAGCCTAGTCTATGGAAGTAGTGCCAATAGTTCTAATAGACCATCAATGATTCCCATCATCTCATGTGTTTATCCACACGAGTAACTATTTGGATAGTCCACACCACACCACCATTAGACACAGTTTATAAGGCACAACCTATAAGAAGAGGACTCATTCCCTAGTACATCATGGGGTTCTACTCAATTTATAGAGGACACATGACCAATTCGATTGGGGGTACCAATAAGTAAATTGAGGACCCACACAATAATCCCATATAGGGTGATACTAAGTTGATAGGGGACCATCACCCTATATCCATAGAGGGGTTTCACTTAGTTGATATAGGAATTACACCCGAATTCTATATTGGGATACCACTCAATAGATGGAGAACCCACAACATAATTCCATAAAATGGTATAACTCAACAGTTGGAGGACTCTCACCTTAACACCATAGGGGGTACCAATTGGTAGATCAAGGACCACAACCTAACACAATAGGGTTACCACCAAGTAGATGGAGGACCCATATCTTAGTGACACAGTGGGTACCACTCTGTAGATATTGGACATGCACCCAATTCCTCTAGGGGGTACCAATCATTAGATAGAGGATCCACAACATAATGACATAGGGAGGTGTACCACTGTATAATCCATCCTAATCAGTGGCATTGTTAACAATTTCTTAATTAATCATTATGATAAGAAAATCTCAAATAATATCTCAAATTCCACCGTGAATGAAACCATTATGATATATGTGGAAAAACATATAGATAGGAAACACATGGAAATAAAATATATGTTTAGGAAAATGAGATGTGAGAGATAGAATAATCCTGAACACGAGGGTACACAGAATATGGAGGACCCACATAGTAAGTGGTATTTCCCTACTTTTCACGACCTGTCCCAAAATGGCACATGCTATGAATACCCCATGCCTACCTCCAATAATACCGGGTCTAGTGACTATCACCAAGTAGGAATATCCCACAAATGGGATACATGATCATATAGTACCTTTAAAAAATCACACATATCCAAGCCATAAAATTCTAAAATTTAAATCAAGTAAAACAATTAATGTATACATCTAATATACCATGACACAGTACAACATTAATATTACTAGAATGTAAATAGGGCCAAATACAAGCCCATAAAATAGAGTATGTAACATTAGACTAACTAAATTAATAATGATTTATTCCTGCTGTAAGGGTGAGGACTGTGTCAAAGGTACACTCCCTGAAAAATCCATGGTCTTCCAAGCTTTATATATTTTCTTCCCACTCCTAGTGCTCCTATGTCACCATAAAAAGTGTGTTGTCTTCTCAAGATAGGACACGTGTAGTAAAATACCTTATAGGGGTGAGTATAACAATAATCAGTATGACACACTAAAAAAGTAAACGCGAATCACCCAGTATATTCAGTACAATTCAATACGTAAAAATGAATAATAGATACCACATGTATAGAGATTTCGCATATATACTAAGTAGAGACACCATGCAATCAGGTGGTCATAACCAACTGCTAGCCACATGATTATGCTCGAATCGTGCTCATTATAGGAAAACTCACTCCTCGAGCTGTGATATCATTGGAGACGCTCGACGAAGACTTCTAGATCATTTGGGCCCCTCCCAATTTGTATGCATTAGTCCAAGATGACTATGATACAAAAATATGATATCATACCCATAACTAATATGGGATACCAGAAACACAATTTTGATCAAACACTCTATATAGGGGATCATATGCGAATGCTTCCACATATAGACCCGATGTCGATTTCTAAATGGACGATAAATGCCCTACTCATGTGGTTGCTTTCAATTCTACACACTCCACTATGAGTGATATAGGATCTCACATCGACCTCACAAATGGATTCCATAACTCAATTTCAGACTTGGCCTCTAGAGGGGATTACAATCTGGTGAAGAAGAGGTAATGATTTACATAACCCTCAAGGAATGAAACAAGAGAACAATCTCAAAATATTATTATCCAAAAAAAAAATCCATTGCTATAAAAAAGGTAGTCTCTACTTTAGGAGCTCAACGCCCATATGGATAATCAATTGGATGCACCGTTTAGAAGTTTTGATCATTTGAATGAAACTGCCCATAGACCGACTGGTGGGATTGTAGACCTCCAAATATAATAGGTACATCATCCCCTATGGTTGACCACTATGGTATGTCCACCTTTCGCGTGGACTAGCCATGCATGGAATAATCATCTTCGTCACTCCACCTTCTACTCTACCACATATTTTATCGACCCACATAGTTGACCACCACAGTTTACAATAATTGTGCTCCACCTTGATTACCCTGGATCTAACTATGATCCATCATATATCCAACCTGGGTCCACCACATCTATCCCAACCCACCAGCCTGACCTATCCCACCAACCTGACCAAACCTACCTCTCCCTCCAACTATGTGTCCACTATCTCCGTTATAAGTCCACCACCACCGTCGTTCCGACCACCACATATATTCACCACCCACACGTGCTATTCCACAACATGATTGGTCCCTTCCATAGTCCATTACGCGTCCTCTGATTCCTAAAATTTAATATTTTCCTATATCTGACCTCATTTGGTATCTATCTGCCTAGATCTGGCCTCAATTGTCGATTCACCTCAAATCTGAAGGTCTGATCGAGTTCAGAACAACCGACAACATCGAGACAGGAACCATGGGTTTGCAATAATGAATAACACAAAAAATTGAGGGAGAAATGAAAAATCAAATTAACAGTAATGAAACATTATTTCTTTTCTGGATGATCTTTGTTCGACACCGACAGAATTCTCAATGAAATCCAAAAAAACTCAAGAATTAACTCATGATAATCCAGAAAAATGGACCTACCCATAAAAATGATCGATCTATTGGATTTAATGTTCATGGATTATTCTATTTTCATCATGGCAATCACGAACTGGGAATAACATAATAAATCAAGATCCCAACATTGATCTTGGATAAATCACTGATAAAGAATGTTTTTTTTCTCGTTTCCATTCATCGATCCTTGACCCTAAGTCTTTTGTTAGAATTTGATCCCGATGCTTTTTCCAATGATCAATCGGATGTTCCAAGGTAATAAATATATCCCTAAAATAATAATATAAAGTCACATTTATGGTATAGGGAAATTCATTATTTCAAACATAATTTTTAATAAATAATTTAATTCAATTAATGTTTGTGACATATTTTTCACAAACGACATGCACTGACATAATATATGTCATTTCTAGTGTAAATCCAATATTCCGAAGTCAATAATACCCTCAAATGTTTTATCAAGTAATTCATTTATTATTTATTCCTCATTTTTAAGAAGCTTGTATGTGTGTGATATTAAATATTTTAATATTTTTCAAAACATGTTTTTCTAGAACACCAGGCATTGAAACCGCACACCATATCAATGCATGGTCCTGAAATCAATCAATATAATATATAAAATTATTACATAGAAAATCTTGGAGGTTAAATTATCCACTCCATGGGTAATTAGTTCTCTCAAAATCATAAACAAGGGATTCTCAAATAGATAAGGTTTTTGAGAACGAATCTGAACCTCCTGCTCCAATGTGCTCTCCTGGAGATTCTCATGATTCCACAATACATGAATAATAGGAATAGATATCTCACAAAGGATCCACTCTTTCTTATATATGATATTCACTGGGTACTCATAATATGTTACTCCATCCAAAATTTCTATCTCACCCTAGTCGAAGGCATGTGATAGGTCATGCACACACCTCCTCAACTACAGCATATAGAAGACCACATGTATCCTATCTAATTTTTGAGGTAGAGCTAAGTGGTACACCAACTCGCCAACTCTGAATACTATCTATAAGGGTGAAGATACTTATAAATGACTTACTAGCTATTCCAAATCACAATAATCCTTATCAAGGTGAGACCCAAAAGAACACAGGGCCTCATCTCTAGAACTACTAAGGCCTCTATCACATGTCATCATAAGACTTATGATAGATCTATATAGTTTTCATCTTCTCCTTTATGATATTCACCTTCTCTATATTAGGATTCACCAACTCTGTCCCCATTATTGCAGACTCTCCTAGGTTAGTCCAGCAAAGTAGTTACCTACATGGTCCCTCGTAAAAGGCCTCAAATGGTGTCATGCCAATGGTGGAATGGTAGTTGTTGTTGAATGAAAACTCCATATACTGTAGCCGATCCTTCCAAATAAAGAAAATATATATATCTTCTCAGCCCACATATTATCCTCCAAAACCGAAATGGTCCACTCAATCTGGCCATAATTTTGTGGGGGAAAATCTATGCTCAACTTTAGATGGGTCCCACATTCCTCCTGAGATCACTTCCAAAACACGGATGTAAAGATAGAATCACGATCAGAAACAATAATATATATATTTACATGGATTTGGAATATCTCTTGAATGTAGTGTGGTCTCATGTTCTCTATTCAACACTATTCTCAGATATCTAGAAATTTGTTTGACATAGTGTATTGATCAAAAATAACCCAGATGGAATCTTTTTTCCTAGATTTACATTGTAAACCCATCATAAATTCCATCAATACCCCATACCACATATATATTGGGACCTCAAGGGGTTGAGATAAACCTACTATAACCTGGTGTTCATTTGTCACTTGCTGATAAGTAAGGTTTTGAGAAACAGACTCTATAAATCATTTCATCATTATTGGACACCAAAACTATCATTAGAGGACCACGAACGTCATCCATGCACTAGGTTGTAATTCTATATGGAATGTATGAAACTCCCTTAGAAGGTCCCCTGGAAATGCCACAGGTACTATTGTTCACCTTCTAAAATGAAAAATATGCCCCCACCTTTTGAGTATCAACCAGTTATATACATATGAGCATGTGGGGTCCTTCAGTCCATATCCCCTTGTTGTGTCTCCTTAACTCACTATAAGCATGGAGGTGTGACACCCATCGACTGGTGGTAGGATATTCCATCACCATCCATAATTAATATCTACAATGAGGCCAACTACACTGATTCTACTTTTAGTAACTTTGAATAAGATCTCCAACTAAGAGATTTTTCCACCATGCCCCCTTACCACGAGTACAACAAATCTCAAAATCAAAGTCCTCGAGGATGTATTGGAATCACTTCAGTATCAATTTTAGATCCTTCAGGTAGAAGATATACATGATACTTTTGTGGTGGGAATATATGATAATCCACCCACACATCAGGTAGTGTCAACACAAGTTCATTGTGAAGACTACCACACTTAACTCAAGATCATGGGTCACATAGTTCTGCTCATATGGTATCAAAATGCGTGAAACATAGTCAATCATTACTTGCATATTCATGAGAAAATAACAATTTTTTATCCCTAATGTATCCTATTACACCATTTACTTGAAACCTTCCTTTAGTAACCTTGGGATGGGGGTTCTCATAAACCTCTTGCATATCTCCTAAAAGCATTGTTGGAAGTTTTTTATCCAACCGAATGATTCCCCTATGGTTTCAAATATTTAATGGGTGCTTACACTATGGAGAAGTCAGGTAAAATTAAATTATATTACCCTACCAATACAAGGAAATATTGTACATAGGTAAAACTCTTGTTTGGATCCCAGGAAAGAACTACATCAACCTCGTTTAATTCACTACAACTATAGAATATGAAATAATGTATCCAAAAAAGGACCTCTCTAATCCAAAACTAACACTTCAAGAGATTTCATTAAATATAGTGCTCTCAATGTGTGTCTAGTACCATCCTCAACTATCTTGCATGCCCATCCTCAAACACTGAGTATAATAGGATGTAATCAATGAAGGCCAATATGAACTATTATATGTAAGTCCAAAATATCATGTTCATCAGTCCCAAAAACACTGCTAGGGAATTCATTATGAAAAATGGAATCACCAAGAAATCAAATTAACATTAAAAATATCTGAAGTTCGTATCTGGTATATAATCATCTTGTACTCATAGATGGTGATGGCCATATGTGAGGTTAGTCTTTGAGAACCATCGTTCCACTTTCAACAGATCAAAGAGGTCATCAATCAGATGTAATAGAAACTCTTTCGTCATAGTTTCCTGGTTCAAGTGCATGTAATCTACAGATAACCTTTGGCTCTTGTCTACCTTCTTGGGAAAAAAATTGGTCTTCCTAGGGTGAACACATGGTATCTGAAAGACCTTCTTCTACAAGTCCCCCAACTATATCTTTATCTCACAAAGCTCTAGAGAATCCATCTAATATGCATTTGAAGATATCAGTGTTGTCCAAGGGTATAGATCAATGAAGAAGTCCATCTTTCAATGGTGAGGAAAACCTAGGACATATTTATGAAATATATCCTCAAAAACCACTACCACTATATGAAACCAAGGACTCATATCATCCACTACACATAGGGTGAGGCTAGACAACATATGAATCATCTACTTTACCCACATATGTGTGATTCCATCAGGCACTTCATATGTTTCTTTTTCACCGATAGTGGAATACATGGTTCCATAATTATGGGAAATCATTACTCTTCACCTATAATAGTCTATATGGTAAAGAATTGTGGATTACCATTATATACCACAAATGATGTCGTAAAGCTTCTATGACACTTCCAATATATCACATTCAAAACATTCACATCTAATTGTCATGTCACACTATCAGAACAAGTGTGTGAAAATTGACTCTCCTCCAGTAGGATTCTCTAAGCGTAATTGATGATTACATGATTCAACTAGAGTCCTTGAGTATAAAAAAGATTTTTGCAATGAATAGAATTACCACCACCTATATCTATCAAAACCACAACTAAGGAGTGAAAGAGAAAAATTATACCCTATATAATACTTAGAGATATGGGATCATAATCCTCCCTTTTCTTTTGATATCCCAATCCTTTTCCACAATCCCCCTAATTTGGTGTGTCCCACCTGGGGGTGGTGGTGGTAATTAGTCAAAACATTGACCACCTCCTACTATCCTTCCTTCCCCTCTACCATGTCCACCACCTTATCGATCGCCCTTCTCCTTTATATGTCTCTGCCATTGTAGTCCCTTAATAGTCACCCAATCAGTTGTATGACAAATCATTAAATCTCATTCGAAATGTACCTTACCTCCTTATGAGTAACTCCTTTTGTCCCTTAGTTGATTTGATCTGACCTAGGAGCCCTGAACGACTGATGCTATGTCCTGGGATCACCTAATAATGTGCCTAACCTACTTGGATCCCTATGATGGCTGTTAGTTATCTACTACGGAGGTCCCCAATATCGGGTTCCCACTAATTGCTTCCATTAGTGTTGTCTTCTCATCCATAAAACTCTCTACTAGTAGGGATAACTCAATTATCCCATCATAATTAGTAAATATATGGTATACTATTGATTCCATGAATTCCTAGTGTAATCCTTTATTAGTTGTTAGAGGACCTGAGAACTGGTCTTTTACTATATCCTTGGACTAGCAAGAATGATCAGTAATCTTCTTTGAGTACTCATCCATGGTCATACTCTCCAAATGTAGATATAGAAGATCCTATATATCTACCAATAAAAACAGGCCCATATAGAAATCCTCTATAATATACACTCAATTTATATCTGGAAGAGAGAATTATCGTCATGACATTGAGTGACCAAGCTCCACCATCCCCCCCCCCATAGATCCGTGAAGAAAACTCATAGAAAGGACTTCCAAATTATCAGTAGGAGTCCTCACAATGATGAAAATATGAGTGACTTCCTCTAGCTAGTCCTTATCCAACAGGGGGTCTTGATCACCCTAAAACCTTGGAGGTCACTACCTTTAAAACCTTTGCAACACACTCAACCTATGTGCATTCTCAACTGGTAGTGCAGGTAGTAGCTATTTTTCGACGGGTGGTGGTACAGCTAGTAAACCACCCAGAGGTTCTATCATTGGTGCATTCCCATAAACCAATTCCTCATCACATGGAAGATATTCATCATGATTATGTGGTGGAATCCTAGCTGGTTTTCTATGTGGATACATCACAAAATAATATAGGATCTACCATGGTTAGTAGAGTATATCTGGGGAGCTAACTCAAGAAGGAACTCTAAGACACAACCATCTATATATCATGTAGAGACCATTTTTTTTCATTCAATCCAATGTTTTTAATATTTCTAGTTGAAATTTAGGCAATCAGAGTCCTACTGTATTGATACTTCATTTTCCACACTAATATTGGATTCCCTATACAGAAATTCAATCTCAAAACAATTATACTATTTCCCCAAACAAATCTCATAGACTCCCAGTCCTAAAGTAGGACCAACCCCTTTGATACCACTATGTGATGACCTGTCCTAGATGGGGCCCATGTTGGGACTAACCCATTTACACCTCCAATAGGCAAAGGGTTGCTGACTAGTATCACATTAGAATATCCAACAAATGTAAGACATCAGCCGAAATGTACCATCACACACATACACATCTCGTAGAAAAAATATTATAAAATGTAATACAAATAAAATAATACATGTATACATATCATATCCCATGAAAGAGTATGAAATTTAATGTTCTGGAAGGATATCTAGGCTAAATAAAATCCCATAAAAAAGAGTATATAACACAATAATAACTTAAACTACGTAGAGTCAAACCTACTCCAATAGTGAGAAAAAAATTACAAGGCATATTCCCAGTAAACACCTCGGTCTACCCAACTCCACCTATTATCCACCCACTCCTAGTCCTCCTAGGACACTTTCAAAAAGGATGAAGTCTACACAAGATCTGACATGTGTGGGCTAGGCCTTTTTAAGGGTGAGTATAACAATAATCTATAGGACAACCCAAAAACACTAAACACAAATCACCAATAATAGTCAACTCAATACAATATGTAACACTATATAAAAATTATAGAATATATAGAAAAATACTACATATACTCAAGAGAAAAACTTTTCTATCAGGTAGTCCTAAACAACATCCATCCATATAACTCCAGCTGAGGAATGCTTATTTTGGGAGAACTCACTCATCAATCCATGATATCACTAGAGACACTCAACAGAGAGGTCTAGCTCTTTTTGGCCCTTCCAAAAGATAATTATTTTGTCATAGAAGAATATGATACATGGATAGGGGATCACACATAGAATGATTGAGGGATTTAATGAACCCAATCAGGATCAACCAACTACGTAGGGTATCATATGCCAATTATTCCTCAAACCCTACTGATGTGGCCTACTAGATGGAGGTTCAACACCCATCTCATAGAGATCACAATAATTCAAAAAATTCTAGTTGGTTGATTGAGAATCTCACTCCAATATTCCAAAGGGATATCATAACTCCATATGATACTACACCTCCAAGGGAGACTACATTCAAATGATATCGATGTAATTCTACACTGAAAACTCAAGGAAAGAGAAATAGAATGAATTAACCTATAGTGCTCCAAACAAAAAATACATCATTGGACTTAACAATCATGTCTCAAACATAGGGTCTGAATTCCATAGACTAATCATCGATTGGAGACCCAATTTAAAGGCTATGTGTGTTGGAACCAAACATCCCACAAATCTTCTATGGGCCTATTGACCTACCTCAATGGATAGTCTACCTACTATTATGGTATACTACAACAGTAAATCCACAAACCACATGGACCGGCCATGCATGGACTGACCATCACGGTTAGTCCAGTTGCCCCTCCACCTCATAGTCGATCACCCCACATGGTTGACAACACCGCACGGTCGACCGTCGTAGTCGACCAATGCAGTTGATCATTGCTGGTGACCACAACCGGGATCCTCCGTAGTTTCCTCAGATCAAACACAGGTTCTACATGGACCCAAACTTGGTCCACCTCATCAATCCATGTCCACATGCCTATCTCAGCATACAGATATGAACCTGAATGTCTACCATGACCCACTCCACGTCCACCACTATTTGACTTATGGTTCCTTTCGTGGACCACCACACCTCCTATTATGCTCTAAAATTAAAATAGTCCATGATCTAAGCTCCCAAGGCCCTGATATACATTGATCTGGACTCTTTTTTCAATCTTTCTCAAATCTGGGGGTTCAATAGAGTTCAGAACCACGTAGAAATTTTGATTTGGGAACTATGGCATTCCAATGAAGGAAAACATGAAGAACGGTGGGATTAATGAATAAGACAATTGAGATGGATGAACCTATATTGATTTTGTTTTTGATCATAGTTTTTCAAAATTATACTGATAAATAATATCTAATAAAATCTTCAAAATCAACTCTATAAAATCCTAAAAATTAGCTCATATCTCAAACACGATCATTATGAGTGATAAAATATTCATGAATTAATCCACATTGATCATGGTAATCAAGAATGGGGATGAATAAATTGAACAAAAATACTTTGATTGATCTGGGATCGATCCTTGACAAAGAACAAGGGATTGGTCATTTTTTCATCCATTTATTTCATTGACGCCCATGATAGTTTTTTCCAAACAACACATGGCTACTATTGTTAGAATACTCATATGAAAAAACAATTATTCTACACTCAGTGGTTCCCGGATATTTTTGACATGGGAATATATTTAAGAGTTATTACACATTATTATAAAAAATAAAAGCCTTTTCTATTTAATATTTTAATATTTTTAAATCATTTTATCCAGGCACACTGGGCCTCGGAATCACACTTTGTCTTGTTTCCCTATCGTCAAATAAATCCTTATAATATTTAAAAATAGTACGAAAAAAAATATGTTACATTATAATACTACTAGGTCTCATCCCTAAATGTTTATGGATCACTACCCTTGGAGTCCTACACTACATGTATGGTGACTACACGGTGTGCCTTAGCCACATGCGGTCCTGCTCGTTCCCCTGACCAAGTCCATTTACCTTGGATATGTATGGGTACTCTAATACATATAATTTCTTCCAGTAGAGTGTCTTTAGGGTAATCTTGGTCATGTATGTGTACATCATTCATTTCCATGTACTCTGATACATGGCATGTCCTCCTGCGTGATGCCACGCCCATACTGTTAGTCGTGCCCATGTATCTTAGTTGCGTGCTTGGATGTTCCCATGCCTTTTTACACATAGTTTACATGAAAGGTTACTAGAAATTAGTCATACTACTTTTGGGTGTCTTACATGGGGTGAGATATTTACTACTCCTAAATCCCCAACCATCATAGGTAAGAAGTTGAACATCATGTGTTCTTCATAAATACACTCCATGTAGTTTGTATTTTCATAGATCCCAAAATATCCCCATGTAGATCTAGATATAAATTCTACACCACCATACCCAATGATTGACTAATAAAAAATGATTATTCTTCATCCAACATCATTTTAATATATATATTAGCAAAAAAATGGATTCTTTCTCACTTGTATGAAGCTATACACAGAACCCGTAATAAGTGGGGGCTCTTGTTGCCTCCAATGATCTCAAAATCCAAGGCGGATACCCACATCCAACAATCTATCTAAAACAATTTTTAATTATCAAATATATTAATTTCACACAAATCCCCTATGAATCTGTTTTTTTGATTAAGCTCGATCTCACATAGAAATGTCAAACTATGGCCCATTAGTATGATGATGAATAAAATGAACAACGTTAGGTGGTAAAGCACAAAAAATGAAGGGGAAATATTTTTCTCCAAGTGTTCTTATAAAATTAACATTGATTCATGTTTCTGGGGTGAGAAATCATGGGAAAATGTGGATTAAACAAATTAATGAATTTCTTTGATTTGATAGGGATCATGCAATGTTACAAGAATTAAAAATCAATAAAATGATTGAGAATATTTAATTATATAGTTTAATCAAGAGGGATACCACCAGAATTGATGATTCATACCGAAATATTGGATCAATATTATATTTAGATAATTATCAACAATGATTTAGAGAATTCATTGTGTTTGATATGCCTCGAATTCACCAGGATCACGAGGCTCATTGTCATCTAATCATGATTCACTAAATGAGTGTGGATGAAGTCAACTCTCAATGGAAATAAGTTTTTTCATTAAACCAGGGAAATTATGCATCATAATATATTTTAGTGGATTTATTTTTTAGGTCTTTTTATGAATTAATTAAATTAATCATTTAATTTATCCATTGAACATACCACCAATAGCCTCATTATCTATTCTCCACACACCGACCCATTTTCGGTCACACCTAAGGTAATCCTAATGTTCCAAATTAAACTCTGTTTGTGATTTTATGATTTGAATCTCATTTTATGAAATATCACATATTTTTAATAAAATATTATTGTGTAATTTAAAAAATATTTAATATTTAAAAAAAAATTAATTTAGTGTACATTGGGCCTTGATAACATGTGACGCCTATTTTCTGGATTTTAAAAATATTACATGATTTATTTCAAAGTCATATAAAGAATAAAACTTGTTATCAACATTATTCCCTCCTTAATGAATTTCTCCCCCAAAAATAAAAAAGTAAAAAAATCAGGATACTGAGGCTACAACTTGGTCCCCTACTCTAAGAAACTCTCATGCATGCCCATATAGTTCCACAACACAAAAACCAAAATGGTTTTCCATCCACTCATGGTCTACTATGACCTATACGTGATCACCACAAGGTGCTCTACAATGTGACTATATCCTGAATTTCTAACATTCACCATTCAATAATGGTTTTGGTTTCATGCATGTATCTCATCCTCTACAACCCAAATAATACATCGTGTACCCACTCCAAAAATGGGGGTAGGCTAAGGTGTTAAGAAATAACACAAACCCTATAGAAGATCTCAAATGGACCAATTAACCTTGGGGATAGCATTCCCCCATAGTTGAATCTCCTCAAACCTCTTCATGGGAAGAATATTAGATAAACATGGTCTCCCTGCTCAAACTATATGGAAATATGACATCAATAATTATAATATTTCTTCCTATTCTGAGTTGTCCACATCTGCTCATGGATGACCCGGACCTTCGCTATCATTTCTTGAACCATATATAGACTAACAATATATGCCTCTCTAATCTCAGTCCAATATATGGGTTACCATTATGGTCTTTCGTATTGTTTCTAAGAAGGTGTAAGGCTGATTGTTTAGTGGAAGCTACTATTCTTTGAAAACACTACCAACGCCATGTGATCCTCCTTGATCTGACCAAAGCCTATACGTAATCCCTTAAAATACTATCCAACACCTGGAGAGAGAACTCAGTTTTACCATATGTCTTGGGGTGAATGATTTTAGTAATTCTTATATGGTTCTCAAATGCCTCCTCTAGGACACTCTATGACTGTGATATGAACAAAACATCATGGTTGGAAACAATCATCAAGAGAAGCCCACGTCGTTGAACTATCTCTCATACATACAACCACGCAAAACCCTACACCAAAATATATTCCCTATTATAATGGATGTGTTCCCACATCAAGAGTTAATAAAGCATCCTCTATATGGAATCATGACTAAACACTATTCACAAAAACCCTACCACGAAGTCAATGAATATTCCATCTATTGTGACCCTTTATTTTCATAGATTAACATTTCATAAATTTTTTAGTATACATAATACATTATACAAATAGAATCCCAAAGACTATACTGGTATAGAAAATTATGAAACATAGAAGCGTAAAAACATTTACATGAGTGAGCTACATTATCTCCTAGTACATTCTCCGTGACTAGAACCCATCTTTCACTCATAATACATAACACATATCACCATAACCTATGGAAGGAAACATAAAAATGTGTGAGATCAAATTCAATTTAAGGGAGGAAAAGGTATATATGTTATCATAAACATGAGTATAGGGGTATGAGAATGTGATCATGACATTAGAATATCATAACTTTCATATCAATGATCCTAAATATGAATCATGAATATATATTTATACTTCATAAGATATGAATCATTAATAAATTTATAACCTAAGAGATGAAAGTAAAATATAGTAATAAATCATGTAATTATTGAATACAAAAAAACATATAAAATCCAGTGTCAATGTTACCTCCCATGACCATCAAGACAATTTAGGATTCAGATATGAACCATGTTCCTGCATCAAGATTAGGCTAACAACCCATGTAACCTCTAATTTTTGGGATAGAGCTATAACCCAAGAACCATAATACTTTTTGGAATGGGCAAAAACCCATGAACCAATTTGTTTTCCAACTTGGGCTATAACATATTCACCTACTTATATTCGGGATTGGACAACAACTTGTGAACCTGCATATTTTTAGGCTTGGGATACAACTCGTCAACCTTCTAGTTTTTGGGATTGGGATACAACTTATGTACCCTTTTATATAATATAATATTTACCAATACCAAATGATTTGGATGGATATATAGGTCCCACCTAGGACAAAAAAATCTTACATACATGTGGCATAGGATAATAACACTTTTATTATATCATAACCCATAAAAATAGATGGGATTCATAAACAATAACCATAACTTATGAAATGAAATGTGTATAGTTAAAATTTCATCACATCATTACCTATAAAAAATATTTATGGTTCTTCGTCGTTTAATTAAATCCTAACATGTGAAAATAATTTCATGATCGATTCCAGGTAGGGATGAAATTCTCGAGTAATTATAATAGCATTGAAGTAGGGCACCTTAGAATTATTGTACCAGAGATAGAACTGTAGTAGCGGTTACATTATAGCGGTGTAGGTACTATAGCAGAAACTCTATTGGTGATTTTACTATAGTAGGTATTATAGTAGTACTATTCATTAGAGGGCCCTTTGGGCCATAAAATAGGGCTTTCATGCCATTAGGCCTTCGGGCTATGTAATGGGTCTCCCCCAACCTAGAAAAAGGGGGTATTTTATTTGCATTAATAATAAAATGAGGCTTTAGACCCAACCGTTAAAAAAATTAACATGTGAAATGAAGAGATATTCAAAATCATATAACTCATGCCAGAGAAACTACTTTCATAATAATAATTCAATCAATATATAAACCATTAAAGAAATAATTTCAATGGAACCCTCATATCGTGAGTAACATCAACAGATGTCAGTATAGATAAAAAATATTTTTGAAATATATTTTAAAAAAATTTATTAATGTAAATAATATTTCATTTTTGAGAAATTCACATCAACACATTAATCCTTTTGAATCCCACTTCCGTAAAAATAAATGTTAAAATTATAGTGAATTCTTGAAAACATTTTGAAAACCGTTTCTTTTAAAATGAATTGAAACAAAAAATTTCCTTTGTATTTGGAAATAAATTCTGATAAAAAGATAATATATTTTTAATCATGTAAAATAATATTCAAGGGAATTCTAGTTATGATAGTGGATGAATCAGTATATTCAATACATTCCTTTTGCACCATAAAAAGTTGAGAATGTTTCCTCAAATTGAAAATGACAATAAAATTCCTTATTAAAATTATTTTTTTTTAACTGTAAAACTTGGGTAAATATTTCATTTATAGTTCATAGTAGAACAAATGAATCCTTTTTAAAACCTTTAATATTATACAGTGTTGAAGGAACACACATTTCCCACCCAATAGAAGGTAATGTCGGGCATTACTAAAAACATTTCTTAGTTATATTATACACCAAATTGTGAAACATTTCTACCAATAGGTTAATATATATTAAATAACCATATGATAAGAAAATTAAATAGATTTATTAAGATATGGATCAAAATATTTTATCAAACAAAGAATAATCATAAACAATCTTGAGAAGTGATTATACAGCTTCAACAAACTCTCACTACATGGTATGTTTGAAATATACTCCACATATAAGAAAATGAAATTACATAAAGCATAAAATATCATGAAAAAAAGACATTAATTATATATCATGTTAATGAAATTTAATATTCCACATGAAAAATTATAGGTGAATATCATGGAATGTGTCTTAATGATTGAAAATTGAGATAAAACTTCTTTACCGCTTTGGTATCTTTTCAAAAACAATCCCCATGAATGAAATATCAAAAACTGGATATTTATACACAAAATAATTTAATTCTATGAATCATATAATACAACCATGGAAATTATATACACCAAAATAATTGAATAGGTGGTGACTAAATAATTTATCCCATGAAAATAAAAGGTGAGATGGAATTCCCTTACATTGTGTCTTGACATCATTCATACTCAATCAAAATTAATGTATAAGAAATTTAATATTATCATAAATATATTATAGAACCATATTATTATATATAATATAATATATGTTTATATTATGACATTATATTACATTTTTGTTAACAATATATTTTTAATTTTACACTTAATGTAATATTCACTTTGTTTTTCCATAGGTTTATAATTTATTTCACGATTTCAGCTTATACATATATCATGATTTCCAAAATATAAACCATGATATAAATAAAATTTATATGATTTATATTTGTATTATAATAATATATAGAATATATATGTATGAAATGGAATACATCATTCATGGAGATTGTAGGTCATATGTACGCATTAATGATGTTGTAGTTTTTTGTTTTATAGAATGATGTAAATTAAATTAAATATATGTATATATATATAATATCATTAAATTACCATCATTATGTCATATATATTATATAATTCCATTATACACATCTTTAATACATTTCATGTAGTGTGTGAACGAATCAAATCTCTTTAAAGGGGTGGTAGCCCACACTTCCGCAATAGAAATTATCATATTTACACAAGATGGAATGCATAACGTTATGTTCTAAATGAAAATTAAAGAAGAATATAGTAATTATAAATATAATAAATATAATAAATATAATAAATAAAATATATAAATATATTTTTCATCATAATTTCTACCAATATAGGTAGTAAATGAAAATTGATAAATGATCATTTTGTGAGGTGGTTGTTCTTCATACAACTAAACAATAAGTTTGTTACCCATTATATGGATCTGTGTGTTTTTTTAGGTACAAAAATTTTCATAAATAATCATTTTATATTTATGATATTGTATTCTATATACATGAATGAATAAGAATATTTTAGTGATTGGAAAATGGAAATAAAATTGAAGGAGTTTGTGGGAGGGTGATACCTCTTAACCTGGTTAATCATTTTTGTTGGCACAAAATATCATCTTTGGAAGGATTTATAGACAATGGTAGGATTCAAATAGGTATTTGGGGTTTTTGGACGGATATAGGAGAATATAATATCTAAAACTAATGGGTTTTATAGTTTTAATGACATAGGGGACATGTGGTCTTTTTAGAGTGGAGGAGGAGTGATACTCTTGTAATATTCTGACAACAAAACTCCATACAAGTTATTAACATGTCAAGTGGTTAAAATAATGGACCTAATTAGATAAAATGAAATATAATGTTGATATATGGATAGAAAATAGATCTTGATATTGTTTTTATGTAGTATTTTGTTTTAAATTTAAGTATTATTACATTTCAAACCTAATTTTCCTTTTAATCATTGTAATTAATTTTATTCACATTCATAAATATTTTTAGTCAAAAACAATATTACCTTGTTATAATATATAAATTATTATTACTCAAAATATGGAATCAATATTTCGAAAATCCAATAACAGTAATGTTAAAAATTAATTTAAATATAATCCGACGGATGGGATGATAATGCAAGGTTTTAATGTAAAATGGAAACAATATTGATAAATTTAATATCCAATTAAATATGAGAATGATTCCAATTATTTTAAACCAAATTTAAATTTCATTTATCCTTATAAATAAATTACATTAAAAATAATTTTGGAATTTATATTTCATTTCATCAACCATTAATTAAAAAATAAAACCAAAGAGAAAAACCAAAAAATAATCCTAATATAAATTTTATGATTCTCATTAAAATATTATGTTTATTTTTACATATAAAATCTAATAAAATATAAAAATTATAATTCAAAATGGTTTCTCTATTAAAATAATTTTTAAAACATGAAAATAAAATTAATGGATTTTTATGCATAAAAACAGGTTTGTTCTTATCCTATGTCTATAAAATCTATTGAATGAATGTATAAAATATATAATTTCATATATAAAATATATATTAAATTAATATAACTCACTAATTGTAATTAAATTATATTATTTTGGTAAATATTATTTATAAACATAAAAATAATAATATTTCCCTTAATATTCAATCGTTTTTCAAATTCATTTCTAAATAATTAGTAACCTATTAATTCATATTAAATTTTTATAATAAATATTTTTCATAAATTAGTTAATTCTATTCTTAACATCTAGTTTAACATCTATATTATATATTATAATATTAACTAATAATATTTTAATAATATAGTTTTTTTAGTAAAACATGGTCTTTCATCTTACGTAGGCCCTTGAGGAATTTCATTTTTGTGTATAACTCAAGGAAACCATGATGTTCCATGTCGATAATTCTATAAAATTTGTTGGATGTAGTGCTTGATTAACATAGTGATTCATATTATGTATTATAAACATGGGGATTTAATGTAAAATAATCTATTTTAATTGTTGCATGAAAGGAAAAATATCCTAATGGTTAAACTAATATGAAAAATAATTCACAAAATCATAGGGTGTGGCATTCTTCCCCAATAAAATTAAATTTCTCCCTAAAATTGGTTTTGGTTATCTAATGATTAATACTTCAATGTTTCATTCATATGAACCCTCATTGTAAAAATTAACACTAAAACTTAGGTTTGAATGGGAATATTGGAATCATAATAGTTACCCAAAGTAATATGTAATTATGATTCCACATATGAGAACATACATTTTGAATGAATATTGGACATGGGGAAAAGCAAAAAATTTTGTAGATACTGATTAATTTCGTCAATAAAAAACATGTGAATGATAATAAGAACGTTTAGGGCATCAAATTAATAAATCTATTATAATTTAAATGGTTCTAGGTTCAAAACAATAATGTATTAAGGAGGAAATTTTTTTATCATTAACCTAACGTTGAGTAATGATTTTATTGATTATGAATATATGGAAATACACATACTTGATATATTTTTATAAACAAAATTTCATTCTTTTGTTGTTCTTTTTTATCTATTCCTTTACTTCCTGAAATGGATGTCTATAAATTAACTTTGATGTGCGAAGTAGTAAAATACACTTTTTTTAGTTTTTATGGTCTGTAAAATAATCGAATGTATTACTATTTGTTTCAAACTATCCATTAAAATCAATATAGTTAATACATTAACCTATAAACATAAAAATTAACACTAGAATTTCATCATAAATATTTACTTGTAAAATTTAATTATATGTTAACCACGATATCACACGGTCTAGTGGTGGGTGTTAAACTCTTATCGTCCTTTGTTCATGGGTTCAAAGCATGTGGCCTTTCCAGACATGATTGGTTTCCTCCTAACATATCAAATTTTCTTTTCTAAAACCACCCAAATATAATCTCCAAAATAAATAATATGGGCATCCTTGAAATAAGGTTACTCACTGCATATCCTTTTAAATAAGTGTTTCAATACAATATCAACACATAAATACATCCTACAATTTTTATCATAAATTTTTCATGAATGGGTAACCTTATTACCTTGAAGAATGAAGAAAATCCTGAATATTATAAATAAGGTCACAAAATCATCATAAAATTGATCCCCCAAAATATCACAAAGTAATTCTGTATTGAAACATTCCATGCATGTGAATACCATCATAAAATATTCTTTTGAAAGAGGGTATAAACTAAATTTACATAAATACTAGTTGAAACCATACAAGTTTTCTTATTCCAAATATTACTAGATATTTTACATAAATCCAATATGTTTTAAATGTCATCTATAGTTTTTGTGGATTAATTTTTAAAAAATCATTAATTATATCAAGGGTAAATATTTCTATTAAATTTACATTATAAAAATCAATCATCTCCTGATCCAATATTAACATAATATTCTCAACATCTGGATCACATTTAGAGTAACATTCCCTTAATTATTATCTCTTCTTTCTATGTCTTCATCACCTATAAACATATCATTTAAAATAACTAATGAAAACTTATTCTGAAATTTCTTATATATTTTGTGATTCATGTAACATATTCTTTGGATTCAAAAACATAAATACTTCAGTTGTCCATCTTTATTCATAATCCCCAAACCAGGCTTCATAAAATTATTCCTTAAAACCACATTCTTATAATTTGAGATATGAATCATGTATTTAGGTTCCTTAACCTCTATGTAATCATTATTCTTATGTTTAATGAAAAAAAAATGGAACAATGTAACGTACCATTCTTATTTCATTTTTGGTCTCTTTATCATCAAATTTATAACCAATAATCATACAACCTTACTTATTCTATTTGTGAGATTTACATTTGGGAAATAGATTCACATAACAAACATACTACCCACTTCTAAATCATTATATGTTAATTATGTTCCCTCTAGTTCTCTCGATTTACTAAAACCCAAAATCATAGTGTGAGAAAAAGTTAGCATATTGGGACACCATATAATCATGAATAAATTATTCCTCAGGGATCCTTAATCATGGTTCCTATATATTTTATCTGAAAACCCTTTAGTTTATCCTAGGTTATTAATATTCATCCCCGCTTAAAATACATCATGATGTTTCATAAAATATTTTTTAATTTCCAAGGCATATACCTCAAGAGTGTTGAACTATGTTTTTATTGATGCTCATCGTCATGTACCAAGTTACAGTAAGACGGGCCCGAAGAATCTAGTTTGAGATATTACTCTTATGTATATTTATGAAAAAGATACATCCATATATATTATCTAGAAAAATATGAATTTCATGCAAACCAATCACAATATATTTTACAAAAATTCAAGGACATATTCTTAAATGTTATCTCATGATTATACATAACAATAGATACATTAATAAAAATATTTTTAGAAATGTACCTATGTATCTCACTAATGGTTTATCATCCTAGTTAACAAAGGATACGTAATCCCTTTCAATGATACAAACTATAGTGACTGTCACTTCTCTTACATTAACATTTCATAACATTTTTGTAATACTTAAAAAATTACAAAAAATAGATGCCCAATGACCATAGTAGTCTAGTTCCATTAGAAACAAGGAAACATAATCACTGGTACATGAGTGAGATATATTATATCCCACTTGGTTCTTCAAAACTAACACCATTCTTAGAGAAATCATACATAATAAAAATCATTGTAAATTGTGAATTAAATAAAAATTGGTTGAGATCAAGTGGTCAGTAATTATAAATAAGGGAGACATGTAAAGATAAACATGATGATAGGGGGATGAGAATGTGATCATATAATTAGTAGATCATACCCTGTATATCCATGATCATAACCATGAATCCTAGAATAAATCATAACAGTTCATATGACTTGAATCATAAGTAAATAAATAATATAATCCATGAAAACATAACATAGGATTAAAAAAATGTAATCATGTCATACACATAAACATATAAAATCTTATGTCAAGGATACCTACCATGAACTTCAAAACATGTTATTCATGGGTTAAGACAAATGTACCTACTCCATACTAAGTACAAGAACCCATGCACCCTCTAATTTTCATGATTGGGCTATAACCCTTGAACCCTCTTACATTCATGCTTTTTCTAGGACCAATGCAACTACATATTTTCATAATTGGGATAAAACCCATGAACCAGCTTATTTTCGGTCTTGGGCTATAGCTCATGCACCTGTTTATTTTCAATCTTTTATTACAACCTATGTACCTTATTATTTTTCAGACTGGACAAAAGTACATGTACACTTTAATATCATTAACCAGTTATCATTATCTAATTCATTGGAGAGAGATATATGTCCCACCGATAACATAATAAATTTATACATAAATGTGCCATAGGATAATGAAAAATTCATCATATCAAAAACCATAAAATCATATGGGATTCATAGACAACAATAATAACCCATGAAATGAAATGGGTATCATTAAAATTTATTTCCATTATAACCTACGTAAGATAGATATGATTCATAACCATTTAATTAAATCATATCCCATGAAAATAAATAGGATTAAAGGGTATATAACACGTGAAAGAGAAATTAGTGCTGTATGAATCATTCCATTAAAACATAAACCATTCATGATATAACATTAATTGATCCTTTGGATCATGAGTATCATCATTTTATATCTTCTTTTATGGAAAATAATTTTGAAATAAATTTTAATAACATTTTTTAGGAAAATAACTTTTCTTTTTTGAAAAATTCACTTTAAAATATAAAACCATTTGAAAAAAATTTTCTTAAAAGAAAATGAAATCTTACAAAGAAATAATAAAAACATTTTGAAACCAATTTCTATTAAAATTATATGAATGAAAAAACTATAAATTATATGGAAGGTATTTTATTTAAACTAATAATAAAAATTTAATCTTATAAGGGATTATTTAAGGGATTTTCATCAATAATGATGGATAAATCCACAAAATCCAAGCATTACTTTTTCATCATAAAATGGTTATAAGGGTGACTTGACTAGTAAATTAGAAAAAAATTCCTTATTATATTTTTTTGTTAAAAATGGTAAAACATGGGTAAAAATTCATTATAAATATCAAATGATTATAATAGAATATTTTTGGAAATATTTTATAATACATGGTTTTTAAGGAACATAGATTCCCGACCAAAGAGAGGAAATGTCAAGATTTCATAAAAATACTTTATTAACTATACTATATACCAAAGAGTTGAGAAATGTAACAAATACAATAATATATAGTGAATATCTACTGTATGATAAAATTCATGAGTGTTCTTAAGAAATTAATCATAAGATTTCATCAAATGAAGCATAATCATAAACAATCTCTATATGTGATTATAATGTTTCTATAACCTCTTTCTACATGGAAACATTGAACTATACACCCTATGTAATAAAATGAAATTATCTAAACATAAAAATATAATAGAAATAAGGATAATAATTATATAACATGTTAAAGGATTTTTATACACCTCCAAGAAAAATATTGGTGCCAAACATGGAATGTGTCTTAAATAAGGAAAATTGAGACAAAATTACTTCACCGATTTGGTAACATTTGAAACAGAAACCCCCTAAAAAATATCATAATATTGATACACACATACCGATATATTTAGGTCTATAAATAATATAATACATCCATTGGCAGTATATACATGACACAAAAGTAATTTGTGGGGAATAAATCATGTATCTCATGTAAATAAAACGTAACATTATATTCCCTTACCTTGTGTGTTGACTCTTGTCATACTCATTCAAAAATAATGTATAATAAATTTAAGTTTGTTATAAATATTTTAAGTAACAATATTCATATTTCAAATACCATATATGGTTTTATTATGACATTTTATTGACAACTTGATATCAATTTCATTTTAAGGTTACACTTCAGGTAATATTCTTATTGTTTTTTTCTTGTGTCACAGATTGTTATATTTCTAGTGGTGATAACTATAATATGATATAATTAATATAATCCATAATATAATTATAATTTATATTTAATATATGTTTATTTTAATAATATATAGAAATAGATGTATGAAATGGAATACACCATTCATGGTGAAGGTAGGTTGTATGTACTCCTAAATATTGTTTCAGTTTTATTATTGTATTGATAAAATGGAATAATTTCCTATATGTGTATATGTATATATTATAATTATAATAACTTAGTTATATCATATAGTTCATATAATTTCACTAAACACGTCTTTAATACATTTTATGTACTGTATGAATGAATCACATCACTTTGAGTGGGAAGTAGTCCATACATCTACAAACGAAATTGTAATATTTAGACAAGATGGAAGAATAAAGGTATATTATAAAATATTTATAGATAAAGAAATAAATTATAAATATCATGAATATAATATGTAAATATATTTTAAATCATAATTTCCACTATGATAGGTGATAAAGGAAAAATGTACAATAATTATTTCCTGAGGTGGTAGTTCTCTATTCAAATAAATAGTATGTTCATTACCCATTAGAGGGAAGTGTAATAATTTTATGTATGAACTGTTAGAATAAAAACACACTAGTATATCTATTATACATGTTTTTATACATAAATGGTAAATTAATAGTTGAGAGAGTATATAATGGAAATAAAACTAATGGAGTGTAAGGGAGGGTGTTTCCTCTTAATCGGGTTGATCCTTTTGGTTTGCACCATATGGCTTCCATGGATGGATTTTTATCCAATGTTTTGCTTCAAGAAGGAATTGAGTAATTTTGGTAGATTTATTTTATCAGATAATAGCTGATCCTATGTGTTTCAAGAGGTTTGATGATATGGGAGAAGGTAAGGACTTTTATAGTCGAGGAGGAGTGGCACAATTGTAATATTTTGACAATAGGCTTCCATACACATTTATCACATGTCATGCGGATCCAATAATAGACCATATTGTATAAAATGTTGTATAGGGTCAATATATGTCTATAAAAGGGTTATTGGTAAATTTCCTTGGTCATTTTGAGTCTTAAATATAAGGTTTAGTTGTTTTTACCCAGATTTCATTCTTAATCATTGTAATTATTTTTAGTAATTATCTCTAACATCATTGGTAAAAAAACTATGTTGAACATATTATATTTTGTAAATTATTATTATTCTAAATATGGAATACATTTTTCCTTTTTAAAATCTTAGAAGTGGTAGAAATTATATTAAATTAAAGCACACATATGAGATGACAATGTAGGGTGTTAATGTACAAATTTCCATAAGTTTGCTATGTTTTTTAACAAAATTTTATTGCGAAATTTTATCCAATAAAATATTGTAGATTATTTGATAAAAATATGATCTAATTATTCTTTTATAAAAATTAAAAAAATTCTGATCCTTATAATTAAATTAGATGAAAAATACGCTTGAATTAAAATTTATTATTTTCCACTATTCATTAAAAATGAATCCTTACTGAAATATAGGAAAATTTTATCATAGGGTAGTCTTTTTATATTTAAAACATGACGTTAACTTTTAGAAATTAAATTTATAATAGTTCAAACAATTTGGATTCAAAATGGATTCTCAATTATAATTTTGATAAAATACATTAATAATAATATAGTTTTTAAGCATAAAATGGGGGTTTTTTTATTTATGTCTAAGAAATATTTTGAATTATTATTAATGGTTTTTATATATAATATATATATTAAATTTACATCACTCCCTGCATAAAAATAAAATATTTTATTAGGGTAAATTTTCTTTTCTCAACAAAAATAATAAATATTCCTCTTTGTATTTGTTTCCGATGCTTACGATGGGGCACGCGCATCTGTATGTACAGGGCATGTATCTATTTACCCATATTCTCACTTTCCAAAGGTGGGTAGAATACATCGCTTGTTCAGGGATGTTTTCTCCATGATCTAAATGGGATGATGGGATGTCTGTTATTCTGTCTATGGATTCCTCCCCGGAACAATTCACCTAGTCTGGGTCTCCCTTATAGATTTAAGACATTGTTCGGTAAACTCCTCTTAGTCCCATATCATCATGGACAACAGTTAATCACACTACTTCTTTCAGTACATTACAAATGGTCCAGTTGGGGAAGCAACCTTCGGTCAGGGGAGTAGTCACGTTGGACATCACTGGCGTGTCTGGAGGTTAGGACATTGGCCCGTCTGGGTTTCTTCTCCTTATTATATCGCATCTCAAGGGCGCGGAATCCCAAGGAATCCCAAATAAAATGTGTGTAATCATATGCCATGGGAATGTGTCAAAGGTGTTCCTCTACTTCCCATATTTAACACAGGGTTTGCCGCAAGTTTAACGTCCAGTGAAGACAGATCAGATTGATCTGAACACTCACTAGAGTGGATCAGATGGGTGAAAGCTCTGGAGGGAACACCGATGTTGGGGCCAAAGTGTGTTTTGATTTTTGATAGATAATTTAATGGAATGGGGAATGGGGTGTCATGATCCCACTGGGATTGGTTCCTGGGTAAGAATCAGGATGGATTATGAAATGTTCCATGATATGGATGGACAATGAGATGGAGTCTCCCGAGGATGACCGTGATGTTGGGATTGAGTCCTGAAGAGGCTTCCTAAGTATCCTGGTGGTAGGTAATCTAAGTCCTCATAGTTCATTTGGAAATTTTTTACCTCCGATTGGGGATTTAAATGGGTTACTACTGGATGGGTCCACAACAGCTTACCGCTATATGAAGATGTCAACGGCTTACTACTGAATGTGGTTGAAAATGGCTTACCGGTGAATGGGGTCACAATCAATTACCACTAGAATGGGTAACAAAAGCTTACCACTGGATAGGGATGTCAATGGCATACCATTGAATGGGGTTGACAACAGATTACCGTTGAATGGGGTCACAATGGCTTACCGTAGAATGGGGTCGCAACGGCTTACCGCTGGATAGGGAAGTCAATGGATTACAGTTAATTGGGGTTGAAAATGGCTTAACACTAAATGGGGACACAATGGCTTACCACTAGATGGGGTCTCAATGGCTTACAGCTAGATAGGGATGTCAATGTCTTACCGTTGAATGGGGTTGAACGTCAAAGAGGCTTTATACTTACCATGTCTAGGAGGCAAGGATCAAAGCCCATGTTGTTCAAGATGGGGTGGGAACAGAAGTGAAAATGGTCAGGATTAATGGATGATGGGCTTGATCCTCTGGTAGGCTTCCTACATACCTTGTATTTCCAAGTATCAAATACCTAGTAGTTTAGGTGAGTAGAACGGCTTACCGCTAACTAGGTAATCAATGGCTTACCGCTGATTGAGGTCCACAGTTTAATGTAATGCAGAACGAGGGTGAACTGACGTTAAGGGGGTTATAACTTTTGGGTGTTGGGCTTGAACTTCTAGGAGTTGTACTACAATCCTGTTCTTGGCACGGATCAAAGTCCAAGTAGTTTGAGATATGGGGAATTTAGGGGTTATGCACTGAGGAGGCCCAAGATGTTAGTGAATAGACGTGAAGGGGGTCGGAGTGACCGATGGGTGGTGGGATTGAACCTCTAGGAGGGTTCGTACGTACCTTTCCATAGAAAGGATCAAAGTCCTCATAGTTCAAAATGGGTGTGGGGCTTACACTCTAGGCTGCCAAAAGAGGATGTCATGTTCGATGTTTTCTCTAAGCCCACATGAGTCATGCTCATTGTAACAAACAAGAGACAATAAAGACCAGACTATCACATCATGAAAGGAAAATCCGTGGGTATTGGAGTGGGGATTACACATAGTTAAAAACCCAAAGAGGAAACATGGAATTACGCGTGGTCCGTAGCCCACAAAGAAATATGGGAGTACACCTGGTTATCACCCGAGGTGGAAGAGATTTGGACTTACTCCAGGATGGAGGCCCGAAAGGTGACAAAGCTCAGTGGGAGAGTGACATGGCATCCATGAAGAGAGGAGGAGTAGGAATGATACCTCTTGCAAGGAAATATAGGGGCTTACATGAGGGTGGTTTCCCTTTCCCCATGGATTGATGCTGCTCTTATAAAGAGGATCTCATTCTATGTGAGGAATGATCTCACTCCCGTGGAGACTAGTGGATGTGCAGAATGTCCAAGGTCAGTGAACCCCATGTCTAATGCATGGGGCATGGTCACAGTTTAACATCATGTTCTAAGTATGATGGTGCTTGACAGCTTAACGTTTTGATACTCGGATGAGGTGGGTGCACTCCTCACCCCTAGGACATATATAACCATCACCCTCTACAACTTGGTGAAGAGATGGGACAGAAAATGTCGTGGCTAAGGGGTGTTATGGAGAAAAACATTTGGGGGACCACGTTAGCGTGGCAATGTGAAGCAGAAATAGTCATTATCTTGCCTTTGTGATGGATCATGAGGTGAAGAAACTCAATGGGAATTATCATTTAAGGGACTTTAAAATTACTCTGCACAAACCAGAGGGGCCCCATGGGGTTAGAGCACGTGAGGCAGGTGTGTCACGCATAAGAGTGGCTTGAACACGGTTCATTAAGGTGACGGCAGAACATGGAGCACATATTAGAGAATGGGCCTGGGAAAATTAGGAAGACTACATGAAAGAGGAAGGGTTTGCGTGCAAGTCGAATGGTTTACGTGCAAGTGGGACTGGTGGAATGCAAGAGGGAGGTGTTGCGCACAAGATGATGGCTTGTACTCAAGTTAGACCGGTGGGGTGCAAGGAGGACCTATGGTGCACATGATAGAGGTGTTGAATGCAAGATGATGGCTTGGGTGAAAATTAGACTGGTGGTATGAAAGGACGCCTGATGCAGAGGGGACTTGCCTGAAAGAGGGGACCCCTTGAGCACAAAGAATTTTGAAATTTACGAAGATCTATGGGCCCATCAGAAGTCACCCCTGGGGAAGCTACCATGCAACAACCATTACCTAAATTCCATGGGTTTTTCATGCTGTCATGGAAGATGGGGTTTATACGCAGAAGAGCGTCGCTTCCTCTTCGGTTACCATCCCCGAAGAGTGGGGATATGGTTTGTTTTAGAGTAGGAGTCCTCAGAGTGCTGCGCAAGGGACATGCACGCAAACCCCATTTGGTCAGCGGCCCGACGCAGAAAAAGGGAGGGTCACACAAACAGCCATTTGATGACACCTTGGGCATGGAAACGGGGTTGGTCGTGCAAACGGACGTTCAACATTGCCTCTAGTGAAGAAATGGGGCCGAGCACGCAAGTGTCCGTTCGATGTTGCCTTCGGAGCGAAAATGGGGTCGCGAGCGCAAATGGACGGTTAACGTCGCCTTCGGTGCAGAAATGGGGCCACACACGCAAATGGTCGTTCGTCTTCGCCTTCGGCACGGAAACGGGGCTGGAGTGGTCAGTCACCGAGGGTGCCATTTTGGGCGCAGAAAGGATGGTCGACATGCAAAGGATTGTGCACTGAATGCCTCTTTTGTGCGCCTTTTCAATCTTGCACATGCCTAACCCCCGGGCCTCAGGTTCTCCTTTTTTCGACCCATATTCATTTTGTGGTCTTTGATCCGCCTAATGTTCCCCTCCTCTGGATTGTGGCGTCAAAAATCCCCCCCCCCCCTCAGAATCGAAGCTGAAATGGAACCCGAAGATCGGATTCTGAGGGTACGATGATTAATATAAATGAAATACTTGGTGGCATACAAAAATGAATTTGGCACAAACAAGAGGGTTGTGTGGGCACAGAAGATGCGTCCACGCCTTATAAATAGGTTGAGGCCCCCGTTGGCCCCACTTTAACTTTTCCATGCGATAGAATTTCTTTCTCTCGCACGTGAAAAACGCACTCTTCCGTGCGTAAGATTCCGCGATTGACTCTGTGTGCTTCATGCTTGATTTTCTTTCTTTCGCGCCAACACTGTTTTGTGCACTGATTCCTCCATGTTTCATGTCAACCCCTTCAGAGTTCAAAAAATGGCCGCTCATCAGACCGACGCCAAGAGGGATATTTCCGCTGCAACAAAGAGAACCAAAATGATATTTAACCCTCAAATTCTTTGTGTGAGGAGGCTCATGTCTGATATTCAAATTATTTTCGGCATGCTAACGCAAGCTCAAAAGGACTGCGTCCTGAGTGGTAGCCTACCACTATGGAATTTCAGCCTTTTGGAAGAAGTGCAGATGCCAGTTTTTGAGACAGGCAAATCGCGGTTGTGGGTGATGCTCGAGGATAGTCTTCCACAAATCAACATTTCCAACAAAGGCCATCCTGCTAGGGAGACACAGAACGCAACCATGTACATCCTAAATCCGGAGACAAGAACAGTTGCAGGAAGCAATCCAGTTCCCAAGGAATCTCCAACTATTTATGCAAGTACATTCAGAAGCAGCGTTACTAACGAGACAATGGGCTGGAAGTTGCAGGATTTTAGATCTGGGGGAAACTTCACCAATGAATGGGCATGGGTGTACTGGGTATTCCAGAAAGTCAAGGAATTCAGGATGGAGCAGTGTTCCAATGTGATTTTTGAGGCTGTTTGGATGTCTCAATTCTACTTTTACAGACAGTTGGACATAGTGGCAGAGCTATTCAGTCGTTGGTCACTTGATAGCAACACATTTCACCTCCATCATGGGGAGGTGGGAATCAGTCTATGGGATGTCCATTATATCAGGGGAATCCCCTTTGAGAGGTATTAGTACGATGAGTTCCCCCTGATAGAGAATGTCTTGGGGGATATGACCCGCACCCCAATCCTGTCAGGGCACCTACTGAAGATAGCTAAAGAGGAAATAAAAATAAAATATATCCTAAAGGACATATCCTACTCATGGTGGTTTAGACTTTTCCTAACCTAGGACACTGCCGTTAAGATCTCAGGTCATGGGAAGCAATGTCGGAACACATCCCAGAGGGGAAATGCAGGATCATATTTAATGATATTGTAGATTGGAGAATATCGATCATGGGGATTTTGCATCAATGAAGTTTGGGACATGAATGTGAGATATGTTGGGTTACTCACCGCATTATTGAGCAGTTGGTTGTTACTTGTGAGGGACCTGAGGATGGGAGTCCTCCCGAGGATTCTAGTGATGGACGGGATTATGGCAGAAAATAACAAGGTTAACCTAGGGGTACCAATGTTGGATAGGCTATACAACATTATATAGCACATTTCTAGGGGATGTACACCCAGGAGGATATGCAGGCCATTCCAAATCCTCCATGGTTGGGTCACAACCAACTGTGTTGTGTATGACTTCCTGAACGCCATCAGCTGCCCTGGTAATGGTGTGTGGCCATCCCTGTTTAAAATCGCTGGGATCCGCCCATTGACACTTAGGGATGAAGAGGTCAAGATCAAGATCGACAAACACACTCACTTTGACTTCCTCCCTTTCCGAACCCCGGTTTCCCAAATGGTAGATGATGGGAGGGGTCCACTAGAGTAGAGGGAGTACCTGTAGAACATATGTGGCGGCCTACTGGTAGCCCAAATTGATGGCAAAATCAGCTGTGAAGCCTATGTGCTGACCAGATTTTCTAGGTAGTTCAGGTGCATGAAACAGATTCCCAAGAATGTATATACAGAGGTATGGGTAGAGGTTAATCCCTGCATTCTTCTCCAATTGTGGCTTATGTTAATGAAGGCTGGCCTGGGTGAAATCATTACTCTTCCCCCCATCGATGCCAGTGGCGGACTGTCCATAGAGTATTATGAACAATGGATGGGAACATACCCTAAGGTGCTTCTTTGGAAATTCTTTTGAAGAATCAAGGAAACTAGTGCATAGCCCGAAGAGCAGGATGGAAGGTAAGGTGTCGCGAGGGAAGTGAGGCAAATATCGGGTCAGGGGGATAGCGTAGCGTGGGCTGGTACTTCATCGGCAGGGGCATCACAGACTGAGAACGTGCCTCTGCCCTTCCGGGAAGGGTGGTCTTGTGCATGTCCTCAAGGACCAACTAGGGAACTCTCACGGAATCTACTCATTTACCTCCTAATGTCTTCCACCGATGCCATCTTATCTTCTCGGTGGTCTGCTTGGAGAATGCTGTGATAGTCCATGTCTGCTGAAGAGTTATGGCGGAGGATGTGGCGAACCAGGCACGATCTACCAGACATAGGGCACATCTAGATACTGGATAAGGTATACATTCATCGCTGGCACACATAACTAATATCCATGGACATGTACGCATACCAGCGGGGGCGATATGAAGAACTACATCTCTTGGTGAAAGTAATGCTTGGCCAAGAGCGGGACCGAGAGAGGCTTCCATCAGATGATGAAAGTGTAGAGGAGGAAGAAGAAGAATTGAGGAGGAGGAGGAGGAAGAGGAAGATGAAGAAGAAGTAATAGAATAAGAGGACCATGTTTACGGTCTTGGTGGGGAGGGGCCTTCAGAAACTCCCACTCACCAGTGGAGTTACCAGGAGAGTGGTGAAATCATTGGCTCTGATGTAGAACCGACAATGATGTTTCAGTTATAGATTAAACCTTATAACTACCTTCATCTTTTCATAGTCTAAATCCATCAACCATCAACTGGAGAACTATCCCGGTACATGTAGGCAAGGGCCCCTAAGAAGCCTTCCCCACCGAGGGCAAGGGTACACCTGTGGAGACAGGGGAGCACCATCGGGGGGCCAGTCCTTAGGACCGATCATAGTGGGGCACCGACTTCAGCTGAACTAGGTGATAAATAACCAGAAGGAGAGTCCAATTCCATCCGCATTGTCCAAGAGGAGCCTAAATCAGCAATCGAGTTGACAAGCGCTGAAGTCTCTCCCTTGGCGGGGGCCCCTGCCATGACACATGCATTGGACACCGCTACACTGGGATCTTGTAAGTCCGTTATCACTAGTTTTCCCTATTTACTGGAGAACTTAGCTAATCCATATACCGATTTCTGATGTTGTGACCACATGGTTGTAGGCACGAAAAACCATTGAGTCTAGGACATCTGCCAGAGCGGGATGGGCAGAAACCGCATCGGCCTTTGCAGAAGCAACCATTCTAGAAAACCCTACCCTAGTACTCAGTGATCCAGATATCTTAATGTGGGGTGGTCATGCTACTAGGGTGGAACTATAGCCCAACAAGAGTGAAGTCGATGATGAGGTGGAGGTTCCCGAAGAAGACCCTGATGCTGAACTCCTCACTACTTTCCATGACTATTGTCCCACAGATCCAGAGGATATATATGATTCCGATTTGGAGGTTTCTAATGAGAGCCGTATGACATGGCGGAAAGGGTCGAAGTGTTTCAAGCGCCTTATCAGTCATCCTCAGACGGAACTGATAAAATGGATGGGATCTCTACATACCTAGCATCGCTTTCTCTATGCTGGAGGGGTGGATGCTCAATGTCTTCATTAGACAGTCTGCGATTACATGGCTGAGGATGCGCAAGAGCAGCCAACGCTCTGATGTTGCCCTATGTCAGGAAGAGTCAGGGAGTGTACAATCATTCCTGGAGGTAGAACAAGAATTTCAACACCTCAAAAAGTAGATTAATGGGAAGGATGTATTAATTGCAAACTGCTCTGAGCTTGTGGAGAAATTGAGGGCCCTGCTAGCGGATGCCCAAGAGTAGCTAGTGGAAGTAGGACACCAAATGACTGAACTCAAAACTGAACAACCGCAAACACATGCTAGGGTTAGTGAACTATGCCCAGTGGCTGCTGTTGAATAGGAGTTTCTTAGGGTGCGAGAGGAAATCCTAGAGGCCACATGCCAAAAGGCAGTGGCTCTAGAGCGATTTATCCAAGATGCTGATCCCTAAGGGCCCTATTTTTGTTGAACTCATAATCAAACTTCTCTTTAATTTTCCTTGTTTTAAACCGCACATATGGATATATTTATTTGCATGTTTGTTTGGTTTAATTAATTAGAAAACAATCCTGAAATAAATAGCAATCCATTACTAAGATCACATGGGTCGTACCCGGTGTGAGAAATAAGGGATGCTCGCAAAATTACTTCGTTCCAATGTAGGATTTCCAACCAAGATTCTGGCACCCGAGGATTGAAAAACCAATCTGGATTCCAAATAAGAGAAGTGAGAGACCTAACTAGAGAATAAATCCCTCCAAATAATCAAATTACTATTTTCCCGATGTTCTCTAATGCACAAATGGAGTAACGCCAGGGGTGTTTGAATAAATAAAAACATATGGGTGGAAGTTGTGAATCACAATACCCAAGATTCAGAACACTGTAGTGATGGCATGACAATTAAGAATGATTTTTGACCATGTTCGAAACATTGTATCCTTATTGCTTTAGCCTAAAATGGGGATAAAAAATGAGGGCCAACCACTGACCATGTTTGAAACACTGGGCATGACCTGATATGTCATCCATTAGTCTTCCAGAATGTTATCCCAGGATAGTAGGCGAGCCATAGGCCATGTATCCATACTGTTAGGGGGTTCCTCTAGACGTAAAAAAGGGTGAGGATTCGAATAAAGTGCATGCAAAGCGTGGAGAGTGGAGTGATGGGTTGTTTGACTAGAGTCCAACATTCTAGAAATTACGCCATCATGGTGGAAACACATTTGGTGGATACATCGGTCTGATCAGGGATCAAAAATACTTCCAAACATGACTTCTGGGATGAGGAAACTGTCACCTCCCAATTTTATCATGGGGAATCCCGAACCTGTTCAATGTAATGATGAAATTTCATGGTTCCCCAAAAGAGCTCAGATCATGGGACCAAAAAAAGATTGGGGAACAGAAATTAATATTCATGGGGTTTGACCTAGATATAGGATTTCTGGGGTTCCTACATATCCCATGAGAATGGGAATCATGCGAAACATAGTTCTGAGAGCGCGGTGTGGTCATGGACCAAAACTGTTAGGGTGAATCCTCTCTTGAGTATAAACTGACGCCGCCCATTATTAGTGTAGGTTATCCCAAACTTGTTCAGGGTAGATCCATTGTTTAATGTCATGCATTGGGTACACATGGACTCATGCAGTTCAACGTTATATGATAGGATGTAAAGTGAAAGGGAAGATCATAGGAAGGGAGTATGTGGTGTGGTAGCTATAAACCCGACGTGAATGAGGACTTGAAGTCTGGATCACACCACGTATCCCCGGAGGAAACTCTACGTGTCAAGGGAACAAAAGTAAAAAATATTCTAGGCCTGAAGCAATGAAGTCAAGCGCTTATATGTACCCCATGAAGACGACAATTAATCCAAACATAGTTTTGAGAGAACAATTTAACGTCATAGGGGACAGGGAAAGGTATGTGTGGAATGGCTACACCTGTACACCTCCTAGAAAGATACCTAAGCCCACGTGAGCCATTCTTGATATGGGAAACAATAAGTAGTGATGAGGCATTCCTAGCATAGGCAGGAACATGTAAGGGATGATGGGGCATTAGTTTAATAACGTTTCACTGATGTTGACCCACCTATATAATGCACCTAAATGAACTGAATAGTAAATCCAAGTATGATTGAATTACAGTTGAACATAAGGAAGTGGAAATATGTGAATCATGATGCTCAAGATATGGACCACAATAATGGTGGTGTGACGAAAGGGGATAGTTGTTGACCATGTTTTGAAAACATTATCCATATCGCATTATCCTGGAATGGGTATAGACAAATGAGGGTCGACTGTTGATTGTGTTCGAAACACAAGACCTATTGCTAATTCCATCTGAGGTTTTCAGGGATATTGGCCCAGTGAGGTAGGTAAACTAGTGTGGCCTGAGACCAGGCTTCAAAGGGGGTACTTTCAGACAAGAAATAGGATGAGGATCCAAATGACAGGCACATGAAGATTGGATATGGAAAGAGGGGAATTTACCCATGAAAATTCCATACTTCAGGCTCTTTGTCCAAATGCATATGAATATGACTATAAATGTATCAGAAAGAGAGATCGAGTCCATTCCAAAGGACAGGGGTCCTTAGGTTGCATGCTTTCACCTGGAGGTCCTAGGGTGGACCATTGAGGGGACTCGATTTAAGGACTATGCGCAAGGCAGTGAAATAGCCAAATGTGATGCGCAGTTCCCCTATGGAGATCTTAGTTTTGGGTTATAGAACTCGGACCACACTGTGAAAAGATATGGCATGCAGAAGGTGCAGCTATTGAGAACCCCAACATGAACATGAACCTGAGAGGTACTCGCTACACCAAATTATCTCCATTGAGTTCGATCCAAGGGCCCTAAAAAGAATATACGGAATATGTAGATTCCTTGGGCTGGACCCGGAGAAAAAAAATGTTTGGGCATTCCTACATATCCCATGAGGATGCGAATCAAGACAAACATAGTTCTGGAAGATGTCGTGTAGTTTAACGTCTTGCGTAAAGACATGGAGTGGTCTTAGGTTATGGTAATATAACTTAGACATTGTATGGTAGGCTGTGTAGGAGACACATGGTGAGGTAATCATAAAACCCAATCTGAATGATGACTTGGCGTCTTGATCACCATGTGTTTCTTGGAAAGGTTTTTGGTCAAGGGACTGAAAACATAAGTTAGGTTGGGCCCAAGGAAATGTGAATGGGAATTCTTATGTATCCCATGTGGATGGGAATCAAAATGTATGTAGTTCTAAAAGGTGGAATGGTAAGGTACCAGTGCTGAAGATAACAAGGTAGTGCGGTTCTGGACCTTGCACCAAAAGAAGCAGTATTTGTTAAATCTTGTTTTTTTCCTTTAGGACGAATGGGTTTCTATAGTGACAGGCCTAGGATATAAAGTGTAGGCATCTACACATGAATCAAACCATATGCAGGTATTTAAAAAATGGTATGGTGTTTAACCAATACCAAATATGACTTCTCCTCGGGTGAGGACATCATAATGTAGTGTCGTTTTTCGTCATTCGGTCAGGACGATAATGTCACAGTGTAGGGTCATGTGATGGGACCTACCATGCATTTTTAACATCGTGTAGGATAGATGCAATAGTTTAATGTCATGTGGGACAAAGAATCATAGTTTAAAGTCATATGGATCAAATGTATACAAGAGATATGTGGTTTCATAGGGGATGTGCATGGCGTGATAAAGCATACCCACCATGAATGAGTAAATGGTCCATACCATATTGTGCCCAATTCCAAGGTGGAAACCTCAGGCCAAAGAGCATGAAAGATAAAAGGAAAAGGGGTAGGAGAAACTAGCTCCCTATTGTGCAGGACCCAAAAACGAGATGTCCAGGTGTTCTGACGTATCCCAAGAGAATGGGAATCAATCCACACATAGTTCATGAAGGTTCCTTTTAACATCGTGTGTGACAACATACAGTTTAGTTTCATATGTGACAAGAATTAAAGGAGGATAAATTCTAGAATGGGCCATACGTGGTGCAGTTAATGAAAACCCGATGTGAATGAGGACGTAATCCCATTTCCCACCACGCAGTCCCGTAGGAGTTAAAGTCTTGAAGATAGAACAAAATATATAAATTATTGGAACTTGAGCTGGGCTCGAAGACAAGATGTCTAGGCATTCCTACATATCCCATGGGAATGGGAATCATGCTTTACATAGTTCTAAAAGTGATTTTAGTATATGGTGTTATAGCTCGGACCATAGAAGACTGAAATCATTCCATGTAAGTGCAGCCCTCAAATAGATCCCTAAGCCCATGTGAGTCAAACTCAGTGCGGGAAAGAAGGGAAAAAGAGTTTTTTTTCAATACCTTGAATGCACGCCAAAGGGAACTCGGTGTGGAGCCCCGAATGATGCATTTACCACGGTTTTGTCCTCCCAACATGCAAATTCACATTAAGGGATAGTGTTTGGATTGTCAAAAATCCACCTGGACATGATGGGGTGAAAAATAATTTGAATCATGTAACCAAAATTCATGGCTTAAAGGGGCTGGCGGGATAATGGAGGATAACTGTTGACTGTGTTCGAAACACAGCATACATATCGTTTTAGATTGAAATGGGGACAAAAAAAATGAGCGTCAACCGCTGATCATATTCACAACATGGGACCTGTATCGATTTTTTGTATGAAACCCTCGAGGAAGTTGGCTCATAATGGTAGGAGAGCGCTTTGGCCTAGCCTCCATTCAATTTGGGCGTCCCTTCGAGTGTGAAAGATTAAGGAAGCCCAAATGAAGGGGATCAAAAGCCTGGAAGGTGGGTGGGAACATGTCTACATAAAATCTGACACTCCAGATGCTAAACAAGTGTACCCTTGGCCACATTGGTGAATCACCAAAGAGGTTCCATGGGTTCAACATGAGAGTGGCCGATTTGAAAAGATGAGTGTATAAAAAGCAGATAAATAACCCTTAAGAGAAAGAGGTACATGGAACGGTGGATACAAACCTGACGTGCATGAGGGCATAATCTCGCACCACAACATATACCCCGCCCTAGTAAAGTGCAAGCCTGGGGACCAAGGTGAAAGGGGTATTTCTAAGTGATGGAGAATGAACCGAAGTATATACGTTCGGGCAATCCTACGTATCCCATTAGGATGCGAATAAATACACACGTAGTTCTAGAAGGTGGTAATGTGCAGTTTATTGTCATGTAGTAAGGACACAAATGGGTAAGATAACCCACACAAAAGAGGTGTACGACGCATAGAGTTACCTGATGAGAATGAGGACATAATCCCATACCACACCATACAACCCAAAGTAAGAAAATAAGCCAGGGTTCTGAAAAGGAAAATGGGGCTAAGGCTGGGCCTCAGACAGAAAGCCTTGTCCATTTTGCAGTTTAACTTCTTATAGTGAGGATGAATGTAGTGGCATGTTATCATAGAAAGGGATGTGTATGGAACATCGAGCAACCCAACGTGAATGAGGACATAATACCTCACCACACCATATAACCCTAAGTGAGAACTTGGGCCTTGGGGATGAGTAGGTCGAGGGGCCTCAGGCTGGACCTCAGACAGAAACTCCTGGCCAGTTTGAAGTTTAACCTCTTGTAGTGAGGATGACTGTGATATTAGTTTAGGGTCATAGAGATCAGATCTTATATGACTAGATTAATTTCATATGCATGGGATAGAGAGGGAAAATCATCATTCATGTGGATGACCATAAAGAAGCAGTGATGATAGTGGACAACTGTTGACCAGATTCACAACACAGTATCCACCCTTGTGAGACCGGAGATCGGGGAAAGAAATTGAGTGTCGAACAATGACCATATTCACAACACAATACTTGTATCAATTTTCCACCTAGAATCATTGAGGATGTTAGCCTATAATGGTAGGAGGGCCCTTAGGCCTGACATCCGTGCCATTCGGGGGCCCTTCTGGATATATAGGGTGACAGAAACCCAAATGATGGGTCGTGCCAATCATGCCAGCTCCTATTCTTGCAGAAATGATGATAAATGAAGGAAGGGATATCTCTAGGGATTATGTGTGCCATGTAAAAATAGCCTAATGTGAATGAGGACATGAGTATGAACCACGCCACATAATCCTGAATGAGAACATGGGTGAGGGGCCCAAAGGGGTAGAAGGACCTGAGGATGGGTGTCTCAGCTAACCATAGCCATATGGCCTCTCAGGCAGTTACCACCTCATCACAGCTCCTAATCCCACGTGAGCTGTGCTCAGTGTGGGAAACAAGGAGATGAATTCATTTTTCTATATCGTATAAGGATCTGATAGTTGGCATTGCCCGAAGGGAGTTCATTGCTTGGAGAAACAATGAGGAATAATGAACCACTACACTCAATTTATAGGACATCTCAGGTGGCTCTAATGACAAAGGATAGTTGTTGACCATTTTTTAAACACAGCGTCCTTATTGTAACCTTGAATGGGAACAACAGATGAGCATTGACCACTGACCATATTCGCAACGCGGAACTTGTATCAATATTTTTCTCTACATCCTCGAGGGCATTGGCCCGAAGTGGTAGGATAGACCTTGGGCCATGAATCTGGGCCATTCGGGTTGCGTTCTGAATGTGAAAGATGATAAAGTCTCAATCAAATAAGTCGGTGAAGCATAGTTGTGCCCATGCATCATAATGTCATGTCGGGTGGTGAAATAGAAGGAAATCTCCAGTGAGCGGGATGTATGGAGGGATCGAGATGAGCTCGACGTGAATTGGGGAAAAGCTTGTACCACACCATATGTCTTGACCTTGGGAGATTTTGGAGTTTGGGATGGGTTGATAAACTAAATTTTTGGGCCTTCCTTTTTATCCCATGAGGATGGAAATCAATCCATAATTAGTTCTTGAAGGCCATGCAATTTAACATTGTGCGGTGAGGACGTGAGAGGATATAATAACGGGGAGGGGGAACTTGGTGAGACCGTCGTAATCCAGACATGAGTGGGGATAAATAAGCCTATACTATACAATGGAAGGAACCTCTGAGATAACTACACCTAGGGGGAATTGTTGAAGACAAGAGTCTGGGGGCTGGACTCAGGGCCAAGCATCTGAGCATTCCTATGTATCCCATAATGATGGTAATCAAGCCATACATAGTTCTTGAGATGTAGTTTATTGTCATGAAGGACGATTCATAGTTTATGGTCATGTAGGACTGTATAGTTTAAGGTCATTAAGGACCATCATGGAGTTTAGGGTCATGCAGGACCATCCTGTTTAAGGTTGTGCAGGACCATACAGTTCATGGTCCTATGGGACCCTATAGTTTATGGTCATGTGGGACCCTACAGTTTATGGTCATGTGGGAACCTAAAGATTATGGTCATGTTGGACCGTATAGATTATGGTCATGTGGGACTGTACAATTTATGGCCATGTGGGACCGTACAAATTATGGTCATGGGGGATCGTCTAGTTTAAGGTCGTGCAGGACCCAGCTGTTGAGGGTTATTGAGGGCCATCATGTAGTTTAAGGTCGTGTATAACCATCTAGTTTAAGGTCGTTCTGGACCAGGTAGTTTAGGGTCATGCAGGACTAGCATATATTTTATGTTTGTGTGGGACCGTCCAGTTTAATGTCGTGTAGGACTAGGTAGTTTAGGGTCATGCAGGACCAGCATGTGGTTTAAGGTCGTGTGGGACCATCCAGTTTAAGGTCATGAGAGACCATATAGTTTATGGTTATGTTGGACCCTAATACTAAAGGAAAATATTGATTGAGGAACTTGGAATTGGTTTGAAGGAGTTATACGCTCTCTGTCCATAGTCAACAATGAGTATGCACCATTAGGTTAAACCTTGTGAACAACGAAAGGTCCTTCCTCTTTGGGATCCAACTTCGGTGGTTTCCTACTAGGTATCATTTGCATCCTCAAATCCATGACTAAATCACAGTAAAGGAAAGTGGGGATGCAAACCCTCTTGTTGAATGCTCTAGCTATCTTATTTGGATGCCTTTCTAGGTTTTGTAGGGCACGAAGCCTATTCTCATCAAGTTCTTCTAATTCAGCCTGATTAATATCAGCTACCTTATATAGAGACTGTTGGTCATAGACCGTTGTTCCTAACTAAGGCAGATGAATCTTGATGGGCAGGATGGCCTCAATTACGTACACCAGGGAATAGGGGGTCACCTGGGTGGTATTACGAGTTTTTTTCCGATAATCCTAGAGGGTGTTAGGGAGCTTGTTCGGCCAATTTTTCTTTTTCTCACCAAGCATTTTCTAAACAATTTTAGAGTGGGTATTGTTGACTTTCTATATCTTTCCATTAGCCTGTGAGTGGTATCATGAGGTATGGTTAGAACAGATGTTGTACTTAGTGTACAATTTCATCAGCTCAGCCGCTCTGAAATAGGTGTTGTTATCGGTGAGGAAGGCATGAGGAAATCCAAATATGTAGATGATATTAGATATCACGAATTCAATGATAGAATTAACCTTGACCTCCTTAAGTGTAACTGTATCTTCCCACATTGAGAAGAAATCCATATTGGTCAAGATGAACCTGCACTTTCGAGCTGACGCTTGGGGATATGGTCCCACGACTTCCAGTCCCCAGACTGCGAAGGTCCAAGTGTACTTGATAGTGTGGAGAGGCTCCCGTGTCCGATGCACAAAGTTGGAATGAACATGGAATGCATTAAATCTCTTGGAGAACTTGATGCAGTCATGGATCTTGGAGGGGGGAAAGTACCCCATTCTCTGGATCTGATGGGACAGCTTCGGCCCAGTCGGATGGGCGCCGCAAGAACTGGCATGATCCTCATGAGAAACCTAGACTCCTTGAATGCAATGGAGGAGAACCCCATAAATCAGCACTTCTAGAGAATCCACTCATGGTCAGGGCCTTCTGGGAGGGTGAACTGAAACGCGCGACAACTAATTCGTTTCCACTTGGCCCAGTCAGCTGGGAGGTAACCATTTTCGAGATACTCGAAAAAGGGGGATATCCAGTCAGGAGTCACTTCAACCACTGCATCTGAGAGACCTGAGGATCTTGATGTGGAGGCTTTGGTGGTAAGATGGCTCACCTGAAGGTCGTCTTCATCATCTGAGGAGACAGGGGTAATGACTCTCTGATGTGCCACATGGATAATTAGAACATCTTACTTGGGTTCTGTAAGTGATACATACAAGATGGCATGGGTGTCAGATCGACCGTTTTGAGATTGAGGGGCATGAGTAACTTCGAGCCAAGATGGGAACTGGGATATTAGCTTGAGAGTGCGCTCCAACAATGGTACGAACTCTATCTTTCTTAAGATGTAGTCACCGTTGACCTGCTTGATGACTATTTCAAAATCCCCTTTCACATGAAAATGGGGCACATCGATCTCGAGGTCTTGCTCAAGGTCAGTGATAAGATCCCAATACTCTGTCTCATTGTTGATGCAGCCTTCTGACAAAAGGAATGAGTATGGTATAATGGCTTGTGTCGGGGTAATAAAGATGATACCTGAGCCTACCCTGTTGAGTCTGGGATCATTGAACCTCCTACCAGAGGGGTTTCGGGAAGCACCATCAAAGTGAATCTTCCATCATGACATGGATTGGTCAATAGAAAGGATCACATCATCAGTGAAATCGATATCCAAATACTGGTTAGTAAGAGTCGGGTGGGTAGCAAGAAATTCTTCCATTGCTTTCCCCTTCAATGCTTTCTGAGGGACGAACCTGATGTCTAAATACTGAAGAATCAATTCCCACCATACTAGAAGGCATGTCAACATGAGGCGGTTTAGAATGTACTTTAGAGGGTCTACCCAAGACACCAGTTGTACTTTATGGTGCTGCATGTAATTCTGTAATTTCTGCACTTCGAATTCCAGCGCAATGAAGCTCTTTTAGATGGTGTAGTTTCTTGTCTATGTATTGATGAACATATGAATGAGGGAGTAAAGGATGTTTTACATCCCTTCATTGTTCTTATGGGTGAGAATGGCACCAAGAGATTGTTATAGGGCAGTCAATTACAAGATCAGTGGTTTTCCGAAGATAGGTGGCATCAAGACCAGTGGCTAAAGTAGATACTGCTTGATTTCCTCGAACACGGTCTGGCACTCTTTGTCCCACTCATAGGTGGTGCCTTTCTTCATGAGATGAGATAAGGGATTACACATGCTGTCCAGATTCACAATGAATTAGTGTATGTAGGTGAAGTGGCCTTGAACACCTCAAAGCTCCCAAATATTTCTCTGTGGATGCATCTAGATGATGGCCTTGATCTTCTATTGGTCAATATCGATGACCTGGTGCCTAACAACAAAGTCGAGGAACTTCTCAAAGGTAAACCCGAAGACACATTTCAAATGGTTCATCATCAGGTGGCAGGAACGGAGGAATCCAAACAATTATTCAAGGTCCTTGAGATAGTCCTAGAACTGGCGAGATATAACCACCATATCATCCACATAGCATTCCACCAATGTCCCAAGGATTGGCTAGAATATGAGATGCATGGCCCGCTGATATGTAGAACCTGTATTCTTTAAGACGAAGGGCATGACCTAGTAACATAACAAAACTTGTGGTGCCTTGAAGGCTGTGGACTCCTCATCCTCGGGGGTCATTCGGATCTTGTTTTACCTGGAGTAACCATCCATTAAAGAGAGGGATTGGAACCCAGCTGTAGCATCTATCAATAAATATGTCATAGGAAGGGGAATATCATCCTTTGGATATTGACGGTTGAAGGGAGACAATGGCAGTTGGCGGCTACCCGAGGATCTAGATCTGGAATCACGTTGTAGCTCCAGGAGAATACATCATGATGTTGTTTTAGGATGTGTATGTATTGTTGCTGGTACTCGAGGGACATGGAGGCACTGATCAATGTGGGTCTCGGGTCTGCCTTGCTATCGAGGATAACATGTACCAGTTCATCGGCCATTGCAGAGACACCTTTCTCAAAGGAAGCGGGGCCATCCTCCAAATCCTCTTATTATCTTGCTGAGGAGGGATCCCCAGCAGGTGTAGCTTTCTCTAGGTCAGAAGATTCTGACGAGAGACAGGTAACAGCATGTGCAGCAGCGGTCACTGCATTAGGATATTTTGTTGCCACGGGGCGGACATCTCGATACCTTATGGGAGTACGGGGCTCAGGGTTCACCGGGTCTTGATTCGTATAAGAATAAAAAGTGATATCATGACATCAATTGGACCTGGGAATATGATTCCCCCTTGTACTAGATATAACAAAACATTTCCTCATATCGGGGGTAATGGCCTCCAATCGATGGATTGGGAAGACGTAGGCATCATCCAGACCTTCTCATGGGTTGGTTGCAACTGCAGCATGCTCGAACTCAATGGCATAAATATTCTTTTCCTTTATCTTGTAACATTCGGCATCCAAGTAGTGGGCTTCACATGAGGAAAATAGAAGACACATCACCTTGGATCACACCCACTCGACCATTGAGGGAGTACTTGAGGAACTGGTGATACGATGAGGGAACTACCATGTGAAGGTGGAGCCATGGTCTTCCCATCAATGCATTGTATGTGGTGTCTTGGGAGACAACCATAAACATAGTACTGGAATCTAGGACACCAAACTAGGTCTCCAAATGGATCTTGTCGATCAGGTTCTGCTCTGTTCTGTTGTATCCCTAGTTCATTAGGTTGGAGGGAGTCATGTCATCTTCAAATAACCACAGCTTTTGTAGTGTCCATGTCAGGAAAAGGTTAATCCTGGAGCCAGTGTCAACAAGATAGCGGTGAAACTCCACACCATTGAATTAGATGGTGTTGTATAGTGGGAGAATTTTCCCTAGTATGGGAGATCCCTCGTCTTCTCCAGAGAAGGAAATGATGGCCTGACATCAGCATTCTCCATCACCTCCGCATGAAATTTATTTACGGTTGATACTTACGTCTCAAACTAGATGGGGCTTCTTAAAGACTCAGCGAGGTCCTCACGCAAATCTAATGACATTAAAATATCCTAATGGATGGAAAGAATTGATATAATGTCAGCAAGATGCTTAAGAACATTGTACTTCCACGCCAGGCATGAACTTCTGCTTGCAGAAGGTACGCTGGCCTCTGTCGGCTGGCCCGACAGCTGACTGGTGATGGGAATGTCCCACTGCTCACTATTCAAATCATATGGTGTACCTTCCATATATGGTCTATCTAACTAGAAGTGGTCTGAGGTGGATCGTGGTTGATCACGACAAGGCCTATGTGGTTCTGATCGGTCCAGTATCACAAACGGTGGCGGAGGTGGGCCTGATTACACCAGATGAAGAGGTAGCGCATGCTGAGCTCTACGCTGGGACTACTGTCTGGTCTCAGTGGCGTGCACGACCTATCCATAAGGGCCAACTGATGTGCCTCGATGATCCATATGGTCGAAACTTCTCTGACGTTGGAATTTGCTGGGGACATTGGGGAGATCCACTTGGTTCTCCCTGTCGTCAGAATTCATATAGAGGTTTACCAACTCCATGGTGTTAACCGAATTGTACCCTTGAATGTCACTTGATGATTCATCCACCACTAGGAGGATTTTGGAAGGAATCCCCATCTCTAGGGGAATTAAATTTCCAAGAGTATGGGACGACAATGGCATTGGCGGGGTGCGTTGCTTTCCCATGAGTCGCCGGTGTTTTCTCTTCTGGGAAGAGGCCTACTGAGATAATGATGTCGAAGTAGAATACATGGACCCTGAATGCTCTGGCCGATTTAGGCATGCACGGATGATACCATGGTCATGGGTGACCGTTTTGCAAGCCATAATATCTTCACACTTCTAGGAAATATAGTTAGAAACCTTCTTTCACTCTCCCTTGTTGTCACTGCTGCTGTCTGGCCTTATGACGATGCAAGACACTTATTCTGGGGCTAGGCCCAACCTTACTATGTTATGATTGACCTGGTCTTGAATCCATTAATTGAACACATATCATTTCATGAGAGTGTGACCTTGGATCCGGTGATAGGGGCAGTATTTTGAGCAATCAGTGAGAATCGCCTCTTCGGGCCTTCTTCACTCAGGAAAATGCGCAATCCCCAATTCCAAGGAACTTCATAAATAGTCGAGAACCTGGATTTCACTGAATGAGTAAGTCTGGTTTCTTCTATCTGGAAAGTGGGCCCTTGGAGCTTGGCCCTAATGAGTAGATTTAGGAGCCTATTGAGGAGGTGGACCCTAATTGTCCCGCCTAGGCTATGGTTGTGCGTTGCGCGGGGGCACTTGCCAATTCTGAGGCGGACACTGCTGGGTTGGAGGATGCACCAATGGTGGCGGGCCTCTGCGAGGTTGCAGTGGAAGCTCCACTAGTAATAATTACCGTTGTTTGGGGGGGCTCTATTTGGACCACTAAGGTGATCCTAGCTCTAACATCCCTCCTGTTATGAATTATATGAGGCAATTGACGTGCCTAGCCAGCCTATTGTAGGGCTTCTTCCAGGTGCTGGGCCTTCTCGGAGAAGTATCAAAATCCTCTAAGGTAGTTCTGGGTGATCAGAGACGGAACTAGTTCCATCTTGATGTTCCCTATGCACATCATCAATAATTTCTCCTAAGTCTGTGTCATGTCTAGAGAATACATGAGTCTTTCCACTTGGCGATAAAGTCCTCTACGCACTCATTAAGCCTATGTTTGCACTTGAAGAGGTCTACAAGTCTCTTTATCCACGTGGTGGAGCTGAATTGGTAGAGGAAATTCCTATGGAGGTCCTCCCATTTGGTCACTGATCCAATGGGGAGGTGGTTGTACTAGACAAACTGAATCCCCTAAAATGTTTTCACAAAACATCGGAACATGGCAGCCTCCTGCAGCGCTGGAGTCCCTAACAGGGGCCCATACATAGAGGTGTAGTGGTACAAATGTTGGGGTGGGTCCCCTATCCCATTAAAGGGGGAGAAGGAGGGACTCCCGAAACTTGGAGGTTCCAGAATATCATCCACCCATGCTCGATATGGATTTCTATCAGGCAATACTGCCACCTGTCGCCTCTCCAATGCCTCAAGGTGGGCAATGAGTGCATCCAAAGAATCATCTGGGTGGCGGTCCCTATCTTGACAGGGATCCCAAACCATGGTTTCTTTGTTGGGTTATTCAACATGATATGTTTTCCCAGCGGCTCATGGAGCGGATGGTGGAGTGACCTGCGGGGAAGCTAGGGGAACCCGAGATGGGTTCCTTGGATTATCGCACCATTATGGACGGTTTGGGGAGACATATTGTGCCCTCTTACAAAAATTTCCATCTTTAATCCTATATATGGGGCCAGGATGGTCAGGGTCACCTGGTGGTAGTCGCTGAGGGGAAGTTGTTCCTGCCCCTATTTCCCTAGATAAGGATCGCCATAGTCTGGCTGTCGCTATGCAGCACGTTCATCGAGGAGGTCATCGAAAAAAAAATTTAGCTTCGTAAGTTTTTGGCACAATGAAGCCTTCTAAGGGTCCTCCTCTATCTTCTGCACTTAGTAGGATGATTCAGAGTGTTTGGAAGCTCTGAGGTTCACTTTACCCTTACCGAGATTTCGACTGAGAACCAATGCCTCTGTGGGCGCATGGAGCCCCAACAGATTCCTCTACTGGAGGGTAACTCTTCCTGATGGATCATGTAGTGGTGGAATTCCCTCAGAAGTTATGTCCCCGTCACGAATCTATAGATCATTTTTCTTTTCCAATATGTTGACCATATTGACCGTGACCCTTCTTGGGGGCATGTCCTCAATATCGCCTAGTGAGTTGGCCTACCGTCAGATAGGATTGAATAGGAGGGAAGCATACTGCCTCATCCATGGATTTGCACATGGGGGGAAGCCTCATTGATAATCTTTTTGAGTACATTGAAACTATGAATGCATTGCTGTTGGAGGGCCTTACGGCGACCTAGTGACTCAGGGCACTAGGCCATAGGGAGTGCAGCCAAATCCACTAGACAACCTTTCTCACCAATTTCATCATAATGCGATTGGATCCTAGGATAAACCACCCACTGATGACGAAGAAGATAGTTCATATCTCATTGGGTTTGATGGAAACACTCAACTTCCTATGGGGTGAGGGATTCCGGTACGTTGAAATTCGGTACTGTAACCGGCCAGAACATATCGGGTATGTGGTCTACTGCAAGAGTATTCCATACGCTCCTCATCTCTGATTCAGGGGCTGGCTCTTGATTTCCCCCTTCATCCACAGGGGGTGGCTAAAGAAATGTCTGTATTACTGAGATGGATCACTGGGATGGAAGGCTGAATGGTGGGGAATACGGTGAGCGGATTGACTGGCCACCAAATCTCGAGCTGTCCTCCGAAGAGTGTAGCGAGATGGCCACTAAATCCTGGTAGGATGGGCTGACGACTGTGGTAACCAGTATAGGGGATAGGGATACTAGAAATTGGTTGTGCTACTGATCTCCCACCATTTTTCCCTTGAATATCTCTCTGTGATCTCTAGTCAACGTAGAGAGTGCTTCTGGTGACAACAGTGGTGATTGCACGACCGTAACATGTGGGGTTTCCAGATCATCATCCTCTTGGATATACATACATTGGGAGGCGGGAATCCAATAGACCATGCGTTCTTGGAGTACTAGGTTGATTCACCTCATTCCAGCACCAGAACATAACTTGAATGAGTGAGGGGAGGGTTCCTGCGTTGAGTTATACTCCGCTTGGGAGTCTGAGAAGTGGATTGGTATGATCACTGGCCAGACTTTCCCTGAATAATTCTTATGGCGGCGACGACCTACCTTCCTGTCCCTAGATGGATCTTCGGGATAGGGTAGATTTCTGGCATGAGGAGGTTCTTTGGTCGTACTAGTGTTGGGGTGGGGAGAGTCTCTGCCTGAGTATGTCGGGGTTCGAGGAGCACCGGGACATATATCAAATGGAACACAGTGAGGACCTCCGTGGGTAGTGATGGAGTAGGTAAGACCTCCACCGGTGTTGGTAAAATCACAGGTGGTACCCCATTCTTGTTCCCTTTGATGACATCAGTATAAGAAGGGGCCTTGTACTGGTCGATCTGAACATGGGTAGGTCCTCCGTGCTCGGTGCTGGTGAAGCAAGGTTGTCCCTTACTCCACTGATTGCTGGTGCGAGTATGACCTTTGCCATCTTCTACGAGGACACGGGAAGGGTCCCCATGTTAAAGAGTGAACGAGTGTGTAATGTCACCATACCAATGGTATGTTGTGGGAGTAATGCCCTAGTATCTGGTGTAATGGGCACAAGAGAGACTTCTGTGCTGAGATCCACTACTATGGGGAGGACTCTCATTTGGATTGAAGGTGGAATGGGGCGGACCTCAATGTCGAGATGGGAAGCAGGGAAGGCCTGCATTCTCCATGGAAGCGGTACGGGGAGGACCTCCCTACTGGGTGGCATCGCAGTGGGTTAGTCTGTGGCGGCCATTACCTGTACTAGTGACAAAGATAGTCAACCTAGCATTCCCGTGGGGCGGTTGGGGTCTCAATCCAGGTCGGGCGTATGAATGTCCATGTTCATCATATACAGGGATCAGGTGATATGAATCGATAGTGGCTCAGGCCACAGTAGCAGCTAATGTTGACGCCCCTTGGAGGGCGTCCTCTCGAGCTTGTGACTGACGCTGGTGTCATGTCGGATGGACCAGAAATGTTGGTTTAGGCATGTGGATTACCTTCTCCTCATATAGTATGGTTGTGTAGTAGAGCCGACGTGACTGGATTGGATCCCTTGCTAGGAGCCCTTGGAATATGACTCTAACCGGGTTGGCCCAGACATCCCCTACCTCATCGGCATTGGGTAAGGAGTCCTCGATGAATTCCGGGGAGAGGCTCCAGAAATGGTTATATTTTGGCGTGGGGAGTAGTTCCCCCCTGTACGGCCCTTGGAGGCGGTGTTGATGATGAGGAATAGATGCCTCCAAATCCAACTGGGCCATATCCCGCGTCGGGATAATACCCTCATCCTAGTAATGTCGTACGAGGTCATCGATCACCCATCATTGGATGTCCTTGGATAGGGATATGGGGCATGGGCGCCCCATGTTCATGGGTGTAGAGGCTATTGTGAAATAGGCAGAGCCGCCCGGGACCGTCGCGGTGACACTTCCCCTGCCCCTAGGTCGATGGGAAGGTGGTGATCGTGTTCCTGGTGCAGCAACTCGATTCATGAAAACTGGGAGATTAACAAATTAGTTCTGAAAGAAAAATAAAATAAATGACTAGTGCCTCAACGCCATTCTGTCTTCCGTGGAATGTAATATGGATTCATGCTAACAACATCATACACGGGGAGGTCCAATGCTCTACATCCCCAACTTATGGGGAGTTTGACGCTAGGCCCTCGACTTTCATGGCGGGACCCAGCACTGGATAATTGGATATGGTGACACACTAATCCATTGATGCCTCAAAGTCTAATAATATCTATATTTATGAGAATTGATTCACAGTGGTTTCACCATTTTTGTTTCTGACGCTTTCGATGGGGCGCGCACCTCCGTTTGTGGAGGACGCGTAATTATTGCCCCGTATTCCCGCTTTCCAAATTCGAGTAGCATATGTTGCTTGTTCAGGGACATTTTCTCCTGGATTGAAATGGTAATATGGGATGTCAGATCTTCTTTCTGTATATTCTTCCTCAAAACTCCTCACCTAGTCTGTGTCTCCCTTATAGATTTAAGACATTGTTCGTGAAACTCTTCATAGTGCCATATCTTCATAGACACCAGTTAATTACACTACTTCTATAGGTATATTCCGAAGGGTCCTGTCAGGGAAGTAACGATCGGTAAGGGGAGTTGTCACATTGGAAATCACTGGTGTGTCTGGATGCTAGGAGATTGGCATGTCTGGGTTTCTTCCCCTTATTATTTTGCTTCTTGAGGGTGTGGAATCCTGAGGCATCCCACATCGAATGCGTGGAATCATATTCCATGGGCATGTATCTGATGTTTTCCTCTTCATCCCATGTTTAACAAACAGTGTGCCGCAATTTTAACATCCATTGGAGATGGGTCAGACTGATCAGAACACTGACTAGAGTGGATCAGATGGGTGCAACCTCTGTATGGAACACCGATGTTGGGGCCAAAGTGTGGTTGGCTTCCTGATTTATCGTTAAATAGAATGAGGAATGGGGTGTCATGATCCCACTAGGAGGTGGTAACCTGGGTAAGAATCAGTATGGATGATTTAAGGTTCCATTAAGTTGATGGAAAATGAGATACAGTCATCACAAAGATGATGGTGATGTTGGGCTTGAGTCTCGATGTGGATTCCAACGTATCCCGGTGGCAGGGAATCAAAGTCCAATTAGTTCATTTGGTGAAATATAACCACTGATTGGGGATTTTAATAACTTACAGCTAGATGGGTCCACAATGGCTTACCTTTGGAGGGAGATTTCAATTTCTTAAAGCTGAATGGGGTTGACAATGGCTTACCACTGAATGGGGTCACCACAGCTTACCACAGAAATGGGTCACAATGGCTTATCGTAGGATCGGTATGCCAACGTATTTCCATTGAATGGTTTTAAAAATGGATTACCACTGAACGGGGTCGCAACGACTTACCTATAAATGGTTTCATAGCAGCTGCCCGCTAGATAGGGATGTCAACGACATACCGTTGAATGGGGTTGACAACATCTTACTACTGAATGGCGTCACAATGGATTACTGTTATTTGGGGTGGCAACAGTTTTCCACTGGATAGGAATGTCAATGGATTTCTGTTGAATGGGGTCGAACCTCATTGAAGATTCCTATGTACCCTATCTTGGAGGCAAGGATCCAATCCCACATAGTTCAAGATGGGATGGGAACTGACGTGAAGATGGTTAGGACCAATGGATGATGGGACTGAACCTCGTGGAGGCTTCCTATGGACCTTTTCTTAGAAAGTATCAAAGAACTCATAGTTCAGGTGAGTACAACAGCTTACTGTTGACTGGGAAAACAACAGCATACTCTTGATCGAGTTCCACTGTTTAACGTCATGCAAAACGGGGGAGAACTGACGTGAAGGGGTAGGAACTGCTTTGTGTTGGGCTTGAACATTAGGTAGGTGTCCTACATACCTTACATTAACAAGGATCAAAGTCCACATAGTTTGTGATATGGGTTAATTTTGGTGTTACGCTCTGATGTGGCCCAAGGTGTTGGTGAACCAACATGAAGGGGGTCGGAGCAACTGAAGATTGGTGGGCTTGAACCACAGGGAGGATTCCTATGTACCTTGCCTTGGAAAGGATCAATTTCCTCATAGTTCAGAATGGATGTGGGGATTACACTCTAGGATTCCCAAAGAGGATTTCGTGGTCGGTACTAGATCTAAGACCACGTGAGTCATGCTTAGTGTGACAAATAAGAGACAACAAAGACCTGATGATCATGTTGTGAAAGTTGCGTCTGTGGGAAGTACAGTAGGGCTTACACATAATTAGTAGGTCAAATAGGAAACAAGGGCTTATGTGTGGTCTGTATCCTAGAGAGAAACATGGGTTTGTACCTGGTTAGTAGCCCGAGGTGAAGGAGATTGGGACTTACTCTGGATGGAGGCTCGAATGGTGAAAAAGCCCAACAGGAGAGGGACTTGGCACCCAAGAAGAGAGTAGGAGTAGGAATGATACCTCCTATAAGGAAAGCCAGGGTCTTACACCAGGGTGGTTTTCCTTTCTCCATGGACATACGCCTATCCGATGTAGAGGATATCATTCCATGTGAGGAATGATGTCACTCCTGTGGAGACCCGTGGGCATGCAGAATGTCCATGGTGGGGGAACCCCGTGTCTGACGCACAAGGTGTGGTTATAGTTTAACGTCATGTGATGAGGATGATGGTACTTTTTAGTTTAATTTTTTCCATCTCGGGAGAGGTGGGTGCACTCTGCACCCCTACGACTTACATAACCGACACCCTCTACTCCATGGTGAAGAAAAGGGACAGGAAACACCGTGGCTAGGGGGTATTATGGAGAGAACCATTAGGGGGTCCACGTTTGTGTGGCTAGGAGAAGAATCAATAGCCGTTAGCATGCCTATGTGATGGAGTATAAGACAAATCCATGCAACGGGAAGTATCGTCCAATGGGACTTTGAAATTACTCCGTGCAAACCTGAGGGGACACATGGTGAAAGAGCATGTGATGTAGGTCTGCCGTGCATAAGATTGGATCGAACCCATTGCCTCAAGGTGAGGGAAGCACATGGAGTGCATGCTAGATAATGGTACATGGAAAAATAGGAAGTATGTGCGCAAGAGGAAGGGTTTTTTCACATGATGAACGGTTTGCGTGCAACTGAGACTTGTGGCATGCAAGGCAGAGGTGTTTCACGCAAGATGATTTCTTGCATGCAAGTCGGATTGGTGGCGCGCAAGGAGGAACACTGGCGCACATGATGGATTTTTTGCAATTCAATGAGATGGATTGCGCACAAGTCAGACCAGTGGCACTCAAGGAATCCTGACGCAGAGGGGACTTGAGTGCAAGAGGGGACCCCTTGTGCGCAAAGAACTTCAAAATATACGAAGATCTGAGGGCATGTCCGAAGGTACCCCTGAGGAACCTATCGTGCAACAACCAGTACCTGAAGGCGATGGTTTGTTCGCACTGTCACGGAAGATGGGGTTTTCACGCAGTATAGCATCGCTTTGTCTTCAGTTACTTTCCTTGAAGAGAAAGGATACAATTTGTTTTATAGTCGGAGTCCTTGCAGTGTCGCGTAAGGGATAGGCGTGACAACCCTGTTCGGTCAGCGGCTGGGTGAGGAAAAGGGGTCGGCCAAGAAAACAGCCGTTCGACGTTGCCTTGGGCGTAGAAATGGGGCCGACCACACAAACGGATGTTCGACGGTACCTTGGGCATGGAAACAGGGCTGCACGCACAAGCAGTCATTTGATGAATCTTTTGGCGTAGAAACATGGTCGCGCCCGTAAGAGGGCATTCGACGTCGCCTTCGTTGAAAAAACAAGTCCTCATACGTAAACAGTCATTCATCGTCTCATTCATCACGGAAATGGGACTGGAGTGGCTAGTCGCCGAGGGTGCCTTTTGGGTTAGGAAGATAAGTCCTGTGTTCAATGATTTGCTCCCCAAATTCCTTTTGCACACGCCTTTTCAATCATGCACGCGCCCACCCCGTGGGCCCATGGATATCCTTCTTTTCGACCCTGCATCATTTGGTGGTTTTTGATCCGCCCGATGTGCCCCTCCTCAGGATTTTGGTGTCAACAGTATTTAATTAGTTTTATATTCATTTATTATTAATTAATAAATTATGATTTTTTTTATATTTGTGTAAACCATATATTTTCATAAATTAGTTAATAAATTTCATAACCAATAAATTAATAGATAGGTTATATATTATTATATTAAATAATAAAACATTATAAATGTTTTATTTTTTGGTAAAGCATTTTCTTGGCTATTATGCTGGAATTTGAGGAAAGTCATTATTGTATATAACGCAAGCCAGTCCCAATGATCCATGTAGTTATGTTCCTTCTAGTGCACAATTCACATGGTGCTGTGTATAACACAATCCAATCATAGTGTATTAATATAAAAGAAACTATTTCTAGTGTTGCATGGAACAGAAAATATCAAAAATGTTAAATTAATTGGAAAAGAATTCATAGTATTTGGTGGTGTTACACCATTCGATTACTACTATAAGATATCATAAGTATGAAAAAATCATTGCACAACATAGTTATCAGTATTAAATTGATGACAAGTGAGGCACCAAGAGATGAACTCATCTGTTATCCATCTCATGCCATCTAACAAAAAATAATTTTAAAGGTATTTAAACATCATCTTCACATAGGGATTTACATCCAATGGTGATGTGTGTAAATCATTCGTAAACTCCACCTATAACTTGAATTAGACCACCATACATCCCAAGAAAAGGATGACATGATTCTCTCCTTTAGTAAATCCATCTGGTGAATCTATTGAGAATATACTATCCCGTATGATTTTATAATCGATATCTCCCAAATAGAAGACTAAAAAAAATTGGTGGAGTGGTGGAATTAACTCCATCAATTAAAGAAAATTTTTACCCTCATTCTCTATCATGGTCATTTACAAGGAATCTAACTACCCTGACACATTAAACACCAAACAAGTCTGGTACGTCGTACTAAATGAATTTTAAACCACATTTCCCATATCCATATTATTTAATATCTCAATGTCATATTTTTATAAGAACATTAACCTATGAATATAACATTAGTTATTTTCTCTCTACATGAATTTATAACTATGGTTCTGATTTCTTTAATAAACAACCAACTTCTCTCCTAGAAAATAATGCATTCACTTCATCATGGTGAAGACTATCACTTCCTCCTCTAAGTAATGAGTTTCATAGTTCTATATGAGAAATAAGAAATACCTCGAACCATGTGCTATAACATCATGTCTATGGTTTGACACATAGTCGAGATTGACCATTGAGGAATCTCAATACACTATGTTCTCAAATCCCTCCTCTAATAGCCTCAAAAAGTGATCACTTTTCAGCCTCATCCTCAACTACAAGAAGGCTCTATAGAAATACCATGTATAGTTAAATGTATACACTTTCCACATCAGGGTGGTCAAAGGGGATACAATATTGGTGAAATATTTCACAATAATCAGGTAGTAACCAACAATGCCATGAATAATATGCAACTTCAACATTCTCTTAGGTGGCTCCAAATAATGAACTTCATCGACCATCACAAGTCCACAACTATTCATTTCTTAGAAATGAAATTCCCCAGGAAGATAACCTCATATATCTAGAACTATAACTTCAATAGATTAACAAAAATATGGTTCCCCCGAACAAAATCTAGGCCAATCCTAAGGTTCTCTACAATATCATTCTCTAACATAGAGTATACTAGTATGTCATTGATGGAGAAAACATTAAATCATTACAAGTACAACTAAAATATCTATTTTATCAAATATATAAACATTGTGGGGGGTTTAATCACACCTATAGGAATCACTAGGAAATTAAAGTGTGAATAGACAAATCAAAAATCCAACATTGGGATGTCAACCTTAATAACTCTCAATTTGTGGTAGCCGATATGGAGATCGTTCTTTGATAACAATATCACAACACACAACTGATCAAAGTAGTTATAAATCCTAGGTAAGGGGTACTTTTTCCTTATCATGGACCATTTAAACAAAACAAAATCTACACAAATATAATAACTCTCATCAAACATTTTCATGAGAAACACCAGTGTTGTATAGGGGGGCACACTAGGTCTCCTAAAACCCATATCTCAAAGGTCCTCCAAGTGTAACAAATTATATAAAACCTTAGTCGGGGCAACATAATATTACTATTAAGATATAATAGTGGTCATGGGTTTCACTTCTATTCAAAACTCTATCTCCAACCTCGAAGGTAGTCCCAAAACATCCTCAGGTTAGACAGCCATAAAAACCTCGCTGAATTTTTGAATCCAGATAAATAAAGATCCTACTCCACTAAGAGATAAACTCAACAACTAATATGAAATAGGATGAAACAAATCAAACTAAAAAATTACTCAAGAAACTATGAGATCAATCTCACTTACATTGGATAATCTCATCCCATCTAAGTGAAGGCCTCAGACTCGTCAAAAATTATACTCAATATGGGCTCAGACTATGGAAAACCACTCCATACTAAAGGTGATGTCATAGGGTTCCATCATCATGGCCAAAATGTACCATGAGAACAACATTAAACCATGTGATAGTTGTCACTATTGTATGATAATATATATATAATAATAATCCCATGTAAAAACCACATGACAATGTTGTTGGCATAATGCATGTACTTAGAGCTCTATCTCTCGCATCATAAGTAAAGATATGAAGGAATGTTTCATAACTATGTTTACTAGTATTTATTAAATATTATAATAAAAATTTATCATTCATTTAATCATCTAATGTTCCACTAGGTCATACACATTCATATCCTTCAACTATTCATAGACCTAACTATTATCCCCCCGCACCTGACGTGGGCTTCATGGTGTTGTCAGTGGAAGGATATTATAAAGTCATCCACCGACCAAAACTTCTACTGCTAGAGCCCCGCCTACTAATTTTCCTTATCGAACTCTGTTGGTAATGTCCCACCCTATCCAAGGATATCATATATCACAAAGCTTCCTCTTCCATGGTAGACTATAAACTATCATCCCTCCCTCATTAGGACATCAGGTTAAAAAATCATGCACCGAGTTACCATTCCTGCCACTTGGTTATCACTTCCCCTCACAAATCTTCATTGGTCCTTTTCATTTCCCTTATGAAACATGACCATATGTTTGAGTTGGTTCATTGGGAGGTATCTTGTGTGAATATCCTTTCGACATTCCCATTCTAGATAATTTAGAATACATGTCTGTATAAAACCATTTCCTAGCTCTTTATATATAGAATACATCCAATATGAATATTTCATTCACATGTACCAGCACTAACACCCTGGAAGAGTTGGAAATGAACAAGGGTATTAAACTTGAATGGATAACTCTATAGAGACCCTGATCAAATTTTTTTTCCTCCATGTTTCCATCCCACGTCATGTCAAGTGGATGCCTTGAAATATTTTTGTACCTCAAAAAATATTCTATAGTAGTCATCCCTCCATATTGTATATATTAATTATTCTGAATCCAAAATGAGAGAATGTATGAGGGTTAGTACTTCAAATAAAATAGATTCTTGAATTGAGGCCATTATAGTTTTGACTCGTTATGCATCTATGTAATTAGACTCAACTATCAGCTAGTTTATCTTTGTAAATGGTTGGTTTCCAATGAAACAACCATATTAGTCAGTGTAAGGATATCCATGAAAACATAGATCAATTACTCCATAAAATCATCCACCCTAGGGAATATCGCTCAACATAGAACCATAATGAACATCTGTGCTAGAACTCCCATAGTTATATAATCCTTGGAGCATCCTCATTCTTCTCTACTAGTATGATTTGATTATCAACTTTGGGGGGTACTGCTACTTTTCCATCTATAGGGGATAACCTCAAGTGATTTCCAATAAACTGATTCCTCATCAGTCATTAGATATTTTTCATGAGCCAATATTGGAAACCTAGTAGTATGTCATCGTGGACGCATCTTGAAATTTTAATTAAGATTTACCAAAAACCTGATGATCATATATATATATATATATGGGTAGATGGATTAAAAAGGATATTCAAAGATTCAATCCTACATGATGAACATTCCATTAATCACTGTAACTAATTAATCTATTTACCAAGTCTACAATCATGTGGTTAGAGTCATGCTGAATGGATATGTCAATTGTTAAATTAACATTGTGTTCCTTGGCCTTAAAACTGCACTCAAGACATGCTGGCCTCGCTTCCCTAAATCCAAACCAAATTTTCATATGGGGGATACTATAGAATCCATCCATCAGAATTAACTACATTGGTATAAATCAGTGATGTCCCTACCCAATAGGTCTCGATCCAAAACTACCACATTCCACCCAAAAAAGGATAAGGATAACAAAAAACACTTATACACATAACTAATTTGTGATTCATTTTCCTAATTTTCATGTATGTACATACCCAATAATCTCTATATAAATGCATAGATGAATAATAATAAATTATGAAACATATAGAGAATAAAACACCAATATAAAACCTCTTGGGAGAAAAAGATTATGATATTGTAAAATAATAATGGAAACCAAAAAAATGCCAAACTGGGAAATAACCTAACTTGAAAAAACTATAAAAATAATTTGATCAGATATCCCATTTAGGTCTCCAATCCCTAACCACCATTCGTGGTCTACTATGAAAGGTATCCCTATTATTATTTATAAGGATTTATATCCTATATTTCATATACATAATACACAGTATGTTTGGGGAAATCCCATTCATGGTTGAGTATATGAATACCATTTCTGATTTCCGGAAATATGATAGGGGTATGTAGATATGGTGTGACTGATCAGTAATTTATTTGTTTTGTTCGGATTCAATATATATATATATATATATATATATATATATATTTGTATGTATATATTATAATTAAAATAATCCCAAACAATAGAGAAAGATTCTCTATACCTCACAAAACAACCCATGAAAATAGAGCCAATATTTTTGAATGTATATGAAAAATTCAAAGCATATCATGTTTCTTTCTATAATTTTAATATTGTGGAGGGACGATGCATCCCAGTTCTGCCACATAGTTGAGTGGGGAACAATCTCCATGTAGACAACACATGCCCTAGTACGTCAAGTGGTGTCACTTAGTGTATGAGGATCATCCTCCCTTTCTGATAGGGTTCTACCACATAGTATATCTTAGAACTGCACCCTAATAAAATTTTTGGAACCAATTAATAGATAGAGGAAAATTTCATTAATTCCATATGGGGGTACCACTCTAAATATTGATGAACCACCCCCTAACTCCATTGGGGGTACCACTCAGTAGATATAGGACCCAATCTATAATACCATAGGGGGTACCACCAAATAGATGAAAGACCCTCACCATAACACCATAGTGGGTACCTCTCAATAGATTGAGGACCCACACCCTAAAACCATATGGGGACACCCATCAGTATATGGAGGACCCATGAATTAATACCATAGGGGGTTCCAAATTTTAGATGAAAAAACCACACCCAAACACTAAAGGGGGTACCACTTAGTAGGTAGAGGAAATATAGACTTATGCGAAAGGGGGTACTGATGCATGAACCCACTAAATTAGTTTCATTATCAAGAACCACATAAAGAATTATCACACTGAAATCATCTGACATCGTATCCAAAAATCCACTATTATGGTCACAATATAGTTCTCCATGGAAAACACTCAGGATACACTACTCATTGGACAAAATCGAATTCCAACGAAAAAATTTGTGATAGGTATAAGTTTCATCAAAAGTATGGTACTTGGTATGCAGCGGGACACATACTGTGTGTGTTCATCCCTTCGACATTGTTATGTCCCTGATAGTACATGGTTTAATACCCATGTAGCCTAACCTGAAGTGTAACAGGACTACATGATGTGCTTCATCCATCCATGGTCCTTCCCATTCCCATGGCTAGGTCTGTGTAGCTTGGTCATGTTTGTGTACTCTGATAAATATTATTTTTTATACATGGGGTCATGGTAGTGATCATGGCCTTGTTCAAGTACCTTCCCTATGCCGGTATACTTAGATACCTAGTGTGTCCTCCATCACAGGGTCATGCGCAAGCTCATGGTCATTTAAGTATATCCTATTTGTTTTTTGGGCCATTCTTGTGCTAGTGTACTTCTAGTGTACACATTGGTTCTCCAAAACCATGTCATATAGAGTGTTAGGGTTCCATATTGTGTGTGATATTTACTGCTCAATAAACCATTCCAACCATTTCTAGGGGGCCACACTCCATGTTTTCTTCTAGACTACATGGTCTATAATCTAAATTTTCAGAAAACACGTGGGATCCTCACATGGTTCCAGATCTATCTTTTCCTCTACCAAATCCGCCGTTTGACAACCTCAAAATGGTGTAATCATCCTCAATCCATTATATATGGTTATTTTTTTCCATAAATCTGAATCTTCTTAACCAATATGAAGTCTTGTGTGCCTCCCACCATCTATAGCACACCTAAATACCACATTGAATCTTTAAATCCTATGTGTATTTACATGAATTTTACAATATATATACAACAACCCATGATTCTATGATCCATTCATCACATGTGAATCTTCCATGAATACAATGGTCTAATCAAGCTCGATCTCACAAGATAATGTTAAACTATGGCCCAATAGGCTTATGGTGAATAACACTAAGAACAGAAGTGGAAAATAATAAAAAATCTTAAACATTCATTGTCAAAGAGTTCTTATCCAACTAACATAGATTGAGATAAGCAAGGTGACAAATCACGAAACAATGGTGATTCTTCTAATAAAATAATTTAATAAATTTTATAGGGCTCATGTTATTGTTACAAAAATTGAAAATAAATAAGGTGATTGATAATTCATTCCCAACCAATTTTCCCAATAGGGATATGAACACAATTTGTAATTCATAACTCTTAATTGGATCAGTCGTTGATGTAGAATACACTCTCTAACAATTATAGGTCATATCCCTAACGTATTATACATTACTATAGGTTAATTATATGAATAATGGGTTTAACCTACATAACATAATTATAACAGTCTATTTATTTGAACATCCCACACTGGACCATTTAAGGTCGTGCCTTAGGTAAACCTCACATTCCCAAGTCAAATGTTTTCTTTGATTTTTTATCCAAAACTCTATTTAAGATCTATACCAATTTATATAATAAAATTTGTGTGAGTAATATAAAATATAATTAATATTTTTATAAAATTAATTCATGGAACATAGGACCTTGGATTCATGTTTTGTCCCAGTTCCTAAATCAGAAAATATTTCAAGTAATATTTCAAATTCTTATAAGTAAAAATAATGCATTATACATTACTATCGGTTAATTATATGAATAATGGGAATAGTTGGACTCATCACTATCTCTGTGAGTGAGTTTAAATATTGATCTATGAGTTTGTTGTGTATTTATTTATGTTATCATGTATAAATTTTTTTATTTATTTCATTTAGTAAGGGATTCAAACATATAGATGGGTAATTCCTATTTTTATGGTGTCAGTATACATTTTTATGATTTAAATCATTACCAGGATGTGTTTTATTGATTCCTAAGGTCTTTTTTCCATCCCATGGGGATCAAGAATTCCCTTTGGGTGTGTTTTGGGGTATTTCAAGAATCTGATAGATGGAAAAACATGTTTGTGTTCCTGAAAAAATGTTATCACACCTTGGGTTATTCAGAGGGACTAGGTTTTTGAGTCACCCGTATTATTTTCTGATGTCTATTAGAAAGATATAGTACTATTATGACTCAATATGTTGGAATGGTATATAAAGATCAATCCTTATAACATCACATAATCTTGAATATATTAAATAACTCACTCCATTTCACATTTATGATATTTTCATGTTTATTCCTTTCATGAATTTTTACCTAATACATTCATAGCATTGCTCATTTATACTGAGTCTATACCATAAAAATAGTATAAATTTATTCCAATGTATAAAATGTTTCCAATAAAACATCATTTATTAGATAAATCTTAATAAAATTAAATAGGGATTTCTTATTTGTATTACACACCATTATTATATGTGAAAATCATTTAAAAACTTTGGATGAGTACCAGAATCTCAGTAAGGGATATAAAATGAGGGAAATGAAACATTAGTCCACGAATACCTCTAATGTATAAAATCATTTACAAAATTTCATACTTGTCCCCAATATTAACATACTATGTAAAACATGATAATTCCTCAAGATTACAATAAAAAATATATAACATAAATTGAAAAATTAAGGTATACTGGGCCATTACATAATTATTCGTTTAACCCTCTCACTACCTTATAATTAGTATCCCTCACAGCTTCCTTACAATTTGTGTAAGTATCATATTTACACTTTGAGTAACAATACAGTTGACCTCCAACATACACATACCCAATGCATTAGAGAGAGATATAGGTCCCACCCTTCATCATAAACAATTCCCATGAACCATAACATAATCATACAACATTAATAAATGTGTGAAAACATTTCTTTTGAATTTCATAAAATATTATTTTAAAATAGGTTTTTAAATGAAAATTCCCATACAAATTCCAAATAATTGAAGTGAGACATAATATAGTGGATTTAATATGTATATAAACTATAAATTCACATAATTATACATAATATAAACTGAATTAATCTCAAAAATAATATTATTAAATCATAAATAATAATGTATAAAGTTAACCCAATGAATGGAAATTAGGTTAAGAATTCCTTCATCTCGGGTTTTCCTACATCAAACATGTATAAAATTTCTGTATAATAATTCAAAGAGTGGTATTAATATCATACAGAAACATATTAATGTTTATAACACCTCATATGATAATTTCATAACATCCTTTCACCAAATAATTATTAGTATTTAGTTCCTTCAATTTTATTGGATGTGTTTTTACATGATTTCCATGATCGATTCATGATGAATATTCTTGTCGATTGGAAGTGAGACACCAGAATTAAAATGGAATTTTATTTTCATTTTTTCATAACCATAATTTATACAATTATTAATTTTATATTATGATAATATTATGAGTCATAAGATAAAACAATATTTATATTTCTTTAGGTCATTTTGGCGATTCTTCAATCGTAAAGTACTTATTTTTTATAAATTAGTAACATGTGTAAAAAATGATTCCCGGACTATATATAAGATATAATACATGAATTATAATATGAAGAAATAATAAAAATGGTATCATGAACAGTATATAAGGAAGTAAAATAAATTTAAATCACATCATCTAGGATGTTGGTAAATTGACATATTACAAACGGTGTTTTAATATCATGAATACATGGAAGATGAGAAGAAGCATAATGGTAAATCATCCAAAAAAATGATGGAATATATAATCTGTATGATACTAGATAAATAATTTTCTTGGATAAGTGGAGGTGAGGAATAAAAAAGAATAATATAATGAAAAAGAAAGCGGTTGTGTTCCTCTTGATCTCTTCTCCTTGAGATCCTTCTTAAGGATCTTAGTTATGGCTTATTCGTGAGACTAGTTGGTCTTGAAAGTGAGTAAGGGTATTGGGAGAGTTATTGGGTAGAACATAGAAATGGATCAAGGCTTGAGAGGTGTGGGAGGGAGAGGGAAATTAGTGTGGTAATTATAGTTGAGTTTAGGATAGATTTTACATTTTTTAATCATTTTGTTGATATTTATTCTTAAGACAATGAATGGTCTTGCTTCATGTGACAGAAAATACTAATTTTGGAATTTTAATTAGATCCAAGTGGGTTAAATCACTTATAATGTCATAAATTGTGTATTTAATAGATAATTGAAACATACTACATTTTGCTGCATTTAACTATTCATGAAAAATTCAAGAATTTTATAAAACTCCCTAAATTTCACACTAAATTTTTTCTTATGTCTATAATTCAAAATTGAATTCCATTTTTTGAAAATAATTTTCTAAATATTATTATTTTAATTTATAAATAAAATCCTAAATTATTCCAAAATCACAATTTCGAATCTATTACTTTCTTTAACACCTTCAAAAATTATTCAAGTTTTCATTATATTAATTCCTTAACAAAATAAAATAATAATACAATTTACTATTCATTAGGTTCATATTTTATTCATGTGACTATTCATAAGGATATGTTAAATTTCCCTGATTTTTTTTATTCCAGTAGACTCCAAATAACTTACTGATCACAATAGTAGATGACCATTATTAGAAATTAAAAACATAGAAGTTGAAAAATAATGTTTAATGGATAGATATAAATATCTACATAAAACTAAGTTTCACTAATTTTAATTTATTTTTAAAAGAATGGGGTGTAAAATTATTACCACCTTCTTGAAATTGCGTCATCATAATTTTATTTATATATTAAACAAGTCAGGGTACCATTACCTCATAGAATTATTAGACTCGCATGTAGCTTCATCAACCATGTGGTTTCCCCACAATACCATTGCCTAGGGGATTAATTTATTCTGAAATACTTGTTCCCTTAAATCATGAATTTGAACTGTTTTCTCTTCATATGAAATCTTCTCTTCTAATTGAAATGCTTCTGGTCTCAATACATGAGTTAAATCGGGTACATAATTTCCCAACATCAAAACAAGAAAAACATTGTGTACCTGATACAATAACGAAGGAAATGCTACTCTATAGGAGACTAGTCCAACCACCTCTTATAATTTCATAAGGTACAATGAACCATTTATGTAGATTTACATTTTTTCCAAAATTCATAACACTTTTCCATGGTGAGATTATAAGAAAAACATTATCACTTACCACAGTAGAAAAGTCTATACTCCTATTATCTGAATAACATTTCTGCCTAATCGGAGATGTCCTCAGGTGTTGTCGTATCATCTTAACTTTATCATCCACTTCCTCAACAAATTCGGGTCCGATCAACTTTTTTCCCCAACTTCATCCCAAAAAATATAGAGTTTTACACGCCTTCCCATAAAATGCCTCAAACGGTTCTTTCAGTGTACTGAAATACAAACTATTATTATAAAAAACACAACTAAAGAAATATATTTTTCCAACTATAACGGTAGTTTTTTGAATAGGATTGAAGCATATCCTCCAAATATAGAATTGTTCATTCGGAATGTTCATCTGATTGAGGATGATAAGTTGTAATGAAATTTAATTCAGTGCCCACTGACTTATAAATTCCCTTCCTAAAGATATAATTGAACATGGGATCCATGTCAGATACAATGGAAATAAGAACACCTTGTAACCTGATTGTCTCTTTGAGTTATTGTTGAAAATGATAATCTAATGACATTATATGTTGAAGCGAATGAAAATGTGTAGATTTAGTTTTCTGATCAATAATAACGCAAATAACATTGTCAATTCAAGATGTCTTATTTAGTCCCACAATGAAGTCCATGGATATATTCTTATATTTACACTCTGGCATTAGAATATGCTTAAGCATTCCCTTCGGTGACTTCCACTCTTCTATAACATATGGACATGTCAAACATTTCATGGTAAAGTTTTCATTATCTTTTTTATTCCATCTCACCAATAATACACCCGAAGGTCTCTGTATATCTTAGTACTGCAATGAAGAACTGAAAATAGAGAAATATGAGGTTTAACATACAAATATTTATTCAACAAAGATTCAAAAGGCTCACAGAACCTTTTACAAAATCTTAAAACACAATCTTTATTAGGGATAAATTCTAGAATCATACCCATTTTATCCAATTGTACATTTTCCTATAGCTCACGGTCTTCCTCCTATGCTAACATAATTCTGTCTAATAATGATGATTGTACACCAACCTAAAACAAAAAAGAGGTATTTCATGCACCAGTAACTTATAAGCCATAATTCATCAAATCATTAATCAATATATGATGTTCCAAACGTAACATGGTTAATGATTCATTTTGTTTTCGACTCATGGAAACTAACACTTTGTTTTCTTTTCTTGGATGGTTATTGATCGTGAAATCATAATGTTTTATCAGTTCAAGCCATCTTCTCTACCTCATGTTTAATTCTTTCTGAACTAATATATACTTCAGACTTTTATGGTCAGTATATATTTTACATTTGGATTTGAATAAAGGATGCCTCAAAGTTTTCAATTAAGAAATCCCAACTACCAATACCAAATCATGTCTGGAATAGTTTAACTCATGAGGTTTTAGTTGTCTTGAAGGAAAAGCAATCATAGGATAATTTTGATAAAAACATAACCAAATCCCTTCAATTAAGCATCAATGTAGGTGAAAAACTCACCATTTTGGGAAGGCAAGGCCAAAACTTGAGCATTCATAAATCTTTTCTTCCTTCCTTGAAAACCAACATCACATTTCACTATCAAAATAAATTTAGCCCCTTTTAATGTTAACCAAGTAATCGTGATATATAACCGTACAATGTTTTTAATAAACTATTAGAAATAACTTTTTAATTCAATAAAACATCGAATCTCTATAAAATTTGTAGGCTATGTGCATTCATCGGCTACTTTTTTTGTAGGATGAACTATTATTACATCTTTATTTACAATGTTCCCATGAAATGAAATTTGGTCCAACCAAAATTCACACATTCTAAATTATCAATACATTTTCATTTCCTTTAAGGTTTTCAAAACAAACCATTGATGTTTTTCATTCTACTATTTACTCTTAAAAAATACAAAAAATTCATCAATAAACAAAACCACAAATTTATCCAAGAACTAATAAAATTTTAGATTCATATGATTCATGAATATAGTATGTTAATTTTTTAACCCAAAAATAATAAAAACAAATTCATAATTCCCATATCTAGTACTAAAATCTATTTTCACTATTTTATCCTCCTTCACCTTCACCTAATCGTAGTTGGATCTAAATATAATCCTTGAAAAGTACTGAGCACCCTAGAGCTGATCAAATAAGTCATCTATGTGTGGAAAAGGATAATAGTTTTTAATAATTACTTCATTCAGGTCTCTATAATCAATACAAAGTCTCATGGAAGCATCAGAATTTTTAAAGAACAAAACAAGAGCACCCATTGGTGAAGTGCAAGGAAGAATGAATCCATTATCAATAAACTCTTGAAACTGATTTTTCAATTCATTATGTTCCATTTCATCCATTCTCTATGTGGGTTTTGAAATTTTATTAGCATCATGAACTAAGTCTATTGGGAATTTGAATTCTTGATCATGTATAACACTAGGTATCTCATCAGAAAAAAAATCAAGGTATTAATTTACCAATAGCTCATCATTATTCTAAATAGTTCCACTATTTTCAAAAATATGATCATGAAAACATTCATTTTCATATTTCAATAGTTTATCATCATCCTAATATTATACCTATTGTAAGGATTCATTCTTGTGTACAAACTGAAAACCATTCTAGAAAAAACTACTTATTTATCTCAACAATCAACATTAGCATGATAAACATAGAGATAATATATTCCCATATTTCCATCAAACATTACTAAGGGAAAAAAATTTGAAGGTAATTTCATTCCATAGAAAATAATAGAAATATACTTATAATTCACTTTTTCAAACTTACCACATTAAAAAAATCATATTTGGTGTGGCATTCCCCAGGGTTCTTTTAGCCACAAATTTCACAAATTGGAAATAGTACTTTCCTAACATCAGATTTCCTTGGTTGATTCATACCCATTTATTTCCATATGGACCTCTTCATATCCTTATTTTAAAAGTTCGCGTGATCATTAGAAAAATCCATATCTACCCTCTCCGAGCATTAGAAAATTTTATGATAACTTTTGAATTCATAAGAGGCCAATGACCTTCTATACCTTGGAATTAATCTGGAGTAAAAGCAGTTGACTTTTCTATCATGATCCAGAATAGGATTTGGGCCATTCCTCACCATTCGGGTGAAGTTCCCTTTATGCACGTCCACTGAATCTCCCTCCTTTTTCTTCAATTCATGTAATTGATTCCCTATTCTAAAGAGTAACACCTTAGTAAAACAATTCAAGGAAAAGACTTCTAAATTCATCACACTCTAAGGCATCGTTCTCCTCTCTATAAATTATTTTTTTACCATAGTCCACCACTGATCTACTTAACCGTCAAAATGATAAATGGAAAGACTTATGTTTTGATTATATAAACAACCCATTACGTGAAATATCGTTTCAAGGGCCTTAATACATCCTTCGGCCACTACTGGGTTAGAAGATCCATTTAAAGAAGGATGGTGTTGTCTTATAAAATGTTCTAATATCATCATGTAGTGTTTTGGTACATCTTTTTGTTCTCTTGCATATATTACAATACCATTTATTATCTGTGTTATAAAATCCATTACTATAAAAAAAACTATTCAGTTCCAATCCCTACCACTTCTGGTTATATATTTAGAAGGATATCATTCTGTCAGGGCATATCCTCTTCAGCTTCCTTGTTTCTGCTACTGAAAACCATTCTGAAAAATCATATCATTGTCGAAGAAACATGGTTGTATTTAAATAATATATCAATTCAAATTATACATTTTGTAAAAATAATATATGGTATCCTATTAACATCATCCTAACACTGGATGTTATCTAATCCATATTTTAATACCAACAATATGGACCCGACCTTATTAAAATACATATTCTTGAATTTAGTCACAAAATCACTTCATTTGGCATTGAAGAACATTTCATGTTTAGGGCATTAGATAATTTTTACATAATACATTCATAAAATTCCACAATTATATCGAGTGGAACCATAAAAACAATATATATTTCTTCCAAAATATAAAACATTGCAAATGAAACATGATTTATTTGAAAAATATTCACAACATTTTACATGGCTTCCTTATTTTCCATACATTTCCTTATAATCAGTGAAAATCATTTATAAACTTGGGATGATCAAAAAAATCTCAGTAAGGGATATATAAAGAAGGAAAGGAAACATTATTCCATGAAAACTTAAAACACATGAAGTCATTTTCAAAAAGACATACTTGTATCCCATATAAACATACTTTATAAAACATGAAAATTCCATCCAATTTTCATAAAACATATATTCCATGAATATAACCATAAAGGAATCTTTTTGAATTACTTACATAATATTATAACCCTCTCGACTGGCTAATAATTTGTAACCCTCACGACTGTCTTACAGTTTTTGTAACCATCCTAGTTACACATGGAGTAACCATAAAACATGTAACTCCCCGACCCCAGTTACCCAGAGTTGGTGAAATATTTTAATACATTGGCATGATTACAAGGAATCATCTCCCGAAGGACTGTTCAGTTTAGTAGTCTTGGAAAATAGATAAAATACATGAAGTTCAAAATTACAACATTAAAAGAAAAACAATAGTAATTTATTCCATTATAAATGTCCAACCCTCCTAGATTATTCCTTCAATTCACTCATAATTAACATCTTCATATCTTGGGAAAATAAAACGTAAGAAAGGTTGAGCTCAGATATTCAATAAGGGAAAATAATTTAAAATTGGATATAAACTTTTAAGGTAAGATGTGTAATAAAAACAACATCCATTAAAACATATACTTGAACACTATATGGAAATAATAAATAAATCTTTACCATATAAACATTCACATGGATATTCAACTAGTCTAATATTCATATGTAATAACTAATTTCATAATTAGGGAATGCATAATGCCCGACATTTTGAAACATGTTGTCAAAGCCTTGCCCAAGTTGTCTAAAAATGATTTAGGCCTTATCCAAAACCATATATAAAATTTGGAAAGTCCTCGGTCAATTCCATGTCTAATTGTCTAATGAGACCTACCGATGCATCGAGAAGCTATAGCGGGTTTCATCCTTAACTTAAAAAGTCCAATGCATTCCTCAAAGGAAAGGGATTAAACATAACATAAACATTCATATTAAAACTAGCATAATAAATGTCAATACATTATCCATAAAACTTGAATGGAATAAAAATAACACATCCATATTCAAACATATCACAAAACCATCAATACAATATGGAATATTTGTATCAACTTCCAACAAGTTTAAAATATATCAAAGGATGTTGACATATATGAAAATGATCGGTAAAATGAACTAAGGTAAATACCCCTTTTTCATGAAAACATTTAAAAGTCACAAAATTTTGAAAAGAATCCATTTAAATACATTTTTGAATCAGAGTTTCCCATTAAACTTTGAAACTTTTGAATGGAATTAAAATTTTAAAAACATTCATGTGCATATAAATTAATCCTTAAAATCCATTCTGAAAATATGGACATTAATGAGAATGATTTAAAAGAATAAATATTTAAAACATTTAAAATAATGTTTTAGTTAAAGATTATCATATAATAATCATTTTGAAATGTATTTTATGTAACATGGACATGGATAATAGACATGTCTCAGAAAATAATTACACATAAACAATCTTGGATAATAATGAGATTGAGGAATTAACCCTTACCTTCCACATTCCTTTGGTCAAGGGTACGTTTAACCACCTGTATAATGACCATTTTACGATTTTAAATTATACCAGAACCATATTCATATTTATTATATCTTACATTATTCATTTATGACTTCATACTTCCCTTTTAATAAAGATTTTCATGTTAATTTTACATTTTGGGTAATAATCACTTTCTTTATCATACGTATTTTAACTTGTTATTCTTGATCGTATCATTTAGATAATGATTTAAATACTTAAAGAATAAATAAATATATTTATATATCATACATATTTAGAATATAAATATTTATAATAGATAGATATATTAAAAGGAAAACACCGTTTATGTAGATGGTGGATTGTATGAACGCATAAACGTTGTCTCTGTTTTCATATCGTATTGAATGAAAGTAAGTGAATAGGATATAAGTAAGTACATAAATACACATATATATAAATATATATATCTCCAGTATAATTATTATGTAATATATTACATACTTATTAGTAATATATATTTTTATAATCGTCGATGAATGGTGAACGTGGAAATGAACCTCATCGTGTCATGGAGACGGTAATCCGTACGTACGCATGAGTGAAAATATCAATTCCTTAAATGTGTGGAATTGGATTCTATATTAATTCTACAGAGACATTATCATGTTATTTTCATTATTTATATACATATTACTCATTGTTATATCCATCCAAATAAAATAGTGTTTAATAACAAATTACACCACGTCGTGGAGACGGTAAGTCGTACATACGCACGCACGGTGACATTATCACTCATTGGATGGATAGAATAATTAATATTATTCTTCCATATTTATAATAACATCATATATTATATAAGGTAATCTATTTATTATTTTTTCATGGTAATAAAAAATAAATAGTTTGTGGAAGAAGAAAAGAACTTGAAAGATGGTGGTGAAATCATTACCTCTTCTTCGGGTTCTTCCTTTTGATTTGATCAAAACGGCTCCATAGGGTGAATTTATGACCAAATTAAAGACTCTAGAATAAAGGTATGATAGTGGGGAGGATATTTGGGCTGGGGTTTCCTTATCCAAATCGCTTTGGAGGTGTGAATTTGAGAGAAGGGGAAGTTCCCATTTATAAGAGATGTAAGGGTCAGTTTAGAAAAAAAATAAAATATTATTTTATAATAAAATAATTTTAGATTTATAATGGCTCCAAAATAATTTATTTTTAGAATAAGGTGGTTTGGGTCGAAATAATCTCAAAAAAGGGATTTAGACATGTTTAGGTTATCATTTTAACTTTATCTTTTATATTTAACTCTTGGTTAAATAGTTTATCTTTTACCGTGTCTTCTTGTATTATGACACTATATGGTTAATAAAATTACTCTAAACTTCCAAAAGAACCTCAAGTGGTTAATTAATGACATATATAATATTATTGAAGCCCTTTTTCCAAAACTTACATTATTAGGAATATTATATCATCCAATAATATAGTATTTTTTTTATAAATTAATTTATGTAAATTTTGTCAATATTTGGTATTTGGTTTTTGTGAAAGTCATAAAAACATTATTGACTCTAAAAAGATACATTTAATCTACCCTAACATTTCATATTAACCATGAACGTTCTTGGATGTCATAAAAAACATTTAAATTATATTTGTTTTAATATTTCTAATTCAATTTATTTGATTCTTTCATTAATAAGGTAATTACTAAATCAACATTGTGTCATAAATAAATTTAATTATTTAATGTATAAAAATTATAAATAAAATACCACGATTTTGTAAATAATTTTATCTTTATAATGAATTTTTATAGTCGAATTTATATTGTCTGTAACCCTATATTTAAAATGGTTTAGTTTTTAAACTTTGAGTTTAACTCTTTTAACTCTTCTTTAAATAAAATAACAATTAATGTCCTCATCTAATCCAACTGGAGCTAAAGGATCATATTTTATTACTAAGGTTTATTTGGTCTGATTACACTTATCCAATAAAATTAGGACATGTGATAGTGTTAGAATAATATCATTTTTACCCTTAATTAACCTATTTACTTTTAACCGTGGAAAATAAAAGAAAAAAGTTAATATTCACCAAAAAGTATTTTCAACTTATTAAACCACATTTTTCATACCAATATAAAACATGACTCTCGGATTTTGGAAATTCCACTCACCGAAGCGGTAAAATTATGTTTTGTGTGAATTTGTAAATTCTCCTAGGAGATGGGTAAAAGATGGTGAAAAGTTCTATAAAATTTTACATATCTAATATTATTACAAAATAACTCCAATGAATTACATTGAAAATGTATAGGTATTATTTATCTATTTTGATCTAAAATAAATTAAAATAAAATAAATATTTATTTAAATGAGAAGTCGATTTTAACCTATAACATTGTGTTTTTCACTATTCATCAAAAATCGAAAGTTTTCAGAAACATACCAAAAATTCACCATAAGCTAATTTTGATAATCCAAATTCAAAAATGAAGTCTATTTTACCACATTCAAAACATATAAATTTCATTTATTAATTTAAAATTATTTCCCGTTTTCAAAACCAAAAAGCGTATTTTTAAGAAATAATAACTACCAAAATATTGACACTTGTTTATGTCCAATTTCAATGTGAAATTACTTCCAATGACCAACATTATATTAAAGGGTAAAAATATAATCTAATTATACTTCCAAACCATTCATATGTATTTTTGATCACTATAATTTATTTTAATTAAACAAGTTGTGTTCAATTAATGTTTAGTATTTTTGACTATTCCTCTAAATATGAAAGTTTTCGTAATGGAAAATAAATTTCCATGTCCCAATTCTAAAGAAGAAGTTTATTTTTTCAAATTTAATAAATAAAAACTTCAAATATTTTATTTAAAAAGGGTTCACCTTTAAAAGGCGGTAAAAATGAATTTACAAAAATACTTCTTTTATTTGGAAAAAATAAATTTGTTCTTATATTATGTATTAGAAACTAAAAATATGGATTCTAAAATTATAAGGATTATATTAAAATCAAAATTCAGTTAATACTATTCATAACCGCTTTTGACCAGCAATTTTGGTAAGTTGTGGAGAGCTTGAACTCAATGTTGTGTGTAGTGCAAGTTATTGAATTACATTGAAGAAATAATGTACTATGAAATATTGGGGTGTTACATTCTCCCCAACTTTAATAAATTGAGTCCTCGCAATTTTAAATTGTTCTTCAAAAATAAAAGGTTAAAAATAGAAAAATACCTTTTTGGAGATCCCATAATGAAAAATGGGTAAATAAAATTTATTCCTAATAAGAGGGAAAGGGAAATTAAAAAGTCACCACCAAATTATGATCTGGATTAGGATACCATTGGTGGTAATTAGAGACACGTAATTGGATGTAAAATGTAAATACTTATTGGGAGTGATTGTGGTCATCAATCACAAACAAGTGTAAAATTGAGGGCCTCAAAGACATCAATCTATGATGACTTAAAATATCATCTATTCAACAAAACATAAGGTTTTAGGATAAAACATTTTTTCTTTTAAGATACCTTAACTAAAGTTTATGAATTAATTTCTTTATAGAATAAGAGGAAAAAAATACACTTGACAAGTATAGATCCATCCTTTACTAATTTCTACCACAAAATCATATTTGACTATAAAAGATAATAAAAATACTCTATTTATCCTAATCATACATGGTTACAAAAAAATGAATTTATAATTCATTTATCAGACCTTTTAGAAAAACAAAATTGTACAATCCAGGACATCACGTAGTCCAGTGGTAGGTGATGCACCCTTGTCGCCCTTCGGTTGTGGGATCAAGTCTCGTGGCCTTGCCGGACATGACTGGTTGTCGCCCAACATCTGAGTTGTCCTTTTATACACAATCCAAAAAAAATAATCTTATGAAATGATTTTACCTTAACAATAGAATCCAATGTCATACATAATCAATTCCAACCTTTAGACTTATCCAAAATACTTCTTTCCAAACTCACAGTCCAAAATTTATAAAGATGTAAAACAAAATGAAGATTATTTTTTCCCACATAACAACATGTGAATACGATCAACATGTATTCTTTTAAAAGACGGTAACACTCGGAATTACCATAAAACCTTATTGATTACATTCATTCTCCCCTATTCCCTATAGAATACTAGATATATTCCTTATATCCAAAATTTTTGAATACCCCAACAATGATGAAATAAATTAACCATTAATCAGTTCCAAGATAGTCAAGAATATCCAATATAATTTATCCATATCAACCATCTCTTATTCCAAGATCAATACCTCGGTATCCGGACTATATTAAAGTTTGTTCTTTCCATCAACCATTTATTTTCAAAAAAGATTAACTTTTCATTGAGTCACATTTCTTGGATCCACACGATCTCAAGTCCTTAATTAAATAGTATTTTAGTACAATATTTATATACTCTATAATTCATATAACATGTATATTATTAATACAATACTAAAATGACAACATACTTTAATAACAACATAATAACTCTTAATCATTCCTCTTAATATTTTTTAGTATCATAACATGTATATTATCCAATATCAACATTTGGGGTATACTTTGATGATTTTTACATTGATTCGCGTAGTTTCCCAACTCCTTAAAGAATAATAATTGTATATTTAAAACCATTTTCTCACCCTTACAATCACGTATATGGTGACATTTTTTCTCTACATTTAATAAAAACTCACATTCCCTTCATTCATTTACCAAGGTGATTCATTCCACAGATATCACATTTGGGAACATCCTTCTTTACCTTATTACCTTTATCTATATTTCTCTCAACAATCCTTTTATTCTCTGGATTCCCTTCAATGCCATAGGACTCAAAATAATCTTTACTTATCTTATTAATACATGATAAAATTTCTTCATATGATGATAATATGTTGAAGACTATTTACTTCTCTAAATGTAGGCTTAGTACCATGAAATTTATGTTCCTTCTTACTCTTTGGATCATGTGTATGGTTGGAGGTATCATTCCATATACAGGGTGACATTTCTAAACAATGGAATACACTAGCTTAGTTTATAAATCCCAATGTATAATTCCAAACATGTAAAACAGTTAACATAAATTGAATAGTTCATAGATATAATCCATAATCAAAAAAATGTTTTCATTAAGTATGTATATACACATAAAACCATCATAGTGGTTTGTAAAGAAAACATGAATTATCCTAAGCATATCCCCCAGGAGTGTCTTATCCAAGAGTGTAGCTAGGCCTGTTGTCGTGCACCACTTCATGTTCGAGTCTAGATCAAAGCGGTGTTTTTGGGTTTTACCCATACGTACATATTTGTGATATCCGCTTCTACCTAATCATATCCAGACATTGATGTATTTCTTGGAAACTCACAAAATCTCTAGAGTACCTAAATTCTAGGAAGTTCATATAAACTAATTCTCAAATTCTATCATAGGATAATGTGCTCTAATCAGAGTTTATCTAAATCTAGTTTCCAAGGTTGGTATTAAACTTACTCTGATACCAATTGTAATGCCCCGACCCTAGTTAACCAAGGTCGGTGAATTATTTTAATACATTGGCATGATTATAAGGAATCAAGTCCTGAAGGACCGATTAGTTTATTAGTATTAGAAAATAGATTACATACATGAAGTTCAATATTACAACATGAAATGAAAAAATAGTAATTTCTTCCATTAGAAATTTCCAAACCTCCTAGATTATGCATGAAATTCACTCATTACTAACTACTTCATATCCTGGAAAGATAAAACATAACAAAGGGGTGAGCTTAGATTCTTAGTATGGGTAAATAATCTAGTAGAGGCTATAATGTTTTAAGGAAAGTTGTTTAATAAAAACAACAGACATTCAAAAACAAACATGAACATAATATGGAAAAAATAATTCAAACATTACCATATAAACATGAACATGGATATTCTACTAGTATAATAATCACATGCAATAACTAATTTCATAATGACGGAATGCATAATGTCAGACATTCTGAAACATCTTGTCAAGTCCTCGACCAAGACGTCTAAAAATGATTTAGGCCTCAGCCAAAACCATTTATCAAATTTGGTATGGCCTCGACCAATTACTCATATAATAGTCTGATGAGACCTTCCAATGCATCGAGGATATATAGTAGGCTCCACCCGTCACTTACTAAGTCTAATGCATTCCTCAAATGAAATAATTAAACATAACATAAACATTCATATTAAAAATAGCATATGAAATGTAAATACTTTATACATAAACCATGAATGGTATAAAAATAAAACATCTGTAGTCAAACATATCATAAAACCTTCAATACAATATGAAATATTTGTATCAACTTCCAACAAGTTTAGAATCCATCAAAGGATGTTGACATAGATGAAAATGATCGATAAATTTCATTGAGAGAAATACCCCTTTTTCATGAATTTTTTTTTTAAGTCACCCAATTTGGAAAAGAATACAACTAAATAAATTTTTGGATCAAAGTGTCCCATAACACTTTGAATAATTTGAATGTAATTAGAATTTTAAAAACATTCAAGTCCATATAAATAAATCCATAAAAATCATTTTGAAAAAATGGGCATTAATGAGAAAGATTTAGAAGAATAAATATTTAAAACATTTAAAATGATGTTTTTGTTAAAGAGTAAATTAAAATAATAATTTTGAATTTTCATTTATAAAACATGGACATGGATTATAAACATTTCCTAGAAAATACTTACAAATAAACAATCTCGGATAATAAAGAGATTGAGGAATTAACCCTTACCTTGCACTTTCCTTTGGTCAAGGGTACGTTTAACCTCTTGTATAATGACCATTGTATGTTATTATATTATACCAGAACCATATTCATATTTATTATCTTAAAAAATTTTATAAAAAATAAAAATTTATTACCACATAAATAATGTAGCCGAAGGTAAACCCAAAAAATGGAAATCTGGTTAAGAATTCGCCTACCTTATGTTTTTCCTAATTAAAAAATTATTAAAACACTAGTATAAATGATAAATGAGTGTTATTGTTATCATAAAGAAACATATAAATGTTTATAATAACTTATATTATCATTTAATTACCTCTTTTTACCCTTTAATTATTAGTATTTTGTTCCTTCCATTTTTTTGGATGAGTTCTTTACATGATTTCCATGATCGGTTCATGATGGATATTCTTGTCGATTGGAAGTGAAACTACATAATTTGAATAGAATGGTATAAAAATATTTCTATAACCCTAAATTATACTATTATTATTATTGAATTCTTAAATAAGTTTGATTCATAAGTTAAAACATTATTTATATTTGTTTATGTGATTTTAGAGATTATTTGATTATAAAGAAATAATTTTTTATAAATTAATAACATGTGTAAAAAATGATTCTAGAACCATATATAAGATGTAATACATAAATTTTAATCTATTTCAACTATAAAAATGTTTTCATGGCCAATCTTGAATGATGTAAAATAAATTGAAATCACATCATCCACGATGTCAGTAAATTGACACATCATGGATGGTGTTTTAATTTATTGAATAAGTGGGCGAGGAGAATAAGTATAAGAGTTAATAATTAATAAACATGATTAAATATAGAATATGTTAGATACTGGATCATTCGTTCCTCTTTGATAAGGGTAGGTGAGGAAAGAAGAATAATAAAATAATGAAAACAAAAGAGGATGTTTAACACTGATCTCTTCCCTTTCAGATCCTTCTTAAGGACCTTGGTTATGGCCTTTTGGTGAGAATAGAAGGTCTTTGACGTGGGTAAGGGACTTTGGAGGATTATTGGATAGATAATATATAGGGCTAAATTCTTGAGACATGTTAAAGTAATAGGGGAATGATGGTGGTATTTATAATGGAGTGTAGGAGAGATTTTACATTATTTTGATCATTATTTTAATATTATTTATTAATAATATTAATATCTTTACTTCATGTGACCCAAAATACTACTACTAGAATGTCAGTTCAAACCAAGTGGTCTTAAATCTATTATTATGTTAGAAATAGTGTATTTTACTGATAATTTGAATATACGATATTTTACTGTATATAACTATTCATAAAAAATTCATCAATTTCCCAAAAATCCCAAAAATTTACCCTAACTATATTTCAACATGTAGAATTAAAAAAACACTATTTTTAAAAATAATTTTCTAAATTTTATTCATTTAATTTTTAATTAAAATGATGATTTATACAAAAATAATAATATTAAATCTATAACTCAATTTTTAACACCATGAAAAAATAATCAATTTTTAATTATCATAAATACTTATGAAAATAAAATAATAAAACCATTCACTATTCATTATGGTTATATTATTATTCATATTACAATTCATAAGGGTATATTATTATTCACAAAAAATCATGTTGGTTCCATTAGACTCCCAATAATTTAACGACATCAATTTTAGATGACTGTTATTTGAAATTCAATACATAGAAGTTGAAAAATTATTTTTAATGGATAGTTATAATTATATACTCAAAACAATTTTTCATGCATTTCAATTGTTATTTAAAAACATAGGGTGTTACATGGGAAGTGTGTCGTGAGCCCTTACATGTTATGAACATTGATTATACCTGAGTAGTTTTCTTTTAAATATTTAATTAATGGTTTTGTTATGTTTATTATATTTATGAATTTATCTTTTTTGGTATTAAATTGAATTTGATCTTGTGATACACAATGATATCACATTACTTGGTGACTTGTGTGATTCCCATTTACATTGTTAATTAATACTCTCAGTGATGAAAATGTGGTTGGAAAGAGGTCCACTAATCCAAGAAACTAGTATAGAAATCATCACTCATCTGATTTATGTTTTCATATGTTGTTTTAAGTTGATAATTTTTATTTTTATTAGAGTTTTTAATACGTTTTATTGTGATAAAAATAAATTTTCATGTAATGTTTTGATATTTGAAACAATTGGTATGGTTTTAAAATAGGTTTACAAAAAAATTTAAGGAGTTGAAATATATCAATTTATTTTTAATTGGTTTTCAAATGTTTTAAAAAATAACTTACTATTTTATGTGGTCAAATATAGATTAAAAATTAAAAATTATGGGAAATTAGAATTATAAAGGCGGGGATGATCATAAAAAAATTCAAAAATTGTTTTTCTGTTTGTAAAATGTTTTATGGATGGGTTTTGTTTCTATTTTGGGTTATAAGACATAGTAAGAGTTTTGGGAGATTGGATTTCAATGTATTGAATGATTTTTACCAAATGAATAAATAAATAGTTTTTCTGATTTTAGAATTGATGGATGGTTTCAGAATTTATTTTCGGGGGTTTCAAAATGGTTTTTTGAAAATGGATGTGGATTCTAAAATTTAAGGTTGTGAATTTTATAAATTCTTTTAAAAAGGATACATTAATATGTATAATGTTTTGGGAATTTCAGTGGTATTATTGTTAAATTTTCCTAGAATTATTTTTTTTTAATTGGGAAAAATTTTGGATTGTTTTGTGTGGTTCTTCTTTTCATTTAAATCGTGATCCATAAATAATTATTTAGTGTGGTCGTGTTTGTGTATTCATTTGCATTAGGTGATTCTTATAGGGTTTATTTCCTTAGATCTATTTTTTCTTATTAATTGAGTTTATATTGGGACACCATATGTTCCTTAGTGTTGATGGATCATTTAGTTTTTTAGTGATAATATAGTTGAAAAGTTTTTGTTTTTCCACTTGACCATGGAGATGTCCTTAGTGTGATATTTGGGTAACTAGTATAGATGAAGGACCAGATAACATTGTACACTATTTGGTATCAGTTTAATTTTTTTGGGATCATCACGATGGGTATCTCGAATATGAGTTCTGATGTTTTCACTTTTTTATTATTTTTATAGGTTTAGAAGTTATGTTTTTGAGGTGTCATGTTTCTAGGTTTATTACTTCATACCTTATTCATAATCAGTGGGTCTTGAGACCAGCCTTATATTAGAATCATTGATGTTTTATTTAAATTGTCACCTTATTTGGGAATAGTTTGGTGGGAATTATATTGTGTGTCTTGCTATTTATCCTTTTCAATGCCCATCGATGATTAGTTGATTGTATTTGGGATTCAAACATTGGACGGTATAACTCCATGGAGGAAATTTTGGTTCTCTATATTAGGTTAATTGACATTAGTTTGGTTGGTTGGAAAGTATCTTTTTTTGTATGAATTTATTCAAGTAATTTTGTTCATTCTATAACACCATGCTAGTTGAGTTCTGAAATGATAATAATACCTACTGTGGGTCCCATTTCAGTGATATTTTTTTATAATAAGTTAGCATTCATTTTATCATTTTGGATCTAAATATATTTTATTTGGAGATTCTTCAAGTGTAATAGATTCATTTATCTTATAGTGACTTAGATATTGTATAACAACCTTTCCATTTGTAGTAGTATTTTCCCATCATTGAGTATTCTCACTAAGATCAATGAATTTTTAGAGAAGATTGTTTTATAGTGTGGATTTATATAACACCATGTTCATTATTTTAATTTATTTATTTATTTTCTTTCAACATTTTCATTGAATTTGAAGTAAAATTATTTTAATTTTTATATACTTAATGAATTTTCACTTGTGTGTGGTTAGTGCATGTTTTGTACTAACTAGTAGGAGGCTATGTGAATAGTGTTTGTATCATTAAATATCAATTTCACTTGATTATAAAATTTATTTCAAAACCATTAAATAAAACTGTGTCAGTGTATTCTATGCCCAGTGAAGTGTTCATGGTTTGTTCACGATTTGGGTAAACCATGAAGTGGTTGTGCGACAAAACCAAGTCTTTAAAAAATTGTAAATAATAATAAATATCTCTCCAATACTTTACCCCAATCTCAAAACCTCATCTTATCCCTCGCCCCTCTAATTCATAGTTAGTTCCCATCGCAACAAAACCATTTTATCCCCATGTCATCTTCGTTGGTTATAAAACCCTCAATTTCAATAATGATCTCTTCGATGTGAGATTCCCTCTCCTCCCCCCTCTTATTTAATACCCCTATAATATTTTATCCCCCACTATTTTCAATTATTTCATGTAAAAAAATAGATGGATCATCAATTTCTAATTTCCTTTGGACAGTCTACATAGGGTGTTTGAGGGATTTTCCAATCCCTCCTCAAACAGTTGTTGGAGGATTCACAACTTATCCCCTATACCTATATAGTTGGTTTCTTGTTTTTTCTTATCCATAATACTTATACATATTCCTATTGTCCCATGGTGATTAATTTTAAATTATAAATTTCATTTATGGTCTATTTAATTTATAATTCTATATTTATTCCAATTTTAACTGATTTTAATTTAATATTAAATGATTTCATAGAAAAATTAAATTGATTTTGGTCTATAATTAATCTTTCATTTAATATTTTAATTGAGAAAATATTTTTGGTAATATTTAAAGGGGAAATTTGTATTTCTAAATTATTTTAGGGTTTTAATGATTTCTATTTTGGGAATAATGAGTTTATGGGATTAATTAATCATAATTAATTATTTTAGAAGAATATTTATATTTATTAGTTTCATCCTCATTTAATTTATTTTTTTTTGATTTTTTTATACCTCTAGTCATGTTTATGGGTATAAATATACATACATATAAGGATTTGTACATATTTTAATGAGAATATTAGAATATGTTAATTGAGGGGATTATATATATACATGTATATGACATTTCATATTTAATAAATTTTAAAAGGGGGGTTTTAATGTTTTTTTTTAATTAATTATGTTGTTAATATTCATTTTAAAAAAAGAGTTTTTGTAATTATGATTTCAAGTATCAGTTTGAAAATTTAGTAATTAGTCTTCTAAATACCTGAAATATTTTCATAAATATCTATGGAATAATTTTTTATTTGTCTTTTTGATGTATTTGTTAGTTAATTATACATATCTCATGGGTGATTAATTTTTTTCCTTTAGTTAAAAATATAAAATGCTTTTAATTTCTTTTGTTGAATATGATAAATGGAAATTGTAAGTATTTATAATTATAAATCCCTTTTAATTGAATGTTATATAACCTAAATAGAAATAACATGGGATGTTGGGTATCTAAGAGTTGAATAATATATTAAGTGCCACTTCTTATTACATCACATTTTGAACTAAACATAACTATATGAAGGTCACAGTTTCATGGATGGGTGACACAACTCCCCTGAACAAGAAGATTCATTTTATAGTCTCTTAATTAGTTGTAGAGTTTGGGATGGGTGATAATATAAAATTATAATATCAAATGAACTCTGTAGTGGTATAAAGATAGGCCAAAAAATGCACACTTTAGAGGATGAGAAATAGTGTCATTGATCGACGCCACAATACCACTAGGCCACATCATGTTCTCCTTGTTGGTTTTCCATGCATCATATATTTGACTTATTTGATCATGATAAAACATAAGTATCGAGGGGTTCTAGACCTTATATTACTCATGTTTTCTATGGTTCTTTCTTTAATGTGTAGATTGTATGGTTTTCTCCCACTCAGGCCCTCCTTTATTTTTCTCATGATTTCAGAAATTTTATTTTCTACTAATTACTTGCCTTTAATCCTACATAACTATTATTTATTACTCTTATATTATGGAATATCCCATTGTTATCATTGTTTATGAGTTTTTATTTCTAATTTAAATTGATATTAGAATGATTTAAAGTGAGCTATTTCAAAAGTTTTTTAGAGAGTGGTTTTCAAATTGATATTTTTTCCAAAATTGTTTCATATTTGAAATAAATTTTTTCCATGAGTAATTTTTAATAAAATATAGAATGAAAAATAAAAATATGAATAATTAATAATGTGAAATTGTATTTTCTTATTATCTTTTAAATATATTTCCAATTTTATCTTCGAACTATATTGTGTTGCTTATTTTTAGAAAATAATAAACATTAAATTAGTGGTTATTTCTTAATTGGATGTTTATCTCACAACCTTGTCACACCACTCAGTGTTTATAAGCAAGGTGGATTTACATATTCTAGTTTGATTTATAATGTGGGACTTAGGATTCTGATGGAGGGTGACCTTGAATCAAATGGTATGTTTTGATCAGTAATGTTAGAGTTTATATAATGATTAATTTATCATTTTGCACATGCTTTATTTTAATATTATTTCATATAATTTACATTTTTATTCTTAAAATGTCCATCAGGTGACCCATTAAATGATTTACTTTAACTAAATAGGGCTTATTTATTTCCTTTACTTTGTTTGAGTTTCATTATGTATATTGCGTTCATATTGGGAATCAGAGATATATAGGTACAGGATTTTGGAGGGTCTCATGAGATTTTATTCTTTTATCACCTTATATTTGTCTATTTACTTTTTTCGAATAGATGTATGACATGTGGAAAAGTCAAGGCTATTTTTCCAACACTATTAAAAAAAGAATTTATGGGAGAATTTTTTCCAATTTGGGGTCTCCCTGATGTACAAAAACTAGTTCCACCCCCTAGATATCAGGAACACCCTTTGGGTGCATTGCAAGATGGACTTGGAATCTGATGGATGGATGACATGAGTTTTTCTCATGGTAGTTTTTTAAATTATTTCATGGTCAATAGAGTCATTTTTTGAATTTTTTATCAGTTTTAGAAAAACTAGAAACAAAAAATATTGATGGAAAAACAATTTTGTGATTGGAGGAAAACATGAAATGGTATGGTCCTAAAGTATGATTTTCCAAAATTAAATGGTGTTAATATATTATGGTGGCATGATATTTCAACCGTGATTTATAGTTCAATGGTTCTCCATGTGAAACAACATCATTAATTTTTCTATTTTAGTATAGGTTATCTAAATATAAATATAATTGATATTTTACATACGAATAAGTGAAGATAGCCACAAAACATTGGAATAAACTTTTCATGGGATAAAAGGATAGATTTTAATAGTAGAATAGGTTCACCCATCTATGATTCATAAAGTGTACATATGAAAAAGGGGAAAGATCACACATGGTATTTTATTCATATTATTGATAATCCATAATATTATTATAAAATATTTATTTATTTATTTTTTTAGAGGTGCATTATGATTATGAGGATACATCATTATGATGAATATATGAACACATTCTTTCTCTATTCATTATTCATCAATACTAATACAAATATTTTTGATATGTGGAAAAATATTAAATGATCACTAACAAATATTCACTCATTCTATGTGATAATACTAAATGTTATATATATTTTTCTTACACATTTCCATTTTTTATTCATATACTAGATAATTCACATGGTTGATGTCCAATAATACAAAAAATATACCTTCACAAAATTCCAAGGAAGAAAACCATAAAAGCTGAAAAAAATGCCCAAGTACAGTTTGTGATGGACAAGTTCACATCGTGTACTTGATGATCACATAATGCATTAGGCCATGAAACCAAGTTGTGATCAACCATGATGACTTAATAAATTACTAGTTCATATCGGGAATACCTACTACAATTCATGACACTAGTCAAACAAGACGTCGTTAAATCTGCAATGATTTAATGAGAAAATCCATCTTTCCATGGGTAACATGTCATGAACCACCTGTACTCGATCTGAACATGGTCAATCGTCATTATTCTATAGAAGATCGGCACGCCATGCAGGGGATCCTGGTCGAAATACCGCATATCAAGGGTACCCAATGTGATGACCTAGTACACGTCATGACCATTATCACCTATATTAAGAGAAGCTCGGAAACCCAATCCAACAAGCTTGGATTAGCTCTATCTCCCTTTTAGCCTCCTTTCTAGATTTCTTCCTCCTTCCCACTCTAAAAACTTTAGTTATATGTAATTCTTTTACTATTTTAATCGAAGAGTCATGGATTCATTTTCATAAACTCCTTAAATTCCCACATTGCTTCATTTCCATTTTATTAAATTCAAGTATGGTTTTATATAATGTTTTTATGCATGTTCAACACATATTTAATCAATTCCATTAGTATAGACATTATTTCCATATCACCTTTTATTTCGTTAATTACCCCCATGAGTAGCTAAATGCATCGGGGTAGGGATCAAGATTCGATGTTTCTCCACACTTAATTATACCTATAGCTCTGAAAATGGAAAACCTAAATAGATTAGTAATTACGATATAAACCAATGGTCCAATCCCATTTGTATGATTTACCATGACCATCAGACAGTTAAGAAAACGACTATATCTTTATTGAAGTAAACAATGACTATAACCATTAGAATAAGGAATGTTCTACAATAGAAGATGAATGTAATGCATCTAAGAATATATCTAGCCTCCTGACCATGTAATAGTTCCATCCTATGTATATCTAGAAGATCAGACCAAGGTTGACTAGACACTACTGCTAGCTTTGTAGATTAAGTAGTTAGGATCATTCCATGATTAGAACTAGGATCACTTTTTTCTAGATACTCTGACATCATCCCAATCCCTCTATAATCAACTTAACTAAAACCCAATAATTGATAAAAAAACGTTAGTCATCTAGTAAGGACACTGGAAAGGTTTCTATACACTATTTCCTCCACCCACATAAAGAGAACCATCTTTATGGGATCGACCTTAGACTACTACCATACTATGTTGTAGTACTTAGTATTTTTTGGGACACATATAAATTTATAATTTAAAGAATTCCATATGGAATTAATGATGACTTTTAGCAGATATTCAAAATTTGGAACTGTTTCCAGGGAGGCCACACCATTTTTCCTCAATTAAGACAATGTTCTTGATCTTGGATTTCCTTTACCTCATTCTATATCCTTTATTTATATACGCCCTTTTTTATTTTTATTTTCTATGTTTTCACCCCATGAATGTACCAATGTCCATTGACTCATTCAAGGACTCTTGAATCAAAATCACTTTTGTCATTGAAAACCGATATTGAATGGTATCTCTCTTCACATAGCTGGTCAGAAATCGCTGAGCAATTCCTCCATGTGAGACCTAACCCACAAAACCCCAACCATCAAATCATTCTAGGAGAGAAACCGTTAAGGTACTAGTAGAAAACAATCAAGTAATATGGCTTGATATAAATCATTGGTTCAAATACTGGTATGGTTCTTCCCCCTGTCCAAGACCACTCAATCGAAATAATACCTGGAGTCATTCGTACGATCCAAAAGATGGGGAAATTTTGCAGTCTTCATAGCGAAGATATGCATGAGCATATTTACACCTTCCTGGAGGTTTCTGATACCTTCCAAAACATGGGATTTTCATATGACACAATAATAATACACTTATTCCCAATATTCATACAAGAAAATATCAAGGAATAGCTAAAAGTCAAGTTCCCGAGTCAATTATGACATGGGAGGAACTATTGAAGAAATTTCGGAACAAGTACTTCTGACCCATCCGGACCTAGAAGCTAACGAGTGAAATTCAAATTTTCAAAAACATTGACGGAGATTCTTCCTGAGAATAATAAGATCACATTACAAAATTAAGGAGGAAGTTCCGACATCATGGGCTAGATATGAGGATACAATTCCAAACGTTCTATCATGGACCCTAGTGAGAGACACGTAATGTTTTCGAAGCAGTCGCTGACGGAGTTCTCATGTTCATGACTCTTGAACATGGAAGATAATTTCATGATGAAGTCTCTCATAATGACACACTTTGGAAATGTGATCGTGGACCAAAATGGTGTGGGATCTACCAGATTTATGATACCACATGGCTAGAAGCACAAGTTGATGGGCTCACTAAAAAGTTAGAATCATTTTAGATACTAACTACTCAACCCCCTCCTGCTCCTATCACAGATTTAAAATCATGCAAGATGTGTGGTGTCCCTCATCTATATCAAGACTTCAAACCAAGATATAATGAATCAAAATTATATTTTAATTATTTCAATTAAAACCAATATAACCAGGTATTATTTAATCAACAATATTTTCAGTAGAGGCATGCTCAGCAGCAACCTCAGAACAATAAAGGTTATTTCCCACTGAGAGGAGGAATGAACCAATTCAGATATCAAGGAACACTGGTGTATCCTCCCATGAACCCTACAACAAGACCACAAGATCACCCATATCCATTCCCTCAAATATCACAACAATTTTAGCCACCTCATCCAAGACCTCAACAAGAACCTATGCAAAGAAATTTGGATAGCCACATAGCATCATTTTTTCAAAACTTGATCAATTAATGACATATGAAATGACAGATATGCAAAACCAGAGAGTGGATTGGAGGAACCTCATAGTGAAAATGGTTCAAATCTCAAATACCATAAATCAGAGATTACCAGGTACCCTACTTGGTAATAATGAGACATACCCATGAGGGGAAGTTATGCCAATTGTTCTATGGAGAGAAACGATTATGGACATAAAACAACCCGAAGAAGTGAGGACACAACAAGAGGAGCCAGGAAAAAAACTAGTACCTGATGAAAATGGTGATGAAGTCAATCAATCCATATATAATGAAGCAGTACAAGATGAGAAGGAACATATACATGAGCAACAAATGGAACCTGTGTATGTTCCCCCACCTGGATATTGGCCACCTCTTCTCTATCCGGAGTGAGAAAGACTACTTATACATGAGACACAATACAATAAGTTCTAGATATATTCAGAAAATAACATATCCAAATCCCTTTTCCAATGATATTTCCCAGATGACCAATTATGAAAAATTATTAAAAGAACATTTATAAAAAGATTATAAATAGAAGACCTAGGTCTCATATCTTTAAATGAATAATTCTCTGATGTTGTACAATAGAAAATTCTACCAATGATGTGAGACCCTGGAAGCTTCTCAATCCCTTGTGAGATAGGAACATGAAAATATAGAAGAGCACTATGTGATCTTGGAGAAATAATTAACCTCATCCCAATGAGTATCTTTCATAATATCTGACTCACATAGCTCAATGAAACATGGGTGAATTTGCAATTAGATGATCGCTCAGTCAATTACCCCTGAGTAATTATAGAAGATGTATTGGTAATTGTTAGAAATTTCATCTTCCCAGCAAATTTTATGATGTTAGAAATAGAAGAATATTACGATGTTCCTATTATACTTGTAATAGCATTCAAAGCTATAGGAAGTACATTGATATATGTGAACCAAGAAATTCACATATTCATAGTAGAATAAAAACAAGTTGTGTTCAACCAAATTCGAGTTGTGCAACCCTAAGATGACAAAAAGGATGGTAATACCATATCTCTTAACCAGAATGAGGAATATTACATGGAAAACAAGGAAGAATGTGATGAATCTGTTATAGTAAATGGATTCTTTTACTTTAAAAAAATTCAACTTTATTGAACTACCCAATAAGGAGGAAATTAATTCACTGATTTCATTCATCATTCAGCTCACTTCTTCAAAGTACTCATTTCTAGGGTAATCCTCCTCCTTGCCCATTATTTTAAACTACATGTTATACATAGACTTGTCACAAAAAAATATACATGATCATGGATTATTGATGTTTCTTGAACCATTCCATGAGAACTAAACGATCCAATAATCCTTAAGTGAGTCAAGAACTCAACTATAAATGAAGCTCTGATTAGGAGGTAACCCAGGTTCACAGTTTATTATGTTAAAATAGAAAAATTCGTTTTGAGAGTCTTCTTTGTGTTCAAATAATCTGGGAGGGAAAGAATGTATGAAAAAATAGAGGAACCAGTCATGTACACTTTGTGAACCCACGGGTCACGACGTGACCCTTTGTCGCTCTAAAATCTAAATTTCACAAGGAACACGATGTGTCCCTTAGGTACATGTCATGACCCAGGTTGGGTAATTTTTTAAAAATAACCAAAGGGTCACATCCTACGACACCTTTTCAAACCTGTGTGAAACCTTTCCCCTCCTCTACTCATGATGGGATACCTCCCCCATCCCTTCCTCTTGTCATCCTAAACCAAATCCTCTTACCCTTCTTCTAGTGAACCTCCTTGCGCTCTTTTCCATGGAACACACCAAGAGGCCACAGCTTGAACCTTCTCCATCATCATCAAGTTACACCTCTATATCCACTTCCTCTTCCACATCAAGCCAACATCATTCTAATAAGTGCTTGCACGCTCCCTCCGTCTCACAGGACACAAGCTCCTCCACATCTGTAGTCTATAATCATAATTTACACATGGTTCTCTAATTCGAAAAGCCATATCACTGGGTTAATCTCATTGAGCTCTAGATCAAACCCGTGAGGACCAATAAGATGTTTGATATGGTCTTGCATGTGATGATGAACGTCGCATAGGTTGTACTCAGCTTATTGGAGATGCGGCACATCGACGTCATCATTGACTTTATAGAGGAGAGTTGCAGAGAGTTGTTTTTTGAGTTCCAGACCACCTTTGAAATTTCAGTGGATGTTATTCACTTCAGGCTAAGTATCAGGTGACACTAGCTCACCATGGCTGAGTTTGGTGTAGGAATTAATATCTACACCAAGGAGTTCTTGATCTCTGATTTCTATCTTACCCAATAGATAAGGCCTTCTCAAGAGGATGCACTAATCCTTTGGCATCTTTTTTCTCGTTACCCCTGATCCTTTCATGACCCTAGACTGGAGAATTCCACTCAACTGCAGACTCCATCCTTACATACACTACATCGAGCCATGGAACACTGGTGGTTCGTGTGAGGTGAGACCCATGATAGTGTCATCCATCTTGACATTCTTATCCTCATTGTTGGCATGGGTGGAACTCCCATCAACATGGATTCCCTGTTCACCTCCTACTATAATGTACTAGAACAGAGGAGGTGGGGCATGATTATGTTCCAATAGTTCATCACCAGGTTGTTAAAATATCTCAATGTTTTTTATTCCTCACTTCTCCTCACCTAAGTTAGCCCAGTAGAGCTTATTGATATTATGATCCTGCACAAGATGAAGATGATGGTGAAGGAGGGAAACATCTATTTTGGGCGCCTGGATTCTAGGAGCCTATACCCTTGCTGGATGCACCTCAGGAGGATGATCCTTAGGATAAGCCACAAGGTGCATCTACAAATCCTTCTACCTAGCCACTGGATACCCTGACTACCACCCTATCTACCCATCCTACACATACCCATCCCACAAATTCTAACCTATTGGTACTCCTCCAGTGTGTCCTTGTAAATCTACAATAGTTCGATTCCCACCTCAAATTTCCATTTAATGAGTCTTCCTCATTCACCACTCCACCGCCTACTACCGATGGCCCTTCCTCATCCACCCTTCATACCTCACCATCTCTGTCCTCCGACATACCTAATGATGTCATGATCCTTACAAATCATCATAATTTCCTAGTGCTGCAGGCTTGGAAGGTGAAGGGACAAGACATTATGACCACTCCTGGCATCTATTTCATTGATCCAGCTTCCAGACACACAGCCACTATATGGATCACGAATTACCCACCAACCACCCCAATCCAGCATACCACCCCCCCACACAACCATCTTCCTTAGCCCCACCTACCACTACTGCTGCTAACGATGGTTATTTGGCTACTCAAATAATTCCTCCACTGATGTGGATCTGACTGTTGAAGATATTTTTAGCATGGAGTGCTAATTTATTGTTTCTCATACATTTTGGGGTTTGGGACACTTTTTTTAGGGTCCGGATGCAATTTAATTTTTTTTTATACACTGGGATATTTATATACATTTTTGGATTTATTTTTCCTTTTACATGTGTGTTTTATTTTTCCATTTTTCTTTATCTGTAGAAATGTCTTACTCTTCTGAGTCATCTAATGTTATCGATGGACCCATTCCTTTGTCTGTTAATCACCTAGCATGTTGTCGACTTCTCCAATCAACATCAGGTTTTATCATTAGAAATCCACCATCATCCACAACCACCTCAACCAATGATTTCATTTCTACCTCAATTAATATTCAGTCAATATTAAACTAAAGTTGTGAATCCATTTATTCAACAATGCCTACTCGAGGACACAGAAACCAGTAGCTGCAAGCACAAAAGGTTCAACTGAGTCAATGGGACCACTCTTTGAATTTTTGGTCCACCCATCTGGCTGATGACGATACGTCAGCTCTTTATGAGATTCAACCCATAGTTGTTTTTCAGTTTATTTTCATCTTGTATTTTCTACTGTTTTTTTATTATACTTTTTAAAAGAAATCATTCAATTAATAAAATGGTTACCTTTATTCGTTTTTTACACTTGCATTTTTTTATTCAAATGTTTTAACATGTGGATTAAAATTTTTCCAATATTAACATATTTTTTTACTTACATATTTTATAGGTGCATCAAGACTTCAATGTTAAGATAACTTAGACACCCTCATGAAATACCACATCATCTTGAGGATCATCTCGGGGATCTCTTAATTCCATCTTGTTAAATTCTATAATCAATTCCATGTCAATTAAATTTTCAAACAATAAATCACCACCACACCAATCCCACCCATTATCTCACTGAGATAAACTTGAATTATTGCATTTTCTCACTGTTCAAGGAGAAATTTTTTAAATTGATAAGCATGATGCAAATTTGAAAAAAGTTATACCCATGTATATTAATGATAAAGTTAAAAATAAAAATTTGGAGAACCATGTTTTAACCCTTCGTAGAATTTTATAATTATTTCTCAGTTTAGAAATTTAATTCCAATTCAAAATCATTGAATCAATTATTAATTGACTCAATACATAGAATTTATGACCTTTGTAATTACCAATTTTTATTTTTATTCTCATAACCCAAGAATATTCTAATCCTTCAACCTCATATTATTTTCTGAAAAAATTTCTTGAGAGACAACTAAGACATGGAAACCTACTAGAACATTCATTGAGATCTTGTCAAAAAGATGACTGAGCCAGTGTAATTTTAATATGATTGAAGCATACTTTGATATTCATTTTACCTGATACCCACCTAACATTTATCCTTCATTAATCCCATAGTTTCCATGAATGACCTAATAGAAGAAAATATATTTCAAGCATATTTCCCTTCCTACCCTAATATATATACAATGCTTGAATATTATTTTTGGACATGTGTGGGGGATTCATTCAGATAACATGTGATGCTTTTACATTCAGAGATGTACAGTGCACTCACCTAACTACCAGGTTGTGATCCATATTCCTTTTTGTTGTGTCTCATTCGTATTTTGTTCCATAGAAATTTTTTAAAGAAATGAAAAAATATGTAATGTGTTATGTACTAGGAGGGTCAAATTCACTTTCTCCGGAAAAATGAATCCCTCTATGGAAAATATGTGGTTAGCTGATGGATGTGAGATCTACAATAGGTTTAAATTTCAAAAAATAAAAAAGAAAAAGTAAAAGGAAAGTAGCAGAATCATTTCATTGTATACTTACCTGTTATGCTTACGGATCGAACCTGTGTTAATAGATTATGGACCTGACTTTCCAGATAGAGGAATTTTGACACATATATCTTGCTTAATATGAATTGTACTTTAGATCTTACTCTCCATTTGAGAATTATTTTCCCATTTAACCTACCTACATATAGAATCAAAGTCATCAGATCCTTATTGATAAAAGTTCTTGATATTATTTTCATAATTTTATTTTTGCAGTGGAGATGACAGAACAATTTCAAGCCTATGGTTTAGAACTTGGACTCAGGTAACATGCACACCTTAATTAGGTTTTACCCTGAGTGATAATAGAGAATCAAGTTGAGGTAAATTACAACTAGGCATACAGATTAAGTAATAGTGAAAAGATTATGATTAAAAGAATAGATTTTTTGGTAAATCAAAACTATGAGGAATTCCTATTTGAATATGAAGGATTAAAACAATAAGTTGACTAAATTCCCACTTACAGTTAATTTAATTTCATGGACATAACACACCTTTCATTCTTTGAAAATTTTGTATGCTTTTTGAAATCTTTTTTAGGAAATGTTTCTTGAGGAAAGGAAATGATTCATGTGCGGGGGGATTTGATAAGACTAAATAATATATATATATATATATATATTTCACATTTCCATTGTTTTCCATTCATATACTCAATAATTCACATGGTAGATGTCCAATATTCCATGAAATAGATCTTTACAAGATTCCTAGGATTAAAGGCTAAAAATCTGCCAAAATGGCCATGTACACATCATGATGGCCTAGTTCATGTCATATACTTGATTATTACAACCAAAATCAACTCATGAAGACATGCCATGACCAATGACAAAGACTGATGAAATTTACATTTCACATAGTTAATACCTCCTACACGTCATGACCCCAGTCATACCGGACACTGAAAAAGCTGTAATGATTCAATGAAAAAACCCATCTTTCCATGGGGTACACATCGTGAACAACAATACATGACATGTATATGGTAAAAATTCATTAATATATAGAATATTTGTATTACACACTAGAGATCATGGTCAACATAACACAGATCAAGGGTTTATGATGTGACACTCAAGTACACTTCATGAACATTTTATGCCTATATAAGGAGAATCTCAGTAGCACATTTCAACCTGGATGCATTAGCCCTCTCTCCCTTTTAAACTCTGTTTGGTATTTCTTCTGACATCCCTCTCTAAAAATATTACTAATTTGTGATTATTTTACATATGCAATCGAAGAGCTGTGTATTCCTTTTCTTCCAAACCATCAATTCCTGCATTTATTCATTTCCATTCCATTCATTTAAATTATGGTTTTATTTTGATGTTTTATTGCATATTAGTCACATATTTATTCAATTACATTACCATCATTTTGATTTTCTTCAACCATTTTATTGCTTTTTTTACCACCATGATTAGAAAAATGCATCAGGGTTGGGATCAAGATTTGATGTATCTCTACACATAATTAGACCTCTAGATCTAAATTTTGCAAAAATAAATGAATTAGTAATTAGGATATAAACCAGTGGCCAGACCCCATTTCGGTGACTATACCGTGAACATCAGATAGTCAATATAATGACCCTATCCAAATTGATGTAAATTATTACAATGACCATTATCTACGGGATATTTCTATAATAAAAGATGAACAAAATGAATCTAGGACTATAGATAACCTCATTACAATGGAATATTTATATCTTAGGTATAATTAAAAGACTGGGACAAGGTATAATAGATTCTACCGCATGTTTCATAGGTTAAAAAGATAGGAACTTACACATATTAGAACATAGATCACCTTTATCTTGAAACATGGACTTGATCCTGACCCCTCTTCAATCAATTGAAGTAAAACCCAAGAATAGTTATACAAATCCCAAACATTAGTCCACTAGAAAGGATTCATATAGAATATTCCAGACCATATTTCATTCACCCTCAGTAATAGCAGCCTCCTCATTGAATTGGTCCTATAATTCTACCATATTATGCCCTAATATTTTGTAAAGTTTGGGACACATATAAAATTTTAATGTGACTCACGCCCGGAGGAATTAATGACTCCTTTGGGAAGCTGATCACTAAGTAAATGAGATTTATAAAAAACATATATCACATATGCTATTTATTAGTTAATTTTTATACATTATGTTTCTATAGGTCATGTATAGGTTCATATGTACTAAATATTAATTTGAAAAAATTGATTAGTCCTAAAAGTTTTTATGTGCATTTATTCACCCCCACCTCCAAGTACATATCATTCCAACCTTGGAACAACTCTTTGTTTGAATAAATTTCATCATTATATAGAAATTTAGGCCAATAAATTATTTAATTAATATTATCTCAAAAAAATTATATTTCATTGAAATTTAATAATTTTATATGTTTCATAGAAATACTTGAATATAATATCAAGATGTTCTAAAAAGTGAAAAACAAAATGTAGTGATGTGACTTCAAAAAACATTCTAATGGGGTTGAACTGGCCATGAAAGTAATAATTTTTTATCATGAAATATCTATGAAGGTATTTGTACTGACTGTGGTAGTATAACAATTATATAGTTATTAGTTTGTAAATGGTGTTAAACTAAAAATTATTTTGGAGTTTAATTGACTGTGATGAATTTTAACAGAGAATGGATTATTTTTAGCCGACAACAATAAGTATTTCCATATTTATATTAGGTAAGTATTTATGTGTATAATAATAAAGGATTGTATCAATGAACATGTAGTAGATTAGTACAAGATACTTGTATTCATCCAAAATTCCTAGGTTCCAATATGATAAAGGGGTGGGTTTCTAAGTTATTGTAGTGGTTACTCTTGTATTTACTATAGAGGTGTAGTACCAGTATAGTAATATATAATCTATTGACATTAGATGGGCCTATGGGTTATAGATTTGGGTCTTTTGGCCATTCACCATTTGGGCCACCATTTCCCTTTGTTATATTAGGGATCAAGGCCCCCAAAGAGAACCTAGTGAAAAAAATGTATCAGTTAATCATTGAAAATAATTAGGTATCTAGTATATCTAATACTCAAGATACATTTTTGGGTGGAATGTTTGAAATAGTGATATGTGAAATGGAACCTACCAACCTTCCCTTTAACCACTTGGGACATAGCAGTTATCTTCCATGGTATTTCAAAAGATGGAAAAACATGATGATTCCTTGAAATGTGAGGTGATGCATCATGTGAAGGGGGATAACCAGATAGTAGAAGTGAAGCATCTTGGTAGGAAGCATGGAATGGAGACATACAAGCATTACTGGTTGGGAAACGTGAAATTGAAATGGGTGAACTAGAACCTATCATATGGTATTCTACCTGGATGTGGGTTAAAGAGTGGTTATCAACAATTTATTTTCATTGGGGAAGTGAAATGAAATTGATGATGTTAAGGGTTAATCTGAGCGAGAGGACTACAAAAATGATGTGAAACATGGATTCTTAGCCTATTCTATCAGGTAATAGGTCCTTCAAACCATGAAGTCACAATGGTCCTTCAAGCTACCAATCCTCCACTTCATCAAATTGTTACCTATAAACCCTATTAGAATGAGGGGTCGATTTCCTTAATAAAAATGGGTTATTTTCTACTTCCTATTAAAAATCATAATGGAATGTATCACTGTCCGGATAGGTTATTTTATCTTGATCATCGATATAAATTAATGATGAATATTTCAATAATGAGGAATTTTGGTATAATGAATTTAAAAATTAACTTTTTTAGAATCAACCCAAAAAATTGAGTAAAAATTATATATGGAACATGATCATGGAGAGAGAAAATAAATGAAAACATTGCTGCATAAATCATGGTATGAAATGCTTATATAATATGAAATAGAGTCTAATATATTATTTGTCCTTGTGGAAAGATCCCTTTAACCATTTCATGACCTGTGGATTTATCCATGATTCCCTAATGAAGTTGTTATGGTTATTAAATATCGAATAAGATTATAAGAGATAGATTATAGACATATTCATTAATGATCCTTGGTTTAATTTCATTTTTTGTTTCTCTAGTAATATATTTTTAATGTTCCCTCGCTTTAGTATCATATATTATTTGTGGAAATTTATTCACACTGGTGGATGATCTAAAAGGTAGACTTCCTTATTCCATCCTTTATCCCCATTTAAATTACATTTTCCTAAAATTTAATTTCTTTTATAACATTAGTGGCTTGAGTGGATGAAGTATATGTGATTGTAAGGATTTAATTAATTACATCCATAGATCTTATTTTTTAATTGCTTTATTATTTATTCCCACTTCCCGAATCATTCAATATGGAATTTAACAGAATTAATTTGCTAGTGAATTATTTTAGAATCACAAGAACATAGATAGGAAGTGGGGCTTAGTTTCTTCACTATTTTGGAATTCCCTTATTAAAATAAGATGTTTACTATGTACTAATACCTATGGATTTGTTGAAGTTCATATAAATAACATGGTATCTCCCCCATTCATGTATTAAATCATTGTTGATATTGTATGATAGTACAGTGCTGAAACATAATTCTCAACTCATTAAAACTGAGAATCATTGGTAATAATTGATAATCATTGTAGGTGTAAATGATAGAGGGAGGTATCTATTTGTGGTAAATGGTTATATCAAGTGGTAATTCTCTAAAGGATCACTATTTTTCAATATAATATTATTTCATTAACTTCATGTTTCAATTACAATAAAACCCCTTTCATTTTTATTATTTTTATAATTTTTATTATTATTTGAAATACTAAAAAGATAGATAAATGAAATAATAAGAATAGTTAATTTTTTACATTGACACATTGGGGAAATTCAGACATTAACCTCTACGATGAATTAATACAAAATAAAAATATTATTTAATATGAAACCTTCCACATGCTCCTTTATAAAATTCTTCACTATTTATTGGGAGCCCAATTACTTTTTATTTGTTTTCAATAATATATTGTTTGTTTCATTATGTAAATTGTTTCAATGTTGTAATTTTTTAAAATTATATTGTTATAAATTTCTGAATATATAATCAATTTTAGATGTAAAATTATTCTTTATCCTTTATAAAAATAGTTAATGTGCTTATTTTAATGGTTAAATAAAATTTGATGAATCCAATAAATTGAAAACCCTAATCTATAACCAGTGTCATTATTTTCATGCTCCATATAATGACGCCCAAAAATGTTTACCCAGATTATCATTGACATCCAATTGTTCCAAAATCAATTAAAGAATTATGAATCATGAACATCCCAATATGAAATGTTATTTATAAATATTCATGAGTTCTAGACTAATACATAATACCACAGCTAATATTCAATGAAACTAGAATGATTTACAGAAAACATTCCCTAGGTGGTGGAATTAGTGGTCGATTAAGCTTCAATGAAACATTATATTCTATTGGTGTAAAAAAAATATTCCTATGAATCACCTTTATGAAGGGTTATGTGGCGAACCATAGGCCTTTAAATATTGGATTTTGTTTAATAATCCATCATGATTATACCATCCAATTGATAGATTTGTTAATATAAAAAATATAATTGTCTCTAAATAAAAACCCTAAAAATTATCCCCAGATCCATCCTCATAGTCATAGAAATAGTATGATTTCATAAAATAGTTTTGTTATCTTCATCATTCAAGTCATCCTGAGGATCAAAATCCTCTTAATTCTTCTCTAAATTGGGACAAAAAAACATTAACATTCTTGAGCACAGAACAAGAATGAAAAATTTTATCAACAAGAGGTATCATATTTGATTTTCCCAATACATTTCTATAAATCATTTCTCTAACAAACCAATGACTCGCCAAGCATAATATCAATTATTTAACTGCTAAAATATAATTTTTTCAATAGAAATATCTAACCGGGTACATTTTCCCTATTTTCTCTCCAATATATGAATTGGTCACCTGTAGTGAATGTTTCAATGGATCATTCTCCATTAGTTGTCTTTACATAGATGATAGAAGAATAAATAGAATCAATTTTACTATAATTAGTTTTACTCAATCCTCAATAAGCTCCAGCATGTGATAATTAGGTCTTCTAATTTTACAATTGGCATAGATTACTAATTTCTCTTTTATAATAGCTCTTAGATGTGATGTGACTAGAGAAAAGGAAATATGAATTCTTGTTGAATTTTTTTCTTCTATGTTATAAATGTAATTAGATCTAAAAATATAGTCCTTGATAATAATTTGTTATCCCATAAAAGAATATCCTAATTAAGCTTTCATCTCTCCACAAAACATTCTTAATGAAAATTGATATGAAAACTAATTCTATTTTCATAGACAATGTTAGTAGTATGTAAATTATTTATCATAATACCTTGTATAATGGATACAATCAACTACACAGTTTTACTATTTTATCCAATATCTAGTGATTTCAGAACTAGTCCAGGATAATACTACTCCTCATGGGATTACTTAACCTATTTGTCCAAATCAGAAATTATTTTTTAGATCTCCTCAATATGATTCAATGATTAACTCTCAATATAATCCAAAAAAATAGTCAATCAAGTCAAAATAGAACATTGTAATAGATATTCATCCATCACATTTCCATACATTATAATCCGTGATAGATTCAGCGATTCGCAGGTTGTTCCATGATTATCTCAACACCATGACAAGACCCAATACACAATATAGATCACCATAAAAATATATTACTAATATAGTTTATTGTAATTAAGAATCATATTAATCATGAAATAAAATTCTATATTAATGATCCAACCAATAGGATCATCTCCCAAAAATTTGGTAACATAACTCTCAAGTTCACAAATCATGACTACCCCTATAATAATTTCCTTAATATACCGTTTATGGTTGTCTCCTCTATTACACCCTAACTAAAAATAGCATCCAATGATTATGATACTAGATCACATGTATGAATGTTATTCATTCATCGAGTCTGATCTGTAAAATTTCTACCTATTCCAATTCCACAAGATCCAATTTATCCATCTTGTACATCATCAAAAGATGAGACCATTAAAATAAAATGATTATCACTCTCCAATAATTCATCTTAGAAGGTCCACTCTAGTAAGATACATTGTATCACAGTATCATACATGTCCCATAACCAATTTGACTGGTTAAAGTGGGAATATGATATATGAAATATCCTACGATACATCTATGTTCAATTTTCAAACTTCTATTGTACTCATATATATTTTGTCTCACTATTACATTCAATACATTGGTGTTAACTACTGGAATCTATTGTTTTCCCGAGGGATATATTCCAATGGTTTCTTCAAAACGTTGTTATACTTTAAAAAAGTTCACATTTTCCAACAGTTTATTCAAACCATTGGTAATGTGTAAATATACATAATATTTCCCAACAGTTTGTCAAAAAAGCATGGAAATATATTTTTTCTCTAGGACATACCAACAGTTTTAATAAACTATTGGGGAAGAGCAGCTTTACCTATGGTTTTTAGAAACTGTTGGGAATGATATCCCTTAAATACCAAGATCCCCAACTCCTACTCTCCTTATTGCAGGAGCTCCTCCAGATGTTTTCTCATTCGTAAAACCATATTCAATCAAATAGTTTTTTTCTACATTTAAAATTAGTATGTATTATATTAGTTTTAATGTTCTCCCTCTATTTTTTTCTATTTGGTGTTTTGATTTCAGCTAAATTAGAGTTCGTGCAGTCTGTGTAGTACTGGAACCTTTGATTTCTTTTATGTTCTTTGTTCTACACGTCAAACATGGTAAATGGTTTGCTTAGTGGGGGGATATGTTAGTTTATGTGGACTTTAGTTTAGTTAAAAATTATATTTGTATTTTGTATTTATAGGTATTTATATTTAGGATGAATTTTCGTAAGTTGGGTGATGTATTGGAATTGTGAACACCCCCACCCGACCCCTTAGACACCCCCACCCCACCTGGACAGCCACCTGGGACACCCCCCGCCCTGTTGGATATCCCCCCCCCCATGGACACCCCCACCCCTTGAACTGCTCCCTCCCACCACCCCCTGGACACCCCACCCCCACTCTCTCTAGACACCCCTCACCTCTCATGGACAACCCACCCCCCGGGACACCCCATCTCCCTTGGACACCCCCACCCTTTGGACACCTCCCCCCCAACCCCCACCCATTATACACCCCTACCCCCTTGTACACCCCCACCCTTTGGACATCCCCCTCCCCCCTGGACACCACCACCTTTACCCTCCCTGGACACCCCTCACCCCTCATGGATATCCCCCCACCCCCTAGGACGACCCCCACCCCACCACCCCTAGACACCCCACCCCCTGGACACCCTCTACCATTTAAAAAACCCCCACCCCACCACACCACCTTAGACAAGCCCCCTAGACACCACCACACCTCTGAGACACCATGAAAACTCCATAGTGATTGACCTAATTTTTAATTATAATTAACAATGTATTTGATTTACCATTTCCCCAATGACATTTTCTAAGTGACCCATAGATCCTTATAAATTGAATTTTTCATGTTTTGATAATTTGAATTTGTCATGATTTGATAAATTCAATTTTTCATGTTTTTATAAGTTGAATGGTTTGTTTGGAATGAAATGTCTAATTCATTATGGTTTTCCTTTCATAATGGATAAAATTATTGTAAATAAAATTAACCTAAGTGGGGACTAAAGCGGGGTAGGGGGCTATCCAGGTGTGGGGGGTATCAAGGTGGGGGTGGGTTTTCCAGGGGTAGGAGGGGCTGTAGGGGGGGGGGGGGGGGTAGGCGGCCTATAGTGGTGTGGGGAGGGTGTATAGGATGCCCAAGGAGGGGTGTGGGCTGTTGAGGGGAGTCTAAGAGGGGGGGTCTAGGTGGGGGAGGGGGTCCATGGAGGGGGTGGGCTATTTGGGCAGGGGGGGCTGTCCAGGGGGTGGGGGTGTGTGATTTCTCTGTGGGGGTGGGGGGTTGTCCAGTGGTGATGTCAGGGGGGGCTGTAGGGGAGGGGGTGTGGGCTATCCAGGGAGGGGTGGGAAATCTAGGGGTGGTGGTGGTGGGATATCCAGTTGGGGGGAGGGGGTTTGGGCTGTCAGGGGGGTGGGGCTATCCAAGGGGGTTGGGGGGTGGGCTATCTAGGTGGGGGAGGAGGGTGTTGGTTGTCCAGTGGGGAGGGGGGGATGGGTTGTACAGGTGGGTGGGGGTGTCCAGGTGGGGTGGAGGGCTATCCGGGGGATGCAAGGGGATGTAGGGGTGTGTGTGGGGGGGGATACCTAGAGAGGGTTGTGGGTTTTCCACTATAATACTCTACAAAAAGATAAGAAACAAATATAAACAATGTATAGTTTCTTTCACACGTCAAGCCTTTTCATGAAGTTCTATACCCACACTTTCTCATATCCTTTCAAGAAGAAGTGATCTCTACAATGAAATCTCACTAAAATTCTTATCCACTATCTATAATAATCTCGTACAAATTTAACATTCATAAAAATCCATATCCCCTAAAGATATAACAAGGCTCATACTCCTCTGAGTAGTGTCCCATCGAAAAGTGGCTCCTAAAATCCAATCCAGGTATGATATTGGGTAGTTTGTTTAAAATAGGGTGTGTTGTTATTTATATGTATGATATTCATGGTTTACACTAATAGTCTTGTTGGTCATCTATAATAGGATTGAAATCATTTTACAATTAAATAAAGATCATATTTTACGACCCTAGTTTGGGGGTGGACACCCCCACTCACTTGGTTAGCCCCTACCTCCTTGGACACGCCCACCCCCTTGGAAACCCCACCCTCCTAGATAGACCTTACACCCTCGTGGAGAGACCAACCACCCCTGCGGACAGCCCGACAAACCCCGACAAACCCCATGGATAGCCCGCCCACCCCCTATGGAAAGACTGCCCACCTCCTGAACACCATGTACCCCCCTGGACAGCCCCACCACCCTCATGGACAACCCACCTACCCACCCCCGTACCACCCTAGGTAGCATCGCCACCCCCAGGACAACCCGCCCACCCCTGGACACCCTGACCCCCCTGGACAGCCCCGCCACACACATGGACAGCCCGCCCACCCCTGGACCCCCTACCCCCTGGACAATCCTGCCACCCCCGGGGATAACCCGCACACCCCCCTTGACACCCCGTACCCCCTAGACAGCCTACCCCCACCCCCCCCCCCACCCCCACCACCCGTGGATAACCCCGCCCACCCCATAGACACATAAAACCCCCAGGACATTCCTGCCACCCCTCGTGGACAGCCTGACCACCCACCCCGTACCCCCTGGACAGCCCCACCACCCCCTGGACAGCCCACCCATCCCCTGGACACCTTGTACCCACTGGATAGCCCCCACCCCCTTGAAATCCCGCCCACCCCTGGACATCAACCACCCCATGGATAGCCCCTCCACACTCATGGATATCCCGCCCTCCCCAAGAACACCCTATACCCCCTGGACTGCCCCCACCCTCGTTGACTGCTCGCCCACCCCCAGGACAACCACCCACCACCCCCCGTACTCCCCCATCCCCCCCGGACACCCCTCTTGGACAGCCCGCCCACCCCCCTAGACACCCATACCCCATGGATAATACTATTCCACAAGTGTACATGATCTTGTACACTCATTTATAGTTCTGAAAAGATATTTTATTATAAATATAGTATTTTTTGTCGTTTATATTATGATTCTCATATAGAGTAGTGTGTTAGTTATGGTTTCATATAAAGTGAACAATCCTCATTTACTTAAATATATTTTTGATGAAACATCAATATTATTTAATAGAATTTTATGAAAAGATTTATAATAAATCCTTTACAGAATGGATTAAACATGGATGTATGAAACTGATCAGATCTCAAGTGATTTTCATTACAATTTGAAAAGTTTTTTAGATTTTTTATTTCACAATTCTTCATATAGTGGTCTCATACACTTACCCTATTACAATTGTGTTGGAAGACATTCGTTGAGACTTAAATATGTTAGCTACCACATAACCAAATATGTTTTCCTAGAAAACCAATCTGTGTGGTATCACAATGGGGATAAAATGATATCTAAAATTCCTGATGATCCAAATTAGATGACTGTATTGAAAAATTTGGTATATGACTTGTTTTTGTTTCATCATAATCATGAAAAATAAATTATTCAGTCCCAAAAATATTTCTATATGAGTAATGATGATGCGTAAAATGAAAATGATGATGTTACTAGGGTGAAAAATTGATTGATGTTGCCAAGACTCCTATATATTGACAATGCAGTAAAATGAAAAATTTGGAATTTTTAATCCAAATGATTCATGGTAAAACTATGTATGGGATTTCTAATATAGACATAGATTACATTAATTCCTTCTTGAAGTACATACTTCTTGATGATGCAGATATTCCCTCAAAACACTATATGGCAGGGATGTAAATTGAGGAAATTCGATTTTCATCAAACAGAATTCATGCTTTCCTAAAAGATTCCAGTTTATTCTAGGAGGAAAATGCGGAAAGAAATGATTGCATAAAATGTGTCACATCCTTATAGAAGCCAAAAGATTATGTAACACCATCTCAGGAGCCACAGAAAGTAATGTCGAACTTTCCATTGATCCCCAGACTCCAGAATATTTTTATATTTGATGAAATATCAATAAAAATGAGATGGCATGATACTGGGAGAATGAAGAGTAATGATGAGTTGGTTCATCTTGCAGATGTATTTTCATGGAATTTATTTGATGCTTGATATCCTGATTATGCAGCTGACGTGTATAATTTTAGGTTGGGTCTTTTATGTGACAGTTTTAATCTATTTGGGAATATCCTAACTTCACAGAGCACATGGTCGGTTTTATACACATTTATAATCTTCTCCCATGGTTGTGTTTGATTAAACCATTCACTTTCGTGAGTATACTCATATATGACCCTTATGATCCTGGAAATGATATAGACGTATACATGAAACCTTTAGTAAAAGAGTTGAAACATCTTTGGGATGCGGGTGTGTGAAAATATGATGCATTTTCTAAAGAAATATTTCAGATGTGTGATGGTCTTCTGTGGACGATCAATGATTTTCCTACTTATTCCACGTTTTCTGGATAGAGCACGAATGAAAAGATATCATGTCTTATTTGAATGAAGAATAAGCAATCCATAATACTGAAACATCATTGTAGTTTCAGTTTTATGGGACATCGACGATGCATGCCAATGGACCATCCATATAGAAATAATCATCAACGATTCGACAATACTATGGAGACCGGTAATCCACCTCAGCGTATGTCTGGAACTGATGTGCTTAATTAATTTAACCATTTCAGTTTTTCATTCAGTAAGGTTCAACTGAAATCCGTAAAATGAAAGAATGTTTCCATAAAACCAATTACAATTGGAAGAAGAGAAGTATCTTCATTGATTTTCCATATTGGTCAACCAATTTGTTAGGTCATATATTAGATGTAATTTACATTGGAAATAATATATGTTAAATGTTGCTTTCGAATCTTCTAAATGTTAAGGGAAAGAAAAAACATGATTTATGGTCTCTGCATGACTTGGTGGATTGGGGAATCAAACGAGAATTGCATCCTGTGTGTATCTGTGAAAATAAATGCATGTTCAATGTGATTATTATGTGATGAAACCTACAGAAAAAATATAAAATTTTGGAAGTACTAAATTCTATTAATGTTTCAGATAGCTATTCATGAAACATATCTAAAAGGGTCAATAGAAGATAGTTGAAGTTAAAATATTTGTAGACTCAGGATTATCACATCTATCTATATGAGTTGATTACAATAGAAATTTCTTATCTTTTCTCAAATATTGTAATGGTGTTTTTTATTTGGTTGTTCCATTTTTTTGAGATATTTGTGCTTATATGTTTTCCAAGTCTTTCTTTCAAAAAAAGTTGGCAGATGCCCCATTAAATTTTTGTGAGTTAGAGAAAATATTACCTCCATCATTTTTCACAAGCATGCTGCATCTGACTATCCATATTCCAACTAAAATACTTCTCGGAGGACCTATCAATTTTTTTTATTTATCCTACTGAAATAAATATGTACACATTAATGTCTTATGTCCATAACAGGAATCATCTAGAAGGTTTTATTGTGAACGGTTACTTGGCTCAAGAATATATGGATTTCTACTATAGGTATTTTTCTAATCATAAAGCATGAATGAACAAAATAATTGGAAATAAAGAAGAATAGTATGAGAAAATTGAACCTAGTTTTCCATCAATTCCTCAAATAGGAAGAATTCCTGGATCATATACATTGATGACATTAAGCCTTGAAGAGAAAAAGATGGCACATCGCACAGTTTTGTTCAACTGTGATTTGTTTGATGACTACATCTTGTAAGTTAATTCAATAGGTATATCTTATATATATATATATATATGTTAATATATTCCTATTTTTATCTAATGTGAACATAAAGCAATGATAAATTGAAATCATCATTGTTTATCTTTTAGAAGGAGATAGACTTTGCATAGCCATGATTTTTCTTCTTGGATAAAATTCAATGTAATAATATTAATTTTTAAATAATTAAAAATATTTAATTAAGTTTAATATTGATTTATATTTCAAGTATTGAGTTTTCTTGCAGACTCTGTATCTGAAGAAATAATTGCTTTCGATTTTGGTCCTAATATTGTGGTTTGTCACTGTAAATCAATTGTTATAAACGGGTACATATTTATTATCACTGAATGATAAAAGAAAATGAGAACACAAAACGATGGTGTTATGGTTACTTGCACAATAGATTTATATGCTAGTGCATCATATAGTAGACCGGAATTTTAAAATGTATGTTATTATGGTGTCCTTGAAAAAAAATATTGGATTATTATTCTCATGGACAAGTCACGATGATGAAATGTCGGTGGTTTGATTCGATGACGAGGTAGGGCACATTTATTGATGATTGTCTGTTTTGAGTAATTGATATGACTCGCACTCTTGCTACCGATGAATCGTATGTATTGGCATTAATGGGAATCATTTTTTTTATATCAAACACCATCTTCGACCTGAATTTTGTGTCATTATTGAATTAACTAAAATAAATATTGTTGATGATGGTGATGATGGAATTGAAAACATCCCTACTTCCATTGGAAATGATCCATTTTTTACTTTTGATGACTCTGATAGCACAATTTTTAGAGTTGACTGTGAACTTGAAGTTGTGGTGGGAAATATATAAAATCATCCCTTCATGTTCTCAATTCATTAGGTTTGCCTCGAATTGGTCTATTAAGGATGGTACTATTCAAACTGATTTAATATTGATTACAAATATGTTGTATCTGACTAGACTTTTATATGATTTTTTAATGAATATTGGTTGCAATTTTATTTGAATTGTATTTTCTAATTTAGAATTGAGCTTTATACAAACCTACAAAACCAATATTTCTATCTTAGTGAACACTTCAATGCTTCAACTGTGATTTGTATGAAATTTGTAAAACTCTAAGACCCCTCTTTAACATTTTACTAGGTAATGAACATGATCTTTTGTATTATTCTGCAAAACATGTACTGAAACTGGCATCATCTACCTCGGAAAAAGAAATTAAATTTTTCCATAATTTTGACATCTCCTTTACTCAATGAATCTGGTAGAATCAATGTTTGATGATTTTAATAGACTGATGACACTTAGTAAATATCTATCCTAGTAAAAATTAAATTTCATTATTACATCTTGTATGATTTATTATCTTCATTATATATTTGTCGAAGCTCACCAAAAATAATGGATAGTTAAATTATCCCTGAATGACCCCATTCCCTCCCATTTATTTTGTTTTTTGGGTTACACATTAGTAATCCTTTTCTATTTACTTCTATATTTGTTTTCAAATATAATAAATGAAACCAATTGAAGAGAGGCGATGCAAAAAGATTATGAATAACAATTGTCGCATGACTGAGCTGGGAATTCCACTACTAGTGCTTATGGAGAGTATTTTATTTCAAATATATTTATTTAAATAATATATAATGTCATGTGATTAATTTTTTAGACAATCTTTCAGGATTCATCTATTAGGTGAAAATTATATGATAATAATCCTGGTTGTAGTCACAATACTCGGGGTGTTCGTACCAAGGGGTGGTACATGAGCTAGAATATCTAGTCAGCATACCCAATTAGAACCTGCCCCTCCCACAGACATATCATCCATCCCAAATTCAGATCCCGGTGTGCCATTAAGGACAGACAGGATCTTTAGGCCTCCCATGTTTTCACCACCCTTTACATCTGAGCCTCCTCACCCATATTTTCCATATCTGATGATGATTCCCACTCCCCATCTAATCTTCGGCCATCCAACCCTGTCATCTTCTTTTACTTCTACTTCCTTCTCTCCAGAATTTTATATTCCATATTCTTCGACTCTTGCTCTGCCAGAGTTTGTCCCTACAGAGAAAACATTAGGACCCACTCCATCTGTACAAGGTGTTCTTTCAGTTTCTGTGAATCCTGCGGAGTCCATTTCTCAGACTACCACAAGAATACTTATACAACCCTAACAAATTTTTACACCATCATTTATTTTCATAAAAACATTTATTGATATAATATTTGTTTTTCTTTCATAACAAATATATCTACTGATAGGAGGCAAGGAGGGGGAATACACACATATGTGCGGTGTGGAATCACCACACGCAATTGATGGTTGATTACAATGAAGATAGTCATATGATTGAAAAATCAGGGCAATAATGTCTGTGTTTTTTTGGTGATTCTTTCCAAATACTCTAATATCATTCATTTCATCCCACTCTCATGGAGACACCTGCGAAATGAAGTCAAGGATAATTCTTTGGAAAATATATGGGTAAAAAAATTTGTTGTATTTATGCAATATATTATTTTTTGTATTTATATGAATTAATATATTGGTGTTAGCTACAGTTTAATTTCCCTGATGGTAAGGGTGCACATCCCGCACGTCTAAAGGATTTGGGCGAGCTTGGGTGAGCTTATAAGCATGAGTTTTACATTGGATGGCATTTTAGAGTGGGCACATAGTTATAGTTGGTCATTGTCAAAGATGATTATCTGTTAGAATTGTATCGACAGATGATTACTCATTGGACTATTAGCCATTAAAGGTATTAAACACATTAGGGGTATTTAAATGAAACTTTTCATGTTTTTAATTAATAATAATTATTGAATTTTATTTATTATTATCTGGAATAAATAAAAAAATATTTATGCTAAAAAATACACCCACACATTGGGATGTACTATGTTTCCAAATCATGAGAGGCCTTAGGTATGATAGTTTATAATTTTTCATTACAAATTGCACTTTCTATTGCTACCTTGATAATTTAATCGATTGCTAATGTGGTTATATAATATTAGTTATGCAATTAATTATTGATATCCTATTTTTAATTATTATTTCCTACTAACAATGACATTGAAGTGGTAGAATTTGAAAATAGAAGGATGTGTTCCTCGAGCAAAATTGTTTTTCTTGTGTAGAAGTAAGAAAGATGTATGTGTGGTTAATGAACTGACTTAGCAGCTGATTATATGTTTTACATTGTATATTTAAATTTTTAATCTCTATTTTGTTACTAAATAATCTATTTATATTTATAACAGGCTTCTTTAGAGTCCCTTCATGCCCAGGGACATGACAATTTTGGGAGAAACGATCACTTACATTAGGTGTTGGGAGATGAGCACCCTAGTAGTGTACTAGGATGACTTGGGAAGAGTATAGTTATGACGAGGTATTGGGCCTCCTCAGGTACGATATTTAGTTCCAATATATTCCAGTAGGTTCAAGTACATGTAGAAGCTGAAAAAAGGGCCATAGAGATGGTGGAATAGTCTTCCAACATAAACATTGCATTTATGAAACTGAATGAAGTTTTACGTCCAACACATCCACCAGAGGCCAGCACCGCTTGTGGTGAATATATGTCATTTATGCATTCTATATATGGTGCACTAGGTGGAATTTATAGTGGTGGTTGAGAAGATGGTGAGTAGTAGGCCGAGGCGGAGGAGGAGGGCGAGGTGGAGGGCGGGGTGGAGGAGGAGACTGATGAGGTGGCTGAGGCTGAGTATGAGGGAGAGGAGGAGGGCGTTGAGGAGGGAAGGGATGATGATGGGGACGATGACGAGGAAGAGGGTGAGGCAGATGATGATGGTGATGATAGTGAAGGTGATGAGGGACATATTGCTCCGTTACATTTTTGACTAATATTACTGACCTTTGATGCTTATTGATTTTTTGTGCCTGAATATTTATGTGATTAGGATGGTCACATTATCTTTATTATTTTATCTATATACAATAAAACATGACTTGATAATTTGATGTGGCTGATTCACCCCTCCCCTTGATAGGCCCCCACCCCTGTGGACATCCCACTCACCCCTTGGATAGCCCCGCCACCTCCATGGACAGCCTGCCCGCCCCCCTGGATAGCCCCTCCCCCCATTGATAGCCCCCACTCCCATAGATAGGCACGCCCACCCACCTGGATAGCCCCACCCTCGTTGGATAGCCCTTCCACCCCTGTGGATAGCCCCCACCCAGGTGTACAACCCTCCCACACCCATGGAAAGCCCCCCCCTCTAGACAGCTCACCCACCCCCTGGACACCATGTACCCCCTGGATAGCCACACCCACCCCCTGGAAAGCCCCACCCACCCCTGGACATCCAACCCACCCCATGGATAGCCCCTCCCCCGGTGGAAACCCCTTATCCCCCTGTACCGCCCCTCCCACCCCCTTGTACATCACCTCCACCCCTGTAAAGCCCCCCCGACCCCTATGGACAACCCGCCCACCCCGATTGGACACTCGGTACCCCACTGAATAGCCCCACCCACCCCCTGGACATCCCTAACCCCTGGACATCCTCCACCCCCATGGAAAACCCCACACACCCCTGGACAGCCCCTCAACCCATATGGACATCCCCCCACCCACTCGACAACATCCACCCCCTTGGATTATAGGGTCTATAACAAATCTAAGAACCCATTAATCATAGATACCCACTTCGTTGCCTCCTGGGATCCTTTATCCCCAATAAAAAATAGTGGATGGTATTTTAGAAACTCTCGTGTAAAATAAATGATCTGATAAGAACATGGTTATTCCACTTCCACAATAGTTTGAGTAGAGACCAAGACTAGAAAGACAATAGCTGGATAATAAGAATTACTACCTAAGATATCCCCTTATGGAAATTTTGATTACATTATAGTGGTAAAATTCTAAAGAATTATCAAAACCAAAACCTTTAGTACAACTATCATATGTTCTAAAATAAGGGACACAAAATCCCAAATCCCATAAAGATACATCATAAATAATTCTTCATAAAACCATTTCAAAATCACATAATAGAGACTTCATTCTATTTAATACTCCCTAGTGGTTTATAAAAATATCTTTTAGGGTTACATTTCAAAAATCATATAGCATTTTTGTCCCACAATAAAAAATTTATCCATATTCTAACAACCAAATCCCCATTCCAACCATTCACACCAAAAGGATTAATTTTTTTCAAAAAGAAACACATACTATTGAAATAAACAAAATGAAATAACAATTTTTAAAATACCAATGATCTTAAAATCCATTAAATTTATTCCATTAAAACCATTAAATCCTCCCTACCCCTTGGACACCACCACACCCCCTAAACACCCCAATGGATTTCCCCCTCCCCCCACCACCCTGGACAGCCCCCACCCCTAGACACCGCAAACCCCTGGACTACCCCCACCCCTCCTAGGCACCACCCCAACATTTGGACACCCCCCCACCACTTGTACACCACCCTACCCCCTTGGACAGACTTCCCCCAACCCCTGGACCACCCCCATGCCCCCTGGACACCACCCCACCCACTAGAAACCACCCCAACTGGTGGATCCCTCCCCCCTCCACCCCCTTGGACACCCCACCCCCTATAAAGCCTCCCCCATCCCCTTGACACCACCCCAACCCTCCTAGAAACCCCCATGGACAGCCCCCTGGACACCCCAACCCCCTGGATGGCCCCCTCCCCCTCCACACTACCCCACCCCCTAGAAAACACCCCACCACCTGGACACCCCCACCACTCCTAAACACCCCCACCCACTTAGACAGCCACCCCCAACCCTTGTACATCACCACACCCCCCTTAGACAGCCCCCAACCCCCTGGACCACCCCCACCCCCTGGACACGACCCCACCCCCGGGACACCCCCACCCCCTAGACACCCCCACGCCCTAGAAAGCCCCCCAACCCCCTAAACACCACCAACCCCTTGTAATCCACCATGGATAGCCCCCCCCCCCCACACACACACACAACCCTGGAAACCCCCCACCCTTGCACCCCCTGGATATCACCCCCTAGAACACGACCCACCAACTGGACACCTCCACCCCCTGGACACCACCACCCCCATGGAAAGCCACACCCACCCCTGGACACCACCCCATTACCCTTGGACATCCCCCAACCCCCTGGACCTCCCCCATCCCCACCCCCTGGACACCACCCCAGCCCTTAGACACCCCCAACCCCACCCTCTAGACCCCCACCCCCCCTGCACACCACCCCAGCCCCCTGGACACCACCCCACCCCCTAGACACAACACCACCCCCTGGACACCACCCACCCCCTAGAGACCACCCAAACCCCCTGGACACCCCATGGACAGCCCCCCCCCCCCCCCTCCACAACCCTTGATATCCACCCCCCCCCCCCCCTTGACAGCCTCATCCCCCCGGACACCCCCACCCCCTGGACACACCCTACCCCCTTGGACAGCCACCGAAACCCCTGAACAACCCCCAACCCCCTGAATTTTGGATTGAATTTGTTATGTATTTAATAAAATTATTATTTATATGTTAATAGTGTATGGATATACTTTTTCTATGTGTATACTTTCTATAATTACCTTGTGAATTATGTGTTAATTCGGTATGTGTGTAGAGGGAAATTAATACAGAGTTGTTGGTATTCAGATTTATGTATGAATTATGTGTTGGATGAATTCTATATGAATTCATATGGAATTATGTATGTATTAGATAGGAATACTTGTTGTGTGTGTATGTATTTTTCTGGTCTATTGGGTATGATTTTTTGTGGAATTGTTGCAACTGCATAGGGGGAATTGTTGCAGCTGCAGAGGGGTTGCTGCACCTGCACAGGGGTAGGCCAGCAATTCAGCTTGCTGTAGGTAGAAAGTATATGCCAAATCTTTACAACCTATGGAATATGTGTAAGAGTGGATCTTATACCAATGGTTTTATATAAACCATTGTTATAAGTATATATTACAATGGTTTGTAAACCATTAGAATAGATAATTTTACATCATATTTACCAACAGTTTTTTGGAAAACATTGGTAAAAGTCAATACCATAGGTTCTCTAAACCATTGGAATAGAGATAATTCTTGTTGTTACCTATTTTTTAAAACCATTGGTAAACATTTATAATAACAATTTACTAAAACCATTGGTATGTACTGAATTTTTTAGACATATCCCAACGGTTCTATAAGAACCATTTGGATATGTCTATCCCCACTGCTCAAGATCCAATAGTTTGGAAAACCATTGGTATAGTTTATAAAAACGGTTTTAAACCATTGGAAAATCTAAAATTTCTAGTAGTGGTTTTTAATTATCCTCTAACAGTGTGTAGAAGTAAATTTGAAGAATGTAAAAATGATCAACTTTATCTATTAGTCTTTCCATGTCACATATATTCCGCATAAGGTTGTGGAAAATTGGACATATAGATTAAAATGTGTTTTCTAGACACACCTCACTATTGATGTCATGTTGTTATAAAATATACCAGATGATCATTCGGCTCTGTCTGTACGTACATCACCTAAAATTCTAATCTTCCTCCCTAATAGTTTTCCCTCTATGTAATTCTCCTCAAAATGTTCATTGTACTCAATGTGATCTTAATCAATGATCATGTCTCTATGACCCATCATTTACTTATGATTTTTTTCTTCTTCTTTAATCGTCTCTCTCGGGTAATATTTCCCACCATTTGAGCTCTCTCTTAAGTTAACTATCCAAACTGATTGTCTCTAATGGAGTCACCAATTAATAGGACTATTTTTATGATATATTGAAATAAACAATTATATTTATATAATTTAAACAATGATAAATAGGAAATCTTTCTGAAGGATTACAAAAATGAGGAAGCATAAGTAGAATGAGGGATAGAAGAAGACTCTCTACCAAGAATACCACACTCACAATGCCAAAGCTGAATGACCCATCATCCAAACCTCTAATAAAATATTTTGAATAAATAAAATATGATACATGCCAACCCCAATCTATCATTACTATAATTTATAACACTAAAAACCCCTCCATTCCCTAAACACTAAAGAAAAAAGATACTATTGACCTTAAAACAATAGAAACAAACACCCCAACAACTATAACCCCATACAAGGATATAATTCACACAAACAACAGACACCCATATTCCTAAGACATTAATTTTTTTAAATTTTATGCATAAATTTTTTACATCATTAATGATTCATGTGTGAGATAATTGTATAAATAATAACATCAATGTGTTTGTGGGGAGTGATCTACTTGATCGGAATGAATATTATTCTTCTAATTTTTTATGTTAATCATTTTTTTATGTTTTATTCATATATGGTTTTCATTTTTAACAATATTAAAAAAATATGAAAAATTGTTTTCATGACTCAGCCAACTATGAGGTTATGTTATCATTTTAAACTGAATGTTTTAAATTATTGGTGATATTTTATTCATTATCATCACATTTTCTTCAATGAGTTTAATTTTTTCAGATATGGATGTTTGATCCCATGAATGACTAAATATACATAGAGTCCTAGTCAGGAGAGTTTTTCTAAGCCACATTAGATAATCATAGGATATGTATTACAAGATATAACATGATTTGATTTTTTTAAACACATTTGATATTGATATGTGTATTAAATGATTAAGGAATATTTTTAATGCCCATAAAATCCATAGAGACAACCAATTACATTTTTTGTTCATTTAATCCCTTAGAGACCTTGAATAAACATACGACTGAGGTACATTTCAAGATCTATATTTCTTTACATAGAAAAGACATGGTAATTTAGAATTATTATATTTCAAACTATGTCTGGGGGTATATTCAGAATATATTTATGAAGGAATATGTATTTCTGAGAGAGTGTTAGGTGATTAATTTTTTGAGTCAATAGAAATGGTCAGAAATCATTTTTCTTCCCATATAATTATCCATCATATATAAATACTTATTAAGATAAAAATATATATAAAAATATATAATAAATAAGTAAAATTTTAAAATGGAAAATGGTCATATCTAAGATTAAAAAATGAGGTAAAATAAAATATTTTATTAAAAAATGATAATAAGTGAGGAATCATTCATTTTGTTCTATTGTATTACTTTTGAACACATAAAAATTTTAAAAAAAGGGATTAATTTATTGATACAACATTGAAGTGAAAGATTTTGTTGTATTCATTTATAATTATATGAAATAATGAGGTATTATTGTAACGACCCAATGTTTCACTAAAGGAAATCCTTCTTGATCTAATTAAATGTCTCTTTATGTAAAATATCTATATAAAATGTCAAATTTTTTGGTTTTATGTTAAGAATTGTGACCATTACTTTTATAGTCGTTGAACAGTGATCACATGATTAGTATAAATATAAGGCTTTAACAAACCCAACTTACTCGGAAAAAAGAACTGATGGCCTCATCTAGTAGAATTGCTCTATACGAAGCCCATTTGTCAGAGCTCAGAAAAGAGGTGGTGTCCTTTGGATTCGCTCTTGTCCAAGCCCAAGATGAGCTTCATCATGTCAAGATCGAATGAGACCTTCTACGGGAAAAGTGGATGTTGATAGAGATTACCACTCGAGCGATGTTATCTGAGCCACCCCAAGAGTCTGTCACCATCGCACACCTTACCCTTAGGTCTTATGCGGCTGTTTTAAGGGGTTATGTAACAAATCGGTAGTACTACGTTCATTTACATTATTTATGTATATAATAATTAATATACTTTCTGGTCATTAATGATACATTGTAAATAGTTTTTAAAGTGAAAATAGTGTTTTTTTTGTTATTATTTAATTAAGAATTGTATTTTATTGAATTAAGGGATTATTGAATTGAATAATATTTTATTAAATTATTATTATTAAATTAATTTTATTATATATAAATGATCATATAATTTTATGAATGCAATTGTAATTTTTATTAAGGTTTTAAGCCTTTTTTGTCAAAACACGTGAAATTTCGATAAATGCATGTTTTTATTTTAAATTTGAAAATTAACATATTTGGAAAATTATTTAGAAAAAATAAATGTTATTTCTGGAATCAGGACATTGAAATTATCCCATGTTGAATTTTTCATAATTTTTTGAGACAGTAAATTTTTTGGGTAAAATTTAAATACTGTTTAAATATATAATGTGTTTTATGACATCATAATGACCCAATAGTGATGTAATTAAATACTATAAGCTTAATTTTCGGCCAATATATGTTTTAACTTTAAAATAATGTGGCTTTTGGTTTGTTTGAATTACTTTTCAAAGCATTAATGGACCCTTCAAGACTTATTAAACACCTTGTCTTTTTAAATTGTTTTTCATGGGAGTGTGACTCACCTCCACATAATCAACCCTATTATTTTAAGAAGTTCTAACTTTGGCTTTATAAAATATCGCTTTCCTCTTCCCTTTTCCAAAAACAATGGGAAAAAGCAATGGGATGGTTTGTGGTTTGGACTAATTTAATATAAGGGGTCCCAAACCCAAATAATAAATAATTCCATCACCTTTCCTATATAAACCCACCCAAGCTCCAACTTCCACCTCACTCAAATACTTTTGATTTTTTCCAACCTCTTACCTACTCTATCTATAATCCTCTCAATATGCCCCAATCTCCCAAGAAGCCTCTCTCATGTATTTGAAATCATACTTCCAAGTAAGGGTTTTTTCTTCCTTTCTCATTTTTGTCCAATATTCCTTAAGTTTTTTTGCCATTTTAATTTCAAATATGAATGTTGGGGTATGATTTCAAACCTCCCTCATTCTTCCCTATTTATGTTTTAATGATGGTATACCCCTTTCTCTCTCATTAAATGCCTCCCATGTACACCTGTTACTATGCCAAAATTCTGAAAGGAACTTCTCCCTCCTCATTTACATTCGAGCAATACTTTTGTATCTTGAACCTAAATTCCATTAAAATTGTTGGGACATGTATTTATATTACCTCCTTACTGTCCATTACATGTAAGTATGATTATTGAGCCCTTTATCTCTCATCAACCTTTTTAATGCATTCTAACGTCACGCCGTTACGCTGCCAAAATCACACCAATTTTCCAAGGCAATGCCACTGTGTAGTGAATTCCATGACCATTTCTCCATCGTAGGTATTCACCTTTATTCACATTTACATATTGATTATAAAGATTAATGTATGAATTCCACATTCCTTTATCATGGAATAACTGATTATGTTTTATGAATCCATGTTTTATGATCCATGTGGCACACTTAAGCATGAAATGAAATGTTTAAGAAGGGTTCTCCCTTATAGAGCTCCAATGCATTGGCTAAAGTATAGTATCATTATACATCATGTGCAATTAGTGTTGACTCATGCTAATTTAAGTGAAAAAATGGTTTACTCGTGCTTCATGTGCAATGAGGATTTACTCATGCTCTGTGTGCAATGAGCCTTGGCTCATGCTAATTCCATGTTAAGTGTTGTTTAAAGATTTCCATGTTAGGATTATCATGATCTATCATGACTTTATGTTCATGTTTCTCTTGTGATATATTGATATACCTATTGTCTACCATGTATTTTACTCATCATTTATTTCATGTTTATTACCTTACTGGGCTTTATAGCTCAACCCTTTTCTCATGCATGTCCTCCGGTTATCCCATGCAAAGCTATGTACGAGGGAATGTAGTGGTCATGTAAAGGAAGTTTTCAATAAAGATGATGTATTTCATGTTTTATGTTGTTATGTAATAATCCTAATCCCCAAAGACACTAGACCTATAAATCTTCCATGTTGTATCAATTGAATAGTTTATCTAATAAATCATGTTTATGTTTGTATTAAAAGCATGGTTATCATAGTTGGTATCAGAGGATAGGTTTAGTTATTTTTGGGATTAGGATTAGAAAGCCCTAGTAAAGCCATAGAGACAAAAATAAGTTTAATAAAAACATACCCAATTTTTGGTAAGTACTGAGTAAGTGGTTTATCAAGAAAATACATCCCTGTCTAGATATGAGCAGGTAAAGGCGGCTCTGGCATAGATGTAACCTAGGGGTAAAACCCGAAAACACCGCTTTGAGCTAGACTCGAACGGGAATTGGTGCACGACAACGGGACATGCTGCAATATTGTTTATGACACTCCTGGGGGATATGTATTTATAAATTCACATGATTAGTATGAACCCTTATTAAGGGAATTAAAAAAATGACCCTAAGAATATATGTTATAAAGCAGATCATGAAAAGCCTACGTTGAAGCCTATAGACTAATGAGTTAAGGAAATAAAGGTTTATTTATAAGTCATCAACTTTTGTCTTTGGATTAACCATTATGTGTTATCCCCTAACATTCCTTTTATTCCATCCAATGACCGGTAATAGGAGGACTCGGGCTAACAGCTGATGTGAAGATCAGTGTTATGAATGTACTAATGAGATGCCCAATCCAATAGGAGCTGGAATCACAAACTTTGTCATTATTCTCTCTCAGCTAACTCAAGATTTAAAAAGAAACACGGGTCAAGATGAACATTCAACCCCCACTAAGAAATAACAAGTCGCTATCAAGAGCTTCATGAGACAAAGGCCTCTTATTTTAGTGGATCATCTGATCCCATGATCGCTGAACAATGGATCAACTCCATTGAAAAGATCTTCTCCATCCTTCATTATTCTGAACAAGAGAAGGTTCTCCTGGAGGCTTATCATATGGAGGGTGAAGCTGATCAATGGTGTACGTTGATCAAAAATATGAATCTTGAGGAGGAGATCGAGGCATTGGAAAGGAAGGATTTCCAGAATATGTTTTTTGATAAATATTTTTTGTGCACCCTCCGGCTTAAGATGGAAAGGGGCTTCCATTCCCTCAAGAAAAAAGATGAAGAATCTATTAGAGCATACAAGTAAAACATCACAAGGATTGAATGATACGCTTCCGTCTTTGTTGTTCCCCACAAATCCATGGTTGACCACTTCTTTGGTGGGCTAAATCCTAGCCTACAGAAAGCATTAGCGATCCGTGACTTTGAAAGCTATGATGAAATTGTTTGACGTGCCCTCAAGGTTGAAATGGAGATCGGGCAATCATAGGGGTATCATGGGGACAAGAAGTGTAAGGTAGACTTCAATGATGGTGGTTCAATGGATAAATCCAACGGTGCTAAGAAGATCCAACACCCCACTTTCCAAAAGTGTGGAAAGAAGAATAGTGGAAATTTCCTCAAGGGGATGAGGAAATGCTTTAGGTGTGCAAGAGAAGGGAACCTAGCTGTTAACTATTGGCAAGAAAGACCTGCGGCTGTGAAAGAGGAGAGGAATGATCCATTCAAACCTCAATGCATTGTTCATTGCTACAACTACAAAGAACCTGGGCACTTTTCAAATCAGTGCCCTAAACCAAGTGTTTTCAGAGGCAACCAACAACCTCCAAGGAAGAAAAGAAGAGCTTTTTCCATCACTTCTGTCGAAGAGAACCCCGAAAACAAAGTGGTGACATGTACGCTAGTTATTCATTCAATAATAGTGAACATACTTTTGGATTAATGTTCTACGCATTATTTTATATCTCGAAAGTTTAGTAGAACAATCCCAACACCACCACAAATCATGGAAGTGAAGATGTCGGTGAGTACGTAAAATGAGGCAATCATTGCATCCCATGAATATAAGTCCTCCCCTATTATAATCTGTGGACTTAATTTCCTGGTGAACCTTTTCATTCTACCTATGGTGGAATTTTATGAAATTATTTGAATGGATTGGCTTTCTTTATATAGCTCCAACATAAATTGTCGGGAGTGGTAAATCACACTCCATATGGAGAATCGACCCCCGATTCTTTACAAGTGTAAGGAGGAAGATGAATATACTTTATATCCATCATCTCAAGAATGAATATTACTACCCTATGAGCACACATATCTGGCTCAGATGATTGAGTCCAAGGAATAAACCATCCTTGATGAAATTCTTATTGTGAGGGAATTCACTGAAGTGTTTCCTAAGAAACTGTCTGGTCTTCCTCCTAGAAGATTTTTTGAATTCTTAATTGAACTTATACCAAGGAAGCTACCAATATCTAATACTCCATATAGAATGGCTGTCATGGAGCTTAAAGAGCTGAATAAACAACTACAGGAGAATTTGGATAAAGGGTTTGTACGGCCAAGTACTTCACCGTGGGGTGCACCAGTCCTCTTCATCAAGAAAAAGGATGGGTCAATATGGATTTTAATAGATTATCGTAAACTTAAAAAATCATTATAAAGAACAAGTATCCTATACCATGGATTGATGACTTGTTCGATCAGCTGCTTGGAGCACAATACTTCTCCAAGGTAGATTTGCGATCGGGGTATTATCAAGTAAGGGTGAAGAAGGAAGATGTCCCCAAGACTGCTTTTTGTACAAGATACGGTCATTATTAATTCATAGTAAATCCTTTAGAACTCACTAATGCTCCATCAATATTCATGGACTTGATGAATAGAGTCTTTAGATATTACCTAAATGAATTTGTGGTAGTCTTTATAGAAGATATTCTAATGTACTCCAAAACCAAGGAGGATCATGAGGAGAATTTAAGAACTGTACTAGATACATTGTGCAAGGAGAAGCTCTATGAAAAGTACTTCAAGTGTGAGTTCTGGTTGAAGGAGGTCTCATTCTTAGGCCATATCATCAAAAGCAATGGGATATCTGTGGATCCCTCAAAAACTGATGCAATTGAGGGATGGCTGAGGCCAACATCGGTAATGGATATTCGTAGATTGTTGGGGTTAGTTGGATATTATAGACGATTTTTGAGAAATTTCTCACAATTTTCCAACACTCTTACCCAGCTAACTCTAAATGGAGTAAAGTTTTCTTGTAGTGATGAATGCGAAAAAAGATTCAAGGAGTTGAAAAATAGGCTTATCACTGTGCCTGTCCTCACTTTACCCACAAGTGGGGAAATTTTTTTGGTATTCAGTGATGCTTCGAAGAAGGGCTTAGGCTGTGTGCTGATGCAGAATAATAAAGTGATATCCTATGCCTCAAGGAAGTTAAAAATCCATGAGTGAAACTATCCAAAGCATGATCTGGAGTTGGTGGCGGTGATCTTTGCCTTGAAAATATGGCGGCATTATCTCTATGGGGAGAAATGTGAGATATATACTGACCACAAGAGTATTAAATATATATTCACACAGAAAGAGCTTAATATGCACCAGAGAAGAAGGATAGATCTCATCAAGGATTATGACTATTCAATACATTACAACCCTAGGAAAGCGAACAAGGTGGCAGATGCCCTATGTAGGAAGGACCCATCGATTCTATCAATGATGATAATTGGGAAGGATCCAATCTTCTTAGACTTGATGAAATGGACATGCGAATCATAAAGAAGGGAACATCATGAATCCTTTCACAAATGATTTCTCAACCATCTCTTTTGGAAAGGATAAAGGAAGCTAAAAAGGAAGATGTGGGAATTCAAGAAAAAGTAGATGCTATCGAAAAAGGGAAATCCACGGAGTTTAATGTTAATGAAGAAGGAATTGTGAGATTTGCGAGAAGACTATGTGTTCCATCAAGTCCGGAGCTGAAAACAAATCTTTTGGATGATGCACATAGTTCAAATTTCTCTATTCACCCATGGACCACAAAGATGTATCGAGATCTCTGAGAAAACTTTTGGTGGGATAATATGAAAAAGTAGATCGCAGAATATACATCAATGTTCCTAATGTGCCATCAAGTGAAGGTTGAGAGGCATAAGTCTAAGGGGAGGATGCAACCATTTCCCATACCAGAATAGAAATGGGAGAACATCACCATGGAATTTGTCACCAGACTTCCAAGGACATCTAAAGGAAACAATGCAATCTGGGTTGTTGTGGATCGTCTTACAAAAACTGCACACTTCATTGCTATTAGGGAGGATATCTCATTGGATCAACTGGAACAGATATATATCAGGGAAGTGGTAAGGCTGCATGGAGTGCCACTATCTATTGTGTCTGACCGAGATCCAAGATTAACCTCTATGTTTTGGAAGATTCTTCAACATGCTCTGAATACTGAACTGAACATCAGTATGTCCTATCCTCCTCAAACTGATGGCCAATCCGAGCGGACTATCCAAACACTTGAGGACATGTTGAGAGCATGCTCAATAGACTTTAAAGGAGGATGGGATCAAAATATTCCTCTAGTTGAGTTCTCTTATAATAATAGTTTCCACTCGATCATCCAAATGGAACCATATGAATCCCTTTATGGGAAAAGGTGCAGAACACCGGCGTGTTGGGATGAGGTCGGTGAACGTAAGATGCTTGGACCGGAAATGGTCGAGGAAATGGTGGAGAAGGTGAAAGCCATTCAGCATCATATCAAGATAGCCTAGAGTTGAAAGAAGAGTTATGCAGATAATTGTCGATGACACCTTGAGTTTAATGTTGGAGAAATGGGTTTTCTATGCATATCTCTGTGGAAGAAGGTCAAGAGGTTTGGAATTAAAGGGAAGATAAGTCCAAGGTAGATTGTCTCCTTCGAGATTCTTGATTGTGTCGGGGCTATGGCTTATCGACTAGCACTTCCACCTACCATGGCCAATGTACATGATGTCTTCCATGTATCCCTCTTAAGGAAGTACATACCAAACCCTTCACATGAACTCTCTTCTGAGGTGGTACAGTTGAAGGATAATCTTTCTTATGAGGAGAAACCAGGGAAGATGTTAGATCCTTGAGAAAAAAGTTCTACGAAATAAGACAATGCCCCTTATCAAGGTGTTGTGGCGAAACCACATTTTTGAAAAAGCGACTTGGGAATCATAGGAAATAATGAAGCTGAGTTACCCACATCTGTTTTAGTGTGGGAAAAAGGAAATTTCGAGGGAGAAATTTCTTAAGGGGGTAATATTGTAACGAAATAAAGTTTTACTAAAGGAAATTACTCTTCATCTAATTAAATATCTCCTTATGTAAAAATTTTATATAAAATGTCAACTTCTTTGTTTTTATGTTAAGAATTGCGAACGTTACTTTTATAGCCATTGAACCGTGATCACATGATTAGTATAAATATAAGGCTTTAACAAGACCAACTTACTCAAACAAAAGAAGCGATGACCTCATCCAGTAGAATTTCTCCATATGAAGCCCATTTTTCAGAGTTCGAAAATGAGATGGCATCCTTGGACTTCGCTCTTGACCAATCCCAAGCTGAACTTCATCGTGTCATGCTCGAACGGGACCATCTATGGGAAAAGTGGAAGTTGATAGAGATTACCACTCAAATGATGCTATCTGAGCCACCCTAAGAGTCTGTCACCATCGCACACCTTACCCTTAGGTCATATGAGAATTTTTTAAGGGGTTATGTAACAAATCTCTAGTACTATGTTGATGTACATTATTTTTTTATAAAATAATTAATATATTTTCTTGTCATTATTGATACATTGTAAATAGTTTTCAAAGTGAAAATAGTGTTTTTTAGTTATTATTTAATTAAGAATTATATTTTATTAAAATAATGGATTTTTGAATTAAATAATATTTTAATAAAATATTATTATTATTATTATTAAATTAATTTTATTGTATACAAATTATCATATAATTTTATGAATGCAATTGTAATTTTTATTAAGGTTTGAAATCAATTTTTATCACAACCCCTGATTATTCGATAAATGTAGGTATTTATTTTAAAAGTAAAAATTATCATATTTAGAAAATTATTTATATAAAATGAATTTTATTTCTGGAATCAGGATGTTGAAATTATCTAATGGTGAATTTTTCATAATTTTCCGAGACAGTCAATTTTTTGGGTAAAAATTAAATACTGTTTAAATATATAATGTGTTTTATGACATCATAATGACCCAATAGTGATTTAATAAAATACTATAAGCTTTATTTTCGGCCAATATATGTTTTAGAATTAAAATAATGTTATTTTTGGTTTGTTTGACTTACTTTTCAAAGCATTAATGGACCCTTCAATACTTATTAAACACCTTGTATTTTTAAATTGTTTTCCATGGGAGTGTGACTCACCTCCACATAATAAACCCTATTATTTTAAGAATTTAGGACTTTGGACTTATAAAATATTGTTTTTCTCTTCCATTTTCAAAAACCGTGGGAAAATACCGTTGGATGGTTTGTGGTTTGGACTAATTTAATATAAGGGGTCCCAAACCTAAATAATAATGAATTCCCTTACCTTTCCTATATAAACCCACCCAAGATACCACTTCCTCCTCACTAAAATACTTTGGAGTTCTTCCAACCTCTGAACTACTCTCTATATAATCCTCTCAAGGTGCCCCAATCTCCCAAGAAGCCTCTCTCAGGACTTTGGAAGCACAGTTCCAAGTAAGGTTTTTTTCTTCCTTTCTCATTTTTGTCCAATTTTCTTTAAGTTGTTTTTAACTTTTAATTTCAAATATGAATTTTGGGGTATTGTTTCACACCTCCCTCATACGTCCCTCTTTATGTTTGAATGATAGGATACCCATTTCTCTCTCATTAAATTCCTCCAATGTAAACTCGTTACTATGCCGAAATTCCGAAAGGAACTTCTCCCTCCTCATTTACATTCAAGAAATACTTTTGTATCTTGAACCTAAATTCCATTGCAATTGTTGGAACATGTATCTATATTACCTCCATACTATCCATTACATATAAATATGATGAGTAACCCGTTTATCTCGCATCAACCTTCTTTATGAATTCTAACGTCACACTGTTACACTGCCGAAATCGCACCGATTTTCTAAGCCAATGCCATTGTGTAGTGAATACCATGCCCATTTCACCATCAAGGGTATTCACCTTTATGCACATTTACTTATTGATTATAAACTTTCATGTATTAATTCCACATTTTGTAATCGTGTAATAAATTAATATGATTTATGAATCCATTTTTTATGATCCATGTGGCACACTTATGCATGGAATGAAATGTTTAGGAAGGGTGTGCCCTTATAGCGCTTCAATGCATTAGGTAAAGTATAGTATCATGATACATCATGTGCAATGAGTGTTGACTCAAGCTAATTTAGGTGCACCGAGGGTTTACTCGTGCTTCATGTGCAATAAGGATTTACTAATCATTTATGTGCAATGAGCCTTAGCTCATGCAAATTCCATGTTAAGTGTGGTTGCCACATTTCCATGTTATGATTATCTTGCTCTATCATGCCTTTATGTTCATGTTTCTCTTGGTATCTATTGATATACTTGTTGTCTAACATGTATGGTACTCCTCATGTATTCCATGTTTATTCCCTTACTGGGCTTTATAGCTCACCCCTTTTCTTATGCAAGTCCTCAGGTTATACCATGCAATGCTAAGTATGAGGGAATGTAGTGGTCATGTAAAGGATTTTTTCAATAAAGATATTGTATTTCATGTTTTAATTTGTTATGTAATGATCCTAAGCCCCAAAGACACTAGACTTCTCTATCTTCCATTTTGTATCAAGTGAATAGTTTGTGTAATAAATCATGTTTAAGGTTGTATTAAAAGAAGGTTTGTCATAATTATACATTAATTTTTAGCCTATCTATTGAAACATTCATTATTTCTAATAATTTCCTACAAAAAATCAATCTCAAAAAGACCCATGTTAAATACCACATAATAAAACAATTTATTATCTTTTGGAGTAGATAATTTATAATTCACATTAAAAAACGGAAGAAATCATGTCATGAGATGGATTAGAAACTTGTAAATACATTAAAATTGATATAAAGAATGATGAATATATTTCATGGACTGTATTTTACAAAATGGGAATGAATGAATATGATAATTTCTAATAATGTGGATAAAAGAGATCAATATTGAGGGAGGTGATTTTATATAGGAATCTTGATAAAATAATTTTTTAAAATATTAAAAATCCATCACCTATAATGACATATTTTATTTTTTATTAGAATATTATATAATCTCATGGGAGTGAAAGGGTTATGTGAGTTAATGTGGAAAAACAAAAAGTTATCAAATTTATATCATTTAATTTGTTGAATATAATCTCAAACATTTCACATCTAATGGGACTTTATAAAAAAATAGTGTTTTGACTAATTTGGTATTATATATGAAACCCCATTAAATTGTTATTTTTTGTTATTTCATGTGATTTCGTGAGAAAAATGTAATTTTAAGGTTAAATTGAATTGTATAGTTAAAATTAATGTCAATAATGTGTATACTTGAAAATTATTAATTTTTATATTATCACTAATATATAAGAAAAAAATTCTAGAGGTGTTGTGAAGTTTCATTATGTGAGATGTGATGTGAATTTATGTGATATATTATGGGAGATGACTTAGCTATGATGGATCAACCAATTCATTGTGACTAATTCATGATGTGGTTGAATTGACCATAATAGTATGACCAGCTAATACTGACCCATTATGGAAAGGATCTTATTAATGATTCCCTAAAGATGATGTTATGAAAATAAAAAAAGGTAGGAGTATATAAGATATGGATTTTAGACCCATCTATTCTGAATAATTTTTTATATTCATTTCATGCTCTTTTAAATAGGATTTCATTATTCCCCTTTGATCTTTGATAATTTCTAATGGGAAACAATTACAGTACTGTATTAACCAAAATGGTGATAGATATATTCATTTCATATACTCTAGATTTAATTTAATTTATTTTTATTTTCTTTTATTATGTAGTTTTAGTGGGTTGAGTTGATTGGGTATTGGTGGTTGGCTTGTTGTTATTAATTACATCCACTGCTCTTCTTAAGGAATTTTTTTAATCATCATTCTCACTGCCAAGTTCAATATACATACAAATTAATGGAGATATTACAGTATGTATTTGGTACATGAATTTGGGAACATAAATAGAAAATCATGACAAGAGTAATAATTTTTTAGATCACTTCTACTTGTTAAGAGTTTCTTTTGTAGTGAGGGACAATGTATTGTTGATCTACAAGAAGATTTATTGGTTGATTCACCATTAATAAGGAAAATGAGGACTGATACACTATTATTATAGTGTATTTTATATTAATTATCAAATACATATAAGGGATGATGATTTATTATAATGGTTTATCTCACTAGGAAATACTGATAATAAGAGAATTTTATATTTGGGAAATGTTGTGATAAAGTGGTAAGACATATAAGGATTAACAATTGTTCATTTTTTATTAATGTTGTATTTTATTAAAATATTATTTCAATTACACACAAAAATCAGTCAGTTTTCATTATTTACAGTGTTAATAAAGAATAATGAATGTTAATTAAGTGACCTAACAATATTGGATATTGTTTTTATTGTACATCTTTGAGAAAAAACATTATTCTGTAACAATGATTATTTAATAGAAAATCATAAATATCATTTCATAAGGATCATTTTATAGGTCCTATATCACATACTAAACTAAATTGGTTTCTGAAACCTAATATGGAGTAAAATTTAAATGGTACTTGATCCTTGATATCTTCCACCTCTATATAAAGGCTTTGTAATAAAATAATTCAACAATTAATATTTTTTGGGGATTAGGTATCCACACAACCAATATAACACTCAATCAAACACATATCTATGGAGACCATGAACATTAAATCATATGAATATATACGTTTACCAAGAATACATAAAGAAATAATATAAATAAATTCCTAAAAATATATGTACCCATAATAACAATAACCTATAATACCATCGACACCAAAACATCCAGTAGTCCTCACTAGACGACAATAACAACTCTATCAAATTCAACTATGTATCACCTTTTGAATACTTCAAATTGGGACAACATCATTTTCATGTTCAGTAAGATTCACATTTTTCTGTTGAGTATAACAATTTGGTATAATTTTCTTAATTAATCACCATGCACCCCAACCATTTTTTAAAAAAAAGATTTTCATTTTCCTTTTATGAAAACATACCCAAAAGATGAAAATTAATATGATTAAATCGTTTTATATCAACATCAATCAAAAAAATATTTTTATAAAATACCAAAACAAAAATCCAAAACACCATAAATTATAACTAAAATTAGTAACACATGTTTCCATATCAATCTCATGTTATAATCATTAGGTTGCCTAATCAAAAGGTCATCCTAAACATTTAAAAAAATGGAATCCCCAAAACATACTCATTCCCTAAAAAAATTAATTTCATCCATCCAAAAATTATTATCAATAAGAAATTAGGGGAATTAATTATAAAATATTTAGCAATAAACAATAAAAAAGTCACAAACAATAATTTCTGAGATTCATAATTTTTTTAAAACACTCAAACTCTTTCAAAATATTCATTTTTATTCACTGAATTTCACTCATGACAAAATAAATAATAATCATGTGTGAATCCAATATTAAAAAAACATTACAAACCTACATAAATGATTTTTTAATATCTATATTAGTTGAAAAAAATATAACTTAATAACAAGTATGAGAATCCACCTACGTCAATCATTACAAAATGATCTAAAATTTATATTCCATTAATATATTTGTAATTATAGATCCCCAAAATTTAATATTTAATCAATGCCCATGAAATCCTACATAAATAATAACAAATAACCATATTTCATTCATTAATTTTAATTGAAACCCTCATCCAATTACATGAAATCCCCACATCATAAATCTTTTAGCCTTCCTAATAAAAATTTATAACATATAGTTGGGTTCTATCATTCCTAAATGAAACCTCCTAACAAATATTTATTGATCTATCCACCAATAGTATAGGAAGAATAAATAATGATGATAAGTTGAGAATATGTACTCAACTGGGATCAATGGGAGATGAATAGTAAAACATTACCCAAACCCTTAAAAATCCCTCGGGATGGGCCTCTCTTGAACAAGGGAAAAATGAGGCAGATGGGGTAGTTTTTAGAAAATAAATACCATACCCTTTTAAAAGATTTATGAAATTACAAAATACTTCTCAGACCATGAGTGGAGTCATTCAATTCCAATTAACTAAAAAACCAATAGGTATAATCTCTCATACTATGTACTTTTTTTTGGATTCTCAATTAACATCCAACTACTTCCCCTTACCTTTCAACAATTTCCATTAATACTAAAGAAAATGTTTTAATATATAAACACCTTCTCATAATAGTTTAACACAAAAAAACATGATTCATTATCTTTTCTACAAAAAAACAACTTAACACTCCACCATTAATAAAAAAAATTCATCCATTAAAAAATATGGACATGTCAATCCAAATAATGTCCACATAAATGAATTAGAAAAAAACTCCACCCACCAAAAGGATTTTTACCCATGAAAAGCTTGTGTGATAGATTATATAACTATCCCCATAATTTGGGGGAAATGGATTTATATGTATACATCACTATAAAAGTTCATTATTTTCTAATAACATATTTTTGATGGAGTATAACTACAACCTTGTTGTTATAAACATATAAATAAAACAATTCACACTTACTAAAATTCCATGGTGTTAACATATTATACACACCTCAATACATATCATTATATTCTCAACTCTATGTATCTAATGGAAAAAAAACCCCACCAAAATGTGATGTACAACCCATAATTAGACTCTAATCAAGGAATATTTTATATATGAGCTTCCTAAATAAAACAATAGGTTCCCCATTTAGGATATTACTCCACATGAAAACCATTAACCTCAAATCCCTAGAGTCATCCCAACTCATTTTTTAAAACCCAACACAATGATCAAATAAATCCTAGACTCTCTCTATATCATCAATTAAAAAAAATTAAACCATTTTTTACAAAAAAAACTATATATATTTTAAAATAACTACAAACATCACTCTACAGGGTGACTAATTTTAAAAATATATAATTGAAAATTTCAATGAATGTTTTTTGTATCAAAATTCACAACTTAATGATATTTTTTTCATCGGATCAATCTCAAGTCAGCTATTATAATCATAACAAAATATTCTACCACAAAATATAGACAGTTATTGAAAGAAACTCAGTAGTCACCCAAATGACCAACAAGTCATATGCTAAATCAAATGACCTTATATTAAGAATAGAATAATAAAATTGAAACCCAAATCACACATAAAAGGAATTTTATTTACCCCAAAGCTCAAAATTCACCCTATATTTAATATTCTTTCAAAACAAAAACTAGTAACTAGTAAATGGATCATATCTTCCCCAAACAAAAACTACGTGTCATAAATCCTTCGATTTGATAATATAATGGTAATTGATAGTATTATGTTTTAAAATTCCTTATAATAACCTTGTATTTCTATTCCACCAATGAATCCCAATTTTTTTTGTACACATGATAGTCCATATACAAGTCATGAAACCAATACACATTCATAAAAAATTCTACTAACAATCTTAAATCATTATACAAAGTCAATCTTTCATGATTTTAAGAATAAATAGTTCATTTTGAAATGTATCATTATACTTACACACAAATAATATGGTACAAACACTTTTTCAATGTTTAATAAAATAAAAACTTTTAGTATGATGAGAATAAACTATCCTACGACTAAAAAATAACACCCAAAGTAATGGTAATAAACCAATAAATTAATAACAATAAATTCTAGTAAAATAAAAAAACAAAAATTTTAAAAGTTATAGTTATTCCATTAATTAATTGAAAGTTTAAATAAAATATAATTAAATCCTTCCATAAATGGGTATATAATATATAATTTTATTCCATAACCAATATAAAAATAAAAACCCAGGATAAAAAACAATTTTTTTCATTCAGTGTTCCATGAAAATCAACCATGTCAATATCCATTTTAGAATACTTTTTTCCAAAATAGATTTTTTTTCTAAAACATATTTAGAGTAATAATAAGGCTTCTTGCATATATTAAAATTAATTTTTTATTTTTCTATACAGGTTTAAAATCATTTATAATTTCCGATTTTGGAAAATATATATTTTGGAAAATATATATTTTGGAAAACATTTTATGATAAAATCCATCCACTTCATGGGTTTTGAAAAACCCATTGTTTAATGTAGTGAATCATCAACCCATTTATATTGATTTCATTGTCCCCTTAAAATAATGAAAAAAATTAATATTATTTTAAACTTAACTTATGTAATCAAATAGTTTACACAACATATAATTGCATATAAAATGAATGATCTCAAATTCCTGACTTCATACTATATGTTTCGTAAAATCCCCATGTAAAATATTTATTTGTCCCCGCAAAAATCCACTTTCTATTAAAAATTAATATTTAATAGAGATATATTTTTAAAGAAACCGTATTTACTCCACAATTATTGAATCAAATAGAAAAACATCATAAAAATTTCTCATTTCCCCAATAATTGACAAATATCAAAAACCCTAACAATCAACATTATTGTTCTCAAAATACCAAGTGTCATTGAAGTCTAATAAAAAATTATTAATAATAAAAATAATTCCAAATAAATTATTTACATTTATCAAAATTGTGTTAAACTATAAAAATGTAATGAAATTCCTCTTAAAAAAATTTGGTTTAATGATTATTTTAAAATTGTAATTTTTTTAGAAACAAGCACTATCATTAAAAATTTAAAACATAATTTCTTATTTTTTTTAATCAAAGGGGAACCTCTAATTAAAAGTATTATTTTAACAAATAACTATTTTTGGATTTAATTATTTAACAACGTAAAATCCAATATATTTGTTTTATAAATAATAATAAAAAGAATAAGTATGTATGAGATAATATATCAAATAGACCATACATATCACAAAAAGTAAAACTTTATATAAGGGTGTTAGATGAGATATATTGTTTTGGTTCATCAATAAATCTCCCCTAACCCATAAAGGGTGGTTGAAGAAAATTTCAAATCACTTTCAACAACAAAACATATATTCTTTAAAATATTCAACATAGTGGGTTATGACTATTTGAAGAGTGGGTCGATTTTGGATTGGATATATTTATAATAACTACAACAAATACATATAATTTTTAACACATATAAATAAATATTTTCTCAACTGTAATAATTATTTCAAATATCGTAATATAAATGTAATAATTATTTACAATCTCATATTCATCGCCAACAATTCAAAATTTGAATATCATGGACGCTAAAAATTTGTTTTTCTTGAATAAATTATATACAAAAGGTATAAATTAGTTCTCTAAGGAACACATATATTTATAGATAGTGGGTTGGTTCTACCAAACTAAAAAATAATAACCATACCACATAATATGACTTAACTGAAATAAAATAATTGACCCAACATATCTGATTTTATTTTACAATTTTTTAATTTTTTTTGGGTTATATTTGTTTTTGGAATTTTTTTTGTTTTCATGACTTTTTGAATCCCTTACCTCTAATATTTAAACACATATTTAATCTAAAAATAAACTATTTTTATATAACAAAGTAATTTTTTTTTGTTTTTTCAAAAGATCTAAAGTCTATCACATTTTATCAAATTCTAAAATCAATCACAAAGACTCAAAACTAGTTATCAATATAACCTAATTTGACATATGTTATGATATAAATTATACTAAACTAGAAATGTTGAAAACAAACATAACATATTTCAACAGTACTAAGTACCTCTTCAAATCCATGAACATACCAAAACATCTGTTTCCCAGAATTATAATAGCATAACAACAATTAATATCAAATAGAAAATCCATTGTTAAAAAAATTATAGCATAAAATGATTGCATATTCCCTTTACCTGATATCATGTCTATTCATGTTTGATGAAAATCTACAAGAACAAAAAACCAAACATATTCCACGAGATAACTTTTATGATACTTCATGATGAATTAAATGAAAAGTGTGTCTAATTCTATTGTGGCCACACCACCTCACCTAGGAAAACCACATTAGAGTGACTCATTATAAGGGAACCAAAATTCACCTTCTCAAACATCATTGGTAACATAGAGATCTCATTAAAAAGGTTGATCATATATTTATAGGCTACTAATTGAGTTCCAAAACATCCTATATACACATTTCCTAGACCCTTAATGAATCAAAATGATACCACTTGTAACATAATCCATGAGGACATCTTTTCAAACATAACTATACAATAATTGAAAATATTATTCTACCCTTAGTGTTGTAGCCTAATTTCTAAATTTTAAATATTTAATGCCACAAATAAAATTATGTAATTGGATGTTCTTAATTAATGAAGACCAAACAACACTCAACTAGAGAGAAAAATGTATAATCTATATAAAAAAATATAAAAAAATATTTTCATACAAAAAATACATATAATAAATACAAAAAATCCCATATAACAACATATTGAAAATACTATTAACTCAAAATACCACTAATTATATTACATCCCCCAGTCCCCTCTATCAAAACACCTCTAATTCATCAAAATAAATAATACAACACCATCAAAAAAATCAAATAAACTCAACATCATTTTCATTTCCATCATTATATAGACTAATGGAGTGAGTAAAAAAATGGTATGATTTCCCCCATTGACATAAAATGACATGACCCATCCCCTTGGGCATGTTCCGTGACTACCCCAAGCCCACCTTCTATAGGTTAGGGTTTGACGACTAGCACAGGAAAGGCATATCCCCAAAACGGGGAGACATTTCCTTTTATCCTATACACACATGCAGTCCCAGAACACATCAAGGAGCAACCACGAAGTAAACTACTATAGTAAAAGTGTTCTGAATGTGAAGGTTCCAAAATACAATCCCAATGAAAAAGTACAAGTACAACATAAAAGTTTAAATTTCAACTGAATATAGGAAACCAACTCCAGGATTGACCACAGAGGATCTTACATGAGGGGTAGATATAGCCCACGATCAGTAGTCTATGTGTAATGTCATGACAAATGGTCAACCTCCATGCACTGTCCAGTCCTAGCTCTCTCAGCCTCATTAACTATTGTTCGTCTTCTACACAAGACACAAAAAGGTACAGGTGAATCCTGTGCAGGGGTGTGTATAACAATACTCAGTAGGTACCAAGAGACCCGCGTTGGTCTCCCTGAGTTCTACAAAGGAAAACACACAAAGAAATACCTTCATCTCAAGAACAAAGTGATAGACTTCAACTCTACATAGGTATATACCCATACATATACCTAAGTTATCAAGATATACTCATCTCAAACATGAGGGAATAATACCACAAAGGTAACACCACGAAGGTAGAAATACCACACAAGTAACACCACAAAGTTAGAAGGACCACATAGGTAACACCATAAAGATAACACCATGAAGGTAACCTGATGAAGGTAACACCCTGAAGATAGAAATACCACATTCGTAACACCACAATGAAATAAGTAACACACAGGTAACACCACGAAGATAAAGACTAATCACACGCAAGGTATAACTTAAACATAGAAGTACAGATGATTAGTCTTAAGGCTAGATCATCTAATTTTATTAAGAAACACTGCTGAGGACCCACCAGGATCGATAAGTACTATCCCACACTGACCCACATAGGATCTAACCCACACAGGATCGGTATGCACTGAACCATAGAAGATTTATAAGCTCTGACCCACATAGGATCTGATTGAATCTGACTCACATAGGATCGATAGATGTTGACCCAGAGAGGATAGATGTTCTTTCTTCACGTTACAGACTACCACAGAATTCCTCTCCCCCGGTACGCTTGAGTTCCATCGAATCTTCCCCTCGATATATTTGTCGTACCTCAACTGCCACTAAACTACACAAAGGAGTAACATAAAGGACCGCCATGTTGTAAGGGTTCAAACGTGAAATACGGTGCATCAATCGGATGCACAACCTTTGAGTTATATACATTTTAGTTACAAGGGCCCGGTTGGATCTGGGTTTGATTCAACCCAACCATAGTCCAACATTAACCAAAAAACATGTGGAGTATACCAAAGAACCATCTTGATCATAGGATCCCATCTCCACAGATAGTTCATCAAACGGACGTCCGATTATCAAGGAACGACCTTTATATGTTTCTGGGTCTGATTGGGCCGAAGTCCAGTCTAATACGGTTGGACTGACCGGACTCAACTCGGCCCGGGTCTGACTCGGCTGGGCTAGGCCATGTTGGGCTTATCCCACAATGGATCGCAGCTTGACCCGCAAAGGTGGGTGTGGCCCGAACCTGAAGGGGGTGGCCCGCTGGGCTCACAAAACATGGTCCGCTGGCCTGTGCGTCCCGACTCACAGCAAAGCACGGCCCACTAGGTGGGGTCTACGTGAGCTGTCATAGGAGGGGAGCCCCCCACCCATTTAGAACTCCATGATTAAGTGCCTAAGGGAATTTCTGTGTCATCTCCAGACCTGTTGCAGGTTACGCCGCTGCGGAATTAGTGTTGCAGCTCCTCTGGAGTTGTACTGGTTGTCCCGCCCTCCGCTTCTGCATCCGGCCGGTGTGTCGGCCACCTCTTATGACCTCCATGGATAATGAGCCATTGTTGCTTCCTCTAGTGGCATGGGTGAACTGATTCTTCCCTCATGGCACATAGGTACCGACCTCTACCTTAGTCCCCCCCAACAACGGTGGCAGGTACTGCCGTGCCGGCAGCCATCCTCGGGTCACATGGTAAACTCTGGTGGTCCATTTTTCCTTCTAAATGCATCTTTGAACCTCCTAGGACATCACCTTTGATTCTATCCCATCAATATTGGGTTTCTAACCACCTGAATATTCTCCTGTGAAAAATTCCTAAAATTCCATCATGGGAGAATGGACGAGGCCTTGTTCATTTGGCTCGCACCCCCCACATTAGGTTGATAACAAGAGGGTATGATGGTTTCAAATCACTCATGAAAAAAATAATGATTAATTCCTACCTCAAGAATTCTGGAGAAACACCCAAATTTGAGGAAGTGGGTTAGTGTTCACCACCCCCTGCAACGTGCCTTCAATGACGCCGCTCGATCATCCTTCATCGGTTTGTAGTTCAGTGTCACCCATCACCTCCCTCTAGAACCACCTTCGTCCTCCAAGGGATTAGTATCTCAGTACTTTTTTAGCACCAAGTTTCTTGGTGAAGCATTGGTGATACCTCTCCCCATGCTCCATATAAATAGGAGAGGGCGAGGGTGTCTAACACTCATGGGATTTATGATGGTTCATTAATTAAGAACCTTCTTCATTCCCAACTATGATGATACTTAGGATTGAAGGGTCAATACATTTAATGGATTGACACATCACTATTCCATCATTTATGCATATTCGTTGGATGAAAAGAATGAAATAAATCAAATAAAAAACTTATTTTATTTATTATTTAAAAAAATTCCCAAAATCATACTTTTTCTCCAGTCCAATTACCGTCTAAGTGAAGTCTTCATTTAGAAAATATCGGTACTGCAGATTCAATGATGCCCGTGAATTTTTATTCCAACCACCGGTTCAAAACTCAGAAAAGGCTTCTCACATGTTTATTGAATGTGCCTTTCAAAAAATGTTCAGAAATTTATTCTACAGTCACCGAGCCTCGGAATCATGAGACTTCAATTTTCATAGACTCGTAATAATTCTATATAATTTAGAAAATATTACATTGAAAATCTTTGTATTTACATTCTCTTCACCTTAGTGATTTTCTTCCCCAAAATCCGCAACATAGAATAAGAAAAAAAATAGGGGTACTGAGCATGAATCAGATCCTCCCACTTGCAAGTTCTCTCATGAAGTATCTCATGCTTCCAGTGAATGTGCACCAGAGGTATCAACTGCCCACAAAGAACTTGCTCCTGTTGATCCTCGTAATATATTAAAACCTCTGTAAATGTCACCCAGTCATCAAAGTCCAACTTGTCGTGGTCGATGACGTGAGATGGGTCATGCATGTATCTCTTTAGCAAGGATATGTGGAAGACATTGTTAACCCACTCTAACTGCGGTGGATCTGCCAATAAGTATTCCACCTCGCTTATCCACGAAAGTATCAGAAATGATCTGATATACCTCGTTGATAATGTAATTCCTCATCCAAATCTATGTAAACCTCATCGAGGTGAGACTCGTAAAAAGGAATGGTCTCCCTCCTCGAACACCAATGGTCTCTGCCTCTTATTATCATAACATTTATGTCTCATTTATGTATTTTTCATTCACTCATGGATGATCTGCACCTTCATAGTGGTAGATCATTCCAACTTGGGACCTATAGGTGATGAATCCCATAGGATCGTCCTAAATAGAGGTGATCTACAATTTCAATCGTATATTGACTCGAGTGGTTCTATATTTATGGTGGATTGCTAACTGTTGTTTTATGCGGTCTCCACTGAGTGAAATTTATCCTCCAAACTGGGGCCAAAATATAGGATTCAAGCATGAAGCATGTTCTCAATTTTTTGTATGATCTGCTCTGTCTGACTATCACTATGAAGATGAAAGGTGGTGCTAAAACATAGCAGAGTCCCGAACGCCTCCTGTAATCCCTTCCAAAACTGGGATATGAAACGTGTGTCACAGTCTGATATGATCATCAATGGCACCCCATGAAGTCACATAATCTCTTGTATATAGAGGAATCCTAATCCCTCTACCGATCCCTGCTCTCAGATAGGTATAATGTGGGAAAACTAGGTGAGTCTGTCAACAATCACCCATATGGAATCATGTCCCCTGAATATATGTGGAATCCTATTCAAAAATTCCAAGAGATTCCATCCCACATCCACTCTAGCACCTCTAGTGGCTGTGCAAAGCCTGCTGGAATCCGATGTTCAACCATCACATGCTGACAATTGAGGAATCGAGAAACAAACTCTGCCCCTGATTTCTTTATTACTATCCAATAGTGCTGATGTTTTAGGTCCTGGTACATCATCGACACACTAGGATGTACCGCCAGAGGGGACATATGGAACTCCCTCAACACCTCCTCCTATAGCGCCACAGATACCATGGTACATCCTCTAAAGTGGATGACTTGGTCCCCACATTCACAAAATCAATCAGGTGCATGTCCTAAGGATACATGAGCACATTGAGCCTCATAGTCAATGTCCCCAAGATGTGCCTCTGTAACTCGATAAAGGAGTGGGGGAGTGACTATAATATATTAAAGGTTTGCTACTCTATCTCTATCCATGAATTATATCAACAACGCGTCTAGCTACTCTGTCTCCTCACTCCGAAACTAAAGACCAGATCGTCTTCTGAGTGCATCTGCTACCACATTCCCCTTCCCAAGAGTACAGACAATGAAAAATTCATAGTCCTAGAGGAACACTAGCCATTTATACTGTCTCAAGTTCAGGTCCTTCTAAGAGAATATATACCTAAGAGTCTTGTGATCAGAGTATTCTGTATAATGTTTTCCCATCACGTAATGTTGCCACATCTTCAAGGAAAAGTCCACTCATGCTATCTCCAGGTCATGGGTAGAATAGTTCTTCTAATGTTTTCTCAATCTTCACAAACCATAAGTTATCATTGCATGCTCCTGCATCAGGACACATCTAGGTCCGGTACCTAATGCATCGCAGTACACTACATACCCAACGCCCACTTCTGGTAGCCTCATGATGGGTGCACTCGTTAGTTTCTACCTCAGCTCTTCAAAAATTTATTGTCATCTCTTTGTACATACGAATGGTTTTCTCTTCTTATTTAATGGTGAAGAGGGATCTACAACTCTGGAAATTTTCTGCACAAATCTCTAGTTGTATCTAGCCAACCCAAGAAACTATGCACCTCTGTCACACTCCTGGGTGGCTCCCATGAAAGTACAGCCTCTATCGTTGCTAGATCCACTGCAACTCCAACCTCCGAGAAAATGTGTCATAGAAAGTGTAATTATCATATCTAGAAATGGAACACAGAGAGATTACAATAAATAGTATGCTCTCGATGTGTATCCAGAACTATCTACAAATGCTAGGCATGCTCCACCTAGGGAACTGAGTATATCAAGATGTCGTCGATGAAGACCACCACAAAGCGATCAAGGTATGGCTGGATGATCATGTTCGTGAGTACTATGAACACTACATGGGTGTTGGTCAAGCCGAATTTCATAACCAAGAACTCATAGTGGCCATAACGACATCTGAACACCGTCTTCTGCACATCCTCATCTTGTACCCAGAGTTGATGATAGCCTTATCTGAGGTCAATCATCGAAAACCAATGTGGTCCCTTCAGCTAATCGAAAAGATCGTCAATCCCTAGTAGTGGATACTTGTTCTTCAAGGTCACCTAGTTCCAGCAACGATAGTTGACATAGAGTCTCAAACTTCCATAAACCTTCTTGGAGAACAAAATAGGGGCTTCCCAAGGGGAAACTCTTGGCCATATGAACCCCTTTCTCTGAAAGTCATCCAACTATACCTATATCATATGAAGCTCTTCCGGGAGCCATATGATATGCTGGTGTAGATATCGATGTCATCCCAGCGTACATGTCGATGTAAATGTCTACCTCTCTGCGTGGAGGTAGTCCCAAAACATCATCAAGAAAGTCATTAGCATACTGGTCCACCATTATAGTATCAATCAGACTCTCAACATCTACTACTCTGAGGGTAAGGCTTTCCAACTAGTGTGTGATCAGTTTCACCCTCCTCTTGGTAAGTCCATCCTATTCTTCAAAGGTACCCTTCTCTCCGGTGAAGGAAAACCTGGTCCCATCCTCACGGACACACATCACATTGAGCCTAATATTGTCAATATGGGCATGAACTGTGGATAACCAGTCTATATCCAAGATGATGTTGTAAGTCATTGATGCTACAACTAGAAGATCCTAGACAAATCTCTTGCCTCCTAGAGTAAGCTCAAACTGCCATAACCGGTGTTTAATTGTCGAATCCCCACTCGTTAAAGTCTATAGATGTAAGGATCAAGAAAACGTCTCCACTGGAATCTATGACCTCCAAACATGGGCAGTTGCAATAAAAGAGTTACTTACACATGTGTCTATATGTACTGAAACTAAGGTGAGGTATACACATATTGTACCTCTAATAATCTTCTGAGCACCGTGGACATATGAATCATGTTCCTAGAGCTGAGCTCATCCATGTCCACCTGCTCCCTGTGGTCAGGGTGGATCACTTGGAGGTGGTGGCGGTAGAACCTTGAATCGTTACCCACCACCTGCTGCATGGCTAGCTACTCGGCCATGTACGCCTACTGCTTGCGGACCTCCTCAATCGAATCTATTCCTCTGCCTCAACATTCCCATGACCGTTAATTGGTGGTTCGTATGGTAGGGCGGGTATTCCCGTTCCATGTGAACCTACCCACTGCACGAGTAGCACTACCTGCTCCTCAGATGTCCTCCTTTGTCCTATGAGCCCCGCACCACTTACCCTATATCCTGAGGTCACCCACCAAAAGGCCTAGCTCGCATGGGCCTCTGCATCATCCATCTACTAAGTGCTAAAGATGACTCTATTACATGACATTCAGTAGTGGCTGTCGCGATTGGTAGCTTCTCAGCAAGGAAGCTCTCCACCAAATGTGCTCGTTCGGGCACCCCATCCATTGTCGTAATACAGATTGATATCATCGATGGTCTGATCTACCACCAGAGACCCTACTCAATGGTTCGGGCCTTGAAGATATCGTCTTGTACCTAGTCGGTGGAGTAGCGGGAGAGATCAATAACCTAGCTGAGTACTAGGCCACAGTCGTGCTGCCCTACTGTAAGTGCTGTAGTTCCTATATAAAGATGGAGCATCAGGTCACTGGGATGAAGTCTAACCTGAAAAGGATCATAGTCTCTACCCAGATGAGGGTCACCTAGTCATGCATATGAAGCATCAACATCCACCATCTCCCTGTATCCTCTTGAAAAAAATGGCTTCTAGGATAACCATAATGTCATTTGGTGTCCAAACAAAGAAGAAAACTTTGACTACAGCCTCCAGCCAATCCTTAGCCGCTGGTGGGTCCGTCTTGCCATGGAACCACATATCCTCTTCTACTAAAACTCATGTAACATGCTTAGTCGGCATGCATCCTCAGTTGGTAGGGCTGGTGGCAACGGCTTCTCAATGGGTAGTGGAGTTGCTGGTACACCACCCAAAGGTGCTAACGCCGTAAGAGGGACCTACACCGATGCCTCATCACATGGGGGGGCTGTCATCAAGTACTCTCTCAGGAATCCTGGATGGATGTCTACGTGGCAGCATCTTGAAAAAAGATAGGTGTTCCACGGGCAATAAGGTATACCTGGTCAAATGGTTTGTAGATATCATAAGAAAAATCTTTTCAAAACAAACGCAATATGTGTTTTCATTCACTGATTAAAAAATCATAAGTCAGGGTCCTGGTTTATGGATACGTCGATCTCCGTACCAACAATGGTGTAACGCCCCGACCCTAGTTACCCAGAGTCGGTGCATTACTACATAACATTGGCATGATCACAGGAAAGATCAAATCTCGAAAGACCTGTTGGTTTAGTAGCCTTGGAAACACTAGATATATTCATAAGTCTTACATTACATCATAAAATGAAAAACTACTACAACAACATATTGTATCCATAATCCACATTCATATCCCCACATAATATCCCTGCAGGTCATTCATAATTTACTTCTTCACTTCCTGGGAGAAAGAAAACATAGAAAAGGGGTGAGCTCAAATGCCCAGTAAGGATAACAATATAGCGGAAACTTTCATAAATAAGAATAAACATTTAAGGAAATGTATAACTAAAACAAAAGCCTTTCAAAATTGAACTTTCAACATGGTATGGAATAAATAAAATGAAATAATGCCATTTACTTATTCACATGGATATTCTACTAATCGAATAATCACATGAAAAATCAATAACCACTTTCATAATGATGGAATGCATAATGGCAGACTATCATAACCACATAGCCAAGGCCTCGTGCCAAGACTACAAATAAGATTTTGCCAAGGCCTGGTGCCAAGACACTAGTTTGTCTCATGAGACCTACCGATGCATCGAGGAGCTATAGCGGGCTCCACCCGTCACATATTAAGTCCAATGCATTCCCATATGAAAAGGTTTAAACATAACATAAACATTTGTATTAAAAATAGCATACGAAATGTCAATAATTTCACCATAAATTATGAATGCTATAAAAATAGCACATCCACAGTCAAACATATCACAAAACCTTCAATACAATATAGAAGTTTTGTATCATAATAAATCAACTTCAAATAAGCGTAAAATCCATCAAAGGATGTTGACATAGATGAAATCAATACACTTTTTGGAGAAATATCTCTTTCTATTTTTGAAATCATTTAAGAGCCATATAAAATAAAACATTTTCTTGAAAATATTCTTATAATCTTGTAAGGAAAGCTTTGAAGATTTTATAATGGCAGAAAATAACCGCACTCGCCGTATAAGTTAAAAAAACATTCTTACCTTAATTCTGTCGAAAAGGTTAAAAAGGACCTTGTTTTGAAAACGACGGAAAGATTCCTCTTATAAAAAGTCAAACAAGGGTATAAATGACTTTAACCCATATTCTTGTAAATAATAAAAATGTTTTGAAATACATTTTTAAGAAACATGGATGTGGATGATAAAGAGATCCCAGTAGATTATTACATATAAACAAACTTGGATAATGAAGAGATTGTGAAATAACCCTTACCAATTTGTAACTTAGGAAACATACAACCCATAAAATAGGTATCATATAATGAATATGTAAATACACATAAATTAGAGTGTATTGCACAAAGAATATAATTATGGGCAGTACATGCACCACACAAATGGTGATGGTGGCAATGTGGCATGAATCTCACGGGAATAAGGAGTGAGATGAAAACCCCTTACCACGTTGTAATCAACTGAGTCGTATGGAAAAAAGCTAATAACCACCAAATGATTATATAATAACATGAATATAAAGAGAATCATGATAATATATATCAAATGGAAGTACACAATACACCACATTCAATAATTTAGTGGCGAACAATGGAAATCTCACGGAATTGAAAGTGAGATAAGAAAATCCCTTACCTTGTACTTTTCCTTGGTTGGGGTTGGTTAACCTCCTCTTCTTCCGGTTCTTCCTTTTGATTTGAAAAAAGGGCTCCTTAGGTTGGCTTTCTGATCAAACTAAGGCTAGAGAAGGAGGAGTTCCTTTTTATAAGATGGGTGAGGGGAACCTTTGGAAAGGCTAGAGATATTAGTTTATAATAAATTAATATTCGGTTTCCAATGGCTCCAAAGTTTACTATTCAAAGGTTAAGGTGGGTATGGGTCGAAAACAACTCAAACAATAGAATTTAGACAGGTTTGGGTACTTATATTAACCTTATCTTCAAGTATTAACTCTAAGTTAATTAGTTTCACTTTTACAATGTCTCTTTGTATTTTTATATAATATGGTTAATAAACTTACTATATACATCCAAGAGACCCCCAAGTGGTCCATTAATGATGAAACTATCATGATATAAGTCTTTTGCCGAACATTAGATTTTTAGGAATTTAATATCAATTAATAATATAATATTTGTTTTAAGAACTCTTTTATGTCAATTTTGACACTATTCAATAGTTGATTTTTTTAAAACTCATAACAGATTGATTACTTCGAAAAAAGTAAATTAAATCAATCCTAATATATCATATTATCCTATAAAATTAGTTTAATTCATTAAAAGTTTCATATTATATTTATTTGGGTATTTATAATATCAATTAATTTTATTTTTCACTATTTTAGTAATTACTGCATCATCATTGTGTCATAAATAAAATAAATTATATAATGTCTAAAAATTATAAATAAAATATGGTTATGTAGGAAATCATTGTATATTTCTAATAAATATTTATAATCTAATATCCAACATATATAACCCTGTGTAATAATTGTTTTTCTAAAAGATATATTCTTGTGTCATTTTTGTATTCATTTTAACTTAATTAAAATAAAGTGTCCCTATCACCTACAAGTGGCACCATGGAGTCCCCAAGTCGACCCAAAGATGCCTATGGTCGAACATGTATCAACCAATAAGGCTAGGACACATTTTAAGGTAATTTATTATTATTATAATATTATTTTTTAACCCTTATTTACCAGATTTACCCTTAACCATGGTAAATAAAATATTTACCACAGTAATTATTCAAAATGTCTAAAAATAAAAGATACCTATTTACACAATTTGGACATCCTGATTCCAAATATGGAATCCATTTTTCTAAATTCAAAACACAGAAGTGGTAGAAATTAATTTAAAATTAATTCCCGCTGTCAAAACAAAAAAGCGTGTTTTTAAGAGATAATAACTATCAAATGATTGATACTTGTTTATGTTCGGTTTAATTGTAAAATTATGTCCAATGACCAACATTATATTAAATGGTAAAAATATATTCTAAATATACTTTAAAACCACTCAAATTCATAATTTATCACTATTAATTATTTTGATTAAAAAAGTTGTTTTTAATTAAAATTTAGTAATTTTCACTATTCATCAAAATATGAAAGTTATCCGAAAAGTACCAAAATTTCACCTTAGGATAAATTCTATATTCCGAATCCAGAAATGAAGTACATTTTAAAATATAAAATATATATAATTTTGAAAAGTAGGTATTACTATTCATAACGGCTAGTTTGATTGGTTGTGGTGTGTGTAAAAACTCAAGGTTGCGTACAACACACGCTACTGTATTATTCAAAGAAAGCGTACCATGGATGATTGGGATGTTTCATTTTAAATTTTTGATGTCCCCATTTAGTCAAAACGTTTAAAATATTTTATTTAAAAAGGGTTCACTATTAAAATATGATAAAAGTGCAATACTGAAAATGAATTTGTTCTTGCATTATATCTAAGAAACTCATAATATGGATTCTAAAATTATAAGGATTATTTAAAGTTTAAAATTTAGATAATACTATTCATAACCTATTTTGAATGGCTTTTATTTTGTAAGTCATGGTGTGATTGAACTCGGTGTTGCGTGTAGTGCAAGTTATTGAATTATTTTGAAGAAATAACACACTATGAAATCTTGGGGTGTTACATTCTCCCCTCCTTCAATAAATTGCGTCCTCGCAATTTGAAATTGTTCTTTGAAAATAAAAGGTTGAAAATAGAAAATATATTTGTGGGAAAACCCACATCGAAAATTGGGTTACTAAAATTTAGTCTTAATATGAGTAAAAGAGAAAAGAAAGGGTCACCACCAAATTATGATCTCGATTAGGAGAACATTGGTGGAAATTAGAGACATATAATTGGAGGAAAAACGTAAATATTTATAGGTAGTGATTGAGGTCATCAATCACAATCAAGTATAAAATTGAGGTCCTTAAATTCATCAATCTATGATGATTTGAAATACCATCGGTTCAACAAAACATAGGGTATTAGGATAACACATTTTTAGTGTTTCAAAATATCTTAGTTGAAATCCCACATTGAAAAATGAATTAATGAGGCCTCTATTTAAAATAATGGGTCGAAAGTACGAAGATTACTGAAAATAACACATACTAGGGATCCATGTATGAAAATATGGATATGGAAGAAAAATCTAACCATCAATTATCTGATGGAGAGTGGTAGAGAACATGGCTATGAAAAGTCCAACAATCCCAAAGCCATAAATTAGTGATGATTTAAGGTACCATCTAGGAAAACATTTTTGTTCTAAGTTTCTTTTCTTAATATTTTGTAATTTATTTATGAGATTTGATAAGATCATAAGGATATATACTTACTTTATAATTAGAGTTTTATCCATTAATAAATTTCTACCACAAACTCATCTTTCACTCTAAAAGATAATAGAATGTAAAAAAAATTCTATTTACACTATTCGTATAGGGTTCCAAAATAAACGAATTTATAATTCATGTACAAGATCTTTTAATAAAAACTACATTATTTAATCCAGGACATCTCGTGGGCCAGTGGTAGGTGATACACCCTTGTCGCCCTTCGGTTGCGGGTTCAAGTCTCGCAGCCTTGCCGGACGTGACGGGTTGCCGCCCGACCTCCGGGTTGTCCTTTTATGGCAATCCAAAATAATCCAAACTAGAACTATCCAAAATACTTCTGTCCAAACTCACAGTCCAACATTTATAAGGAAGGTAAACATAATATAGATCCTTTTTACCCCGTAATAGCATATGAATACCTTCATCATGTATTACCATATTCCTTATTGATTACATTCATGCTCCCTTATTCCATATAGAATGCTGGATATACATCATTAATCCAAAAATGTTTTAAACCCCAACAATGATGGAATATACAAATAATTAATCATTTCCAAGGTGGTCAAGAATATCCAATATAATTTATCCAAAACAATCACATATTATTCCAAAATCACTACCTCAGTATCAGAACTATATTATGATTTATCATTCACTCAACCATATATTTTCCAAAAATTTATCCTGCTATTGAGTAACTTTTCTTTGTTCCACACAATCTCATGTCCTTAATGAAATAGTACTGCAGTACAATCCTTATATATACTCCATAATTATTATAAAAAGTACATTGTTGATACAACACTCAATTGACATAATCAACATAAGAACTCTAATCATTCCTCTTCATCTATGGTATTATCATAACTTGATTATTATCCAATAACATCATTTGCGGCATAGTCTGATGACTGGGACATAGGTTCGCGTAGTGTCCAAACTCCTTGAAAATGAAGCATTGTACATTTAAAACCATTTTCTTACCCTTGAAGTCACGTACTTTGTGCCCTTTTCCTCCACACTTTTAACAAACTCACATTCCTTTCAGGAATGTTCTAGGGTGTTTCTTTCCACAGTTACCACATATGGGAAAATTCTTATTTTCCCTCTTCCCTTTATCCATCTTTCTCTCTTCCATCCTTTTCTTCTCTTGCTTCCCTTCAAAGCCATAGGACTCAGTAAACTCTTTAATTATCTTATCAAAACATGATATTATTTCTTCATATGATGATAATATATGGGAGACTATTTCTCTTATAAATTCTAGCTTAAGACCATGAAAGATATGATCCTTCCTTCTCTTTGGACATGTGCATTTCTGGAGTTCTCATTCCTTCTACTGGGCGCCATTTCTAAACAATGGCATACACTAGATCAGTTTATGAATCAAAATACATAATCCCATACTTATAAAACACTTAACATAAATTGAACTATTTATGGATATAATCCATAATCATAAAAATGTCTCCTTTGAGGATGTATATACTCATAAACCCTTAATAATGGTTTGTAAAGAAAATGAGAATTATCCTAAGAATATCCCCCGGGAGTGTCGTAACCAAGAGTGCAGCAAGTCCGTTGTCGTGCACCAGTTCCCGTTCGAGTCTATCTCAAAGCGGTGTTTTCGGGTTTTACCCCTAGGTACATATGTGCCAGAGCCGCCTCTACCTGCTCGTATCCAGACATTGATGTATTGCTCAGAAAACTCACAAAATCTCTACAATACCAAAATTCTAGGAAGTTCTTCTATACTAATCCTAAAAGTCCATCATAGGTCTACGTGCTCTAATCAGAGTTTATCTAAATCTATCTTCCAAGGTTTGTACTAAACTTCCTCTGATACCAAATGTAACGCCCCGACCCTAGTTACCCAGATTCGGTGCATTATTACATAACATTGGCATGATCACAAGAAAGATCAAATCTTGAAAGACCGATTGGTTTAGTAGCCTTGGAAACACTAGATATATTCATAAGTCTTACATTACATCATAAAATGAAAAACTACTACAACAACATATTGTCTCCATAATCTACACTCATATCCCCACATAATATCCCTGTAGGTCATTCATAATTTACTTCTTCACTTCCTGGGAGAAATAAAACATAGAAAAGGGGTGAGCTCAAATGCCTAGTAAGGATAACAATATAGAAGAAACTTTCATAAATAAGAATACACATTTAAGGCAATGTATAACTAAAACAAAAGCCTTTCAATCTTGAACATTCAACATGGTATGGCATAAATAAAATGAAATAATTCCATTTACTTATTCACATGGATATTCTACTAATCGAATAATCACATGAAAAATAAATAACCACTTTCATAATGATGGAATGCATAATGCCAGACTATCATAACCACATAGCCAAGGCCTCGTGCCAAGACTACAAATAAGATTTTTCCAAGGCCTTGTGCCAAGACACTAGTTTGTCTCATGAGACCTACTGATGCATCGAGGAGCTATAGCGGGCTCCACCCGTCACATATTAAGTCCAATGCATTCCCATATGAAAAGTTTTAAACATAACATAAACATTCGTATTAAAAATAGCATACGAAATGTCAATAATTTCACCATAAACTATGAATGGTATAAAAATAGCACATCCACAGTCAAACATATCACAAAAACTTCAATACAATATAGAAGTTTTGTATCATAATAAATAAACTTCAAATAAGCGTAAAATCCATCAAAGTATGTTGACATAGATGAAATCAAAACACTTTTTGGAGAAATATCTCTTTCTATTTTTGAAATCATTTAAGAGCCATATACAATAAAACATTTTCGTGAAAATATTCTTATAATCTTGTAAGGAAATCATTGAAGATTTTATAACGGTAGAAAATAACCGCACTCTCCGTATAAGTTAAAAAAAACATTCTTACCTTAATTCTGTCGAAAAGGTTAAAAAGGACCTTGTTTTGAAAACGACGGAAAGATTCCTCTTATAAAAAGTCAAACAAGGGTATAAATGACATTAATCAATATTCTTTTAAATAATAAAAATGTTTTGAAATAAATTTTGAAGAAACAAGGATGTGGATGATAAAGAGATCCCAGTAGATTATTACATATAAACAACCTCGGATAATGAAGAGATTGTGAAATAACCCTTACCAATTTGGTAACTTGTGAAACATACAACCCATAAAAGAGGTATCATACAATGAATATGTAAATACACATAAATTAGAGTTTATTATACAAAGAATATAATTATGGGTAGTACATACACCACACAAAAGGTGATGGTGGCAATGTGGCATGAATCTCACGGGAATAAGGAGTGAGATGAAAACCCATTACCACGTTGTAATCAACTGAGTCGTATGGCCAAAAGTTAGTAACCACCAAATGATTATATAATAACATGAATATAAAGATAATCATGATAATATATATCAAATGGCAGTACACAATACACCACTTTCAATAATTTAGTGGCGAACAATGGAAATCTCACGGAATTGAAAGTGAGATAAGAAAATCCCTTACCTTGTACTTTTCCTTGGTTGGGGTAGGTTAACCTCCTCTTCTTCCGGTTCTTCCTTTTGATTTGATCAAAAGGGCTCATTAGGTTGGATTTCTGATCAAAATAAGGCCTCTAGGTTGTAGTGAGGGATGTTGGGAGAGTATTGGGGCAGAGTTTGGCCGAACCAAAAGGCTTTGAAAGTGTGATGAAATGAGAAGGAGGAGTGCCCTTTTATAAGAGGGGTGAGGGGCACCTTTGGAAAGGCTAGAGATATTAGTTTATAATAAATTCATATTCGGTTTCCAATGGCTCCAAAGTTTACTATTCAAAGGATAAGGTGGGGATGGGTCGAAAACAAATCATCCAATAGAATTTAGACAGGTTTGGGTACTTATATTAACCTTATCTTTAAGTATTAACTCTAAGTTAATTAGTTTCACTTTTACAATGTCTCTATGTATTTTTATATAATATGGTTAATAAACTTAATATATACATCCAAGAGACCCCCAAGTTGTCCATTAATGATGAAACTATCATTATATAAGTCTCTTGGCCGAAAATTATATTTTTAGGAATTTAATATCAATTAATAATATAATATTTGTTTTAAGAACTCTTTTATGTCAATTTTGACACTATTCAATAGTTGATTTTTTTGAAACTAATAATAGATTGATTACTTAGAAAAAAGTAAATTAAATCAATACTAATATATCATATTATCCTATAAAATTAGTTTAATTCATTAAAAGTTTCATATTATATTTATTTTGGTAATTATAATATCAATTAATTTAATTTTTCACTATTTTAGTAATTACTTCATCATCATTGTGTCATAAATAAAACAAATTATATAATGTCTAAAAATTATAAATAAAATATCATTATGTAGGAAATCTTTTTATCTTTCTAATGAATATTTATTATCTAAAATCCAACATATATAACCCTATGTAATAATTGTTTTTCTAAAAGATATATGCTTGTGTCATTTTTGTATTCATTTTAACTTAATTAAAATAAAGTGTCCCTATCACCTACAAGTGGCACCATGGGGTCCCCAAATCGACCCAAAGATGCCTATGGTAGAACATGTATCCAAATATAAGGCTAGGACACGTTTTAGGGTAATTTAGTATTATTATAATATTATTTTTTATCCCTTATTTACCAGATTTACCTTTAACCATGGTAAATAAAATATTTACCACAGTAATTATTCAAAAAGTCTAAAAATAAAAGTTACCTATTTACACAATTTGGAAATCCTGATTCCAAATATGGAATCCATTTTTCTAAATTCAAAACACAGAAGTGGCAGAAATTAATTGAAAATTAATTCCCGTTGTCAAAACAAAAAGCGTGTTTTTAAGAGATAATAACTATCAAAAGATTGACACTTGTTTATGTTAGGTTTAATTGTAAAATTATGTCCAATGACCAACATTATATTAAATGGTAAAAATATATTCTAAATATACTTTAAAACCACTCAAATTCCTAATTTATCACTATTAATTATTTTGATTAAAAAAGTTGTTTTTAATTAAAATTTAGTAATTTTCACTATTCATCAAAATATGAAAGTTATCTGAAAAGTACCAAAATTTCACCTTAGGCTAAATTCGATATTCCAAATCCAGAAATGATCTCCATTTTAAAATATAAAATATATATAATTTCGAAAAGTAGGTATTACTATTCATAACGGCTAGTTTGATTGGTTGTGGTGTGTGTTAAAACTCAAGGTTGCGTACAACACACACTACTGTATTATTCAAAGAAAGCGTACCGTGGAAGCTTGGGATGTTTCATTTTAAATTTTTGATGTCCCCATTTAGTCAAAAAGTTTAAAATATTGTATTTAAAAAGGGTTCACTATTAAAAGTTGATAAAAGTGCAATACTGAAAATGAATTTGTTCTTGCATTATATCTAAGAAACTCTTAATATGGATTCTAAAATTATAAGGATTATATAAAGTTTAAAATTTAGATAATACTATTCATAACCTCTTTTGAATGGCTTTTTTTTGTAATTCATGGTTTGATTGAACTTGGTGTTGCGTGTAGTGAAAGTTATTGAATTATTTTGAAGAAATAACACACTATGAAATCTTGGGGTGTTACAAATGGAATCACAAAACTGAAAACCTAACTCATAACATGTAAAAATATATCCACATAGAAAAGATCATAGTCCTAGTAAATCGATAGAACTGACTCCTCTGATACCACTTTGTCACAAACTATCCCCCAGGGCTCGTGCAGGGACTACCCAATGCATGCCTTCCATAGGCCATGGGTTGACGACTAGCGCATGAAATGGGTATCAAAAAAATGGGAAGGAATTTCCCTATAACATGTAAATACATAAAATCCAAGAACACAACAATGTGTAACCATGAAGTAAACTGCAGTAGTAAAAGTGTGTTGAATGTAAAGGGCCCAGAATACAAGCAGAACTGAAATGTACATGTACAAATAAAAAGTACAAATACAACTAAAAAGGGGGAAACAACTCATGTGTCGACTACTGGGGAGCCTACTTGAGGGGGTAGGTACAGCTCATGATCAGTAGTCCCTATGTCACATAACACCAAATGGTCGACCTCCAAGCACCGTCTCGTCCTAGCTCTGTCATACTTGATCACTACTCTCTGTCATCTACACAAGAAGAAACATGGTGTAGGGGAAATCCATGCAATGGTGAGTATAACAATACTCGGTAGGGACCCCGAGACCCCTATAGGTCTCCCCGACTTCCACAAGGGAAAACCCACAAAGCAAGACCTCTATCTCAAGAAAAAAGAGAAAGAAGTCAATCCTATATTGGTACATTCCCATAAATATACCTCATTTATCAAGATATACTCAACTCATACATGATTGAAGAATACCACAATGGTAACACCATGAAGGTATAAGTAGCACACAGATACCACCAAGAAGATAGTAGTACCACACATGTAACACCACAAAGATAACACCACGAAGGTAACACCATGAAGGTAACATCATGAAGATAAAAGTTCCACATAGGTAAAACCACGTAGAAAGAAGTAACACATAGGTAACACCCTGAAGATAATGTCTCAGATCACACCATGTATAACATATGTACATAAGTACATATGATTAGCCGTAATTATAGATCTTCTTATTCTGTTAAGAAGCACTACTGATGACTCACAGAGGATCGATAGCTCCTAACCCCTGCTAACCCACACAGGATCTGACCCTCATAGGATCAGTATGCGCAGTCCCACATAGGATTTCTAAGCATTGACCCACATAGAATATTATAGAAGCTTACCCACATAGGATCGATAGATGCATACCCACACGGGATCAATGTTCACTCTTCACGTTACAGCCTACCACATGATTCCTCGCACCTAGTGTGGTCGAGTTCCATAGAATATGCCCCTCGAGATATCAGTTGTAAATCAACCACCACTATGCTCCACAAAGAAGTAACCCAAAGGACCTATATGTCGAAAGGGTTCGAATGCGACAGACAGTGTGTCAATCAGATGCCCAATCTGTGAGTTAAAAGCATTTTAGTTTTGAGGGACATGATGGATTTGGGTTTGATTCGACCCGGCCATAACCCAATTTTTATATCCTTAAAATATTATCAAGAGATCTTATATTCATGAGTAATGAAGATGATTAAGTCTTGATTAATTTTGTATAATCTTCTACTAATGATGTTATATAGTCATGTTTGGATTTTTTTTATGCATTTATTTTTTTCATTATGGAATGAAGGAATAAAATGATGTTGGGAACCTCTATTTTCTCTTTTCCATTGCTGTGATTTCATATTTTGAAGAACAAAACCAATTTTATAATTTTCAATAGTGATTTATGATTCAATTACACATGAAATTTGATATCCATTGAATAATATATCAAGGATGAGTTTCATGTTAACTAGTAGTTATGTTCAAGATACTTAAAATAGAACCAATTGATGCACAAATATAGAAACCACCTAAGTCTAGTTGGATCATAAATTTGAATTTTATATTTTATAGAATATTGATGTTTCCAAATGGGGTAGTCTAAATAAATCAATTATATCCAAAAATTCATTGTTCATGTTCATGTTGTTGAAGGGTAATTTTATTGATTTCAATGAAATTAATTCAAGTTATGTAAATATAAAAATTATTCCTATTTCAAGATGAAAAAACCACCCAGGTTCAATAGGAGGTAATGTGTAAGGGGTAAGAAACTATGAAATAACTCTAAAGATTGTTATTGGTTATTTTTTTCCTAGAATATACGTTAAGTTCAACTTGTAATTTTATGCACTGTATAAAGCTAAAACTATCAGGATAATTTTTATGAGGTTCCAAAAATATTAAATTGAAAGTTAATATATGAGGATATCAAGATTTTCCGAGCCATTGGATGATTTTAGAATTGTTTTTCAAAGATTATTGATATTATTTAATTATTAGTTTTCCTATTAACTCAGCTTGTATTGTATCTTTTTTCATTTTTTCCTTATCTTTGATGATATGTTCACATGATCTTTTAAATTCAGTTTGATGGGATTTATTTTAGTTATGTACATGTGATAAAATATAAATACTAATGACACATGGTTGGTGGTGTATTAAGTACATAAATATGTTAGTTCATGTGGTCAATGAACTATCTTAAAACAATAAAAAATAAATGAATTTAAATACATACATTTGAAGGTTAGTTTTGTGAGGTATTTAGAGAAATATAAAAATATCGGTGTTGGGAATCACTTTTCATCAGTGGTATTTTTGGGATATTAATGATTTACATATAGTAGAAGAGATATATATTAGATTTTTCAATATTCAAACATGATCATAGGGGATTTTTCTATTTCCATTTTTATTATTCAATCCTTTTTTATGGTACTAGATTTTGATTTTTTTATTGAATATTAAATTGAAATTATACTAGAATAGAAATTGAGTTTGGGAAATTGATTGAGATGGTTTAACTTTTCATCATTATTTTTTGAATCATTAAAATTTAGATTTCATTTGTTTCATTTAATATTTTTATAAATTTGATAAAAATGAATTATAATTCTCTCTAAATGAAAAACTGTAATGTAAAAAATTTTCAATTGATTACTTTTGGTAATGAATCATACTTAATATTTCAATCATTGGATTCATTATTATCTTTAGATAATCAATGGAATTCTCCCACAATACATCCTTCAGTCTATTTACATATTATATATTAGGGTGATTTGTTCTTGATTCTTGTTAGTAACTTTTCTATGTTGTATTTTTGTATGTTTTTCAATCGATTGTTCATCACAATTATTTACCCTTTCATGTTGGTTCGACACCCAACTCAAAACTATAAAAGTAGTTAGTATGAAATATAAATAATAAAATTTGATAATTTAAATGATATTGATTTCAAAAAATATTAGTGAAATTTTAGGAAGTTCTTCAAATAATATTTTTTTGAAAACAATGAAAAAATATCAAAAAATAAACTTGAAAACTAATTTTAAAGATAACTACTTAAAAATCTGTGTTTTATTTATAAAGTTGAGTTTTGGATTTTTTTTTATTTTAATACATATTGTGTGTTAACTATATAATATTTGGATAGGCTTGGACATTATATTCCTGAAATCAATAGGCAATGGAGTGTTTTGAAAAAGAAAAACAATGACAAATTGTCAGATCATAGGGAGGTTTTAAAAAATCTAGGAAAATTAGTTCCACACACACATACTGAACCTAAGGGGTTATTTGAATAAACATAGATAGTTCTAATTACCAACAATTTCTAGAAACCCATTGTGTATTAGGTTATTACCTCTCTATAGAAATTTTGATATTAAATAGTCCTTATTGTTCATGATACTGTCATTCAATAGTTCAACCAATGAAGACTCATTATACATTGTTAGGGTTTTTTACATTTTCATATCCTAAATTATATTAAGAGGGATTGTGAGGGAGAATTAAATATGATATTTTTTCCATTTTATTTAAACAGAGATACTAGTTCTTTGATTCAAAAGTTATAAAAAGAAATTTTCAAAACACGGGATTACATGTTTAATCCATTCATGATGGAATTTTATCATAGTTTAATGGTCCAAAATAATAGTTAAAAATCCAATATTGTTCAAGGAGAGGGAGAAATTTTCAATTATACTTGGGAAATGATTATAGGTCCTTGTATTATATATACCAATTATTAGTTTTCTCCATATTTTTAAATGGAACTTTTTTAAAATTTAATACCCCTTTACAACCAAACTCTAGTTGATCGATATTCTGGTGGGGATTTATCAGATAATACTAATTAATAACAAAAAAATCATTAATACATTTTCAAAAAAGTCTCAACATTAATATTATGCAATATGAGATATAATAACCCCATTAAAAATTCGTATTTTCATGTTAAATTAATCTATAATTCCAATAAATAAATCTAACTAAGGGAAATATTCCAATAGTATGTTATGTTTCTGAATTCATTGTCATGTTATCCCACGATTGATTTTTCATTCCCAACCTTATATTTCTTTTTAATTTTATCAGGTACCAACCAAAGACACAGGAAAAATAAGATCCCATTTAAAATACTTACTATAAAGATTATTGAAATCATCTAACCCTCTATTGGAAGGATAAAGTTCAGTTTAGAACCACTTTTGCTTTGGTGTTTTCACAACAACATAGAACATTTTATCATAATCATCCAAGGGTTGAAAAATAAAACTATTAAGGGAACATTTAGTGGTTAATGCACTAAATTATTTCTCATATATATTCCATGATTCAATGAATAAGGATGAAATTTAATCAAAAAAATTTGTTATCAACAATGACATGAATAATCGTAAAATACAATTTAATAGATTGAATAAAGATCGGGCGGTAGAGAAAAAGGAAAAAAACCTGTCATAACTAGAATAAATATTGTAGAGAATTTCTCGTATTACATAACAATAATTTTTTAAAAAAACTCATAATGATGCTATAAATAAACCAAGGAATGTCCAAAATAAAAATAGGGAAGATTATTTAACTAAAAATATGAATAATAATCAATTTCTAAAGGGTAGAGTAATATCAAAAAGGAATAAAATAAGACTGTTAAATATAAAAAACATGCAAAAAAATATAAACTAAAAGAACAAGGGGAAAAAGAAACATGTGAATTTTAGAGAATACCATATACTTTAAGGAATTATTTCCTACCCATCTCATTCCCTAAAAGGCTAAAACCAGAAGAAAATGAAAATTAACATCCAAATTCGTTTTGATTTTTAGTAATATTTTAGCAAATAGTCTATTCATCATGGATTTAATTAAAATTACTTCATATCTAAATTATTTTAATAAAATTGTTTCAAAGAAAAAAAATTGCATAGATTTCCACTTGAAGCCTCACTACAGAGTGTGGTGTTGTTATAAAAAATAAAATGCCTCTAAAAAATAAATATCAATGGACTTTTGTAAATCAATTCATCTTTTGGAATAATTGACAACTCAACAAATATTTATGATATTGTTGTTAGTATAATTTTTCACCATTTATCACTATTTTAACAGTTTATGTTAGGTGAATTAAAACCTGCCAATATTATTCTACAGTTGGCTGAATAGTCACTTAATTATCCTATAGTTTTGTTAGATTACATTTATGATATAGTTAGTAAAAAAATTCCATCTTTTCTACTTCTTCTATAAATGGTGTGTGGCTAATAGGTTATTATATTTCATGGTAAGCCTTTCATGTTCACTAGGATTGTGTTTATTGATTTTCCAATAATTGGATGTTTTTCATGTTTTTGGAAAATCAATGGTAATTTAATATGACTAAAAAATTTAATAAAAAAATTTATGTTACCGTTATTCATAGGCAGAAATATTATGGGATAAGGACTCATTATTTCATAAAGTAAAATTGGATAAACAGTCATCAACTGAAGAAAATAATTTAGAAGGTTAAAATTATTTATACACATCATTGAGTTTGCTCAAAATGAAAATGTATACAAGTCCCTAGATTTTATAAACAATTCCTTTCCTTATAAAATGAATCGTGTTGAGGGTGATTTTTTCTATTTTAACATTATGAATTTTTATGAGTGATAAAGAAGATTTCACATCAATATACAATGTTGAACACTTTGAAAATATAGAGATATATTTGTTAGAAAAATCTAATGAATTTATATTCTATGGTCTGATCTAGATACTCAGTGTACTGGGATGTAAACCTTTGACAATACTGAAAAAACAATAAATATGGACTATAAATTAAAAATAAATCATTTTTTAGACTCAGTTTAAGAGAAATATCAGTGACTTTGAATAGCATCAACCCTAGGGTATTATATCCAGTGAACATAACAATAGTTGGTGATTAAAACATTCTTCTACAAAACTGAAATATACATTTATAGATGAAAAATGAACAATGCCTATGTACTGACCCAACCCCTATGACACTCTAAATGGTTCTCTAGGTCAGTTGACCTATAAGCCTTAGGCATGCCTCCCTATATGGTAAAGGAAACTGGCCAGAAATGAGGGTCTCACAAGTGAGAGTTGGAAGCTAATATGTAGCATCATTAGTTTAAAAAAATCTATTTTTGGTATCAAACATGATATTACAAAACAAGTTTAAATGAAAAATTAAATATTATTATTTAAATATAATATTCATAAAATTGTTGTTAGAATGACATGAATGAATAGTCATAATTTAATTAAAAAAATATGGTTCAAACATGTATTTAAAATTAATTAATTGACCAATAAATTATAAATATAATTTAAAATTATTTTTAAAATAATATAAATGGTTTCCTTGGGAAACTTATTTAAAGGTCATAATGTTTGTTTTGTACCAGTAAATAAAAAAATTACAATTGTTGAATTATATTAATGAAATATAAATATATATAATATAATGAACAAAAAAAATTAACATTGATTTTATGTGTTTTAGAGATATTATATAAGAACAAATACAATTTTAGACATAAATGGTATATTATTCAAAAAGGCACTTTTGTAGACATTTGATAGAAAACATGTTTTATATCTATTTTCTATCACATCTATATATTATATTTAGGAAAATAAACATCTTATTTTGAATTTGAGTAATAAAATTTACCGTGGTTGAATTTTTGGTATTTTTTTGATATATTTCATGTTCTGGTGGGTAGTGAAAAATATTAGTTTTAATTAAAAACTGGTTTTTCATCAAATTCGATTATATATTTTAAATTATATATTTGATTGGATTAAATTATAATTAAGTAATTATTTTTCATTTAATCTGATGTTTTACATTTTAATCAATTTAACATTGAAATTTTATATAACAACATTGTAAACATTTGATTTTTTTTACTTTGATAACATATTTTCTTGATTCATCAACAAGATACATTTTTAATTAATTATTTCCACTTTTGTGTATTAAATTTTTAAAAAATTGATTCCATATTTGGAATCATATTTTCTAAATTTATTGAATATGTAACTTTCATTTGCAGACTATATGAATAGTAATAATAGTAATTATTTTTTTAACACAATTAAGGATAAATATAGTAATTAAGGGTAAAAATGATATTAAAAAAATTATAATATTACCCCAAAAGATGCCCAAATTTTTTTAGATGAGTTATTGTCTACATAATATATCCTTGGACCGATTTAGGGGGATCTTTGAGCCACATAGATGAAATTAATATATTTATATTATTTTATTCAAAGAAAAGTCAATTTTTTCACACTTTTGTTTTAACAAGTGAAATATTTTAATTATAGTGTTATCAAAAAATCTAAAATTGACTATAAATATTAATTTTAAATATAATTTATTTATATTTATATTTATTTTTTATTTTTTATTTTTAGGGAAGAAATAATTAATATAATTTCATGCATAATGATGATATAGTAATTGTTTAATTAAATGAAATACCAAATAAATGATAACACATATATTAAAATAAATAAATATTCTTATAATTAATGTCATTAATAAATTATATGGATTCATTTGTCAAGACAGTGACGTGTTAAATGATTTTTTGGAATATATCATATTTTTATGATATTTTTAAATTCCAATAATTGAATAGTTTAAAAATTAAAAGTAATGGTATTTTATAATATAAAATATTTTATTAAATGATATAAAATTTAAAAAATTATAGGATTCATCCAAATATTTAGTATAATTTTTAAAATTTCATCAATTACTCATTTATTGGTCATTTTAATATTTATAGTAACTATATGAACCCTCAATGTGTAAATTAAATCTGGACATGGAAATACTTAAAAGGGTGAAATAAGGGATAAAATAAAAAGATGAAGATTAAAAAATATTAAAACCCAAAATAATTTTCATTTTATGAATGGATTTGAACCCATAATAAACATATATTATAAATAAATCAATTTGTATCCACATGGAATATAAAATTTATTTATATTAATTTAATATTGTAAAGACTCCAAGAGAGGCCCTCCCCTCTCTTATAAAAGGGAACTACTTATTATCATTGCATCACAATTATAAACCAATTTTTATTGGAACGTATCTGCCTATATCACGTCCTATAATAAATAATAAAATTATTGATGTATTATTTTATGTATAACACCATACTTAGAGGTGATATCATTATAATCATAGGACATCACCCGAAGAAGTGGTATTAGTTTTAATTAATTGTTCCTGTTTTGTTTTTTCTTCCACATGCTTCAAATATTATTCATCAACGAATAAAAAATTAAACCAGTATAAAAAAAATATTTGTTATTATGTTAATATAATCACCAGAATTCATATCCACTTCCCTCAAATGGAAAATAATTAATCAATTGTGCCTACATGTGTACTATCACCTCTACAAAATGATATAATTCATTTTCCATCACCATATCTAAAGACTGGCTATAATTATAGAATCAATTCTTATATATGATATTAATTACATATATATCGTACTAATATAATAATATTTTAATTATGTTCTTACATTCCAAGCACAATCAAATGATAACTTTGTTTGCACGTACATGTGAACTATCACCCCCACAATGCGATATGATTCATTATTTATCACCACATTACATGGATAATATATATATATATATATATATATTTAAATGATAAATATGATACTGATTATGTTATTATCATTCTGTAAAGATAAAGTCATACTTACCTTTTTTCCAAAATAAACATTGAAAAATGGAAACATTACTAATGGATATATATGGTTTACCATCTCAATGATCATAATGTAGTTAATTTATCAAATCCATATGTAATAGATATATTTAAATGTATTATTTATGTTTAAAATTTGTTATTGTGTATTGAATATTAAATTTGTGATTATGGAAAAATACCATTTTTAATATATGCATCAAACCAAAGTCATTTTGGACTCATGTAATGAATATCATCAAAACATCCAACGTGAACATATATAATTATATAATTGTTATGAGATAATATTAAGAGATGTTAAAGGAATAATAAACATGAAAAATTTACTCATGAAATTAAATAATTAACATGTTTTTATTATTTACGATGATAAATAACATACGTGACAAATCAAACTCAAGGTAAGGTACTTCATCTCAATCTCATTTCATTGATCCATAACTCGATGTTATGAATCATTATTATAATATATGGTGTATATAAATCCCTTTTGACATTATATATAATTAATTAATATATTTTCAACCTATTTAATGTTTTAATAATGTTATTCAGTAATTATTTTCATTCAGGTGTCTCCCATGTGGCGTGGGTGTCTTTAACTACAACATCATTTTAAATGATAATATTATTTATTCTTCTAAATCATTCAATTTCATATCCATGTTTTGAAAATGTTTTTTTATGAAACTATTTATATAGAAATAAATGATCTAAAATTCTAATTTTTTTAGTTTCATTCAAATATTTCAATGTGGTATGAGACACTTTTGTAAAAATAAAATATCATTTTAAATGTTTAAAATGGTGTTTCATAATGTATTGGCTATTGCAATAACATAAAATATTTTCTTATGTTTCAAAATGAAATTTTGTGATTTTCATATTTATAATTGAATTATTTTATGTGCTATAATTTTATATTGGTACTTGGAAATTTTGAGGGTGGTTCCATGATTATCCAAGGATGGGTGGTCATAATTTAACCTCCATTGTATTGGGAAGGGAAGTAAATTGTATGACAATTCCATTTGTAAAAGTGACATGTATTGAAGTTGTTTGTATGGATATTCCATTTGAAAGAGTGAAATGAAATTAATTTGAACGAATTTGTAACACCCCGAGCTTCCACGATACGCTTCTCTTTTAATAATGCAATAGCTTGCATTGTACGCAAGTTCGAGATTCTAACGCACCACGACCAATCAAAATAGCCATTATTAATAGTAATACCCATTTTTTGAAATTATATATATTTTATATTTCAAAATTAACTCTATTTTTAGATTCCGAATATAGAAATTAGCCTATGTTGAATTTTTGGTATTTTTCTGAGAACTTCCAATTTTTATGAATATTGAAAAATACTTAAAAACAACTTTTTTAATCAAAATAATTTATAGTGATAAATTATAATATTGAGTGGTTTCATAGTATAATTAGAATATATTTTTACCATTTCATCCAATGGTGTTCATTAGAATTAATTTCACTTTGAAATTGGATATAAACAATTGTCAATCTTTTGATATATATTATTTCTTAAAAACACGCTATTTGTTGTGACAGCAGGAATTAATTATAAAATTAATTAATGCAACTTATATGTTTGGTATTTCGTAAAATATACATCATTTTTTAATTCAGAATATCAATTATAGCTTAGAGTGAAATTTTGGCATTGTTCTGAAAAACTTCAATTTTGATGAATAGTGAAACCACTAAGTGGGAGTTAAAAACTGATTTTTCATTTAAATGAAATGTTACCACTTCTGTGATTTGATTTTCAAAAATCCTACAAACATGGTTTTCATTAGAAGTAAAATGTGGTTCAATGGTATTAAAATAATTTTTGGTGAATAGTAACTTTTAAGTTTAATTAATCGCGATTAAAGATAATTAGTGAAATTTAAGGTAAAGATAATGTTATAATAATATGAATTGATCTTGACACATGGCCTACCCCTATTGGATGGGTCATGGCCTACCAAGACAATCCATGTGTCTACTTGGGGACCCCATGGAGCCACTTGGGTAGGAAAATGACATTAAAAACGTTTTATTTAATGTTAAAATAAAAATGTCACAAACATGAGTTGTTTTACAAAAAAAAATTTATATGGGGTTATAAAAGTCATATTTTTAAGTATAAATATTAATTATAAAGATAAAAAAATTTCCTTTATCATTATAATTTTTTATAATTTTTAGAAATTAAATAAATTAAATTATTTATGACACCATGATGATGCAGCGATTGCATCATTAATTAACGATTTAAATAAAATAAACAGATAATGTAAAGTCTAATACATACACTTGTCCAAAAACTATTGGATGAGTATATTTCGAACCCTTATCACCTTATCCTAGAAATATATAAATTTGGGACCTTTAAAATCCAAAACTCATTATATAATAAAGTAACATTTCATGACATTCCAAGAGTGCCCCTCCCCTCCTCTTATAAAAGGCCCCCACCACTACCACCTTACTCACACATTCAAAGCCTTTTGGATCGTCCAACCTCTTCCAAAATACTCTCTCAACTTCCCTCTATTACTCCTAGGAGCCTCACTTTGAGAATAATTCTTTCCAAGGAAGCCTTAACCCAATTTTAAGGTAATGTCTCCTCTTATGTTATTTTGTTTTATTTTGCTTCTCCAACCCCTTAAACTATTTTTATTCCTTTATTTTGTAATAAAATAAGTATCTTAAATATACTAGGATGTTGTTATAAGAAGTATTCAAGCTACACTTACACACACCTACATCTAATGTTCAAAGAACATACTGTTTCTGTGGATGGAAAATTTCTGCCTCACGAAACGATGATTGTTCAACACTCATATAACACCTTCAAATGTGACCATTAAGATGTCACTATATTTATATATGATATATAATATTTTTATGTTTTCCTTATGCTTCTGTATTTTTCATTTACGGCATACCATTATGGTTTCCATTATGGGAAAACATGATTTTTTCATTTTAGGAAGTGCGGACTACCGCCCCCTCAAAGTGATTTGAATCGTTAATGCCATATGTGGGATGTATAAAGGATGGAGTCAATGGTATTATACATTATATTATACTGGAATTATATTATACCTCTATATAATTATAACTTCATTCAATTAAATAATAAATATAAATGAAAGTAGCGTTCATGCGTACGTACGGCTTACCGTCTCCTTGAACGGTGCATTTCATTTCTTACCTCTAAATGTTATGTAATATTAGAAATGAAAGTATATACTGGATATATATGATTTATATGATATCTAAATCATTAATATAATTATGGATATAATAGATATTTTACCACATGAACAAAGTGTGATTATAAGAAGTTTATTTTTGACTCAAGTACCTAAGATCGACAAAACGACTATTATTAACTTAAATAATTACATAATGTTCATAACATGGTAATAAGTGATATAAAAGGAATAATAAACTCTAAAAAGGTTCTTAAGTAGGTAGAGATTAACTCTATTTTATTATTCATCATGTTAAATAGCGGTCGAGTCAAGTCGGACATGAGGTAAGGGAATTTCTTATCCCAATTTCCATTCTTTGTGTTAATCTCCTACTTTCAAATTATGTCATTATATTATTATGTACTATCTTGTATTTTTACATTATTTATGTGTACTTATAGTAAATACACATAATAGATCTATTTTTTTTTTAAAAATGATCTTTGTAAGGACTTCGTCTAAATATCCTTTCATTGAGGCATATTTGGTTTTATACACAACTTTCATTTATACGATGTATAACCCCCCTTTAACTTTTAATTTTATTCAAAAGCAATCTTTTTATATGAATCATTTTTACTAAAAGACAAAATGAAATTTTTTTCTTACGTTTGCGGCGACAACAAATTCTTCGCCGCCGTGACTATTATTTGAGTTTCGGCTTCCTCTATAAGCCATAAATTGTTTTAAAAGAAAAATAAATACCATGTTTTACTTTTATTTTATCTTGGTTTTGAAAATGGTTTTGATAAAGTTTTTATTATATCAATGTGTTTTATTGATATCTTGTGATTTAAGTGTGGAAATATTATGTTTCCTTTATGCATGTTTTATGTGATACAATTATGCTATGGTTTATGATATGTTTAAACTTGTTCATATGAGGAATGCATTGGACTTAATAAGTGACGGGTGGAGCCCGCTATAGCTCCTCGATGCATCGGCAGGTCTCATGAGACAAACTAGTGTCTTGGCACGAGGCCTTGACAAAATCTTATTTGTAGTCTTGGCACAAGGCCTTGGCTACGTGGTTATGATAGTCTGGCATTATGCATTCCATCATTATGAAAGTGGTTATTGATATTGCATGTGATTATTCGACCAGTAGAATATCCATGTGAATAAGTAAATGGCATTATCTCATTTTACTTTTGCCATATTATGTTTAAGTTCAAGTTTAGAAGGATTTTGTTTTAGTTACACATTTCCTTAAATGTTTATGTTTATTTATGAAATCTTCTGCTATATTTTTATCCTTATTGAGAATATGAGCTCACCCCTTTCAGTGTTTTATTTTTCCCAGGATGTGAAGAAATATTTTATGACTGGCCTACAGGGATAGTCTGAAGGGGATAGAAGTGTGGACTATGGAGACTATGTTATTGTGATTTTTCACTTTATGATGTAATGTCAAATTTATGAATGTATCTGGTGTTTCCAATGCTACTAAACTAATTGGTCTTTCGGGACTTGATCTTTTGTGATCATGCCAATGTTATTCAATAATGTACCGACTCTGGGTAACTGGGGTCAGGGAGTTATAGTTGGTATCAGAGGCAGTTTAGTACTAACCTTGGAAGATAGATTTATATAAACTTTGATTAGAGCACATAGCCCAAATATAGACTTTGAGAATTAGTCTAGAAGAGCTTCCTAGAATTTTGGTATTATAGAGATTTTGTGAGTTTTCCGAGCAATACATCCCTGTCTGGATACGAGCAGGTAGAGGCGGCTCTGGCACATATGTACCTAGGGGTAAAACCTGAAAACACTGCTTTGAGCTAGACTCGAACGGGAACAGGTGCATGACAACGGGCCTTGCTACACTCTTTTTTACGACACTCCCGGGTGATATGCTTAGGATAATTATCATTTTCATTACAAACCACTATGAAGGGTTATGAGTATACACTTCTCAAAGAAATTTTTTTTATGATTATGGAGTATATCCATAAATAGATCAATTTATGTAAAGTATTTTACAAGTATGGAATTATGTATTTTGATTCATAAACTAATCTAGTTTATGCCATTGTTTAGAAATGGCGCCTAGTGGAGGAAATGGAAACCATATCAATGCACGCACTCCGTGTAGGGATTTCCCTCCTGCTCAAGATAATTATTATGGATCTTGAGATACAAATGGTGCTGATCAACTTATTACCATACTGGGACAACTCACTCAGGTTATGAATAATAAACTTACACGTATGGAGCACCCTGTTCAGCAACGTGGAGGATCAATGTTAGACCGCTTCATGAGGCAACAACTGCCAACATTTAATGGGGGTACAAATCCATTAGTAACTGAGAAATGGATAATCTCCTTAGAGAAAATATTCCACGCCTTGGGGAGTAGCGAAAGGGAGAAGGTTGTCATGGCAGTCTACCGCCTCACTGGAGATGCGGATCCATGGTGGTCACTGATTCAAAACACAAAGGAAGATGGAGAAGTATCAAGTATGGAATGGAGGGAGTTTAAGGAAATTTTTTTAGAAAAATACTTCCACATGACCATCGAGCAGATATGGAAAGTCAATTTCTGAGTCTGACGCAGAAGGAGGATGAGAATGTTGCAAAGTATGGGGCTAACTTTACAAGGTTAGCGAGGCATGCTGCAGATTATATACGTAACCCAAGAGGTAAGATTGATCGTTTCTTTTATGGGTTAAAACCATTTCTCTATCGAGCTTTAGTATCACAATCTTTCTCAACGTACGAAGATATAGTCTCGTGTTCTATCAAGACATAAAAGGAATTATCTAAATCTTATGACAATAATGTAAAGCAATAGAAGAAGAGAATGGTGGAGCAAGAGACAGATAAAGGGAAAAAGGGACAGAATGATTTTCTATTATGCGATAATTATGGGAAGAATCACCCTGGTACTTGCCTAAAATGAATGGGAGTTTGTTATAAATGTGGAAAAAGGGTCACCAGGATCGTGATTGCAAGGGAAAGAAAGAGGATATCAATGATTAATTCTACAATTATAGGTAAATGGGGCATTAGGAAAATGAATTTCCTAAGCTTCAGGGAAAATTACCTCATAAAAGGCCAAGGGATCAAGGACAATCTTATGTTGTTACTATAGTTGAAGTGGAATAATTAATGTATTGGTGCTTTTGGACTCAAGGATTATATTATGTTTATAAGGATAATGTGATATATATATATATATAAGGATTGTACTGCAGTACTTGTTGTTTCATTAAGGTTTTAATATGATGGAGGTAATCATATTTTTAGTAAGTGACAATAAGAGAAATTTTAATTTTTTTGGGGAATCTGATGTTACAATTGATTTTGGAATTTAGAGACCTTTTAGGGAAAGTATGGACAGAGGTATTTTGGATAACTGTAAAGGTTGGAATGGATTAATTTGATCTTTGGATAGTATTGTTTAAGGTTAAAACATTTCTGAAGATTATTTTTCGAATATTATAATACTATATTTTTAGGAAAAGGACAACCTACAGGTTGGGGGATAACCCGTCGCGTCGGACAAAGCTGCAGGAATCGAACCCACAACCATAGTGCGACATGCCTTTATTACCTACCACTAGCCTACAGGAATTCCCTGGTTATTACAAAATAGTTTTCCTGATCTAAATGGTATGTGGTAATATTTGGAACCTTATACAATTAGGATAAATAGAATATTTTTGAGTTCTATTACCATTTGGAGTGAAAGATGGGTTTGTGGTAAAAATTTATTAAAGAATGAAAGTTTACATGAAAAGTAAGTATATTTCCTTACATTCTTAGTAAATCTCTTAAATAAATCCCTCAACTTTATGAAAGGTAACTTAAAACAAATACGATGTCGGTTAACTTTTCCAACTGGGGATTCAATGACCATTTAACCAATCACAAGTTTGTGATTTTCTTATGGTTAAATTTCTCCTAATCCTATTTTATAAAACTCTCCATCAGAACTTGATGGTTTGTTTTTCCTCTATATCCATATTTTCATATAATCCTAGTATGGGCTATCTTGAGTTACCTTTGTACCTCTCTTTCTTTCTTTTAATGTTATATTTTTATTAACCCTATTTTCGATGTGGGTTTTCCACAAAGGTATTTTCTATTTTCAACCTTTTATTTTCAAAGAAAATTTTCAAATTGCGAGGAAGCAATTTATTGAATGAGAGGAGAATGTAACACCCCGAGCTTCCGCGATACGCTTCTCTTTCAATAATGAAATAGCTTGCATTGTACGCAAGTTCGAGATTCTAACGCGCCGCGACCAATCAAAATAGCCATTATGAATAGTAATACCCACTTTTTGAAATTATATATATTTTATATTTCAAAATGAACTTCATTTTTTGATTCAGAATATAGAAATTAGTCTATGTTAAATTTTTGGTATTTTTTGAGAAAGTCCAATTTTTTATGAATAGTGAAAAATAATTAAAAAAAACTTTTTGAATCAAAATAATTTATTGTGATAAATTATAATATTGAGTGGTATTAAAGAATAATTAGAATATATTTTTACAATTTCATCCAATGGTGTTCATTAGAATTAATTTCACTTTGAAATTGGATATAAACAATTTCCAATCTTTTGATATATATTGTTTCTTAAAAACACACTATTTCTTGTGACATCGGGAATTAATTATAAAATTAATTCATGCCACTTATATGTTTGGAATTTTTTAAAATAGGCATCATTTTTGAAATCGGAATATCAATTATAGCTTAGGGAAAAATTTTTCCATTGTTCTGAAAAACCTTCAATTTTTTATGAATAGTGAAACCACTAAATGGTAGTCAAAAAACAGATTTTTCATTTAAATGAAACATTACCACTTTTTTGATTTGATTTTTAAAAATCCTACATACATGGTTGTCATTAGGAAGTAAAATTTGGTTCAATGGGATTAAAATATTTTTTGGTGAATAGTAGCTTTTAAGTTTAATTAATCGTGATTAAAGGTAATTAGTGAAATTTAAGGTAAAGATAATGTTATGAAAATATGAAATGATCTTGAAACATGTCCTACCCCTATTGGATGAGTCATGGCCGACCAATAAAATCAATGGGTCAACTTAGGGACCCCATGGAGCCACTTTGGTAGGAAAATGACATTAAAAACATTTTATTTAATGTTAAAATAAAAATGTCACAAACATGAGCTATTTTAGTAAAATAATTTTTAATTGGGGTTATATAAGTCATATATTTGACTATAAATATTCATTAGAAAGATAAACAGATTTCCTACATCGTTATAATTTTTTTATAATTTTTATACATTAAATAAATTAAATTATTTATGACACCATGATGATGGAGCGATTACCTCATTAATTAACGATTTAAATAAAATAAAAAGATAATGTAAACTCTAAGACATAAACTTGTAAAAAACCAATTGGATGAGTATATTTCGAACCCTTATCACCTTATCCTCGAAATATATAAGTTTGGGACCTTTAAAATCCGAAAATCATTATATAATAAAGTAACATTTCACGACTTTCCAAGAGTGACCATCCTCTCCTCTTATAAAAGGCCCCCACCACTACCACCTTACTCACACATTCAAAGCCTTTTGGATCAGCCAACATCTGCCCAAGTACTCTCTCAACTTCCCTATATTACTCCTAGGAGCCTCACATTAGGCATAATTCTTCCCAAGTAAGCCTTTGGCTCAAATCAAAAAAGAGTTACCCGATTTTAAGGTAATGTATCCTCTTATGTTATTTTGTTTTATTTTGCTTCTCCAAACCCATAAACTCTTTTTATTAATTTATTTTGTAACAAAAACAGTATCTTAAATATACTATGATGTTTTTATAAGAAGGATTCGATCTACACTTACACAAACCTACATATAATGGTTAAAGAACATAATGTTTCTGTGGATGGCAAATTTCTACCTCACAAAACGATGATTGTTCAACACTCATATAACACCTTCAAATGTGGCCATTAAGATGTCACTATATTTATATATGATATATAATATTTTTATTTTTTCCTTAAGCTTCTGTATTTTTCATTTATGCCATACCTTTATGGTTTCCATTATGGGAAAACACGATATTTTCATTTTAGGAAGTGCGGACTACCGCCCCCTCAAACTGATTTGAATCGTTAATGCCATATGTGGGATGTATAAAGGATGGATTAAATGGTATTACACATTATATTATACTGGAATTATATTATAACTTTATATAATTATAACTTCATTCCATTAAATACGAAATAGAAATGAAAGTAGCGTTCATGCATACGTATGGCTTACCGTCTCCATGAATGGTGCATTTCATATCTTACACTTAAATGTTATGTAATATTATAAAGAATGTATATACTGGATATATATCATGTATATGATATATAAATCATGAATAAAATTATGTATATAATGGATATTTTACCACATTAACAAAGTGTAATTATAAGAAGTTTATTTTTGACTCAAGTACCTAAGATCGACAAAACGACCGTTATTAACATAAATAATTACATAATGTTCATAACATGGTAATAAGGGATATAAAAGGAATAATGAACATGAAAAAAGTTCTTAAGCAGGTAGATATTAACTCTATTTTATTAATCAGGAGGTTAAAGAGTGGTCGAGTCAAGTCGGACACGAGATAAGGGAATTTCTTTACCCAATTTCCATTCTTTGGGTTAATCTCCTACTTTCAAATTATGTCATGATATTATTATGTCCTATCTTGTATTTGTACTTTATTTATGTGTAATTATAGTAAATACACATAATAGATCTATTTTATTTTAAAAATTATCTTTGTAAGGACTTCGTCTCAATCTCCTTTCATTGAGGCATATTTGGTTTTATACACAACTTTCATTTATACGGTGTATAAACCCCCTTTGACTTTTACTTTTATTCAAAAGGAATATTTTTATATGAAGCATTTTTACTAAAGGAAAAAAAGAATGTTTTTTCTTACGTATGCGGCGACAACGAATTCTCCGCTGCCGTGACTATTATTTGAGTTTCGTCTTCCTCTATAATCCATAACTTTTTTTAAAAGAAAAATAAATACCATGTTTTACTTTTCTTTTATTTTGGTATTGAAAATGGTTTTGATAAAGTTATTATTATATAAATGTGTTGTATTGATATCTTGTGATTGAATTGTGTAAATATTATGTTTCCTTTATGCAAGTTTTATGTGATACAATTATGTTATGGTTTATGATATGTTTAAACCTGTTCATATGAGGAATGCATTGGACTTAATAAGTGACAGGTGGAGCCCGCTATAGCACCTCGATGCATGGGCAGGTCTCATGAGACAAACTAGTGTCTTGGTACAAGGTCTTGACAAAATATTATTTTTAGTCTTGGAATGAGGCCTTGGCTACGTGGTTGTGATAGTATGGCATTACGCATTCCATTATTATGAAAGTGGTTATTGATATTGCTTGTGATTATTCAACCAGTTGAATATCCATGTGAATAAGTAAATGGAATTACCTCATTTTACTTTTTCAATATTATGTTGAAGTTCAAGTTTAAAAGGCTTTCGTTTTATTTATACATTGCATTAAATGTTTATGTTTATTTATGAAAGCTTCCTCTATGTTGTTATCTTTACTGAGCATCTGAGCTCACCCCTTTCAGTGTTTTATTTTTCCCAGGATGTGAAGAAATATTTTATAACTGACCTACAAGGATAGTCTGTAGGGGATAGAAGTGTAGACTATGGAGACAATGTTATTGTGATTTTTCACTTTATGATGTAATGTAAAATTTATGAATGTATCTAGTGTTTCCAAAGCTACTAAACTAATCGGTCTTTTGATACTTGATCTTTTGTGATCATGCCAATGTTATGCAATAATGCACCGACTCTGGGTAACTGGGGTCAGGGCGTTACAGAATTGTTCTTCCATATTATTATAATTATGTCCCAAGTTACATACATATCATTTATATGCTCTCTTATGAGTCTTCATGATCATATTTTGATCGTCAAAAGGTATGATAGTGTTATTTTTTAAATGTTGATATATTATTTCAATGTAAAAAGGGAATGTTTTTTAGGAAATGTTTTCTGGTTATTTAGAGGACTAATAGTTTCATTTATTTTATGTATATTACTAATCATTTTTCCTCATACCATTTTTTAAAAAAATTAACAGGTTTTAATAAAGTATTGGTTCCATGATGAGATCAATGGGAAAATGTGATGATATATCAGCATAAGAAACCATGTTTATTTAATGATTTATGTTTTATGAAAAAAAATGGATACTAATTATAAGATTACTCTTGAAATTTAGGTTCTTACTATGTGATTACTTATAATAATTCTATAAAAATATAAGCATAAATATATTTTGGAAAAGAAAGTGATTTCTAGTTTAAAAATAACTTGAATGTGTATCATTTAAGGCAAGGTCCTTACTATTTGTAATAGAGAAGGGTTTAGAAAACTGTGGGTATTTGGTTTTTTTCATAATATATAGTGATATAACTCTAAATTTATTATTTTTAGGTTCGTAAAAATATCTATGTCTTTTGAACCCCCCCTTTTAGAAATTTATAAATAAAATTTTAATGCAACTAATAGTTTTTTTAAGCATTCATTTTTTTTGGTAATTATGGTTTATCGGTTTTTAGTGTGAAAAATTAAAGGAATTAAAATAAATTTAAGTTTAAAACATGTTATGGTTATTTTTTAGGACATTATTATATTTTGGTTAATGTTATATAAATGATATAGTTTTAGAAAAAAGGAAAACCTGTGATATGGCTGACAACTCTTGGCATCTTGAAAGGCCGTGGGAAAAACCCACAATGGAAGGGAAACAAGGGTGAATCTTCAACCAATAGCCTAAATGAAATCCCAGTTAGTATGAACTATTTTTTTAGGGAAATTTGTGATGTATCTGGAATAAAATTATTTTGGTAACATTTGATTTATCAAATATTTCACCTAGGGATTTGAAAATGATTTGTTGATTATGTGATAAATATTATTTCAGAATACATTTTATATTTTGAGAACTTCATATTATTAGGGTAAATAAAATATTTTTGGGTTATATTGGGTAAATAATTTTTGAATTTTCATTTAAAGAAAAATATTATTTTTTGGTTATTTAGGTTACTTTTAGAAATGGATATCATACATGGAGATTATGTGATTTGGAAAATTAAATTTTTGGTGTAAGAAATTAAGAGTGATAAATTTTATTTGTAGATAAATCTTAAAATTCATTTTGGGAAACTATAATATAGAATCTTGTTAATTTTTGGATTTTAATCATAGTTTTGGTTATTTTGATAATTTTCAAAGACAATTATTTGTTGAATTGTTGATGGTGAACATTGGGCATTACTATTGAATTTTGGAGATTGAAGAATATTTTCATCATATACGAATTATTATTTTTTGGGAATTATATTACCTTGTACTAACCATTTTGATTTTGGATAATGTATAATGACCATAGAAATTAATGGTTTATTTTCTCAAGACTGTGTTATTATCAAGAACTTGATTCAAGTGCTTCGTGCATGGAAAATCCATCTTAAATACTCATCTTTTGGAGAAAGAGATGAATTTATGGTAGAAATTGATTAATGGATGAAAATATACATTTTATGTAAGTATATTTCTTTGTGTCTTTATACCATGTAGTAAATGAATTTATCAACATGAAGAATACTAGTTTCAATGGAAAACATTATTTGTTTACTTTACTTATTATTAAATTAATGACCATGTAACCAATCACTGACTTATGGTATTGTTTCTGTTAAGATTAATATGACCATGTTCTCTATAAATAATCATCATAACATTATAGTTTGTTTTCCCTCCCATTTCCATGTTTTACTACATGGAACCCAAGTATGTGTTATCTTAGGTGACCTTCCAATCTTTATTTTTATATGTAATTTACATAAATCCTTTTTCTGATGTGGGATTTCATCAAAGGTATTTTGAGAAGTCAAGTAGCTATTTTTTTATCCAAAGTTAAAATTGAGAATAAATAATTTATTAAAGGGGTATAATGTAAAATTTTGAGTTTTTAAAAATGAAAGTCTTTGTTCAATCGCATTAATGATATGCCACATAATGTTTAAAACAATAATTAAATATTATAATTTAAATATTATGGTTGTAACATAGTCATATGGATATATGGAACGAATTGTGTTAATTTAAGTAATAAAATATTTTTTACACAGGTATATAAAATTAATTCCTAGACCAATAAATTAAAAATAAATGTAATCCCCCTTGTAAAATAACAAGAAATGTTTTTCTAAAAAAATATTTAAATGTGAAAAGTGTGTTTTATACCAATTAAGAAATCAATATTTTCAGATTTTATTAATGATATATATATATATATTAAATATAACATTTATAATTTATTTTATGTGTCTTATAGATATTAAATAATAATAAATTCAGTTTTAAACAAAAATGGATAATTTTTCAAAAAATGTAGTTTTGCCACCTTTTTATGGTGAATTTGTTTTAAATCTAGATTTTGAAAAATTTATAAATTCTATTTGAAAAAATAAAATTCTTATTTTTTATTAGTGTATAAAAATTTTCTTGGTTTGATTTTTGGAATTTTTCTTAAGATTCATGTTTTGATGAATAGTGAATAAAATTAAGTTTTTTAACAGAATATTTTTTTAATGTAAATTTATTTATAATGTTTTTTATATATTTTTGTTCTATAAAGTATAACTAAATAATTCTTCTTATTTAATCTAATTTAGGTCAATGGAATCATTTTCACATTGAATCTGAATATATAAACATTTTGAACTTTTGAATATTTTTTACTTTAAAAACCCATTTTCTATATCCATCAAATTGATTAATTTTAAATTAAATTCAGCCACATATGTTCTTTGAATATTGAAAAATGGATTATATATTTTGAACCAGAAGATGAAATATTTTTAAATAGTTCACTTTCATTTTTTATAATATGAATAGTTAATTTAGTAATTATTTTTATTACCACGGTTATGCGTAAATCTGGTAATTCAATGTTAATATGATATTATAAAATATTATAAAATTACCCAAAAAAATATTCCAACATTTATTATATGAGTTATTTTAAACTTTAATAATATTTGGGACTATTTGTTATCTCTTGGACCCACATGGATTAATTTATGACATTTATAGTATTTTATTCAAAGAAACGTCAATTTTGTTATATTTATGTTTTTCACAAGTAAAATATATTCAATATGAGCCTATAAATAATATATACTAGAATATAAATAGTCATTTTAAATATAAAGTATTTATATTTATCATTATATTTTATTATTAATTTTTATGAAATAAATAATAAAATTAATGGCTTTCACAATGATGATGTAATAATTGTTCAATTAAAATAAATATCAAATAAATCATTTTAAAAATATTAAAATAAATAAAATTAGATATAATTAATCACATAAATTATTTTTATGGATTAATTTGACATGTTATTTTTGTTTTAAAATATTTTTTTTGAGAATATATTATGTATTTATGATATTTTAAAAAAATTAGGAATTGAGTATTGTCAAAATTGACAGTAATTGTATTTTAAAATATAAAATATTTTATTAAATGATATAAAATATATTAAAAACTAATATATATCAAAATAATTTTTATCTGTCAGAAAAGTTTATAAATAACTCATTTGTTGGTCGTTTTCTCTGTTATTTTAATTATATTAACCCACATAGTGTAAATTACATGATTACATGGTAAGAGTTAAAAGGGTTAAACAATGGTTAATACAAAAAGATATAGATTAAAAAATTACTAACATATCTAATTATAATTGGATAAATTTTTTTCAACCAAAAAATTTCTAATATTTTTAATAAATCCATTTTGCACCACATGGGAAAAAAATTAATTTTTATTAATTTAATACTTTGAAAAATTCCAAGAGTCTCCATCCCCTCTCTTGTAAAAGGGCTCTACTTATTATCATTTCTTCACACATAAAAAACAATTTTTTTAGGTAATATCATCCTGAATCATTTCAAATAATTACTCCATACATTCTAGAGGCCTTGTTTTATGAATAACACCCTCCCTAGAGGTGTTAAGGTACTAATCAAATGAAAATATTTGCGGAGGTAGAGGTATAATTTTTAATTATGTGTTTCTATTTTATTTCTTTTTACACTTCCTTAAAATTTTCATCAATCACGATGAATTGATAAATATATTATCCTAAATATAGTGAGATGTTGTTATGAAAATATCAACACATCCATCCATCCCCACTTCCTTCTAATAAGAAAATAATTAATTGTTTATGTGAATGTGTGAAAAATCACATGCAAAAACCAATATAACATTTTCACATCATCATCTCTAATAAATAGTTTTAAAAATTATATTAATGTTTATATATGATATTAACTAAATATTTATCTTTATAAGTGAATAATTTATCCATTATGTTCTTACTTTCCAATAACATAAAAATGATGGCATCGTTCGTACGTACGTGAGAACTATCATCTCCATTAAGCAACATGATTAGTTTTAATCACCTAATAACATGGATAATATATATACATATATAAGTATATTTAAATTATTAATTGAATAATAATTATATTATTATCATTCTGGTAAAATATAATAATACTCACCTTTTTTCAATAATGATCATTGATAAATGGAAATGATACTCAAGCGTATGTATGAATTAACATCACCAAAATTGTAGTGTAGTTAATTTTTCATATCCATATGTAATGGATGGATCTAAAAGTATCATTAATTTTTAATTTTTATTTTCATTTAATTAATATAATTTTTTAGATGATGGCGTAATACCATTTTGAATATAGACATTAAACCGAAGTCATTTTAGACTCATGTAAGGAATATCATCAAAACATAAAATGTGAACTTATAGAGTTTAGAAATTTCTAGAACAAGATTAATGATTCTGGAGGTCATCATAGGCCTCAAAATTACATTTATTAACCTACACTAGCACGATGGTGCTGGTTCGATCCACAGAGAAGGCATGTGAGTGAATTTAATGGTTTAAAAATTAAAAGCCTCACTGTTGTCTGCAATAAGGTAAATATCATTATAGTCTTTATTATTTTTATCTTTTTACTTTTATAATAATTTGTTCTATTAATAGTGGTGATTAAAAATATTTATACTAAAAAAAATCTTAAACTAAGAAATTATGAACTAAAGGAAAAATGTTAAATAATGCATTGTAGCAAGATAATAATCACATATCACATGAAGTACTCATGATTTATAACTACTCATAAAAATTGTTTTTCTCTATAGAGCTAAAATTGAATCACACCTTAGGGATGAATGAAACATTTCCATCTCCAAGAAATTCAACTGGCAGAGGATTAAGCATTGGAGTTCACCACACAAAAACTTAATTGAACTACTTGAAAGTTGAAAAAGGAAAACAATTGGAAATAAACTTACTTTAAATTTATAAGGACCCAGCCTTATTATAAACATAATCATGAGTTTAGTTATGAAAAACATCCTTTTAAATTGAGGATCTTTTCAAGTTTATATATTTAGAGAATAAGGACAAAACATTCATAACATTACACATTATTATAGTGTGGATACCATAAAAACTGTTTCCATTTTTTTCAAAATCTAAAAAATTAAAACATAAAACAAGACTCTTTGACAATTCTTAATAAATTAAAATGACGTCCTTCATTGTACTACACATCCATTAACCTGTGAAAAATCATTTAAAAACTTGGGATGAGCACAAAAGCTCAGTATGGGATGGAAAAGAAGGAAAAATCACATTAGTCCATGAATACTCACAACGTATGAAAGAATTATCAAAATACATTTTTGTCACCCATATATACTTACATTTTGTAAAATGAGATTTAAAAAAGATCCATGAAAAACATGAGAACATAAATATAATCATAAAGGTATCTTGGGGCATTACCTACATAATCTAGTAACCATTCTTGGATACATTATAATTTGTAACCCTCACGACTACCTTACTTTGTGTAACCATCGCAGTTACAATTGGAGAAACCATATGACCGACCTACAAATTACTCATACCCAATGAGTTTGTGGGAAATATAGGTCACACCCTTCATCATAAATAGTTCCCATGAACTAAAACATAACCATACAACATGAATAATATCATAAAGAAATTACTTTTGCATTTTGTAAAACAGAATTTTAAAAGAGGATTTTTAATGAAAAGCCACTAGTAAATATCATAAAATTGAAGAGAGACTTAATATTGAGTATGGAGTATGTATATATACTATAAATACAGATAATTAAACAGAATATAAACATAACCCATCACACAAACAATTTAAATATCACATAAATAATGAAGTATAAGGTTAACCCAAAAAATGGAAATCGGGTTAAGAATTCCCTTACCTCGGGTTTCTCTTACTTCCAACTTGTTTAAACCTATAGTATAATGGTTAAAAGAGTTTTATTAATATTTTACAGGAATATTTTCATGTTTATAACATCTTATATTATCATTTAATAACATCTTTTAACCCTTAATTGTTAGTATTTTTTCCCTTGCACTGTTTTTGGTTGAATTCTTTAAATGATTTCTATGATTGGTTCATGTTGGACATTCTTGTCGATTGGAAGTGAAAAAACATAATTGAAATGGATTGTTATTTTAATATAACCAGTAAAATAAATTATTCCATTTATCATTTTGAATTATTACATGAGCAAGATTCATAAGTTAGAACATTAATGATGTTCATTTAGATCCTTTTAGTGGTTCTTTGATAATAACAACCTCGTTTCGTCTTAAAAATTAGAACCATGAGAACAAAATAATTCCAGAACCATGTTTGAGTCATAAAAAATATATTATAATATGTTTAAACCATATAAATGGTTTCATGACCAGACATGAAATAATTAATGGAAATTGAAATCACATCCTCCATGATGTCGATAATTCGACAAAAATGGACAACGTTTTTATTCTTTAAATATGTGGGATAGGATAAGAATAATGATAAGTAATTTTTAATAAACATGATAAAATCCAGAATATACATGATTTCTGGATATTTCATGCCACTTGGGTAAGGAGATATGAAAAAATCATAAGGAAAAAACTCAAAATAAATGAATAATTGTGAAGTCGCTTACAAAAATTCCGCAGCCTAACTGCTACGCAACATGGTTTTCAAAAATATAAAAAATAGAGGGGAAAAGGTTAAATCATACAGAAATAAATCAAAATATATATTATATCATGAATAATAAAAAAATAAGAACATAGTATAGAAACGTGAAATATATACCACATAAAAAAGAACTTGAATTGAAAAATGAAAGAAATTGAGAATTTTCTTACCTTGTATAGTAACCCATAGAACATGAAGGTTGGGACCATGGGGGCTTGAGGAAAAATTGGCAGAACTACTATGAATTTAAGGAGTCCAGATTTTTGTTGAGGGATAATTGGGAATGAATTCAATACACGGAAGAGTTGGTATTTATAGGAAAAGTGAGGGATTATTTTAATAATTTTAAAGGGACACCTCATGAGTGGTATTTACAAAACCATGGGCATGCCCATGGTATTTTCCCATGGTATTTCCCACATGGGACACAAGACATATTATTTAACTATTCACAAGTATACCAGATTTATGACATCATTGTTATATCATTAATGATGTCATTAATTCACCGAAAATAAAAACAGTATTTTTTACAATTCACCAAAAAATTAACTGTTTCAGAAAAATTTCTAAAATTCAACCTAACCATTTATTGATGTGTATATTTCAAAAATGAAGTCCATTTTTTGAAAATAATTTTATAAATATTATTAATTTAAATTTTAAATAAAATTATACATAATTCAAAAATTAACAATTCAAATTCTGTTACTACTTCTATATCATAATGAAAAATTAACCAAGATGTTATTATCTTATATCCTTAAGAAAATAAAATAATAATAAATTTATTATTCATTAGGGCCATATTACTATTCATAAGGGTATGTTATTATTCACAAAAAATACAAGTTGGTTTCATCAAACTCCAAAAAACATACTAAACACAATTGTAGATGAAAGTTTCTTGAAATTCAGAACATAGAAGTAGAAAATCTATGTTTTAAAGTCTAATTAAAAATATCTACTTAAAAAAATCTTCCAATAATTTATATTTATTTTTAGAAAAACATGGGGTGTTACAAAATTTCCAATGATGTTGACAGAAAAAGCATCGATAAATATATTCAAAAAATACTTCAAAAGTTTATCATTAATTAATGAGTTTGAAAAACAAGAATTGAGGTGTGAAAAAATAATCATAGAATAATAAATCAATCTCTTTAATTGATTATGATTACAAAATATTTAATATAAAGCGAAAAAATAAAAATTCAAATCCAATGGTATCAAATTATCACGCTCAGAACATATCAGCTTATGATCATATTTATTTCAACACTGAAAAAATGTGAAAACAGAGTAATAAATAGAAGAATAGAGGGAAGAATAATTCTCATAGCGATACTTTGCTCTCTGACTCCATCGTCTCTATAAGGCACCAGCCATAAACCTTACTTAATCTTGAGTTATTATAAGATTACACATTGAGGATCTTTTCAGGTTATAGTTTTAGAGAATTAGGTCATAAAACTTGCATTACATTCCACATTTAAACAAAGTGGTTACATAAAATATAGTATTCATTTTTCCCATAAACGGAAACATATTTAAAATAAAACATGGATTCTTTCTTGACACTTCCTTGACACTATCATCATATCATGTACCATTCTCTTGACCTGTGAAAAACATTTCAAAAACATGGGATGAACATAAAAATCTCAGTAAGGGTTATAAAAATTATGCAGAGGAAACATGAGTACATATATACATAAGAATGAAATCATAATTTACCCATAAAACATATTCAATTTAACATACCTCATAAAATCATGAATAAATCATAGAAATCATAAGACATAAAGGTAACATGAGGCATTCATAACATTCTTACATAGGGAGTAACCCTCTTGGTTACGTTTGGAATACCCATCACAGTATATTCCCTAAATCTCTTCGGAGAAACCTTAATTCTTAACTCCTTTGAGTTACCCAATTCATTGGAGAGCTATATCGGGCCCACCCGCCCTTATTTTATCACGGAACCACCCATCTTCATAATAATTCCCAAGAACCATAACATAATCGTATCACATAAAAAATGCATAAAGGAAACATAACATTTCCACTTTTCAATCACAAGATATCAATACAATACATTGATATAAAAAAATTATGAAAACCATTTTTAATACCATAATAAAATAAAAGTAAACCATGGTATTTATTTTTCATTAAAAAAAGGTATGGCTTGTAGAGGAAGCTGAAACTCAAATAATGGTCACGGCGGCGGAGAAGTCGTTGACGCCGCATACGTATGACAAAAACATTCCATTTTGTAGTTTAGTAAAACTCTTCGTATAAAAATATTACTTTTCAATAAACGTAAAAGTCAAAAGGGTTTATACACCGTATAAAAGTAGGTTTTGTATAAAACAAAATATGCCTCAATGAAAGGAGATTGAGACGAAGTCCCATACAAAGACGGTATCCTTGTATTAAGGATAAATCAATTACATATTTATGTGTGACAAACAAATACACCAAATATAAGTGGATATTAAGTGAAAAACAATCAGAGGAAATTCACACATATTCATAGAATGACATATCCAAGGAGTACAAGTTTATCCCAAAGAATCAAAATTGGGTTAAGAAGTTCCCTTTCAAAAATTCGACAGCTTAACGACGTCACTTAAAAACTCAGAAAAGGAGTTGATGAGAGATAAAGAGGGTACCTCATCACTTGGACAGAAAATTTACATCAATAAGGATATATAAGAACATATCCCAACATAATAGTATGTGAATTAAAATACATAACAAATGAAGTCTTTTAAAAGAGGAGGGTGAATGGTTCCCGTACCGACTTGGGTAACTTTCGAAACATACACCCCATTAAAGAAGGGTCATACAATGAATATGTAAATACCCATAAATGAAATTATATTACAAAAATATTATAATAATGGGAAGTACATACACCACTCAAAGGAAATGGTGGAAAATGTACCATAAATCTCACAGGACTAAAAGTGAGATGATAAATCCCTTACGAAGACTCGGCAGCCTAACGGCGCCACTTAAAACTTCCAAAAATGGATTGATGAGATCAAATAGGGTCTCATCATATTACAATAAAATTTACAGCAAGATGAATATAAAATAAAATCCCCCATCATAACAAAGATGAGCTTAAAAGAAGTGACATAAAGGAGAGTACTTTAAAAGAAAAAGATAGGTTAGATCTTTTACCAAAATTCGGCAGCCTAACGGCACAAATCAAAACTTCCAAAGCGGATTGATGAGAGAAAATAGGGTCTCTAATAATATGAACATAAAAATTACAGTAGGAGTAATATAAAAGAACATCCCAATCATAAGAAATATGAGCTTAAAAGGAATTACATAAAAGAGTGTACTTAAAAATAAATAGAGGAGTAGGATCCCTTACCTCGGGTCCGACTTGACTCGATCGTTCTTTAACGTCATGAATAATAAACTTGAGTTAATTTCTACTTGCTTAAGAACCTTTTTAAAGTTAATTATTCCATTTATATCACTTATTACCATGTTATAAATATTATTTAATCATTTAAGTTAGTAATGTTTGTTTTGTCGATATTTGGTTCTTAAGTCGGAAGTGGACTTCTTACAATTACATGTTGTTCGTGTGGTCAAAGGTTCATTATATCCAGAATGATATTCATCATTTTAATCTCATATATATCATATATATCCATAATACACATGTATTTATATTATTACATAATCATTTAGAGGTAAGAAATGAAATGCACCATTCATGGAGAAGGTAAGCCGTACGTACGCATGAACGCCACTTTCATTTCTATGTCATATTAATGGAATTAAAACTAAATGAGAGGTATGTATATTTTAATTACAGAATTATATTAATAATTAATATGTAACATAAATCATATATAGTAACTTTAAATCCATCTTTTATGCATCCCACATATGGCATTAACGAATCAAATCACTTTGAGGGGCGGTAGTCCGCACTTCCTAAAATGAAATTATCGTGTTTACCCACAATGTAAACCATAATGGTATGCCACAAAAGAAAAATACCTAAGAATAATTAAAACATAAACATATTATATATCATATATAAATATAGTGACATCTTGATGGCCACCTTTGAAGGTGTTATATGAGTGTTGGACAATCATCGTTTCGTGAGGCGGAAATTCGCCATCCACAGAAACAGTATGTTATTTAACCATTAGATGTAGGTGTGTGTAAGTTTAGATCGAATTATTCTTATAACAACATCATAGTATATTTAATATAATGTAGTTGTTACAAAATAAATGAATAAAAAGAGTTTAGTGGGTTGGAGAAGCAAAATAATACAAAAGAACACAAGTGAAGACATTACCTTAAAATCGGGTAACTCTCTTTGATTTGAGCTCAAAGGCTTCCTTGGGAAGACTTTTGCCCAAAGTGAAGATTTTAGGAGTAATATATGGATTTGGAGAGGAAAAATGAGCAGGGGTTGGCCGAGACAAATGCTTGAGAGGTGTGGGTAAGGTGGTAGAGGTGAGGGCCTTTTATAAGAGGAGGGGAAGGGTACTTTTGTAAAGTTACAAAATGATACTTTATTTTCAAATGTGTTTAGGATTTTAAAGGTCCCAAATTGATGTATTTCGAGGATAAAGTGGTAAGGGTTCGCAATATACTCATACATTAGGTTTTTTGACATGTTTATGTTATAGTTTTAACATTATCTTTTCATTTTATTTAAATCCTTTATTAATGAGGTAATCGCTGCATCATCATGATGTCATAAATAATTTAATTTATGTACTGTCTAAAAATTATAAAAAAATATCATGATGTAGGAAATCTTTTTAGATTTATAATGAATATTTATAGTAAAAAATATGACTTGTATAACCCCATTTAAAAAAAAATTAGTGAAACATTTCATGCTTGTGACATTTTTATTTTAACATTAAATAAAAAGTTATTTATGTCAGTTTCCAACGAAAGTGGCTCCATGGGGTCCCCAAGTTGACACATGGATTTTATTGGTCATCCATGACACATCCAATAAGAGTAGGACATGTTTCTAGGTCATTTCACATTATTAAAACATTATTTTTACCTTAAATTACACTAATTACCTCTAATCGCGATTAAGAACATAAAAGTTACTATTCACCCAAAAAAATATTTTAATCCCATTGAACCACATTTTACTTCCTAATGACAACCATGTATGTCGGATTTTTGAAATTCAAAACATAGAGGTGGCAATGTTTCATTTAAACGAAAAATCAGTTTCTTAACTACAACTTAGTGGTTTCACTATTCATCAAAAATTTAAGTTTTTCAGAAAAATTCAAAAAATTCACCCTAAGCTATATTTGATATTCCGAACTCAAAAATGATTTATATTTTACAAAATTCAAAACATATAAGTTTCATTTATTAATTTAATAATTAATTCCCGCTGTCAAAACAAATAGCGTGTTTTTAAGAAACAATATCTATTAAAAGATTGACACTAGTTTAAGTCCAATTTCAAAGTGAAATTAATTCCAATGACCACTATTGGATTAAATGGTAAAAATATATTCTAATTTTACATTAAAAACAATTCAAAAGATAATCTAATCATATAAATAAATTAGATTAAAAAGCGGTTTTGAATAAAAAGACAACATTTTTCACTATTCATTAAAAAATGAACTTTATCGGAAAGATACCAAAAATTTACACAAAGTGAATTTTGATGTCTCTATTCTAAAGAAGAATTTTATTTTTTCAAATATATCACATAAAATTGTCTAAAAGTGGATTTAAAAGAGGTTCTCCATCAAAAGGCTGTTAATCGACCTTCTAAAGAACATTAGAATGTTTACGCTTAAAATTGAATTCATTCACATTTTTAATCCTCTAACATTTATTGTAAAAAGTAAAAATATTTGACAAACATATATAATCATTTTGTAGATAGTTCTATTCATTCCCTCCATTACAACGTCTAGTCGTTAACTACCATTTAAAATAATATTATTTTATTATTAGAGTGCAACGTAAGATTTCAAAGGAACTCATTGTTGCGTATTGGGTAATCCATCAAGCATAGCATTCCCTTTAAATTAATATTAACATTTTATTCACAAAAAGGGATAAATATAATGATTTCATATTCTTTATTTACCTGCGGTGTTACATCCTTCCCCCCTTTTGGGAATTGCGTCCTTGCAATTTTAAAATTGCGCTCGGAAACATCCTTGAAAGTCCCACATCGGAACAAGAGTCGGTAAAACAATCACTTTAAAATAATGAATGAGAAGTACATAGGTCACCCGAGTTAACCCATACTAGGATTCCATGTAGGAAAACAGGGACATAGAGGAGAAAACATAGGGTCATGTTCTGATGGAGAGTGATAGAAAACATGTTTAATAGAAAGTTAACCACAAGAAAATCACAAACTTGTGATGGGTTAAATGGTATTCGATTCCCCGGTAGGAAAAGTTAATAGACAACATTTTTTTTTATTGAGGAATTTATTCATAAGGAAACATAATTACTTATCATGTTGACTTTCAACTTTTATTAGATTTCTTACACAAACTCATATTTTTCCAAAAGACGATTATTTAGGAAGACTTGTTCACTATAATCAACTTCTAGAGAATCACCTAATCCACAAAAGAGAACTATATACATCCCATGTCTTTAGACTTTAACCAATACCAAAACCAAAATGGTTAGTACAAGATCATATAATCCCGAGAAGTATAACCCTTTATAAAAAGAAAATCTATTCTTAATCTCCAAAATTTGTCCAACAAAACCCAAAGTCCAACAAGGACCATTTGATAAACAATTTGTCCGTAAAATTCTTCAAGGTAAACCAAAATAAGATTGAAACCCAAATATTTGAAGGATTTAGTCACATAGTCTTCCAAGGTACAAATTAACTTTTATCTCCAAATAACATCAGTTGCTCTTAAAGTCTCATATTGAAAAGAAATTAACCTAATCACATATCCTCGATGATAGGTTAATAATTTCCATAGATAACCCAAAATAAACTTAATATTTATTCCTAAAATCATCTAACTAAAACGAATTATTCGAACTAACCAGGGACATCACGTAGTCCAGTGGTAGGCGATAAATACCAGTCGCACTTTAGTTGTTGGTCCGATTCCCATAGCTTTGTACGACGTGATGGGTTGTCTCACGGTCTGCGTGTTGTCCTTTTTCCAAAACAATATAATTTTTAAAACATTCCCCAAAACGAGATAAAATCATCAAAAATGATCATAACATATTTTAACCTCATGTTTATCTCATGCCTTTCATTTTCCATCATAACATATAATAACCCATAATTACCTCAAAAGTAAGGATCATATAAAATCTAATGGTTACCTCTATAATTATAACCTGAACTTCCACATCAATTGGTCATCTCGTACATGATGCATTACAGATCATACCAAGGTTCAAGTGGTTGATCATGACTCCTTGATAGTTGGTTTAGAACAACCATGAGTTTCCTCATTGAATCCCCCATTTTATCTAGTATCTTAATCAGAGAACCACCACAGTTTCCTTCAAACCTGTTGTCTCTTTGGTGCCTCCTAGATCCATCCATTCACTAAAAACAGAAATTTCAGTGTGAGTATATCAACAAAACCATCATGTACTAATGAGGAAGGTAAACACTAAGATATACTTATTCATTCACTTTATCTAAAACTAGGACTCTTTTTGAAATCCTAACCATTATGGTAATGTCACTTGTTCTTAGAGAATACCCTAACCTCTAAAGTTATCTAAACCAACCTTTGATACCAACTATAAGGCCCCAGCCTTAAACCTTACTTAATATTGAGTTATTATAAGATCACACATTGATGATCTTTTCAGGTTTAGAGATTTAGAGAATTAGGTCATAAAACTTGCATTACATTCCACATTTAAACCAAGTGGTTACATAAAAGATAGTATTCATTTTTCCCATCAACGGAAACATATTTAAAATAAAACATAGATTCTTTCTTTACACTTCCTTGACACTATCATCATATCATGTACCATTCCCTTGACCTGTGAAAAACATTTCAAACACTTTGTATGAGCATAAAAATCTCAGTAAGGGTTACAAAAAGTATGGAAAGGAAACATGAGTACATATATACATAAGAATGAAATCATACTTTACCCATAAAACGTATTCACTTTAATATACCTCATTAAATCATGAATAAATCATAGAAATCATAAGACATAAAGGTAACATGAGGCACTCATAACATTCTTACATAGGGAGTAACCCTCTTGGTTACATTTGGAATACCCATCACAGTATATTCCCTAAATCTCATGGGAAAAACCTTAATTCTTAACTCCTTCCCGTTACCCAATGCATTGGAGATCTATATCGGGCTCACCTGCCCTTAGTTTATCACGAAACCACCCGTCTTCATAATAATTCCCAAGAACCATAACATAATCATATCACATAAAAACATTCATAAAGGAAACATAACATTTCCACTTTTCAATCACAAGATATCAATACAACACATTGATATAAAAACATTATAAAAACCATTTTCAATACCATAATAAAATAAAAGTAAAACATGGTATTTATTTTTCATTAAAAAAAGGTATGGCTTGTAGAGGAATCCGAAACTCAAAAAATGGTCACGGTGGCGGAGAAGTCGTTGTCGCCGCATACGTACGACAAAAACATTACATTTTGTCGTTTAGTAAAACACTTCATATAAAAATATTCCTTTTCGATAAAATTAAAATTCAAAGGAATTTATACACCGTATAAAAGTAGGTTCTGTATAAAACAAAATATTCCTCAATGAAAGGAGATTGAGACGATGTCCCATACAAAGACGGTATCCTTGGATTAAGGACAAATCAATTACATAATTAGGTGTGACAAACGAATACACCAAATATAAGTGGATATTAAGTGAAAAAAAATCAGAGGACATTCACACATATTCATAGAACGACATATTCAAGGAGTACAAGTTTATCCCAAAAAATCAAAGTTGGGTTAAGAAGCTCCCTTGCAAAAATTCGACAGCCTAATGGTGTCACTTAGAAATTCAGAAAAAGAGTTGATGAGAGATAAAAAGGGTACCTCATCACTTGGACATAAAATTTACATCAATAAGGATATATAAGAACATATCCCAACATAATAGTATGTGAATTAAAATACATAACAAAGGAAGACTTTTAAAAGTGGACGGTGAAAGGTACCCTTACCGACTTGGGTAACTTTCGAAACATACACCCCATTTAAGAAGGGTCATACAATGATTATGTAAATACCCATAAATGAAATTATATTAAACAAAGAGTATAATAATGGAAATTACATACACCACTCAAAGGAAATAGTGGAAAATGTATCATAAATCTCATGGTACTAAAAGTGAGATGAAAAATCCCTTATGAAGACTCGGCAGCCTAACGACGCCACTTAAAACATCCAAAAATGGATTGATGAGATCAAAGAGGGTCTCTCATCATATTACAATAAATTTACAGCAAGAGGAGTATAAAATAACATCCCCCATCATAACAAAGATGATCTTAAAAGAAGTTACATAAAGGATAGTACTTCAAAAGAAAGAGAGAGGTTATATCTCTTACAAAAATTTGGCAGCCTAACGGCGCCACTCAAAACTTCCAAAGTGGATTGATGAGAGAAAATAGGGTCTCTAATCATATGAACATAAAAATTACAGTAGGATTAATATAAAATAACATCCCAATAATAAGAAAGATGAGCTTAAAAGGAATGACATAAAAGAGTGTACTTAAAAAGAAAGAGAGGAGTAGGATCCCTTACCTCGGGTCCGACTTGACTCGATCGTTCTTTAACGTCCTGAATAATAAACTTGAGTTGATTTTTACCTGCTTAAGAACCTTTTTCAAGTTCATTATTCCATTTATATCACTTATTACCATGTTATAAACATTATGTAATCATTTAAGTTAATAAAGATTATTTTGTCGATATTTGGTTCTTAAGTCGAAAGTGGACTTCTTACAATTACATGTTGTTCTTGTGGTCAAAGGTTCACTATATCCAGAATGATATTCATGATTTGGATATCATATATATCATATATATCCATAATATACATGTATTTATAATATTACATAATCATTTAGAGGTAAGAAATGAAATGCACCGTTCATGGAGACGGTAAGCCGTACGTACGCATGAACGCTACTTTCATTTCTATGTCATATTAATGGAATTAAAACTAAATGACAGGTATGTATATTTTAATTCCAGAATTATATTCATCAGTTATATGTAACATACATCATATATAATAACTTTAAATCCATCCTTTATACATCCCACATATGGCATTAACGAATCAAATCACTTTGAGGGGGTGGTAGTCCGCACTTCCTAAAATGAAATTATCGTGTTTACCTACAATGGAAACCATAAAGTTATGCCACAAAAGAAAAATACATAATCTTAAGTAAAACATAAACATATTATATATCATATATAAATATAGTGACGTCTTAATGTCCACCTTTGAAGGTGTTATATGAGTGTTGAACAATCATCGTTTCGTGAGGCGGAAATTCACCATCCACAGAAACAGTATGTTCTTTAAACATTAGATGTAGGTGTGTGTAAGTGTAGAACGAATTATTATTATAAAAACATCCTAGTATATTGAAGATATTGTATTTGTTACAATAGAAATGAATAAAAATAGTTTAGGGGGTTGGAGAAGAAAAATAAAACAAAAGAACACAAGTGAAGACATTACCTTAAAATCGGGTAACTCTCTTTGATTTGAGCTCAAAGGATTCCTTGGGAAGACTTATGCCCAAAGTGAGCCTTATATGAGTAATATAGGGATGTGGAGAGGAAAAATGAGCAGGGTTTGGCCGTGCCAAATGCTTGAGATGTGTGGGTAAGGTGGTAGAGGTGGGGGCCTTTTATAAGAGGAGGGGAGGGGCACTCTTGTAAAGTTACAAAATGTTACTTTATTTTCAAATGCGTTTAGGATTTTAAAAGTCCCACATTGATGTATTTCTAGGATAAGGTGGTAAGGGATCGAAATATACTCATACAATAGTGTAAGTTATAGTTTTAACATTATCTTTTCATTTTATTTAAATCCTTTATTAATGAGGTAATTGCTGCATCATCATGATGTCATAAATAATTTAATTTATTTAATGTATAAAAATTATAAAAAAAAATCATGATTTAGGAAATATTTTTATCTTTCTAATTAATATTTATTGTAGAAAATATTACTTGTATAACCTCATTTAAAAAAAATTAGTGAAACATCTCATGCTTGTGACATTTTTATTTTCACTTTAAATAAAAAGTTATTTATGTCATTTTCCAACCAAAGTGGCTCCATGGGGTCCCCAAGTTGACCCATGGATTTTCTTGGTCTTCCATGACACATCCAATGAGGGTAGGACATGTGTCTAGGTCATTTCACATTATTTAAGCATTATTTTTACCTTAAATTACACTAATTACCTCTAATCGCGATTAAGAACAGAAAAGTTACTATTCACCAAAAAATTATTTTAATACCATTGAACCACATTTTACTTCCTAATGGAAACCATGTATGTCAGATTTTTGAAATTCAAATCACAGAGGTGGCAAAGTTTCATTTAAATGAAAAATCAGTTTCTTTAACTACCACTTAGTGGTTTCACTATTCATCAAAAATTGAAGTTTTTCTGAAAAATACCAAAACTTCACCCTAAGATATATTTGATATTCCGAACTCAAAAATGATGTCTATTTTACAAAATTCAAAACATATATGTTTCATTAATTAATTTAATAATTAATTCCCGATATCAAAATAAATAGCGTGTTTTTAAGAAACAATATCTATTAAAAGATTGACACTAGTTTAAGTCAAATTTCAAAGTGAAATTAATTCCAATGACCACTATTGGATTAAATGGTAAAAATATATTGTAATTTTACTTTAAAAACAATTCAAAAGATAACCTAATCATATAAATAAATTATATTAAAAAGAGGTTTTGAATAAAAATACAACATTTTTCCATATTCATTAAAAAATGTACTACATCGGAAAGATACCAAAAATTTACACAATGTAAATTTTGATGTCTCTATTCTAAAGAAGAATTTTATTTTGTCAAATATAACGCATAAAATTGTCAAAAAGTGGATTTAAATGAGTATCTCCATCAAAAGGTGGTTAATCGACCTTCTAAAGAACATTAGAATGTTTACGCTTAAAATTGAATTCATTCACATTTTTAATCCTCTAACATTTATTGTAAAAAGTAAAAAAATTTGACAAACATATATAATCATATTAGTAGTTAGTTCTGTTCATTCCCTCCATTACAACGGCTAGGCTTTAACAACCATTTAAAATAATATTATTTTATTATTATACTGCATCATAAGATTTCAAAGGAACTCATTGTTGCGTATTGGGAAATCCATCAAGCATAGTGTTCCCTTTTAAATTAATATTAACATTGTATTCACAAAAAGGGATAAATATAAAGATGTCATATTCTTTATTTACCTAGGGTGTTACACCCTTCCCCCTTTTGGGAATTTCGTCCTCACATTTTTAAAATTGGGCTCGGAAACATCCTTGAATGTCCAACATCGGAACAAGAGTTGGTAAAACAATAACTTTAAAATAAAGAATGATAAGTACAGAGGTCACCCGAGTTAACCCATACTAGGATTCAATGTAGGAAAACATGGACATGGAGGAGAAAACATAGGGTCATGTTCTGATGGAGAGTGATAGAAAGCATGTTTAGGAGAAAGTTAACAACAAGAAAATCACAAACTTGTGATGGGTTAAACGGTATTCGATTCCCCGGTAGGAAAAAGTTAATAGACAAAATTTTTTGTTTTTTATTGAGGAATTTATTTATAAGGAAACATAATTACGTATCATGTCGACTTTCAACTTTTATTAGATTTCGTACACAAACTCATATTTTCTCCAAAAGACAATTATTTAGGAAGACGTGTTCACTACAATCAACTTCTAGAGAGTCACCTAATCCACAAAAGAGAACTATATACTTCCCATGTCTTTAGACTTTAACCAAAACCAAAACCAAAATGGTTACTACAAGATCAGATATTCCAGAAAAGGATAACCCATTATAAAAAGAAAATCTATTCTTAATCTCCAAAATTTTTCCAACAAAACCCAAAGTTCAACAAGGACCATTTGATATACAATTTGTCCATAAAATTCATAAAGGTAAACCAAACTAAGATTGAAACCCAAATATTTGAAGGATTTAGTCACATAGTCTTCCAAGGTACAAATTTACTTTTATCTCCAAATAACATCAGTTGCTCTTAAATTCTCATATTGAGAAGTAATTAACTTAATCACATATCCTCGATGATAGGTTAATCATTTCCATAGATAACCCAAAATAAACTTACTCTTGATTCCTAAAATCATTTAACTAAAAAGAATTAGTCAAACTAACCAGGGACTTCACATAGTCCAGTGGTAGGCGATACATACCAGTCGCAGTTTGGTTGTGGGTTTGATTCCCGTAGCTTTGTCTGACGCGACAGGTTGTCACACGGTCTGCATGTTGTCCTTTTTCCAAAACTATATAATTCTTAAAACATTCCCCAAAACGAGATAAAATCTCAAAAAATTATCATAACATATTTTAACCTCAAGTTTATCTCATGCCTTTCATTTTCCATCATAACATATAATAACCCATAATTACCTCAAAATAAAGGATCATATAAACTGTAATGGTTACCTTTATAATTATTACCTGATATTCTACATCAATTAGTCATCTCGTACAAGATGTATTACAGATCATACCAAGGTTCAAGTGGTTGATCATGACTTCTTGATAGTTGGTTTAGAAAAACCATGAGTATCCTCATTAAATCCCCCATTTTATCTAGTATCTTAATCAGAGAACCTCCACAGTTTCCTTCAAACCTGTTGTCTCTTTGGTTCCTGATAGATCCATCCATTCACTAAAAACAGAAACGTATGGGTGAGTATATCAACAAAACCATCATGTACTAATGAGGAAGGTAAACACTAAGATATACTTACTCATTCACTTTATCTAAAACTAAGACTCTTTTTTAAATCCAAACCATTATGGTAATGTCACTTGTGCTTAGATAACACCCTAACCTATACAGTTATCTAAACCGACCTTTGATACCAACTATAAGGACCTAGCCTTAAACCTTATCTTCATCTTGAGTTATTATAAGATTACACATTGAGGATCTTTTCAGGTTTAGATTTTTAGAGAATTAGTTTATAAAACATGCATTACATTCCACATTTAAACAAAGTGGTTACATAAAAGATAGTATTCATTTTTCCATCAATGGAAACATATTTAAAATAAAACATGGATTCTCTCTTGAAACTTCCTTGACACTATCATCATATCATGTACCATTCCCTTGACCTATGAAAAACATTTCAAAAACTTGGGATGAGCATTAAAAGCTCAGTAAGGGTTATAAAAAGTATGGAAAGGAAACATGAGTACATATATACATAAGAATGAAATCATACATTACCCATAACACATATTCACTTTAGCATACCTCATAAAATCATGAATAAACCATAGAAATCATAAGACATAAAGGTAACTTGATGCATTCATAACATTCTTACATAGGGAGTAACCCTATTGGTTACGTTTGGAATACCCATCATAGTATATTAACTAAATCTCTTGGGAGAAACCTTAATTCTTAACTCCTTCACGTTACCCAATGCATTGGAGAGCTATATCGGGCTCACCCGCCCTTAGTTTATCACAGAACCACCCGTATTCATAATAATTGCCAAGAACCACAACATAATAGTATCACATAAAAACATGAATAAAGGAATCATAACATTTCCACTTTTCAATCACAAGATATCAATACAACAATTGATATAAAAACATTATGAAAACCATTTTCAATACCATAATAAAATAAAATTAAAACATGGTATTTATTTTTCATTAAAAAAAAGGTATGGCTTGTAGAGGAAGCCGAAACTCAAATAATGGTCACGGTGGCAGAGAAGTCGTTGTCGCTGCATATGTACGAAAAAAACATTCCCTTTTGTCATTTAGTAAAACTCTTCGTATAAAAATATTCCTTTTCAATAAAATTAAATGTCAAAAGGGTTTATACACCATATAAAAGTAGGTTGTATATAAAAAAAATATGCCTTAATGAAAGGAGATTGATACAAAGTCCCATACAAAGACGGTATCCTTGGATTAAGGATAAATCAATTACATAATTATGTGTGAAAAACTAATACACAAAATATAAGTGGATATTAAGTGAAAAAAAAATTATAGGACATTCACACATATTAAAAGAATGACATATTCAAGGAGTACAAGTTTATCCCAAAGAATCAAAATTGGGTTAAGAAGTTCCCTTGCAAAAATTCGACAGCCTAACGATGTCACTTAAAAATTCAGAAAAAGAGTTGATGAGAGATAAAAAGGGTACCTCATCACTTGGACATTAAATTTACATCAATTAGGATATATAAGAACATATACCAACATAATAGTATGTGAATTAAAATACATAACAAAGGATGTCTTTTAAAATAGGAGGGTGAAAGGTTCCCTTACCAACTTGGGTAACTTTCGAAACATACACCCCATTGAATAAGGGTCATAAAATGAATATGTAAATACCCATAAATGAAATTATATTACACAAAGAGTATAATAATGGGAATTACATACACCACTCAAAGGAAATCGGGGCAAATGTAGCATAAATCTCATGGGACTAAAAGTGAGATGAAAAATCCCTTATGAAGACTCGGCAGCCTAACGACGCCACTTAAAACTTCCAAAAATGGATTGATGAGATCAAATAGGGTCTCTCATAATATTACAATAAAATGTAAAGAAATAGGAATATGAAATAACATCCCCCATCATAAAAAAGAGGAGCTTAAAAGAAGTTACATAATGGAGAGTACTTCAAAAGAAAGAGAGAGGTTAGATCTCTTACGAAAATTCGGCAGCCTAACAGCGCCACTCAAAACTTCAAAAGTGGATTGATGAGAGAAAATAGGGTCTCCCATCATATGAACATAAAAATTATAGTAGGAGTAATATAAAATAACATCCCAATAATAAGAAATATGATCTTAAAAGGAATGACATAAAAGAGTGTACTTAAAAAGAAAGAGAGGAGTATGATACCTTACCTCGGGTCTGACTTGACTCGATCGTTCTTTAACATCCTGAATAATAAACATGAGTTAATTTCTACTTGCTTAAGAACCTTTTTTTAATTCATTATTCTGTTTTTATCACTTATTTCCATGTTATAAACATTATGTAATCATTTAAGTTAATAATGTTTGTTTTGTCGATATTTGGTTCTTAAGTCGAAAGTGGACTTCTTACAATTACATGTTGTTCATGTGGTCAAAGGTTCACTATATCCAGAATGATATTCATGATTTGGATATCATATATATCATATGTATCCAGAATATACATGTATTTATAATATTACATAATCATTTAGAGGTAAGAAATGAAATGCACCATTCATGGAGACGGTAAGCCGTACATACGCATGAACGCTACTTTCATTTCTATGTCATATTAATGGAATTAAAAATAAATGAGAGGTATTTATATTTTAATTCCAGAATTATATTCATCATTTATATGTAACATAAATCATATATAATAACTTTAAATCCATCCTTTATACATCCCACATATGGCATTAACGAATCAAATCACTTTGAGGGGGCGGTAGTCCGCACTTCCTAAAATGAAATTATCGTGTTTACCCACAACGGAAACCATAAATTTATGACACAAAAGAAAAATACAGAAGATTAAGTAAAATATAAACATATTATATATCATATATAAATATAGTGACATCTTAATGGCCAACTTTTAAGGTGTTATATGAGTGTTGAACAATCATCGTTTCGTGAGGCGGAAATTCTCCATCCACAGAAACAGTATGTTGTTTAACCATTAGATGAAGGTGTGTGTAATTGTAGATCGAATTAATCATATAAAAACATCCTAGTATATTTAATATACTAGATTTGTTACAAAATAAATGCCTAAAAAGAGTTTAGGGGGTTGGAGAAGGAAAATACAACAAAAGAACACAAGTGAAGACATTACCTTAAAATCGGGTAACTCTCTTTGATTTGAGCTCAAAGGCTTCCTTGGGAAGACTTCTGCCCAAAGTGAGGCTTCTAGGAGTAATAGAGGGATGTGGAGAGGAAAAATGAACAGGGGTTTCCGATCCAAATGCTTGAGAGGTGTTGGTAAGGTGGTGGAGTTGGGGGCCTTTTATAAGAGGAGGGGAGGGGCACTCTTGTAAAGTTACAAAATGTTACTTTATTTTCAAATGAGTTTAGGATTTTAAAGGTCCCATATTGATGTATTTCGAGGATAAGGTGGTAAGGGTTCGAAATATACTCATCCAATAGTTTTTTGACAAGTTTATGTTATAGTTTTAACATTATATTTTTATTTTATTTAAATCCTTTATTAATGAGGTAATCGCTACATCATCATGATGTCATATATAATTTAATTTATATAATGTCTAAAAATTATAAAACAAATATCATGATGTATTAATATTTTTTAGCTTTCTAATTAATATTTATAGTAAAATATATGACTTGTATAACCCCATTTAAAAATTGTTTTAGTGAAACATTTCTTGCTTGTGACATTTTTATTTTAACATTAAATAAAAAGTTATTTATGTCATTTTCCAACCAAAGTGGCTCCATGGGGACCCCAAGTTGACCCATGGATTGTCTTGGTCGTCCATTACACATCCAATGATGGTAGGACAAGTGTCTAGGTCATTTCACATTATTAAAACATTATTTTTACCTTAAATTACACTAATTACATCTAATCGCGATTAAGAACATAAAAGTTACTATTCACCAAAAAATTATTTTAATCCCATTGAACCAAATTTTAATTCAGAATGATAACCATGTATGTATAATTTTTAAAATTAAAAACACAGAGGTGGAAAAGTTTCATTTAAATGAAAAATCAGTTTCTTTAACTACCACTTAGTGGTTTCACTATTCATCAAAAATTGAAGTATTTCAGAAAAATACCAAAAATTCACCCTAAGCTATATTTGATATTCCGAACTCAAAAATGTTGTCTATTTTACAAAATTAAAAACATATAAGTTGCATTAATTAATTTAATAATTACTTCCCGCTGTCAAAACAAATATTGTGTTTTTAAGAAACAATATCTATTAAAAGATTGACACTAGTTTAAGTCCAATTTCAATGTGAAATTAATTCCAATAACCACTATTGGATTAAATGGTAAAAATATATTATAATTTTACTTTAAAAACAATTAAAAAGATAATCTAATCATATAAATAAATTAGATTAAAATGAGGTTTTGAATTAAAATACAACATTTTTCACTATTCATTAAAAAATTTGTAGCTGGGGTTTGGCTTAGTGGTAAGAACCCTATAATCCTACATGAAAATGGGGGTTCAAAACCCATTAGGTGCAGGTACTGTAGCAATACTGTAGCAGCGATGACACTGTTCATTGACGGGTACTGGAGCGGCAGAAGGGCACTATAGCGGCGGCGGTACTATAGCAGACGGGTTACTATTTACAGAATGTGAATTGGGCCAAAAATTTGGGTCTACAGGCTATGTAATGGGCTATAATCCCACTGGGCCTTTGGGCTATGTAATGGGTTTCCCTCTACCCAGTTAAAAGAGGCCTTTTCTTGATTTAATAATAAAAATGAGGCTTCGGCCCCAACCTTTTAAAAAAAATTAAAAAATGAACTTTATCGGAAAGATACCAAATATTTACACATAGTAAATTTTGATGTCTCTATTCTAAAGAAGAATTTTATTTTGTCAAATATAACACATAAAATTGTCAAAAAATGGATTTAAAAGAGGTTCGCCATTAAAAGGCGGTTAAACGACCTTCTAAAGAACATTAGAATGTTTACGCTTAAAATTGAGTTCATTCACATTTTTAATCCTCTAACATTTTTTGTAAAAAGTAAAAATATTTGACAAACATATATAATCATTTTTTCGTTAGTTCTGTTCATTCCCTCCATTACAACGGCTAGGCATTAACTACCATTTAAAATAATATTATTTTATTATTATAGTGCAACGTAAGATTTCAAAGTAACTCATTGTTGCGTATTGGGTAATCCATCAAGCATAGTGTTCCCTTTAAATTAATATTAACATTTTATTCACAAAAAGGGATAAATATAAATATGCCATATTCTTTATTTACCTGGGGTGTTACATCCTTCCCCCCTTTTGGGAATTGCGTCCTCACAATTTTAAAATTGGGCTCGGAAACATTATTGAAAGTCCCACATCTGAACAAGATTCAGTAAAACAATCACTTTAAAATAAAGAATGAGAAGTACAGAGGTCACCCGAGTTAACCCATACTAGGATTCCATGTAGGAAAACCTGGACATCTAGGAGAAAACATAGGGTCATGTTCTGATGGAGAGTGATATAAAACATGTTTAGGAGAAAGTTAACCACAAGGAAATCAAAAACTTGTGATGGGTTAAACGGAAATTGATTCCCCAGTAGGAAAATTAAATAGACAACATTTTTTGTTTTTTCTTATTGAGGAATTTATTCATAAGGAAACATAATTACTTATCATGTTGACTTTCAACTTTTATTAGATTTCATACACAAACTAATATTTTCACCAAAAGACGAGTATTTAGGAAGACTTGTTCACTATAATCAACTTCTAGATAATCACCTAATCCAAAAAAGAGATCTATATACTTCTCATGTATTTAGACTTTAACCAAAACCAAAACCAAATGGTTAGTACAAGATCAGATAATCCAGAAAAGGATAACCCTTTATAAAAATAAAATCTATTCTTAATCTCCAAAATTTTTCCAACAAAACCCAAATTTCAACAAGGACCATTTGATAAACAATTTGTCCATAAAATTCTTCAAGGTAAACTAAACTAAGATTAAAACCCAAATATTTGAAGGATTTAGTCACATAGTCTTCCAAGGTACGAATTAACTTTTATATCCAAATATCATCAGTTGCCCTTAAATTCTCATATTGAAAAGTAATTAACCTAATCACATATCCTCGATGATAGGTTAATCATTTCCATAGATAACCCAAAATAAACTTACTCTTGATTCCTAAAATCATCTAACTAAAAAGAATTAGTCAAACTAACCAGGGACTTCACGTAGTCCAGTGGTGTGTGATAAATACAAGTCGCACTTTGGTTGTGGGTTCGATTCCCGCAGCTTTGTCCGACGCGACGGGTTGTCACACGGTCTACGTGTTGTCCTTTTTCCAAAACTATATAATTATTAAAACATTCCCCAAAACAAGAAAAAATCTTCAAAAATTATCATAACATATTTTAACCTCATGTTTATCTCATGCCGTTCATTTTCCATCATAACATATAATAACCCATAATTACCTCAAAAGTAAGGATCATATAAACTCTAATGGTTACCTTTATAATTATTACCTGAACTTCCAAATCAATTGGGCATCTCGTACATGATGCATTACAGATCATACCAAGGTTCAAGTGGTTGATCATGACTCCTTGATAGTTGGTTTAGAACAACCATGAGTTTCCTCATTGAATCCCCCATTTTATCTAGTATCTTAATCAGAGAACCACCATAGTTTCCTTCAAACCTGTTGTCTCTTTGGTGCCTGCTAGATCCATCCATTCACTAAAAATAGAAACGTCAGTGTGAGTATATCAACAAAACCACCATGTACTAATGAGGAAGGTAAACACTAAGATATACATACTCATTCACTTTATCTAAAACTAGGAGTTTTTCTGAAATCCTAACCATTATGGTAATGTCACTTGTGCTTGGAGAATACCCTAACCTCTAAAGTTATCTAAACCGACCATTGATACCAACTATAAGGCCCCAGCCTTAAACCTTTCTTAATCTTGAGTTATTATAATATTACACATTGAGTATCTTTTCAGGTTTAGAGTTTTAGAGAATTAGGTCATAAAACATGCATTAAATTCCACATTTAAACAAAGTGGTTACATAAAAGATAGTATTCATTTTTCCCATCAATGGAAACATATTTAAACTAAAACATGGATTCTTTCTTGACACTTCCTTGACACTATCATCATATCATGTACCATTCCCCTGACCTGTGAAAAACATTTCAAAAACATGGGATGAGAATAAAAAGCTCAGTAAGGGTTATAAAAAGTATGAAAAGGAAACATGAGTACATATATACATAATAATGAAATCCTAATTTACCCATAAAACATATTCACTTTAACATACCTCATAAAATCATGAATAAATCATAGAAATCATAGGACATAAAGGTACCTTGAGGCATTCATAACATTCTTACATAGGGAGTAACCCTCTTGGTTACGTTTAGAATACCCATCATAGTATATTCCCTAACTCTCTTGGGAGAAACCTTAATGCTTAACTCCTTCACGTTACCCAAGGAATTGGAGATCTATATCGGGCTTACCCACCCATAGTTTATCACAGAACCACGAATCTTCATAATAATGCCCAAGAACCATAACATAATCGTATCATATAAAAACATTCATAAAGGAAACATAACATTTCCACTTTTCAATCACAAGATATCAATACAACACATTGATATAAAAACATTATGAAAACCATTTTCAATAACATAATAAAAAAAAATTAAAACATGGTATTTATTTTTCATTAAAAAAAGGTATGGCTTGTAGAGGAAGTCGAAACTCAAATAATGGTCACGGCGGCAGAGAAGTCATTGTCGCCGCATACGTACGACAAAAACATTCCCTTTTGTCGTTTAGTAAAACTCTTCGTCTAAAAAGATTCATTTTCGATAAACATAAAAGTCAAAGGGGTTTATACACCGTATAAAAGTAGGTTGTCTATAAAACAAAATATTCCTCAATGAAAGGAGATTGAGACGAAGTCCCATATAAAGACAGTATCCTTGGATTAAGGATAAATAAATTACATAATTATGTGTGACAAACAAATACACAAAATATATGTGGATATTAAGTGAAAAAAAATCGGAGGGCATTCACAAATATTCATAGAATTACATATTCAGGGAGTACAAGTTTATCCCAAAGAATCAAAATTGGGTTAAGAAGTTCCTTTGCAAAAATTCGACAGCCTAACGGCATCACTTAAAAATTTAGAAAAAGAGTTGATGAGAGATAAAAAGGGTACCTCATCACATAGACATAAAATTTACATCAATAAGGATATATAAGAACATATCCCAACATAATAGTATGTTAATTGAAAGACATAACAAAGGAAGTCTTTTAAAAGAGGAGGGTGAAAGGTTCCCTTACCGACTTGGGTAACTTTCGAAACATACACCCCACTGAAGAAGGTTCATACAATGAATATGTAAATACCCATAAATGAAATTATATTAAAAAATGAGTATAATAATGGGAAATACATACACCACTCAAAGGAAATGGTGTCAAATGTTGCATAAATCTCACGGGACTAAAAGTGAGATGAAAAATACCTTACGAAGACTCGACATCCTAACAACGCCACTTAAAACATCCAAAAATGGATTGATGAGATCAAATAGGGTCTCTCATCATATTAAAATAAAATTTAAATCAAGAAGAATATAAAAGAACATCCCCCATCATAACAAACAGGAGCTTAAAAGAAGTGACATAAAGGAGATTACTTCAAAAGAAAGAGAGAGGTTAGATCTCTTACGAAAATTCAGCAGCATAACGGCGCCACTCAAAACTTCCAAAGTTGATTGATGAGAGAAAATAGGGTCTCTCAACATATAAACATAAAAATTATAGTAGGAGTAATATAAAAGAACATCCCAATCATATGAAATATGAGCTTAAAAGGAATGACATAAAAGAGTGTACTTAAAAAGAAAGAGAGGAGTAGGATCCCTTACCTCGGGTCCGACTTGACTCGATCATTCTTTAACGTCCTGAATAATAAACTTGAGTTAATTTCTAATTTCTTAAGAACCTTTTTCAAGTTCATTATTCCGTTTCTATCACTTATTTCCATGTTATAAACATTATGCAATCATTTAATCTATTAATATTTGTTTTGTCGATATTTGGTTCTTAAGTCGAAAATGGACCTCATACAATTACATGTTGTTCGTGTGGTCAAAGGTTCATTATATCCAGAAGGATATTCATGATTTGGATATCATATATATCATATATATCCAGAATATACATGTATTTATAATATTACATAATCATTTAGAGGTAAGAAATGAAATGCACCGTTCATGGAGACGGTAAGCCGTACGTACGCATGAACGCTACTTTCATTTCTATGTCATATTAATGAATTAAAACTAAATGAGAGGTATGTATATTTTAATTCCAGAATTATATTAATCATTTATATGTAACATAAATATTATATAATAATGTTAAATCCATCCTTTATGCATCCCACATATGGCATTAACGAATCAAATCACTTTGAGGGGGCGGTAGTCCGCACTTCCTAAAATGAAATTATCGTGTTTACCCACAATGGAAACCATAAAGGTATGCCACAAAAGAAAAATACAGAAGCTTAAGTAAAACATAAACATATTATATAACATATATAAATATAGTGACATCTTAATGGCCACCTTTGAAGGTGTTATATGAGTGTTGAACAATCATCGTTTCGTGAGGCGGAAATTCGCCATCCATAGAAATAGTATGTTCTTTAACCATTAAATGTAGGTGTGTGTAAGTGTATATCAGATTATTCTTATAAAAACATCCTAGTATATTGAATATACTGTTGGTGTTACAAAATAAATGAATAAAAAGAGTTTAGGGGGTTGGAGAAGCAAAATAAAACAAAAGAACACAAGTGAAGACATTACCTTAAAATCGGGTAACTCTCTTTGATTTGAGCTCAAAGGCTTCCTTGGGAAAACTTCTGCCCAAAGTGAGGCTTCTAGGAGTAATAGAGGGATGTGGAGAGGCAAAATGAGCAGGGTTTGGCCGAGCCCAAGTTTTTAGAGGTGTGGGTAAGGTGGTAGAGGTGGGGGCCTTTTATAAGAGGAGGGGAGGGGCACTCTTGTAAAGTTACAAAATGTTACTTTATTCTCAAATGAGTTTCTGATTTTAAAGGTCCCACGTTGATGTATATCGAGGATAAGGTGTTAAGGGTTCTAAATATTATCATACAATAGGTTTTTGGACAATTTTAAGTTATAGTTTTAACATTATCTTTTCATTTTATTTAAATCATTTATTAATAAGGTAATCGCTGCATCATCATGATGTCAAAAATAATTTAATTTATTTAATGTCTAAAAATTATAAAAAAAATATCATGATGTAGGAAATATTTTTAGATTTCTAATGAATATTTATAGTCAAAAATATGACGTGTATAACCCCATTTGAAAATTGTTTTAGTGAAACATCTCATGCTTGTGACATTTTTATTTTAACTTTAAATAAAAAGTTATTTATGTCATTTTCCAACCAAAGTGGCTCCATGGGGTCCCCAAGTTGACCCATGGATTTTCTTGGTCGGCCATGACACATACCATGAGTTTAAGACATGTGTCTAGGTCATTTCACATTACTAAAATATTATTTTTACCTTAAATTACACTAATTACCTCTAATCGCGATTAAGAACATTAAAGTTACTATTCGCCAAAAATTATTTTAATCCCATTGAACCAAATTTTACTTCCTAATGACAACCATATATGTCGGATTTTTGAAATTCAAAAAATAGAGGTGGCAAAGTTTCATTTAAACGAAAAATCAGTTTCTTTAACTACCACTTAGTGGTTTCACTATTCATCAAAAATTGAAGTTTTTCAGAAAAATAAAAAAAATTATTTCTAAGCTATATTTGATATTCCGAACTCAAAAATGATTTCTATTTTACAAAAATCAAAACATATAAGTTGCATTAATTAATTTAATAATTAATTCCCGTTGTCAAAACAAATAGCATGTTTTTAATAAACAATATTTATTAAAAGATTGACACTAGTTTAAGTCCAATTTCAAAGTGAAATTAATTACAATGACCACTATTGGATTAAATGGTAAAAATATATTATAATTTTAATTTAAAAACAATTCAAAAGATAATCTAATCATATAAATAAATTAGATTAAAATTAGGTTTTGAATTAAAATACAACATTTTTCACTATTCATTAAAAAACGAACTTTATCGGAAAGATACCAAAAATTTAACCAAAGTAAATTTTGATGTCTCTATTATAAAGAAGAATTTTATTTTGACAAATATAACACATAAAATTGTAAAAAAGTGGATTTAAAAGTGGTTCGCCATCAAAAGGTGGTTAATCGACCTTCTAAAGATCATTAGAATGTTTACGCTTAAAATTGAATTCATTCACATTTTTAATCCTCTAAATTTTTTTGTAAAAAGTAAAAATATTTGACAAACATATATAATAATTTTTTAGTTAGTTCTGTTCATTCCCTCCATTACAACAACTAGGCGTTAACTACCATTTTAAATAATATTATTTTATTATTATAGTGCAACATAAGATTTCAATGGAACTCATTGTTGCGTATTGGGTAAGCCATCAAGCATAGCGTTCCCTTTAAATTAATATTAACATTTTATTAACAAAAAGGGATAAATATAAAGATGTCATATTCTTTATTTACCTGGGGTGTTACAGTCTCCCACTCTGCTCATGTTCTTCTCTCGAGAGTGTTTAGTCTCAAAATGGTGTGATCATGGAAGGAAAATGAGCGTCGAATGTGAATGAGAGTCGTTATGTGAGTATTCCAATTTCACTGATGCTCTTATTTATATATCAATTATCACCTGCTTCTAATCACCACATCTTTCCACCAACATCAAAAGTCTTTCACCTGTGCAATGTACATGAGCATTTTATCATGACTGACATGTCGTGCTAGTTTTCCATTGTAACTAACTCCCGATGAGTTAGTTGAAATTAACTAGACACTTTTTAGGCTTTTGCATGGATATGCATAACATGAAACAAACAAAATAATTAAAACATGATAGAATGATAAAAAAATATTAAAGTTATTTTTTTAGATAAAAGATATATTTTTTATTAATTAAAGTTAATTAACAAACAATTATGTTTATTATTATTATTTATTTAATTAAATATTCTTATTTTAGTTATTATTTTTTTATTAAATATTTAATTAAATAAAATTATTATGTTTTTAATTTTTTATTATTAATATTGTTTTTTATTTAGTGTTAATGTTATTAAAAATTAATTATCATGAATTAATTATTTTTATAAGTTAGATTATTATTATTAAATATCTTATTTAAATTATTAACTTTATTATAAAAATATTAATCTATATAGTTAATTTATATTAAGTTATTATTCTTTATAAGATAATAACATTTATTTTATAAATAAATTCTATCTTATTAACCGATTTTATATCTTATTTTTATTTACGATTAATTAATTAATTATAATTTTTTTATATATTTTTTTATTATTATTTAATTATTTATATTATATATTGTGGTAATTTTTTTAATTATGTTAAACCCTCCCTCCAATTTCAGTGCCACATGGGGGGGAAGGGATTCATATTTGTTTTTTATTCATGAAGTATGTCCACGACTCCCTGCTACTCCTCCTGTGACGCGGTGAGGCCAACCAGATCGGCTCCCCTTAAGTCGCTTCTAGTTGAGATATATCTCGAAATGGTAATGTAAAACTCTTAAGCAGTGGCGCAACCTCTTATGAAGTGGCTTGACTGTGGATTCTAGATCTGGTGGACGGTGGTACGTCTCTTCATCAGATCCGATGCAGTAGATTTTTTCAGCTCACCGCTGTTGGGTTTTGTTAAGTGTAGGAGTAGCATGAAACTCCATAGTGGTGGTGAATGACTCTAGTTGAATAGATCCTATCAGGTGGCTTGTCCAGATCTCTAGTAGCTTCAGTCTTCAAAAATTTAGCATCACGATTTGAATTCATCGGAGATAGTAGTGAATCAGATCTTCTTCCGGCATTGAGTGTTCCCAGTTTTTTATTGTGACACATTCCTTATGAAAACCATCATGGTCGTGCGAGAATGTTTCCACATCAATCTCATCTAGGTTTTGGATTTGTTTTTTTTTTCTCTCAAGATCTGATGGTTGTAGTTGGGAAAAACTGTTTGAAAGCAGTGATCAATGATGATGATGAGTTGTGGGAAACTGATGATGGGCTTCGAGCAGTCAGAGTGTGACCAGTGTGATGAGAAATGGTGAGAGATATGAGGGTACGATGATTGAAATGACGAAGAAGACAAGAGATAAATGGGGAAAATATTGTTTTTGCACCGTCATGAGAAACGGTGAGTGAAGAGATGGTGGGACAATGATGAAAAATAGGAGTTGGTGCCAAGTGGAAATTGTGGATAAAACATGATGGTCCACCATTTCGGGTGAAACCATGAGGATACACTGCAAGATGTATGTGGGTTTCAACGTGAAGGGTAGATATCTTAAGATAGGTTTACGGTGGAACCACAATGGTTCAAAAAAAACAATGGAGTAAAATAAATTAAAACTCAAATAAAATCAAAATAATATAATTAATTAAAACTAAAAAATAATTATTTCAATTGAAAAATTAAGTACATCATAATAATTAATTCAATTTAAGAAACAATTATAACCTAGATTAAATTATTATTATCTTCAAAAATAAAATTGTTCTAAATTATTCAATAATAAACAAAGTTAAATTATATAAAATAGCTACTAAAACAAAAAATAATAATTAAAGTAAGAACTTAGTTATTTTGTTTTGAAATACTTAAGTTAATTAATGAAATTAATTTAATAAGAGTAGTAACTTTATAAAATTATATTTATAAATAATGAATTGCTCAAAAAAGATTAAAATTTAGATTATGATACTTTAAATTAATTAAAATTTAATACAAGAAATTAGAAATTTAATCAACATTATTTATTTACAAGGCATATTTAATTTATTAACTAATAAATGATAATTGTTAAATATGCAGACAAATTAAGACTACTAAATAAAAGGTCATTATATAATAAAATTAATGTAAGATATTAATTAATCATTAATATGATAAAAATATAATTTTAATTATAGAAATTGATTATATAACATATTTAATTTTAAAAATGGAAATGTTAAATTATTTAGAAAAATGTGTAATAATAATTATATAAGTTAGTAAAAATTAATTTTAAAGGTGTGGCAAAACATGTGTAAAATAAGGCCACATCAAATTCCCCCGCTATTAATAATTATTTTTCCTCAAACAATTTTATATTTTATTATCATTTAGAAATAGAATTGTGTTTATGATTCATCTTGAACTGTGACATGTCCAGCAAATTGAAAATAGAGGACAGAAACATGTCAATAAGATTTAGAAAATGAGTTGTTCAAATGAAACTTGCCAAGAACAAATACTCAAAGGATAATCTCGAAAACTATGAATCATTGAGCATTGAAGATTTCATGGCTCATATGTGAACTTTCCTTGTGACTCATTTCAATCCAAAATCTTGTTCTAATTCCAAGAGTGACCAAAGGTAAAATATTAGTGGAATTAAGGACTTAACTGAGGAACTTTATACATTGACTTTTCAGCAAGGTTCCAAAAATTAATAATTTTTTAAAAAAAATTCTTTTTTGATTCAATATAAATACCTCTCATATAAATGATTATCCCCTTCATCATTTGGCATTATTCATTCCCCTCATCTTAATGAACTCATTTTTGACCCTAGACACATTATTTTATTTTTCCCAATCCAAGGATCATGTGCTAAGCATGGTGAAAATGCACTTATTCATAGTGTACAGAGGGATTAATCTTCCTAGAAACACACCCAACATCTAGTGTCTCAGAGGCTCACCGTGGGATCTCATATGCCCAAATTACTCTGGTTTTGAAAGTATAATGAAAAACATTTACTTCTTCTCACTAAAGTAGTTACTTTATTATTAAAAGGAAACTGAATCCTTTGTGATCTAAATCAAACTTCCAATTCCAAGGGTTATGATTATAATTCTACTAATAGGTTACCTATATCACTCTCAGAAATAGTTCCTAAATCAAATTTCCATTAAATCACTAAATAAAATCACTCAGCAATCATCCACAGACATTAAATTCAGTTTTATAGATACTCTTAACTACCAATCAGGCATAATTCAAAGGAAATACGTAAATGAGAAACAATGTACATCATGAAATTGTGAAATAATTTTGAATATTTGTACCCAGTTTTTTAACAAAAATTTGAAGATGTAGTGGGAATTTATGAGCTTAAAATTAAGCATAGTTTAACACAGTCTATAATTGAACCCTCCCCCACACATAAAACCCAACTTTATTCCCATAGTTGACTTCAAAATATGGAGAAGAACAATTAAACAATTAAGGTTCAAAATATATTTTTTATTTCAATAAATTTATGACATGTTAAAACGGGGTCTCAGTGGAGTTCTAGAAGTATTGTTTTCCAAAATGATTAATTTATAGTAGGATCATCAGAAATTAAATGCATTAATATTTATTCTAGTGAATAGCATTTAAAATAAATCATATTTAACATGTGAGGTGTAAGTGCACTGTGTAAAAGGTGCAATCATTTTAACAGATTTATTTCAATAAAATGTCCAATATAAAAGAAAAATGAATGCCAAAATCCCCCAAACTAAAGCATATTCAATACCATATTTTCAGCCTGCATGTACCCCCCCACACACTTCATTTCATGTAGTGAAATGTTTTAGTAGAAATGAAATTCAGTTTTCTGTAGTGAAGTACATGATGATTTTTTATTTATAATGTGATATACAACATACTATCATTCCAATTTGAGGAAAATTTTAAACATATACAGAATTTTTTTATTTCAGTAGCACAACATGATGCAGAATTTTATACAGTTCAAGTCAGGCAATAGAATTTTTAGTAAAAATATAGAAAAATATTATAAAACAAGCAGAATTTTTCTGGAAGAAGAATTTTTTAAAGAAACAACAAATAGATCCTATTTTATTATGCAATCCATGTAGCATATATTTTAAAAGTAGTAAGGAGAAGAATAATGAAATCGAAATTAATAATAAGGTACTTCCCTAACATAATATATTTACATTAATACTTCAATATAGGAATTCTACTCCTTTATTAACACAACACCAGCATCCTAAAAAAAGAATGTAAACTAAGAACAAAAATCCAGTTTAGATGGAGAAAACATAATGTAACAACCAAGAAATACTTTATTCAACACAAAACATTACAAAAATGAAATCAAAGAAATTCCATGGGTTTTATCCCTTAAAACACCGAGTTTAAAGTCTTCAGTTAGTTTTCATTATTAATTTTTTTTGTGTTTTATTGAAGAAAAACAAAACCATGGGTTGCCTCCCTTACATCACTATGTTTGTATTCCACAACTAGACTAAAGGATCATCTAACCATAGTCACTAAGTGGATTCGGTTTTCATTAATAGGAACCAACATATGTGTTTGGCCCACTTATTTTTAATAGAATATTGAAAATTGGGGAATCCTATTCTAAACACAACCAAACTCTCATAGCTTATGGAAATCCCTTAGAAACTCCCTTTAAAAACTGTGAGGATAATGCTATCCACTTCCAGATTTGTTTCAAATTTTAAAAATTTAACATTTTTAGGAAGGGATGACAATTTATGTGCTTTAAATTGTGTTGCATTATACTTTATGCTAACTTTATCAACATCAACATAATTATATTCAAATTCTAGGGTGCTAATGGGTGAGTACAGATTAGTAGGTTCAAGAAGGGATTTAATAGGGTGATGAACATATTAATGTACAATGGATCTCATGTGTGAATCCACCTATAAACTACTATCAGTATCATGAGAAGTCAAAACACCCTTCATTGTTAAGGAAGAAAGTGACAGACATGGATGTGCATTTATTTTATCACTAACATATTCTGGTTTTATAATGTTATAAATCACTTCCAAAAGTTCCTCATTAGTTATCTTACAATCATCATCTACTGCTTCAATCAAATCAAATATGCCTATATCATGTGTGTTCTCTACCTCTCTTTCATGTACACTATCAAAGAGTTCATTTTAAAAAGCAATGTTTGTAGAGTGTTCCAGAATGATCAAATCAGAGGGAGAAAATTTCAACTCAACATCAATAAATTGAAATTCCAAATTGTTCAAATTCAAACAGTTTTCCCCAACAATGACAACACTACATTCCATTTTAGTATCCGAGGAATTAGAAAAATTCTTACTATGTGAATAGGGAAATGAAAACTCACGAATTAGTCATTATTCAAAATTCATTCCTTCATATTTACCATCAATCAAAATTTCAGAAATTATTGGGTTCATAGTTTGAAAACATGGAAAAGAGGTGTTCTATTCGAGTTCAATGATTTCAGATTCCATGTTATTTAGTTTAACGATCTCATCCAAATTATGCCCAATATCATGTTCATCCTTATGATTCCCAAAGTCAGAAAAATTGGGTGAAGTTTTTTTAACATTCAAGTTTTCATTTTCTAGTACATCATCTTCCTGAGTGACTTTATTCACCAAACTTCTAAAATAGTGATTTTTCTAGAATAAAGGAATGATGAAAAGAACTGGAAAATATTTTTCAATATGTTTCAATTCATCCTTAGAATCATCCAACACAACATCATTAATGTTCATTTTGGGGTATTCATCAATGTGTTCTTGATTTAGTGAGTTGGTTGTTTCAAATTTTAGTTCAACATAATCAGATTTTACAAAGTAGAAAGTCAGTTCCCCATGTTCAGATTCACTGTCCTCTTTAATTAGATTTTCCAATATTTTATAAACACATTATTTTTCATTTATTTTAGATTCTTCATGTTCTTTAACCATTTTTTTAAGTCCATGAGCTTTTTTTCCAATCATTCCACTCTCTTACCTCACTCTTGAGAATCTCTAATTTGAATTTCAAGGGTTTGATTAAACCAGGAATTCCATGCATCCTCCCTAACATACAATTCAATTTCAATTAATTAATCTTTAGCATGGAATTCAGGATGAAACTCAAGTAGTTCATTTTCATCAATGTAAACATCATTTTGTGGCTGGTTATAAACACACTTCCAGACAATATGTCCATAATCTCAACAAAAAACACTATATGGTCTAGAGAAAAAGTTTGATCCTTCAAAACATTCATTTTTTATAAAATTTCAGATTAGACACACACAAAAAAAATTCAAATATAACATAAACTGACAACACCAACAGAAAATGTTAACATATTTTTTAAAAAAAATTATATAATTATATAATTTTTTATATTGATTTTTTTAGTTTTTTTTACACTTAGATTACTCAGTGCATGACTTCCCCGGAAATGTCACCAAATTTTGAGGATGCTAGAGGTCATCATAGCCCGAAAATTATATTTATTAACCTACACTAGTTATTGGTGCATGTTAGATCCACCGAAAAGGCTGGTGAGTGAATTATAATGTTTAAAAATTAAAATCCTCACTATTTCCCGCAATGAGGTAAACATGTTTATTGTTTTTATATTTATAAACTTTTTATTTTTTAAATTTTTTTTCTAAAGACAGTGATGATTAAAATAATATTTTAACTAAGAAACTAAATCTTAAATATGTATTGAATAACTAAAGGAAAATAGTGAAATAATGCATAGCAGCAGGACAAAGATGATCGATCACATGAAGTACTCTGGATTTCTAACTACTAGAAAAAATGGATGTTCTCTCCAAAGCTATAATCGAATCACTCCTCAGGGAAGACTGAAAAATTTCCAACGCCAAGATATTCAATAGGAAGTGGATTAAGTATTAGAGTTCACCACACCAAAACATAATTGAAATGCTTGAAAGTTGAAAAAGGACGACGATTGGAAATAAACTGAATGTAAATTTTCCAATATTGTTGATAGTAAAATCATAAAAAAATGTATTCAAAATATAATCCACCAGGTGATCTTAAATTAATGTGATTGAAAAATAGAAATTTAGGTCTGAACAATTAATCATAGCATCATATATCAATCTTGCCGATTGATTATAATTCTGAAATATTGAAATGAATGTGATGAAATCAAAATGCAAATCCAGTAGTATCAAATTTTCGAGATGAGAACATATCAGCTTATGATCATATTGATTTCAACACTTGAAACACATGAAGATAGAGAACAAAATCTAAGTACAGGGGGAAGAAGAACCCCCATAGTGCTACTCTTCTCTCTAACTCTTTTGTCTCATGGTCTGCTCATGTGCTTCTCCCTGGAGTCTTCGCTCTCAAAATGGTGGGATCGTAGAAGGAGAATGAGTTTCAAATGTGAATGAGTGTCGCTATCTGAGTCTCCTAATTTCACTACTGCTCTACATTATATATCAACTATAATATGATGCTCGACACTACATCATTCCACCGACTTCAGAAGTCATTCACTTAGGCACCGTACACATGTGTTTATTCATTACAGACACATCGCGTTAATTTTTCCGTTGTTACTATCTCCCGATGAGCTAGTTGAAAGCACATGGATGCTTATTTGGGGTTTTCATGAACTTTCACAACATGAAACAAACAAAATAATTAAAACACGAAAGAAAGATAAATAAAATATTAATGTTATTTTTTAAAATAAATGATATATTTATTATTAATTGAAGATAATTAATAAATGCTTATGTTGAGAATTATTATTTAATTAGTTAAATATTATTATTATAGTTATAATTTATTATGAAATATTTACTTAAATAAAATTATAATGTTTTTAATTTACTATTATCAATTACATAATTTAATTATTGTTAATATTATAAACAATTATTTATATTGACTTGATTATTTTTCTATGTAAGATTATTGTTATTAAATATCTTTTTAAATTTATTAACATTATTATAAAAATATTTTTTATATAATTAATTTATATTATGTTATTATTATTTATAAGTTAATATCATTTAAATTTTTAAATAAATTTTATTTTATTAACTGATTTTATATAAGAATTATATTTTATGATTAATTAATTTTTTTATAAATTTTTTATATTATATTTATTACTATTTAATTATTGTTTTTATATATTGTTATTATTTTATAATTAGATTAATCCCCCCCCCAATTCGGCACTATAGGGGGGAAGGGTTTCTGATCTGGTTCATCTTTTGGAAGCTTGCCTGTGGCTCACTTCTACTCCTCCAGCGATGCGGCGAGGCCAACCGGATCAGCTACCCATCAGCGGCTTCAGGTCAAGAACTCCCATGAAACGGAGGTGAAAAACTCCGATGAAGTGGCACAACCTCCTCTTAAGTATGTTTTCCTTGGATTCCAGATTTGACAGATGACAGTTCATCTCTTCATCAGATCCGACGTGGCAGATCTTTTCAGCTCACTAGTGGTGGGATTCATGAAGTGAAGCGGGTGCATGAAACTCCTCAGTGGTGGTGCACAAATCTAGTAGCGTGGATCCTCTCGGGTGGCTTGTCTAGATCTCCAGTGGCTTTAGACATCAAAAATTCAGAATCACGATTTGAATTCTTCAGAGATAGTACTAAATCAAGTCTTCTTCCATCATTGAGTGTTCTCAGTTTTCTTTGGAAACATCTTCCTCCAGAAAACCATCACAGTGGTGTAAGAATGCTTCCACGACAAGCTCATCTAGGTTTTGGATTTGTTTTTTTGTTTCTCTCCAGATCTGACGGTTGCAGGTGGGAAAAAGGGTTTGCAAGTAGTGGTCTGGGATAGCTACACTGTGCGGGATGTAGACTACAGGCTACGTATGACCGGTGTGATGAGAAATAGTGAGAGATACGAGCGAACGATGAGTGAAATGGTGATGACTGTAGGAGAGAAACAGATAATATTTTTCTGGGTTTTTGAAAAAAAAATTCCCAAAAAGGGATAGGGCTTGCGGTATTTTTAAAACCGGGTCCAAGATGTGTGCACCCCTTTCACGCATCCCCGATCCCGGGAAGATGCCTGAACGGGGTCCACGCATCTTCAATCCGAGCGAGATGTGTGAACCACGTTCACGCAACCTACAGAAAGAATTTTTTTTTTTGTATTTTTAAAATTTTTATTTTTATTTTTTGGTTTTGTTTTATTTATATATATATATATATATATATATATATAAATTTCAGCAGAATTTATCTACTATTTAATATCCAGCAGTTCTGCTCTTACAGCAGTCTGGATTCTGACAGACACCCTCACCCATGGGTCTCTTTTATAAGAGGACTAGCCCTGGAAATCGTTCATCATTTTCGATGTGGGACTCAGCTGCTATCTTCCCTGCACAGAACATTCTGCATTTCCGATGTGAGATTCTATTTCAAGTACGTCACTTTTGAAAGACTATAAAATAAAAACTCTAAGACCAATATAAATGAAACTTAAAACATGAATTAAACATTTAATAAATTGTTGAAAATAAAATTAATTTTGTAAAAAATGTTGATGAATAATAATTTATAAGCATTCAAAGTTACCAACATGAAACTAAAAAATGTTTCAAATACGTGTCTTTGAAAGACAATAAAATAAAAACTCTAAGACCAATATGAATGAAAATTAAATCATGAATTAAACATATAAGAAATAGTTGAAAATAAAAAGATTTTCCTAAAAAATGTTGATGAAATATAAATTATAATCTTTTAAAACCCCCAACTCGAAACTTAGAAACGTTTCAAGTACGTGGCTTTGAAAACCAATAAAATAAAAACAATAAGAGCAATATAAATGAAAATTAAAAAGGGATTAAACATATAAGAAATAATTATTTATTAATTAGTTAATCAGTAATATAATTATTAATTAGTTATTAATTAGTTAATTTGAAATTATTAATTAGTTATTAATTAGTTAATTAGTTATTTATTAATTAGTTAATTACTAATATAATTTATTATATGATAATAAATTAGTTATTATGTAATATAATTATTAATTTAAAATAAATAAATAATTAATTAATTAATTTTTAATATAATTTTTAATTATAATTATTAATTATTAATTATTAATTATTAATTATTAATTATATAATTATTAATTAGTTATTTATTAATATAATTATTAATTAGTTTATTATTAATATAATTATTAATTATACAGTAATTAATTAATAATATAATTAATAATTATAATTACTAATTATAATTATTAATTATTAATTATATACTAATTAATTAGTTAATTAGTAATATAATTGTTAATTATAATTAGTAATATAATTAATAATTATAATTTTTAATTATTAATCATATAATAATTAATTAGTTAATTTGTAATATAATTATTCATTATAATTTTTAATTTTTAATTTTTAATTGTTAATTATAAAATAATTAATTTGTTAATTAGTAATATAATTATTAATTATATAATAAAGAATTAGTTTATTATTAATATAATTTTTAATTATAATTAGTGATATAATTCTGAATTATAGTTACTAATATTGTTATTAATTATAATTAGTAATTATTAATTATATAATAATTAATTAGTTAATTAGTAATATAAGTATTAATTATACAATAATTAACTAATAATATAATTATTAATATAATTATTAATTATAATTATATTTATAATTATTAATTATTAATTATATACTAATTATTAATTATATACTAATTAATATTTATAATTAATAATTATAATTAATAATTGTAATTAATAATTATATTATCAATTAATTATTGTATAATTAATACATATACTACTAATTAACTAATTAATTATTATATAATTAATAATTACTAAATATAATTAATAATTACATTACTAATTAACTAATTATTTATTATATAATTAATAATTATATTACTAATTAACAAATTAATTATTATATAATTAATAATTAATAATTACAAACTAATAATTGTATTGAATAATTATAATTATTTATTATATTACTAATTTACTAATTAACTAATTAATTATTATATAATTAACAATTATATTACTTAATAAATACTTAATTATTGTATAAATATTAATTATATTACTAATTAACTAATTAATTATTATGTAATTAATAATTATATTACAAATTAACTAATTATTTATTATATAATTAAAAATGATATTACTAATTAACTATTTATTAAATAATTAATACTTATATTGATAATTAACTAATTAATCATTAACTATTTTATTAATTACTAAAAATTAATTATATAATAATTAATTAATTAATTATTATATAATTAATAATTATATTACTAATTAAATAATTTATTATTATATAATAAATTTTTAGTAATTAATAACTAATAATTGTAATGAATAATTATAATTATTTATTATATTACTAATTTACTAATTAACTAATTAATTATTATATAATTAATGATTATATTACTTTCTAAATATTTAATTATTGTATAATTAATAATTATATTACTAATTAACTAATTAATTATTTTGTAATTAATAATTATATTACAAATTAACTAATTATTTATTCTATAATTAATAATGACTCGACTAATTAACTAATTATTAACTAATTAATAATTATATTTCTAATTAACTAATTAATCATTAAATATTTCTTATATGTTTAATCCGTGTTTTAATTTTCATTTATATCGGCCTTATAGTATTTATTTTTTAGGTTTTCAAAGCCACGTATTTGAAATGTTTATAAAGTTTTGTGTTGGTGGTTTTGAAAGCACATAAATTATTTTTCATCACATTTTTTACGAAGTTATTTTTATTTTCAACTATTTATTATATATTTAATCCATGTTTTATGTTTCATTCATATTTGTCTTATATTTTTTATTTAATAGTCTTTCAAAGATACGTATTTGAAACATTTCTAAGTTTCATGTTGATGGATTTGAATGCTTATAAATTATTATTTATCAACATTTTTGATGACATTATTTTTTTCCACTATTTCTTATATGTTTAATAAGTGTTTAAAATTTCATTTATATTAGTGTTATAGTTTATAGTTTATATTTTTTTAAAGTCACATACTTGAAATATGTAGAACATTTTTACGTTTCAATTTGATGGTTTTGAATGGTTATAATTTATTTTTGATCAACATTTTTTATGAAATTGTTTTTGTTTTCAACTATTTCTTATATGTTTAATCAATGTTTTAAATTTCATTTATATTAGTCTTATAGTATATATTTTATTATCTTTCAAAGTCACGTACTTGAAACAGAATCCCACATTGAAAATGCAGAATGTACTGTGTAGGTTTGGAAGAACCTGTATCAAACATCGAAAATGCAGAATAATTTTCAGGGAAAGCCCTCTTATAAAAGGGAGTCCTGGATGAGAGATTCTGTCAGAATCCAGACTGCTGTAATGGCAGTGCTACTGGATTTTAAATAGTGGATAAATTCTGCTAAATTATATATATATATATACACACAAAACAAAACAAAAAAATAAAAATATAAAGTTTTAACTATTACAAAACATTCTGCATGATGCGTGAACCCTGTTCATGCATCCTTCACCTGATTCGTGAAGGATGCATGAATAGGGTTCAAAAATCTTGCTCGGATTGAAGATGCTTGAACCCCATTCACGCATCTTCCCGTGATCGGGGATGCGTGAACGGGGTTCAGGCATCTCGGTCCCAGTTTTAAAAATACAACAAACTCTATCCCTTTTAGGCTAAAAAATTTCCAAAAACCCAGAAAAAACATTATCCGAGAGAAACATGGAAGAGATTTTTTTGGCATCATCTTGAGAAACGGTGCATGAAAATACAGTGGGACAGTGATAAAAAATGGGAAATGGTGCCAAGAAGAAACAGTGGCTGAAACTTATTATTCTGCCATTTCGGGTGAAACTGTCAGGATACGATGTGAGATGTAGTTGGATGGCACTGTGAAGGGCTGAGACCATAAGAAAGGTTTACGTTGGCACCACAACACTGCAAAACAAGAAGAAGAGTAAAATAAATTAAAACATAAAAAAAATAAAAAACATAAATAATTAAAACAAAAAATTACATAGAACAATTGAAAAATTAAGTACGTCATAAAAATTAATTATATTTATGAAATAGATAGAACCAAAATTAAATTATTATTAGCATAAAAATAAAATTGATTTGAATTAGTCAATAATAAAAAATGATTAATTATATAAAATAGCTACTAAAACAATGTAAATTATTTAAGGTAAACAATTAGATATTTTTTTATTAAATAAATAATTTAATTAATGAAATTAATTTTACAAGAGTGGTGTTCTTATAAAATTAAATTTATAAATAATTCAATTTTAAAAGATGACTAAAATTTAGATTATGTCACTTTAAATTAATTAATATTTAATAAAATAAATGATAAATTTAAACAACATTATTTATGTACAAAATCAGAATTAGTTAATTAACTAATAAATATTAAATTATTAAATATGTAGACAAAAATAAGAAAAATAAATAAAAGGTCATTAGAATATAAAATTAATGTACGATATTTATTATTCATTAATAAGTAAAAATACAATTTTAATTACGGAAATTGATTATATTACAGATTTAATTCTAAAAATGAAAATGTTCACTTATCTAGAAAAAAGTGTGATAACAATTAAATAAATAAATAAAAATTACTTAAAAAGATATAGCAAAACATGTGTAAAATAATGCGATGTCAAATTCACCCACACATAGTCATTGTTTTTTCTCGAACAATCCTATGTTTTATTATCATCGAGAAAAAAAATTGTGTTTATGATTAAGCTCAAACTATAAGATGTCTAGAAATTTGTAAAAAGATGACCAAAACTTGTCAATAGGCTTTATAAAATTAATTTTTTCATATGAATATTTCCTAGAACTATTACTCAAATGGTAATCATGAAAACTATGAATCATCGAGCAATGAAGACACCATGACTCATATGTAAAAATTCCTAGAGACTTATTTGAATCCAATATCAAGTTCTAATTCCAAGAGTGATAAGAGGTAAAATATTAGTTAAATTGCGGACTTAATCGTGGTACTTTATACTTTGACTTTTCACCTAGGTTTGAAAAATAAATAATTTTAAAAAAAACCACCTTATTGATTCAACCTAAATGAATCTCATATAAAGAATTGTCCCTTTCTTCATTTGGTGTTCATCGTTCCGAACACCATAATGAACTTATTTTTGAACATAGACACATTATTTTATTTTTTCCAAGACATGTATCAGGTGATAATCATTTTGAAAATGGACTTATTTAGAGTGTGCAGAGGGATTAAAGTGAACAAGAACACATCAAAAATCTAGGGTCTCAGAGACTCACTGTGGGATTCTAGATTCCCAAATTACTCCAGTTTAAAAAGATTAATAAAAACCATTTACCTTGTCCCAATAAAGATATTACTATAATAATTAAAAGAAAAATGAATCCCCTAGAATCAAAACCAAACATCCAATTCCAAGGGTTGTGATTATAACTCCACTAACAGGTTACCCATATCACTCTCATAAATAGTTCCTAAATCAAATTTCCATTAAATCACTAAACAAGATCCCTCAAAAATCATCCTCCCAAATTAATTACAGTTTCACAACAATTCTTAACTACCAATCAAGCTTTATTAAAAGGCAAGACCCAAATAAGGAATAGTGTAAAACCTAAAATTGTGCAAGAATTGTGAAAAATTTTACAAAAAATTTAACAAAAACTTTGAAGTTATAGTGGGAATTAACGAGCATACAATGAATCATCGTTTAGAAAAGTTGACAATTTACCCCTCCCCCACACTTTAAACCTAACATTGTACCCAATGTTTTCTTCGAAATATAAATTAGAACAATAAAACAATTAAGTATCAAAATATATTTTGTATTTCTGTAGATTTATGACATGTTAAAAAGGGGTCTCAATGAAGTTCAAGAAGTATTTTTTTCCATATTGAATAATTTATAGTAGGTTCATTAGAAATTACATGCGTTTATATTTATTCTAATGAATTATATTTAAATCAACTAAAAAGTAAAATTTGAGGTGTAAGTGAACTGTGTAAAAGGTGTAATAATTTTAACAGATTGAGTTCAGTAACGTGTACAATGGAGTAGAAAAATGAATGCTAAAACACCCCTACATAAAGAAAATTCAATACAAAAATTTTCATCCTGCACTTACCCCCCCCCCCCCACCCCCACTTCAGTTCATGCAGTAAAAAGTTTTAATTGAAATAAAATTCAGTTTTCATTAGTGAATTACATGCAGAATTTTTATTTACACAGGGACATACATTAGACATTCAATACAATATGATCAGAATCATAAACATATGTAGAATTTTATTATTTCAGTAGAAAGGCATGCTGTAGAATTTTATATTGTTCAAGTCATGCAATTGAATTTTCAGTAAAAATATAGCATAATTTTCTATTACAAGTAGAATTTTTTAGTAAGAATTATTTTTAAAGCAGCAATAAATAGAGCATAATTTGTCATGCAAGACATTCTGCATATGTTTTATAAGTAGTAAGAAGCAGAATAATGAAATAGAAATAAAAAGTAAGGTACTTCCTTGACTTAAGATATTTTCATTAATCCTTCTATATGGAAATTCCACTCCCTTATTAACACAGCAGCAGCATCCTATGAACTTAGAGAATGTAAACCAAGAAAAAAAATCCCGTAGAGATAGAGCATAAATAAGGTAACAACAAATAAACACTTTATTCAACACAAAACAGTACAAAAAATGAAAAAAAATAAAGGGCATGGGTTGGCTCCCATGAAGCACTGAGTTTAAATTCTTCAGTTATACTTTATTTTATCAATTTTTTTTAGTATTTTATGGAAAAAAATCAAAACCATGGGTTTACTCCCATGCATTGCTAGTTTTATAGTCCTCGTACATACACACCTATAAACTAATCATAGTCACTAGGTGGTTTTGTTTTCCATAATATAAAATACCACATGTGTTTGGATATAATATTTTTTACAGAACAATGAAAATTGTGGGCTCCCAAGGTGAACACAAAAAAGCACTCATAACTTATATAAATCCCTAAGAAACACTGATTAACAGTTGTGAACATATTTCTTTCCACATCCAGAATTGTTTCATATTTGAAACATTTAACTTTTTTAGGAGGGGAATACAATGTAGGAACGTCAAATGGTGATGCATTGTGCTCTAATCTAACCTTATCAACATCAAGTTAATACTATTCAAATTCCATGGGTGATAATGTGTGAGTTTTTATTAGTAGGTTCAATAAGGGTTTCAATAAAGTGCTTAACAGAATCATGTACAATGAAAATCAAGTGTGATTACCCCTCTAGACTACTATCAGTATCATGAGAAGGCTCAACACCCTTTACATGTGAGGTAGAAAGTGACAGACATGGAAGAGAATTTATTTTATCACTAAAAGATTCAGGATTTACAATTTTAGAAATCACATCCAAATGTTCCTCATTAGTTAACTTACACTAATCATCTCCTTCTTCTAACAAATAAATTCTACCTATATCAATTTTGTGCTCTTCCAATCATTAATTCTCACAATCAAAGAGTTAATTTTGAAGAACAATTTTTGTAGTGTGTTCTAGAATGTTCAAATCAGGGGGAGAAATTTTCAACTCAACATCAATAAGATGAAATTTCAGATTGATCAAATTCAGACATTTCTTCCCAGAAATAACAACACTACATTACATTTCAGTACACAATGTTTTAGAAATACTATTACTATGTGTATAGGGAAATGAAAACACATAAGTTATTCTTTCTTCAAATATCATTCCCTCACCTTTATCATCCATCAGCATTCCATAAATTAATGGGTTTGTAGTTTCAAAACATGGAAAAGAAGTGTTCAATTCATGTTCAATTATTTCAGATTCCATGTTATCCAATATAATGTTCTCATCCAGATTAAAACCCATATCAAGTTCTTCCTCATTGTTTAAAAAGTCAGAAAAATTAGGTGAAGGGTTTTTAACATTCATCTTTTCATTTCCTAATATATCTTCATCCGGAGTGACTTTGTTCTCAAAACATCTAAAACAACGACTTTTCTCAATATAATGGATGATTAAAAGAACTAGAAAATCTTTTTCAATATGTTTCAATTCATCCTCATAATGGTCCAACTCAACATCATTAATGTTCATTTTGGGATCTTCATCAATGTGTTCTTGATTCAGTGAGTTGGTTGTTTTCAATATTAGTTCAACAGAATCATATTTTACAAAGTAAAAAAAGTCAATTCCAATGTTCAGATTCACTTTAATATTTAATTTTAATTTCAAATCATTTATAAGAACTCTCTTTTTCATTTATTTCATAGTGTGACTGGGGTGATGAGAAACAGTGAGAGATATGAGGGACCGATGAGTGAAACACCGATGATTGTAGGAGAGAAACAGGGAAGAGATTGATGTGGCACCACTATCACGAACTGTGTGTGAAGATACAGTGTGGCAGTGACGTAAAATTGAAAATGGTGGGAAAAGGAAACAGTGGCTGAAACATGTGGTGCCACCATTTCGGGTCAAACCATGTGGATACGAGGCTAGATGCCGTTGGGGTGGCACTGTGAAGGGCTGAGACCGTAAGAATGGTTTACAGTGGCACCAAAATGCTGTAAAAAATAAAAGATTAAAATAAATTAAAACATAAAAAAATTAAAAACAAAATTATTAGTTAAAACTAAAAATTAATAAGAACAATTGAAAAATTAAGTACATCATAAACATTAATAAAATTTATGAAATATATTTAAATTAAATAAAATTATTATTAGATTCTAAAATAAAATTGATTTAAATAATTCAATAATTAATAATGTTAAATTATAAAAATTATCTTCTAAAAATCTAAATTAATTAAAGTATGTAGTTAGTTATTTTGTTATTAAATACTTAAGTTAATTAAAGAAATTAATTTAACAATAGAAGTATGTTTATAAAATTAAATATATAAATAATGAATTGTAAGAAGATGAATAAAATTTAGATTAGGTTATGTTAAATTAATTAATATTTAATAAATGAAATGATAAATTTGAACAACATTATTTATGTTCAAAATCAAAATAAATTAATAATCTTATAAATGATTAATTATTGAATATACAGAGAAAAATAAGAACACTAAATAAATGTTCATTATACTATAAAATTAAAGTGTGATATGAATTCATCATTAATTTGAAAAAATATAGTTTCCATTATGGAAATAGATTAAGTAATAATTTTAATTCTAAAAATTGGAATGTTCACTTATTTAGCAAAAAGTGTAAAAATAAGTAAATAAAACAATAAAAATTATATTAAAAGACGTGAAAAAACTTGTGTAAAATATGGAAAAATCAATGATATTATGTGATATAAAAATAATAATAAACATATAAAAAGGTTCTCACTAAAGTAAATAATTACCACATGGTTGTTATTTTGGAAAATAAAGAACATTATTAATAAACCAGACTCATGTTATGGGAATTCATCTCGATCAGATTTCATTATGGAATATCTTGATGGTATACACCATTATTATCCTAAAAGGTTTATATAAAAACATTTTGACATGATATAACATAAATTAATATATTCTTATTATATTTTAGGTTTTAATTATTCATTAATTATTTTCATTCATGTGTTTCCCATGTTGTGGGGGACACAATAAGAAAAACATCATGTTAAATTTTTTAATGATTTATTATTCAAAATCATTCACATTTATGTCCATGTATTCAAAATATTTTTTATTAATTTATTTATATGGACATTAATGTTTTAAAATGGTAATTTTTGAGTTTCTTTTAAATTCTTCAAAGTGGGTTTGAAATAGTTTATTTAAAAATTTCATTATAATTTTTTAAAATGGGTTTCATAAATTGATTGTCTATTTCAGTAACCTGAAATGTTTTCTTATATATGAAAATGAAATTATATTATTTACATATTGAAAATTGAAATATTCTACTTTTTATGATTATATAATTGTACTTGGACATTTGATTAGTAGTTCCATGATAATCCAATGACGAGGGGATATGTTATAACCTCAAATGCATTGGATATGGATGTTGGGTTTATAGCTATTCCATTTGTAAGATTGGCATTTATGATATTTTGGTCATATTGATATTATATTTTCAATAGTGACATTTATGGATTTCGAATTCATGGTTATTTTATTTGGGTATAATTATTCCTAAAGTTACTTAATTATAATTTATATTCTTTCTTATGAGTTTTCATGAAAGTATTTTACCTTCAAATGGTAAGATGGTGTTATTTTTTATGTTTTTATTAAATTTTTTATGACAAAAAGTTTTGTTTTTTAGAAAAAATTTTATAGGGTTTTACTGGACTAATGGTTTCTTTTTCATTATAAACCTTTCTATTATTTTATCTGCATCCCAATAATTAAAATTTATTGCATAATGTTTAAGGATAAGTTGGTTCATGGATGAGATCAAAGGAAAATTGGGATGATATATCACTATATAAAATAATGTTTCCTTTTATATTTTTATTTTATAAAAAAATTAGTACTGATTATAAATGTCCACATGAAATTTATGGGATTACTATGTAATAGTTTTTCATAATTCTTAAAATATCTAAAACTAAAATATATTTTCTAAAATAATGTAATATTTAGTTCTATTATAACAAAAATTTGTACGGGTTAAGGCTAGGTCCTTACAATCTACCCTCTAGTAATGATAATAATAATGGCTCTAATATAAGTATATCTATAGAAGAAACCCATAAAATAGAAAATGAAATTTACCTATGTTAAAGAACATAATAAGTATAAATAAAATTATTACAGTCCTGAGTCTAACACCATATGTATAAAACACATATCATATCATGTCATAAAAATTGTAGATATACAGAGAGGGTCTCCCTTGGATGACCATCGATACATAAATATTTAAAGCATGAAAAAATATTAAAAGTAAACTCTAGCTGATGCAAAGAAACCACTGTCGTCCCTTTCCAACTATCTCAAAAGCTCGGTCAGTTACCAGATCATAGAAACATAATGTGTACACATGTTCTATGGTGCTCATGTAGGGTGTGAGAATAAATCTCACCCAGACACCACCAATGTGTTCCTATCATACACCCATGATAATGAAGGTTTAAACTAATTAATATAAAAAGTCATTGCACACCTATTTAATGATATAACTGATTCCCTTATGCACAACATCTACCAAGAATCACTCTACCTACTTTGTCCATCACGAAAAATCTATGAATACATTCACTATATATATATATATATGTCATAAAAAACATTTATTCATAAATATTATAGTAGTGGTTAGGATCTATGGATTGGAACCCAAATAATCTCATAAAAAGTTCAACTGAGGTGAAACATTGAATTCCACAAAAAATATAACACTGGAACCTGAAGTCCTCAAGCAAGAACCAACATCTAAATGGTGCACAAACACAATAAGTACTTAGTCCCTAATACATCAGCTCAAAAATCCCCATCAGGTTGAAGCCCAATGACTCGATGAATAGTGATATCTTACCGTTAAAGATAAACCGTCATCATCTCAACAAATGAAATTCTTAAGTATGATGATATTTTTCCTCCCAAAAACTTGGCCCATGACCTCATCTTCCACATTGAGCCTTAGCCACCAGCTGATGGTCTCAATACCATCAACTAATGTTCTATCACTATCCATGTGGATTTATATAGTGAGGACCCCCAAACATAACATACGATCAACTCCATTACCTAATCTGTATAGTTTATGTGTGTCTCCACCCATAATGAGTGGTCAAACAACCTCGATTTGAGTTCTATCAATGTGAACAAATCTTCAACGGAACATTGGCTAACAAACGATGAGTGCAAATCACCAAAAAACCTACGACACATAATTTGGAACATCATTCCCTTATGACTGTGTCTCTATAAGAAGATGATCATCACTATCTCAAGTCACACAATCCATTCCTTATCAGGAAAACCTCCTCACCTCAATCTGATGTTGATGAAACCCCATCCTATGATCGACATTACCCATGTATCTCAGACCGCTTTAAACCTAATGGACCTTTTTGTCATTATAAATGTGATCTACATCACCTCAATCCATGGACCTTTCTTATCATGTTCCCTTAGAACCAATCATGTCGTAACACATTTAATTAAAATAAATAAAACACCTTGCCTAAACTGCCCATGTTTTTCTGAGAAACATATATCGCTTGACCACATGTAGTGTATCTAGTGAAAAACCATTAGGAATCTCAAATAAAGTATTTCAAAATTTAATGATAATCATTTAATTTATTAGGGAACCGCTCTGTCAACTCTCATTAAGCATATACAATGCACCCCTGAAGCACTCACGAAATCAAAGAGAAATCTTGGAACCAGATACCTCATACTAATAAGAACTCTCTTAGGGAGGGAACTACGCCCTAACTGTGTGCTCATTTTTCAGCACTAAAAAAAGATATGAGAAATTGACCCTTCATTAGTGCCTTTAGAAGCCCTGATAAAACATACCTTTATCAGTACTTTTAGAATAACTAATAAAGGGTAATACTCTAGTGTGCTACTACATTTATAGCACACCTCAACATCATAAACAAAACCATGAATAGAAAAAAATAGGTAAAAATACATATTTTAAATAATATAAACTATTCAATACATATTCAATAAAAAACAAAATATTATTTACATTTCAAACATTTGTTTATACATCTACAAGGGTGATGAAATATTATCACATTCATTTTGAAAGATCATTTTTCCTTTGTCTTTGGACCATAATTCCAACTCATATGTTAATTATAAACAAATCACCCCAACTAGAGAAAATTTAGACCTTTTTATAAGAAAATAATTAATATTTTAGTAATACTATAAAAAAAATAAATATAAAGAGTTAATTTTAATAATCTTTGAGTCATACCAGGATCAATGTGTATCAGATTATGTTTTGGTTGATTCTTTCACTTCACCTCATTTCATGGTTCTCTTCATGATTTATCTATATAAATGTCAAGAAAATAAGTATAAATAAAAATAATATTGAAATTAATTATTTACTAGCATATTATATTATGATAAGACAATATAATCTCATTTTCTCAGTTTTGGTGAGGTGATGCACATTTTAAACTAAAATGGAACTTATATATTATAAATATCCACTTTGATTCATACAGACCAAATAGTTTGTTATATTTACATGAGGTAAATTTATATATGTCATAAATAATTTATGGATATTTTTTAATGTATCGGAACAATAAAAATGTGCTTCACCAATTTTGAGTATGTTACTTGTCTTTTTTACTAAAATATTATTGTTAACTATAAACACACACATTGATTCATACCGGTCACACCATGTATCACATTGAAAAGATACAAATTCTTACTCAACTCAAATGACTTATGAGTAATTTTCCAAAATTATCGACAAAATATATATTCATTTGATCAGCTTTTAATGAGGGAAACTTTTAAACGTATAATGGACACATCGAGTAATACTGTTGCCATAATGTGTCAGATTTAGGTGTGGCTGATTCATACACATCACAAATAACATGTGGGTTTTTTTACAATAGTATCAAAACAATTTTAATGTGTTTTATTGATTTTGATCATGAGACATTTATTTTTTACTAAAATTATTGTCAATTTAAAATAGAAACACACTTGGAGTGATTCTAGGGACACCATGAATATGATTGAGATAAAATTAATTGACACATCTAAAACGACATATGGATCATTTTTATAAATTATAAAACAATATGAATTTATTTTCTCGATTTTTAATATGTATCTTGTCTTTTTAAATAAATTAAAATTATAAATCGGAAACATAAATTTCTATTCATACATGTCTCATTATTTATTGATTTGTTGTGAGACTTATTCCTACACATGAAAAATATCTTATAAATCATTATCGTAAATTATCATCACTATGTAATTATTTTTTCTTATTTTGTAGTGAGTAAAAACCTTTAGGAACACAAATGCCATTTTTAAAATGATAATGAACACTTTGATTCATAACAGGAACACCATGAATATTATTGAGGTGTGAGAAATTCTAACCCTTTAAAATGACTCATGAATAATTTTGATAAATTATGAAAACAATATGATTTTTTCTTGGTTTTGAGTATGTAACTTAACTTTTTTACAAAAAGTAATATCCATTTTAAGTAAAAAGACAGACATGGAGTCATATCTGGGAAATTGTGCCAAATATTGAGGAAAAAATGATTCATACACATCATAAATGACTAATATATTATTTTAATTAAGTAATTCAACAATCTTAATGTGTTTTTATAACAAATCATACTTTAATTTTATATATATTACATAAAATTTGAATAATATCCATTAAAAAATATAACAAAGCAATGATATGACCATATAGGTATAGTTTCTTTAGAAACTGGGAGATATAAAAATTGGTTTATAATAAAAATATATTGTCTTCTCCTTATTCCGTCGTAACAAGACCCATATTTTACATATATTACTTATTACTAATATTCAAAACCTTGTCAAAAGAATCATAAAAAAGGGTGATCTTAGATTCATAGAAAGGGAAAACAAGGGAGATATCAATCATATCATATTCATAAAACATATGAACATCACATTTGAAAATATTATCCAATATATATACGAGCATGATATCATGCCATAGGATAAATCACAATTAATCAATGAAAATTTTCATAACATAAGAAATGGAATTTGTGGCATACACATAATCATAGAAAATCATTTCATATTATTCAAGGAACATTTCCAATACCATCATAGTAGAAAAGTTATATTACTGAATCGATTTCACACCCCATTCCAGCTCCTTATTACAGATCTAGGTTTATATTCCATTCATTCCTTGTATTACTGAATCAGGTTTACTTGTAATTATAATCATTTCTATCAAATGAGATATAAATTATTACCCAATTTATTGGAGGGATATATAGGACTCTACCATCCCATAATTAAATCATTGTTATATGTGATTAAAAAAATCATTCATCATAGCATAACCCAAGGAATAAAATCAGTTTTTTAAACATCATTATATAATAATCCATAAAAAACAAATGGATTTTATAAATATCATTCAATTATAAACACAATAAAATCACATTGATAATGGGGATCAAATCATAGCCCTATTTAAATTATGCCATCTTAGATAGAAAATAATTTTGATAAAACACTAGAATTTAAATCTTGAGTAATATATACATTCTTATTCAAAAAATATTATCAAAAGACCACTCAATTTTAAAATAAAGGATCATATTTATAAATAAAAATGATATATTGTAAAACAATATTCATAGATATTAGGAATTATGAAATCATAAAAATCCATTCATGCTACATAATGTGAATGAAAAAATTCTTCTAATAAGTTTACCGAATAAGTCAAAAAGTACCTCATTTCAGAAAAGGACAAAAGATTCTTTCAGACTGTTTAGTAAAAATTAAAAAATTGGTAAAATTTACTTTAAAAAACATTATACTAATAAAATAATATTAATATTTAGGAATCATGGACATGGATTATAATAAAACCTAATCAATTCTTACGTATAAACTATCTCAGACAATAATGAGATTTCAAAATTATCCCTTACCTTAGGTCTCATTTCCTTTGTATGTACCTAAAACAAATATATAATAATTCAAATAATTTCATTTAATTACTATAGAATAATTTTCATTTTTATGATATCATATATAATCATATTATCATAATTTTTTTAATAACATGTCATTATTACTCATTATTCGTGTATAACTAACATCATTTTCATATACATGTTTTGTCGGATAAGTTCTTGATACCATTTATAGGTTAAATTTATATCTTTTAAAAATGATATTATTTTAATATATATCATATTTATTAACTAAATTAATTTATATAATCATTATTTATTGAATAACAAATAGATTGAATCACATAGAATTGTGGAGATGGTAGGTCGTACGTATGCACGAGTGGCGATTTCAATCCCATAATTGTTCAATGGTGTTGAATTTGATGAAGTATAATATTTTAAAATCAATATCATGTTATAATATACATATATATTTATTGTTTTTATCATTATACCCATCCATGTAAGGTGGTGGTGAAAAATAGATTACACCACGGCATGGAGAAGGTATGTTGTATGCATGCACACATAGTGATTTCATTTTTTGTAGGATGGAAAGAAAGTGGAATAGTGTTGTTAAATAACCATAATGACAAATCACAATGTAGGTTATACTATATTAACTACATAATAATGTAAACAATAAATTATGAGTATGTTGAAGAAAATATAATTTTAGAAGAATTGGTAGAGGAGATTACCTCATCCTCGACGAGCATCCTCTAGATATCCTCGTAAGAGAACTAGAGATGGCCTTTGGGGAAAACAATATCCCCAAGAATGTGACTAGAGATTTTAATGACTGATACTTTCATTTTATGGATGAATTTTAAGGCTCAATGTGTTATGAATAAAGGATGAAGTGGGTTCCCTTTTATAATTGAGGTGAGTGGAACCATTGGAATCTCCAAAAATAACAATTTAAAATAAAATAAAAAAAAATAAAAAAACATCCAAAATGACTCAATTTTAATACGATAAGATATTTTTTTGTATTATCATCTAATTATAAATTTTAGGCAGGTTTTTATTTCAATTAGACCTTATTATTTTAATTAACACTTAGTTTTCCTATTTAATTTTTAACTCAGGTAACAAATATTTTAATATTAAAAGGATGTTATATTAAATATTTGAAGTCAATTAGAAAATAAATAAATACCTTTAAAAAATTTAGACGATATACTAATTATTATATATTTTTAAAAAATATTTATGATTGTTAAATAACATAAAAATTAATTATTTTGATAAACAATTAATAATATCAATTTTAACACTATTTAATTCATTTATTAATAAAAATATTAAAATAAAAATATAACTTCAAAAAAAATTACTATATTACTAGGATTACATGGTAATATATAAAATTATTTTTAAATATTAATGATAAAATATCATATATATTTTAATATTTTAATAAAATTAATTCGTTGTCTCAATTAATAAAATAATTACAGTATAAATTTGGTGTAATTATGTAATAAACTTATTTGTAAAATAAAAATTAAAATTAAATTCTATTATGAAAATAAAAGTAATATATTTTAAAATAATACTTGTAGTTAAATATATCTTTGAGAAAATCCAACATTAAAAATGTTATATTTATTATAACATTAATGTGATATGTTTATCATCAAATTAAATTAAATAATACAAGGGTCATAATCTATAATATATGGCGCCAAACGGTCAATTACATGACCCATGGATGTTTATGATAGATATATAATCGACCAATAATATTTCCTCCAATTTTTTTATCTTTTAATGGTAATTATAATTTTAATAAAATCCAGTTTATTGATTTTTCATTAATTATATAATTTTTTCATCATCAACATATAATCATTTAATGTCTTTATTTATTTATTAAAAATAAATAATAAATTATCCTGATAAAGAAAAAAAATTATATTTCAAATTAATATTTAAAATCTGATTTATGTTTTTATATCATTATACTAAAAATGTTATAGCAATTAAAATTTCAGTAAGACATATTTAACTCTTATTTAAATAAAACAAAATAAATTTCATAATCTCATCCATGTGGAATCCAAAGTACACCATCTCGACCCATGGATGATTCAGGTCAAAACAAACTCATAAAATGATAATAGGACAACTATTAGGTTTATTTTATAATATTATGTTTACCCATAATTACACGATTTACCCTTTTATCGTATTAATATAATTTACCAAAGATAATATTAATAAAAACCAAACATAAAATAACTCTATTAACATAATTCAAATGAACTATTTACAAACATGGAATCAATTTTTAATAATTTCAAATATATAATTTTTATTAATTAATTTAAAATAAATCTTGTTGTCGAAATAAGATAACGAGTTTTAAATGTTAAAACATTGCAAATGGTTTAAATGTATTTACATGTAAATTCAACATAAAATTAATGCCAGTGACCAAAAATTATATTAAATAATATAAATTTATTCAATTAATATTTTGAAAACATTCAATTGTATTATTTATCCATATAAATTATTTGAATGAAAAAAATTTTCCTCAATTAAAATTTAGTGAATTATTATTATTCATCAAAACATGAAAGTTATCAAAAATATATCAAAAATTCAACCAAATTTAATTTTTATATCCTGATTCTAAATAAGAGGTATATTTTTTTAAAATTGAATATATAATATTTTCAAAATATATATTTATATTTTTAGTTCAATCAAATGTTTACCAAATTTCATTCCTTAAAAAATAATTCTTTTAATCAAAACATTGAATTTTTTCTAATATCATTTCTAGAAAATATAAATAACAAATTTTAAACATTATATTTAATATTATATATATATATTACATTAATAAAACAAATAAAGAGTGATTATTTATTTTATAAATTAACTTATTTTCATTTAAAATGTTTCTACGAAAAATATCTTTTTATTTTCATTTATAATTAATTTATCACCAAGGAGTAATGAATATTTTAATAATTTAGTTAATAATATTCATAAAACCATTATAACAGCTATGTTATAAGGTAACATAATAATATTTATTTATTCAGTTAAACTCGATCATGCGTTAAATGAATTCTATTAATAAAAGTTGAAATTGTGTGTAACACAAGCCAAGCAAAGTGATGCATATATCTCATGCTAAATCGATGTTGTGTATAGAAAATGATTATATTATTGTTGTAAAAACATAAAATATCAATGAATTTAAATAAAAATAAATTAATAAATCAGTAATAAAAATATGTATCATTAATATATTAGTGTGTTACATTCTACACCCCTTACAATTAATTTGACCCTAAAAATCCATCTGGATAATAAAAGTGTTAATACATTAAATGAACATTTAATGAAACCAAATTAAGAAAACATAGAATAAAACTTCATTTTAAAATGGAAAAAAGAGAATCATAATGATTACCTGAAGACACTCATAACTGTGTTTCCACATAAAAGAACATATGTGGAAAGTGAAAACATGGATATGGAAGAGAAATCTAAGAATCATGTTTTAATGGAGAGATAGAAATAATAATGATAGAATCAAGTTTACAATAAAAAGTCTATAAATATGTGATTAATTACAGGGATATTTGATTCGTCAAAAATTTGGGTACTAGGTATACATTGTTGTTCTTAAGATCCTTTCCCTATATTTGAAAAATGATAATAAATACATACTTAATTTATTATATTCTCATCCTTTCCTTGTGCCTCTATCAATTTCCAATTCATCTCTTATTCTAATAAATGAAGTTTAATTTTTCATTCGTGATGTTTTTTGTGATCATGTGATCCATAAATAGGATGATAGGTCATTCCATCAATCTAAAAAAATGCTATCAAAAGTTATCAAATATTCAAAAGTACACTTATGGTTAGATATTACTTTCTTCTAACAAACATCCTCTAAAGTTAAACTTAAACATTCTATAAATTGACATCCTTAAAATCCATAGGAAAGATAAAAAATCCTAATATCTAGAAATAGGTTGACTATATCAGGTTATCTTATATACCTGATATATCATAAGTTATTTCTTGTTGGTCACATTCCAAACATGTGATCACCTTGATCATGTATTCTCTTAAGTCATGATAGTAACCTAAATTACCAAATATCATCATTGAAGACATTATTTTTTCCTTATTCCAAAATGTATTGGATATATTCCTTAATTCCCAAAAAGTTTAATACTTCATCCATAATAACACAACCAACATTTAAACAAATCCATAATTAGTATCATAAAATTAATCATAGCCAACATATCTTTATCCAATGAAAAGTCGATTTTTTCAACATCCTAAACACATTATGGGTTACCTAACCTTAATAAAAATATTACCTTTATCATATATCACTTTCTTATGTCATTATCACCATTAATCATATTCTTTTCAATACTTAATGAAAAATTCATATTGAAAACAAACATATATTTCATGATTTATATAAGATAATATTTGAATTCAAAAACATATAAACCTCAATCATCCATCTTTTTTGATAAACCATTACATAGAATACATCATTTTAGTATTTCCAAAAATATAAATCATGTATAATAATTACTCATCCTTAATCTAACCCAGAATATTAGAATTAAAGTAAACAATAATTGAGGAACATATCATACCATTCACATGTCATTTAAAATCTCTTTATCTTCAGTAGTATAATGAATAATCGTACCACCACCATGAATCAATTTTCATAATTCCCATACATTCTACATTTGAAAATTCAAGGTTCACTATATTATATCTAGTTCTAGCTATTTACAAACACCAGAAGGAAAAGTGTGAGAAATAAATATCAGATATTAAAAACTTATAAGTAAGGTAAATTACTTATAATATTTCAATCAATGATATCTTAGGTTTAATCCTAGGTTATCCATGATTATTTAAAAAATCCCTAGGATTGTAACCTATACATTGAGATATCCTTAAGAAATCATGAGATATATCCTTTAAAATATCTATAAGGTTATCACTATATTTTTTTCATCCTAGTTTCTAATGGTTTAGTATAACTTTTCAGTAAAACAAACAATAACAACCCATACTTTACAAACATAGATATTACATCAAATTGAATAATATTAATTAAAAATATAACAATTCCAGGATTAGACCATATAGGTATAGTGTCTTTAGAAACTGGAAAACATTAACAACTGGTTCATAAGACATCTACATTGTCTCCCGCTTATTCCTTCATAACTAAACCCCTATTTGACATATCTTACTTGATACTCTTCTTAATAACATGGGGAAAACAAACAAAAGAATGGGTGATATCAGATTCAGAGTAGTGGAAGAGAAGGGATACATTAGCCTTATAAAAATCATAAGACATAATAGTATAACATTTATATCCATATCTTACATATAAAAGATCAGGACATCGTGCCATGGGCAAAATAATGATGAATCAATGAAAATAGTCATAAAATAAGGAATGTAATTTATGGAATACCATTAAGTACATAAAATCATTTCATATTATTCAATAATCATTTCCAAGACCATCATAGTGTCCATTACTAAACCGATTTCACTCTTCATTCTAGCCGTGTATTACTGAACTTGATTTACTTGTTGTTCCAAACTCATATTTCTTAACCATATATTCTTTCTATTCCAGTCATGTTTATCTCATGAGATATAAATCATTACTCAATGACTTGGAGTGAGATATTGGTCCCATACATATCATAATTAAATCATTTTTATGTGTTAGAAAAAAATATAAATCATTCATCATAGCATAACCCAAGGAATAAAATAGGATTCTCAAACACAATTCCATCATAATGGGTATAAAATGAATGAAATTAATAAATGGAATCCAATAATAAAGACCATAATATCATAGTGATAATAGGGATAATAAAATAACCCTATTTAAATAAATTCATCTTAAATGGATTTTTGTTTGACGAAACAATTGAAATTAATTCTTTAGGAAAATATCTTTTCTTATTCAAAAATGTTATTTTTTTCTCAAAATTCCACACAATTTTAATATAAAATAATATCTTGGAAAATAAACATGAAATATTGTAAATTAATCTAAATTATAATAAGGTATTATGAAAGAGTGAGAATATGTTCATACTATATAAGTTAAAAGAAAACATTCTTCTCATGTTTTTTTTCAAATATGTAAAGAAGTACCTTGTATAAAAAAATTACAAAAAAATATATTCGTACCATTTAATAAAAAATTTCGATTGGAAAAATTAACAATAATTTTTTTTGAAAGAATAAAAACAATATTACTTATTTATGAAACATGGATGTGTATTATAAATATACCCATGCAAATAATTATGTATAAACTATCTCATATAATAATGAGATTGAAAAATTATCCATTACGTTTGGTTTGATTTCCTTTGTATGTATCCAAAACTACTATATAATTATTTAAATAATTTAATAGAACTATTCTAGAATCATTGAAATTTTTATGATATTATATATAATCATATAATCATTTGTTTGTTAATAAAATTTCATTATTACTCACTATTCAAATATAAACCGATTTATTTTCTTAAGCATGTTATGTCTGATAAGTTTTTTTTCAATTCATAGTATATATTTATATTATTTATAGAATGATTTTAGTATAATATATATCATATTTTTATTAAATTTATGTATATAATCATTATTTAAATGAATAATGAACCACATTGCATCATGGTGATGGTAAGCCATATATACATATTTACGATGATATCATTCCCATAATTATTGACTGGTATTGAAGGGTATGGTGTATAATATTTTATAATCAATATAATTTTATAATAATAATAGATAGTTATTATTTCCATTATTATACTCATCCGAGTAAGGTAGTGGTGGAAATATATATAACACCAAGACGTGGAGATGGCAAGATGTATGCACGCACGTGTGGTGATTTGATTTTACGCAGGATTGCTAGAAGGTGTAAAAAAGGTGTAACATAAGCATAATAAAATCATAGTATATAGGTTATACATTAGCTTTTAATTAATAATGGAAACAAAAACGTAAGAGGAAGTAAAAGAAGAAAGTTGATTGAATGAATCAGAAGAGAACATTACCTCTTCTTCGAAAATAACCCTCTAGATCTCAACTTAACGAAACTAGAGATGGTTAGTAGAGAATTACAAATCCTCTATTATTTTAATAGGGATTTTTATAATGTAAATATTTAGGGGTTGGTCAAGTTATAATTCTCAATGTGTTTTGAAGAAATGATGGAGGTGTATCCCTTTTATAATGGAGGTGAGGGGCACCTTTGGAATCTCCAAAAATATTAATTTATAATAAAATGAATCCAAATAAAAAAACAAAAAAAATGTCCCAATTAGAATATTATATTATGAAGGGTTATAATATAATACATTAATACATTTTAGAGAAGTTTTTCATTCTATTTAAACCTTATAATTTTAATTACCACTTAGTTATTCTATTTGATTTTTAACTAGGGAAAAAAAATTCAATATTAAAAGGGTTAATTATTTCCTTATTTGATGTTAATTAGACCATAAATAAATAAATTATAACATTTTATACCATATCATAATTATAATATATTTTAAAAAAATGTTTTCTTATTTTTAAATAATTTTATAATACATTATTTGGAAAAAAATCAATAGTGTCAATTTTGACACCATCCAATACATTGTTTTTTATAATATTTAAATAACAGATAACTTTGAACCGAATATTTTATTATATTCCTAAGTGATAAAGGTAATCTATAAAATTAATTGGAAAAATATATTATATAAAAATATATTTATTTCAATATTTTAATAATATTTATTTGCTATCATCATTAATAAAATATTTACAACATCAATTTGGTGTAGTTATTAAATATATGTATCTGATGAATAAAATTAAAAATAAAATAATGTGATGAATATAAGTATACTATATTTCATAATAATACTTTTATATGATTATATGTTTGATAAAATCCAATATTAACATTGTTATACTAATTAAAATATTATTTTGAAAAGTTTATCATCAAGTTAAATAATATAAAAATGTTTCATTTTCTCTCATATGAGGCTGAAAATTGTCAATAACATGAGTATTAGATATTTATGATCAATATATACTCAACCAATATGATTTGGTCATGCTTTATTTGTGTTTAATGGTAATTATAATTTTAATAAAAATTAGTTTATTCATTTTCCATCAACTAACTAATTTATGCATCATCAATATATAAACATTTAAGGTAAATATTTATTTTATAAAAATAACTAATAAATAGAAATGATAATGAAAAACATTATTTATTTAAAATTATTATTTATAATTGAATTTTTTTGTTGTATAACCTTATATTAAAAATGGTATAGTTATTAAAATTTGAGTAAGATGTATTTAACACTTCTTTAAATAAAATGAATTAAATGTCCTAATATCTTCCAAGTGGCTTTTAATGGACACCATTTGATAGAATGGATGGTTTATGTTGAATCACACTCATATAATGATATTTTGAGTTGTGTGGGGATAATTTTATAATATTATGTTTACCCTTAATTGCTGGATTTACCATTTGACCATATTAATAAAATTTACCAAAGTTACTATCCATAAGCACAAATATAAAATAAATATATTAAAATAATTTGTACCAAAATATAACAAATATATAATCCACTTCTCAAAACTTAGAAATAGGATTTACAAAAATTTATTTAAAATTAATCAAAATTTTGAAATGAGAAAACGAGTTTTAGAAGCTAAAAAATTGAAAAACATTGAAATGTTTTTACATATAAATTCAACATAAAATTAATGATAATGACCAATATTATATTAATTTATAAAAAAATATTATAATTATAATTTAAAACCATTAAATAATATAATTTATCCATATAAATTATTTTTATGTAAAAATTTGTTTTCAATTACAATTTACAGTATTTTAACAAATACTCAAAACATAAAAGTAATTAGAAAAATATAAAAAATTAATCCAAAGAAAATATTTATATTTCACTTCTAAAGAAGAAGTTTAATTTGTAAAATTTAATATATAAAAGTGTAAAAAAATATACATATAATGGGTGTGACATCAACAAGCAGAAAAAAAGATTTTATCAAAAAATAAATCTTTTATCCTAAAATTGAATTTGTTCTTATATTATATATTGAAAACCTATAAGATTAATTTTAACAATAGATAGAATATATTACATTTATATTACATTAATGAAATCCATTAAGTGTTATTTGATAATTTTATAAACTATATAATCTTCATTTAAAATGTTTTTTAGAATTTTTTTTTGTTTTATTTAGAAAAAGTTTAATTGTATTTTATAATTAATTTCCCACCAAAGAGTAAAGCGCATTTTCATAATTTAGTTAATACCATTAATATTACCATTATAATATGTAGGTTATAATGTGAAATAATAATATTTAATTGTCCTCTTAAACTCAGACTTCTATGAAACGAATTCTTTAAAAATTACATGAAATTATGTGCAACACAAGCCAAGCATAGTGTTGCATATATTGAAAGATAAGTCTGTGTTTCATTAGTGAAAGTTTATCATGATGATTAATACAAAAAAAATATCAATTAAATTGAAAAATTAAAATAATTAAAAATAACAAAATTTATCTAATAAAAATCTCGGGGTGTTATGGATTTCTAAATTTTGACTATTCCACATGTGTTTTTTACTAAAAATAATGTAAATTTTAAATAAAAAGAAACACTTGGATACATGTAATTCACACCGTGTCTACTATTGATGTTTGATAATTCCAATATTTCTAAAATGACATATTGATAATTTTCCTCCAGTATTAAAACAATCCAAATTCATTTTCTCAGTTCTGAGTATGTCATTTCTTGTTTTTACTGAAATTAATGTTAGATTTAAATAAAGGACACATTTAGAGTCATAATAGTCACATTGTGAATTGGATTGAGGTCAAGTTTATTATTACATATCACTAATTTCGAATCAATTATTTTTATAAAGTATTAAAATAGTAGGAATGTGTTTTAAGTGGTTTGAGTATGTAACATTTCATTTTCACTAAAATGTAATATTGAACTATAAACACACACATTGTGTCATACCGGTGACATTGTTTTCCATTATTCTATGATATATATTCTGATACATCAAAATTTAATAATTAATAATTTTAATAAATTATTGAACAAATATGAGTCCCATTTCTCAGTTTTCAGTGAGTGACAAACTTCTTGCAGTAAAATGTTAATTTTAAACTGATAATTAACTTTTTTAGTTATATCCAAAACCCCATTCATTATATTGTGGTGCAGATTATTTATATATGTAACAATGACATATGGATCATCTTCTTATATTATAAAACCAACATGAATGTGTTTTATTAGTTTTGAGTACGTCACTTGTCCTTTTTACTAAAATTTATTTCAATTATATATAATCGGACACACTTGGAGTCATATTGGGGAAACCATTCCTTAGATTGAGATGAAGCTAATTAATATAAATAGAAAATTACATGTTAATCATTTTCTTTCTACATCAAACAACATATTTTTTTGAAAAAATTTTAGTATCTGTCATCTGTTTTTTACTAAAATTAATTTCAGTTATAAATAAAAAGACATTACTGGAGCCATACTAGACACACCAACCATTGGATTGAGGTTAGGCTAAATCATACACATTATAAATGACATATGGAATATTTTTATTAAGAATAAATCAATATGAATGTATTTACCCAATTTAGAGTACATTTCAACCGTTTGTTACTAAAATTAATGTCGATTAAAAATAAAAAGACACACTTGGAGTCATATCGGTCACAATAAACATCAAATTGAGGTGAACCTAATTACTACTTGTAAAAAATGACATATTGATAATTTTATAAAAGTATTAAAACAACCCAATTTTTTTCATTATTTTGAGTATGTCACTTTTTTTACGAAAATTAATGTTAATTTTAAAAATGTTACACACATGGAGACAAAATAGTCACACAGTGTGTCCAATATAGGGGTGTAGGATTACTACATGTTGAAAATGACATATGGATCATTTTTTAAATTAATTTAAATAATATGTATTCATTTTCTCAGTATATAGAACATATCTTTTATTCTGTACTAAAATTAATGTCAATTTTAAATAAAAAGACATGTTTGGAGTCATACGAGTCTCATAATGCATTGGATTGAGGGAAATATGATTCCTACACATCTAAAATGTCTTATGGATCATTTTTATGACGTATCAGAAGAATATAAATGTGTTTGTTAGGTTTTTGAGTTACATTTGTTTTACTAAAATGTAATTTTAAACTTGAAACACAGATATTTAGTCATTCTGGTGACAACATGTGTCATATTTACATAATACTAATTCCCATATGTCATAGATGACGCATAAATATTCATACTAATTTATCAATACAATATCAGCGTGTTTCTCCATATTAAGTGAGAGAGACATATTTTTATCTAAATTATTTATTTGTAATTGATAATGAACACTTTGAGTTATAATGGTTATACCATACATCAGACTGAAGTGTTGAAGATTCACACACATCAAATATTACCTATGGATAATTATTACATATTATTAAAATTATTTGAAATTTTTTTCCTGGTTTTCAGTATGTCACATGTCTTTTTTTCTAAAACTAATTTCAATTTTAAATAAAAAGACACAATTGGATTCATACAAGATACACTATGCATCTATTTGAGTTTAAACTATTTCTTACACATCACAAAGATTTTGAATCATTTTTTATAAATAATCAAAACAATATGAATGTTATTTATTGGTTTCCAATATGTCCCTTTTCATTTTAACTATAATTAATTCCAATATTAAATAAAAATACAAAATTAGAGTCGTATAGGTCACATAGTGCGTCTAGTTCAGATGTGGCTGATTCTTACACGTACCAAATGTCTTATGGATCATTTTTAAAAACTATAAAAACCATCCAAATGTCATAAATTATTTTTATTTTTCCACTTTTATTTTTCATTAATTTTTTCTATTTTAAATAAAAAGACACACATGAAGTCATATGAGTCACACCATGCGTCATATTGAGGCGAGGTTGATTCCAACACATCAAAAATGAATTTTAGAATTTTTTTCTATTATATAAAAAACAATATAAATGATTTATCTAGTATTTTAGTATGTTGATGTTTTTAATAAAATGTCATTTCAAACAATAAACAGACACCTTGAGGATTTATAATAACTATTAATTCCAATATTTATCTATTGTTATTATAAAAAAATTACATCTATAATGTTCCCCATAACTATTAATTGATGTTTTCATGAATAACTATTACTTACATTATTGATTCCTTGTAATTAATGTTCCATATTTCTTCTTTTAACCCTCAAAGTTATGTTTCTGATCGATGGTGTCTTCTTGACTATATATATCCTTCATTTTACCCACTATTATGTGACTACATGGGGAATACATTCTGGTCATAAATACTATAAACATTACTAGAAATAAATCATTAATTTTTATTGGAAATAATGTGAAAGTTTTTGTGATGGATACTAAAATCATACGATATTTATTAATATAGTATAGAACCATTTAGAAGTGTCTGTATTCACTATTAAGGTCACATTTCTATGGTATTGTTGATTTTTCTATTAATAAATAGGCCAAACATCTAAAAATTGTCAACCTAGATTTCCATATGGAAGGATATAAATGTTAAGTATTATGCACTAAGGAAAAATAATAGATAAGTGCTTCAAATGGTTATTGAGAACGATAAATATAAGATATTCATAAGTTGTTTCACAAACCATGAAACAATTAAATAGAGGAAAACTGATAAAATGACCATCCTATAGATAAGAAAGAATAGAGAACCATGTGGGGATATAGAATTGAATTAAGAAGCATAAATTAGTTGGATTTTTTCTCAAAATATAGGAAAATCCAAAGAAATGATGTTTTATAATTATATTTCATATATTAAGATGTACTTTTTCACAATTGGTATTGCAAGGAGAACAAGTAATAAGCCTTATAAGTTGATTGACTGAAATGGTTGGCTTAGAATAAAAAACCACATTCTTCTAATTGATAATGGTTAGGAATAACCATGGCTTATTACCATAATTATTATATTTGATGATTTATGAGAGTGATTATTAAGGGTGATATATGATCTATAGTGTGAATTAAATGAAATAAGATGACGGTATTGATTATGGCTAATTAATTTATGAAAACACAAATTCATCAAGTTATTTGAATAAACTATTTGTGATTTAAAGTGATATAAATATAAATTTTGGGACTAATAAGTGATATCAAGACATAATCCATGAAATATTAAACTAATATTAAAAACAATAAAATTTGAAGGAGAATATGATAAATCTATAGAGGAACACAAAATTTATTCTTGTTTGATGTGACAATGTGGTCTCAATTGGTGGGTTTTATGGATCAATAATGTTTCTAAAAAATAAATCTATTATGATGAATGTTATATAATACATATTTTATTAGATAAAAATGGATATAATTCTAATTTTTATATATATTCAAAGTTTATCTATCCTCATCATGAAAATTTGACATACCATTTACTATATTAATGATCAAGTACATCTACTGGTGTAATGAGTTTATAAAAAATGGTATCCATTAGTATGATATATGGAATAAATCACATACAGTGTTTTTTATATGTTATTCACCATCATTATTTTATAACTATGATTGATATCATACATAGTATCATTTTGAAGAAAGGAAATTTTTCATGTTTTATGATCATGTAGTAGTATAAAATCACATTACATTATTATCAGGTATTTTTTAACCATTTTTTTGATTTTCCTATTGATTTAGTTGAGTAAGGCCAAGAAGGAATTGATACAATACCAGTCCTGTTCAATTCAAGGATTTTTTTTTTTGATTCTCATCATATAACCAACAGTATTTTTAGTCTGCTGGGTATTTCCACACCATTTTATGGGGTTATATGGCAGGTAATCATCGCATGTAAGATCATGTGAAATGGGTATATAGCATTCAAGGTTAATTGAATGATTTCAATTTTCTATTCGGGAAGGGCCAAATGAAATCTGGAAAAGGAATGAATGTTTCCACTAAAACCTGTTAGAATTGGAATAAGAGAAGTATCTTATTTGATTTTCCTTATTAGTCAACAAATTAGTTACGTCATATCATAGAAATAACACACATTGAAAAATGTATATGTGAAATGTTTCTTTTGATTCTTTTAAATGTTAAAGGAAATACAAAATATGATTTACAGTCTCTGCGTGACTTGGTGGATTGGGGAATCAGACCAGAATTGCATCCTGTGCGTATCGGTGAAAATAAATGCAAGTTCCATGTGCTTATTATGTGATGACACCTATAGATAAAAATAAATTTTAGTAATTACTATAGAATATTAATTTTCTGGATAGTTATTCAAGCAACATATCCAAATTTTTTAACAGAAGAGAGTTGAAGTTAAAATCATTGAAGACTCAGGATTATAAAATCCATCGGCATGAGTTGATTCAAATAAACAAATTTCATCTTTTTTTCAATAATTTAATGGTGTTTTGTATTCTGTTTTTCTATTTTTTAGAGATATTTGTGATAAGATGTTGTCCAAGACTTTCTTGAAATAAATGTTGGCAGATTCAGAATTAATTTTGTGTGAGTTAGAGAAAATATTACCTCCATCATTTTTCACAAGCATGTTGTATCAGACTGCCCATGTTCCAACTAAAATTCTTATCGGAGGACCTATCTCTTTTTGATGGATGTATCCTACTGAAAGAAATATGTACACATTAAAGTCTTATATCCATAACAGGAATCATCACGAAGGTTCTATCGTGAATGGTTACTTGGCCCAAGAATATATAGATTTCTGTTATAGGTATTTCTCAGATCATACAACAAGAATGAAAAGACCAATGAGAAATAAAGAAGTACAATATGAGAAAAATGAACCTAGTTTTCCATCAATTCCTCAAACAGGAGGAATTCCTGGATCATATACATTGACAAAATTAAGCCCTGAATAACATAAGATGGCACATCACATAATTTTGTTCAACTGTGATTTTTTCGTTGACTAAATATTATAAGTAAATTAAATATGTATATCTTATATGTATATATGTGTGTGTGTTTTTATGTGTGTGTGTGTTAATCTATTACTATTTTTATCTACAGTGAACATAAAGCGATGATATATTGAAATCATCGTTCTTTACCTTTGAGAAGGAGGGTGACTTTGCATAGCAATGAATTTTCTTCTTGGTTAAAATTGAAGGTAATAATATTATGGATTAAAATAATTAAAAAATATTTAATTAATTTTAATAATGATTTATATTTCTGGTATTGAGATTTCCAGCAGACTCCACCTCTGAAGAAATAATGGATTCGGCTTTTGGTCCTAATACTGTGGTTTGTGACTGTAAATAAATTGTTATCAACGCGTACAAATTTATTATCACTGAATGAGAAAAGAACATGAAAACACAAAATTATGGTGTTATTGTTACTTCCACAATAGACTGTTATACTAGTGCATCAGATAGTAGACCACAATTTGAAAATGTAGGTTATTATGGTGTCGTTGAAAAAAATAATAATATTGGATTATTATTCTCATGGACGAGTCACGATGATGAAATTCTAGTGGATTGATTTGATGAAGAGGTAGGGGACATTTATTTATTATTGTGGATTTTGAGTAATTGATATGACTTGCACTCTTGCTACCGATGAACCATATATATTAGCATCAATGTGAAACAAGTTCTTTATGTCAAAGACCATCTTCTACAAGAATTTGGTGTCACTATTGATGTAATTCTACGACATATTTCTGATAATGGTGATGATGGAATTTACATCATCACTACTTCCATTAGAGATGATACATTTATTACTTTTGAGGACTCTGATAGCTCAATTTTCCGATTTGACTGTGAACCTGAAGTTGTGTTGGGAAATATATAAAATCATCCCTTCAAGTTATAAATTCATTTGGTTTACCTCGAATTGGGCTATTATGGTTGGTACTATTCAAATTGATTTAGTTTTTTTAAAAAATATATTGTATCCAACTAGATCATTATATGGATTTTCAATGTTTATTGGTTGTAATTTTATTTGAATTGAATTTTCTAATTTGGAATTGATCTTTATTAAAACCTACGAAACCAAAATTTCTAACTTGGTGAACATTTCAATGCTTCAAATGTGATTTGTATAAAATTTGTAAAACTCTAATACCTCTTTTTAACAATTTACCAGGTAATGAACATGATGGTTTTTATTATTCTGAAAAATGTGTATTGAAACCTCCATCATCTACCTAGGAAAAAGAAATTAAATTTTTCCTCATTTTTGACAACTTCATTACTCTTTATGAATCTGGTAGAATCAATGTTCGATGATTTTAATAGACTGATGACACTTAGTAAATAACCATCCATTTAAAAATTAAATTTCTTTATAAAATCTTGTACTATTTATTAACTTCATTATATATTTTTTCAAGCTCTCCTAAAACAATAGATAGTAAAATTATACCTGAATGACACCATTCCCTCCCATTTATTTTTTTTTGGGTTACAAATTTGTAATCCTTATCTATTTATTTTTATATTTCTTTTCAAATGAAGGAAATGAAACCAATTGAAGAGAGGCGAAGAAAACAAATTATGGATAACAATCATCGCATGACTGAGATGGGAATTCCACCACCAGTGCCTACAGATAGTATTTTATTTCAAATATATTTATTTAAATAATATATAAAGTCATGTGATAAATTGTTTGGCATTTTATCAGGATTCATCTATTAGAAGACAATTATTTTATGTCAAGCCTAGTTGTGGTCCCAATACTTGATGTGTTTGTACGAGGGGGGTGGTGCTGGAGATATAATATTTGGTTGGCGTACCCGATTAGACCCTGCCCCTCCAACTAACATACCATCCATCCCACATTCAGATCCCAGTGTGCTGTTAGGGGCACACGGGATATTTAGGCCTCCCATGTTTTAACCACCCTTTACATCTGAGCCTCCTCGCCCATCTCTAACATATCTGATGATGATTCCCACTCCCCATCCAACATTCGGCCATCCATCCCTGTCATCTTCTTTTAATTCTAATTCTTTCTTTCCGAGCTTCTATATTCCATATTCTTAGACTATTGCTGCCCCAGATTCTATACCTATGGAGCATACATTGGTAACCAGTCCATCTATACAAGGTTTTCCTTAAGTTTCTGTGAATCCAGTGGCTCCCATTGATCAGACTACTGCAATAATACTAATACAACTCTAACAAATTTTTACACCATTATTTATTTTCATAAAAACATTTGTTGATAAAATAATTGTTTTTCTCTAAAAAAATACATATACTGATAGGATGTAGGGTAGGGGAATACAAACATGCGTGTAGTGTGAAATCATCGCACGTAGTTGATGGTGGATTGCAATGAAGATAGTCGAATGATTGAAAAATCAGGGCAACAATGTCGGAGTTTTATGGTGACTCTTGCCAAATACTCTGCTATCATTCCTGTCAGCCCGCTCTCATGGAGACACCGGCCAAATAATGTCAATGATAATGCTTGGGTAGAGTTATGGGTAAAAAATCTCTTTTATTTAATGTAATATATTATTTTTGGTATTTATATGAATTAATATTTTGTTGTCAACTACTGTTTAATTTCTCAGTTGGTGAGGGTGCATGACCCGCACGTCTAAAAGAATTAGGCAATATTTGGCGAGCTTATAAGCACGAGTCTTAAATTGGATGGAGTTCTAGAGTGGGAACATAGTTATAGGTGGTCCTTGTCATGGATGATTATCCGTTAGAACAGTATCGACAGATGATTACTCATTGGACGACTAGCCAATTCAAGGTACTAATTACATTAGAGGTATTTAAATGAAAATTTTCATGTTTTTCATTAATACTAATTATTAAATTTTATTTAGGATTCATCCAGAATAAATAAAAAAATATTGATTCTAACAAATACACCAACACATTGGGATGTACTATGTTTCAAAATCAAGAGAGGCAGCATGTATGACAATTTATAATTTTTCATTATGAATTTCACTTTTTATTGCTACCTTGATAATTTATTCGATTGATATAGTGGTTATATAATTTTAGTTATGCAATTAATTATGGTTATCCTACTTTAATTATTATATCCTACTTCTAATGTCATTGTAGAGGCATAAATTGAATATAGAAGGATGTGTTCCTCGAGTAAAACTGTTTTTCTTGTGTAGAATGAAGAAAGATGGAAGTGTGGTTAATGAACTGACTCAACAACATTTTGAAAGTTTTAAATTGTATATTTAAAATTTTAATCTATATTTTATAATTTAATAATCTATTTATATTTTTAAGAGGCTTCTTTAGAGGCCCTTGATGCCCAGGGACCTGAAAATTTTGGGCCAAACGATCACTTACATAAGGTGTTGGGAGATAATCACCCTTGTAGTGTGCTGGGAAAAACTGGGAAGAGTATAGTTACTATGAGGTATTATCCCTCATTAGGTGTGATTTTTAGTTCCACTATGTTCTATTAGTTTAGGGAACATGCAGAACAAGCTAAAAAAGGGCCACAAAGACGGCGAAACAGTCTGCTAATGCAAACAATGCATTTGTGAAACTAATGGAAGTTTTATGTCCAACACTTCCACCAGAGGCCATCACAAATTCTAAGTAATATATTTCATCGATGTGTCCTATATATAGTGAACTAGGTGGTAATTCTAGTGGTTGTTGAGATGATGGCGAGGAGTAAGCTGAGGTGGAGGAGGAGGAGGGAGAGGAGGAGACTGAGGTGGAGGAGGTGGGTGAGGCGGAGGGCGAGGCAGATGAGGAGGGTGATGAGGAGGCCAAGACTGACTATGAGGGAGGGCAGGAGGGTGTTGAGGAGGGAGGCGATAATGATGAGGATGAAAATGAGGAAGAGGGGGAGGTAGATGATGATGGTGATGGTAGTGATATTGATGAGGGACCGATTGATCAATTACATTTTTGACTAAAATTACTGACATTTGATGATTATTGATTTGTTGTGTCTGAATATATGTGTGATTATCTAGGTAGGTCACATTATCTTTATTATATTATCAATATACAATAAAACTTGACTTGATGATTTGATGTGACTGTATCACCCCTCCCCTAGATAGCCCCCGCCCCTATGAACAGCCCACCCACCCCCCTGGACACCCTGTACCCCTGGACAGCCCCGCCACCACAATGGACAGCTCGCCCGCACCCCTGGACTGCCCCTCCCCACATTGACAGCCACCCAATCCCATGGATAGTGTTCCCACCCTCCTGGATATCCCCTACCCACATGGAATCCCTTCAACCCCCATGGACAACCCCACCCCGTGGACAGCCCCCCCCCCCCACCTCGTGGAAAGCCTGCCCACCCCCCTGGACACCTCGTACCCCCTAGACAGCCACACCAACCCCCTGGACATCCCGTACCCCTGGATAGACCCACCCACCCCCAAGACAGCCCCGCCCACCCCCTTGGACAGCCCCACCCACCCCCTGGATAGCTCGCCCAGCCCTCTGGACAGCCCCTCCCCCGTGGACACCCTGTATCCCCCTGGACAGCCCCGCCCACCCCCTTGGATAGCACCACTACCCTTGGAAAGCCCCCCCCCCCACCCCTGTGGACAGCCTTCCCACCCCCCTTGGACACTCCCTACCCCATGGACAGCCCTACCACCCCCTTGGACAACACTCGCACCCCCTGGACAGCCTACACCCTCGTGGACATCCCCTCCCACCCCTAGATAGCCCTCCACCCCTGTGGATAACCCCCCACCCCTGGACATCCCCCTCCCCATGAATTATAGGGTTTATAACAACTCTAAGATCCCATTAATCATAGATACCCACTTCGTTGCCTCCTAGGATCCTTGATCCCCAATAAAAAATAGTGGTTGGTATTTTAGAAACTCACATGCATAATAAATTATCTGATAAGAACATGGCTATTTCACTTCCACAAGAGTTTGAGTAGAGACCAAGACTAGGAAGAAAATAGCTAGATCTTATGAATGACTACCTATGATATCCCCTTATGGAATTTTTGATTCATTTATAGTGGTAAAATTCTAAAGAATTATAAAAAACAAATCCTTTAGTACAACTAGAAGATGTTCTAAAATAAGTCACAAAAGATCCCAAATCCCATTAAGATACATCATAAATAATTCTTCACAAAACCATTTCAAAATCACATAATAGAGACTTCTTTCTATTTTAGGGTTCCATTTTAAAATTCATATAGTATTTTTTCCCACAATAAAAATTTAATCCATTTCCTAATAACTGAATTCCCGTTCCAACCGTACACACCAAAAAAATTCATTTTTTCAAAAAGAAACACATACTATTGAAATAAACACCATTCAAAACCATTTTTAAAATACCAATGTTCATAAAATCCATGAAATTAATTCCAATAAAACCATTAAAGCCCCCCCACCCCCTGGACACCACCACACCCCTTGAGCACCCCAATGGACACCCCCTACCACCCGGGACTGCCCCCTCCCCATGGAAACCCCCAAACCCCTGGACGACCCCCACCCCTCCTTGACATGACCCCAAAAACTAGACACCACCCCCACCACCACCTGGATATCACCCCACCCCCTTGGATAGCCTCCCCCAACCCACTGGACCACACCCAGGCCCCCTAGACACCACCCCACCCACTTGAAACCACCCCACCTGCTGGACCCCCAACCCACTTGGACACCCCACCCCCTAGAAAGCCCCCCAACCAGCTGACACCACCCCACCCCCAAGGAAACCCCCATGGACACCCCCCAGGACACCCCCAACCCCCTGGATGGTCCCCCCACCCCCTGGACACCCCCACCACTCCAAGACACCTCCACCCACCATGGAAAGCCACCCCCACCCCTTGGACATCACACCACCCCCCTTGGACAGCCCCCAACCCCCTGGACCTCTCCCACCCCCTGGACACCACCCTCCCCCAGGACACCCCCCAGCCACAAGAAACCCTCACCCCTTAGAAAGCCCCCCAACACCCTAAACACCACCCCACACCCTGGAAGCCCCCATGGATAACCCCCCAAACCCCACCACCCTAGACAGCACCCACCCTCTGTGGACACTCCCAACCCCTGAACACCCCCACCCACGCACCCCCTAGACGCCACCCCCCCCCCCCCCCCCCCCGTCGTAGAACACCACCCCACCAACATGACACCCCCACCCCTGGAAACCACCACCCCCATGGACAGCCACACCCACCCCTGGACACCACCCCACTGCCCTTGGATATCCCCCAACCCCATGGTCCTCCCCCACCCCCACCCCCTTAGACACCACCCCACCCCTGGACACCAACACCCCCTAGAAAACGCCCCCAACCCCCTACACACCACTCCAGCCCCCTGGACACCACCCCACCCCCCTAGACACCACCCAACCCACCAGGAAACCACCCAACCCAGTTGAAACTCCATGGACAGCCCCCCCCCACCCCACCCCTGGAAACCCCCCCCCCCTCTTTGACATCCCCATCCCCCCAGACACCCCCACCCACTGGACACCCCTACCCCCTTGGACAACCACCCCTAACCCCTGAACAACCCCCAACCATGTGAATTCGGAATTTAATTATTTATGTATTTAATTAACTTATGAATTATATGTTAATGGTGTATGGTTATACTTTTTGTATGTGTATAATTTCTGTAATTACCTTATGAATTATGTGTTAATTCGGTATGTGCATATAGGGTAATTAAATACAAAATTGGAGGTATTATGATTTATGTATGAATTATGTATTGGATGAATTATGTATGAATTCATACATAATTATGTATGTATTGGGGAGGCATGCTTGTTAATGGAGTATTGTGTTACTTTTTGTGTGTGTGTGTATTACGCAGGTCTGTTGGGTATGAATTTTTGTGTATTTGCTACAGCTGCATAGGGGGAATTGTTGCAGCTGTAGAGGGGTTGCTGCACCTACACAGGGGGAGGCCAGAAATTCATCTTGATGTAGGTAGAAAGGATATGAAAACGATTTATAATCGATGGAATATGTGTAAAAGTAGATCTTATACCAACAGTTTTATGTAAACTGTTGGTATAAGTATATATGCCAACAGTTTGTAAACCATTGGAATAGATAATTTTACATCATATTTACCAAAGATTTGTGGGAAACCATTGGTAAAATTCAATCCCAATGGTTCACTAAACCATTGGAATAGAGAGAATTCTTCCTATTACCAATGGTTTAAAACCGTTGGGAATCATTTATACCAACGGTTTATTAAAACTGTTGGTATATACTGAATTTTTCAGACATATACCAATGGATCTATGAGAACCGTTAGTATATTTCTATATGTACGGCTCAAGACTCAATGGTTTGGACAATCGTTGGTATAGTTTATACCAACGGTTTGGAAAACTGTTGGTATAGTTTATACCAATGGTTTAAACCATTGGTATAGCTAAAATTTCTAGTAGTGGTTGTTCATTGTCCTCTCGCAGTGTGCACAGGGAAATTCAAAGAACTTAAAAATGATCAAACTTCTCTATTAGTCTTCCCATATCACATATATTCCCCATATGATTATGAAAAATTGGACATATAGATTAAAATGTGTTTTCTAGACACACCTCACTATTTATGTCATGTTGTTCTAACATATTCCAAATGATCAGTCGGCTCTGTCTATATATGCATCACCTAAAATACTAATCTTCCTCCATAATAGTTTTTATCTCTATGTTATTATCCTCAAAATGTTCCTTGTACTCAATGTGATCTTACCCAATGAACATGTCTCTATGACCCATCATTTTCATTAGAATGTTTTCCCATTCATCAATAGTCTCTCTCGGGTAATATTTCCCACCATTTGAGCTCCCTCTTCAGTTAAATATCCAAACTGATTTTCTCCAGTGGAATCACCAATTAATAGGACTATTTTTATGGTATAGTGAAATAAAAAATTATATTTTTGTAATTTAAACAATTATGAATTGAATATCCTTCTCAAGTATTAAAAAAACGAGGAACCAGAAGCAGAATGAGGGATAAAAGAAGACTCTCTACAAAAAAGACCACACTCACACTGGCAAAGCTGAATGTCCCATTATCCAAACCTCTAATAATTTATTTTGAATAAATAATATTTGATACATTCCAACCCCAATATATCATTACTATAATTTATAACACTAATAAACCCTACCTTCCGTAAACCATAATGAAAAAAGATACTATTCACCTTACAATAACAGACACACACACCCTAAATACTACAACCCCATACATGGATAAAAAACACACAAACAATACACACCCATATTCCCAAGACATAATATTTTTTTTATGTTATGAATATTTTTTTACTCTATTAGTGATCCATGTGTGAGATAAATGTACAAATAATAACATCAATGTGATGGTGTGGAGTGATCTACTAGATAGGAATGAATTATATTCTTCTCATTTTTTATATTAATAAATTTTTTTATGTTTTATTTATATATTTTTTTTCATTTTTAATAATATTAAAAAAAATGAAAAACTTTTTTTATGACTCATCCATATATGAGTATATGTTATCAATTTAAACTCAATGTTTTAAATTATTGGTGATATTTTCATCATTATATTCACATTTTTTTCAATGAGTTTAATTTTTTTAGATATGGAAGTTTGATCCCATTAATGACTAAATATAATTAGAGTCCTAGTCATGAGAGTTATTTTAAGCCACATTAGGGAATGTTAGAATATGTATTATAAGATAGAACATGATTTAATTTTTTAAAACACTTTTGATATTTATATGTGTGTTAAATAATTAAGGAATATTTTTAATTGCTAGAACATCCATAGAGACACCCAATTACATTTATTGTTCTTTTAATCCCTTAGAGACCTTGAAGAACTATATGGTTGAGGTACATTTCAAGACTTAAATTTCCTTACAAACCAAACACCTGGTAATTTGGAATGATTATATTTCAAACTATTTCGGTGGGTATATTCATAATTTATTTAGGAAGGAATATGTATTTCCGAGAGAGTGTTAGGTGATTAATTTTTTGATCCAAAAGAAATGGTCATAAGTAATTTTTTCCCATATAATTATCCATCCTATATAAATAAAATTTAAGATAAAATTATATATATAAATATATTAGAAAGAAGTAAAAATTGAAAAAGAAAAATAGGAATATATAAAATTATAAAATGAGGTGAAATAAAATATTTTATGAAAAACTGAGAATAAGAGAGGAATCATTCATTGTGATATATTCTATTATTTTTGAAAAAATATAAAAAAATAAAGGGATGAATTGATTGATACAACATTGAAGGGAATGATCAAGTATTATTTATTTATAATTATACGATTAATGAGGTATTATACATTAATTTTTTTCCTCTTTATTGAAACCTTCAATATTTATAATCATTACCCACAAAAATTCAATCTCAAAAGACCCATGTTTAATCCGACATAATAACACAATTTATTATCTTTTGGAGTAGATAATTTATAATTCACATAAAAAAATGGAAGAAATCATGTCATGATATGGATTAGAAACTTGTAAATACATCGAAATTGATATAATAATGATGAATATATTTCCTGGAATGTACTTTACTAAATGGGAATGAATGGATATGATAATTTCCAATAATGTGGATAAAAGAGATCATGATTGAAGAAGGTGATTTAATATGAGAATCCTGATAAAATAATTTTTTATAATATTATAAATTCCATCAACTTTAATGATATTTTTTATTTTTTATTAGAATATTATATAATCTCATGGGAGTGAAATGGTTATGTGAGGTAATATAGCGAAACACAAAATTTAAGAAATTTTTACCAGCTAATTTGTTGAATATAATCTCAAAATTTCCGCATATAATGGGACATTATAAAAAATACTGTTTTTATTAATTTTTTATTAAATATGAAAACCCTTTAAATTGTTATTTTTTTGTTTCATGAGATTTAGTGAGAAAATTGTAATTTTAGGGTTAAATTGAATTTTATGAATGTCAATAATGTGTTTACTTGAAAATTATTATTATTTTATTATTTTCACTAATATACAATAAAAAAATTCTAGAGTTGTTGTGATCCTTAATTAGGTGAGATGTGATGTGAATTTATGTGATATGTTATGGGAGACGAATTATCTATGATAGATCAACCAATTCATTATGACTAATTCATGATGTAGTTGAACTGACCATTACAGTATATCTAGCTAATAGTGACCAATTTTGGAAAAGAACTTATCAATGATTCCCTAAAGATGATGTTATGAAAATAAAAGGGGGTAGGATTATATAAGAGATGGATTTGAGACCCATATATTCTGAATAATTTTTTAGTTTCATTTCATGATCCTTTTAATATGATTTCATTATTCTCCTTAGATCTTTTATAATTTCAAATGGGAAATAATTACAGTACTAGTTTAACCAAAATGGTGATATAAATATAAATTTCATATACCCTAGATTTAATTGTATTTATTCTTATTTACTTTTATTATGTAGTTTTAATGGGTTGAGTTGATAGGGTATTGGTGGTTGGCATGTTGTTATTCATTACACCCACTGATCTTCTTAAGGAATTCTCTTAATCATTATTCACAATGGAAAGTTCATTCTACATTCAAAATAATGGGTATATTACAGTATGTACATGGTATATGATTTTGGGAACATAAACAGAAAATCATGATGAGAGTATTGACGATTTTTTAGATCACTTATACTTGTTAAGAGTTTCCTTTGTAGTGAGGGACAATGTATTGTTGATCTACTATTAGATTTATTGGTAGATTCAATAATCACAAGGAAAATGAGAACCGATACACTCTGATTATAGTGTATTAGATATTAATTATCAACTTCATATAAGGGATAATTATTTATGATAATTGATTATCTCACTAGGAAAGACTGATAATAAGAGGTTTTGATATTTGGGAAATGTTGTGATGAAGTGGTAAGCAATATAAGGATTTAAAATTGTTCAGTTTTTTTTATTAATGTTGTATTTTATTAAAATATTATTTCAATTAAACATAAAAATCCATAAGTTTTCATTATTTACAATGTTAATAAAGAATAATAAATGTTAATGCAAGGACCTAACAATATTGGATATTGTTTTTATTGTACAATTTTGAGAAAAACATTATTCTGTCAGAATGATTATTTAGTTGAAAAACATAAATATTATTTCATAAGGATCATTTAATAGGTCTTTCATCACATACTAACTTAAATAAGATTCCCAAACCTAAAATTTAGTAAAATTGAAATTGTAATCGATCCTTTATATCTTCCTCTACCCTATAAAGGCTTAGTAATAAAATAATTCAACAATTAATATTTTGTGGGGATTTGGTATCCACACAACCCATATAACACTCAATCAAACACATAACTATGGAGACCATGATCATTATATCATATGAATATATACGTTTACCAAGAATACATAAAGAAATAATATATATAATTTCCTAAAATATATGTACCCATAATAACAATAATCCATAATACCATCGACGCAAAAACATCCAGTAGTCCTCACTAGCCAACGCTAACTACTCCATCAAATTCAAATATGTAGCACATTTTAAATACTTCAAATCAGACCAACATCATTTTTATGTTCACTATGATTCACATTTTGGTGTTGTGTATAACAATTTGGTATTATTTTTCTAATTAATCACCATTCTCCCCATCCATTTTTTATTAAATACGGTCATTTTCATTTTATGAAAACATACCCAAAAGATAAAAATTAATATGATTAAATCATTCTATATCAACATCAATCAAAATAAAAAGATTTTTATAAAATACCAAAGCAAAAATCTAAAACACCATCAATTAAAAGTAAAATTAGTAACACACATTTCAATATCAATCTCATGTTATAATCATTAGGTTACCTAATCAAAAGTTCATCCTAATAATATCAAAAAATGGAATCCCCAAAACATAATCATTTCCTCAAAAAATTAATTTCATCCATCCAAAAATTATTGTCTATAAGAAATTAAGGTAATTTATTAAAAAATATTTAGAAATAAACAATAGAAAATTAACAAACACAAATATCTGAGATTCAGAAATTTTTTAAAACACTAAAAATCTTTCAAAAAATACATATTATTAACTGAATTTAACTCATTACAAAATAAATAAAAATAATTTCTGAATCCAATATTAAAAAGACATAAAAAACCAACATAAATGAGTTTTTAATATCTAAATTGGATAACAAAAATATAATATAACAACAGGTATGAAAATCCACCTACATAAATCATTACTAAATGATCTTAAAGTTATATTCCCTTAATATATTTATATTTATATATCCCCAAAATTGAATATTTAATCAATGCCCATGAAATATTACATAAATAAGAACAAATAACCATATTTCATTCATTAATTTTACTTGAAACCCTCAACCAATGACATGAAATCCCCACATCATAACTCATGTAGTCTTCCTAATAAAAATATATAACATATATTAGGGTTCTATCATATATAAATGAAACCTCCTAACAAAAATTTATTGATCTATCCCCTAATATTAGAGGAAGAATAAATAATGATGAAAAGTTGAGAACAAGGACTCACATGGGATCAATGGGACGTGAATAGTAAGACATTACCCAAATGCTTAAAACTTTTTCAGGAAGTGCCTCTCTTAAATAAGAGAAAATGAGGGATATAGGGTAGTTTTTGGAAAAGAAATACCATACCCTTTTAAAAGATGTATGTATTTACAAAATACTGTATCAGACCATGAATGGAGTCATTCAATTCCAATTAACTAAAAAAACAATATACATAATCTCTCAAACTATGTACTTTTTTTGATTCCAAATTAACTTCCAACTTCATCCCCATACCTTTCAAAATATTCTTATTAATACTAAAGAAAATTTTTTAATATATAAACACCTTCTCATAATCGTTTAACAAAAAAAACATGATTCATTAAATTTTCTCCAAAAAAACAACTTAACACTTTACCCTTAATAAATTTATTTTACCCTTTAAAAAATACGGACATGTCAATCCATTGAATTTCCACATAAATGAATTATAAAAAAACTCCTCCCACTTAAAGGATTTTTACCCATGAAAATCTTGTGTGATAGATAATACAAATATCCCCATAATTTGTGGAAAATGGATTTATATGTATACATCACCCTAAAAGTTCTTAATTATCTAATAACATATTTTTGATGGTGTATAACTACAACTTTGTTGTTCTAAACATATAAATAAAACCATTCGCACTTAATACAGTTCCATGGCGTTACCCTATTATACACACCTCAATTCATATCATTATATTCTCAACTCTATGTATCTATAGACTAAAAAAATCCAACCTAAAGGTGATGTACAACCCATAATTAGACTCTAATCAAGGAATATTTTATATATGAACTTCCCAAATTAAAAAATTGGTTCCCCATTCAGGATATCACTTCTGTTGAAAACCATTTACCTCGAATCTCTAGAGACATCCAAATTAATTTTTATAACCCAACACAATGATTAAATAAATCCTAAAATAACTCTATCTCATCAATTAATATATTTTTAAACCATTTTTACAAAAAAAATCTAGATAATTATCCAAATAACTACCAACATCATTCTACATGATGACTAATTTTAACAATACATAATTGAAAATTCCAAAAAATGTTTTTTGTATCAAAATTAACCACTTAAAGATAATTTTTTCATAGGATCAATCTCAAGTCAACTATTATAATAATAACAAAATATTCTACCTCAAAATATAGACAATTATTGAAATAAACTCACTAGTCACCCAAATGACCAAAAAGTCATATGGTAAATAAAAAACATTATATTAAGTATAGAACAATAAAATTGAAACCCAACTCACACAAAAAAAGAATTTTATGTACCCCAAAGCTCAAAATTAAGCCTATATTTTATATTCCATAAAAACAAAAACTGGTAACTAGGACATGGATCATATCTTCCCCAAACAGAAACTACGAGTCATAAATCCTTGGATTTGATAACATATTGGTAATTGATAACATTATGTTTTAAAATTCCTTAAAATTCCTATGTATTTCTATTCCACCAATGAATCCCAAATTTTATAATAAACATTATAGTCAATATACAGGTGATCAAACCAATACACACTCATGAAAAATTCTACTAACATTCTTAAATCATTATACAAAGTCAATCCTTCATGATTTGAAGAATAAATAGTTAATTTTGATATGTATCATTAAACTTACACACAAATAATATAGTAGAAACACTTTTTTGATGATTTATAAAATAAAACCACTTACTATGGTGGGCATAAACTATACCATGACTAAAACATGAATCCCAATGTAATGGTAATAATCCAACACCTCAATGATAATAAATTATAGTAAAAACATTTAAAGGTTGTAGTTCTTCCATTAATTAATTGAAAGTTCAAATAAAATATAATTAAATCCATCCATAAATGGGTATATAATATATAATTTCATTCCATAACCAATAATACAAATAAAAACCCAGGTTAAACCAAACAATTTTTTTCATTCAGGGTTCCATGAAAATCAATCATGTCAATATCCATTCCGGAATATTTTTTTTCCAAATTGGTTTTTTTTACCAAAAAATATTTATATTAATTAGAAGGCTTCTTACATATTTTAAAATTAATTTTCATTTTTTTTCTATACACGTTTCAAATCATTTAAAATTTCCAATTTTGAAAACTAGATATTTTGGAACTCATTTTATGATAAAACCAATCCACTCCATGGGTTTCACAAAACCCATTATTTAATGTAGTGAATCATCAACCCAATTATATTGATTTCATAGTCCACCTATAAATAATGAAAAAAATATTTTAATAATATTTTTAACTTCAATTATGTAATCACATGGGTTACACAACATATAATTTCATATAAAATGACTGATCTCAAATTGATGACTCCATACTATATGTTTCATAAAATCCCCATGTAAAATATTTATTTGTCCCCGCAATAATCCACTTTCTATGAAAAATTAATATTGAATACAGATATATTTTTAAAGAAACCATATTTACACCATAATTATTGAATCAAATAGAAACACATCATAAATATTTCTCATTTCCCCAAGAACTAAAAAATATCAAAAAACCTAACAATCAAAATTCTTGTTCAGAAAATACCTGGTGTCATTGAAGTCTCATAAAAAATAATTAATAAGAAAAATAATTCGATATAAAATTATTTATATTTATCAAATTTGAGTTAAACTAAAAAAAATTATTGAAATTCCTCTTTAAAAAAACTTGGATTAATTATTATTTTAAAACTGTAATTTTTTTAGATATAAACACTATCATAAAAAATTTAAAACATAATTTCTTATTTTTTAATCAAAGGATAACTTCCAGTTAAACGTATAATTTTTTAAAAAAAATGACTATTTTTGGATTTCATTATTTAAAAACTTAAAATACAATAAATCCATTTTTGAAATAATAATAAAAACAATAAGTATTTATGAGAAAATATACCAAATATACCATACTTATCACAAAAAGTAAACCACTAACTAAGGGTGTTCGATGAGATATATTATTTTGGTTTAATGATAAATCTCCCCTAACCCATCAATGGTGGTTGAAGAAAATTCCAAATCACTTTCAACAACCAAACATTATATTATTTAAAATATTCAACATAGTGGGTTATGACTATTTGAAGAGTTGGTCGATTTGGGATTGGAGATATTTATAATAACTAAAACAAAGACATAAATTTTTTAACACATATAAATAAATATTTTCTCAACTATAATAATTATTTAAATTATCATGATATAAATTTAATAATTTTTGACAATCTTATCTTCATCTCCAATAATTAAAAATATAAATATCATTAAAGTTACAAATTAGTTTTGCTTGAATAAATTTTCTACAAAAGTTATAAATTAGTTCTCTAATGACCACATATATTTATGGATAGTGGGTTGGGTCTACCAAACTAAAAAATTATAACCATACCACCTAATATGACCTAACTAAAATAAAATAATTGACCCAGCATATCTGATTTGATTTTACAATTTTATAATTTTTATGGATCATATTTATTTGGATTTTTTTTGTATTAATTATTTTTACAATACCTTACCTATAATATTTAACCACATAGGAAATCTAAAAATAAACTATTTTTATATAACTAAACAACATTTTTTGTATTTTCAATAGTTCCAATGTCTATCGAATTTTATCGAATTCTAAAATCAATAGAAAAGACTCAAAACTAGTTATCAGGATAACCTAATGTGACATATAATATGATATAAATTATAATAAACTAGAAATGTTTTAAACATACATAATATATTTCAACAGTACTAAGTACCTATTCAAATTAATGAACATACCAAAACATCTGTTTCACATAATTATAATAGCATAACAACAATTAATATCAAATATAAAATACATTGTTAAAAAAATTATAGCATAAAATGATTGCACATTCCCTTTACCAGATCTCTTGTCTATTCATGTTTAAATCAAATCTATAAGAACAAACAACCAAAAATATTCCATGAAATAAATTTCGTGACACTAGATGATGCATTAAATTAAAAATGTGTCTAATTCTATTGTGTCCACACAACCTCACCTAGGAAAACCACATTAGGGTGACTCGTTATAAGGGAACCAAAAATCACCTTCTCAAACATCATTTGTAGCTCAGAGATCTCACTAAAAAGGTTTATCGTATATTTATAGTCTATTAATTGAGTTCTTAAACATCTTATATACATATTTCTCTAGCCCTTAATGAATTAAAATGATACCAATTGTAACACAATCCATGAGGACATCTTTTCAAACAAAACTATACAATAAATGAAAATATTATTCTTCCCTTCGTGTTGTACCATACTTTCTAAATGTTATATAATTAATGCCACAACAAAAATTATGTAATGGGAAGTTTTAAATTAATGAAAACCACACAATACTCAACCCGAGAGAAAAATGTATAATGTATATATAAAAAAATATATAAAAATATTCACATACAAAAAATACATATATTACATACAAAAAATCCCATATAACAACGTATAGATCATACTGTAAACTAAAAATACCACTAATTCTATAACATCCACCAGTCCCCTCTATCAGACCACCTCTAATTCATCTAAACCAATGATACAACACCATCGATAAAAATCAACTCAACTCAACATAATGTTCATTTCCATCATTATATAGACTCATGGAGTGAGTAAAAAAATGATAAGATTTCCACCATTGACATAACATGTCACGAACCGTCCCCCAAGGCCTGTGTCGTGACTACCCCAAGCCCGCCTTCCATAGGCCAGGAGTTGGAGACTAGCAAGGGAATGGAATATCCCCAATACTAGAAGACATTTCCTTTTAACCTGTACACACACACAGTCCCAGAACACACCAAGGAGCAACCGTGAAGTAAACTACAATAGTAAAAGTGTGCTGAAAGTGGAGGGGCTGAAATAAAATCCCAACGAAAATGTACAAGTACAACTAAAATTTAAAAATTGCAACTAAAAATAGGAAACCATCTCTTGGATTGACCACTGAGTATCCTACCTGAGGGGTAGATATAGCCCATGATCAGTAGTCCCTATGTCACGTCATGCCAAATGGTTAAACTCCGAGCACCGTCTAGTCCTATCTCCCTCAGCCTCAATCACTGTTGTTCATCTTCATTACCAGACAAAATAAGGTGTAGGTGAAGCCGGTGTAGAGGTGTGTATAACCATACTCAGTAGGGACCCCGAGACCCCCATTGGTCTCCCCGAGTTCTACAAAGGAAAACTCACAATGTAAGACCTTCATCTTAAGCACGAAGTGATAGACGTCAACTCTACTTAGGTATATACCCATATATATACCTACATTATCAAGATATACTCATCTCATACATGTGGGAAGAATACTACCAAGGTAACACCACGAAGGTAGAAGTACCACACAGATAACACCACAATGTTAGTAGGACCACACAGGTAATGCCATGAAGATAACACCATGAAGGTAACACGATGAAGGTAACACCATGAAGATAGAAATACCACATTCCTAACACCACAAAGATATAAGTACCACATAGGTAACACCGTGAAGATAATGACTAATCAAACACAAGATATAACTTAGGTATAGAAGTTCAGATGATTAGTTATAAGGATATATCATATAATTCTATTAAGAAACACTAATGAGTACCCACACATGATCGATAGGTACTAGCCTCCACTGACCCACCCAGGATCTGACCCACATAGGATTGGAATGCACTGACCTAGAAATATTACTAAGCTCTGACCCACATAGGATCTGATTGAAGCTAACACACATAGGATTGATAGATGCGGACCCATACAAGATCGATGTTATTTATTCACGTTACAGCCTCCCACAAGATTACTCTCCCCCGGTAAGCTCGAGTTCCTTCGAATCTTCCTCTAGAGATATCATTCGTACCTTGACTGCCACTAATCTATACAAAAGAGTAACATAAATGACCTCCATGTCATAAGGGTTCCAACGCGATATACGGTGCATCAATCAGATGCCCAGTCTGTGAGTTATATGCATTTTAGTTCCAGGGGCTCAGTTGGATCTGGGTTTGATCCAATTGGGAAATACAAGAAAATTACCCAAAACACATGTGGAGTAAACCAAAAGGACCATCTTGATCCAAGGATCCTAGCGCCATAGATGGTTAGTCAAACGGACGTCCGGTTGTCAAGGAACGACCATTATATGTTTCTGGGTCCGGTTGGGCTCGGGTCCAGTCTGATGCGGTAGGAACGACCCGACCCAACTCTGTCTGGGTCTGAACCAGACAGGATATTCCATGGTGGGCTCAGCCCGCAAGGGAGCGTGGCTTGACCTGCAAAGGTGGGTGCGGCCCGAACCTGAAGGGGGTGGCATGCTGGGCTCACACGGCTCGGCCCGCTGGCCTCCTCGGCCTGGCTCATAGTAGAGAATGGCTCACTAGGTGAGGTCTACATGAGCTGGCATACGAGGGGAGCCCCCCCACCATTTAGAACACGAAGTGGCAGTGCCTAAGGGTGCTACCGTGTCACCGTGGGACCTGTTGTAGGTTACGCTGCCGCAGGGTTAGATCCACGGCTCCTCTGGTGGTGCGATGGTCAGGCCACCCCCACTTCTGCAGCTAGCCAGTGTGTTGTATGCCTCTTCTAACCGCCATGGCTGATAAGAAATTGCTAGTTCCTCTAGTGGTGCGGGTGCTCCGCCTCTTCCCTCATAGTCAGCAGGTTCTGACCTCTGCCTTAATCCCCACCGGCACTAGTGGCAGCTACTGTCGTGCTATCGGCCTTCCTTGGGTCACCGGGTGAACTTCGGTGGCCCTTTTTTCGTTCCAAAGGCATCGTTGAACCTCTTGGGACATCACCTTCGCTTCTAGCCCATCAAAATTTGGTTTCTATCAACATGAAGACTCTCCAATGAAGAAAACACAAAATTCCATCATGGGAGAAGGGACAAGGCCTTGTTCATTTGGCCCACTCCCTCAACATTAGTTTGATAACAAGAGGGTATGATGGGTTCAAATAAATCATGAAAAAAAATCAAGATTAATCCTTACCTCAAGAATTATGGAGATACACCCGAAATTGAGGATGTGGGTCGGTGTTTGTCACCACCCACAACTAGCCTCCAATGAAGTCGCTTGATCATCGATCTTTGGTTCATGGTTCGGTGTCACCCGTCACCTCCCTTTGGAACCAGCTTCGTCCTCCAAGGGATTAACATCTCAGAACTTTTTTATCACCATGTTTCTTGGTAAACATTGGTGATACCTCTCCTCAATCTCCATATAAATAGGAGAGGGAGAGGGTGTCTAACACTCATTGTATTTATGAGGGTTTATTAATTATGATCCTTCTTCATTCCCAACGATTTTGATACTTAGTATTGAAGGGTCAAGCCATTTAATGGCTTGGCACATCACTGGTACCACGTTTCCACATGTCCGTTGGATGAAAAGAATGAAATAAATAAAATAACAGTGTTATATTATTTATTATTTCAAAAAAGTCCCAAAATCATACTTTTTCTCTAGTCCTATTGTGGTCTATGTTATGTATTCCTTTAGAGAAACTCGGCACTGTAGATTCAATGATTCCCTTGGATTTTTTTATCTGAGCATCGGTTCAAAAATCAGAAAAGGCTTCCCACGTGTTTATTGAATGTGCCTTTAAAAATTTCTAAAAATTTATTCGGGGCACACCACGCCTCAGAATCACGAGACATCAATTTTCATAGACTCATAATAATTCCATATAATTAAAAAAATATTACATGGAAAATCGTGGTGTTTACATTCTCTCCAAATTAGGGATTTTCATCCCCAAAATCCACAACATAGAGTTTGAAAACAAATAGGGGTGTTGATCATGAATTTGATCCTCATACTCACAAGTTCTCTCCTAGAGGTTCTTATACTGCCAATGAATGCGCACCAGAGGTATCAACTACCCAAAAAGGACATGCTCCTGTTAATCCTCAAAATCTATGAATACCTCTGTAAATGTCTCCCAGTCATCAAATCCCAACTCGTTGTGGTTGATAACGTGAGATGGTTCATGCACATATCTCTTTAGCTGGTATACATGGAAGTCGTTGTGAACCATCTCCAACTGTGGTGGAAGTGCCAAAAAGTATTCCACCTCACCTATCCACTGAAGTACTATAATTGGTCTGATAAACCTCAGTGATAACGTACTTCCTTGGAAAAATCTCTGTAAACCATGTCATGGTGAGACCCATAAAAAGACATGGTGTCCCTCCTCAAACACCAATGGTCTCTACCTCTTGTAAAAATAAGACTTATGACTTCTTTGTGTAGTCTTCATTCGCTTGTGGATGATCTGCACCTTCTTAGTGGTAGCTCGTACCAAATCGGGACCCATAGGTGTTGACTCCCCTAGGTTCGTCCTAAATAAAGGTGATTTGCAAGGTCAATCATATAGGGACTTGAGTGGTTCTATACTGATGGTGGATGTTTAACTGTTGTTTTATGTGATCTACACTGAGGGAAAGTTATTCCTCCAACTGGGGCCAAAATCTAGGATGGAAGCATGGAGCATGTTCTGCAATGTCTGTTTGACCTAATCTGTCTGAACATCCGTCTGAAGATGAAAGGTGGTGCAAAACCATAGCTGAGTCCCGAACACCTCTTGTAATCCCTTCCACAACCAGGATGTGAAATATGCATCACAGTCAAAGATGATCGTCGATGGCACCCCATTAAGTCGCAAAATCTCTTGAATGTTGAGGTGTCCTAATCCCTCTACCGATACCTTCTCTTAGATATGTAGAATGTGAGACAACTTGGTGATTGGGTCAACGATCACCCAGATAGAATCATGTCCCATCTATGTACGTGGAATCCCTATCACAAATTCCATGAGATTCCATCCCACTTCCACTCTGGCACCTCTACTGGCTGTGCTAAGCCTGCTGGAACCTGATGGTCAACCATCACTTGCTGACAAGTGAGGCATCAAGAAACAAACTCTACCTCTTTTTTCATCATCCTAAACAAATAATGTTGATGCTAGAGGTCCTGGTACATCATCTCCACACTAGGATGTACCACCAAAGGGGACATATAGAACTCCCACAACAACTCCTCCTGTAGCGCCACTGATGCCATGGTACATCCACGGAAGTGGATGATGTTCTCCACACCTTCAAAAAATCAATCAAGTGCCCGTCTCGAGGTTATCTGAGTACGTTGAGCCTCATAGTAAATGTCCCCAAGATATGCCTCCCAGACTCAATGAAGGAGTGGGGGAGTGACTATCATATATTAGAGGTATGATGCTCCATCTCTATCTACAAATGATATCTACAATCCGTATAGCTACTCTATCTCCTCACTCAGCAACTACAGACCAGAACTTCTGCTGAGTGCATCTGCTACCACATTCCCCTTCTCAGAAGTACATACAATCTAAAAGTCATAGTTCTAGAGGAACACTAGCCATTGGTACTGTCTCAGGTTCAGGTTCATTTAAGAGAAGATATATCTGAGAGTCTTGTGATCATAGTAGTCTTTATAGCGTTCCTCAATCAAGTAATGTTACCAAATATTCAAGGCGAAGACCACTCCTGCTATCTCCAGGTCATGGGTAGAATAGTTCTTCTAATTTTGTCTCAACTGTCGCGAACCATAAGTGATCACTGCACACTCCTGCATCAGGACACATCCAGGTCCGGTACCTGATGCGTTACAGTACACTACATACCCAACACCCACTTTTGGTACCCTTATTATGGGGGCACTCGTTAGTATCTACCTCAGCTCTTAAAAACTTTATTCTCATATCTCTGTATATACGAAGGGTTGTCCCTTCTTTTTCAATGCTGACAAGGGAGCTAAAACTGTGGAAAAGTTGAGAACGAATCTCTAGTAGTATCCAGCCAACCCAGGAAACTCTGTACCTCGACCACACTCCTGGGTGGATCCCAAGAAATTACAACCTCTATCATCACTGGATTGACTGCAACTCCAACCTTAGAGATAATATGGCACAGAAAGTGTACCTATCGTATCTATAACTGGCACCTCGATGAGCTTACAATAAATATTGTGCTCTCTATTTGTATCCAGAACTATCTACAGATGCTAGGCATGATCCTCCTATGACGGTGAGTATATCATGATGTCGTCGATGAAGACCACCACAAAACGATCAAGGTATGGCTGTATGATCCTGTTCATGATTCCTATGAACACTACATGGGTGTTAGTCTTGTTGAATTTCTTATCCACGAACTCATAGTGGCCATAATGGCATTTTAAAACCATATTCTGAACATCCTCATTTTGTACCCAGAGTTGATGATAGCCTTATCTGAGATCAAACTTTGAAAAACATTGTGCTCTCTTCGGCTGATAGAAAAGATCATCAATCCTCAGAAGTGGATACTTGTTCTTCACGGTAAACTAGTTACAGCGCCAATATTCAACATAGAGTCTCAAACTTCTATATACCTTATTGGAGATCAAAATAGGGGCTTCCCATCGAGAAACTCTAGGCAATATGGACCGCTTTCTCTGCAAGTCCTCCAAATATACCTATTACTTATAAAGGCTCTACCGTGATCCATATGATATGCTGGTGTTGATATCGATGTCGTCCCGGGGTACAGGTCGATGTAAAAGTTGACCTCTCTATGTGGAGGTAGTCCTTGAACATCATCAAGAAAGACATCATCATATAGGTCCACCACTATAGTATCGATCAGACTCTCAAAATCTACTGCACAAAGGGTAAGGCTAGCCATCTATTGTGTGATCGACTGTACCCTCCTCTGGGTAAGTCCATCCTGTGCTGCAAAGGTTCCCTTCTCTCCGGTGAAGGAAAACCCCATCCCATCCTCACAGACACAAATCACTTTGAACATAATTTTGTCAATAAGGGCATGGATTGTGGATAACTAGTCCACACCCAAGATGACGTTATAAGTCCTCGACACTGAAATTAGAAGATCATATCCAAATCTCTCACCTCTTAGAGTAAGCTCACACTACCTAAACCAGTGTTTAATCATTGAATCCTCTCCTGTTGGAGTATATAGCAGTAAGGATCGAGCAAACAGCTCCACTTGAATCTCTGAGCTCCAAACGAGGTCAGTTGAAATAAAAGTGTTAATTACACCTATGTCTATATATACTGTAGCTAAGGCTAAGTATTCACATATTGTACCTCTAATCATCTCCTGAGCACCATGGTTGTAAGACTCAGCTACCTGGAGCTGAGCTCATCTAAGTCCACCTGCTCCTTATGGTCGGGGTGGACCACCTGGAGGTTGTGGCGGTAGAACCTCAAATTATCGCCCACCATCGATTGCATGGTCAGATCCTCTTCCATGTCCACCTACTGCTTGCAGACCTCCTAGATCAAATCCCTGCCTCTACCTCGACATTCCCTCGACCGTCTGTTGGTCGTACGTATGGTGGTTCGGGTCGTCATGTGCGATGTGAACCTGCCCACCGCACGAGTAGCATTGCCTACTCCTCAGCTGTCCTCCTTTTTATTATGTGCCCCACACCACTGACCATGTATCCTGAGGTCACCCACCAAAATGCCTAGCCCGGATGGGCCCCTACATCATCCGTCTACTACCTAATACAGATGAATTTGCTGTATGAAATTCAGTGGTGGATCTCTCCATTGGTACCTTCTCAACTAGGAATCTCTCCACCAAATGTGCTCACTCTGGCACCCCATCCGATGTTGGAATATAGAGTGATATCATCAATGGTCTGATCTACCACCAGAGACCGTGCTCAATGGTTTGGGCCCTGAAGTGATGGTTTCGTACCTAGTCGGAAGAGTAGTGGGAGTGATCAGATAACCTCACTGATTAATAGTCCATAGTCGTGTTCCCTACTGTAAGTGCAGTAGTTCCTATTTACACATAGAGAATAAGGTCGCTGGGATGAATTCTATCCTGAAAAGGATCATAGTGTCTTCCCAGATGAGGGTCACATAATCGTGTATTTTAAGAATCATGATCCACCATCTCCCTGCTACTTCTTGAAAAAAAAAATGGATTCAAGGATCACCATAAGTTCAGTTGGTGTCCAAAGCTAGCTGAAAACTCTAACTGCAGTCTCCTGCCAGTCCTCAGCTACTTGTGGGTCTATCTCACCATGGAACCTCATATGAATCTCTTAATTAAACTCATGTAACACACTTAGTCGGCATGCATCCTCAGTTGGTGGGGTTGGTGCAATGACTTCCCATTGGGAAGTGGAGTTGATGTTACGCCACCCAAAGGTGATAATGCTGAAAGAGTGACAAGCACCGATACCTCATCACTTGGTGGTCCATCATCACGTACTCTCTCAGGAATCCTGGATGGATTTCTACGTGGTGGCATCCTGAAAGAAGATATGTGTTCCACTATCAATAAGTTATACCTAGTGAGCTGACTCGAAGATATCATAAGATAAACATTTCAAAATATATGCAATCCGTGTTTTCATGAACTGAGTCAGAAATAATAAGTCAGGGTCCTGGTTTATGGATACGTTGGCCACTGTACCAACAATGGATTCCCCAAACTGAAAAGCACACTCATAACACATAACAATATTTCCACATAAAAAAGATCATAGTCCTAGTACTTCGGTAGAACCGACTCCTCTGAAACCATGTTTTCACGACCCATCCCCTAGTGCTCGTGCAATGACAACCCAATGCCTACCTTCCATAGGCCAGGGGTCAGCGACTAGCATAGGAAATGCGTATCAAAAAAATGGGAAGTAATTTTCTTTTAACATGTACAGACACACAATCCAATTAAATAATAAGTAGAAACCATGAAGTAAACTGTAGTAGTAAAAGTGTGCTGAATGTAAAGGGGCCAGAATACAAGCACAACTGAAATGTACAAGTAAAACTAAAAAATACAAATACAACTAATTAGGGGAAAAAATCCTGGATCGACTACTGAGAAACCTACCTTAGGGGTAGGTACAACTCATGATCAGTAGTCCCTGTGTCATGTCACGCCAAATGGTCGACCTCCGAGAACTGTCCTATCCCGGATCCCTCGTATTTGATCACTATTATCTGTCATCTACACAGGACACAACATGGTGTAGGGGAAGCCCATGCAGTGGTGAGTATAACGATACTCAGAAGGGACCCCGAGACCCCAGTAGGTCTCCCTAACTTCCACAAGGGAAAACCCACAAAGAAATACCTCTATCTCAAGAATAAAGTGATAGACGTAGGATCTACTTAGGTATATGACCATATACATACCCAAGTTATCAAGATATACTCATCTCATACATGATTTAAGAATACCACAATGGTAACACCACGAACGTAGAAGTACCACACAGATGACACTAAGAAGATAGTAGTACCACAGAGGTAACCCCACGAAGATAACACCATGAAGGTAACACCATGAAGGTAACACCAGGAAGATAAAAGTGCCACATAGGTAACACCATGTAGAATGAAGTACCAAATAGGTAACACCATGAAGATAATGATTTAACTCACACTATTTATAACATAAGTACATAAGTATAGATGATTATTTATAATCCAAGATCATCTTATTCTGTTAAGAAGCACTGCCGATGACCGCAGAGGATTGATAGCTAGTCACCCCCACTAACCCACACAAGAGCTGACCCTCATAGGATTAGTATGCGTAGTCCCACACAAGATTTCTATGCATTAACCCACACATAATCTTATATAAGATGACCCACATAGGATCGATAGATGCTGACCCACATGAGATCAATGCTCTCTCTTCACGTTACAGCCTGCCACAAGATTCCATGCACCCAGTGTGGTCGAGTTCCATTGAATATTCCCCTAGAGATATCGGTTATAACTTAACCACCACTATTCTCCATAAATAAGTAACCCAAAGGACTGAAAGGTCTAATTGGTTCCAACACGACAGACGGTGCATCAATCGAATGCCCAGTCAGTGAGTTAAAAGCATTTTAGTTCTAAGGGACCGGTAGGATTCGAGTTTGATTCAACCCGACCATACTCCAATTTTTCAATCCATAAAATAGTTTCAAGAGATATTATATTGATGAATAATGAAGATGATTTGGGGTTGATTAATTTTTTAGAATCTTATACTAATGAAGTTATATAATCGTGTTTGGATTTTTTTTATTTGATGGATTTATTTTTTTCTTTAAAGAATGAAGGAATAAAATGATGTTGGTAACCTACTTTTTCTCTTTTACATGGATGTGATTTCATAATTAAATGTAAAAAAATTATAAATTTAAATAATGAATTCTAAGTCAATGACACGTGAAATTTGATATCCATTGAATAACTTATCAAGGATGATTTTCATGTTAAGCAGTAGTTATGTTTGAGATCCTAAAAATATAACCAATTGGAGCACAAATATTGAAACCACCTATTTCTATTTGAATCATAAAGTTGACTTCTATATTTTTTAGAATATTGATATTTCCAAATGGGGTGGTCTAAATAAATCAATTATATCAAAGAAGTGATTATTTAAGTTGACGTTGTTGAAGGTTAATTTTCTTGATTTCAATGAAATAAATTCATGTTGTGTAAATTTATAAAGTATTCACTTTTCAAGATGAAAAAACAACCAAGGATTAATATGATGTAATGTGTAGTGGGTAAGAAACTATGAAATTACACTAAAGGTTGTGATTGGATATTTTTGTGACTGGAATATACATTAAGATCAACATGTGATTTTATGCACTGTATAAATGTAAAAATATCAGGATAATTTTTATGTGGTTCCTAAAATTCTAAATTTAAAGTTAATATATGAGGATATAACGATTTTCTAAGGTGTTGGATTATTTTAGAATTGGATTTTAGATCTTATCGATATTATTTAATGATTAGTTTTCCTAGGATCCCAACTAGTATTTCATATATTTTCATTTTTCCTTATATTTGATGATATGTTCACATGATCTTTTAAATTTGGTTTGATCGGATTTATTTTAGTTATGTGAATGTGATAAAATATAGGGACTAATGAAACATGCTTGGTGGTGTGTTAAGGACTTAGATATGTTAGTTCATGAGGTCTATGTACTATCTTAAAGAATAAAAAATAAATGAATTTGAATACATATATTGGAAGGTTAGTTTTGGGATGTATTTAAAAAAACATTAAAATATGGTAGCTGGGAATCACATTTCATCAGTGGTATTTTGGGGATCTTGATGATTTAAATATAGGAGAAGAGATATAAATTAGATTTTTCAATATTCAAACATGACCAGAGAGGATATTTCTATTTCCCTCATTAATATTAAATCAATTTATTATGGTGCTAGATTTTGATTTTTTTTATTGAATATTAAAATGAAATGATACAAGACTAGAAACTGAGTTTTTGAAATTGATTAATATGGTTTATATTTTCTTCATTATTTGTTGAATCATTAAAATTTAAATTTCATTTGATTCATTCAATATTTTTAGAAATTTGATAAAAATGAATTATAATTCAATCTAATTGAAAAAATTTAATGTAAAATCTTTTGAATTGATTACTTTTGGTAATGAATCATACTTAATATTTTAATAATTGGATTCATTATTATCTTTAGATAATCAATGGAATTCTCCCACCATACATCCTTTAGTCTATTTATGGATTATATATCATGTGTATTTATTCTTTATTCTTGTATGTAACTTTTCTATGTTTTATTTTTCTATGTTTTTCAATCGATTGTTCTTCACAATTATTTCCCCTTTCCTGTTGGTTCAACACCCAACTCAAAACTATAAAATTAGTTAGTATGAAATATAAATACTAAAATTTTATAATTTAAATGATAATGTTTTCAGAAAATATTAAAGAAATTTTATGAAGGTATTTAAATGATATGTTTTGAAAACAATGAAAAAATTTCAAAAAATAAACTTGAAAACTAATTTTAAAAATATCTACTTAAAAATATGTGTTTTATTTATTGTGTTGTGTTTTTTATTTTTTATTATTTTACTACATATTGTGTGTTAACTATATCATATTTGGATAGGCTTGGACATTATATTCCTGAAATCAATAGGCAACTAAGTGTTTTGAAAATGAAAAACCATGAAAAAAGGAAGATCACAGGGAGGTTTTAGCAAATCTAGGAAAATTAGTTCCACACACATATACTGATCCTGAGGTGTTGGTTGAATAAACATAGATAATTCTAATTACCAACAATTTATAAAAACCTATTATGTATTAGGTTATTACCTCTCTATAAAAATTTCATTATTAAATATTCCTTATTGTTCATGTTACTATCATTCAATAGTTCAACCAATGAAGACTCATTATACATTGTTAGGGATTTTTTAATTTTCATATCCCTAATTATATTAAGAGGGATTAGTGAGGTATAATTAAATATGATATTTTTTTTATTTAAATAGAGATACTAGTTCTTTGATTCAAAAGATATAAAAGTAAAATTTTAAAATATGGGATTACCTGTAACACCCCAGGTAAATAAAGAATATGAAATTTTTATATTTATCCATATTTGTGAATAAAATATTAATATTACTTTAAAGGGGATTCTATGCTCGATGGCGTACCCAATACGCGACAACGAGTTTCATGGGAATCTTACGTTGCACTCTAATAATAAAATAATATTATTTTAAATGGTAGTTAACGCCTAGCCGTTATAATGGCGGGAATGAACAGAACTAACTAAAAAATGATTATATATGTTTGTCAAATATTTTTAATCTTTACAATAAATTTTAGAGGATTATAAATGCGAATTAATCCAATTTTTAAGCATAAACATTCTAATATTCTTTAAAAGGTCGATTAACCGCCTTTTGACGGAGAACCTCTTTTAAATCCATTTTTTGACAAATTTATGTGTTATATTTGACAAAATAAAATTCTTATTTAGAATTGGGACATCAAAATATGCTTTTTGTAAATTTTTGGTATCTTCCCGATAAAGTTCATTTTTTAATGAATAGTGGAAAATGTTGTATTTTAATTCCAAACCTCTTTTTAATGTAATTTATTTATATTATTAGATTATCTTTTCAATTGTTTTTAAAGTAAAATTAGAATATACTTTTACCATTTAATCCAATACTGGTCGTTGGAATTAATTTCACTTTGAAATCGGACTTAAACTAGTGTCAATCTTAGGATACTTATTGTTTCATAAAAACACGCTATTTGTTTTGACAGTGGGAATTAATTATTAAAATAATTAATTCAACTTATATGTTTTTAATTTTGGAAAATAGACATCATTTTTGAGTTCGGAATATCAAATATAGGTTGGGGTGAATTTTTGGCATTTTTCTGAAAAACTACAATTTTTGATGAATAGTGAAACTACTAAGTGGTAGTTAAGGAAACTGATTTTTTTTTAAATGAAACTTTACCACCTCTGTGTTTTTAATTTCAAAAATCCAACATAAATGGTTGTCATTAGGAATTAAAATGTGGTTCAATGGGATTAAAATAATTTTTTTGGTGAATAGTAACTTTTATGTTCTTAATCGCGATTAGAGATAATTAGTGTAATTTAAGGTAAAATTAATGTTTCAATAATGTGAAATGACCTAGACACATGTACTACCCTCATTGTATGTGTCATGGCCGACCAAGACAATCCATGGGTCAACTTGGGGACCCCATGGAGCCACTTTGGTTGGAAAATGACATAAATAACTTTTTATTTAAAGTTAAAATAAAAATGTCACAAGCATGAGATGTTTCACTAAAACAATTTTTATATGGGGTTATAAAAGTCCGATTTTTGACAATAAATAGTCATTGGAAAGATAAAAATATTTCCTACATCATGATATTTTGTTTATAATTTTTTAGATATTAAATCAATAAAATTATTTATGACATCATAATGATGCAGCGATTACCTCCTTAATAAAGGATTTAAATAAAATGTAAAGATAATGTACAATCTATGATCTAAACATGTCCAAAACCTATTGTATTGGTGTATTTAGAAACCTTATCAACTTATCCTCTAATTATATCAATGTGTGACCTTTTAAATCCGAAACTCATTTTCAAATAAAGTAACATTTCTTTACTTTCTAAGAGTGCCCCTCCTCTCCTCTTATAAAAGGCCCCCAACCCTACCTACTTACCCACACCTCTCAAGGCTTTGGCTCGTCCAAACCTTGCTCATTTTGCCTCTCCACATCCCTCTTTTACTCCTAGAAGCCTCACTTTGGTCAGAAGTCTTCCCAAGGAAGCCTTTGAGCTCAAATCAAAAAGAGTTACCCGATTTTAAGGTAACGTCTTCACTTGTGTTCTTTTGTTTTATTTTTCTTCTCCAACCCCCTAAACTCTTTTTATTAATTTATTTTATAACAAATCCTGTATCTTCAATATACTAGGATTTTTTTATAAGAATCATTATAGCTTCACTTATACACACCTACATCTAATGGTTAAAGAACATACTGTTTCTGTGGATGGCAAATTTCTGCCTCACAAAACGATGATTGTTCAACACTCATATAACACCTTCAAAGGTGGACATTAATATGTTACTCAATATATATATTTGATATATAATATGTTTATTTTTTACTTATGATTCTGTATTTTTCTTTTTTGGCCTACCTTTATGGTTTCCATTGTCGTTAAACACGATAATTTCATTTTAGGAAGTGCGGACTACCGCCCCCTCAAAGTGATTTGATTCGTTAATTCCATATGTGGGATGTATAAAGTATGGATTTAAAGTTATTTTATATGATTTATTTTACATATAAATGATGAATATAATTCTGGAATTAAAATAAACATACCTCTCATGTGGTTTTATTTCCATTAATATGTCATAGAAATGAAAGTAGCGTTCATGCGTACGTACGGCTTACCGTCTCCATGAACAGTGCATTTCATTTCTTGACTCTAAATGATTATGTAATATTATAAATACATGTATATTCTGGATATATATGATATATATGATATCAAAATCATGAATATCATTCTGGATATAATGAACCTTTGACCACACAAGCTACATGTAATTGTAAGAAGTCCACTTTCGACTTAAGAACCAAATATCGACAAAACAAACATTATTAACTTAAATTATTACATAATGTTTATAACATGGAAATAAGTGATATAAAAGGAATAATTAACTTTAAAAAGGTTCTTAATAAATTGGAAATAAACTCAAGTTTATTATTCAGGATGTTAAAGAACGATCGAGTCAAGTCGGACCCGAGGTAAGGGATCCTACTCTTCTCTTTCTTTTAAGTACACTCTTTTATGTCATTCCTTTTAAGAACATATTTCTTGTGATTAGGATGTTCTTTTATATTAATCTTACTTTAATTATTATGTTCACATGATTAGAGACCCTATTTTCTCTCATCAATCCATTTTGGAAGATTTGAGTGGCGCTGTTAGGCTGCCAAATTTTCATAAGAGATCTAACCTCTCTCTTTCTTTTTAAGTACTCTCCTTTATGTCACTTCTTTTAAGATCCTCTTTGTTATGATGGGGAATTTTATTTTATATTCCTCTTTCTATACATTTTATTTTAATATGATGAGAGACCCTATTTTATCTCATCAATCCATTTTTTGGAGGTTTTAAGTGGCGTCGTTAGGCTGCCAAGTTTCCGTAATGGATTTTTCATCTTACTTTTAGTCCCATGAGATTTATGATACATTTACCACCATTTCGTTTGAGTGGTGTATGTACATCACCTTATTATACTCTTTGTGGAATCTAATTTAATTTATGGGTATTTACATATTCATTTTATGACCCTTCTTCAATGGGGTGTACGTTTCGAAAGTTACCCATGTCGGTAAGGGAACCTTTCACCCTCCTCTTTTTAAAAGACATATTTTTTATGTCTTATAATTCACATACTATTATGTTGGGATACGTTCTTCTATATCCTTATTGATGTAAATTTTATGTCCAAGTGATGAGATACCCTCTTTATCTCTCATCAAATCTTTTTCTGAATTTTGAAGTGACGCCGTTAGGCTGTCGATTTTTTGCAAGGGAACTTCTTAACCCAATTTTGATTCATTTGGATGAACTTGTACTCCTTGAATATGTAATTCTACGAATATGTGTGAATGTCCTCTGATTTTTTTACCCTTAATATCCACTTATATTTGGTTTATTAGTTTGTCACACATAATTATGTAATTGATTTATCCTTAATCCAAGGATACCGTCTTTGTAAGGGACTTCGTCTCAATCTCCATTCATTGAGGCATATTTTGTTTTATACACAACCTTCATTTATACGGTGTATAAACCCCTTTGAAATTTACATTTATCCAAAAGGAATCTTTTTTATACGAAGCGTTTTACTAATCGACAAAAGGGAATGTTTTTGTCGTACGTATGCGGAGACAACGAATTCTCCACCGCCGTGACCATTATTTGAGTTTCAGCTTCCTCTACAGGCCATACCTTTTTTTAAAAAAATATTAAATACCATGTTTTACTTTTCTTTTATTTTGGTATTGAAAATGGTTTTCATAATTTTTTTATATCAATGTGTTGTATTGATATCTTGTGATTGAAAGGTGGAAATGTTATGTTTCCGTTATACATGCTTTATGTGATACGATTATGTTGAGGTTCTTGGGAATTATTATGAAGACGGGTGGTTCCGTGATAAACTAAGGGCGGGTGATCCCGATATAGCTCTACAATGCATTGGGTAATGTGATGGGGTTAAACATTAAGGTTTCTCCGAAGAGATTTAGGGAATATACTGTGATGGGAATTCCAAACATAACCAAGAGGGTTACTCCCTATGTAAGAATGTTATGAATGCCTCATGTTACCTTTATGTCTTATGATTTCTATGATTTATTCATGATTTTATGAGGTATGTTAAATTGAGTATGTTTTATGGGTAAATTATGATTTCATTCTTATGTATATATGTACTCATGTTTCCTTTCCATAATTTTTATAACCCTTACTAAGATTTTTATGTTCATCCCATGTTTTTACTAACTTAAGAGATTTAGGTAATATACTGTGTGGGGTTTTTATTCAAAAAAAAGCCCTCTAAAAAATAAATAGAAATGGAAATTTTTCAATCCATTCTCTTTTAGGAATAATAAATTCCTCAAAAATCTTTATGATATTGGTGTTAATAAAATTTTTCAACATTTCTCACAATTTTAATAGTTTAGGATATGATAATGAAGGCCTGCCACTATTATTCTATAGTTGGCTGAATGGTCACTTACTTATCCTATAGTTTCGTTAGATGACATTCAAGTTAGAGTTAGTAGAAAAATTCCATATTTATTTATTCTTCTATAAATGGTGTGTGGTCAATTGGTTCCTATATTTCATGGTTGGACATTCATGTTCACTATGATTTTTTATTGATTTTCCAATAATTGGATGATTTTTATGTTTTTGGAAAAGAAATGGTAATTTAATATGTCTAAAAAATTTAATGAAAAAAAGTTATGTCAGAGCTATTCATATGTGGAAATATTATGGGACAAGGACTCATTATTTCATCAAGTACAATTGGATAAACAATAAAAAACTAAAGGAAATCTTTTGGAAGTAAAAATTTATTTATACACATCAATGAATATGCTCAAAATGAAAATGTATACAAGTGTCTAGATTTTGTAAAAAATTCCTTTCCTTCTAAAATGTATCGTGTTCAAGATGATTTTTCTATTTTAACATAATGAATTTTTATGAGTGGAAAGGGAGATTTAACTTATATATACAATGTTAAACAATTTAAAAATGTAGAGACATATTTGTTATAAAAAAATAATGAATTTATATTTGGAGGTCTGATCTTGATAGTCAGTATACTGGGATGTAATCCTTGGGCAATAGTGAATAAAACAATAAATATAGACTATAAATTAAAAAAATCATATTTTAAACTCAGTTTAAGAGACATATAGGTGCCCTTGAAAAACCTCAACCCCAGGGTATTATATCCAGTGAACATAACCGTAGTCGGTTATTAAAACGTTTTTCTACAAAACTGAAATACACATTTATAGATGTAAATTAAACAATGCCTATGTGGTTCCCCCAACCATATGCAACTCTAAAAGGTTATCTAGTGAAGTGCACTGTGTTGCATTTGTTGTCAATAAGGTATGTTCTTGATCAGAAGATGTCGAAGAATGAATGGATGTCAAGGAGAGTCAATATGTGAATGACAAAGGCTATGATGGTGTTGGTGATGAATGAAGGATGACCATTTTGTTAAGATGAATGTCACTTAGGAGATTCACTAAGTGGCATAAGTGTTTATGGTTGAAAAATTCATCCATGTTAATATCAGATGATAGTAGAGCTGTTCTTAATGTTTCAATACTTGTATCAAGGTGATACTAAGTGACAACACTTGAAGAATGATTGATGTTGGAGCATCATTACATCAGACGATTTTTGAGCTGATCGTTAAGTTCCAAGAACTTGTATCAAGAGGATACAATGCCACAACAATGTTTGAAGACCATGAATTGTCTTAACAATGCATGAGGAGATGAGGAGATCCATCCACAAGTTCTAAGTGGATGAAGTGGTGTTAATTAAGTCCATGCACTATCACTTAGTGCATGTGAATGTGAAGAAGATCCAACTTGATCTCTGATTAGTTCAATGAAGTTTGTTGAAGATTTATTTGATTCAGGTGATTTGGTTGATGATGAACCTTCGGGAATTCCACCACCTAAGTGTAGATTATATATTAAGGAGGATTGATGAATTCTAATGAAGAAGAAATGGAGAAGTGGCATTTGGCATTTACACTTGGTTACTTTGTTTTTATACAAAGTTACTTAGTGTTTTACACTAGCAAAAATATGGGCCACCAAGGAGGCCAGCCAAGGGTCATCACCCAAGGCTCTTGTGGGACTCAAGGTCACCATGCCCATGGGGAACCCTCAGGCCAAGGCAGCATCCCTGAGGCACAGCGCGCCCGGAAGAGCGTGCCCGTGTGTGTAGAGTGGGCGCCAGTGGCACGCCTGAGTGGTAGGAGTGGGCGCAGAGCGTGCCCGCTAAGAGAACACGGTGCGGGGCGGCACCGTGGAGGGAGGAGTTCAACTGAGCATATGGCGGCAGCGCTACTTTGATAAGGCGCGGAGAAACCGGGTTCCAATTCGATGTGGGATGCGGAAATTTCTCTAGGATCTAATCTGAGCTGCATGATTGATCTCGTGTGTGATCAGCGCCGCACATCTCATCATGTCGCCCGCGATCAAATCCTGGCCTTTTCACTTCATTAAACATTCGATCCGAGGGCTCCGAGGCACATCTCCTTCCTCGAGCTCGCCCGAAGCTCCCCGCAGCCACCGACGAACCAGGAGCCCTCCGAGCTTCACAGATCGAGCTCCCGGCCATTGCAGATGAAGCTGAAGCCATCAAAGTGATCATCTGTCCATTCTGAACCTATCCATGCATAAAAGTATACATGCATACGGGAAATGGGAGATTTCGATGAATTCCGAGGCAAAAAACATTGCCGAGGCATCGGGTGTTCTTGCATTGTATGAATGGGCCTAAACAGAGGCCATGCACACGTTAAAATGCATGAACGTGAAGAATACCGAAACATAAGTGATACCGCGTGAAATAGAAAATAAAAACGGGATTTGCGGCTCGTTTAAAGATTTCAAAATCTGAAATCTTCGGTAATTTAAGTTGCAATCACGCGGATCATATGAGGCATCTCTCTGCCTATAAAAGGAGAGGTCGAGGCTCTAAATATGCTTGCTGAAACATTAAGGAGTCCCGTGAGTGCTCTCTGCCTCGCGAAGAATTTGAGAAGCCCAGAGCCACCCCTTGGCTCCGTGAGGTTCCTTTTGCGCCCTTCTTGTGCGAAAGAAGAGAAGGGGAGAAGACCCCCTGCGTGCTACCCCTTGCGCGACAGGGAGAGGTTGGGCAGCGTGACCTTGCATGCTCCCTCTGTGCACCGTGCCCCCTGCACGGTAGGCATTGGCGTGCCCGAGGTGTCCATGCACCCTTGTGGCTTGCGCGACCCACGGCCTGCACACTTACGCGGCCTGTGCCTTGCGCGCCTCCCATTGGAGTTCGGGTGTATTGAGATCACACCTAGTGTGTGTGTGAAAACAAAGGACCAAAGAGGTCGTAGCCAATTATGTGCAAGAAGAAGAAAGAGGCCAAGCTTAAGTGTGTTCAAAACGAAGAACAAATTGTGTGTGCTAAACAATTGAAGGCCGAATCTAGGTGTGCACTAAGTGAAGTGTATACACTTAGAAGAAGTGGAATACACTCACACTAAAGTATAACACACATTTATGTGTGTAATCAAAAGGAATTAAGTGTGTGAAGGAAGTGAGAAGGTGTGTGCTTAAAGAGACTACACCCTTTGTGGGTTTATTGCACCAAGAGTAGAATAAGGGGAGTTCATGCATGAATGCATGCACGTGCACACGTGAATAAAGCTTAAATTAGTGGTATGTATTTGAGTTGTCCAAGACCAAGAGTTCTTGAAGAATATTGAGAAGACATGTAGTCAGTGCATGAGGATGCAAAGATGCCATGCACTCAGTGCATGATGGGAAGTGAGACTGAATCCAGACTGAAGTTAAAGACATCAGCTGCCTGAGTTTTCAGTAATTGAGAAGAGCCTGATCAACTGAAGTGATCAGAAGTCTTAAGCAAGACCAACAGACCTTATCAGAGGCTGTTGAAGATTCTTGAAGAGAGAAGCCAGGTCATCCTGAGAGAAATGAGATAAATCATGAGCAAGACGAGAAGTCCTGATCAACACAAGTGATCAGAAGTGAAGAGCAAGGCCAGAAGTCTTTATCCCAGACTGCTGAAGATACATGAACAACATAAAGAGAAGAAGAGATACTCGTGTGACTCAAGGATCCAGGAGAAGCCCCCTGTGAGACTCAGGGTTGAAGAAGTCTTCAGTGGGATTCTGGAGCAGGCTAGTGGGACTCTGGTAACACTGTGGGACGCAGTATAAAGACCCTCCTGTGGGACTCAAGAGAGATACAGTGGGAATCTGTATCGACCATTGTAATACTAATATATTATAATGGGAGAAACCATGTTGGGGTGTATAACCAACATGGCAAGCACGTAGGCCTTTAGTGCCGAACCTTGTAAATCCTTGTGTCCTATGCCTTTACATTTACTGCATCACTCGAGGAAAGGTTGAGAGATACAAGAAGAGTGGATCGAGGCCTGAACAAGCCATAGTGGTTTAATTGATAAAGAATCAATTAGTAAAAAGCTTTAAAGGATCACTGATTCACCCCCTCCCCCTCTCAGTGATCACACTGATCTGGGCACTTCAATTGGTATCAGAGACAGGTTTCCTCTAAAAGATCCAAGGGACTCTTTATGAAGTGCAGATTTGAGGAAATGAGCGACCAACCTCAAATGGAGATATCTTCCAAGACTCAGAAAAATAGAATGAAGAAACAGGCTAAGAAGATGAAGAAATCCTGTCCTAGCTGTGATGAAGATGGAACAATGAATGATCTTCTAAATGCAATCAAATATCTTCAGAAGACAGTCCCCAAGGAAGTGGCAATGTTTATTACTACTGGCATCCTTGATCTTCAAAAAGAAAAATTATACCTAGAAGAAGAAGCCAATTCTATGGAAGATCAATTGGAAAAAAGGGTTTTCATAACCAACACTCTCAGAAAGCTGGTGAAGGCTAAGGATGAAACAGTTTCTATTTGCAATGAACGATATGAAGATACTTGTGAAGAATTGAAAAGAAGCCTTTCTGAGAATGAATTCTCTAAGACAATGGTCAAAGAAGTTTTCCATGAACTGGAAAAATTGCACAGGGTTTCAATGGTAGTCAAAGATGCTCAAATAGAAGAGAAAGTCAAAAGGGTTAAGGAGCTAGACAATTCATTGCAAGAAATGAAGAAAGTGCATGAAGACCAGATGAAACAGCTGGTAGAAAATTGGGAAGGAAGGCTAAGAACTATTGAGGATGAGAAGAACTCCCTCAATATAAAATGCTTAGAACTGGAGGTGATATTGAAAAATTAGCAATCACCCAAAGCCAAAGCCTCCCAGTCAGATTAAATGAGAAATGTTTCTACTCAAGTATGCATTGAGAAGGATTATTCTAAAAGAAAGACATCCTCTAATAAAAGGGAAACAACTTCTAAAAAGAAGGTACCATCCATCCCATCTTGTATTGATGCTTCTAATTGTGTTTCCCCAAAAAGTGCAGGATGGAAGAATAATTCCAAACAAGTATGGATGAAGAAAATGAAGAAAGGGAGCTCTCCCGAAACAACACAGCAAGTCAAGAAAAGTACCCAACAATCAGAAGGACTGAAGAGGTCAAGATTTGTGGGTCAGTGTTGGTGTTGTAATAAGTATGGGCACTGTGCAAAGGATTGTTGGTACAATCCACTGAATGTCAAAGCACAAAGGAAGCCCATGCCAAGGGGGAGAAAGCCATAGGAAAAGAAGCATCATCCACAGGTTCAGAGACATCTGTTTACTGCAAATATAATTGGATTACTTGACAACATCTGGGATGATTGCAAAAGTGGTCAAAAAGATACATGTCAATCTCCAACTGTATCCAGAGCTAAAAAGAAGGGAAGATCACTGAACCTGGATAAAATGGAAACCTTGGGAAGCAAGCAGAAGAAAGTTGAAGATGCTCCCAATAAGATTTTTTCAAAGGAAGAGAAGTCCTTGGATTTGAAATTCAAGAAGGGTGATGCATCCAGAAGGACCACCAAGAAGAAAACATGCTTCTACTGTGGAAATAAAGGACATATCATGGATCTTTGTGAACAAGCCATGAAATTCAATAGAGGAAGACTGGACTCAAACAGACAATCAATCCAGATGAAGAAGAAGGGATTGGTTAAAAACAAGTTTCCTAAGAAAGGTATCTTGAAAGCATCAAAGGAACCATGTGGAATATCCAGAACTGAGGCCACACTTCCAAGTGACTTACTAGTCATATGGCCAAATCAGTTGCAACTTGCCAAAGATCTGCAAAGAGCTGAAGATGAAGTTCTAGCAATTGCTAAGGCAAAAGGGAAAAAGAAGATTTAACATGAAGATGTATTGAGATCCACACCAGCACAAACATCATTGAAGATCAAATGTGCAAGTGTGAAGAATGGTGAAAATGGGACATCTCGGTTGAGAGAATCTTCTCAACCTTGTTGTTCACATTGATGAACCAATGAGGTTCCATCTTATTCCCTAACCACTTGAATTTACATGTGCTAACATTTCAGGGAATTGAAGATGATGATCATTCTCATCTGGAGATTGGTTTGGACAGAATGGAGTGCACCCCTTGAGGGGGAGCCAATCTGTAGAAGATGGGATTCTGAGATTTAATACCATCTTGAGAAAAGTGAAGGTATTCCAATCATACTTTCATCCCTTGTTTCTTAATTTTATTCATCATGAAAATTACGGGGGAGTATTGATTGAAGTCAAATGGTTTAAAGGGGGAGCTTTATCTTTTCACCTGAACTTTCTAATGAGTTTTGTGAAGTATGTGCAGGATTTAGCAAATTCATTGTTATATCTGAAAAATTTCAAGCCCCTTGAAGCATGATCTCACATGTATAGTGAATGTTAGACAGCATTGAGTACCTTGGTTACATCACTCTTGTTTTCTACACCAGGTTATCCCAAGTAGACTTAGAGTTGATTTACTAAAGGTTCTTTGCTAAAGAGAACATGTGACATCATCCCTCTCTCGGTGTTTTTCAAGAAAATGCTTTTCAAAGGGAGGAAGTGATATTTTGAAAAGGAACTACACCAAACCTTTGCATTTGGTTGCCAATAAGGGGTAGAAAAGCTGACATATTGCCCCAGAAATGTGTGGCACACATATTGACCCATTCATATGTGTTCTACTGATTGGATTGACAATATGTGCTCTAGTGGTATTGAAAACAAATACAAAGGGGGAGATTGAAGTGCACTGTGTTGCATTTGTTGTCAATAAGGTATGTTGTCGATCAGAAGATGTCAAAGAATGAATGGATGTCAAGGAGAGTCAATATGTGAATGACAAAGGCTATGATGTTGTTGGTGATGAATGGAGGATGGCCATTGTGTTAAGATGAATGTCACTTAGGAGATTCACTAAGTGGCATAAGTGTTTATGGTTGAAACATTCATCCATGTTAATATCAGACGATTGTAGAGATGTTCTTAATGATTCAATACTTGTATCAAGGTGATACTAAGTGACAACACTTGAAGAATGAATGATGTTGGAGCATCATTACATCAGACGATTGTTGAGCTGATCGTTAAGTTCCAAGAACTTGTATCAAGAGGATACAATGTCACAACAATGTTTGAAGACCATGCATTGTCTTAACAATGCATGAGGAGATGAGGAGATCCATCCACAAGTTCTAAGTGGATGAAGTGGTGTTAATGAAGTCCATGCACTATCACTTAGTGCATTTAAATGTTAAGAAGATCCAACTTGATCTCTGATTAGTTCAATGAAGTTTGTTGAAGATTTATTTGATTTAGGTGATTCGATTGATGATGAACCTTCGGGAATTCCACCTCCTAAGTGTAGATTATATGTTAAGGAGGATTGATGAATTATAATGAAGAAGAAAGGGTGAAGTGGAATTTGGCATTTACACTTGGTTACTTTGTTTTTATACAAAGTTACTTAGTGTTTTACACTAGCAAAAATATGGGCCACCAAGGAGGCCAGCCAAGGGTCATCACCCAAGGATCTTGTGGGAATCAAGGTCACCACGCCCATGGGGAACCCTCAGGCCAAGGCATCATCCCTGAGGCACATCGCGCCCGGAGGAGCATGCCCGTGTGTGTAGAGTGGGCTCCAGTGGCGCGCCCGAGTGGCAGGAGTGGGCGCAGAGCATGCCCGCTAAGAGAACATGGTGCGGGGCGGCATCGTTGAGGGAGGAGTTCAACTGAGAATATGGCGGCAGCGCTACTTTGATAAGGCGCGGAGAATTCGGGCGCCAATTCTATGTGGGACGCGGAAATTTATCCAGGATCTATTCTGAGCCGCACGATTGATCGCGCGTGTGATCAGCGCCGCACATCTCATCGCGCCGCCCACAATCAAATCCTGGCCTTTGCGCTTCATTAAACATTCGATCCGACGGCTCCGAGTCTTGTCTCCTTCCTCGAGCTCGCCCGAAGCTCCCCACAGCCACCGACGAACCAGGCGCCCTCCGAGCATCACAGATCGAGCTCCCGACCATTGTAGATGAAGCTGAAGCCATCAAAGTGATCGTCTGTCCATGCTGAACCTATCCATGTATAAAAGTATACATGCATACGTGAAATGGGAGATTTCGATGAATGCCGAGGAAAACAACGTTGCCGAGGCATCGGGTGTTCGTGCTTTGCATGAATGGGCCTAAACAGAGGCCATGCACACGTTAAAATGCATGCACATGAAGAACGCCGAAACATAAGTGATCCCACGTGAAACAGAAAATAAAAACGGGATTTGCGGCTCGTTTAAAGATTTCAAAGATCCGAAATCTTCAGGAGTTTAAGTTGCAATCACATAGATCATGTGAGGCATCTCTCTGCCTATAAAAGGAGAGGTCGAGGCTCTGAATATGCTTGCTGAAACATTAAGGAGTCCCGTGAGTGCTCTCTGCCTCGCGAAGAATTTGAGAAGCCTCGGAGCCACCACTTGGCTCCGTGACGTTCCTTTTGCGCACTTCTTGCGCGAAAGAAGAGAAGGGGAGAAGACCCCATGCGCGCTACCCCTTGTGCAACAGGGACTGGTTGGGCAGCGTGACCTTGCGCGCTCCCTCTGTGCACCGTGCCCCCTGCGCGGTAGGCACCGGCATGCCCGAGGTGTCCGTGCACCCTTGTGGCTTGCACGACCCACGACCATCACACTTGCGCGGCTTGTGCCTTTCGCGCCTCCCATTGGAGTTCGGGTGTATTGTGATCACACCTAGTGTGTGTTTGCAAAAGAAGGACCAAAGAGGCCGTAGCCAATTGTGTGCAAGAAGAGGAAAGAGGCCAAGCTTATGTGTGTGCAAAACGAAGAACAAATTGTGTGTGCTAAACAAGTTAAGGCCGAACCTAGGTGTGCACTAAGTGAAGTGTATACACTTTGAAGAAGTGGAAGTCTCTCACACTAAAGTATAACACACATTTATGTGTGTAATCAAAAGGAATTAAGTGTGTGAAGGAAGTGAGAAGGTGTGTGATTAAAGAGACTACACCCTTTGTGGGTTTATTGCACCAAGAGTAGAAGAAGGGGAGTGCATGCATGAAGGCATGAACGTGCACACGTGAATAAAGCATAAATCAGTGGTATGAATTTGAGTTGTCCAAGACCAAGAGTTCTTGAAGAATATTGAGAATCCATGCAGTCAGTGCATGAGGATGTAGAGATGCCATGCACTCAGTGCATGATGGGAAGTGAAACTGAAGCCAGAATGAAGTTAAAGACATCAGCTGCCTGAGTTTTCAGTAATTGAGAAGAGCCTGATCAACTGAAGTAATTAGAAGTCTTAAGCAAGACCAACAGACCTTATCAGAGGCTGTTGAAGATTCTTGAAGAGAGAATCCAGGTCAACCTGAGAGAAAGGAGATAAATCCTGATCAAGACGAGAAGTCCTGATCAACACAAGTGATTATAAGTGAAGAGCAAGTCCAACAGTCTTTATCCCAGACTGCTGAAGATACTTGAAGAACTTAAAGAGAAGAAGAGCTACTCGTGTGACTCGAGGAGCCAGGAGAAGCCCCCCTGTGAGACTCAGGGTGGAAGAAGTCTTCAGTGGGATTCTAGAGGAGGCCAGTGGGACTCTGGTAACACTGTGGGACGCAGTATAAAGACCCTCTTGTGGGACTCAGGAGAGATACAGTGGGACTCTGTATCGACCATTGTAATACTAATAGATTATAATTGGAGAAACCATGTTGGGGTGTATAACCAACATGGAAAGGACGTAGGCCTTTGGTGCCGAACCTTGTAAATCCTTGTGTCCTGTGCCTTTACATTTACTGCATCACTCGAGGAAAGGCTGAGAGATACAAGAAGAGTGGATCGAGGCCTTAACAAGCCATAGAGGTTTAATTGATAAATAACCAATTAGTAAAAAGCTTTAAATGATCACTTATTTACCCCTCCCCCTCTCAGTGATCACACTGATCTAGGCACTTCATCTAGGTCAGATGACATTTAAGCCTTATGCTTGCCTCCCTATACGGTAATGGAAACTGTCCAGAAATAAGGGTCTCAGAAGTGAGAGTGGGGAGAGAATATGTAGCTTCATGATTTTTAAAAAATTAAATGCTATATTTGGTATCAAACATGATATTATACACCAAGATTAAATGAAAAATTAATTATTTTTATTTAAATATAATTGTTATAAAATTGTTGTTAGAATGACATGAATGAATAATTGTAATTTAATTAAGAAAATATGGTTTAAACATGTATATAAAATTAATTAATTGAAAAATAAATTATAAATATAATGTAAAATTATTTTTAAAATAGTGTAAATGGTTTCCTTGAAAAAACTATTTAATGGTCATAATGTTTGTTTTCTACCCGTAAATAATAAAATCACAATTTTTGGATTATATTAATGATATATATATAATATAATGAACAAAAAAATTGACATTGATTTTATGTGTTTTAGATATATTATATAAGAATAAAAACAAATTTACACATAAATGGTATATTTTTCAAAAAGGCACTTTTGTAGCCATTTGATAGAAAACTTGTTTTATATCTAGTTTCTATCACATATATATATTATATTTCCGAAAATAATCATCTTATTTGGAATTAAAGTATAAAAATATACATTGGTAGAATATTTGGTATTTTTTGATATATTTCCTGTTTTGATGAGTAGTGAAAAATATTATTTTAATTTAAAAACTGCTTTTTCATCACATTGTATTATATATTTAAAATTATATATTTGATTGGTTTAAATTATAATTAAATACTTATTTTTCATTTAATCCAATGCTGTCCATTCAAATCAATTTAACATTGAAATTGTATATAAAAACTTTTTAAACTTTTAAATTTTTTTACTTTGATGACATATTTTCTTGAATCATCAACGAGATAAATTTTAAATTAAGTTTTTATGCTTTTGTGTTTTAAATTTTTAAAAAAATGATTCCATATTTGGAATCATCTTTTCTAAATTTATTGAATATGTCACTTTCATTTGCGGACTATATGAATAGTAACAATATTAATTATTTTTTTAACATAGTTAAGGATAAATATAGTAATTAAGGGTAAAAATAATATTATAAAATACTCTAATATTACCCCAACATTTGACAAAATTTTATTTGATGAGTTATTGTCTACATAATCCATCCTTGGACCGATTTTGGGGGATCTTTGAGCCACTTAGATGACATTAATATATTTATATAATTTTATTCAATTAAAAGTCAATTTTTTCACACTTTTGTTTTAACAAGTGAAATATTTTAATTATGATGTTATCAAAAAGATAAATTCGACTATAAATAGACATTTTAAATATAATTTATTTATATTTATCTTTAGCTTTATTTTTTATTTTTAGGGAAGAAATAATTAAACTAATTTCGTGCATAATGATGATATAGTAATTGTATAATTAAATGATATACCAATTAAATGATAACACATATATTAAATTAATTAAAATTTTATATAATTAATGTCATAAATAAATTATATGGAATAATTTTTCAAGATAGTGATGTGTTAAATGATTTTTTGAATATATCCTATTTTTATGAAATTTTTAGACGTCAAGAATTGAATAGTTTCAAAATTGAATGTAATGGTATTTTATAATATAAAATATTTTATTAAATGATATAAAATTTATTAAATTATAATATTCATCCAAATATTTAGTATAATTTTTAAAATTTCATCAATTACTCATTTATTGGTCGTTTTAATATTTATAGTAACTATATGAACCCTCAATGTGTAAACTAAATCAAGACATGGGAAGAGTTAAAGGGGTAAAATATGGGATAAAATAAGAAGATGAAGATTAAAAAATATTAAAACCCAAAATAATTTTCATTTTATGAATGGATTTGAACCCATAATAAACCTATATTTTAAATAAATCAATTTTTATCCAATTGGAATATAAAATTTATTTATATTAATTTAATACGATGAAGTTTCCAAGAGAGACCATCCCCTCTCTTATAAAAGGGAACTACTTATTATCATTTCATCTCAATTATAAACCAATTTTTATTGTAACATATCTACCTATATCACTTCTTATAATACCAAATCAAATTATATATGTATTATTTTATGTATAACTCCATCCTTAGAGGTTATAGAATTATAATCATAAGACATTTCCTGAAGAAGAGGTATTAGTATTAATTAATTGTTCTTATTTTATTTCTTCTTTCACATGCTTCAAATATTATCCATCAATCAATAAATAATAAAACAAATATAAAAAATTTAATTATTTGTTAATATGTTCATATAATCCCCAAAATCCATCCCCACTTCCATCAAATTGGAAAATAATTAATTATTTGTGCCTACATGTGAACTGTCACCTCCACAAACCGATATAATGCATTTTCCATCACCATATCTCAAGACTGGTTATAATATTGGAATCAATTCTTAAATATGATATTAATTACATATATATCATGTTAATATAATAATATTTCAATTATGTTCTTACATTCCACGCACAATCAAATGATAACATTGTTTGCGCGTACATCTGAACTATCACCCCCACGAAGCGATATTGTTCATTTTTTATCACCACATCACATGGATAATATATATATATAAGTATATTTAAATTATAAATATGATACTAATTATGTTATTATCATTCAGGAAAGATAAAACCATACTTACCTTCTTTCCAAAATGAACATTGAAAAATGGAAACATTACTAATGCATATATATGGATTACTCTCTCAATGATTTTAATGTAGTTCATATATCATATCTATATGTAATGGATAGATTTAAAAGTATTATTAATGTTTAAAATTAGTTATTATGTATTGAATATTATATTGGTGATTATGGAATAATACCATTTTTAATATATGCATCAAACCAATGTCATTTTGGACTCATGTAATGAATACCATCAAAACATCCAACTGAATTTATATAATTATATAATTTTTAGGAGATGATATTAATAGATATTAAAGGACTAATAAACATGAAAAAGTTACTCATGATTTTAAACAATTATCATTTTTTTATTATTTAGGATGACAAATAACATACGTGACCAATCAAACTCAAGGTAAGGGACTTCATCTCAATCTCATTTCATTGAGACATATCTTGATGTTATGCATCATTATTATCATATATTGTGTATATAAAACCCTTTTGACCTTATATATCATTAATTAAAATATTTTCATGCTATTTAATGTTTTTTTAATTTTATTATTTAATTATTTTTTTCTAGGTGTCTCTCATGTGTAAAGGGTGTGTTTAACTACAACATCATTTTAAATGTTAAAATGATTTATTCTTATAAATCGTTCAATTTTATATCCATGTTTTGAAAATGTTTTTTATGAACCTATTTATATAGAAATGAATGTTCTAAAATTATAATTTTTGAGTTTCATACAAATGTTTCAATGTGGTATGAGACACATTTTTAAAAAAAATGATTTTAAATGCGTAAAATGGGGATTGATAATGTATTGGCTATTTCAATAATAGAAAATATTTTCTTATGTGTCAAAATGAAATTTGTTTATTTTCATGTTTGTAATTTATTTATTTTATGTGGTATAATTATATAATGGTACTTCGGCATTTTGATGGTGGTTCAATGATTAACCAATGATGGATGGTCACAATTTAACCTCCATTGTATTTGGGAATGGAAGTAAGTTGTATAAAAATTCCATTTGTCAAAGTAACACGTATGGAAGTTGTTTGAATGGATATTCAATTTTTAAGAGTGAAATGAAAGGAAGTTGAACCAATTTTTCTTTCATATTATTATAATTTTGTCCAAAGTTGTGTACTTATCATTCATATGCTCTCTTATGAGTTTTCATTATCATATTATGATTATAAAAAGGTATGATAGTGTTATTTTTGAAATGATGATATATTATTACAAGGTAAAAAATGAATTTTTTTAGGAAAGTATTTATGGTTTTTCATAGGACTAATTTTTTTCTTTATTTTATGTATATTAATAATCATTTTTTCTCATCCCTTGTTGTTTTTTAAAATAATATGGTTTAATAAAGTATTGGTTCCATGATGAAATAAATGGGAAAATGTGAAAATATATCAGTAAAAGAAATCATGTTTATTTAATGATTTTTGTTTTATAAAAAAATTGGATACTAATTATAATCTTCCACTTGGAATTCAGGTTCTTAATATGTGATTACTTATACTAATTGTATAAAATTACAAGCATAAAGGATCATTTGGAAAAGAATGTGACTTCTAGTTTTAAAATAACAAAAATATATAACATTTTAAGCAAGGTCCTTACTATTTGTATTAGAGAAGGTTTTATAAATTTGTGGGTATTTGGGTTTTTCCATAATATATTGGGATATAATCGTAAATTTATTATTATTAGGTTGGTAAAAATATCAATGTCTTTTTAACCCCCTTTTAGAATTTTAGAAATAAAATTTTATGGCAACTAATAGTATTTTGAGACATTAATTTTTTTGGTAATTATGAGTTATTAAATTTTTGGATGAGAAACAAAAGGAATGAAAATAAATTTTAGGTTAAAACATGTTATGGTTATATTTAAGACATTATTATATTCTGGTGAATGTTATAAGAATTATATAGTTTAATAAAAAAAGGAAAACATGTGATATGGCTGGCAACTCTTAGCATCTGGAAAGGCCATGGAAAACAAACCCACTATATAAGGGAAACAAGGATGGACCTTCAACAAATTTCCTAATTGAAATCCCACATAGTATAAACTATTATTTAGGGAAATTTTTGATTTATTTACAATAAAATTATTTTGGTAACATATGTTTTATCAAATATATCACCTAGGGATTTGAAAATGATTTCATTATTATGGGATAAATCTTATTTCGGAAGACCTTTTATATTTTGAGAACTTCATATTATAAGGGAGATAAAATATTTTGGGGTTTTATTGGATAAATAATTTTTGATTTTTCATTTAAAGGAAAATATTATTTTTCGGTTATTTAGGTTATTTATAGAAATGGATATCATACATAGAGATTATGTTATTTGGGAAATTAAATTTTTGGTGTAAGACATTAAGAGTGATTAATGTTATTTGTCGATAAATTTTAAAATTCATATTGGGAGACTATGATTTCAAATCCTTCTAATTCTTGGGTTTTAATCATAGTTTTGGTTATTTTGATAAATTTCAAGGACAATTATTTGATGAATGTTCGATGGTGAACATTGGGCATTACTATAGAATTTTGGTGATTAAGGAATCTTTTCATCATATAAGATTTATTATTTTTTGGGAATATTACCTTGTACTAACCATTTTTATTTTGGATAATGTCTAATGATCATATAATTAAATAGTTTATTTTCTCTGGACTGTGTTATTATCGAGAACATGATTAAAGTTCTTCATGCATGGAAAATCCATCTTAAATAATCTTATTTTGGATAAAGAGATGAATTTATGGTATAAATTGATTAATGGACGAAAATATACTTTTTATGTAAGTATATTTCTTTATGTTCTTATACCTTGTAGTAAATTAATTCATCAACATGAAGAATACTATTTTCAATGGAAAACATTATCCGTTTAATTTATTTATTATGAAATCAATGACCTTGTAACCCATCACTGACTTATGGTTTTGTTTCTATTAAAATTAACATGACCATGTTCTCTATAAATAGTCATCATAACATTATAGTTAGTTTTCCCTCCCATTTCCTTGTTTTCCTACATTGAACCCAAGTGTATTTTATCTCAGGTGACCTTCAAATATTTATTTTTATATGTAATTTACATAAATCCTTTTTCTGATGTGGGATTTCAACAAAGGTATTTTGAAAAGTCAAGTAGCTAGTTTTGGATCCTAAGTTAAAATTGATAAGAAATAATTTATTAAAGGGTTAAAATGTAAGATTTTCAGTTTTTAAAATGAATGTCTTTGTTCAATATCATACATGATATTCCACATAATGTTTAAAAGAATGATTAAATATTATAATTTAAATATTATGGTTATAACATATTTATATGAATATTTGGAATAAATTGTATTAATTTAAGTATGAAAATAGTTTTTACACATGTATATACAATGAATTCCTAGACCAATAAATAAAAAATAAATTTAAACCCCCTTGTAAAATAACATGAAATGTTTTTCTAAAAAACTATTTAAATGTGAAAATTGTGTTTTATACTAATTAAAAAATCAATCTTTTCAGATTTTATTAATTAAATATATATATATTAAATATAATATTTAAAATTTATTTTATGTGTTTTCTAGATATAAAATACTAACCTATCCAATTTTAAAAAATCATGGATAATTTTTCAGAAAAGGCTGTTTTGCAACCTTTTTATGGTGTATTTGTTTAAAATCTAGATTTTGAATAATTTATAAATTCTATTTGGAAAAATAAACTTCTTGTTTTGAATTTGTGTATAAAAATTTTCTTTGGTTTGATTTTTGGAATTTTTTTAAGATTTATGTTTTAATGAATAGTGAATAAAATTAAGTTTTTTAATTGAATAATGTTTTTTATTTAAATTTATTAATAATTTTTTATATATATTTCTATTTTGTAATGTATAATTAATGAATTCTTATTTTTTAATCTAATTTATGTCAATGGAATCATTTTCACATTGAAACTGAATATAAAAACATTGTGAACTTTTAAATATTTTTTACATTAAAAACCCTTTTTCTATATCCAACAAAAAGATTAATTTTAAATTAATTTCACCATCTTATATTCTTTGAATATTGAAAAATGGATTATATATTTCGAATTAAAAGATCAAATATTTTTAAATAGTTCACTTTCATTTTTTATAATATGAATAGTTACTTTAGTAATTATTTTTATTACTAGGTTTATGCGTAAATCTGGTAATTCAAGGTAATTATTATATTATAAAATATTATAAAATTACCCAAAAATTATTCCAACATTTATTGTATGGGTTATTTTATACTATGATAAAATACTGGAATATTTTTTATCTCTTAGAGCCACATGGATTAATTAATGACATTTATAGTATTTTATTTAAAGAAAAGTCAATTTCATTATATTTGTGTTTTTCCCAAGTTATATATTTTCAATATGAGCCAATAAAGAATATATATTGAACTATAAATATTCATTTTAAATATAAAATATATATATTTATCATTATATTTTATTATTAATTTTTAGGAAATAAATAATAAAATTAATGGCTTTCATAATGATGATGTAATAATTGTTCAATTAAAATAAATATCAATTAATTCATTTTAAAAATATTAAAATAAATAAAATTCGATATATTTAATCACATAAATTATTTTTATGGGTTAATTTGACATGTTATTTGTGTTTTTAAATATTTTTTTGGGAATATATTATGTATTTATGATATTTTTTAAAAAATCAAAAATTGAGAATTGTAAAAATTGACACTAATTGTATTTTAAAATTTAAAATATTTTATTAAATGATATAAAATATATAAAAAACTAATATATATCAAAATAATTTTTTATATGTCATAATAGTTTATAAATAACTCATTTTATGGTCTTTTTCTATATTATTTTAATTATATACACCCATAAAGTGTAAATTACATAATTACATGGTAATAGTTAAAAGGGTTAAACAGTGGTTAAAACAAAAAGATACAGATTAAAAAATTATTAACATATCTAATTATCATTGGATAACTTTTTTTCAACAAGAAATTTTCTTATATTTCTAATAAATCCATTTTCAACCACATGGGAAAAAATTGATTTTTATTAATTTAATTCTTTGAAAAATTCCAAGAGTGTCCCTCCCCTCTCTTGTAAAAGGGATCTACTTATTATCATTTCTTTGCACATAAAAAACAATTTTTTAGGAAATATCATCCTAAATCATTTCAAATAATTCCTCCATACATTCTAGAGGGCTTTTTTTGATAATAACACCCTCTTTAGAGGTGTTAAGGTACTAACCTAATGAAATTGGTTGAGGAAGAGGTATCATTTTTAATTATGTATTTCTTTTTTATTTATTTTTAAACATCCTTAAAATTTTATTCAACCATGATGAATTGATAAATATATAATCCTAAATATAATGAGATGTTATTATACAAATATCATAACATCAATCCATCCCCACTTCCATCTAATAGGAAAATAATTAATTGTTTATGTGAATGTGTGAACAATCACCTACAAAAACTAATATAACATTTTTACATCATCATCTCTAATGAATTGTTTTAAAAATGAAATTAATGTTTATATATGATATTAATTAAATATTTTTCTTTATAAGTGAATAATCTATCAATTATCTTCTTAATTTTTAATAACATAAAAATGATGGAGTCGTTCGTACGTACGTGAGAACTATCATCTCTATTAAGCAAAATGATTAGTTTTAATGACCTAATCACTTGTATAATATATATAAGTATATTTAAATTATTATTTTAATAATAATTATATTATTATCATTATGGTAAAATAAAATAATACTCACCATGGTTCAATAATGATCATTGACAAATGGAAATGATACTCATTCATATGTACGACTTATCATCTCCAAAATTATAGCATAGTTCATTTTTCATATCCATATGTAATGGATGGATTTAAAAGTATCATTAATTTTTAAATTTTATTTTCATTTCATTAATATAATTTTGTAAATGATGGTACAATACCATTTTGAATATAGACATCAAACCGAAATCATTTTAGACTCATGTAATGAATATCATCAAAACATCCAATTTGAACTTATATAGTTACATATTTACTAGAACATGATTAATGAGTCTGGAGGTTGTCACAGGCCTCAAAATTACATTTATTAACCAACACTAGCACAGTGGTGTAGGGTCGATCCACAGAGAAGGTATGTGAGTGAACTCTAAGGTTTAAAAATTAAAAACCTCACTATTATTTGCAATGAGGTAAATATCTTTATAGTTTTTTTTTATTTTTATCTTTTTACTTTCATAATATTTTGTTCTAAAGATAGGGATGATTAACAAAATATTTCAACTAAAAAATAAATCTTAAACCAAGTAATTATGAACTAAAGGAAAACTATTAAATAATGCATTGTAGAATGACAATAAGAATATATCACATGATGTACTTAGTAATTATAACTACTTGTAAAAATGGATGTTCTCTATACAGCTAAAATCGAATCACACCATAGGGATGACTGAAAAATTTCCCTCGCCAGGATATTCAACAGGTAGAGGATTATGCATTGGAGTTCGCCACACCAAAACATAATTGAGCAGCTTGAAAGATGAAAAAGGAAAACAATTGGAAATAAACTCACTTTCAATATTAATGACTCTGACAGAAAAATCATCAAAAAATGCATTCAAAATATACTTCAATAGTTGATCATTAATTAATGAGTTTGAAAAACCAAAATTTAGGTGTGAACAATTAATCATAGAATCATAAATCAATCTCTCTGATTGATTATGATTCTAAAATATTGAAAAGAATGTGATGAAATAAAAATGCAAATCCAGTAGTATCAAATTACCGAGATGAGAACATATCATCTTATGATCATATTGATTTCAACACTAGAAAAATATGAAAATAGATTAAAAACTCTAAGGATAGAGGGAAGAATAATTCCCCTAGTGCTACTCTGCTCTCTGACTCCATCGTCTCCTACTCTACTCATGTGCTTCTCCCATGAGTCTTTGATCTCAAAATGGTGTGATTGTAGAAGGACAATGAGCGTCAAATGTGATTGAGAGTCACTATCTATGTCTACCAATATCACTGATTCACTGCTTTATATATCAATTATCACATGTTGCTCATCACCGTATCTTTCCACCAACTTCAAAAGACTTTCACTTATGCACTGTACATGAACGTTTTTTCATGACTGACATGTCGCGCTAGATTTTCATTGTAACTAACTCCCAATGAGTTAGTCGAAAGAACTTGGACACTTTTTAAGATTTTTCATGGACCTGCATAACATGAAACAAATAGAATAATAAAAACATGGCAGAAAGTTAATAAAAATATTAAAGTAATTTTTTTTTATAAAAGAAATATTACTTATTAATTAAAGTTAATTAATAAATAATTATGTTCATAATTATTATTTACTTAATTAAATATTATTATTTTAGTTATTACTTTGTATTAAATATTTTATTAAATAAAATAATTATATTTATTATTTATTATTATTAATTTAGTTTTTTATTTAGTGTTAATGTTATTAGAAATTAATTATCATGACATAATTATTTTTCAAAGTAATATTATTATTATCAAATATATTATTTAAATTATTAACATTATTATAAAAATATTAATTTATATATTTAATTTATATTATGTTATTAATCTTTATAAGATAATAAAATTTATTTTAAAAATAAATTCTCTCTTATTAACCGATTTTATATCTTAATTTTATTTAGGATTAATTAATTATTTATAATTTTCCTATATTATATTTATTATTATTTCATTAATGTTATTATATATTGTTATTATTATTTTAATTAGGTTAAACCCTCCCTCCAATTTTTGTGCCACATGGGGGGGAAGGGTTTCAGATTTGGTTTTTCTTCTCGAAGTAGGTCCACGACTCCTTGCTACTCCTCTAGTGACGCGGTGAGGCCAACCAGATCGGCTCCCCTTTAGTGGCTTCTGGTTGATATCTCCCTTGTAATGGCAGTGAAAAACTCTTAAGCAGTTGCGCAACCTCCTATGAAGTGGCTTGACCATGGATTCCAGATCTGGTGGACAGTGGTACGTCTCTTCATCAGATCCAGTGCAACAGATTTTTCCAGCTCACTGGTGTCGGGTTTCTTGAAGTGAAGCGGGATCATGAAACTCCACAGTGGTGGTGCATGACTCTAGTGGCGTGGATCCTGTCAGATGGCCTTTCCAGCTCTACAGAAGCTTCAGGATTCCGAAATTCAGTATCATGATTTGGATTCATCGGAGATAGCGGTGAATCAGATCTTCTTCCGGCATTGAGTGTTCCCAGTTTTTTATTGCGTCGCATTCCTCTCGAAAACAATCATGGTTGTGTGAGAATGTTTCCACATCGATCTCAACTAGGTTTTGTATTTGTTTTTTTTGTTTCGCCTCAGATCTGATGGTTTCATTTGGGAAAAAAGGTTTGCAAGCAGTGATCAGGGATGACGACGAGTTGTGGGCAACCGACAATGGGCTACGAGCAGTGTCACAGTGTGACTAGTGAGATGAGAAATGGTGAGAGATATGAGGGTCCGATGAGTGAAATGACGAAGAAGATAAGAGATAAGTGAAAAATATATTGTTTTTGGGCCGTCATGAGAAAATATGAGTGAAGAGATGGTGGGACAGTGATGAAAAATGTGAAATGGTGCCAAGAGGAAATTGTGGATGAAACTTGATGGTCCACCATTTCGGGTAAAACCGTTAATATACAGTGTGAGACAATACTGCAAAACAAACAGAAGAGTAAAATAAATTAAAAATTAATTAAAATCAAAACAATATAATTAATTAAAACTAAAAATTAATTAGAACAATTGAAAAATTAAGTACATCATTATAATTAATTAAATATAAGAAATAATTATAACATAGATTAAATTATTATTATCTTCTAAAATAAAATTGTATTAAATTAGTAAATTATAAACCAAGATAAATTATATAAAATAGCTACTAAAAAATTAATTAATGTAAGAAACTAGTTATTTTGTTATTAAATACATAAGTTAATTAATAGAATTAATTTAACAAGAGTATTAACTTTATAAAATTATATTTATAAATAATGAATTGTTAAAAGAAGACTAAAATTTAGATTTTGATACTTTAAATTAATTAAAATTTAATACAATAAATTATAAATTTAATCAACATTATTTATGTTCAAGGAAAATTATTTTATTAACTAATAAATGATAATTATTAAATATGCTGAAAAAATAAGAAAACTAAATAAAAGGTCATTATATAATAAAATTAATGTAAGAAATTAAATAATCATTAGTAGGATAAAAATAAAATTTTAATTAATGAAATTTATTATATAACATATTTAATTTTAAAAATGTAAATGTGCACTTATTTAGCAAAATGTTTAATAACAATTAATTAAGTTAGTAAAATTTAATTTAAAAGGTGTGGAAAAACATATGTAAAATTAGGCCACATCAAATTCAACCACAGTTAATCATTATTTGTCCTCAAACAATTTCATATTTTATTATCATTGAGAAACAGAATTGTGTTTATGATTCAGCTTGAACTGTGACATGTCCAGAAATTTGAAAATAGAGGACAGAAACATGTCAATAAGATTTAGAAAATGAATTTTTCAAATGAATATTTCCAAGAACAAATACTCAAAGGGTAATCACAAAAACTATGAATCATCGAGCATTGAAGTTTTCATTCCTCAAATGTGAACTTTTCTTGTGACTCATTTCAATCCAAACTCTTATTCTAATTCCAAGAGTGACAAGAGATAAAATATTAGTGGAATTAGGAACTTAACCAAGGAAATTTATACATTTACTTTTCACCAAGGTTCCATAAATTAATTATTTTAAAAAAATCACTTTATTAACTCAATATAAATGACTCTCATATAAATAATTTCCCCCTTCATCATTTGTCGTTCGTCATTCCCCTCACCTTAATGAAATCATTTTTTACCCTAGACACATTATTTTATTTTTCCTAATCCAGGTATCATGTGATAAGCACGGTGCAAATGCACTTATTCATATTGTACAGAGGGATTAATGTTCCCAGAAACACACTCAACATATAGGGTCTCAGAGACTCACCATGGGATACCATATGCCCAAATTACTCCTGTTTTGAAAGTTTAATTAAAACCATTTACTTATTCTCACTAAATTTGTTGCATTTATTATTAAAAGAAAAATGAATTCCCTATGATCAAAATCAAACTTCTAATTCCATGGGTTATGATCATAATTCCACTAATAGGTTACCCATTTCACTCTCATAAATAGTTCCTAAATCAAATTTCCATTAAATAACTAAATAAAATCACTTGGCAATCATCTACACACATTAATTTCAATTTCATATAAACTATTAACTACCAATCTGGTAACATTCAATGGAAATAAAAAAATTAGATAAAGTGTACATCCTAAAATTGTGAAAGAATTTTGAATATTTTTACCCAGTTTTTAACATAAATTTAAAGATGTAGTGGGAATTTATGGGCTTACAATTAAGCATAGTTTAACACATTCAAGAATTGACCCCTCCCCCACACTTAAAACCCAACTTTATTCCCATTGTTGACTTCAAAATATAGAGGAGAACAATTAAACAATTAAGGTTTAAAATATATTTTCTATTTCAATATATTTATGACATATTATAAAGGGGTCTCAATGGAGTTCTAGAAGTACTGTTTTCCAAAATGTTTAATTTATAGTAGGTTCATTAGAAATTATATGAATTAATATTAAGTCTAGTGAATAAGATTTAAAACAACTCATATTTAACACATGAGGTGTAAGTGAACTGTGTAAAAGGTGCAAGCATTTTAACAGATTTATTTCAATAAATTGTTCATTATAGAAGAAAAATGAATGATAAAACCCCCCAACCTAATGCAGAATCAATACAATATTTTTCATCCTGGCTGTACCCCCCCCCCCCCCACACACTTCAGTTCATGCATGGAAATTATTTAATTGAAATGAAATTTAGTTTTGAGTAGTGAAGTACATGCAGAATTTTTATTTACAGAGTGACATTCAACAGAATTTAATTCCAATTCGAGATGAATATTACGCATATGTAGAATATTTTTATTTTAGTAGAAATAAATACTGTATAATTTTATACAGTTAATGTCATGCAATATAACTTTCAGTAAAAATATATCAAAATATTCTAATACAAGAATAATTTTTTATTAAGTAATATTTTTTAAAGAAGAAACAAAATAGATCAGAATTTTTTATGCAAGCCATACAGAATATATTTTAAATGTAGTGAGGAGAAGAATAATGGAATAGAAATTAGTGATAAGGTACTTCCCTAATGTAAGATGTTTACATTAATACTTCAATATGTGAATTATGCTTTTTTATTAACGCAGCATCAACATCCTAAAAACACAAAGCATGTAAACTAGGAACAAAAATCCAGTCATGATTTATCATACAAAAGGTAACAATAATGCAATACTTTATTCAATAAAAAACATTACAGAAATAAAAATAAAGAAAGGGAATGGGTTGGCTCCCCTGAAACACTGAGTTTAAAGACTTCAGTTAGAAATTTTTTAGTCAATTTTTTTTGGGTTTTATTGAAGAAAAACAAAACCATGGGTTGCCTCCCATGAAATAGTATGTTTATAGTCTGCAACTAGACTAACCGATCAACTAACCGTAGTCACTAGGTGTATGTGGTTTTCATTAACAAGAACCACCACGTGTGTTTGAACCAAATATTTTTAACAGAACATTGAAAATTGTGGGATCCCATTCTAAACACAACCAAACTCTCATAGCTTATGAAGATCCCTAAGAAACACCCTTTAATAGTTATGAGGATAATGTTGTCCACTTCCAGATTTGTTTTAGATTTTACGAATTGAAAATTTTTAGGAAGGGACGACAAAGTATTATCTTTAAATAGTGTATCATTATACATTATGCTAACCTTATCAACATCAACATAATTATATTAAAATTCAATGGTGATAATGGGTGAGTATAGATTATTAGGTTCAATAAGGTATTCAATAGAGTGATGAACATATTCATTTACAATTGATCTCAATTGTGATTCCACCTATAAAATACTGTCAGTATCATGAGATGTCACAACACCCTTCATAGTTTAGGAAGAAAGTGACAGACATGGATGTGAATTTATTTTATCACTAACAGTTTCTGGTTTTATAATGTTATAAATATCATCCAAAATTTTCTCATTATTTATCTTATGCTCATCATCTACTGCTTCAATCAAATAAAACCTGCATATATCATGTGTGTGCTCTACCTCTCTTTCATGTTCACTATTAATGAGTTCATTTTCAAAAACAATTTCTGTAGAGTGTCCCAGAATGTTCAAATCATGGGGAGAAAATTTCAACTCAACATCAATAAATTGAAATTCCAGATTGTTCACATTCAAAAAGTTTTCCCCAATAATGGAAAAACTACTTTCCATTTCAGTACATATGGATTTAGAAAAATTATTAATATGTGAATAAGGATATTTAAACTCATGAGTTATTCATTATTCAAAATTTATTCCCTCATCTTTATCATCCTACCAAATTTCGGAAATTATTGGGTTTTAATTTGAAAACAAGGAAAAGAAGTGTTCTATTCGAGTTCAATGATTTCAGATTCCATGCTATTCTCTTTAATGTTCTCATCTAGATTATACCCAATATCACGTTCACCCTCATGGTTCACAAAGTCAGATAAATTGGGTGAAGTGTTTTTAACATTCCAGTTTTCATTTTCTTGTATATCTTTAACCCAAGTGACTTCATTCTACAAACTTCTAAAATAGTTATTTTTCTCGAATGAAGGAATGATGAAAATAACTGGGAAATATTTTTCAAATTGTTTCAATTCATCCTCAAAATCATCCAAGACAACATCATTAATGTTCATTTTGGAGTCTTCATTAATAAGTTCTTGATTTATTGAGTTGGTTTTTTCAAATTTTAGTTTAACATAATCATATTTTACAAAGTAGAAAGTTTGTTTCCCATGTTCAGATTCACATTCCACTTCAATTTGATTTTCAAATATTTTATAAACACTTAATTTTTTATTTATTTCAGATTCTTCATGTTCCTTAACCCTTTTTTTAATTCCATTATCTTGTTTTCCAATGTTTCCATTATTTTACCTTGCTCTTGAGAATCTCTAATTGGAATTTCAAGGGTTTGATTAAACAAGGAATTCCATGAATCCTCCCTAGAATCTAATTCAGTTTCAATTAATTCATGTTTAGCTTGGAATCAGGATGAGACTCATGTTGTTCATTTTCTTCAATGTAAACATCCTTTTCTAGCTAGTTATAATCACACATCCAGACAATATGTCCATAATATCTACAAAAAACACAGTAAGGTCTAGTTCAAATGTTTGATCCTTCAAAAAATTCAATTTTTAAAAAATTTCATATTAGACACACACACAAAAACTCAAACTAGACATAAATAGACAACACCAATAGAAAATGTTAACTGATTATTTAAAAAACATATATATAATTTTATAATTTTTTATGTAGATTTTTTTAGTTTTTTTAAACACTTAGATTACTCAGTGCATGCCTTCCCCGACAATGTCACCAAATTTTTAAGAGGCTGTAGATCGTCACATCCCCCAAAATTATATTTATTAACATACAGTAGAACAGTGCTGCATTGTAGATCCACTGAGAAGGCTGGTGAGTGAATTTTAATGTTTGAAAATTAAAAACCTCCTTATTACCCACAATGAGGTAAACATTTTTATTGTTTTTAGGTTTTTAGCTTTTTTATTTTTAATTTTTTTCTAAAGACTGTGATGATTAAAATAAGATTTCAATTAAGAAACTAAATCTTAAAATAAGTAATGAATAAATAAAAGAAAAATTCTGAAATAATGCAGAGAATCAAGACAAGGAGCAGAGATCACATGAAGTACACTGGATTTATAACTACTGTAAAAAATGGATTTTCTCTCCATAGCTACAATCGAATCACAACTTTGGGAAGAGTGAAAATTTTCCCATGCTAAGATATTCAATAGGTAGTGGATTATGTATTAGAGTTCACCACACCAAAACACAACTGAACTTCCTAAAAGTTGAAAAAGGACCACAATTGGAAATAAACTCAATGTAAGTTTCTAATGTTGTTGATAGAAAAATCATAGAAAAATTTATTCAAAATCTACTTCACCAGTTGATCTTAAATTAATGATATTGAAAAATAGAAATTTTGGTCTGAAAAATTAGTCCTAGAGTCATAAATCAATCTTTCCGATTGATTATGATTATGAAATATTGAAAAGAATGTCATGAAATCAAAATGAAAATCCAGTAGTATCAAATTCCCGAGATGAGAACATATAAGCTTATGATCATATTGATTATAACACTGGAAACACATGAAAAAAGAGTACAAAATATAAGGATATAGGGAAGAAAAACTCCCATAGCGCTACTCTGTTCTCTAACTCCTTCGTCTCCTGCTCTTCTCATGTGCTTCTCCCAAGAGTCTTCTCTCTCAAAATGGTCTGATCGTGGAAGGAGAATGATTTTTGAATGTGAATGAGCATCGCTCTTTGAGTCTCCCAATTTTACTACTGCTCTACTTTGTATATCAACTGTAATATGATGCTCGTCTCTGCATCATTCCACCAACTTCAGAATTCCTTCCCTTAGGCACCATACACATGCATTTATTTGATACTCACACGTCGTGCTTCTTTTTCCCCTGTAACTATCTCCTGCTAAGCTAGTTGAAAGCACCTGGTTGATTTTTTGGATTTTGCATGAACTTACATAACATGAAATAGACAGAATAATTAAAACATGAAAGAAAGATAAATAAAAGATTAAAGTTATTTTTTAAAATAAAAGATATATTACTTATTAATTAAAATTAATTAATAAATACTTATGTTGATAATTATTATTTACTTAATAAAATAATATTATTATAGTTATTAATTTATTATTAAATCTTTCCTTAAATAAAATTATAATGTTTTTAATTTATTATTATTAATTACGTAATTTAATTATTATTAATATTATTAATAATTAATTATCATGACTTAATTATTTTTTATGTAAAATTGTTATTATTATTTATATTATTTAATTTATTAACATTATTATAAAAAATATTTTTTAATACGCTAATTTATATTCTGTTATTATTATTTATAAGTTAATCTCTTTTAATTTTTCAAAAAAAAAATATATTATTAACTGATTTTATTTGTTAATTATATTTTATGATTAATTAAATTTTTATAATTAAATTAAATTATATTTATTACCATTTAATTATTGTTATTATTTTCTAATTAGGTTAATCCCTCCCCCCCCCAATTTCGACCCTATATGGGGGAAGGGTTTCAGATCTGGTTCATCTATAGGAAGCTTGTCTGCGGCTCGCTGTTACTCCTCCAGCGATGCGGTGAGGCCAACCGGATTGACTACCCTTCAGCGGCTTCAGGTCAATATCTCCCATGAAACGGAGGTGAAAAAATCCTGAAATGTGGCACAAAATCCTCTGAACTGTCTTCTCCTTGGATTCTAGATCTGGTGGATGACAATACATCTCTTCATCAGATCCGACGTGGGGATCTTTTCAGGTCACCGGTGGTGGGTTTCGTGAGGTGAAGTGGGTGCATGAAACTCATCAGTAGTGGTGCACAAATCTTGAAGTGTGGATCCTCTCGGGTGGCTCTTCTATATCTCTAGTGGTTTCAGACTTCAAAAATTCAGCATCACGATTTGAATTCTTCAGAGATAGTAGTGAATCTAGTCTTCCAGCATTGAGTGTTCTCATTTTTGTCTGGCGACGTCTTCCTCTCTAAAACCATCACAGTGGTGCAAAAAGGATTCCATGACAAGCTCATCTAGGTTTTGAATTGGTTATTTTTCTCTTTAGATCTGATGGTTGGTGCTGGGAAAAAGGGTTTGCAAGCAGTGGTCAGGGATGGCTACACAATGCGGGATGAAGACGACAGGCTACAAGTGGTGTCATGGTGTGACCGGTGTGATGAGAAACAGTGAGAGATATAAGGGACTAATGAGTGAAATGGTAATGACTGCAGGAGAGAAACATGGAAGAGATTGTTGTGGCATCATCATGAGAAACTATTTCTCAGGAGACGGTGGGATAGTGATAAAAAATGTGAAACAATGCCAAGAGGAAACGGTGGCTGAAACTTATTGTTTTACCATTTCGGGTGAAACTATGAGGATACGATGTGAGATGCAGTTGGGTGGCACAATGAAGGGATGAGACCATAAGAAAGGTGTACGGTGGCACCACAACACTGGAAAACAAGCAGAAGAGTAAAATAAATTAAAACCTAAATACAATGAAAACAAAATTATTAATTAAAACTAGAAATTAATTAGAACAAATGAAAAAATAAATACATCATAAACATTAATAAAATTTATGGAATAGATAGAACATAAATTGAATTATTATTAGCATATAAAATAAAATTGATTTAAATTAGTCAATAATAAGCAATGTTAGATTATATAAAATTGCTACTAAAACAAACTAAATCAATTAAAGTTAACAATTAGATATTTTGTTATTAAATACTTAATTTAATTAATGAAATTATTTTAACAAGAGTGGTATGTTTATAAAATTAAATTTATAAATAATGAATTTTTAAAAGATGACTAAAATTTATATTATGTCACTTTAAATTAATTAATATTTAATACAAGAAATTCTCAAATTTGAACAACATTATTTATGTACAAAATCATAATTAGTTAACCAACTAATAAATGTTAAATTATTAAATATTCAGAAAAAATTAAGAAAAATAAATAAAAGATCAATTGACTATAAAATTAATGTTAGATATTTATTATTCATTAATAAGTAAATATTAATTAATTGACTCCTATGAGACATTAATGTCATTATGTGGTATAAAAATAATAATAAACACGAAAAAAGTTTCACACTAAAGTAAATAATTACCACATGTTTATTATTTTGGAAAATAAATAACATGTGTGACAAATCAGACTCAAGGAAAGGGATTTCATCTCGATCGGATTTCATTGTGGAATATCTTGATGGTAAACACCATTATTATCCTAAATAGTGTATATACAACCATTTTGACATTATATAACATGAATTAATATATTTTTAATATATTTTAGGTTTTTATTATTCATTAATTATTTTCATTCATGTGTTTTCCATGTTGTGGGGGACACATTAACTATAACATCATGTTAAATGTTTTAATGATTTATTATTCAAAAGCATTCACATTTATGTCCATGTATTCAAAATATTTTCTATTAATTTATTTATATGTACTTTAATGTTTTAAAATCGAAAATTTTGAGTTTCTTTTAAATTCATCAAAGCGGGTTTGGACACTTTTATTTAAAAATTTCATTATAATTGTTTAAAATCGGTTTTCTAAATTGATTGGTTATTTTAGTAACATGAAATATTTTCTTATATTTGAAAACGAAATTATATTATTTGCATATTGAAAATAGAAATATTCTATTTTTTATGATTATATAATAGTAATCGGATATTTGGTTGGTTGTTCGATGATAATCCAATGATGGGGGGATACATTATAACCAAAAATGTATTGGGTATGGATGTTGGGTGTATGGCTATTCCATTTGTAAGATTTCCATATATGGAAGTTCGTTATATGGATATTACATTTTTAATAGTGACATCTATGGATTTTGAATTCATGGTTATTCTATTTGGGTATAATTATTTCTAATGTTACCTATTTATAATTTATATTCTTGCTTATGAGTTTTCAAGAAAATATTTTATGATCAAACCGTATGATGGTGTTATTTTTTATGTTTTTATTTAGTAATTTATGATAAAAAGTTATGTTTTATAGAAAAAGTTTTATAGGTTTTTACTGGACTAATGGTTTCATTTTCATTATGTACCTTGATATTATTTTTTTCGCATCCTACGAATAACAATTTATTTCACAATTTTGAAGGGAAATTTAGATCATGGATGAGATCAAAAGAAATTTGGGATGATATATCACTATAATAAATAATTTTTCCTTAAAGATTTTTATTTTATACAAAATGTGGACTGATTATAAATGTCCACTTGAAATTTATGGGTTTATTATGTAATAGTTTTTCATAATTCTTAAAATATCTAAACCTAAAATAGCTTTGGTAAAATAATATAATTTTTAGTTCTATTAAACAATAATATGTATGGGTTAAGGCTAGGTCCTTACACTCTACCCTCTAGTGGTGATTATATTTATGGCAGAATATAAATATATCCATAGAAGAAACCAATAAAATAGAAAATTTAATTTACCTATGTAAAATCATATAATAAGTATGAATAAAATAATTACAATCCAAAGGCTAACACCATATGTAGAAAACACATATCATATCAGGTCCTAAAAATCATATATATACAGAGAGGGTCTCCCATGGATGACTATAAATACATAAATATTTAAAGCATGATAAAATATCAAAAGTAAACTCTAGTTGATGCAAAAAAACCACTTCGCCCCTTTCCAACCTTCTCAAAAGCTCGGTCTGTTACCTGATCGTAGAGACATAAGGTATACACATTTCCCAAGGTGGTCATGTAGGGTGTGAGAATAAATATCACCCAGACACCACCAATGTGTTCCTATCATACATCCTTGATAATGGAGGTTTAAACTAATTAAGATAAAAATTCATTGCACACTTATTTAATGATATAACTGCTTCCCTTATGCTCAAAATCTACCCAGAAGCACTCTGCATACTTTGGCCATCACAAAAAATCTATGAATACATTCCCCATATATATATATATGTCATAAAACACATGTATTCACATATATTATAGTATTGGTGAGGATCTATGGATTAGAACCCAAAGAATCACATAAAAATTTCATCTGAGATGAAACATTGAATTCCACCATAAATATAACATTGTCCCCTAAAGTCCTCATGCAAGCACCAACAACTAAATGGCGCACTAACACAATAAGTACCTAGTCCCTCACACATCAGCTCAAAAATCCCCATCAACTTGAATCCCAATGACTCGATGCATAGTGATATCACACCATTAAATATAAATCATCATCATTTGAAAAACTGATATTCTTATGTATGATGATATTTGTACTCCCAAAAACATGGCCCATGACCTAATGTTCATTAATGAGCCTTAGCCACCAGGTGATGATCTCAATACCATCAACCAATGTTCTATCACTATCCATGTGGATTTATATAGTGATGACCCCAAAACATAACATATGGTCAACTCTATTACATAATCTGTATAGTCTATGTGTGTCTCCAGCCACAATGATTGGTTAAACATCCTCGATTTGAGTCCTATTGATGTGAAAAAATCTCCAATGGCACATTGGCTAAAAAATGGTGAGCGAAAATCACCAAAAAAACCTTAGACACATCCTTTGGAACCCCATTCCCTTATGACCGTTTATCTATAAGAAGATGATCATCGCTATCTCAAGTCACGCAAGCCATTCCTCATCATGACAACCTCCTCACCTCAATCTGATGTTGATGAAGCCTCATCTTATGATCAAAATTACCCGTGTATCTCAGGCCATGTTAAACCTAATGAACCATTTTGTCTCTATCCATGTGATCTACTTCACCTCAATCCTTGGACCTTTATTATCATGTTCCTTTCGAACTAATCGTGTCATAATAAATTTATTTAAAATAAATAAAACAACTTGCCTAAACAACCCATGTTTATCCGAGAACCATACATAGGTTGACCGCATGTAGTGTATGTAGAGGAAAACCATTAGAATCTCAAATAATGTATTTCACAATTTAATGATAATCATTTAATTTTTTAGGGCCCCGCTCTGTCAACTCTCATGAAGCATATAGAATGCACCCCTGATGCACTCACAAAATCTAGGAGAAATCTAGGAAGAAGATACCTCATACTAATATGAACTCTCCCAGGTAGGGAACAATGCCCTAACTATGTGTCCATTTTCTAGCACTAAAAAATGATATGAAAAAATGACCCTTCATTAGTTCCTTTAAAATCCATGATAAAAAATACCTTAATCAGTAATTTTTGAAGATATAATAAAGGGGAATACTCTAGTGTGCTGCTACATTTATAGCACACTGCAACATCATAAACAAAACCATGAATAGAAACAAAAATAGGTATAACTACATATTTTAAATAAAATAAAAATTTCAACACAAATTCATGAAAAAATTAAATATTATATACATTTCAAACATTGGTTTATACAACTACAAGGGAGATGAAATATAATCACATTCATTTTAAAACATCATTTTTTTACTTCGTCTATGGCCCCTATTCCAACTAATATGTTAATAATAAAAAAATCACCCCAACTAGAATATAATTAGACATTTTATAAGAAAACAATTAATATTTTAGTAATACTATAAAAAAATATAAAGAATTAATTTTAATAAAATTTGAGTCATGCCAGGATCAATGTGTATCGGAATAAGTTTTGGTTGATTCTTTCACTTCACCTCATTTCATGGTCATCTTTATGATTTATCTATATGAAAATAAAAAAAAAATAAGTATAAATAAAAATGATAATGAAATTAATTATTTACTATCATATTAAATTATGATAAGACAACCTAATATCACTTTCTTAGTTTTGGTGACGTGATGAACATTTTAAACTGAAATGGAACTTATATATTATAAACATGCACTTTAATTCATACTGACCAAATAGTGTGCTAGATTTACAAGAGGAAAATTTATATAAGTCATAAATAATTTATGGATATTTTTTAATGTATCGGAACAATCCAAATGTTCTTCATTGGTTTTGATTATGTCACTTGTCTTTTTTACTAAAAAATTTTAGCTATAAACACACACTTTGATTCATGCTAGTCACATCATCTATCAGATTGAAATGATGCAAATTTTTACACAACCGAAATGACATATGAGTAATTTTCAAAAATTATCGAAAAAATCTATATTCATTTGATCAGTTTTTAATGAGTGAAACTTTTAAACTAAAATTTCAATTTTAAACTTATAATGGACACATCGAGTAATATTGTGCACATAATGTGTCAGATTGAGGTGTGGATGATTCATACACATCACAAATGACATTTGAGTTGTTTTAAAATAGTATCAAAACAATTTTAATGTGTTTGATTAATTTCGGTCATGCCACTTTTGTTTTTTACTAAACTTATTGAAAAATTTAAATAGAAAGACACTTGGAGTGATTCCAGGAACACCATGCATATGATTGAGATAAAATTAATTAAAACGTCAAAAATAACATATGGGTCATTTTTATAAATTATAAAACAATATGAATTTATTTTATCAATTTTTAATATGTCTCGTGTCTTTTTTACTAATATATCATTTTAAATTGGAAACAGAAATTTTGAGTCATACATGTCATATTATGTGTTTATTTGATGTGAGACTAATTTCTACACATAAAAAATGTCTTATAAATCATTATCATAAATTATCATCACTATATAATGATTTTTTCTCATTTTTTAGTTAGGAAACCCATTTGGGAACTCAAATTCCATTTTTAAACCGATAATGAACAATTTGATTCATAACAGGCACACCATGAATCTTATTGTGGTGTGAGAAATTCTAACCCTTCAAAATTTACTCATGAATCATTTTGATAATGTATGAAAACAATATGAATTTTTGTATTGGTTTTGAGTATGTCACTTAACTTTTAAAAAAAAAAGTAATTTCCATTTTAAATTAAAAGATATACATGGATTCATATCTGGGAAATTGCGCCTTATATTGAAGCATAGATGATTCAGACACATCATAAATGACTAATATGTTATTCTAATAAAGTATTTAAACAATATTAATGTGTTTTTATAACAAGTCATACTTTACATTTATATATATTAAATCAAATTTGAATAATATCCATTACAAAATATAACAAATCAATGATAGGACCATATAAGTATACTTTCTTTAGAAAATGGGAGATATAAACAATTGGTTTATAATAAAACTATATTGTATTCTACTTATTCTTTCGTAACAAGACCCTTTTTGACATATATTACTTAATACTAATATTCAAAACCTTCTGAAAATAATCATAAAATAGGGTGATCTTATATTCATAGAAAGGGAAAACAAGAGAGATATTACTCATATCGTATTCATAAAACATATGAACATAAGGTGTGAAAATCTTATCCTATATATATATGATCATGATATCATGCCATAGGATAAATCACAATTAATCAATAAACATTTTCATAACATAAGACATGGAATTTGTGGAATACACATAATCATAGAAATTCATTTCGTATAATTCAAGGCTCATTTCTAATACCATCATAGTAGAAAATTTACATTACTAAATTGATTTCACACCTCATTCCAGCACCTTATTACAGATCAAGGTTTACATTCCATTTATTCCTTGCATTACTGAATCAGTTTTACCTGTAATTCTAATCAGTTCTATCAAATGAGATATAAATTATTGCCCAATTTATTAGAGTGATATATAAGTCCCAACCATCCCATAATTAAATCATTGTTATATGTGATTAAAAAAATTCCATCATCATAGCATAGCCCAAAGAATAAAATCGGTTGTTTAAATATCATTATATTATAATCCATATAAAACAAAGGGATTTTATAAATATCATTCAATTATAAAAACAAAAAAATAATAGTGATAATAGAGATCAAAACGTAAAAGTATTTAAATAATTTCATCTTATATGGAAAATAATTTTGAAAAAACACTAAAAAATAGTTCTTGAGTAATATATACATTATTATTTAAAAACTATTATCAAAAAACCACTCGATTTTAAAAGAAAGGAACATATTCATAAAAAAATTGAAATATTATAAAATAATATTCATAGATATTAGGAATTATTAAATAATACAAATCCATTAAGGCTACATAATGTGAATGAAGAAATTCTTCTCATAAGTTTATCGAATATGTCAAAAATTACCTCATATATAAAACAAAAGATTCTTTCAGTCTGTTTAATAAAAATTAATAATATGGTTAAATTGACCTTAAATTTTTTTTACTAATAAAATAACATTCAATATTTGGGAAACATGGACATGGATGATAATAAACCCTAATTAATGCTTATATATAAACTATCTCAGACTATAATGAGATTTCAAAATTATTCCTTACCTTAGGTCTGATTTCCGTTGTATGTACCTAAAACACATATATTATAATTTAAATAATTTAATTTTATTAATCTAGAATAATTTTCATTTTTATGATAACATATATAATCATATTATCATCCTTTTGTTAATATCATGTCATTATTTCTCATTATTCGTGTATAACTAGCATCATTTTCATATACATGTTTTGACGGATAAGTTCTTGTTACAATTTATAGGTTAGATTTATATCATGTATAAAATGATATTATTTGAATATATATCATATTTATTAATTAAATTAAATTATATACTCATTCTTTATTGAATAACATGTAGATTGAATCACATCTCATTGTGGAGTTGGTAGGTCGTACGTATGCACGGGTGACGATTTAAATCCCTTAATTGTTCAGTGGTATTGAAGTTGATGGTGTATAATATTTTAGAATAAATATCATGTTATAATATTCATATATATTTATTATTTTTATCATTATACCCATGCATGTAAGGTGGTGGTGAAAACTAGATTACACCTCGACGTGGAGAAGGTAAGTTGAATGCATGCACACATAATGATTTCATTTTTTTGTAGGATAGATAAAAGGTGGAAGAATGTTGGTAAATAACCATAATAACAAATCGGTTTGTAGGTTGTACTATATTAACTACATAATAATTGAAACAAAAATGTATGAGTAAGTTGAAGAAGATATAATTTTAGAAGAATCGGTAGATGACATTACCTCATCCTCGACGACCATCCTCTAGATATCCTCTTAAGGGAACTAGATATGGCCTTTGGAGAAACAAATATCCTCTATAATGTGATTAGATATGTTAATGAGTGATATTTTCATTGTATGGACAAATTTGATGGCTCAATGTGTTATGAATAAATGGTGAATGAGGTTACATTTTATAATTGAGGTGATGGGCACCATTGGAATCTCAAAAAATTTCAATTTACAATAAAAATTATTCATTCCAAAAACCTACAAAATGACTCAATTTTAATATGTTAAGATTTATTTTTTTAATATTAACTACCAAAAAATTTTAGGCATGTTTTTATTTCAATTATACCTTACCATTTTAATTAACACTTAGTCTTTTTATTTAATATTTAACTAGGGTAACACATATTTTAATATTAAAAGGATGATATATTTTATTATTTGAAGTCAATTAGAAAATAAATAAATACCTGAGAACATTTTAGAAAATATCATAATTATTATTTATTTTAAAAAAATAATTATGATTGTTAAATAACGTAATAATTCATTATTTTGATAAACAATCAGTAATATCAAGTTTAATACTATTAAATTCATTTATTTATAAAAATATTAAAATAAAAATATAACTTAAAAACAAAATTATTATATAACTAGGATGACTAGGTAATATATAAAATTAATTTTAAATGTTAATAATGAAATATCATATTTAATTTAAAATTTTAATAACATTTATTCCTTTTCTCAATTAATAAAATAATTACACTATCAATTTTGTGTAATTATGTAATAAACATATTTGTCAAATAAAAATTAAAATAAAATTCTATGATGAAAATAAATATACTATATATCAAATTAATACTTTTAGTCATAAATATCTTTGATAAAATCCATCATTAAGTATTTTATATTTATTAAAACATGAATGTGACAAGTTTATCATCACATTAAATTAAACAATACAATTGTAATAATCTATTTTATACGGCGCCAAATGGTCAATAACCTTACCCATGAATGTTTATGATAGATATATACTCGACCAATAATATTTGTTCCAGTGTTTGTATCTTTTATTGGTAATTATAATTTTAATAAAATCCAGTTTATTGATTTTTTATTAATTAGATAATTTTTTCATCATCAACATAAAATCATTTTATGTAATTATTTATTTCTTACAAATACATAATAAATTATCAAGATAATGAAAAAAATTTATATTTCAAATTAATATTAAAAATATGATTTATCTTTTTCATACAATTATATTAAAAATGTTATAGCAATTAAAATTTGAGTAAGACATATTTAACTCTTCTTTAAATAAAACAAATTAAATGTCATAATCTTATCCAAGTGTCTTCCAAAGTACACCATCTCAAACCATGGATGATTTGGATCAAAAAAAATCATGAAAGGATATTAGGACAAATTTTAGTTTAATTTTATAATATTATGTTTACCCAAAATTTCCAAATTTACCCGTTTATTGTATTAATATAATTTACCAAAGATACTATTTATAAACCCCAAAAATAAAATAAATTTAATTACATAATTTAAATCCACTAATTCCATATATGGAATCAATTATAAATAATTTAAAATATAAAAATTTTATTAATTAATTTAAAATTAATCTCATTGTCGAAATGAGATAATGAGTTTTAAATGTTAAAATATTGCAAATGGTTTAAATGTATTTACATGTAAATTTAACATACAATTAATTTTAGTGACCAAATTATATTAAATAATATAAATTTATTCTATTAATATTTTAATAACATTCTATTATATAATTTATCACCATAAATTATTTGAATGAAAAAAGTTTTCCTCAATTAAAATTTAGTGAATTTTTATTATTCATCAAAAATTGAAAGTTATCGAAAATATATAAAAAATACAACCAAAGTAAATTTTTATATCCTGATTCTATAAAAGAGGATTATTTTTTAAAATTGAATATATAAAATTTTTAACACTTATATTTATAATTTTATATCCATCAAAAGTTACCGAATTGAATTTCATAAAAAATAATTCTTTTAATCAAAAAATTGAATTTTTTCTAATATTATTTCTAGAAAAGATATATAACAAAATTTAAACATTATGTTTATTATAATATATATTTATTACATTAATAAAATAAATAAATCTAGATTTTTTATTTTATTAATTAACTTATTTTCATTTAAAATATTTCTCATAAAAAATCTTTTTATTTTCATTTATAATTAATTTCTCACCATGGAATAAAAAATATTTTAAAATTTTAGTTAATAATATTCATACCAGCATTATAATTGCTATGTTATAAGGTAACATAATAATATTTATTTATTCACTTAAACTCAGTCGTTCATTAAATGATTTCTATTAATAGAATTTGAAATCTTGTGTAACACAAGCCAAGCATAGGGATGCATATATCTCATGCTAAATCGATGTGGTTTATAGAAAAATATTATATTAGTTTTGAAAACAATATAAGATATCAATGAATTTAAATAAATATAAATTAACAAATCAATAATAAAAGAATGTATCATAAATATTTTAGTGTGTTACATTCTATAACCCTTAAAATTAATTTCACCCGAAAAATCCATTTGGGATATAAAAGGATTAACACATTAAACATTTTTTAAAGAAACCACATCAAAAAAAAAATTCATTTTAAAATGAAAAAATAAGAAGCATAATGGTTACCTAATGACACTCATAACTGTGGTTCCACATTGAAGAACATAGGTGGAATGTGAAAACATGAATATTGAAGAGAAATCCAAGAATCATGTTCTAATGGAGACATATAAATAAAATCGATAAGATCATGTTAACAATAAAAAATCCATAAATATGTCATTAATTACAGGGCTATTTGATTCGTCGAAAATTAGGGTACTAGGTATACATTGTTGGTCTTATGATACTTTCCCTAGATTTGAATAATGAGAATAAATACTTACTTAATTTAGTATATTATAATCCTTTCCTTGTGCCTCTAGGAATTTCCAATTCATCTCTTCTTCTAATAAATGAAGTTTATTTTTTTCATTCATGAATTTTTTGGTGATCATGTGATCCATAACTAGGATGATAGGTTATTCCATCATTCTAAAAAAGGTTAAAAAAGTTATAAAATATTAATAAGTGCACTTATAGTGAGATATTACTTTATTCTAACCTCTACAGTTTAACTTAAACATTCCATAAATTGACATCCTTAAAATCCATAGGAATGATGAAAAATCATAATCTCTAGAAATAGGTCCACTATATTGGGTTATCTTATATCCCTCGTATATCATAAGTTATTTCTTGTTGGTCACATTCCAAACATGTGATCACCTTGATCATGTATTCTCTTAAGTCATGATAGTAACCTAAATTACCAAATATAATCATTGAAAACATTCATGTTTTCTTATTCCAAAATGTATTGGATATATTCCTTATTTCCTAAAAAAATTTATACTTCATCCATAATAGCACAACCCACATTTCCAAAAATCCATAATTAGTATCATAAAATTAATCATATCCAACATATCTTTATCCAAGGAAAACACAATTTTTTCAACATACTAACAACATTATGCGTTACCTTCAATTAATCAAAATATTACCTTTATCATGAATCAATTTTTATGGCATTATCACCATTCATCATATTCATTTCAATGGATAATGAAAATAGTATACTGAAAACATGTATATATTTCATTATTTATATAAGATAATAATTGAATTCCAAAACATATAATACTCAATCATCTAAATTTGTTGTTAAACCATTACTTAGAATCCATTATTTTAGTATATATAAAAATATTAATCATGTATTAAGATTAATCATCCTTAATCTAACCAAGAATATTAGAATTAATTTAAATAATAATTCAAGAACATATCATATCATTCACATGTCATTTACAATCTCTTTATCTAGAGTAGTGTAACTAATAATCGTACCACCATCATGAATTAGTTTTCATAATTCCCATACATCCTATATTTGAAAAATTCAAGGTTCACTATATTCTATCTAGTTCTGGATATTTACTAACACTACAAAGAAAAGTGTGAGAAATAAATACCGGATATTTAAAACCCATAAGTAAGGTAAATTTCTTATAATATTTCAATCTATCATATATTAAGTTTAATCCTAGGTTATTCATGATTATTTAAAAAACCCCTAGGATTGTAACCTATACATTGACTTATCCTTAAAAAATCACGAGATATAACCTTAGAAATATCTATAAGGACATCACTATATTTTTTGCATCCTAGTTTCTAATGGTTTACTATAAATTTTCACTAAAACTAACTATAACAACCCATAATTTACAAACATTTATATTACATAAAAATTGAAGAATATAAATTAAAAATATAATAATTCCAGGATAAGACTATATATGTATAGTGTCTTTAGAAACTATAAAACATTAACAATTGGTTTATAGAACATCTACATTGTCTCCCAATAATTCATTCATAACTAGACCCATATTTGACATATCTTACTTAAAACTATTCTTAATAACATGGGGAAAAAACATAAGAATGAGTGAGATCAGATTCTTAGTAGTGGATGAGAAGGGATATATTTGTCATCTAAAAATCATAAGACAAAATAATATAACATTTTAATTCCATATCCTACATATAAAAGATCAGGACATCATGTCATAGGCTAAATCATGATGAATCAATGAACATAGTCATAAAATAAGACATGCAATTTATGGAATACCTATTAGTACATAAAATCATTTCATATTAGTCAATGATCATTTCCAAGACCATCATAGTGTCCATTACTAAACTGATTTCACTCCTTGTTCCAGTATTATATTACTGATCTGGATTTACCTATCATTCTAAACTCATGTTACCAAAGCATATTTTCATCATATTCCTGTCATGTTTATATAATGAGATATAAATCATTACCCAAAGCCTTGGAGGGAGATATTGGTACCATACATCTCATAATTAAATCATTTTTATGTGTTCCACAAAAATATAAATCATTCATCATTGCATAACCCAAGGAATAAAATAAGATTCTTAAACATGATTCCATCATAATCAGTATAAAATGAATGACTTTCATAAATTGAATCCAATAATAAAGAAAATTAAATCATAGTGAAAATAGGGATAATAACATAACTCTATTTAAATAATTTCATCTTAAATTGATTTTTTTTATAAAACAATTGAAATTAATTGTTTAGAAAAATATCTTTTCTTATTCCAAAATTTTATTTTTTCTCAAAATGCCACACAATTTTAATATAAAATAATATATTGGAAAATAAATATGAAATATTGTAAAGTAATATACATGAAAATAAGGTATTATGAAAGAGTGAGAATTTTTTTCATACCATATAAGTTAAAAGAAAACATTCTTCTCATTATTTTTTCAGATATGTAAAGAAGTACCTCGTATCGAAAAATTACAAAATAATCCTTTCGTACCATTTAATAAAAAAGTACGATTGGGAAAAATTAAAATTCAAAAATTATGAAAGAAGAAAAATAAATTTACTTATTTATAAAACATGGATATGTATTATAAATATACCCAAGTGAATAATTACGTATAAACTATCTTAGATAATAATGAGATTGAATAATTATCCATTACCTTAGGTTTGATTTCCTTTGTATGTATCCAAAACTTATATATAATTATTTAAATAATTTAATAAGAATTATTCTAGAATCATGGTAATTTTTATGATATCATATATAATCATATAATCATTCTTCTGTTAATAAAATTTCATTATTACTTATTATTATATATAAACTGCTTTATTTTATTATGTGTGTTTTGTCTGATAAGTTTTTTCCTATTTATAGTATATATTTATATTATTTATAGAATGTGTTAGTATAATATATATAATATTTTTCATTAAATTTATTTATATAATCGTGATTTAAATTAAGAATGAACCACATTGCATCAGGGTGACGGTAAGCTGTATATACACATTAGAGATTATATCAATCCCATAATTATTGATTGGTATTGAAGGGTATGGTGTATAATATTTTAGAATAAATATAATTTTATAATAATAGTATATAGTTATTATTTCCTTAATTATACTCATACAAGTATGGTGGTGGTGAAAATATATATAACACTATGACATGGAGATGTTGAGCTGTATGTAAGCACGGGTGGTGATTTCATTTTACGTAGTATTGCTAAAAGGTGTAAAAAGGGTGTAACATAACCATACTAAAATCTTATTATATAGGTTATTAATTATTTTTTACTTAATAATCGAAAAAAATTGTAATATGAAGTAAAAGAAGAATGATGTTTGAATGAATCGGAAGAGAAGATTACCTATTCTTCGACAATAACCCACAAGATCTCAACATAATTAAACTAGATATGGCCATTAGATAATTAATAATCCTCTTGAATTTCAATAAGAAAGTGTATAATGGAAATATTTATGGGTTTCACAAGTTTTAATACTCAATGAGTTTTGAAGAAATGGAGGAGGAGGATCCCTTTTATAATTGAGGTGAGGGGCACCTTTCGAATCTCCAAAAATATTAATTTATAATAAAATATAACCCAAATATCTCAATTAGAATATTACATGAGATAGGGTTATAATATAATCTACTAATACGTTTTATAGAAGTTTTTTGTTCAATTTAAACCTTTTCATTTTAATTACCACTTAGTTATTCTATTTAATTTTTAACTAGGGTAAAAAATATTTCCATATTAAAATGGTTATTTATTTACTTATTTGATGTCAATTAGACCATAAATAAATACAGTATAACAATTTATACCATATAATAATTATTATATATTTTTAAAAAATGTTTTATTATTTGTAAATAATTTTATAATACATTATTTGGATAAAAATCAAGACTGTCAATTTTGAAACCATTTAATTCATTGTTTTTTAAAAATATTTAAATAACATGATAACATTGAACCAAATATTGTATTATATTACTATGTGATAAAGGTAATCTATAAATTTCATTGGACAAATATATTATCTAAAATTATATTTATTTTAATATTTTTATAATATTTATTTAATATATTCATTAATAAAATAATTACAACATCAATTTGGAGTAATTATTAAATACATGTATATTATGAATAAAAATTAAAAATAAAATACTATGATGAAGATAAGTATACTATATTTTAGAATAATACTTTTATATCAATATATATTTGATAAAATGAAACATTAAAATGGTATACTAATTAAAACATTTGTTTGAAAAGTTTATCATCATGTTAAATAAAATAATATAAGTTTCATTTTCTCTTATATGAGGCACAAAATTTACAACAACACGAATATTGGATAGTTATGATCGATATATACTCAAAGAATATTATTATCTGATGTTTTATTTGTTTTTAATGGTCATTATAATTCTAATAAAAATATGTTTATTGATTTTCCATCATTTAAAGAATTTAGGCATCATCAAAATATAAACATTTAAGGTAAATATTTATTTTATAAAAATTACAAATACATAAAAATGATAATGAAAACATTTTTTATTTAAAATTAGTGTTTGTAATTTAATTTATCTTTTCTATAACATTATATTAAAAATGATATAATTATTAAAATTTCAGTAAGACGTATTAACACTTCTTTAAATAAAATAAATTAAGTGTCCTAATATCACCCAAGTGGATTCTAAAGGAAACCATTTGATCCAAATTATGGTTTTGGTCGAATCACACTCATACAATGATAATTTGAGTTGTGTGGGGATAATTTTATAATATTATATTTACCCTTAATTATCGGATTTACCATTTTACCATATTAATAAAATTTACCAAAGTTACTATCCATAAACCAAAAAATCAAATAATCCTATTAAAATAAATTATTCCAAAATATTAAGAATATTGAACCCACTTTTCAAAACGGAAAACATAAATGTTTCAAATATTTATTTAAAATTAATCACATTTTTGAAATGAGAAAACGTGTTTTAAAAGTTAAAACATCGAAAAATACTGAAATGTTATTACATATAAATTCAACATAAAATTAATGATAATGAGAATTGTTATATTAATTTATAAAATAATATTATAATTATAATTTAAAACTATTAAATAATATAATATATCTATACAAATTATTTTTATGTAAAAAAACTGTTTTCAATTAAAATTTAGTGTATTTTAACTACTCCTCAAAACTTGAAAGTTATTAGACAAAAATAAAAAATTAATCTAAACTACATTTTTAAATCCCACTTATAAAGAAGAAGTTTATTTGGTGAAATTTAATATATCAAAGTGTAAGAAATTAGACATATAATGGGTTCCACATCCACAGGCGGAAAAAAACATTTTATCGAAAAATAAATCAGTTATCCAAAAAACTGAATTTGTTCTTATATTATATATTGAAAACCTATAAGATGAATTTTAACATTAGATAGAATATATTAAATTTATATTACATTAATTAAATCCATGACTAGTTATTTTATAATTTTATAAACTCAATAATCATCATTTAAAATGTTTTTCAGAATTTCTTTTTGTTTTATTTAAAAAAAGTTTTATTTTCTTTTATAATTAATTTCCCACCAAAGTGTAAAGAAAATTTTCATAATTTAGTTAATACCATTCATATTACAAATTATAATAGCTTGGTTAAAAGCAGAAATAGTAATTTTTAATTGTTCTCTTAAACTCAGACTTCTGTGAAATGAATTCTTTAAAAAATTATATGAAATTATGTGTAACACAAGGCAAGCATAGTGTTGCATATATGGAAATAGAAGTCTAGGTTTAATTAGTGAAATATTATCACAATGACTCATACAACAAAATATGTCAATGAAATTGAAAAAATAAAATAATTAAAAATTAAAAAATCTATCTAATAAAAATCTCGAGGTGTTACAGATTTCTAAATTTTATTTATTACATTTGTGTTTTTTACTAAAATTAATGTCAATTTTAAATAAAAACAAACACTTGGATACATGTCATTCACACCATGTCTACTATTGATGTTTTATAATTACAAAATTTTTAAAATGACATATTGATAATTTTTCTACAGTATCAAAACAATAAAAATTCATTTTATCGGTTCTAAGTATGTCATTTCTCGTTTTCACTAAAATTAATGTTAGCTTTAAATAAAGGATACATTTAGAGTCATAACAGTCACATTGTGAATTGTATTGAGGTCATGTTAATTCTTACATATCACTAATTACAAATGCATCATTTTTATTTAGTATCAAAACAATATGATTGTGTTTTATGTTCTTTGAGTATGTAACATTTTATTTTCACTAAAATGTCATTTTGAACTATAAACACATACTTTGAGCTATACCAGTGACATGATTTTCTAGTATTATTTCATATAGATTCTGATACATCAAAAATTAATAATGAATCATTTTACTAAATTATTGAAAAAATATGAGTCCCTTTTTTATGTTTTTAGTGAGTGATAAACTTCTTGCAGTAAAATGTTAATTTTAAACTGATAATGAACTATTTCGGTTATATCCCGAACACCATTCATTATATTGTGGTTCATATTATTTCTATATTTAACAATGACATATGGATCATCTTCTTGTAGTATAATACCGACATGAATGTGTTTTATCAATTTTGAGTATGCCACTTGTCCTTTTTACTAAAATCTATTTCAATTTTATATAATAGGTCACACTTGGAGTCATATTGGGAAAACTGTTCCTTAGATTGAGATGGAGATAATTACTATAAATCAAAAATTACATGTGAATCATTTTCATACTGTATCAATCAACATAATTATTTTTCTAAATTTTAAGTATCTCACATTTTTTTTTACTAAAATGAATTTCAATTTTAAATCAAAATACATAATTAGAGCCATACTAGAAACACCAAACATTGGATTGAGGTGAGGCTAAATATGACACATTATAAATGACACATGGAATATTTTTATTAAGAATAAGAAAATCAAAATGTATTTACCCAATTTAGAATATGTCACTCCCCTTTGTTACTAAAATTAACGTCAATTAAAAATAAAAAGACACACTTGGTGTCATATCGGTCACGCCGTACATCAGATTAAGGTGAGGATAATTACTACATGTAAAAAATGACTTATTGATCATTTTATAAAAGTATTAAAACAACACAAATATATTTTCTTTATTTTGAGTATGTCAATTTTTTTACTAATTTTAATTTTAATTTTAAAAAAAATTACACACTTGGAGACATAATAGTCACACAGTGTGTCCTATGTAGGGGTGTAGGATTACTACATGTTGAAAATGACATATGGATCATTTGAAAAATACATAAAAATAATCTGTATTCGTTTTCTTAGTATATAGAACATAAATTTTTTTCCATACTAAAATTGTTATCAATTTTAAATAAAAAGACATGTTTGGAGTCATACCAGTCTCACAATGCATTAGATTGAGGTAAAAATGTTTCATACACATCTAAAATTTCATATGGATCATTTCTATGATGTATCAAAAGAATATAAATGCGTTTGTTAGGTTTTGGAGTTACATTTGTTGTACTAAAATGTCATTTTAAACTAGAAACATAGATATTTAGTCATACTGGTCACATCGTGTTTTATTTTTACATAATACTAATTCAAATATGTCATAGATGACACATAAATACTCATTCTAATTTATAAATACAATATCAGCATGTTTTCTCCATTTTTAGTAACAAATACATATTTTATCTAAAATATTAATTTTTAATTAATAATGAACACTTATAGTTATAATGGTTTTATTATGATTCAGACTGAAGTGTTGAATATTCGTACACATCAACAATTACCTACGGATCATTATTATAAATTATAACAATTTTTTGAATTTTTTCCTTATTTTCATTTTGAAACATGTATTTTTTACTAAATATAATTTCAATTTTAAATAAAATGACACAGTTGGATTCATACAAGATACACTATGCATCTGTATGAGATTAAACTATTTCTTACACATCACAATGACTTTGGATAATTTATTATAAAGAATAAAAACAATATGAATGTTTTTTATTGGTTTTGAGTATTTCCATATTCATTTTAACTATAATTAATTCCAATATTAAATAGAAATAAAAAATTGGAGTCATATAGGTCACATATTCTGTCCTGTTCAGATGTGGTTGATTCCTATATGTACCAAATGTCTTATGGATCATTTTTAGAAATGTATAAAAATGATCCAAATGTCATTATTTTTAATTGAAAATGCCACATTTCTTTTTCATTAAACTTTTCTATTTTAAATAAAAAGATACACATGAAGTCATATGAGTCACACCTTGCGTCATGTTGAGTTGAGGATGATTCCAACACATCAAAAATGAATTTAAGACTGTTTTTCTATTGTATAAAAAACAATATCAATGATTTTTCTAGTATTTTAGTATGTTGATTTTTCTTTAATAAAATGTCATTTCAAACCAGAAACGCACACTTTGAGGATTTATAATAACTATTAATTCCAATATTTATCCCTTGTTATTATAAAAACTATTACATCTATAGTGTTCCCCATAACTATTACTTGATGTTTTCATGAATAACAATTACATACAATATTGAATCTTTGTAAATAATGTTCCATATTTATTCTTTTAACCCTCAAAGTGATGTTTCTGATCGATGGTGTCTTCTAGACTATATATATCCTTCATTTTACCCACTATTATCTGACTACACGGAGAATACATCGAGGTCATAAATATTGTAAACATTACTAGAAATAAATCATTTAATTGGATTGGAAATAACATTTTTTTGGTGATGGATACTAAAATCATATGATATTTATTCACATAGTATAGAGACATTTAGAAGTGTCTACATTCACTGTTAAGGTCACATTTCTATGGTCTTGTTTTTTAGTGATAAATGTGCCAAACATCTAAATATTGTCAACCTAGATGTCCAAATAGAAGGATATAAATGTTAAGGATTATGCACTAAGGAAAAATAATAGATAGTTGTTTCTAATGGGTTTTGAGGACGATAAATATAAAACATTCATAAGTTGTTTCACAAACGATGAAACAATTAAATAGTGGAAAAATAATAAAATGACCATCCTATAGATAAGAAAGAATACAGAACCATGTGGGGATATATAATTTAATTATGAAACATAAATAAGTTGTATTTGTCTCACAATAGAGGAAAATCGATAGAAATGAATTTTAATAATTATACTTCATATATTAAGATGTAATTTTTCACAATTGGTATTGTGTGGAGAACAAGTAAGAAGCCTTATATGTTAATTGAATGAAATGGATTGCTTAGATTAAAAAAATACATTCTTCTACTTGAGTATTGTTTGGAATAACCAGGTCTTATAATCATAATTATTATATTTGATAATTTATGAGAGTGATTATTATGGGTGATATATGATCCATAGTGTGAATTGAATGAAATAAGATGATTGTATTGATTATGGCTAATTAATTTCTGAAAACACAAACTCATCAAGTTGTTTGAATGAACTATTTTTGATTTTAAGTGATATAAATATAAATTTTGGGGCCAATTAGTGATATCAAGACATAATCCATGCAGTATTAAACTAATATTAAAGACAATAAAATTTGAAGGAGAATAAGATAAATCTATCGAGGAACTCAAAATTTATTCTAGTTTGATGTGACAATGTGGTCTCAATTGGTGGGTTTTAAGGATCAATAATGTTTCTAAAAAATAAATCTATTATGATGAATATTATATAATATATATTTTATTATAGGAAAATTGACATAATGGAAATTTTTATATATATTCAAAGTTTATCTAACATTATCTTTAAAATTTGACTTACCATGTAGTATATTAATGATCAAGGACATCTAATGGTGTAATGGGTTTATAAAAATGGTATCAATTAGTCTGATATATGGAATAAATCACATACATTGTTTTTTATGTCTTATTCACCATCATTATTGTATAACTATGATTGATATCATACATAGTTTCATTTTGAAGAAAGACAATTTCTCATGTTTTATGATCGTGTAGTAGTATAACATCCCATTACATTTTTATCAAGTATTTTTTAACCATTGTTTTGATTTTCCTTTTGAATTAGTTGAGTAAGGACAAGAAGGAATTGATACAATACCAGTCCTATTCAATTTAGGTATGTGTTTTAATTTTCATCATATAACCTATAGTGTTTTTAGTATGCTAGGTATTTCCACACCATGTAATGGGGTTATAAAACATGTAATCACCACAAGGAAGATCATGTAAAATTGGTATATAGAATTCAAGGTTACAAACTGTGATTAGATTACAAAGCATGAAAATATTAAACATTTTAATTTTCTTAAATATATAAGTGTTTTTCTTCATATATGGGACTAAAAGATTTTATGACATTTAATGGTGTTACACACCATGTAAAATCATGAATACTGGTATGAATAAAGAGGACCAGTTGAAATTATAATTTCCCTATTCTAGGAATCCTTTCTGTAAACCTAGAGGATATTTCTTGGAAATTTTGGAGTTTTATTCTTTATTTGGATCATCCTCTCATTGATATATTATTGTGTTTGTTGAAGTGAATCTCTCTGGGCAATAGGTCTTCCCATCTCTTCCTTATCTATCCCTTTCATCCTTGAATTTTGAGATATCTGTTTAGGGATTATATATCTAAAATACTTATTATGGAATCTATATTCTAGGATGTGTTCTTTAATCTTCCATTCCATCATTTCTCATTAACAAGTGCTTTTGTGGGTGTTGTGATTCTATGAAAAATAAAGTTAGTTATATTTATTATTTGAAAATTGATTAAACATTGAATTGCTTATTGTTTGAAATTTCTTTCATTTGATTTATGAAAACCTCAATTTGATGAGAATTTGGATTGAAATTGAAATGTTATTGATTTTGGATAAATCCTCCAATTACAATTGAAATGGATATTGTTTGTGAATTTTTAAATTTATTGAAATTGTGAACTGATTGGAAAATTTAATTTATAGAAATGGATTAAATTAAATTTTTAAAAACTGATGATTAGTTTTATTCGAAAACAGAATAAATTGATAAAAAAATGATTTGATTTTGAATGTGAGTTGTCTTTTTGAATAAGAAAATTGGGAAATTTAATTGTGAAGGATTATTGATGTGAAATGAAATTATTTTAATCTTTTCTATTGATTTATTGAACACATTTTATCATGGGTAGTTAGTGGGTTATAGGGTAAAATAACACTGGGATGGTAAATCTATAGTAATGTATTGCTGATGAGAATATTAAAAGTATCATAGTTTGTAAGGTCTTATCCCTCGTGATATTTGGATGAGTCCTTTTTATTGTGATCCTGAGGACGGTGTGTATACATATTATCCATGATCACTGATATGAGTTTTGTGATGATTCCATAACTAGAAGTATCATACCGTAGGGTGTATTACCATGTTGCTTATTGTGACTTCTTGATTGTACATGCCTATTGTTATGAAACTACATTACTCATTCTTAGTGATTTATATAAACTCTTTTTTTAATATTTTTATTTATTCTATGTTTTAATTGTATTCCATAATTTTGAAATAAAATGTTTTTTTATTTTTAATATGAAATTGTGTCTCTATACATTGTGTTATTGATATTTAAACCACATTTTTGTTAATTATTATGAAATATTATTATAGAACACTTTGTGAGGAAGTAGTAAAATTTTTATCTCAGACACTACATTTAACATCAGGCGATCGTATATTTTTTTTGCTAGGTAAAATTAAAGGAATAGAACCCCTTGGTGGAGGTGGTTGGTTTTGTTCCCTTAAGGATTACAGTGACATGTCCGTTGGAATGTTGATCTTGTATTTTTAAACTTTGAGTACATTTATGATGTAATATTTAGGATTTTATATACCTTTTTGGTTTCTAGTGCTATATCCTTGAGAATTTTTGATCATAAAGATATCTATCATTGTCATGCAATATTATTTTTAGAATTCATTTTCTCTATTATCTTGTATGAGGCTAAGTGCCAGTCACCAACCCATGGGGATTGGGAACTCTCTTCAATCTATGTCTGTGTCAACTCATTTACCATGATAACATGGTAATAGAGATAATACATTAGATAAAGTAATTTATTTATATGGATAAAACTAAATTTATTTTCATAACCACTTAAAACTATATCAAGTTAAAAATTGTTTTACATGGAGGATTTATTAATGAATCACTACCAAGAGTTATTTTAACTCACTAATTTTCATTAATAAAATATATATATGGCTGAATGTATTTCATATCATTGGGAATGTTTTTTTATCTTTTTTTTTGTGTGTGATGTTTGTTTTTAACTAACTTGTATAATATAGACTCAAAACATATTGTTTGACTCATACTAAGCACACTGTGTATCATATTACTATGCGTATAATTGAGAAAATTTTGTGCTCTTTTCATTCAACTATCTACGCCAATCAAAATAATAGAGAAACGTTCAAATTGGATGGAAGAGGAAGCCTCATGATTCCATAAATTTCTTATCGAAGAAGAATATTTTCTATCTTTTCTAGTTTTTTAAGCAATAATAATGGGGAATTTTGCAGCATGCTTCTAAATTTACAATACACTCTAGCACCCTAAAAAACACCAAAAATAGGAACAAATTTACATTTTAAAAGAAATAAAATTTAAATATCATCTACAATTAAAAAACCGAATATTATAGACATTTAAAACAATGGTTTATAAAATTAAATTATTAAATTCAAATTATCATTGACATTCAAATAACATCAAGGTAACTATGTTTTTGGCTCCTAAGCCCCACTCATATGTTATTGACAAACAAACCACCCCATCTCTTACAAATTAATGAAACTATATAAGAAAAAAAATATTATGTTACTAATACTAAAAATAGATAAATAAAATATAATGTTTTAATTTTAAAAAAAATCCTTGAGTAATACCATGAAAAAATTCATGAGATTGAGTTGCAGTTGATTCTTACACATCACCCCATTTCTTATTCATCTGTAAGAATTATCTATATGAAAATAATATAACTAAATATTAGATAAAATGATATGAAAATTAATGAAGTTATAATTTATAAAATGATGTGAAAATAATATCATCTCATTTGTTCCGTTTTGGGTGATGTCATTCATGTTTTAAACTAAAATGACACTTATTTATTGAAATCACAAACTTCAAGTCATATCAACCACATTCTAGGTTTGATTTATGTGTGTTATATTTATATATGTCACAAATTATTGAAGGGCAATTTTCTTAATGTATTAAAATATTATAAATTTTTTTGATCAATTAAAACAAAGTCACTTTTTTTACCAAATTTTTAATTTTAAACTAGAAAACACACATTCATTAATATCAGTCTCTTTGTTTCTTGGTATGAAATGATATTGATTCTTAAACATCACAAATGAATTAAGAATCATTATCCTCTATTATCAACACATTCCGATTATGTTTTCTTGATATTCAGTGAGTGACAGTTTTTGAACTAAAATATTAACTTTAAACTAATAATAGAAAATTTGAGTCATACTGGGTACATTGTGTATTGAATTGAGTTTTGGATGATTCCTACATGTTAAGAATTAGTTACGGATAATTTTAATCCAATATAAAAAAATATGAATGTGATTTCTAAATTTTGAGTATGTAAATTATCTTTTTTACAATAATTAATGTGAATTGAAAGAAAATACACACATAGAGTGATAACTAGAATACCATGAATCAGATTGAGATGTGGATGATTTCTACATGTCTAAAATTAATTATAGATCTTTTTCCTAAATTATCAAAATAATCTAAATGTGTTTTCTTATTTGTTAGTATGTCACTTTTCTTTTTCAGTAAAATGTCATTTTCAACATTAAGAGTGCTCTTTGAGTCATACCAATCACATCATGTGTCTATTTAATGTTCTCTGGATTTAAACAAGTCAAAAATGAAATTGGAATCATTTTATAAAATTATTAAGATAATATGAACTCTTTTTCTTGGATTTAAATGAGTGACATGTTTTTTGAAAAAAAATGGGAATTTAAAACTAATAACATACAATTTGAGTTATATCAAGAACACTATGCATCAGATTGAAGTATGGATGATTCTGACATTTCAATAATGACTTATGGATCATTTATCAAAAGTATCAAAATAATATTAATGTGTTTTATATGTTTCGAGTCTGGCACATTTTTTTTTAATAAAATTATCATCAATTTTAAATAAGAAGACACACTTGGAGTCATACCAGCCACACCATGCACTAGATTAATGAGATACTGAATCTTACACATAAAAATTGACATATAGACCATTTTCTTAAATTATTAAAACAATATGAATTTTTTATTGGTTTTGAGTCTGTTACTTGTGTTTTTCACTAAAATTAATATTAATTTAAAATAAAAAATCCAAAAAATGAAGACATATTAGTCACACCTTGTGTCTTATTAAGATGTGAATCTTTCATACATATTTAAAATTACTATGGATTCTTTTCCTAATGTATAAAAAAATAGAAAAGTGGTTTCTTGGTTTTGAGTATGTCACTTTTCTTTTTTAACTAAAATTAATGAATATTTTAAATAATGACACACTTTGAATAATTTCAGTCACACCATGTGTCATATTGATGTGTGGTTGATTCATATATATCAATAATGAGTAATGTATTGTTTTAATATAGTTCCAAAATAATATTATTTTTATGGTTATTGAGTATGCAACAAGTCTTTTTTACAAAAAATGTAATTTCAAACTAGAAAGACACATTTTTAGTCATATCAGGGATAATGTGTGACTGTATGATGTGAGAATAATTTATATATGTCACAAATTAATTATGAATTATTTTCCTAAATTATCAGGATGATTAGAGTGAATTTTCCTATTTTTAGGGAATGAAACACTTTTGAACTAAAATGTTAATTTTTACACAAAATGATCACATTGAGTAATAATGGGCACACTGTTGATTGGATTAAGGTGATGTTGGTTCCTACACATCACAAATGACATCTGGGTCATTTTCTTAGTGTATCAAAACAATATTAATGCGTTTTATCAATTTTGAGTAGTTCACCTTTTTTTAGTAAAATTAATTTAAATTTTAAAAAAAATAAACACTTAGGGTCTTTCTAGGAACACTTTTCATTCTATTGAGGTGAGGATGAATCATAAAATAGAATTATAGATCTTTTATCAAAGGTATCAAAAAAATATGATTTTTTTCCTTATTTTGAATATGTCACTTTTAGTTTTTACTATAAATAATGTAAAATTTAAAACAAATACACATATGGGGTCATACCAGTCACACCATGCATCCAATTGAGGATTTTTATTTCTAAACATAATAAAATACTTACAAATCATTTTTATAAATTATAAAAACAATCGAAATGTGTTTTTTTAGTTTTGATTATGTAACATGTCTTTTTTACTAAAATTAATGTTAATTTTAAATAGAAATACACAATTTGAGTCATACCAGTCACACTGTGCATCATATTGAGATTATTCTGGTTCTTAAACATCAAAAACAACTTATATATAATTTCCCTAAATTATTGAAATAAAAACACTCACTTGGAGACATATCTTTCAAACCATGTTTCATATTTCGGTGTGGTAAACTCATTAAATTTGAAAATGACTTATGGATATTTATTAAAAAGTATAAAAACAACTCGATTGTTTTTTCAGGATTTTTAGTATGTCACTTGTATTTTTTAATAAAAATAATTTCAATTTTAATAAATTAGATAGATGTGGAGTCATACTAGTCTCACCATGCATCATATTGAGGTGTAGTTGATTCATTCATGTCAAAGGTGACATAGAAATAGTTTATCATATGTATCAAAAAAATATGAATGAATTTTCTAGGTTTTGATAATGTGACATGACTTTTTTTACTAAAATATCATTTTAAATAGGAAACACACACCTTGATTTATATCGGTAACATCATATGTATTTTTTAGGTGATACAGATTACTATAAGTTACAAATGACTTATGAATAATTTTCCTAAATTATCAAGACAGTTTGACCGATGTTTCTATGTTTAAAGTGACTGAGACACATTTTGGACTAAAATGTTAATTTTTAACTAATAATAATCACTTTGAGTTATACCAGGTACATTTTGAATCAAATTAGGGTGAGGATGATTTCTATTGGTAAAAAATGTGTTATGGATCATTTTCTAAAACAATATACAAAATTTGAATGTGTTTTCATTGATTTTATTAGGTCACATGTCTTTTTACTAAAATTAACATCAATTTTAAGTAAAAAAATGAACACTTAGTGTTATACTGGGCACATCATGCATTAGATTTAGGTGTAGATGATTCTTATACGTCATAAATTAGATACTGATCATTTTTCAAAAAAATCAAAACAATATGATTTTTTACTCAAATTTAAGTATTTAACCATTCTTTTTCTATAATTAATGTCAATTTCAAATAAAAATACACACTTAATGTCATAAGATTCACACCATGAATATAATTTATGATTAGATGGTTCCTACACATATTAAATGAATTATGGTTCAACTTTTAGAATTATTAAAAAAATTGAATGTGCTTTAATGGATTTTAGTAAGTCACTTTCCTTTTTAAATAAAATTAATGTTAATTTTAAAATAACAAATGCACACGTTGGGTCCTTCTTGTCACATCATGAATCTGATTGTGGTTCGATTAATTCCAACAAATAAAAAATGAAATATGGATCATTTCCCTGATGCATTAAAAAAATTATTTTTATGGGTTTTGAGTATGTCAACTTACTTGTTTTACTAAAATTCCAGTTTAAACAGGAAGCATTAACTTTTAGTGTTTAGAATGACTATTTATTCTCCAATTGATCCCTTGTGATTAGAATTACATTCCCAACCATATTATTCCCATCATATTTTTTGTGAATATATCATGAATAACTATTACTTAAAATTTTGAGCCCTTGTGATTTTTGTTTCATATTTTTTATTTTAACCCTCATAGTGAAGTGTTCTATTGATGGGGTATTCATGTCTATATATTTACTTCACTTTACTCACTATTATATGACTTATAGGGGATTAAATTTAATACTTAACTGGTGTAAAATTTATAAGAATAAAAACATTCATTTAGATATAATATAAGGTGAAATTTATTGGGAAGGATCCCAAAAATGATAAGAGATTTATTCTCAAACTACCGATCCTTTTAAAAGTGTCTACCTTCACTGTCAAGGTCACATATTTATGGTCTCATTTATTCTGATGCTGATAAATGATCCAAACATCAAAAATTTATCAACCGATCTTTTCATATGTAATGATGGATATGTGAATAATTATGAACTAAAGGAAAATAAGACTTAGGTGTTTTCAATGGATACCAAGGTCAATAAACTCCAAAAATTCCTATGTGGTTTCGAATAAAATTCCATACGGAAAGAGGGGAAATTGATATATTCGAAATAAATTAGTTATGAATTAATAATGAAGTATTTAGTGATATATAATTAAATTAATATGAATACATAACTCAGAATAGTCTAACATAATAGGTAAATCCTAAGAAAATGAAGTTTTATAATTCTCATTCAAATATTCCATTGTAATTTTTAATGAGTTGTGTTTTAAAGAGATCAAGTAAGAATCCTTGGAAGTGGATTTAATATAAATGGTAGGATTACAAAGACAAAAAACATTCCTCTACTTTAGGATGATCACATTAAAATAATTAGTATAATTTATTTATTTTGGTTGGGATTATTGAGTGGTGATATGATCCATGGTGTGTATGAACTGAAATAATATGAAAGTATTTGATAGGGATAATTACATTATGAAAATATAAATGTATAAAGTGGTTTAAAATCAGTATTTTTGTTTTCATGTGATATCATCCAAAATTTTCTTGCCAACAATTTATCATAGGCGATAATCCATGTGGGATTAAACTACTATTAATTTGAAGAAAAAATAATGGAGAAGTAGAAAATATTATAGATGAAAAAATTATTTATTTTTGTTTCATGTAATAATGTTATATCAACTGGTGTTTATTAAGGATCATTAATGCTTCAAAAAAATATCCAATGATGATGATTATATAAATCATGTTTTTTTAGAATTAAATTGACATAAAGGGTGTTTTTAATGATGATTAAATGTATATATATCCTTGTATAGAAAGTCAGAAGTATCGGGAAATGTAATAATGATCATAGATATCTAGTGGTGTCATGAGTTTATAAAAAAGTGGTATCTATTATATTCATATATTATATGAATCAATTTTTTTATTTCATATTATCCATCTTTATTGTTTAAGTGTTACAGGGACCATACTTACTATGATGATCAAGAAAGACAGTTTTTTAGGTTTCATGATCTTATGGTAGTTATTGAGTTATATTGACAACACTGAATTTATTATCTTAAATACTTAATATAATATTGAGTTCAAAATTAGTGGACTTAGAGGATTACGTAATGAATCACAACTATCTTTTATTTTTACTCAATAAATTTATTTGAAAATATATAGATATAGGAGAATGTAGTTTAGATAACGAGGAATTGTTTGCTCAGATTTGACTATGTGATGTTTTTTTTAACTAAAATGTAAATTATAAACTAAAAAAATACAGATGGAGTCATACTGATCACTCTATGTATCAAATTATTGTATGGATGATTGACTGTAATAGTTTTACTTTTCATTGAATTATATAAAAAAAGATAGAAAAAAAAGAAATGATTCATTTAGATGGATGTGGAAACCCTATGTTTCTTGAAAATCCTCATCCATAAGAAACATGTTCACTCTTTTTGGGATTTCCTTAGACAATTGAAGGTAAATATAATTTACAAAAAATTTATTAAAAAATAAATAATTATTATATATAAATGATAAAGTAAATAAATTTAAATTATTAGATAAATTGGTGAAAAATTTAACTAAATAAGTAGTAAGAATTCAACTTCTCAGGATGTATGAATGAATTCTTGATGTATTTCCCGATTTCCATTATCTTTATTGCCACCTTCATGTCTAGTATCTCATGGGCATGAGTAACTTTGAACAAACCACATGAAATAGAGAATAATGATACACTACATTAATAAAATGCCAATTTTAAATTGAAACGATGCAATTTGAATCATACTTGGTATACATAGTATCAGTTTTATGTATGGTTGATTCCACTATGACCTTTTATCCAATAGTGTGTCCAAAATTCCTTGTTTTCTAACAATAATGGTGTTTGATAACTCAAAATTTTGAATTCTTAGAGAATAAAAAAATTGTATCATCATGGGTGAATAAACCATTATGATTACATGGTTACTACACAAGAGGAAATCATCATTATTGATGAATTCATTTCTACATGATAATTTTGAAAATATAGAAAATAATTATTAGATAAATATGATGAGGAAATTAACTACAAAAATTAGATAAATGATGAGAAAATCTACTAAAGAGAAATTGTTTCTAGTTGTATATCATTATATGATAATATAATTATTATTTGTCTTATGAAACTAAAATATAAGGAATTTATTCAATCCTATATGTCTCTAAAAGAAAATACGTTATAATATGAAATTAAACACACTTAAGTGGTCCTTACCACATTACCTCAAACAATATGAAATACCAACCAACATAGATGATGATTACCAACATGATATTTTATTATTGAAGTATTTAAACTACAAATGTCTTTATAAAGGATTGTTTTTGGACACAACATAGTATAGAGTACAATATTTGTTTTCCTTCATTATAGCAGAAAATTATAGGATTCCATTGTCAAAGATAATTGGCATTCCCAGTACCATTATTTTATACAATGATTCCAAACTATAACATTTCCATTTCAACCACTGTGTATACATATGATATATTTTAGAAGTTAAATCCCAACAACAAGATATAATTAACCACATTACAATAATATAAATTCTTATATTACACAAAATTCTAAAAAAAATAACCTTTATGGTTGGTGTAAAACTCATATATAATCATTTTATGTCATACCTACCATACAAAAAATAGCATAACATAGTATATATTCTTTAATTTTACTGAATATTAGTGTATCCCTTTATTAATTCCTTCAAAACATTAACCATTAGTGTAATCCTATTATTGTTCATTGATTGAACAAAATGATATATTTACATTTTAATTTTTATGAAACATAATAAAATTTATCTTTCACTTTAACTATCATATAGAGTAAAAACTCTTTGATAAACCATTTTCCTTTGATAGAAAACATTAGTGTGTCCCACTATGTATTTTTAGAATAAACTGAATACTATTATAAAATTTCCACCCTTTTTATTTTATTAAACATCAGTATATCCCTGTATATCATCTAAATGACATTAAAATCAAGAACATCCATTAAGATATCCTATATTGTTCTATAGATTTATATATACTTTTCAATATTCCTGGTGATGATAAACTCTGACATAACATCATCACTATTTTTTCATCAATATGGTAATATCCCTACTCTCATGTATTATTTATTGAGAATAATGATTTGTTTTATTATTAATGAGCTTGTGAACATTTCTCATTTTATATAATAAATAAGCTCATTCATATTAGGGGTGATCCAGCAGAAACATTTTTTATTTTGGAGTTAATGAAAAGGTATCTATATGTGTAATAAAGATAGGTTAAACACCTCTAGTAATTTAATTATTATGATATTATATATGATGGAATGATGGAATGATTAAATTTCACATCATGTGGATTCAAAATAATCAAATATAGTCAATCTATTTCACTATTATGAATATTATTTGGTACTATTATGGATTTAACAATCATTTTTTTAGCCTATATAAGAGTGTGATCCTAGAATTTAATACAATTTTTGTGATGGTACAAAATTACAAATTTTCATTTTAAAAAAATAGATTATTTAAACTATGATCTCCTCCATATAAAGTATAATAATATAAGAGGTGAATACAATATTAATAATATCTTAAAAAGATAATAAATAATAATTTGGTGATTTATACATATCCTTTTACTAGAATTTCACACTAAAATCATAATTTTTTAATAACACCTCTTAAATAAATATTATCACAATTGTAATTATTATTTTCCATTCTTATATAAACAATATCATTATAATAATCTCATTCCATATGATAGAGATCAAAAAAATTATATATAACCTAGAAAACATCACCATAAATATTTTGTAAATGTTTAGTAAAACAATAGGACATCATGATCTCAATAGTCATCATTATTGAAAAATAGTAAAATATTCCAACCATACATCAATTAAATTATCTGAAACTTTATAATGAGATACTAGAGGATAAACAGAATCCAACTAATTTTTCAAAATTCATAAATGTGTCTCTATAAACCATATTGTTTATGAACATATAATGAAATAAAAACATAAAATTACTATGCCACCAAATATTCATTCCCACTAATTATATCATTATTTATTTATACATTAATATAATATCATCAATTTATATAATATAATGGAAATGGTCTCTCAAGGTTTCACCCCAATAAATCCCTCCTACAGATTACATGGATTCTTTATTCCTTAATCGAATAGTGGATATCCTTATTTAATATACATCATGTACACACACACTACCTTAAATTGGAAGGACCTCCTAGATATTATATCAAAATATAATATATGATTGAATAACCTAAATAAATCCACCACCCAACAACGTGAAACCACTATATTGTTATTTTCTTCCATCATTTACCACCATTAGTGATAAAAACCTATAAATGGAATTAGTATAATTGTATTATAAAAAAGATACATAAATTAGGTAAAATAAGTAGATAAAATGAACAGAAAAAATAATGAGTAAGAATAAACCTCTTCAAGATTCCTATACAAATTATAATACCATGTATTCTGGACATTCATAAATAAAAAATGATTTACACCATTATAACTCTCCTTGAAAATAGTTAAAAAATAATATATATTTTTAATAATAAAAATTATTCACACCCCAAATATATTAATAAGGTCGTAGCCAATACTAGATCAAAATCATTGAAGGTATCTCCTATATTTTTTGTCAGCAAACATTTTTACACTATATACACTTCTTAGTCATATATATAGAAATTTATATATTATATAGAGTAAGAATTCATTCAATATTATTTTTAGTACTGGGAAAATATAGACAAAAAACATTTAATAAATATTTTAAATGAAATTCTAAATATCATTCGAAATTACCTACTTGAGATGCTATTATTTTCAGGGGTTATGATCTATCCCATAAATTTAAAAAAAAATATCTACAGTTATAGACATTATCATTCTTTGAGAACTACAAAATAATTGAAAAAAATAAGTATATTTTTTTCATATATGTTTTAATAGTTAAATATTTCAATATATAAATTAATATATTTCTATTTGAACTAATCCAAAGTATTTTGACGTTTAGTCACCAAAATTAGGCCATGATTTGGCCTATATTTATTAAGATCACTATAATTATAAAATTCTTCTTAAAATAATGACTCAAACATATAATTCAATATTTAACTATAAATTGTTTATTATAGTTTATTAAAAATTTACAATACACATCATGTGTGGTCAGTTAGTTGTATATCCATTCATTGGATTTATGAATCCAAATCACACTTCAAAAGAGTGTCCAATTATATAGTATTAATATAAATGCATACATAAAATATGAATAGTAAATTAATTTAATGAACATTAAATATAATTTTTTTTAAAGACGTATTATTAAAATGTATCTTATGTATGTATTCACGAATGAGATTCTTATCCATTCATGCTTGAGATACTCATTTATTCTTTTGATACCAACTACCTAAATAATGAATGTTACATGTATTTATTATTCCAATGGAATATATAAAATATTTATATCATTAAATGTGTCTTTATGAAGTTGTTATGATAGTAAATTTTTTTGTGGAATGGGTAGGAAGAAGGTATTTCTAGAAGCTCCTTTCGATTTATTTTCCAATTAATTAGATTGGGTTGAATTAACCTTCTTTTTCCCCATCTCATATAATATATGTAAAATTATACCTCACATAAAACCTTCTTTAATCAACTAATAAAGGTTTTTATTATGAAAAAATTTGTTAAATAAATACCTCATGTGTCATTATAAGAATAGACAACCACACTATGAATGTTCTAAAAGATTCATTGACTATTGTAATGTCCAGATCGTCATGTGAATCATTAAAATCAATAGTTTTATCCTTAGATTCCTCAATCCCCAATATCATTTTATCATTCAGGATTAATTGGTTATGTATATTGTCTCATGGGATATTATACGTTGTTCTACTCACAACAAGGTGGTGTGTGGGTGTTGACACATATAAATCACAGACAACGTTACCCTGCATCATTTTAGTAATAAAATATAATCCTATAAAGGATTATTCACATTTAGGAGAAAGAGTAATGAAAAAAATTTGATTACATTGGGTAAGGTTTATAGTTGATGAGAATGAAAAGTATTAATGATAGAGGGGTCATTTGGTTCTTCTTGTTTTGATTTCTATTCCACCACTAATTAACTTTGATCCTTTCCCACATAATGGTCTACCAAACTAGACCAGAAAATAATATATTATAAATCATCTATTTAGACATGAAATTGTATCATCATTTTATATATATCCTCTTCTAATTTTTTATTCTCAAAATATGTTCCAGTATACAATAAAAAACATATTCCTCTAACGCGGCCATAATGTTTCGTCCATATCAAAGCTACTAAAATAAATTTTTCTTTTGGCATGGTCACAAGTATTCATAATTATAAATTTTATAAAAATATTTAAAGATAAACTGATATTTTTTGTTAATACAATTATAAATTATATTTATTTTCTATTATGTCATACTTATATATGGTTCTCATACTTCCATGGGTTTTTTATCAACTAGTTTACATTTTGTATTTACGTGACCCTCCTTCCATAACACATGGCATGGGAAGGAAGTGGTTCTTGATTTTGATTCATTAATATTCATATAAAAAAAGAATATATGTTGTTTGAAATCAGATAAAAATTTTAATTGTTATTAAAAAAATATCCCAAATTCTTCTATAGATAAGAGTACCCCATCCTTGATTTGTGATATGGGTTCATTGGTTTGGATACATGTACATTATTTACATCACACTTTGTTATTTCTTAAATTAAAAATTTTCTTTCATATTTTCTAAAATGAATAATGTAAAATATTATATTATCAAATACAATTCAAAGGAAATGATTTATCAACATGATGAATGATTAAAACATTCCAGTTTTTATTATTTAAAATGTTTTTATAACTAACTGGTGCATGGGGATTTACTTTGGCCTTAACATACCCAAAGATATAACATGTTAAGAAGAGAATATAATCCTGCATGGACTTTTTAAGAAGAAATTATATCATATTTCATACATAAATCATCTAAAATAAATGAAATCTACATGGAATAATGAAAATTGCATAAACATTTCATTACATAATTTTTCATAAATATCAAGAAATTAAATAATAACATTACATTTATATATTTCCAATTCATTTATTTCATCACAGGATGGATGTATCATCACAAATCTATGTCAATCGGCACATTCATCCTCATTGTGTCCCCAAAATAAATAATTAACATTTAACTTTTGGGGTTAATAGGTTGGGTGTGTTGATTCCATCCTACCTTAAATTTTACACTCGTATGTCCCGTAATTATAATGTTATTCAACATTGTGATGTTGAATCATTCTTGTGTCTTCATCAAAATATTTTTTATGCCCTTATATTTTTTATATTCAAAATCAATAGTCAGATTTTCCCTAGGATTAGTAACATCATCATGTGTTGAAGACATTGTCTTCTTGTGTATTTAAACATTAAATTTAGACTCTATTAATGAATTAGAAAATAAATAATATTATGGGGAAATAAATATAATATTAAAAACACTTTTAACTTCTCATTCAACTCTATATATTATTTAAATAGTTAAAGGATTTTTCTCCTATATAGAGAATCCAAATCCCCTATTTATGGTCCCCTATAACATGAAAGACATTGTCTACATTGTTACTACCATGAAATGATTTTGAAATCCCATTAAGAGGGTTATCCTAGATTGAATTTTTATCTGAACCTACAATTTTTTCAGTCACCATCATGTAAATCAACCAATTACTATTTTCTATATTTGAGACATAAAATAAATTCACTATATTGTATTCTATTATGAATTTATTATCCATTTTCACCTTGTACATTAAAATTATTCTTCTCGAATCCCATTTCATCAACTTTTACTACACACCTACTGGAATCCCATTTGCAATGGAAAATTAGAACTTCAAATGTTGTGTAATACAAGTTGTATATCTATTCAATAATGTTTAAATACAACATATTTTAATAAATTTTATTTCAATAATTAGAATCAAATATGTGTATCACTCCACCATAAGCATAACACCACTATTTTTCATCATACTTGAGTCTTCATGTTCATTTTTACATAGTATATAACCATCGATTAAAAAATTAGTATCATTTTTAACATTTTAATATTGTACCATTTCAATCCATCTATGTTATTCAAAAATTGAATTTGATATTTTAGATAACTCCTTATATTGATATTCTTATAACCATCCTAATAACTATTGATTTTATGTTTTTGATATCCATCCATCATCCCATGATGGATTCTAATATCTATGAGTTATATTGTGCTATTAAATGTATGGATCAACATATTTGAAATTACATAAAATTTAAATGTTCTCCTACTCCCTCTATGTGATTCTAATTTTCACAAAATCTCTTCTATAAATCACATCACCCATAATGCATCATCTCTGACATAGATTTGGAAAATTTATTTCATCAACATATAATAGGTTATATGTATTGAATTACACAAATTATTAAAAAATATGTCATTATATAATTCAAATTTCTATAAAACATAAATTAAAAACATAACCTTTAAAAATATTCATATATAATTAATTGGGTTATATCCATCTATAATGGATAGTACTGCATTGTTGAACCTCTCTAACTAAGTGAACCATCAGCTGATCCATTATATAAAAGAATGAAAGAGGGAACAACATCTCTTATTCACATTAAATGATTTTAACATCTTTTTTAAGGATTTTATGCTTTTTAGTGTTTATAATTTTACTGGATATGGCTTTAAAAAATAATTAGAGTCCGTTTAATGTATGCCATTAATTTTTAGATATAATTAAACTTCATGAAATGACATCCAACAATTCATCAAAACATGATAGTCGTGTGATTTTACTCTGTGTAACATCATATTAGTCATTGATATAATATTGTTTATATTGGGTAAATTCCACTCTATAACATTTACAACATTAAGTAAAATGTAAATTTTCACCATTTCTAATCTATATAGAATGTATGAAAATAGAGGAAAACAATTATTCCCATTACCGTTCACATGCTACAAATATTCCCTTATCCCCATGTGAAATATGTCCATCCTAGCCATGATTCCGTATATTTTTAGTACCATTTAGTAACGTTTTAATTACACTATCAATTTCATTTTTTCTATATACATGAAATCAATAGAATTATAGTGTACAAAAAAAATCAAATATATTAATTCAAATAAAATTGATCTCATTTTCCAACAATATACGATATTGTGTTTTCTAAAATGGTTTACCAAAAATAGTTTCAATATATTTTAAATTTTCTAATATTTTATCACCCATTAGTGGAGATGGTGTTATACCATGTTCAGTATACCCATCAAATGTTATCATACATGATTGGTATTTATGTCATCAAGGTAAAATAAATTAATGTAATAAAAACCAAATCTTCAAGGAATGTTTCAACCAAACTGAATGTGTGTATTATTCACTAATGGAAAACCCCTAAATTCATATAATTTTATAGCATGAAAAATTTCCATAAGTGGGAAATACATTTATCATCTCATACAACATGGCCCTCAATGTGAATTTTTCACTTCATTAAGAATCATAAATTAAAACTCCTGTATCCCACATCTATTTCAATATTTAATCAGTGGATCTAAATAGACATCAATATCATTACTAGGTTTCTTTGGTACTAATATAAATAAAGAGAACATAATTTATTTGGGTGTCATGCATAACCATGGTGGAATTTTAAAATTTACCATATTGATGGGCCATGTATTGTGAGTACTACTATCTAAACCAAATGGATTTATTCCATCTATAGATATTTCAAGATGAATGTTTCTCGACTCATTTTTAAATTAAGGATACTCATAATAACTTTTATTCCACTATGGAAAATTTTCTATATGAATTTGGTTCCAGTATTTATTTATTGTATATTCATACCATGTTAATTGTCTCTTAGAATTTTGACATCCATTTTATCATCTAAATAATGTAATGATAATTAATTACAATAAATCTTCTGAATAACATGACTCAATTTTATTATATCGATCCAGACAATTCATATGAAATTTTATGAGTGAATAATGGTCCTTAAAAAATAATATGTAATCATTTGGGAAATCATGTTTTTTTAGTGATAATATACAGTTAATGCAGTATTCAATTAAAAACATATGTTTTATATGGATGTTCACTTTCTTCTAGTAGAATATCATTTAGGATACCATGTAGTTATGAAAATTTAGTGTCACTATATCTGATATAATATTTAAAATTATATAATATCAATACCATTGGAAATGTTGGGTATTTAGTAAAAACTGAATACAATGTTCTCTCAGCATAGTTATTTAACTTCTCAAAAAATTGGACAATCATGAATGGAATATTCATTTTCTATTATCAATTATTCCATGTGATCCCCATCTCCATATAAATTGGCATTCATATCAAATGATCTGTAAACAATGGTATCATCCCAATTTGTGTGAACATTCATTTTTCCCTTGTTTAATCCATAATTTATAGCTCTAATTTATTTTATGGAAAATAAAATGTTCTTCCAAATATTTGAAACAAATTTTTTTTTAATTAAAACAATGTAAACCAAGACCAAGGTTTTGAGAAGGGTCATATATATGCTCTATTTAAATCTTGATGAACAATTAAACTCCATCTTCATACTCATTTTCCATATGATTATCATGCATCCATTTTTTATTCATATAAACCTATTTGGTTTAAAAAATATTTATTTTGAACAAAAAATAAATAAATAACCCTCATATATTCATTATAAAAGGTTTCTATTGTTGATAATTCTAATAATGGGAACCCACCATATTAATTTTTAAAATAATTTCTGTATGATTTGAATGCAATGGGTAATTGAAGATAAGAAATAAAATTACTCCACTATGGTAGCTTTTATCATTAAATTCATCCAAATTGGTCAATAGTACTCGGTATGGGATTAATAATACATTGAGTAGTTCAAGAAACATAGGTTCATTTTCATTATATATAGGGGATTAGATTGATGCAATAAAATTAAATAATAGTTGTTTAAGAGATGTTGTTTATGATGTTGAAAGTAGACTCATAAATCTAAATTTTCACTGTCTAAGAGTTGGTGAAGCACCAAAAAACATTTCATATTATGTTTCCTAATGAAAAAAATTTCTTAGACACACAATCGTTTGATATATGAGATGATTATACAATACAGGTTCACAGTTCCCTGACCCTATTATACCACATTCCACATTTCCAATGAGTTTATATACATTATCACATTCGATTGAGTATACATGTACCACTATCCCTTGAATATAACAATTATATCACTAAGACTACACTACAATCTAATAGTGGAAACAGATTCATGATTTCATAGTCCCACTTATTTCATGCATTATGTCAAGGAATCTAGTTAGTATAAAATGAATAAAACAGGGAAATAATTTTCTATATAATAAATAAAATAATAAGTGAATGACTTCGAAAAAAATAGGTTAGGTAAATATATTAATTAATAATAAATTAACGATCTTATGCCTATAAGATTTTCAACAATTTATATTGTAACCAGCTACTTTACAAAACAATTTCCAAGTGACCAAAATTTTTTAAATTACCACATATTAGTTTTAATTTCCAAATTTCATCCCCAAAGAAATTTTAAAATTCACATGTCTTCTATTAAAATTTATTAAACCCCAATTGAAATCATTTTTCTAAATTCCACATGATAATCAACCAATTTTATTCAAATACATAACGGGATACAAGACACATTTTCTATAAAAACTATTAGTATCCTGTCAAAAAATTTAAAATCATATTAAAAGACAATAAAAAATAAATTAAAATTTTATCCATGGAACAATGTTCAATATGAAATGTTAAAAATATTAAAATTTCACATTGAAATCACATCATCTGTTTCAAAACATTGAATTCATTTTAGTTCATTTTAATAGAAACCCTTGTTTTTTAAATTTCATAACCAACATTAAAATTTGAATCCATGCATATTTTTCAAAAATGATATTTAAAAAAGTCATTACAATAAAAATGTTATGTAGGAAACCGCTCAGTATAATGAAACCCTGAATTATTAAACATTTCAGAAACATTTTAAAAAATGTGACATAAATAATACATTTTTTAAGATATGTGTAAATTAAAAATATAAATCCTAGCATTATTGTCCTAGACTACATTCTTAAATACTAGTTCTCCTTTATGATTCTTTAAAAATTAATTCATGTGATTATTCTTTTATCAACAACATATTTAATCAAATATCACATAAGAATCCAAAAATCCAAGCTTTCACAGGAAATATAATTTATTAAAGAATTAACATCAAGAGGGTTTTAAAATTATTCATGTAATTGAAAATTATTTTCTATAATATCATGAGGTGTTATATAGATTCCCTGTGTCATATCAAGATTGATTGATTTTAATATATCTGAGTGTGATTCGAATTTTAGGCGATCAAGTACTTGGGATGGGAGAGTGATAAGTTTTTTTTCTTGGAAAGGAACCAACAATGAAGTTACACAATTATTCGAGATAATATATTATTATGGGTGTTTGAAATATCATGGGATGATTTGGATTGTTTTGGAATTGAGAAAAAGCAATGAATAGTGTTTCAATGGGTGAAAATGATCATTTTTAGGGATATGTTTTCCATAATAGGATCGAATAATGTTTTTGATAGAGATTGGGTGTGGTGAGATTGATACTACAACACGCATGTTGAAACCATTATATATTTATTCTTTTAAAATTTTCTAATGTCTATTAATCATGTTTAAATATTTTAAAATTATTTCTTCTTTGAAATTAAAGTTTGGACCTGTGTTCATCAATCATTTAAATTTTTCATTTATATAATTTCATTCTTATAACTTCTAGAATATCTAAATTATTTTACGATGCATAAATTAATGTACTAATAATATGTTTGGGTTATTTTACCTCACTTTATTTTGACAACGTAACCTAAATATCAACATGTATTAGAAAATAGTTCAATAGATTAAATTATTAAATGGTATAAATTTATGTTTTTATATCTTGAGTACTTTTAGTAAACCCGAATTTAGTTTTAAATCATTTGTTAATGATATAAATATACTTATTGAAGTATTTTATTTAATACCTCATCTTGAATCACAATGAAATTCATTACCATTTTTTATAACTTAAATGAATTATAAGTCAATGAATAATACCTAAACATGATTTAGTGATTGCATCAATGATGAGATAATTGATGTTTTGATTAAGTGGGATGAAAAAAATTTATTATTGTATCCTATTAAGTCACATCAACTTGATTGATTTTTGAAACAAAAATGAAAACATTTTATATAATAAATGTTTCATTTTTTCTTAGTGAATTGTTTATGGATTTGGTTTTATATAAATAACATAAATAAATATTTTGTTTTAATAAAACTATAACCTTAGGTATTTTAATTCATTAATTTTTTTAATGATTAATATTTTTAAATTAATTACATTACATGTTCTATATATATTTCAAATATAAATTTTGTTAAACATCATATTCACCAAATATGTGTTATACATGTGCATATTAACTTTAAATTAACTCTTTTCCTTGACAAAGGATGTTACGTGCTATGACCTAAATAATACTAGGAGTGTGAAGCTACCATGGGGGGCTAATCGATGACAATAAAAAACCCAATCCCACATTAGATATAAAAAAATCAAAAAAAGAATTTTCAATCATCCTATATAATATTTGGTTAACAATAATTCCCATAAAAAATAAACCAAGTGATTTGGTGATAATGAAAAGGAAATAAAATAATATGGTAATAAAATAAATATACAACAGCAAACCTCCAACAACCTTGTATAGAATAAACCCTTTCACATCATAAATACATTATAAAATGTCAAAATCCATAAAATGTGCACAAAATATAAGGGGTGATCAATGAAGTTGTCACACTCTATTAACACATTTTAATGTTCCAAATGGGATATTGAAAAAAAATATAACCCATGGTGCCAAGTTATTTTTCTCTCATGTGAAATTCAATAACTTCAATACATTGAAAATATTTAGAAACACAACTTTTTCATATTTTAAAAATTTATTTAAATCATTTTTTCCTCCTTTAAAAGACAACATATGACCCAAGACAATAATTTTTCAAAAAAATAAACTTGAAATACCTTATAAGCATATGATCAATCACTTGGAATTCCAAAATTTTAATTCAAAATAATTTAACCAAAATCCATGTAAAATACATTATACAAATCATGTAATTATACCAAAAGTTTACCCAAATACATTATAAACATTATACATATGTACACATTAAATAAAAATAAATTAAAAAAGATGAAAAATAAATAGCTCAAGAACCCTAAATGGAAGGAGGATACACCTAAATTGGGTGGAAGAGATATGGAATTTAAATTCGAAATCACGTGATAATTGAGGTAGGATACACGTGAATCAATGTAGAAGGATGTTTAAACTCTCTTTGGGATGCAAGGAGGTTCAACTAGTCGTGAAGGAGAAGAGAGGAGAGGAGCCAAGAAAACACTGCAATAATGAAAAATGTGGCACCCAAAGAAGAAATGAAATATTGAGGAGGAGAAAAAAACATACATTTGATTATAGGCATTATTTTTTCTAGTGAAGTTAGCGGAGGAGCACCGGTATCATGGGACTTCCATGAAAGCATGAGAATTGTAACTGAAATCGGTGTAGTTTGGGTTATTTTAATTAGATCGTGTAGAGTTTTATCGGCACTTCAAAAAAATTATAAATATATCTTTTATTAATGATAAATTAATATGCACTGATAAATATCAATCTTTATCAGCTCTAAAGTAGCACTGAAAATTGATATCTTTAAAAACACTAAAAATTTAGTGCTGATAAAACATTTATAATTAAAGTTATAAATAAAAAATATTTATAAATATTTATAAAATATATGTATATGATTAAAAATTTATTTATATAATTATATATATTTATATAATTATATATATAATGTATTCATTATATTTATTTATTTTCTCTAATTTTATATTTACTGAAATATATAAATATTAATTTATAATTTCATAAATAATTTTTTTTAATTTTTTTTATTTTTTAATAAGTATAAATTTTATAAATGGATAAATATAATAAATAGTCATTTATAAATATATTTATCAATAAATATATGTGGAGACTTGGGAATTGATTTTTAAGACATTTTAATATTTGTGTATATATTTCTAGACAAAGGTTCTGAGATGGCATGTGATTCCATGGCCTGGTGTGTACATAATAAATATTATAAAAATATTAAGTATTTTTATAGTATGCATGTAGTGGAAATTGGAAATCTCTTAAAAGTTTTCTTTGATCAAAAAACTGAAGCCATGTGTGAGTTAGAAACATGTGGTTTACCCTAGGTGGCGTATAACATTAGCGGGTGCATGCCATATTTTAAAAAAGATATCAAGGAACTAATTATAAAAAATTATTAAGTAAAATTTATTATGTTTGACATCAGATAGAAAATACCCTAAATAGTGTCTTGGACCGAATTTATGACACCGCTGTTGAGTTTATAAAATCGTGTTTACCCTTGGAGCGACATAATTTTTTTTGGAAACAATTGTTATGTTAGAGGGATTTTGGTAGGGAGGATATAGAAAAAGAGTTAAATTGGGGAATTGATTTAATAAATATTAAATCTATCCCATCCTTCACCCCCTTGTTGTTCACGGATGGAGACCCCTCTCCTCTTCCTCTTCACCAACGAACAACCTGAATGACTAATTGACAAAACAAGGTGTCGTTAGACTCGAATATTGATGGATATCACTCCCAAATCATTCAGCAATAGATTTGGAGCATAGATCTGACCCCTATACTTTGTTGTTTCACCTAGAGGTAGGATGATTTGATCTTAAATAATTTTTTCCATGAGTATGCTTCTTTTTGTTCGAATATTCTATGAATCTTCGAGTAGAGACTGTGTTAGTGTAGATCAGGTCTGGAGGATCCCAAATCTGGTCTCAGATTAATTATTAGAGCACCGAGGAGATCTTGGTGGTATGTGGATGGAATGTCATCTGCAGAAGCGGGATGTACATTAATAGAAGAGGCAAAAGGATGTGATGGCTAGTGAAAAGTATGCCACTAGGAGGCATAGCGGAGCAGGGCATCAGTGGGCGATTGAGGCCACTAAGAAGCGTGCAGTGAAGAGCACAAAAGGGTGGGCCAAATACGGTTGGGTCGCAGGCTGCACACACCAGGGAAGGCTGGATATGGTTGGGTCTTAGGCTGCACACAGTAGGGCCATAATGTGGTAGGACATTCCATGTAGCAGATCCACTATCAGATGGGATGGGGTAGCCTAAGTAGAGCGGACCAACCAGAGAGCACCAATCCAACTAAAACAAGACCAAGGGACTTCTAACCCCCGTAACTTCTAATCTGGGCATTCAATTGATGCGTCGTCTATGGCCACACATTCCTCTCATCCAAATGGATCTTTCGAGACCTGATCTAGAATTTTATGGCTCAGTTTTGTGTCACATTTTCCTGAAATGCCTATGAATAATAATAAAAATATAATTATAATTTTTTAGTGTTTTTTATAAAGTGTATGTCTTCCATCTGATATCTGATTGACTCACTGCCTATAGTGTAGCGACCATGAATTTAATGAGAACATTTAAATACTGATTGCATGTGATTAAACCAAAATCAATGTGTGGGCCCCATGAGTCTCATTATGGGCGTTTACGGTGAAATATGACTTCTTCACAGGTTATTTATTTAAGGCAAGTAAATATTCCATCCTGTATGTTTTTCCATAGAAAACATGATAGTTTCCATGGTTTGGCCCAAGGAGATGCAGTGTGTAAGAAATGTGTATTGTGTCTCTTCGGTCAATGTTTCCTTTACCGGTAGGGTTGAGTGGTTCACCATGATCCATATTTGTGACATTTATATCAGATAGGTTGAGTGGGTACCCCTAGTCTATTAACTACATGTTTTTTTGATATCACATACTCTTCACTAAACTATCTCCCCCCTTCGGCTTCTATTGGGGTTTTTGGTTTTTCATATTATTAATTGGACTATGACCCCTCTTTGACTACTATGAATGTTTTCAGTACCCTGTAATTTTCATTGGACTATGACCCCTTTTTACATACTAGGAATTCGTGCAATGTGGTTTTCCCACTTTCTTGAGTGAGTTGTCTTAATACTCTTCAGTAGTAGAATCAGTGCATTTAGATCATGTATCTCCCTAAGAGGCTCGGTGAGATCCTCAAGTCCCTCTGTGTTTCCCTGGTAGTGTTGTCGGTGTGGGATGACTAATATTTATCATAGAACTGATCCTCTACCTAGGATGTTCTAGTTGGGTACGGAGCCCTCAGTGTTCTCTTAGATTAGACCCCCTCTCTATTTATTGAGATGCATTTCTTCTACGTACTATCATTATGTTGTCCTCAATGGAGTTCTTGGAATCAGTGTATCTAACACTACACAGGTGGTGATCCTTATCTAAGTGATTTTTTCAAGATTCAGGTTATTTCACAATATCCCTTCTAGTGTTCGGTGATTCCGGCTAGGGTTTAGTGTCCCATCGAAGAACATGATTATGATTCCCTACTTTAGGAGTTTGTGTTGGTTTATTCACTAGGTGAATTCTTCTGTGGGGCTGTTAGTCAACTGTTTCCTCTCAGACAGACTCCAGTATGGTTGGTCAGATTATTCCCTTGGCTCATTTTACTAATAGAATTGAATCTCTTAGATGAGTGTCATAAGGGATGACTTAGCTATTGGAGAGTTATTTCATTGGTTTTCATTATAGCCTTGAGTTGGAACATGTCGGTGATGAGGTTGGAACCTTATGAGGCTCGGTACTGAAAATGATTATATCTGGGTGATCTCATGGTTTCCCTTGTGGTTATGTCACTTCCTTATTGACCCACCTAGGGTTTTGAGCTGACTTTGCATGTTTAGATGAAGATGGTCTCACAATGGTGTTTCTTTATCATTTTGGTTTAACCTAGCTAGGATGATTTGACTGATACATTTCAGTTTCTCTTTTACATTTGGTGTCTTGGTCCACCTTCTGAGTATCTTTATACTCACCCATTAATTGGATTTTCCCGCACATTTATTGTATAATGTGTATACCACATGCCTTTTAACGGAGTCCCAAGAGGAATTAATGTAAGAATAGAATTTTGATCAAGATTGAATGGGGATTTTCCCAAAGTTGGACCAAGAATCTTTTTGGAGCGAGTATTTGATTTTGATCCCCACCATTAAAGAAGTTTGGATGCTTTTTCAGTTTTTTTGGTGGTCCCAGTATTTTCCCTCTTTGTACTTTTTCTATAAAATGGTTGGGATAGATGTATGAATGCATTTATTTTCTGTTTTTATATGTCTATTAACTATAGTATCAATGTGTATGTGGGTGTTTGTGTATAGGTAGGATAGGATAAGGCCTCCCATTGTGTGTGATATCATACTCGGTGCTAGTCACCGGCCCCTATCCTATTAGTGGTGGGATTGGGGAGTCGTGGATCGGGACCTATTGGTTTGGGTCATGATAGAGTGGTATCAGGGTAGGTTCTATGTTTATGACCCTTGAGTGTAGTTTTTATAGCTTTAATCTTGGTTTGGCTTCAATAGAGATAGTGTTAGAATGTTTCGAGTTCAACTATTAGTCCACTGACTCTAGTGTTTTTGTGGCGGGTGACGTATCCATTCACTAGGACATTGATAACCTTCCTTTAGACTCAATATATTAGGACACTTGTAATAATTAAATAATGGTAAATTCATCATATAGGATAGGGTTTTGGGTCTTACTTACCCATCATAAGTCATATAACCAGATATACACATTGATTATGTTGTATATTGATGTTATTTTAGAATTAATCCATGTATGAAGTAATTTTTGGTTCCACAGAGGGATTTTGGTGATGATCCTCCAAGAGTAGAGGCTTCAGAGAATGGTATTGGTTCTGAGGTGGTACTGTTAGATGGTCCTCCTATTGAGACACCACCTGTTGAGTAGTAAGTTGTGCCTAATGTGTAGGATGAAGATTCACATAAGCTTAGTGCATTGCACGAGTCCCAATGGATGTTACCTCTATGGTATTGAGGTTACTCAAACGCCCAGTGAAGCTGATGACTAGATCACTGCAATCAAACACAATTTTTCGTTGTGAAGAAACTTCCTGACCAGATTGTGGTCCTAGTAGTGATCCATTTTTAGGGTTCATCGACGCACTGATAGAGTCTTATGAAGAATAACTATGACCAGGATTTTATCTATTAGTAAAAAAAATTTGTGTCACGTTAGGGAAGAGTTTTATATTTCCAAGCTAATGTGGGTGCATATCTCAGTACTTCTACAGCTTCGGCATGAGAGCAGGACCATAGAGTTGTACTCTCTAGGGATTAAATCCCAATACTATTACTCCCTATACAATGTTTGTGATGCTTTCTTCTAAGAATATACCTTCAAGTAGGTATTTTACTGAGACATCAGGGTGTTAGTGGAGCTTCTATGCATTACCAACTATGATAGAGTATTGGAGTAGTGTTTGGTGGTGAAAATATATCAAGATGAACAGACATTGACTGTTTTTACCGGGCTTGTAGGAGATAAAACCACAATAGATAGTTTGGTAGATGGTATATGATGACAGGATAAGGGGTCCCTATAAGTGTGATGTCCTTGGAGGCGACCCCGTGATGGAGGGTATGTGGCTACGGGATCTTAGGTCAGTTTCAATTAACCAAAGATGAGGTGGTGATGTACATGTGATATCTAGGGACACCATTCTAGAGATTCTTCAACCTGTCTTGTTCCAGATATGGAGATAGTTGACGGAACACCTTGGAAAAGGCAGTGTTTAGAGCACAGTGGTCCACAAGGAATAGGACATGGCAGAAGAGTGGTTTTAGATGTGGAAGGTGGAAGATGCTATGAGATTCCACCATGACCCCTTGGTGGTCTACACTAGGTATAGAGAGGTAAAGGATGTGGGTGGGGACAACTATATGCCTTGTAGGTCATTGAACCAGAACCTCCATAGATTGATAGAGGTACACTCTATGTTATTTCTACATTCCTTAGTAATTAGATAGAATAGTTTTATTTCCACTGTTTTCTTGAGGCTTTTTCCAAAAGACACAAGGCATCGATAAGACCATATGTCAATGTTGTTCATTATAGCTCTGAATACACGGAGAATATAGATACTTCCCCTACATAGATTCATTTTTGTTATGAGACAAAAACAATGTGGGTGATTCATTCCACCGAAAGTGGAATTTTCAAGGTATGGTGGACAAGCCCTTAGTACTTTTGTGTTTAGGGGAGGGTTATTTGTTGGGACATGTGGGCAACATGCCTAATAGGAGCTATCATGTATTATTGTGAATCTATATTTTTTTTATACCCTCGCATACTCGACGTTATCTTGTTATGCGTGTCTCATGAGGAGGCCATGGTGGAGTTTTATGTGGATTCAGACTCTAAAGAATGAAGGATGCATTCCCCATTAAGTCATTTTCATGATTCACGATGCAAAATCGTGTAGGTGAGTTAGTTCCACCCAAATCAGATAATATCAAGATGCGGTGGATGATTCCCATTGACTTGTGTGTCAGGAGTAAGATTGTTGGTCTCGTCGTCATGTTAGATAGGTGGCGTACCAGTAGACCCTATAAATATAGGTGATCGGGAACTTGGTGTTTCCCACCTATCATAGTTTTGGAGATGTGTTCCCTATTAAACAATGTCGACCTAGGATGAGATGGTATATGGTCTGGTATCCCTTGTGGTTCCCCTAAGTGTGTGATTGTTCACTTCACGAGAACACTTTGTGGAATTGTAGTGGTTTTTGGTGAACTTAATGGTGAGATTGACCTATTTGAGAGTCCATTTTCATTCCCTTGTGTATATACTTTAGCTTTTTTGTGAAGAAAATCATTATGTTGTGAGGATGTGGTGACTCCAATTTTTCTTTTTAGACTATGTAATATTTCGATAAATATTTCCAATGTTAGGTGTTGAAATGGTAATTGATTTCCTGGCTTGGTTTTCTATAAATAAATTTTATAAAATTTAATGTTTTTTATACAATTCATGAGGAGTAAATGGTGTTTGACTTAAACAATTGATCAGCTTGGAAAAATAAGGACAACGTTGAGTCGGGAGAATGTCGTTTACCCTAGATAGGCTATAACGTTAATGGATGTAGGACTTATGTGGAGATAGATATAAAGGATATAACCGTAAGTAAAATTATTTTATTTTGATGTCAAATATAATAACTCCTAAATGGAGTCTCTGATCAAATTTCAGAGACAACAGTTGAGTTTTGAACATCATGTTTACCCTATACATGACATAAATTTTTTTGGCACCATCTGCTGGTTCAGAGGCATTCAGGTGGTCCACGTGTGGACATCAAGTTAAATGGGGGATTGATTTAATAAATTAATATATATCCCCTCCCACAACAACTTTTTTGTATATGTCAGGATCCCCGTCCCCTCTTCCTCTTTTCCTATGAATTACCCAAAGGAGAAATCAACAAAACGAAGTGTTTTCAGACTCATATTTGGATTTCAATCACTCTCATATCTTTCCACAACAGCTTCAGAGCATGGATCTTACCATAAATCATTAGTGTTTCTCCCCAAGGTAGGAGGAATGGATTTTAATATTTTTTTCATTGATTATACTACATTTTGTTTGAATCATTATAAAATCCTCGAGCGAAGACCTTGTGAGTATAGATGTTGTCCATAGGATCCCAGATCTTGCATTAGATTATTTTTTTGTGAAATTGGATGATCTCAATGGTCTGTATAAAGATCGGATGCTTGTAGAGGTCTGTGGATATCAGTAGTGACCACCGGTGATTGTGGTGGCAGGCCACACAGAGGTGGAAGAGGCCGCTGGATGGAGCAGAGCATCAATGGATGGGCCAGGCCATGCAATTGAGCCATGAACGACATGCTAGGCTGTTAGGAGCAGGCCGACCCAACTAGAATGGGATAGGGGGACTTCAAAACCCAATAACTTATAATCTATGCATTTTATTGATGTGAATTCTATATTTACACGTTCCTCTCATAGAGACAAATCATTTTAGTCTATTTTAGTAATTTTGAGGCTTCATTTTTTCACTCATTTACACAAAATGGCTAATATTAATATTAATAATTAAATTATTATTATTTGAAGTTTATTTTATCGGACATATTTCCAGCACCAGATACTCGATTGATGAGCCATTAGTGGAATTACGAACCCATATTTAATGAAAACATGTCAAGATGGATTTCAGGTGGTTAAACAGAAATCAAGGGGTGGGACCCAAGATGCCATGTCTGGGCATTTGTAGTAAAATGTGACTTTTTCACCGGTTATCTATTATAGGAATGTAAATAACATATCCAGTGTGTTTTTCAGCATAGAACGCAATGGTGGAAATATTTTTGGTTTAATAGAAATGGTGTTCTAGAGATTTTGTGTGGGTCACTTGGGTCAATGATGCCTTTACCAGCAGGGTTTAGTGGGTCCCCCTAGTCTCTTTTTGTGATGTTTCAATCTATATGGTTGAGTGGGCCTAGAGTCCTTTAGCTATGAGGGTTTTTTGTTTCACATTAACTTCACCATATTGTGCCCCCCCTTAGATACTATGAGGGTTTTTTGGTATCATGACCATCTCATTTTTTTATGAATGCTCTTTAGCTACTATATGGATTTTCGATATCATGTCATTTTTATTGCACTGTGAACCCTCTACAGCAGCTTTATGTTCATGCACTGTGGGTTTCCCACTTTCTAGAGTGAATTATCTTATTCTTCTTTGAAATCAAACTCAGTGTATTTGGATCATGTATCACCTTGAGTGGCCCGAAAAAATCCTCATGTCCCTTCATGTTTCCTTGGTAGGTTTTTTTGTTTCATCGTGACCAAATATTTATCTGGGAGTTGAACCTCTACCAAGGATGCTCCATCTGCGTATAGAGGCCCCAGTGATTCTCATGTGCATACTCTTTATATGTTTATCGATATGAATTTCATCTATGACATATCATGTCATTTGCCTCAAAGGAAGTCATATAATCAACTTGACTAACACTACACAGGCGTTAATCCTCCACTAAGTGAGTTTCTTTAGATTTAGGATTTTTCATGATACCCATTCACGTGTTCAGTGGTTCCTACTAGGGTTTAGTGTCCCATATCAGACCCTTGATGTTATCCCTTACCTAAGAATATGGTGTTGGTTTAGTCACTGTGATACTTCTTCCATGGAAATGTCTGTCGAACTTGTCCTTATAGATAGACACCACAGGGTTTGGTCGGGATGCATCGTTGGTTCGTTTTATTGACCGAGTTCCATCTCTCAGATGAGTGACATCTATGATGACTAGGATCATGGAGTGTTATTTTGGTAGTTTAAATTACAGTCTCATGTAGGAACATGTAACTAGTGTTGAGGTTAGAACCTCATGAAGATTTGTACAAAAAACAAGTATATTTGGGTGGTTTCTGTGATTCCTATATGGTGTGTCACTACATCCTTGAAAAAACTCGTGTTTTGAGATAACTAGTCATGCTTCGCCGAAGATGGACTTGGTATGGATTTTATCTCCCATTTAAGTTCCCACTGGATGAGATGAGCATGCTGATGCCTTTATGATTCTCCTTTTCTTTTTGGATTTTTTGGTGTTCCTAAAAAGTATCATTATAGTCACCCTCGCATGGGATTTTTCCACACATGTCTTGTATCTTGTACACACCACATGCCTTTCAATGGAGTCCCAGGAGGATCCGGGGTAGGAGGATCTTTGTGAGCTAGACTGACTGGGATGTTTACCAGAGTTGGACCATGGAGCATTTTGGTGGGTGCATTTGACATCGATATCCACCTTCAAGTAGGTTGGATGCTTTTGTTGTTTTAACTTTGTGGGCCCAGTAATATCTCAATTAATACTTTTGTTGTACATTGGTTAGGATAGATGTTTGTATGCATTTTTTTCAGTTTTTATATATCTCTGCATAGTTCCATGGAGGAGTATGTGTGTGTGTGTGTGTGTGTGTGTATAGGTATGATAGGCTAAGGCCTCCCATTGTGTGTGATTGTCTACACATCGGTAACTGCCAGCTCAAGGCCTATTAGAGGAGGGCTTGGGGAGTCCCGGCTCGAGCACTATTAGGTCAGGTCGTGACAATATATTTGTAAATAATTTCATAATTATTTATTTATAATTGACAATATAAATATATAATTATATATTTATTTATTTATTAATATAATCATATATATATAAAATATATATTTATTAAATATATTAATTTTTTAAATATATTTATTATAAATATACTTGTATCATTATATATATTTATATAAATTTCTATATATATTTGACAAATATCTATAAATATGAATAAGAATATTGTAAATACAATAATCTTTAAAAATCCTATTATAATTATATAATTATTTATATATATAATTATTTATTTCTAATTATATAACAACTTAAAAAATATTTATATATTTATATCATTATATATATATATAATATATATATATATATATTATAAATGTATTTAAATATAAATAAAATATAAATGAATAGAATTTATTTATTTTTTACATAAATTTTTTATAATTTTATAATTTTCTCAATATTAATATATATAATTATTTATCTATAACTCTCTAAATTATTTTTAAAATTAATATTTATTTATATATATTTTAAGATATATATTTTTAAATAATGTAAATACACGTTTATAGGTATAGATATTTATAAATATTTATAAAAAAATGTATTTTTAAAAATTTTAATGAATATATAATATTAAATGAATGCAAGTTAAAAATAATTTAAATTAAATAATTAAAAATGATAAGAGATCAAAAATATAGAAAAAATGGTTAGTATTTAAAAATTTTGTAAAAATTATTAAAAAAATATTTATATATATTGAAGGAAAGATTAATATATTCTTATTGATAATATTTAAACATAGTAAATTAAATATATATAAATTAATATTATAAAATTATTACATTCCAAGAAAAAAAATAAAAAATATAAAAAATGATTAAATAATACATATCTATAAAAATATTAAAAATAAAAAAATTAAATTTACCAATTCAGAACATAATATTTTATATGATTCATCTTACTACATGAAATTCTAAAATGAATACTAATATTTGAAAACAAATTCTAAATATTTGGTGTATGAGTTTCTAAATAAGATTTCATTAATTAGGTGAAACAATTTTTCTTGTTCATTTTATATAAAATTGGATTAACTAAGTATATGTTTGTGGGAAATTAATTTAACACACTTTTTATATGTGTTAAATTGTTAAGTCAAACAAAATTTAATTATTGTTCATTACTCGATAAAATTAGTCATCATTTTTAATTTATATCAATTTTTAATTATAAACCATTATTCACTAAAAATTTGACTTATTTAATGCAAGGATTAATATTTTTTATTTTATAAATCATATTTTTCTAAATATTATATATATATATATATATTAAATTTATTAGTGAATAAATATATATAGAAACCATAAAAAATAAATAAGAAAATAATATGTTTTAAATTATTTCATTTTATTCAATTTCTCTATTTATATTTAATATTTATTATTTATTAATATTTACAATATATATATATATATATTAAACTTAATTATTTTTAGTAAAAATTATTGCATTAATAATTTTTTTAATAATTTTGTGAATTAATGAGTTATATTTTTTAATTTTTATAGTTTATTCATTATATATATATATATAATATAATATTAATAATATTAATAATCTATATATATATATATTAAATTAATTCATTTTTATACAAACATGTTCCACTGATAAATTTTTTAATACTTTCTTCAGTTTACGGAATTTTTTTCTAATTTTTTAATAATTTCATTTTATTCATTTTATATATCTATATTTCATATATCATATTAATTAATATTAATAATATATACATATTCATATTATATTTAATCATTTTTATCAATAATTATTCAATTAATAATTTTTTTTTATTTACAAATTTTTAATTTTTAATTGTTTAATTATATCATTTTATTAATTTTATATATCTATATATAATATAAAATACTTATTTATATTGATAATTTATATTATATATATGGATAATTTAATCATTATTAGTTAGATAAAAAATTAGTATTATTTTAATTTAATGATTTTGAATTTTAATTTATAGATGAAATAATAAATATGTAATTATAATAAAATATTTTTAAAATTTATTTATTTTAAATTTGAATTTTTTAAATATTTAAAATTTTAATATTTTTAATATTTATATTTTTTATAGTTTTGTATAAAGAAATTTGGATATGGATAATGCAGGTCATTTAGAACATGAATAAGGTGGGTGCAAGATCGTGTCATGAATAGGGAGGTCCAAGGCCTTCATGGTTCCTAGGAAGGTCTATATAGGTGTGTGTGTAGTGTATGCAGGAGCCCCACCCTGTGACAGGCTTCTGAGTCATCAATGCCATGGAATCAAATTTAACACAACCCCCTCTCATGTGCTTGTTTTGTTATGGAATTCACCCAGTGTTTGGGATCTTTATCAGCACAAAAAAAATAATAGATAAAGAATACACTTTTTTATCTCTCATAATAAATCACAGATAATGGGTGTCTTTTATCATTAATAAAAAACATTGATAAAGGTTAACACAGTTAAAGGCATGTTTTATTGTAGTGTTAGGAGAGGTACTAACCCCATTAAAAATTCTAATGTCCATGTTGTGGTAATATATAATGTCAATCATCAAAACTCACATAGGGAGAAATTCCAAAACTATTTCATGTATATGCATTCATTATCATTATATCCAAACTTTTATTTCCCTTCCCAACATTCTGAAAATGTCAGTTTTATTGGGTACAGTCTTATGATACAAGAAAAATATGATCCCTTTTCACTTATATAAAATCATGGTTTATGAATCTACCAAACCATTACTAGAAGGATAATTGTGTTTCTTAACCGACCATATCAATACAATTTTCACGACAACCTAAACCTTTTATCAAAATTAATTGTGGGTTGAACCATTAAACACTTAAGGGAACTCTGATGGGATGATGTTCTAAATGTTTTCTAGGATGTATGCCTTAATTCGAGGCATAATGATGACATTGAATCTGAAAAATATGTTGTTATGAATGAAATGAATAATCGTAAAATGAAAATTAATCTAATGGACAATGTATTAGGTGGTAGAGAAAAACAAAAATTTCCAAGAACAACTGATGTCATTCACGAGTAAAATATCATATCTATCAAAATTATAATTAGTTCAAAAACATATAAATAAATGTAAAATTACCCTAGAAATGTCCAAACTAAAAATATATAATATTCTGAAACTCAAAAATTGGATAACAATAATTCTATAAATGAGTACAAAAATATCCAAAATGATTAAAATCTAAACTATTCCATCGGTACACTTTGCTTAAATTAATCTAAAAAGAAAAGGAATAATGGGATGGATAAACATTCAATTTTTTATTTGTGCGTACTCATACACAAATGATGTGTCATATCATGCAGTTCAAAGTTGGTAATCTCCAAGATGGGAGATTATGACAAAATACACACTAATAAGAATTACCCATATTTTGGTGTTATCATATATTCCTGTCTATAAGTGTGTGTTATGGTACTTATCATTTTAAATTATTATTAATGCATGTTACAACACACATACATATATTTATTCTATAAATCAGGATGACAAAATTTCACGGCGGTGATGAATAAATTTAGTGAATTGTGAAGGAAATGTCATTAATGGATAAGTGTATGATGTATTTGGGTCACACACTATGTTTTTATATTTATCTCTATTAAATTAAATATGAATTTAATTTACATGTGAAAATATTATTCTCAAGTGTGATGAATAATTTTATTCAAGTTATATTGAACACATAAATTAAATAAATAATTATTCACTGACAAGTAAATAAAACATTTATTCTAATTATTGAATATTTTAATAAATATTTATTCACTAGATTGTGAATAAAATATATATTTCTAAATAAAATATTTATTCAATTGTCAAATTAATTATATAGGACATTGAATAAACCAATACCGAGCCTTGTGACAAATATTAATTAACAAGACCATTACATAATATTTTTTATTTTGTAAGTTGGGGAATGCCATAAAATAATAATAATATAATTATTATTTTGTGGTATATGGTTTTTTAAAGTAATAAATATTTTTTAATTTCTTATGTGAAATTAAATAATATTTTATCATAAATCCAAATTCTATAAATAGAAGACTATATATATTGTGTAGAGAATCCAAAAAATCAAAATAGAGTATTGTTGCACACAATGGATTCTCTCTCAGATCCTCCTTCTCACACCCTCTAATTAATGAGTAGTTCGAGAGAGATTTTGTCATGACTGAAGAATGATCATTCAAGAATGAAAAAATCTAGATAGTCAGCTCATCGTGCTAGCCCCTGAAGGTTGTGTTGAGTTTCTCGGAGTTCATATGATCACATAAGGATCACCGCTATCGGGATTCTATCCTTGGATCCTCAAAACACAACAATGGTATTCTTAATGGGTTATCTTGGATGGTCTAATTTTAACAACAATTAAATTTCCTAATCCTGGGTATTTATTTCCTAAAATATTAAATAAAGTAATCATTAATTTGACGTGGAAGATCCACACCTGTGGTTTTGGGATATTATTTTTAAAAGAAAATTTAACATATCACCCTTGTCTGTAGGCATTTTCTATTACCTGAACCATCATGTGGTATTAGATATTCTACGTTGAAATTTATAATTAATTATTAGGTTTTTGATCTATGCATATTTTTTGTAATATTTTCATTCCATGTCATTCATTCATTAATCCGATTTAAATTAACATGTTATCTAAAAATTAATAATGTTTGATCATTGTTTCATTTTTATTAATTTTTAACAACAAATGAAGATGGAATGGATATCCCATCAGGAAGTTCCAAATCATTGTCTGATAAGACTGGGTTATATAGTGTGAAACCAGAGCACACACCATATACCCATTATCATTTTACCTATATACATCAAGAAATTAATTACACATGATGATTTTACTTCACACTTCATATTGACCAGACCAACCTGGCACACTGAAAGTAGATATAGGGTTTATAGATGGCATGTACACACAATGTAGATTGGTTGTGTTTATAGTGATCAATACTTTACATACATTTATATTACATCAATATGGAAAATTATTCATTAAAATTTTATTGAATCTACAACAGGATAGTATAGGTATTGTTTCTTTAGGAACTAGAAAACATAAACTAATAGTTCAAAAAATATTTACATTGTCTCCCACTTAATTCATCATAAATAGACTCCTTTATAACATATCTTTCATAACAGCCTAATTCATGAATTGTGGAAAAGAAACATCGGAAAGGGTGATCTCTTATTCTTAGTAAAGGTAAAAAATCTAAATATCAATCATATAATAATCATAATACATAAAAACAATAGCTTTGAAATTCTTATCCTACATATCAAAGATCATGATATCATGTTGTGGGAGAAAAGTTAATAAGAATTAATGGAAATAATCCAAAAAGTAATAGCATAATACATTAGGTTTTTTGGCATACACATAAGAATTCAAAATAATTTTATTTTAGTCAGCTCTCATTGACTATACCTTCAATGTGGACAAAATTCATTACTGAACTGAATTCACAACTCATTTCATCCATGTATTACTAATCCGAGATCATTTAATGTTCTAGCCATGTTTTTATCATGAGATATAAATCATTACCCTATGCATTGGAGGCATATATAGGTCTCAAACATCACATAATGAAATAATTCATGCCTATTCGATAATAACATAAATCAATCATCATAAGACAAAGCATAAAATTAGTTTCTTTAAACATTATTCCATCATAACATAATCCTTGTAAAACAAATAGATTACATAAATCACATTCCATAATAATCACAACAAAATCATATGATCAATAAGGATATTATACATGAAACATTATCCTATAAAATAATTACATCTTATATGGAATGTAATTTTGATATAACACTAGAAATTAATTCATAGGGAAAATATACATTCTTCATAAAAACATTTTTATTTTCTAATAATGTTGCACAATTTTAATAGAATAGAATTTATTTTAAAATAAATTTGAAATAATGTAGAGGAACATTCATGTAAATATGGGATTTTGAAAATATAAAAACCAATTCATGTCTTATAAGTTAAGAAAACATTCTCCATGTACTTTTGATGAAAAAGTCAAAAATTACCATGTATCGAATAACGAAAAATTATTAACTTAATGTCGTTTAATACAAAATTTTTCGATGTGTAAAATTTAATTTAAACACTATTCAAAGAATAAAAATACCATTTCATATTTAGTAAACATGGATTTGGATGATAAATATACCCCTTTAAATACTTCCATATAAAAAATCTCATATAATAATGAGATATTGAAATTATCCCTTACCGTAGGTCTGGTGTCCTTTATATGTAACCTAACAACATAAAAAATTATTTAAATAATTTCAATGAATTATTTCATATTCTTATTCATTTTTATGTTATCACATGTGATCAAATTGTAATTTTTTTCTTAATAACATTTGAATGGTACCTATTATTTGAATATTAACTACATTATGTTTTTATGCATGTTCTGTCGAATAAATTTTGTTTATCCAAATTTGGTTACATTTATATAATTAAAATATGATATTAAAATAAGATATAACATCTTTATTCATTATGGACATTTATATAGTTATTATTTAAAGGAGAACAAGTATAATAAATCATATCTCATAATGGATATTACAAGCCATACATACATTTGGAAAGACAACCCAAAAAGATTAAGGAGATGCAAATATTCATTTGGAATGACAGCCCAAATTTTTTAATTATTATATTTTTCATGTTCAAAGTTTATATCATCATGAAATTTAATGGGTTTACTTTTCACTATAATTTTAAAACAACTATACATTCTGAGATCAATTTTTAGGGATCTTGAGACCACACAATATAGTGTAAGATTTAATAACTAAATAAATAAAAACATATAATTTGTTATATATCACATATTTTGTAATCAAGAAATGTATTAATAATATGATCCTTTCCATTTTAGAATAAAATGACATGTTAGTCATCCACACCATCCCTGTGATCAATATTTGAAAAAATAACCTCCTAATGGGCAGAAACGTTTAGTAGTCGTTTAGATGCCATTAGGTTATGCAACACCATGAAGGAAACTATTATTATCTAGAATCCTCAATTTCCAATCTACTTTATAAATATGCAAGTGATGAAGAGTTATTTGTATATGACGAATATTTTATTTAAAAGGTCGACATTCAATTTTTGATTCTTTCATCGATGTCTAATTAACTATGGAACTCTCAAGAAAACATGGATGTATATATCTTTCTAGATCACCTCTTTAGTCCTCAGCGTGGGATAGATATATAAGAATGGGATGAGATTTAAAAGTAACATTCAATGAAATCATGGAGAGTGGTCCAAATCTAGGCCTCACATAGGGAAGATCAATAGATGCATTGAGCTCTTACATGATCTTGGGTTTAAACTCCTTGAATAAGTGGGAATCGAACTCTTTATAGTATCACTCCATTAGAGATTCTCAAATATTATTATGAATTTTAACATGAACAACATTGAGAAGTAATTTCCAGATATTCATACTCAACTTCAGCATGTAGATAAGGATATGAAGAAGGAAAAAATCAACATTCCTTACATTGAACAAACAGAAAGGGAAAGAAAATATCATTAATCCCAAGGCATCTTCATGACCTTCCTAGAAAAGGAATATCAATAGGCATGGAAGGGAATATGATGATATTTTTTTCTCATGTGGCCAAGAGGTCCAATAGAATAAAAACTGAATCCTTCCAAAGAAGAACGGGTATGATTTAGATGTGTTTGTTATCATGTTCAGTTTATCTGATTCTTCAAATTTTGTTATTAGATATAGCATGTGGTACTCTCATATTTTTTTTCAAATACAGGATCCATGTTGAGTCAAAAATATTTTCTAAGGAGAGGTAGATCTTCAAGTATCCAATGGAGCTAAATTAGATGTTTTAGTAACAAAAGACTGCCACCTCATTTTGAAAACTAGAGTGATCTTGGTTTTATAGGGTTGTTATTATCTTACTTTAGTTACCAAAAAAATTATTTCTATATCGATACATGATAAAGAAATATTTATTTTCAAATTAGATAATAAATGTTTCTTCTTTAATAAATATATAATTTTTTATGGAAAAGAAATTTTAAATAATATAAATTATTTGTTGGATTATATAAACCAAATAAATGAAAATGATAATGAAGTTATTTCAAATGACGCATACCACACTCAACATTGGCATCAATTGCTACGTCATGTAAATGAAAATATCTTGAATAAATTACATCCAGATGTATCTATAGATTCTATTGAACTAAAATGACTTGGTCTATTTTACACATTTTTACAAGGAGAAATGACCAAATCCCCATTTTGTGGGAATGATGAAATGTATAATGATATTCTTAAATTATTTCACACTGTGTGTGTGTGAAGCATTTTATATTAAAGAAAGGGGTTGGTAATCACACATAATAAATATAACATATAATTTTGGTATATATAGATATTCTTACATTATGAGTTAATAGTCGGATTCTTTTAAAAATTCAAGGAATACAATAGTGAAGTTGTGAACCATATATTAAAAATATTTTTAAACATCACTCATACAATGGTGAAGAATATATAAATCACGACTTCATTGAATTTCTAATGAATTTTATGATTTAATCTCAACTCACTGCCACTTATATGCATGATTTGAAGGTTGTATATGATATGTGGAACCACACCTTGTTGAAAACATTGATATCAATGATGAGTCATGCGGGTCCTCCATTTTCATTTTGGGAATACACTTTAAAAAAAGAATCATATATACTAAATTTTTTTACAATTAATGAATAAAAAAATATACCATACCAATTATGTAATGGAATGAATATCTTGTGGTCTTACATACACATTCATTTCTTTGGAGCATTTGTTATGGCCTCTTTAGGTAATAATATTGAACCATGAGGCACAACATGTTTCTTTATTGGATATCCAATACTAAAATTTGGATATTAACAATATAATCATTCATAAAAAAATTGTTTTGGATGAAAAAATCCCATATTTCATGACAAGAATCTTATATCTAAATGATATTGTTGGAGCGTGATTGACAATGGTGAAGTCTAGGCTCAAGATACCCAAAAGTTGGAAAAGGAATAAAATCCACAAAGTCCCATAGAAGAAGAAGTTCTTCGAGAGACGCTATTTCTACGTAGGAATACTAGACATTATAGATTACTATAATGGTATGGTTTTCAAGTAACCGATGATGGTGACTAATTATTATTTGATAATAATGATCCTATTACATACATAGAATAAATAAGTTGAATAGATCCCACAATGTGGAATGAAGCCATGAATTATGAAATGGATTTCATGTACCAAAATAATGTCTAGATTTTGGTAGAACCTCTAGTACATGTAAATCCAGTAGGATGAAAATGGGTATTAAAAAAAATTGGACATGGAAGGAAAAGACAGCACCAATAAGGCATAACTTGTTGTAAATGGGTTTAAACATCATCAAGGAATTGAATATGAAGATACATTTTCAGTTGTTTTAATTCTTAAATCCATCAAAATTATACTTTTCATTGTGGAATTAAATTATTATTATATTTGGAAATTGAATTTAAAATCAACCATCTTTAACGGGAACATTTAGGATGATATCTATATGACACATCCGGAAGGGTGTGTGACTCCAAAGGATGCCAAAAACTTATTCATGTTTCCAAGATCCATTTATGGATTAATGTAAGCATACATGTCATGGAAAATTCATTTTTATGAGTCCATAAAATAAATTGGTTCCATTAATAATGAATGAAATCTTGGTGTCTATAAATGGTATAGTGGGACTGTATTTGTTTTCCTAATAGTTTATTTTAATGACAAGTTACTCATTATAAATAAAATACAAATATTACTATCTTTTAAGGAGTGGTTTAACAAATTATAATATATTAATTACTTGGGTTAGGAATCATATATTATTGGGATCAATATCCATTATGATAGATCCAAGTGGTTCCCTTTCATAAGTAAAAGTACATACATTGAAAGGATATTGAAGAGATACTGTATGAAACAATGAACGAAGGGATTGTTTCTTATGTCACATGTAATTCATCTTTTTAAAAAAATGTGTCCTCAAACATATGAAGAATGAAATAGAATGTCCATAATTCAATATACATATGCGATTCGGTCAGTTATTTAAATTATTTTATGTACTAGGCTCGATGTTTCATATGATTTATGTATGGTAGGAAGATATAAATATGATATTAGTGACAAACATTTGATGGAATTAAAGACAATCCATAAGAATTTGAGGAATAATAAGGATATATTAATGCTTTATGGAGGATATGAGGAACTTTTATCAGAGTATATAGAGATTAATGTTTCCAAACATATCAATATGGCATGATGTCACAAACTAGATACATCTTCACATTGAATTGCAGTTTTTTGACCTAGAAGAGCTCAAAGAAGTTTGTAGTTTCATATTTTATAGTATATTCTGAGTGTATTTCATCTTATGAGTAATCTAAATAAGAAATATGATCGCAAAAATTCATCTACTATATTGATGTGGAGCCTATTATTAATGATCCTTTCACACTCTATTATGATAATGTTGTAGTTGTGTCGTTTGAAAAAGAGTCTAGGTCACATCACCAGATGAAGAATATAATTCAGTTGTATCTTCGCATTATATATTTCTCTTAGAGAGGTAAATTTTTAGTCCGAATTATTTCCATGGAAGGTAACATGGTAGACCCCTTGACATATGACTTGAGAAACATAAATATTAATATCATGTGAGGTCTATCTGATTAAAGGTTGTAGGTGGTTGGCTCAACTGTAAGTGGGAGTTTGTTAGAGTATCTGTGATAGGACAGAATACATGAACATTGATTACATTAATATTTTATGTATTGAATATTTATACAGATTATTATTATTATATATATATATATATATATATTCTCTATGTGACTCTAAATTAAAAATTTCTTAGAGTATATGTCACATTGAAATGATCATAGCAGTTCCCTGCTATGATGAGAACTTTGATGTGCGATGATGATATTCACAAATAATGTTTTGGGGTTTCATTATGTACTATTTTGGGACACATAGTGCAATTAATTCTAGGAGAGATTAATCATATGTATATGAGGCTTCTTCTCATGAATGTTTCATGTGGTAATCTCCATGCTGGGATATTATGAGAATATAATCCCCAATAGGAATTTGTAATTTTTTTGTCATCAGATATTCATATCTAAAAGATTGGGAGATGTTTCTTAGATATCATGAGTATTATTAATCAATTTTAAAAATCATGAAGATAGGTTTATTTTATAAACTATGATGATAATCATTCATGGAGAAGTTGGATACATTCGGTACTTCATCAGTGACATATCATTAAAGAATATGTCATGGAAGTACTTTTCCCTTCCATCTTTATTAAAGATGATAACTCGGCCCTTTGATTGGAATGGAATTGTATCCTTAAATTCAATGTTCATGGTGTAACAATGAGTTTATTTTAGATAGTAAAATAAATACACATCAAGAATATAAGTTGGGGACACAGTTATGCCACATTCTTAATGAGATATTAATACAATGGGATTCTATTACATATTTATAGTTCATATGTGGTTATCTAATAGGTGTCATTTTGTTCTTTTTTTGGGTTCCATGCCTTATTAAAACATATTAATCTTAGTCTTCATGAAGTTCATCCAAATTTAAATGAGAATTAATCCTAGAGGGTCACACACTATGTGTTTCTTTTGATCTTGATTAAATTTTATTTGAGTTTAATTAATGGAATAAATATTAATCACATGCCTAAGGAATAATTTTTTTCATGTTATTTGGATCACCTAAATTAAATAAATATTACATGATTAATGTATTTATTTTATTTACTGAATATTTTAATAAATTTTTATTCTTTATATTTTGAATAAAATATTTATTTGTGAATAAAATATTAATTGATTTGTTCATAAAATGGTATTGAAGTTTGAATAAACCCAGACCGAGTTCGATGAAAAAATTAATTAAGAAGAATGATTCAAAAAAAAATCCCAAAGTTGGTATGCACCACAAAATAATAATAATATAATTATTACTCTTTTGGATAAGGTTTGTTAATGGAAATAAATGTTATTTACAAGATGGTATGAAATTAAATAATATTTTAACGTAAATTCTAACTCTATAAATAGACAACTCTATCTATTGTATGGAGTGTTGAAAAATTGAATAAACAAAATTTTTTAACACAACTAATTGTATCTCAAATAATAATTATCTTTCCCTATCAAGAACACGAAGCGCAAGAGAGACTTCTTCAAGTTTTATGAACAATCAATTAAGTACAAAAAAATTAACAACATTTGACTCTTCATGTTACCACCTGGAGAACAAGTGTTATTTCTTATTGATCATAGGAGCATGTGTGGACTGCCTCTAGAGGGATTCTATCCTTAGATCCTCAAAACGCATTGAAGGTAATACTAAAGGATCCTTTCAGATGATCAATATTCATCAATGATGATTGTTCTGAAGCCTAGGTATTTATTTCATAAAATATTAAAAAAAATTATAATTTGATGTGTAAAATCCTTTATTTGGGTTTCATTAAATTATTTTTAAGATAAATTTTATACATATTGTTCCCCACATTACACTTCAAGTATTCCCAGAACCATAAGATTTATCCTGTACAAATAATTATGAAAAATTCTACTTGTTTGAGGTAGGGTTACTGTAACATATTGATGGTATTACATTTTGAGTTCAGATCTAGAAACTCTGTGTAATGGTATTTCCACCTTGTAAAACATTTAAAAAATAATAAATATGGTTTATCATTAAAATTTCTTTTAAACTCATTTTCAGAGGCATATCAATAAACAAGGACAACCATAGCCACAAAATCTTATTTATAAAGAAAAGGAATAGTATTTTCATATTTAACATTTTCTGACACAGATGAAATACTCATCTACTTGTGAAAATTCAACACTGCCCATGTAGAACCCAAACTCGGATTCCACTATCAATGGTTCTATGGACTTTTTACACACTATGTCTTATCCATTTTTTCCCATATGGAAAAGGCTTCTGACTAGTAGAATGGTTGTGAGAGTTGATAGTGGGGATATTATAGCCTCTAGTAGTGATAATAATAATGGTCTCGATATAAATATAGGTGCCGAAGAAAACTATAAAACAGTTTAATCAATATAACTCAGAGGAAGCATATAAAAAGTAGAAACATTATAATAACAATCCCAATGTTAACAACATACATAGAAAACACATATCATATCAGGTCATACAAACAATATATTGAGAAACATTGTCACTAATGGATGACCACCAGTACATACATATATAATGAATGATAAAAGCTCAAAAGTAAACTCTATTAGATTCATAGGAATAACCATGAAACCATTCTATGCATCCCATACAAATGTTCCAACTTGAACACTATGTTCCATCACCTGAGCTTAGTCCCTTACCTGATCGTAGAGACATAATGTTTACACGCATACCGAGGGGCATGCGTTGGGTGTGAAAATAAATCTTAGTAGACTGTCACCAACATGTAATTCTCTTATA